>OX376359.1:10940021-15740021 GCA_947369235.1 Udea olivalis
GATCAAAGCCCTCGCAACTCCTAGAAATTTAGTAAAGTCCCTTTATAAGTCAGGTGAGAAAAGTGACCCTTCTATATATCTGTTCTATAGATCTGTTTCTATTCTACTTGCTATTAGTAAAATGTTGTAAGTAAAAGATAATATTGAATCAATTACTCTCTCACTTTGCTCTGAATAAATCATTACATAGTTATCAATTTGGATTCACTAAAAATAGGAATACAACCGATGCAGGTGTTGCGCTCATCAAACACATATTTGCTGCGTGGGAAGGCAAGCAGGATGCAGTAGGAGATTTTTGTGAGTTGTCAAAGACATTCGAAATAATACTCTCTCTAAGGTACTGCATTGGTTCACGAGTAACAATTTACTGATTAATGCTAAGACAACTAAATGTATCAAATTTTCTATGCCCAATGTAGGACAGGTCGATACCATTATAAACATGAATAACGAGCCATTAGAGATTAAGAATTCCACTGTATTTCTAGGAAAAGCTCTCGATTGTGACTCACACGACATAACACACCGTGTTATGTCGTATAATCTACAGTTGTGGGGCTCAGCAGCGGATCTCAACACCATCTTTGTTCTTCAAAAAAGAGCTATACGCTCCAATTACAACCTTAGACTACGCGTGTCGCTTGGTGAAGTATTCAAAGAGATAGATATTTTAACTGTGTACTCTCAATTTATTTATGATAATGTAGTATATATCCGTAAAAACTTGCATCTCTTCAAGAAAAACAGTGATGTTCACAAACTCAATAAAAATAAGCTCGGAACTCCCAGTCTACGAGTAAGGTAGGGAAATCATTTGTTGGTCAATGTGTAAAATATTTTATTAAGATTCCGCAAACTCTTGTTGCCTGCTCTGCCTCTTCACAAGTTTTAGTCACTAATTAAAGTAGTAATATTAATAGTTAGTGTAGAGGATTTCTTATATTTGTGGTCATCTTAGGTATATAATCGGCTCCTCTGCCCTTTTTTTGTTATGACTTTACTCTCTTATTTAAGTTTTTGTGTATAAAAACAAGATTGAAAAGACTAACCATCGAGATCCTTGCCAAAGTCTTCTCAATCGGTAACAACCTCCGAACCGGTGGTAGAGTCACATTATGTTTAATTATGATATTTACAATCATAGCATTATTTTATGTGAGTTTTTTTTTTTTTGTATTCGACTTGTCTTATGTACTTTTTATAAGTCTATATGAGTAAAGATATTTTTTACTTTACTTTACTTATCGCTTTGGATTAAAAAAAGGTTGAAGTCATACAATTGTCAATTCACACCACCTTCAATTAAACGTTTACTTCGATTAATAAAAACAAGGCCAAGTCAACAAAGTCTTGTAATTACAAAAAGGGACAACAGCCCTAATGACGCGGCTAAGTGGAAAGTCCCGAACGGGATCCACCGGGATTCGATACGGAGTTACCTACTTGAGCAAACTTGCTCGAACTCTGTTCTAAGTGCCTTAAATTTTAAGTTAATTTCGACCGTTGTGTCGTCGCCAGCTCTAAGATATTTAAGTCGTGACACAATTTGTAAGACGGGATCACCCGTTCTCATACATCTTGCAGAGGTTTGGGACCATGTGGTGCAGCGGTATTTGTTTATTATTGATGGCTGTTCAGCCCTCCTACTACCGTTCAACTTACCACCGAAGTTTCGTTCGCTATCCTGCTCGTATTAGCGCACGAAACTTCGGCCATAAGTTGAACGGGAGTAGGCCCTCAGACCGCTGACCGTGAATTTTGACGCAGATTCTGTATATGCAACATTTTGATCTTACAACGAGTTTTTCATTGAGGATTTCGGATTTCTTGTGCTATTTGAAGGTAACTTGATCTCTTAACAACCCGATCTGTTATCAAAGAAGGCATGTAGACAGGTAGGCCATTGTTTACTAACATAGGATAAGACTAACGGGATAACATACAACTTTAGGACATTACTACTAAGTAAAGTTGACGACACGATTGGTGAAGTGCGCTGTAGCACGGTTTATCGCTCGACTTCCGTGGTGTTGGGTTCGATCCTGGTCAGGTCAATTCAGGAAACTATCTAAATTGAGTCGAAGTGTGCTGGGAGACGACCCTGACTTTAATCCTTGTCTAGTTCTTCGTAACACAAGGCTATTCATCCTTTTTTCGAGATCATGACAAGTGGTGTGTTGTTTAGCGCATTTTTTTATATTTATATTATTTTTATAACTTCATAAATTGTTTTTAGCATTCAGGTACTAATTTTACAGCTGCCATAACCTTTTTTAACAGAGTGATAAGTATGATTAGGTTCTTTTAACGCATAAAACATAACCATGATAATATCATGATAATTTTATTCTATTTTATTATTTTTGGCGATCTTATTGTGAAAATACATTAATTGACCATAAACAAATGTAATTTAATGTGTATTTTTGTAATAAGAAATAAATAATCTAATTTAATCTAATCTATCAAAATAAAATTGATAATACATAATTTCTTAAATTGTAATTGTTTGCCAATTGCAATTTACTACGTGACTTGCAGTTACGGTTCTAAATCCATTTATCATTTAATAGTGTTCCGTACTCCTTACTAGAAATTAATAATTTATATGCGCCAGACAACATATCTCTTGTAATGGTCTCGAAGTAGGGATTTAAATTAATTTAAATCCCTGTGTTACGAGGTAACACACAAGGAAAATAAACCAGCACACCCAGACCCGATTCAATTCAGAAAAAAACCGTTTCCTGAATTGACCCGACTGTGAATCGAACCCGGGACACTACGGAAATCGAAGCGAGAAATCGTGATACAGCGCACTACGCCAATCGTGTCGTGTTTAATATATAAGAAACCATTTTATTCATTCGAAAAGCAGAACAGGTCATGCAAGAAAACTCACATCTTTGTATGCTTTTGTGCAGACTGCAGCTCGGTTCCAAATAGTACCTGTATGTGCTCATAATGCCTGCTAAGGAAAGGCAATAAAGTAGGTATGAATTAACAAAAGATTTCAAAGTAAAGTGAAGGAACAGATATCATAATCAGTGCGTTACATTAATTGTACAACGTAACGAAATTAAGGTTAATACTCGTACCTTGTTATACGAGGTCCAAATTGTCTTGTAAAATTAAACAAGGTGAAAACTTCTCTCCAAACATCCATAACACCACCGAATGTAGTTGTAATTCTCAACACGTCCCTCTAAAGCCTAGCCGTGGGAGTACTTTGCTCTTTTATTTTGGATCCCTTATGATCCTTTGGAGGATTCGTGAGATTTCAAAGGTACGGACTTCGTGTTACTGCTAGCCAAAATGGTCATGGAATGTTATATGCTCAGGCTTATGGCGGACACGAAAATCGCTACCGTGTAGAATCACAATGTGTCTATTTTTATGGGCTACCTCTTACTTACAACTGTCTTGCCAACCTGTTTTTTTTGACCTCACCAACTTAATTTTTAGTGTATAGAAATAAAACACTGTTTCGTAGCAGATTATAATATGTGAGTTTCTTACAAAGTAAGCTCGCCTGATGACCGTAGCTATTAAAACACTGTTTCGTAGCAGATAATAATAAGAGTTTTTATTAAGTAAGCTTGCCTGATGCCCGTAGCGATTAAACACTGTTTCGTAGCAGATAATAATATGTGAGTTTCTATTAAGTAAGCTTGCCTGATGCCCGGAACGATTAAAACACTGTTTCGTAGCAGATAATAATATGTGAGTTTCTATTAAATAAGCTCGCCTAATGCCCGTAGCGATTAAACCACTGTTTCGTAGCAGATAATAATATATGAGTTTCTAGTAAGTAAGCTTGCCTGATGCCTATCAATCAGAGAGTCCCAATCCTTATCCATCTTTAAAGCAAGGGTCAAAGCACATTTCCTTGCACTTTGACATCAGTCCTTGTGGTTCTTCCTTTTTCTTCTTTATCCTTTATATATCCGGATCATTTTGGTTGCAACTGAGCTGATTGCTATTGTCAGTTTAAATAACCTCACATTTGTTTCTAGTCTTTATATATAGTATGTATGTATTATGTGAATATATGTACCTAGTCCTATACTGTATAGATATTCATAATCAAACTTATTTTCTCTATTATTTTTCTTGGTGCACTTACTCGCCCTTTTTGCCAAATTTCCTTTGCTTGTGGGTTGCTTGGTAGAGATCGCTTTTTAGCGATAAAGCCGCCCAAATTGTACTTGCATGTATTGTTAATTATTTCTGTACTGCAAGTTTTTTGTGCAATAAAGAATATATTATTATTATGCCCGTAGCGATTAAAACACTGTTTCGTAGCAGATGATAATATGTGAGTTTCTATTAAGTAAGCTTGCCTGATGCCCGTAGCGATTAAACACTGTTTCGTAGCAGATAATAATATGCGAGTTGCTATTAAGTAAGCTTGCCTGATGCCCGTAGTCATTAAAACACTGTTTTGTAGCAGATAATAATATGTGAGTTTCTAATAAAGTAAGCTCGCCTGATGCCCGTAGCGATTATAACACTGTTTCGTAGCAGATAATAATATGTGAGTTAAAACAAATGAAGCTCGTCTGATGCCCGTAGCGAATAAAACACTGTTTTGTAGCAGATTATAATATTATGTGAGTTTAAAACAAAGTAAGTTCACCTTATGCCCGTAGTTTTACGATCAGATGTAGTGGTCTATCACAGATTAAATAGTTCATGATTAACACCCAAGAAATTAACCTAAATTAGTCTTACAAAATTGTTTTCACAATTGTAGTAAAGTCTTAAAACACTCTTTTTCATTTTATTTTTATAACCTCAGGAGAAAGAGGGCGCGTAGTGCTTTATTCACATAAAACAAAGAAAAATAATGTAGCCTTGAAACTGTCCAACGGCTACATCCCTACACAATGGATGGGTATTGGCTTCGTACGAGTATAAAATATTTGTATTAAGGACACAATGAAAAAGTAGGGTAGCGCGTCATTCCTAGTCAGACAACCTATGAGTAGTTAAATCCGTATAGATAACCATTATTAGGTATGTACTCGTATAGCCTACCTACTGTCCAATTTTTTTTTTTTATCACAATCAATCTGAATGACAAATTTATTAAAAGAGCCATTGACGTAATAATTGTCATAACATAATTTATTTTTTATTGTTTGAATTTAATGAAGCATAATTTACTAGCCGCGTGGGCCTAGTGATTAAATAAATTATGTACGAGAAAGAAAAATGGGACCGTGACAGGAATAAAGGGACGAACAAATTAACTTTCCGACCTTTTTTATCATTCTAATTACTTTTACTCGTACCTACTTTGGTACGTGTATTAAGTGTTAAGTAAAGATTTGAATCTGAATAAAATTTGGTATAATTTTAAAAGAACCCTAGAACTACTACAGGATCGCTACTATTGCACCCACAGGCCAGTCAAAATAAAGGTAATTTTGCATTGTTTTTTAACCAGGCCAGAAATTTTTGAGCTAACCCGTTCGCGATCAAAAGTTGAGCATACCTCAAATCAATGCTACCCTGTTACCTGCCAATAGAAATGAAAGCGACAGCTATATACATTTAAGGACTGCTCAGCTTTGATTGACGCTTCTAGATTCAGGCGTAAAGCAGATAAATTTGTTTTTATTCATGAAAGAGTGGGTGAAGGTCGTTTCTAATTCGGATCTTTCTTATTTTCTAATAAATATCATCAGTGATATCAACAAAAAAAATGAGATCTTTGAATGTTCCTGTATATTTGGGACAGTGAATGTATTTTGTAATTTTCTTAAGTTTTTGTAAAAACATAAATAAATTCACTTGTAGGTTAGGTTACATAGGATAAACAAAATATTTTCCCAGCAAGAGCAAACTCGGGCGCACTGGGAATTGGTGAGTTGTATGAATGCGTGGCTCTGGTCAGGGGCCCATAAATTACTACTCTATGGCAGCTGAATATCTGCGTATGCGGCAATAAAATATTCGTATGTATTCTAACTTATACCCAAGAGGTAAGGTTCAAATTGCTAACCAACATTTTGTGTAATATTTTCGTAATCTTGTAACACGTAAGGTTGTTCTTGTTAATATTTACGATGAAAAGGGTTATAAGTAATTCGCCTTGCTGGGTCTACTTCCCTGTCGAACAAAAATGAACAACATCTTAGGGTCCCAGTGTAGTTTTTTGAAGTTTAGGTAAAGTACAATTAGCCTAAGTTCAAGTGTTTATAGACTCTTTGTCAAGTACAACTATGTTAGTTCGTAAATCTTCTGTCAATGCGAAATGAAGGCATTTTTGCTCAACTGTTAAGCAAGCTATTCTGAATTTTATATTTTTAAGCGAAAAAGATATTACGATATTGTAAACTTCTCTTCTATGGCAATTCACAAAAGAAGCCTTGAAAATACGACCTCTAATTACTTGGTTAATTTTATAAAAGGTAAG
Organism: Udea olivalis; assembly: GCA_947369235.1. Lineage (NCBI taxonomy): Eukaryota > Metazoa > Arthropoda > Insecta > Lepidoptera > Crambidae > Udea > Udea olivalis. The sequence continues at coordinate 10,946,449 of OX376359.1, forward strand.
TTATAATAGCTTTTCCGAATTCAGGGCAGGTGTATCAACTGGCAGAATGCTCCATTAAAATTATGTCGAAACTGTCCAGAAAGTTCTAGATGTTTAAATGATACTTGAAATGAAATTTTGTTTGAAACGGGTTTATGTTTATTTGATTAAGATCGGTCAATCATTTGCGAACTACAATATGAATTGTTGTTTTACATATTATTTGTAACTAAATATAAAAGTGATTAGGCGGCTATGCAACAAATCATTTATACCATGACCCACGAGGTTTGCCTCGTGTCATGGTACCCATCATGATCAACATCTTTGTGTTACGAGGTACCAGAACAGGGTTTAAGCCAGGTGTGAGTCCCAGAACACTCAGACCCGAAGCAATTTAAAAAAGTTACGTATTTTAAGTTTAATGTATTGAATTATTTTTATTTTGACTGACTTGAAATGACTTTGTATTTGTATAAATATTTTAATTTTTTTAAACGAACATTTGTGCTAATGGCTTAACATGGTGATTATGTACTGTCTAACTATAACACCTTGTATTTTTCCACCTATGTACAAATAAATTGATTTGATTTGATTTTTGATTTAATTTTAGTTTTCTGAATTAACCCTACCCGCACCTCTACCATAAGTTTGTCCCACGTGAACTCCGAAAGTTAACTACAGGGGGGCTAGCCAATGTATGGGGATAACATAAGCGCCAGTGACAGCTTATGTCATCCCCATACATTTAAACGATTTCTATTGTAGAAATGGCGTGTTGCTCTTGGCAAGCCCCCCTGATTTACATATTTAGTTTTGTTAGTATTCACTAGAGTCACTGTACCGAAATCCTATAGAACATTGTCACCACAGACGCTAATGACTGTGTGATAACTAATGGTAAGGGTATGGGAATCGAACCCGAGACACCAGGCAAGTCAAAGTAACTACGCCAATCTAGTTATCGTGGTGTGTATTTGTGTCATTTTAGTATTGTAAAATGCTTTAATAATAAGAGTTCAGCTACATAGTGTTACGCCCTAGCAATGGTTGATTGTACATTCAAAAGCATAAATATCTGTACGTTTCGAAGGGTTCAAAAATATCAGAGCAAAACATTAGCCACAAATATCTATGTCAACGAAGAGTCTGAACGAACTCTCGTATTGATATTTGTGGCTAATGTTTCGCTCAGATATTTTTGAAGCCTTGGAATCGCATTGATGTTTATGCTTTTGACTGTACATCTTAACTGGCCGCACGTCCAACTCCACAACACTCTCTGGAGTTGTTAGGGACACCGTGTCTAGACATGAATATTAATTCAGGACAATACTGCTAAGTTTCTCCAGCGGCTGTGCATCTGTCAGCAACAGATCGGTAAAGTCGTCGTATAAGGTCGCCTTTCTACCAGAGATGTGCTATCTATTTGTAGCTGTTTCTATGTGTATTTAAGGTATTGTATATTAAATAGGTCAGCTAAATCCTGATTGTTAGACATCATACACATCCTTAGGTACTCAGCTGGTGGAATAGAAGCCTAAAGATCGTTTTTTTCATAGTTCAGCTAAAATAAACGATCCTGATTGGTGTATAACACAGCTTATCATAACTGTGGTGGAAAAGAAGATAAGTATTTTACTGTAAGACTAGATTGGTTTCAAGGATAACTGACCAATCACCGACTTAGACCTATAAGTTCAGTCAAGTTGTTTGTCATTGTTCAAAACCAAGAATAAAATAAAAACTTCAGTTTTCAAGTTTTTTAATATTCTCTTTCCCTAAGCTCAAGGAACTTTTGAGACGACGATGAAAAAAAAACTAATTGTATTTTCCTAAATTGGCTAACCTAAAATATGACAGAATTCTGTTTAGATCCAGTTTCAATATAATAAAATACAGCTACAAGTTCAGGCAAATACGAACAAAGATCATGTCTTGAATACTAATACCTTAGCTAACAAGACAGCTCAGAGTATCTCGGAGGGTGCGTCACTTAACTATAGTGATACTTACTCAACTGTCCGGGTACGTAGTTTGTTTGCAGCTGCGAGAGACTTGTACGATATCTAATGCTGGATCCCGCTGCAAGTTTTCCTATGACATTGTGTACGAACTGGACAATATTACAAGTACTTATTAGTTACGGGATTTCTACCATGGACCTTTTTGTTTTCGAGTTTCCGATATAAATAAAAAAGTACATGGTAGAAATCCCGTAACTAATAACTATTCTAATGTTAGTGACGATGAAAGTTTAAAGCAAAATAATATTACAAGTAGTTATAAATGACGCTGCAGGGCCTGGATGTCGCGCTAGAGTATGGAACACAGATATTTGCAACTGTGCTCAAAACCTTCGCTGCTATATTATTGTAATGAAGTAATTGATAATGCATATTTAGGAAATGGCGACCGTAATGACTATTTACGCGGGAAACGTATTACGAGTGACCCGTTTTGAGTATACTAGCGCTGCCCAATTTCATGCTCCCCAGTGCAATGGCCCTGGAAATGAGCAGGAAAGTTCCTGTTCCATGCGATGTAATAACAATTTGTAACAACTACCTACACTAAATAAATCGGGACCACATCGCATGATTTTCCTAATTTTAGCAAATCACGCGTTTAGAAGCAGCGTCAAGTTTTGTTCTCAAGGCCAAAAAGTTTACTTTTTTTAACAAAACAATGTACTAACACCGTAAGAGTCACAATCGAACTACAGTAATTTCATACTCTCGATGTCACTCCTCTCTGAAGTTATCGCATCACACGACATCCATAATTGAAGTAGGTACTTAGTAGTCTGCGCCAACCAATAAGTTGGCATATGAAGACAATTTCAACGGAAGTAATATAGGAAATTGAACACCCGGTTGTTAATTTGACTAAAACTTCTCGGTAAATTGTGACACGAGTTTAATTTGAGTTATACTGTGAAGACGTGTTTTACTAAATTATTTTTTTTGTTGATACAAATTTCCAGTAAGTATTTATAAATATGGAGTTCCTGAGATTTTGAATCAAACAAATTGTGTTTCCTAGTTTTCTAGTTTGTACCAATATTTGAGGTGGTTTTTTTACAATAAGATGTCTTTTTATAAGTGGTTAATAGTATAAACACTGCACAAACACAATTGCTTATTACATAAATGTTTAACCTGGGTGGAAATAGAACCCACGGCCTTCAACGCCATGGGCAGGAACTCAACTGTTGCGCAACATGCCATCCATGACTTAGTTCTTACATTTTTTTCCTCTTTCTAAATCATTTATTATTTTATATGTATATTTTTATATTTTTAAATCATCGACGACAAGACTGACGTAGTGCGCTGTAGCATGGTTTCTCGCCTTGACTTGCGTGGTGTTCCGGGTTCGTTTCCCGGTTGGGCAAACTCAAAACCCGATATTTTCTAAATCACTCGGGTCTGGGTGTGCTGGACTGGGAAACGCCCCTGGCTGTGTGTACCTACTTCGAGACCATGTTAAGCGGTGTGTTGTCAGAGCATAAATAAAGAAAAGTTTGTAAGTTATTTATACAGGGTGTTATTTTTGATATCCCATGACTTTGTCTTTGAGGTTATATTCTGTAGGTTAAAATAATACAAAAAGCCCTAGAATATGTGGTCCATAAATACATAGTATCGAAGATAACAGCAATATTAATTACATTATTTTCAAAATTATCTCCTGTATGACGAGTCTTTATTTTTGCAACGTTGCCAAACTTACACTAACGTAGCACGTAGACTACATCATCATCCTGTATGAATGTATTAGTTAATTCATACTTACAGCTAAGAAAGTTGCGACGTTGCCGTATTTCACTTATAGGTGTTTTGCGTAACCTTTAATTTCTTTAATTATTTTGAATGAAAAATTAAAACAATAAAATGTATTGAAAAATTATTTACATGCTATTCGATTCTATTAGGTCAATTAGGTAATGCTCTCACCTATAGTTATAGGATATCAAATGGAACACGTTGTATAGGTATTTACAAAGTGAATTAGGTTTCAACTTAGCTTAAAATATCTTCACTGAATATGAAAATCTAGTCCATTTTCAGTGCAGTTTGAGCTAATTGAAAATAAAACAAAGTTTATGAAGCTTTCAAAATGTCTACATCACACAGAATTTATGCTCAAAAGAGCAAGCAGTATTTGCAGTTACTATTCTACTCCCGGTATTGTTCTGTTTCTAATTTCAATGAAAGCAACACTCGCAATTGCTTCTGACGATAATATTCGACCATTAAAATAGTTGTTAAACCCGTTTTAGCTAATGTTAAAGGGTTTGTGGGAATTGAGTTTAAACTCGATTACAAGACCACATACTCGGTTCGTCGAAAACTCAAAAATGTAAGAGACTGAGTGTTACTTGTACTAATAACTTCAAGTTGGGTGGACATTGGCCGTTTTGGTAGGTACGTGCCAAGCGATAAGTTTCAATTTTGCGTGCAAACTACCTAAGCTTTACCTTGTTTAATAACACGGATAAAAAAGATACTAATGAGATACGGACTTGTAAGAGTAAAAAGAACTTTTATACTTTTCCGCGTTACTTGAGTGATCCTTCTGTACGGATTAGGTTGGTAGAGCTTGTCTAACCAAAAATGACGATGCACACTGCTTTTTTATTGCGTCGATACTCATAAATTGTAGCGATAACTTGATTCCAATGATGAAACTTTGCCCAGCAGTGGGACTGTACATAGGCTAGTTACTTTACTTTTCTTTACTTTATGTGTCCGTGAATGCGGTGGAGAAGCGCGTCATTTCAAATTAGACGAGCTCTACTATACTTGTTCTGTGCTACTTCAGATATTATTAACATAAACCAAGATAAGAGCCTTGCAATTCTGAAAAGCTGCTCAGTTTCTTGCTTAATTATTTAGGTAGTAACAACTTAATATGCAAATTACTTATTGACCATTGAATTACCTACTCTTAAATGCAAATGAGACAATCTTACATTAACATTTATACTCTAGATTGTATTCAATTGAGCATTCAGTAAGTCCATTTTTGCAGAGATATTGATTATGATATCATTAAGTAAACACAATTTAACAGAACTATTTTGAAAATTTCAAAAACTTTTAGTAGAATATCATTGTAGTAGAATTTATATCATTTTATTTATTTTTTGTTAATTCGATTTCATGACCCTTATGGTCAATGTACCAAGATTAACATGTTTAACTTTAACTTTACCAGACTTTGCAGCTTTTCTGACTACCCGTCATTAGCTGCAATGCAAAAGCAACAGTTTCTGACACATTTAATATCCTCATCGGGAAGTTTGCAGCAAGGGGGGGAAGGGGGAAGAAACAAGGAACAACTCCAGTTGGCAAGTTGTGCTTCTGTATAAACAGAAAATATATTTATATAAAAAATGTAGAGAGGCGATGTTAATTTATCTTGAGGACAAGTCTGCCAATGTTGGGGGTATTTCATACTTAAAAATATAACCAAAGATCACTGATGAGCACTATTTACACATGAGTGTTGTTCCTTCTCAAGATAGAATACTAGGCCAATGGTTGCTTGCTAGGCCATTTTTGTACGGTTAAGAGCTTTGTGCACTGATTTTGAAAATGTCGTCGTAGGTAAATACTTATTTTTGCACGTTAGTGTGAATATTTTGAGGAAGAAGTTGCAATATGTATACTTATACAAATGGCAATATTGTTTTGGGCGTTAGAATTTAAGAATCATTAAACTTTGAAATAATATTGTGCAGTATTTTGGAGAGTTGTGCCAAGAATTAATGACCTGTTATTTAACGTTTAACTACAGCAGTCAAATATGGCTACATCCAAATCCTAAAAGATCTTCATTTGTATTCACCTTATGCAGAGTGCGCAAATCTCTCAAAATGTCACCGCAGCTTCCAAAGTGACTTTACAAACCAATATTACATCGCTTTACCGCACTTTTGCGAACTACATAGTCTACATCGTCGAGAGCAACGTTAGACAACGCTCGCGGTCCTCGACGGCACTTACGAGCAAAGAACTTGTCAGCCGACAACTTTGTTTGTCGAATGTTCTGCATTTTATGCCTCTGGGGCGCAAACTTACCCATCGTACCCTTTGTTACGTTCACATACACTATCCATATTTATGAATGACGCCGCCATATGCCCAAATGCCCAATCTCTGCTTTGACGGGGCTGTTGCGAATAAAAATAACGTAAAGCTTGCTAAAAAGAGTCATTTATTTTAGATGTCACAAAACGAGATCATACCACACAGGTACAAAGTACAGTGCTGTAAATCAAATAATGTATAGTTTCAAAAAGATTTTTTTTTGTTTAAGGCTGGCAATGGCCTGTATAAACATAAAAATACTTTTTTTTTAATTACTAAGGATATCATTTATGTGAATGTAATATTTTAGTGGAAATTTCGGAAACAAGGATGTCGAGGGCGGTTACTTGTACCAGGTTATAACTTGAATAAAAATGTTTAAGGAATGAATAAATTTATTTGATTATTTATAGAATATTTGATTTTAAAAAGACAAGCAATAAAAACGTTTTCTTGGAAAGCTTTTAAAAGAGAATTTCGCTTAGAATGATCGTTGGGTGGTCACATTTCAAGATTTCAAGCAAGCAACGAGAAGGTTAATATCAAATCTTATTATGTAAATATTTCTTAATACCCCATGACGAGGGCATAAAGTAGACCTACCCTTATCAAAGCAAGCATGGCTTAAGATGAAAAGAATCAAACTCAAACTGGCACCTGTCTACAAAATGTTCGCTCCCTTACATTCCTAACTGTGCAATTTATAAGCTGTTGCGTAAACAAAGTTGATACAAAGCACAAAGCGTTAAATTCAAAACGAGCTACTTTGTGCGCGGGCGAAGTTGTCGACCCTACTTCATAGATAACAGATGCACTAACTTTTCTGCAAACCCTACACTTTATAAGGGTGTAGTTAGACTAGTGCTGGTGAGTGAAGTATGTTTTGACGAATGTTTGTGTAAGTAAGACCTTTGAGCGCACTCTGTAGATCTGTGCGTTTACCGTTGATATAAACTCACAAAATTAAATGTTTTACTAAATGATAGTATCTTGCTTTTACCCTACTATAAAATTATTTAAGTAGGTTGAAACAATTTCAAAAAAAAGGCTGACATAATATTACAATTAGACTGAGCAGCATTGCTGTGTCTTCCTTCAAAACCTGTACGTCTACCACGAGTTGCCACTTTAAATTTACACTGTCGTTTGCATATAATTTTGTATTGGGATTTGACATGATACGACATGACAATGTCAAATCCCAATACTTTTTTTTTACGATAACGAATTATCGAATGATAAACGAAAAGTGGCAACTCGTGGTAGACGTACTGAATGCAAGTTATTGTGTCTGTACCTTACAGCGAAGGAGCTTAGAGCGGTTGCAGACTATCGTTTTAAACGCGCGTATGAATACATAAGCTCGTTTTTGATAAATCTAAGATTAACGGAAGTTGTAGACTAAAAGCTGTTAAGGTTAGCGAGTTCAAGTGTGCGTGCTCTTAGCGGGAACAATTTGACACTAGTGACACTAAGAAAGTCTGTATGCACATGTCACTACTACAAGAATAGTAAAAAGGGCTTCGTGAGATGGAACATATATAATAATACTGAAGAGGGTTGCGTGAATCGGTTGGATGTGGAAGGCAGATGACTGTGTGTGGTAGCACTGTCTTGAATAAGCCATCCCCACCGGAAGACCCTACAGATTTAAGAAGAAGAAAATTAATTATACAATTCCGGTCTGATTTTGATTGCCATTTTTTAACCGTCAGGTTTGCAAATTAAATACAAATTAAACAATATCCAACAAAACGAAATAAAACACGCAAGTCCATTCAAAAGTATGGCTCTACTACAATTCGCCTAAGGCTTCCATTTTTTGTTTGTTTTGTACACTGTTCACTGCTAAATGGCAATGGAAGTTGAAATAACTTACTTACCCTACGTTTAACCTTAGTTAAATTGAACGTAGTTAACAAATCGGAAGAATTTAGCCGTGGCAGCATGAACTTTTTCCTTCGAGTTATTGTCCCAGCGATAAAACTGCAAAAGCGATTGTAATTTCATTAGCAATCGGTAATACGATTACAAAGACCGATAAAGAGTGCTGAAGCCAGCAGTTTTAATATTTTAGAACAGCTTTTGGTAATAGAATTCTATTGAATTGCCAATGAAATAGACAGGACGAGTATTTTATTTTAAAAACGGTTGGCTGATGTTCTTTTAACGTTTAATTTTAGGTTGAGTTTCTTACCTTGTCAGCAATACTTACGAGGTCGAATTTGCTTCTGAATTCAAAACGATCTCTGTAGTCATCTGCAGTGGATTTTGGCAGGCCCGTTAGCTGAAGTGGGAAGTACCTGTTCTTCATCATTTGATACTATCTCCTATTTAAGCGATTTTTATGGGATGAAACAATATTATACCGGGTTAGATTCCAGTATAGAAGAATTGCATTTGAAAATCGAATACTTAATATCTTATTATTAATTAGTTTTGTTTTTGCATTTTACAATGCTTCTTATCTAAAGATAGAAAATTAGAAAAAGTCTAATTTTGGACCGTGAAGATATCGAGCGGGATATTATTTTTTTATTTATGTCTCCTTGATCGGATACGACTTTGCGCATTTTTCATTTTTACTTTAGACACTTTGGGATGGTCCTAACACACCACGCTCCGTTGTAAACTTGTACCTATTTAACCATGTGTAAACAAATTTTTTGTATTTACAGCAAACTTTCTAGAAACTTGTGAAAGAATAACACCAGCTTGTATAATGAAGACGCAATTTGTTATTCTAAGCTTAGAGTGGTAAAATCTTGAATTGAAGTTTGGAAAGTCAGGAACATTTGGTTATTTCAGAAAATTATGCATAGTATTATATTAATACCTCGTCACGGACAGACTTGATTATTTCTTTTTTTTTTTTTTTTTTTATACTACGTCGGTGACAATCAAGCACGCGGACCGGCTGATGGTAAGCGGTTATCGCGGCCTATGGACGCGTGCAACACCAGGGGTATCACTCGCGCGTTGTCGACCCTGTAAAAACCTTTTCAAACCCCTCTTGAAGAACTCCATACTATAACTCATCGGGAAAACCTCGGCAGGGAGTTCATTCCACAATTTAAGCGTCCTCGGAAGGAAACATCTCTGAAACCGAATTGTACGAGAGTGTGATTCGATTTATACTAGTATTTATCAAATGAGACAAATTACCAAGGTAGATTGGGTGATTTTGTATTCATTAAAAAATGCTAAATACATCCCATTCCACAACATACTATATCATGTCTGTGATGTTTGTTATTGCATCTAGAAATACCGACTTACACACCCAGTTACGCCCCTTCACTATTTTTTTTTTGACATATAATTAAAAGTCACCACATCAAACACTGATATTAAATTAAAAGTCTGCAGGGTACATGAAACTTACGAACAAAGTACGTGCTCAAATCCCCAACTTAAACTTTAGATAGTCGTATAATTCCAAATCTTTTCCTGTTGTGTAATACGGAAACTCTTAAGCTGCTTCTGACTTTTGTAAAAAAAATACAACTTCTAAATTGCAATAAAGAAAACCATGAAGAACTTACCCAACAAACTGAGGAGCAGATACGTGAACAGCTTCATCTTGCCGAGTTTCCTGCAAGAGAAAATACCGCTTTAATTGGGCTTAAGTTAAAAACTTCCAAAGCGGAGGTCACGTAGTGAAGCCAACCGATCAGGATATCGTGGCTGTTTAGCAAAACATTAACCTCTTTGCTGATCTAAAGATATCTGAGAATCTGTATTTATTCATCCTTGCTCTACCACTAAACTTTACTTGATATCTTGTGGGGCTTTGTTAATGTAATGCATTCGTCATCTACTTATTTACAAGTGTCTTTAACAAAATAATAACCGATGTAATACTGTGAATATTTTTACTGCAAATAACTGTTGTTTTTGTTTTTTTTGTGTTTCGTTGTTATAGGATATGAGTTACGTAGTGCCAACGCTTTCCTTTTTTTTTTAGTGTAGTTTTATGTTAACAATGCAAGGTAGCGCAGAATATCAGCGTTATAGCGTGGGATAACCTGATATCACGCTGAGCGAGACTTTTTTGTTTTAGACCCCTACAATTGAATTGTGAAGCATGTTTTTAAAAAATGCATGTATGCATTTACCTATGCCAAGTAAATCTTTACTTACTTACATTAACGGTACTAATAACAAGAAACATTGGTATCTGTTTGTATGTTCCTGCACTACGGAAAGGCAATAAATAATACTGAATAGATTACTTAAGAAAACATAGGTAACTGAATTTTTGGACTAGATAATCATTTAGATACATTTTTGCTGGTATGAAATATCGAAATATCAGGAACAACTTACTCGAAAATCTTTGATCCTTAACTTAATTATTCTGCCACTATGGGTGTCAGAGCAAATCCTAATGAACGTATTGAAATATTTTTTCTAAATAAATACTTAGTGAGAATCACACTAATATTATCAATGCATAAAGTTGTGAATATGTAAGGTATGTACGAGTATATGTTTGTTACTCTTTCACGCAAAAACTACTCAACGGATTTAGATGAAAGTTTAGAGTTTAGAGTAATACAGCTTATACAAAGTGACGGGGGATTCATTGGCATAAAATAAGAACCTACTCATGATATACCCATGATTTGACTGGTCTGTTGGCGCAATGGCAGGGATCCTGCCTTTGACGCCGGAGGTCGTGGGTTCGATCCCCACCCATGACAAACATTTATGTGACGAACATTTGTGTTTGTTGTGTGTCTGGGTGTTATTATCTATTTAAGTATGTGTTTAGGAATATTTAAGTATGTTTATCAGTCTCTGGCGCCCATAATACAAGCTCTGCTTAGTTTGGGGTCAGATGATCTTGGTATAAATTGTCCCAGATATATATATATTTTTTTTATTTATATACAGTCCTTTGCCCAAGTATGAGGCTATTTAATAAGTACAAATTTGCATATTTTCAACCTTATAAACATCATGTATAATACTCGACAATTGTATATACGGCTTAAAATGAAATTTTGACCTCTATAATAACCTCATGTAATAGATACAAAACTGTGTATTTTTAAACCATATACACATCATGTTTAATACTTGGCAATTGTTTGTAGGGTTTAAAAATATGCAATTGTGTACCTATAAAATAGCCTCATACTTTTTGAAAGTACTGTATATCATGAGTAGGTTCTTATTTCTGTCATCCTGTATATCAGAATAACACAGATGCTACAATTTTTGAACATTTTATGTAATTTTACAAAAAAATAATTCACGCGGGCGAAGCCGTGGCCGGAAGCTAGGCATTCTTAAAGCAATAAAGATAATAGCAATTTCGTTTAGTTCTTTTTATTCTATAAACTTTCTGTATCACAGAATCGTGCCGCAATAAACTATGATAAAGAACTTCCATAACTGTGAGAGTCACGTGTTTGTGCTGAAGCGATTAAGGATAATAGCCGTTCATCCTAACATTTAGAAACTTTGGCTAGTTTCCCATGCCTTGTTATATTATAATACGAGTAGTTCTATGACACTGTCAGATACAAAAGACATGTTCAAGATTGTTTATATAAAGCTAAATTTTCTGTAATTTTTCTTTATTTCGCCCGAATCCAGAAACGACACGATTGTCGACTTCTATAAGTTTAACAGTCCTTACATGTAAAGCTGTCCTTGACATTTCTGACATGTGACGGGACAGCGTTAGTTTAAAGGGTGCTCAACTTTGATGATTGTTTGTGGATTCGGTGGTGAGTCTATTACTACACATGTGGGCTATATAATTTGAAATATTCTACTAGAAATATTTATAGATTTAAATATTTATGTAATTTAAAAGTTTTGATTGTTGGTTTTTTTGCATCGTCGAATAATATATTGCACTGTCTTCTCGTTTCTAAGTGCAAAATTAGTTTTCATGATGGAAAAGTTAGATCAGCTCTAATTTGATAATCGATTTAAAAACAATAGTTTTAAAACAATAACTTACGGTCTTAATGATAATATACCTGTTACAGCGCTTTTTCTCGATATGACAAAGGCTTTCGACTTTGTTTGTCATAAACGTCTTTCACTAAAATTAAATAAATATGGTATTCGTAGGCCTTGCTATGACTGGCTCAAAAGTTATTTAAATAATCTACAACAGTGTGTAGATATTGAAAGATATTCTTCAGAAAATCATTGCTTGCAGCATTTTCAGTCTGATTTCACTGTGAATAATATTGGTGTACCACAGGGCAGTCTTCTTGGTCCTCTATTGTTCTTGTTATACATTAATAATTTGCCGAATGTTATACCTCACCACTGTAGTTTATTTGCAGATGACACAACCATTATTTTTAAGGGCAATAAAGGTGAAAGTGTACAAAACTATGAAGATGACATTAACTTAACTTTACTTAAAACCACCGAATGGCTGAATGACAACAATTTAAAATTAAACATAGAAAAAACAAAGAACATTAAATTTGGTACATATAAAAGAAAACATGATGAACTCAATGTAAACTGTAATGGACAAAAAGTGGAAGAGGTACCACACACTAAATTTTTGGGCATTACCCTTGACTGTTACTGCGACTGGAAAGCGCACATAGACGATTTATGTTCAAAATTGAATAGGTTTGTATTGCCCTGTATCGTATTGGTCAGGTTGTAAATACAGAAGCTGCTATTACTGCCTATAACGGCTATGTCAACTCTTGTTTAAGGTTTGGAGTTATGATATGGGGAAATTCTGTAAGTAGACACAGGGTGTTTGTTTTACAGAAGAAATGTGTCCGTGCTATATTTGACCTTAAGCAAACGGATTCTTGTCGCCTCTTCTTTAGACACTATAAATTGCTTACATTACCATGCCTATATATTTTTGATATCTGCATATTTGTACATAAACAGGGGCATTTATTTCAACTAAATTTCCAGATAACTAATCGGAACCTGCGCGCCATGTACAAAAATAAAATAATACTTTTATGATGTGCATCAAAATTTTTAACGAATTGCCTGATAAATTCAAAAATTATGAGTTCTCCAAGTTTAGGATAGCAATTAGGTCTTGGTTCGTAGATAAATGCTTTTATATTGTTAATGAATTTTTAGAATATAAATAGCTTTTAGATTAGGTAATAATATAGTCATTTTAAGAATGTTTTCTAGATTAGAATTTAGATATAAATGTTTTTTATAATTACCTACTGAAAATGTATGTGTATACGCTTGCAAAGGCAGGACTAAGTGAAACTCCGTTAGCTTTAAGATCTACTTATGTATTTACCTTTTTCTATACGCAAAAAAGACTTACTTACTTACTAACTTACTTAAAATTCCACTTAATTCACTTAATTGCTATCATAATACTAATAGGTAATATTCATTGTAGCACAAGTTCGTATAAATACTCTCTCTTGTAAATAAATAACTCCGTTTTTGTTGGTGGAATTAATTCGTATTTGTGGTCTGTTACCGGGGCAGGAGATTAGTAGCGCAGTGCGGTGGATGCTCTCTTGATAAGTTGTGATTGCGGTAGCAAATATTGCAAATTTGTCAGTTATTGTTATTCGCTGAATGCTCAGCGAATCGCCTAAAAAGTGCCATAGTATTCGTAGATATGTATCTATGAGTACTTTGTAGGTACCGATACTACGATAGTTCGTTACAAGAAGTTACTAAGCATAAGATGCGTGAGATAAATAGTAAAATGTAATATAATTATTTAAAATCAGAGTGTTTCCCCAAGTTTAAACCTAAGGCCTCATTTACGGAGTCGCGGGACGTCAGGCGTTGCGTTGCGTTGGGCGGCGCGGCAGCATTCAATACTCGTACAACGCCATATGTCGTATATCGAAATTGTCGTAGTGTGTTGCTCTTGGCTAGCCCCCCCAGTACTCAGGAAGATGGTATCTGACTCGTATCATAATCTTTTGAAATTGTTCAAGTGACATTCACAGCGACATTTTATCAAACATATCTTCACGTTCCAACAAATAAGAATCCAAATGTATAGCTTGTTAAAGCACTTAAAAATATGTGTTCAATATAAAATTACGTCCATTAGGCTTTCAAAGTCGATCTGAATCACATCGCAAAAAAATCACTTTCTTCGTCCATTAGCGGCGCGTTGGAGTGAATAACACTGTACTTTATTTGTGTTATATGATGACTGGCCTGTTGGCGCAATGGCAGCGATCCTGCCTTTAGCGCCAGAGGTCGTGGGTCCGATCCCCACCCATGAAAAATATTTGTGTGACGAACATTTGTATTTGTTGTGTGTTATTATCTATTTAAGTATGTATTTAGAAATATTTAAGTATGTTTATCAGTCTCTGACGCCCATATTACAAGCTCAGCTTAGTTTGGGGTCAGGTGATCTTGGTGTGAATTGTCCCAGATATTTATTTATTTATTTATTTTGTCGCGCAAGGTACAATTTACAAATTAAGATGTGTTTTAACTGTCCGACAGCATTTCCGCATGTTTTGAACATGTTCTAAATTATGGTTTGAAAAAAAGTCTAAGCAATGCAATGATGTTTCTAGTGTAATTTTTTCCAGTTGTATTTTTTAATAGTTCCGACCAATAAAATCTCATGACAGGATTGACATGTGACTTCAAACTGGCCGGAAATAATAGATGACTACGAAATGGCTATCCATTCGTAGTGATGTTCCTTCGCTATCGTTAATGAATTGGCGATAATAAATTATCCAGGTTAAAAAATGTAACACGGCATACATAGGTATTGGGACTAACATAGGTTAACCACAAGAAGTAAGAGACACGTTTATTAGGACGTGAAGCATCAATTTTCTTCCGAAGTGCTTAATTTCTCAGCAGTTAGTACCTAAGTAAATATTCTTTGGGCAATAAACAAATAATGATAACTTACAGGAAAACAACATTCATTAGTCTGCTGGAAGAAATCTCTTTCTAGAGATAAGCCAGCCTGTCATTATGTAGCCCTTATTGTATTCTATGTAAATTGTCTCTTTGTGTAAGAAATAATAAATAAATATCGGCTTTATCGCTAAAAAGTGATCTCTTCCAAGCAACTCACAGGCAATGGATAATTGACAATAAGGGCAAGGCCAAAAAAAAAGAAAAACAGTAGGTAGGTACAAACCCAAGTAGGTGCCACCTACATAATATTATACATAATACGTGTACAAGAGGTAGATGATATTTGACATAAAAATTAAAACTTTATTATTCATAAAAATTCATATTTTTTCATTTTTTATTTGTAATAAAATACTTACTATGCTACGCCTACATGATTAAAATGTTAGAATAATTATTTCAACTCTTTGATCTCGACGGAGGTTAGGTTAATAAGCTACTTTCAATATCGCTACTGTAACATTAAACGGTTCAAAATTTCCGGATATCCGTTTCTCGAACTCCTGTTGAATTTTCATATTTTGGTTCAGAAAGGGATGAAAACGGCCGGTGTTTAACTACGGGTGGGTCAGAGCGGGATCATTACAACCCGCATTCATTATCGTTACTGATAATTTGAATGGTTGATACTCAAAACTCGACTATCGTCTCGTTTCAGGATTATACTATGAACACGTGCAGCACTAGAGGTGTTAGCCACGCGTTGCTGACTAAGAACAACAGCTCGTCGATGAGCTCTGTAGGTCTACCACGAGTTACCACTTTAAATTTACATGATCGTTCGCGTAAATAAATATATTGGGATTTGACATTGTCATGTCAGAGAGCGTCGTGGCCTAGTGGTTCAGCACCCAAACTCAGATCGTAGATCGTGTGGTCCTGAGATCAAATCTGGCTAGAACCTAAATCTTTGTTATACTCGTAATTGTTAAACTTACACTCTGGTGATGGAAAACATCGATAAAAACCAAATCAACCCGGATAACGGCGGAAGGCTCACCACCTACCACGTTGGGTTCTAATGCCATTGGTGAAAAGTGAGCTTCTGAGTGTTTCGTTCACCATGACGACACAGCCACTAGCCTCTGACTGATGGTATGTTATGTTATGTCATGTGTCATCCCAATACAATTTTTTTACGAGAACGATAACGTAAATTTAAAGTGGCAGCTTGTGGTAGGCGTACTGTAGGTACTCCTACCAAGAATTTACGCCGATGACAGTTACACAGACTGCGAGAAACTACGAGTTACGATGACAGCTAGCGCCAGATGTCATGTTTTTATGAGATTTCGGTACCGGTGCCTTATTACAAACTTGTCGAGTCTATTTCCTAACATGAGCGTAGCGAGCAATTTCGTTAAAATCATTTCCAGCCAGTCAGCGGTTACCTGAAACTAAAGCATCTTCGAGGCTGGATATTTACTGACGAAATTGCTCGCCACACTCAGTTTAGGAAATTAACTTGACTGGATTGTGACAAGCTCTCTTGTCATGCCTTAATAAAAAAACCGGAGGGGAGACTATTTTGGTACCTACCTCTTTAATAGTTAGTTTTAAGCTGTGTTTTTTTCCACACTATTAAACTGTTTTTGGTTTGTTTGTTTTGGTATATCCTGCTACCGACTAAATAAAGTTTTATTCTATTCTATTTAAATGTCACTAAAATAGTAAACAAGTTGCTGTAGTTAACTATCTTAGGGACCAACTTGAGGTAAGCTCATGGTAGTAGTTTTGGCTTGCTTACTAAAGTGGTTTTAAAAGCTGTAAGATAGAGGTATTTGCATCTGACTTGAAGCTTAACAACTTAACAAAAACCTTTAGGAGGGATTTAATTAAAAAAGTTTTTACTGACACTGGCATATAAGAAATGGGTATATTGTTTTGTATTCAATACAGAACAGTATCAGAAACTTGTTCAATTTCAGACCGTACTCTGAAAGTTTTTAGTCGGCAAAACAAAAGGCTCAAAAAACTACGCCTTGAAGGAAGTTTGATAGAATTAAACTAATTTGCCTCGAGAAACTCATTTTCTCAGAAGCTTCTACTACTTTAATAAGAAAATACGATCTATAACAAGGAAAAAGGTAGTACGTATGTAGGGTGCAAGGTGCAATGACTTACTTAGAATACTCGGTGGATAAGTAGCCGAAGAGTGGGATTTTGAGAACCAAGCCTACTTTCGTACGCAAAGGCCGTGATTCACCTACAAAAAATGTCCAGAAGTTTAAGTTAAACTTGTAAGTTCTAACTAAAAAGTATCCCTACTGCTGATTCAATAAGATTTAAGTGATGTAACAAGTAACTAGTATATGAAAACTAGTTGGAGTTATACTTTAAAGAACGATCTTTTATGACTTTACACAATGTGTAAATTATCAAATGTCATACAGGTATTTTAATACCATGAAAAAATATTACCTTCCAACAACTTTTGAAAATAAATGACAATTTCCAAGCTTTATTGCTATTTCACTACGTGCTCGTCGGCGCAGCGGTTAATCCTGATTATAATTACGATAACGTGGAAATCCGAAAATACTTCAAACTCAATTTGGTGTGTTGCTCAAAAATGTAATTAATGGTAAACTTATGTATTTATCTAGGAACTCATCGAATAAAAAAATTCAAACTCATGTTACGCAAGAATTTAATTTCATTTGGATATACCATAACGTTAATAATTCCAAAGTAATTTGGGTTTAAATCCCAGTTCAGGCGAAGTGCGTATTCTGATGAATAACGTCAACAACTATAATTTGGAAAACGTGGTAATTAATCAAATACCCTATCAACGATGACTTGTTTTTAATGATTGAGGCCTTCGCTCAACAATAGGATAGCAAAGACACAAATTAGACATGCGCGGCGCTCTGGCAGATAGCCCGCTTAGAACAACACGCCATTTTTGACACACGCACACAGAGACGCGAGTTTACAGGCGAAGTCGGTGAGTTTCGGAGTCGCGGTCAGTCGCACTGTCAAAAACATTGAGATATTATTTGGACGTCGTCAGATACTTACATTACAGTTCAATGGTCAAAAATGGTTTCGCGCAGATATTTCTGTTGCAGTGTATTTGGCTGTATGAACACCACACGAAATTGTGATTATACGTTTTTTAAGTTACCAAAAGATGTTGAAAGGTAAGTAAACTCAGATAACGTTTGCAAGTTAGTAGTACTATGTACAAGTATTATAAGTATATAGGTAGGTAAACCATTATATTTCGTAACACATTCAAATCCAGTACAAATGGGCTTTTACTTTTTCCGTAACTTATCTTATCATGCATTGGTAAAACACCAGTATTTTTGGTATATTCGTTTGAAGCACGCGTGGCTGCTGCATTCGCGTCGCGCCGCCGACAGGTGACCGCCAAAGCGGTTGCTCATGGTGTTATCTACAGCCTAATAAGTAGGTATTTTGTAGGTAGTCACTTAATGTATTTTTATTTTTGGCGGTATCTGACAAATCGCGCTTACCAGGCGAATATAGTAGCGAGTAGCAACCCTAGGCAATCAGGCAAGTGGATAAAAAAAGGCGAGAGCGGTCCTTCTGTACTCTTTATTTTGTGGCATAGAGGCTAATTTCTGAGAGATTTTTAAAAGGTTCTCAAAAGCTTGAATATCACTGGCATTTCATGTGTCCATAACCTGTCGTAACTATTCAAGCTATTGGCATGATCAGTTTCCACTGACTTCGTATAAAAACGAGCAACTCTTTGGCTAAGCGCATAAGATATATAAAAAGCATAATCATTTTAAGGCTGAAAATAATCCCTTTTTTCTTAAGGACTTTATCTATTTCTTCCATGAACTAGTTATTGCACCACTACCAAGGGTTTGTTCACAGGCACCAGGTGTGCCTAAACGAGGTAACTTTTTATGGGTCGCCAAGTAAATCTACTATAAAAGACTAGGCTTGACAGCCGAAATGGTGGATTTAAGTGGCCGTACCGAAGTTTCTATCTGTATTTTAGTCACAGGTGCCTGAATCTTGTAAAATAAGTTGTAGTAGTGCGAGTTATTGCTTTTGTGAGCTTTAAGCAGGGTTTGGAGGGATCGCATCATTAAAGTAGACATTGTGATGTATTCTTATTGCTGAGCTGTTTAGAGAACAGAGATCTTTTCAAATTTCATCGTATTTAAATTGCTTAAGTGTGCCATTTGTATATAATTTTTAAATTTTTATGTCCTTGCGATTGTAAATTGAGTGAAGCTTACAAAGTACTACAATATTAATTCAAGCATTTAACAAATAATATTCATAGCTAGAACACAAAATTACAAGTGGTTAAATAAATTGAATAAAAAAAAAAAGAAAAAAAATGCAAATTAAAAAAAATTACAATAAAAAGTTGCGGCTCTTACTTTACATACGAGTATTTTGTCGATGAATTTATTCCTAGCTTACAGTCTTAAAGTTTGTCACATTGTATACTGGTATGTTCATGATTCATTCATTACTTCTTATCTAGCCTAAATTTTACGATTACTCTGAGCAACAGCTTTTTTTAAAACCCCTGTCAAGATTAGAGTCTTACTAGACATACCAAAATACAGAAATACCCTATGGACTGCGATATTAATAGATGAACACTTTGAACCAAACATGAAGATGTTATCACTAATACCATACCAAGATACTTAAATATGCAGGGACTTTTGTTGTTGACTATGTCTAAAGGTGATGCTAGAGCATTACATTTGTAATGTAACGTTTTTACGAATGGTACAATACTTTGCCTGTGTTCATTCCTGTTCAGTTTCCTAAAAACAGTTCCATTTAATGTTACGTTTTTGCTTGGTTTTTAAAATCAACTAGTAACAAACCATCGAGCATCATGTTCGCAATGTGTCAATCTCTATGGTCTGATACAAGTGAATGCAGCACCAAGAATACATATGTTAACATGTTTAGTAACGAAATAGATCACGAGTCTAAATTGCCTCTGTTTTGTGTTTGAGTTGCTAAATGATGCTCAATAAACATGTAGATTATAGATCCCATAATCCGTTCTTGGATTGTAGATTAGGGTTGGCAAATATGTGTGTGAATACTTCATGCCATGGAAATATAGTCTGATTTCTGAAATAAAAGTGAGAGTGCCGATTTTAAGATTGATATTGATACAGAAGTGTTAATGTTTGATTTTTCGGAAGTTCTTGTACGAGATTATAATGAATATGCGAACGGTGGTCGAGTGATCACTGATCATGATGTCCGTAGGTACAGATGAAAGATATTTAAATACTCGGTAATTCCAGGATACTTACTTAATTATTTTATCAAAATATTCCTATGTAACAAGTTTAGCTGCATTATAAATGCTATTCACATTCCCTCACCACATATCCCATTCAAAATAGCCCTAGACTAGTAACGCCCCAATAGTGATGCCAAAATATTTCATTTTGTTGCACATGTTAGGCATTGATTGTTTTTTTTTTCATATCTGAACAATGGTCGAGCTTTTCTGATAATGTTGTAACATTTGTTGGAGGTCCTACCACAGAAACTTGAAGTTGAGACCTTTATTAAGCCGTCACCGCTAAATATTTGTGGCCTCACCAAGCAAGCCTCTGTTTCCCATTTGGCAATTTGGGACGCGCCCAGTTCCCCGCGATCGTGAGAACCCTCTAAAATAAGTTCAATAAAATATTTGACACTTAAAATAAAAAAGCCTCATTATTCTAATGTGCCCAGAGCCCAAAATAGTTTAAAGACGGTCCTGCCACCAAGAGGGCCCACGGACTCGCTTCCTATGTGTTATTATTCTATTCTCGAGTCAAGTTTGCTTCTCCTGTCGTCGTCACGGTGAACGGGACAAGTACACAAGGACGAACTCAAAACTAGTATTTAGTTACGAAGAACGGACATGACTAACACAGCCCCTATTAGTGCCTAGGGGAAAGTTTGGCTAACACGACTAGCAAGAGTTAGGTATTGAGATTGTTTGGTTGATAAGATATGAATAGAACTTAATACGAGATGATAGTTAGACCCTTTATGATTACTAACTTTGTAATTTACTGCATTTGTTGTATGTTGAATGAGAATATATCTTACTAAACGCACGTCTAAACCCTTTGCCAGTAACATACACCCCGTTATTTGATAGTGTGTAGGTACTTTTCTGCCACAGATATCAAATTAAAGTAAAAAATAAAGTATAAATTGTTGTCTAATCTGAAAGTAAATATAACAACTAAAGTCTGTTCAACTTGAGTAACTTTATACGAACTTAATAACTTCGCTTTAATTATATCTAAACAATAATAGGGTAATTCGTCTCAAATAATCAAAAGCAAAGATGACCTTTTCGGTGAATTCAATGTCCACAAGCAATGAAAAAAATTCGTTAATTTAATTTGTGGTACGGAGATCGAATCGTTACAAAACTATGGCAAAATGGATCTTATGTAAGCAGCATAAGGTGAAGCTTGATGTGATTTCTACGTACGTGCCGCAAAAATCCGCCGGTTGATTCGTCGGGACTGAACGAATAGTGTTTTATTTGCCACTTCAGGGCTCAGGCGCACGTGCGCCGCGACGCGGACGCGCGTTGGGTGGAAGCGCCAATTGTGGCCAGGAAATATTGATGCAGTCATTCCTAGTATTTTTGTAGTTTCCAATACAAAGATAGAAACTAGAAAAATTCAACCTGACCCTAACGATATATCCTATCCTACTTGAGGCCTTAGGATCAGGTCGAATTTTTCTAGTTTCTATCCTCATTTCCTAAAGTTGTATTGCTAGGAACAAAAAATAAAACTCACCCTTAGATTTACAAAACTATGGGGACATACAAGGGTCAAGTACTAAAAAATCGTACTAGTATAGATTCGAGATAACTTAGACCGAGTGCTTCCTCGCAGTTTTTATCAGTTTTTCTATACTTTATAAATGTTTCCGCCGCTTCTAGCATTGTTCTAAATCTGTCTCAAAATACTTGAAAGATTGTAGGTACCTACGTTCTGACAGGCACAGTCCAGGGATTATTACTTACATCTCTCATGCCTTCAGAAGTGCACGTCGGCTATTACGATTTAGTATATACTGGCACAGCTTTTGTTGCTAGATTCATCGTATTGTTTTCATTTAGGTACGCGAACACTACTCTTTCCATACGCTTTCTTTCTTCATCCATTTATTTTAATGATCAGAGATTTTAGTCTCAGTTACAAAGAAGTCCTAAAAAGTGTGTTACTCGTGGCATAAAATAAAAAAAAAAGTTTTTCGTAAGAGTAATCTTGATCAAGAATACGAGTTTTTGAAAACGGTTTATCATTATTATATTATAACTCTAGTATTGCAGCTGGTGCAAATTGAATAGTATTAAGGGAAAACTTTTTGTATATTACTACTGTTATATTAAATATAATCAAATAAAAATAAAAAATAACAAGTTTTGATATTTCCAAATGAAATACAATTTCTTATTAATAAGTCTCCCCGTTTAGTAGTCACAGACACTCGTTATGGGAATGGCTCGCTACTTCCCTTAGTACAGTGATTTAGGAATTTAATAAAAGAAAACAAACAAAATACTTAAACTGTTATTGTAATACAGAGATTGGGTCTCCACTTGATGTGTGTGTGTGTGGGTGTGTTCGCGAGCGCGCGCGCGCGCGTGTGTGTGTGTGTGTGCATGAGTGTGTGTGGGCGCGTGTGTGTAGGGGGGGGGGGGTTGGTGTGTGCGCATGCGCACATGCAGGATGTGTGCCCTCGTGATTTTTGAAAAGATGTAACTGTATTCCCAACGAAATAAAAAATAAATCTTGGGTTCGGATGAGTAGAAACCACATACAGTTATGTAACCCTTGTTAATAGTTCTTCCACTTCATCATAAGTAAGTTACACACACTTAACACACCAATTGGATACTTCTTTTGTACACGAACGTAGCTCCTTAGGATAAATGTTTAAAATTCTATTTCTATTCTGCTTTGTCATAGTTACCGGACTGTGAACACCTTTTTCATGTTTCCCATAGGTTTGCCACCAGCGAAAATTACTGTGTTTAATTTAATCCTGGCTATAAATCCAACGATAACTTCAATTAAACCACTAAAGAAACGTTAGATAGGTTTTTTTTAAACTTTCCTTGTTTTGCGAATGGAGCAAAGATTCTAATTTCCATATATTAAATAATGAATGGTTTTTCTTTCTTTATTTCTATCTATGTTAATGAACGGTACACGTACACCAAAACCGATTTTGATACTATTAGATACACGTTTCATTTTATCGGCCGATGACGGCAGTTGACGGCCTAGCATAGTTCGGCCCATAACGGATTGGTGTACGCGAGCCGACGTAACGTGCTTTAGTGATTCTCCATTTTTCAGTGATGTTTTTTTTAGTTCGTAGAATGAGGAATGTGAATCTGCTAGATTTTGACATCCAATGCCATCGGTGAAGCACGGGCTTATGAAAGCAGCGTCGAAAGTGTTGCAATGCACAATGTTTGGAGCTCGCAGTAAATACCTACACTCGCTGCACATATTTCAATTGAAGTCTATGAAAATGATAAGATACATTTAAAACGTTTATAAGATTCAATGTTTACTCAGACACCTTTACAAACCATTTATAGCTCGTACCTACGTTGCTTTTATGTTTGACGGTGAAGTTTTGATTTTCCTCTTGGGAAATTTTCAACTTACGTGTTGATAAATGACCTTTAATAATAATGGTTGCTTGTGTTGTTTGCGGGTGTTTTGTCGGCAGCACAAAAATAGGTTTGTTTATTTAAACAACAACATATTGTGGGTTTCTTACGCACATATACTTGATACACTTAATTCTTGAGAGCGTCGTGGCCTAGTGGTTAAGCACTCCAACTCGGATCGCGGATCGTGTGGTCCTGAGTTCAAATCTGGCCAGAACCAAGATCTTTGTGTTCATTGTTTAATTCCCGACTAACTCTCCGGTGATGGAAAACATCGATAAAAAACCAAATCAACCCGGATAGCGGCGGAAGGCTCACCACCTACCACGTTGGATTCTAATACCATTGGTGAAAAGTGGGTTTCTGAGTGTTCCATGACGGCAACAGTCACTTGCCTCTGACTACCCCGTTTGGGATAAAATCGTGATGGTATGTGATGTTATACTTAAGTCTGAGTAATAAAAGTAATTTCAACATTTATCGACGGCTCGTTGAACACAAGAACCAAAAGCAAAAGAGGCGCTCAGAAAATGTTCATGTTGGGTCTGGGTGTTCGTGGTAATAATAGGCTGGGTTGCAATTATAAATGAATAAATTTGCGCCAGACATAACACACCATTTGTCATGGTCTGGTAGTAGGGATTAATATCACTGTGTTACCAGGTAACAGACAGAGAATTAAGCATCCAGACCCGGGTCAATTTAAAAAAGTAACGGCGAAAAACAGTGCAACGGTTTGTGAATTACAAAGGCAAAATTTCTTGCTTATTGGTTCCCATCAGCAAAGTCTGTCGTGGTTTATACAAATTAGTTGTTAAATATGTAAGCTACTTACTGATAGCCTACGGAAATTATATTAGAATAGTAATAAATATTAATAGACCAGCACGGAAACGTAAGCCGATTGTCCTTGATGAATAAAGAACAATTGACTGCCTTCTTCAATTAACCGGGAGATAAAATATGTTATTCGTAAAAGTTAAAGTGTCATATTTTTATTCCGATGACCGATGACTTGCAAGTTATGAGTACTTTCGAATAGTCTAATCGGAGGTCCAGTTATTATTAAAGATGTACAACAGAAATGTATAATGCAGTTATGCAGCGAGCATGTGCAAGCTAAGCTACGAAACTATTTGATCGTTTCCACTGATGCTATTCTATGTAACAGAGCGATAAAGATGTGCTACGAAGATGCGCTGACGCATAGTAGCTATGCGAGGAAGATGCGCAGATCGAGCTATGCAATGTATCGACAACAGGGAAAGCACGCAGAGCACGCATACATAGCACGCCTCCATGTGTCACGTCATGTGTGATATTAAAAACATAGCTTAGTAGAGCCGTTTCATCAGTGCTATGCTATGTGGATCAATGAATGTGATTGGTGGATATCAAACGCAACGTAGCATAGGACATCTTTGGTAGAAAAGCCTTATCAAAGATTACTTAATAGTTACTACATAACACATAAATCACTTCATGGAAAATTTACAGTTTTTTCATTTGTAAATGCGTGCTGTCAGGCATATATCCAGGGCTACCTCTTTCGATATAGATGTCAGCTAGTCACTATCTGCAGTTACGTCATCAGTACATTTTCTTATTTATGGAAAGTTCTACGCGGCTGTTGACAATCAACTGCCAAATAGGTCTTGCAGGACCCGGCGGCTGGTAGGTAATTACCGCGCGAAGTACATGGAGTGACAGAGGCCTGGCCTTATCAATACACCGGCATCAGCTTAGCTCGCATCGCTATGTCCTCTTATGCTATAACAGAGTTCCAATTTACAAGTAGGTATTTTATCTGTAGATTATTATAACCTCTCGTCATACAATGTTTTTGAGCGTGCTAAAAAAAGATAACTGTCTTATTTCATTCACTGACGAGAGAGGGAGAAACCAGTTAGTAGAGTTCAGACTGTAACGAATGTTACAGTCTGTTGTATTGTGTTAGTAGTACAACTTGTAACGGAATCAACTTTCACGCGCGACTGAGGTTCTGGAAGTTTGTTCAGTATACCGGGTGTCTTGTACCGAACGATAAAGATTGAATTATCACGTAAACGCTTAAAAAATGGAACGCCACTGATAGTTAAACAGCTCTTACAGGTGTTTCTTACTATGTAAGTGTAAGTTTCCAGTGACGTGTAATAGCAGTATGCAGTAAATGTATTAGAAAGGTGATTTAAAATGAAAATATTGCAACAAACTTAACCAATAACCCCAATATTATGTGTTGTTTATCAAATTTCAGTTCTACCAAAATTTTCAGAAATGATTTTCTCTGTTATGGATATAAGGGGTTACAACGAATAAAAATGAATACCTATGTATGTTTTTACATTATTATCGTGCATATGCATACGTGACGAAACGATTGGCGTAGTGCGCTGCAACATTTCTCGCCTTGACTTGCATGGTGTCCCGAGTTCGATTCCCGGTAGGGTAAATTTCAAAAGAACTATCATTTCTATATTTACTCGGGTCTGGGTGTGCTGGGAAACACCCCTAGCTTAATCCCTGTTTGGTAGGTACCTCGTAACATAAGGATAATAATCGTTATTACGAGGCCATGACAAGTGGTGTTATGTCTGGCCATATATTATGGAAGTATCTCCAACAAATATAACTAAAATTGTTTCTAGCTAATACTAAAACTCATAACATAACAGAGTTGTAATAGCTATTTCATTCCGAACTAGTGCCACTAAACACGACATTCCCGAGCATAAAATACACTTGCAAAGTTTATAAATAAAAGCAAATTATGCTAAAACCAGCGTCCCAGTTTCACGACAGTTCAGTATACGGGACTACCGGCGTAATCAGTTTAAAGTTAATAACTTGTGTCCCTGACGTCTGGGACTGGGAGTTCTAGGACGCTGTTGTTGCAACAACTTTGCTCACTTCCATTTATGCAGTTTCAATTATTTAGTTTAATGTAGTAAGATAAGATTAAAGAAATAGATGGAGGTTAATCTTTATTTAGATCACTCTGACACTTGGATACGGTTTATTACTATCCTTCTTTAAAGTCACAGTTACATAATAATATCAATTCATTCATTTATTCACATGGGCTTTCGCTTTCATAATACTAAATAATTTAAACGTTCACATTGCATTTCTAGGTCTTCACGCAAGGTTAAAAAGCAATGATTTTATATTTATATTATCATTCGTGAAATCCGAAGTTTAGTTTAACAATTTTCAGAATACGATGACTTGAATGACACGTTGTACTTTACTAACGCCTGTTGTAAACCCCAAACAAGTTTAAAAGAGTAACTGCTGAGTTTCTTGCCGGGTCTTCTCAGCAAGAAACAACTCCGACGCGGCGGTAGAGTCGCATTATGTCTGTATACTGTGTATTTATATATCTATATTATTATAGTAATTATGTCTTTTATTTAGTATAACTTGCTTTAAATTTGACGATTTGAAAGTACTTTCTGTGAAAGTCTATTTGAAAAAAGTCATTTGAGTTTGAGTTTGAATTCAATGATGGAGGTTTCGCCTAACAGTGGTATGTATGAAAGCAGGATAATTAGTCTAATAACTTCAATTAATTGAATCTCATCATTATTCTGTCATAAATAAGATCGGTAATTCGTAAGTACGAGTATATTACTTCATAATAATAACAAGACCATTTCCCAGCACATAATAATATCAATTATTTTTATATGTGTTTACATGGCAATATATTTGGCATTTGCCACAAGATGAATTAGTCAATAAAGCCTTGTGCACAAGCAAAATGCCTGCTGAGATATGGCCAACAGTTATGTTACATGGTAATAATACTTTGAGCAAGGTTATTTATGGAATAGAACGAATATTTTTTATTGCGCAAGCATTCATCGTAAGATATTTACCATAATCGTTAAAAGAAATCTCTTCCTTTTTCTTTGGGTACCATCTGGCACTGACGACAACTATATACTCATATCATCTTAATTATTTCATTCTTTGCATTCACAATGCTAGGCGTATATTCCTAAAGATAGGAATCCTACTTCAAAAGAACACCATTTCAAAGTATTAGACAGATGCCGATCTCTAACACCCGAATCCAGAAACATCAATGAATTATTTGGGATGTGCTTAAGAATTCTAGGAGACCTCTTCATTTTGCATTACCAATCGCCAATCAAAAGAGCACCTCTAACTTTTAATCGAACGAAAAAATGGTAGCCACAAATTTCTTGATATGGACTACCGTAACCCATTGAGCTATGACCATATGAGACCCCTTGAATTTAGAGTGCCATTTCTTTTCAGTATTACCATCTATTGATAAAAACAAACAGAATCCGTTTATTTTCCGATAGGTTACTTATCAACAGAATACCGTTAGAATACTAGTACAACAATCACTGAGAATGTGCAGGTTATAAGCTCTATTTAGTAATAAGCGCTTAGAGCTACGGAGGGCGTTACGCTTGTGAATGTCGTTACAGACGAATGTTATGACAACACTGTTACAATCGCGGCGAGAACGGACATTATAGAGGAGATTATTCTAGAACTAGCCATACAGAGCTTTTAGGGACTGGCAAATGGGTGATATAAAACGGATAAGTATAACAGTTTACCCGCTTCGGTGATAACCTCTTTAACAAATCGGTTCGAACTTCTCGACCTGTCTCGAGCGAGCCCTAATCCTGAGTAGCTGACACAATTAAAAAAAACAAAAGACTAACTCGGCCGCTATTCGAGGGGATAATCGATTAAGCTTTGTACGTTGTATTTGCTCGGATAGGACAGCGATGGCGAGACGAGATGCTTGCACTTAAGAGATTGGTCTATGGTGGCAATTTGCTGCGGACGGCTTTAAGTAGATAGGAAAGAATGAATTTAACTGTTTATGTTTAATATTAAAATAGCAGCTCACTAGCGAGGTGGATGCAGACCAGATGTATGTAAGCCGCCCGGATATCTTTTAGTTATTCTATCTATAGGATTTATTAACATCCTTCACCAATTTAACACCTTCAGCCTCGTCATCGCTTACCACCTGGCGAGACTAAGGTCAAACACAATCCCATTTTGAATTAAAAAAACACAATTCCTAAGGATACCTACTTCCTGAATTACTAGCAAGCTTGAATTTGGTACGTACGGTAGAGTTAGCACACGAATCAACCAAAAAAAACTCCGACACGGAGGCGGTAAGCAGTAATTATGCTTAAAAATACAAATAATTCCAAAGTTGGTGAGAAGTGGGCTTCGGAGGGTGCCGCTCACCATGACGGCAACAGTCAATTTGCCTTCAAGATGTAGTCGTGAGCATATGAAGGTAAATGTAATTTTCACACAGGATATTTCTATACGTAACAGAAAATGACTCGCTTGCTGATACTTAGTTTTCATGAATATATCGTTCCTATTATTTGTATTTTTAAGCATAATTACTGCTTACCGCCTCCTTCTTTATATTCATTGGAAAATACAGAAGGTTCTAGTACAAAAAAACTAAACAAAAATGAATATAAACCAACAGACACACTATTTAGCTACCACTATTTGTGCATTTCACTCAAATTATACACCTGACTGAAGTACAGAGTTCAAGGAAACAAGCTTCCAAAGCTGGTGCTTCTAAGTTGTCTTGAATATTCACTAATTACTATTTGGAGGAAAATAATTTATTGCTAATTAATAGCTTTCCGCCCGCGGCTTCGCCCCCGTTTTGTTATATATTAAGGTCAAATAACATAAAATCTATATAAATTGTAACCCATGTGTTATTCTGATGTATAAGCTGTATTACTGTAAAGTTTCATCCAAATCCTTTCAGTAGTTTTTGCATGAAAGAGTAACAAATATACATCATCCTCACAAACTTTCGCATTTATAATATTAGTTAGACTAGCTTTCCGCCCGCGTCTTCGCCCGCGTGTACTTCATGTCTGTAACATGTATTTATAAAATATTTTCATAAATGGTAGCCTATGTGTTATTCTGATGTATAAGCTGTATTACTGTAAAGTTTCATCTAAATCTGTTCAGTAGTTTTCGCGTGAAAGAGTAACAAACATACACACACACATACATACATACATACATCGTC
The DNA here is from genome assembly GCA_947369235.1 of Udea olivalis. Classification (NCBI taxonomy): domain Eukaryota; kingdom Metazoa; phylum Arthropoda; class Insecta; order Lepidoptera; family Crambidae; genus Udea; species Udea olivalis. Next base: position 10,976,177 of record OX376359.1, read on the forward strand.
ACAAACTCTCGCATTTATAATAGTAGTATATAGTAATAGTATATATTAGATTAGTAAGAAGTAAGATTAGCAACGTGGATAGGTGAAATACTTATATATTTAATCTTTCCTTGTTGAGAAACGTAAGTTTCTTTCGGGTCAGTGGAAACATTCGCCGTCCGTCTATACTGAGGTTAAGGAATATTTCCTTAACCATTTTAAAAAACTGTAAAAAAACGCCTACTTAAATTGATGTTCAATTTTATTTAAATACTAATAAATAAAATTCAACAAATATTATGTTAGCTAATCTACTTGTTATAAAACATTCTCGCTAAATATTCACTACTTACAGCAAGGGTCGAAAGTAAAGTAATTTAATAGAAACTATTTAGTGTCACTAATTCAACAAAGCTTCCTTCTTCTTTCGAGTTGATGTACTCTAGATCTTTTTAGACCTGTATTTTGCGTATGCCTATAGGGCGTACGCTGAAACTCACGCGAGTCGCACGCACGCGATCTATATTGAAAAAAACCAACTTAAAAAAAACTATTCCAAAACAAAGCACTAAAAAGTAAAGAAATAATTGCGTATTTTTCTTAAACTTATCTGATAATATAATGTAGGTACAATTATTGTTACTGTTGGAGTCGGTGCCAGCCAAGGAAACACTACAATATACCTAGCAATATACCAATTTCTCACATATCACGTTTGCGTATGTATGTAGGTAGTTACAAACCTACGTTGGCTGACACCGACTTCAACAATAACAATAATTGTACCTACATTATATTATCGTATAAGTTTAAGAAGAATACGCAATTATTTCTTTACTTTTTAGTGCTTTGTTTTGGAATAGTTTTTTTTTACTTGGTTTTTTTTTGTTAATTTTTTTATTATTTCTTGATTTTTAGTGAATAGTTCTTATTTATTTTATACATCGAAAAAGTATCGTCCAAATTGCTCCTAGGAATTGAAGAGTTCCGTTACTTTGTCATGGATCCCATAATCAGAACCTAACCAAACTGTCATCAAACTACCCTTGAAGTATATCCTTTCCAATAATTAAACGGTTATGGAGTTTAAACCTTCCATCATCAGTTCACTTAAATAACCTGAAAGAATATGATTTTCGGGCTTGACGTACCTATAATATTTGGAGAATTATCCTCCATATACTAACCGTTAAGGAGTTGTACCTTCCATCACCAGCTCATCAACATGAGATGATGACTTAAAAAAAAGATAATTGCTTAGCTCCCATATTAAAACTATAATATTGCAACCCGAAAAATATTTAGTATTGGGTAATTCCGGTGGCCATCAGTGGTCTTCATTAGCAGTTCCACTTCACCAAATGGTACTTTTCGAGAGCAACTGCATGAGTTACTATTAAAATACCTAAATCGTTATAGGTGTGCCTATAATATTTGAAGAGTTCCCTCGATTTTTCCTGGATCCCATCATCTGATCCTGATATGCTGACAATGGGAACACCTCAAGAATATACCCTTTCGAATAAAAAAATAATTTTGAAAATCGGTCCACAATTGACAGAGATATCGGTGAACATACATAAAAAAAATACATACAGTGGAACATAGAACCTCCTCCTTTTTTGAAGGCGGTTAAAAATAACTATAGTGTGAGCAACCCGTCTCACCCGTCCGCGCCATAGAGCGAGCTGTAGATTCAGTCCATACGCCCTCACAGCATCTGCGTTGGCACATAATAAGGTCGCCGAGCGTGCAGCTGTTCTGATACCACAAGAGGTGATCCACGTTTTGGGGAGGCACCACATTCCCACACATTCTCTGCACCGTCAGTGTAGCCCCATCTAAAATCTAAAGCTTACTCGTACCATAAGTGAATTTTTATTTTTAGCAAATAACAATGCACTTATATTTCACACAAAGATAAGCGATAGGGCTCAAGCTTGAGCTCTAAGATCAGTTAGTTTACCAGGAGTGCCACTCTATATTTACGTTAGCGTTCGCGTAAAAAAAAGTATTGGGATTTGACATTGTCATGTCATGTCATGTGTCATCCCAATACATTATACGCGAACGATAATGTAAATTTAAAGTGGCAACTCTTGGTAGACGTACAGACGTTAGCGACTGTCATCGACGTATATAAACTTATGGTACGTTAGTACCACCCTCTCTACTTAAGATATAACATTTCCAAACACGTAACTATATTTATACAGAACTAACGGCCCCGACAAACTTCGTTCTGTCAAAAGTTATTGGCAAATGCTTGACAGCTGTGAAAATAAAGATTCCTTTACTTCAACATTTAGTATGGATAAATGTAAATTTGAAGTGGCAACTCGTGGTAGACGTACAGGTCGTATTTTCCTAGCTGAAAACGTCTTTATCAGCGACTCTACTTAAGTTTCTACAAAACACTGTTTATTCCATTAAAAAATTGTTTTGAAACCATATAATGCCACGAAATGTTCTAAATTTCAACTATCAACGGTATTTGCAAGGCTGTTTTAAACAAGTACCTATTTCTTCACTATGCAACGACATTACATAGGTCAGAGTGAAATGCAATTAGTGGATAATTTCATTTGCCCAAATAACTGGCAGTAGTCGGAATCAGGTGGATTATTGAGTTTGCTTGTAGCATAACCCCTGATTTTGAGGTACTGTTTCCGAATAATTCGAAATAATACTTGTGTAGATGCGCAACACGATACATATTTAGGTTTTCGGATTGTGAATCGTGTGGTCCTGAGTTCAAATTTCTGTGTTCATTGTAAAATTTTCGACCAACTCTCACGTGATGGAAAACATCGATAATAAACTAAATTAACCCGGATAACGGCGGAAGGCTCACCACCTACTACGTTGGGTTCTAATACCATTGGTTAAAACGGGCTTCTGAGTATTCCATTCACCAAGACGGCAACAGTCACTTGCCTCAGACCCGTTTGGGATATAGTCGATAAGGTATGTTATGTTAGATGAGCAGTGCCAACGAAACATTCACTAGTTTGCACCCTGTCAAATGGGAGACGATATTTTGTAGGATTATTGCTTAGTGAGGATATGTTTTTAGTTGTGACATTTTCGTCTAGCAATTAATAATAAATTAATCCTTTGGTTAACGACGCGCCTGTACTAGGCCAGATAAAACCGTATAATTTAGCAACCTACTAGCAATACGAGCAATTGGCCGGTAGTGAATGACTGTATTAATATTGAGAGTTGTGTTATTGTTCGTCTAAAATGATAAATGTTGTTTATGTAGAGCAATATCATATAAATTGAACTTTATAACCATTTTAACATCAGCCCCAATGGGTATAAATCCCAATATCATAATTTTTAAACAATAAAAGGACAGCTTTAGAGGTTTTCTTGCAATTATCATTACTTAATTGACCTTGGGGGTCTTTCCTATCAAAAGCCATCAAATGGTCTCATTTCAGGACTTATTTGCCCCAACGGCCATACGTTCTTCGCGCTGAGTGTTCAAGGTTTTGGATAGAAAATCATCACGCTGCTTTCCGAACGTTGAACTGCCAAGTGGAATTTGACGATTACATCGTTCTTAAAAATTAAAATACGTAATTCATATGTATTCATTACTCATACACGGAAAGTACGCTTGAAGTTGCTTGAGCATAGGGTTGAAAGCATCACTTTCAGCCCTAGGGCTGAAAGTAAATAACTGTCAAATCACCTTCTATTTTGACATTCCTTTTGCGGCAAGTAGATGTATTCTATTCAGTCACAGTTGTATTTGAAATTTCTTCATCTTGATTTCAAATGAATATTTAAACAATCTAAGCAGGAATATACTCATTAATGTATGTTTCACTTAATTAGTATTTAATTGAATAAATTTGAGCTAAGCATTTACGATAGAAATGAAAAAATAAAATTTTGTTGGTTGAACTTATGTATCTGATTTTTATTTACTTTCCTTATATTCGTAATGAAAAGCAGAGTGTTTACCTCGGAAGAAAGACCTTTTCAATGCCCTCGAACTATTAGCGCTCTCGCTACGCTCGCGCGCCAAACCATCTCGTGCATTGAAAAGGTAACTTTCTCACCTTGTGTAACAATCTACTATTCCTCAACTTTATACTGATTAAAAGATAAATTTCACTTCCTTCATAATTCGCACAGTCGTTAATTGCGTTCTATAAATACTCTTTCTCTCCTTACACCCGCTCATTCTTCTGGCTTCTTGTATTCTTCCTTCACTGTTTCGGCTATACGACTTTGGAACAAACTGCCGGTCTTGGTTAGAAAGGCGTGCAGTAAATATGCATTTAAAAAGGCTTTGCGTGCGCACTATAAAAAATTGATGACACCCCAAGTACTGTAGTTTTGTTATTCTCTTGGACCCACCTGATAACTGTCTGTTATTTTTTTTAATTTATGTCTATATAATGTGTAATTGCTATTATTATGTATATATGTTTTTGTAATTTCTTTGAAATATTATTATTTTGATTCGAACCATTTCACCTTCTTTACACCTAATTTAAAACTTTTATCTCTAACACTGCCTCTAATATCTTTGTCTGACTGTGTGGTTGACTGGTAGAGAATGCCTCTAGGCATTAAGTCCGCCCTTTGTAACATAGGCTATGTGCAATAAAGAATAAATAGGCTATGTGCGATACAAAATCAGAATTATGATGTTAGCAGAACCTTATTAAAAAGCAAGCGTGCCCGTGAAGCCAAGTTGCGTGTTGAAGCCAAGTTGCAAGTTGCCGCAGCCTGTTCGGAGTTGCCAACTTGCACGTCGCTTGTAGTTTATCCTGTTACGCCATCGACGAGTGTTTACAAAGTTTGTGCAATGTTTTAATATGAGCGATTGCATTTTATCAACTACATAGTTCGACGACAGTTGACTATTTATTCGGAATTGAAAATGATACGACTGACTCATCTGGTGATGTAGAACCTATTCAAGCAAAAATAAGGTTTTTTATCAACTTTTATTGTGATTGGAGGTTCTCATACCAAAAACACGAATGACCATCCGATTTTGTATGAGAACCTAAAATTGAAGTCGAATTTTAGGTTGAATTGTCGGGTTCTTGTATTTAGGTTCGATCGCTCGGATAACTTTGATATCGCGATGTAGGATACGATAGTCCTTAGTTCGTATGTGGCGAGATAGATGTCGCTACATCACTCCCCTCCGAGACCGGAGGTCGATAGTGGAACGTTCCAGTGAGAGTCAGAGCCAGATGCCGCATAGTTCACGGTGAGTTGGAACTGTCTGCGGTGATGCCCCAGTGAGTCGGGGTGATGCTGCGAATGCTCCAGTGAGTCGGAGTGGTGCAGTGCTGTGTAGTGGCTGGCTGCTGCGTCGACCAGGAGAGAAATGTGTCTCTGCTTGCTGACCGGCCGAAGTGCAGTGTGCTGTGCCAAGGTCGCTGAGAAGGCTGGCTGTATGACTCGCTGCTCATAAGCTCGAGGAAGTGATGATCAGGTCGGGGTCACCAGTTTGGGGAGTGTGAGGAACAGGGTGTAAAGTTCCTCGTCCACCGTTGAAAAGGGAGGATCCTCCGACCAGACGGGTGATGTGTCTGGTGGGCTACTGCCCGACGGTTGTTGTCGGGTTCTTGTATTTAGGTTCGATCGCTCGGATAACTTTGATATCGCGATGTAGGATACGATAGTCCTTAGTTCGTATGTGGCGAGATAGATGTCGCTACACGGTCATAAAAAAGCTAATTTGCACTAAAATAAATAGTTTTTACATCACCTACCGACTATGAAAAAGGATATGTTCCTTAGGACATAAATAATAACCCTGCACCATATGGGTGAAATGTGGACTTACTATGAAATGATTGGCCCGAAAAAAGCGCAGTATTGGATACATAAAAAGGTTGTGTTGCTTTAATAATGTTGCAGATGAAACTATTGTCGGTAAGCGACGGTAAGCGGGTTTTTCAGCAGAGACAACGTCTGAGAAATTGTATAGAACAATCATTTTACGAGCGTGCGTGCCGACGCTCTTAATACCGAACATTCAAGTTTAATTTCGTTAGATTCACGCGCGCTCGTGATTTGCAAGAACTACTTATAGCATGTGGTGACCTCAGCACAACTGTCTGCCATTAGTTTACACCAATGATAGCTGCTAGCGACCGCGTTGACGTTCTTGTATGGGGTTTCGGTACAGTGCCCCCAAGTGATTAGAAATGAAGTCAAAAATAGCATAAAAAATTCGGAATTCAACTATCGTAGGTAAAGCAAAATCTAACAAAAAGTTAATATAACGCTCGTTAGGAAAAGCCTAAGTTTCATAGTGGACTTATATAAGGTCATTAACTATTATGGTCATGAATTAATGTTTAATGAAATATAGTAATTGTAAATTGTGAGCAGTAAAAATTGTACAAAAGGTTTCCACTGCGAGTCTAGGAAATTACGTTCGCATGTTACATTAAATACTCGTTTATTAAGCAAACTGAACTAAGGAGGCAAATAAATGATTTCACGACAGTTTGACTATCCAGCAGTTAATTACGCTGTTATGTAATGCATTGTTTCATCAGCGTTTAAATTTTAATCAAGAAGCAAGTTTGTAGTGCCTGTTTTTCTCATAAAAACCTCAAATGATTTAATACGAAAGCGTGGGAGGAGGCCCTAAACATTTTTCATTCCTGCCTCACCCATTAAAGGGTTCAATTAATTGATTTCCTAACAGCCATGTCGCTGGGAGTTCACGCTCGATGTGCTCGGGGTCACAAATAACGAGAGGGCGTACTCGCTCTATCTACCTTGATCGTAGGGTCGCATTCAGTAGTAGGATTCGGATCTTGATAAGACTAAGGTCTGATTTATAGACATGTTAATACGGGCTCATGTTGAAGATGATTAAATCACTTTTGATCATGCCTAAGAAAGTGATTCTCGTCGCAAACAGCGAAATTCAGAAAAACTATTTATATTCGAATTTCGCTGTTTGCTTAAGATAACATCATCTTTGTGTAAACAGAGACAGAGCATTATTTTTTGTTCTATCTTCGTTTGCGGAAACCCTAAAGCACGAGCTAGAACGCTCGTTCTTAATTCTTCGTTCTTTCCGTTAGAATTATTTTCTTTTTGAATTTGGAAATGAAAAATGAATTATCATTTACACTGAAAGATCATGAAAGAAAATTCTTGATCTAGCTCTAGTCATGTATGTTTGGTCTAAACCCACCTTTAGACGAATACAGTAATGCCAGTAAGACATGGGATCCCAGCGAATGGAGGCTGCTTGCAGCTGCTCAAGGAATCGTAGGGAATGTTTAGCCTGGATGTCTTTGCTGGCCACCAACAAAGATATCCATGTCTCGTAAAGTGAAAGAAAATGCTCCTCTAATTTAATCATTATTTCTAACTTGCATTCATAATGATGCTATTGTCGCATATAAACAAATATAAATAAATGAACCAAACTTTTACAACTGCGCTTGATAGGAAGGCGCGCTGCTTCGCATGTGTGTGTTTGTAAGCCCTTAGCTTAAGCACTGATAAAGCCGGTCTAAACCAGTTTTCTATGGACATGACAAGGCCGCTGGTGCTCACTCATGCATGCACAGTTTATAGTCGATTTCTCTGTTTTTTATTTACTTGAAGTATATGTACCCAGACTGCACCGGTACCAAATATTGTACCCCCAATCCATGGTTGACCCCTCAGGCGTGACCAGCCAGCGTACATACGACCGGATATTAATGAGGCAATCGACGGCCGGCGCCGGAATCCGATCGCATTAGGGCGCGAATCGCCCATCCATTACAGGCACAAATACCGCCAGTATGAGTATTAACTTTTATGGGCGGCCGTGTTACACGTGGCGTGGGTTTGGCTTATTTGCTCGATCTGATTTGGATTAAGTTATTTTTATAAAGCACATGATCTAGACTGACATAATAGCGTTGATCTGTAATTTCTACAACGACGTTTAGAGCAAATCGTCATAGTCGTTTATTCTTGGACATGAAATGGACTTAATCTTATTTGATCTCTAAGATATTATAATCATTTATATAATCAATCTGATCATGATAATATGATTCTTAAACTGTTCGCCCCAAGTAGTAGTATGTTATGGTTCTGCTCTTGATTAGGGGTTCTTCAATTTTAGTCTTAAAAAACAGTTCGAAAACTGTCAACTGCTGAACACAGGCTTTTAGATTTCGAGTGTGGCCTGTTGAGAGCGTCGTGGCCTAGTAGTTAAGCACTCCAACCCGGATCGCCGATCGTGTGGTCCCGAGTTCAAATCTGGCCAGAACCAAAATCTTTGTGTTCATTGTTTAATTTCCAACTAACTCTCCGGTAATGGAAAACATCGATAAAAACCAAATCAACCCAGATAGTGGCGGAAGGCTCACCATCTACCACGTTGGGTTCTAATACCATTGGTGAAAAGTGGGCTTCTGAATGTTCCGTTCACCATGACGGCAACAATCACTTGCCTCTGACTACCCCGTTTGGGATAAAGTCGTGATGGTATGTTATGTTTATGTTATGTGTTATGCAGAAGTTATGAATAGATTTAATGTATTTTGTACAATAAAATATGGTTGTTAGGATACCTAAAATCAACATCATATTTAAAGGTAAGTATGTTTTTAACGACTGAAAATTCACGTTTCTACGTGAACGTAAGTAGTAGGCGACGAACGGGAGTAGTCCTCCAGGCCGTACGGAAATATTGCAATGGTATGGTTAGCAATTCGTCCGTCTACTTTTACAGGACGTTCCATGCTGCGTTTTTCACTAAAGGTTCATCGCACTATGTGCTCTGCCCATGGCCACTTCGGCGGTAACAGTATTTTTCCTGCTGATTCAATCACGTCGTGATGGAGCAAGTTAGAAGCAACAAACGAATGCTCCTTGAAGGCTACATTTAATGCGCCAAGTGAATATTCAAGACAGAACTTGCAAACAGCTTTGGAAGCTTGCTTGCTCGGATTCGGTACTCCGACCGCGGGCTTTGCATTAATTTGAGTGAAATGTACAACTTGTGGAAGCTTAGTGTGTGTTGCTTAGCATTTGCTAGTCTATTTTGATGTGTTTAGGATGCGCGTGCTCCAGGAATTTAACACTACCTCGAAAACCTAGTCGTTATTGTAACCTGAAATCATATGACGACATGCATGGCACACACGCTTTCAATCGTTATAAATAAAAATGAATCGTCAAATGCGTTAGTGTCTTAACGTGCTAAGCGCAAAACTTGAGAGCGATTCACCTTATTACAATCGCTTAAAGCCGGTCAAGTTAATTCCCTTAACTGAGGGGAGTAAGCAATTTCGTCAGTAAATCTCGAGCTTGGAAGATGCATTCGTGCATTAAACTGAGCATAGCGAGCAATTTCGTCCGTAAATATATAGCCTAGAGATGCGTTAGTGTCAGGTTACTGTTTGAGCTAATTTTGCTTTTTCATATTTTTGTTACGGCACAAAGAGGGTTCTTAAGGAGGAAAATAATAAAAACAACAGTTTTCTCTTCCCATACAAACCACGCTGTTTTCAGCTGTTAAAATAAATCTTTTGTCAGAACAAAGTCTGTCGGGGCAGCTAGTTGAATATAAGTATATCTGACTTGCACTTCTCCCTTGTAATATTTGGCCTAAACGATGTTAAAGACTTTCCTATAGAAAACTATTTTATTAGCAATTAGCATGGGCTTTTGATGCACCAACAATGCAATGTATTATTTATCCCTGCTTATCGTTTGACATGTTATGAATTGGTTCGAAATATATGAATTATAAATGGAATTTACAATAGTCCCGCATGCAGGCAGCAACGTGCATCCAACGGAACAATGGTAGAATTTTTTGCTATTTCCCGCCATCTGCCTCCGCTGCGCATATTAGGCACGTGCGGACCGATTTATTCTATTTGCAGTAAAACGAGATGCATATTCTGTATAAATTTCGTTCCGAATTTGGAAATGTTATATCTTAAGTAAAGAGGGGGGTACTGAAGTACCATGAGTTAAGCCGATGACAGTCTACTACGTCTGTTCGTCTACCACGAGTTGCCAATTTAAATTTACGTTATCGTTCGCGTAAAAAAATATATTGGGATTTGACATGACATGATTTGACAATGACATCAGCTGTAGATAGTTTAACATCACTAATTGAAAACCTACGCGACTCCTGAATGTGTTTAAAGCACTAGCGATCAAAGTATCGTTTCGTAAGCATTTGGCCGTCAGAAGTATTATGGTAGCTGAGTTTTTTTTACGCTTGAAATTCCTTTTCTTTTTGACTGTATTTTTGGCCAGGTTGATAGTAGTGGTCTAACCAACATCATTTCTTCCCACGCACCCAAGACATATGTTTATTTTTATTTATTACATTTCTGTCTTTTCTTTTAAGATTGTATTTAAATTATCTGATTATTTTCATGAGTCTATCTATACCCAGTTCAACTTCTACCTAGTTTTAGGACAGATGATCTAGTATATTGATAGTAAATAGGTCCCTTTATCTCTCTAGGAATAATATTATCGTGGTAGTGTAAACTGCATAAAAAATATTATGTAGTTTAGAAGTGCAGAGCGACCGAAGTTTAGACAACTTTGTTTAAAACTATACTACAACTTCGTAACTTGCATAGAAAGTTTCAGTGCTTGTCAAGAAAGGCCATGTGGTTATAATGTGCAGTTTCAATATTTAAATATGTAGGTGGAAAAGTTGTTGATTTTTGTTAATAGCCAAAAATTAAACTATGTTGTAATGTGTGATTTTCAATAAACGATAAAGAAGAACGTCGAACTTGGTCGGGCTCCAGGTCCAGTAGTAGCTATTTACATGTTATACTCGTATCGTATCTATAGCCTGGTTTAGTTTTAATTTTCACAATTTTCAGACCAGCCAGCTACCTACCAGCTAGTCGGTTTTTTCTTGCATGTCTTATTATGTAAACCAACATGGCGTATTGACAACCATAATAGCCAATTCATAGTGTTGAGAAATCATCGAATGAATCATACAGAGTCACTAGCCAACCATACACGTACCTATAGGTTTGCCCGCCAGGTATCAGACGGACAGAACTGTGCCTGTGGTGCGACACGAACACATTTGCCCAATAACTTGCCCTGTAACTTTACGTGTATGGAGGGGAGGCTATTAACTTTAAAGTTGTTTATTCTATTTAGTGGATCTCCCGTAATTGGTCTTAGATTGCTGAAATACTGATTTTGAACGACAATCTACCAATTTTATGAAGTTTTTATACAGGCTTACTAATCCTAAGCATAATGTTCATTGTCATAATATCATGTTCCAGATATTTATGATTTTTCTAATCGTCACGAGTTTCATATTGAGTGGCATATTTTCAATAAGCATAATATAGTATAGCCTAAACTTGTTTGGCATACCTATTAAAACGCATTAACTAAAAAAGCAGAATAACTATAATAATGCACAGGGTCCGAAGCACAATAGTCAAAAGACAATATTGATTAGGCATAAATTTATTAGAAACTAGCATGCCTTTGGGCGCTTCGCCGGCCGCTGCCGCTTTGAGAAGGGTATTCCCTTCAAATCAATCACTTGCATTGTAGATACGTTCACGATCACGACGATGGGTATCGATCGATACGATTTCCCATGTGGCGTCTTTGGACATGATTTATTTTAGGTAGGATATATGTTTTTTTCTATTTAACTAAAATTATAACATAATTATAACCCAATCTCGATACTTATTGATAGTAATGACACCCTCATGGATATTTTTTGTCACATTTTGTATAAAAACTTCAAATAACATATTAAATATTTTTTTGTACTTGATAGTAGCAACCGAAAACTTTTCAATCGAAATAAATGATTCTGATTAATGCGACACGTTCGTTCCTATTACTAAGTTCCAAAAAAACCTATTTTATTCAGTAAGATTTAAATAAATACCTGAAACTTTTAAGAGGAAAAAGTTGTCAAATTGCTGTCAAACAAATTTCATAATTATTTAATTTTTGATAAAAAGTTGTAAAAGAATACTTCATTTTAGCAGTTTTGCATGAATTTCATGATATACCGGTTTCTTTTTTAGAACGCAAGACGTTTATATGCGGACCTATAGTGTGTGATCAATGCGGAAATTCTTGATTTTGTTACGGTGTGATCTTTGTTTAGGTACATTTTAAGGCGAAGATGAAAACCTTGACTATAGCAGCATTAGGATTGAATTTCCAAAAAGCCTACCTCTGTTCTCAACCTCGGACGAAAAATACGGTTAAAGGAAGGAAGTTAAAATAATAATATATTGATAATGCTCTAAAATAGTTAGTATTAATATTAACTAGTCAGTATTTCAGTTTCTAGGTTCATTTATATTTAATTTTCAAGCATAAGCTGCCTGTCCATTGCTGCGGAGCGAGGCAGGGAGTGGAGTGATGCAGGTGTCATTGGTGGCATAACAAGTCAGGCTTCCTATGAAGCAATCCTATTAGTTAACATCGGCACAGCTTCCGCTCCGCGGAAGTAGAAAGGCAGCCTTACCATTTTTTATTAAAATATTATCGAAATGTCGCCTTAGAAATATTCCAAACCAGACACAGATTATAAAAGCTTTACATAGCTACCTAAGGACATGTTGGAATACTTTCAGCAAATCCCTGATCCAGTGCTCGCTCCGTTACAATTTCCTGTAATTTTCCCCCGCGGAGCAGTACTCAAAATCCCTGAATGCAGTTTAAGTAGTGCATATGCACAGTACGTGCCTGCATTTAAAATGCTTTTGAGGGGAATGTGTATTATAACAACCAAATGTGCAAGTAGTGAAATACAGATTTAAGAACTGGTTATCTTTAGGTATTACGGATTAATTATGGGGTTAAATAAAACATGGCTGCTAATTATGGATACTAATAATAATTTTATTTTTACCGATAAAACTAAAATATAAACTGTACATCTACCACGAGTTGCCACTTTAAATTTACGTTATCGTTCGCGTAAAAAATGTATTGGGATTTGACAGTGTCATCTGAATTCCTTGCGTAATTTTGCACGATAAGCTAATGTTGACCGTTTTAAAAATAAACTGCTTTCTTTCATATAGCTATAAGTTCTTTTTTCAATGTCCAATAAAGAATATTATCTATCTATCTATTTATGGGGCAGTATCAAAATTTTGCAGAAAGCCCGTCATGAATTTCACATTTCACTGCAACTTGAAGCTCAGTATCAGGGCTCTCGAGGCAGCCGCGAGCAGTAATGTACCGGTTCATGCGCCGGCACGTACCTTGTTAGGCGGCATGTGCGAATTTGAATAGTGCTTCTTAGGAAAATAACATCGTATTTTTCAACTAAAAGAACAGCAGAAGCATACTTGTTCACATTAGATGGAACCATGGAATATTAATAGAATATTAATGGAATATTAATAGTGACGACACGATTGGCGTAGTGCGCTGGAGCACGGTTTCTCGCCTTTAATTCCGTAGTATCCCGGGTTCGATCCCCGGTCAGGTCAATTCAGGAAATGATCTTTTCTACTTTGGCCTGGGTCTGGGTGTGCTGGGAGACGCCCCTGGCTTAGTTCCTTGTCTGGTACCTCGTAACACAGGGATATTTATCCCTACTTCGAGACCATGACAAGAGGTGTGTCGTCTGGCAAAAAAAAAAAACATTTATTAAATTTTTAGACATCGTTACATTTGAGAAAAAAAACACGTAGGTGGTAGGCATAAAACAACAGAACAAAATAACAACAAGACAAAACAATACCATCAGACAGCGACGTCCCGATGCCCAAAAAATAAAAGGACCTCACTCAGCATTTAGCCTGGGCTTTGAGGGCCCAGGCGCTGATTTTCAGTGGGCCCCAAATGAGTAGACTTACGGACGATTGCAGTGGACACGCGTATGTGCCTTATAAATAAGTATAATAAATATTTTATATAGGTAAGAGGAAGGGTGAGTAATTAAATGTATTGTGTAGTGTGAATAAGTGTAATACAATACATAGATAAGAGATACCGTGCCGGTTGTATAGTGTGATTGTGTTTATGTTTTGTTATAGCGCAAAGTGAGCGACAATGACGCATCATGCATGACCCCCGAGTTTGGATTGCATTACATTGCATATTGCATTTAATAGACGTGCAAAGAGTCTCTTCAAGCGACCGTGAGGCTAGTTCTACACGAAACTTGCGAAATTTCGTATGAACTGCACTGATCTCAAGATTATGACACTATTTGACAAAAAACTGGCAGTGTTTTACTATCTTGCTACATTTTTGACCATGAAAAGACTAAAAGTGACACAAAGTGAAACAAAAGAACGAGATGCACTCCAAAGTTAATGCTGAAATAAGACGCATCATAAAGAAAACCCGGCATCATACCAATGTGGTTCACACACAAGTGCATAAGTTGAATAAAATTTTCGCATGGACATGTCGTCTTCAGATAACAACGTCTACCACGAGTTGCCACTTTAAATTTACGTTATCGTTCGCGTAAATCATTGTATTGGGATTTGACATTGTCATTTCATGTCAAATCGTAAATTCAAAGTGGCAACTCGTGACAGAGCTGCTCAGGTCTATTTCACGCTTAAGCTGTGGTAATCTCTGCCTAGTTGAGGTCAAATTTAACGATCTTGGTGTAAGATGACCCGCATAATATAGTTCAGGTAGTACTTTACCTACTTCATCCAACAGCAACTATTAATATTGGAACAGTTACGAACTCCTGCGAGGACATGCACCTCGTTAAGTGAGGTACAGCACTAGTTGCGGAATACAGTCAACAACAGCTAGAATGTAATTCCCAGCATAAATAAAATGAAATGAAATAAAAGGAAATGAAATTTATTATCTGCTTATGAATAAGGTACACTGAAGATGACATATTTTTAGGACGTTCTGCCTACTCAGCCGTTATTAACTGCATGCATTTTTAAAAAAAATAATAATGGATTGAATTTACAAGGCATAAGTGTCAAAATTACAAGATGTCAGAATCGATTTAAAAATAAAATAAAAATAAAAACATAATAATAATTCAAAGAACATTAATAATAAGCACATGTCAACAGTTATTCAAATTAACATCTCCAAAAAGTCTAAAAGTCAAAATTACCTACAGTCATGCGTCACTTTGCGAATTTAGAAATTCCTGTGTTGTGTAGAATGCCTTTTCACTAAGCCACCTGTATGAGGTGCTTTTAAAATTGCTTGTGGGTAGATCTTTTATGAATTTTGGTATTTTGTTATAAATTGTCATTCACATCCAATGACAATTTTTCCGAAACCGCTCACTTCTGGGAATAATTTCAGAAACCAATCTATTCCTATTTCTAGTATTTCGTGTATAAGATATCTCTTTAGCTTGTTTGAAGTAGTTCATATTTTGTTTGACAAATTTAGCTGTCTCAAAAATATACAAGCAAAAATATAAACTGAGCTCTCATTGCTTTACGCTTGCACTTTGCACGCAGCTGTTTAAAGTCCAGGGTGGTGGCTGAGCTGCGGCTGGCTGTACAAGACGAATAGAGCTCCTTAAGGAAACAACTGTCAATTGCTACCAAACTATTCAACCCTTCCTATTGTTTTTGTATTAGCTAGTTACAATATAAATGAAAGGTGAAATTCGTAAACGTGTTATCTGGACTTTTTAGAAGCCGTTTTTTCTATTTTTTTTGTATCCTTACTATAACCTACCAAAACACAACTCCATGTTTTGTTATTTTCCAATACGGTTTTAAAACTTGCCGCCAAAGCTGTGCAATTCTCAATTCTTCGTAAAAATACCGGTCTTCGCTTCGCTCAAAAATACGGTTGTCCTATTGCTCAGAGAACCATTGTTTGGTAAGAACACGAACACTGAGCCCTCTTAGCTTCCCGGTGGTACCCCTGAATTATTACCTCGGCCAAGTAAAACATTATCATTCAAACCTATTTTTAAAAGATAATTTATGCAACAAAGGGCTTTCCAACGAGGCACACACAAAGGATAAATGTGTTTTATCTCATCCTTTTTGCCATATTCTGTGCGCTTTTCTATCCCATAAATTAAACGTTTGCTCCAATATTCGTTTAATATGTCGTATCAGGGTTGTCTCCATTTAAATTTAGCCATTGTGCGTATTTTTATTTCGGTAATAAATTCTGAGCATGAAAATTTTGTTGTTTTTTTATTCAAGGCTTTTAAAACTGGAGGGCAAGTAATTTGAAAGATTAGGTAGTTTTCATGACACTGTGAGACAAATAGAAATTCGAAATGAAATAGACAAATTTTATAGCATCGCTCAAGTAGAAAAAATAAATACTTACCTACTATTAGAAAAATCTGTGTAAAAAAAACAAAACTTAGAATTTGGCAACTCTAGTATTTCAACAATGTAGTATTAAACATCGTCAGTGACAAGAAAGCAGATCGCTACCACGTGGTATTGATCGTAATATTTTTATTGATAAATAAAAAGATATTATTTAGTTTTAAAAATACTATTTGAATATTTATTTAATGTATAAATGTAAATTGGTAACCTTAAACTAGTTTTGTCAGACCTAGGCTTGCTATTAGCCGGCCAGCAACAGACATTATAAATATTATAGATTTGAATTTTGAAAAACGTCAGCCCCGTTTGAAGTTAATGTAATTACTTATTTAAATGCTGCTACAGAATGGGCAAGAAATGTTGACTTCCCTGTGCTGACTCCTCTTGTGTATAAGAACTAATGGGTGGGTATGTGCATGCCCATAGTTGACCGTCGTTTACGTTTGATTGACGATAATGAGCGTTATAATATATTTAGATTAAAAGATCGTTAAAAACCGGAGTGTGTAAATTTTTGGTATGGTCTCATTATCATCATTTGCAGCCATTAGCTTGACATAATACTTTAACAGTCCATTAAAATATGTGATTTCCATTTTAAAACCTTTATACATTGACGGCCATTAGTTCTTTACTCTGAATCCTGCCCACTCATATCAGCTGAGCTGCGTCAGCCTGTGACTTTGACCTATTCAGAATCAGCCCAATCTACGACTATATTTGCTCCAAATTTACAAATGCCTCCTTTCACAATCTTCAACTCCTAACGGATGTTCACTGAGTCTTGCCATCCTCTTCTATGTCTGTAAACCTTAGATATCCATCAGTTGTCTTCCTTTTGCACAACTCGACGGGCGTGTGACAGACGTGCCCAACCCATTTCCACTTAGGCATGGCGGCTGCGTGACCCACGTCAACGATTTTTGTATTGAAGCGCCGTATCGAGTTGTTAATGCGGTCAGTGAGCTCGACCCCCAAGGGTGCGTTTCCACCAGAGATGTGCGAGGATGCTTTGCGAGGAATTTGTGTGTTAAGAACCAATAGAATTGTGTCATTCAACTAGCTTCGCGATTCTATTAATTCTCAACAAACACATTCCTCGCAACGCATCCTCGCACATCTCTGGTGGAAATGCACCCTTATAGTGGGCTCTACTGCGCGCTGCGGACCCTATGTGTGGACTTCTGATGATACGTTCATGACTATGTCTCCGTGTGTGGAGAAACAACGCACGTCTTTATTTTTTTTGCAAAATAGAATGGAAGGCTACCCTTCTCCATTGGGTCTTTTATTGATCAATAGTTTTTGCAGACTCCTCTATAGGTTATAATGTAGAGCTGAAACTCAGTATAAAATAAAATGTATCAGTAAGATCGCAATTGAATATCTACACCCTGTTGATGGCTTATTGTATGACCCAGAGATAAGAACCCTTATGAAAGGCCAGCACCAATGTGATTGATATATTTTGTAGTCCGAACAGACTAGCAAATTGTTTTGTTTTCTAGAAAAGAAAGAAAATGTAAAGAAAGCTGTGGTATGTAAAATATTTCACTATTTAAGGCTCTATCTATGTGCATCTGAGTGGCTAAGACTAGCCTATCTTGTTTTTAAGAGAGCCTAACTAATTGCTGAGCTGTAATTCGTAAATGGACCCGGTATATCCCATAATTATCCTAATTTCGCTTAGGGCCTTCGATCATAAATACCCAAAATACCTGATAAAGGCCCAAAAAAGTTTATCGGAATAAGAGTGCTAAAAAACCTAAACATTCAAAAATTTGAAGAGTAAAATTAAAATTGAATAATGTCACATTTTTAATGTCGCAATCACTAAGTGCTTGCATTGCAAATGAAAGCCTACCCCAGTGCATTAACCTTGCTTTTCGAAAATGTATTTTATGGCTAGGTAGTGTGTGCTTTGCGTGTCCAACATCACTCACACATTTGAACTATGCATGGGACACTCTTCTGAGTTGATTTTGTTCGTAATAGTGTATTTTGGATCGAAGCTTTCGGCCCAAAAAGTTATATTAAGAAATCAATTACGAGTACATCGCTGTCATTGAAAATTTTTCATGTATGCATTAAATGGTACAATACCTATGCTGAAATTAATTTCAAGCTCGTAAAGTACCTGTGCGGCATGTGGCAATAGTAAACGAGGCTGTTCCACACACTTGTTGCAACGCCATTTTGATTTACGGCAGCAAATAATTATAACTAGTTTGCTGAACAAACAAACGTTTTGCTGTGAAATGTAATGTTAATTAGCCTGTTTTAAACAAGATGCAACTAAAATATATTATAGGTATTAAATTCAATAATCTCTTTATTTAATTATTGTAAAGTATTTGTAGGTCTACACAGTATGTAGTCTTTACAGTATCTAGAATTCGAAAATATAAATTCAATAATGTAGTCTTATATCCAATTCCAATTCTCAAAAAAATCTTGTTTCAAATATTTACTGGTTTCCCAAGATACAGGCCTATCCTAGTTTGGGTTCCTCTGGCAAATCGTGACTTACTTTTATAACATGTGTTTATTTTTTAATCTTGTAACTAATTGATTTATGTTTCTGTTTTTCTAAAAAAAATATATATATCTTTATTTAATCAATGATCTCAGAGATCTGTCTCTACCCCTTCCATTAGTATAGTTTACGTCGATGATCGACGCTAGCGTCTGTTTTTGAGTTTTTGGTTGCGTTTGCGGTACAGCGCAGTAAGGGAATTGTATTTCATACGAAAGCGTTGATCAAATTTGCAAGTAGGTACTGAACAACGTTTTGTAATACGGTCCTTAATCATCCTACGAGTAGAAGCCAACTCATCAATATCACTACCCTCGACAATAGTTGAAGGAAAGGGGCTCGTTCGATGACAGCGCCACAATTAATTTGCCCTCTGCCAACTCCCTAACATAATGTCCGTAGTTTCGAAAACTAACATAAATGGTCTTATTCAGTATCTACAAATAAGATTTTAACAATCATGACGTTTTTCTTTAATCTATACTACTACTGGTCTGAGAAGGCCAAAGAGGAGAGTGTCTGGAAGGGGGGAAGAGAGGGCAAAGGCCCAGCAGTGGGATCCAAGCGACTATATAGATAAGATTAGATTATATTAATACTCCAAATCGGAAACATTTGCATTTTTGTTTGTTACAAAAAAACTCAAAAACAATAGAGCCGATTTTAAAACTTATTTTACAAATATAAATAAACCTACATTATCAGCGAGTAACATAGACACAGCCTAACATTCGTATTTAGGCTAAGTATATGTTTAATTCTGCCACTAGCAGAAAGCTAGTACTGGCTAATACTAAATATAATATTCACTACGTACAAATAAATACCTATTCAAGAATATCATTATCTAATTAAATGTTGTAGTTTTTTTAACGAAACAACGAACATTTTGTGAGTGAGTATGCACCCTGGCTTAAATTATTTTCACGGAATCAGGGTCAATTACATTTTAATCCTTGTAAATTAAGATATACGAGAATAGCCTTTTAAATCCAGTAAAATACGAGCACGGCGTTTTTGCATTAATAATTGATCAATTTAAGAGCTAGCTCGTAATGTAAAGGAGGTTTTTAATCTTTCAATGAATTAAGATGTCTTTATAATTTTACTACAGGAACTGAATAATTTAAAAACAGATTTTTTTAATTAATTTGAAAAACGAAAAGAATTTTCATATTTTTATAGGTACTCGTATCTACGAGTATACTAATATTATAAAGAGGAAATATTTGTTTGTTTGTTTGTATTGAATAGGCTCAGAAACTACTGGACCGATTATAAAAATTCTCTCACCAATATAAAGCTACATTTTCAGGAAGTGACATAGGCTATATATTTTTTTAATTTCAGCTGTATTTTGACAGAAAAGACAGTCTACGCGGGCGAAGCCGCTGACGGACAGCTAGTGTTCTAATTTCAACGGCAGCACACGGAACAACTAAATCGTTTGGTCCTCGTGGGCGATGCTAGTTATTACCTATAATTTCCATTTTCCAGAATTGACGAAGAAACTCGTGAAGAACATGGTATAATACAAAAATGCTTTTTTTCAAGTGTTGCGTTAATCAGAACGCAGGTAATTATAAAGTGCAGCGTAAGTTTTAACAAGTTTGTTGGAACCACGCTGAAGTAGGTTCATATATTCTCCGCGTAATACGAAGAAAAAAGTATTGGGGCACAAGTATACATTTAGTGATGTTTTAAATCTGGAATAGTTAGTAATTCATAAATACAATACAATTTCATTTATACATTAGTCGGACGTCTTTTTCCCACTTGGTAAAGATATACATCTTTTTTTAAAAGCTACGGTTATAATGATTGAAATGCTGTAAGGCTTTTGGACTTAATTTATTAACCTAAGATAATAATATGATTGTACTGTCAGTGACAAACTAAACCATTAATTACTAAAGGACCTTGCCAAAAGGTCTATCCCGGTTGTGAACCGACACTGGTGTGTGGGGTCCCAGGGTCCGCCTTTCTTATTTTCTTGGCCTACTTAGCGCGGTCTTGTGCATCCTCAGTGGTGAGTCTGTTGGCACGCATGTCACCCTTGCGACGTCGAGCCATCGCTTCTAGGGTCGACCTCTTTTACCGGTACAGGGCGGGACATTTGTTGCCCACGTAGTTTGCCGATCTCCGTGAGATCGGGACCGCGGAAATTCGGGCTCTGACGTCGCTGTCGATGTCCTCGGACGCGCTTAACACAGATCCCGGGTATTTGACACGGTCCGTAAGCTCGACCACGTCAAAGCCTATGCGGGCGGACTGAGGATTTGTGGTGTTGCAGGCCATGTACTCCGTCTTCGCCACATTAAGTTTCAGACCGCCGTTTTTAAGTGTTTTTTTCCACTTATTCACCCGTTGTACCAGCCGTCCTTTGTCCGAAACTGCTAGCGCAATATCATCAGCATACATGAGCAACCAGGGTGGTTGCTCGTGGTGGTCTCGGATGCTGTGTGACAGCACGTCTAATATTACGCTGAACAGAAACGGGCTAAGCATGGAGCCTTGGTGTACTCCAACGGTGATAGGGAAGGGAAGCGTGTCACCAACCGCAGTCCTAACTATGAAACTAGAATCGTGGTACAAGTCCCGGATAATGACAATAAAGACTCGGGCACGGCCCTGGACCGCAGCGCCCAGCCGATCATCTCACGAAGAACACAGTCGAAGGCCTTCTGCATGTCTAAGAAAAGGAGATGCAGCGGTGTATTCTTCAGTCTGTATCCCTTCATGAGCATTCTCAAGGCAAATACGGGGCTCATGGTCCCGCAATCCGTCGAAACTCATACTGACACTCCGAGATTGTACACTGTGTCGAAGAGTCCACAATGTGCTCGAGGAGCTTCATGGTGTGGGACATCACCTTTATGCCGCGATAATTGCTGCACTCCTGCACCGAGCCCTTGCCCTTGAAGACCGGCGTGATAATGCTCAGTCTCCATTGGTCAGGTATCTTACCGGTGAGGAGAATGCGGTTGAAAAGGTGGGTAAGTATGCCTACACCACGAGAGCTCATCGATTTCCACGCTTTGATAGGGACTCCATCGGGTTCGACAGCTTTCCGGTTCTTCATTCGCTGATTCGGAGGAAATTCAGGTGGCTGCATCTCTTTGTGCTGCTTGTTGAACAGCTTGTGGAAATAAGAGCGCCATCTCTCCTTCACCGCCCGGTCCTCGCATAGCAGGTTATAAATAAATATCTGGGACAATTCACACCAAGATCATCTGACCCCAAACTAAGCTGAGCTTGTAATATGGGCGTCAGATAAACATACTTGAATATTTCTAAAAACATACTTAAATAGATAATAACACCCAGACACACAACAAATACAAATGTTCGTCACACAAATATTTGTCATGGGTGGGGATCGAACCCACGACCTCTGGCGCTAAAGGCAGGATCGCTGCCATTTTGTTACCGAGGCCAGTTGAGTTACCGAGAGTGTCATTTACACAGCGGCACATGGAAATATCCTGGGCCGCTTTGACTTTTGACCGTGCCATTTTGTAAACGAGCTTCTGCCCCTCGGACGACTCCAACTTATCTTACAAAGGACGTAAGTGGTCACGTCTGGCTCTGGCTACAGCTCGTTTAGATGCTCGTTTGGCATCAGGGATGCGGCGCGATCTTCTGGTGAATCGGACGCTTGCCACGCTTTGAAGAGGGCTTTCTTTACCTTGATCTCCTTCTGGACTGGTTCGTTTCACCACCAGGTCTCCTTGTCCAGCCTACGTCCACCCCGAGACACACCCAACGCCACCCTCACCACCTTGGTGATAGCTGCCTGACACCTATCCCAGAGCTGCTGCCCGGAATCACTATCCGCTGCGATGCACAGGTCACCGACAGCGGCAGCAAAGTCATAGGATCTGGCTCCTTCAAGCAGCCACCACCTGGTTCGGGGTGGGCAGTGCTGCCGGCATTTGGCAGGCTTCACTCGCAGGTCTATCACAAGTAGACGGTGTTGGGCAGTAAGATTCTTTCCAGGTATGACCCTACAGGTAGCTACTCTGCCGATCTGGGCTCTCCTGGTGAGAAAGTAGTCGATTTAGGTTGCGCTCCTACCACTCTTGTAGGTGATTAGATGCTCGGGACTTTTTTTGAAGAACGTGTTCACAACGGCCAAGTCTGCAGCCACACACGTCAGGAGAATCTCTTCGCCTTCAGCAATACGACTGCCACAACCAAAACCACCGTGAACACGCCCGTATTCCTCACACTGTTCACCCACATGACCGTTCAGATCGCCACCCAGAACGACGCCTTGGGACAATGGTAAAGTGCATGGAGCGGGTCGATTTGCTCCCAAAACAGTGCCTTATCCGAATCACTACAACCGACCTGCGTTGCGTGCGTAGGCACTTATCAAATTCAGCTTGTAGCCGTGCCCGATATTCCGGGACCTGTTGCCTCTCCAGCGAGTCTCCTGCAGGACCCCCACGGCTACCCTCCGCTTGGCGAGCGCATCGGCCAGCTCACGAGCGCGTCCCGTCAGCGTGCCAACTTTCCACAATGCGAAGCGGACCTTCGTTTGGACTAATGTCTTTAACCGGGCCCGCCCATGGCCCGGTACCCTAACCCACTTAACACAAGAGAAGGGAGATCCCCCTGCGCGTCGTTTTCCGGCGACGCCCTATCCAAGTCGGGTACTCTTTGCTGACAGTCTGTTTTATGTTTGGCTTGAGTTGGCTTTACGGGAGCGACTGCCGGAGCGACTGCCATCTGACCTCCCAACCCATAAAGGGGAGCCGTCGCCAGAGCCTCCAACGTTGATCAGCGCCAGCTTGCAAGCGAGGTTGGCTTGGGGCCCGAAGATGTTGGAGGACCCCCTTACCCTCCTTGCCAAGAGCCACATGCAGCGAAGTTTTTCCATGCAAAACGCTACAGTTATTCCAATAAGTTTGAAAGAATTCTATTATAACTCTTTATTAATCTAGTTATAATAGCCACAGGAAAAACCTACTGAATCGCACTGAAAACCCCTTTATCAGTCAGAACTTGCACTAACCAGTTTTTCACTAGCGTATTACAAACGCAATACCGTAACTCAGTCCGTCAGGTGCAGATGCCAGCAACGACTCCGAGCGATTAACCCATTTGAGGGTCACCAACCAGAATAACTAGGCACACACGAATCTCGCGAAAGCCCCGCTTCGGCCTCAGTAAGAATCGCGGAGGAGGTCTGCTTACAACAGGCATCTCGCGCCCAAATGGAATGTTTGTGCCAATACTTGAAGATTATTGATATTACCACCCAAATAGATATTCGAATATCGGAGACGGTGTTTACGCTGTGACAGCTGTAATAAATGGGTAACTGGAGCGATAGGAATCAGGAAATTAAGCAAATATTTCGTAAACCGGGTATCTGAAAAAATATTTAAGTTCCTGCGTTTTGTAGCTTGGAAAATGTTTAGTTTCATTTATGAGATTTCATGTACTCATTTGCAAATGGAACTGAAGTAATCGAAGTAATCTTGAAATATCGATTAGATTGGTTGAAGAGAAAGTGGGTTCCGTCAAGTAAATGTAGGCAGGCTGCTTAAGGTCCTAAGATATCTATAAATAACATTGGCGAATACTAGTTGTTCCATTTCAAGAGTGCCCCATCACACATATAGTTTTACTACATCCATTCAAATCTTTGCTTAGTTTGTTCAGATAAAGGTCTTGATATCAGAAGACCCAGAATTAGATATTTTTATATATTTTTCAAAATGTTATACAATCTGTATTAACAAGTTATTGCGTATATTAAGTATGCACAGCACTTATGTGTTTGATGTATGATATTTTTAATCAAAATGTGTAAAATTACTATTTAGTATACTCGTTTTCCCTATCTAACTTTTTCCTCTGGCAGCAATAAGGCTGTCTAACTTTGTATTTTTCATTTGGTTATATATAATAAAGAATATTGTTATTATTATTTTAGACATCAGTAAAAAAGCCCTAATTACCTGAATAATTAATCCCATGACAGGTGAAGCAGCAGACACAAACAAATTCCTACGTCCCGTCCAGCTACCGAGCACCCGACCTCCGTCTGTGACCCTCGTCAGTGACACTTCTGACAAGTTCCTGCCGTGGACGACCTGCTTGCTAATCTAATATATTAGAGCCCAAACGTAGCAGTTACTGTTCAAACTAACGTAACAACACTTGGTATTACTTAGGTAGCGTGGTGGATTCTTTGAATAAACTGTGACTACCACAAGACTCGGATAGTAATTTAAATATAGAAAAACGGACCAGAAACGTTTATCTTTTATGAAATAACTAGCTTTCCGGCCACGGCTTCGCCCGCGTGAACTTCATTTTTGTGACATACTGAATTATTCCGACTTACGATTATTCACAAAATCCCGACTTAGTTAGCACCTACGTCCTTACTCACCCCTATGCATAATTTGACACTTCTAGCACTAGTAGTAACGAAGTTTCATACAAACTATCAACCCAAAAACAACCTCTTGGGGTCGAATTTCGCAAAATCCCGTCGTAGGGAGGCACCTACGTTCTAAAAAGAACCACGATGCAAAATTTTAAAATCCTACCATTTGTAGTTTCTGAGATTTGATGAGTGACCTTTCGCTTTTATTATATAGATTCAGTTCCTAAAGTAAAATTATACAGGTATCTTCATTTGTTAAAATATCCAAAATCTCTTCTAAATGATAAGCCACTCAAATATTTAATCTAAGAAAAAAAACATTTTATTATTAATTAATGCAACAGCGCCGTTCTGAGTTTGTCATATTTAAAACACACTGTTGTTTATCTTTGTTTCAAAGGTTTTAAATGTAATTGACCTGGATTCCTTGAAAACTGTTATTTCTATGATATAGACTTAGTGAAACGAGCCACAGATGTGGTATCCAAGGGATAACATCTTCAAACCTTAGTGAAATTCTAGTGTATGAAAGAAACTGGAACCTAAAAATTAGCAAATTATTTAATGAACAATCTGATTAATAATTCAGAATATTTAAACTCCATAACATAGCAGCTATTGAACTTGTAAACCAAATCTGGCTTAGGTTTATATTTAGGACAAATAGTCTCGAATCGGAGCTCTAGGTATTAATGGAGAATGTGGGAAACACAAATGTCAAATTCAATGGTCATTGGCTCATTATTACCACACATTAGTTATGACAATTTACGTTCCATTACGTTCTGCGGTTCATGTGAGTTTTTCAGTGTAGACGAGTAGATATTTGTCCAATTCCCTTTCCCTACGTGACGGGACTAAAACGTTCATTTAAATCAGCTGGTTACCGCGTTTAAAGTGGTTCTAAAATAAGAAACGCGACACGTGGCCCGATTGGCTGCTCCATTAGTAGGTACAATCAAGTCGTGTGTAGAGCTGTGGGTAGGGTCATGGGTTCGAATTAAAGACACGGTTTCATGTAATGTAAATTTTTGTGACTCTTTCCCGAATTCTAAAACATCAACATAAAATAGGCAGCACTAAAGTAGGTTATGGCTGTCTTTATAGGTTCTACTGACATGAGTACTGCTCGGCCAGTATTCCTTCAAATGTTGAATTACAATAGTCGTTTAAGAAATTTCGAGTATGATACCCATAGTACAAGCTGTGCTAAGAAAGCTAGTTCCATCAAATTAAAGTAGGATCAAATCTGATGATCTTGGCGTAAAGTAAGTCTTAGTACGTCTACCACGAGTTGTCACTTTAAATTTACGTTATCGTTCGCGTAAGAAATTGTATTGGGATGACACATGACCTGACATGTTAATGTCAAATCCCAATACATACTGGTATAAATCCCAGGTTTTGCAAGAGTGCTGTCAGATTTCTCAAAACAAAGCCCGGGTTTGTAATCACCAACCCGCATTTCCTAAACATAGTGATGAAGTTAAAACCCCCCAAATGTAGCGATGACTCAATCAGATTGTTGGAGACGTTTGCGCTGTAATGGCACAGTTAGCACAGGCTGAATAATTTATTGTAAACTCTCTGAGGATCTTTACTATGGTAATACCATGCCAAAGTTCTATTTATACAATTCTACGTGAGTAAATATAAAAAGAGAAGCTTAGATTACATATAATGGGACCACACGGGAAGCACCAGCTTTCAAATAAAAAGAGAATGATCAAAATCGGTTCACCCAGTCGAAGGTTATGACGTAACAAACAAAAAAATCGAAGTCGAATTGAGAACCTCCTCCTTTTTTGAAGTCGGCTAAAAACTGAAAATTACCTACTAATAAAATGATGCCCCTGTGGTAAGGTATACAAAATACTGGCAGCATTGCACATTGGATGGCAAGATGCGTTGGGCGAGGAATGTACCAGGTCAGCTCTTGGGTTGTCAGTAAATTATACCTATTATCGTCTTATTCTCATAATAAAGTAATATTGAGTTTCATAGACTCCATTTTATCCAGTTAATACTAACCGTAACCTGTTCCTCGAATAAATTGCCTGTTGACCTCTTATCTAGTCGTCGGAAATCTCAAGACGATAAAAAGAAGTGTTCGAGTTTTATTTCAAAGCAAAACAAATTTTCTTTTTAAATTACCAAGCGTCTAGTTCAAACGAGAAATGAATTTTAAAGCTAACATAGTATTATACTTCAGCTTTTTAAACAGAGGGTCGAACGTGGAGCGCTCACTGGGAAAGTACCTACTATATTGTCGACTGAAGAAAATCTAAATAAGTATTGGGTAATACATATTTTTTCATATGAAAAGCTGGACATAGATCAAAGTAAAATAAAACTAACCGTGAAAGAAAAAAATCAAATAATTTTAAACGATCGAATTTATCAACCCGTCAAAAGTCTCAAAGTATGCTAAAATTTTAAACTTCACCTTTCAAACGGTCAAAATATGCACATATATTAGCAGGCAGATACATACTGTTGGTTTACTGACGAAGTAACACAGGTGGAAGCAAAATTAAAAGGTTTTTGTTGGCAAAATAAAATTGATAAGATGAAAGGGTCGGGAAGGTTCCTCGGGCCAACGATGATTGTCTTCGGTCCTCTACGGTACGAGGCGGTTTAAGACAAAATTGTGATGGCAAAACAAATAGGGAAAGCTGAATGAATGGTCTTTGAAATAGGATAGTTCAGAGATAGGGGAGAATAAAATTGCCATTTATTCAAGACTATTTGTTTCGTAAAAGGGAAGAGCAAGAACAATGCTTTATTAGCTTAACAATTAAGATGAAATCTTCAGTAGTTAAGCATGTACGATCGAGGTCTCTCGCGCCTTACCAGTCTAAGGGCTGAAACTGTTTGCACATACCGTGTTGCCGCTCACTTTAAGCCACGCCCTTCATCCATTCATGTTTCAGGTCAAGCGGCGCATCGATCACGGTTTGGCAACGTCGTATTTGACTTAGTAGGATAAAATGACACACTGACTCAAGGACGGTTACAAAAAATATGTTTGTTTGTAAACAACTATTGTCTCTAAAATCATTTCAATAAGATGATCACTGTGTCAGTTGTCAGCGTCACGGGAAAATGAACGCTTTTTCAATGAAGATACGGTTCATAGTTTACATAAATTATGCATCCATAAAAAAACAATTCCCCGTGACACCGACAATTCGCAGAAATATAATTGGTTATAGTAAAACGTAGTAAAAATATGTAACCAATCAGGGGCAGTTGTAGCTAATGCCCGGTGCGATGCGCTCACAGGAACATTTCTACAAAGTGGTAAGACGCGAGAGACCTCGATAGTACACCACAGTAAATTAGTGGCTGAAATGCTCGTTTGAATATTATGTGTATAATTATTAAGATAAGATTCACACACAAAACCAGTTTAGTGGTTGATTTTCAACAGTCAGAATTCATCTGCTCCAGTTATTTTGAATTGTCTATTCTACATGTGACTAAAATAAGAAATTCCGATGTCGATTTACTCGCCAGCTGTCATTATTTATGTAAAGGTGAAAACCTTTCCTGTACGAGAATAGTTTTTTAAGTGACAACGCGATTGATGTGCAATGGTCTTGCAAACCTTGTCGAATTCACTTCTTACCTACTTCAATCTTAATTATAATATTTTCAATATAATGTTGCCAACATAACAAGAGTGACTGAAAAACCAACTTTAGTAGATAACAGAATACCCAGACTCTGAACCAACACAAATTTCAGTGTCTTGAATGTTTTTTCTGGGAGGGGATTGAACCTGCGACCGCGCAAGCTACAATCGAGACCCACTGTACGAACGAGCCAGTTAAACATATTTATAACCGCATTTGCAGTTCTGCAAAGTCACGATTGAACTCCGTTACACAGTTCTTATTTCACACAATGTGAATAATCGGCAGGGCGTGGAATCAAGATTTCAATTAGGAAGAAATGAGATAGTGGAAAGTAAAGATTCTGCTCGCTCGCTTCGCTTGTTCGGCTCGCCGTTTTTTTAACCTGACTTGAACAACTTTTCAGATAGCTTTTTCGTAGCATATGCCTTTGAAGGTATGTCTTTTGATGTGGATGTTTGATTATCAGTAAACAATTTTAAAAGTATTTTTCAATGTGAAGTGTAATATTTACGAAACATCCTGCTAGACAACTTGCTTGTATGTGTTTATAATTAAAAACACAAACACCAACAAGTTGTCTATATTATACAAATGTATAATGATATCTTAGTTAGAACATGTTTAACTTGTAATCTTGTCGACGTAGACATTTTGCGGCGATGTCTTTGATAAGTATTTACCTTAAATAAGTAATTGGTTAGGTATGTTGTTTACATTTTCGCTGAATTCTACTTGATATTAGTAGTTTCACTTTAATAGATAGATAAATAAATAATATTCCTTGTTGTACATTCAACAAAGAAACTAAATGCTTGCGTTACATTAAAACAATACACAAATTGGGCAACTTTTTCGCTAACAAGCCTATAATATTTAATACAACATGTATCTGTTACAGGTTATAAAATTATGATTAAACGAATGAACGATTTCCATGACCCCGCCTTAATGCCAGGAACATTACACGGTAGGCGTTGGTCTACCCACTTAGTTAACATTTAAACCAGCACAATCTTGCAATTAATGTAATTTGAGATAAGAGCAAGGTCGTCAGAGATGGATTTAGGACAAGGCTCTGAAGTCACTGTGTAATTGCTTGTGTCCCAACAAAGGACAAGTGAATCAGTAATAAGATGCATCAAGTACTCCGATCTGATGAATTATCATTTGAAATATTGATGCAGAGCGTTATTAATTAACTGCTAGCAAATTCCAAATATTATGTTTAAAAAGTCTAAACTTACAACGTTAATTAAATTTAAATCAATTTAATATGAACATGCACCAAACAACACACCACTTATCATGGTCTCGAAGTAGGAATAAATATCCCTGTGTTACGAGGTACTAGTCAATAAATCAAGCCAAGGGCGTCTCCCAGCACACCCAGACTCGAGTCAATTTAGAAAAGATTGTTTCCTGAATTGACGCGACCGGGAATCGAACCCGCGACACTACGGAGATCAGGGCGAGAAACCGTGCTACAGCGCACTACGCCAATCGTGTCGTAATTCGTGGATATTTTGGGTCATAATACTTTGATATTCACGCGAATTAACCGCCGAAATTGATTATTTTCATAAATCATTTATTCAATCAGCTACAGGTTAGCGTTTGACCTCTATCGCACCCGTTTTTAAAGGACAATCAGGACTTCCTCTCAAGGACTTACTGTTTTCTTACGTAGCTAGTTGTTTTTTGCCAAAAGCTCTCGTCTTAATTCATTAGCATATAATTATTTTTCAATAAATCATTATTGAAATTACCCCAAGCGTTAATGGGTCTCAAATCTCAGTCCTAATTAAGTCCCTGTAAGCGTTCGTTCGGGATATTGCGCGCAATTCGTTCCACAGACCGCGGCTCGTCTTGAGACGTGCCTGGAATATTTGCCTCGTATTCGTTACTCTGGAGATAACGAGCTTTTCTTACAATTACCGCTGTGTAGACTGAGATATCGCTGCGCAAAGTGTATCACTGTCGCTGTCATTTTCAGTTTAAGAGCATGAGTTTGAAGGTTTTTCATATATAAATAATGTTATGTGAATTTAGTAACTCTAGAAGAGCCCCGTTATTTAAACAATCTCGATCTATACTAATATTATAAAGATAAATTATTTATTGTTTTTTTTTTGTTTGTTTGTATTGAATAGGCTCCGAAACGAATTGACCGATTTTCAGAATTCTTTCACCAATATAAAACTACATTATCACGGAGTGACATAGCCTATTTTTTTTTTAATTTGGGAAATATTTTGACGAGAAAAACAGTCTACGCGGACGAAGCCGCTGACGGACAGCAAGTTGTGAATAAAATCGGGTTCTAAAAATTAAAAACGTCCTAAAATTCGACATCGTACAAGCGGCATTTTTTAATTTTTAATTTCGAATATTAAACAAAGATACTCGTAGCTAACCCATTCAGAAATCGTGTAGACGAAACTGCAGGATTTTGCCGGCTTCGAATAAATACATGAAACTATGCTCTATACGTGTTTTGATATCTCCATTATGGTGATAGGTGAACAATTAAGGAAGTCATGATTAATCAAGGAATTAACATAGTACAATACATATGAAATATAGCTGTGCCATGTTACCGTTTTGCGAAGTTTCAGAGTTATGTGAAGTTGCCTAATCAGCCAGGTAGGTATTTGTTTCTAGGAATGCGAATTAAATTTGATTCTCATGATACAAAATCTGGTAGCCCCCGCATACTGCAGAAAGACCTTAAATATACTTGTAACTACGTTTTTACGGGTAGGTATAGCTAAATAGATATCACTGGCGTTTCCTATTGTAATATACGACAGCATCAGTTGTTGAAAGTCATCTTAAATTTAAATTATGTTTCAGAATACAGTATAATTTAAATAAAGATTATGAAATATTGTTATAAACAGTAAGCTCATACGATTAAGTCTTCTCCTTTACTCTTTAATATCCCAATAAGAATTCAGGCTCAAACCTACTTTTCCGCCTTTGTCCCTAAAAGCCATAAGACCTGTTTCTTAGCTGTTGTCACGATCCTCTCTGTTCAAAGCAAACGTATCTTATTAAGTAAATAGACACTGTGTTTACGAAAAATAAAATGCTGTACCAGAATTTGTACCCGTTGCGACGTTGCTTGCTAAACTATTGAATTAAGTTTCGTGATACTTTGGAAGGTTCAAAAGGATGCATTACATAGTATGTTATGAATGGGTTTTATGTATTTTCAACCGACTTAAAAAAAAGGAGGAGGTTCTCAATTCGACTGTTTTTTTTTAATGTTTGTTACCTCATAACTTTCGACTGGGTGAACCGATTTTGATCGTTCTTTTTTTATTTGAACGCTGGTGCTTCCCGAATGGTCCCATTTTAATTTTGTCTAGTTCTGACAGTGGCATCCATGAGAAAACCATATAAGTCTTAAATCTAGATAGACAAAATGCGCGAGAAATGGACGACAAATGGACGAAAAACTTGATATTACGCCAACCGATTTTGATAATTCTTTATTTATTTGAAAGCTGATGGTGCCCGTGTAGTCCTAATTTAATTTGGTCCAGTTCTGACAGTGGCATCCATGGGAAATCCATATAAGTCTTAAATCTAGATAGACAAAATGCGCGACTCCAACAATAACAATAATTGTACCTACATTATATTATCGTTTAAGTTTTAGAAGAATACGCAATTATTTCTTTACTTTTTAGTGCTTTGTTTTGGAATGGTTTTTTTTGAAGTTGGTTTTTTTTTTGTTAAATTTTTTGTTTTGTACAATAAAAATGTGACCGTCCGGCGAGTTTTAAAAAATGAGTTCGTCGCATCACATGTTTAATCTCGATAAGTTGATCGGGCGTGAAAACTTCGTAACTTGGAAATTCAGTGTCCAAACTTATCTAGAACACGAAGACTTGTGGCAATGTGTGGAGCCAAAAGTGACGTACCTGTTGATGTAAGTAAGGATGTCAAGGCGAAGTCCAAGTTAATATTGCTGCTAGATCCGCAAAACTATGTACATGTACAAAGTTGTAAGACCGCTAAAGAAGTGTGGGAAAATCTGCAACGCGCGTTTGATGACAATGGCTTGACCAGAAGAGTCGGACTACTAAAAGATTTAGTCAATACTACTCTAGAATCTAGCGGTAATGTGGAGTCGTATGTCAACAAAATAATGACCACAGCCCACAAACTACGTAACATAGAGTTTGAAGTCAACGATGAGTGGCTGGGTACCTTGATGCTAGCAGGTCTGCCAGACGTCTACGCTCCGATGATTATGGGGCTTGAAAGCTCTGGCGCGAAGATAAGCGCCGATCTTATCAAGACCAAGCTCTTACAGGAAGTTAGATCAGCAGATACCAGTACTGCTTTGTATGTTAACTCAAAACAATGGAAACAACGTCATCGTCAGCCACAACAATCAAAGGCCAAAGGGCCAAGATGCTACAACTGTAACAGTTATGGCCATTTCGCTAAGTTTGCATCAGTGCTAAGGGGAACAAGACTGAGAATGAAAAGGGTCAAGAGGATGCAGGTTTTATTGCAACATTTTCAGGGGAAAACCATAACAAATGGTTCATGGACTCAGGTGCATCTATGCATATGACTGGGAATAGACAATGGATGTACAATGTCACAGAGCTACCGGTGAAGGAAGTAACAGTAGCTAATAAAGAGCCGCTGTCAGTTGGAGGAGTTGGATACACTGATGTCAGACTAGTGCAGAGTAAGAACATTCAGTTAAAAAATGTTTTATTTGTGCCTGACCTAGCTGTCAACCTACTCTCAGTGAGTGTTATTGTTAATAGTGGTTACAAAGTAACATTTACTCAAAGAGGCTGTGATGTTCATGATTCTCATGGCAAATTTATATGTTCAGCAACTCTAAATAATAAATTATACACATTGGACACAGAGAATGGTCCTGAAACAGCACATTTAAGCTCTAGTGAGGAGAAGTATAGTGACACTTACTTGTGGCACCTGCGTATGGGGCACTTAAATCTTACTCCTACTAACGAAATTTATCATAAAACTAATATCCTGAATCTCACACAACTATACACATACTGCACTTGCATTTTAATTAAAAATATAACCACCAACTCTGTTCAGTCAAATATTCACATTAGTAAAAAAAATATACACTCATAACTTGCGAAATAAACATAAACTACTAGTGGCCAATGCGCGTACTATGTATGGGAAAAAAAAACATTTTATCGGAAGGAGTAGTTACAGCTATACAACAACCTGCCAAACGACATAAAAGAATGTGACAATATATCCATGTATAAAAGCAAACTTTTGGAACATATTTTAATCAGTCCACTGTAACAGTCATCACTGGAGACAAAATGAAATGTAAAATTATAATAATGTTATTTTAATTTTTTAAATTGTATGTATCTCATTTTAGGCGAACTCTGTTCTAATGAGAAATAAAAAATTCTTTAAACCTAAATGTTTCAGATGTCAACAGGCTGCCTGACTGTGTCAAGGGTGTGACTCTGGCTAATATTGAGAGTGATGTGACGAGATGTGTCCCCTGCTATGAAGGCAAGCAGTCGGGGCTGCCATTTAAGAATATTGGTTACCGAGCTACAGCACCATTGGAACTTGTCCATTCTGACCTCTGTGGACCCATGGAGAACTTGAGCTGCTCAGGTATGAAGTACTATATTACTTTTATAGATGACTATACAAGGCTGGTGCATGTGTACTTCATGCAAAATAAAACCAAAGTGTTAGACATTTTCAAAGATTACAGAAATAAAGTAGAAAACCAATGTTCTCAGAAAATAAAGGTACTAAGAACAGATAATGGTACTAAGTACTGCAATACTCATTTTAAAAAAATTCTGTCCTACAGAGGACAACAACACAATGGACTAGCTGAACGGATGAACCGGACACTGGTCGAGAAAGCTAGGTGCATGCTGTTCCATGCCAACCTACCAAAGAAACTATGGGCCGAGGCAGTAGGGACTGCAGCATATATTTTAAACCGATCACCTAATTAAGCTTTACATGGTAAAACTCCATTTGAATTGTGGAATGGATATGAACCTGACCTATGTCATCTAAGAATATTTGGCACTGAGGTCATGGTTTTTGTACCGAAGGAAAAACGTCAGAAGTGGGACAAGAAGTCAAACAGGATGATCCTAGTGGGATACTGTGACAATACAAAAGGATATCGTTTATTAGTTGAAAAAACAAACAAAGTTATTAAGAGCAGAGATGTTGCCTTCTTTGAGAGCTGCCAAAGCTTAGATTTAACAGCTATTAATGATGTTTCAGCTTCATCTACTACCTATCAAGCTAAACAAGTGAACTCACCGTTGTATAGCAGTCCATCTACTTCCACAAGTCACAGCAGCAGTGTCCCTTTTTTTTTTTGCATCAGGAAATGCATTTAGGCATTCCCAAGGCCCTGGGTTCGGGACACCTGGGATATGTGGGACTCGGAACTCCTGGGGAAACAGAGACCCCTACCCACTAAAACCTGACGGTGGTCGTCTTCGGCGCAGAATGGAAGTGACCCGGGATCCCCAACGAGGGAGAGACTCCTCGCAGAACCGTTCGGCGCGCAAGGCCGCCTGGAAGCCAGCCTCGGGAGGAGCAAGCTCAACTCCAGTGCACGATAACACAGACCACTGTGTCCGAAGACACGCGTTACCGTCTTCCTCGGGATCGCAAACCGAAACACACGCAGGCCCCCCCGCGTGCGCTTCGCGACCCCAAGGGCCCTTTTAGTCGCCTCTTATGGCAGGCAGGGATACCTCGGTAGTATTCTCGTCCCCTAACCGCAGGGAACCGCCGGGATTACGCACCACCACCCCGGCGGCCTCGCCTCCGACGTCGGGAGCAGCACTGTCCCTGTGCCAACACTAGCACCCCTGTCAGAGCTAAGAAACCCCACCCCCGCAGATGAAGAAACTACGGGTGATTGTGTAACAAGTGAGGATTATGATCAGGATTCTAGTGAGTATGAGACAGATACAGGGGATTTGGATATAACATATTTCCCACCGAGATGGGTAGACTCACAGTATCAGCAGAAGAATATCACACTGAGGCCTCGAAACAGAACACAAAGGAATATCACAGATACAGATAAAAACAGTTTGTTTTGTTTACTTTCAAGTTTCTCTGATCCGCATACAGTTGAGGAGGCACTATCATCACCATATGCCAAACAGTGGAGACAGGCAATGGACGAGGAGTACAACTCATTAATGAAAAATAATACCTGGAGTTTAAAAAACTTGCCTTTGGATAGAAAGGTCTTACCATGCAAGTGGGTATACAAAACTAAAACTGACCAAAGTGGTAATATAGTTCGTTTCAAGGCCAGGCTCGTCATTAAAGGATATGCTCAGAAGAAGGGCACTGACTACGAAGAAGTGTTCTCACCTGTTGTAAAGTACAGTACGATACGCTATCTAATATCACTAGCTGCAAGATTGGGCTTGAAATTGATCAGCTAGATGCAGTATCAGCATTCCTTCAAGGAGACATTGATGTGGACATATATATGACGCAGCCAGAGTTGTATGAACAAGGGCCTCAGGTATGTCACTTGAATAAATCTTTATATGGACTAAAACAGGCAAGCAGGTTATGGAATTCAAAACTAAACACAGTGCTGCAGGATATTGGGATGAAAAGGTCAAAGTCTGACCCATGTGTATATTTTAATGTCGACAAGAATACCTACATTGCTGTATGGGTCGATGATCTTATTTTGTTTACTCCTAATATAGTAGAAAAGCACATAATGAAAAATAAACTTATGCAATACTTGGAGATGAAAGAATTAGGCAGAGCCAGTCAGTTTGTTGGTCTGAACATAACAAGGGATGGAGGCATCATTATGATTGACCAAGAAAAATATATTAAAGCTATGTTTTTATTTCTCAGGGAGGCGCAGTATCCTGGTGCTCGAGGAGACAGCAGACGGTGGCTCTGTTGACGGCCGAAGCTGAGTACGGAGTGGCGATGTCGTCGGCAGCACAAGAGGTCTTGTGGCTGCGACAGCTGCAGGTCGAGTTCGGTCAGCCCCTAGCCGGACTCCTTCACATATTCAGTGATAACCAAAGTGCTATTAAATTGTCTACCAATGATTGTTATCTACCTCGTTCCAAGCACATTGATATAAGGTATAATTTTTTGAGAGAGCATGTAAATAATGTAGAGATAAAGTTTAATTATTGTAGAGGTGATAAAATGATTGCAGATATACTTACTAAAGGTACCACTGAACTCAAAAATTTGTATTGTATAGCAAAAATGGGTGTGCGTTCAGGGGTGGTTGTTGGCGTGTAGAACGCAACCTCAAAGTATGAACGCATCTAATGTAGTTCGCATTTAAGCCGCTGTGCGGCGCTTTTTTTTCTTCTTACTCAAAAACTGCCTTGTAACTGTTTTTACTTTAGCGAATAAATTGCACGAATAAGTTAATACTTGCTTTATTGTTAATATTCCTTCACAGAGTGAATAGGCATTTTCTGGGTAAGCGTGTACCACCATTGGCCTCGTCATCGCTTACCACCAGGCGAGACTGAGGCCAAACGCAAACCCATTTTAAATAAAAAAATATTTCATTAATTTCGCATGGTGAGTATGTTTTTTAATGACCGAAAATTCACGTAACCACGTGTTCGACAAACGGGAGTAGGGCCTCTGCTCCCTAACTAAGCAGACCTCGTTGGTAGATACTATGTTTGTCAGATATTGTAACCTTACTTAAATAAATAAATAAATATCTGGGATAATTCACACCAAGATCATCAGACCCCTAAGCAGAGCTTGTAGTATGGGTGATAAACATACTTAAATGTTTCTAAATATATACTTAAATAGAAAATAACATCCAGACACACAACAAACACAAATGTTCGTTACAGAAATGTTTGTAATGTGGGCATCGAACCCACGACCTCCTATGCTAATGGCAGGATCGCTGCCATTGCACCAACAGGCTAGTCCAAATAAATAGTCAATATTGCATAGGTCCTTATTTGAGCCCAGAAACTTTCGGGTGTTCTTTTAGAAGTTTTAGGTCTACCAATTTGAATGACAATATTCTAAGTAGCATCGACGCCGAGCTTTTAAATTTGAGAAGAAGTCTCTGTCTATTTTAAACATAGTAAAAACTTTTGCAACTATAAGTTTTAATAAAGGAGAGGGATGAATCCTCGACTTATTGTAATGTTCGTAACTGCGGTCAAATTGCTACTACGTTGTTTTCCGATCAGCATAACTGATAGAAACAAAAAAAACGACTTGATCCTTGGGCACACACGGGACTGGAACTCGCGTCTTTCTCAATCCGGGTGGCTGCTCTTCCAACTGAGCTATCGAGGCCATTAACAAACCTGGCGAATATGTCAACTGTGCTTTAAGTTGTACCTAACCTAACTTTGTTTCATCAATGGGTTCAAGCCCCGCTTGAGCCCTAGGAATAGGTCGTGTTTCTATATTTGTGTGGAAAATAGTGAATTCTTAAAGGCTTAAAATAAAAAATAACTTGAGCATAACTAATATTTGATAGCAATCTAAGCTCCAGCTTTGTAAGCATGTCGCATAAATCAATGTTAGTTTAATTTATAGCTGGTTCAAAAATTATAATTAAATGATTAAACGTTATTCGCTTGTGACATCCCTGTCACCAACTGATGCAATCCCCTGCATCAGTTCTAAATCAGAAAAAACTCAGTTCCTCCTTTATTAAAGTAAAGTCATATAAATTTTAATGATACAGACTCAAATACAATGAATGTCACTAAGTCAAACTATAAACTGCATTCCACCCATTCTTTTTCCTAATTTCATTGCTCAACAAGGAGAATAAAATAGGCAACCGTTAATATGTTTTATAGTTCAAAGAGTAAGCACCACATTTCTCATAGTGTAGTGATTTCGACTCAGCTTATTTTGATTTTGAGTATCACCTCCTGTCACGTTTCGCGCCTAAAGTGCCCGCCATCTTGAAACGTGACGCCTGCCTGACGGGCGCACTCGTTGACGCTTCCCTATTTAAATTCGCCCTCTTTTATATGGCAGCTATTTCATTTTACCAAACAGGATCTAATTTATTGGAGGACGTATTGTTGGTGCATTGTAATGAAAGAAAGCGTCTGTTTTTGTTAAGCCCTAACGAGCGGTGGAACAAGAGAAACCATGAGGGTAATTGAAATTATTTCTCACACGTTTGTCATTTTGCTTTTGTAAAAAATAATTTACCTAGCATGGAATCCTGACAAAGTACTTAAGGAATACTATCCAAAGAAGCAGCTGCCTCATTTCAACGGTTTGTTAGTTTGAATTCGCAAGACTCCAATCAGCCCGAACGCTATAGGTACTTTTCTCAAGAGATCTTAAACACAACTTAAAGTTAAGTCATCCTTAAGCAAATGCAGCCCTGTACCCATGAGTGGAACTTGCAAGTAAACTTTTTAGATATATAAAGTACAGTAGATTCATCTGTCCCGATGCAAATACCTCAACTTTATGCAAGTAAAGGCCAGTTACTAACATAAGTAGTATGGTAATATTAGTATACTATGACAGCCCATTCAAAGCTTGAGTTCTGTGATCGATGATTCTTGGTTTGTTAGTATGTATCGCAGTTGCCGTTAATCTCTGTCGAGGCGCGACGTGTTTGTAACCGGTTAATAATTTGATAAATAAGACACAAATATTACTTTCAAACTTTGTCTTAGGTGAATACTGAAAAGTTCTTGGTAGTATAATAATACATATTGGAAAATACCAAACACATACTAAAATTGTTTTCTTCTTTAAGCGTGAATTAATGTTATTAAAGGTGATTCAAACCCGTAAAAATTCTAAAACATTTTTTTTTAGTATTCTACTCAGGTAGTCAGTCAGTCCCTATAGGGAGAAAGGGGAGATCGGAACACTACCATCACCGGCCCCACTGTCAACCCCACCTGCACGCGCCGAAGGCTGGCGGCGACCAAATGGTCGCCGTGGTGCTCCCTGCTAGAGAACCAACGGGGCAATGGCGACCGAGCAATGGCGGTATAACGATACACACCCGTCGGGACCACCTGTACGGAAGTAACCTTGGGGTCCAAATACCCCCTAAAAGTTCTGGTGCAGAAGGCAACGGGAAACCACTGCACTAATTCCCATGAGAGTCATGAAAAGGTCATATAAAAGTAAACATGTGCCTAGCGATCCGAGTAGCGACCGGCGCCCTGAGTTGTCCGGGAACCAGGGTGTGAAATTTGTTACCGGCCATGAGGCAGCAGGCGACCAGGCGCCCTTAGGGAACTATGCCACTGGAAGAACAAAACTCCAATTCTGCGTAACAACATCCGCATCGGAACATGGAATCTAAGAGGCCTCATTGATGACGGAAAGCTCCATGTTTTAGACCACGAACTCAATCTATGTAACACTCTTGTTGCGGGACTGAGTGAGACGCATTGAAAGGAGAGTGGGCACAGAAATCTAGAGAAACACACACACACACACACATCTTTTTCTCTGGAAACGAATCGTCCAGTTTTGCCGGAGTGGCTTTCGCAATACCTAAACTCTGGGCTGGGTCGGTCCTGGGTTACAATCCCGTCAATGAGAGGATCATTACAATGAAGCTCAGTGCTTCACCATGCGCACTAAATATCATACAGGTTTACGCCCCCACAAGTGCCGCTTCAGAGGATAAGATCGAAGATTTTTATAACCAACTTGAGGCGTGTATTGATACCAAGTTTCAAAAAGAGAAATGCTGATGGTTATAGGCAATTTTAACGCTAAAGTGGGTACGGCTGTCCTAGATGCGGGTTTGCGGAATATCGTAGGTCTCTACGGTCTTGGTTGTAGAAAGAGCAGGGGAGAATGCTTAATCCAGTTCGCAGCTGATAATAACTTTACTGTGATGAACACAGTCTTCAAACACCACCCCAGAAGACTGTATACCTGGACCTCCCCAAACGGGAAACACCGCAACCAGATAGACTACATACTGATCAGAACGAGATGGAGGAGCTTGATAACCAACGCACACACTCTGCCGGGAGCCGACGTCATGTCTGACCACCAGCTACTGGTATGTAGCATGAGGATAAGGTTGCGCGGACCTATTGTTAAGAAAAGGGCCAAACCTTTAGAAGTCCTTGACAAAGACTTGTTCATCCAGTCGCTTCGGAACAGGCAGCAGTGTTGGTACAGTAACCTTGACGAAGAGGATAACATCGACCACCTCTGGAAATCAACAGTCCAAGTTATAAAATCTGCTGTGCTCGAATCACAACCCAACGTTAGACCCAAGAAGAGAAAGCACTGGATGTCGACCGATACCTGGGTTTTGGTAGAGAAACATAGAGTCCTTAAAGCTAACGGCACCAATATGCAAGAACTGAATGCGATGAAGTCTACCATACAGGCTGCCTGTCGTCGAGACCGTAACACAGCGCTGCAATCAATTTGTGAGGAGGTTGAACGACATTCTAATAATTTCGAAACGAAAGACTTGCACATGAAAGTCAAACTTATCACCCGTCAGTTTAAGCCGAAAACTTGGGCCATTGAGAATGCGACAGGAGATACCGTCACAGAGATCGAGGAGATTGTCAACGTCTGGAAGGACTACTGCAGGTCTCTGTTTGCTAATACTGCAATAGACATCGCAACGACCTGCGATGGGACTTCAGAGCAAGAACCTGTCCCACTGAGGGATGAGGTGCGAGCGGCTATTAAGCACCTTAAATGCAATAAGGCTGTAGGTTTTGACGGAGTCCCGATTGAGGTAATACAGGCTATGGGTGAGATCGGAGTGGACATGCTGCATACAATCTGCTGTCGAATATGGGTCACTGGGGTTTGGCCAAGCGATTGGTCACTCTCTATATATTCATACCGCTGCATAAAAAGGGATCGACAAAAAAGTGCAGTAACTACAGACTAATCTCTCTCATATCCCACGCCAGTAAAATCATGCTGCATATAATAAATACGAGGCTTCAAGTTTTTCTGTCCCGAGAGATCGCCTCCGAGCAGGCTGGATTTGTAAAGGGTCGCGGTACAAGAGAACAGCTACTCGTGATGTCGTGATGCGCCCAATTGTGGAAAAAGTCAGAGAATTCAACATCACCCTCTATGTGTGCTTTGTTGACTTCAGAAAGGCCTTCGATACCGTTAGTTGGTGTAAATTATGGCTGGTTCTAAAGGAAATGGGTGTATCACCACATCTTGTACACCTCATCCGGCGGCTGTACGAAGATAGGACTACAGCGGTCCGAGTTGACGGTGTTGACTCGAAATGTTTCAAAACACAGGCGGGCGTTAGACAGGGCTGTATTCTGTCTCCCCTGCTGTTCAACATATACACAGAGTACGTAATGCGGATAGTTCTCGAAGATTGGGACGAGGGAGTATCCGCAGGGGGTCGGAAAATAACGAACCTGAGATACGCAGACGATACCACCCTCCTATCGTCAACCAGAGGTGAAATCGAAACTCTGCTACGTCGACTGGAGACCACTGCGCTGGATTTTGGACTTGCAATCACGATAAGACCAAAATGATGATTGTAGATCGTGCCGATAACAACCAACTGGACGTACGAAATATAGCGGGAAGTGAGGTAGTCAAGAGCTATATATATCTGAGTTCTACAAATACAAACACTGGAGGTTGCGAAGAAGAGATTCGAAGACGTTGCGCCGTGACCAGTCCACAGTGGAGAGGCTTGCAAAGATTTGAAAAGACCGCAGAATAATCAGGAACACAAATGTTTGACTAATGAGAAGTCTGGTCTTTCCAATCTTCCTACATGGAGCTGAGACGTGAACGCTAAAGGTGCAGGACCGCCGCAAGATTGACGCGCTGGAAATGTGGTGCTGGAGACGCTTGCTCAGAATCCCATGGACCGCGCATCGCACTAACGTTTCTATCGTGAAAGAACTCAAGATCGAAGAGAGATTATCGTCAACTGTGCAAATACGATCCTCAAGTTCTTTGGGCACGTAACCCGTAACGAGGACTCCATGGAGCGACTTGTAATGCAAGGGAAAGGCAAAAGATCTCGCGGGCGCTCCCCGACTCGGCGGACAGACCTTAGGTCAGACCAGGCCGGTGACGCACTCCAGCAACAACGATTGCTCCCACTCCGCCAAACATAGAGCTGCATGGCGAAGCATGGCGAAATCGGCAATGGCACAACAATCGGCTGATGTTGTATGACCACGACCACTCTGTCAAGAGTGAACGACTGAGAAGAAGAAGCGACTCAGGTAGTTTCTCACCTATTCACAACACTTATTACAAACATACAAACTGCATGTCAAAATAATTTGTGATACTTCTCGTCCGAAATTAGAAGAAGTATGCAAGTTATTTTAAA
Organism: Udea olivalis; assembly: GCA_947369235.1. Taxonomy (NCBI): domain Eukaryota; kingdom Metazoa; phylum Arthropoda; class Insecta; order Lepidoptera; family Crambidae; genus Udea; species Udea olivalis. Next base: position 11,019,411 of record OX376359.1, read on the forward strand.
TAAATACCTTTACAATTATAGGACACCTTACAAGAAGATCATCTGACCCCAAACTAAGCAGAGCTTGTACTATATGGCTTATGGGTGTCAAATACTGATAAACATACTTGAATGTGGGGTGGAGTACCTAAATGAAAAGCAACGGATAGGAGAACACTTATTAACTGTTTATTTCTTACTTCATATTCTAGAAAGATACAAGAGCTTAAAATGCGAACCCCGCAAGCTTATATACTATCCTATCGACTCACTCCACCCGTTCATACGTTCATCACTTCCACTCAGTCTTACGTTCCATTCTACACAAACCATTCCCACATAAATATTTCTAAATACATACCTAAATAGATAATGACACCCAGCCATACAACATACACAAATGTTCGTCACATGATTGTTGTGGTGGGGATCGAAACCATGACCCCTGATGCTAAAGGCAAGATTGTTGCCATTTTACCAACAGGCCAGTCATACATATGGTATACTAATACTTACCTAAAGAGAAAAGATTTGTTTGTTCGGTAGTTTGTATTGAATAGGCTCCGAAGTCCGAAACTACTAAACCGATTTCAAAAAATACTTTTTTCTCCAATATGAATCTACATTAAAAGGGGTACATAGCCAATATATTTTTCTAATTTAGGCAATTATTGACGGGAAAGACAGTCGCCGCGGGCGAAGCCACTGACGGCGAGCTAGTATCATATTATACATACAATTCTCAATTTTTGAATCAACTATGAAAATATGACAATAAACAAATACTATTATTCCTATTCAAAGCCCCCATGGATCAAACGCATCAGATGAAACTACAGAACGAAACTTAGTATTGTAACGATGCCGTTTCGTTCCAGTCTCATGGACGTTCGAACCTCCACGATGGCTGGAAACTTCATAGTTTAACTTATTGGCCATCAATAGTATTCTGTACTTGTCCTTTCAAAATTTAATTTATCGTTCAGCATTTTGAAGCATTCCTACCCAGACCATCGACACTGCATACAAATAAACATTTATATGGAATTATGAACGTACTTAGTACCAAAATTTCGATATTAAATAACTCGTTATGCTCTTACCTATTTAAAATATGTACTTTCGCGTATGGGTACTAAGTGTAATAACTACTATTTAATTTAGACGCGTTATCCACTCAAACTTCCGGAGACACTACCTGTCAATCAGCAGAAACGTCACGGCGCTAGTGTCATAAAAATTGCCGCCGGGCGGTTAAAGTGTATTTATTTATGTATTTATTGTGTTTTATAATCCTTGGCCATTGTATTTGTGCTAACAGGAGGCAAATCTTTATGGAAATGTGAAGTTTGTAATATCAGGCGTCAGAAGAAGATATTCCGACATATTTCTTCTAGCCATATTCTCACTTGACCCGGCCAGGTAAACTTTATGTTTCTTGATTTTCGAGAATGCATTAATTACTTCACAGTTTTATTGAAAAACTAATAGTAGATTCCACGTATATTCTGTAAATTTTGAGCTATTTTGATATAAAAAACATAAAAACAAGTAATGATGCGCACGACTGATTGACAAACTATTATTTGTTTTAGATGTTGTTTATGGGTAAAGGTAACTGGAAATGAGGACTTGGCGTATTTACCTATACAAAGACTAACTGAAAATAAGTTCATATTATGTGTCCCGGCCTATGAAGAAAAACGCTGTGAGGGGCTGGAACTGCGCTTTCATCCCTCAACGGAGCGCAGCCAGCAATGCAGTCCTTACAGACCGCAGCAGTAGTCTACTATTATTTCACTAAAAGAATACACGTTGATTTCGATAAATAAAGCATTTTTATGGCGTGTTCATTTTTTTTTTTTAAATTTCATGGTCGCTAACGTTAGGCTAGTTGAAAACAGGATTGCTACCATGTCGATAAGGTAAGTGGTAGTAATCCCGTATTGAGCTATTTCAACGTATACCTTACGTATACCTATTTATTTATTCTTATACGACTGAAATTGACGCTACGCGTAATCACCCATTTATCGATATCGATAAGTAGGCATAGTATGGGTTTTTCAAGCCCTAGTGTCAAAACGTGTGGCAGTTGCTTGTCTAATGTTGGTACTACTATTTTTAAGGTTGGCACAAACTACGTTCCAAATTTGCTTTATTGGCTTGTAGGGAAGTGCCAACTCTTATAACGTAGTGATTATTTTCTCTATGTTCCTACCAAAACCACCGTACTTAACAGAGCTTGCGAGCATTTTACCAGATTACCAGTATAATTTTAAATTACGTGATGGTGATCATTAAGTATAAGTTCTTTAAATAACCAATTAAACAGTTATACAGTTATAATGTAACAGGAACCCGTGTATCGGGGTAAGCATATCATACCTAATTACTTACCTATTAGAAAGTCTTATGCCTAGGACTCTGTATTCATTTATTGTTATTTAGTTACAGCTTTTCTTTCCTACCTATACTTTTACCCTATACAATAAACAAGTCACTGGATTGACTGATCTTTTACTCACTTTTCCATTACTACATCTACTCCTAAATATTGTGTGACGAATCCCGGCGCTCCGGCTCCTGTATTGCTGGCCTGCAACTTGGATTTCGCCACAGTATAGTTCAGTGGTTCAAAAAATAGTGTCTTCTATCTATATTGTCTAACATGTGGCAATAAAATCATTACTCACGTGAAACTCACGCTGGCAGACGCTAAAAAATCGTGCTAAGATAATAAATTTTCTCGACTCAACGTCTCGCTTTATTATTAGATCGAGTTGCAGACTATTTACTACGACTCACCATTATTTATAAGTTAATTTTATGCTAAGTGAATAAGTTCCGAGCTAACAGATTCTGAATTAGGAAAACGAAAGTTAGTGTCCCATTATTAAGGATCAGAGATATTTTTAATCAAAAATTTATTTTAAATTACCACAGTGAAAAAATTACATAGTTTCACTGCAGTCCACTATGTCGACTTTCCACGAACTGTCATTATGTAAAAACTCTGGGAATTTTTGTTTTTACACTGAGCAAAATCATAATGTGTTGATTATGCTTTTATTTGACTTACGTAATTTTCATGTTGCAAAATATTATATTACTATAGCTTCAGACATTAAAACAACCGTAATGTGCTTATTAAAAGCCAAACCAAGCCTGTTTACACAGATAATAGGTATAATATTTTAATATGCGCCATACAATAATGTCAGTTAGGGTAGTACTTAAATCATAAAACGTTTATGTACGATAACATGGGATCGTTTGCTCTCGTGGGAATACATGAGATATTATCAACACAAATCACTAACCCCAAAGGTCAATACACCTGGCAACTAAACATGGAACCACTTCAGTTAAATCGATAACTCAGCAAACCCAATTGATTGTTGGTAATGTGATATCTTATTAGCTATCGATATCGATGGGAGGCAATTGTTTGTATAGAGTAATGACCGGAACGTTAGGTACAACTTTAGCGGATAGAAAAAAAAATAGCTTCCGAGTATGTACTGCCTAAACTGCCTTACTGCTGGACAAAAGCTTCCATCATTTAAATCATGTCATCGCTCCATATTGATGTTGATTGAAACCTGAAGTAACGACCTGATTGGATTTACCTTGTCGATTTGTGATGTTTCCGTTTTTTTTTGCATAATCATAATGTTGGCCAATTTTATTAATAAATAATAATAATATAGGTAAGATATCTTTTTTGTCCTTTTCGGATTTTGTTACAAACAATTAAGTCGAAAAGTAATGCTCCTTAACTGTTCAATTTTAGAAAATCCACGGCCTCCCAGGATTTTTTTACCCAGTCTGTAACATTCAGGTACAGCAATGAAAAGATATTCAAAAATGTATGAATTATGGAATTAGAGCTAACCTAGCTAACCTTGCCAGTACGTCTACCTACCCCTCACTAGAGCCGCTGTAGCGAAATCTCATGCAAAAACGTCAAGAACACTGATGCTAGCAACTGTCATCGGTATTTATTAAACTCATGGCAGGGCCAGGCTTCTGTCATCCGCCGGGTCATCCATGACGTATTTGGCAGTTGGTTGCCAAAAGCTGCGTAGAGCATTTGTACGCGAATCTTGGGGTTGAACTGACGCGATGACGCGGACGTACCTACTGTAAGTACTGACATTTATTTCGAAAGAGATAGCCCTCGCAATATGTCGCATGACAGCACGCATTTACAATTGACAACATGATACATTTTCTATGAAGTGATTTATCTGTTACATAGTAACTAAATATTCTGTGGCAGGGCTTCAGATTGATCGCGTGAGTTTGTAAGTATAACAAAACGTTATTATTATCATAGTCTTTTTTTTTTTCGTCAGGAAATGCCTTTAGGCATTCCCAAGGCCCTGCCTGGGTTCGGAACACCTGGGATATGTGGGACTCGGAACTCCTGGGAAAACAGCGACCCGTACCCACTAAAACCTGACGGTGGTTATCTTCGGCGCAGAATGGAAGGGACCCGGGATCCCCAACGAGGGAGAGACTCCTCGCAGGACCCTTCGGCGCGCAAGGCTTCCTGGCAGCCAGCCTTGGGAGGAGCAAGCTCAACTCCAGTGCACGATAACACAGACCACTGTGTCCGAAGACAGGCGTTGCCGTCTTCCTCGGGATCGCAAACCGAAACACACGCAGGCCCCCCCGCGTGCGCTTCGCGACCCCAAGGGCCCTTTTAGTCGCCACTTACGACAGGCAGGGATACCTCGGTAGTATTCTCTTCCCCTAACCGCAGGGAACATTATCATACTCTTGTTTCAACCAGTACAGCGGTGTAAATGTTATAACCGTAACAAAACAATAGAAGAAAGATGATTACATTGTGAATTTTATGCGTCGCAACACTATTTTGATCAAAGTAAGCTGGAGAGTATCAATTGTTACGAAACGATGAAAGCGACCATTTAAAGGCACTTTCCTAAATACTTTCTCACTATACTAAGCTGATTAGAATTTAAAACACAGTTCCTCAAAGCAAAAACTTTTCGAAAGCATAACTAAAATACGGCCTAAAAAACGGGGGTTTACAAGGAAGGGCTTATAACACTTGTTTATCCACCTAAATCTCAAGATAGTTTATTCCAACAATGACACAATTTTAAATTGTTACTTGAATTCGTTTTCACTTTGGCATCTCTGTTGAACTAGTAATTCTGAAAATTATCTAAGTTGACACAAATTCTGCATCATCTGTCTATCCTCTCCCCTTTGAACTGATCAAACAAAGCTTCTAGTGGTCCTTATCGGCTGGTGTCGAAGGGGGGTGGAAGGGATAATTGGCCGACATTAGGCCAGCTCTTGCGTGTCCCGGACGTTGACATACGATTGTGGCCAGTCATCAAAATTTCTTATAACGATCCTTTGAGCCCGGTGACGGCGGATCCATTGTAAATAAGCACTTCAGAACTTAGCTTTATGGGAAGCATATTATAATTTTTCACTCCAACCTACTTTTTTTCAGATAGACCCAAACTACTTTTTGGGTTTCGTAGACATAAGCTGCAGCTGCAGCTGCTTTCATTTCGAGATCTCAAATTTAAAAATGTATGGAACTGACATATTATTTCATCTCTATTACACCAATGATTATGTCGTTCCTGTACATCTTTCACATTTGACATGTCGACACGAAAGTAGCGTGTTGCTCTTAGCTAGGACCCTCCTGCATCTAACTATTATATTTTGTTATCTGCATTTACAATAATATTCATTCAAATATATTAACAAGAATCAATAAACAATCAACTTGTTCAAGGTGCCAAGCTGGGCGTGAACTAACTCGCTGACTGTTGAAAGCAATTGAGGTCTCAATTTATATTAGCTTACCTTCCAGCTAATAGATTGGACGAAGTGTTTTGAATCCCATAAACATAAAAATTGACAATGACTGATTTTATTTCACACTAGCTTCTGCCCGCGACTTTGTCCTTAGCCTTCCTCAATAAATGGGCTATCTAACACTGGAACATTTTTCAAATCCGACCAGTAGTTCCTAAGATTAGCGCGTTCAAGCAAACAAACAAACTCTTTAGCTTTTAATATAGAAGACGAAGAAGATTAGATTATAGTATATATTAATGCCTTGTACGGAAACTCTTTTGAAAATGAGCAGACATCTGCCCTGGTGATTGAACCTTGAAGTGTCAAAACTGCTCAAGCGCTTCTTCATCCACTTCACCACTCTATGTAAAACACAGCTCTACAGTTCAAACATAGTACCTCGTTACTCGTGCTCATCGTTAATCTACAAGAATTCGGCATTAAGTGACATAGTAGCTAGTACATACAGACTCTACGTCGGGGTAGAGTTCCGTGTGTAGAGCCTTAGAGCGAGGGAGCGTTGCACTCTAGAGTACTCTCCGCTCTGTGACGAGATTATGCACCTCTTTTTAATTTGAGCAGCAAATTGCTAGAACTCTACCAATGTTTGTCGTGAGACTGAAATTGTGAAGTCTTCTACTGCAAAAAAAAATCTCACTGGGCAAAGGATTCCATTAAAATCAAGTAATCGCTACAATTGATTCGCGGTATTGGCTTAATCACCACGCTTGCCAAAAGCGGGTTGGTGATCACAAACTCTATGGGCTATGTTTCGGAATATCCGATAACACATTTTGCCCGACCTGGGAATTAATTAAACCTTTCGTTTCGTGCCGAACTCTACACCCACTCGGCCAAGTAGGCGTTACTGCAAAAAACAGACATAATTTTCATCTATTGTATGTGGGTCATTAATGACCCACTGTCAATTATAATGAAGGTTTTCATAACATGATCATCAGAATTAGGTGTGCTTTTACGACTATTTTCTAAGAATGTTTTCTTGCTTTTTACCTGAATACATGTTTCAATGCCGAAACCTTGACTTTACGTGATGTGGAAAGACAGAAGATAGACGCTCTGGAAATGTGGTACTGGAGGAAAATGCTTAGAGTTTCATGGACCGAGTTTCACACGAATGTCTCTATACTCCAAGAACTAGGCATAAAGCAGCGTCAGTTTTTTATAGTACAGTCTCGCGCATTAACATTCTTTGGTCACGTTTCTAGACGCGATAGCCTGTCCATAGACCGCCTTGTCGTCCAAGGGAAGGTAGAAGGCACCAGACCGCGCGGGATGTCACCTACACGTTGGACCGATCAGATCAAGTCCATTGTGGGCAAGTCCATTAACAAGTGCAGTAGGATGACGTCAAGCCGAGATAGATGGCGAGGCATTGTGCGGCGTGTTCTATCTGCCCCCTCCACTTCCACGACTACATGACGACCACGACCGCTCTGTCAAGAGTGTATCGATGAAGAAGAAGACTTATTTAAAACGATACAATAAAGTGATTCCTAGCATATTCTGTCTGCAGTGTATAATGTAATAAGGTAATTGAAGTCTCCACAGAAAAAAGAGAGAGACAGAAGTTAACTGATATTTAGGTAGATATTATATGAAAGTACCAGTATCGACAGGCAGTCAAAAAGACTACACATTTAAATACAGACAACGTACAACGAGTTGCTATACTACTTTCGCCGTATGATGATATCCCTGACGGTTCATAATTGTCAATTATAGTGCTGTAACAAGGCTGTAAGGAATTAAATTTAATCGAGTTGGCAAAGGAAATGGAATCTGATTTACCGATTTTTAATTTTTAAATAAATTCTTAATAAACGGGTTATGGCTAATGAGTTAAAGAATAAAACGCGGTATCTCGAAAATAATAGTTAAAAAATAGCACACAAGGCAGACGCACTGGTACTGATGCGTATGACGTGATTACAAATGACAAAATGGTCGCTTCTATTTATTGATTTTTTGTCGATTCAACAGTGTCATTACACTATTGAATGGCGTTCCTTTTTACGCATCAGGCGCAGTAAAGATATAATAATTTAATTTAAAATACTTCATTTATTAACAGTTAATAATAATAATAAGAAAAAAAAGCTCACAGGACAGCAGACGTCTTTTAGTTATCATGATTTATCGTTTAATATTTTCCGTACATTTTCCATCTCCATTGAATTGATTTACGCATATAATAGTAATAAGCAAGTACAGAAATAAATTCCGACAATATTCAACATCATTTTAGCCACAATGTATAAATTTCAAACCACAAAATAAATGTCAAGTGTGACAACTGTCACAATGCCTACACAAATATTTTCCGCTATAAAATGTTGATCATATTATGATAACAAGAGCGAAGGCGATAGCATACCCAACTCTCACTTCCGTACATAAGCGTCGGCACTAACACAAATAAGTAAAAATAAGTATACCATTCGATAATCCACACAACTTATAGTCACTTAGAGCAAATACTGTAAGCGCACGACCAACACCACCGCCCGCTCCGTCACCCAGCTCGTCGACGGTGGAGGAGTTTGTTACTCCTCCTGATACCACTGCGAGCTCCAGTTCAAGTGATGAGAGCGGGCCACCGCCGCCACGACCGCCGCGACCACCTGCGCGACGTGGACGACGACCTCTGCCGGCCCGCTTGGGGCCTATGGGGCAGTCTGCCCCGCGCAAGGCTCCCGCTACCGGTGGTGTAGTGCGCCGCATGCGATGGGCATACGACATGAATGTCAACTGCATGCGTGCCTATTACGGGGCTACAGAGGGAGGAACCAACCTGTTTACGTATCGTGATCGGATGCTGCGTCTGTTTCAGGCCCTGGATCCAGCCGTGGCTAATTCCGCCCAACGACTGTCAGATCAAGTGCGGGCGATTCAGCGTCTACAGATGCTGGATCAGCCTACGCTTGATCGGCTTCGCCTGGAGGCGCTTCCAGTTCGTGCGAGTATGCCAAAGGAGTATATCATTAAAGACATCACCCAACCGTTGAAGGTTGAACCTTATTGCCACCTGACAAAGAACTCTTGAGTACCTTTGTAAGGCGACTAAAGAAGCGCTCCTTCACCGATTGCTTGACGTCTCCTACTGATACACCCAATGACTCTGACATACCAAGATAATTGTAGGTTTCGGCTTTAGAGAGTGATCTGAGTGTCATCGTCTCAGAGAGCTGTAAATTCGGTGATTCTACAACCCTCCCTTCTTGTACATGCATAATATGACCGTACACTTGTCCACACTAAACTCCATCTTAATGGCATTGCTAAAAATCTCAGTGACTTTTAACAGTTCCATCAAGACCTGGGGTTTTGGTGCAAACAGCTTCAGGTCATCCATGTACAACAAATGAGAGATGAACTCACCCCCTCTGCGAAGCCGATAGCCTAGCTCTGAATCCTTTAGTAAAGTACTAAGAGGATTCAGAGCCAAACAAAACCACAAAGGATTTAAACTATCGCCCTGGAAAATACCTCACTCTATCCTTATCAAGTCCTGCGGAGCCGGCGAGCCATCCCCCCACCTATTTGACGAAGGACTGTAATCCACTGCGCCATGCATGTGCTTAAAAAAGATCTCAGAGTTGCATCAATTTTATACAGCTCCAAGATCCTTCTCAGCCACGAATGGGGCACCGAATTATAGGTCTTCTTATAGTCAATCCAAGCAGTTGAGAGAGCTTTCCTGCTTTGTCGGACTTGCTGGCAAATGGCCGTGTCTATGAGGAGGAGTCCTTTAGTACCTCGGGACCCAACCCTACTTCCATTCTGAGCAGGAGCCAAAACATTGTTCGCAACGACATGCGTGTTATTTTTATTTGCTAGAATGGACGTAAGGAGCTTGTATATGGTAGGTAAGCACGTGATGGGTCTATAGTTTTTTACTTCCGAGATACTACCAGATTTGTGTAAAAGGAAAGTGACACCAGTAGTAAGGAAACTAGGAAGAGAACCAACCTCAAGGGATTCCTGGAACTGCACTGCCAATCATGGATGCGAACATCGAAACCACTTAATCCAGAAGTTGTGTAATCCATCCGGGCCAGGACTTTTCCGCTCTCCTTGGCAAACGAGAACTGGCGTCAACTACCGGTGCTCACCACCGACGACCGCAAGGAAATATGGAAGAGCAAGGAGTTGCATGGGAGGTTCTATCGGGCCTTAACAGGGCCTGATGTTGACCTCTCCGCATCGGTGAACTGGCTACGTTTCGGGGACCTCTTTGGGGAAACCGAAGGTTTTGTCTGTGCAATAGCTGATGAAGTTATCAAGGTGAATAACTACCGGAAATACATCATGAAGGACGGTACGGTCGATATTCGTCGGGCATTCCGCCGTCCTGGCGAGTCTTTTTGCCATGTTATTTCCGGTTGTTCTCACCTTGCTAACGGAGAGTACTTGCACAGGCACAACCTAGTGGCCAGGATGACCTTGTCGAATCGGAGGTACCGTACTATAAGTACGCACCGGTGCCAGTTCTTGAAAATGGTCGTGCGTTGCTCTATTGGGATCGCTCTGTCATCACGGACAGGACTATTGTAGCCAATAAGCTTGATATCGTGCTGGTGGACCGATCCCAACGCTGGGCAGTGCTCGTCGATATCACCATCCCGCATGACGATAACCTCGTGAAGGCCCAGAAGGACAAGCTCAGCAAGTACCTTGACTTGGCTCACGAGGTGACCGCCATGTGGGATGTAGATTCGACGATCATTGTTCCGATAGTGGTTTCGGCAAACGGCTTAATAGCGAAGAGCCTCGACCACCACCTCGAGAGGCTTTCGCTTAGCGGCTGGATCAAGGGTCAGATACAGAAGGCGGTACTCTTGGACACGGCACGTATTATCAGGAGGTTCCTCTCTCTGCAGCCCTAACCATCGGTTGTCTAGGCCTCGCCTGCCCCGCTGCCGGCGGCTATAATTCATAAGTTGTTTTTAATGTTATAAATCTCTGTTTTTGTAAGAATACTATACAAATTATAGTAGTAGTATATAATTAAGATTTATACTGAATAAAGAGAATAATAACAATAATTTACTTGATGAGATTCGAGAGAACAATGGTTTTTTAATAGTTTATAACATTTTCTTTTGCCGGTTTCTTTTAATTTAGTTTGAGTTAAGTAATTTAGTATGCGTGACATGGAACAATAAGAGCTGTCAGGCATATCATCTTACAGTAAAAATAGTATAACGAATAATTTACATGAACATGACACATTGAATTGAGATGACTAAGAAATGTTAAATCAACACGCTGGTCTCGCCCAAACACGACTTTAATGGAACCTCTCTCTCTCTTGTGAAATAAGCTATAGTTTGATCATCTATTTTTTATTTATTACAGCAATCAGTCCCCACCTTCACACAGATTTAGGACATTTGTCAATTTATTGCTGGAAATGAATCATATGAAAGTACAAGGTCACCTAACGAGCTAAAAAAGCGCCGTGCTCGGTTTTCACTACGTGATCCTTTCAGAAATGTGATCCAAAGAGCTAAAATCACCGACGTGACCCACTGATCTGTATGTAGTATACAGATTATATGCCGAATTGTTTAGTAGATATACAGTCAGCTACAGAACAAGCGAAACGCGATGTACTTAATTTTTTCCCTTCGTATACCGCGTTTATTTAGAACGAGCTTTATTTAATGACCAAATTACATGAAATCTTCATAAATTGTAGCCTATGTGTTATTCTGATATTTAGCTGTATTACTGTAGAGTTTTATCTAAATCCGTTCAGTAGTTATTGCGTGAAAGCGTAACAAATATACATTCTTACAAACTTTCGCATTTATGAAGACTATTAAACAGGCGGCTTCGCCAGCGAGAATCGTTTCTCCCGTTAAAATAAAGTCTGAAATTAAAAATAAAGCCTGAATTATAGCTCATGTTATTTGCCGATAATACAGCTTCTGTTTTTATGAGCATTTTATAGTGTAAACTTGTCAAGGTTCACTTGAATTTATTTATTAGCGTAATATTAGATAATTAAATAAAATTTTAACTAATAAAATTTTAATAAAACGTCACAAATTAGCAATATAAAACTAAAAATAAAGTAAAGCCATGTTTAAAACAGCAACCCGTGATTTTTTAAGAAATTCTCTGTTGTTTCCACTGTTCATCGCCTATTTTATTTTATTGTTTTCCCATAATAATGAGTATGTTATAAATAATGTAAGTATATATTTATTTATGTTATATATCTCTAAGTATATACGTATAATTTATATTGATTAGGTTGTATCTGTAGTTTTTAAGAATTTATAAAATATTTGAATTTATTTCCTTTTCTAAATTAACATTTTGCCCAGCCAAGAGCATTTCTGTCTCATCCGATGGTTGACTGGTAGATAATTATTTTAGCATTAAGTTCGCCTAATGTAATTTTTTGCATTAAAGATTAAATAAATAAATAAAAATGTAAAAAAAACTGTTATTAGGTAATATCGGCCTGCCAGACATAAACGTGTTAAATATTTTTTTTCTAAAGAGTAAAAGGTCAAACGTATAAACATGCGAGTTCATGGCAATCAAAGCTCCGTATAAGCCCTCATTGTATCTTTTGAGCTGTGGTTGAATTTGAAGGTACGTCACCATGCTTTATTTATAGTTCAATGTTTTGTAAATTATATTTTCCAAACACATCCTGATCCCCGCTCACCACAAATCAACTTCAAACTGAAGTATTGACCGCTCAAAGAACCATACATAATAAACGGCCGTGAAAGATATTTACCATCGCGTTTATCCTTTTCACGACACGTGCGAGCAAATCAGTGGGGAATGCTTAGCGAAATCCAACGCTACCTTTTACGACGTTGTATTTTCCGACCGGCCGGGACGCGTATTTCGATTTCCGCGACCATTAGAGAGCTTAAATCGTCCGGGCTTTCTAAAACAAAAAGTGTTGTAAATGCATTTGTAATTATTTCCTGCCTAGGTCCACGGGGCGCGAATTGCGAATATTGCGATTCATATCGTTAACAAGCATTTATGTGACGAAAGTTTATAAATGTTAGTTATTATTATTGTTTCGTAAGACTATGGAGAAGAGAGAGTTCTCTTCACATCTTTCGTTTCGTAACTAAAACAATCCTTTTTACGGTTTGGATCTGGTCAGAGTACCACCAATGGCTTGATCAAAGTAGCAGATGATACGAGTATCATGATATTAAGAAAGGGATGTAAAACTATATGGTCACTGTTCTGGTTCCAGTTGATTTTTCAACTGCGTTTAATACCGTCGTTCACAATCTACTGATTGCAGTGATTACCAAAATTTTGCAATTTTTACTTATTTTATTTTAATTCAAAGGCGGACCCTGGGACCCCACATACCAGTATGGGTTCACAACCGCGTTATACCGCACGGATGATGAAGATGAGGTGATTCGTTTTATTATTTCCCTCATAAATTCTTTGTGTAGACTAATACTGTCTAGAAGATCTTACTGTAGGAAAACAAAATACGCAGGGCCAGCGTTCGCACTCACGCCCGTATTTGACTTACGTATTTCAGCTTCTTCATTTTAATTTCCTCGACGTGTTTACAGTAGATATCAATTTGAGAGTGTTAAGGCACTTCAAAGCTTGAGGTTTCCGAGAGCAGCCGAATTTAAAAGTATTTTCGTTGTAGGTAGAATTCTGTTATAAAAATGGCGCTACAAAAGGTTAGGGCGATATTTCAACTTCTGTATGCAATAGACCTACATCATCATCATCATCATCATCCGAGCGGTCTATCCCGGTTGTGGGTGGGTACACTGGTGTGTGGGGTCCCAGGGTCCACCTTTCTTATTTTCTTGGCCTACTTCGCGCGGTCTTGTGCATCCTCAGTGGTGAGTTTGTTGGCACGCATGTCACCCTTAACGACATCGAGCCACAGCTTCTTGGGTCAACCTCTTCTAACGGTACCTGGCGAGGGCGGCATGGCCAGACATTTGTTGCCCACGTAGGTAGTTTGCCGATCTCCGTGAGACATTATCATACCAACGAAGGCGGCACTCCTGCAGCTTGTCTGCGATGTCACGAACAAGAAGGCTGTCGCGGGTGTGGGTGTTCCGCACGCGATCTTTGCGCGAGACTCCACACATCCACCGCAGCATCTTCATTTCCGTGACGCGCAGCTCCTGCTTGTGTCGCTCTAGTAACGGCCATGTTTCACTGCCATATAAAAGGACAGGCCTAATGATGGTTTTATAGACCTGCCCCTTCAGCTTGATCGGCATTTTGGGGTCACAAATGACACCAGTCACCTCACGCCATTGGGCCCAAGCCGCGGAAATTCGGGCTGTGACGTCGCTGTCGGTGCAATATTATCAGCATACATGAGCAACCAGGGTGGTTGCTCGTGGTGGTCTCGGATGCTGTTTGACAGAACGCCTAATATTACGCTGAACAGAAACGGGCTAAGCACGGAGCCTCGATCGAAACCCATACTGACACTCCGAGATTGTACACTCCTGTCGAATTCGAGAGTCCACAATGCGCTCGAGGAGCTTCATGGTGTGGGAAATCACCTTTATGCCGCGATAATTGCTGCACTCCCACACCGAGCCCTTGCCCTTGAAGACCGGCGTGATAATGCTCAGTCTCCATTAGACCTACCATTTCATTAAATATTATATTAAGCATTTAAGGTTAATGATATGGCATGCTCAGTAGGTGATATATAATAGAAACAATCTGACTGCAACATTGATTCTAACTGAAAGTTACAGAATAGCCGGCTGATCTTGTATGAAAATCAGAGTTATCAAAATCAAATTTTCTCTTTGATAGCTTCAATGTATCTTACTCAATCATTTTCCTTACGGTATAAAGAACCACCCGTTATTTTTGTCGTCGCATCCGAAATTCTGTTGCACACAGTCGAACCTGGTAAAATACGGGGGTTCTGGCTAACTTTTTGTGTTAAAATGATTCCTTTTTGTATGACGATAAGGCTGTCGTAGAATTGCAATAGTAAAATATCAGGAATTGTAAAAGATGTCTGTGTGGTTAATGTGGAGTTTAATGTGGGGGGTAACATGTGCGAAATGAGGAAATGATCTTCCACCTGAAGTTTCCTCACTGCACTTTAAATATGGAGCTCGAGTTTATAGGTATTTCAAAAGGCAAACAATGCATCCGCGGCTTTCTATAGAATGAATCGTCTACTAACTAACCTGCAGTATAAAAAAACACTTGACAGAGACCTTGAATGGGACAGAATATGGAATAGGAAAAACGGCATTAATTTTAAGCAGTCGGAGGAAAGATGTGTTGAATGTAGAGACAGTGAAATGACTGCTCCTTCTCCAATTTCTTTACCATTAAAAAAATAATAGAACTTGGTCAGTTAGTTGTATTGAAGACGGATACAATTGAATAAAACTTGAGCGTTACAATGAATTTCGTGCCGTCCGGGAGCTCAGGGAGCCTACTCCCGTGCAATAATCACGAATTTTGTAAAACTTCTAAAGAGGCTAAAAAGCACATAAAAAATTAGTGTAGTGTAAAAGGATTCCTGTATTTTGTAGAATAAAATATGATGGTTGGAAAACCAAACCACCAACGTCAATATCTAACTGCAAGGATCTCTTTTTAACGCGTTAAGGTTTATGCTACTACGTGTTCAAACAAAGCTTGCCCATGCCCCTTTTCACCATTTGGCACTTTAGCATGTGCCTGGGGCCTCGCAATCCTGAGGACCCCTTCTCCTAAAATTAGTACAGTAAAATATTAGAAACTTGATGTAGTTAAGGGTTCATGTTATTGTAACTGGTTTATTATGTTCACCACCTTAGTAACCACATGATTGCAATAAACACTTTGACTTTGTGGTCGAAAAGGCCCCATTATTCTAATATACCCAGGGTCCTAAATAGGTTGAAAATGGTCCTGTTTATGGCAGTAGTGTTATGTTCCAGATGTGGTTGACTGTAGGTACGTCATAACTTCTGCAATTGTTTTTTGTTTGTGAATCACAAACTTTTTGGAAGTTAGTAAAGAAAGATGAGACAAAATTAATTAGCAAACCACGCAAAGTCGTTCTTAACTCATGTACTCAAGCCAACCTTAAAATGTATTTTTAAAAGTCCATTATGGTAATAGGTAGCTTTAACAAATCTAGGGGCTTAGTCAGGAGAATGTTTTTGGGAGCAGTCTTTATTTAAAAATAATGCCGAGGCAATTGCTTGCACTTAGCGTAGCGCCTGGCCTCTGTCACTTCATGTACTTGTGTGCGATAATAACCTACCAGCCGCCGGGTCTTGGAAGACTCATTTGGCAATTGTTTGCTCACAGCCGCGTAGAGCATTCGTACGCAAATCTTGCGGTTGAACTGACGTACAGACCAATGACATCTGTATCGAAAGAGATAGCCATGGCAATACAAGCCTGACACATGAATGACATACGCATTTAAAAATGAATTTTCTTTATAGTGATTTATCTGTTACTCAGTAACTACTAATTTATATTATATATTATTAATAGTTATTAAAACTTAGGCAATCACGAACTTTTCTTTCTTACATATTTCGTACGGTGCCATAAACCGCGCCATTAATAATTTGAAAAACTGTTTTTCTTTTATCTTAATTAACAGGTAAGCTAAGCAATATTATAGGTAAAGAGAAATTGAAACGGGATCCCTGTAGATAATCTAAATATATTAGGTACAAGTAAAAATGTGTCCTTATTGAAAATCTAATAAGGAAAATCGTATTGGTAAAAGATGGAACCACATTATTTTATAACGTCGTGAATTATTATTTGATTTTAGATTCGACAGGTATAATTGATATTGTGAAACATAATTCGGAAAATGGCGGTGTTACCACGCTTTAAAAACTACTTATTTATCATGATATTTTCTCCTTTCATTAATCTTTTAGAAAAATCAAACAAGAACGCATTTATAGAGTGCCACAAAGAAGAAACTTTGCTATACACAACCACAATTATAAAAGCTTGATAATCTGTTTTAACTCTTTAGGAATTATATCGAGTCAAGGATATCGCATTAAATCTGATGAATGAAAGGCGAAGTAACGAATAATATAGAACTCCGCAAATACATTTTCTATTTCCGCCGTCGCGTTACAATGCTACTGAAATAACTTCAAAACGATGTTTCGTTAAACGAGTACTTTACACTGAAATAATTCAGTAAAGGTTTTTCAATTCTAATTATGAAGAAATGTAAGAGGGATTTTAAAACAACGAACAATGATTGACAGTAAATACTTGATACTTAAAATAAAAAATGTGCAATTAAACTATCTTCACTTATTCGCTTTTTTATGAAAAAAGTAATCAGAGCTTGAAGACAAAAATATTATAGTAAAAATAGTGTATTCAAAAATGCATTCCCCTTTTTTTACCACAGCGAATCTACAAACTTGGTATTAATGATTTTGCCTAAAAATACATTAAAAAAGTAAGAAGTTAACTTTGGTTTTTTAGATTTTTATTAAAAACATAACCATTAACCCTCTCTTCATTGTTGTCTGCTCTGTTTTTGTGTGATGTTTTTCTTCCCGTTTCTAACTTTACCCTCCCGTTTCCATCAGTCAAATCCTTCAACAAAGCACACGCCAACTTACCTTGACCAGACGAACAGGGCAAACTGGTAGCACATCCACAAAAACCGAAAACGTCAACCACATACATCCATATACAACACCGCACAAACGTAGTAAGTGTGTAAACCATGAGGCGTGCCGGCACGCGGGCACTCGATCAGCTGATCGCGCGAGAAACTCTCCTATCACCGGGGTGAAGTCTTCGAATTCGCAGGACTAGGTTCTGGAGGGCTCGGCGACGACTTTCCCATTGAGGTTAAGAGCCGAGAGTTGCCAATATCGCGGCGGCATGCTGGGAGCACGAAGCGAGCGCCCCCGCCGCACACACCGCCATACTAATCAGTAATCGTTGCCTGGAAGGGAGGCTGCGTCTCCTCCCTCCGCGCCCCTCACCTCAACCCCCGCCCTCTCAACCCGCGGAGCCTACGTGGAAAACCGTAGATGGCGTATTCCGTAGAAAAGAGCGTTTATATCTACCGGATTCGGGGAATGATGAATTCTGATTCCGCTTCATAGCTCCAGTTAGTCGGAGAATAAACTAGCTCTTTATATTTCTATAAAATAAAATAAAGTCCTCTCTGAAAGTGAAGTGAAGTGCAGCAAGCATTAGTTTAGTAAGGGTTTGCTAAATACTCGTCGCAATCACTACCAACATTGGTGAGAAGAAAGCTTGCGAAGCCTTGAAGCTTGAATTAAAGTGTTTGAAGCTAGTTTTATCTATTGTGATGCGCCTAATTTACCATTTTTCGGGTATCGAACTTTCATTTAATGCAATCTCAGATGACACCTTCTTCACCCACTCAGTCCTGGGTTAGCTCAGGGAATCACACACACACAAACACACACATGCATTCTTAGTTTATTTGATCTTATCCAGGTTTTAATTGAACAAATTGCTTTGTTATTGGTTTATTAAACTGTATTCAAAGTTATAACTCATACATATTTATTACAACTGGAGTTTGGTTCAAAGCTGGGAATACTATTTTGTGAGTTACTCATTTACTGCTGCAGGCCCAGGGCAGAAGTCGCTGTTTTTCCATAATTTTCAAATTCGACTTACAATAAAAAATAAAAAGACAATGCAGGGCTGGGCTTCAGCTCAAGTAGGAGACAATACGAGCCATACTTCAACACATCCACTCTTATTTCAGCATTTGTTAGCCCGAACTAAAAGATTCAGTGACTCGTTTCTTTGTCGTACCTTCCAGATGTGAAACTCTCTTCCAGCACATGTGTTTCCTTCCTCTTATAGTCCTAGGTTCTTCAAGCGGGGCGTGGAATGGATTTTTTGCAGGCCTTCAATTTCAATTTATCATCTTGACAAGCAATAGAAAAAAAACCGGCTCCTATCGATAGTGAGGTGCAAGAGAGTTCTAGTCTAGTTTATCATGTCACCCTACGGCTTCTGTCTAGGTTTTTAACGACTGGTATCGCAAAGTCAGTGGAATATTGTTTTACGTGCCTTCTGATTCACGGAAATTATGAAATAATACCGGGTGATTATTTACGCTGTCGGAAAAAGCTTATGTCATACTCATGATAAAGTCATGTGATGTAGAGAAAAAATATTATTATATAACAAACAAAAAAATTTAAGATTTCATACAATAAAGACGAATGTATGACTGACTAAGTATGGAAACCTCAGACTTAAAGTTAGTTTAAAAGTACTAATTTTCACTAAGATTGTGTGAGCACCTTTCGAATGCCATTTCATTTCCTGAAAGTTTAAATTGATCACCCAGAATATTTTGAAATCGCATTAGCCGATCTGGCGTGCGTAGTCTGACACCATATCAGCTATAATCTTCCGTCGCCACTAAGCAACGGGCTCAAGTGATACCAAATAATCATAGACAAGATAAGTCAAGCTTTGTAGGTACTAATCAAATTTCAATTCACTAACCCATCTACCAGATAACCGTCATCTTTGCCTCCGTAGCGAGTGTTCAGGGGTGTCACACAGGCATTAAATATTCATTGGTGGATTGTAAATTAGTGAATTGCCAGTGCTAACACGGGGTCCCGGCGATAAGGACCGACTGAAGCTGAATTAACCGACCGTGGGAGTATATAAGTACCTAGTAACAGCGTAGCAGGTACTTACGAATACCTTATCTTTAGCCGGGACACGTTATGTTATCTAACCTGCTAGAAACGATCAGCCCCCCGATTCAGAACGAAGTTATCGACCGATTCGGTAAATTTGTTTAAATTATAGTAAATAATCCGCTAAGCGGCAATCAATATTTTGATATGTTAAAGCCAAAAGCCCTAAGTTTTCATAAACCAAATTAGATAAAATCCACCCAATTAAAAAAAAAATTAAAAATAAAAGAAAATAACCGAATCGGTCGATAACTTTGTTCTGAATCGGGGGGCGGGTTAGATAACGTACCGTGAGACATAGAGATGCCTTAAACTTCCGTTTAAGCTTTATGAAGTGATGCAATAATAACTAATGACTAAACTCATTCTTCACATGGTGTAAAAACCTAACGAGACCTTCATATGAATCAGTAGATAAATCCAGAACACCAAAAAAGATAGAGAAAAAAAAGATCGTTAGTCAACACCAGATGGTAAATGCCTTAATCTGACCATATGTCACTGGTCCTTTATTGTCAAACTCAGTCAAGCTTGTCTGTCTTATTATTAATTGCAAGTATTCTTACTAACTTAAGATTAGTGTTGAAAATTACCAAATGGACTGAATTTCGACTAACAGTCGAAATTAACCATAATTTTTGGTCATTGTGATCTGATGTCTGATTCAATACAGATCTCGTCAAGACGAATAAAACGTAGCTTTTTAAAAGTGAAATCAATGAATTTCATTATCGCATGACACGTCAATAGTCGAAATTCCATGCTCATCACCTGGATGGCTAGCGCTCAACAACCGTACGTTTTTCGCTTCCGCGTTCATCCAAGATATGGAATGAACTTCCTGCGTCGCTATTTCCATGGGAATATGACATCGGAGCCTTCAAGAAGAAAGCGTATTCCCATTTAAAAGGCAAGCAACGCATCGGTGACATCACCTCTGGTGTTGCAGTTGTCCATGGGCGGAGGTGATCACTTTCCATCAGGAGACCTTCCGGCTCGTTTGCTCCTTAAAACATGAAAAAAAGAAAAATAATTCAGAATTTAAAACTCCGACCCAACCCTTTCTTTCCGATGGGACGCACCGCGGGTTAACCAACCGTGGTCAACACTTTGGACTTCGCTGGTCGAGTGCACTGTGTCTGACTGAAGGATTTTTTTTTACGGAACTTAATGAAGCAAGTATATAGGAAAATCTAAATTGTACTGCTAAAATAACTCAAAGTTTGATTTCAAAATAAAAATAGGTAAAAAATTAACTTGTTCAAGGAATCAAATGGAAATCGTACCAGCAACCTTTCGCTCGAATGAGGCTTTGGGTTGCTATTTTAAATTAACAGAAACAATTATTAAATCCCGCATTTTACTATTACTATTAACTATAACATTTTATTACGAGTAATCATAATCATTTATTGAGTTATGTGGTGGTATATAAGGTGTTGTTAATTTGTAAAAAGTACAGGCACATAAACCCTGCAAGGGCACAACAATATTTGATTTTAGTATAATTGGAGGATAATATTCAAAGAGATAAAGATATCATCATAGAGCAATTTTTGCGAAGCTTAGTAAAGAAATATTATTTTAAT
This sequence comes from Udea olivalis, assembly GCA_947369235.1. NCBI lineage: Eukaryota > Metazoa > Arthropoda > Insecta > Lepidoptera > Crambidae > Udea > Udea olivalis. The sequence continues at coordinate 11,040,565 of OX376359.1, forward strand.
CCAAAGCCAAATATTAGAGGATCCTAAAAAGATACTAATTTAAGCATCAATTTAATGAACCTGGCTATTATGTTAAGCTTTCTTATAATCAAAATATTAACTTCGAGATATGAATTCACATTCTAGTGAATTAAAAATGTTATTCTCCAGAAAATACACACTATAGAAATCTACAATTTAGGCAACGATCTTTTCTAAATTGGTTCTGGTCTGGGTGTGCTGGGAGATGCCCCTGACTTAATTCCCGGTCTGGTACCTCGTAACACAAGGATATTTATCCTTACTTCGAGACCATGACAATTAGTGTGTTTTCTGGCGCACATTGAATATTTACCCCTCTATCCACTCCTTTAACCGTTGGTCTCTGCCCACCACGTAAGGAGAAAGGCATGATGGAATATGTGTGTAGATTTTATTACTCCCTTATTCGTAAAACTCACGTATCAGTCTTACAACGTTGGTTTCCCTAACAAAAAAGCCTAATAAGGAGGCACGGGTTCAAGTCCTGTTCGATACCTAGAACCAAAGTTGTATTTTTCTATATTCTGACCATCTCGAGATGGAAAATTCCAATATATTGTCCTTAAATATTTCTTACATAACCTATTGAGTATGCCATATCATTTACCTTACGGTATGAATTACAACCTACTATATTATATAAGCTGCCTCATTTATGTATTCAGGTAACGTCTGAAAGACGAAGGTGTGAATCCAGTATTAAGTACGGTGGTTAATAATAAAGTAATAAAGGCCCTTTGTGAAGTCGCTTTCGAGAGTTAATATTACTAGATGTGTGAGTTGTAATTCCCTTCTAACAAAAAAAGACGAGTTAATAAAACAGCATGTAGGTATTGACTTTTTGACGATTCATAATATTGTTTGCTATATTTTTAGGTCCTTTTGGAAATAGACTTTTAAATAGAATGAGACTTAAGAAATGATATTAAATTCTAATACAGACAAATTTGTCGACCGACTTGGTGTAATGGTTAAGAAGTTGGCTACTACACCAGAGGTCGCGGGTTCGATCCCGCGCTTAGATGGCGCTTTGTGGAATAATGTCCAGGGATATTTATTTATAAAAAAAAAAAAATTCAATAGATAAAGAGCGAAGATAAGGGAATATGGCTGCCTACAGAATAGTATAATGGTAAATTACTATCATTTCTGGCAGCTTGCTGCCAAGACGGATTTTCCAAAGAAGATTTAGTTGTGCCGTGAAATAGTGACAAAAAACAAAATTAAAAGTACATATTAGACAAAGAAGAAGAAGTAATAAATTTAATTATAATTAAATTATATGCATTAAAATGCATTTATTTATTAAAATAGCTGCTTCAGCATCAGCTCCGTTACTGTAGGACTATCTAGGGTGAGGAAACCGTACTTATTTCTATATTTAGAAACCTACGCATAGTAAAAACATTTTTATATCAGCATAAGCTAAAAATTGTGTTTTGAGAATGTGATGGGCAGAATAAATCCTAGGAATGGTATAACCCATTTTCGACCAAGAGTTTAAATACTTCACTGAAAATTCGCGGCTAACTTCCAGAGGACATTGAAACAAACTTTATATATTTACTTGGCTTGCATTGGACCAAATGCTAGGGTAAGCAGCTTTCAAGTCTAACTGAAAACGTAAGAGCAAAGAGCAAGGTCTAATCAGTCCGAATGGTCGGAAGAAACGAGATTACGGAGTTAAACGTGCAGTTTTGCGCGTTGGTCACGTTCTTTCAGACACGTACTGTTCACCGAGACCTTGCACTCACCTACGAACAATGAGAAATGCTAGGGTGACCGTATCGGTTTTATGACTTCGGATATTCAAAACAGATCAAAACAGATGCGTTGGAACATGGGAGTTTTTAAAAATTCTGCCACAGCAATGCAAAGCTTGGCATTTTGAAAGATTTTTATGAATCTCCATCCAATAGGATATCCAGTAGGATATCTAGCTGCAAAACATTTCTTTTTTCTTTGTGTGTTGTTGTCTTTATTTAATTGTGTGCATGTAACTCTTAGTAATGATGATATCAGCTTAGTAGCTTAGGTAAGGACTTAGGCTTTAAATATTCTAGCTAGAAATACTCAACAAGAAATAAAAGAGATTAGAGTAATTACTAAGAATACTCTTCTCTGTTACTCCGTTTGCATGGAAATTTGGGACACCCTATATTTAACAAGCGTAAAAGATTTACTAACTAATTACTCTAGCGGACGGTGCAGCAAACTTTCCGTGCATCGCAATTCCAAGTGATCTCGAGGGTTAATACTCTTTTTAAGCTAGTATTATTTTACCTGTGACTTATTTGTCAGATTGAACTGAACTTTTTAGACCGTGTCACTGACTAAAAAGTTGATTAATTTTTAATCCAGTTTAGCCACCCTAGTTAAGGGGCAGCCCCGGGCGCGCACACGGGAGGTCTACTCCGTTTCACGATTTACGGAGTTTCGTAAAATTAATAAAAGCCAATAAAATGGTTATGTTCCTAGGTTTTATGTTTTTAACAATTATATAATGCTTCGAATTATAAAAAAAAGATCCATTGTACTAATATTTTTTCATGCCTAGCTATACCGAGTGATTGTTTATACTGTTAGGAAAATGATAAATGACATATTCAGTTAGGGATGAAGACACTGTCTTAAAACCTCAAAATAAAATACAGTTTAAACATTTTATTTTTTTACCAAGACAGTGTCTGCATCCCTAACTGAATACGGTGTGTCATTTTCCTGACAATATAAATCACACAGTTATAATATACGGCACTCCAGTTTGGAACCCGTGCTGGTCCCAGCTACAAATCTAGACAGGACCATCTTTGTGTTCATATTCTTAATTTCGAGTAACTCTCTTGTGAAAATCGATGAAAAATCTATAGATAGCAGCGGATGCCTGACCACCTACCGTCACCATGACGGCAACAGTCAACTTACCTATGCTACCCTGTTTGGGAGTGATCCCTTGTTTCACAGACAGAATTTTCATAGGATTTTGGTTCACAGAAAATGTTTCATAGAATATTCGGTTCAAATATTTTCATTTCGAATATTATTGTTTCAACGACTATTTACTTCATATAATATTTAGTCCACATATTTTCATGTCCAATATGATTATTTCAACGACTATTTACTTCATAGAAACATACTTCACAGAAACGTAATTAATTGAATAACAGACATTAGTTAAAAAAGCCTCTGCTAGTTATGTTAGGTTAGAACTGTGACCAGAAGCGAATTTTCGGCGAATGAACATACTCGTAAGTGGCAAAAATAAAGTTCTTGAGAATACTTATTACAAAAGCCAAACATTATGAGCAATAATAATACTTGATTTGATATTCTAAGAAATGAATTTTATTTGCAACAAAAATCTATGATTTAAATTTCTTTGAAGTAGCTATTCTGCGTATTGATTATTCGATGAAATAAAAATATGAGAAACAATTTATGTGAAATGAAATTCTATGAATCGATTTTCCATAAAACAGTGTACAACCCTATTTGGGATATAGTCGTAAACGTAATATGTATGTCGATATGTTACTAAATACGATACTTTAGCCCTAATTTCGGACGAATCAGAGTAGGCCTCCATGCACCAACGTCGGCGAAAATATTCGCAGTTGAAATTTTGATGCCGTCATTTCTGTCGCTCTCCTTGTTTTTTGGCGACATGAGCTAGAGCCGGTGAAGAGATGAGTGGGGGCGTTGAGTTTTGCAGCTTTTTTAGGTGTTATTCGACCGGTAGGTATTATCCGTCTGGGTGTGTCGTATAATATGATGTTGCCTTTACAAAACGAACGAAAAATTTGTTTATTGTTTATCTTAAATGAGACACACATTATTTCTGTTTCATTATTAGTAACGATGCATAGTCAAACTACATGTGTCTAAGCAGGTTAGTTTGAGTACCTGACGTATGTGATATGTACTTTTTTTAATGTCGTGTTGGTGTTTGTCCGTAGATAAAATAAATCGTAAACGGTCTAATTCCACTTCCGAGCCATCAACATCCAAGAAAATACAGCTAGATCAAGTCAACAGCGCCAATAACGCAAAAAAATAAAGAATTTCCGCTTTGTGAATCGGATGATTGGATTGGACGGTGAAGATTAGACGTCAGATTTAGCTATTAGAAGAACCAGTCTTGTACCCTTAACCACGAATTTACGCTGAAGACAGTCGCTAGCGTCTGTTTATATGGGACTAAGTTTCCGCGCCTATAGCGAAATAATAATGCAACCGAATGACGTACAAGTTGTAGTAGTTAACTATCATACTTTTCAATGTTAGGGGTACTTATTAGCACCATTCATCTTATACGTAATAAAAAGCTGATGTCCTTTGTTTCTATTTATAACTGTGACCTCAACTACCTATATTTCTTGAAAATAATATGTCTTACCTAAAAGGCAAATATTATAACTATTATTCCCGTTACAAATACAAAGGAGAAAAAAAATAGCAAATAAGAAAAACGTAATTTAGTTTCGGGCCATCATTTATCCTCAACACGCAACTCCGCAGGCATTTCGTCCTTATATTTAATTAGTATCTGGAAGTTATGTCTGACTAGCAATCAGTCCAGAAACTTTTATATAAATATCGGATTACACTGAAGTATAGTAGCAAAAATGAGGAAAACAGATTTATTTCGTTTTTTTCGAAGATACCCAGGCCATCCCAAATTCGAGCCAAGCTATGCCACGGAATGGACATACTAGTACGTGTGTTTTCTAATTTTTCGGAGCATAGCCCGGGTTTGACTCGCATTTCATCAGTAATATAGCAAAGTCAGGCTTGATTTCAAAGATGGCGGCCTTAGCTCAGCAACGGAACAGAATTTAGGCTAATTACAATACCTTTCTTTACTTGATTCGAAGGTTACATTAGCACAATATTTAATTTATCACAAGGTACACGCGCGGCCTGTTCAGTAAGTCAATCTGTAGTGTGCGAAGAAACCATTAGTAATCGTTAGGGGTGTAACTTTGATAAGCACACTTCTTGCCGCTTCATCAATCACAGCGCAGCCGACATGACTTAGGAAAAGCTCCTAGGACGAAGCTCTCAGAGCACTAGAATCACTAATGGTAACGTGCCTACTTAGAAACTTAGCCTTATGATGCAAAAGTTACATAATATACTTGCTAGATATAATGTTTAATAATATACGAGGGGAGGTGAAGAAGTTCGCGGAATGGAGGGTTTAGAGTAAGTAATAAAATTTGATATATATTTTCTTTTCAATATATTCTTCCTTAACTCTAATTTATATATGAAATTGTTCAATAGATTTACTTATACGTTTGAATAAAAATATTTTGTGTTTGCCTCCAAATAGGCTGATATTGCGCTCTACACCTCTTTATCGGTAACAAATTTCTCCCCTTAAAGCTTTTTTTATTTTTTACGAACAGATAATATTTCCTTGGAGTACATTATAGCGTAGAGAAAGTTTTTTTTTAATTTTGTAGCCCTCTCTTTGTACAGTTAGGCATCGCAACTTGCACGTGTGCATTGTCGTGCAGAAGGAGCACACCTTTGGTCAATTTTCTCCACCATTTTCTCCCTCTGAGGATCTTGGAGACGCTTTAGTAACATAGCGTAGTACCTACACTCCAGTTACAGTGACACCCTTTTCTTTGCAGTTTACGAGAAAAGTGCTTTCTGTATTCCAGAAAACTGTGGACACGACTTTCCAGCTGATGCAATGAACGAGTGTTGTACCCTTTTTGTGCCCCTGCATGAAGTCTTGCTTAGGCCCAGAGTCATATTGATAAACTCAAATTTCATCTCCAGTCACAATCCGGTCTTAAACTTTGTTCATCAACATGACATGAAACATGTTTATCAACATGAATGATGAGACATTAGAAATTACGAACTCTACGGTATTTTTAGGAATTACTCTAGATTCTAAGTTACAGTGGGGTCCACATATAACGGCTCTGGCAGGGAGACTTAGTTCGGCCGCTTGTGCTGTCCGAAAAATTAGACTCCTGACTGATATTGAAACAGCAAGACTAGTGTATTTTAGTTACTTTCATAGCGTTATGTCGTATGGTCTACTGTTGTGGGGCTCAGCTGCAGACCTTAACACCATTTTTGTACTCCAAAAAAGAGCTATTCGGTCGATATACAACCTTAGGCCACGCGACTCGCTCAGAGAAGTATTTAAGAAGATTGATATTTTAACTGTGCACGCTCAGTATATTTTCGATAACATAATGTATGTGCGCAAAACTTGCATATGTTCAAAAAAAACTGTGATACTCATACACACAATACTAGAAATAAAAACAAACTTATTACTCCAAGTCTTAGGCTACATAAGGTAGGAAATTCTTTTGTGGGTCAATCTGTAAAGTACTTTAACAAAATACCTCAAAGTCTTGTTGATCTACCTCTTCACAAGTTCAAGTCTACAATTAAAACAAAGTTGATAAAACAAGGTTATTATAACGTGGAGGATTACTTGAACGACAAGAATTTGTGGTCATAGTAGGAATAATCTGCTCCTCTGCTCAAATAATGTATTTTTATTGTTCTTTTGACTGTACTCAGAATTTATTTGTTGTAAAACAAAACAAAGTTCAAAAGAGTAACTATCGAGTTTCTTGCCGGAGTCTTCTCGATAAGAAGCAACTTCCGAACCTGTGGTAGATTCGCATTATGTTTATTTAGTATATGTACTATTATTGTATTATTTTATTTACGTCTAATATCGTTTATATATATTTTTTGTGAATTTTGACATTTCATAAGTGCTTCTTTGTAAAAGCTTAAGTGAATAAATGATTTTTTACTTTACTTTACTTTATTTTGTTGCGATTTTCACCACAGAGAGCCAAAAACTCGCCAAATGACTGCGTAAAACTCAATTTCCTTCATGTTGAAAATTTTCTGCCGGATCGACTCGCTTGTTGACCTGTATGACCTGTATCTCAGTAAATTAAAATCAGATTTCACTAGCAACTCTTCACTAGTATTAGAACCCAACGTGTTAGGTGCCGTTACCCGGGTTGTTTTTTTTTCGATGTTTTGCATCGTAGTCGGAAATTTAACAATGAATACAAAAATGGTTCTTGCCAGATTTGCACTCGGGACCACACGATCCACTATCCGAGTTGGGGTGCTTAACTCCTAGGCCCTGACTCTCTCGACGACGATGTTGATGATTCTTAAGGAGAGTAATTTATATTTTTAAAGTATCAAACTGCAAATTATAAGACAGTCTCGCATAACATTTCAAGTAGCAACGAAACACTTTTCGCGGCATCAGACTTCTGAGCACCTTTTTCTTAATGGTTAATTTATTATGACGATTAGTCTCCTATGAGTTCCCGTCACGTTATCTACGATAGTTGACTTCAGAAATGTGTGTGTATACCATTTTTGGTTCCATTTCTAATCACAAGGGCTGCTGTACAGAAATCCTATACAAAAACGTCAACGCGAACACCAGCGGTAGTCATTGGTGTAAACTCCCGGTAGACATACAGAACTGTTACTTTGAAAACAAACAATGAATCCTTGTGGTGAATGTTTGTACTTCGAGAATTTAGCGAACAACTATATAAGTGGAAGCCCTGTTATATTGTACGATTCTACTACTTTTAAAAATTTGTATATGGTTAGAGTAGAAGTTTTAAAAAGTATTATCGATTTAGACAAGTTTTAGTACATAATATACTACTACTAGAGGCAAGTGACTGTGTGGTCATGGTGAACGAAACACTCAGAAGCCCACTTTCCACCAATGGTATTAGAACCCAACGTGGTAGGTGGTGAGCCTTCCGCCGTTATTCGGGTTGATCTCGTATTTTATCGATGTTTTCCATCACCGGAGAGTAAGTCGGATATTTAACAATGAACACAAAGATTTGGTTCTGGCCAGTTTTGAACTCGGAACCACACGATCCACGATCTGAGTTCGGGTGCTGAACCACTAGAAAAATATAAATTCACTAAAACATCAGTCTGCCATCTTAAAAAGACGTTTGACGCTTTTTCAAGTATTATCATAATATTCAGCGTTGGTAAGTTAAAAAATTCTCCCCATGTAATTTATGCTGTGGAAGTTAAAAAAGTTTGTGAATGTTCGCGCGAAAAACGTGATTGGATTTTATTTCAGAGGTGACTTCTGATATTGTAAATAGACTTTTCAGGCTCGCTGACGATCGTGATGTTAGATTGTTTTGGTCGAAACTAGAAAAGTTTTAAATGATACTTACGTTAAACTTGTTGAAGTTAGAATCATAAACACGCGTCGCGTACTAAGTGATGGCACAAATTAGACATGCGCGACGCTCTGGCAGATAACCCGCTCAGAACAACACGCCATTTTTGACACACGCACACAGAGACGTGAGTTTATAGGCGAAGTCAGTGAGTCTCAGTGTCGCGGTCAGTCGCACTGTCAAAAACATTGAGATTTGGACGTCATCAGATACTTACATTATAGTTCAATGGTCAAAAATGGTTTCGCGCAGATACGATTTCTGTTGCAGTGTATTTGGCTTTATGAACACCACACGAAATTGTGATTATACGTTTTTTAAGTTACCAAATGATGTTGAAAAATAAGTAAAACTCAGATAACGTTTGCAAGTTAGTAGTACTATGTTCGAGTATTATAAGTATATAGGTAGGTAAACCATTATATTTCGTAACACATTCAAATTCAGTACAAATGGGCTTTTACTTTTTCCGTAACTTATCTTATCATGCATTGGTAAAACCAGTATTTTTGGTATATTCTTTTATTGGCCAGCGCGGCTGCTGCATCCGCGCCGAGCGCCGCGACGCCGACAGGTGACCGCCGAAGCAGTGGCTCATGGTGTTATCTACAGCCTTCTAGGTAGGTAGGTATTTTTGACTTGATGTATTTTATTATTGGCGGTATCTGTCAAATCGCGCTTATCTGGCGAAAGTAGCGAGTAGCAACCTTAGGCGATCAGGCAAGTTGATAGAAAAAGGCGAGAGCGGTCCTTCTGTAAACTCTTTAATTTGTGGTGATGGTTCAATCTTTAGCCAGCTGATTGTAAAGACGTGTCGTATTTATAGGTAAATACTTTCATACTCTTCTCAGTTTGTGTCACCTGGTCCTAATGTTGGTGCATTTAGTTCAAGCAATTTGGACCATAATGAACTTTTGTATTGCAAGCTTAAAGATAAAAGGTACCTCAGCAGACTAAGTAACAGCTCTCCGGTGAGCCCTGTCAGTAAGGTAGCCTTGAGCGGTTTCAAACTAACATTTTATACGCGCGTATAAGCTACACGCGCTTTTCGAAGCGCATGTAAACAGGTGCGCTTTTTGCCATACGCGTAACTCGTTGACGCGCTTACAAGCTCGTATAGTCCATTAAGATACTGACTCACCATACGCGCGCTTGGTTTTTTGAGGCGTGAAATGTAATGCGTATGCCAAAGTGAACGTATACGCGCGAGAAAAACGCTTGTCTGGAACATCCACACCCCTTGCATTAATTAGTTATTTTCTTTTTTCCTCTCAATTATTTCCGTTATTAGGCACTGATATTCTCTCTTTACTTGAATTTGTCTCAGTTATACTGTGATCAATGTTATTGTTTTCTCCTCAAGTCACAGATGGAGGTGACGACTTCTCAGCTCGTCTGGTAATCCATCAAGACGTAGGCGATTACCGTAACAAATGATGCGGGGCGAAGACGTTACGAATGTTACAATTAATTGCATTGTTCTTACATTTGTCTTTGGATACGATGCTGTGTTAACAAGGCAAACAAGGACTAGGTGATTAGGTGTCATTTCCTTGACGTCGTCGTTAATTGACTTTTAAAAAGTTAAGTTTTTAAAGCGTGTTGATTAAGACCCGGCTTAATCAAAACTCTTGCTAAATTCGGGTCATAAAATACAGGCTTAGTTTCCAAAAAACGCATTGTCCTGCGAATTAGCTTGTTATGCATGGGTACATACTAGGATCAGGGGGCCTATTGAGCTAAAAATTGAAAGTAAGAAGTACACAAAACTAAGTATCTGTAACAGAGAGTGGTTTAGGAAATTGAAATAAGGCGCAGGGTAAGTTGGATGGCCTAATTTTCGGCAGAGCTTCCGCTAGTACAAGCTTATCGTGTAGAATGGACACTGTGAATGCATTGCTGTCGCTTTTATACAGCGACTATCCGTTAACAATTTCTAAAAGATACTGAGTTGACAGCGCATACAATTTTTAGTACATCCGGTAAGTTTTCTTAATTAAACAATTGTGAAACTATGTGTAAGTACATTAAAAATATTAATTAGGATTTATGAAAGTATTACATAATTATTTCAATTACAATTTGTAATTTGGGATTTCTCAACAATTTAACTTTAATGGCGCAACTGACGGTGGTGCCATTCGATGTTTGTTTTATTTTATTATTTCTCAATTGATTGATTTAAATTACGATATATTTTAAAATCAACATAACCACACAGATTATCATTAACCTAATATAAGTTACTACTAATTGTTTTTTAATAATAATCAACGGGAAGTGATGACATCAGTCTAGGGGCAGGCGGCGGCCGCCATTCGCTAACATATGTTATGAATATTTTTCATGTATTTTGTACAATAAAATATGGTTATTAGAAAACCAAAAAATCAACATCAATTTCGAACGGCAAGTATGTTTTTTGACGACTGCTGACTGTTCGACGAACGGGAGTAGGCACCTCATTTCGTACTCGCTATTTCAAGTTAGTCAAATCAAAAGTATGTCCTTTTTGAACAGAATTCAAAAGGCTGACCAATTTATGCATGCAATATAAATATTTAAAGTAGGCATATCAACTGGTATTAGTTTCATTTGATCTTCAAATAAAACCTCTGACCAACTAATCATTAATCTCCGGACATCTTTATCTACCTACCTACAGTGGCTAACTGACCCCAAGCTAAGCAGTGCTTGTACTATGCGCCTCAAATAGGTACTGTGGCGAAATCCTGGTTGCAGGCCAGCAATACAGGAGCCGGAGTGCCGGGATTCGTCACGCAATATTTAGGAGTAGATGTAGTATTGGAATAGTGAATAAAAGATCAGCCAATCCAGAGACTTGTTTATTGTATAGAGTAAAAGGATAGGTAGGAAAGAACTGTAACAAAATAACAATAAATGAATACGGTATAAGATTATCTAATAGTAATAAATAAGTAAATAGGTATGATATGCTTACTCCGATACACGGGTTCCTGTTTCATATAACTGTTTACAATTGGTTATTTAAAGTACTTAAAATAATTACTATAATTTAAACTTATACTCGTAATCTGGTAAAATGCTCGCAGCCTCTGTTCAGTACGAAGGTTTTGGTAGGACTGCCTCAAAATGCTGAACAGGGAACGTGGAACGATAAATTAAATTTTGAAAGAACAGGTACAGAATACTATTGATGGCCAGTAAGTTAAACTATGAAGTTTCCAGCCATCGTGGAGATTCTAACGTCCATGAGACTGAAACGAAACGGCATTGTTACAGTACATTCAAATAAGGCATTCTCAAGATAGTAAATCCATAGGTACACAAAATGTCGTGTCATTTAAAACCACAACAAGTTTAAAAGAGTAACTACTGAGTTTCTCGCCGGGTTTTCTCAGTAAGAATCAACTTCTCCGAGGCGGTGTGGTAGTGGCATTATGTTTGTGTACTGTTTATTTATATATTCATATTATTATAGTATTTATGTCTATTATTTAGTATATTTTTTGACTATTTCAAACCAACTTCAAAATCAAGATTGAAATTGTACCGAAAACTTTAAAAAAAAGCTTCATGCATATTTAAGATTTCAGAAATTTCCCGAATTTCAAGATGGTAGGTATAATATAACCAGAACGTGTTCACTTTGAACGTGCACCTAAATTGGCCTGTCGTGTCCCTGACCACACTCGCCTCAATTAGGCCATCCTTCCATTTCGCTGCCACCCGAAGTTCACATGACCTCAACTCCTCCTCAGATCGATTACATTAATGGCATGCAAGAACATTTCGACAATCAGACGACATCAAGATGGCGGTACCAAGCTAGAGATATCTATCTACCTTTAAATGTTAGCAAGTCTGTAAATACCAAGACGTTGTAAGTGCCTTCTTAATTTCTCAAATGTATTTATAACAATTGTATTGAAACCACTTTTTAAGAAAATATCTACTCATCTTCATGACGAGTCGAAAGTCAGTAACAAGTCGTACACAATATTGACTTTCGCCTTACGGTGCGTTTACACCAAGCGATCGAATGCTCATTCTATACCAACTATGAAGTTTTCTCTGTCTGTCTCTGTTTAAACAAAGAGAATTTGAGAGAGAGCGGAGATAGATGGAATGAGCACTCGCTCGCTCGGTGTAAAGGCAACGTTAGGAGAGGAAAACAAATGACTCTATCGTAATGTTCAAGGCCAGTACGTCTACCATGAGTTGCCAATTTAAATTTACGTTAACGTTCGCGTAAAAAAATGTATTGGGTTTTGACATTGTCATGTCATGTCAAATCCCAATAGGTACCAATTTTTACGCAAACGATAGCGTAAATTTAAAGTGGCAACTCGTGGTAGACGTACAGTATTAAGCTTATTTACGAATAAAACAAGCCGTTATAAGATCTTTCAAAGTTGAACAAACGAATTACATAATATAGAGGTACCTTACAAAGCTGCAACTATGTACTTATTACTTGAAGCAAAAAGTAAATAAGTACCACTTAAATTACTATGATAAATTCAACGTCATTAAATTGTTTTTAAAGAAAATCTGTAAACTAGGTATAAGCCCGTAAGTCAAGCTCGGTAAAACAAACTCAATTTCAAGGGATATTTCTTTAGGATTAGGGTTTAATATCCCCGAGCTCGTGCGATACGTAGCTGATTACGGATCCCACGTAAATTCTGTAGAATAATACTATTAGTTATACCGTAAACAAATCATCCACGATATTAGTCCATATCTGGCGGTTATCGCCACAAAAGAGGTTCTAAGTATCGGAAGTAAACCTTTATGGAAATTGCACGCGTAACTACCACATTGTTCATGAGAGCCAATTTATGCGATCCCCTTCGACATTTTACTATAGAGGCGTAGGGGGTTCATAATGGCAACGGGGGGTTATGGCAACCCGTTTAAACTCCGTTTTATTTAAGGCAACCTGCCAATGAGCCGAGATAACGGCCAGGCTTCGGGAAACTGGTGCAGAGAGGCAATTAAAAACTAAGCTAGAGTTCGGTAACTTATTTCGGACCTTGGCAGAAGTGTCAGGGGTAATGTAACATCGTTTACTGTCAGGGAAAGTTTATTTACGGGACTAGCTTAATCTGATGTAGGTGGTTGGGTACTTAGCTTGGATTACATCGCAATGTCAGTAGAGATTTGAATTCAACGAAAATCTGTTAAAAATGACCATTTAACCATTTAAGCAACAAGAATCGCTTATTTCTACTAATTTTTGACACTTAATGAACCAGAATATGCATTATTCACCACAATAGCTGTAAAAAAAGTTTAGCACGGATTCTCGTTTTAAATAACATACTATACCATCTATATCACACACAACCTTTGTTAAAACCACGTCATGAGAGCAATATATAATTGACTTTGATTTTGACCAAATAAAAACTTAATCACACTTAGTTTAGCTTTTACTCACTTCTGCAATTTGTCAATCAAAATACAGTTCAGCACGTAAACGAGTTTAGAAATTTATTTATTGTCACTTCCATAGTAGTTCTAGCACGAACTCGTTGCAAACTGGCGAACTTCGAAATTGAATTCAGGACTCGAGTTGGAAGTGTAAATTGTGCTGACAGCAGTCATTACACTTCTTGCACAATACGGTGTAAATTAACACTCCCTCTGGTCAACGAATAGCTATGGTTGAAAGTTTTTTATGTCTTACCCAGATTAAAAACTGTGTCCTCCTTTCCTGAGTTACGTGGCAGGTGGCTGAATTTAGTCTGTTATAATTAACGCAAATTAATGTCGTTACAATCACAGCGTTACTCATTGAGTGGTATTCACGTAGTTTCGAATGACGCTTGACACATGCAGTGGCAAAAAAAATCGGGTGGTACGCCAGGGCGTAAGTCATTGAAGCAAAGTCCATGAGGTCGAATGACACGAAAGCAACATTATCTCTGCAGTCTCTGGTCAGTCAGATATACTAGTGCCATCCATTACGACCTAACAAGGTGTATTGATCTTCGTACTTAACTATGGGGTTGATTCAATCACATCTGTCTCACTGTTCTCATGCAGACTTCTAATTCTTTCACGCCCGAATTTACTAACGTCAATCAAAGGTGATCAGTCCTTACATACATAGCTGTTCCTTTCATTTCTGTTGACATGTGACAGGGCAGCATTAAGTTGAAGTGTCCTCACCTTTTGATTAGTGTTTGTGGAAACGAGGGTCAGTGCGGTAGGTCTAAGAAACCGCGTAAGAAAATAAATCAACGACAAAAAAAATATAATAATTATTGTTCTTGCCCCTAAACGGTTCCCGTACTGGACTCAGGAACGCGCGTGCAGGGTACTTAATTGGTGGTTTGGCACGTTAATTTTCGTTACCAAGATACAGATATTTCTTCGTGATTTCTGTGGTCAAGGCCATAGGAAATACGATGTCAAGAAAGACCCTATCTTGCAAATTGGTACAGTATCAGACTCAAACTCAAATAACTTTATTCAAATAGACTGTATCAGTACTTTCAAATAGTCAAATTTAGAGCAAAATATACTAAATATTAGACATAAATACCATAGTAATATGGATACCTCGTAAATAAACAGTATAAAGACATAATGCGACTCTACCACCGCGTCGGAGTTGTTTCTTTCTGAGAAGACGTGTATCCCGACTAACAATGCTTGCAGTTTATGTATCGATTTTAGAAGATATTTTAGGCTGTGCTAAACTGAGACCTGCAGAGCTAGGTCAGCACTAAATGAACACACGTAGTAGTATTGGCTTTTCACAAAACTTGCTAGTAAGAAGATAATATTCTAGCTATTTTGTGTCTGGCACGATGCCTCGGTTGTAGAGATCCAAAATGCAGGACGTGGGCTCGAAACCCACTCTGGACCTTTATTAATGAAACTAACATTTTGTTTTATTACGAATATGTAAGTGTGTTGCAACTATTTCAATGACCTACAAATAAAAACGACGATATTTCATAAGTAAGTCCAGATAAACAAACAACAAACATTATCTCTGCAGTCTCTGGTCAGTCAGATATACTAGTGCCATCCATTACGACCTAACAAGGTGTATTGATCTTCGTACTTAACTATGGGGTTGATTCAATCACATCTGTCTCACTGTTCTCATGCAGACTTCTAATTCTTAACCCTGTTTAATTGAAAAGTTATATCAGACCAAAAACAATTTATTATTTATGTACCTAACCAAGTAATGTGTTAAATAAGAAATCTTCAGTAGCTCTTTATGGAATTAAAGTCAAGGAAATACCAGTGTGTGTGTATAAAAATGGCGTTCCTACTTTTAACAAATAAATAAGTGAGCAGATAAATAGGTGATTTACAAAGGATTATTTTTCATAGCAGTACCTAACGTAAAGCTAAGGACCAAAAGATCCAAGATTTATGCTCCCAAATGACCACTCACCTGATCCATCGTTGTTATTACGACGTTAATTTGAAAATAAAGGTTTTCTTTCTGTTCATAACAATTTTAATTTGATTAGCTTTTAATACTTACCTACCACCTTTTCAAACCGTGAATGTAAGAGGAGGTGAATCACACCCATTTTCAATTATGTATGGTTGTTCCGACAAAAACCACACATTTTGTAGTTTATAAACAAATGTCAGGAACTAAGTTTAGAGTGTTTTATCTCGAGCCAACGGGAAATTAATCGGCATTTAGTTTTCCAGCTTCAAAACGCGTAATTATGCATAAAACGCGCCCCATATTCCGTGAACCCAGAGATCGTCTCACAGAATAATTAAAAACCGTGGTGCGAGGTCTACGCCCCGGGCGGAGGGCGCGGAACAATGGTTGCACTTTGCAATTAGCTGCAACTACCCACGCTACCGCGGGAAGATTACCATTAGCAGCTTGCCCGCGAACAATCCTTCGTCGATTTCTGTCTCGAATTCTCGGCGTACCAGACGAATAGGCATAGACTGATAAGCAAGGTCGTCTTTATTCTATTTGGGGCCCTGGGCATATTAGGGTGATGGGGCCCTTCTATTCTTAGTGCACTTTATTTTCACTGTCTAAAATCTCACAAAAGTGATTTTAGGGGTCCTCAGGATCGTGAGGCCTTAAGCACGTGCCCAAACTGACAAAAGGAAAAGCGGGCCCTGCCGATAAGTAGACACGCTGTTCGTGCTGCTACTCGCGAATTAGGTCAAAATATAACATAAAATACCATCACCACGACTATTTATATGCCAAACGGGGTAGTCAGAGGCAAGAGACTGTTGCCGTCATGGGGAATGGAACACTCAGAAGCCCACTTTGGTAATAGGTGGCTCACCAATGGTATTAGGACCAACGTGGTAGGTGGTGAGCCCTTCCGCCGTTATCCGGGTTGATTTGGTTTTTTATCGATGTTTTCCATCACCGGAGAGTTAGCGGCGCTAATGGGGAGCCTAGGCTGTTAATTGAACGGCCACTTAAGCTAGGTGGCTGTGGCATATTTTTTATGGCTAATGATCGCGTGCAACACTTAGGCCTCCGCGTCTCTCACGCCTTATTGCCGACCCTGCAAAACCTACATGAATAACGATATCTGCCAAACCAAAAAGAAGGGAAGTTTTGTTTAGAGCTCGGTGTCGTTTACAGGGTTCGCCTCGTTTGTATGAAGCTCGACGACTCGGGAGTCTTTTCCAGAGCTCGAGCCTTCTTGAGAGCTCGATCGATCTCGAGGCTTTTTCAGGGCTCGATCGATCTCGAGGCTTTTTCATTGCTCGAGTCTTTTTTAGCACTCGTGTCGTTTTTTACGTGGCGAGTCGCGCTCAAGTTAGTGTCCGTTAGGAATCTTCCTTTTTAGGCAATAATATATGTGTTTGTGGGATTTAAAATATGTGACCAGAAAGGTATTTTGAAAATAGAGGCTTAAAAGACATTTTAATAGTCATGAAAAACATTAAAGTGAAAAGGTTTAAGAAGACTCGAGCTCTTAAAAGAACTCTTTTGAAGGCTCGAGCTCTTTTGATAGGTTCGAGCTGTTTTGAAGACTCGAACTCTTTTGAAGCCTCGAGGCGCGGCTCAGGGAGCTCGCGTCTCGGGTGGGCTCGGGACTGTGAACCTTTCGAGCTCACTGAGTCCGGCCAAGCCGCCTCGAAGAGCTCGACGCCTCGCTCACTAGGAAGAAGCTCACAATATGAACTAAACTTACATTAATTTTTCCATTCAGGTGTCCCAAATTTTTGTTTGTTTTATTTTTTAAAGCTTAATTTTCTGAATGTAACCCAACCATTTTAAACTAAGCAAATAAGTACAACTGCTTCCATAAGTAATACTATTCCATTAATATTCTCTGTAACTCGATTATTATTTTAAAAACTACTAACAATACCAATCTCATCGTTAGTTCCTAGAAAATCCTTTACAAAACTATGAGCATCAAGAAAGCAAACAGAATAGTGAGATTCAGAACTGACTTACAACAAGTCCGAATGAAAACGATGCGGTAATAGAGAATCTTGCCAACTAGTCGAAGGTTAACAGTGAGTGTAGTTTCCGAGTTAGGAACTAAGTTTAGTTTATTAACTTGCACATTCTTACATAACTCCTCACATACATGATCCACCACTACGGATCATGCAAAAATCACGCGAGGACCCGTGGTGCCCTTGATCTACTTAGTTGACAATAGTCCACTTTTTTAGGCTTATGTTTAACTGTTCACCAAATTTGATTAATAGTGTTAACCAAAAAAATATGTTTGTCACCCAAAATGAAATAAATGTTCACCAAATTTGGTGAAGATTTACTAATTTTGGCATACGGTTAAATTTTACAGTTGACCCATCCCTTTTCCGGATACAAGTTACATTTTAATTGCTATGCGAATTTACTATTTCAGATATTCAATATTTGGTAGGCTATTCTGTTTTTTTGGTCACTTTTCCTAAGCGCCAACCGCGGTCACACAAGAAAACGTTCGGGCAGTCGAAAAACTTATTCACGATAACCGACGAATTACGTATTTATAGCTGGAGCGAGAACTGGGAATTGGATCAGCAGCAATGGAAACCATAATTTACGACCACCTTTCTCTCCGTAAACGTTGTTTGAGATGGCTGCCGCACAAACTTACCGATGAGCAGAAAGACCGTCGGGTGGATCGGTGCCTATTCATGATAGATAAATTCGACGGTGGCGAGAAAAAAAACGTGTATGATATACTGACTGGTGACGAAACATGGCTATATAACTATGATCCCGAAATAAAGCGACAGTCGACTGTATGGTGTTTTGAAGATGAACCAGCTCCAACGAAATGTCGCGTTGCAGGAAGCACACTGAAACAAATGGTCACCTCGGTTTTCTGCAAAACGGGTCATATTGCTACTGTAGTGCTAGAGTATCAAAGAACGGTGAACTGTGAATGGTATGTGACAGTTTGTGCTATCAGTTTGGTGTGACAAGCGACCGAAGTCAGAAATCCGGCAACTTCTCTGGTACCACGACAATGTGGCGCCGCACACGTCTGCCAGAACACTCGACTTTTTCAACTCGAAAAATGTGTAAATCCTTCCTCACCCACCATATTCCCCTGATTTAGCGCCTTGTGATTTTTACCCGTTTCTAAAAAAATAAGAAAAACTATAGGGGAAGAGGTTTGACAGCAAAGAAGATGCACTGGCTGCCCATAATTTCGAGATTTCTGAGGTGTCTAAAGAAGAGTGGTCACAGATATTTTCCAATTGGTTCAATCGTATGAAAAACTGTAATAAGTGCTCAGGGTGAATACTTCGAAAAGATCGATACTTGTAACAAAGATAATAATTTTTGAGTATTTAATTTTTTTTGGCATGCCCCTCGTATTAGGTTCACAAAACTTATTTTGGTAAACAAAATATTTGTACCCATTTTTAAAAAAAGAACTATCTATATAAACAGTGTAAATGTTAAGTCTCTTGCTGGTTCTTCTCAAAACAGAGATAAATGACAGACACCGGTATCCGTAGTAGAGACACATTTATATTTGTAAGTATACTGTGTATTTATACATTAATTTTAATGTAAGTATCTAGTATTTATTTATTATTCATATTTTTGTTTGTTTGATTAAAATAAGGGATTTACAACTAGGTATTCATAAAAAAGCTACTAAAGATACTTAATTATTTCGTGTGTGCGTGTGTATTAGTAGGTACAGCAGTAGGTAGGTAACGTAAGTTTTAAATCTTTGTTAAAAGCCTAGGTACCTACCTATATTGTGAAGGCCCCCGCAGTCAATCCATATGTTCCTCATTATAAAAAATATGCTAGACATCTAAATAATAAGTGTATAGCTTAAACGACGCCATACCTACAGTCGAACCCTACCTACACTTCAGTTTTCCAGAGTGGCTATTTGTGTGCGGCCTGCATCCGGCGAACTACTAATACTTAAATAAATAAATATGATAATATCTCCGTAATATGTAGTACAGAGGCGTTCACATCAACCTTTACGTAGGGGCACCACCTTATGCCGCTGACACAGGAATCATTTTGCAGTGGTTTTGTGAAGGTTGATGTGAACGCCTCTGTACCTATAGCACATATTTATTGATAGCTTCGGTCTAGCTCATGTAATTTTCATGTAAGATCCCATATAATGTTGCAAAAGTAGCAGTATCATGTCATATTAGTTGCATGTGAACATAATCGACCTGCATAATTGGCGGCAATCGTCAATATCACAATTAATTTCATACCGAATGGGATAGAGGCCCAGAGTCAACTCACAGGACGTCGATCGGCGACGCAAAAGGAGACAGCGATGCGTACAATTGCGACATTCGGTCGGAAATTGGCCCCTTTTGTGAGACTTGCAAGTCTCACGTAGGTACCTTTGTGAGTACGTGACTCTGCACCAGACTAATTAGTGAGTCTTTTGTAAAGACACGTAATAGGCATCACCTGTTAATCCGAAACGAGGGGAGGTTAGTGTTGTTGAGGACGCAACTTGCTATCGATAGGAAAATCAAATAAGCAACTGCGAAACACTTTTGGAACTTTTTCGCGGGGATTCGATTTTGCTTTGGAACATTTACCCCCGCATCCACAAACACTAATCAAAAGTTTTTTTTTTTTTGAACACAAAACAAAATTTTACAAAAACTGTTACAGCGTTAACATCTGCATTAGTCAAAGACTGTGTCGCAGTTGTTAGCGCCCACCTTACACAGATAGGCATTACAGACGTGCTCTTTAAAGACAATTTTCACAAAAGGTAATTAAAATCGAAAAGAAAAGTACCACTAGATAAAAATTTAAAGTATTGTGTGTGTATGTGATGTGAGAGTGCATGTGTTGTGGGTGTGCGTGTATGTTGTGTAAATGTGCGTGTATGTATATTATTTGCGTGTGTATATATATGTATGTGAGATGTTAATTTTTTTTATTATTTATTTTTGAACACATTATTTCATTTTATTTGATCAAAGATTCAACGGCATCATAATCAAGCCCTAGGAGTCAATCACTTAATATAATTTTGCAATCATATTTAGGGAGAGCATAGATGTTCAGTAATTTATTTACTTTATTGTACAGCTTAGGACCTATGTAACCATAGTGGTGTTTCACCAGTACAAGCCTACAATTTACAGGCTTGCAAACTATATCCTTTCTACGTTTTTTGAGCAATTTTGTATGGTCATAGGGCAGCTGCATGTGCTTACGCAGCAAAACATTTAGGATGAAATTTTTACGAACGGAAAGGACTTCCCAGAAGTCATGCATGATTTTTGACCTGTACTAGAATGGATCAGATCTTACCTTTCAAACAGACTGCAATGTGTTGAGATATCTGGTCTGGATGATAATAATGTGGTTGTACAATCTAGATCTACATACGTAAACAATAATTATGGTGTTCCACAAGGAAGTGTACTAGGACCACTTCTGTTCTTGTTATTTATAAGTGATTTGCCTGACATAACACCTTTTGACTGTACCTTATTCGCAGATGACATAGCTTTAGTATTGACATGTAATAATTTGAATGAATATGAATCTTTAATAAATGACACAATCAAATCAGTAATCAAGTGGTTAAATGATAATAATCTTAGTGTAAATCTAGAAAAAACTACATACATTCAATTTCAGACGAGGGGAGCTAGACCAATTTATCAAAATGTGCAGTATAATAATAATACAATTAATGAATCTGACACTGCAAAATTTTTAGGCATTAATGTTGATAAATATTGTAATTGGAAACCACAGGTAGATTCAGTATGTAGCAAAATTAGTAGATTTGTTTACGTTTTGAATAGACTGCGTAAAACGTCGTCATTGCAAACGGTGCTTTTGGCCTATCATGGATATGTGAGCTCAACATTGCGCTATGGACTGATTTGTTGGGGAAACTCCACGGATGCTATTAGGGCATTTTTATTGCAGAAAAGATGCGTAAGAGCTATTGAAGGCATTCCCCCGTATGAATCCTGCAAACCTTTGTTTAAAAAATTTGGTATCCTAACATTGCCTTGTATGTATATTTATGAAATTGGTGTTTTTGTACGTACTCATACTAAGCTCTTTACAAAAGTGAAAGAAATTTATCTACGTAATACACGGCAAGGGGATAGACTTGTAATAAAATGTAATCCGAGGACAAAATTGTTCAAAGATAATTGCCCTGCAATGTGCGTCCAGATATTTAATGGACTACCTAATGAAATTAAAGAGCTTCCACTGACCCTGTTTAAAAAAAAGTTAAAAGCATGGTTATTAGATAAGATAAGGCAGCGATCCTGCCTTTAGCGCCGGAGGTCGTGGGTTCGATCCCCACCCATGACAAATATTTGTGTGACGAAAATTTATATTTGTTGTGTGTCTGGGTGTTATTATCTATTTAAGTATGTATTTAGAAATATTTATGTATGTTTATCAGTCTCTGACGCCCATATTACAAGCTCTGCTTAGTTTGGGGTCAGATGATCTTGGTGTGAATTGTCCCAGATATTTATTTATTATTTATTTATTTATTTATTAATGTAATGTTTAAATCAAAATGATCACTAATTAATTTTGTGTCGTCCAATTTTTAATGTATTGGACGCATTTTTGCTTCATTATGTGACATTATATTTATGTATACTGTATTTTGTGACTATCAATAATTGTTTAATGCACGTATGTACTTGTAAACATTCACATGCTTAGTTTTAAGTAAGATAGTTTGGACCAAATGAAAACAGCAAGACCTTATGTACACTATTTTATTTCATTTCATTTCGTCGGATATCTGATGGGTTTAAATGCCATAACCTTTAGAACAGCACGTTGTGCTCTTTCAAGCTGTAAAACCTTAGTCTTTCCAGATGAACCCCATACCGTACCGTAATACAGTAGGTTATAATAGACTGTGCCAGAGCAAAGTAGGCAGTCCGAAGAATATATTGATCTGCTCCGTGTCTCAATTTACTGAAGAAAAAAATCAGCTTTCTGATTCGTGCCGCAGTCGATTTGATGTGCTCATTCCAGGATAAGACACTATCTACAATTACACCTTGGTACTTTATACTATGCGTACGAGATATTGCAATACAGTTGCATGTTTCATTCACAGTTTTAGTTTCACTACACACTTGAGCCTTAATGCAGAAAGATGAATTTGGTTGCGATGAGAGTAAAGGAGCAAAGGTCATGTATTTAGTTTTGCTTATGTTAACGTGAGAGGATTACGAGAAAGCCACATCATGACTGATTTTAAGGCTGACTCCGCAAACAAATGAGTCTCTTTCCAGTTTTAACCGTGAGCGATAATAGCCGTGTCATCAGCATAATTATGTGACAATTTTACAATTTGGCAATTGTAATTGGCACAAGTCATTGATATATATTAGGAACAGCGTTGACCCAAGGACACTGCCCTGTGGTACACCATATGTAATAAATTGTCCCTGGCTCCTAAGATTGCCAATTTTAACAAACTGAGAGTGATCAGTAAGATAGCTCCTAAAAATATCCAACACAATACCCCTAACGCCAATACGATGAAGCTTATGAAGTAGGATAGAAACAGACACGGTGTCAAAAGCCTTGGACAAGTCAAGAAAAATGCAGAGAGAATTCAGTTTATAGTTGAGATTTTGAACTACAGTACTAGTTAGATCCAAGTTGAGCACACCTCAAATTGATGCTGCCCTGTCGACTGTCTCATGGCAATAGAAATTAAAGGGACAGCTAAGTATACATGTGCCTAAGGACTGCTCAGCTTTGATTGACGTTTGTGGATCCAGGCATGCGTGTGACGAATCTACAACTTCTGCTTAGTGTAGGAATAAACAAGACATATTATAATA
The DNA here is from genome assembly GCA_947369235.1 of Udea olivalis. NCBI lineage: Eukaryota > Metazoa > Arthropoda > Insecta > Lepidoptera > Crambidae > Udea > Udea olivalis. The sequence continues at coordinate 11,064,108 of OX376359.1, forward strand.
CACACAGATGTACTCTGATGATCGGGTATTGCTAGTAACTGAAAAGGTCCTTAGCGTCATGTGCAACATCATGAACAACGGACTGAAAGCGGCGCTATCATAGTGCAGAAGTAATGGACTCAACCTTAATTCCGAAAAGACAAAACTAGTCCTATTCACTAAAAAACGAAAAATTGTCAGAAAAGAACCAGTGCAGATAGACAACTCCGACCTTGAAATGGTTAAGGAGATTAAATACCTAGGAGACACGCTGGACAGAAAATTAACTTTTAAAGCACACATAAGCATCACCTTTTTTTGCGTCAGGAAATCCAGTTAGGCCTTCCCAAGGCCCTGGGTTCGGGACACCTGGGATATGTGGGACTCGGAACTCCTGGGAAAACAGAGACCCCTACCCACTAAAACCTGACGGTGGTCATCTTCGGCGCAGAATGGAAGGGACCCGGGATCCCCAACAAGGGAGAGAGACTCCTCGCAGGATCCTTCCGTGCGCAAGGCCGCCTGGCAGCCAACCTCGGGAGGAGCAAGCTCAACTCCAGTGCACGATAACACAGACCACTGTGTCCGAAGACACGCGTTACCGTCATCCTCGGGATCGCAAACCGAAACACACGCCGCCCCCTCAGCGAAGACGACATCAGCAACTGTCAAAGAATGCAAAAAAGCTCTAGGGAAACTCGCAAACAAAATAGAAGTAGTGATTGCTTGGGTCCCTGGACACGAGGGGAATGCCGGCAAAGAGCTAGCAGACGAACTAGCCAGAGGTGGTGCCGCTGAAGGCTTAGTGGGTCCAGAACCCAGGCTGCCAATAGCCCACAACATCACCAAGGGAGTAATCAAAAGGAAAATCACAGACGCAACAAATAGGCGATGGAAGGCAGCAATGGGTTTGCGACAGTCCTAAATGTTTATCAGCGCCATGAACATGAAGAAGACAGGTCAACTGCTGAAGCTGTTAAGGAATTGTGCACGTATGGTCATAGACATCGCCACAGGACACTCTAGACTTAACAGGCACCTTACAGTCATTGGCATCAAAGATGACCACACATACCCGGAGTGCATGGACAGCGAGAAAACGAGTTTGCACCTATTCGCCGAATGCCCGATGTACTCACACATTCGATGGGAACTCAAGGGGTCAGACTCGTTAGATGAAGAAGATCTGAATGAACTGACTGACGGTGGACCAGATAGCAAGATTCTACAGAGCAACGGGAAGATTCAACGGGGCGCCGTGAAAATGGGACAACCTAAAGACCCCCTGCAATGGGGGCCGGGGCAGTGGGTGAAATGGCCCATAACAAGCAGACCGATCACCCTGCTCGCTGCCAGCGTCCACAGTTGAAAACAATAATAATAGTGAAGGGTTACGGATATACGCATGGGTAAAGATTTTCCGGTGATATTTGTTTACGTACCCACGTATGATGTTCTTCAAAACCGATTTCGCGCTCGGTTTGTTGAAGTTTGTGGTACCTACACGCTAAGCTTGTATTTTGCGAGGCCTAATCGTGTCTTCATAATTCTTAATTAATATCTCCCATAGATGTAGACACTGTTACTCTCATCGGCTTAGCTAGAATAGTCCATAGAGAATACTATTGTCTAACCCAAGGGTGGCCAACCTTTTCGACAGCCTGGCCAAAATTCAGAAAAAAAAATCGCACTGGGCCGCAGCTGTACCAAATTTTAAGTAGATAACACGCACAAAAAAATTAAAATAAAACAAATTTCTTAGTTTAATTTTTCAATATTATTGTGTTAACTAAACCATTTTGTATACCTATTACTGAGACAGTTATATGACTTTTTTTAGCAGAACTAAACTCATCAAAATCTCAACTGAAGTCGTTGCTACACGTTAACAGTTTTCTAAAATTCTAGAGATGAACGTCAGTAATCAGTGTTCTCATTTGGGATTTAATATGTTTCATCCTACTAAAAAGTTGTGCACACGTATACTCGTAATTGTTTTTAAATAATGAGGTCATGAACAGAGCATGTTTAAAAAACACAGAATAATTTCTCCTTGTCAAAATAGTTTGTATAAAACTCATCTAAGCCAACCTGATTAAATTTTTCTTTCAGCTAATTTTCTCAAAAAGGTAACTCAGCTCTGCGGGCCACAAGTTGTTAATCGGCGGGCCGCTGGTTGGCCACCCTTGATCTAACCCATTCACCCAGTGAAGGTTTCTAATTACGTCCATTGATGACACGGTAAGAGATGAACGTCCCTAGAAATAGGTACAGTATAAAAGAAAACAGAGTAATACAGAAAATGCATTCAAATACGTGACTACCTATCTACTTACTAGTCTTGCTAGGCATTAATTAGAGAGGGATGAAAAGAGCAGCGGTGACGAACTCCGAATTAATTGCCTTTTGAAGAGACGAACTGAAACACAGAAAAAACATGTTGAAAGTTAGGCTTTGCTCTTTCATTGAACTAGTCAGTATCTATATACATCTGGTGCCTTATATTTGCAGTTACAAATGAGTATCTTTACTAACTCAAATATTTTTAATGCAATAACATCACCAACAGCCTCAGAACTTCACTGCTGGACATAAGCATCCCTCATAGAACGCCTCAGAGAGCGGCTTTGGTATGTTAGCGTCCAACAGCTGCCTGCAACCAGCACCAAGTCATGGATACACCTACCTACACAGGGTGGGAATGGACTTCTCGCACTGTTCGAAGTCTTTTTGCTCTTAGGCCCGTACCTATTCTGAAACAAAATCTGTACTTGAGTATAGATCTGAGTGACGTTGTTGTATGAACTGACGTTTTGAAATCTCTACTCAAGTACAGATCAGTGCTTGAGTACGATTCTAGAATACGGGCCTTAGTGCTAGAGGTACACCCCAAAATTCGGTCAAAACCTGCAAATGGTCTCAAAGTTATGAAAATCGTAACGATGGATCTTTAGGTCGTACGAATTAATTTGACCTGTAGCACGGAAAAAAAAGGGTTGAGTTATGGCGGCATCTTTTTTTGGTAGGAAAAAATGTTTGCTCTTAAACCTATCGTGTGTGGTATCTAATGTAAGGGCTTACTGAGCCAATTCGAAAAATATATCACATCATTACATTTTAGTCACTTTTATTAAAATAAAATAAAAATCATTTTCAACACATCCCAAGTTTGGGCTCCTCCAGATAAGATACTGTTGAATCATTTTTTGGGAAATATGCTTCAAATGGTACGTAATATCCTCTTAGCTAACCTAACATTTATTTTTTGGGAAATAATTTTATGTCCTCTATCTTTAAGTGAAGACTAAGTGGACTTAAATAGTATATTTTATATCGAGGGACTAAACGAAGCCATAATATACCAGAGGGAGTCAATGAAACTGAAGGTATATTAAATTGGCGTTTAGTCTCGAGGTGCAAAACTGTACTTTTCACGTTGAGTGCGAGAAAAATAGTCAATTTAGTACAAAAACATTTAATAAATATTACTTAATAAAATAAAAATCACAAATGTTTCTTATTTCTCCAGTCCATATAGTCTGTGAGTCCATACAACTTTCATAAACGCGGTCAGTTTTTTCTTCTAATCTAAACCAGTCACAGATTATCAATTTAAAACACATGGCGCCACCTTCTTTGCGGACAAACCATGGAACTAAAACTCTCAGGATTTTCGCAATGAAGATGGACCGTCCTCACTCCACAGGTAGTAGTAGGTATATTTACTGGCTGTTTACTTGAGTTTGTCTGTGTCACATGAAGGAAATTAAAAAACTAATTACTTTTTACACTAAAAAGTGACCACTTTAGCCCCGCTTCGTAGGGCTTTATTATTGGTGTAGGTACTTTTAGAGCATGAGGAGTGAAAAGTTTTTTAAAACAAGTTTAATATCAAATAGAATTAAGGTATTCTAGCAGCGTTAGAAACCTTATTCCAACAAAAAAATCTATATAGGTGACATAATGACAATTATTAATTTCAGTTACATACAAAATAAAAATGTCCTCTTGCGTGTGAAAAGATTTACAGTGAGTAATGAATATGAAGGACTTCATTCATTATCATATTTATTTGTTTAAATAAGAAACCATTGATTAAATTAACTATTTCTTGTGCTTTTAATAATTATTTTGTATGTTTTTCACATTATTTAAGTACCTATTTAAAATAACGTCTCACATTTCCTTTCTGTAAATAACTCCAGTTAGGTAACGGCAATTTTAGACACTCGGAACTGAAAAATACCTACTTCCATCACGCATTGTTATTAGACTCATTATGCACATTTTGATACATGTCCGTGGTCTTGAGGACGATACCTTGTTGCGTCATGTAGTTTTGTGTGAAAAACTGCAGCCAGTAGAAAAAATTCACGAAAAAACCCTGTGGATAACAAGGTGAATTATTCAGTTCTAAATTGAATTCAAGTGACCATGATATATAGTTTCAAACAGCGTGTTTGATTAATGCAACGCACAGTACCCGTTTTCATGAAAAGCTTTTGTTTTTTTGACAGTCAATTTTAGAAGTAAAAAAACTCATGGTTTTAGTTCCTGTAGATAACGTAATGCAACTAAGGGCTAGCTAGTTCATATTGCGATCTGTTACTCACAGGATTGTTTATTACCTGAACTTATGAGTAACCCTAGTGAATAACGAATAAGCATTTATATGAAGTAAATCAAATTAATCGCAAAATACTTTATTCACTTGTAGTATAGTTTACCAAATGTAACATTGTTTGCATTGAATTTTTTTAATAAAACCATTTTTTTAGTTTTTTAATTTGTATTGTGTTGGAGGGCTTATAGAATATTTTGCACGATGAATTACATAATCATAATAAATATAAATAATTTTATCCTTTTTTTTTACAAATAAAATAAAATATGTTTTATTAAGGTAATTTAAATAATGTTTTCAATCCGTATGCGCCCTAATGTTCCTGTGAGTTACAATTTTTATTACGTGAGTAACGTATTTTACAGGAATTCATGTAAGTTACGTACGATTACTGACTTCTACCCATAAAAAGTTTAAAAAAACAGGACTTTTCATTCAGTCATAACTTGTTACTGACAGCATAATTTCAGTTGCGGTCTGGTTATAATGACTCAGTATTTAGTAGACTATTTTATTACATTAGGTCTCGTTAGTTACATTTTTGGTCATTCTCCTTTAGCGAAAAATAATTTGGCCAAAGGAAGGGATACTCATTTTAGTTATCAATATTCACTCGAGGTGCTGTACTAAAATCCCATACAAAATCCGAGCAACAGACTCTTCCAACTGTCATTGGCATAACTTGTTGATACTGCTCATTCAGTTTATTTAAGTTATTTCCACAGTGTAGTGGCATTGTACTTTGGGGTCAAGCGGCGGATATACAAACCATCTTTATCCTCCAGAAGCGAGCGATGAGATCCATCTATAAGCTTCGTGCACGGGCTTCATTTAGGGAGATTTTTAAGGAAATTGGTATCCTCACTGTAGCGTCACAGTACATTTACAATTGCATTGTTTTGGTGAGAAAAAATATTGGTATCTATACTAAGCACAGTGACATACATTGCAGAAATACTAGGAATAAGGATAAAATTTCACTTCCACTCTTCAGGTTACAAAAAATTTTAGGATCCTGGGGCAAGGTATACATTATTACAACAAAATTCCAAAAACCATTTGTGAGTTACCTTTACATAGATTCAAAAATCACATCAAAACAGCTTTAGTGAAAAAGGGCTATTATACTACAAAAGACTACCTTATAGATAAAAATGCCTGGGTGTAAGCGCTCTGCTCGATGCAGGATTAAATAGCTCTATTGTAACAGATGTTTTATTGTAATAGTTAATATGTACCTAGTATGTTTGAATTGTTTAAATGAATTTTTGTTTTATATTCTTTTATGGTTGGGTTTTTTCTCTTTGTTTTATATTCTTTTAGGTTTATTTGTATTAAAATGACACACTGCTTGTACTTTACTAACACCTGTTGTAAACCCAAAACAAGTTTAAAAGAGTAACTGCTGAGTTTCTCGCCGGGTCTTCTCAGCATGAAACAACTCTGACGCGGTGGTGGAGTCGCATTATGTCTGTATACTGTTTATTTACATATCCATATTATTATGGTATTTATGTCTATTATTTAGTATATTTTGCTGTAAATTTGACAATTTGAAAGAACAAATACAGTCTATTTGAATTTGAGTTATGGTAGGAGTTCTGAATTACTAATATATAAATGAATATATCTTCAATCTGCAATGAAATTAATTAAAACACTTTTAATTGTTAAACAAATTTATTGAGACTTTATAATATTTGGTAGCATATTGGAATGCAATTTCATAATAAATGCGTTTAATTTACAAAATGAATCCACCTAACCTGATTTCACAGTGGGTAATAAAGTTTTAAAAATAATAAGTAATACTATTGAGAAATTATTTTCTCAGTTTTTTTAATTAAATAATATACAAAAAGTATCTAAAAACTGACTGCCTAAAAGAATTGGTTATATTGAAATAACATGGCATACTTTGTTCTTATCTTTAAAAAAAATGGTGAGTCAGTCAAACATTGTTAATTATTGCTATAAATAGTAATTAAGTAAATCAATAGAAGAGCTCTCAGTACTTATAAATTCATACTTATAATGTTGTGATTTTACTTAACACAGGCAATAAAGACATTATGTCATTGTGCCGAATACTGGGTTGTGTCTGCAAATACTTGGCCCGTATTCCATGTATGCTTGTTTAGTGTGACAAACTTGGTAAAACTCAGGTGTGGAAGCAAGCATACTCCCACCAAACCACACAGCATACCGTTGCATGTTGTGCGAAACCACTTGTACATCAATAGGAGTTGGTGTAATACGTCCCTCAGACAGCAGCGTTGATTGCCTTAACCTGGCATCAACAGTTCTCTTGATATCTCTCTGTAACCTCCGTCCAAAGTCACGGAACATAGTTGAGCCTCCTGATAATACTATATTGCCATACAGACCTCTTCTCACATCGATTGGACATGACTGAATAACTTCATCAACCATCTCATTCAATGGTACAGTAAAATCTGCATTTGAAAATTCAGGATGGAAGAAAATCTCCGGTCCCAAAAAGCGTTCATAGCCCACATCCACACTGAATGGGTTTTTGGTGATTGCATTAATTCCTGTGTAGTTTTTCATCCACTTAGCTGGGTCTGTGTCATATTTGGCAAACTCTTTTGCTATGTCAGGGCAGATATAGCTGTATCTTTCCTTTATGGCTTTGGCTGTCTCAAGACTTTGTTCAGGTGGGATTCCAACCTCTCGTTCACGGAGAAGAGATTGGATGAATGAGGTTATATTTCTACCAGCAATGGGAATATGCTTGATGCATGAACCTATGACATAGCCTTCGGCAACTGGCACTATGTGAGTCACACCATCGCCGCTGTCAACTACAATGCCAGTAAAAGTGCGTTTGACGGACGCACGAGACTTCCAGGACGCGGCAAGCGCCAACACGGCTTGCACAGCTATGTACAATCCAGGCACATTGAATGACTCAAACATAATCTCAGCTAAGTACTCCCGATTCTCGGGCGTGTTCAGTGGAGGTTCCGTGAGCAGAAAATGGTGATCCTCAGGCTCTGCCCTTAGGTATTTGAAGATACACTGCTCGATGTATCTCTCCATCAAATCCCAATCCTCGACAAGTCCATGACGGACCGGGTATTTCACCGAGTAGCCGGTCGCATCGAACGCTTCGTCACCGATAAAGAAATCTAAGTCTTCAACTGCTTTAGTCATGCGACGAGTGCTTTGGTCGCCGACTTTCGCCGTTTCTTTTATCGCTATGGCTGAAGGAATGATAAACTGGGGCTCCTTGTTGCCGGCGAACCCTAGCTTCGTGTAGCCCGTTCCCACGTCAATAACACACGCTGGCAGATGATCACCCATGTTGCTTGTTTGATTTAATAATTAAACAACACTTGACTACAATTTCATGAAATTACTGGGTGCGGTAGCCACTCACTTCACAGAATTTATTTTTGACGTTTCCTAATCTTAGCTGTCAAATTGCGGAAGATGATTAATTCTGCGTTTCGTTTTACGTGGTAGCTAGGTGCGCTGTCGAATCCTGAGTTCTTAATTTTGATTCTAGACCTTAGAGCATTAGACTGGAGACGCCACTGGCAGCCGGCAGGCTTTCCCCTCTGTCAACCGCACATGACCGCCGTTCATGATGAAACTAGTTGACGCGCGATCGCAAAGTCATTCTGCATGTCAAGATCACAGAGTACTATTCATAGAGAAAAGTATTATGGGGGTACTATTGTATATGGTCACGATACACGCGGTACGCCAAGAGCAAAAAATGCCGATTTGCAGCGTGTTTTGGGCTTTGAGATCGGCGCGCCAGAAAACCATCGTCCATCGTGGTTCTACCAGCAGAAACACTCCGGTCGACGATTCAAGTGGGCCAACACTTTGGGTATTAGGTACGGTGGCAGATATACCCAAGCAAGTGGATAATTCCAAGGGATACTGAACGCGTCGTGGAATATCGTTGAGTGTCTCTCAGATCCCGTGAGACATATCCGTGCATGTGCACAAGCAACTATATGTCACATGTGCTGATTCTGAAGCAAACAGATCCACCATTGGAATTCCCCACTTTGCAAACACACTGGCAGCAGGTGCCATTCGGGGGTTGGCGATATCGGGACAGATGATCGGCGTGGCTGTTGTATTAGGTTGGGGAAAAGTCTTTTCGCATATAGTAATAAAATCTCTTTGGCTATACTATTTGTATCTGGCTGGTTTTGGTATCATTAAAAGTTTATATTATAAAGAAGATAATTTCAAATTCAAATTAGGAAAATGTGTGATTTTCATTTGTTTTTCTTACTGTCAAGATGAGTGAATCTAATGAAGCAATTCGATACATTCTAAAATTTTCCTACGAAAAAGGTAAAATGCAACGCAAGCCGCGAAAAAAATTTGCGACGTTTATGGACCTAGTGCACTGTCTGTGAGAGTGTGAGAGTAGCACAAATTTGGCATAAGCGTTTTCGATCCGGAAATTTTAATGTCGAAAATGCACGTCGCTCTGGTCACCCTATTTCGGATAAACTGGATGCCATTTTTGAAAAAGTGGAGCAAGATCGGCATATCAGTAGTTACGACGTAGCTGAAGAACTGGGAATTGACCACAAAACAGTTTTTGGCGTATTTAAAAAAAACTGGGTACACAAAAAAACTCGCTATTTGGGTACCTCACGAGCTCACTGATAGAAACCTAATGAACCGTGTACTCATTTGTGATTCTTTTGAAGAAGCTGATAACTGGTGATGAAAAGTGAATCACGTCCGACAAGGTCGTGGTCAAAGGCTGGTCAGGCTTTAATGAAACCCGGGTTGGTGATGCTGTGTGTATGGAGGGATTGGAAGGGCATTATTCATTATGAGCTGTTATCACCAGGCAGGACCATTGATTCTGAACTCTACTGCGAACAACTGATGAGATTAAAGCAATGAATTGAGAGAAAGCGGCCGGAATTAATAAACGGAAATAAATATTCCATATTCCGTACCAACAAGGTGAGCCAGATGCTCTCTATAGGAATTTATTTGATTGTATCAAAAGTGAATTTGATGCCAATTTTCCAACCAAACAAGGTACCTGTAAATCCCTTTCTAATCTTAGTGAATGGGCTACGCCTGGAATTTATAAAAGCAGAAATAAGATGTATGAATTTAGGACCTTGATGATCTCGAGCGGGAATCGAATCCGCGTCTTTCACAATCCGGGTGACTGCTCTAAACCATTGAGCTCCCGAAACCTTCCTTTTTTCTATCTTAAGTCCTATTCTTTGTATAATATTATGAGGCGCAGAAAGCGCCTGTGGGATTATGGAACTTTCAAGTGAAAGTAGGCTTGAGAAAGATCGATTATGCACATCCAATCGCAAGCCTGGAGGAAATCCGGTATGCGATACATTTTTATCAAATTTATTCATTACCATACTCAAAGGAGTACATTTGAGTAATAAGTGGAGGCTTTTAATGGACTTGTATCAACTTAAGTATAATCAGTGGTGCCCCCAATTCCTCCCATTTTGATAGTTTGCTAACTGACCGGCTTGAAACTGATGCGAGCCATTGACTTTTTTTTATCTTTATCGATTCATTATTTCAAAGTCATTTTTCTGAAATGATTCCTCCATCTTTATACTTAAACTATCACATGTCAGCTCTGTATTCTCGGCCCAGAGAAGAAGACTTCGTATACAGTAATGATTCTTTTTGTGTTTATATGCAGTAGGTTATAGTTGCATATGACTTGTCCGCATTTTCCAAGTGCCGTAAGGTGTCATACGCTTTCACTTCTCCGTTTGTTTCCAAGTCTATGAAACCTGGAGCATGATTGTTCAACTTTTGGATATCAGCTTATCTCAGGTCTGACCATGAGATACTGCCTAAACGCTGAACATCAAGTAACATTTTCAAAAGTAATCTGAAGTTTTCGGAACAGACGGTTCCTTAAGTTTCGTTTCAATGTCAAAAGTTAAGCCAGGATAAACTTTCAAGTCCATCCATAGGGCAAGGCCCGTCAGAGGCGTGATGTTGGTGTAAAAACAAGGTACAAAATTATTAATTTTAAAAGCAATGATACAAGAAACGAATGTTTAATTTAATTAAACACTTCGCCTAAAGTATTGTAATTTTAAATTGTAATTAATCATTTAGGCAGGACAATCTTAAATTATTCAACGTAATTTTTTTATAATTTAATGCGGGTAGGGTAGTGCCGCATCGGAAAAACCCGTAAAACGATAAAGTCTGTTTTTATCACTGGACACTTGATTGTAGTCTACCCACTCACGTGCTTGGCGCGGCGGGTGGCTTACGCCGCGCATGAAATTTGACACCACTCCGGACCACTCGCCGCTTAAAATCGGAATTTGCAAATAAAATAAAATTTCGCGATGTAAGGGGAAATAAATGAGTTAATTGAATTACTTGATCGTCACTGGAAGCTTTTATTGAGAAAGCAATAGCGGGAGCGGGAAACGGCCCGTCGTTTTCCTGTAACTTTTCGTACTTTTATAGACCACTTGTTTCCCGCGCGCTTTTTTTTTTTTTATATATATTGCCCCTCAAGATGACCTCACTCCACCTGATGGAAATCGGTCGCGAGGTCCAGATATGAGGTAGACAAGCCCAGTCAGTCAAACGAATCACTGGGCTGGCCATCCTCACCTTGAAGGCCTGCAGAAATGCCTTTTCACGCCCCGCTTGAAGAACCCGGGACTATACGAGGAAGGAAACACATGTGCTGGAAGAGCGTTCCACGTCTTTTTTAGTTTTCTTATGAACTGTCGTGCCATTTTTAGATCATTGGCGTTAAGTTTACCGTCGAAGCAGCTTGTGCGCAGTGTCTCTTTTAGAACCTGCGATCGTTGCAAAATTTTAAGGTGTAGTACACACACAGTGTGTAAATAAAAAGTGATAATAATGTGTTAAGAAAATTTCCTGTAAGTACTAAAAATTTCTCTTTCAAATATTATTTGTACGTGATCACTGTCTTTAACGGAATTTACCGTTTGGATCACAGACTATATTTAATTTTAAATGTTTAAAATATTGCATAAAAATGTTTTTATCAATTTATGTAATTTATATATTTTTTTATAATTTATTTATTGCATACAATGTTGTTTACACTTGTAAGATGGTACATTTTGGTGGCCAGATGGTACATGAACCCTGCTAGGGTGTGGCAAAATTTAGGACTAATAATACAGTAAAACCACATCAATATCATAAACCAAAAGAAAAAAAAACATAATTAGAAAAAGGTACAATATAAAATTAACAAACATAATTTTAAAATTTCTATTAAAATTAAACGGAGGGCATAACTTATACTTAATCAAAATAAATAAAATAATAGTAATACAATTTATTATACATTTATATATATTTTTTTAATTCACTAGAAATTAATAACTTAAAATTATATATTGTTAGTTGCAAACATCTGTAAAAAACTCCTGCAGATCATAGTAGCATTTTTTTACCAAATGCTTTTTTATGATGTTATTGGATTTTTTAATGTTACCCTCATCTTTTATGCTATCAGGAACTTTATTATATATTTTTATGGCACTTGAGTGGGGTCCTGTTTGATGTATTTTTAATTTATAATTAGGGGAAGCTAGCTTTTCTTTCTGTCCTAAGTTTGGTGGTCTTGTGTAAGTAGGGAAAAGATGTAAGTTCTTTCTGACGAATTTACAAATCTCAATTACATAAACTGATGTGAGCGTTAGGATATTTAATAAAATATCCTAATGCTAATAAAATATCCATAAAATGAGGCCTGCAACTAGTCATGTTCTGCCGTCATAAGCATAACCAACGCACTTGCTGCGCGGGACATTTCGAGATAATCGCGCCTAAACTTTTTTTTTGTTTTTCTGTTGTCTTAGCGAAAATATCAATATTTTTAATAATGTTTTAATGTCGTATCGTACCTATATTCTTGAACTACTTATGTATTATTTTTGTTTATTTATTTTGGACAGAGAACGTTGTAAAAAAACGGTTTATTCGATTTTTACTAGTAAAACTGGCGTGGGAATGAGTCAATTCACTAAGCATATCCAACGCATCAGCAGCAGATGCGTTGATTATGTTTAGGAAATGCAAATCTGACATTTATGTCAAGTAAAGTTGAAAGGTACATTTAGTAGTTGGTAGTAATTACTAACATAATTGACACAAATACGGTGGTAATTACTAGTAAACAGTACGATAAAATCACAAATACCTTAGTTAAAACTAAATGATATTATCGAATTGCTGCAAAACAAAAAGGTTAATTTAGTAATGTATACCATAACTAAGGGTAATTAAAACCAGATTTACTGGAATGTATTTATTATATACTCCTCATAGGTTGAATATGAAATATGTTTAACAATATTCTTTTACAAACTTCACAACTTACTTAACTAGGACTAAGAGTAAAACACAAAATCAAAAATAAGTTGTACTCACTTAAGTAAGTTACTTGGCCTCTATCTTCTAGGCTTAAAACGAAAATAACCTATGAAAAAAACAACAACCGCTCTAAGCGTAATATAATAGTCAGTCTATAAAATAATTATTAATCTCTTTGAGTTAAATCTAAGGCATTAGTTACTGGTAAATTGCACCAAAAGTCTCTCCTGTTTTCAGGCATAAGGGGAACAAGCTTTTCAACGATACCACGTTTTCGTTCTTCCGTGATCCCTCTGGGTTCGGTTTTTGCATTTACTAGGGGAAATGTCTTCGATTTCGTAAACTTCGTCTGCAAAAAATCTAGTGACTGAAATTCCTCATCAGTATGACTTCTTTTGTATTTTAGGTTGTAGAGACCCTTCTCAAACCGAATTGCCACTATATCCTTCAGATAAACCCGCGGTTCGTTCTTTCTTAATTTGTGTTGAGAAGCGTAATCTTGGTAATTGGAAAAATCTGACACTTCCATAACTTTAACAAAGTTTTTCTTTGAATTGGTAGCGCGTACACACTGTATAAAGTCAGAGAAATCGTACACCTTACCCATTTTTCTCAATGCTTGTTCAACTTGGTGGTGGAATGAATCGGCTGACATAAAAGTATGCCCAGGTTCGAAATATTTTATGGTGATTGTCTTTGCTGCGATCAAGTTGCTATTAACAATTTGTACCATAAAACTTAGAAGAGTCCAATTCTTGTTTTGTGCAGCACAGTTATCGAGCCAAAGTATAATATTATCGGCATCGCGTTTGTACTTTAAGAAAGCCTGAAGTGTAGAAATTATATCCTCTTGGTTCCTGCCTGATATTGTTTCATTCCAAAGCGCGGCAAAAGGTTCATCAGTTTGGCTTCCTAGGGGAACATAACTCTCATTGAAAGCAATGATTCTGGGACAGAATATTGCAGATTTATACTGGTCTATCCTAGGTAGCATAATGACTTTCTGTAAATCTGCAGAATAAAAGACATCATTTGGATTTGTCAATGCCAAATCTACATCCATTTTGTACTCTTTTCTAGTATCCGTATATTTAAGTTTGTGCGCTAAATAACTTATTCAATATTGGCAGTCCTGGTCTAGATCGTCTTTCTTATGATTCGGATTGTGGTTTTCAAATACTGCACATTGCTCGCACTCTTCATTGCCTAACCGTGTGAAAGAGATGTTCATGTCTTTGACAACTGTTCTATATAAATCAAACGAGACAGGTAAATTTGGCCATTCCAAACAAAACTGTTGGTGCATTGAAGTTATGGTAATATCACCAGGAAGATATAGTCTGTTTGGTGCGTGTTCACGCCTGTAATGTGAAATGCACGGGTTAAATTTTGTGATGTGGTCTTTTATTATATTCCTGTCAATTTTGTTGACCCTTTCGTAGCTACCGCGCTTAGTTTTAAGACAATCAATCGCTTTCTTCATTACTCCTCGTACTCTACAGTCGTTTTTAGCACTATATCCAAGAGTAGTCAAAAAATATGTTCTACAGACTTCAATTTTAATATTATTGACTTTCAAATGATAAACATTAGTATTTTGTCTTTGCTCTTTGCTATTTGTTAATCTTCTTTGAACAGGTTTTTCGTCTACCATACATTTTATAAACAATCCTTGTTCTTCGTAATTCATAGCGGTATAATTGTCGTGAATTTCTTTCCGCTGGCTGTTATTTATCAATGTTATACATTTTTTTTTGCAAGATTCATTACACGGCGTTTTTAAGGACAATCTTTCTATTTGTTCTTCTATTTTTCTAGCAGTTCTAACGACCTTACTTTCATTGAATTTTCTCCTCTGTCTTGGTTTTCCAGACTTAGTAAGTCCTTTATCTGTTACTTCCAATTCTTCATCACAATTTGGGTTTTCTTCATTAGGTTGTTCTGCCATATGTTCATCATTAATCAGATAAAATGGAATGATTTCTTCTGGAGTCAGTAGCTTATTATTAATTTCTTCAACAGGTGGATTGTCCTCCGGATTTTGTTGTTCATTATTCAGTTCATTAGTAGTCACCTCTTCATTAGGTTGTTCAGACATATGTTCATAATTAACTGGATGAAATGCGACTATTTCTTCTGGAATCGGTAGGTTATTGTTTATTTCTTCAACAGGTGGATTGTCTTCCGGATTTAGTTGTTCATTATTCTGTTCATCATTAGTCACCTCTTCATGTTGTAATGTTTTGTAATTGTTTCTATCTTCTCTAGTTCTATCCTCTGTCTGATTTAGTCGACTTCCGCTTGTTTCTTGTGTTACTTCATTAACTTCTTGATTGGGTTGTTCGGTATCTGTAACTTCAATGCTTTCGTCCTTATTCGGTGTTAGTGTCTCGGTATTTCTGCTTTCAAACTTTTCTAATATTTGTTCATTGCACCTTGTTCTGCTTATTGTTATTTCATCATCTTGAGTATTTTGGTAGCTGTTCTTATTTTCTGGAGTACTGTTCACTTTTGTTAATAGGTCACCACATTTATTTCCAATTGTAGCATTTTTTTCTCTAGCTACTTCATTTAGGTTAATTGTTACTATAGTACTATCACCTGTCCTTTTTCTCTGTGTCGATGGGTCACAGCGTAGGGTTTTCTCGTGGTTAATTAAAGGTTCATTTATCTTTTTTTGCTTAATTTCTGAAACATTTTCAAGCTTTCTTTTGGTGCTTTTATTAGCAGTTTTCACTAATTTCGCAGGTCGAGGTGGAATAACATTTATACTTCCATCATCTGAACAGATGTCACTTACATCAGGAACGTAATCTTTATCTTTGATACTGTCGTCTGAATCGTTGAAATAATCGTGGTTTTTCAAAACATTCTCATCTTCAGTATCCGAGGGCAGCAATTTTTCCTTACAGTACAAAAAGTCGTTGTTTTGTTCAGTCTTATTGGCATCTTGAAAGAGAGACGATTTTAATTTTGATAGGTCATAAGTTTGTACGAATCTAAACGAATTGTCGTGCTCGTTTCGGCGTTGGTGATTAAAAATTACATTAAAGTCGTTGAAATCTAGCTGTCTAGACCACGTTTCACTAATGTCAGTCTTCTTCGGTTTTTGTTCTTTTGTCAGTCTCAATATTCGATTGCACCTCCCTTCCATTTTGCTGGAAAAAAAGAAAGCTTACTTAGTACCTAGTATAGAGCTTAGTACCTAGAAAGAAGAAGTGGAAAGTGGAAATCCTACTAATATTATAAATGCGAAAGTTTGTGAGTGGATGGATGAATGTTTGTTACTCTTTCACGTAAAAACTACTGAACATATTTTAATGAAACTTTACAAAAATATAGCTTGTACACATTGATATGAACAAAAAGAGGAAGATACGTTACGTTCATACTTCGCGAATTCGAAAATTGGACACTCTTTATGTTTATGTTACTATCTACAACAACATAATAATCCTATGAGCATACAAGAGCTTAATCCGCTTAAATCGTTATATACCTACCTACCTAATCGCTGCAAAATGAAAACATAATATCTACCTAGGTATTTGCAGAAGTTTCTACTTGCTGTTAGTTTTATAACACACTAGCAGCCGCCCGCGACTTCGTCCGCCTGGACTTCACTTTTGCCCGTTTTCACATTTGTAATTTTTATATTACACAAACCTAGTCCTAACAATAACGAATACATAAAACCAAGAATCATCCAATTTGGGGAAGTCGTTCGAAAGACACAGATACATGCAAGAGCGTACATACATTTCGAAGATCCATTTTTATTTATATAGATTTTTAATGCACTAAATAGGTACCTACATACAAAGTTACCTTTTGCAGGAGAAAATACAGTTTTTCTTCAATCGCTGCTTTATTATGAATGCTTCTAATATTGATGGGTGGTTTGATAACTACTAGGTCCAAACTAAAGGACGCCAAATTAGAAATCAATCTATGCAATGGTAATCTTTCTTACCTTCTTCGAAATTAGCTCGCTTCGCGCCGTCGCACGCGCCACTAGGAAGCACGCACACGCTCCTTCCGACTGCGAGGTCGCAACTAAATGCACCGACCGACTCCCGAAGTTCCCGAACCGCGCCTGGCAGGAGTAACCTCTGCCCCCGCCCCTCCCTTTCATGACTTTCTACTAGTTATAATCATCGCAAGTGCATTGATTACTTTTCTGATTCTAAGTGTAACCAATCTCAAAAAGAAACTAATCACTAATAATAAATAACGCATGTGGTACTTACTGCTAATAACACAAGGATTATAATACACAAAGTAATAAAATAATCTAAGCATAACTATCGCACTTCACTATAAGCGCTTTATGACTTGTAATTAATGCTACTCCTTTTTCGTTTACTAATGATATTCATCGAAAGTACCAAATACGTTTGTTATGCGTAGTAAATGTTCCGCAATCTGAATAAGCCAGCTACGTATTATCATCGCATGTGATATTGCGTTTCTAATGACTAGTATCTAGAGCTATGGGTAACAATTGTGCTAAGTATGAATACAGCAATAGCTCTACGGGTCGTTTTAATTAGTATGAGCAATACCATATTTTCACATGCGCTGGTTATGCTTAACAATATTTCGCAAAATAATAATTTTATAAACAATCGGGTTACTGATTCAGTTAGATCTCGTCTCGCTGATTCCGAATATACTCATAACTCAATTCGTCAAAAAATGTCGATTGCGTTGGTTATGCTTAGGACGGCAGTGTTATCTATGTTAGCTAGTATTCGAATGCAGCTTTTTGTTTTGTAAACAGGGTATGTACTTCGGTGCTGTTTCCCCACAGTACTATTCCGTAAGAAAGCCAAGAGTGAGCATATGCATAGTATGCCATTTTTGCTGTATTTGCGTCAGTAGCTTTTTTAAGGTTGTACTTATATACATATATTTTTCATACAATATTATATCCTCTGCTCTCCTGATCCTTTCCGTATCCGTATCCTATAGCCTTTTGTAAAAAATATGTTTCCCTAACTTTGAAACTGGCAAATGCACAAGCCGTGCCAGACAAATCAAGAAAAAATAAATAAAAAAGATACTTAGTTAATTCCAAATTTTATAATGTGTGATTTTCATTTGTTTTTTTTTACTGTCAAGCAGCCCATCGACACTGCATACGAGAAAACATTTGTATGGAGTTATGAACATTCTTAGTACCAACATTATGATATAAAAGAACTCGTTAAACTCTTACCTATTTAAAATGTGTACTGACGCATCTGAGTATTATTTGCCTTATTATAATACGTACGCGTATTAAAATACGTACCTTATTCGTAGCTAACTTTATAAGTCTGCATGGTGAAAAAAAAAGCCAATGAGGAAAGAATGTCGCTGCGCTTATTTTATAAGCTTAAAGATGGCGCCACTGCCTACTGAGCAACGGAAAGACGTCTTCAAAGAGTAGCTTCGAATAAGGTAAGTACTTCAATATGCGTTTTCTTTCAGGGGAAAACGCTGCTATTTATCGATATCGATAAGTAGGCATAGTATGGGGTTTTCAAGCCCTAGTGTCATAACATGTGGCAGATGCTTGTCATGCTTGTCTAATGTTGGTACTACCTACTATTTTTGAGGTTGGCACAAAGTACGTTCATAATTCGGTTCAGTTAATGGCTTGTAGGAAGTGCCTACTCTTGAAACCTAGTGATTATAATATTCTCTTTCTTTACTGTCAAGATGAGTGAATCAAAGGAAGAAATTCGATGCATACTAAAATTTTACTACAAAAAAGGTAAAAATGCAACGCAAGCCGCGAAAAAAATTTGCGATGTTTATGGACCTAGTGCAGTGTCTGTGAGAACAGCACAAATTTGGTTTAAACGTTTTCAATCCGGAAATTTTGATGTCAAAGATTCACGTCGCTCTGGTCGCCCTATTACGGATAAATTGGATGCCATTTTTGAAAAAGTGGAGCAAGATCGGCATATTAGTAGTTACGACGTAGCTGCAGAACTGGGAATTGACCACAAAACAGTTTTGGCGCATTTAAAAAAAACTGGGTACACAAAACAGCTCGGTTTTTGGGTACCGGTCACGAGCTCCCTGAAAGAAATAGGCTTGCCAACCGTCCCGGATTTTCCGGGACGTTCCGCTTCTGAATCAATTTTTGTCAGTCCCGTGACCCCTTGCGGGACGCCTTTTGTTCCGGAAATCAATGATTTGCGGGACGCCTTTTGTCCCGGAAATCAATGATTTGCTGGACGTCTTTTGTTCCGGAAATCAGTGATTAATGACATTAGCATCTATCTATCTCGTACCACAACTACCTCTGGTCGGACACTGGGCAGCAGTTCGCCCGATTAATTTGTTACACATTAATACAATTTCTTGGTTCGTACTTGTTTGTATTTGGTGTGAAGAGCGATCAGTGTTCTTTCAGTTTTATAGCTACGTTTTGCAAAGAATGACTTATTATAATGCTCGAAATCGCAAAATTAATAGTTGTTTTTTTTTCTAACCATTTTGTATGTGGTGTGGCCCGCGCAATATACCTAAGTCCCGGATGACGAGCTGGGTTATCCCGGAGATGATTTTTTTGTAGTTGGCAAGCCTAGAGA
Organism: Udea olivalis; assembly: GCA_947369235.1. Taxonomy (NCBI): domain Eukaryota; kingdom Metazoa; phylum Arthropoda; class Insecta; order Lepidoptera; family Crambidae; genus Udea; species Udea olivalis. Next base: position 11,083,674 of record OX376359.1, read on the forward strand.
GAAACCTAATAAACCATGTACTCATTTGTGATTCTTTATTACGACGTTATGAAACCGAACCATTTTTGAAGAAGCTGATAACTGGTGAGGAAAAGTGGATCACGTGCGAAAAAGGTCGTGGTCAAAGGCCGGTCAGGCTTCACAGACTGGCGAAACCCAGGTTAACTCACAACAAGGTGATGCTGTGTGTGTGGTGGGATTGGGAATGGAAGGGCATTATTCATTATGAGCTGTTACCATCAGACAGGACCATCGATTCTGAACTCTACTGTGAACAACTGATGAGATTAAAACAAAAAGTTGACAGAAAGCGGCCAGAATTAATCAACAGAAAGGGTGTGGTTTTTCATCATGATTACGCTAGACCTCACACATCTTTAGCCACTCAGCAAAAATTAAGAGAGTTTGGCTGGGAAGTGTTATTGCACCCGCCGTATAGTCCTGACCTTGCACCTTCAAATTACCCTTTTCGGTCTCTTCAGCATTCTTTAGGCAGTGTCAGGTTAACATCACGAGAGGACTGCCAAAACCACTTGTCGCGGTATTTTGATCAGAAGCCTCAAAATTCCTATAGCAATGGGATCATGTCCCTACCTACAAGATGGCAAAAAGTAATCGAACAAAATGGCAATTTTTGAATTTACATAATGCGAAGAAACTTTTTCCCCAACCTATTGTATATATATCCTTATGTTTCCAAGGCTTCAGTTGTTTGAAAAGTACATATATTTTATGCTAACGACCAGTCAACGAGAACTCATGTGTGGCACTATCGGCATGAATTAAAGCTTAGTGCTCATTACAATGAATTAGGTCATAGTGATAATATTATTAAGTAGGTATAGTTTAAAAACATCACGATTGGGCTGTCATTGACTGTTCTTGCAGTGAGGGTAGTACCAAATTAATTGAACAAATATATAAAGCAGGTAATAAATTTATTGTGACCTGATTCTAATGTTATATTTACACATTTTACAGGAATGTAACTTATAAAAAAAAGTATTACCAATATAAAATTAACGATTAAATAGGTATTTAAGAACTAAATGGAAGAAATCCACCAAACTATTAAACATGTAAAAAATTGCAAGTTTCTGCCGGATTAGACACATTGCCGGTAACATGCATAATAGACAAGTTTACAGGTATAGTTCGCTTCAAACTTCTAATCTAGTCCACTCTGAAGTTGTATTACGCATGCAATACTAAGGCTCGTATTCTAAAACAAAATCTGTACTTGAGTATAGATCTGAGTGACGTTTTTGTATGAACTGACGTTTTGAAATCTCTACTCAAGTACAGATCAGTGCTTGAGTACGATTCTAGAATACGGGCCTAAGGCTCGTATTCTGAAACAAAATCTGTACTTGAGTATAGATCTGAGTGACGGTTTTGTATAAACTGACGTTTTGAAATCTCTACTCAAGTACAGATCAGTGCTGGAGACCGATTCTAGAATACGGGCCTTAATCTTCATAGAAAAAATGCGGGACTCGGGACAACTTCAGAGTGGACTAAAAGATCGACGCGATCTTTATTTATCATAATATTTAGTTGTAAATAGCTGTCATTTTGTAAATTGCTTCAGTAGGTAAGTACCTACTTACTAAAGTTAAATTTTAATGATGAAAATTGAAACTAATTATTTTGCTATAAAATAATGAAATTATTACACAATCACAATATTTTTGGTGGCATTGAAGGCCTGTTGGTTTATTTTATTTATTTACGCTGTCATGCCAGTCTGTTAGATAAAAAGTAATATTTTCAAATTAAGTTAATTTATATATAATCATAAATAAAAAAACGAGATGCTGAATATAAATGGAAAGTTCACTTTTTTTCTTTAGCTACGTACTGCAGATAATCAGAAAAAAAACTTAAAAGTAATGAACTGATGATTTAAAATTACTTACAGGTTTTGTTGTTAACAAAATATAAGCAGCTAGCACAATTTGCATGAACATCGCATCACCAAAGAATAGGCTTTGGGGGTGATTATTATTAATTGACTTTGACTGTGTAGGTTTATCAATTGTCATTGTTATACATCAAAGTTAAATCAGCATCACATTGAGTTTCTTGAGGGAAATGTTTTGTCACAAAAAGAAATGCATGACCGCCATGTTAAGGATTACAGTACAGTACTGGGGCCTTACTTTTGAACAGGATTTCATTGGATAAGCTTTGCAGTAAAGTCAAACTTGTAATTTAAGAAACTTACATCAAAGCAGAAAGGTTAAAAAAACAGTGACGTGTAATGCCAATCTGGTGAAATTAGATCCAAGAGTCAGGCCCCTGTACTTTTAGTCAGATAATTGAATGGTAATGACACTTAAGCTTTGTTACCTTAGAATAATAACATAATGTTATTTATTATTCTAAGCTTTGTTACACTATTTCAATGTTTAGTTAATACTAGTAAAACATAACAAACTTGGTGTATGTTAGTATACAGGATACTAGTATTTCAGTTATTCCAACAAACCAAACATTGGCATTTTAACCTCAGATATGAAAGAGGTACTATTTAATACACCCAGTTGCATTGCTGGGTCAATGCAGTTTAGTCTAGGGCTAGTCTAGATATAGGTTTAAATGGACTTCTTCTCATTTAAATAGTATTATAGAGCTGAATTTTTGTAATTGTTATTACTGAGTGTGATAGCATTCATAAAAATGCAATAAAATACTGAAAATTATGCTTTGCAAAAAATACAATCAAAATTAAATAAATACCTAATCTGAAAATATAAAAATACGTCTTTAATTCCCTTATATTATAATTAAAGAAACCATTTTTTAACAAAATATTAGTTAGTTGAAAAGGACAATGTTATATAAGTAAAATGTTAATTTCGAAATATAACTTAATAAGTTACATGCAAAGTAATGAAATAACTATGGTTACATTACTCTCACTACTGGGGAAATGGGTGAAATGGCCCATAACAAGCCGACCGATCACCGGGCCCACTGCCAGCGTCCCCAGTCGAAATAGTATATTACTCTCACTAGGAAATTTGCTGATTTATTTTCATTTAATCATAATAAATTCATTTGAAGAATTAACCTTTGACTTGTTCTTGTTTGCAGTAATTTAAACCAACTTTTAAAAAAAATTAGCAATCTTTGATGCATTAACATGAATGCTCATTATTAGCTAAGTTGAGGCACAGGATATTTATTTTTTAATACGTAATTGAACAAAGTGTGATGATATCACAATGAGTCAAACTACATAGATGCAGCACGAAATTATATTTTGCATCATCAGCTACATGAAAAATGATTCACAGCAAAACTAGATAAGCCACTCTGGCAGCTGGTCAGTATGCAAACCATGTGATGCTAAGCAGCTTGCATGTTCCGAGCTAGGTACATATTTTGTATAGCCTAAATCTATGGTGAACCTCAGTTAGCCGACCACACAAAATATCAAACACAACATCAAACTTTGATTTTAATTAAACAATAACCAATATGCACATTGCATATTAATTTCAGTTATTGGGCTTAGGTAATTTAAAAAGCAGTGTGAGTATAATTATCAACAAATCACTGTTCCTTTATAAATTGAACAAAAAGAGAACAGCATAGGGCTTTTATACACAAACGATTACTCTGTTCTACACTTTGCAGTGATCAGTGTATTTGCATTGATATTCTAGAGTTATAAAGCCTTACATATAGCTTACTTTAAATATAACATTTCGGGCCAATTTATAAATCCTAAACTGGCAGATAACACTACCTAATCAGTATCTAACTTTCAGACTTAAGTATTATTTAGACATACCACAACATACCTTACAATACAAAAATCTTGTAGCTCAAGTTTTCTTCTTAATGGTGATAACAAGTTGTGGTGTCTAGATCTCTCACCACATTGCATAGTCAGAATCGTCGCTGTCAAAGATTGTGAAGAAACCGAGGATGGTGAGGTGAACTATAACATTGCCAGCCAGGGTTAGCATGCACGCTCCAAATTCGATCTGAAAAATATGTTAAGGCAATTGAGTAAAAGGTAACTAGGATAATCATAAAAATCATACTACATCCAGAATTTACTTACAACATGTGAATGTGCAAGCACTATTGGCAGAGCAAATGAGCTGACTAGGAAGCCCATAGTGATGAATATAGCCGTCTCCATGGATGTTGAGTTGGTACCACCAGCAGTGTCGGTATATTTTCTCGCAATCATAGTTGGTATTGGGCACAGGACGTAGAATAGAACCACAAAGAATGGCCACCATACACTGAAAAGTAATTAATTTTAAATTATAATTCCTATAAGGATGGCACTGTTGAAAAAAAAAGTAACAAAATATTCATAATCTCTATCATTTGGTAAGCAACTGTTATTTTTTTCCTGTCTAAGTGAGACAATGTCAGGTCAACAAACAGAAGGTTTCCCTTTCGTGTTCCGTTTCCTCTTCTCTTCTCCAATGCAGAACTTTTGATACTAGTTTATCACAGAACTGTAATAGGTATAAGTACTGCAGTAATACAATATGTAGATCTTTGTTAATATAAAACATACTTACTTGTTATATAAAGCGCAAGCCAATATAACAAATGTCATTCCAATCGAGCCAGTGAACGCCAAAGACACCAAACTGAAACATTTTGAAATTAGTAAGCAGTATAATAATGACTGTTTTAATAAAGAACTTCATTTTATTCTGTGTTGAAGGCAAAGATTAGAATGTAAAGGCATAAATTTATTTTAGCTATTGTGCAGTGTTCAATATATTTCTTCCTTGACAATGTTAAGTGTTTTATTTAACTGCCATCAGCAGGGGCTGCACTGTCATTTTTTACAAGAGCAAGAATGTTTACACTCACCCTGTAATCAGTCCAGGAGATTTGCATGAAACAAAAAGCAGATAAATTATTACCACTACGATTCTTCACAAAAATATTGTTAGTAAATAATATGAGTCATTTCTATGAATGACTTTCACATCGAAGTAATCGATGATTAAACACAACTTTATAGTTAGTAAAATCCGTACCTTTGATTCCAGCCATTGTACTTAATCCTAAGCTTTTATTCCCGTACGTAAATCCAAAGAATAACAAAACAATCACCAATAAATTAGTACTTCCTTGCACAGGAAAAAGATAGGAAATCATAAACACAAGAGGGGATCCTTTTTTTGGTGTCTATTGTAAAACTGTCAGACCGCGTTTTATGACGGGTTGCTGACATCCAAGAGAAGTCTGTATTTTTGACAGCAGCGACAGCGAATTTGTATTGTTGTATGTTTGATAAGCGTTAAAATAACACTTAACTATTTTGAGGTTAGAATCTGAGTTTTGTTTGTGTATTGTGTTGCATTTCAGTAAAAAACTGATTCCCTTTGACCATATTGTTCATTATTATTATTAGTAAGTATCAGTTTCGATAAAGAGCCATGGATGACGATGCGGAAACATATAAACTTTGGAGAATCAGAAAAACTGTAATGCAGGTAAGGTTATGATAGACTGAGTTGAATACAAATCCCCCAAGTTACACTGTCAAATGATTAGTTTTGAAACAGGGTTAGTGTTTTGACTATTATAATCCATCAAATGCATGATTTAATTTATAGAACGTTGTAAACTAAAAAGAGTTTTATTGAAGAGAGAATTATACTTTCTTTTACAGCTATGTCACGACCGCGGCTACCTTGTAACACAAGACGAATTGGATCAGACGCTAGAGCAGTTCAAAGAGCAGTTTGGAGATAAACCAAGGTATTTGAATTTCATTATTTGTAAAATGCCTCCGCTAAAGGTGCACTACAATAAGCAGGCCTTTGTGCTTTTTCCTAATCTGTGTATGTTTATAATATATTTTTTCGGAGGTAATCTCAAAATCTTTATTTACACATTCTTATGAAAGTTCTTTTGTCAAATACAAAAGTAAACCAAAAAAGGATAATTGACAATAGACATAAAACACTATAAAAATACGAAAATACATATAAATACACAGTTTGCAATCATAATGTGATTCTACCACATCTGATTCTGATCATCATCAATCAAGAGTCTTCTCGATAAGAAGCAACTTCCGAACCGGTGGTAGATTCGCATTATGTTTATTTAGAATATGTACTATTATTGTATTATTTTATTTACGTCTATTATCGTTTATATATTTTTTTTGTGAATTTTGATATTTCATAAGTGCTTCTTTGTAAAAGCTTAAGTGAATAAATGATTTTTTACTTTACTTTTACTTTATATAAATATCTAGGTAGGTAGTGGTTGAACAGTACTAAATATTTGAACAGTTTTGAAATTCCACTTGCCACTAGCTCTAGATCAAGCAAATGGATCAATAGGTTTATAATAAAGTTATTTCTAGTGTAATTTTTGAAGAATCAAACATCATTTGTTACATAATACCTCATCAGTGACTATCCAATATAAAAACGAATAATAATATTATGCCAATTCTAGAAATAAAAAAATACAATATTTAAAGAAAATATAGTCAAACGAAGATATCATCTACAAAGATATCTGAAGAGTTTCTTATCACTTGCTTGTTTCCAACTTATTATAGCATAATATTAAAAAAACATCCCTTTATTTTAATTTAATCGAAAATGCATTGGTTTATATTAGGAGATCCTAATATTACAATACAACACTTCATTTTGTATTATTGATGATTTTATTTATTATTACTCACCCACATGTAGCCTGGTTGTCTCCGAAACTGTCCTTTCTACAAAATGTGATTTAGTTTTGTTATCCATTGTTGTATAACTTTATAAAAAATCCTACCACAAACTGTGAAGCAGATTCCTGCTGCTTATATCAAATACACCATTTGTGAATTTTATGAATGTGTGCTTTGAATTTGAAATATTTTGACTTTTTAGTTTTATACTGGTGACATTTGTATTGCTCTCTGACAGAATTATGAACAAATCTCGTAATTACAAAAAGATTTTGTATATTGAAGGATTACCTTCCACCACTGAACTTATAGGTAAAGGCCTGTTCAGACCTGAGCGGTATTCGCTGCCGCTGTGGGTAGCGGTACATTTTGCCGCGGAACTTGATACTAAATACCCGCGCGGTATTGTACCCCTACCCACAGCGGCAGTACCGCTCAGGTCTGAGCAGGCCTTAAGAGCGGTTTCATACTAGCGGTTATTTTCGCGCGTATAATGTCGCTTTGGCATTCGCGCGTATAATGTCGCTTTGGCATTCGCGCTTCAAAAAACACGCGTACACGGGCATATTGTGGTGTGTTCGCTCGAACCGGTACTAGTAAGTCAATATTTATATGAAATATGAGCGTGTCAACACATGAGTACTTTGAAGACAAAATTAGGATAGAACAATGATACCTGTTACTATCGGCTATAGTATGGTAAGAAAAGGATTTAAGTTAACTTAAGTTTATTAAAAATATACGTAGTCGGTCCCAAAGTTCTGTCACTGGCACATTATTTATAAATTTAGAACATGATTTGAAAAAAATTTTATTGAATTCCATTTTTGAATGTTTGACAATTATTTTAAAACAAAAAACAGTCATTCGCTGCGATTTCTCACGATGGAGTGGACATTGAAAGAAAACCGAATAGCTGTTTTAGCATTGCACCGCTGTGGTCACTCACCAAGTACCATTTTCAAGTTGCTCTAAAATTTAAATATAACGCTTAGGTTTGTGTACCGTACTATTGTTAGGTACAATGAAATCTCCAGTGTTGAGGACAAGAAAAGGATTGGCCGGCCTCGCTCCGTACGAACACAAGCAGTGATCAAGGCGCGCATAGCAAGAAATCCTGTCCGAAAACAGAAGTTGATGGCTTTGCAGATGGGTGTCAGTAGAAAAACCGTCAAAAAGGTTTTAAACGAAGATCTTAGTCTACGAGCATACAAAAAAAAGAGTGGGCACTTACTTAATGCCCGTCTAAAAACAATAAGGCTTAAAAGATCACGGAAGTTGCTAAAGCGGTACGCGAAAAATCGACACCGTGATATCCTGTTTACAGACGAAAAGATTTTCGATATTAAAGAGAAGTACAATAAACAGAATGATAGAGTGTACGCAAGGAGCTCTGAAGAAGCAGGAAAAAGAGTTCCGCGGGTGCAACATGGCCATCTTCCATCATCAGTGATGGTCTGGTTGGGTGTATCTTATTACGGGCCAACAGAGGCTCATTTTTGCGAAAAAGGGGTCAAAACCAGGGCGAAAGTATACCAAGAGACGGTTTTGGATAAGCTTGTCAAAGATCTGCCCAACACGCTATTTTCAGGACATAATTTTGTGTTCCAGCAGGATTCTGCGCCAGCACACAAAGCCAAGACCACTCAAGTCTGGTTTGACCGTCAAAAAATCGACTTTATAAGACAAGAAGATTGGCCTTCCTCCAGTCCGGACCTTAATCCTTTGGACTATACAATTTGGCAGGTCTTAGAGGGGAAGGTCTGTGCTAAACCCCATTAAAATTTGGAGAGCCTGAAGTCATCTTTAAGAAAAGCAGTCGCTGAAATAGACATGAAAATGGTGCGTGCTGCAATAGACGACTGGCCGCAACGCTTAAGAGCCTGTATTTAAAACAAGGGAGGTCATTTTGAATAATTTTTCATAATTTTAATTCTTTATTAAATGTAATTTAAATTGATATATAATTTATTAAAAACTGATTGGTACTTTTGTTTTTATCATTATTTTCATTTGTGACAAAACTTTGGGACCGACTACGTATATTGTACGCATAAACGGCTTGTTAAAATGTAACTTTAAGCAATATTACTCACAACACCTGTAATATGCAAACATAACTTGGCAATAAAAAATATTCTATGATTGATTGATTGAACACTTGTACGATTTTCGCGTGTGGCAAAAGGCGAGCCTACATGCGCTTCCATAAACGAGTTTATACGCGCGTATAAAACGCTGGTCTTTTTACCTTCCCACTAGCGATGGAATATAAAAAACCGGCCCGAGGAGAGTTGGTGAAGTTAGAATAAACTATGTATTTTTTTCTCTTTTAAAGTGAAAAGCGCCCAGCAAGAAGTGACCTGATTGTGTTAGTTGCCCACAATGATGACCCTACCGACCAGATGTTCGTGTTTTTCCCCGATGAAGCCAAAATTGGAATCAAAACCATCAAGACTTACTGTACAAGAATGCAAGAGGAGAACATTCATAGAGCAATAGTTGTTGTGCAAGCAGGTTCGCTCATTTTAAAATCTAGCTTTGAAAATCAACCCATTGCTATCTATATAAATGTAGGTATTTAAGAAATTATTAAATAAGCTGCTGAAATAAATATTTTTAGATTTGAGCTGCGTGGCGCGTGGCCTAGGGCTTAACACCCCAACTCGGATCGTGATCAATGGTTTCGGCCAGATTTGAACTTGAGGCCACCTGAGTTCAAATCTGGTCAAAACCATCTTCTGTTCATTGTTTAACCCATTCACTGCCTAATAACCGGTGCACGGTGTGGCATCGAAAGTGGTAATTTTCGACTAACTTTCCGGTGATGACAACCAAAACAACCCGGATTACGGCGGAAGGCTCACCACCCACCACGTTGGGTTCTAATACCATTGGTGAAAAGTGGCCTTCTGAGAGTACCGACGGCAACAGTCACTTGCCTCTGACTTCACTGTCGTATTTACGTGGCGGAAACTAAAGGTGGGTTTAGACCAAACGAACATAGAGCTAGATAGAGCTGGTGGTCTTTCGTGATCTTTTAGTGTAAATGATAATTCATTTTTCATTTACGCCGAAAGAATTCTTAACGAAAAATAACGAGGAATCAAAAACGGGCGTTCTAGCTCGTGTTCTAGGATTTTCGCGAACGAAGCTATTTCACAACGAAAGAATGCTCTGTCTCTGTTTACACAAAGAGAATTTGATAGAGTTGGGATAGAATGAGCATTCGCTCGTTTGGTCTAAATGCAACTTGGGGGTATAGGTACTAGAAGATCTCTAGCGTAGGTACTCACTATTTAAATGTTTTCTTTTCTAATGGTAGGGATCAATTGAAAAGGGACCTACCTCATTTAATTTGTTTCAGGTATGACCCCATCCGCAAAACAGTCTCTAGTGGACATGGCTCCCAAGTACATCCTGGAGCAGTTCCTCGAGTCTGAGCTGCTGATCAACATAACAGAACACGAGCTGGTTCCTGAGCACATCGTGCTGACCCCCGATGAGAAGGCAGAGCTGCTGTCGAGATAGTATCCTTTGGAGTGCTTGCCATGCTTTTGAATTTATTCTTCTTCAAATACATCATCATCATTTATCATTCGGCCAGCCACAAGGCGTCCACGGCTGAACATATATGCCTCCCACCAACTTCCGAAGCGACCGGTGGCAGGCGGTCTGCATGCACTGGAATCCCGCCACTTTTATCAGGTCGTCCGTCTACCTTGCAGGCGGGTGTCCCACGCTGCGCCTGCCCTGAAACGGTCTCTAGTCTAGAACTTTCCTGCCCCAACGGCCATCAGTTCTGCGCGCGCCATGTGCCCTGCCCACTGCCACTTCAGCTTACTTACCCGTTGGGCTACGTCGATCGCTTTCGTTCATATACGTTTTTCCTCATTTCTGATTCGATCACGTAGTGAAACACCAAGCATAGCCCTCTCTATAATTCGCTAAGTGCCTGAGCTTTTTTATGATCTTTAAAACAGCGACTAGCTTAATGGCTATAGCGGTCATGCTCATGGTGCTGTGGGTCGTGGGTTCGATCCCCACCCAGGACAAACAAGGTTCTTGTGATCATAACATAATTACCAGTTGAGCCAAAATACACAGGACAAAAAAATGCAGTCCGTATTGATAGAAAACTCGTTTTGTCTCTGTAAAAGTCTTCATTTCCGCGAAGTTATTTTTAAGTGGATCGTTCGCCGCATTTACCTATTCCTATTATGTTTCCTCTAATTTCCTCAATGAATGTCTCAGTAAACTAAAAGAAAACATGTTGATGAGAATACAGGCCGGTGATCCAGTCGCGAGATACTTCGGTTTGAAAAGAGGACAGGTATGTGCATAAATAATTAGAATTTCATCACTTGCCTGCTACTCATATGTTGCTATGAATGAATACCGCTGCTACTACCATCGAAGCTACCAGCCACTGAAGTCTTTTATGCCTAAGTATGTGTAGTTTTTGTGAGCTTAGCAATATAGAGCGATTTCATCAATTCAAGACTAGTTTCAGCATTTTTTATTGCCATTTGACTCAATATTTCATTCCTTCTCAACAATAAATCCAGTTAAAACACATTATCTTAAAGCCTCAATGTAATAAATCGTTGCATCATATCTTGCCCTGATACGTAAACTGCCAGGAAAAGAAACTACTACTCGGCCTACACATAAATTAAAAACTTGCGAGCTCCAAATGACATAATTGCATTCAGCGGTCAGTTTTGTGAACTAATGATTCATTTGGCATGTTCATTGGCCCCGTTACAACCAAGCTAATTATGTATGCAATAGTGAACACGCGGAAGGAAGTTCTGTGCGATATTGCAGCATATGCAGAGAGTTTTAGGATTATCCATTTTGGTGAAAGATGGCAGGTGATGTTCCAGACGTGGAACGCTCTTCCAGCACATGTGTTTCCTTCCTCGTATAGTCCCGGGTTCTTCAAGCGGGGCGTGAAAAGGCGTTTCTGGAGGCCTTCAAGGTGAGGATGGCCAGCCCAGTGATTCGTTGAATGACTGGGCTTGTCAACCTCATATCTGGACCTGGAAAGCGGTCGTGGCTTTCCATCAGGTGGAGTGAGGTCATCTTGACGGGCAATATAAAAAAAAAGATACAAATAACACTGAAGATACAAATTCACCAGAAACGGATACTTACGGCAAGCAACTTCGGGGGCCCCAGAAAGTAGTCTAATCCGGCACTGGCAATTCGGTCACACTTACCGAGCGCGTAGACTTGAATTTGTTTGGCAATAAAATCTCTCCAGATAAGCTCTTCGATTCCCTTGCCTGCTTTTAACTAGCGCTTTGAACAAAACTATAACGTCTTCATTTTTGTTTCAGGTGGTGAAAATTATTAGGTCATCCGAGACGGCAGGAAGATACATCTCCTATAGATTAGTGTGTTAAGTATAGATAATATCAAATAAATTCCATTTTCATAATTTGCGGTTTTTGTCAGTATCTGTGTCATATCCTCATTCAAGATCCTCGTTTGATCGACAATTTCACATTCAAGTTTAAATAATCGTGTATTTTTTAGCGTACCATAAGAACCAGTAAGATATCAATTATGTGTTATTCACTTAGTGAAATTAAAAGCATTCCAGAAATTGTATGTTCACTAGCAATAGAAATAAACACAAAACGATAAAAATCTTTATACCAGTCAAAATAGAACTCAAACTAACAAAAGACATGCCCTAGTATAACTTTTAGTTAAACAATTAACTACATTAGGTAAATTCCATAGCAGAACACGAGCTTTATCTATGAATACCATCAACGCTACATCTAAGTCACCGTTACGCCAGACGACCGTAACACCTAACTACACCAATTATACAATAAAACCGCCCATCCCGATAAAAATGGGTAACTTTCGTAAAATACCATAATATGTAACGGAGACACGCGATTTGATACGTTCATAGGTTCTGAGACGTATGTAGGGCTGTCTCTTACAAGGAAATATAGAAAATAATAGAAAAGTAAGCAGTGCATAAAATAATAGTTTAGCGCAATGATTAAAAGAACCATCTGGGAACCAAAGGATCGCAGATTCTATTCCTACGGTCTTGTACCTAATAGTGTTATCTTTTTTTCGGGTTTGCGTTACACTAGTGTACGTGAGTAATTATTGGCAATTCCTAAAAAGGCCCACTGCCGTTCACTCAATCATTCAATAAACACTATAATTCCTTTCCATGAAGGTAAGAATTACAGTATGACGTATTCTTTATCATTCCCTATTTATTCCCATTTTTGCATCTTTATTTACTTACCTACTAATATAATACTTAATAGATATTAGTGGTGTTAAACGATTTTCTTAGCAATAATACCCTGTTGACAATGCTATCTTTAAGCTTATCTAAATCCGAATAGCACTTAAAATACTTACACTTGGAATCACTGAAATTGCAAATTGGTATAATGTTTGTAAATGCGCTTATAGCTGTACTACCAAAAGAGAATAAACCCAAGGCCAAGATCCAGCTCCTTCCAGTCTTCGCCCGTCGCCAACCCTAGTTATGCGCACGCGTCACCATGCAATCTCACACGCAGTAAGTGCACCAGTCTCCGCGCACGTCGCGATTCAGTATTCACTACATTACGTACTTACCTTTCGCCGGTACCCGCAGTGGATTTATGGCATGCTGAATGTTATTTCACGAACAAAAAAACACGATTTTTTGCGAATTATAATTGTTAAGGTAACGGGTGAAGTTAATGAAAGAGGACCATTCGTTTTAAGGTGAATGTGCTGTGTTTGAAGTTTTGGACCATGCGAGTTTGTGATGAGCTTCAACGTCTTGGGATGTGTTGGTAAGTATTTATTTTTCCAGTTATATTCAACTATTTAAATATCGAGCATTTATTGAGTATAGCTTGGTCTCAATGGGCTTCAGGCCTTTAAAGGAGTGTATTCCCATACATTTTAAAGTTTTCTCCGTGTATAAACTTAGAGGTGTGGCGTGAGGCCTTCTGAAATGTGTGTAGAAGGAATCCAATAGCATTTAGATTATTCGTCTAATGACATTTAGGAACGATAGTAGCGTGTTGCTCTTGGAAACTGTCTCAGGTGTGGTGGATTACACTCCTGCCGATCTTATTGACAAAAAGCGTTCCAAAAGACGCAGTACTGTGGCCGGCAGCGTGGAGGTTTGCTGAAAAAAATCTACTAACAATTCCAGCTTGTTTTTTTAGCATCTCCTATTAATTTGCAGGTTCTACAATCCTACTCATCAATTCACGAGTACCAAACATTCTATAACCGTTAGACAATTCCAACGTTCTTCGCCGTTTGAATTTTAAATAGTTATCAGATATTCTCTTGTTTGTGATTTATGAAAGGCACGTCTCATGTGATCTTTTCGCAAATTATCATAGCAAAACATAGTGATTCTTAATAGTCATTCCTTAGCTAGTTAAGATTTTCTGGATATAAGCTTGACACAGAGGCGGCACTGCCATAACGCTTTAGCTTATTTCTCAAAGTTGACCTAATTTGACTCCCCATGGTAACCGCTACCGATCAAGCCAACCGCATGCTTGTTTGTCACGGTATCGATGTAAAAAAGTTAATGTTCTGAAACGCTACACTAATGGTCGCGTTTATCTTCGATCTAATTTAGCGCCGCCGTGTGAAAATTATCGACAGTTGATAAATTTACATATTAAGTTACAATGTTTTAAAATAACTAACGATCTAAAAAAGATTCCGCAATGTTATGTATCTAGGTGCCTTCAGGCCTCTTGTACACACACGTATTCGCCGGGAAAGTCGACGGGTAATTCGCCGTATGTATATAGGCAGTGTTGTATGAATCACTATGGGAGCTTGTTGACATTAATGGCGGAAAAACTTCACGGCGTGATAGCCGCACGATTAGGAAAACGTGCCGTGTAAAAAGGCCTTTGTCATCACATCAACGAACTTGTAAAACGTGATCAGTCAGACGGATATAAGAGAAGAAAAAAAATCTAAATAAGTAGCGAAAAAACAAGCACCTAAACAAAAATTACAATATTAAAGGTCTTCCGAACTAAATAAAATATAAATTAATTGACATAGATGCCCCCGAATTCTGAAACAACAATCAAAGTTACAATGCATCGCTGTCCGTTTCGTATCTGCTGACATGTGACAACTTAAGACAGCAACTTAGATTAAATCAAATTTGATTTAGGCAGGGCCTAAACGTGGACACTTTTGTGTCTTGTGTCAGATACAAGCTACCGATGAACATTTGATTTCTATAGAAAACTGCTCCAGTATGAAATCATAGCAGGGATGCTCATAGTAAACTGTGTCCGAACACCGCTACAGGACTACTACTACTGATGGTGTGCCGTGTCGGCAACAAATGGTCTTCGTTTGCGCAGCGTCTGAGTCTAAGGACAGCAACGATGCTTGACTTTCAGAGTCGTCTCTGAATTCGGAGGATAGTAAATCAAATAAATGATTTCACGCTTAATTAAGACATCAACGCGAAACTGTTCGATTCCCACCGTTCATGTGACGATCAGTTGTGATTTCAGTGCAATGTGATGTTGCTATTTAAGTATGTATTCAAAAATATTAGTGTCAACCCATGAAATAGCTCTGCATAGTTATAGGGCCTGATGGCCGTGGGTTTATTATCTTACTTGTAAGATAATAATTTCCCCCTCAATTCTCAGCATAATGTTCTATAAATTGAAAATGTCATTTGACTTAAAAATTATCATTAAGTGATACTCGGTCGTAACCTAATAGTTAGTTATAGTTCTCCATACAGTGCATCTAATCTAACTATTTAGTAAATTCACGGCATGATTAAAATATGTCACCGGGCCCTAAAATAATTTACATGACAACCGATAGCTATAATTTATTCTTTGCCACGGGTGAAGCTTAAATGATAATTATTAGACATAATTACCCATGTATAGGCAGGCATAAAAGTGGTTTAGAGTTTTAACCAACAAAACGATAGTATATTTTTTGCGTTAGCGTGTGCTTGTCAAGACAGTGTCATGTAAAAGTGAGCGTTTTATTCGATTACACTCGACTGCATGAACGTGTTTTTTCCTTACCTACGCATTAGTATCTTGTCTAGGGCCAGGCGAACCTCACGATCGGAGGTGTAGCAAACAGGATCACTACTAACCGAGCCATTAAGCCAGCAAGCAGTAATCATAACAGCATAAATTATTTACAAGATTGGCGAAGTTCAAAGCATTCTATTTCTTTAGTGTGTAATATAAGTTAAAAGCACGTCTTGATGCAAATTGCACCTTGAAACCACAGACCACTAATAATACTGATTATGCAATTGTCAGAGCTAATTAAGGAGCTGTTTTTTAGTCGGCTGGGGGACATCAGGATCGAAATACGAGTACATCATCTTGTTAAACTGGTCCCTCACCGGGAGCATTTTCCTGTAGCGTAACGCCACAGAGTCGAGCATTATATCAACGAGGGAGGAGAACCGAACATTAAAGTGCACAAACTGTAATGTTACAGATTTTAGCATTACGTTGGTGAGAGAAATGCACCGACCATAACAGTGCGCCACTTGATGACACAATGTGTAATATTTTTAAATAACTTCCCTGAAGTTTTGTAAGGCAGTATTGTAATGTAATACTCAAAATCAAATCTGAAATGTACATTACGGCGAATGGTCGTAATGTCAGGGTGGCAGTAGGTACCGTATCTAATGTAATGCTCAAAATCGAATCTGAAACATTACATTACAAGCAAATGCTCCAAGTGAGGGATTTACAAGTTTCTTTACTGTACATCATACTCGTAGGTCTATCGTTACCGCTTCATTACCGTTTTATTATTGATAAAATAATAAAATCTCGTTTTAATGATTGCCACAAAGTGAGTAACCAAGTGGTGGGTAGATGTAGAATAGATACACCTTCCAGACCACCCTCAGGTATAATGTCTTCGTAAGTTGTATAAGGCAATTGCATGTTTTGTGCCTGCTTCCTTTTTAGTAGATTTGAGGAAAATAGTAAAGTAAATCAATAACAAAAATCTGAGGTACCTAATGTAAACTAAATTAATTACAAAAATGTATTTAGCCGAACTGTAACCGAGAACTACTGCCGACAACTGCTATGCAGTTTGGCAGATTTATTTTTACATATTAAGAATGTATTTTTGGATATAAATGAATAAAAAAAAAACCTTTATGTATAAGCTATTCTAAAGTTACCACCTAGCCTTAGGTCGCTGTTCCACCAGAGACGTGTTAAGCGTTCTAGCTGAGGATGTGTATGATATCCACTAGTAGATAAGGATCGTTTTTCATAGCTTAACTTAGCCTTGGTAGAAACGATTCAACGAAGCTATTTTTAGGGTTCCGAGCGTCGAAAGGAAAAAACGATACCCATAAAGGATCACTTCGTTGTCCGTCTGGCCGTCTGTCTGTCTGTCAAGACCCTTTTTCTCAAGAACGCGTGGAGGTATCAAGCTGGAATTTATATCAAATACTCAGGTCTACTGTCCCTTGGAGCTGTGAAAAAATCAAACTTCTAAGGCAACGCAATTAAAAGATCATATAATAAAAATATTTTTAATAAATATACCTACAGGTTTGTACGTAACCCTCGCACTTGGCCGGTGTTTTTATATGAAGGGATGCGGGCTGCAGTTGCGAGCAGAAGGTGTAAGCCAAGGCTGAGCGAGTGATGCAGCAAGTGCCATTTTGCCACCGATCTACCTCGCACGCATCATCATACGTACATTCAACTTGCTGCGCTACACCACCGCTTAGCATTGGTGGACATAGTTTCGTAGCTTAGCTTTGACCTCGCTCACTGCTTAGCTGCCTATCAAATCTCTGGTGAAAAAGCGGCCTTACAGGGCCGGGAACACGCGAGTGACACATTTGGTGTTGCACGTATCCATAAGTTCGGAAGTTGTAGAAATCGTCGACTATCGGGAGGACCACATGCTTGCTTACCACCTTCTATAAATAAATGAAAACCAAAAAAAACTACTTTGTTAGTCAGTGTATCTATCCATCTACCAAAAATTAAGTAAGACTAATTTTATAACCCTCAAACTGTGTTAATGAGAACCAAAACATATTAATGAGATATCACTTAGTCCAGAAATACCGCAATTTTTAAACGAGCCTACACGGAATCGGTCGGTCACGAAATATAAATTAGAAAGTTTAGAGGGTCCCATATGAAATATTTAAATCAGACCGGTCGCCAATTAGTTAGAAACCAATAAGGTGTTATAAACTAAGTAATAATATGAGCGCAACTAGTTACCAGTTGCGTCTTCGTTTAGGTTAGGTATTTCCAATGTACCGTGTCTTCAGGGATTAATAATTACCTGAAACAAAGTACCAGTGCCTTCATGTGTTAGTCAATATCTGGAGTTTATGACTTCATTAGAGCGCGTTTCATCCCATACTTCCTATGCCGTAATATTGGCACCCCTACTGTAGCCAGTCACTTAGACCAGTACCTAGACTAGAGTCTAGGTGCTGTCAAATACTGTCAGTTATTGTAAATTTTATAGGTTTTTTAAAGTTTCTGCGTTTGAATCATGCCAAAAACATTAAAAGGTGGTGGTAAAGAACAAATAGTGTTATGGTAAAGAACTCTTGAAAGCGTGATAAACGTCACGAGGCTCCAATGATTCCAATATAATATGTTTACAGATTAGTGAAATAGGGTTACCAGAAATAGTATTCACCTACCTAGCCCTGAACTGCAAGAATGGCAGACTGGCTAGTTTCAAATCATAATTTCTAATAAGGTACTTACCTACTTAAAATATTATTTAAGAATAACATCAATTTTATTGAAAAAGGCACAACTTAATACAAGTGACTAAAATGTTATAATGTGATATATTTTTAGAATTGTCTCAGTACCTACCCTTTCATCAAATACCAAACACAATAGGTTTCAGAGAAAAAGATTTTTTTGCCATACAAATAAAAATGTCGCCGGATAACTACCTACTCCCCTTTTTTATTTTGCCTTGCTACGGGTCAAATTAATTCGTATGGCCTGAAGATCAATTGTTCATGCCTTTAACACCATTTGCAGGTTAATTTAGCGTACCGCTAGCACTATAGGAACTATTCGGTGAAACGCACTATAAGGGACTGTGATGTCAATCGTGCATCTGGTCTAAGCTTAAATTTGCAAGCATTTAATTTAATTCAGCTGTATCCTTTACAGGTTTAATGCACATAAACATTAATCGCCCTTATTACCAACCGTAACACTGAACAATGAACATAAACATAGAGTCTTACCTACTTATGCTTAATTGTTCCAACAAATGGTCTTTATTTCAAAATTACAGACTATTCTTCGAATATAATTATTATTAACCGTGGCTGAACCACTAGGTTCAGCACCCGAACTCAGATTTTGGAACGTATGGTCCTAAGTTCAAATCTGGCCAGAAACAAAATCTTTGTGTTCATTGTTAAATATCCGACTAACTCTCCGGTGACGGAAAACATCGACAAAAAACCAAATCAACCCGTTTAACGGCGGCAGGCTCACCAGCTACCACGTTGGGTTCTGATACCATTGGTGAAAATGGGCTTCTGAGTGTTTCGTTCACCATGACGGCACAGTCACTTGCCTCTGACTACCCCGTTTGGGATAAAGTCGTGATGGTATGTTATAATTATTTTTAAATGGTGATTTTTTTTTATACAAAGTTTGTATTAAACAAGTAGGTAAACTGACCGCATACTACCTCGAACCTCTAGCTACCGCAGCTAGGGTACGGATAAGGGGAACTTTTAAATAGCCAGAAAGAAGAAAGAAGTTACCCAGCTGGCCAGATATCAGATCCCTGATGAGTTCTGGCTACTTCACTCGCCAGCAGGAACGCAAAACTGCCAAAGCAGAGTTATTTAAATCATGAAGAAGTCTCTTGAATGTATTCCCACCTAAAATTCCCTTAGGATCCCGGAAATAAGGTTCTGCAGCTTCTAAAAGTATAAAAATTCTTCAAGATTGCAGAAAGGCAGGTCCCAAAAAAAATCCTGATTCAATTGTCTGTAACTATGACTAAAGTTGGCAGACCAGCTGACAGTTTTATCCAATTTTATGTATTTTTTTAACAGCGTGAATAAAATACCCATAAAGGGTAAAAACATGATAAAATGATTTAGAATCTACTTACTTATACATATTTATGTGAAACTTCTGAATATCACAGAACTTGTGTTCTTGCACTTCCATGTATAAATCTGGTTCCTAATTATGTAGTTCGTTTATATGACTTGTAATATTAAAAATCAACATGTATTTCGCACGAATGAATTTTTATGATGCTATAATCACTAACTGCGTGTTCTTTCGAATCTAGAGTTAATCTCGGCCGATAAACGTGAAATGGTGAAGTCAAGTAAACCATTTCATTAAAAATTGCAAAGAAAGTTGGTTTTGTTTCGTTTTCAATGATACGATAAAAATATACATATTATACGTACGTGGGGAAGGGACATACCAAAAAAACTAAAATTAGCTAAATTAGTTAAATTGATTAATTGCTTTAAAACTATACATTGTTCATGAAGTTACGAAGGCTTTATGAACAATGTATAGTTTTAAAGCTTTAATTTTTTAAAACAAAAATATAAAATAGTAAAAAAGATTATCACGGAAAATACGAGAAAAAACTCTCAAACTTTCAAACATTAACTTTATACAGGGTGATAACTTATCACAGCCAAATAAAAAGTGGCCCACTGACTGTGCCAACATCGAATACTTATGCAAAAGTAAACTGTCCTGCCGTGTGTGCCTATCTTGTGACATGTACCTAAGCAAATATAATACGACTGAATAAATCATCTTATACCTAAACATCTCTTAACGGCCTAAATATTATAAATAGCATGTACAGAAATATGAGGACGATGTGATAAATGAGTGTATTAAAAAAACCGTTCATAAAACATTAAAGCGTGCCTGATTTTTCGCATTAATCACATTAGCTAATCATATTAGCTTGTCACATGTCGTAAAAATATAGGATGTTCAGAAAATCTAGTCCAACAGGTTTATAATTCGACTGTTTTAATTTAGTAAACAATAAAATACTGTGATGTCGCCGCCCATTGTGTTTCTATTAGACCGTCTGAAAACTCGGAAACTTGGAAGATCTTATAAACAGTTAATCAACAACGATCAAATAATTATTAAAAAACGACAAGTACTAAAACGGCAACAATCGTTTTAATTTTGTTATAAATAAATTAATAAATAAATATCCCTGGACATTATTCCACACAGCGCCATCTAGCCCCAAAGTAAGCTAATTAAAGCTTGTGTTATGGGATACTAGACAACGGATAAACTTACTTAAATACATTTTCTTTTGTAAATACATACTTATTATACATAGGAGACACCCAGACCAGTACAAACAGACATGTTCATGCACACAAATGTTTGTACTGTGCGGGGATCGAACCCGCGACCTCTGGTGTAGTAGCCAACTTCTTAACCATTACGCCAAGTCGGTCGTCTAATAAAGTTATAAGAATACGATATTGCAATTCAATATGATTTGGTAGCGTTGGTGCCAACTTAGGTACCTACAAAGGTAAATAAAACCATAAACCTCCAGAATAATAAAAGTGTCATTATGTCCACCCTGTATAGAAAAATACAAATGTATGTCTTCTGTTAACATTCGAATCAAAGTCTAATGAAGTTGTTTCTTTTTTAAGAACGAGATTAAAAACTAAACTTTGTAACTGCTTTTAAATTTGCTTGTAGGTTAATTTGAATCAGCAAATGTTTACTTTACTTGTGGATTTATTGACAAAACATATATTTATCATAGGAAAACAATACTAAGATGTTATTGAAGTACGTTCATATCTCTTGTCTTGCCGAAACAATCAATCAGACAATATAATAATAGATACTTACTTGAATTCTCAAACAGTAATCAACCTAAATAACTTTCTTCAAAAGATGTTTTGCGGTAAACCAAGTTAAAATGATGAATGAAAAATGAACATTTTAGGGGTTAAGATACCTACCTACTTCAGTTAAAATGCTATCGTTTTAAATGATCACATGAGACACCATACTACTACTTATTATAATAACATACTCACTGCATGTTATGAATAAGCTTCATCAATCAAGGCTATATATGTAGTTCATATCAATAATAATAATAATTAATACTCATCGGGCTTCATTAATGAATTAAAGCAATCATTAACGTAATTAATTTTTATAACTTAATTACAGTATTAGAAGAAAGCAGCGTGATAATTAAAGAAATATTTTAAATTGATAGTTTCTTTTACTATGTTTATTACAACAAATAATTCAGTATCAACTTGCGAAAAACTCATCTACATCATAAATTTAGTAGAATATTCAAGAAACATCGACTTATCTAAATGCAATATGCTCCTTAAATTCATTAAAAGTGAATACATTCGAATTTATTTTAAATAAAAAAATGCTATAAATCTCCCCGTCTGACTTAATTTAAATAAAATCTTCTCTTTAATTTTATTTAAAAATGATTTTAAAATCTGATCTCATAAATGGCTTATGATTACGCTGTGATAAATAGGCTTGATATGATAATGAGTTATTTATCACAGAGTCAATGGGAAAGCAATCACACGCCGACTCGAGGAAAAGTCGTGGCGTGCGGCGAGGTGCGTGCGGAGACGATCCGTTCGTCGTCACGATACGGACGCTTAAATGTTTTCACCTGATTCACAGGGGATGGAAGTCAGTGTTTTTTTTGTCAATACGAAATGATCCTCAACTTTAAGCGTTAAGTGAAGAGGCCAAACGTAAAGACGTGCGACTAGTAAAATGCTGCGCTAACTATTGCTGAACAAGTTCTATTATATTGTTCTATGTGGTCTACAAGTTCTTTTAGCCCAATAACTCTACACAAGCAATTGCCCTATCTCTAGCTAGATCTTCATCGGCACTACAGTAGAAGATGAGGGAGGATTTGCTGCTGCCATTCATGTCCTGTGATCATGTTCACATACGATATTATTTCTAATAACGTAATTCTGATAACGTAAGTAAGACCCATTTTAAAATTTTCTATATACTTAAGTTGACTTGCTGGCGTACATAGGTAGTACCTACGTCATTTTGGATCATCATCATCATTTCAGCCGAACGACGCCCACTGCTGGGCATAGGCCTCCCCCAAGGATCTCCACAACGATCGGTCCTGCGCTGTCCGCATCCAGCGGCTTCCCGCGACCTTGACCAGATCGTCGGTCCACCTTGTAGAGGGCCTGCCCACGGAACGTCGTCCGGTACGCGGTCGCCATTCGAGAACCTTTCCGCCCCAACGGCCATCGGTTCTCCGCGCTATGTGTCCCGCCCACTGCCACTTCAGCGATGCAATCCTTCGAGCGATGTCGGTTGTTTTTGTTCTCCTGCGGATCTCATCATTACTGATTCGATCGAGCAGGGAAATACCAAGCATCGCTCTCTCCATTGCTCGCTGGGTGATCTTGAGCCTTCTTATGAGACCCATAGTAAGGGATGGATGGTTATCCTAATTCCTACCTTGCCTTGTCTGTCAAGCAAGAGGACGTAAACCTTGTCTAATCTGAAATGACACGCCACTCCATCGCATTCAAGCACAAATAAAGTAAGAAAAGCCTATATACTGTCCCACTGCTGGGTAAAGGCTTCCATCATTGAAATTAAGCCATCGCTACAATGGGTGGATAACAGCTTCGTAAAAAAAATACGGTAAGTTAATGGACGCAATAAACAAGGAGTTCAGCGCGTCATTTCTGGTTAGACATGCTCTGTGTGAAGAATGTGAAAGACTTAGTATTCTGCATAACTTTAAAGGCTTTTAGAAGAATCGTAATATAACATTGATGTCATCAAGATCTGTTATTAAAGTCGTTAGTGTACTTCAAATTCAAAGAATAAACAGTAAAAATATTCACACGGTGTCAAGAGTAACAACTTTTCTAAAGAATTGCTTATTAAAGCTTATTTGTAGCCTACTGTGGCACGCGACGCCTTTTTCTCTTTTTTGCGTAGCCTCAGGAATCCAATCACGAAGATTACTTCCTCACAGACAAATTGCTGGGAAAATAGTGAAAGGGAAGTTGCAGTCGTATCAGTTGGCATCGAGGTGGATGAATTTTCTTGATGAACCGTTACTCAATCGACAAGTGAGCGTTTTTGGTCCTATAATTAAATTAATAAAAAAATCTTTGACAGGTTTGGACATAGATAGTTTTTGTGTTTGGCTACGAGATCGAATGAGAAATAAGGATACCTATTCCTAAAGAAAAACAAATCGTCAATCAGTGGGTGAACGATCATTCTAGGTGTGTTCATTTGAGAACGTCGTAGCCCAGTGGTTCCGCACCAGTTCAAATCTGGCTAGTACCAAAATCTTTGTGTTCATTGTTGAATATCGGACTTACTCTCCGGTGATGGAAAACATCGTTAAAAAAATCAAATCAACCCGGATAACAGCAGAAGGCTCACCACCTACCACGTTGGGCTCTAATACCATTGGTGAAAAGTCGGCTTCTGAGTGTTTCGTTCACCATGACGACACAGTCACTTGCCTCTGACTACCCCGTTTGAGATAAAGTCGTGATGGTATGTATGTATGTATTTATTTGAGAGCTGTGGTTGGCTGTGGCCTGGGGGAGATTTTATAGTTAAACTACAACATCACAAATGTAAAATGTTTCGGTATAGGCGCGCCTAATACCTACTGTCCCTTCGTCACTTGGCTTTCTGTACCCCTCCCACGAATTGACACCAACCACAGCCACCAGCGTCTGTGGAGACATTTTTGTATGGAATTTCGGTACAGCTCCTTTAGTAATTAGTAATAGAACGTAAAATAGCATACAATTGTTATAGTACCTACGTTTACGTGAGGCAAAGTTATGGTGGCGGAGAAATACTGTTCTCCGTCATGGCAACAGCCATTTGGTTAACCCTAAAAAATAAAGAATAATAATTAAGCATTTATGTCGGACCGGAATCCATACCATAGTGGCAGTAGCAAAATGAATATCCTTATCAACAATTAGTACAGAAAAATTTGTTTAAAAATGAAGACAAAAAATAAGACACTACAACAAACAAATTCAAAATAAAGCCTTTTTCTTTCAATCGGTAACAAACATTGGTCTAAATGAGATCAGACGTCTGTTAATTACGTACACAGGGTAAAGTGATAACTGCACTCAGTCAATTACTTTCATAATGAACCAGATATCAAAATACTTGGCACGTGTATCGAAACAACTTCGTTTTGTGAACAAAATCTCATATAATTAACGTGGTTGGAAATGCATTTATTGCGTGAGTACGTTTTCTAGGGCGCCTGACAACGCGCAATGTAGGTAACTGGAGAAAACGATAAATCCTGAAAGTTTTTCTTTTGGCTATAAATTTACAAAAGGCATTAACGTAATTATTGCATTCTGGGGGCCTACTCCGGCTTAAATTTACGAAGTTTCGTGAAACTTTGGAAGGGTAAAAAGGACACTAAACTCAGTGTGTTATGGATAGGTTTCATGCATTTTGTACAATAAAATATGGTTATTAGAATACCAAAAAATCAACATCAATTTCGCACGGTAAGTATGTTTTTTTAAAAGACTGAAAATTCACGTAACTACATGCTTGACGAACGAGAGTAGGGCACCAGTTTTATTGACCGTTCGAAAAAGTTTTTTGAATTATTCAACGATAAGTTTTTGTTGGTTTATCTTGCGATCAGTCGATAGACGATGAGCGGATGCGTTGTTTATGTGAATTGAGGTTTGTCTAGCTTTAGGATTTGCTGTATTTTCAATCTGCACATAGTCTTCCCCTAATAAGTAAATAAAATTATTTTCTTTCTCGATAGCGTTGCGTAGATCCGGCCTATAGCGAACGTCGTTCATTAATTTGATGAACTCCTATAATTATCTTTATTTGACATTTATAGTAAGCTCTTCATAAGGTTCAGGATTCAGATGATCATGGTGCAACTGGTCATAAATGTCTTTTTATTTGTTTTTATAATTATTTATTTGCACATCTTGTTTAGAAGATATAGACATATGTGCATACAAAAGGGTAGCCTCATCATCCTTCAGTTGAATTTAATTCAGATTAGATGTTTTGTGATAGTTTGCTGTTTCAGTGCGGGTTTGTTGCGTTGTGTCAGTCCTACTTTTTTATCAGGGGCTCTCCTCCAGAGCAAGATTCGTAAATATTTTCAACGCTAAAACGAATAAATATTTGTGTGATATGTATTTTGTACAGCTAAACATAGTGCTTATTTTACCAAAAAAACTAATAATTCTTGTTATTATAAGAACTAAAACTTCGCGTTCGACACGTGGACATACGGGACGGGAGTAGACCTTCGAAACAATATGTGTCGAATGCATGTGGCCATATGCAACGGTGCGTTTACACCAAGCGAACGAATGCTCATTTTATCTCCTCTCTGTCAAATTATCTTTGTGTAAACAGAGACAGACAAAGAAAATTTTGTAGGGTTGGATTAGAATGAGCATTCGCTCGCTTGGTGTAAACGCACCGTAAGTATATCAACAGCATCGCGAAATCGCGACCCAATGAACTGTCAGTAGCGACACATTTATCGGCCGTTTGGCACGTTATGCTGCTGTCATAGGACATTTTTCAAAAGTTCTGTAAAGATTGACCAGTACGTCTTCCCCGAGTTGCCAATTTTAATTTACGTTATAAAAATTGTATTGGGATGTCACATGACATGACATGACAATGTCAATCCCAATATATTTTTTTACGCGAATGATAATGTTAATTTAAAGTGGCAACTCGTGGTAGACGTCAGTCATCCTCCGTACTAACATTTGTAACCGTGAGTTATGTTTCACATAAACACAAGCTTGTTTGTTTGGTAAATTGAAAAGCATTCACGCGTAGACGTTGGCAATATCGATCAATAAATAATTCCACTTGGACGTGTATTCTTCGAATGCCATATTTTAGCAATTGACGTGACCTAAACAGGCTGTATTAGCGGTTTCCGATCGGCGGTGTTGTAATACCTATTTGTAAATGAACAGCGAAATTGTAGATAAATGTTAACTTGTATTTCAACTTTGTAAAAATTAGGAAATTAATTGATGCTCGAAATCTCGCTAGGTCATTAAAGCCACATTTACAATTAAGGTCAACTCAGTTGTCCTTTTTAACATTTTAATAACCTACTAGGTACATGGCTCCAAGCCAAAAAGTTTCCAAATTCTCCCTACCAAAGAAAGTGATCATTCTGTTTAAAACCGTATCGTTAGGGCATAAGATTTAAAACTACAACTATACTCGTAAATTCACAGACTTTCTGCAGTACCTACCTACTTACTACAACTTTAACAATAATACTCGTAAATCAGGAACTTTCCCAAATTGAATTTACCTTGTGTAATTGTCGACACGGTTGGCTCGAATTCATTTCTGAGACCCATACAGCTCAACATTCTTACGTTAAATACCCTGATTTGTTTGCGTTAATACGGTAAATTGGACATAAGCCCGCAAGTTAACTTGACTGGGTGATATTTTTTCGATTTTATTTCAGCGGATTTGATGTCAAAACCAAACGAGGGATTCAAAAAATCGAGGCTTGATGAAAAATAAAATGAATTACGTAATGTAAATATTAAAGGTAATAAAATAGTGTAAATTATCTTTATTGTGCAAAGGAATAAATTAAAAGTACATTTGGTACCTAATTACTCCTAATCATGTACAATTTGGATAATACACTGTCCCACTGCAGAGGAAAGCCTGATGTAACATTGAAATATAATCAACACTACAATTGATTGGTTTCAGCTTTATCACCATAAAAGTTATCACACTGGTCACAAAGCAGGGTAATTATTAGAAAAATCTCACTTTATTAAGTAAGTGTCTTAATATTAGGGCACTTACCATCACTTACCATCAGGACTTCAAGCTATTTTTACCTCCATATATCGAGTGAAGAGTAGACTCTTTCTAATCAATCGACGAGTCGGTACCTGCCCCATGAACCATGCATAAATGTCTTGGTTTTCACCAATCATAAGGTCAAACCCCAGTTATTTAAAATCACGACGAATTAATTTGGTATACACACGCATGTGATGTCAAACAGAACACATTGACCGATTTAGCACAGACATAACAATGATTCTACTACGTCATCACATCTTTCAAAATTGTATTTATCAGCAATGACCAAAATATGAGGTTTAAGAATGAATAATTGCCATTAAATTCTGTAAATCATCGGTGATAATGATCAGATCACCTGCTAGCTGATCTAACTGTGCTTGAAGTCAAATTTGTTCCACATCGTTGTTTTTGGGTGATGTATCTGTTATGTTGTAATAATAGTTAAGATTACTGTTTCGAGGCTTTATTGGGTAATTTAATTTCTATCTAGCTCACGATGCCTATCGTACGAGATAACATCGTAGTGTTTTCGTAGGTTACACGTTTAGGTATATATTACAGGCAAATGATCCATGCTTTTTTTAAATTGAGGCATATTCATGGGTTCAGACCGTCTAAAATCAGCCATCATAGAGCCTTATCATTTGTAGTGAACTTTTTATGGCTGTTAAACATGGTGATCATGATCTTCGATGAAATATTTTCTCAGGTGTCTCCATTTTCACTCATTCTTACATGTTATTCATAACAAATGTCCTAAAATATCCCAAAAATATTGTAATACAAATACCTAACCTCTAGGAAATTCAACAAATATACTTGTTCAATGTCGAATTAATTATAAAACCTACCTAAAATAACATTAGTTCGTTAGTAATGTAGCCGTCTTTTGGGCGAAATAAAGTAGGTCTCCAATCTCGTGTACCTATGCCCTGCTCCAATACCTGCCATCAATAACAAATCCAACCACAACATTAGGCGTAGCTGTCGGCCGTCTAGGGAGATCCGCCCCGGATGGCTATCAGAGCATCCAGCTCTAATGGCCGACGGCGACGTGATTGAGTGCAGGCGACATCTTGTGATAAATAGATTGTGCAGAGGCGTCAAGTTTATCTGACATCTCTTGAGGACAAACTATCAAAGTAATCTTTCTCATATTTTGATTGTAGTCAAAACATAGCGGATGTTGAACAGATCATCGCAATTAATTTAAAAAAAACGGCCAGATGAATATTGGCTACTGTTATATATTTCAAGACATTTATTCTCTCAATATTTTATCTATATGTATCTATAGATTAGGCCAATAGATGCTTGTAGAGAAGTTCTTTGATAGTTCTTGTGATATTTATAGGTATATGTCAGTACCTGTATGATCCTTGAATATAGCATCGATTGTTAAAGTGTAATAATTATTTGGTGAAAGTACTGTCACAGTCATTATAACACATAAAAAGTTACCTAGGGCAATGAACAGTCTGTACCGCTACCATGATTTGTTGGCCCGAACTAAAAGGTTCGGTGACTCGTTTCTTTGTCGTACCATCCAGACGTGGAACGCTCTTCCAGCACATGTGTTTCCTTCCTCGTATAGTCCCGGGTTCTTCAAGCGGGGCGTGAAAAGGCATTTCTGCAGACCTTCAAGGTGAGGATGGCCAGCCCAGTGATTCGTTTGAATTACTGGGCTTGTCAACCTCATATCTGGACCTCACGACCGCTCTCCATCAGGTGGATTGAGGTCATCTTGACGGGCAATATGAAACAAAAATTACACTTGGGTACAGCGCCTCCAGTGAAAAGAAATGGAACTGAAAATGGCATATAAAGTTTCTGTAGTCAACTATCGTAGTTTAAGTGCAATGACGGAAGCTCATGGTAAGTATTCATGTGGAATAAACGTTACTAAGGAGATGATTATTTGTTTTTGATTTTGTTGTATGATTAGAATATACAGAGCAATCTTTCTTATCTCATATAATCGCTAATAAGTATTAACGAAATGGGCTTTGTACCATTTTCGTAAAGTGGTACACAGTTTTTTGAATATAAAAGTAAAAGAACAGATTAAGAATATATTATTTTGTCGGCCAAAAGCAAAAGCTGGTTACAAATCGAGGGTTTACTGCGAAAACCGCTATACTAATTAAGATAGGTTTGGTATATTAATTAACAAAATTTTGTACCGATTCCACCCGCTATCATTTCGGTAGCTCCTGTATTATCATCTCGCAAAGTAACCTTATTTACTTTATTGACACAGAATCATAACAGAAACTCATCACCGAGGAAAATTATTTCGGAATCGAAAGTGCAATGATTATTTATTTTTTATTGCACATGAAAACAAGTTACAAATGGCGGATTTAATGCCCGATTTATCTAATAATTCTTCAACCCTAATCTTTGGAGTAATACAGTATGTCTACCGTGAGTTTCCGTCACGTTAACGGCGCTTATTTTAATTATAAATGCTAAGTAGTAGTATTAGTAGTAATTAGCCTATATACTGTCCCACTGCTGGGCAAAGGCCTTCATCATTAAAATTAAGTCATCGCTACAATGGATGGGTATTGGCTTAATCACCACGCTTGCCAAATGCGGGTTGGTGATCACAAACCCGGGCTCTGTTCCGAAAAACACACTTTGCTCGACCTGGAAATTGAACACAGGACCTCCGGGTTTTCGGGCCGAGCTCTGGAACCACTCGGCCACGGAGGTTAAGTAGTAGAATAAAAATAAAATGTATAATTATATTTGTATTAGTGCCCTGACAGGGTCTTGTTTGAAACTACATATTTGTCTTTAATATCTTTGTACAAATAAATGTTTATGATTTATGATTTATAATCATTTCGTATAGAAATTTTAAATCTTTAGGGGCGTTGTACTGAAATCCCATCCAAAAAGGTCAACGCGCGTTAAGCGGACGCTAGCGGCTGTCATTGTTGTAAACTCATGGTAGACATAAAAAGCAGGTTATGTAAACTGTAAAAAGATAACAATAAGTATGGACTTAATCAGCTATGGGAAAAGGGGAATGAGCCTCATTTTATAAGATCGGCGTGACTATTCTAGGGAATATAAGGAGAAAAGTTGAAAACGCTTTCAAAAATGAAACAACACATTATGAAAATGAGTGTAATTCTGATAATGTATGCTGCTGGGTCGTAAATACGTAGACAAAAAGTAAAGTAAAACGTTGCAAGTGACTACCAAAGCACTACATCATGTTAGAGCAACGACATTAACACAAAAGTATATTTAACAGTTTGAAGGAAAATAACATTTTGTTTTATTGATGCGTTAAAATTTTGTCCCTTCTGTCCTGTGGTTATTCATCGAACTACATTTTGATGCTAGTAATGAGAGCTTATGGTTTGACGGCCACAAGAGAGCAAGGCTATTTTCACAATAGAGACATTCCAGGTTAAGATCAAAATAAAATATGAATTTGGTTTACTTCTACGACAAGCCCTTTGAGAAGCGAAGAAGCGAAATAACTAGGTGCAGAACAACAAAATAACTATGTTTATCTGTTACACCCCTTGCAGGTGTATGGCGCGTTAGGGCTTATTGGCCGTGGTTAAAATAAACTGTGCCTTAAAATTAGAAGCTTTCGGTGAATTTCGGCTTTCAGAATAGTAACGAGTAAAAAAAAAACTCAAATTTTAGAAAAGCTTATATTATTTATAGATTTATAACTTAAGATGTCAAATTTAAAACCGAAAAAAAGAATAGGGAGTGCCTAATTTAAAGTTCTCAATGTCTAGTTCCTTTAAAAATCTGGTGAACTATTTATTTCATTTTGTGCAAAAAATATCCTATCTTAACTCTGTGGAATTAATTTATTGGCAGTAGGCTGACATTTACATTCCGACAATTTTATAAAGCCTTGTTCGTACTTTCTATTGTATTCGTATTCAATTAGGCTACCTATATTGATACTAAACTTATGTAATTCTTAGTAAACTAGTAGTACGTTACCTGACTAGCATTTTCGAGCTTTTTAAAGCAGCCAAACTGAATTATTTTTTGGACGTATTTCAGACCTCGACCGATACAATTTAAGATATCGTAATTAGCAATGCGTAATTAATGTGGGTTACCTACATTCGCGATTTAACAGCGATACGGTTTTTGCATAAGCCGAACATAGTGATAGTAAGCCAATTTTTTTTTTATATTTAAGCTACTACTTGTAAAAAAAATTACATATATCTGGGACAAATATATCAAAAGATCTGACCTAAATCTAAGCTGAGCTAACAGTTTTTCAAAAATACTTTATAATAAACTCAAATAAATGTTTATTACATCAGTGTTGGTCCTAGGTGGCAATTGAGCTCACGATGACGGCCTCCCCATTACGCACATCGACCAAGCAAATGAAACAACATTACAGATACTTAACTAATCGCGGTATTTTCTGTCTTACATTACCTATTCTGTGTTTTTTTTTGACTATTTTTTACTGTTATCAGGAGCTAACGCACATTGAGGTCTTTTACAGCAATGTATATTGCCCCCTTGAGGTATTTCTTTAACCAGGTATTTGGAAGGTTTCAAAAATATTCAATGGCTGCACAAAACTTCCTAGTTTTGGAACGTATCACCTTTCTCTTTTAAGGACTCTTTAATGACTAACAATTTTTATTTTTGAATTTTTTAAATTAACCTTTGTTTTATATATGGTTATGGTGGTTTTCTCTCTCTTTGTTTTATATTCTTTGAGGTTTATTTGTATCAAAATGACACACTGATTGCTTTACTAACGCTTGTTGTAAACCCAAAACAAATTTAAAAGAGTAACTGCTAGTTTCACGCCGGGTCTTCTCAGCAAAAAACAACTCCGACGCGGTGGTAGAGTCGCATTATGTCTGTATACTGTGTATTTATATATCCATATTATTGACGATTTGCAAGTACTGATACAGTCTATTTGAATAAAGTTATTTTAGTTTGAGTTTGGACTTAATGCTTAATCAAAGCTTGTTCAACGCATGCGGACTTTATACAACTTTCAAAATTTAACTGATACTTGTGTGTTTTGTATTTGGTACTGATTCCCATCTCGGGCCAATGTACCGTGCTGTTGTATAACTTGAACACATAAGTCACATGCAACGTTCAATTAAATTTACGACTTTTTCATGTTATGCTAGACCAGAAGATTTATACGTAAATGGAGTTATTAAAATGTCATTTTGCTGAGGGTAATTCGTGGTTCATTCATACGGTAAATCATCACTTTCACTTACGTTATTTTGTTTCGTAACTCTATTGTGACCCCGGCATAATTGGTGGCGTTAAAATTGGAATTATCTTGTGAGTACTTTCACGAAAACAAATATAGTTACACGCATTGCATTACCTTCGTTAAGAAATTCACTAAGTGCACTCTTACAAAGAGTTTAAATGCTAAAAGTAGCGCGAGAAGCCGGTCAAAGACCTTGAACCGAAATATTGATATTAAGTTAGGATTTTTAAAAGTTACAACGAACCAGAGTTACGAAACCACACCTTAATAATTTCAATCACGTGAACCCTATGCTAGTTAGCTAAGTACCTTTATATTAAAAAATAAATAATTACTATGTTCCTCTTCGCGAGGAGAAATTTTTTTTTTTTGATCTGACCCCAAACTAAACTGAGCTTGTAATATGGGCGTCAGAGACTGATAAACATACTTAAATATTTCTAAATACATACTTAAATAGATAATAACACCCAGACACACAACAAATATAAATGTTCGTCACACAAATATTTGTCATGGGTGGGGATCGAACCCACGACCTCCGGCGCTAAAGGCAGGATCGCTGCCATTGCGCCAACAGGCCAGTCAAAAAAGGGCGCACAAGTCGTTCTTTTTGGTAGTCTAACCAAAGAATCCATCGTTGATCGTTTCTGGATTCGGGCATAAGCCTGTTGCTAACCTAGCCTCAACCTAACCTCAACTAACTGGTAATTAACAACTCACTCGTATTTGTTTTTCCCAATTTAAAAAAGCTTAGTAATTTTGCACCGGGGTAGACCTACAAGTTTCTGTGGCTTGCAACTGGCTAAGGAAGGCACATGTGCTAATTGTGAACAACCCTACCCTCATCTTGTAATCCTTGCTCACTGCCTTATTAATAAGAATCACGTCATGTAATCGAAATACGACACTGAAGAAACCATTTGAAGCAATAACTTTTCAATATTTAGTTTAATCAGATCCTGTTTCTACAGTTCACGCTTTCGGCGATCAGTCAGCAAGCAATATAGCTGGCTCATTCGCCTCCCACTGCGCGTGCGATTATGGCCGATAAGATGCGTCAGTTGTCTATAAATCTTGCACCACGTGTTCTATATATTGTGTGTATATGTACACCATGTATTATATATATAAGGGCGGTAATTAAGGTGACCGGCGTCCGGCTAAAGTAGCTATTTTGGCTTTTTATGAGCCCATTGAGTGAAAAAAAGACCATCCTTTGCCTTCTGAAGCCTCAGCCTCGAATTTTGCGGGCAGCGGGGCGGCAGCGGCGGCGGGCGCGCTAGACTGGAGTGCACCGCTCGTTGCACGCCTCCGCCCCGCTGCACGCAAAATTTTAGGCTGAGGCCTAAAGCTTTAGCTAGTAATTATAGATTTTAAAGTTCAAATAATTTTCTCTTGACCTATTTTGTCTATATTAGGTACCTATTAATATTATAAAGAGGAAAAAATTGATTGTTACTTTGTTTGTAATGAATAGGCTCCGAAACTTTTGGGCCGACTTTAAAAATTCCTTCACCTATATGAAGCTACATCATCAACGAGTGACGAGCAATTTTTTTTATTCAGGTTTTATTTTGTCGGGAGAAACCGTCTACGCGGGCGAAGCCACTGACGAACGGCTAGTATTATATAAATTCACATTCAGTAGATTAAGCATTGGATGACATTTGATAACTTATTCATAAAAGCTTGTCTAGACATTTAGGTAACGGATGGTTGAAGGCCGTGAAATCTTACGTGATTAATTATTAATTAGTCTAAAATGTTATCACAGCCGGTCCAAGGATGTTACATTTTATGATGCAGCGAGTGCAAATAAATTAAACAACAGATGATGCAATAACTGCATAGTAAACTTCTTGATGATAATTCAATTCGTCCGTATTTTAAGTAGGAATTTTGATATTTTCATATGGACTTATGCAATTCTTAAAAATCCTTGTCTAGTCTAGACTGATAAAGGTCTCTAGACGACTTAATTTGGCAAGAGTTCACTTTTCCTTAAATAATCTACTTGTAATACAACAAACAAATTTTAGGTTAAACACAACGTTGTCTGACCGTTGACACATTACACAGATCATCGATTACCAAGGATATTGGTGGGGACCGTTTGTTGATGGGACGTATGAAATTAAGTAAAAATATAGAATAACTAGAAAAATTCGAATTTCGGACCTTGAAGAAATCAGGCAGTATTCGAACCCGCGTCTGGGTTGGCAGACGCGGGTTCGAATACTGCGGAACACTGACGATACGAATACTGACGGACAATCCGGGTGGCTGCTCTAACCACTGAGCTACCGAAATCGTACTGGCCTTCTAGTATATGCTTACGTTGCAAGTCATTGTTATTTTTCTATCTTTAGATATGAAAAACAAGCATTGTTGAATGCTAAAATAACGAAGTAATGCGTGAACAAAGTTGTCGAGCTACGTAATCATAATTTTATTGCACTAGTGCACGACACATTGACGGCTAACAGATATAACCATTGCAGAACTATACTCGCTTTTAAGTAAGACTAGTTTTCCGCCCGCAGCTTCGCTCGCGCGGACTTCATTTTTATGACGTACAGGATTTTTTCCGACTTACGATACTTGATTCGCAATCCCGTCTTAGTTAGAGCCTACGTCCTTAAAAGAACCCCTATGCAAAATTTGAGACTCCTAGCACTTGTAGTAACGAAATTTCATGCCAACAAACTTTCAACCTCAAAAACAACCCCTTAAGGGTCGAATTTCGCAAAATCCCGTCTGAGTGAGCACCTACGTCCTAAAAAGAACTCCCATGCAAAATTTGAAACTGCTATCACTTGTAGTTTTTATATAATATATATATATCTATATATATATATTTTTAAAGCATAGCCGTTCAGCGTGGAAATGCTGCCTCTATCCTTGCTGCCATGCCACACTCACAGGATTTGTTCAACGACTGACGGTATTTTTAATTTCTTTTATTTATATAAATAGATATATATTTTGTTTTTTAGTTAGATTAATTTTAGGTTAAGATTTGTATATTGTATTAATAAATGTATGTTAGTATATAAAATGTATTGTTAGTAAATTAATTAATAAACTTGAAGCTGTTAACAAGATCGAATAATATTAATATTGCTCATTACCCTGAGTAACCAAGTTATTATTAAGTGTTTGAACCTATGGATGAGTCACCGCCATTAGAAAGATGTTAGTGATCATTCTTTGATCAAGATGAAATAATCTTACAAAACCAGTATTTTTGTCTGTTTTGTCTGTCTAACATTTCCAGCCAAACAATATATGACGATACGCCAAAATAATGAACCTGTATTTATTGTTGTAAAATACTTGGAAAGTTGAAATACATACAAATATGCGCCAGACAACACACCTCTTGTAATGGTCTCGAAGTAGGGATTAATATCCCTGTGTTACGAGGTACCACACAAGGAAATAAGCCAGAGGCGTCTCCCAGCACACCCAAGAAATAATTTAAAATGGGTTTCAAAATAAATATGTGCGTATGTTTAAAACTTTATTAATAAACATCTAACTTACAACATGTTTTTATTATTCGCTGATATCCTCATAGAGTTTTCTTAAGAACAATGAAAATTTTAGGTACTTTATAAGGCAGTTCGTAAATCTATTTTAGGTACTTCATCGTTGAGCTAACGAATACTCGTCAACAAAATGTTTACTAAATACTCTTTTGTTATTAAAAGTGTATGTGTTCATTCCCACTGTACGGCCTACAATAACGATACATCAAGATACGGGAGAGAAAAACATCGCAAGTAATTGTTCTTAAAACAAGGCAATAAGGTTTAAAATACACTAATCTTGCTAAGTGTTGTACGGTCTACATCTCCAACAATGTATAACTATTAAACGCTAATCACCGCCTGTAAAAGGAAAAGTCTGTCTTTATCATCACTTAGATGTTCACGTAAATTGATTCATAACCTTGGTACAGATTCTTGTGGTCGTCCCTGTTCTATACGTCTACCACGAGTTGCCACTTTAAATTTACGTCACCGTTCGCGTAAAAAAAATGTATTGAGATTTGAAATGACATGACATGACAATGTCAAATCCCGATACATTTTTTTTACGCGAACGATAACGTGTCAACTCGTGGTAGACGTACTGTCATATATTCCTATTTTCTGTTTTTTTATACATATATTGCCCCAACAATTGGTGCTTCTCCAGAATATTGAATTCGCCAGCGTCAAGTTTTTTGTTGATATCTTGGCTTTGGTTTTGGCTAGTGTTTGGTTTATTCTGTCGAATCAAAATGTTCAAAAAGCCACTTATGCAGTTAGCTGATTTTCTGTACCTATGCCTACCATGTAAGTAAGTAAGTAAGTAAGTAAATCATTTATTTGCTAAGAATTACATTGAGAAAAAACGATGGTAAAACAATGTCTGGACGGTGTTTTCGGCCTGCAGGCAGGCGTGCAAATTATTCGTACTACGAGTACATACGAGTAAAACATTTGTTATTCGTGCTAGTATTACATATTTATGCAAGTACCATAAAAATCAAATAATTTTTTTTTGCTTAATCAAACAAACAGTAGCAAAGCGTTAGGTAGGTACTATATTCAAAACTATTTTACAATAAAAACTTTAACTTATGTACATTTGAATGTACTTACACATAGTAAATAAATAAAATAAAATTTGAAATATACACTAATTAACTTGAGTATTCAACCCAGTCTTGTAAAATTAAAACGCTAGCTGTATATTCCTATACTAAACTAACTTAGTGAAGTACAAAATAAGAATAAGTTAAAACTACAAAGACATAAAATTATACTACAAAATCTAGATCATGATACAGGTATTCTTTCAAATTATAAAAACATTTATCAAACAGCCATTTTGTTAGGGTTTTGTTAAATTGAAGACCTTCAAGATTTTTCAATGATTTAGGTAATTTATTAAATAGGAGAAGACACATATTATATGCATTTTGTTTATATATGTAGCATTGACTAGGAGGTTTGTGTAATAAATGTAAATATTGTTTTCTAGGTCGTCTGCGAGATACTTCATGAGTACACCAATGACAGCCGCTAGCGTCCGCGTTGATGTTTTTGTGCGGAATTTCGGTAGAGCCCCTAGTCATAAGATATATAACCGAAAATAACATACAAATTTCTGTCAAACTCAATAAAATTTTCTTTCTGTAATAGTACCCAGTCTGTCTGTTTCTCACAAAGAGCATTTGAAAGAGGTTAAGATTCTATAATGAATGCTCTTTTTTGCGCTTGGTACCGTATTATGAACCAAAATGTATTGTGTTCGGTTTTAATAGGGTAGTTCCTAATTTCAATACTAATTTCTTGTAGGGTAGATCTACATTGACCCTTGGCTACCGATGAGGAGCAGTCTAGCGGTAAATGCCTTTCGGGTCGGACCGTCCAGTCGCTTTTATGAGATTCGGTTTGGCTCCCAATTTAAGGAATGTTCGGTGTGAAACTCATGGTAGACATACTAATTCTGTCGGACATAACGTTCGTCTATCCGATTGTATGCCACAGCTTTTTTGTTTGCTTATCATCAGTTATCAGGTTTCGAAGTTATGTACCTATTATTAATTAGTCGTGTCTATTATTAAGTAGTCTATTCTAATATTATAAAGAGGAAAGATTTGTTTGTTTTTTTTTAATATTGCCCGTCAAGATGACCTCACTCCACCTGATGGAAAGCGGTCGTGAGGTCCAGATATGAGGTTGACAAGCCCAGTCATTCAAACGAATCACTGGGCTGGCCATCCTCACCTTGAAGGCCTGCAGAAATGCCTTTTCACGCCCCGCTTGAAGAACCCGGTACTATAAGAGGAAGGAAACACATGTGCTGGAAGAGCGTTCCACGTCTGGATGGTACGACAAAGAAACGAGTCACCGAACCTTTTAGTTCGGGCCGCGTGCAACCCGGGAGTCCTGCGCCACCTGCAGCTGAGCGTGCCGGACCGTTACGTGTGGAGGCGGCGTCGCCCGCCACTGCTGGCGGTGCCCGTGGCCAGGACCAATTTATACAGTAAAACACCGCTTGTGCAAACGATCCGCTTGGTGAACAAAGTTCACGAGCGAATTGATGTATTTTCGGGCAATCTGAGTGAACTCGCAAGGATAGTGTTATATATAGCATGTTATGTTATTTAGGAATTTAGTCAATAAGGTACCATGTAAATAGCCACACTATCGCATTAGGTTTTGCCTGTAATGATAGATGTTAAGGATTTTGAATAAATAAATAAATAAAAAAAAAAAAAAATGTTGAATTGTGTGTGGGTGACGCCGTAGTCCAGCACGCGTGGTACGGGAGTGGAAAGGTGAGGGTGGGATAAGCTGGAATAACTCGTCAGAGCATTCCCCATCGTAGAAGCGATAGAGAACACTTTTGCAATTGGAAAGGCTCATTTGTTTGTTTGTATTGAATAGGCTCCAAAACTCCTGGCCCGATTTTGAAAATTCTTTCACCAATATGAAGCTACATTATCAGGAAGTGACATAGGCTTTTTTTTTCAAATTCAGGCTATATTTTGACGGGAAATACAGTCTACGCGGGCGAAGCCGCTGACGGACAGCCAGTTAAAAAAAATGGTTAATGTGATTTAAAAGTGCTTCATAAGGGTGCGTTTCCACTAGAGATGTGCGAGGATGCGTTGCGAGGAATGTGCTTGTTTAGAACCAACAGAATCGCGAAGCTAGGTAAATGAAGCGATTCTATTCGTTCATAACGAACAGATTCCTCGCAACGTCCTGGCGCATTTCTGGTGAAAACGCACCCATAAGGTCTATTTAAATAAAGATATTTTGACTTTTAAATTTCAATAAAGTACCTTATCTATTTACAATCAAAATGTTTTAATCAACATTTCAACTAATAATTAACACATGATTATGACAATAAAAAACAAATAGCTAATAAAAGTATTCTTTTTTTTGCAGCTAAAAAATAATTTTAAGTTGAAAAAACTTAATAATGTATTTAGTTCCTTGACAGAAACATGCGATTATACAAGAATTTGAATCAGGATTTCATTAATCATAGCTTGGTTTCCTATAAGCATTTGGGTGAATTACAACTAATGAGGGTCGTAAATTGTTTCGAATTCACAGAGATTTGAGATGTCATTCAATATTTGTATTAAATAGGAAAGTGGTCAGATATTTACGGTTCATCATCATTTAAAACAATCTACTTATTTAAATGAAAATGAAGCGTGGAAATGTTCGCACATAACTTCTGAACTTTTTTTCGCGTTCTTTTTTCGGAGGACAAGGATTGTAAAAAAAATAGGGAATTGACTAGTTTATTAAAATTATTTATTTATTAATGTTTATTTATTTATGTCATCATTAGACATGCTTTCTCGAGCGAAGACGCTAGTTTAAAAAGACGCTATTTATTTATTCGTTCGAATACAAAGATACAGTTACAATAGATAAAATTTTACCTCACGTATTTAGTAAGACGATATAAATATAAGGTTAGTAACCTTTGAAGACACGAAAACATTTCTTTCATTTAAATTAAAACTAAAACATTACTTTATTAACCATTACTCAGAATTTAGTTAAGTCTATCTTGCTATCTTGCGGGTATAGTAATTGTGACAAAAAAAAAATATATATATATATAGATTGTGGGGATGGAGTAATTAGTGTGGCTCGTGTTATTGTTGTTTGGTCTCACCATGTTTTGTTTGTAAGTTAGTACTTAAGATTTCAGTGTATTTCTCTTACAAGTGAATTATTGTATTCTTTTAGAGAAATAAATGTCTTAAACCTTAACCTTCCCAGGTTCCCTGAGGAAGCAAAATCACAAATGAAACGGTAATAGCGATTCTAAGAAAAAGCTCCATGAAAAGAAATTAGCTAGACTATTGCAAGAAACTCTTGAATTTTAAAGACAGTGATTATCAAACCATTCCTCCAGGCCGTGGTACGATAAGCACAGGGACGGCCATTTTGAAATCAATTTATGACGTCATAATAATATTGGTCGAGACATTTCCGATGAGGTTCGCCCATTGCCTAGCGATTGGAAATTATTGTGGCTAAATACGCTGACATTGTGTAGGTACAAACCCTTAGCTATGAGTTTATACCAAAACAGGTGCGGTCAACATTGGTTGGTGAATATTGATTTACCACCGTGAAGTTCATGATTGCATGCATACGTCTGCGTTATAGGGTTTATATGCGATTTTCGAATCAAAATTAATTAAATAACTTAATCAATGGGTTTTAGTAATACGAAATCATGCACTATTTAATAAATGAACCTTTCATTACAAATTAAAGGTACTTTACAAAACAAGGTATGACAACATTACCTTTACTGCACACATCGCAGACAGGGTATGGGAATACTCGTAGATGCGAGTAGACGTAACATACGGTTCTTTGCAGACATTTAAAAACCATCGAAAAAACCATCAAAATATATTTTGCACCTTACTTACCTTACTTTTTGTTGTCTGTTGTCTGATCTTTAGGGAATTTGATTGTCCATAGACTGCAAAGAAGGGTTTGTAAACGCAAATTACAGCGAATAAAAGAAATCTATGGACTGTAACTGCTTGTTATTAAGTTTGCTCCAAAGATTCATGTTGTGCCAATTATAAATACATTCGTGCTCAAGAATTAGGTAGATAACGGAAGTTGATATTAACGTTCGCATCGTTCTCATAGCTTACTATCGCAAAATAGGCTGCAGCGTGACTCTGCTATGTAAATATGTATCATACACCGCGTCGTACTACGCAACAAAACAAAAACATTCAAGCTACGGCAAAAATTCACACAACATAACACGCACGAAGGAAGTTGATACTTGGATGCCGAACAACGTTCGAATACGGCGTGCCGACATAACTATGGGAAAACACTGGGTTTGCATGCAAATTAGACGTATTGGATTTTCTTTTCACTTAGCGACAGCAAAATGATGTATTCTTCTTTGAATAACATACTGAATGGTATTTGTATCGTGACGGGCTGACAAACTAGCCTGATGACGACGCCTAATAAATTATAGGTCTTACTTTCTTCTACTGCTAAAAAAACCTCTTCAGTAATTTATATTTACCCATAAATACAGGATATGTGTACATTGCGGTTGATTTAAATCTTCTTAAACAACGCTGATGGGCCGGCAAACACCCACCGGGTTGTCTGATTGTAAGCGGTCGCTCGCAGTGAAGACATGCTCTATTATTGAACTCACTTCGTAGCAAAAGAGAGGTTAAAGAGCTTTGTTAGTTTAAGGTAAGGGTACCTATACCATCCATTGCCATAAATAGTTAATTACGACTTCTAACTTCATCATTCCAAGATTTTTGACGACGGTTATCATATTGATCAATCCATTAGTATTTGTTAGCAATATGGGTTTTTAAAAATGGCGCCCACTTATTATATATTTAAGCACGCAAATGTCAACCATCAACCAAATCAAACCTCGATCACGACTACGTTATTACGATACATCATCTGTTAGTTTTCACATATAAAAAAAACATAAATCTATATCCCAAACGGGACAGTCAGAGGCAAGTTGACTGTTGCCGTCATGAGGAACGGAACACTTAGAAGTCCACTTTTCACCGAGCGTATTAGTGTAAGTTTTCACAAGTTATGGAGTAAGTACTATTCAACCTAAAATATTGAAATCATGTATTGCTTAGTAATTTGTGGAGCTCAAAATGTATGCGTGCCGTATGATTTAAGTTTATGGAGATTTTTAGATTTTCGTATAGATGCTTAGTTATGATTTATTACCAATATGAATCATAAATATTTCTCGGAAGGTCCGGTAATCCTGCTCTGCTGCCGTTAGTATGTAAATCAAAGCAATTAATAATTTTTATATAAAACTGAACTAAAATGAATTGATTTAGTTTTACATCAGATACAGATCTTTCCACTTGCTACGGTCCTGACACACCTCTTGCGCTTCTTCCACTCTCATTAATCCTTTCATACATGCTCGTCGATTATGGGTACTCCTGACCTGACCTTTTCTGAGCACGTCTTGGACTTGTCCTAAGTACGTCCGTCTAGGCCTTCCCCTTTCAACAGCTCCATCCACCCTCGCCTTGTAAATTTTATATTACTTATATATGAATAGTCCTTAATATTATAATTATTTTTATTTATTGTTAATAAATAATATAGTGGTAAAGTCATGTGATATTGATTCACTCAATTCACAATTTCACACATTCGGTCAATAAGTAGAGAAAAGGTGCTAGGAATAGATTATTAAGTTTAAAAGTAATTATATCAACTTGAGGATTATAAAAATATTCTACTTTTATCTAACATGCATACCCATGAACTTGCAATTAAATTCAATCTTAAAGTGAAAATAGAATTCCTAAACACGATTCGTTCGCAGTGATTTCAACTTTCATAAATTAAACCATTTATGCAAATTGTAAACCGTAACTCGTATCACCAATACCTTACAGGTCAGTATAATCATGTAGTAAAATTAAAAGGTTCAACCTTGTTTTTATTTTAGAATAGTTATCTATACTTCTCCGTGGGGTGATCTTAGTAGTAAGGTCGTCTAAGCCGTAACTGTACGTGCCAAAATAGATGTTTTTTTTTTTCTACATGGCATGCATTGTTAGCCGCTGATGGCTTTCACAATTTCACCGGACAAGTGGGTGAGCGGAAGGCTCTCAACCCTTATACACACATCAAAAGTGTCTAGGGATCAACATATATTTTTGCAATAACTTTTCTCCTGATTGATATTAATTAAAATTTTCTTTAGGGATTCATCAAATAAAGTGTTTTCGTTTGTCTACAGTAACGATAAACCAAGTCACCTTTGCATTAATAAACAAATTTGCCATTTTCCTAATAAAGGGATTTTTGACATTTGAACCACTAACATTAAAGTTCGAAAAAAAGACTGAAATAACAGTTTTCTTTAAAATTTTATTGGGTAACTTAAACAATTAATAATCCGTGTTTCTATCGCGAACACTAACAACACAAGAACATCGGT
This sequence comes from Udea olivalis, assembly GCA_947369235.1. Lineage (NCBI taxonomy): Eukaryota > Metazoa > Arthropoda > Insecta > Lepidoptera > Crambidae > Udea > Udea olivalis. Next base: position 11,127,628 of record OX376359.1, read on the forward strand.
TTGACATACTCAAAATGAGTTCATCCAAATCACGCTGTGGAATGGCCGCCCATGTTCGTTGCAACAACAAAAAAAGGTCTTCTTGCGACTGGATACCCTCCATATTCGGCAGAGCTCTTCTCTGTAGCATATCCCATGCATGCTCAATCGGGTTTAAGTCTGGCGACTGAGCAGGCCAGGGCAGGACATTGATGTTAGCTGCGGCGAGAGTCTGTCTTACAACTCTTGCGGTGTGCGGTCGTGCATTATCATGCATTAACTGAAGTAAGGGACCGATTTGCACTTGTAGAGGAACGATGACGTCTGATACAATCGTCTCAGCATAAATTTGAGCGTTGAGGTTGCCTCTGATCCAAATCAACTCAGTTCTTCCGCCGATCCAAATACCCGCCCATACCATGATGGTTCCACCACTATAAGGATGGATTTCCTGGCAGGATTTTAATTGCTGTTGGCGTCCAGGGGTTCTCAAGTGTCGTATACGTCTTGTATCCGGTCTCATACCAAAACGAGACTCATCAGAAAAGCACACGAAACGCCATTGTTCTTCTGCCCAATTTCTGTGTTCAAGAGCCCATTGATATCGAATCCTACGATTGTGCATTGCTATAGGTGGTACCCTTAGCGGTCTTCGGGAATGAAGGTTCACTTCATGCAAGCGGTTTCTGACTGTTTGGTCGCTAATTAAGTTCCCTGAAGAGTGATGAAGCCTCACGGCTAACATCATGGCGGTTATTGTTGGAGCTCTTCGAGTTGTGATTTGAATGTATCGGTCTTGTCTCCGTGTGGTGCAGCGATACCGTCCTCCATGGCGCTCAGCCACGGTACCAGTGCTTCGGTAACGTGTCCAAAGTCGCCTGATAACACTCTGACTTGTATTCAGAGCTAAAGCCACAGTACGTTGCCGGGAACCAGCTTCTATCATTCCCACGGCTCTGAGCATTTCTTCCCTGCCTAAATGACGTCGCCGCTCCATAATAACGTTGGTTTTAATCAGTAGTAGGGAAACAGTAGCACTAATAATGTCTTCAATGCGTTGTATGTTTTTATAGGGAAAATATTGACAGCTGATTTTCATCTTTTACTCGAATTTGATTGACAGTTCCTGTTTCAAATTATGAAATGCACCAAAAAGGATCCATATAAATTTATAAAATCATAAATTTATTACAAAGCCACATCTCAATCTCAAGAAATCCGCATAAAAATGCTTGATCCCTAGACACTTTTGATGTGTGTATTTAAGTAACGTGCCTAAGGGCGCCCCAAGGGGAGACACGAACCTCGGCTTAGGGCGTTACTGGGAGATGACAAACGGACGTAGGTTTGAGGAGAGAAACGACCCGGCACGTGCCGGTTACGCGAATCTAAACAACACTGGGGTCGCGGCGCGCGTCCACGCCGGCGTGGACGATAGATCGGTGTGGTGGAGTGTTGGTTCTGCGCGAGTTGTCTGGCGGTGGCAATGGCTAGCGTGATAACATCGTCCGGTTCGGTAAGTGCGTGCCTAGGGCGGCGCGCCTTACGAATGGTGTTGGGGTCGGGCGTGTAGTGAGTCTGAGTAGAGTCGAAAAATGTTTGGGACAATTGCTTTAGGTGCTGCGAGATGGTCGGCAGACCTAAGTCAATGTGGAGATTTTCATTGCGTAAAACCCAGGGGGCGCCCGTAGCTTTTCGGATGAACCTATTCTGCGGGGCCTGTAACCTATAAAAATGGATGTCTTTTTAGAATAACGAACATAATCAATCTATTTTAAATCTTTCTAGAGATAAACTAACCTGTACTTTTGTAGTCCTTATTGTTATCTATGTAATTGGTCTCTTTGTGTAAGAATAAATCAATAAAGCAATTTTACCATATCGCGGGCCAAAATAACTGAGTTAAGTTCTTTACATGTAGAAACATATTAGTGGGTACTTTGCTCTACTTTGTTCATTGCTAGACAAAGGCTTCATCATAAAAATGTAGGCAATTTTGGCCTAAACACCACGCTTGCTAAGGGTTTTGTTATTCACAAAGCGGTTGACTGTTTCGCAACACATAATTTTAAAAAGATTTTACGAAATATAGAAAAGAAAGAAGAAAGAAAGAAATATCATTTATTGACCCTCATTATAGCACAATAAAATTAAATAATAAAAGTAACAAGCAAGGTAAAAAAAGTAAAAATATAACATTAAAAATTAAAACGGGCCAATCAGGACCCTGCCTCAGCATGTGTCGCTGCGGTACAAGACTGCAGAGACACTGGTGTTCTGGCAGGGCCTGTTGTTGAGTGTTCGTCGTGTGGTTTCTGTTGTGTACAGTGTATGCGTGTGTAAATAAATTTAAAAATGTGTTGCAGAAAGTGTCTTGAGTGCAAAAGTGACATAAAAAAAAGAAAAATTAAATTAAATGCAGTCTATGGTATGACAGCTGTCAGCTGTCACACTCATATGCCACATCATGGCTGCAATGCAATATATTGCCCCGTAAAACGCTGTTGTGGCAAGAATGGATGGGAAGAAACAAAAGAGCACAAAACGACCGTGTCAGAAAAGCTAAGTTCATAAAAATATCATATAATAAAAATATCGCCCAAGTAGCCTAGATTAATCGTTCAGAAGCGTCAGACATGCCTTTTCAATTATCTAAAACGGAATTCAGTTTGTTATCTTATTAACATTGTAATTAGATTTCGATGTTCATCGATGACCTGACCTCTTGTTCCGGAATAATTTTCCGCGTTGTGGTTCAATGATTACACATGAACATCACGTATCTATTACACAAGAATTACATAACTCTGTCTGAGTTTGCTAACAAGCAAGTAGTAACTAAACATAACAGTTTATTTGCTATTGAGATCATTCCGAAAATATTTTGCTGTTTATATTTTTTATTTAAATGTTATCGAATTACTGAAAATCATTTAAAAGAACATAAATCTTCAAATCGTAATATAAATGCAATAAGACCGCCTGAATTGTACATCAACTTTCTTTATAATCCTTGATTTTTCCTGTTTTTTTGCAATAAAGAGTATCTTATCTTATCTTAAATACAATAAATTAAATATAATGGTGAAAACACACAAATAGTTTCCACAAAGAGGTCACTATTGTGTACATTGATTGGTCGCCAGCAAACACAAATTTGAGTGGAAGTTGTAAGCTTGTGCCACTTGAGCTTAAAAACCCGAGTGCACTCAAATTGTTCAGCTATCTTTCCAAAGATTGCTAGTGTTATATCAAAAGAAAAAGTTAAGATTCCACGCTAGGTTCTCGATAAATGACTGCCTTGTAACTGTTCCTCTGGAATTTGTCTATGAACTTTCCACTTATTAAAATTCTCAACTCCTTACCACCTTGATTCATTACTGTATTTACACTTGTCACTTTCATCCACTGCTAAGATGCTTTAGTAGATAAATGAGTTTAAATAATTACCTAAGATGTATTTTTTACGAATTTCTGAACGATAATGAATTAAAATACTTAATACTTCTGATCAAATATTAGGTTAAGTAAAGTAAATGGCAGTTATTAATACGTTTTGCAAAAAGATACCTATCTTGTTCGATTTAGGTGGTTAAAACTTTCACTTTTAATTTGGATATTAATTGATTTTTTAATTTTATTTCCTACTCAAGTACTCATTCTTAGCATGTAACTTAACATTTATATTTCACACGGACATTATCTGACTGCAAACTCTGTGATATGGGTGCGTCAGAAAGTTTTTTAACACACATAGATACTCGTAGATACACATTGACGTATATACCCAAGAATGGTGTTACTTGAATCAAAGTAAAATAAAACAGTAACTGTCATTTAACAAAATAAAAGAAATGACTTAGAAAAAAACACTTTTAACATTTAAGAAACAGTAACATAACACTTCGTTACCTAAAGTTGTAAGTACCTACCTACTGATTAAAGTTTAATGAATGGGGAAGATAGTATTAAAATTTCTAACAAACGCTGACTTCCTCCACAACATTACACATTTTTAATTAACACACACAAATAAACACAGCAGCGGAATAAATGATATTCCATTGTGTATTCAGGGCATTTCCTAAACAATTCATAGCAAGCTCAGTGACGTGTTTTGCGCAAATGTCGCACGATTTTTTTGCCATCTGCCGACGCAGGCGCTGCGAGGAAATTGTGATGTTGTGAGAAAAACGCACACCCATCCGGGTAATGCGGCGATTCTGGAAACGCTCGTAATGTTATAGCCCGTGATACTTGATTAAAAATGCTAACTAAAACTCATTGGCTTTGGCAGACTCGATGGCTTCGTTGATGGTGATCCTGCCTTACCGTATTTTGTGGGTTTGGTCCCTGCCTAGGACAAACATTCGAACATGTTTTTGTATTTATTTCACGATGCATGTCAGATCCTAAGCCATAGTAATGCTTGCTGGTAGGTATGTTAGAAATCAGTAGGTCATGTGAGGAATTATTTTTAAAGTATTGACAAGATTAAAATTTGGCCTAGTTATAAAATGCTCCAATAACAGGTAACTAGGATAGCTTAAGCTTCTCATATTTAGTACTAAAGTTGTTTTGGTCTTATCGTATTGTCTGTAATTTAGATTCGTTAAAAATCGCTCAAGATTTAACAATTTTCTGGACAGTTGCCGTTAATATTTTCTATCGATATCAGAATCGTTCGATGTAACGCATATTCATTGTTATCAAAGGCCGTCTTAACTTCGGGGAACCGGTGGTAATTAGCATTTCCTAGACGTAAACTGAGACTGATGTCTGCATTCAGGTTACATTCAATACAATCGATCGGTTCCAATGTAAACACTGTTTAGAATAGGCAGATATTAGTTCAATAGTGAGTTAAAGTGGTAGGTAGGGGCAGGAAACAGCAGGAACTGTTGTTGGGGCAAAAATGGATCATTAATTAATTTACAGGGAACATGGCACACAAATAAATCATTAATTTGCAGGAGTTACCTATAAACATTGCTCTTCTTATATTTTACTTTATATGTCGCAAAGCCTAATGTACTTCTTCTTAGAGTGATAGATGTCTCGTAGATATGACCTCATTTAGCATTAGGTCTGCTATTAGTAACATTCCATTAGGGTTCAATAAAGAACTCAAAAAATTGCGTTTAGGTCCCAATCTATACCAAGCAAATGTAGGTAGCTAAAAGGGCAGTTCCATCGACACATATCTGGTTCCGGATGTGAGTTTTTGCGCTGGATCATTTGCCTAGTCTCTGATGAGTGACAGTCGCCGTTAATGCTCTCTCGTATTATTGCGGTCTGCGCAGACGCCGATGTAATTGAAATTATTGACGGGAAACGTTGTAAGGCTACATTTACGCACAATGGACGTAAATTTGCGGGTATTTAAATAGTTTGATGTAATTGCAAACTGTTGATGGAAATGGCTTAAGGTTGTGGTATCGGAATGGTGACACAAAACACTGTTGGTTTCTTAACATCAGTGAAATAGCAGAATCACATAACTCGTCGGTCATGCACTTGATTTTTGATTACGACCTGCGTAAATAATCATAATTTTATACCAATTTAACCTTATGTGACTTTATTCAGACAGTTGCCTTAATGAACGCGTGATGTCATCCAGAAAAGTGTATTCACGTAAAAATATTCGAGTTCCTGGATAGGACTCTACAGTCATAAATCTGTTGAGGTATAAAAATATAATGACTTAACAAATAGCATTCAAGCTACAATAACGAAATACTTAATTATTTATATTCAACCCAAGTTATCCAAATAAAGGTGCTGGTTTAAAAATAATATGAGATGCGATACATATTAGGCAAATGTAAATGACTACTGTGTAATAATCTATCGGTGCCATTACATAAAGCCGCAGGCAGCATCCTGGTTTTTGCATGAGTGCCGCGATGTTAAATATATTTGCGATTCTAATTAATATTATATTAATTCTAATTCTATTCTAACCGACAGTTCGTCTATTTCGCGCATATGAATCTTGTGAGGTATATCAGTGCCACTGTCTATGAGACGTGGCTGTATTGACTCGTAAAGTAGGTACTTGTTGTGGGCCATTAATAGTGTACAGCAAACCCTTTAAACTTTGCGACATGGGTCTTGTTCACAGCATAAAGAAACCCGCTTGTGAAGCTGCATGGGTTGAATGTTCGTAGTAAAGCTCCGCCCACGAAGTTTTGTTTGAAAGCAACAAGCATAGTGTGATGACTAACACGCGTCTATGCCGATTCGCCTCCGTGGACAGTAGCGCTTCACACATCGTTCTGCGAGTAGATGGTCAAAACATTGTTTTAGGCAATGTTATAATATAATATTATCACTTTATAAGCATGAATAGAGAGGCACTCATGTGAACTTCAGATACTTACATCACGAAATATCAACGTATAAACGCTCAAGGCTTAGAAGGTAGATCTCGAAATGGGGAAGTCATAGGGATGACTTCCCCATTTCGAGAGCTGACTGTTGCCATTATAGTAAGTTTATTAGTGAAGGTATTAGAACTCTACTCCTGCCATTGTCGGGTTGCTTGTGTTTTAAACGGTCTCTTCCCTAATGAACAGTGTAAATGTTCTGACCAGGATCGAATTCCGCGACCTTTTACATTTTGTTTCACCCATGTGTGAACATAAGCTTTCCTCGACATCATGGCTTATAACTATAAAATGCCTACTTGAATATCTAAATACAATTTTAGAAAGGGGTTACATATTGTAATTTACACGTACTTACAATCTACATGACAATTGATTAGAAATCTTCAATATTATTCACTATACTCACCACTTTGAAGTTCAGTAAGCAAATTTTGCATCTATGAACAATTTATGTCTGTTTATCAGCAAGTAAATTGATTATGTGTAATTTAATGTCCGCTTTTGTAATGTTTAAAACATAAGACAGGACTTTCTTTTGACAGAGGTCCTTTGGCCTTTTTCTGCATTTATAACTCACGCATTGTGTATATCTAAGTGATTGAAGCGACGCATAGTCAGAGAGCCAACACAAGATATAAAATCTCCTTGGTACTTGAACCAAAATATCGTGGTGATGATTTAATTTACAAGCATATCACAGGTTTGATGCAGGCACATTTAGCAAAAGGCGATTTTATTACTGCTGGCTATTTATTACAGGAAAGTAATAAAGTGCTCTATGAAAATACAAGAGAAAGAGCTAGACATAAAGCAATTTCACAAACTTCGTTATTCGTTAAAATACTTAATTGGTAGTACTTAAATACTTATTTCGTCCAAGTTGAGAGCGTTTAGTGGTTAACAATAAAATTATTTAGACGCAATTATTAAAATAGTAATTTGACAACGGGGTTTTGGCACAAGGGTCCGGCAAAATAAAAAACCATGTCGCAAAACAGATTCTAGAAACGAACAAATTCGTATAAGGCTCGAAATCCCTTGTGAACCACAATTGAAGGACTCGCCATCGAAATTCAAACCTTTTTGGTCTTGCACACATCCGTTTTTTTTCTAAGTAAAAGCCAGCCAGCCCTCCGTCTGAATTTCCCTGGTCATACGATCATAAATACCCAGTTAATATATTCCTCGAGCATCGTATATTGCAGCGAGAAGCTTTTGCTGTCGGGTGGGTGTGCACTTACCCAGTCACTTGGCAGCAGGTGTAGGACAGTGCATATTGCACACTTGACCAACTCATATCATAAATAAGTAAGTATTTCGCAACAGTTATTATTGCCTTCTTTACTTGGCTTCACTTAACATTGTGTGTAAGAAAGACAATGCGGCAATTTATAGTTTGTTAGACATTTAACTAAGATTGTGTGCGAGATAGTGTTTAAATGCAATTTCTCAGGTCCTCAACTTGTTTATTTCCTGCGTCATAAGATGCTTGTTTTTTAGATTATTTTATTCTTCCTCTAAACGAATTCATTGTAAGGGACTTGTGGTCAAGTACAATCATAAATGAGTCTTTGAATGGATAAATAAAATTATAAATCTAAGAAGGGAGCTGATAGTGGTTTGCTGTATCTTAGGAAATCTTGATTCAGGTTATTTTACTCTTATAATAACATTGCGAAAAACATAATAACTATACAAGTATTATCTTCATTTCTTCTCCCCACATTGTATAATTAATTGACCAAGACCATTTAATAAACAGGTTTTTCTGCTCCTTTATGTAAACAGAAGAACAATAAGCTTACCGCATCTTTAATTGCTAATTATCGTTTTGCGCTTTTTAACTTTCTGCTTGACAGCGTATGAACTTGCGACTTACTTTTTCCCATCTCGATGTTTAAATCCATTATATCGATGTTTACTCTGAAGTGCTCGGGAGTTCGATAAGTAAAACACGGGCCGCTATAAAATAATGATAAAAAATTACGTCATTACGCACGTCAGTGGAGCGAAGCGGGAAACTATGCACTACTTTCATCTTATCTGTGGTAGGTGCTGCCCGTGACTTCGGCCGTGTCGGGCATGTTTCGAACTAATTACCTACTTGCACTTTAATGACGTCATAATTCTTTTCTACACTTTACTGGTCTTCTGCTGTCCAAGATTTTCGTTAAGACTCATCCTTATAGGCTTATCATATGACGTACATTTACTTAGGTAGCTATTTTATGAACACTTAATCGAATTTCGACCCTTGATAATATCGAGCGGGATTCAAACCCACGTCTTCCGCAAACCAGGTGGCTGCTCTGACCACTAAGCTACCGAAATCCCAATGGGAATCTCGCTCCATCCTATCAAGGGCCGCAATTAGTTTTTTTTAGTTATCTGTCATAAAATAATGAAAACAAGCATTGTATAATGCTCAAATCAAAGTAATAAGATAGCCCTCGAAGAAATACAGAAACGACAATTAATGTTGAGCTGCCTTCAAATTGGTGCTGTCCTGCCACACTTCAGTAGAAATGAAAGGGACAGCTAAACATGTAAGTAAAGTCCGCTCAACTTAGGTTGTCGTTTCTGGATTCGGGCATATGTTAGTTAAAGTAGCAGTTCAATGGGGAGTGCTCAGACGAATTGCATGATCTTATACCTGCCGCTGAATTTCATTATCGCACGACACGTCATAAGTCGAAATTCCATGCTCATCACCTGGATGGCTGGTGCTCAATTACCGTTAGTTTTTCACGTCAATTTCTTCCGCGTACATCCAAGATATGGAATGATCTTCCTGCGGCGGTATTTCAAAAGGAATATGACATTGGAGCCTTCAAAAAGAGAGCGTATGCCATTTAAAAGGCAAGCAACGCATCGGTGACACCTCAGGGGTTGCAGTTGTCCATGGGCGGAGGTGATCACTTTCCATCAGGTGACCTTCCAGCTCGTTTGCTCCCTATTACATAAAAAAGCAGGCAAGCCACATAGGACCAAATTTGATTGCAATTGGGGCAGAAAACCTAAAAAAGGGACTTGGGAATAAGGGCTGAAAATGTCATTCCCTAATTATTTTCCGTAAACACTAATTTAGGGTTTTGTAGTAGATTCATCTGCTATGCGGATGACACCCTTGTCGTAGCAAGAGGAAACAGCTTCCCAGAGGCACAGAGGCTAGCGGAAGTTGGCGCCAGCCTCGTCATCAGCCGCATCGAGGCGTTGCGTCTCAGGGTGGCCCTGAACAAGACAGAGGCCCTACTTTTTCATGGACCTCGTCAGGGGCCGCCTCCTGGCGCCTCTGTACGATTTAATGGCGTGAATGTGCGGGTTGGGGCCCAGATGAAATATCTGGGTCTCACATTGGATGGACGGTGGCGGTTTGAGGCACACTTCACCTGCCTCGCCCCCCGTCTTATCCGTGCAGCGGGTGCTCTGGGTCGGCTCCTACCAAATATGCGCGGCCCAGACCAGTCATGCCGGCGACTTTACGCCGGCATTATACGTAGTATGGCGCTCTACGGGGCGCCAATCTGGGCAGAAGCTCTCACCGCCCCCAACATCACCCTCCTGCGGGCCCCGCAAAGGGTTATGGCGGTGAGAGCCATCCGAGGATACCGGACGATTTCAACGGGGGCTGCATGCGTCTTAGCAGGCATGCCCCCGTGGGAACTAGAGGCACGAGTGCTCGCTGCTGTCTACCAGAACAGGGCAGCAGCGAGAGCCCAAAGCGAGCGCCCCTCACTGGACACGGTTGAGGGCATAAGAAGGAGGGCGCAGGAAGCGCTTTTGCGGAGGTGGGCGGAGGACCTAGCCGACCCGCTCTACGGTCGCGACACCATAGAGGCAATACGGCCGGTCCTCAGCCAGTGGGTAGGTCAAAGAAAGGGGCCTTTGACGTATCGGCTGGTACAGGTACTTTCTGGACACGGGTGTTTCGGGAAGTACCTGTTCAAAATCGCCCGGCGAGAGCCCACCCCGCGGTGCCACGAGTGTGGTGCAGGCGAAGACACTGCCCAGCACACACTTCAAGAGTGCGCAACATGGGCGGGTCAGCGTCGCGCTCTGGTTGCCATCATCGGAGGCGACCTCTCGCTTCCGGCCGTTATTCAGGCCATGTTAGGAAGCGAGCAGGCATGGGAGGCAATGGTCTCCTTCTGCGAGGAGGTGATGACGCAGAAGGAGACCGCAGAGAGGGCCCGAGAAGATGACCCTCTCGCAGCCCCTCTCCGACGTAGACGGCCGGGGGCAAGAAGACGGCGGTTCGCCCGCCCTCCTCCTGCTCCCTGAAAGCAGCACCGGGGTGTTAGCCGGGGGGCTTTCACCCCATTGCACGGTGCGCCCGTCTGGGGGTGTGCCTAGTATACCGGTACGCCCCGCAGCGTGAGGAGGCTCGGCACGTAGGCCGGGCCTACCGCTGGGGCGACGTGGTAATCCGCAAGGCTCCATGTCGCCCTATTCCAAAGCGGTGAGGGTATACCCGGGTGTTTTTTAGTGGGTATGCCGCCGGCTCCACCGGCGGAGAGTCCCACACTCCCCCACTGCCCCACCCAGGCAGTGGGATAGTGCGTAATGCATTTCTCACCCGGAAAACAAAAAAAAAAAAAAAAAGGGTTTTGTAGTAGACGTATTTTCTAATATAAACAGCACCATAGATTAAACAGGGCTATTAAAACGTAGTCTATGCAGTAAGTCGCCACTAGGGCTAATTCACGAGTATATACCGACGACAGTCGCTAGCGTAAGGTTTGACATTTCGGCACACCGACCCAAGCCAAAGTGAACAGAAGTGGAACTAAAATGGCATACAGATTTCTGTAGTCAACTATCGTAGTTTACTTGATGGGAACTCATGGTGACGTACTGTAATGGCAGAGCATAGTCATACTAAAATAACATTTAGATTTGTATTATCTCATAAGATCTTGACCAATCTCGTTCTGCGTGCATCAAACTTTGTATAGCATCAAGTTTGAACATAACCCGACAAGTTAATTATTATTAAACTGTTATTATAGTAACAGTGTTAAAGGATAGTTAACTGTCCCGTAACTAACAAGACGCGTAAGTGTCTCATTAATCTTCCAAAGTGACATAATGTTGTGATACTACCTCATGTTTTAATAGACTGATGTTAATTTGTTACGTCATAATTTACTGTTGATCCATTAAAAGGAAGATGTAAAGATGTGCTCAAGATGTTTATATTATAAAGGTGAATTTAGACCAAACGAACATAGAACTAGATCTTTTAGTGTCAATGATAATTTGTTTTTCATTTACCTACACCAAAAGAATTCTCGCGAAAAGTATGAGGAATCAAAAACGAGCATTATTGCTCGTGCTCTAGGGACTCCGCGATCATAGATAAAGCAACCAAAGAATGCTCTGTCTCTCTTTACACAAAGAGAATTTGATAGAATGGGGATAGAATGAGCATTCGCTTGTTTGGTCTAAATGAACCTTTTGATATTTGCAGTTAGCATGTGAGCATTCGCTTGTTTGGTCTAAATGCACCTTTTGATATTTGCAGTTAGCATGTGCAACAATTTTTTGACTGGATAACGGTATTAACACAACGTCTTTCCTTTTTTGGTGCCTTGCTCGGGATACGTATATGATGTGGTAACCGCTACCCTCAAACGACCCGCATGCTTGTTTTCCACTGGAGACAAAAACACGGTAATTTATTTTAATAATTGTGTTTTTAGCAAGATGGCCTTGTGATATTAATTAATTTAAAATGATTTGACTTTGAACTGTAAAAAGTTTAAGGTTTTTAGAGTCTTGGGTTGGATTCAAACATTTATGTGTCATATCTTCCAATTATCAAAGGAAGTATCAGTATTTTTTAAACAAATGTTAGGTTAAGTAATTAATGATTTTGTTTGATTTTTCTGCGGTTTATTTAAATCTTAGAAATTATACTACCTTTTTCAATAGTGCTCCACTAAAATTACGCAGTCATCCGAAATGGTTTACGTAAAATCAGAATCGGTTTTCCCCTATGGGTGGTTCCCGTCAATACATAATTATACTCGTGTATACATAAATGTTAGTGTAACAAAACCTACTTGATATTCATATGGGCGTTAATACGTTAAAATACTCTAATAATAGGTCTCAAATAATAATTACGGTTTTGATGGACGATCGAATAGTTATTAGTATAAAACGCATGTAGTGAAAGTGTTTGATTTATGCCAAATGATGTAGGTGTTTATCGATGTTTGCCGAGGGCTTCCGTATTAAGAGATTTTTTCGATAGGAAACTTAATCATTTTTAAGGAAACGGTAATCTATACATAGCTCAGTTTTTAAGTAAAAACACAACATTTGATGATAAAAATAATCTATAAATTAAAATTGTAACAATTAAAATAATGAAACTCTACGACTGGTTTGTATGTTAACTAGATGATAACTACTCTTATGAATTAGGTAAGTAAGTACTTCCTTTTAAACATTATTTAAATAAATAAATACATATGCGCCAGACAACACACCTCTTGTAATGGTCTCGAAGTAGGGATTAATATCCCTGTGTCACCAGGTACCACACAAGGAAATCAGCCAGGGGCGTCTCCCAGCACACCCAGACCCGAGTCAATTCAGAAAAAATCGTTTCCTGAATTGACCCTACCGGGAATCGAACCCGGGACACTAAGGAAATCGAGGCGAGAAACCGTGCTACAGCGCACTACGCCAATCGTGTCGTATTTAGTACCTACTAAACAATATAAAAATTACAGAATTGTTCAAAAATCATAAATTTATCTATTTATACTTACACGACGGGTTAAATTTTGCTATGACTACGGAAAATTTATCAACTAATTCAAATCTTTTATTTTATGTCTCTAAAGCAATAAAATTTGTTTAAATTAAAGTGACCGTTAATCTTATGCGAAGCCTTATATTTACACGCCACGCTAAGTTATTTCAAATATGCCTACTTTATGAAACTAATCAACCCAATTTCGGATTATCGATGTAGGAATTTTCAACCTTAGATGAGAGCACAGTGACCCTGTTTTGGTCGAATCTATGCGCGAGCAATATGCCGTTGGTAAGGTCGCTTATGCAGAATAGTAAATGGTGAGTAAAGCGCACGCTCCGCTACATTTGTTGGTAGGACTCCCGCACAACCGCGCGTAGCGGCCGCCGCGAAAAGGCGGGAAACCTGACAGTTCGCGCGCGAAAGAAAAAAAGTTTTGTTTGTGATCACTTTTTTGAATTGACTATTCGTGCATTGGGTATTCACTTGTGCCATGAAATCATGCAGCTATTGAGTTTGGATTTTGGTGCGTGCAAATTAGCAACTCACAAGTAAGTAAGCTTCTTAAAATTTAATTAATTTGATATCTTGTTTCTGGAATACTCGTAATTTACTTCAAGTATTTAGAAAAAAAAGTTGTAAATATCCTCCAAAAACCAGATTTTCAACGATAAAGTAATTTTTATTGCGTAAAATCAATAATAACAGGTAATTAAGTTGCAAAGTCGGGCTGTAAGTTACTATTTGCAAATGATTTAATCAATGGTCGTAATATTTAATGATTCGCGTAGATACTTGTATCAGTAAATTTAACTCAAGTGTCCAATTAGCATGGCATGTAAGTTTATTAGGCAATAATTCAGTGGATTCACTGCAACTTGTCAAAAGTGATTAGGCAATCTCTATTTGCACATGGTATGTTAAAGTCTAAGCTGCAAAAGAGTTCTTTTATTGTTGTATCGTAGTAATGAGAGTTTTCTGAAATGGCCTGCGTGAGATGGTAGCACTGAGCGTGAGGGCCAATCAACTGTCCGATACATACATTATTTATATTTTTCGATAATTTTTTTGGTTTATTTATTCTTATAAACATTACATAAAGGAATATTGTTTTCTTAAAGGCCACAGTTTTGTGCACTGCCTATGTGTGCAAATAAAACAGAAGGGCATAAGTTTCTTACGCGAAATGAACACCGATTAAAACAGTGGCGTGAAGCCATTCGCAGTGATAAATTTACTCCAATAATAAAATAGCCTCGTGACTAATGTATATTAGTAAAGCATGGTTTATTAATATAGTTTTGTGAGTTTTGTGAGTTGTAGTTGATTTTTGCATATTAAGAAACATTAATTCACAACATCTCAATAAAACACAAAAAAATGCAATTTAGTAGTTAAAAAACCAAATCAAATTAGGTGAGCAAATACTAGTACCTTATGTTACTTTTCAATGAGTTTTTTCTTAGTACCGGTGGCTTTTGCGCCTCTGTTTTTGAGCTCAATCTTCAGATCGACCACTTCTTTCTGGCATTTACCCATAATAACATCGATAATACCCGCAAATACTATAGAATTTCAATTTTTGGCCCTAACGCAACAGCAGCGCTGACTGGTGGCAGAAAAAGTATCGAAAACCCTCATTGATTAATATTTGAGAACTATTTGTTCATTTAATCTATCTATATTATATAGGGTTCCGAACATTTGTACAACACGATTGGCGTAGTACGCTGTAGCACGGTTCTTTGCGTGGTATCCCGGGTTCGATTCCCGGTCGGGTAAATTAAGGAAGCAATCTGAATTGACTCGGGTCTGGGTGTGCTGGGAGGCGATGTGCATGAAACACTCTACCAATTCACGATTTGAAATTGTACTTTCACTTGTCTACTTGTAATTAGCCTAAATACCTGCTGCAGTCCCACTGCTGGGCAAAGGCCTCCATCATTGAAATCAAGTCATCGCTACAATTGATGGGTATTGCCGCACAAACCTGCCTGGCTAGGTATGTTCCGATAAACCTTCAGATTTTGGGCCAATCTCTGGCCACGGAAGCTTCTCCTTGGATATTATTATTGAATTTAGTTATTTTATTAATTTACTTTATCGTCGTTAATCCAGTCACCTATAACTTTCTTAAATATGTGTTTATACTGGCTACGCCACGGTTTTATTTCGTACGAATTTATTTACGTATAGTGAAATGCCTAAACTGTATCGTCATTTCAATGGTATAGATAACACCATTTGCTTCCTGATTCTGTAACGTACCTTAAAAATTGAGCCCGGAACATCACGGTAGAAATAGACAGCATTTATGTGTGTGAGTGTGTGTGTTTAAATATGAGTGATTTTACAAAATTACTTCTGTTTAAATTCATGTAAAACTAGTGTTGCTTCTTATGAAATTCCCTGTGCATCTTTTCTAAAAATATTTATTAAGCACTAAGTAAATTTAAAAAGTAGACAATATTATATCGACTGAGCTTTCCGTTTCAACACTTAAAAAAAACAACTTAAAAATATCGATCGAAATACTTCGATTTACAGTTTACTCGTCACTCCGACATTTCTTCTGAAAGAAAACATTCCAAAAGATAGGATTTCATACCCGACTGTACGCAGCCGAAGCAGATGACGTGTAGCTACATAGCGTGAGTGGCACTTCTGCCCTCGAATCTGCAGTCATCTGCCTGCCACTTGACGACTGACGCGTCACTAACTTCGGGCGGTACGAGTATTTCATAGAAATACATAGAAAACTCGCAGTCAACGATACGTCTGATGCAGCTGCGTGTTGCTGCATTCAGGCATGAAGTTCATACCTACATTAGCTTCTCAGCATGAACTTGCTCAACGACAGTTTGATAAATCCGCTGACAGCTTTAACGTTTTTAGGCTTCGTCAAGAAAAATCTACAAGCCAATTACTCTTTGTTTGCAACGTTTAGAAAAAGCTAAACGTCAGTGCAGTGACAGTTATGAATTTTCTCAATGCCTAATCGAGGTGACGCCTAATAATACACTTGAGATCATCTCTCGGTAATTCTCCGTAATTAGCTACATTCTTGAGAACGTAGAACATTATTTTTGCACAATAGCCTAGCTCTGATGTTCTGCCATAGAGTAACTGGGATGGCAGTAGGGATGAAGCTGTGTTTGTGACGCCACCTCGATATTAGGGTTTCCTAATAATACAACAGATAAGACAGTACAACGTAAATGACGTCTCCTAGTTAATTGCCACTTTGTATGTCACACTTGGTCATATTAAGTTTAATGTTAACAAAATCATAATTTTAAGCTGTGCCCTTCTTGCAGTTCATGTGGTGTGATGCGGCTAAAAATGGATCAGAAACAAGAGCCTTTCAAATATTAAAGTTGCAGTATTGAATGTATAGTATCGGAACCATCCACAATCAAATAAGGGTTGTTTACAAAACAAAACTTTCATAGTGATACGTCGACATCTTAGTCATAGTTATATTGTTGCCGTTAAGTGATTATAGTTTTTACGGGATCATACGTAAAAAACATAATCACATCATTAATCTGAAGATCTTTTATAATTTATTAGAGTAATCATGCTTACTAAAATGTTTCTGGGGTGGTAGCGTTGTTAGTTGTTAGCGTTGTTGTGTTGGTATTATATTTTTGATTTTGATTCCCTACATATTGAGGAAGACAATTAACAAGTGCCATTCACTGTTAAGTTAAATTTTATAACGCCTATTAAATAGTAACCCTAGTCGTTGGTAGCAAAATGATTGCTAAAACGTTTAAAAAAGGCCTAAAAACTAAAATTGGCTAGTAATCAATGGATTGAGTTCTTTGATGAATATCGCAGCATATTGGCTTCGTGACGTATAAATTGTAAGTTAAAAAAATATACATAATCTTGGAAATTAATTGAATGGTGCTTCAAACTCGATTTTATGTTCTCTGTTAATGCATCCAAATTATCAATATACACACATCAAAAGTGTCTAGGGATCAAGCATTTTTATGCGGATTTCTTGAGATTGAGATGTGGCTTTGTAGTAAATTTATGATTTTATAAATTTATATGGATCCTTTTTGGTGCATTTCATAATTTGAAACAGGCACTGTCAATCAAATTCGAGTAAAAGATGAAAATCAGCTGTCAATATTTTCCCTATAAAAACATACAACGCATTGAAGACATTATTAGTGCTACTGTTTCCCTACTACTGATTAAAACCAACGTTATTATGGAGCGGTGACGTCATTTAAGCAGGGAAGAAATGCTCAGAGCCGTGGGAATGATAGAAGCTGGTTCCCGGCAACGTACTGTGGCTTTAGCTCTGAATACAAGTCAGAGTGTTATCAGTCGACTTTGGACACGTTACCGAAGCACTGGTACCGTGGCTGAGCGCCATGGAGGACGGTATCGCTGCACCACACGGAGACAAGACCGATACATTCAAATCACAACTCGAAGAGCTCCAACAATAACCGCCATGATGTTAGCCGTGAGGCTTCATCACTCTTCAGGGAACTTAATTAGCGACCAAACAGTCAGAAACCGCTTGCATGAAGTGAACCTTCATTCCCGAAGACCGCTAAGGGTACCACCTATAGCAATGCACAATCGTAGGATTCGATATCAATGGGCTCTTGAACACAGAAATTGGGCAGAAGAACAATGGCGTTTCGTGTGCTTTTCTGATGAGTCTCGTTTTGGTATGAGACCGGATACAAGACGTATACGACACTGAAAAACCCCTGGACGCCAACAGCGATTAAAATCCTGCCAGGAAGTCCATCCTTATAGTGGTGGAACCATCATGGTATGGGCGGGTATTTGGATCGGCGGAAGAACTGAGTTGATTTGGATCAGAGGCAACCTCAACGCTCAAATTTATGCTGAGACGATTGTATCAGACGTCATCGTTCCTCTACAAGTGCAAATCGGTCCCTTATTTCAGGTTAATGCATGATAATGCACGACCGCACACCGCAAGAGTTGTAAGACTGACTCTCGTCGCAGCTAACATCAATGACCTGCCCTGGTCTGCTCAGTCGCCAGACTTGAACCCGATTGAGTATGCATGGGATATGCTACAGAGAAGAGCTCTGCCGAATATGGAGGGTATCCAGTCGCAAGAAGACCTTTTTTTGTTGTTGCAACGAACATGGGCGGCCATTCCACAGCGTGATTTGAATGAACTCATTTTGAGTATGCCAAACCGATGTTCTTGTGTTGTTAGTGTTCGCGGTAGAAACACGGATTATTAATTGTTTAAGTTACCCAATAAAATTTTAAAGAAAACTGTTATTTCAGTCTTTTTTTCGAACTTTAATGTTAGTGGTTCAAATGTCAAAAATCCCTTTATTAGGAAAATGGCAAATTTCTTTATTAATGCAAAGGTGACTTGGTTTATCGTTACTGTAGACAAACGAAAACACTTTATTTGATGAATCCTTATAGAAAATTTTAATTAATATCAATCAGGAGAAAAGTTATTGCAAAAATATATGTTGATCCCTAGACACTTTTGATGTGTGTATATCCGGACATTGTGATCAACTCCCGCTTGACTTAAATCTGTTTACTTACATTAATGGTTTGAATTCTTAATCAAATAAGATGCCCATAATGCAATTTCTTTGTATCTGCCATGGGTCTAAATCTTATAGTTTCGCAGTTTCAATCAATAACACATCGTTTTATGTCATAGTTTGTAATCGATTTCATTTGAAGTAAATGTTCAACTACGCGTTAAACTGCCACTTTGATCATTACTTCTGCTTCTGTATTAGCTAGGGGTGCTGCATCAGTTTTTTTAATAATGAAATACAAATAAAATCAAAGGCTTTTTGGTATTCTATGAATATGATGTAGAGCGGTCTAGAAAAACCTTTCCTGAAGCCAGCTTACAAATAAAATAGCACAAATGGTGCGGTTTCTTGGATTATCTACATTGTCATTAGTTTTGCTTAGATTGTTTTGTAAGAAAAACCGTTCTGATTTAAATTTTTTATTTGGTTAGATCTTCTCTCTAGAGGGTCTGTCTGGGGTTGCGTATTTATTTCATAGACTGGCCCGTTTGGGTAGTGATCAAAAAGTACTGTATATATTATGTTTAGAAACACAACTTCTGGTGTTCATGTTCGTCCAGCAATAAGATTTACCAGACTATTACCATCACAACTATATCCCAACGGGGTAGTCAAAGGCAAGTGACTGTTGCCGTCATGGTGAACGGAACACTTGGATGACAATTTTTGATCTATGGCATTAACAGCAACGTGGTAGGTGGTGAGACTTCCGCCGTTATCCTGGTTGATTTGGTTTTTATAGATGTTTTCCATTCCATATCACCGGAGTCGCAAATTTAGAAATGAACACAAAGATGGTTCCGGGCAGATCAAAACTCGGGACCACACGACGATTCGGGATGCTTGACCACTACCTAGGCCACTACGCTTGTAACTTTTTACGTAGTTTTTGGTTCGTTTTTTTTTTTTTTCAAACACTCTTTAACGTAATTTGAAGCTTGTGGTAACCCTATCGTGCAGTTTTCTACACACGTTAGGGCTTCGTTATGACACATAGTTGTACCTTAAAATGTGCAACAGTGTAGACAAATTCAATAGCGACCTTTTTGCTACGGCGAACCGGTGTTTTGATATCCAATCAAAAGACATCAACGAGATGTTTTACTGAAACAGACTGTAGAAACATTTGCGGAGATTCATAAAACTTTCAAAGGCTTAATCTCCTATAAAAGCTAGTTAAGGTTTTATGTCTTTGGTAAAATCTTCCTAACAGTTTCTTTTACTTGGGTTGTCTGGAAGAGATTGCTTTTTTGCAATAAGACCGCCTTATTGTTTCATCATGATCTTTTGATACCAATCTGCCATGTTGTTTTTGATGTGCAATAAAGAATATCTATTTTATCTTAAAGATAAATTACCCTAATTCGCAATACTTTGTAATATTTTATGAAACTTCGTAATGTAAAATACGTTTTTTTGACGAGAAACTATTGCCTTCGATTTCGGATGAACGGGAGGTCTCCTCACCACGAGTTAAAGCCGACGAAAGTCGCTAGTATTTATAGTAAAAAATGTGTTTGTGATTCCAGTACAGCGCCTCTAGTGAATATAAATGGAACTAAAGACTCATATACATTGCTGTGTAGTTAGTTGATTAAAATAGTTTATAACAATAATTGTAGTTTACGATGTGTTAGCTCAAAGTAGTGGTTTGCATATTACTGACAGTTTGCGGCTGCGGTCGACTTCAGTTAGTCTGCAGGTGGTTTCAAAATCAAGTTTATCTTGAGAATGAGTTAATAACAATGGCGTTTTTTGTCCCCCAACAACAGACGTAGCCCAGAGCTAAACGCTCTATCGTTTCTAAATGTAAAATTTAAGGAGGTATGGGAATGATATTAGCCCTCGCATAATGATGTCATTTTATGCTATTCTCTAAATTCTTAACTTTGTTCGTAGAAATAGGTTGCGTTATGCTATTGGCCACGGCCTCGGCAACTCATTAAAAGAAAATATATTTTGAGACAGGGTATAATACCGTCGTCAGTGTCTGATATAGTCCAATTGTGATCGGCTAAAAAAACGTTATGTCGTCGTTTGCCCACCACTGATTTAGTTTGTCTTTGCTATTTAATTATGGTTCGAATGCTAAAGAAGTCAATCAAACAGCTATAATTGCTTTTATTGATGACAGGACCTTTCGATCTACACCGGTACCACGTAGATTGGTGATGGCATTTATGTATACTAAACTGTCTTGTACATGCTTCTACTTTAATTACGTCTATTATGCTCGTGCTCATAAAAGAGAAGATTCTTCTCTTAATGTTCGGTTTTCTGAATCATTCGTGTCAATTTTTTAAACTAATATAATAAAGAGAAACGATTCGATTTAATGTCTGTTTCAAGTGAGCAAGTATGCGGAAATACTATTTTGCAAAATGGCAGAGACAATTGCAATAATTAAGCCAGTCACTTGAATTCTTTCCTATCAATGCTTATTATTTATTTTTCACACATGAAATAAAGTACTAGGGTACCTACTTATTTGACTATTTTGAAAGACCTCTCGAAAATAGAAACTAAAAATAAAAAAATATTTCAGAGGCACCTGTCTTAATATTTCATATGCTAAGTAGACCGTAATACATATATTTTATATTAAAAAAAACTAACGAGGATATGTTTGCGTACCTTGTATCTGGCATCAAAAATCAAACGTATAGAAATTGCTAATGTAAATTTTAGCACATTTTCCACTTGTGAAACGAAATCAATATTTCACGAGGCTCATAAAACTGACATACTTACTACCGAGTTTTTATTTATAACTTTGTTTCATTAAAATAAAATTAAGTTAACACTTCTAACAAGATTCGTGGACTTGATTATATATTCATAAGGAAATAACGAGATTTATCTTTGAGTTTTCAAAAGAGTAGTAAAACTTCTTAGCTATCTACTTGTCATGGTAATATTCATATTCATATTCATATCGTAGCCAGAGTCTAAAAGTTTGATTTCTTTCTACAACATCGGCACTAAATTGTCTCATTATATAATCCATTAATTATGAGGCCGCTGTTGGAGATTGGCTTACCCTGATTTGGGTATAGGGTTCCTCAACTTTATGCAACAACTCCCTATCAGCTGCACCTTTGCCAGTCTTTGGTTTCCCTGGACTACCCTAAGTTTTTACGTAATTTTATCACTGAAAGTACATAGGTGATTTAATCAGTCCTAATTCAATAGTCGGTATGTATGTCAGGACCGCAGCAACTGGAAAAATGTAGTCTCTGCCTACCCCGTTGGGAAAAAGGCGTGATGGTATGTATGTATGGTATGTGATGAGAATAACAGGGTAATCGATCACGGGCTGACCTTCGATTTTCTGAAATTAAATATCTTAACAATCACCACACACGATAAAATATATTATAGTCGAAGAGCTAGTAATTATGATCTTCCAGAATGGCGACACTATGTCACTTGGTACGGGTTTGTAGTTCGTGGCGGTTTTGTATAACGTCATTATGTTTTACTAACGTTTAATCTGCGATTCTATTATTGTAGCGTTTTAGTAAAATAGTGGTTTATGATGATTAAAGTCAGCAGGTTGGTTTTTGTAGAAGAGTGTTTCTTGTGCAGAATGTACACTGTCGTTAAATAAAACTGACTATACGAAGTCAGATTTGGATTTATTTAAGCTAACCTATGTTTTTGAGTATTCCTTACTACTAGAATTGATATCGTTATTTGTCAAGTTTCCCTTCAGTATCTCCGAAGGCAATCAACAAAACAGTACAGCTCTATCTAAATACGGCCATGTTTATTAATAAAAAAACAAGTGTTCGTTTGGCAAGTGGCCAATATAACGCGATAATAAACAAAAGATTTGAAAACTTTTTCCATATTCAAGCTTGAAAAGAAGTGGTGCATTAACAAAAACACTTGCTTACACAATTTCAAGATTGTATCTATTATATTCCGATGATTAAACATGTTATGTTAACGTTAGAAAGAATATCATTTTAATTGGAGTATAAAGTTACCTTTCCACTTTTATATATTTTTATTAATGTGTGCACAGCTGTCTGTTTCCTTCGATCACACATTGTTTTTGTATCCTTTGAAGTGCCGTGTGGTGTGCTGGAAGAAATGCGCTCCCATCCTTCAGGTTACAGAAAGTTTTAGGTTCATTTATGGGGCAAGGTGTACACTTTTACAATAAAGTCCCAAAGGCAATATGTGAGCTACCACTAAACAAATTCAAAAACCACATTAAGACAGTATTATCAAAAAAGGGCTATTACACTACAAATGATTACCTTTTGGATAAAAAGGCCTGCGTTTAAGCTTTCTGCTCAGTACATGATTAGTTAACTCTTGTAATATTTATATAACTAGTTTGTACTGACTAACAAAAATCTAACAATTTCTAGGTTTGAATTGTATAAACTTTGTACAATGTTTTTGCTTTATATCCGGTAGTTTAGATGTACTTTTAGGTCCATATTTTAAGGAAATGTTAGAACGTAAGCATTTTTTTTAAATACTCTTTTTACTTTACTAATCTTTTTGTGAAACCGAACCAAGTTTAAAAGAGTAAGTACTGAGTTTCTCGCCGGGTCTTCTCAGTATAAGATCAACTTCCGATGCGGTGGTAGAGTCACATTATGTTTGTATACAGTGTATTTATGTATTCATATTATTATAGTATTTAAGTCTATTACTAAGATTTTTTTTTCCCTTGACGATTTAAAAGTACTTGTTACAGGTCTATTTAAATAAAGATATTTTTTGTTTGTTTGTTTGTTTGTTTGTTTGAAATATCTTTTTTAATAAGCTAAGCTGTACTTTTGTTTTCCTTAAATGTTTTGTGTATTTTTTGTGTACGAACTCATAAAATTATCTTCTGTTGCATTCAAAATGTTACTCGTAGCCCTTCAAGAATGCGCCGACACTTCGTAGTGTTCTCACTACTCGCATTCCTTGAACGACAACGTAATAGTTTCACACGAGCGTGTAACAAAACGCTAATAATAGCCGTTTTTATCGGACGGGTTTTTTGATGGTTGCATAAAGATGCAGTTGGTGAATCGGTTCAGCTGGCTCGTTAGGTGAGTGTAACGCTCCAAATTGCATACAAACGTCTCAAAGAACCGTTTTTTAAGTACATTACACAACTTTGTAGGTAAATGTGTAAAATCTGGTTTGGATTTTTAAATGCATTCGAAAGTGAGAGTACTTAGCCCTGTAAGTAAAATCAACACAGCCGAACCTTTCCAAATTCTCTGTTACCTGGTAGATCCGCTAATTATTGACTTATTAATTTAGTAATCCACGTACACGCGGCTTGCAAATGTAATCGAATAACGCAGATAAGGTAATTAGATGATTCTACTAATCACCATACATAAATTCATACGGCAATAAAAACAAAATTTCTACCTAGCTACGTCATTTAAATTGTATTTGCATTTTATTAACTTTTGAAAGTATTACCAGTATACGGTTTCTCATGAAATTTAGGCTTTACTATATTCTATCTTTACTACAATAATTGAAATCGTAAATTAGGGCAAGTCGCCTTAACAGTAATATAAAATGTGGATAGGCCTGCGTTGAAGTTTACAATGTATATATTTTGTTTGGATGCGTAATTTCCTATCGATTCGCAAATCGGACACTGATCTAGCGGGAGCCAAATAACAGTGACTGCATCAACCGGTTCCAAACACGGGACTAGATGGGAATCCTTCACGTCCTATAAATTGATGGCTTCTTGATTATGGTGATGTCCCAACGGGACGAGTCAGCGAATTACATCATTATTAATAAAGTTGAAAGTTGTTTGTTTCTCTTCAGTCGAGATAATCTATGCGGAGTTAGATCATACATGCAGGATGTTTGATAATATACTTGTATTGCAAAGAAACTAGCTGTTGTCAAAGCGTATGTTAGAAAACGAGAAAGTTATTTTTAGGAGTCTCTTCCAAAGGAAACCGAAAAGCTCTTTCAGTTTTGGGCAGTCTTTTATAACAAATAATCATATTTTTATTCAAAGATCTATCAAATATTGACTACATGATTGGCGTAGTGCGCTGAAGCACGGTTTCTCGCCTCATTTTCCGTAGTGTTCCGGGTTCGATTCCCCGTTGGGTCAATTCAGGAAACGATTTTTATGAATTGAGTCTGGTCTGGGCGTGCTGGGAGACGCCTCTGGCTTATTTCTTTGTGTGGTATCTCCTAACACAGGTATATTAATCTCTACTTCGATACCATTACAAAAGGAGTGTCGCCTGGCAAAAAAAATATATATATACGGGGTGGCACTGGAAGTAAGGATCAAATCGTAATAGCGCATAGCGAGAATCATTTCTAAACTCTTTTACAATTTCAATATTGGTCCGATTTCTAACCGTAAAAAGTTATGATCAATTCTAGATTAATTTCGAAAATCACTTAAGTCCGTACAAAAATAATTATTTAAAAAAGTGTATTAAAGGTAGCAACATATTTTTATGCTAAAAGATAAGCAGGTAATATGTCTTACTTTGACTAGTTATTTTATTGATCCTACCTTTGATACCTTTGATATTTTTTTTTCCATAATTGTTTTTGTATGGTCTTAGGCGATTTTTTGAAAAAAAAACAATAATTGATCTCAACTTTTTAACATTTAGAAATTGGACCAATATAAAGATCAGAAATAATCTCCGCTATGCGCTATTTCGATTGGATCCTAACTTCCAGTGACACCCGGTATATTTACCATTGATAAAGCTGATTTTCAATCGTGTGAAACCTCAAAAAAACCTTTCTGCTTACTTTATGAAGGCCAGACGTGACAACATGTTGAAATTAAAATAAAAGTACTTTTCGATGTTTCACAATACGATTGAAAGCAAATGCCATTTTTTGTAACCAAAATTGTAATATGGTGCATTCCAACCAATCGACCTTCCTTAAAATGAGAAAGGAATCATCGTTTCATCTTTAATAAGATCGGTAATTCAAGGACTTAATATTAAACCTTTCTAAATTATGTTAATTTTGAAGTTCCATTTATATTTAGACTAGCCCTTCACCTTTTACTGTTTATCGCTTACATGCTTTTATGAGATCTTGTACTGTTTGTACATACAAAGAAAATGTAAGTGTGCTCGTTAGATATTGCTGTGTTATTAAATTTTCTATTTTATTGCGTCAATTACATATGGCTACAATGGTAGGTGACTGGACTTTGTCGACAGTGTAGTTGAATGCTATCAGCCATCTGTATTTCCCATCTTATACTTATCTTTTGCAGGACGTCAACAGTAAAAGCGTGGCAAATTGGTCTACAGAGCGCCAAGACCAGCACGGATAGTGTTTTATAAATATCCCTTTTTATCTTCAAAAGAAAACATGTTTAATTTTTCGATAACATGGGTTTTTCGTCAATTAGTGTTGCCATGATTGTGGATTTAACTAACGATCGGTGCTTCGATCTTTCCTGTGATTCCATATTGACTATTCGTAGTAGTATCGAGATCTTAAGATTATGAATTGTGATGATTTTACGAAAAACACTTAATGTAAAAAAAGGACCTTTTACGCTGACCAGAACTATTAACTCCTTTAAATAAGCCTTAGCTTTTAAGAATGAGGTAATGCCTCAATGCTCCCTCCTATTAACGCCTTAAACCAAGGTCTGGGTGAAGGATACGAGTCTTCTGCTTTAGATCTACAGTTCGGTAACGCTGTAAAGTGTAAAGTGGCAAAAAAGC
The DNA here is from genome assembly GCA_947369235.1 of Udea olivalis. Taxonomy (NCBI): domain Eukaryota; kingdom Metazoa; phylum Arthropoda; class Insecta; order Lepidoptera; family Crambidae; genus Udea; species Udea olivalis. The sequence goes on from OX376359.1 coordinate 11,154,062, forward strand.
AGTGACCATTAAAAAAAAATGAGGCCAAGTATTTAACGAATCTAAGTAAAAGTTTAGTTCGACACTAAAACTCAATGAGATAGCTTTTTACTTTCTGTCCAAGTCCAAGTAACAAAGCTTGCCACCTACATCCCTCATTAGAATCAACACCGTCATCACACATACATTATTAATGTATGACGGTCGTGTTTGTATGTGTTACAGTAACGGTCTCGTTAGATTGCGCCGGCGAACTTTGGCATCTTCTGAATTAATAAGAAACTTTAAACCACCTAATAATGATCTAATGACTTGTTGATGGTTTTGATGAACTCTCGACACGGCTCCCGAAACGATTTCACATGTGTACGTAATATTTAATTTGAAGCAGTGGATTTGCTGCTGGTACAATTGAGAGCAGAAGTGGATTGAAGAATACTAGTTCGTTAGAGAATTTTTATAACAGACTTTGATATTTTGTTCATCTTGTTCATTGCAAGATAAGTAACTATGCTGTCATATCATTTACTTTTTAAAAATATTTATGCGCCAGACAACACACCTCTTGAAATGGTCTCGAAGTAGGGATTATTATCCCTGTGTTATGAGGTACCACACAAGGAAATAAGCCAGGGGCGTCTCCCAGCACACCCAGACCCAATTCGATTCAGAAAAGATCGTTTCCTGAATTGACCTGACACTGGAATCGAACCCGGGACACTACGGAAATCAAGGGGAGAAACCGTGCTACAGCGCACGACGCCAAACGTGTCGACAACTTTAATCTCAGCATCACAAATTTTACCCACGAATACTTACGCTATGCTACTTAAAAGTATGTAATATATCATAGTTATATGTTTAAATAGAGTGTTGAACTCCATTCAGTCCTCAGTGGCACCCTATAGCCGAGTAATGTTACCCTAGTAAAACTGTAATTTTGACAAATCTGAAGAATTGCGTCCCTCTGATTAATAATGTTCCTTTTTACATAGTTTTTCATTACAATTTCCTAATATGCGCCAGACATCACACCACTTGACATGGTCTCGAAGTAAGGATAAGTATTCTTGTGTTACGATTTACCAGACAGAGATTAAGCCAGGAACGTCTCCCAGCACATCCAGACCCAGAATTTAGAAAAGATCGTTTCCTGAATTGGCTCGACCGGGAATCAAATCCCGGACACCACGGAAGTCAAGGCGAGAAGCCGTTCTACAGCGCGCTACGCCAATTGTGTCGTCGAATACAATTTTACTGAATTTTTAAAGCCCAGCTGAACTCTTCAAGTGACTGTACCTATTTATCGAGTGGATCCGCATTTTAATAAGCAATATCCATCACAGTACAAGAACACGTGTAAACTAAAACTACCACTTGCTTATTTAAATTTATTAATAGTTTTGAACGTAGTCGAAAGTTCGAGACTTACAAAATTAGGGTTTTTTTAACGGTCCTAATAACTATTAGGGATTACCCATTGATGAATAATAATGAATTTCGATTGGAAACAAAGTTACATTTGACCTTTCACCACGTGATAAGCATAAGAGGACACGTTGGAAACTGTAAAGGCATGATTCCAAACCAACTGTCTGTAGTTGTCGGAATCATACCTTAACGATGACGAACATTTATGTTGAACCTGTGTCTGGGTGTAACAATATACGTATTTAATTGATGCAAATTGCCTAAGCTGACTGATACACGTATTAGTTACTGACACCCATAGTGCAAGATTTACTCGACTTAAATCGCGGATATGTATAAAAATGTCCAAAGATACTTATTTTTGTATGATTCTATTTGACGACACGATTGGCGTAGTGCGCTGTAGCACGGTTTCGAATTCCGTAGTGTCCCGAGTTCGATCCCCGGTCAGGTCAATTTAGGAAACGATCTTTTCTAAATTGGCTTGAGTCTGGGTGTGCTGGGAGACTCCCCTGGCTTAATTCATTGTCTGGTACCTCGTAACACAGGGATATCTGTCCCTACTTCGAGACCATGACAAGAGGTGTGTTGTCTGGCGCATATTTATTATTATTATTATATTCTTGCTTCCGAGGACGCTTAAATTATGAAATAGCTCTCTGATGAGGTTTGCCCTATAAGCTATAGTATGAAGTTCTTCAAGAGAGCTTTCAAAACGTTTTTGCAGGATCGACAACGCGCGAGTGATGCCCCTGGTAGGCACGTCCATAGGCTGCATCTGGCGGTCCGCGTGCTTGATTGTTACCGACGTAGTATTAAAAAAACAGCGCGTCGGCTTACAAATACATTATTAATGTAAATGATTCACCATTTTCGAGTAATTTGATCTACCCAGTAAATTAAAAACATATATACAGATTTTATGTTCTAAACGACATACCAATACAGTTTGTCACGCGGGTTTTATATGTCTTTAGTAAAACACCGATCGAAGCCATTATATCGTGTCACCATTCGTCTTTTTAAGTTAATCAGCTTTTTACAATTTTAGATTGAACCTTATGTTCAGCCGCGGAGAATCCAAATTTGCTTAAATCTAACACATAAATATTGTAAGTAGCTTTTGTATTTAAAAGCTAGTAGTACGAGATAATACTTACATTAGGGCCATTAAAGTAAACTGTCGAATATTTAAACACGTTTTTTTATTTCCATGCTAACCTTCGTTCGTACTGTTAAAATGGTGTTTAAATGGCGATAAAAGAAATATCTTTGCTCTACCGTTCTATAATTCGACTCTCGGAATGAAAATTGTTCTAAACCTGTGACGCGCCAAACGTACTCGTAGTAAGTAAACACAATATCACGGGCAACTTAAACAGCCAGCAATAAGACTGATTTTGTAATGGTTTTTGTGTATGGTCAATACAAAAGAATGACTGATTTTTTTGCTATCTTATAATGTCGCGGTGGCTATATTAGGTTGTTACAATACTGGTGGATCCCTGCTTTCGATATAAAAATGGGGCGAGAAGTGTTTCGGATATTTTTAATAAACCATTTAACTAACTCCTTTTTACACGCAAATTGTCCGCAACAATTGCAACAAACCATTCCCAAAATTTCACATAGTAAAACTATACTTTGGGTTAAATATAACTCCTATCTAGCCTGAATTTATTATACGCGTTGGCACTAAAAAGTATTTTACTACGTAAACGTAAATGTCTGCCTTTGAGGTCCTATTATTACGTCCATATTTGAAGAAGCCGAATGATGCCTTTGGTTTTTAAAGCCTACTGTGTCAATGTTAATACCACTAAAAACAAAAACATTTTAATTTGCGATGTTACTATTTCATGTATCCTGGCTAGCCAATAGATCAGCTGATTCAATAAAATAATGAATGCCTTAAAATATAAGAGACAAAGGTGGCAGAATGATTTATGTATAAGAATGCGCCTACAGAAGCTTATTAATGCAGCTTTTGTCATAAAACACTATATAGCCAGTAACTCTACTTGAACTTTTGCTAGCTGGCTTAAAAAAATGTGCAGTAGATTATAACTCTAGTTGATAGTTCGGTTCGTTTAATTGTATACTTATTAAGAGTTATTATTTCTACAAACTAGCTCATTGACTTTTACCATCAATTTATATTTTTTTCTATGTATTAATTGCTAAGCTAATGTTTAAAAAGTCAAAATTAAAAAGGTCTTTATGTAAATGGACTTAAAAAGTCTTAAAATTAAAAATCCCTGAAAAAATATGGATAAAATGATAGATATAAAATACTATAGTAACATGAATATATAAATACACATTATACAATCACAATGCGACTATACCACCGCGTCGGAGTTGTTTCTGTTAGATAATACCAGGTGAGAAACTCAGCAGTTACTCTTTAGAACTTGATTTAGACAAACAAATTCAACTCTACTAACTCGTATTGTACTACGAGTTAGTAGAGTAGAATGTGTTTGTCTAAACAAAAACTTAAATTCTCACATCATCATACAGATGATTCTTATGAGTAAATCCTGAGTAAACAACTATTAGTACTATTATAATTAAATTAAAACGGATGCTTTTTAGGACACACGTACAATTCGATTGGCTGTCAATGTCGAAGTTAAGTATGTTATTTGCTTAGTATGGTAAACATTGCTGACCAAAAAAAACAAAATCATTGAGTCTGAAAACTCAAGTACCTATTACGAAAAGGTTTTTCATCCCTAAAGAATTTCTTTAGGAATTTGTCATCTGAATTAAATCTATAAAGTACGACATTTCAGTATGAAATAATTATCAATAAAACTAAAGTGGAAAAGAGAAGACGGAGAAAGCGATACGACGTCAGTAAGAGCTGATATAAATATTATAATAATATTCATATTGAACACTCCATAATACACTTATTTTCTAAAATAAGAAATGTTACTAACTACTTAGTTACGTTATTTTTCGTTGACAGTTAGGGCAAGGGCATCTTAAAACAAAATATCTTTCATGGAAGGTATAAAATTAAGCACGAGGAGAATTGAAGAACCATTCCTCCAAATGATGACTGTCTTAGGCCGCCAATTAGCATTAAAAATAATACTAATTTATATTCCAACTGGTGAAAATATTTATTGGTTTAATTAATTACTTGAAACAAATAATTAATTAAGCTATTAAGTCAAAATGGAGCATTAGCATAAGGATCGCAAAACTTGAATGTCAGAATATTTAAAAAATGGAAAAAACACTAGATAGAAACTAGAAATACTCGTAGTTTCTTATCAACGTAACTGTAGTCAAAGAACTATAAATAAAAAAATTCGTAACTCAAACCTTAGTTCAAAATGTAGAAGGACAGAACAGGGTAAATTAGGCGTAAAACACACAAGTTTTGCGATCCTTATGCTAATGTTCCATTTCGACTTAATAGCTTAATTAATTTGTTTAAAATAATTAATTAAACGAATAAATATTTTCACCAGGTGGAATATAAATCAGTTTTATTTTTGATCCTAATTGGCGGCATAAGACAGTCATCATTTGGAGAAAACGTTCTACAATTCTCCTGGTAAAAGTGCTCAATTTAATATCTACCTTCCAAAAAATATATTTCATTTTCTTAGATGCCCTTACTGTCTACACTTTGATAGTACAAAGGGAAAAGTTTTTTATTCGTACAAACAAACAATGTATGGACAAATTACAAAACTATAGAAGCAATTTTAAATTGCTTCACCAATATAAAGCTACAGTATCAGCAAGTAACTTAGTATAGGTATATCTTTAACCACTAAAGCGAACGAGTCGCGTGCAGAAGCTAGTTAGTTTAATTTTTTTTATCTGATGTGCACTAAAAAAACAATATAGTTATTCCACTATTACTGCATCAAACAATCTGCGCTGTGTCTCCGTTTTAGAAGCCAACTAATTATGCTGTTAGTTTGGATGAATACATTTATACACAATGGCTACTGGCTGCGGCATCTTTGACCGCCCAAGCCGCTTGTAAAAAAGACAAATCGCCATTTTGTGATAAAATATGCTTCACGTTTCAATCAAAAAGCAGTTTAACACCTAAGAATTATTGTTTTATTGATCAATTTTACAGTTTGATTTGATTGTTATTAGAGTTTTATTATGGAAGATAGGACTTTTATATTAATGCCTAAACTGTCAAGTTATTTTTCATATCTGACTGTGGTAAATTAGAATATTCTATGGTCTTTTAACAATCGCAAAAGTTTAACACTTTTGTAATATTACTGGCCTGTTGTTACGTTCTCTTTAGTAGAATTATTTTTGATAGTGGTAGGACTGTTTGAAACATCCAGAGTTATTTTAATTTAAAAAAGTGAAATTCAGTTTTTACCTAGCCAGCCTAAATATACCGTTAAAGTTGATTGATTGATATGTTTATTTCCTTGAAATCGCCATGACTTGCAGAACTTGTATTTACCTCTACATCATGCTGTTGCGTGCGGTATGACCCGAAATCGGCCTAATATCTCCTAAATGAACTGATTAACCGAATCCATATTCGATTAACAGGTTTAGAGATTATTTTCTATGAATATGAATGTTATACACGATCTCGAAAGTGCCTCAAAATCTTCGTCAGTATTTTTCACTGATTTAAATGTTTATATTAAATGAACATCCAATTAATATTTAGAGGCTTAACATGTATTCTAAAAATAAATTAGTTTAAATAAATTAGCTCCGTAGCGGGGCCTATAGCTGTTAGAAGCTTTGAGGTGAGTGAGTATAAGTATTTGTGTATTGATTAGAATATTTACTCATTTATTCATTTCAAGTGTAATAAAGCTTAAGCTAGGCTATTTTAAGACAATGAAGCTCATCTTTTTCTTTATTTAATGTAACTGAAAGAAAATAAAAAAATAGTACTGCAACATAATATGGGTGGATAAATCCTGTTGTTTTTTTTCAAGATATGCACTTCGATTAGCTTGGTTGGTAGTGATACTTAGGTACCCTGCCTGATTTGCTGTCGGCCCAGGTTTACCTATCTTCATAATTATTGAATTAAGTATCGATCTCAGGCCTAAATTTAGAATGTGTTTAGCGTAAACTTAGACTTTGAACAGCTGTTTCTATATATCTATATCAGCTATATACTTCTTATCGAATTCAAATTAGTTATGTTTTAGTTAAACATCAACTTAGGTATTACTTAATAAAATTATAACAATATTCAATAAGTAATGTGATAAGGCTGTGCTTAGCTAAGTGCCTAAAAACTATTAATCTCGGCCTTAGTCAACCATATTATGTACAAGCGCTAAAACATTCTGTGCTATAAAACCAGACACAGCAGAAGATCTTTTATTCACGTATCAAAAATGATACGTACATATCACTGAATGTGTCTTCCACCACCAGCCTCGTTTAAATAATGTCGACAGCAAAAATCTCGTCCATCTTTTGTTTCGAACTAATTAAGACTACTTACTTACTTTCACATATTCATTATTTTTAGGAACTGGAAATTTCAAGAACCGTTGTTTTTCAGACTTCCAAGTCCTCCCACAAATGCCATTTTCAAACTCTTGCCACCTACTGCCACTCCCATGCAGAGTTTAGTCACATCACAATTTTCTTAAGCGTATTTCTCAAAGAGAATATAACGTTTTGTATTTCTTCGATAAGTAGGTAAATGTATCGAACTTCACGTAATTTTTGTATCGGAATATCTGGCATAATTTCACGTCTCAGCGGACGACTGGTGAGAATACTTCCTAGATTTAATTGATTTGGACAAAAGGCAAAAAATATTATGAATTAATCTCAAGATTGAGAGACAGTCGTAAATGGGGCACACCTTCCACCAAAACCTAAATCCGATTGAAAACTAAGCAGAGATAAATACATACATAAATATTACAGTTTGATTTTAATTGATTTAACTTAACTATTATAACGCAATGGATAATGAATGAATAATGGACTTCCTGACATACTTTCTGACATGTATGCCAGGAAGTCGAATCAAATGATCCTTATCAAAAAGATGGTGCAAAACACAACTTAAATCTATCTCCAAAACATTTTGAAGCAAGTTCAAACATTTACGTTTTAGCATACGAATGAATAGGGCACAGTAAGCGACCTCTTGCAAGGGGCAACAGCATTACAAAGAGGCGAGGCAGGCCAATGACTAAGGAGTTCGAAAAGACTGCGTTCATCAGCTTCCGATTAATTTTAGTCAAAACGTTAATGCAACATCAGTCAAAACAAACACCGTCATCTATTCCAGATAATGAACCCACTGGGAACGAGGCCGAAGATGGATGAGATAAGCATGAAAATAAACGACTGACGGCCGCGAGCACAGAAATGACGGTGCGAGCTGGTTCCAAGATGTATCATGAGATGGCGTGGTTTGCTGTTTTATTGGCGGTCGGTGCGGCGGGCGCGGTCACAAGCGGCGGAGAGGTGGCGCTAGCGAATGTCACGCGGTTTGCGTCCGGAGATCTTTTCTCTCTTGTTGGTAAGTTCTGAAAAGAATATTTATGAAAAGTACCTACCTAATAACTAAAACATATTTTTACATGATCGTCGTAATGAAAAACATAATAGGTCCGGCTTAAAAAATGATTAAAACCTCATTTTAAAATGTAAGCATTTGACATTCAAACCATTGCAATTGGACCGATGACTATATAAGAACAGAATTGGTACCTACTTTACAACCCTCTTTAATTTATGCATATAAAAAGATGACCCTTTCTGTCTTCTTCTGTCGGTCTGTATAGGTTGTCGGTAAGAGATTTATTTTAGCAATAAGGCCTCCTAAATATGTCAATTTAAATTGTGATATTTGTTAGCAATAAAGCGTGTCTAATCTTCTCTCTTTCTTGTCTCGTCTTCTTTGTTTCGTACTCTTCTGTCACTTATTCGCTAATGTAGAGCACGTCTATAAATGAAAGAGGCAGATCAAAACATCCGTTATATTGAAACAGTGTTCTAAAATTACGCCATATTCACAAGATATCTTCCTCAGGTAGCGACTGCGGCCCTACTCGCTGCATGGAGCTCTCCCACGGAACAGCCCTGGCTGCGCAGGGGGGGACCACCGGCTGCGTCTGCCAGTGCCGGCGGGACACGCCCGCCTTCAGGGAGGACCAGCGCGCCTGCGTGAACCACATCGATGGTGAGGAACTGAGGACATCTTACGGATATAGGCCTACTCTAGTGCAAAAAATAACGTATCGTGAATCTGTATGGATAAGACACATAAAAAGCAGTGTGATATGAATAGGCTGTTTGAGTGGTAAATGAATGAAGTGATGATATTATCGTCACCTTCAATTTTATTCTGGTGCTGTGCAGCCAATATATAGAGCTGGATTGGCTGTTGTTGTTGTTGTTTCTGTTGTCCCATGAACAACAGCAAATCAAGCCTTAAATGTGGGCGTCACATGCTGCCAATATATGTAAGTAAGTAACTAAATATTATTTATTGCACACAAATAACCATAACTTACAGTTACAATATAAGAACCATTTTGCATTGTTCTTGTAGAGGTTGCCCTCATGTCGTCCGTCAATACAAAATCTAAATAAATACACACTTTCAAATTCATATCTTTAGCAGCAAGATTTAATCTGCATTACTTACATAACAATAAGACAGAATAATTAAAAACAGGTTGATTCCGTCCTCGTCTAGACAATCACTCGACTTCTGACCCGTCGCCGCCCATCACACAGATACATTTAAATAGGTGACGCGAGTGTACGTATTCCGTTTGTTAAAAAAACTTTTCGGACACTGTACAGTGGCGTTCTCATCAACCTTTACAAAATCATTGCAAAATGGGTCTTATGTGAGCCCCTATGTAAAGGTTGATGTGAAAGCCTCTGTACCTCTTTGGACGCATCTGCTTCTTTTAGTCCTCGCTCAGCCGTATGTCGCCGCAACGTATGCCTAAATGAACGAGTTTTACATTGAATAGTACTCTTTCCGTTTAGCAAAAACAAACACCCAAATTTGTACGTTTTAAGTTATCATTGTTTCCTAGTGGACAATAAAAATATTAACTTCATACGTACTCTTTATGAACTTCAATACTGTCGATTTAAAAATGGCAGATTCCTAATTCATGCTTTGCTCAACTTTTCATGCAAACTCACAAAAGCGCGCCTTGCGCTATCTATCGAGATTTAAGTCTGTGGCCCGTCCCGTTATGCGTCAACAATCAATTAAATAATTCAAGGTCACCGAGATCGAGCTTTTAATCTCACAATATAATCTGATGTCGCTTTGTTGTTTGAATTATTCAGTATTTTGTATGCATATTAATGTCTGTGTTCAAATTTTAAGTTCAGCTTAGCTAATCTTAAATTGACTTCGGTAGCTTCTTTCTTATGTCACAATGATGAATAAATAAACGATTAAAAATGAGTTTTAAACATGAAAAAGCTGACATATTGAAATCTATAAGTATCTTCTTTTAAAAAGATCAAAACCACTAGAATATCTTCCGGCCATATTAGATAACATTGAATGATGATCGTTAAGAATTTTAAATTTGAGATAGTTACTTACATAATAAGCATTTTAATGTAATGAAAAATAGATGTAGTTTCCTCCTTTTTAAGCTAAATTATTTAACTGCTGTACCGTACAGAAATAAAGGATTTGTATTTTAATCAACTTCGAGTGTCTATCTGCAGGCCTTCAAGGTGAGGATGGCCAACCCAGTGATTCGTTTGAATGACTGGGCTTGTCAGCCTCATATCTGGACCTCACGACCGCTTTCAATCAGGTTTAGTGAGGTCATCTTGACGGGCAATATAATTTTTTTTTCACATGTGCCATCCAGTTAAACAATCAAACATAAATAAAAGTAGCGTTCTTTTTTGCAGAATGTAAAATGGCAAGTTTCGGGCGCGGAACAACAAAACCTCAAATCCCTTTTGTCTTCTTGCCTTTAAAGGGACAGATTATCTACCCATCAACGGAAATAATATTCACTGGTAAGTAAAGTGAAAATAATAAAAAAAAAGATTTCCGATACCGGGAATCGAACCCGAGCCTCCTGGGTGAGAGCCAGGTATCCTAGCCACTAGACCATATCGGAGTTGTAGAGCGAGTCAAAATAAAGCTTGGGCTTACACAAACTCGACCCTGGGCAATAAATTCTCTATTCGTGCTAGATGGCGTTGTCATGCGTAGATTTATAAATCGGCAAGATTCAACAATAATTTTTTCAAGCCATAGCTGTGATATTTATTTCTAACAATGTAAAAATTACTTTTCTTATCTTTTTTTGTAAATATTTTCAAATAAAATCAGTGAACATGAAAATTTGAACCTTAGACGTAGCGGACGCGATATGCGCAGTGACTAGCGCACAGTACCTGTCGCCGTCCGGATGGGTGACCCTGAGGGACCTGGTCGACAATGACGTGCCGTTCAGCCTGTACAGAGATGAGGGCAGCACGTTTTTGCAGGTAATATTTAGCCATGTTATTTATAATATTATACTAGCATCCTGCCCCGGCTTCGCACGGGTGTAACCATGCCATATTACTTCTTACTAATATTATAAATGCGAAAGTGCATGAGTATGTATGTATGTTTGTTACTCTTTCACGCAAAACCTACAGAACGGAGTTAGATGAAACTTTACAGTACAGCTTAGACATCAGAATAACACATACTTAAGCTACAATTTATGAAAATTTTATGTAATTTAGTCATAAAATATAACGATGAGATCACGCGGGCGAAGCCGCAGGCGAAGCCGCGGGCGGAAAGCTAGTATGAAATAATGTTCGATTTTGTTTTAATTTTCTTTTATACAAAGCTTGTTGGTTATAGGTGCAATTTGGCAGTCGTTCTGAAGTTTAACAAGATTCATTTTTATTCATTCAAGTAGATAACACAAAAGGTGATATTTCGCAAACCAGTAATTAGTCCATACCCAAGCCCTCAAATTCGTAAACGTATACAATAGGGTTTTGTTGAATAGTCCTACCTAGTAGAACGTGTTTTTCTCTAATGTAATTGCAATTTTGTTTACAAACTGTAAAGAAATAAAAAAAAATAACTAGAAGAAACAACAGTTTCTTTGTTACCGGTACCACCGCGCATCTTCCAAACTAAATCGATAATTGATTAATTCATTTTCCGTATATTTATTTATACCGTATGTGTTCACGTATTTTTGGTTTTAAAAAAGTTTAAATGTTTGTCTCTCTTGAGGTCCAGAAAATTGGTGTAATTAACTATTTGGCACATTAATTCATTGTTTACCGAACCCAGTTTTTCAATCTGATTGTTTTGTTATAGTTATTATACTTAACAGTTATTTCGGCAATGGTACTCTCTAAGTAACATGATATATACATTACCACCCAAGAAGATTTTACTCCTGTCTTCAATATTTACTGCTCATGCTTATTATTAACCCACATATTATCAATTTTATAAGCATTTAAAATGTATAATTACTAATTAAAATGCTGCATATCATTAAGTCCTGGGACACATGCCTACAAAGATATTATCATTAACCAAAAACAGTAACCATCTTCAGGTTTACATCGGTCACCAAAAAATCTTTTGAGTGAGAAACCTTAGTCTATATACCATAATTAACGAAAAGTCGAAAGATATTCAGCCGGTAATGTCGCAATGTCTATCGATTAAGCGCTGTCACTTTATCTAATTAGCTATTAAGATCATCATGGATGAAATAGTAAGATAGTAAGTGCAGTCAATTAGTCATTCATTTCGAAACATTACTTCGATTGACTTTAGAATATTCATACCTCACAATATAACGATGATTTTCATCACTGTTATAACTTTTAGTTTCTTGGACGCGTCCTTCATGTTTTCAAACCCAGATGTTCTGACGTTATATTAAATAATAATTAAGAACTTTTGTTCCCATTAAGCGAGTACAAACAGGCCGCATGAGTTAAACGAATACACACAATTACTACTGTGTACCGTTGGTAAAAACATTTTTTTTTTTCAATTTGACACTTATCTGGCGTAAACCTTTCACTAGCTTAAATAGATACAATTTCATAATAAGTTCTTATCATTTTACAGTTTTATTTAAAGTCACGAGCCCTTAAAATATAACATCTGGAATTAATTACAAAACAAAATGAGTGTCATATAATAAACGATACAAAAAATAAAAAAATATATAATATGTACTTATAAATGAGTAGTCGTCTAAATTTTAAACACAAGAAGTCCGTTCATAAGTGACCTCAAGTCCGGCTTGGCCTAGGCTATCCATAACTACAGGTATGCTGTTTGCAATTTATTTGTCTGAATAGGCTGATTACAACGTGACCTTTTGCGGGATTCAAAATTCGAATGTTAGTTTTTATATGCTAAGAAATTTCAGAGAGGACTAACACGTTTCTTGTATCAAATAAATTGAGCTTATATCAATCGTTGATAGATTTTGAAAGTGTACAGAATAAAAGACTTGACTAAGGTAGTTTTTTTTTGATTGATGAATCCAGCAATTTACATTAATGAAAAACTTTTATGTCCCGTTAGTAAAGTTTACAGATTTAAGAAATATTTAAAGTTTCGTTTATAGACTCCTATTTACAACTCTCGGCTCTGATTCAGGTAATACAAAATGCGAGGATACATTTTTATATGTAGGTAAATATGTAGTAACTTAAAATTATACATTTTCATATTCATTTTTCGACGACCGACTTGGTGTAATGGTTAAGAAGTTGGCTACTACACCAGAGGTCGCGGGTTCGATCCCCGCACAGTACAAACATTTGTGTGCATGAACATGTCTGTTTGTACTGGTCTGGGTGTCTCCTATGTATAATAAGTATGTATTTACAAAAGAAAATGTATTTAAGTATGTTTATCCGTTGTCTAGTATCCCATAACACAAGCTTTAATTAGCTTACTTTGGGGCTAGATGGCGCTGTGTGGAATAATGTCCAGGGATATTTATTTATTTTATTTATTTATTTATATTAATGACCAAGATGTGGCTGTGAAATTTTGTACATACAAATAACCACATTGACTTCGATGTTCTATGCTGCTGCTATTGCAACATTTTCACCCCGTACCATCGTGTGTGGTGTTTGATCAGCGCTAGCAATCCTGAATTTCGAGTTATGATGTAGTCCTTCTAACATGTCAGGTTGACGCAATCTGATGTTATCATTTTGTTAGGAATTGCCCCAGTACGCAGAATGGACGGCAAAGACCCGCTGTAACTAAAGCAAGACTGTATCATGTTTTCTAAGAAGATTTTGATTTATGAGTCCTACTATCATTATGTATTCTGGTTAGTTTTGGAATTGCAAGAACAGCCGACAATCGGCACTCGATTCAATAGTTAATTTACTATGGGCATAGGTATAAGTACATACGGAACCAGAAGAAAAACTAAATCCACCGACACCGTGTGCTATGAATGAATACCTAAATTGGCAGTGGTCAGGGCACATATGACAATGATGCTTCATTGGCTATTCATGCCTTAAGGAGAGCATCGTAGCCTAGTGGTTAAGCACTCCAACTCGTGTGGTTCAAATCTGGCCAGAACCAAAGTCTTTGTGTTCATTGTTTAATTTCCGACTAACTATCCGGTGATGGAAAATATCGATAAAAACCAAATCAACCCGGACAACGGCGGAAGGCTCACTACCTACCGCGTTGGGTTCTAATGCCATTGGTGAAAAATGGGCTTCTGAGTGTTCCGTTCACCATGACGGCAACAGTCTCTTGCCTCTGACTACCCTGTTTGGGATAAAGTCTTGATGGTATGTTATGTTATGTCATGCCTTAAGGTCCTAGTAGAGTGATGCCTTGATAGAAGTTGACCAGCTTTTAGGCCAAAGAGTACCTAGTTCATTTCCTTCAAACAGCAGCTGGATTTAGATTAGCTATTCCAGCTTGTTGAGAGTTCACTTTGTTATTTTGCACATCGGGTGGCATATTTATAAAAAATACATGCCTGACAGGTGTTTTGTGCCTTCGATTGCGATTTTAAAAAAAATGCCTGATTGAACAATTAGGCATGACCCTAGTGTCTAGATTTCTGTGCTAAATAGATTTAATCAAATTGCTTACACACGGTCACCTGCGCAAAATTGCCGCTTACAAATACAACCACGGTGCTACTTGCTGAATGTTGTAAGTAGCCTTTGCTGTTAAAACCTAAAAACATATTGCAAAGATATGCAACCGTGATGTCGACAAAATTAAACGGAGACACTTACCCTGTTATTTGTGGGACACTTTGTTTGGGAGTTTGCGCGCCGCGGTTAAGTACTTTAGTAACCAAAATATCATTAGGCTCTCAAAGTTCATAAACACTGCTATCAATACCGGCTCCAAATTAACATGTATATTAAGATAATCCAGTTTTCAGCCCGGGTTTCATCGCCGAGCGCATAAAATTCTGAACGCCGAAAAAAAAACCGCGAACCTTTTTGAATATTGACAGAATCGAGATGTTGAATGAAACGTTTCTGTTGCTATCGTCAGTAACGATTTTGGAATTAAAGGACGCATCCCTATAAAATCGTATTTTATTATAAATTGGACTGCCAGCGGAATGGGTAAGGCGATGTTATCACACCGACAAGTGCTGACTTTTTGGGCGGGCTTGACGAGAAGTCGGTTTGTCAATCGGATGGGAGTCCTCGCAGACGACATTTCTCAAGGAAGGACAGGTCTGATGAAGCACACGATAGGACGGAGGCGTCAAAGAAACGATGTGTTTAATCTGTGGCGAATTTGCCGCATTTAGATTCGGACACGCTGATAAATCGAAAGACAAATGCGTCGGTGCATTTTATTCGGTCAGATGCAGCAAGCGATGATTTAGTCGTAACAAACGTTCCGAAATTCAACGCACAAGATTTGTTGTTTCTCACCTTATTTAAAGCTTCATAAAGATCATTTCTCATAGCAGATTTGCTTCAAAGAAAGTGATATATTATGAAAAAAAGGTAAATCTACTTAAAACATGCTTCGCAGTATATTTCTGCGACAAATTGTGGACTCGCTAACTGTTAATTTAAATCTCCTTGAAGCTAATGCAGCGTGCCAGGAACGGGTTGAATGCTTATAATTTGATTTTTTATCCATAATTTATGGCAGGTTCTCAACAATATTTAAGTTAAGTCGTTATTTATTTTCGATCGGTCAATAATTCTGAAGACGCGCTGAATTGTTGTTCGTGTCGATGATATTTAACAGATTTGAAGACATTATTGCTTCGTTAAGAAACATCAAAGTAAAACACTACCACTTAGCCAGTAAACACCAAAGCACGTTTTAACTAAATTCTACTTTTGAGTAAAATTAAGCGAATAGCGTGTTTTGGTGCTGCACAATGCTTGGAATTTTGCAGTCGCTGTTTACAAAATTTATAGAAAAAAGTTACTTACAAGGGATCATGCCCATCAAAGTATGAAGCACGGTACAGAATGGCATCAAAACCAAAGTTGTTTTAAACGGTACATTAATTTACCCTCTACATTAGCAGTTGTTATTTTTGGAATCAACACCCGGGTTTTGATGCTTTTATTGAAATCGTAACGCAAATTACACGCAAGCTTGGCTTGCAAGTGTATCCCCATTGCGCCAGTTACTTCCACTTACCATTAACAAGCATGTAAGCTACTTTTCCGTTTTACAGGCATGTGTATCGCCGCCATAGAGCAAAAGTCAAAGATTAAACATCTGTATTAAAGATAACAATTTATTTGTTATTAACTGAAACAGTAATATTTTGTTTGTGCAATAAAGTTTATCTTATCTTATTGTTACCGAAAAAATGTCGATTGTAGTTCTTGTACTTCATTGCAACATCTCTTAACAACCAAAATGAAATCCAGCGATGCTCAGACAATTTAATATCTTTTTGAGATTTAAAAGAAATCCCCGGTTCAAAAAATGAATTCCAAAGGTACGATGGCCTAAAAATAAGGAAAATAATTTTTACATAGTTTTTATCTTGATGCCAGAGACAAACCTGTACCACACATGGGTATTCTCCTTTAAAACGTTGGTTGGGCTACGTTATAATTATATTCTCTTGTTATAATACAGTATAGATTCCCGTATTCGGATAGAGGCTTAAAAATACAAAAAATAAGTCATTGTTATTCAGTTAAACAATACGGCTGGTCTTTCCAACAAAGTAGTTTCCATGTTAGAAACTAAAAAAACTAACTTAACATTTTACCAACAGTGGCGAGGGTCTGCAAGTCTTCACGCGCGGCTCGAAGGTCGTCTAGTGGCCGTACATGTGCTGTGCTCTGCGTCGGAGCAGTCACGGCTTGCCACCTCCTGCGCTGCTTTCAGAGTCGCTGGTGCCACGCACAATGCTCTGTTGGGTAAACAGCTTTTTTTAAATATTAGAAATAAAGAAAAGACATTCATTAATTTTTATGGACATCGCATTACAAAAAACCACAAAGCAACAATTATAAAGGTACAAAAAAACTTAAATTAAGGGAATATATAATAATACTGGACTGGAGGTTGAAAAAGGCCATTGCCTCAGTTGGATTGTTGAGGCTTCTTTAAAATTCAAAGCAACTAATTTAGCTTTACACCACGTCTATACAATTCGATTCAAAAGACTTGGCTAAGCGAAGTTAAGGCAGAGCTGCCTTTTCCCTAATAAATCGAACTATCCTTTTTGTTTGATGTTCAATAACTAACTCGAACCTAAATGCTAGTTACTGCTTATGGCTTACAACTAAGGAGAAGACAATACAATTTTCCCTTTTTTTGTAAAGTGATAAATATTTTTACAGACGTCAAATCGATACCATTCCATGCGGGCGAAATTATAACCACAGAGTCTGCCTCAACGAGCCACGGCCTCAGCGTATTGGAGTCCTTAGCTGTAGGGGTGTGTGTCCTGATGCTGATCTTTGTCTACGCCGCTGGTATCATTTTCTATGTGCACTACAAGCAGAGACAGAAAAGAAAAGCGAAAGATCCAGAGATGAATCTGTCGAATACTCTGTCCACGGATAACGGGTCCACTCTTGACTCGAGAATCGATATAGAAAATGTGGTAAGATCACAATTTTTTAATAATATTTTTCTATTTTTGATATTTTACTCATTACTTTTAGTAATTACCTCAGGGTTTCTTCTTGAATTGAGTATTTATATTACAGCAAATAAAAACTAATCCATTGCTGAGTATGGGCAGCTTTGCCAATGACTATAATCATGATACTGGCCTATTGTCTGATGTGAGTGAGCATACTGAAGATACTATGGATTCTTCACCAAATCATACTCAAAAGGTATTCTCTTCAAAAATTAAGTATGTACTGTACTTTAATGAAAATATAAATTTCCAGTGTTACTAAAGATTGGTTCTAGTTTCAGAAACTTAACTCCAATATGATATCGGCAATGGTTCACACACGTAGAAAAAAACCAGTACGATCTACAATAAGATCAACTTCGACCCCAGAGAGAATAAACGAACGATTGCAAAGAAGGTCTGCTTCACCGGACACATTGGAGAGGGCACCTCACTCAGATTTATCTATCATAGATTGTAGTTTGGAAAATAAATCAGTGGCAAGGCAGCCTGTACAGTCTTCAAATGGAGAACCAGCTCTTCGGAAGAAATTGTATTTCAATCCTGTCTTTTTCGAAACTGAACACCTCAAGGTTGGTTAAATATAAATGGTTCGCAAATTTAAATTAAAAGTATTTACTAATAATACAATTTCTTAAAAATTATGTTTTTTTTAGGATCCTCCCCCAGCTGCGATCGAATTTCTCATTAAAATACGTGAAATAATGTGCGTCGCTAAAGAAAAGATGACATCGAAAAGATTTATCCCTATTTTGACTGACATTCCGGAAGAAGAGTTGTATCATACAATCGACCTTGGATGGGACATCCCCTGTGCAAGACGCGGACGAAGATTTAGTGCTATAAGTCTGAAGCACGAGAATAGCAGACGGATAGGGCATTGTGGTGGCTGTCCAGGTTGCGACAGTAGTGTTAATTCACAGAAAAGTACAGCTCTATTGAGATCAAATTCTTGCAAGACGTGTGTTAGTGACGATTATAAACAACGTATCGTCCGAAAATGGTTGGATGAAGTTCCAATTCCAGCTGCGTCAGGGAAACCTGTTAAAGTTGTTGCCAAAGTAAGTGGAACACCAAGGGTAATAGAATCGAAAGCTCATACGATTTCACAAGAACAAACACGCATTCATAATAACGTCTCTATTGGCCCTGAACTAATGGCAGAAGCTGAGAACATATCGGAAAGACAAAGTCGTACAAATAATAAAGAAAAATCAGATAATTCGATTTCTATAGAAAATATTGCAGAAACTATGCAAGCTATTGTATTACCAGAAAAACGAAGTCCTGCAAATCAAATGTCCCGCCGCGTTCGAAGAAAGTTACCCCCACCACCACCACCTCCAGTAAACCCTCCAAAACCACCAAAAGAAGAAGAAGCAGAACCAATACCACCTGAAGTTAAAATTAAAATGGAAGCTGTTATCCGCGAATTGAACAAATGTAAAAGAGTTGAACCAAAGGAGTTGGAAGATGTGAAGATGGAAACAATAGAACCTATTGCTCCTAAAATTGTTATACCTGTGCTAGCAGCTGATTCCCATTACTTTAGCGATGACAACGTGCTATCTGATACTCGGAAAAAAGAATTTTATCTTCGACAAGACAATGTTGTAGAATTCGATAGTTTAGAACGAAATATTATTAGAAGACGACGATTTTCTTTGGCGTGTGAACCGGATCTTGCTCTTAAAGAACAATTTCGATATAATTCGAACACCATTCAGTCACAGGAAAGGTCTAGCAGCTGGCGTGACATGAAGAAAGGAGAAGATGATTGTCAATTATGGTCACAGCCAATTAGCCTACAATTTGAAAACAAAAGCGAGATTTTTATTAATGCAACAGAACCATACTATGACAACGTTAGTAACCCTGGTCCATTAACAATAAAAGTGAGTGGCTCGCCAGTTGAAAGCAGACGAAATCAAGTGGAAGAATTTGATCCAGATACTTTAGACCGAAAACCAAAACGAGAGTCCAAGAAAAGAGTAGAAAAGATTCTTTTAAAATCTGGAGGAAGTTTTAAGTTCAAGACTCCAGGAAATGAAAGCAATGAAAGTAAAACTCCACCTGAAGCAGCATTCACAAGAAAGATTGGAAGTTTAAGACAAATTTACGAAGCAAAAACCAAAGCGCAAAATGATGAGATACAGTTTTATGGAAGACGAGGCAGTATCCCATTTATGAATCATGACGTGCATGTATTTTCAAGAGCTCCAAAGACGCCCGATTTGATACGTCAAGTAGATATACCAAAAGATCACAAGCCACCGATTCCTCCAAAGGTAAGACGAGGTAGTGATGCTTCAGCAAAATTTTCTAATCCAGTTCGTGATATTGCACCAGATGAACGACGTCGCATGTCCGAGGAAAGAGATAAATTTGCTTCTTACTCACGGACGGAACACCTAAACGCTCGTCGATCAGGACGTCGCTCAGTGAGGACAAGATCTAGGAGAACGGATATAAGAAAACTTTATAGGACAGAAGATTCTGGTTACATGAGCACAGATTCAAATGAGTCAAAGCGAAGGGCAAAGTATTTACTGCAGTTGAGACCAAAAACAATTTTACTCGACCCTGTGTCACCAGTAAAAGTTCTCACTAAACCCCAAATATTGCAAATCGAATCTGACACTGATGATTTGGAGTCACTATGCGATGGACACAGTGAATCTGGAGGAGAGAGTGTTGAGACCGATTCAGTATTCTTTGGGAACTATGATGACTCGAAAGAACTGTTTGCCGAATTAGGTCTAAACAGTTTTGAATTACAAGGTAAGGGGTTGAGTCAAGAACAGATTGATTCAGGATTTATGGGGGAAACTAACATAATTTTGAGTGGTGACAGTGACTCGGAGCACAAGAGCGTGATATCCATAATCGCCGGTCGCGATGGAAGAGCGTCGGCAACGTCTATCGCCAAAGTAGACGATCCGCCATATATCCATTCTGTAGAATGTTAATCTAAGCCATAGATATACTCAACATGTACATATTGCATAGATATATATTACAACCAAAACAATAAGACTCAAATAGTTAGTTAATATTTATAATTAGAACCATTGAAACTTTTGTTATACTTATGATATTAACTTGGCTTTGTAAGCCCTGCTTATACTAAACATACTTTTCTCAGAATTTTGTAAATATTAAAAGACTTTTGAAGCGGATATTATCTCTTCCCAAGTGATATATGCTATGGTTACTTCAAATTGTCGTAATTTTGGTCAAAATTACGTTATAGTTGAAGATAACGTTAATTATGTAGATAGGTATCTTAAAACTTATTATAATCGAACGATTAACAATAATTCAACCCACCATGAAAGTAATATAATTGTATTTCTGTAATATTTTGATTTAAGAGAAACTCATTAAAAAATACAGATCCTAAATTAAATAGTGAATCGTGTAAACTGCCGTAACGTTATTGTTTTTCATATCTTATTACATCTGATCGTATTACATCTGTTAAACTCATGAATTTTATCTTTATCTATCTATATTGGACTTATAGGTTAAGTATACTGTAAATAGGTAGAAGTTGTAAGGTTTTGTAAATTTTTTGACCGGCCGGTTATTGTGCAATGAAATTATTAAATAGGGAAAGCCTGAAGCGAGGTGATCAGAGATACACCTGGTGTGTAATAAGAGGCTCTTATTTATACAGTAAACTTAAGATCTATGACAAAATAAAAATAAATGTGAATATATTTTATTATTAGTTAAACGTACCTAACTTTACTTTAAAATTATAATTTCAAATATTGTGAGAGTAATGTAAAAAAATGTTTTTGTACCAATAAATAATGTCCGTCGGGTATGAAATTATCGTTTTATTTGATTAAAAATTACCTTAACATTATTAAAAAAAATATCAAAAATAAAAAAAAAACTCATGGCCCATGAGGGGATCGAACCCGCGACCTTCGCGTTATTAGCACGACGCTCTAACCAACTGAGCTAATGGGCCGATGAAATGTCGTAGCTAAAATAGAAAACGGATCAAATGACGAACCGCAACGTTAACTTTACAAACATGCGTGTTTATGTAATGTTCAAAAAATGTTCAAAATGTCAATTAGTAATTTACAGGCTTACACACACATAGATGTCAATAATCGTCCAGCGTACAACATATGTGTCCCGCCCAATTCTACTTGAACCTGGCTGCTGCTATTCCTAATCGGCTACTTTGGTTTTGGAGCGTAGATGTGTTAGGATTGGTTACAGCATATTATATTTTTTTAAAGTACTCATCCTGTTGTCTTTAAATGTAGAGAAAAGACTTCTTAATTTAGTGAAAACATGCTCAGAAAGATTTTTAAAGATAAGCAATTCAAAACGGCTTAGATTAAAAATATATGGGCGTACAAATTGCCAACTGATAATTAAAAGATCATCTCTAAGACATCATTCTTAATAGTCATTATTATAATAACATATTACAAAATTAAGCTTTATAGAGCGATCTATATAAAAACAAGAGCGTGAGAACAAAGCCTTAATTGCAAAGAGGCTGTAACTATGTTGTTAAACATACAAGATGGCAGCTATCGATTTATTTTTTAACAAGATGTTGTTAACGCCCATACTAATAAATGACCATCTAGTTAAGACAGTTCCACCACTCAACGGTAAGTCATAATTTCTACATGTAAAGTTGAGAAAGAATAGATACGACCAACCGATAAATAATTTGGAAATTCTGTACAGCATCTAATCTAATCTAAATTAGTCCTGTATTGCACTGCTGGGCATTCTGTTACAGCACCTTATCGATTTCTTGCCTAGGAATAAAAAAATGACAAAAACTTTACAAAGATGCTTTTAATTTTTGAAGTGTTGATAGTTAACAAAACTTTGCCTTTTTGTTACAACGACCAAACTTTGCTTTAGCTCGTCACTGGTATTACAAATTGTTACAAGGAATGTACTTAAATGAAAAATCGCAATTAAATAGTTCACGTAGTTAGTGTTGACTTCTCAATATTAGGCTTTCCACCTACCCAAAATACAGTTTTTAATTAAGACAGGTAATAAAAAAAATAGCTTCAATAAGGTGGCGTGTCTTGTAGAATCCTAGACTCAGTATACAAGACGAAGAACAAGTGAATATCACTGCTACGATTTAAAAGTGGATACCTTCTTTTGTTCCTACAGCATGATGTTATTATACAGTATATGTATGAATCAGATCAATCTACCGTAAGACGGAGGTCGTATGCTATCATTTACCCTAAGTAATAATAAATAAGTAGTAATAATAAATAATGTCAGTCCAGATCCAATGAGTAGAATTTAATTTAAATGGTAAAGTACTTATATTTGATTTCGAGCCAGGTATTAAACCCACAGAGCCAGAAGACCAAAGTCTTCGAGCAGTTCGTGTTGCCAGTAATGACCTACGGTACTGAGACGTGGTCCTTGACAGTTGGCCTCTTGAATAAGCACAAGGTTGCTCAGCACTCTATGGAGAGAGTTACCGATATAGGTCATTCCATAGCCAGGCTGAAGTGCCAATGGGCTGGCCACATCGCTCGCAGAACTGATGATCGCTGGGGAGAAAAGGTTCTTGAGTGGAGACCACGAACTGGAAGACGCAGCGTGGGCAGACCTTCTACCCGGTGGACCAATGACCTGGTGCAGGTTGCGGGAAGCCGTTGGATGCGTACGGCCCAAAGCCGCTCATTGTGGCGTTCGATGGTAGAGGAATAAGATGATGGATTAAAGGATGATGATGATGTTGATTAAACAACTTTTGGACGATTTGTTATGTTGAATCCAGCAATTTGGTTAAATTGGCAACATGCAAAACTAGTTTTCGTATTATTTATTTTTCAACAGCGACATCTGAGAATTAATGAAATAATGACTGTTTTCATCGTTGTAACTGTTGTTCGGCACCACTATGAAGAAGACAGTATAATATGTTCTTAAAAAAACCAGAAAGAAATCTCTTTTGTATCAAAAATACTGATCGTGGGACACCCTGTTGCTGTGAAAAACGGCAATAAGCTGATGAAATTTCAATGTGCTCTAGAATTTACAGATTAAACCAGCCCGCCTGTTATGCCTTGATAAGTGTGAGAAAGTCCACATGGTCACCTATCACACCGAAGCGAACACAAGCGCAGGTATATTTTGGTGGACGCTACTTTCATAACACTGGTTTGAATTATGGGTGAAACAAATCAATAAACATACACACTCAACAATTACCTGGAGCCTTATGACAATCCCTTATAACCAGTCAAGTTGATTTCCTAAACTGAGGGTAGCGAGCAATTTCGTCAGTAGACAGACGAGAAGATGCGTTAGTAACCACTGACTACCTGGAAATGAAAGATCATATTATAACGAAATTGCTCGCTACGCTCAGTTAGGGAATGAACTTGACAAGTGATAAGGGATTGTAATAAGGCCCTGAACTTTTTCAAAACGTTCTTGTAATTCACTAAGAAATAATTAAACTTTCTTATTATTACTAAAATCATGACAGGTGGCCTTCCGAAAGATTTATTGGAATGGAAATATGGCAACATTTTGTAATGAAAAATCAATAGAATATAGCAGAACAGTGCTGTTGAACAATCAAGTATGAAAATAAGTTCTGCTGAATGCTTGCATTAGAAAAATAATTGACTTAAAAAAGTTCATTTTAAAATTTTGATGTACGTTATTGTTTAGTAATGATCCACGTAAAGTTCAACGTAAATTGACATATCAGCCAGGAGATCAATTTCGATTGGTGAAGCACAACTGCCACCATGACACATTTACTTTTTCCTCCACTTCCGGAAAAAATACAATCCACGCGCATGCACGCTGTGTAAAGAAATATAATAAATAAATAAATAATAAATAAATATACTTTATTTATACTGGCAGAGTTCCATGATTATTTTTCTTGAAATTCGTATCGGTGCAACAAGAGGCGATCTTCATTATCCGCATGTAATGTTTAAATAATTACAAAGTAGCCACTGATCAATTCTGGATCTACGTTCGCGCCCAAATTATAGCCTCTTTTGTTATTGTTACTACTAGTTACCGACAGTAGGACCGAGTTATCGATACGTCATTAAATCCACACGGTAAAAATAACGTTGGCCCTTCGATATATTTGGAGATATTTCGGAATGTTAATAATATAGTTGTAATGCTATGCTATGTTCGCCACCGGCACTGAATCTTGCTATATGTTGGTAATAGCATGCTTTTTAAGTCTGTTGTATCCATAATACCAGCCCGCATTTGGCAAGCGTGGTGATTAAGCCAATACCCATCAATTGTAGCGTTGAATTGACTTCAATGATTGAGGCCTTTGTCCTGCCGTGGGACTGTATAATTAGATACTGTTCATCGGTTAATATTCATCAATAAACAATTACGGCGTTATTATAAAAATAACAACGGGACTTAGAAACTCTACAATTGGAAATCTAAATACTTAGGTACATTAGGTATTTATCAACTAATTCGAACTTTTCAAAACTAAATATTCGGTCATTTCAGCAGTAGGGTTTTTCTTTCATCTGACGTATTATTGGATTAAAAATATTCCTGCACATCTCTTTTAAGCTAATTAACAGCCACTTAGCCCTTTAGGCCAATTAATACGAAAATATCTGCCGTCCTTTACTCCTACCGTTAAAAAATATCATTTTCTTTAGAAAGTCAATTAAAACTAAATTAAGTTACATTGTTTTTTTTGAATAATTTAAATAACGTCCCTCCGCAAAGATACCGGGCACCAGCACATGTGCTTGTACCCAGTGCCTCCGCAGAGAGCCGTCCGTCCGGTTTCTCGCTCCTCAGGATGGCGTTGGAGCTCCCACGCACTTTACGCTGAAGGGAGGCGATTCCAGGCATCTGTCACTGCATGTACTTGTGCGCATAATTACCTTCTAGCCGCCGGGTATTCCATGACTCATTTGGCAGTTGGTTGTCAACAGCCGTGTAGAACATATTTACGCGAATCTTGCGGTTGAACTGACGCGGTGGACGTACTGACATCTATAACGAAAGAGGTAGCCCTGGCAATATATGCCTGTCACATGACAGCCCGCATTAATGATGAAGATAATTGTAATTTTTCTATGGATGTGATTTATCTGTACGGATTAAGTAATCTGTGGCGATTCAGCACCGTGTGGAACCCGTCTGTATGCGCATGCGCAAACATCGCTGACGCGCTGCAGTGCCGTGGGAGCCCCTACATCAACCAGGAGGCGTTTTACTCCACTGGGAGAGCGATGATGACCTGCTGGGTATAGTTGACCCACAGATTGCACGTTTACAAAGTTTGGCAGAAGCATATTATACAAAATCAACTAAAAAAACATTACTTATAGTGTGTGTGAAAATAAAGCTCACTTTACTCATTAGAAAACGATATTCATTCCCGAAAATGTTTTGCCTCTATATCAAAAATAATACTGGCCCATGAGGGGATCGAACCCGCGACCTTCGCGTTATTAGCACGACGCTCTAACCAACTGAGCTAATGGGCCGGTGCTTATACGAGAGAAATAAAACATTTACCTTTCATTATCTGGTATTGTTCGCATTATTTGATAACAATAATCCATGTGTAATACAAAGGTATGATTCCGAAACAGTTTCATATAATGTAAATCAGTACTGTCGCTGGTAGTCGGCGGCACAGTTTTGCGGTTTGCCAGTGAGCTCAGAATCGCACCAACACCAGATTCCGCAAGAAGCCGGCCACTGTGGCCAAGTCTACCGGTTACCGGCAGGCGGGCCACTAAACAAACGATCACATGTTCTGATGCCATACTTATTAAATAAACAAATTTAAATTAATATGCGCCAGATATTCCACCACTTGTCATGGTCTCAAAGAAAGGATAAATATCCTTGTGTTACGAGGAAATAGACCAGGTTTTAAGCCAGGGGCGTCTCCCCAGCACACCAAGACCCGAGACCATTTAGAAAATATCGTTTCCTGAATTGTATCAATCTCGTCCGCAGCTTGTGGCAGTAACTAGTGGCGGTGTGCGGCAGGACCAAGAATAGAGGAGTGACTGAAAAGAGATCGATGAGTGAACTTGAGCGTCTCTATGGGTCTCAGACAACGTTTCTGATCCTAAGTTCTCCTTTTTTATTTTATATGGGTTTGCGTTTGGTCTCCATTTCGCCTGGTGGTATGCGATGTCGATGCCGATGGTAGTACACGCTTGCCCACAAAATGCCTATTCACTCACTTCTAGCCTTGAAGATACTAAGGTTGTATGTATCCGGAAGCACAGGCGCAGGGAGAACAAAACCGATTTGTTCGAAACAGAATAAAGAGTTTCTTTAATAAAATCAATGTAAATAACGTTTTTACTATGTTTTTGAATAATTCCCTTACATTTTGATACAGCAAAACTACAAGAGTTTGCAGTTTTTATTATGTTAGGGTGATTTTAAATTCCTCTCTGATAAAGCGCCTTAATAATTACAGTCCATTAGCGACTGAGTCGTACACAATCATTATTAAGATTAGTTTAAAACTCTACCCTAAGTACTGGGGGCTCCTATACTTATTGCTGTTCACGATACATAATGGTGTTTTAAAGGACCATGGCTAGGTTACCAAAGATTCAGTACTTACGTGCCTATCTTAATTCTTAATCCTGTTTTTAATGTTCCGTTATGAAATTCGGAGTTCGGTGAACACGTTTTTAATTTTTGGCAATTTAAGTGTATGTGCCAAAATAAGTTCTTCCCTAGAAACTTCAGGAGCCAAATGCAACATTGGTTTGCTTAGTGGATAAGTTGCTCTTTATTCTGTTTTGCTTACGAGTATTGTAAGTATTTTTTTACTATTTTATTTTGCTTGTCGTTAACCTAAAAATTACTTTAATTTTTAGGTTAACGACCTCGTTTTCAAGAAAAATTAAGAAAAAAGATTCAGTGGCCCATGAGGGGATCGAACCCGCGACCTTCGCGTTATTAGCACGACGCTCTAACCAACTGAGCTAATGGGCCGATATCTGTGAGACTGAAAAAAAAAGCACAGACAATTGAATACAGTGAGGTAGGTAAAACTTTTACGAATTTTTCTTTTTTTTTTCTTTTTTATTAAAGCCACGCCATCATAATTTTAAAATCAAGTATCGTAACCAGGCGTAACCATAGTTATTTTATTTTGTGGTCAAACTGTTTTACATTGTTATATTCTACAGTTCAAGCCCATAAAGTACTAACCCTTGACCTGGGGCCTCATAACAATCCCTTATATCTTCAACAAGTTCACTCCCTAAACTAAGCGTAGCGAGCAATTTCGTAATGATCTCTCATTTCCTGCGAGCCAGGAGTTACCTGGTACTGACCATTCTTTGAGGCTGAATATATGGATTTAAGTTTTATATGGAATTAACTTGACTAATTTAATAGGCCCCTAGGACAATGGGTCAATAGAGCAATACTCGTAATCACTTCAAAATCTATCTATCTTTTGTCGGTCCTTTGTGTCTGAAGATCGTGATCTTGGTGGGGTGTAAGTTTGGCGTGGACAAATTGTCTCCACGGCCTTGGTCAAGAGTGAACGTAGGTGTTTCTGCATCTTCAAGTTGATCAGACCATCTCGTTGGTGATCGGTCGCTAAGTCTCTTTCCTCCCGTGTTCCCAACAATGATTTGCTTCTCAAGGCTTTCGTCCCCACGCCTGAAACACACTTCAAAATGGTTGTTACATTGAAAAAGTGTCAAATCGTACTGGCATCCTATCCCCTGGTATACCTCGTCGATTTAATTTAAATGAAGGTTTAATCTTTTACACATTATAATAAATGATCTCATGATTTTTAAAATCTTATGATCACCGATAACATGTGAGCATTATTATTTGAACTTTATGCAAATGAGGTTTTTCAATTATTTGGCTTTGGCACATAACTAGTACTATCTGGTTACTTTGATGGTCAAGGAAAGTAAGGACTGACTACATTGTGGTTTATAGCAGCTGTAGTTTGGCCGTAATACTGAATTACTATTGGTGTAATTTCCGGTCAACTTAGCTGCTGAAATGGTATGTGGTCATTAAATTCAACTAACCAGGTTTAACAAGTATGTAACTCCTTCATACTCACTTTTTTATAAAATTGCTTTGACGTCACGTCTACCAAATTTAAGTACAGGTGAATAACATTGATAATTATATATAAATATATGTTGTTATTATTATTATTATATAAAAAAAAATACAAGTTCTCAACTTGTAAGTTCTTGATTCAGCAGTGTGCAGTGGTATTTGCAACCAAGATTATCGAATACTGAACTCAGAAAGTGGTTGTTAGATAATCCACTGTAGAATCCTAATAGGAAGTTCGCTTAAATATCTGGTCCATTATTTAGTTAGTCACAAGTATATTTGTCTAGCCACTATGTGTTGTATCCCCGCTTTACAATGTTTCGCGAAAATTGACATTTAAACTCTACAACGCGTGGTAGAGACGGTCACGTACGGAGCGGCCGTCATAAAGCGACTCTATATTTTTACAGCTTTCAACGCGAAACACGAGTAACTACAAACGGTGAGATTTCAAGGAAATCAGTGCATTTGTTTAAGGGTTCTTGGTAGAGCTGTTTGTGGTGTAAGTGTACAGATGCGATGGTGCCGTTCAAAAACATTGAGTTAAACCAAACTACAAATACAAGTAGAGAATAACAATTATTAAAAGTTTATGGGGTTTTTTAAATATATTAGACATCCAACTAAAGATCGTTGACCTCACAGGTACTTAGTTAATACATATTAACTTTTGCGCAGCCTAACTCGTCCTCTGTTTTAAATCTCTCTGCCGAAGGTTGTCTGGAAGAGATCGCTCTGTAGCGATAAGACCGCCTAAATTGTAATTTAATATTTACTTTTTTGTTTTTAAGTGCTGTAAGTATTTGTTTGTGCAATAAAGATTATTTATCTTATCTTATCTTATATTATCGGGTGAGATCGATGACGATAGTGGAATGATGCTTCAGTTTTAGGTAAAGTGGAAATTTACAAATTTACCTACATTTAATTCCACAAGCATGAAATTAGCTATTATTGAATGTACATTCTAACAAAATTTGTAGAATTTATCCTTCAAGCGCCACCTTTAATAGAGATCACCTGATTGAAAGATTGTCAGGGATGCCAAAGGACTCTATGCCGCCACATGGAAGTCCAATGCAGGGATGAGCTACAATACATTTATTATATAAAACATAGCTTACAAACCAGTATGAACTAAGATAAAAATGCAGTACTATGTCGTCAAGAGATAAAATTTGCCTGAATACAGACAAATCTTTATTGCCTGATATTGTTATCAGCATAACATAAAACTCGCCACTACATTTTGGCCGACTGGGATTATCGCGGCAAGATTACATCGCGTAATTCCAGAATAGTCTTTTTTTAAATAGCTTTACAACTATGCCTGCCAGTATTCTTTATTGCATGTCTTCAACGTTGAAAAATGGCGGTTATAAATAAAAAAAGATATTGTAGGGAACATTTTTTCATTTATTTGGACTAGAAAAAATTATTTGATTCCCAAAAAAAGTTAGATGTTTATTTAAAGTTTAAAGACAACCTTAATATTAAGAGTGATCCTAATTTTTTAGAGACTTGTTCTACGATCATTAAAATATTTATACGAAAATACTGCTAAAGTGCTAAACTTATTGATAAGCTCATTGGTTTATGAGAAAAATAGGAAATACTTAAATTCGTTCAAAATCCACTGTCACTATTTAAATAAAACATACCAAAATCAACATATATATGACTTAAATTGATTAATTTAAATTAGAATATTGAATTTGCTATAAGTATTGCCCATCGTAAGCTTCGTATTAACGTAAAAAAACGTCATAAAACATGGTAAAGTATTTAAATCATAAAAAACGAAATAATTAAATAAAAACATAAATTTCGTTTCGGAACTCTGCCAACACTAACATGTAAAATGATTTTTTAAAAGGACTTCAAAACAATTCAAAAATAACTGCCTGACCATAAGCACCACATATCTGTGGACTACATTTGCCCACATCAGTCTATACTCAAGAGAGCTCACATATACTGATTGTTCCTATTCCTTGACGCACACCAGGGACTGGGTACGCCTTCATAACTCAGCAAGGTATTATCACATACTCGTAAGCTATTGATTTATTTTCGTCTCCCCCTGTACAATTAGGGTGTCTATTTAAGGACCGGGAACTCAGGGCTCGCGCTACTCTATTTCGACAGTCAGTTCATGTGGTAGCGTGGCCGAGCGGTCTAAGGCGCTGGTTTAAGGCACCAGTCTCTTCGGAGGCGTGGGTTCGAATCCCACCGCTGCCAGATTTATTTTATTGGTGTACTGATTATTTTGAGTCCTGCTTTTATCAAAAAGTTCAACGAACGTGCTTTACATGATGAAAACAACGAAAACGATGAAACGTTTTAATATTTTCTACTAAAAGATATAACATGAAATCATCCCTTATGCCCATTTTTATGTTATTGGGTTTAAAATAGTTTTGTTATCATAAACGTGGATTTCTGTATCTATACCATAATCGATGCAGTACGCTTTTTATAACACTCAATTAAAATAATATTATATGTAGGTACTTAATTGTAAACAGCTGTAATTTTTTTTATATTACCTGTCAAGATAGATAGATTTTGTATTTTACGTGTGAAAAATGATGTTCGATGTTCTTATTGTATTTTAATGATATATATATAAATAAATATGCGCCAGACAACACACCTCTTGTAATGGTCTCGAAGTAGGGATTAATATCCCTGTATTACGCGGTACCACTCAAGGAAATAAGCCAGGGGCGTCTCCCAGCACACCAA
Organism: Udea olivalis; assembly: GCA_947369235.1. Classification (NCBI taxonomy): domain Eukaryota; kingdom Metazoa; phylum Arthropoda; class Insecta; order Lepidoptera; family Crambidae; genus Udea; species Udea olivalis. The sequence goes on from OX376359.1 coordinate 11,185,456, forward strand.
GACCTGAGTCAATTCAGAAAAGATCGTTTCCTAAATTGACCTGATTGGGAATCGAACCCGGGACACTACGGAAATCGTGTCGTCAAAATATAAGTATTTAAGGTTAGGGTACAGCATACATATTCCATGAGAATAAAAATAACAAGTGCATGTATAATATTTCAATGTTGTGAAGAAATAACAGCAGATAGTGTCAACAACAATAGTGTTGCCTAACAATAGCATGTTTGCCACCGGCGATCTGCGGCGCCTAACTTACGGATAATAATCTCATCCTATCACTAACGAATACTTAAACACAATTAAATTTAATAATATCCGCTATTCACTAGCACACCTGTACACGACTGTACCACCTAAAAATATACCCCGAAGGCATGATTACTTGACCGAGCCAACAATAACTACAATCACCATTCTTTATTAACTAATAACCAATAAATATCTGTAAGGGCTATCATTTACTTTTCTATTATTCACCGTTTAGTCGTGTCGGCCATTTCAATGACGTCACTCAAAGTTAAAAGCATTGAACAAGTTGTCAATGCGAGACAGCATCATTATAACATTAATCAAATATTATTTGTTTCTAATCACTTGAGATTTTGAAGTTTTATAATGGCTGAGAAGGCTGATTTTTTATTGAAAAGATGTCTAGTCTTACAAATGAAAAAATAATTGAGAGGGTTCCGGCAATCTGAAGTATTGGTGAAAAGGTATTTTATTTAAATTCAAAACGAAAAGATCTATGTTGGCTATAGTGAGCCTCCTTTTTAAGTTACTAACTCTGTATGGCATCAAAGTAAGAACAGTTGGAAATCAACTCGATTAGGTGAGATTATTTCAGAAATAGTTTTTTAAACTACATTATGATAAATAATGTAACTATTATCAATCAATTATAATCCGCATAAAATTTGCGTTTCAAAACAAACGCATAGATTTTACTAGGGATTTCTGGACACATAAGCTAACGTTTTAAATCGATTTTCATTATTTTCAGGTGCCGAAACCATCTAAGGATATCTGTAATGATTAGGGAACCCTAAAACCCGTGAGTCTATCGATTGACAATTCGATGGACATCAATCTCAATCAATTCGTAGACAGTCTTTTTAATTTGAATTCTGTAAAAAAAAGTAGTGTTAAAAAGTAGGTCTCGAACAAGCTTTTGTTGTGTTACAACTTAAAAATACAAAAACTATTGAGAGAAGCCATGGCAATTCTACTTTTGCTACAAACTGTCATTTTGTTGGATCGGATCTGTACGTCTAACACGAGTTGCCAACTTGCCACTTTAAATTTACGTTATCATTGCGACATCTAGACTTCAGTGGCATCTGTACACATGCTCAGACTCTCCTTCTAGGTGTCATTATTCTAAGGTTTATTGTTAATGAGCGAAGTTTTAATTTGTCAACTTTTGATGCGAAGATACATAATAATATGCTAGCAATTCTAGGAATGCTATGTATTGCAGCATCCTCGATAGCTGTTACAATAATCAGATTTCTGGTTTCATGAAGTTCAATCAATGTTCGGTTTAAACGGAGTACATTTTCCCAACTACCGACCTACGTCATAAAAGTTGCACTGATCTGAGACAATTGAATGCACACGGTGCATACCCCCGTGCGATACTACACGGAGAGACGCGTCGCAAGACTCACAGGTGCTTTCTACTCACTTACTCGTCTCCCGCGGCTCGGGCGAGTCACGTGCCCGCGAAATCTAATCAAGATCTCGGCCGACGGAAAAAACGCCGAGGGTCGCTGACCTATATACGACGCGCGTTCCATTTAGACGATCATCTTTTGTTTTTTTGACATTTGGACTTTGTTTTTTTAAGTGCTAATGATTTTTTTATTGAAGTGGACAGTATTTTAATTTAGGTTCGACAAAAATGTTCGTGAATTAGCTCGCTCAGTTCTTCCCACCAACGAATTGTTTGGTAAGAAAACAAATTCAAGCCTTTTTTTATTTGTAAATATAATATATTTAGTATTTTTATAAATAACTCCCTCATTTATAAAAACGTAAACAGTGCTTTGACACTATCTACTCAATCATAGTAAAAACAGTGTTTTTTTTTTATGAATGAGCGAGTTTATCTGGCCAGTTGGCGCAATGGCAGCGATCCTGCCTTTAGCGCCAGAGTTCGTGGGTTCGATCCCCACTCATGACAAATATTTGTGTGACGAACATTTATATTTGTAGTGTGTCTGGGTGTTATTATCTATTTGAGTATTTATTTAGAAATATTTAAGTATGTTTATCAGTCTCTGACTCCCATATTACAAGCTCTGCTTAGTTTGGGGTCAGATGATCTTGGTGTGAATTTGTCCCAGATATTTATTTATTAATTATTTATTTATTTATCTTTTGGTTTTTACAATGCTCTTTTATACATTTTTCATAAACATTAGTTATCTACTAGTATTCAAAATATTGTCTTTTAGATGCTATATCCTACTCCGTTTTAACAGTTCACTGTTTTATTTCCACTAGGAAGTTTTCAGTTAAAGTTAAGAATAATTTATTTACTATTGCGTCTGACAGGGCAGCGTTTTGATTTAGGTCCAATTGTACACACAGCGACGTCCAATTGTTTAGGCATTTGAGTTTCACACGGTCTTCCTGCCAACCGCCAATAAATTTGAAGGAAGATCTTTTGTAATATTTCATTTGAGTTATACCTGCCTATTCATATTAAAACATACACACATCTTGGGGTATGGATGGATATACAAATAATCATCTTGCTTTTCTGAATTCTCTCTTAACATGTTATTCTGTGCGAATAATCTGAAAGCATAATATATTCGTTATTTCATTAATTAGCTACACTATACTAAAATGATCGCATGTTTAATCATACGCAATCAAATAAACGTAGAAAGTTAAAATATAATAACTATCTACCAAATAATATTAATTCAGTACATTTGCGAAAGTGGATAAGGCGAGAAAATATGCATTTAAAGCATTTATTGAATAAGTATAATTTTAAAAACAAGAGTAATTCTAGCAATGATTTTAAGCGATAACTAATATTAAATGACTTCAAAATATAAAAACCTTGTCTCTCTAGGCTTCAATCCTTACCTAGGATGGGATAACTGTAATACAGGTTCGTGTGTTTCGCCCCCGGTGTGTGACGCCCCCGTGGTGGAGGCCCCCGATTTTCAATTAAATTATAAAAGCCGATTTCGTCGGAATAAAAGTCATTTGTACCAGATACAGTCGACTAAAAGTGTTTCTAAATTAAATAAGTAATTAAATTTAACTGCACAATTTTATGGTCATGTGTTTTATTGGCTTCGACTATACATAATACACACGTTTTATAAATTATTTTTAAAAAGAGCGTGAATTGGAATTGGACTAATATTGGCTGCTTAAGAACCTTAATCGTGTGAGCTGTTGAACCACCAACGCAAAGTTTTATAAAATAAAAAATTCGTGAAACGGAAATATTTCAATAAATTTATTTATTTCTGAATATGAATTATTGGCCAACTCCAACTATTCAATACTCTGCCAAATTGCTAAGCAATATTATTATGGTAGGTACGATACCGTAGCGTTCTAGAAACATTCAAAAAAGCCGATAGCCAGGGTGCCGGGGCTCTAGCCAAGAGCAACACGCTACTTTCGTTTCGACATGTTAAATGAATAAATTAAACTAAGTAAAGTAGAGACTTCAATTCATTTGTGAAAATATTGTAGTAAGACGAAGAAGTGATTTTTTTATGAATGAAGGGGTCTTTCTTAGAAATATCCTAAGAGATTCGCAGAGCTGGTCAATTAGTACACAGTAGTGCCGGATGCAATACCTGCCGTATAATAAGCACCCATCCCTCTCGCATGGCGCCGGTATAATTGATATTATTGCCTCTAGCTTCTTGTTCCAGTAGCAAAATAATATGTTTACGTAGTTTTGGATTTAGAATTCTTGCTGTGTAAATCTAGTTATCTATTGGATGTACTATTTCTACGCATATTTGTCATCATTAGCCGTTTAACGTCCACTACTAAAAATAAGCCTTTTCCGTCGGTTTACGCAGTAGCCGATTGTAGATGGCGTCTATCGAAGTCCTGTATGGGGCTCATCTTCTTGGGGATCATCAGCAAGCACTTTAATTGTGGTTTCTATGGAATATTTGCAAAAATGATTTGTTTACGTAGTTTTGGATTTAGAATTCTTGCTGTGTAAATCTAGTTATCTATTGGATGTACTATTTCTACGCATATTTGTCATCATTAGCCGTATAACGTCCACTACTAAAAATAAGCCTTTTCCGTCGGTTTACGCAGTAGCCGATTGTAGATGGCGTCTATCGAAGTCCTGTATGGGGCTTATCTTCTTGGGGATCATCAGCAAGCACTTGAATTGTGGTTTCTATGGAATATTTGCAAATGCAGCCTTAAGGGTTTCTTGGTAAATTAATTTTTGGGTAAGCAAAACAAGTTGCAGAATTTTTGAAAGATGGCAACTGCAACGATCAAACCGCATTGGGCATGCTATGTGATAAAAGCAATAACCTTCAATGGTAGTGATAACTTGATATAGATGCTTTATGAAGCGAGTTAGGGCATGCCCTAACTCGATAGATGAGACCATACCCACTCTAGAGTGTGCAAGAATAGTAGCAATCCGCATTAAACAGTCTGCGTCTTTTCTAGTCCGCACCGCTAAGGATTGGAACGCTCTCCCTGTGTCTGTGTTTCCAGATACTTACAGCCTTGCTGTCCTCAAGGACGGAGTGAATATGCATTTTCTGGGTAAGCGTATATCACTATAGGCCTCATCATCGCTTACCACCAGATGAGACAGAGGCCAAACGCAAACCGATTTTGAATGAAAAAATGAAATTAACTACTCTCAGGACATGAGTTTTGAAGTCATGTAGTTTGGTAACATTAAAAAGGGAAGGTTATACGAAATTAATTATGTTGGAATGATTATTATACACGCAAGTTAAAATATATTGTATAACTTTTATTACCTTCTTTGTTACGTTGTTTTAAAAAGTCTATTTTCTACTCATTATGATAGACATAATGTGTAGGTACGACAAAGTTAATGGATCTATTAAATAAATATAAATAAAACCCTTCAAATATTTTTATAAGTAAATGCCAAGTTTGAGCGCCACTAAGGATGTTTTTATAAAATAGTGCAGATTTTACGATGATCCTTTCATACAATCGTACCGCGTGCGCATATCACGCATTTCGTGCGGGGCGGAAGGAAGAGGGTCATTCCCTCGTGCTTGATGAAATCTGCACGATATTATGAAACACCCTCACAGTTCGCTTTCGAGTAATGTAATATTGACAGATCGTGAATTAATAACCTCTCTTAGAGGTTGCTCAGTTAAAATAACACAGAGCCGGTCACTATGTCGTAACCATTGATGTTTGGGCTGAATGAGTGTTAAAGATGTGAAGCGATCTGGCAGTAGGCCTAAAAGACGATGGCAGCATGACAGCTTTGAGAACGCTTCTTTGGGCGCATCATTAGATCTTGGTTCAATAAAATACCGGAAATCTGGAGGAATTGGACTAAAATGTGCAAGTATGTACACTTTTTATAATAAAAAGCGCATTATTCCAATAAATCTTAGGGTAATAAAACTAAGTTCCATAGTAAGCAGTATCAGCTCTTCATTAATATGTATTAGTAACTCAGAGTTAGTCTTGAGAGCGTTTCCGATATTGTTCCGGTCGGTTCCCACACGTCGGCGGAGTAAAAAGAGTTCTCGATAATTAACTAAGGAAAATTAACAACAAGGCATGCCAACCGCATTGTACGACCTGACAGAAGATCTAGAAACTTCACTCTATGACAACTGTCTAAGGTCCATAGTTGTGTACAATCTAATGATCTTGAATGTACTTGTACCCCGCTAGACTATCTCGATATTTTCTCTTTTGTTGGTTTGATTGGGCTGTGTACTAGTATGAAGTACTGATATAATTATATTGTCATAGCTAAACCCTAGTCGAGAATCTCTCTCATTAACGACTGAGTAGCGAAATGGTTCCTTACTCAAGGCACAATAAAGAGTTTACAGAAGGACCGCCTTTTTCCTAAACTCGCCTAACTTCGCTCTGAATTTTAAAAAATGAAGTAGATAGGTTACACCTACTTGACAGAACCGGTCAAAAACAATTTTCATCATGTGGAAAATTGCTCCAAATTCGACGAAAACAAAAACACTCGCGTCAGTGCGACTCGCCGTGTTACCAATTTTCACTGGTATCACCTGTAAACTCACTTTGTCTGTGTGCGTGATCAAAATGGCGGGTCGTTCTAAGCTGACTATCTGTCTGGGCCGCCGCGCCGTTTGCGTAATTTGTGCTCAAGATCCTACTGTAGAACAAAATTATCTACTTGCAAATAAAGCTATTTCTAATGTAAGTGCTCACAATTTATTTTATAGCCACAAGTTTGGTTATCCTAATCATTTGTAATAAATAGCATAATGTTGTTAATCGTTAACCATTTGTTTAATTCGAAGCAATAGAAATGTGTAAATCTACAAGAGAAATCAAAGTTGAGCCGTTAACATCATACCGCTGCGATTGACAATAATAAAATATAGACGCATACCTATTTTAAAATAATATTAACTACATTCAAGAAGTTTTACATCATCTGCATAACGCAAATCGTAACGGTCAGAAGCAATAAATTCGTGGCTCAGTTTGGCCAATGTATAGTTTGAGTTTGAAGGTAGGGACGGTACAATCACAGCAGCGAGAGTGAACTTCACATTCTAGTCTTTAATTACTCTTGTCAAGTCATACTGGAGAAGACAGATCACAATAGAACACTAGGCCTTCAGTCACGGTCCATCACAAACTGAACCGGGTGCAACCAACCATTCATTCATTATGCCGACAATGTATTACCATTTTACGTAATTCATTAACTTTTTGCACTGATTACCATCGGGCAAGAGCCTCTACGTCGGTTACGCAAGTTTCTTATGTTTATTTTAGTCACCACATCAAAAGGCTCCTTTGTTATTTAATAGAAACGGAATCTAGTTCCCGTTGGTAAGTTTGTTCTTTAAATTGATGAAATAGAGGCATGACCTTTCAGACTTAAAAAGTGTGTCGATGCATTCTATTGTCAATGCAAAATTCGGAAAACTGCGCAACGTATTACGTTTAGCAAAAATCAATACCTTGAGAGATCGGTCAATTTACAATCACTGTGCTACCTCTTGACAATTTACAATGTATGTAGATCGTTACATTGATGTGTTACGATAACGATTGACTATACTCTACACTAGCGATGACGCCTGTTTTTTTGTTCACCATTTGCGTTTTGCTTCATTTTGATAGCTGCCTGACTATTTCAGTTTGGTGTTTGATGAGAAAAATATGTAATATTCATTTTTGAAAGATCACTGCGCAGACGAGGGATTTTCCGCGGCGTACTTTTTTCTCCGTCAAAATAGATCTTTTACAAACTGTATCAAGCAACGCGCACGAACGATGAAAAGTACGCCGAACCAAAAATCCGCCGAAAAACCGCGGACGCCCGCAGAGCGTAGCGGATTAAAGTGCGCGGGCGTCCGCTAAACAAAATAGAACGAACGAACTATGAGTAGTCAACGCACACGGCGGATTTAACTCCGCGTTAAAAATCGATTCGAATCAAAGTATTCTCTTTTAACGTCTACTCTTTTGCTTAAACTTCATGTATATTACAGAACAACGTAATCTCAAAATATTTTTAAATACTCTCGGACAGCAAATGATTGCACACCGTGTGCGTTGAGTCCGCGGTAAATCCGCGGGGGATTTTGTATGCGCGGAGCGTACTTTTTTCTCCGCGTCCGTCGTCTGCGCAGGCCTTTATAAGGGCCTCATGATACAGATAATAATAAAAAATGTAGCGCGCTTGGATTCTTTGGACGAATATGCGTTACTTATTCATAAACTGTGTTGTTCACTGTATTAAATATAAATATATCCAAACGTATACTAACTTCTAATTTCAACGTAACTCCCACCCCTTAATAACGAATGTGCGTTTATCTGCAAAATCCGTGAAAGCATCAAAGGACATTTAAGTAAGCTACTGCAAATAAAGGTCGGTACCTTTTGGCATCTGTATGCGGTCCCGCCTCCTTGGGCGGAATCGGCAGCCAATGTAGCTGACCTAACGGTGCCGGAGGTGTTGCGATCCCCACCTGACCGCTGCATGCTACTAGAGTACGCGACTGTACCGGACAATGAGACTTGTGTACTTAGACTGTGACGTATGCAGTCTTTATTTAGCTAGTAGTTTCGAGTCGAAAATTATCTATTCATATTTGTGAGAGTGTGGATCGTGTGGTCCCGAGCTCAAATCTGGCCAGAACCAAAGTGTTTGTGTTCATCGTTAAAATTTCTGACTAACTCTCCGGTGATGAAAAAAATCAATAAAAAACCAAGTCAACAGCGGAAGGCTCACTACCTACCACGTTGGTTGGGAGCACCAAAGTGGGAGTGTTCCGTTCACCATGACGGCAACAGTCACTCGCCTCTGACTACACCGGTGGCTAAAAAGTTGTGAGATCCATGAAAAAATATTAAGTTAGATGTGGAAATACTTATGACGTGTCCATAAGTTTCTTAGCCGCGAAAATCATCAACTCACGGGCAAAAGGGTTATATTAAAGGCCGTGAAAGGTGCCATTTTTTGTTCGCTTTTTTCAATGTCCTGTTCAAGATTTTGAGCTGCTAACCGGCACTTGTAAATTGAGCTGAAATGAAGTGAATTGAAAAAAAAACCTCCTAAATTAAAAATAAAACCACTTGCTTTTTGATGCAATGCGGTAACGAATTTACTTAATTTGTTATGTATTTCAAACGAATTTTTATTTTGAACTTTTTCCAATGCACTATTCTCTACACAAGGATAGAACAATTCGACCTGATCCTGATCCCGCTTGAGTCCCTAGGATCAGGTCGAATTTTTCTAGTTTTTATCCTTGTGTATTTAAATCGATCTGTCTATCTTAACACGCATAAAAAACTACGCGTCATCTAACAATTATAAATAAAGAAAATAAACAGTAGAAAACAAGAACGAAATTATTGTTCAATCATTATTCAAATTCATGTGGAGTTGGTATAAACCCAAAAAACATTAGCAATGCTTCGTTATGGTAAGGTGACTACTTACTTATTTATGAATAGAAAAATCGATTCACATTAAGCTACAAGCATTTGCAATAGAAATGTATTCATACCTACTTAGTATTATAATTATGCGAACATAAGCTTTCGCTGTAGCAAAGAGCGCGCATAGTTTAAGGGGCTGACAAGCTTCAAATACGTTCCACTTCAACACATCTTTTACAAAAAGTATACAATTTTACTATGGTATAGAATATATGTTAAACGTGAACATGCTGTTGTTTTATCTTAAGCCCAAAGCAAACGTTCTTCAGCCTTAGGTACTCCTGAAATATCTGTCTGTACCTTAAAATACTTAATATTGCTCATTACTGACGTACGACACTTTAAATGAATCTATTTTCAATCATCCCCTGCTAAGCCATGTGTTGTCGAGAACAACTCTTTACGACGTGTCTTCATTATTATGAAAAACTGAAAAATGTATGAGAATGCAGAATTGATCTCTCGCCTTACGAAAATGTCCTTCCATGTGTGTATTATAAGGGTCTAATCTTGATTACTGCACTTTTTTTAAAGTGCAGGTTCTTTCTTGGCTAAATCTCTAAACAAGTTTGACCTATGAATCAGCTTCAAACTGTGATGTTAGTACCAACGTACCGTATCCCTTTTTGTTTATACGGTGATAATAATTAAATCTGTTGCACGGGCCGTTACAGCCATGGTCGATTCAGTAACGGTGCGCAGGGTAACGGCGCACATTTATTATAGCACGCGATTTCTGACCACTCCGCATTGCATGTAGATCAATTGAAGTTTACTGTTTTAAGTTTACTGTGACAAAATGTAGTTTACTGCAACCAAATGTTGAGTGGCCATTTTGTTGATGTTACGATAAGCGGTGGTTCTTGGCCTGTGGTTTTACAGTGGCATAACTATTGTGCAAACTGAGAGGAACACATTTTGTCGAGTTTACGGCAGTTATGGTTTATATACCGACTTGGTGTAATGGTTAAGAAGTTGGCTACTACACCAGAGGTCGCGGGTTCGATCCCCGCACAGTACAAACATTTGTGTGCATGAACATGTCTGTTTGTACTGGTCTGGGTGTCTCCTATGTATAATAAGTATGTATTTACAAAAGAAAATGTATTTAAGTATGTTTATCCGTTGTCTAGTATCCCATAACACAAGTTTTAATTAGCTTACTTTGGGGCTAGATGGCGCTGTGTGGAATAATGTCCAGGGATATTTGTCCAGGGATATTACTGTGTAAAACTGATGTGGACTGTTATTTACCAAGGTATGACTTTGTTATATTCCTTGGTCTTATTCGTACTCTGACGTAGGGAGTGTTTTTTATTTAACATACATACTATATATCACGCCTTTTCACCATCTTTCCATCTGCTACTCTGAGCAATCTTTGTTTGACCTGATCTAGATGTCTAGGCCTTCAAACAGGTACATTCACCCTCGCCTTTCATTTGCTCATAAATTTGTTTCGTTAATCGCTTTTCCCTATGAACAAACCACATGTTGTATCCCCATCTCCATTTTAGCCAAATCAGCTTTCCCACCAATCAATGCTCTTCTTATTGTTTTTCAAACGTTCAAATAAATGAAAGTACATGTCAACTTTTTGAAATGCAAAACTTTTTTACATCGTAAATTTATGCGTGACATCATTACACATAAGACAAATCATAGCTATTAAATGTTTAAAAAAAAATACCCGCTGTGGCGTATACTACGAGAAATAATGATAATTCATAAAGAGGAAAGATTTGTTCGTTTGTTTATTTGTATTGTATAGGCTCCGAAACTACTGGACCGATTATAAAAACTCTTTCACCAATATAAAGCTACAAAATCAGGGAGTGACATGGGCTATGCTATCTTTTTTTAATATAGGCTATATTCTGACGGGAAATACAGTCTATTCATAAATAAGAAACAAAGCACTTGCCAACTTAGGTACAATACTATTGTGATTAAAATTAAACCTTCCAGTAATCGTTAAAACGCTGACTAAGCCAAGCAGGCGGGACCGCATCTTAAACTTTGTCACGAGAGTAACTGGCAACTCTAATGTGCGATCACGCCTGGCAATTGCAGTTGTGAGGGAACACGTACATAAATAAATTGTAAAATGAGAATTAAAGTTCAGATTAATTTCCCTCTTCAAGTAATAAAACTCAGCATATACTTTCTCACGGCTAGGTAAAGGCCTCACCATTGAAATCTAGTCATCGCAACAATTGATGCCTAATGGATTAATCGCCACCCTTGCCAGTTGATAAACCCGGGTTATGTTCCGAAAAACCCGAATTCATACTTTGCCCGACCTGGGGTCTTATTACAATATTTTATATCCAGTCAAGTTAATTTCTTAAACTGAGTGGAAATTTAGTCAGGAAATATCCAGCCTAGAAAATGCGTTATTAGTGCCAGAAAACAAGATCATATCACGAAATTGCTCGTTAAGCTCAGTTTGGAGAATAAACTCACAAGTTATAAGGGATTGTTTTAAGGCCCCTGACATTTGAACCGAGGATTCTTTTTTTTTATAATTTGCAACATTTCATAAAATGGGTATTTTTGTATGATTTTGCAATACAGATTTAATTTTTTTTTAACTACGGTTTTCAATGGGTTATTGAGTGATTTATTGAAGAATGAAGACAGATGGTACCAAATTTACAAGCGCAATTCACGATTCTCAAGTAAATGCAAATTACTCATAATGATTGATTGGGTGATTTTACTGCATTTCATTTGTTTACAAAATTGCTCTTGAATGACTTGAGAATAATAGTTTTAGCTGACGTTAAATTGCAATTGCCGTCGACACTTAATAGCGAAACGTAACAGTGGAATAATTAAGATTTTATTGTCTGGCACAAAATACGCTACTCCAAATGTGTTGTAACAAGATTGAGCTTAACCCATTCACTGCCGAATAAAAACACAATAGGAAATCGATTGTGTGCAGTGAGACAACAATCTTTAGTCAGGCTCCTTTTTACTTTAAAGCACTCTTGGCACGTGCCCCTAATATCAGTATTTTAGATTTTAGAACATAAAAACAAGGTAGATAAACTAAGAATAAAAGGGCCCCATTATCCTAATGTGCTCAGGGCCCCAAATAGTTAAAATACATATTTTAGTTAGTTTACTGTACGCTTCACATTAGCGTTATTGCATATTATTTTAGAAGTTCGTGAGAAACGAACAGAAAACATCCCTTTTCGAGCTCACTCATTTGCATCGTTTGCATAGAACGACGTAAAAGTCTTGGAAGTCATTAACAAAGACCACACCTGCTAAGGAAACGGCTTTAAACCTTATTTAAAATCTAAAAATCTAAAAGTTTGTAAGAAATAACTATAATAGTAGGTTATATTTACATCAGAATAATGGTAATTGCCCATCCGAACATTTATGATTAGAATTTGGGTCAGTCTGGAATACGTCATAGAGCACCTAATTGTTATATACAATTTCACTGTCAGTCATTTTGTGGTTAAGTAAGTAGGTGCTTCTGCTTTCAATGCCTTATAAACATATTTGACCACTATCACACTTGATCAAAAGTGAAGTTGACTATATTGATACAGACTGGCTTAACTTAATAGGCCTAATTACCTTTGTTTTGAGGAAGCTCAAGTAGTAACACTCTAAAGCCATAATAAGTTAAGAAGTTTATGCCACTCCATCGTTAGACTTGTGAATGTACTTGTATAAGTACTAAGAAGCAATTTTGCGCGGCTTTAGAACATTGTTAATTATAGACTTTGTAAAATGTTGTGTTAGGTTTGTGACTTATGGTTTCGCATTAGTTTTATGAAATAATGGGTTAAGTTTGTAAGGTGCTGTCACCCGCTATAATTCTTAATGTGTTCCATTTGGTTCATAGTCTTGATTGGTTCTTGTGAAATACAACTTGGGCTTTTTCCTTATATACATCACTATGGTTTAAGCAGGTACTGGTACGTCGACCTCGAGTCGTCACTTTAAATTTACACTATCGTTCGCGTAAAATGTTGTATCGGGATTTTGACATGACATAATAATGTCCACTCGTGGTAGACGTATGGTATATGAAAGTTTAAAAAACCTTGTGACCTAGTGCACAACAAAAAAGACTTAAGTCCCCGAATTCTCAAACTTCACAAGTAAAGCAGTCCTTTAAAGTACGTGAGTCTACATGTACAAGTGTAGAAGTACCCGTGTCCTTCCAAGAGCCAACAGCATCACGCGAAAATCTACATGTCAGATTTTAAGGGGTTAACTAGATAGCACTCATTGAATCAAACTTAAAATTGATATCAGTCTTATACATTTAGTTTGACGCGTGCGCATGCACAGTCGTGAGTATGGTTTCAGAAATTGTAAGTTTATGAACAAATGAAAGAGGATGTGTCACCTGCTTCAGTTTGTAAAAGTATGTAGAATTCAGCATGCGCAGAAATTGGAAAGGATCAGGTATTCGAATTGGTATGCGGTCCGCAAACAAATTGGGCTATTTTCGAATTGATGATCGCACGCATCGGGTGATGATGGCCACTGACGTCATCCGGGAATTTAGTTTAAGATCGAAACGGCAGTCATTTGGAGTGTAATAACACATTTATTTTGCAAATTTTGTACGTACATGTTTTACTAATTCTATTAGTTTTCTATGTTTGCTTTACCACAGTTTCTCTACTCTGAATACGCATTGAACGTTAAATAATGAATAGACTAGTGAATCAATTTGGTAGAACGTATAATATGTAGATTATATTACCAAATCTATTGTGAAAAGTCCTCATCAAAAAGCATTTCAAATAGCAAATGCACTGTTAATAGTGACTCACTTTAGAGAAATCTAAATAATCACGTTCTAATAAAAAATACTGTTTTAGCCGCAACAGAGACCCGATTAGCAGCCGACAATACTGAAATTTATTGTATAGTAGGTATTTAGCGAACATTAATGATGACTACAGTAAAAGCAGTAACAATTTCTTGCGGTTGAATGCTGAATATAGGCGAAGCTTTACCAAGGTTTCGGCGGTGAATGTTTTAGCCCAGACTCGTGGAAAATAAGATCTTTTCCATTAACTATTAGGTACTTAACATACTCGTACCTACAATCTAAATATGTTCTTCAGACCAAGTTATTTGATCTTCATTACGTAAAAACCAAACAATTAATGTCTATGTATTTTTTTTACTACAGTGTTATTACGCTTTCCTAACCATGCGACTTCAAAATGATAATCATCATGCTTAAAAGTTAACGTTCCGCAGCATTTAAAATCAAAACGCAAGACAAAGACATTTGTCTAACAATCTATTTCCCAAATTAAAGATGTAGTTACGAAATGGAAGCAGGGTTTCTACTCTCGTCCGAACAAGTTGTAGCGTCAACGTTTTGACGTTAAAAATACATACTTCCAGTTCAAAATTAATGTATTTTTTTGGTATTATAATGATCATATTTCATTGTGCAAAACACATGAAATCTATTCATATCACACTGATTCTTATGTGCGTTTTAGCCTTCTAAAGTTCCACGAAACTTCGTTATTTTCGCATCGGAGTAGGATCCCAGGTACTTGTAATTTATTCATTAAGACACAAGCGCACGATTTAATCTCGTTTGTATGCGATGCGCAGGCGCCGCTCGTGACTGCCACTTTTACCCAGTTTTGTTATTTTAGCTTTACAAGCGGTGAGGTGTCGAATACAAGCATAAATCGATTTAAAACTGCCTACTACCAAGTAAGTACTTCGGTTATCCGTGTTTGGTAAGTATACTAAGGCAGTATATCATGACAGTGAAAATAGCTTCACAAGTTCACACCCTAGACCATCTGTCATGAATTACCAATTATGTAAGTAAGGAGAAATTAGCCTTCAACACTGACTCACAGTTCAAAGGCCTCTATCATTAAAACCAAGTGCTGGCTAAAATGGATGGGCCCGCCCCGGCTCAATCAACCCCACCACCTAATCGGGTTATGTTCCGAAAATTTCGGAAGGTTAATTCTTCGGCCCGACAATTTTTACCACTACGCCACAGAGGTCACTAATTATGTAAATAACCCATTAAAACAATTTCTAGAAAGTGCTAACACACCAATTACTAAGACTAGAGCACTAAACATGTTGCTAGCTGAACAAAATGGTGACGGTGATTAGCTCACCACATGGTTACCGCTGGTTCCCACAGTCGACTGCCTCGGCCGGGTTCAAGCCGCAGACCGAAGGGCGACGTATCGCCAATTATGTAATGGGACTGCTTATTGCGCGGCAAGTGGAGTTTTGTTAATTCAAAGTTTAGTTGTATTATCTGACTTAACAACAACTTGGAAGGTAACCACGGAATTTAGCATCTATAGGCTTTCATTCGTCAAAGTATGTACGATCTCCCAGCGGCAGTATTCCCTGATGAATAAAAATATACGAAATATATATATATATATATATATATATACGAAATTAGGACCTTGGATTAAAAACCGTATCCTTTCTTCAAATGAAATTATACCTGGCCAAAACCAATCGTTGTGTTCATTGTTAAATTTCCGACTAACTCTCCGGTGATGGAAAACATCGATAAGAAACCAAGTCAACCCGGATAACGGCGAAACGCTCACCACCTTCCACGTTGGGTTCTGATACCACTGGCGAAAAGTAGGCTTCTGAATGCTTCGTTCAGCATGACTGCAACAGTCACTTGTCTCTGACTACCCCGTTTGGAATACTGTCGTGATGGTATGTTATGTTATTCTTTCTTAGAAGGCAAGCACCGCAACGTTACACCTGAGATGTTGCAGTTTATTCATGAGTAGAGTTCATTACTTACTTTTTACCGGCTACCTTTAAAAACGATAGCTTCATCTCAAAATTAATATCACTGCAACAATAACAATAACGAGTAGTATACTCGTACCAAAACCTGTTCTATTTCTGTTGTCAAGTTTTTTGATTAGGTTTCGGTAGAGCGTCTCTAGTGAATAGTTATAATTATAACTAAAAATGGCATCCAATTTATATAGTTATCAGTTTTTATCAATACTATACATATACGTTTGTGACAATACAGGGGGCAGATCGCCTGATGAACGCGTGCAACAGCAGGGGTAACACTCGCGCGTTGTCGACCCTACAAAAACCTTTTCAAACCGCGTGAGAACTCCATACAATAGCTCACAAGTAGTCACAAGTATAACTATAGTTTAAAAGAGGTAAACATAGGGTACGGTACAGATACTAATTTTAGATAAGCAAAAGTGCAAATCTAATGTAAAAGTTCGCAAATATACCTGGCCTAATGAAAGCCTAATAGATAAAATGTATAAATCATAATATGATTTATCAAAGTGGTCCGTTTCCGCTCGAACCAGGAAGACAGAAGGCGGCGTGGGCAGTTATTACCACGGTCGAGCGCCGCTCAGCCTACCATATCGCACCCATCGTCGCACGCGCCAGGGCTGCCAAATAACAGAAAAAAAAAAGAAAAACAAAGACCTTTTCGAAATAACTTCGAAAATTACCTCGAACGAATATCTTAACTCCCGCGGAATATCTAGAGGAGGAAATTTAATTGTGGCTATTTTTTATAATAAATGTAAAACACTAAACATTACATCAGTGAAAAATAACCTGAAAAAAAATGCATAAATTGTTTTTTTTTTAGTTAAGTTCGGAAGCCTAAATTGGAACACCAGTTTGTTTTCGGCTAGGCAGCGTGTGAATGCATGCCGACAATAATGCCTAAATATTTATGGGGTTGGCTCATTTTTTAATAGAGATGATGGTGACACTATTATAATTTATAATCAATATTAGGATTTTCGTGTAGGGATCTTTTGCGATCATGCTACTATAAGTTCTTTAAATCAAGAGCCATGACACACTGCATGGTATATATTATGTTTATTTACTAAGATGCTTTATCCTGTAAAATCACTGAGAAAAGATATTTAAAGCAAATTGACTACGAGTAAACATATTTTTTTTGTAAAAGTATCTACTTACTTTGCTTTGTAGACTTCTAAAATGTTATCAATGAAATACAAAAACGTACTGTTTTTTAAACATAATATTGCCAATACTATTCACGTGCTTTAACATTTCAAAAAAACATAACAGAAGACCTGCCAACCCTACGCGAGACATAATCGCTGCTTTTTAAGACCACGTTAAAATCACCTTTAACTACGTTGTAATAAAATCTAAGAATTTAATAAAAAACTTGGTCATAATTATGATTGCCCTAAGTGAACGAACTATGAACGCGCATACATTATTTGTTTACTAACCTTAAGTAAATTTATTCAGAGTAATTGCCAATAGAAAGGTTTTTACTTACACTGTGGACTTCTTTGTCTTCTAAAGTAAAGATTGGAATCCAGTTTACTAGGTGCAACAAATTAAAGTTAGGTAAGTTATTCCAGTGAAAGTAAGTATGGCCATGGTTACACTAATTTTTGTTTTTTATACCACAAGGTGGCAAACAAGCTTACGGCCTGCCTTATAGTAAGCAATTACCGAAGCCTATGGAGCCTGTAACATCAGAGACATTACGTGCGCGCTGCCGACCTTTTAGGAGATACCTAGCAACTCTCCTCTTAAAGGATACTGTATTCCCCCGGGAAAACCTCGAATTAACTTAATTTCATAGGTACGCTTCCGTGGTTTCCATCAAATCACAGTGAAGACTTCATTTCTATCATGGCCTTCTGCCCAGCAGTTTGGCAGATGCTGTGCAAAAGGCCAGCATTATTGTACAGGCTAATTACTTACTTACTACATTTGCTTAGCCTCAGTTTATAAGCCTTAGGTCGAATGATGTCATTAACCCTTCAAGGGCTTTTTATATCGGAAAAAATTGAGCTGTGTGGCGGTAGCACCACGTTGGTAAAAGATCAACGTATGGCACTACGTTGCCGAAAGAACGTAGAAGAAAATCTGAATCGAGAAATCTAGGCTCAAAGTATAGCAACTCTTATTATTGCCAACTGTAATTTTTGAACTTTATTTAGATAATGAGATGCGATGAGAATGAGTCAATGAACTTGAGGGCTCCGCAAATATGATATTTTTTTCAGACTTCGAATACAATGAAACCACAACAAAATCTACTTTGTGGTTTTTACGCCCGCGTAGACTTTCCCGTCAAAATATAGCCAACAATAAAAAAATACAGCTTATGTCACTCCCTGATAATGTAGCTTTATATTGGTTTAATATATTTTAGAATCGCTATAGTAGTTTCGTAACCTGTTCAATACAAACAAACAAATCTTTCCTCCTTATAATATTATATTATAATTATAATAATCAATAAGTTAACACGAAGACGACATTTTAGCTAATACGAGAATCACCAGATGTAATATGGACAGAACTTTTGTCAACTTCATCTGGCCTCCACTGCAGTTGACGTGTATTTATTTTAAAAGTTTGTTCAGTAACTTGACCCGGGCGGTAATCGAACTCATAAACTTTGCGGCTAGCGGCATGAACGTCAATGCGTCATCGTTATCTTATTATTTACATAGTTTTTATAGATCGCAATCTTAAATAGATTCGACATCCTCTCATGATAATGACGACACAGCTAACTACTTTGATATAGTCATCTGTACGTCGACCATGAGTTGCCACTTTAAATTAACATTATCGTTCGCGTAAAGTATTTTTATGGGATTTCGCCTTGTATGCCTCTGTTGAGTCGAAATGGAACTAAAAAAACGGTACCATAAGATGCTGTTATTATG
The DNA here is from genome assembly GCA_947369235.1 of Udea olivalis. Lineage (NCBI taxonomy): Eukaryota > Metazoa > Arthropoda > Insecta > Lepidoptera > Crambidae > Udea > Udea olivalis. Next base: position 11,204,382 of record OX376359.1, read on the forward strand.
TTATGGTACCTGCGAATGACGATGATGTTATTTTTAAAACTACGTAGAATGTCGATATTTACTGTGTTTCTTAGCAAAAGTTTAACAACGCATTGTATTGACCTATGCGTCACCGGGTCGTCAAACTTAGTAGTTTACTAATTAAGTTGTACTGTGCCTATCCTCATGTACATACTCCAATCGGAAACCGTTTGATCTACAAAGTACTCGTAGTACGCGTCATTGAGATCATACCGCAGTGGTCAGTGGATTGCTGTACGGATAGTAATATTTATTGTAGGCGGGGCGAGAATACGCCTACTGTGTGCGTAGGCGCAGAGTTTTGTATCTACTATTGTTACTGTTATTTTACGTAGGTATTTGAAATTCATACGAAATGCAACGTTTTAATTTTCTTTGCGTACTTCTGTTTTATTTTTTAAAATAAACTTGGTAAAAAAATAGCCAATTTTTATTTTTATTGAACAACTAAATGAGAATGTAGATGACTTTTTTTTAAGAATTCAGTCTGTGTACTAATTTTTAGGTCCTATTTTAACTATCTTAGATGAACAAAATAACTTGGCCTTACCAACTAAGAACCAAATAGATATTAACTATGGTCATTTTCATTGCAGGTTATAAAATTCTCAGCGAAGACTGCGATGGAGACATAAGGTAAGATTTATGACTGTATATTGTGCTACTTATGGCTTAGATAAAACGTTTATCAGAAAAGCATCCCTAGTTAAAACATGACTTTATTTCACTATGATCGAGGATGTGGTGTTGTATTTGTATGAATAAATATATAATTCATTTGTAGCAGTTTGTGGCATGGGATTTGTTTTTTTATAGTTTAGGCCACAAACCACTGTTTTATGTGGGAAACTGTTAGAAAAACTTTGTTTAAACCGGCCAAGTGCGAGTCGGACTCACGCACCGAGGGTTCCGAACAAACCTGCAGGTATATTTATTAAAAATATTTTTATAATATGATGTAACTAAAAACTTACGGTTTTCGCCGTCCTTTATCTGTGCTATAAGACGTTGCTTTGTACTAAATTTCAAGATTCTGAGATCACGGGAAGTACCCTGTAGGTTTTGATTCCCTTGCGAGTGTTGAAAATTTGCGGCATAATCGGCTGTATCTTTTGATTGCGTTGGCTTAGAAATTTGATTTTTTCACAGTTTCAAGGGAAGTAGACTTGAGTATTTGATATAAATTCCAGCTTGCTACCTTCACGTGTTCCGGAGAAAAAGGGTATTGACAGACTGACAGACGGACAACAAAGTGATCTTATAAGGGTTCCGTTTTTTGCTTTCGAGGTACGGAACCCCAAAAAGCGGTTCGTTTAAACACTTTTTCGGTTTAATTATTCGTTTATGAAATCAACAAAAAGCTCTACCTTCCAAGAACATTAGGCAATTTTAGCAAACATAATCAAATGCCCCTTTAGAAGTAGGTTAAGTTTCAAAACTTATCTCCGTGATGTATTAAAAAATAGTATTACATAATCCCGAAACAAGATATTAAGTACGGTTTAAATACACGATATCTTGAATCCAATAGATAAACTACGGTGCGGTGCGTATTAGGACATCATTATTAAAAAAACGTAACACGTACACTTGACTGGCGTGAAACAGCGACAGTTTAACGATCCACGGCTGGAGGATCTTTCATCAAAGCTACAAAACCAGTCGTCTTCGTCAACACCAAACCGTATTTTACATACCGCTACAGTTTCGTTAAGTGGTCTATTTTCTCGCCTTATTTGCACTCGAGATCCCGAGATGTTGATTCAAAAAACACCTTGAAACTTCTGAAGTATATTCTTGGCATTTCAAGTTGTTTTTTTTTGAGTGGTAACCACTTTGTCAGATTGTTGATAGCCTCTTTTTATGAGAGGTCTACTTAATACAGCCTCTTCTGGTCTTGCGGGTGGTGCGACATGTGAAAGCTCTGATGACGCGACATGCGTTTCTCGTTTTTATTTTTACTAGCGACCTGCCCCGGCTTCGCACAGGTGTATCCATGTCATGAACATTATGCTCGTTTTTTTATTTTATAGAAAAACCTTGTCCTAACATTAACGAACACGAAAAAAGAATTTTCCAATTTGGTGCAGTCGTTTTAAACATTACATTTCTACGATTCATTTTTAGATACGATAGGTAAATAGATTTTTTTCCTTAATTCATCATATTTACCTTAATTCATTTGTGACCACCCTTCCAGTGCAAGTAGCAAGACCGGTGTATAGACAGATCTAACATGTAAAATAAAAAAAAAATACAAAAAGAAAGAAAATTGTTTTCTTTTTTTTCCGGTTGTAAAGTAAATGGAAACATATTTTGTTGTTTTTAGCATTAACAAATACAATAATGCCACGACCACCAGACTGCCTATATCTACATATATGACCTGCCTTGCAAATTTTTATTTTTTATTTATTTATAAATACCGCAATGCAATAGTCTTGTGCATTAAAGATTGCAAGGCCTATACCAGATATAATACACACTGTATTGAACTGCACACATGCTTGAAGATTCGAAAACTGAGAGCTTAGGTTTAAAAGCAAACTGCTTGACGCAAACCAAATATTTGTTGACTGTGAAAAGTGGAGGCAGAGACGTCGGACGACGCGCGTCTACTTTACGTGACTATTTTACTTACTTACCAAAATTGTTAAGTGTGTTATAATATTGTGATGTAATACACGACTACCCAAAAAACATGTTAACATCTTGAAAATGATATCAGAAATTTTAATAACGGGGATTTCGTGGTCCTATCTGTTTTGTTGAACCTGGCAGTTAAGGTTTCATAATTCTGTGCTTCTTCGAAGGGCACATGTTCTCTCTGTTCATCTGCACAGATTGTCCTTGCAGCGACCGACCCGGGTCAGTAGTATGTTCAAGGTATTCCGGGTCGGCCGCGTCAAATAATGGCTATAGGAGACTTGCAGAAGAAGAATTATTCTGTTTATTTATCGATTAAGTACTTCGATAATCTAATCGCTTAGAGTGGTTTATTGGTATCTTTTGTTTATCTGTGGGTCATTATCAGGACTCAACAAAATAAAAAAACCCAAGGAACCTATTGAATAAGAAACCAGATAACTATATAAAATCATACACTAAAAAGCAACACCTGATTTGAGAATCATCTTTTTGAATAGCATGTTACATTAACAGGATCAACGTCGTCCCTCGTCACACACTAAACTAAGCCTTATCCTGAGGGCGTCTCGATTCAATAGTGCTTCATAACAACAGGTACATGTACACGCGGCACTCACTAACTATTAGCTAAGCGTAAAATAATAAACGACGCTCGCGACATTGTACTTAAACGATCAAACCTATATGAATTTAATATGAACTGGAAGAGGCTTCATTATATAGACAACACACTAATAGAGTATCTTATAGGCAAAACAAAAAATAACAACGAATTAAGCAAACCTTGTTGGGAACTTGTTTTTAAACAATTTTGTAATTAGTGAGTTATGTTTATTCATTATAGCTTTCCGCCCACAGAGTCGCCTGCGTGATCTTTATCGTTACATATTAAGGCCACATTACATAAAATCTTTATAATGTAGTCTTTGTGTTGTTCACATAGCTAAAAGCTGTATTACTGTAAAGTTTCATCTAAATCCGTTTGGTAGCTGTTCAGGATGGCCAAAATATAATCCTGGGTTTCGTTATTTACCAGCTCATCGATTTGTTTATTTATTAAGTTTTGGCAAATATTTTGAAGGGTAAATAAAAGTACAAACAAAAGCAACTAGGATTTAGAAATATTGTGGCCATAAAGGATCTTGCGGTGCAGGTCGCCAACAGTAGCTTTTGCGTGAAAGAGTACCAAACATACATAAATAAAAACACTCCCAAACTTTCGCATTTATAATATTATAAAGTAAGATTTTATTTGGTTGACCTGCTGAAATGCATGATTTCACAGCAAGCTACCACGAACAAAATCGATTAATATTTTCATTTTTGCCAGCGATAAATTGGAATATGAATGAGTTCGTTATTGTTGAAGCAAGATTCCGGCTGCTAATGCGTGGAAGATAAGCAAATCGCCCAGGTTTTTGCCAAGGTAGACTAAACGAGTAAGTTGAAATTGTCATGAATAAAATCGCTTTTACATCTTTGAAAAAAGACAAATAGTTCAAAACATAACAGACTAGTAACTATGAGCATAATGATGCAGTATTATACACGATAATTTCCAGTATCATAGTTATTCTGTAGATTTATGCTACAGATTAAACCTGTCCGGGTATCCCAACACTGCCGCCTAGGGATGCAACCATTAATAACTCACCCAGTTTATATCAGATTGCACACTGGTATTATGATGAGATAAGAATACCTATTGATTTTAGATTGATTTATATGTTAATCCAATACAACAACTCAAATGTCTTGTTGATTATTATATTATCTTTTATAGTTATTTATTGACAAAGATTTTTAGATAAATTGCATAGAAAATTACATTGAAGCATTATCACAAACCTCTTAATATTTGCGATGTTCAATTACCTTAATATTGTGTTTAAATTTGACTTCTTAACGTGACAAATAAATTTACAAAAAAATATTTCCTCCAAAGGTAGTTTCTGGGACCTGCAGAAAACTTTGAGATGAGAACCTGCCTTTACCCGTTTAGGGATTTTTTGTAAATGTATTACACCAATTTTTCTGTACAAATTCCAAATTTATGGGAATTCCTGCTTAATGAATATTATCCAAATTCTTGGCAATCTATACCGTACTAGGTAAATTAAAATGGGTATCTAGATCTAGCATTTAACTGCAAATCAAAAAATATTCCATTTGTATGAAATAAAAATCCCTATACTAATCAAAAATACTGATGGCACAGCAAAATAGCTAACCTCAAAATATAAATATTAAAGCAACAATTTATGTTCGTAACTCATTCATTACTATTTATTTGAATGTGAATCATTTTTATTAACAATAACTAACGTACAGTAAACTAATATATTTACACCTTTTTTATTAAACAGAGGGTCTATTTTTTATCGTATACTGCAGTTTATATGAATAAAACATATATTTATTTGAAAAAATAAACTAATCATTTATTAATTAGGACACAATGAGATCAACGATGAAATTCTAAAATCACATAGAAATCTACTTTCTGTAGATTTACTGAATAATGAGAGCCAGGCCTTGCCTTGGCTGGACGTTTGCGCCTCCTTTTCTGACCAATAGGTATATTTTATATAATTAGCGAACTTAGAATTTTTAATTTAACATATTGTTGCTCGATTAAACATTCCTATATTATAACAATATACCAATATTGCAATTATTGTGGAGTGCCACACATAACTATAGGAAACCGGTGATATCAAGCCTACATTTTTTTACAGTCATTAACGTACAACGAAAAATCTAAGGAATTACAAATATCAGATTTATCGCCGCCTGAGCGGTATTGTGACAGCCCTAATGCGATGATCGATCGTGAGATATATTACGATAGACCGACAGGAATGCCAGCCACAATCGATTTAACAAACGTGCGATGATGTGACACACGCCAGCAGAGGAATCTTTGGTATTCCTAATAGTACCAGTGTTCATACTTAGAAATAAGTAATACAGAGCAGATAAAACTGCTCTTTTGTCTAGGTACCTTCTTAAGATAGGCAAACATTCTTCACTGCACACTAGCCCTTAGAATGTGCACCTGAGCTAGCTAGGCTTATGGGCGGGACACATGGAGCCAGTAACTGTTGGGTAAGCTTAGCAAGTTTTACGCTGGAAACCACGACCACGGAGGCTGGAAAGTGTAGGACGCCACCGATCGGGTGGAGTGGCAAATTGCAAAGAACTGCTGGTAGGAATTGAGTTTATGTTAGGATTACACTTTTACCAAAGACACAGTTAACGGACAATATACAAGGAAAATCGCAAAACATTTCTAAAAAACGTTACAGGTTGGTATTATTGTTACTGTATAAAATTAAATGAAGATTTATAATTCGGCAGTCTCATTGCTAAATGGAATTCTAGGCAACACACAAGTGCACAAATAGTAAGCGATATTGGGACTTGATGTGAGACATGCGTGCCAGCAAAGGCAGTTTTAGTATTCGCAATAATACCAAGTGCTTATAAGTAATACAGAGCAGATGCAACTTTACTGCTACGTTTCCTAGGTAGTTCCTACAAGTTTAAACTATTAGCAAATATGTGTCTTGATCCATTTACTGCTGAATGAAGGTAATGATAGAAATAATGTTCTCCTTATATTACTCGTAATAATGAAAAAACGGAAAAGTTCACCAATACTGAAAAAAATGCTCCTTTATTAAACTTAAAACATTTTTAATTTACAGGTTATTGTTATTTGTTTTCATTAAACTTGTTACAATTGAAAAATGAAATATAATGAAAATTAATATTTAACGATACTTTTAATGTATATAACAAGCAGACCATATTTTGTTTCATTCATATTTTTATGAATAAATACTAACACTTGATGTAAATTAAGACGCACTTTCAACTATGAAGATTGATATAACGACCGATTTGATGGTAATGCTAAGCTGTTAGCTTTAGCACCTTCTGAATTTTATCTGCATAGGCCTCAACCCTGGCACCTTTAACCATAATGTTCACAAGTGTTCTGACTTAAGCAGTAAGATGTGTTCGATGGCGCCAATAGATGCGCAGACGATGTAATTATGAATGCATGTCACATGCAACAACAATGATTCTCTTAGGTCAGTAAGGGTCATGTAGATTTAAAAATAAATGCTGTTGGATTATGTTTGCACAAAGCATAATCGGGGTAGGCCAAAAGAAAATAAGACTATAGGACAGCTTTCTAAAATAAGACATAAATCATAAATTCTGGAAATAATATTCAATAATCTCAACACTTGCTTCCGCCGTTTACAAGCAGTTTTTGGCAAAAAAACTACTAAACAAGAGTAAATAAGCATCCGCTTTGCAGGTAGATATTTATTAAGTATGTAGACCATCCGTTGCTCACAACAAAGTTGGATAGCGGTCGAGTGATTGCCAATTAACCATAAAAAAAGACAAAGAGCGACTCTTATCATCGGTATGATACAATATTGGGTTGGGGGGGGTCTTTGTTCTCGCCTTTTTGTTACTCCTTTAGATTATTTTGTTAAAATTAAAAAAAAATGTTCCTAACTGACGTTTTTTTTTAAACTGTTTTTTGTAAAATAATAATTTTGTACTTGAATCTGTTTTCAATTTTAAACCAAACAAAATCATCGATAGATTAAGGAGACATAAAGAAATCAAAGTACCATTTGCGTCAACGCCATAATTAAAAGTCGACATACTTGTTACTAAGTATTATAGTTTCCTAGCTGTCCCACATTAATAAGTTACTGCTCAGTAAATTACCGAAGTTATAGGGAAGACATTATTAGTCAGCAACTTAGTCTTGGGACGCGTTAGAACCGATAACCTATGACCCAGGCTAAGTCTAGTTTGATGGCACTAGGCCAGGGGTCGGCAAGCTTTTGAGTCGGAAGAGTCAAAAACTACAATTTACAAATTACAAAGTTTATAAAGAGCCACACTTGCATAAATAAAGTTTTTTGGGAAAAAAAATCAATAAATTTATACATAACAAAAAAATATATTTTTTCATATAAGTATTGTTTTTTTTTCAACCAACTAGAAAATTTAATGTATGCTATTATTAGATAATCACTGAATTTTAAGTAAAAATCATAAAAATGAACATTTACTTTCAACACTAACTTGTAATTCAATAACAAACAATTGAGCAACCAAATTTAATGCGAGTAAAGGCTCATAACTTGTTGTTTTAAGTTTCATACAGGACTCTAAATTTTCATTTGATAGTTGGCTGCTTCATGCGTCGAATATAAAAAAGCCTCAACTCGCTTTTCAACACTGTGAATTTTCCACTCCGCAAAGCTTTACTCGTACTTTTAAAATCGATCAATTGCATTTTTAGGGAGGTACTACATGTATCCAATCCAAATGGCTAAATGTAGATTTCAGTACTATTTGTGTTGAGAAGATTTACTATGGATGCTAGAGTGGTTTTGAATTGCTGAAATCTGTCAGCAAATTTACGTATTTTTTATTATAACGCATTTTTTTGTCATACATGTCAACATTCTAAGTAATAACTAATTCAAAAGTATTCAAAAGCACGATAAAACCAGTACAACTGCACTGGGTTTTATTGAAATAAACCAATTTTTCTTTCAAAACATAGGCTGGACTTCCCTTTCCTTGCAGTTTTAGATTCAACACATTTAATTTTGCCGTGACCATATACCATTTTTTTGCAATGATTCGACGTTTCTTCCTAATTCGGGGTGAATAATGTAAACAAAGCGCTTCTTGGTGTGAAACGTTAGAATTTCGTGGTAAATTTGGCCGACGACGGCGTCATTCGAGAGCTTCCAACGTACTGACGACAGTGACAACGCGTGTCACGGTGAAGTAGTGCGGTGAAAAGCCAGTACAAGTGGCTGAGAGATTTAAATGGTGCCTTATCCACGTTAATCGATTCAGATCGATTTCTATTTTTTTTAAATAAAATAAATACCATTTCCGAATGGAACCTAAGAGCCGCAGCTTCACAGCCAAAGAGCCACATGTGGCTCGCGAGCCGCAGGTTGCCGACCACTGCACTAGGCAAAGGTAATTGAATCTAAGCATGCTTATGAACGATATACATATAAACTTAAAATCAATTGTAGCAAGTTATGTCTTGTAAAGAGGCTGTTTCTCTCTAACTTTATGAAAAGCGAGTATAAGTCTATAGTTATAATTCTATTAACTTCACTAGAAGCGCAAAATTTACTTATGGTTAATTTTAACAGGAAATCTATGAAAATCTGTTAGTTACTATAACTGTTATTTTGCAAATATTTGCTCTGATTTACATAGAACAAATAAAATCTGAATCTCATAACGATGTATGGAAATAGTTCATAGTATCGTTTCAAACTATTACCAACTTGATTTCCTAATTTTATTGTTCCTAATAAAAATGTAGATTAAATTTTTTTCGATATCATGAAAATATCCATATCTCCTAAATATTATCATGGGCTATGGCTAACGACTATTTATAGATTCACTTAGCTACACTATACTTTTCATTCAGATGGGCCACATTTAAACAGTTATTTTTTTCTATAAATATTTTCTGCAAGTAAATGTTAACGATCGGGGTACCGGTGTAGATCGGAATGGTGTTTCGTTGAAGTAAACAAGCATGACATATTTTAGCTAGTCAAAGTTTATTCTAAATAGAGTAGATGCATTTCTGCAACTCCAGTAGCGCATAATACGTGTAATTTGATCTCATTGAGCTACAGCCAACACGCTAGCAGGGCTGCTTCTACGCGTAGTTGAAACGACTTCTTGCAAAATTTGATAATACCAAATACATAAACATCACACACGTTTTGATGAAATTAGAAATAAGTTTTGTAAAAAAACAGCACTATAATAAAATGTGCTTTTTGTGATTATTTTTTTAAAACCATTATTTAAAAGGCTTACAACTTCAGTGACGTAGCATCACAAGGTTTGATAATTTAAAGCTGTAGTTGTGTTTACTCACTCTTAGGATGGCTGCAAACAACTCATTACTAACCTCTAGACAGTTTTCAGTTGACTATTATTAATTTTTGATGGTTTTCAAGCCTAACCTAAACTAATTTAAGTGTCTCGAATACTCGAAACAAAGCGTACCTATAAAAGCATTGATTTGTTATTCAACCTTTTTAAAACCCAACGTTAACTGTAAGCAACCTTTATGAGTTGAATAGCAACACTGTTTAATGATAATAGTGTTTGATAATAATACTGTGACAACCCTAGCAACTCTGCAACTTGAATGGTGCCGTGGAATCCGCAAGGGTCTGTATAGAATTATGTCTGTAACGAGTTGATAATTAGACCACTCTTATGTACGACTCAATCATTTATTTTCTTATCTGAGTGAGATCTTTTATTGAGGTAACTTCAATGGGTTGATTGATTCCATTTCCTTGAGAAAAGTTATAGGGTCAATTTAGATAATTTCTTTCGAGTGTTATTCTGTTATGGGTAGCAACTAGAAGGAGTGAGTGTCAAATGCTACAAATATTTATAAATGGGTGATTTGTAGGCTTAAACTTACGAAATAATTTCCAAACCACAATTAGCTATCCAATTTCAGGTGTAATTAATGCAAACAGCATTCTTACGTGATTTAGAAATCTGACGCATGTTTGTAGAAAATAAAGTCAATATTAATAGGTACGTTCATATCAGTAATCAGTCATGCAATCATCAACATAGCAATTCTGACTTAACTAAATGACTGAGAAACAATAAGATTTTACATATACCTGACGGCTAGGGTAGGTACGCAAATGTTTTAGGCGCTTATAAAATCCTTTTGATTATATTACCTGCAACACATTTAAATTTAAAGACGTCTAGGAGCCTATTAGAGTATATTTTAACACGTTTAGAAAATATCTGAAATTAGGCCCTGTTTTATCTAATAAATGATGTAAAAGGCATCATCACACATCCGTATTCCCTGATCCTTATAATAATATAAAGACCTCATACTATATTTAAACGTCCGCAGTGCGTGATATGCAATGGCAAATCCTTGCGCGACCACATTACAAACGGCCGCCATTTGACCGAGACACAAAGTAATGGCACGAGCCAAGCGGTAACCGCAAATACGATCGGTACGATCGACGACACCACGCACTTCGGCGCTTCTTGCCAACCCTAGTGAAAGGGTAATTCTGCACGAAGAAAGTTCACAATTTTTATGGTGATTGTAAAATTCTAGGAAATTTAAATGTTGATTAATTAAAAGCGACCTGTAAAAAACATAGTTGACAATTTTTAAGCCCAGATAATTATGAAGCATTTTAAATAGTAATCATAATATTAGATTTTTTGTTATTTCACTACTCCTTTCACAAATATTTACTATAAATGTACCAAATCGATTTATGGTAAAAATGTATTTGTCAAATTCATTCCCTTGTCGTCATCTTAATTTTCATCATCTTTTCATTCAATTCAAAAGACCGTTGAAGTGGACAAGTTGGGAACAACCTTTCACCGTTATGTTTTAGCATAAGTCAGTTTACCTTAGCGCTGATTCAGGAGTCCTTAGACAATGCAGTCATCCAATCACAACTTAGGCCCATCAGTTGCGGAATGCCCCCGGTACGGGCGCGCGTGCGGTGTGCCTGCGCAGCTGCTGCGGTGTACGGGTTTTTGTCCATCGCCCTCGATGGATCGTAATTGAGGGCTGACATGATGCGCTTCTGTCTTAGTTGGTGGCACGTTCAATGTGGAGATTGCCTTGGCATTTAAAAAAAAAGACAAATTCATACTAATTTACATTAATTTGAAGGCAAAAATAACTCTTTCTATAACTTTGACTTTAGCATTTTGAGAATGCTGATTTTTATACCTAAAGATATTAAAACCAAAAAAAAAAATTTGGACCTTGATGAAACATGAGATCCGAACCTGCATCTTCTGCAAACCGGGCTGCTCCTCAGCTAATTAAATTATCAATGCACCTACCGAATCTTCCTAGAATTATGTTTAGCTTATCGTGAAATGTGAAAACCTTACCGATGTAAAAACTGGTCCACGGAGACGAAGCCGCGGGCAAAAGAAGCAATGAACAAAATAAATAAACATAATAGTATGGAAATATAGAACGCTACACTGTGGCAGTGCGGTAACCACTAAACATATAATCAGGCAATCGCTTGCTTGTATTTCAAAGTAGCTAAGTATCTATAGGCATATGTTTTTAGTAAACTAGACAACTATAACAGCCCGAGCACACTGACATACAGTTCATCACATAAGAAGATACCATAGTTAGGTAACACTCTTTATTACCCATTAAACATAAAATCTTACACCTTCTACAGCTAATAGTACAGTACTTATTACATTTGAAACAATGTACAATTTAGACATATACTTACTAGCATATACTTCTCACTCACTCGAACAGCAACTTCATTAGCAATCACAAGTCGTATATTTGATCGTAAACTGCTGAACTTGGCCTTCCTAGCACCCTGCGACCTGAGGAAGTCCGCCCAACATTACATCAAACACGCTGAAATACACGGCTACTTAATTTGATACCATTATCACTAATTCTCACGGAATCCTTTACACTGGCAAAGGATTCCGATTCGATAACAAGAATTTAAAGACTTACGAGGATATTCCTCATAAGGGAAGACTCTAAAACAGTACGCTTTTAGGTTTCATAAAAAATAAGCTGGCTAATGCAGTTTTTGACCTAATAACCCCGCTGAACAAATGCAAGTGAAACCAGGTAATCTATGATTTCGGTATCGCCAAGTTCTTACCTTCTTTGTAATGTATGTATATAATATAAGCCTAAATATTGTCCCACTACTGGGTAATGGTCCCCATCAGTGATATCAAGTCATAAATAAAATTAGTAGGTTTTGGCTAAATTACAGCGCTTGCCAAAACGCGGGTTGATCTTAATAATCTCTTACCTGGGCTATGTTTCAAAAAATACGAAAACATACTACCCCCTGATCCTTATAAGAATAAATAAATGAATATGCGCCAGACAACACACCTCTTGTCATGGTCTCGAAGTAGGGATAAATATCCCTGTGTTACGAGGTACCAGACAAGGAATTAAGCCAGGGGCGTCTCCCAGCACACCCAGACCCAGGCCAATTTAGAAAAGATCATTTCCTGAATTGACCTGACTGGGGATCGAAACCGAAAACCGGGACACTACGGAATTAAAGGCGAGAAACCGTGCTAAAAAGAATATAAAGACCTTAACTTGAACTACTGAGTTGTTCACAGAATTCTAAAAACTGAATTCTAACAAAAGTCTTAGAAAGCAATGTTACCACGAAAGCTCTCAACTTCTTGATATTATCAAGTCATTTCTATCACAACCTAGATTTTTACAATAGAGAACCTGCAAATCGTTAGTCTCAATGCGCTTACAGAGGTCAAGTGACCAAGTTATGGGGGCACAGGTCACGATTTACACTTCTCATCTCGCGTTATAATTGTTGTCGAATAATAAAATCATGGTAATGGATCTTTGATTGCCATTTGATTAACAAGAATGATAAATCAAACTCATTGCAAGTTCTTAAGCGGAAGTCAACGCTTTCTAGGTAATTATTGCGTGTGAATTATGTTTTGGTCATTGACGGTACAAGTTATGAAAATCATTAGACGGTTTACCTACTGCTCATGTTGTTTTGGTATTTTTTTCTGTGTAGGCAGTTATTATACTCGTACTTCCCATCCTATGCAAAGTAACGATGTGGTCTAATGATAGTACAGTCATATAGGTGTCTTGCAGAGACCTTATCTGTAGTGTGTATGTGTATGAGTATTCGTTTATTTTCACGATCAATAAACTTACTAATTTTTACCAAAAAGAATAGAATGTTTTGCATACCAAAAAGAAGAGAATGTTTGAATGTTGAGAATGAAACATTAAATAAATTCATTTTACTTTACTTTTCAAATTAAACTTGGCTTTGCAAAAGGCTTCCTCTTAATGTCTACCCAGTTTGCTATTTATTCATAACCCTAGTTTTTGCTAGCTTTTCGATTGAAGTCTCATAATTGAAGTGAATTCTTGGCCCGTTCATTGATTAATGACATTTTCTTGTAACATGTCGAAGAAAATTACTATTTGATACTGTCATTCTGAGGACGCTTGACGTTAAGTACCACCTTGAGGCCTAGCACCAACAAACTTACAATATGTAGTTAGTTGGAAATTAAATCGTGTCTGGTTTATGTTTGTTCGACGTACATTAGAATAACGTTATTTGTCAAAAAATCATTACTTTTATTGGAAGGTCTGTTACCTATATACTACCCGTAGTTGTGCGCTAGGTATAAGTAGGACGTACATTTCAATTAAAATAATATAAACATTGCATCCTTTAAGCCGTCTATTGCAGGCTACCACGTACAATGCAAAATAATGTCCTCTCAATACTAACATAGGCCTGCCTCTGAAATTTCTAGAGTTACCATTCAATGACAACATGAATCGTCTGGAATTCCATGACTTTCATCTGGTCCTCATGTTGTGCTTGCCATCATATGGTCTTACTCTTGAAACTTTTCACAAAGCGTATTTATTTTTTATTATTTTTTATATTTTTTTATTTATTATTATATATATATTTATTTGTACGCTGCCTACCTTAGATTAAATCAAATAGCGCAAGATACGGCACGTACTTAAAATTGTCAACTGTAAGCAGGGATGATGCATAATTACATTATAGTTGTGCGATGTGAAGGACAGAGACAAACTTATTTGTTTTGACCTTCGCGTAAGCGAGACAAGCTTGCGTCAGAGTGAAGTCCTGTCAAAAATTAGGCGACGGCGGGAGCCTGAGCGGTCCACGCGCTAGAGGCGAGTCACCTATTTTGATTTGGTTTAGTTTCGTTTCGGCACCTTCCGATGGGAAATTAAGTGTGGTAAATTCCCATTTCGGCACCCAGTCATAATTTATTGCGAATTTTGTACTTTTAAGTACAGTCCCGTTCATAAAACATATGTGATTGGTTTCCGTAAGAATTCCTTAATCAAATCAAGAAATATTAGTGTTGACACCGATCGTCCAACTCGAGTAAAGTTAGTCACTCATAATATAATAATTTCCTATTGTTGATTCCTGTGATATTTTACTTAAAACTTGTAAATATACCTGAAAATGAATTGTACTAACAGGCCCATGGTTGATGTGTAGTGATCTGATGCAACACTGATTGTTTTCATTATAAGACACTAATATTGAGTTGATTTTTAAATACTGGATACAATAATTTAGCATTCACCTCTCAAGAATAATGTAACAACCTGTGGTTAACGGTGTTGGTATCACAATTATTATTTTAAGTTACTTTAAATATTATTTGTAACCTTATTGTGATATTGTTTGTTTGACCCCAATAAATAAATAAATAAATAAAACTGGGTCCACTACATACGATATTACTTCAGACGTTATTGAGACTGTTAGAAAAAAACTAATTTTCGTTATGTGCCAGTTCTAATTAAAAAAACTTTTGTGTCACGGTTGATTCGCATGATATTTTATTTTAATGAATAATTTGTTATTATTACTACTTTGAATATTTGTGTGAAAATTTATGTACAAGGTTGATTTGTGTAATAGTTGAATAATAATGAGTAATATTTATTTTATAATTTTGATAACCCAGTGTTGTTTACCAGTAAACTAAGCATTTTTATTCAAAATATGTATATAAACAGCACTCGTTATTTTTTGCCGGTGACTGTACCACCGTAATTAAATTTATAGAGTTCATATAATTTTATGGGTGCCGAAATGGGAAGGTGCCGAAACGAAATTAAACCTTTGATTTAATACAAGCTAGTAGGCAGCTCAATTCGTACTCGTGAACGAGGGTCTACCGATTTCCTTTATTTCTGATTCAATGTCATTAGAAGATAACGTACCTTTCCAAATCTCGCTAAGTGACTTTTCTTAGTTCATTATTACAAAACGAGTCAACCAGTCAATTGGCACATAAATAAGTTAACTTAAGTTTTCACTCAATAACTCATAAAATCCATACCTACAAGGTATCTCATGCATAACATACAAACAGTACTCACTGATATCTAAGCAATCGAGTAAATCTGCGCGTGAGCATGTGACAGGCGGGAATCGTCAAGTGCCTGCGCACGCCACATGGCGGCCATTACACTGATTGCTGCCGCAATGGCACAAAATTGTCGCTCATAGCTCTCTCTGTTGCAAAAATGCAATTGGCCGATGGTAATCGGTGCTGTGGTATGGCAAGTGCCATTCGATTCAGAGCTAATGTCGACGTTCTTTGATGCAACATTCTCGGAGCTTGGTTCACAGTTCTTCTAAAAAGTTCGGTTACGCTTTTCATTGAATTGACTAGGAAGAACTCAATTTTTGTGGTGATGTCGCCAAGCAACCTAACATTCCCGGCATCTGTTTTTTAAATTTAACAGATAACTACTTTGAACGAGATGGAAAAAGGTTTCTTGTAAGCTGCAGACTGAAGGTGACTACCTAGTCTGTATTCCAGCCCTGGTCTTCATGTTTAGAATCTACTAAACATCTGATGCTAGGTTCATTACCCGAGCCTCATAAAAAAGGCACTCACTTCACTGCAATGCAAAATTCAATATATATTTTATTCTGTAAAATAATTATGACTTTTCTTTAGAATTCTACTTGTCAATTTTTTATAGGCAGGCATTCGTGAAGCAATTATCTAAATGAATGTTTTTTTGGTTTCAGGTAAGCTCAAAAGCCGATTACCAACTGGATGGACTAAGAAAGCTTCTGACATCAGCAAAAAAGGTGTACGGATGTTAAACAGGTCTTAATTTGACATGGAAATCGTGTAACGCGCGTGCTGGGTGGTTACCGTAAATTCACTGTTAACTAGTTACTGGTTACTATTGAAAGATGACGCTGATCATTTCATAAAAAAGCTAGTGTGAATTGGCAACGCAGATGAGGTGTCAAGCGGCCAACCGCCATTACGATGTTTCGCGGTGACCTCAAACGATTATGCAGTGATTTGATTGATAGAACAGTGATTGACCGCTTGCTTTTAGGGATCAGTTCAAGATAGTCAATTCTTTGAACTTTGGATTAGGAGCTTCTAATTAAAAAAAAAACTAAAAATAAATAGGTGTTGGTCACATAATATGCTTGTCAGGTGTAGATGTACATTCACAGTAGGTAGGTAGCAGAACACATGTTGCAAGTTCACAAACTCAACATCAGCCGTGGTGAACGGACGGATTGATAAGGTCACTAGATTTCAGTGCATATAGGTTTAAAAACATTCACCAAATATTTTGAAGTAATCAAAATATGATCCATCAAACATTCATCATAAATGACAAAATTAAACCGAAATTCATGTGACTTAAATTTCACCGTGTTTTGTCCTAGTTTAGGAAATGTTGTCATTTCTTTCGGTGACTTTTTATTTTTGTTTGTTTATAATTTAAAAATCCAAAAATAGCTTTTTACAATTTCTCAATGTGATACTTCCAATATAATTTGTGGCAAAAACCTAGCTAGCTATTTTATCGAGTTTAGAAATCAAACCATTTATGAAAACCTACGGAATCCATCTAATTGCACTATCACACATGTTATTTATTTGCAAGCCAAAACATTCGTCACCTTATACAAATCTTGACAACTTTGTCAATCAGCCGGTGGTATTAATTCCATTACTCGACAGATAAAAACTCATTTTAAGTCGTTTATCAAATTTCCTCCGAAATGTACATGAAGAGGTGTCGTAACTGTAGTTGCTTATTAATTTCTTATTGTAAACTGTAAAAGGAGAGCGACAATGTGCGAAATTATCGACAGGTCATTAAATCTTAAGAAATCTGACAATGTAGGTAGCATTGAGTGCGGAAGACAACGCGCAAGAATGGCAGGTTCAAAATTAATATGGCATTGTAGTTAGAGCAAGACTATGCACAGCAATCAGACTGTCGCCTGAAGCTATGATATTTTCGACTAGAGTGCCGAAAGAAATTGCAATAATTGTGATTGGTAGTAAGGACTAAAAAGAGTATTGTTAAACCATCAAAGTCGCGGGTCAAAATAGTTTTAGGAGCCGAAATTTTTTTCACCCATGAATCAAGAAGACAAGTATTTGTACTTTGCACCCCAATTCAGAACAGAGTTATCGACCGATTCGGTTATTTTCTTTTATTTTTAATTCAATTTTTAAGTAACCTACTTTTTATGAAATTTATTTAATGAAAGCTTAGGGTCTTTGGCTTGAACATATGAAAATATTGATTACTACCGTTATGCGGATCATTTACTATAATTAAAACAAATTGAGCTGGCCGCTTTGCATGGGCATTGGATTTGGCTGATGATTGGCCTGACATTGTGACCAATGGGTATAACTTTTTTTTATTTATAAGTATTTTTTACTAGCCAATGTAACGAACACTTTTATAGACTATCTACACGTTGCCAGGCGGAGCAACGTGCGAGTCTCGGACTCTCCTGCTACCTCACGCAGGCATACCGAGTAAAAATCGCCACTGGAAGTACCCGCATTTCGCATTAAGTGGAAGAACACAATCGCCGAAGCATTCACCGCGAACCCCCTGGGAATGGCCGTTTCCGACTCGCTCACTAAAAGGGACTCCTAGAATACCCAATACGCAATACGTGGTATACCTAATTCTGAGATGGAAATTTCAATTTTTTTCGGATATATCTGAGTACACAAAAAACGGAAACAACGGTAAGGTATTTGGCAAAGGTCATCGTTTCTTTAGACAAAAAACTAAATGGGTGGAACGGTATGAACATTTGTTTAGGCATTACTTTAACTACTAGGTAACTTGAGCTAACATAAGATCTGATAGCAAAGTGTCACGTTCCATGACAGGTGATTACTATCATTTAAATATTTGCTATCTATTGTAGCCAATTATCAAGAATGCGTGTCACAAGAGTCATTGTATTCGCTGTTAGTGCGCTGTCTAGAGCTTTTCTATTGACATCCTCAACATGTACCTTATTCTTAATCACATAGCGTTCAATATCTGCGTCATCATCTAAAAATATAAATTTTTCGCTCAAAATTCTATAGGAGCCTCTTCATTATGGCTGTCGGAACATGTTTCTAACAATATTTGACAATAATTGTTAGCCGTTTCAAAGGAGACAATGAGTTCGATAAAGACCTATCTGAGATTGTTAGCGATAATTTTTGTAGGTTAGGGGTTACAGTTGAATGCCTGCCAGAACTTTCTCTGGGATGTTTTGAAGCGATTGTGGAATGGACGAATGTTGTTAAGGAATGTTCGTTATACTTATCTAAGCATAGATTAGACATACTTTTTGAAAAACGTTATGCATGAACGTATGTAGTTCCCATTTATGGACATGGGACACTTAAGTTCCTATTTATCGACATACATGGAAGTCTTGTAACCAGATCTTAGAGTGTGACCCCCCACAAAAGAAGTAAAATAATGTGTAATCTAATATAAGTAAATACTATTTAATTTTGTCATATTGTTGAGCTATAAGTAATGAAATGTTCCTATCATAAATATTTAATATATTTATTTAGGAATTAATATATTTATATATTTAATTATTTTTATTTTAGGTCATAAACAGAAGGGGTCTGTAGAAGTGATGACAAACCCCACCGGACAAGTACAATAACTATTTTTTTTATAATAAGATAAATATTAGTAGTTGTCGTGTTATCCTTTAATGTTTATTCTGTTAAAATTCATATTATTATCAATGCTAAGCAGCAACATCAAATCACAAGAGACTAAGTACCTACACAGATTAAATGTTTCATAAAGTTTTCAGCAGTGGTAGGCCACCGCATATATTATTATGTAGCTAACTTAATCCCCATTATCACCTGCTGTCCCCCGTGAGTTGAAGAGTGCAACCGAGTGCAACCTTTGATAATGAATGCACTATTGTATACTCGGCAGTTCTCGGTATACCGTTGTACAAATTGCATAATAGTCTTCCATCAGGTAAATAGGTGATCAATACATCACAAAAACTAGCCAGACGTACTCCTAAACGTAAACTTCAGAAGGTTACGTACGTCTACCACGAGTTGCCACTTTAAATTTACATTATCGTTCGCGTAAAAAAATGTATTGGGACTAGACATTGTCATGTCATGTCATGTGTCATTCCGATACATTTTTTTATGCGAACGATTACGTAAATTTGAAGCGTGGTAGACGTATGTACAGTACAACATTTCTTGAATTAAACCATTATAAAAATATATTCTGTACATACTTTTCGAACGATAGTAACTTATTCTGTTTCTTTTTTAATTTGACATAATGTCTAGAATATATATATTTTATCATGAAAGCATTCGTTTGTATGTGTTATATATATAATAGCTTAGCTCGTTAGCTTTTATCAGAAATAAAATAAGGTATACTAAAGTATTATAATTTTTAACTTGTACGAGATAGCTCTCAAGTCTCATGTATTCGCTTGTTTGAAAGACATTTTAACTAACTCTTCACAAAACGTAATTCTACCATTAACTTCTTTAAGTATAAACGGATATGACTAGTCCAAAAATGCATCAGATTTATAGCCAATATCCATTTTGATATAAAAACAAATAAAAAAGTATGCACAATAATGTACATATTTTCTGAATGCCATTGAACATCTTATTGCGCGCAAATAAGGTATTTCACCTCAAGATGGTCACTCATGGTTGGTAAAACGAATGTTTTAATGACCATTACTTATTTACCAAAAGAAGATACCAACTGCGTCTTTGATAAGCTGCTTGACCGAAAAATATTTTTGAGTTTCTTAAGTTTAACTTACTCGTAAATAGTTATTTTTCATAATGTGAAATGAAATTTTCCGATAATGATGCCTCATGCTT
Organism: Udea olivalis; assembly: GCA_947369235.1. NCBI lineage: Eukaryota > Metazoa > Arthropoda > Insecta > Lepidoptera > Crambidae > Udea > Udea olivalis. The sequence goes on from OX376359.1 coordinate 11,224,944, forward strand.
GTCCCAGCATCACGCAAACACCATTTTAGGGATTTTAATTTCACTATAGACATAATTCATTGAAGCTAAAATGAAATGAAATGAACGGAGTCGCCGGCAACACCTATATATATACACTATAGTGTATAAGATAAAATCATGCACCTAGCAGTTGATGAGCATGAGCCAATAAATTAGTAGGCACTTGGCACATTATCTTAACGAGGTGTGATACCAGAGACGTGCATAAGTGTTACGAACAGAAGCCCACGTGCTTGTGCAGCCGGCCACCAATCAGCTCTAAAGAACCTCGAGTAGCCTAATGATATGCTGGTCAGGATGCAGGTTACGTTCAGATTAAAATGAACCTGGATTGACTGGCCTGTTGGGCAATGGCAGCGATCCTGCCTTTAGCAGCGGAGGTCGTGGGTTCGATCCCCACCCATGACAAACATTTATGTGACGAACATTCGTGTTTCTTGTGTGTCTAGGTGATATTATCTATATAAGTATGTATTTAGAAATATTTAAGGATGTTTATCAGTATCTGACACCCATACTACAAGCTCTGCTTAGTTTGGGGTCAGATGATCTTGGTGTAAATTGTCCCAGATATTTATTTATTTATATGGATTGAGAACATGTACTACAGAGTCCCTTAGGTGTTAACGTGGTATCAACGTGGTTAGTAAGTTCGCAGACTCATATCAGGGGGCCTACTCGCAACCGAAACGTCCGTAATTTCGGTGAAACTAATGTGTCAAAAAAATCTACAACAATATGTTATTTTTTAATTTTTATTTCAATATGGTGAATACCATAGACGGTTGTTGAAATCATCTTCGTTTCCAGACTAATTGAGACGTTTTACCGAAACTACGGTCATTGCAGTAAGTACTGAGGTATCGGTAGTTCAAAAGCAAAGTTTACTTCCAGAAAAAAAAGAAACTTTCATGTTTGTCCTGGGTGAGAATTTTACCTGAAAAATCCTTTGTTAGCATCACCTGGGCCGACGACCCTATAAGACAAAAAAGGATTAAAGTTTAACGTCTATTTATGTTGAAAAGTTTTTGATTTATCGCCTACTATCTATAATGTTTTTGGTATTCCTGATAGTGATATCGTCAATATGCTCATCATTAGGACACATAAAAAAGATCTTCTGATAATCTTCTAAAGTCTGATTTGATCTCTGTAGCTGGATCGACATTTTGTGTGGTGTTAAACTTATTTACAGTTTCCTACATATAACAAACAATTCATCAATGTTCCGCTAGTGTTCCTTCAAGTGGAAGGCTTCGTTAGTAATTAAGTCCCTAATGAGTCTATATCACCGACCCACCGGCCACTACGCAAGATAATTTAGCCCACACTCGCTATAGGGTTGGCAAAAATATCACATCTTTAATTATAGTAGAACAGTAGCCACGACTTGCTTAAACTTTACGTTAGCTGCCAAACAATAAGATTGCTTTACTATACAACTCAGACACCCCAACTTATTTTTAATATAAAATAATAATGTAAATTATTTAATTAAATTTTCGCGTATTATTTACGAAGATATTCTCTTTTTTTTTGTTTCTTGTCTTTGTTGCAAAATTAAAAAGTCTATGGTGATAACGCGCGAGCTAGAGCGACGTTCCCGCTTCGTGTGCCACCGCAATAATAGAGTTATTAAGTAATGATTCAAACGGCGTATGTAATAAAAATATTTTTTTGGTTAAAAGTTTTACCCCTATTTTTTATTAGTGGAATCGATTCTACTCTCGATTCTGAACAAACTAATTTCAGGTTTTGCGCTTTTTCATTAACACGTTGTATACCGGGTGATGATCAAAATACTTACAAAAACGATATGGCTTATCAGTTAGTAGTATAGTAATCTGTAAGTGGAAATTAGATTTTTTAAAGGTTTTCAAATTAAAAACAATGACCGTTCGACTGATTTTGTATGGTGACCTTCAAAATGAAGGTTAATTAAATAAATTAAATTTTCACTTAGATAGTTTGTATATTGTCTACTAAATATGCCATATCGTCTTTAAGTCTTTTGATAATCACCCGATATAAATATGAATTTGTGTGTTTACCCGGATTTATACAACAACGTATAGATGAATTATATTGAATTGTATCGAATTTAATTATTGAATAGTATGGTTAGGTGTGAAATATTATAAATTCTTCTTTATTGCTACTTGGAATTAATGATCATGCTGTAACACATGTGTAGGAATAATATCTAGATCATAATGTTAATGTACATAGGTAAGTGTTCCTTTTTGATGTTATTCTGTTTTGTGTACATAAATAAATAAATAAATCAGACATTTGACATAGTCTATGTAAGTAGAAAAAATATATTGTTCTAAATAATGAAGCAAATCAACTTCTTGCTAGTACCTCTACATTGAATAATAGTCTGCAATTAATGTCGATGTAAGTGCGCAGATATTTATTTGCAAGATGAATAAACTTCATTGCTGAATTTGTTTATCGGGCGGTGTCAACCCTAGCAGAGTAAGATAATTTGCACTAACGATATTGCCGATGCGATAGGATTGAGCTTAAGTAATTAAATCAGCGCAAGTGTGGTTGCGTGCGGCCTTATCAGTTGATACTTCACACCATCTGCTGTTTTATTATCATTTCGTATTAACGCTCTATGAAATGAAACTTTGCAACAAATATGGTAGCTAGAATTCCTTGAAAAATTGGATGATAGTTTTATATCGAGGGACTAAACGAAGCCATAATATACCAGAGGTGGTTTGACTCCCGAGCGTGCGAGGGAGTCAATGAAACCGAGGGTGTATTAGGTATGTTGGCGTTTAGTCTCGAGGTGCAAACTGTACTTTTCACTTTGAGTGCGAGGAAAATAGTCAATTTAGTACAAAAACATTTAATAAATATAACATGATAAAATAAAAATCACAAATGTTTCTTATTCCTCCAGTCCATACAACTTTCGTAAGTTTTTAGGTAAATCTTCTGCGATTTTGGCGGTAAAAGATTATCTATTATGTCTTTTGCTCTTTGCTCGACGTCAAACTCTTCACTGTCACAGGCCATTCTTAATAAATTTATTTAAAACCGAACAAATTTACAATCGATCAAAATTTACGCAGGCAGTTTTTTTCTTCCAAACCAGTCACAGATTAATTATTTAAAACCACATGGCGCCACCTTCTTTGCGGACAAACCATGGAACTAAAATTCACAACATTTTCGTAATGAAGACGGTTCACACTCCACAGATAATAGTATATTTTTACTGGCTGTTTGAGTTTGTCTATGTCACATGAAGGAAATTAAAAAACTAATTACTATTTACTCCCTAGGGGCTAAAGTGGTCACTTTAGGCCCGCTTCGTAGGGCTATATTGGTGTACTTTTAGAGCATGAGAAGTGAAAAAATCATTAATAATGATACCAAATTGCAGAAGCCCAGGCAAAAGTAATCTAGAGACTTATTTCATCCATATCCCTAACTATTTACCCTACTTACCTAGAAGCAGGTGGACACCTTTCCTTCCCATTAAGTTATCCATTTTTACTGTAGAAACCGCCCATACACGTATTCGTGAATGCTGGGGCTATTAGGCCTTCAGGTGGTGAAAATAAAGTTGGAATTGCAATACAGTCGCTAGCTTGAGGTGTATGGTAAGTCAACCTGACGTATTATTTGTACCAGACTCGGTGCCTGTCAGGAGACGGGTTGCGCTAATGCATGTTCCTTGACTGTGACCGTTTTTGATTTTTTTTTTTTGAAATGAGAATGGACTTTCTCTTGTTTTTTCTCTTGTCACAACTTTAGTGTTGTTATTAACGTAATAGTACCGAAGGCTTCGATCATAACTACCTAGTTAACATAAAGAACGAAATCTTCAAAAAGTGTCCAATGCTTGGTTTAGACGTGTGAGTGATGTTAGACACGCAAAACGTACACATACTCGTACTTACCTGAGCCATGAATAAAAAATTGAAAACAACCTTAATACGCTGGGGTCCTCTTCAATTTTCATTTCAAGCACTTATACAAGGAGGACTCAGTGAACTGGGCCTGCTCGAATCTGACCCCGCGGGGCCAGTTAGCCAATGCCATTTTATACCATTTTTGAATTGGTCAACTGGCCCCACAGCTGAGATCTGTACAGTCACCAGAAAAAAATAACAAATCGACGATTAAGAGCTTATTAGTATAAAGGGGTCAAGACATGCTCTGCAAATTCTTTATTAAAACTACCAGGAAGCAGAAATTAACTGAAACTAGGTGCTAAAGCAACCTACTCTTAGCTCACTAACGGTGAAACAAACTATTAATTATTATAAAGAACTGAAATGAAATGAACGTCAGAAATGAACAGAAAAAAAAGTACTGGTAGTATTACAGGCACAGAACTATACCGGGGTTAAAGTCGGGGGGCTTTCACCCCATTGCACGGTGCTCATGTCTAGAGGTGTCCCCGTATACCGGGATGCCCCTGTTGCGTGAGGAGGCCCGGCGTGAAGGCTGGGCCATCCGCCAGGGACGGCACGGTAATCCGAACCAGGCACCATGTCGTCCCGCCAAGGCGATGAGGTATACCGGGGGTCTTTTAGTGGGTATGCCGTCACCTTCTTTGACGGAGAGTCCCACACTCCCCCGCTGCCCCACCCAGGCAGCGGGATAGTGCGTAATGCATTTTTTCACCTGCAACAAAAAATGGCACAGTAATATAATGTTTAACTATGAGCACTTAGTTCTAGTTAGTGTCTGCTTTCCCCTTCACACTAATAAGCTCCATAACGGCGATTTGTTCAATTTTTCTGGTGACTGTACCGATTTCAGCTGTGGGCCAGTTGACCAATTCAAAACTAGTATAAAATGGCATTGGTTAAACTGGCCCGGCGGGGTCGGATTCGATCGGGCCCAGTTCCTTGAGCCCTCCAAGCTCTGCCTAATTTGGGGTCCGATGCCTTGTAGTTGTCCCAGATCCCTTGTTTCGGTCCTTGATTTACTTTAAAATGTAAATGCCCAAGTACATTGTATAAGTAAGCGTGTACAAGAGGTGGGTTCAATTTTAAAACATTAATAAAAAAAAAACCGTGAATAATAATGACGTAGGATAGAATCACCGTTATTTATTCATCCGAATTATATTAAACTTAAACCAAAAACTTGACCCCCGTGTATAATTAAGCTTGAACCAAGAGCGCTGGTCATTTTATTAAACATTTTGCTACTGACAGACATCTCAATACCGGAATTACACCCGAAGACTAAATTAGATCTAATCTTATATTCATTACGAACGCGTGCGCCGCTTCAACACTTGTTAAACTATTAAATTAATTATTGTAAGATGTTTAGTAAATTACTCACTGCGTAATCAAATTATAAATTATAACAAATCATGGCTTGTAATAATTCGATCACTATTAGGGACTACCAACGTTAGGCGTTTTGAAACTTTTTGAAAGTGAATTGGATGTTGGCTAAGTGTAGAATGGGCATAAGCATAACTGCTAGTGACGTTCAAATTACAATCTCGGCTAAAGACCAATCATTTAAATTATGAAAACATTGAATGTGAAGATATTTGTTTAAAAAAAATTGACAAATCCTGAACTGAACGTACAAATTTCCATGGAAGTTACACACTTTTATTATTTGTTAAGAGGGTTTGCTTTTTGCCTTTGGGGTAGATCGTAAACGTCGCATTTTTTTAAGGTTTTTGTGATAATTTAGCTGAATTCAAATTAAGTATAAATTATATCTCTACTATTATTGAATGCACCTTTTATTTTATAAATATAACTTTAACTGTGTTGTGCTTTAGAACATTTTTAAGTGTCTTATCAATTAAAAAAAACGGTTTTTTATTTAATTTAGCAAATAATTGGCGACTACCTAATTTTAGAAAATTCAATGTGTTTTTGAATAGTATTATGCACTCAATAATAGAACAAAAATTTAAGCTTTATTTCAATTCGATGAAATAATCACGAAAAACTTACAAAAATGCAACGTTTTTGGACCACCCCCAGCTAACGCTCTTAAACACAAAACAATGCGGGGCCATTTTTTTTTCCTTCATAAAAGCTTTTAGCTTAGACGAAAAACGATATTTTAGACTAATTTGACAACTTATCCATTCTTTGATAATTTATTGGCGAATCTTTCTCATCAGCGTTGAACTCATAAAAACATATGAAATTATTTTATATGACTGATATTTTACCATATTGATTGGTTGAAACTTAAACTGGTTGGGATATAGGCGGTATGCTCTAATTGATATTCGAGGCTTTTTATTTTTAGATTCTAGGATCGATACCTTCTAGCGATACGGTTACGATTGAATATCTTCGTTTGAATTAATAAACAAAACGATCATCGTAATCGATTAATGGATCTTTATGATCATCGAGTTCGTCTCGCGCGCGCTGTATTTAGTCATTACATAGTCTACAAGAAAACAAGGTTTTCCGTTTGTATATACTTATGGTCTGGTAATATTTGGCGCAGATATTGGAATGGTACTATATAGGTCACGAGGCAACGTTATAAAGCTGTTAGTATTATTTAACAATTAAATACTGGATAAAAATCAATGGAAAATTAGGCTAAGAACTGACGAAGCGGTTTTCTGAACGAAAATCGCTCGTACCTACATAAGTACGTCTACCATGAGTTGCCACTTTGAATTTAAGTTATCGTTCGCGTAATATATTGAAAACAGATGCCTAGGGCAAGCAATTGCTTAGGACGTCACGTCTTAGGGGGACCAGAAACAGATACTTCCACACACGTTACACACACACACACACACACGTATCTCAATTCCGCGCTCAGTCAAACTGGCTAACCATACGACATCGCTGTGATCTTCATATTTTGGCCCTATTGTATACTACTTTGTTTAATCCCCGTTCGCCTCCTTACCTTAAGACGCTGTTTCAATTCATGCAGCCTACCAAAAGTGAAGGCATGCGGTCTTGCCGGAAACTCCACCTGACAGTCCCTCCGCACTCTTCCAGCTATTATTCTCAATCCTTTGTTGTTCGCTCAATTCGTCTGTGGAATTCCTTGCCTTTAACCATTCGTCAATCTCAATCCTTACCTATTTTCAAATCTCAGGTAAAGTCGTAATTCCTCTCTCTCTGACTTCGTGTTTTTTTTTTCTTTGTTTACGTTCCTTTTACATATGTTTCTCTCCTAATTTAGTTCGTTACACAAGGAAACTGGTGCTAGGTAATCTAAAACAATATATGTGTGTATACATAGATGTATTTATTTATTTATTTTTATATTAGCATAATATTCAAATGTAATTACTATTTTTTTTTTCCATAGCTTTTGCGCAGCCTAACTCGTCCTCTGTTTTAAATCTCTCTGCCGAAGGTTGTCTGGAAGAGATCGCTCTGTAGCGATAAGACCGCCTGAATTGTACTAAATATTTACTTTTTTGTTTTTACGTGCTGTAAGTATTTGTTTGTGCAATAAAGATTATTTATTATTATTATTATACTTAGGGCAAGCAATTGCTTAGGAAGTCACGTCTTAAGGGGCAACAGAAACATGCTTAGGATAAGTGAATTTTTATTTATTAGCATTTTACAATGCACTATTTTCTACAGAAAGATAAAAACTAGAAGAATTTTACCTGGTCCTGGGGACTCAAGCGGGATCCGAACCCGCGACCTTCCACAATCCGGGTGGCTGCTCTTCCAACTGAGCTACCGAGGCAGTTAACAGACCCAGCGAATTTATCTACTGTATTTTACGTTGTAAGCCAATGTTTGTTTCATTTCAGTGCCTTTAACACCTGAAAGAAATATTTTTGCAAAAACTGTTCTGTTACGGCCTCGGTAGCTTAGTTGGAAGAGCAGCCACCCGAATTGTGGAAGGTCGCGGGTTCGAATCCCGCCTGATTTCCTAAGACCAGGTCGATTTTTTTTAGTTTCTATCTTTGATGCTAAGGACAAGCCGTTGCTTAGAGCATGACGTCCTTGGGGGGCACTAGAACCACTTTGCTTAGGGCATCAAGTAGTCTTAATCCAGCACTGCCTATGTTTGAATTCAACTACTTACTCGCAATGCTTCGCGTCTTCGTAAATGAGGCCTATTAGCCTTAATGTTCATTAATTTTTCAAAATTCTGGAATTTAATACTTTTTTTTAGAGTATTGTATGTTGTATTTTGGTTAGGCGTATTATCTTTGGTACATACCAAGAATTAATAAATCACGCTCGTAAATATTACAAATTAAAAAACAATATCCTTCAATCTAATTATGTCACGCTCTATAAATCTTCAAAACGATGTCCAGTCTAGTTTGTAACCTTTGCATTAAAGGCTAAACATCATATCGGTGATCAATCACTTCCAGTGCCAAATTTTCCAAGGATTACCACTTCAATAAAGGTTTATTCAAATTCTATAAAAATGCACATTTTATTCATACAAAATTATAATAAACTTAAATGGAATTAGTTATGAATTCGCCGATACATGGACTTAAAAAGCCACATGGAAGTACGAAAGATGCGTTCATCTCACATATTTTTCAGTTTCCGTGAAGGAGAATGCAATCCATATAAAATTTTGTCGTAGACCTACTCGTATTTGATCTAATTATTATAGCGGTCGTCAGATTTGCTCGATATGTATGTCCACCCTCTGCCACTTGAACATTTTTACCTGCTAGCCTACGTAAATGATGATAATTAACGATATTTTCATTTGAAAACCAAAGAAATAGATCTCTACCCGCCGATTAACAAAGCTGGTTCTAAGGTAACTGTCGAAAGGACGTCTCTGACAAGCTCTGTTTCCAAAGGCATAGAAGCACGCATCTCAGGTGGATTTGATAAGACTAGTTTAAATTTTTCCGTTAGGAAGTAATAACGACACGTAACAAAATTCAAGAGCGGGACGAATGCGGCCATTATGCGCATACGCTGGATTGCGTTTAGGAAATTGGCATAACAATTTCTTAGTATTGGAGATATTGGACACGTGCAGACGAGTACATGCACTATATCTAATGCTCTAAGCATTTGGTAAAGGATTGATGATTTGAATTGGTGTGCGGGATATCAGTACCTACCAGTAACACAGATTAAAAACTGAATAGTTACTACGTAACAGATAAATCACTCCATAGAAAATTTACCATTTTGTTAATTGTAAATGCGTGCTGTCATGGGACAGGAATATATTGCGAGGGCTGCTTCTTTCGATATAGATGTCAGTAGTCAGTACTTACTATACGTCATCGCGTCAGTTCAACCGCAAGATTCGCGTACAAATGCTCTACGCGGCTTTTGACAACTAACTACCAAATGGGTCTAGGAAGACCCGGCAGCTGGTAGGTGATCATCGCGCGCAAACACATGTAGTGACAAAGTAGTATTCAGTAGAGGCGTTGAACTACTTGCTGTTATCCTATACAAAACGACAGAGAGCTAGCGACTATCATCGGCGTAAACTTATGTCAGGGTCAGTATTGTACGAATACCAGTCATACATTTGGGTCTCCTTTAGTTACCTGGGTCCTAGCCAAGAGCAACCCGCCACGACGATTTCTACAATAGAAATCGTTTAAATGTATGGCGATGACATTAGCGCCAGTGACAGCTTATGTCAGCAGCTGTCTTGAAAAATCAATGCATATTCATGAAAGGACTGTCTCTGTCGTACCTCTATATCTGTCCAAAAATGCAGTTCTCCTGACTAAAACTCACAACAATACTTATAAATTACTATTGTTGAGTTTGCCATCTCATTGTGGCCGTTTTCAATATTTAGATAGTCTTACAGCCGATACTCATTTGTATTAATTAATGATGTTAACATGCAAACAATATGTGCATTAAAGTCGCCAGCAATAAAATAAAAATAAAAATAAACTGACATAGAGACTAGGTGAAGGTTATTTAAGTATTTAGTAATACTGATTACAAATAATATTTGCAAGGCATTGACATCTCCATTTGAATGTAGCTTGATTGAATCTTTGATTGCGTTTGAATCGCCTGTGTGGTCTGCCATATTGTTAAAAGAAATAATTTGCGAATCTAAATAGTATGCTATTGTTAGAAATGTAAAAGTACTAAACCATTTAGGTATGTTCGCAACGTTTTCATGTCCATAATCGAAATCGAATTTTGATCAATTTTGGAACAAACAGAGTTCGGACTTCGAGAAAGGACAAAAATTCGAGATACCTTTTGTAGCTAAATAAATCCTTTAAGGATGTAAAAAGACACCAGTCCTATGCGGTATTATATGAGAATAATTATTACGGACCGAAAACAACTGTTAAAAAATTGGAACTATGTTGGTTGATGACGTATCCAATTGTTTTTGTAACATTTCCCATGTGTATTCAGTACGTCTACCACGAGTTGCCACTTTAAAAAAAATGTTGTGTTGCGCAAGAAACTTGTGTTGGGATTTGACATTGTCATGTCATGTCATGTCAAATCCTAATACATTTTTTCTACCCGAACGATAACGTAAATTTAAAGTGGCAACTCGGGGTAGACGTACAGGACAGGAGGCCTACTCCCGTTCGTCAAAAACGTAGTTCCGCGTTTTTTCATTAGTTTTATCGTGTGCAATCAATGTTGATTCTTTGGGATTCTAATAACCGTATTATATTGTAAAAAAATTATAAACCTATTCATAACTTGCTACGTTTTGTGTCTTTCATCTACTCGTACTTCCAAAGTTTCACGAAAGTTCTCAAATTTGTGCCGTAGTAGCCTACTCTTGGCCTACACCTCTGTCTAGTACTAACAGTTCCTTCTAATTGGAACCTTCACTCATGTGACCAAATTTGAGTACGAGGTAACATAGTCCTCAAGTGACAGGTTTAGTTTTCATCAGGATTAACTAGTAGCAATCAACAACATTTTTAAAAGCAGTTAGCTTTTTCATCCAAGATTAGGGTGTACGATGATTGCAGTTTTAATAGGTACTGCTGTCAAATGATGGCGCTTGGGACCCCAAGTCCATTTATTTATTTATTATTTCGTACACAAAGAGACAAATTACAGAGAAAACAATAAGGAGTACAAAAGTACAGGTTAGCTTATCTCTAGAAAGAGATTTCTTCCAGCAGACTATGGCGACAGGAAAAACTCATTTAAAATTGTTATGGATAGACAAACGTGTACAAATGGTAATGTAAATGAGAGTTACATATTCAAAAATCGTAACAAACTAAAAACCCCTAAGTACATGTTTCACTTACAAACAAGTAAATTAATATTCTGCAATAAGTACATAAACATATAGATAAACATAATAATACAAACAATAAATAAAATATAAATAAACATATGTATACATGTAAACATAATGATCCAATGTAATTTAAGTAAAACTCAAAAGATGTTCTTTTAGCAGTCTTTTGAAAGAACCTACAGTGCCGCATTCGCGAAGGGATACAGGCAACTTGTTCCACAGTTGAACAGCATAAACAGTAAAAGATTCACCATACATGCACATGTCCATAATGATTGCTGAGTAATAATGTTATATATATCCTTTAAATAATTTGTGTCCAGCTTCTCTACGCAGATTCCACGCAATGGCATTGGTATTAGAATTTTAAAGGTCCACATAATATTGTTTCGTCCGTAGTACTTCAACGACCCATGACTCTTTAGTCAGGATTGAGGAGCCTAAACATCTGAGACCCTCAGCGAGACTAAGCTAGTCCATTTTCATTTAGGGTTGTTCCCTGTTATTTAAGATATATTACTTCTCTGGGTGAGATGTAACACCTAAAATTCTTAATAATATGAAGAACTCTAACACGATGCATTGACACACAGATTACGGAAGAAAGATTGACATGACAGGACAGAGAGATGCGTGACCTATTTACTCTGGCACTTCCGCCAGAACTGAAAATATGTCCCTATTCTGGAATGCAACTTATACGACATTGGTTTTATTGGTTACTTATTATTTCTCTTCCATTTTTTCATTTTTATTTTATTTATTAATTATGCTGTTTTATGTACTTATTTATTAATTTATACAGGTGACTTTTTCCTTGCCTTAATTTATTATTTTCAACCCCTTGCAGAATAAATTTTATTATATTTCGTTGCGTGCACACGATGTCGGACACTATCCCACAAGGCCCTGTCAGAATACCAGCGCTGTTGCAGCTTCACAGCTGCAGCGGCTCATGCTGAGACAGGGACCTAGTTGGTTCCACACTGAGGCTGATTTTTTCTTTTCTTTTTCTTTCCTTGTTAGTTTTAATTTTCTGTTTAGTTTTAACTATGTTTTTATTGTTTAATGTGCCTCTTTGGGTGTGTATACCACTAAATTACTTTTTACTTTTTTACTTTTATATCAGAGTACAAGAAAAGACTCACCGTCTTTTCTTGTACTTTTATGTCCGTAAAATCATCGGCATGGACTAATTTTTTTGACGTTAAGGGGTTTTACTCAGCGAGTATTGTTTCTGGTGTTGTCCGTGTTCAGAGGCAGTGGTTGGCTTCCTCGCCTGCTGAAAATGGAGTATACAAAAATAATAAAGTTCGCAATCAAACAAAGCAAACTGATTCTAGGCTGACCTAATCCTAAACCGATTTTGTTTTAGTTAGTAGCACGATAACCATTAACCAGTATTAGTATTTAATATAATTATATATAATTAATTATTTATATAATTTATTGTTAAAACACAATTTTAGGTCAAATAACTCAATTAATATAATAATGGTTATCCATTACTGGTATGATAAGAACACTAGCGTAGGTAATCATATCGTTTTTTAAATGAGGCCATGACTATTCTAAAGCCGAATTACTAAAAAGCACCAGATTCTGTCAACCTGTTCGTCTACCACGAGTTGCCACTTTAAATTTACGTTATCGTTCGCGTAAAAAAATGTATTGGGATTTGACATTGTCATGTCATGTCATGTCAAATCCCAATACAATTTTTTACGCGAATGATAACGTAAATTTAAAGTGGCAACTCGTGGTAGACGTACTGAATTAATAATAAAAACATAATTTAAAGTGTTGAAACATTGCCAAGCTTTACCTATGGTTTAGTTTTGCCACTTCACCGCTAAAGATAACAGCGCTAAAAAATAAGAAAAACATCATCTAGACACGGTAAAAATAACACTTCATGAGTGTTTGTCTTACTATTGCACTAGCTACCAGATAAAAAGTTATCTTTAAACTACTTGTACTACTTAAAACAAATGTAGCCAGCCCTATCATACTCGTAAGTACTGTGCAAAACCATAAATCCTTCTCATTCGCTGGCTCCCTGCGAGTTACAGTGCAAGATAACAATCGGACAAGTCCTGGAACGGCCGCATTAAACCAGTAGCATACATACGATTACTAGTTTATTCGCATTCTGACAATTTCGGAGACGATAAAAGTAACGCACCAACATCTTGCCATTACATACGTTGTCTTTTCTTGTAACAAAACTTACATTGGGTTTGACTATCATCAACCACTTTACTACGACGCGACGCCTTAAATCTATTCACATTGTTTTGTTTTGTTTATTTGATGTATATTAAACATTCATTAGCTAATCATCACTCATTGATTACTTTATTTTAATTTAATTAATTTGATGTATTAGAGAGAATTTAGAAGTTTTAAGTATTTCGAATTCTGAATTCGACTTCTTCGATCATAGTAATGTTTATGGATATGGAATGGATGTTACACAGTTTTCCTTTTAATTCGTACAAAGTATCCACCTACTTACAACCAGAATTAGATACTCTAAATTGTTTAAGTACAAAAATATAAAAATTACATAAAATTGAATAGCATCGTAGCAAGAGAAAAAAAAAGTAGATCTTAAATATTGTAAGGACATTTGAATTGATAAATCTATGCTTTGATTATGTCAACTTCTAATATTTCTGTTTTAAAATAATAAACTAATGCTGTGTAATTCAATCAATAATATCTAACGATACAATAAGCAATAGTAAATCTTCTTGAAGTACTCACTTACACAAACTTTGAATACTGACAACAATTATTCAATATTTACTACAACTATGATTTCGCTACTATTATAAATAGGCAAATAAAAAGCAGCAGTTAAAAAAGGACGTAAAAACTAAAAACTAGTTATTGAATATTGAGTAAAACCGGTGCCGAATTCTGGGAGTTACGAAAACTACAAAGAGAGTGTTTACCAAGAAAAACAGCAAGACCTGGGGTCACCGCTTAACGATCGCTATTGTACAGTTCATTTGACAAAACATGCCAAGCTGCGGCATCTACCATCATAATAATCGTAAGGTAAACTCCAAAAACATTAATTTCACTGTTATACGCGTACCGTTCTTAAGTTTTACAGCAACACACATTCAGTTTTAATAAAACTAAGAACTGTCAAGTGCTCTGCACCTTTTTGTGTTTACGACACGATTGGCGTAGTGTGCTGTAGCACGGTTTCTCGCCTCGACTTCCGTAGTGTCCCGGGTTCGATTCCCGGTCGGGTCAATTCAGGAAACGATCTTTTCTGAATTGACTCGGGTCTGGGTGTGCTAGGAGACGCCCCTAGCTTATTTCCTTGTGTGGTACCTCGTAACACAGGGATATAATAATCCCTACTTCGAGACCATTACAAGAGGTGTGTTGTCTGGCGCATATTTATTTATTTATTTATTTTATTTTATTAAAAACTTCAAATATGAAGCCACAAAATAATTATATTTTAGAGATAATATGTATATATTTGTATAAATACGAGTATTTTGTAACAATAATAAATTGTTAAAAAATAATAATAATATTAATAAAATTGTTAAAATGTTTATTTCAGCCATTACATCCTTATAACAACTAAACACAAATTTACACACAATTATTACTTACAACATACAAATAATAACACAAATATAAAGAGAAAATTAACTTAAGTCACTAATTCTGTAACTACACCTACCCAGTGTTTTTGAATAGGGCCGTCAAAGCGAGCTGATATTGTCATTAGGATACTGTTTTGACTACCGCGCACTCTTTGCAGAAGAGACCCTTGAACATTATTAACATTGTCAAAATAAACCTAACATTTCGATAGATGTTTTTTATTGAGTAACAAATTTGAAAATTTGTTGTGAAAAGAACAACATACCATCACTACTTTATCCCAAACGGGGTAGTCAGAGGCAAGCGACTCTGTCGTCATAGGGAACGAAACACTTAGAAGCCCACTTTTCACCAATGATATTAAAACCCAACGTGGTAGGTGGTAAGCCTTCCGCCGTTATCCGGGTTGATTTGGTTTTTAACGATGTTTTCCATCACCGGAGAGTAAGTCGGATATTTAACAATGAACACAAAGATTTTGGTTCTGGCCAGATTTGAATTCGGGACCACACGATCCACGATCTGAGTTCGGTTGCTGAACTACTAGGCCACGACGCTCTCAAGAAAAAAAACTAGCCTATACTGTCCTACTTATGGGCAAAAGCCTCAATCCCTGAAATCAAAACATTGCTACAGTTAATGGGAATTGTCTTGACGACACGGTTGGCGTAGTGCGCTGTAGCACGGTTTCTCGCCTCGATTTCCGTAGTGTCCCGGGTTCGATTCCCAGTCGGGTCTGGGTGTGCTGGGAGACGCCCCTAGCTTATTTCCTTGTGTGGTACCTCGTAACACAGGGATATTAATCCCTACTTCGAGACCAATACAAGAGGTGTGTTGTCTGGCGCATATTTATATTTATTATATTTATTATTATTATTGTTTGACCAAGCAAATGCGGGTTGGTGATGAGATGACAAACCCGGGTTATGTGCCAAAAAACACTTTATGACTCTGCGTTGCGGCCGAGCGCTTTTACTCTAGGCCAAGGAGAAGTTTTTTTTCATGTATTTTATATTTTTAATGTTTAGAGCCGTTCATGGAGCTGCTTTTTCCTTCATTACCAAGTGACTTTGTATTTTTAACCCCCCTTACAGGGGGTGGTTCAAACCACAATTTTATTCAATATTCAATCCTGTCCTGGGGATGAACTGACGCTTTAAATTTGGAATATCATTCCAGGCAAGACGGTTATGCTTTAAGAAGAATAAATTAACAACGGAAGTCTGTGCTACTGACACGATCAATGCAGCTGAACCAAGTGCCCCATTATTCGCCGTCACCATTCCCAACGCCACCATAATGATGCAGCCCGTCAAGAACGCCAATGTCACCGCTTGCATCTTGTGTCTTCTAGTCTGTGTCATCTTCTCAAACTCCTTCCCAATAATACGCATCACAACAACGTACATCAAGCAGTTTACTGCCATAGGCACTATCAACTGTACGTCGAATATCTGCACCCACTTAATCGCTCCCCACAGTACGTCGTCAGCCACCTTTAATACTGTCGCAATGGAAGCCAGCGTCCAAACAAACAAGTTACTTGTTGAAATATTTCTTGCGATTTCGCGTTTTGGTAAGTTGGCTGCATTCATATACATTATACCTGACGCCAATACCAACCACCATGTGCATGAGTTCGAAAAAAAGTAGATCGCTTTTGATAAGCTATCATTATTTTCCAGCGTTTCTGTCATCTTCAACAGGAAATAAAGCACAGTGAAATTGCAGACAATCATACAAAACACGTAATTCTTGAACTTGCGCCAATTTGGCATCAGTATCCATGATATCAACCCTACTGTTGCAGTAAAGGCGCAGAAAAATAATCCGAAAATTAAACTGTACCTTGCGATATGTTTGTATGGATTGGGTTCGTGGAATACTCGTACTAAAACAACCGTCTCAAAAACTCCTTGTAAACGATGCTTTATTTTGCTGTCGTCAAAATAATTGTCATTAGCATCAGTTGTATCGTCTTTATATTCGCTGTCGTCGTTGCCTTCATACACCTCGTATGAATCGTTTGTCGCCATGTTTGCTACACAATCTATGCTGTCATTGGCACAAATGAAAAAAATACCAAAATATTCATAAGTTGACCGAATGAGTTTGATATCAAACTCGTACTGTTGTTTGAAATGATAACTGTCGATTCAATTACGTTTTATCACCCTAGTGAAGTTCATTAATTAATTCATTAATCAAGTACAATCATAAGCATAAATATCTATACGTTTCCAAGGCTTCAAAAATATCTGAGCAAAACATTAGTCACAAATATCTATAGAAGTCAACATAGCGCCAGAAGGAACTTTGGTATTATAAGTGGCCAATGTTTGGCCCAGATTTATTTATTTATTTATTTATTGCAAACCAAATGTAGGTAGGTATATAAGATAGTATTGAAGATAAGAATCAATTATGGACCCTGTAGGGCGCTGCAAATGTAGGAAACAGAGAGACAAATATTAAAATTAACTTAATGACTAAATTATCATAGGAACATGCATCAATCACAATAATCAATATCACATTTATAAATTTTCGAAAAATTTCAACATTTATAATAACAATTCAAAATATATTATAAATATTTATATTACATATATTATATTTACATTTATGTACGTATCTATTTATTTAGTATATTTGATCTGTTAAATATTCTTCAATATCATAATAACACAAACATAAACATTTTAAAAGCAATAATTCCATTAAACCAAGTTCAAACTTTTTATCGTCCGGTTCATCTGCTATTTTTCGAGGCAACTTGTTATATATCTTAATAGACATAATGTATGTACTGGAAGAGATAAGTTGAAGGCGACAGGACGGAAGAACAAATTTAGTTTTATGCCTTATGGAATATTTGGAAGGCAAATCTTCGCGTTTTGTGTAAAACTTTTTGTAGTGTCGCACAAACTTACATGTCTCCAGTATATAAATAGATGGCAGGGTAAGAATCCTATACTTTTTGAAATAAGGTTTGCAGCTGTTTGTTTGCTGTATGTTGGCAATGATGCGAATGAGCTTTTTTTGGAGAACTAATAAAGTTGACACGTCAGTGCTGTTGCCCCATACAATAACTTCATAACTTAACCATGCATATGCATCATACTCGTAGTTTCGATATTGGTGGTCTTTTTAACTTCTCGGAGTGCATACGCAAAACTTGACAACTTTGCTCTAACTTTTTGTATGTGTGGTTTCCAATTAATATATCTGTCTAGTACTATGCCTAATAATGTGAATTTATCGACGTGCTCTATATATATGTTGTTATATGAAAAGTTTATATATAAGGGAATTTTCTGGTATGGGTGGAAAGTCATTATTTTTGTTTTTTTGAAATTTATTTCTAAATAGTGTTCCTTCAACCAATTGGTTGTTTTATATAACATAGAGTTAAGCTTTTCATTGGCGCTTGTACTGTCATGACATGATGTAAGTAAAGATATATCGTCAGCGAACAGGACACACGGCTCCTTCATGACTTTGGGGAGGTCATTGATGTATATCAAAAATAAAAGGCATCCAGCAACGCTGCCTTGTGGTATAGAGGCGTTTACAATTTCAACGTCAGAGCGGATGGCTCTTATTTGTTTGGTATTGCTGTCAAAATGTTCAACTTCTACATATTGTTTCCTATGTTTTAAATATGATTCGAACCATTTGAGAGCTGTGCTGTGCTGTGCTGTGTGAGATTTTTTGGAGCCTTGGATACGTAGGTAAAGATATTTAAGTTTTACTGTACATATTTTTTTTGTAAATGATTTACTGTGAAGTACCAAATAAACGATACTCGTATTTTTTCGTCCTTTTTCTTTCGAAACCTTTTTCAAGAGTAATAATAATTTCGATTTGTTGGTAGCAAACAAATAACATAGTGAGTTGGTTGTTTTAACGCTGCTATAAAGTCATTTTATTGCTCTCAAAAAGACGCTTATTTTGGTTCATAAAATTAGACCGTGCTTTTCGAACCTTTTAATAGTTAATAATATGAATTAAATAAATTTGTCTCTTTATTTTTATTTCCATGTATTTTAATAACAATTGTATGTTTTATAGCGGGTTACTGGTAGTGATTTTCATACATACGAGTACATTATACATTCATCTCAATTTTGAAACGATGTCCAACATGTAAAATTGATTCAAGAATACGTAATATTGTCATTTGGGATAAGAAGACGGGAGGAAGACATAGCAATTACTATTAAGAGGTAATCCTAAATTCTCGATTTTTTCTCAACATTGGGAAACCCGTAAATTTAGTCTATTGAATCACATCAATAAGTAATACAAGCATACCTATACTCATAAGCCCGAAATACACATGCTTGTAGCGGTCATGCCAGTAGCAAGCACGTCACAGCAGAACAGAACCAATCAAATGGTATGAAATCTGCAGTATATTGACAGGTAACTAATTTTACAGCATTTGATTGGCTTTTGCTGTGACATGCGGTGACGTCACGTGGCATGACCGCTACAGGCACATGTGTATTTCGGGCTTTATAGATCAAGGTGAGGATGACCAGCCCAGTGATTCGTTTGCATGGCTGGGCTGGTCAGCCTCATATCTAGACCTCACGACCACTTTCCATCAGGTGGAGTAAAGTCATCCTGCCGGGCAATATTAAAAAAAAACCTGAACTTTACGGGTTAGTGTGTGATGAAGTGACGCTTTTAATTTAAGGGACTGCTCTTTTATAATTGGTACTGAGATTTTCCCGTTCCCGGCTACTCCCCAAAGAACCTGCATGCTAAACAGTTACTCACTAACTCAATCACGTTGTCAGTAACGGATCGAGTTTTGATGTTTATTGATGGAAAAAATACATTACAAATGCAGTAGTCAAAACTATTTCATTTTTTTTTTTTAAAGTAGAGCTGTGACTTCGATAAGCTATCAAATAATGTATTTCTTAAATTAAGACTTTAAATCACTACTTTATATCTTTTGATAATATCAACTATTTGCTGTTTTGAAAAGGACGTAAAAACTGAAAAGTCGTTTCTGATCTACCATCATAATAATCGTAAGGTAAACTCCTAAAACAATAATTTCACTGTTATATTCATACCGTTGTAAAGTTTTACTACAACACTCATTAAAATTATAATTATTAAGTGTAATTTTAATTTATGATTTAGTACATTTTATTCACAAACTAAATAACTAAAATAATACTGTCCCTTAGAATAGTGAAAAATAAACTCAGGCTATGCTACCTTACGGGGGGCGGTTCAAACCACGAATTTATTTTAAAAAATCAATCTTGTCCTGGGGCACTTCACTTAGCTTCTTACACTTGAATGAACTGACGCTTTAAATTTGTAAAATCATTCCAGGCAAGACGGTTTTGCTTTAGAAAGAATAAATTAACAACGGCAGTCTGTGCCACTGACACGATCAATGCAGCTGAACCAAGTGCCCCATTATTCGCCGTCACCATTCCCAACGCCACCATAATGATGCAGCCCGTCAAGAACGCCAATGTCACCGCCTGCATCTTGTGTCTTCTAGTCTGTGTCATCTTCTCAAACTCCTTCCCGATAATACGCATCACAACTACGTACATTATGCAGTTTACTGTCATAGGCACTATCAACTGTACGTCGAATATCTGCACCCACTTCATCGCTCCCCACAGTACGTCGTCAGCCACCTTTAACACTGTCGCAATGGAAGCCAGCGTCCAAACAAACAAGTTACTTGTTGAAATCTTTCTTGCGATTTCGCGTTTTGGTAAGTTGGCTGCATTCATATACATCATACCTGACGCCAATACCAACCACCATGTGCATGAGTTCGAAAAAAAGTAGATCGCTTTTAATAAGCCATCATTGTTTTCCAGCGTTTCTGTCATCTTCAACAGGAGATAAAGCACAGTGAAATTGCAGACAATCATACAAAACACGTAATTCTTGAACTTGCGCGAATTTGGCATCAGTATCCATGATATCAACCCCACTGTTGCAGTAAAGGCGCAGAAAAATAATCCGAAAATTAAACTGTACCTTGCGATATGTTTGTATGGATTGGGTTCGTGGAATACTCGTACTCCAACAACCTTCTCAAAAACTACTCGTATCAAAGGATGATTTTTATTATCCGTAACAGCGTCACGTTCGTCGAAGTAATAATGGTTATCAGCATCGTCTTTATATTCGCTGTAGTCGTCGCCTTTATACACCTCGTATGAATCTTTAGTTGTCATGTTTGCTAAGCAATCTATGTTGGCATTGGCACAAATGATAAAAATAACATAATATTTATAAAAACATTATAATAGGTTGACTAAATGAGTTCGATATCAAACTCGTACTGTTGTTTAAAATAATAACTGTTGATTAATTTTCGTTTTATCACTCTTAGGAAGTTCATTAATTAATTCATTGATCAAGGACACTGTGATAATTTATGTTCAATTTTACTGTGGAGTACCGAATAAACGATATTATATTCGTCCTTTCTTTCTGTCGAAACCTTCGTCATTGTCAATTATAATTTCGATTTGTTGGTAGCAAACAAAAAGTCAGTTTATTGCTCTCGAAAAGACACTTTGTTGGTTCATAAAATTAGGCCGTCCTTTTTAAACCTTCAAATAATATAAATAAAATATTTGTGTGTATTTCCTTGTAAGTTAATTACAATTTTATGATTTGATAGGGTTACTTCAAAACACTACCAAATCCATTTTTTTTTGATTTTATTGTCATTTGGGAATGTGCAGAATGCACCTCTTTGTTTATTTACTTTTGTATTTTTCTATGACATCTGGTTTTTGTACGTCTTAATGACATCATATATTATTTTGCTGTCTTTTAATTAACTATTTTTATTATATCTACAGTCCACCCTGAAAAGCATAGCCAGTAGGCAGAATTAGGTTCCACACATTGGAAGTCGGATAATCCTAGATTCTCGATTGGGACTCAACGTTCAGAAACCCGTAAATTTAGCCTATTAAACTACATACAACCACATTTAAGTAATCCAAGCATAGCTTAGCTTTTACGGGCTAGTGTATGATAAAGTGATGCTTCTAATTGGAGGGACTGCCCTTTTTTATTCATTAAACTATATTATTTGAATTGTTTCCTTACTTACTACACTATTATTTATAAGAACTTCTTTAAATCTCACAATAGGTAAATATTTTTTTCAAACTTATACCTAGGTAGCGACCATTCTTTAATTTTTTTTTATGATTTTCCTTACTGAATAAATATCCAGCATTGCAGAGAGGTTGACACATTAAGAAATAACTTTGTCTTTTATGGTTTATTGCTGTCGACTTAAAGATATAAAGTTGTAATTTAATGTCTCAATTTGAGAAATAAATTATTTGATAGCTTATCGAAGTCAATTAGTGTTAAACAGTTCTACCTTAAAAAAAAAATAGTTATAACTACTGTAAGTATTTGTAAAGACATTACATTTAATCCATCAGTAAATATCATAACTCGATCGTACGGGACTAGGGTGTATCAAGTAGCGGACAGCGTGCGCGTGACATGCACAGTTCGCGCGCGGAGTGCGTCCACATTATGGAACTTCTGTTACATTGCAGGATACATTGCGAGAGTGTGAACGGCTAAGTATATCTTTCATAATTTTAATTTCCTACACAATGTATATTGTTGATTGGAATAAATGACTTATGACTTATTAAGACATTGCATTACCCGGCATTCAATAATCGATGTAATAGGCAATATTCAAGTTACATTTTTAATAAGACTTTTTAGGTAATAAATTAATTAATAAACTTCTCGGTTACAACTTGTCCTCACATTAAGTACGTCATTACTGTGTTGTGGATGACCTGTCAGGGATCCAATCAGTTTTAATCGTCTTCGAATAAAACCGTATCGGGCCACCTCATTTCAATGATATCTTCGTTTGATGTCCACCTCAGTAGCCGTCAAGCCAATTTTACACCGTAAGAGGATAAACACTTGTATTCGTAAAATGGTCGTAAAATTGATATAGATGTTATAAAAACCGATTCGACAGAATCCCTTACTGAGTATACCGGTTAGAAGAATGTAAACTCAGTCTAAGATAATGCGCAAGAGTATCTATACGTCACATAGGTTAAAGTCAGCAACAAGTTGTCTATTGCCGTTGTTAGTGTTGGTAAACGGAGCACTCAGAAGCTCACACTGCTACAAGTGCATTTGAACAATTTATTCCATCAGAAATCGTTTTATTATAAATATGTTTAGATACACAATCAATTAGGCTTTGACTGCCGCTCAACCTCATGGGTCTCGGTTAAGAACCTCCAGCATCTCCTCCCGAGCGCTGGCCTTTGTCTGGCTTATAGCCAGCTGTAATGACTTCTTACACGCGTTATAAGATGCATACAGCTAGCTTTCCTGCTCCAAGTCGCGGTTCCGGCGGCGGCGTGCTCTGGTAAATGCCCTCCTTGATTGGGAACACTGTTCCCGCAGAAGGGCAATTTCCTCATTCCACCAGTAGACCTGGCGGCGGCGCTGAGGCTAAAAAGCGTTGCACACATTCGAGATAGTGTTCCGAAATCGGTTTGCCTCCTCGTCGACACCCGATGTCAGGGTGGTGGGAGACGCCCCTGGCTTAGTTCCTTGTCTGGTACCTCGTAACACACATTTGTCCTTGCTTCGAGACCATGACAAGTGGTGTCTTGTCTGGCGCATACTTAATTATAAAAACATATTTTAAGTAAAGTTTCTAAAATGTCAACCGGCTTTGAAATGACACTAATGTACCTACTTACACACATTTTTCTCATTTCATAGAGTCTACAAAGTAATTACACCTTTGCCCAAACCGTGTGAAAATAAATTCCAACCATTTGTCAGTTCAATATCGATTGATATTTCAACAATAACAATTGCGGTGTTAAACCGACATATTAACTGTGTGTCAGGGACTAGTCACGTACATGTGCGAAGACTCCATGGGAACTACCGACCTGCCTCCGACCCAGCGTACACTTGCGAGCACGGTTCATAGATAAAATTCTTTATTGCACATTAGCAAACAACTTACAGCCAATGTTGACATTTTATTTATATAACAAGGAATAATCCGTTATTATTTTTTGATAAATATTTATTTTAGGGCAGTAGAGCTACTTATAAAATCTCCGAAATGCATTAGGATTTCGTAACGAAACCCTCTTTTAAACCAAACTTGAGACATTTGTATCATGTTTTTTTTGATTTAATAGTAGTTTCGTGGTTGAATAAAAAAACACTTTTTATTTATTCAATATCCTTAATAAAAAAGGAGCGACGGAACCGTAGGTGATATGGTTCTCTTTATTTAGGCTATTTAATGGATACATAATAGCCCTATTAATTTGCAATTTTATTCCATTGTATCCTGAATGGAATAAAGTTGCAAATAAATAGGCTTATAATGTGTTATGTAAGCGCTGTTTCTTTTCAGGGATTAGGTGATATAAGAATATGGGTCTCTCTCGACCACATTAGAGGAACGCTGGCTGGTTCTTTTGTCATGAAATTTGTAAATTAATTTGATATGATAACTTTAAAAAGCCTATCATAACCTTTACCATCTATCACAAAATAGCTTAGCTAAATCTTTTAAAGGAGTCACAACATTATAATAATAACAGCTTGCTTACAAACAAATCATATCCAAAACATTGGTTTTCCGACAGAAAAAGGACATATTCAATAGACGTATGACCTTGCTCGCAAGTGTATAATCCTGACAATAGCAATTATAGCAGCCTTACAACTCTTCAAATAGAGTTCAAATCGGCACGACGAAAACAACAGTCAATCATAGCTCGATCGGTACCGTCTATACGTCACGATGACGGCTTTCACACGGTGTACATTGTGAAAATAATAACTCCATGCAAAGCGTCGATACTCTGCAAGATTGGTTTCTAATTAATATGACATAAGCTGTTCTGTGGTGCGTGTACTAAAACGCCGTTAAATGACATCAGTATGTGGTACGCAAAAAGTGGTGTGGGAAATTAAATCATTAGAACTGGGAAGAAAGCCTCACAAGTTTGTAAGGCGCTTTGGGAGAATTGATTTATTATTGCAAGATTATCTTGATTAGCTCTCCCATAAATTCTTATTATCAAGTTAGCAGAGTATTTATTTGCACACAGGGCAAATACCTATACATATATAACGTAGAACCGATGGCCTTTTGGTCAGAAAAGTTTTTAAGGCCTACTCTGATGCCACCGCCTCCATGGCCGAGAGGTGACAGAGCTCAGCACAATATCCAGAAAACCCGGGTTCAAATGCCGGGGCAGTGTGTTTTCGGATTTTTCAGAACATAGCCCGGGTGATCACCAACCCGTATTAGGCAAGCGTGGTGATTAAGCAGATACCCATCTCTTCCAGCACATGTGTTTCCTTTCTCGTATAGTCCCGGGTGCTTCAAGCGGGGCGTGAAAAGGCATTTCTGCAGGCCTTCAAGGTGAGGATGGACAGCCCAGTGATTCGTTTGAATGACTGGGCTTGTCAACCTCATATCTGGGCCTCACGACCGCTTTCCATCAGGTGGAGTGAGGTCATCTTGACATGCAATATAAAAAAAATACAACGATAACTAATTTTAATGATGAAGGTTGCCCAGCAGTGGGATAGGACATAGGCTAATTACTTCACTTCATTCCGGTGCAATATTCGAAGTTTCGTGAAAAGAATGTAGCGTATAACAAACACACACAAGTTACATAAATTTTGTTTTATGTAACATTACTTATTGTTCTTAATTGCTTGTCATGTTTTTTTTTTTTTTTTTAATTGTACATGTTTTTGTTTTGATTTTATTACTCAGCAGTGTTTACTAAGTTTTTTGTTTATTGTAAGGTTTTTGGTTACTGCAACACAAGCTTTTAGCTTAGTGCAGACACCGTTATTGTTCAAAATTTGTAATTATTTTTCGTAAAATAAATTATTCTCATTCTTATTTGAATATGAAAACGGGAGTGCCTTGAATATTTTTTAACCTGGAGCAAATGGCGAAGTTGTTTATCAAACAGCATGGGACGCACCAGAGATGGACAAACTACCTGATATACTTACGCTGTAAGCTGATATTCATTCTGATATTTCATTCATGATTTTGATATACAGCTAACAACCTGCTACTCTGGAAATTCATAAATCACTGATAAAATCCGGGAATTTCTCACTGAAAACTTTGCTATCGAAAATATCAGTTTTTCTTAAACAATGCCGAATTGCCAAAACTGCCAAAATCAACAATGATAAAAGAAATTTTGGCTTAAAAAAGCTATTAGTAAATATAAACATGTATAAGTGGAATCGGACATCCATTATCATCTGTCGAAGTATATTATGAATCAATATGAATCTCTGCGGGAGAGTTTATGTTAGAATCCTTAAGAGCTGATTAGAATTTGATTGCAACTTGGCGCAAACATGCCTTGTCAGGGGCCTAGCCGCAATCTCTTAGCATTATTCTAACTATCATCGTCATGTGATCTTGTTGGTATCAGAATAAAGTTAAAGCATATACATACACAAACATATAATATGGGACATGCATCTGTAAGAAACCGATTAACATATTTTTTATGATGACA
Source organism: Udea olivalis (assembly GCA_947369235.1). Taxonomy (NCBI): domain Eukaryota; kingdom Metazoa; phylum Arthropoda; class Insecta; order Lepidoptera; family Crambidae; genus Udea; species Udea olivalis. The sequence continues at coordinate 11,251,409 of OX376359.1, forward strand.
AGCTTATTTTTGCGTGAGACTTGTATATCAAAGTTTTATTAGGTATAACTACATAAGAAACTTGATATAACTGTTGACAACAAGTTACCGTTACAGCGATATACTTAGCAACACTTTCAATACTTAAATAAGATTTTCATTAAGGGACTTTGTACGATCTGGTTATTGAATTTTTGAATTATTTGCTAGCTACCATAATATACATTGCATTGCTATGAAATCATACTGTGGACGCCCTCTGCCCCATCTCGGGGACATAGGACTCTAAGTCAAGCTCTGAAACCATGGCGCTTAAAAGTACTCGTAAAACACTCATAATCAGTAGTTCATCACTAAGTACTTTAGTGGATACATTTAAAGTACCTATTAAGGAACTTAACACGCAGATATTCAGAACTTTCAGAATTTAGGGGATAAATCTTAGTAAATTAGCTAAAAGAGAGAGATTGTTTGAGATTTTAATGAATAAGGGGGTAAGTTTTTCATTCAGTGCCCTTTAACCTTGGTATACATAATATATTAAGAATAAAAATCAAACCAGTGGTTGACACGTTTCAACGCCTTCTTCATCAAGTATGATGAGCATATTGTTCTAATTAATCAAATGCAAAATTTAAAAATTAATCACGAGGTGCGAAGGCTTTATTAATTTTGACACCATTCGCTCATGATTGATTTATAAAATATGAATCATTGAAACTCTTACAGTCATTCCAATTGATGCACTCCCGCGGCGAACGCTAGTCATGTCAGTTTTCCATTATTAATAGGATGGTAATATTTAATTGCAACTAATCCGTAATTGACGAGCAATAGCTGCGTGTTAAGCGCATTAATTAGACGTCTGTGTAATTGATGGGTCGGCGTCCATACGGTCGGTTAGGGTTGTCGCGTTTACCTTAAAGTCTTGTCTTTACGAAAAAGACTAAGTTTGGACACCTGAACGTGTCCCTTTTTGGAACAGAAAGTTTAAATTCTAATAATCGGCGATTTGACTTAAATCGGTATGTTTATAGTTCATCTTTGTTTTTTTTATAGGTCTATGCAAGGACTGCTACATGCTGTGATTTACCTAGTTGTCTTAATGGATGTACTAGCATTCCATCAGCGGCTTCGCCCGCGTAGACTGACTTTCCTGTCAAAATATAGCCTAAATTAAAAAAAGGCCTAACACTACCTGATAATGTAGCTTTATATTGGTAAAGGATTTTTAAAATCGGTCCTGTAGTTTCAGAGCCTATTCAATACAAACAAACAAACAAATCCTCTTTATAATATTAGTATAGATGATGACTGTGACTGATAATAAGAAATTTTTAGATATCTTACCTTTATTTTGAGGATTACATACAAAACATGCGAGCATTACCGTTCAAGAATGATGAGATTAGTTAGTTAGTTCTTTAATGCACAAATAAAATAATTGTAAGGAGTATTTCTGTAATTGTTACAGAAATTTTAAAGTTAGTCAGTTTACAGAAGGACCGCTCGCACCCTTGCCTAAACTTGCGTTAACCACCCAGGGTTACTACTATATTCGCTCTGAATTTTTTAAATGAAGTAAGTAAGTTATACCTTCTAGACAGAACCGGCCAAAAACAAAATTCATCATGTAAAAAATTGCACCAAGTTCGACAAAACAAAAAAACTCGCGACCAGCGACTGGCCGACTCACTGAAACTCACTGGTATCGCCCGTAAACTCACTGTGTGCGTGATCAAAATGCAGAGGCGCCGCGCGCATGCATGACTTGCGCTGTGTACAAATACGTTTGACAACCCTCGTTCGGATCAGTATTGTACCTACCACCTGTTCCGTATTCGTGATTGATGACTACCAAAGACACGGTTCTTATCATCTACATTGATCTTACACAAATTATACAGAAGCCACTGATAGTGCAATAAAATCATAACGTTTTGATGAAATCCGCAAATTAATTAACAAAAAAGCTCTTACATGCCATTTTGTTTTGTATCTATACCTTCTCGTTTTAAGTAAGTAAGTAATTAAGTAAAATATTTAGTTGGCACAAGTAAACACATAACATTTTCAAAACACAAATTACATTACAGTTTAGACAATTAGTCATTAAATTACTCGTAACTTTGAAATAAACTACTAGAAATCATTATCGTTTTGATAATGGAAACATTATGATACAATTCGCCTTACCCCTAAGGACGTAAGTGACAATTTAAATCTATAATTTTGCGGTGCTCGTTTAGATACACAATCGATTTAGGACTTGAATGGAGATAGGTATATATCTTCTTATATGAATACCTACAAAACTCACTAGTTCTGTGAACTTAGTTATAATGAAGCGAATCGGACTAATTAACAAGAAGTTTAATTAGTAAACAACGAACTACAGTCATCGGTCAAAGGCTTTGTCCTGGCTAATTTGAGTTCAAAATTGGCACCAATGCCAAATATTAGCTGAACATTTAACGTATGAGTATTACCGTGAGATCTTTTCAACCGCACTCAAAAGTCTACAGTTATAAAGTATTTGAATCAATGACAAAGAAGCGGTTAAAAAAAAATTTTCCTCAACCCGAGTAATATCCAAACTTATCATATCTTGCACTAATAGAAACAGTTTGTTTTCTAACTTCAATAGTCATTATGAACATTTTATTATTTTCATGTTAATAACCACAACTTTAGTTCACAAATAAATAAGCTTTTGGTGGAGTTATTTCTAACCAGTCAGGCGCTTATGGATGACCCTGATGTGATACCTACAAATCCGGCGAATGGAATTCAATAGTAAGGGCCTGTGATTCCTGTTGAAATTTCAATTAACCCTTACCTGACCGGTCGCCTCGCCAAATGCGACATTATATCGTCGATAAACTTTATTGCCGTACCTTTTATTGAAATTTTAAGGAGTTGAGGCGAAGAGAGGTATCATATTACAGAGAAATAATTCGTTGTCGCCAAAATTAGTCGTCTGGCGAAAGGAACGACCATTACGACGTTAGGACGCAGTATCGGCACGGAAACACTATTCTGGGAGTGTCAGAACAAGGTGATTTAAGTGGAATTGGGTGTAAAATCTGATTATGCTTCAGGTCATCTTGAGCACGTAAATATACTGCATTTTGCATGTAGCACACATTTCTGTCGAGGGAAAGAGATCGACATTTCTTATTTTTTTCAATGTTTTATAAAATTACAGTCTAACGCCCGAACCCTGACACTTACAAGTATAGCTGTCCCTTTCATTTCTACTGACATGTGACAGGACAGCATTTTGATTATCGTTTCTGGATTTGGGTGTAAAAGAACCAGCTTTTTCGTAACTTAGGCCGAGCTCTATAAAGCGTAATTAGCTTAAGCTTAGACTAATCTTAGACTTCGAACAGCTGTATCTTGTATCTGTTACTTGTTACCGATATTTAATTATTTTTGTCTTAGTTGAACATCAACTTAGGTTCATCATTATCCGTGCGGTCTATGCCGGTTGTCAACCCACACTGGTGTGTTTGGGTCCGCCTTTCTTATTTTCTTGGCCCACTTCGCGCGGTATTGTGCATCCTCAGTGGTGAGTCTGTTGGCACGCATGTCACCCTTGACGACGTCGAACCACCGCTTCTTGGGTCGACCTCTCCTGCCGGTACCCGGCGGAGGCGGCATGACCAGACATTTGTTACCCACTTTGCCGATCTCCGTGAGACATAACCATACCAACAAGAGGGTCACTCCTGCAGCTTGTCTGCGATGTCACGAACACGAAGGCTACCGCGGATGTGAGTGTTCCGCACGCAATCTCTGCGTGAGACTCCACACATCCACTGCAACATCTTCATTTCCGTCACGCGCAGCTCCTGCTTGTGTCGCTCTGGTAAGTAGTATTCTTCAGTCTGTATCCCTCCACGAGGCTTCTCAAGGCATATACGGGGTCCATGGTCCAGCAACCTGGTCGAAACCCATACTGAAACTCTGAGATTGTACACTTCTGTCGGGTCCGAGTGTCCACAATGCGCTCAAGGAGCTTCATGGTGTGGGATATCCTTTTTATGCCGCTATAATTGCTGCACTCCTGCACCGAGCCCCTGCCTTTAAAGACCGATATGATAATGCTCAGTCTCCATTGATCAGGTATTTTCCCGAAGAGGAGAATGCGCACACCACGAGAGCCCATCGATATGCACGCTTTGATAGGGACTCCATCAGCTTTCCGGTTCTTTTTGCGGCGAAGAGCCTACTGGACTTCATCAGGCGTTATCGGGGGCACTAGGCCCTGATTAAGAGGGAGTTCAGGTGGCTGTGCCTGTACCTCTTTGTGCTACTTGTTGAGCAGCTCGTGGAAATAAGAGCGCCATCTGTCCTCCACCGCGCGGTCCTCGCATAGCATGTTACCTAGAGTATCATTTACACAGCCGCACATCAACTTTGGTAGGTATTCGTTAATAATAAATAAAACAATACTCATTAAGTAATATAATATTAATGTGATAAGTCCGTGGATTGTTAAGTAAGTAGTTAGATCACGGCCTTAGTTTTCAAAGGTATCGGCAGATTATTTGGATATTTTATAGTGATTCGACTATTTGTTCTGGAAATGTTATTGTTTGATAGGGCTCACCCACTTTGACTGGACTCTTGTTAAATGCTCTACGGTTAACCGAAAACGTTTCCGATAGAACGTTCAGAGCTAATGGTGCGTGCCGATCTGCGAGAGCAAACGCGCGAGCGGGGATCGACAACTTTTTTTAAAAGCGATTTTTTTTATTGCTATTCACACAATCTAAGTATTCATTCGATGAATTAATTATGCTGCATTTATTGAGCTATACCACCTACAAATAATATTAATACGTAATGAATGCGTACATTTAAATTTTAGTTGATGAATTAAATTATCCTGCATTCGTAGAGCCATACAATACCTGCACATATAAAATTGCAAATTTCTTGTCCCTGGTAAAACAAAATAAATATTACATTTATTAACGCTTCCTTTTCTTAATTCCGAACAACTCGTCTGATTTATGTACTAGTTGCCGACCCCTGCACTGCGTCCACGTTCCACGTTTGATAAATAAAAGATTCCAGCAACTTACCAGACCGAATATACATTCGTATTGTATATCGAGTGCTGTGAAAACATTTAAAAAGCCGACGCGTGCCGCCGATTACTATATGGCATCTGCGTATGCGCAGCGCAATGTTTAATTTAAAAAAGATTGTCTTGATGTTTGAGTTTCAAATTGACTGTGGCTAATTTGTGTGGCGTTTTCCATGGTAGCTAATCTCAATTTTTGTTGTCATGCTGTCAATGAAGTGAATGATGGAATCATGCTGATAAAAAGTACCTTCGATTATTTTATTTGATCAGGAGCCATAAGACGTAGGTCCCATTGAATTTCAGAGTAGCCAGGCAGCCAAGCAGAAGCAAAGAAATTAGCATATTCTGTCCCGCTGCTAGGCAGGTGCCTCCATAATTAAAATCTAGTCTTTATGAATATTGACTTAATAACCACGCTTTCCAAACACGGGTGATCGCAAACCCGGGCTATGTTACGAGGAATTCGAAAACACAATTTGCCTAACCTTGGACGTAGGACGTAGGACCGTAGGACCTCCGGATTTAAGGCCGAGCTCTGTAACCACTCGGCCTCGGAGGAGTAGGCAGCATCTATGATAATCCTGCGACCTTTGTTAGGTCATAGTCATCACCTTGTGTTTTGGGTGGGTAATGCTGCGTTTGCCATTAAATATATAATTGCTATTAGGTGTAGTGTTTTGAAAATTACATAATCTGACTGTTATTATAATAGAATGACATAACAAGAAAAATAAAAAAATAAAAAGCCTATATGTAATTACAACATACGCCATGCCATAGCAGCGACCATGCTAATTAGCACATAGTCATTTAACATACCATTAATGCTTAGTATTTGTCTTTGGGATTACGTCAACACTATAACGTGCGCGTAATATCGCGTTACGATCGACGTTAATCGTAATATAATTCTTAATGTCAATAATTACGATAGGTTCACTGACCACATTCAACATTACTACCACAAAATAAAGAGTTTACAGAAAGACCGCTCTCGCACGCTCGTGCTTTTTTCCTAAACTTGCGTGACCGCCCAGGGTTGGTTACTAATATTTTTGCTCTAAATTTTTAAAATGAAGTAGGAAGGTATAACTACTTGACAGAACCGGCCAAAAACAAAATTCATCATTTGAAAAATTGCATCAAGTTCGATAAAAACAATAACACTTGCGACAGTGCAACTGGCCGCGACACTGAGAGTTCTTACACACGGGAAAATACCGTCGACCTCTACCGCGTGCCGACAGCTGTCATTTTTAGTAGTCCAAGAGCTAGGAAGCACACAACAACAGCCGTCGACACGTCGATTACAGATGTCGACGACAGCTGTCGACACGTTGACGGCAGCCGACGGCAGAGGTTGACGGCATTTGCCGTCGCGTGTGTAAGAACTCTTATACACACTGGTGTCGCCTGTGAACTCACTGTGTCTTTGTGCGTGATCAAAATGGCGGCGCTGTTCTAAGCGGACTATCTGTCAGAGGCGACGCGCCGCATGCGTAATTTGATTTGTGTTACTACGCTGATACTCGTAATTTTGGATGAAACTTCGTACCATACACACGGTACCAAGCAACACAATATTGTTCATCAAATGAATATTGGTTCTGAGTGGAGACCACTGACAGCGGCCTTACCGCCCGTAGAGCTGTGGTAAAATATAATATTACTCATACTTCAACGTCTTATTTGTTAGAGGTTAATGGTCCAGGGGCAGGACCTCCACCAGGCCTCTGTCACTCCATGTACTTGCACACGATAATTACCTACCAGCCGCAGGGTCTACCAAGACTCATTTGGCAGTTGGTTTTCAACAGCCGCGTAGAGCACTTGTACGTGAATTTTGCGGTTGAACTAGGCAGGTACTGACTGTTCCCTGCGGTTAGGGGATGAGAATACTACCGAGGTATCCCTGCCTGTCGTAAGAGGCGACTAAAAGGGTCTTGGGGTCGCGAAGCGCACGCGGGGGGGCCTGCGTGTGTTTCGGTTTGCGATCCCGAGGAAGACGGTAACGCGTGTCTTCGGACACAGTGGTCTGTGTTATCGTGCACTGGAGTTGAGCTTGCTCCTCCCGAGGCTGACTGCCAGGCGGCCTTGCGCGCCGAAGGGTCCTGCGAGGAGTCTCTCCCTCGTTGGGGATCCCGGGTCCCTTCCATTCTGCGCTGAAGATGACCACTGTCAGGTTTTAGTGGGTAGGGGTCTCTGTTTGCCCAGGAGTTCCGAGTCCCACATATCCCAGGTGTCCCGAACCCAGGGCCTTGGGAATGCCTAAATGCATTTCCTGACGCAAAAAAAAAAAAGGCAGGTACTGACTACTGACATCTATATCTAAAGAACCTTACTCTGTATCTATGTGTTTGTGCTCCTTGCAAACTAAGATTGCAAATATATTTTCTACGTTTATAATATTCTAAACCCAAGAGGCATAATGTTTGCTCATACCTTTGTGCGTAGTCCTCTCAAATGCCTTTGAGTCTCGAAGTCCTCCAAATGCCTCATTAGTTACGCTTGATCCATGTTGGAAATCGTCAAATTACATAATATTAGCTCTTACATCTGTTTTTACTATAGTAAAAAAAATTGCAAATGCAATTATTATATTCTTCGTAGGCTAGCATGATTCAATGTTATATTTCTTGGATGTGTTTCGAGTGTCCGTTAAAGATATAATCGAAATAGTGAGTTTGTAAATAGTGGTATCGCAGGGGAGTGAAATAAAATACTTCGAACGAGGGTAGACCAATATGTCTGCCAATAACAGTTCACTCGCAAGATGTTACTCCGTGATCATGGCGTTTGCAACAGTGCCGAAATGTCGGAAACTCATACAAAGAATATAGGACATAACTAGTAGCAGTAGCTATCCCGTTTCAGAATATTGTAATGATTTAATGTTTATTTCAAAAGATAATCTTGCACTAAACTAAGCACATTGTTATCAAACTATGGTAGACCTACCATAAATGAGGCTCTGTTTAACCATCTCATTAAAATTCCGCTCTAAACGACTCGTTTACAGCCCTTGAGAGGCCTATCGCCTATATTGTACCTATAAAATATGATATCGACTCTTGTACAAGTACTTACATACTTAATAAATACACATAATAAAATCATAATCGATGCAGAACTGTACATTCAAATTCAGTATTATTCACAAAAAAAACTGAAATGAGATAAATGGGATTGAGAAGTTCAATCATACTTGTGATTAAAAGATTTTACATAAGATAAATAAAAATATTCAATTTAGTTAATGAACAAAACCCAACATCGTTAAGTAAGTATTTCAAATTTGAGTGAAAAAAACTCTTCTTTACTTCAAGTAGGTAACTACTATCCTATGCTTTCCCAAACTAGGTAGGTAGGTCAACGCCAAGGCCTATCATCAAGCATGTAATTAATAAGGCGTCATTAGAAGATTACAAGCAGTGAAATGATATTAATGCATCCGGTCTAGTAAACCTTGCCATTGTACGGTATTGATGGCAAATAATGATCGAACAGTGGCTGGCTGGACGACGCATACAATGTGAGGGGCGATTTATAAGTAACGTTTCTAATTTCCAATTTGCCCGATACGGACCTAATCATTACTAGTTCTAAGCAAGGATTAATGTTACAGGTAGAAAAAAAATACCCCTGCATTTTAGGATATACATAGGTAAGCTGGCAAGCGGTTTTTTTTATTTAAAATGGATTTGGGTTTGGCCTCAGTCTCGCCTGGTGGTAAGCAATGACAAGGCCGATGGTGGTACACGCTTACCCAGAAAATGCCTATTCACTCTAGCCGTGAAGACACCAAGGTTGTAAGTATCCGGAAACACAGACGCAGGGAGAGCGTTCTACTCCTTCGCGGTTGGTCATGTCAGGACTTCTCTGCTTTAAGGCTAGGAGCCCTGTTCTTTGAGCTGCGTTCTTTTTGACCTTGAAGCGTAGATACTAGCTCAAGCTAGCTCTACCTCCGTAGCTGATTAGTGGTTTTAACTATAAAATTATGCGCCAGACAGCACATCAGCTGTCATGGTCTCGAAGTAAGGTAAAAAGTCCTTATTTTACGAGGTACCAGACTAGGATGTAAGCCACGGGCGTCCCAAGCACACCCGTAAAAATATGTATTGGGATTTGACATTGTCCTTGGTGTCATTGACAGGGTGGTGTTTTATCTCCTCTTCTCTTCGCGGTATTCATTAATGCTATTACTAATAACCTTTCTTGCTCCTACCACCAATATGCAGACGACCTACAGATATAATCCCAGGGCTGCGTTAACGACTTACATGAGGCCATCCAAGTCCTGAACTCCGACCTTGTGCATATTCTGGAATGGAGTAAAGCGTTTGGCCTCAAGGTTAACCCTGATAAAACGCAAGTTTTAGTCGTCGGTGGTTCACATCAAATCTCCAGGATCGCCTGGAACTTTTTACCACCTATTTTATTTGATGGGGTTAATGTTCCGTATAGTAAAGTGGTTAAGAATTTTGGTATTTTTATGGATAGCTCCTTAAAGTGGGATAAGCAGATCAGCGAGGTGAGTAAAAGAATGTTTGCTTCTGCTAGTTCACTTAGTAGACTCCGGAACTTTTTGCCAATTCCTACTAAGATTGCTCTTGTGCAGGCTCCTATTCTTGACTACGCCGATGCCTGTTATCTAGATATCAGTGAAAACTTCCTAAATAAACTCGAGCGACTCCAAAATTTCTGTATTCGTATTATCTTCGGTCCTCGCAAGTTTGATCATGTCTCCGAATTCCGCTCTCAACTTAATTGGCTCCCAATACGTTTTCGTCGCGATCTTCACGTTCTTTCTTTACTCTACTACGTCCTGTTCGATCCGCGGTCACCGCCATATCTCAAACAACGTTACAATTTTCAGCAATCTGCCAAAGGTGATGATACGTTCACTGCTTCTGTCATTTCCTCCTCATTCCACTGAATATTATTCTAATCTTTTACTGTCCAATCTATTCGCTTGAAGGAATTCCTAGCCCTTCTCTTTAGGGTCTTCCAAATCCCTGCTTATTTTCAAATCACGGGTCAAAGCATATTTTCTGTCACTTTGACTCAAACTTCGCCTTAATGATTTAGTGTTGTTAATTAGGTGCCTACTGAATAATCCATACAAAACTTTATGTTTTATTAATTTAAGTACGTTTATGTAAGTTTATTTATTGCTATCTTAATAATATGTATGTCTATTGTTTTAGTCAATATGTTTTTTTTATTGATTAACTGCTCATCTTGCACCACCTCAACTGTTTACTATTTTTTGTTTCTCTACCCGATGGTTGCCTGGAAGATATCTCTTCTAGCGATAAGGCCGCCTAAATTATACTAATAAGTTATGTGAACTTTATTTTTGTAATCGTTTTATTTGTGCAATAAAGAATATCTTATCTTATCTTATCTTATTGTCATGTCATGTCAAATCCCAATACATTTTTTACGCGGACGATATCGTAAATTGAAAGTGGCACCTCGTGGTAGACGTACTGACCCCGGCCAATTTATAAAAGTTAATTTCCTGAACCCACAGCTTCATATTTTATGTGTCTAGTATTCCGCCATCTTTACGGCTATAGATCTTCGGTTTTCTCACAAGGCTCACATGAAACAATCGCCTCATGTAAGTTTCCTCAAGAGAGATTATATCATCAAGGAGTGGGTGGTCAATCATTAGTGGGCTGATGACTACACTGTCGATATGTCAGCACATTAATCGCCTCTCAGCAAATTTGAGCCTGATTGGGTTTCCGCGATCAATCTTAAGCTCCCATTTATTATTAGGACACTTCTCAATTAACGTGGAACCTGAATATAACGTCCATTGTCTCTTGCAGATGGTGAAATAACGTATCTTGCTAAGAAATTAGTTTATCTACCTGAAAAATCATGTCCACCACGACAGAAATTGATATAACAGATAAAAACATTAAAAATTGATGGATTCATTCGACTTTGCATTACTATACGAGATTGGTCAAGATTTCATTCCAAAGGATGTCTTCGAATATGTCCTCGTAATAAAATGCACTTAAATTGAAATGACTAATGGTATTAAAAACAAAAAACGTGGTAGATAGTGAGCCTTCCGCTGTTATCCAGGTTAATTTGGTTTTTTATCGATGTTTCCATCACCAGAGTTGGTCGAAAATTTAACAATGAACAATAATAGTTCTAGCCAGATTCGAACTCGGGACCACACAATCCACGATCCGAGTTGGGGTGCTTAACCACTAAGCCACGACGCTCTGTTAACATTTACATAACAAATTTGTTCTTTGAACGAAGCGGCGAGTTAAATCGGCAAAATTGTTTTACTGAATCGACAGTCATTGCGTCTTGCTAGTAGGATACATCTGTCATGAACCGTGTGTGCAATGTGTGCCCGGGGCGCCGACCAGCCAGACCGGTTAATTGTCTTCACTGTTTAGTTACCGCCTAATGACGTAGGCATCGGTTCCGCCGCCGCGGGCGCACCTAACAGTGCTCCTGTGGTTCTGGTTTGGGTGTTTCCTGAGCACTGGAATGCGTTTAACATCTGTCATAGTCGTATAGATACAAACTGTATACAAAACAAAAGCATGAAGGATGTCAAAATAGACAGATAAATCATTTAATTGCATCAAAACAAGCTTAATCATAATCAATGCAATCGGTTTTATAGTTTAAATTACATACTAGCTATCCGTCAGCGACTTCACCTCCATGGACTATTTCTTCGTTAAAATGAGACGTAAATTAAAATATAAAATGTATATTGGTTTCATTTTTTTCCGAAAGCGTGACCACTCCAACTCGGATCGCGGATCGTGGTTCAAATCTGGTCAGATCCAAAATCTCTGTGTTCATTCTTTATTTTCCGACTAACTCTCCGGTGATGGAAACATCGATGAAAAACCGAATCAACCCGGATAGCGGCGGAAGACTCACCACCTACCACGTTGGGTTCTAATACCATTGGTGAAAAGTGGGCTTCTGAGTGTCCCGTTCACCATGACGGCAACAGCCACTTGCCTCTGACTACCCCGTTTGGGATAAAGTCGTGATGGTATGTATGTTTCATATTTTGTAAATTAGTCTACTCTTATTGAGTTAATACATTCCCATTAAGTAAACCTAACAAAAAAAACAAATCCTTACTCTTATTTTACAGTGTAGGTAGATATCCAAAAATCGATGAAAAGGAGAAATCGGTAAATATTCATATAAAAATTCGTACCGTGCCTTTATGATGTTAAATTCGAAACGATTTGTCTAAAAACCATACTAGGTTAGTTTGTAAATTAAATCTAGTCCTTAGAGCAAGCTAGCGGTTAGCACTGATGTGTAACTAATGAAAGCAAGAAGTAATTAGCTAGCAAACGTCAGATGAGTGGTAGAGTCTGTGAGTTGAAAGATTTATTTGATGGATTGCTCTACATTTCCCACTGCAACCATTTCAGTTCAATGTAATTAAACTTATGTGTTGATATAAAAGCTGAGTTTGGAACCGTTAATTGTTTTAGTTATGCAATGTCTTATCATTTAGCTTGTTTTAATTTGATCAAAGTTTTCCTGTATGTCCACCATGAGTTTACAGCAACGCTAGCATCCGCGTTGACCGCGTTACGTTTTTGCATGAGATTTCACTACAGCCACAGAATAAATGGTTCAGCGCCCCTGATTAGAAGTAGAATCAAAAATGGCTGTCAACTATTGTAGGTAGTTAACGTGACAGAAACCCATGGTGGACATACTGGTACACATTTATTAAACATGACATGAATATATTTGTATAAAATAACTACTTGCTCACTACTTCGTCTGCTTATAATTTGTAGATATAACATCCCCTGCGCACACAATCGGGTATATGGTTGAGAACCTTCTGCGCTCACCCTACAGAGCGGTGAAGCTGCTATGGCCGTCAAGGCCAAGCAGCGGCGTCCTTACAAAAAAAAAACACAATCGGGTAAATTTACACACCAATGGCAAAACATATGACATTAAGGTCTCATGTCATATCTTATTTCATCTACTCAATATAACGTCACAAATAACGATCAAGCCACGAGTATTTAAGCTAAGCAAGAATGATACAAAATTTGTATGAATGAATACATTGCAGCATTATTTATCACTAACCTCCGTGGTTTTTCCGATGCTCAGTTATATCTATTTGTGTTTCATAGTGTGACTATTTAAATTGGAAAGTAAATAAATAAAAAAAAAATACTTAGATAAAAATAACAATTACCTAATTCAATGATAAAGAGTCAGTATTTAATAGCTTTAGCGTCGTGGCCAAGAGTTAGTCACCCCAATTCGTATCGTGGATCGTTTGATCCCGAGTTCTTAACTAGCCAGAACCATATTTGTGATCATTGTTAAGAATTCCGAGTGACTCTCCGATGATGGAAAATATCGATTAAAAACCAAATCAACCCAGATAACGCCGGAAGGCTCACCTCAGCACCTACCAATTCTATTCTTAAAGACTTATAAAAAGTACATGAAAAGTCATATACACAGAAAAATTATAGCAAAAATATACTGAATAAAAATAAATTTACATAAAATAATACTATGATAGATAATATCATTATTTAACATAATAGGACTCTACCACCGGTTCGGAGGTTGTTTCCGATCGAGAAGACTCCGGCAAGAAACTCGATGGTTACTCTTTTCAATACTGTTTTTATACACAGAAATTGAATTAACAGAGTAGTCATAACAAAAAAGTGTGCAGAGGAGCAGATTATACCTAAGCTGACCACAAATTCTTATCATTTAAGACATCCTCAACACTATAATAACCTCGCTTCATTAACTTAGCTTTAATTTGTGACTTAAACTGGTGAAGAGGCAGCTCAACAAGAGTTTGCGGAATCTTATTATAATATTTTACACATTGACCAACAAATGATTTCCCTACCTTATGCAGTCTTAGACTGGGAGTTACGAGCTTATTTTTATTTCTGGTATTGAGTTTATGAACAGCACTGTTTTTCTTAGAGATGCAAGTTTTTACGGACTATCTCTTTGAATACTTCACGAAGCGTAAAACCTAATACCATTGATGAGTTCCTTTCACCCTGACAGCATCAGTAACTTGCCTCTGACTACCCTGTTTGGGATATACTAGTCGCGATGTTATGTTATGTTAGACTGATCCACATCCCATAAATTTAAAACAAAATTCTTTTAATAATAGAACTATGCATAACAAGTTCTACCATTAACAGATACCTGACGGACGCCGTCAAAGATTCAATGGGCATAAGATCCTGCGCATTGCGTGAACCGCCTAATGGATTGTATGACTGATGTGCGTATTAATAAGAATTAGACAACCTTGGTGTATGGTCAGCGGGAACTGAATAATGAATAAATATCAGGCACAGCTTACACACAGAACACCTGACCACGAACTAAGCAGATCTTGTTCCTATTCTTGGTGTCAGACACAGCCAGAAACAGATATACAAAATAGGAAGGAACTACAATAAGTAATACTGTATAGTATTACTTATTGTAGTTCCTTCCTATTATATATATAAGGACATGCTCAAAGTACACTCGGATGTACAGATGATTTTTTTGGAAGACGTCCCAGGTATTTATTTGAAAATTATTGACAGAGCAGCCAAAGCAAAAATGATCAAGAAATTCTAACAGATTGAATCAATAAAACACAAACATTATTTACACATCTAAAATCAAAATAAAACCAGCATAAATAATTTAGTTCTGTCTCTGAAGGCAAATAACCGTTTTTAGATCACATCTGTGCATTTCAATTTCTCGGGGCGTATGTGGGGCGGCTAAATGCCCTGCGGAGTCGCCGCGGCACGCCCCGGATGCGCCGGCGCAATATGTTAAGATAATAATTGATGGTACCACTGATGATACTGCATGTAAGGAAACATTGTCCTTGGGAGCTAAGAGAATTATATATATTCGAATAGATTATAACATTTTTCTATCTTTTTTTTTAAATAACAGGCCCTAATCATCGGAGTGTCATATTATAGATATGTACCACTGCCACTGATCTACTAATGATCTCTATCATTCGAATCGAGGCATCGCAACCATTAATGACAAAAAACACCGCGTTAGTAAGATGCAGGTCGGTTGTTAAACTCATACTTATATTATGTAAAACCTAGATGTTACCACCTACGAATAATATACTAACACGTAATTTGACATAAAAATACAATCCAACTAGCAATTAACTGACTAGTTTCAAAGAAAAACCCTTGCTGGCTAGTTTACACACGGTAGCCTCGTATTTTATAATGGGTAACATTCAAAGCCTGGGCCTGTCAGGCCCAGTCACTACAATGCTTGTAGCTGAGTAAGATGGATGGGTAGATAGATTTATTTTAAGTATTAAGTTAGTAAGTATATATAAAACAATGCAAAATTTAGGCCATCTAATCGATAATCTCGATCTCTTCCAAGCAACCTACGGGTAGAGGAAAAATGGTAAAAGAGAGGCAAGTATGTGCATAAAACAACAGAAACTATTTGTGAGGAGAAAAATATAAATGTAATAACATAGGTACCTACTTAAATAAAATAAACTTGTATTATATTTGAAGATATTTAGATACATTAAATATTACAGTATTAATATTAGCAAGCAGTACTATAAACTAATTATACATCTAAAAACTAGATAAATTCGCCAGGTCTGTTAACGTCCTCGGTAACTCAGTTGGAAGAGCAGCCACCCGGATTGTGGAAGGTCGCGGGTTCGAATCCCGCTCGAGTCCCTAGGACCAGGTCGAATGTTTCTAGTTTCTATCTTTGCGTAGATAATTATTATACTGTCTCATCGACCTGTGCGAGCAACATCATGATATCGCTTTTTATGTTTATTTTTTGTTTTTGTTGTAGAGCCACTTCATGTTGAATGAGTATTTTTCTTTTGTATGTTGCAATGTCTGTTTTCATTCAAGATTGTATACCTTGCTTCTTCGGTTTCCTCGTTTTCTTTCTAAGTCCTTACTACTTACATAGGTTGCAAAGTTTGAATTTATGGTTATAGCTTGACTCTATTTGGCCCTTAACAACTTTGGCACATGAAGGCAACATGAATTCCCAAAAGAGGACTTAAATTTTCCATGCTGAGCTGTTAAATACACAATATCGATAATAACAAATTTTAATTGCTGTTGAGACAAAGAGCAGCAGTCACAACAAGATTCTGTTTAGACAACATTAAATTTTATAGCATTTTGTCTTCGAAATTCCATATTTGTATAAACAAAAAAGGATAATGACTTTCTGCGGTTCCCAACGTGTGTTTGTATCACGTTGGCAAACGCAGAAACGTTGATAGTCTCAGAGCATCACATTTTTTATAGATAACTAGTTGCTAGCGACTTCGGAAACGTGGAATCAGGTCTCAAAACTTTACTTTACGCTCCTAAAGCGTATAGACTAGAGCAGTGTTTTTCAAACTGTGGGTCGCGACCTCTAGGTGGGTTGCTGGCAAAAAAAAAAAAGATTTTCACACTACAATAAAAACACAATTTTAGTGAGAAAGATAGCCTCGTTTAAATTTCCTAAAATTGACAAATAATGGTTTATTGAAACGTAAATAATCAAATCAGTCTCTAATTCGCACGTCATTTAAATCAAATCAGAAGGTTACTAACTTAGCGGCTAGAGCTTGTCGATGAAGAATTGTGTGTCCATGATATGTTTGGCATTATCGATTTAAATTTCACAACGAGTCAGCTCATGCCAGTCATAGCTTTAGCGCCATCATCGCTAACTAATAACGGTAATTTTTCTCCAATCAATGTTCTGTCCCGTGCGAGCTGACGTCCAAGTCGAAGACGTGGATTGTCTAATACGAGTACATACTTTAGAAAAAGGTTTTTGGGGCTTCCTGCAAAGTGTACGTCTTAACAAGAAATAAAGGTACCAAAATAGAGAAAATCATTAACGTCGTCTTTCAAATAATTTCTTTGTCTGTCTATGGCACAAGGGGGTCGCCAGAATTTCTTAACCTGTAAAGGGGTCGCGAATTAAAAAAAGGATCAAAACACTGGACTAGAGTTTTCTCTAGAGCATTCAATTGTTATGTACCTATAGATAGTTTCTACGAATGGTAGATAAAATACAAGCAAATGCTCAGTTTTCTAAAAACATTTCCAGGTAATGTAACGTTTATACTCGGTTTTAAAATTAAGTTGTGACAAAGCATCGAGCGTCATGTTCGCAATGTGGTTCTAGCCAATTTGAAACCACGAATGGTCGATGTTCAGATACAAGTGAGGACTCATATCTATCAGCACCTTTTTGCTTTTCAGTATCAGCAGCTGGAGAACATTACCCTTCAACGACTTGTTGGGGTTTATTCTGTTCTAGTGAAGTTGCAATACTACCTCACTAACTGACGAGCATTTGCCTATAGTAACATTCCAAGATTAAAATTTGAGATTATTTATGCTTTTTAAACATTCGGTTTCACGTTGCACATTGTGATTTTTGGTTCTCCTCACTCATTAATGTTACTCTAATCCGTTACATTACAGGCGATTTTTCCTGGTGAGGGAACCCCCTTTGTCAAAAGATTATGTTTGCAACACATAGTGAGCATTAGAAAAACTCCTGAAATGGTTAGTTACTGTAACCATTTACGTGCAATGAAACCATTGAGAACTATTTAATTAAGACAGGTTTAATTTTCACGTGTATTAAGGTCCAGATTTGGAAGAATTTTGGTTAAATCTGCGGTATGATGAAAATATCCACGCAAAATATAACTTTGCCTCCTCTTGTGACGATTTGGCCATTGTATGTAGATCTCCGGACAAAACTATTTCTTGTAAACCATACTAAAACTTTAGAACATCCTGCGCAACTCCGAAGTATGATACGATGCTCGCTCATGTGGAGCTCGTGGTATATTAAACCCAACACAATGCTTTTTCTATTATCAGAACTGTTTCCTCGTTATTAATTCCTCACCTTACTACTGGCGTGCTCGTCTTGCCCTCAAAGTACTCTTCTAAGGCCACAAATCACCACTTCTCTCCGGAAACGCTAGACCAATGACAAGCCGTAAAGTTTGAATGAAACTTACGAAGCCTTTGTTCGAGCCAAATATTCAGTTTCCTGGCAACAATGGTCTATTCTTGTGTTTACTTGAAATAGGCTGAAATTTTTATGGAAGTATTGGCAAATCGATTAACAGCCATTGTAACTGGCAGGGTTATGAACACATGCATACATTTGTATTGTTTGTAGCCACATATGGTTTTTAAGGTTGACAAAATATGGTATGAAAGTTTTAAGATGCCAAGGTGCAAAAGTGTTCAGCAGCGATGTATGTTTGACTGTACCCTGAACACAAAACTTCAAAAACAGGTAATTTAAAAAAAAACTTTTCCCTGACATTGCTGGAAAGACAAGACAAGTAAATTATGAGAAATAGCTAAATCAGTCGACATTAAGGTTCTGAAATGGGCTGTTAATTCAGGCTAGAAAACAAGAAAAAAACAACGAGCACATTCAAATTAAATCTTTTTAGGCAACAATAAACCTGATGAAACAGCTAAGAAATTAAACATTCAAGACAATCCTATCAGCCCACTTTCCAAAAGGTCTATAGGTCGCTTTGCCAACCCTGTATAGCAAGCTATAAATCTTTCAGAGATATGAGCAGCAATATTTCAAACCTGCGCTAATGTTGTTAGAAACAGATATTCTCAGAATTGATTGACGGCGTGTCTGGGGGTCCGACCCACCACCGCGTCAGTTTGCTAGAGTCATTACACCGTCACATTGTCACTTAAATAATATTTTAAACCGTTGTTGGTCAGGTGTATGAACGACAGTTAGACAAACAACACCTACCAAAAGATGTTGGGCTCGGAAACACGGTATTACGGTAAGTCAACAGCGACGCGTGCCTAGCCCACACTTTGGTGACAAATTGTAACGAGAAACGGAGTTAGAACTACTTTTACCAAAATGTTCTTTGAGCCTGGGAATAAGTGGAAACCTAGTACAACATGAAATAAAGATTATAATAAAATAAGAACAATCAGAGGTATCTTATTTGTAGATTCTTAATAAAAAACAACTCAATTAATGTACTCGAAAGTAGTGGGAAATATGCAGCCAACAAGGTCCCTGTCACATCTTGGGCGGTTGCATTAAAGAAGGGCTTAATAAAATTAGCTTCTTCTGTATCCCAATGATACTCAAGCCACAAAGCAATTAATAAAGACGTATAATTACCTAAGTAGATTTATCAGATCTAATTTCCGCGCTAGGAAATCATGTGAACAACCTAAGTGAAATCGAATCATCGAACAATGCTTATGAACTTTTGCATCAGACTGCAGCCTTTCACTACACTCTTGTTGTATTTTTATCACGTTTCAACTTGTTTTCACTAAGACTTTCATTCAAATGTCACACAAATGTAATTTTAATATCACCGATTAGGTAACAATTGAATGAACTATTAGATGCGCTTCCAGTATTTTCTCGTGCAGCAGTGGTTTGAAGGTGAAGGCTAATTTTAAAATTGCCAGTAAAAGTGACTATTTGTTTTTGAAACAATGCGTTTTCAATTAGGTAGGCGGTCCATTCATTTATATTGAGTGAACCCATGTTTTTGGGCCAGACGAAATCACTTCCCTGGCTTACTTTCAACAGTGGATACAGGGTTTTACAAATGACGACATCCTAGGAAATCATACCACTAAACCCTTGACCTAGTAGTGGGATCCTAATAGCCATAAATTAATGATAACAAAAGAAACCGTTACTCATCCTACGTTTTCTTTTGGCAGGTGTCATCAGCGATGTGCGTCCGGGACGAGGGCAGCGGCGCGGGCGGCGCGGGGTAGCATGGCCGCCGCGCTGCTGCTGCTGTGGGCGACCGCCGCGGCCGCGCGCCTCGGCGACCTCGCGCGCCGCGACACCGGCGATGTCTTCACACTCATCGGTGAGTACTGTGACGTCACATTGACCGATCGGTGAGGCAGCATCTGGCATGAACGATACTCGAGGCGAGCTAAACAGGGAAAAGTACTTCCACAATGTCTTCACGTTACCGCGATAACGAATGAAGCTGAAGCTGAAGTTGCTCTCTTGTTTAAAGTGCATGTGTTACATAACCCTATGTCAATTATCAGATCTAATTGTTAAACCTGTTAGTCCTGCGAACCGGATTGTGGCCGGAACATTAAGTCCTTCGAGCCGGATTAGTTATATATCGCAAATACGAAACAATGCTCGTGGCTTATGTTTTGTTCAATAATAATCTGTTGCCCACTGGATAAGCATGATGAAATACTAATGAGCAGCGCACAAATAAACGTAATTATCTGGTATGTAAGCGGCGATTACGTCAGGCTCATCCCAGAATATATTTTTTCTGCCCCAACAGCCATCAGATTTTCTTAGCCCTTAGTGACGTAACTTTTATTTCACGAGCTTTAAGGTTTCCTAACACGTCCTAAAATACTTATACCCAAACTATTAACCAACTGTTGTTCCAGGCGCGGAATGCGGGCCAGCCCAATGCGCGGAGCACGGCGCAGGCACCGCCGCGGGCGCAGTCGCCCCGGGTGAGGGTTGCGCGTGCGTCTGTCCGCAGCGCGCGCCGCTCTTCCGCGAGGACAGGGAGCTGTGCGTGGATGACTTACCCGGTATGTTACGTCACTTATGTCAATGCTGTAGCCCAGAGTATGGTGCATTGGCTCCAAACCAATTGGCTATGGTGCAGTAGGGCAAAAATCCGAACTTGAATTTGCTGAAATGAACGAAAATCCTTACATACAGACAATTGATACACCCGTTATGTCGACATCTCTCTTTACAATTCCGTAAACTTCAAGATCTTCAAGAGGGGTTTGAAAAGGTTTTAACTGCCTACCATCAGGCGGTCTACGTGCTTGATTGTCACCGACGTAGTATAAAAAAAACTTTACCAAGTATTTAGACACCCCAACACTAGGATGCGCTATGTAAAATTCAGATCGTCCTCCAGGTCTCTCCTTTAGACAGGTTTGTTACAATCAGGGTGAAAACACAGGAACGGAAGCTCTCCTAAAAGTTCACGACTTCAGCGAAGACATGGGAACTGAATTCGGAGCAGTAAAGTAGTTTTTTTCTCAAAGAAATGTTTTTTGTTACTATGCTCGCAATGTTGAAATGGTGACCACGATTCAGGCTCGTCCTAGTGTGGTGCTGTTAACCGGCACTGTTGAATGTATATTCCTAAATTGTTGTATTGTAAATTGTTTTTGTTATAATGTTTTATTTAATAAAGATTTATTTGTTTTATGTTATTATTACATCACTATTTAATCAAATAGACTATCCAGAAATGAACAGCAACAAGTAGACACTATTTACACTTTTTATTAATTGGTAAGCATTAAATATAGAGAGTAAATATAGAGAGTCCGATGAGTTATAGTATGGAGTTCTTCAAGAGGGGTTTGAAACGGTTTTTGCAGGCGGCCCGAGAGCTAGTCTATATTATATAAAGCTCTACTACCACTGACTCACTCACTCACTCACTGATCAGGGGTGTTTTTGAGGGGGTTGTTTTTGGTTTTTCAATGTATGGGGGTGTTTCTTTTATTTTTAATCAAAGCAGGTTTTCTGGATTGCTTTTTTTTTTAACCTTCAACACTCGCTTTTTGCGACATCAACTTGTTGCACGTCTCTTGATTGTCACCGAAGTGGTATAAAAAAAAAGATTTTAAATCTTAACAGCGAACAGCAAAGCACGAACATAACAGTTAATACAAACATTATGTAATACCATTGGTCAAAATATCACGAATCATGCAACAATTTTAACACGAGCTCTTGCGACGTTCTCCTGTCCACTACAGCCAGAACATTTACAGATGTACATTTGTGCAGACACGCAGGGCAAGATATTGGTTAAACTTGGGGCCTGAAAAAATATGACACTTGAACAGTAAATATCATGTCTAATATTTTTGAAGCTTAGCTCACACATCCTCGTAGCATAGCTGCATAGCACATCTCTGGGGGGAAAGCAGCCTTAGGGATTGTAATGAGGCAGCGTTTATCAAATAAACAGATCTACTTACAAAAAAAACATACTGTAGAAACTGGCATAATTACCTAGCTAAGCTTATGGCAATGGATGAGAAACGTTAAAAATAGTCTGTAAAACCAAACAGCGAACGGGGAAAGCACTTTTAACAGTATTCATAACAGTTTTGCAATATCATCGGGTAAGATATCACGAATCTAACATTCGCCACTTTTAACACGTTTCGCCGTTTGAATACTACGCGAAGAAAGTTTATGAAAACATCACACTTTTACTATTTACCATTTTAAAACTACATTTAGGTGTTTTTGCTGTCATTTTATAATGTTATGTATTATTACTGACCACGTTAATGACCACGGGTTGTTACATAAATTGGTGTTGTCATTAAGCAAGCGAGCGATTAGGTTTTATGGTTTTTCAAACAATACTTTTCAATAAAGCTTTACTTTGAATAAGTTTATTGTCAAACAAATAATATTATATATCTACTAGCTGTTGCGCGCGACTTCGTCCGCATGGTCATCCCTATGCAAAATTTGAGACTCCTCAAAGCTAACTGGGGCCACCCCCCGTCCCCCTCATGACTGCCCGCCGGCCTTGCACATTATAAATGCGCACTCAATACTTGATCATTATTTTTCTGCGATGTTATTTTAAAACTGCGATATCTCCTAAGATATTCATTGTAATCGAATGATGCAAAGGGCAATCTGGTTTTAAATTAAATACTTGAAACTCAAACTCAAATAACTTTATTCAAATAGACTTTCACAGAACCTAAGTACTTTCAAATCGTCAAATTTAAGGCACGACAATTATACTAAATAAAAGACATAATTACTATAATAATATAGATATATAAATACACAGTATACTACAGACTACAGATAATGCGACTCTACCACCGCGTCGGAGTTGTTTCTTGCTGAGAAGACCCGGCGAGAAACTCAGCAGTTACTCTTGTAAACTTGTTTTGGGTTACAACAGGCGTTAGTAAAGTACAATGTGCCATTTTGATACAAATAAACTTACTGAGTGTCTAATCTAAAGAATATAAAACCATGGAAAAAAAACAAACATAAAATAATATAAACTTAAGGCCATTTAAACAATTAAGAAAGGTAAATTGTTAGCCAGTACAAACTAAGTATTAACTAGGTATTACAATTAAATATCTGTCACAATAGAGTTATCTAATTCCGCATCGAGCAGAGAGCTTACACCCAGGCATTTTTATTTATAAAGTAGTCTTTTGTAGTATAATAGCCCTTTTTCAATAAAGCTGCTTTAATGTCATTTTTGAATCTATGTAGTGATAACTCACAAATCGCTTTTGGGATCTTGTTGTAATAATGTATACCTTGCCCCTTATAGGATCCTAAAACTTTTTGTAGCCTAAAGAGTGGAAGCGCAATTTTATCCTTATCCTAGTATTTTTGCAACGTATAGCACTGTGTTTAGTATACAGACCAACATTTTTCTTACCAAAACAATGCAGTTGTAAATATATTGTGAAGCTACAGTAAGGATACCAATTTCCTTGTGATGAATAACGTATTTATTTCGATAAGGATTAATATCATAATTATACAAATTCCTTCGCAAATAATGCATTAGTTTAAAACAAATTTGGTTAGCTTATAAAGAGTTATAGTGAGCCAACCTTAAAAGATAGGCATATGCTGTCGCGGACTTTTTTTAGAACTTTCAAAGAAAAACAATTCTGCCATACATGATTAAAATGATGGGAAAAAACCCCTCGATTTTGAAACATTTTTCATTGGTGCTCCGCTCCTCTTAGTCTTAGCGTGATGATATATAGCCTATAGCCTTCCTCGATAAATGGGCTATCTAACACTGAAATAATTTTCGAATAGGACCAGTAGTTCCTGAAATTAGCGCGTTCAAGCAAGCAAGCAAACAAACAAACAAACTCTTAAGGTTTATAATATTATAGTATAGATTCATAAGGTACACTCAACGTCGGAAGTCACTGAAACTTTACCTTTGTCGTGTTTAGAGCGTATCGTAAAAGGCTTTAAAATAAGCTCTCATAGAATCAGTGTCTATAATGTAGGTACACTATCAAGCGCCAGTGACAGCTTATGTCATCCACATAGGTACCTACATTTGAACGATTTCTAGTGTAGAAATCGTCGTGGCGTGTTGCTCTTGGCTCGCCCCCCTGGACCAGATAACTCAGGCCGCGAGTCGAGTTTTGCATTAAGACATGAGTCTTAATGCATTTTTGCATTAAGACTCATGTCTTAATGCAAAAATGCGAAGGATCAGATAATGTGCTTAAAAAGCAAATCGTTCCCAAATTATAATTAGTGTTATCATTAAAAAGAAGTCTTCCAATAAAAAGTTTGTGTTGTTTTAATATCCTTATTTGTAGCATCATGGTTATTATGCCTTTCTTTATATTTATTGATGAGTAAATACTCACATAATATAGTAATACCTATATAATTGATCCCGTTAACTTTTAAAGGTCGTAAAGTCCCATGTTTACAACAATTATTTTCAATAAATGAAAATTAATATTGCAATTATTAATTTTATCCTCTGATTAAGTAAAGCACTCTTTAAGCCAAAAAGCCTTTCTGGATCACTTATTCGGTTTAACTCGTTATGCAACTTTAGAAAGCATTTCGATCGATTTAAAACTGACGATTCGATTAAAATATAGTATTTAGCGAGCAAAGAGATCGCGGGCTTTGCGATGTCGATATCAACACATTAGCAAAAACAGGGTTTCCAGGAATTTAGCCGCTATTTATTTAAATTGGGCACTCGGAAAGTATCTACTTAAATATATACTAATGAGGACTTCATGTCATTTCGTGTGCAAAACATACTTACTCATTGCAAACAAAGAAAAAAAATTTAATTGCATTTATTGAAACTTTTTGACGACATTCCTAAGATAACAAAGCTTTGAAGAACTTGTAGAATCGTCATTATATTTCACAGTTACAAGATGTCTACTGCTGCAAAAAACCCCTCTACCATAGATATCCAGATCGGCCAGTTACAACCTGCAGAGCTTTGGCACAAACATCCTAAAAGCCATTATAATTTAGCTATAAAATAGTCATAATAAGCCATAGTGCATTGTTATATTACTAAAAATTAATAAATAAACACTGATCGCAAAAGCCGTTTTCTGAGCAGTTTATTACAAAAGCTTTTATGATGATGATGCCCGCACCCCCATGGCTATTGAAGATCATGATGGCCAATTAGTTACTGAATTTGACCAGATTTCGGAAGTCTGGAGGAAGTACTGTCAGTCCTTGTTTGAAGATCCTCAGTCGGAAAATTTTACATCCACGGAACCTTCGAAGGATATGTTAGAGCCAGATATCCTTAGGTCGGAAGTAAGAGCCGCCATTCAACATCTTAAGAATGGAAAAGCCACTGGGAGCGATGAAATTCCAAATCGAAACTATTCAAGCAATGGGAGAGCATGGCGTTCATATCTTCTACACCATCTGCAACAAGATATGGTTAACAGGCAAATAGCCTTCAGAATGGGCTCACACAGTTTTCGCTCCGCTTCATAAAAAGGGTTCGACTAAAAAATGTGGCAATTTTCGACTTATTGCCCTGATAACACACGCAAGTAAAATGATGCTGCATATTATAAACGAGCGACTGAAAGCATATTTGTCCAGAGAAATTGCGCCAGAACAAGCCAAATTTATAAAAGGCAAGGGAACCCGTGAGAAAATTCTCATCGTTCGTCAATTCATCGAAAAAGCTCGAGAATTCAACAAGCCAACATACATATGCTTTGTTGACTTCTCCAAGCGTTCGACTCAGTGAAATGGCCAACACTGTGGAAATCACTACTGGACATGTGCACGCCACAACACCTCGTACACCTGCTCAGGAGACTATACGAAGAGGGAACAGCATCAGTGCGGACAGATGATCTCTTCTGAGATAATTTACACCCAAAAGGGGGTGTGCGATTAGAGGGCACCAGATCGCGCGGCAGATCACCTATGCGCTAGACTGATCAAATAATATCCGCAGTGGGAAACCGTGTGTCAGACTGCGCCAGACAGTCTGCAAACAGAGACAAATGGCGGGAGATCGTGGAGAAAGCTGTGTCCGCCTCTAACACTAATGTGGACGCCTCAACGTGACCACGACCGCTCTTTCAAGAGCGAAACGACAGAGAAAAAGACCCTTTGAAACAAAGCTATTCTCATTTCACAATGTAAAATTTTACCCAATGGACTTTTTTAAGAAACATCTTACAAAATTTAAACAAGATCAAATCAACGATATCTAAGTATTTATATTAATTAGTAAATTGCTGTACGTCGTTATTGAGGTGACGCGTACCCAAATTAAACAAATCTCATCTGATATGATATACAGACATAAATCATGCTTTGTTGTAGAACACCAGGAAAAAGACAAAATATACATTATGTAATAGGTACCTACAAATAGGTAGATTGTTACACCCAGACACAGAATAAGCTCAAAAAACTGACCATTGCGCGAATGAGCTAGTCAATTTGATCATAGAACGAATAAATGTATGTTCTGAATTTAGGTAGGTCTGTACCTTAATAAATTTTGGTAACTAAGTCAATGTTACAAGGTACTGAAGCTCTAATCTACTTCTGCCGCTGACTGTACTTAGGACTGCTTTCTTATATTACTTACTAGTAGGTATTAATATGTTTTTTAACAAACAATGAAGGTAATTTTAATTTTAGATTAGATTAGATTTATGTCTCTCTTAATACAAAATTACAATATATATAACATAAATAAATAAATAAATATAAATATGCGCCAGACATCACACCTCTTGTAATGGTCTCGAAGTAGGGATTAAAATCCCTGTGTTACGAGGTACCACACAAGGAAATAAGCCAGGGGTGTCTCCCAGCACACCTAGACATTATCTTTATATGTATTTTTTTATTTTATTTATATACCTATTAGGTACACAAGACAGAATGTACTGTAAGTAATGTACCTAAATAGGCACTGTACTTACACACAAGCTTTTCATTCCATTTCCAAAGATAAACATATATTACTACTAAAGCCATAACCTTTACACTGAATTAGGACTAATCGTATTATTACCAATTATTGCAACAACTCGCTGCAACACGCAAAAGTTCGATATCACGCCACCAATAACGTATCGGATGAGCGTGTAAGCTTATTTACACACCGATGACTCCGGATTAGCTATACAAAATTCGGTTTTAGTCTTAATTCCTTTACAAATGAGACGTCCAAAAATTACGCAGTGGGACCGTTGAGGCTGCGTCGAATTTGACAAATATTTGTATTAAGCGCTTTTGGCGATTCCGCTGCGACATATTTATGTTTATTGCAATCGTGTGTTTACTGCCGTTTCTGTCGCGCAATTTGGAGCTGGGGTCAAAATGAGAGCGGAGAGAAAAGCACTACTGTACACACATCACAGTGATGGGAATTCTCCCTTTCACAAGCTATTTTAATCAAGTTCATAAACATAGGAATGATAGTCATTCTGACATCCGTTGCGATGAAGGTAGAGCGAAGACTTAATGAAGCAGCACACGAAGTACCTTTACACTCACAAATCACGCATTTCGATTCGAGTCATCGTTTAAATTAAAGTACCTACTTAAATAGGCAATTTGATGTTCTAACGAAATCAATAAGTTAGGTACCTAGGACAGGACATTTCTCAAATAGAAAGTTAACCCTTATGGAAGTTTAAAAGTAACAAAACTACGACGGTCAGTAAAATTCAATGTGTCAGCTATAAGGGCTGCTTAACTTTAAATTACATTTCAGCAAAGTCTAAATCATGTCTTTAACAACGCAAAGTTTCGCTTAAGTTCGTTTCGTTCATCACCGCTTGATTTTTATTTTTAGCCACGGCCTGACAGCAAATGAAAATGTTGGCCCGTTGTCGCCAGTTCGTGTGTGGCATACCGGGATCCCTCATAACGGTAGCTGCAGTAATGTCGTCAAAACCTTTAACAGCCATAGTTCCATAAATACATTAAAAATAATTAATATCAAAATCGGTGTTTAAATCCTGTCAGTTTTAATTAACTATTAAATTTCATACTTACTTACTGCATAATCTTATATGATCATTTTTAGAGAATATTGTAAAACTTTGCCTTCATTTCAAGTTTCATAAATGATGCTAATGATGATTGTCGTATATTATTAACCTAGCTAAGGTTCATTTCCAATACATCTAGAGTCAATCACTGTCGACATAAACTGAGACATCAAATAAATAGCTAGGCTTACTCGCTAACATATAATAAATACCTTAACACTTAAAACAGTACAAAATCTACAGATTCTACCAGCATTGGCCGTAATGACCAACCAATTAATGGCTTTTTAAATGTATCAGCAAAGTTTAGAGGGCAACAAGCATAATTTCAGATTACATACATACCTAGGTGCGAAGCACGAAAAGCCCTCGGCTGCGACTTAGCATGGACGTGTACACAGCATTTCAAAATTTACAAGTTGGAATATTTTATGCTGCCAACATAAGCCCTATTTTCTAACAGTTTTGTAATGGTTGATAACCTGTCCCTCGTACATTACTCCTAGCATAAGTAGGTAGGTACCTACTATTTCCACTGTAGGTTAGGTACGTAAACTTCAGTTAATTTGACCTACTATGTTTTATACAATACAATATCATATATAATTTATGCTGTCTGGGACTCCCCTGTGCCCGTAAACGCTCAGCCCGAATTTCTCAGGTGCAAGATTTAAATACTAGCCCTCACATTTAAAGATTACCCAAAAGGTTGTTAGAAACTACTCTCCCCAAAGGTTGCCAGTATGAAATCGCTCTTTAGCGATAAGACCGCCTAAATTGTACAAAATGTTGTTCTAATGAAATTTCATTAGAACAACATTTTGTACAATTTAGGCGGCATTTTAGGCAATTTATTCGATATGCTTTAAAAAAATGACAAATAATTATTTGTCATTTTTTTAAAGCATATCGATCTATCTAGGTATTTATTTATATGATAGGTATGATATATATGATCGGGAAAGGTGTACGTACCTAGGCTTGCTTCCGATATCGGAATCGGAAAGAAGCTTGAATTGATGATTCACCCACACCAACCTACACTAGGCAAGGGTGTCGATTACTCTTTAACCACCAAAAACAGATATGTCGATACTCGTACATATGTGCTTGGTAGCTATAAGATTTTATTCATAAGCACGCAAAACTAAACTCAAGGTAAACAATAAAGTGTCCACTTACCGAAATCACGTGTTTGTGCAATACCTAAATCATTTTATCTTCGTTCCAGAATGTTCCCTGGCCACATTCGGGACAGGAGCTGGACTGCAGCGGATCCCGTTCGTGTACCTGCCCTTGAAGGGCCAGATCGTTCACCCATCTAAGGAGATCACCTTTCAGGGTAAGCACCACTTTCACCGCAGTACAAGTGATATAACCTGACTTGTCGACGAAAACGTACACCTACCAGTGATAGGTACGACCAGATTTTAAATAAGATGATGCCGTAAACGTCAAGGATGATAACAACAACTTAGGTAGTATAGACGCCATAGTATCCGAGCAAGCCTTCCGTCTCTCTTTCCTTCAACTGAATTAAAAATGGAAAAGGTTCTCAACTCATCGTCTAAAATTTTATGTAATATGTTTCCCGATCACATAAAGAAGCTTGGATGCTGGTTTCACAGGTGGCCCCATGTCCAACAAACAGGTCAGGTTCTGATGATGGTACTTATTTTTGGAGAAATCGAGGGCAACCTTAAAAGGACATCCGCCAAATCCCAAACAAAAAACCCCAAGCCCGGCGCAAAAGAAATGTATCTCAGATTGTAAGGAGAAATATTGGAAAGTATCGTTATTGCCAGAGTCGGTGGCTAACATAGTTTTTTTGCCCGGTAAAGTTTCGTAGGCGCTACATGTGATCATGACACTTTTAAGAGAAAACTTAATCCTCTTGCATTAACTTACGTTAACATCATGTATTTTGTAGTTATATTTCTCATAAAAAATATAATATAATGCGAATAAGCGCCTTAGAGGTCTTTGATTAAGACTGATGTAAAACGATTTTGGCCATTTTCAACCGACTTCAAAAAAAGGAGGAGGTTCTCAATTCGACTGTATGTTTTTTTTTTTATGTTTGTTACCTCATAACTTTCGACTGGGTGAACCGATTTTGATCATTCTGACCGGTCATTTTGTATGGACAGTTGAATGGTTTTACAACAGGTAGGTTATTAACATAGGTTGAACCCAGAACACGGAAAGATGCAGTCTTTCCTAAAAGTTTTAATTTTACATCTAGCACCTATGAAACTTCACCGGGAAAAAAACTATGTTAGCCACCGAATTTGGAAATGGCGATACTATACAATTTTTATACTATTATTACTGTATTATCTGAGATATTTTTTTGCGCCGGATCTGGGGTAAATTTGGCGGATCCCCTTTCAACGTCAAATATATTTCTTCTAAAACTTGTCAGTTATTGCCAACAGACAAGCTTAAGTGCCACTGCACCATCTAAGTTAACTGCGAATTTAAGTGCAATATCATTAATAAGCAGATAGAGACAGAAGAGAAGATAGAAGTAGAGTTTAAGTAATTCGTTTTTACCAATAAGTAAACGCCTTATTTGAAATTAAAAGCAAACGCTACTTAACGCGCCTTGAGATGGCCCGTATTGCAAAACGTTACTTAAGCATCGAAGCAAAACATCATTCGATCTTTTCTCAACTCCAGATTTGGTTTAATGACGTGGTAGAATACGGTCCTTATGATTAAGGCTGAGGATCATGATTTCACTTTTTCCTGCACTTATAAAACATTTAACTGATTAAGGGTTTCTCAACATTGACAGAATAATAATCATTCCAGACGTAAAAACGCCGATATGTGCCGTGTCGGGCGCGCAGTTCCTCACCCGGAAAGGTTTCCTGGACCTGCGGAACACGCTCGACGCTGACGTCCCTTTCAACTTGTTCCGGGATGAGGGAAGAACTTTTCTTCAAGTAAGTCAATCTTACGGTTTATTTTCGTGTCCCAACATTATTTGCGATCATTGTTGGTTAAATGGTTATTTTAACAGATTTCCGCTGAATTTAAATCTCTACTAACTTTGCGATGTAATCCAAGCTAAATAATTCAACAACATAAATTATAATCTTGATCTAGAGTTCGTATTATCACAAATAATATTGAGCACTGCGCCTATTGTATGACCTTATCGGTTCACTGTTTTCCGAACCATGTGGTAGTAATTGGCTTATAATCAAAATAAGGTCTAGACACCCAAATGACTAGTGAGAGCCTAAGGTTCAGGAGGTTCGCTAGGTATGTCTCTTATATTCTCACGCTCTTTTTATGAATTTACGGACAATACTGGTTTGTGGGATTTTCACATTCATATCCAAAATTTCCCATGAAGAAAATCAGGTTTCATCAAGTTTTCAAAAGACAGCTGTATTATTTTCATAAGGTTTTTATAATTCTAGTGGAGCGGCGAAGACGAGATGCGCACGCGCATGTCCGGTCGCGTGATGGTGGTGCGTCTGCTGTGCAGAGACGTAGCGGCGGCACCGGCGTCGCCTCTGGACTTGCGAGGAGTGTTCACTCCCTGCGTCGCGTTCAGGGTGCAAGGGACGCCACCAAGACATTATACTAGTAAGAAAGAATCTTCTTGCATTTCAATAACCTCCTCCTCAATAAGGCTCCTTACGTAGCGCTACGTTTGCGTAAAGCCAATTAGTCATTCGGGCTCGAAAAAAGTATGAAGGGACTTGAAGTATATCACATTGATGATTTGTAAAAAAAAAATTACTTTACCAATGTTTCAGATGTAACAGAAGTACAGTTCGCCCCGAACGCGCATACTTCTGAAGCTTCCAGTACATCCGGTCTTAGCGTCTCTGAATACGTTGCCATCGGCATCAGCTCCCTACTTCTCGGCCTCATATACGTCGCCTCAGTCTTCCTTTATTTGCACATACGAAAACGCCGAAAAGCCGCCTCAGACGAAGGCAGTACGAAAAGATTGAAAGGTCTGAAGAAGAAAGACGGGTCTGTGATCACTGAACGCGATATCATAAGAGTCAACCACGAAAGAATGCCGTCCTTGTCCAACATGGGACAAGACGATGGAGTTGTAAAGAAAAATCCACTTTTAGGCATGAGCCGGCAATTTCACGAGGCAAAGAGTTTCCCTAGTGACTCTGGCAGCAATATGTCGGATTCAGAAGACTTTGCGGAGAGCAGTGCGAGAAGTGATGATAATAACTTATACAATGTACGTATGTTTCGTGATAATTGCAAGCAAACAATGGAAAAATACCCATGGTTACTCGCAAAGTTTTCCTATTATTCTATATTTTTCACGACTGATACTACTCTGTATTTCCATTGAACATTACCTGTGAAAGGAAAGAAAAAGTTATAATTAGATTAAGCAAAATCCGTAACTTCATTCAAATATTATTTTGCCATTGCAGAGTCGCACAACATCAGCAGTCGTCCATTTACACCACGGAGAACGGAAGCATCATAATGACCCTGAAATGTGTCATCGCGACGAGTCTAGCATTGAACGCCTTCCTGATGAACACGTATCCATAGTGGAGACCACAGACGACCGGGAAATAGCTCGACCAGTCGGCACCACACGACGCAAACTGTATTTCAACCCCGCTTACTTCGAACCACAACTGATGGCTGTAAGTATTGACATCTGGTGCTGTCACAAAATTTTGATAAAAATCTATTTCCGTATGAAATAATATTCTTTACGCATTTCAGGAACCTCCTCCTGCCGCCTTAGAATTTCTGGTGAAAATCAGAGAAGTTATTTCGATTGCGAAGCATAAGATGGCAGCAAAACGATTCCAGCCTGTTCTGAATCAAATACCCGAGGAAGAAACTTTACTATCCAACGGCAACAGTATAGATCTCTATCAAGGACTTGGAAGCCAAAGAAGTGGAAGCGTTGTTAGTTTGAAGAGAGAGAATAGCAGAAAAAAGAGTGTAAGTTGTGTGGGGTGCCCAGGTTGTAAGTCTGAGAGTGAACAGAACTTTGTCAAATATGACATTACAGCTTGTTCGAATTGCCTCCACAATAGAGGAGATAAACAGAACAGCATACGGCAGTGGTTAGAAAACATACCGATTGGCAAACAACAATCAATGTATAACGAATTCTCGTCCAATCAAAACAATTTAGCCAACTCACTGTTGTCACTACCAGCTGACTGCAGAAATAAGATAAAAAAGCAGAACAGTTTCTCAGCTTCCAATTCTGTGTATACGCGAGGCTTTCCTTTACCCAAAAAATCATCAACTTTATCAGTGCGATCTGAGCCACCGCTCAGAAATTACAATATCCCATTGCCTGAATTTCAGCCAGCAAATTGTCTTCATAGCCATTATAGTAACTACTGTCAAACTGTCTCAAAAGTGGACGACATTCGACCAATCGGGCTTGGGGATTTTCGTTCCGGTAGTCTTCGAAGTAGTGTAAACCAGAGACCCAGATTAATGTCTAACAAAAACACCTTGCCAGATATGGTAAATGAGGCAGTCGCATTGGATCAATCTTCAAAGTCATTCAATCAAAGCAGCTCCGACGAAGAACGTATTTATAAAACAAGCGATTTAAAACAAATATACTCTCGAACCATTTCTGAAAGTCCCTCTGGGAACGAATACGAAACAGACAGTTTAGAAAGGAACTCTAGCCAGAAGAGATTAAGAACTCCCGTTGAGTACTCCGATATTCCCTCTTCCCAAGCCAGTCCAAGTTTAAGCAATGCTTTACCGTTAGAGGAGGAACTTACAATGAGGAATGCAGTTTACAAAACGCATTCAAGTAGCAACAGCAATACTCCATCACCACAAAGAGAAATTCACGTTGATCAAAACCACTACGAGACGATTGGAAGAAAAAGTGAGACTGAAACAAAACCATGTGCGCCAAACAGCCAGAATAATGACTATAGTTTAGTAAGCGAAGTTTACGTCAACAATAATTATAACTTTGGTAGCACCCCAACTTCCCCGAGTGGTTCAGAATGTTCAATGGGTAGTCGGAAATTGGTCGCAACTACACACAATGACAGCGAAGAAAAGCCAGGATGTTTAACTATTGAAGTTAAGGATCCACCAGAAAATTATATTAAAATACATGAATCTGATGGTTTTGAACCAGACACATTGGACAGAAAACATCCTAAACATAAAAAAATAGTAGAATATATGCAATTTAGCAGAAATGACTTCGTTAAAGCTGTTAATAATGACGACAGTCCACCAAGCCAAAGAATACAACTTCGAAGCAGTGGCACTTTTTCAAAAAGCAACAATAAAGTTGAATATGCAACAAAATTTAACAGCCTTCGCAATGAATACGAAATGCGCAAAAACACCTATGACCGCCCCAAGATATCATCAACCACTTTCAACGAGTCGAAAATTTCAAATACAATTTACGATACCTGCGACAATGATGCTGAAACTGAACTTTGGAAAACAGAAGAAGGTCGCATATTGACATTAGAATTAAGACATTCTAAACGGCAGCGGCAGAGCACGCCGCCAACAATCAAACAGATAAAAAGTTTAGCCCGACCAGATATATTGCCGCCATTGCCACCGGCTGAAGAGATTCCAATTTATGAACAGCCAGCCACACCACCTCGCAGGGTAGAGATAGAGCGGCTACCCATTACAACACATCCAAAAAACGCGAATGGCAGAAGCCTCAGTCCGAGGACGTTTCACAAATCCTTGACAGTTGAATCTATTGCTTGTAATAATTCAATACACCGTGAACCGCAATGTGGACCTTCCTGTAGTCCAATGAGAGCTTCTGGCCAGTCAATATCCTCGGAATTTGATACTGATAATCAGATCAATACACCACGAAGATCGGGAGATTTCACAAGGAATTCCAAAAGAAGACCTTCGGGCAGAAGCAATATCAATACTAATACATTTGTTAAAAGTAGCAAAGACGATAACCATAGCAAGCCTAGGTTCAGAAAAAAGAAAGGTGTCAATGTTGAAGATTCAGGCTATTTGAGCAGCGATTCGACTAGTTCCAGACAAGTCCAAAGAAAGTTAGTTATTCCTATGGTAGTGAGTTGCACTGAGAGTGACGATACAGAGAACGAAGCAAGAAGCGAATCTGGTGCTGAAAGTGTTGAGACACATTCTGTTTATTTCGGCAGTTTTCGGAAACCTCAAATCAATGTGGACAATGGTAGCCAGAGTAGTAGTAATAACATTCGAAAGAGTGAAAAAGATAATACTAAGCGAACTCATAATTCTAGAGAAGGTTTATAGTAAAAAAATGTTATTAAATAAGTTTAGTGCAGTGGTGTCTAAGAACAAAGTGCAATAAGGTGTGCAATAATTGAATAAGTGTGTAATTTATAATAATTTTAAAATGTCATTTTATAAACTACTAAATCCTCTACCTACATTATGTACTTAAATATTAACATAGACATAAAGGCCGGATGTGCAATGCAATAATAGAATAAGTTTATTCGTTATACGAATTTAATTTAATGATAAGAGTAAGAATCATTTATGAAATACTATCAAACAGGTGTATTGTCCTGAGTAAGTAACAAAACAGAACACAAAATATTGCCATAAATACCGGAAATAAAGAATGAGTACGGCAACTTCCAAAAGAGACGCTGTTAGAGCTAACAGTCGATGGCTTTGCTATACAAAAACAAACATAGGCTTAAAATGATTCAACATTCGTAAAATAATATCAAGTGTACCTACTTAGGCCCGTATTCTGAAACAAAATCTGTATTTGAGTATAGATCTGAGTGACGTTTTTGTATGAACTGACGTTTTGAAATCTCTACTCAAGTACATACAGATCAACGCTTGAGTATGATTCTAGAATACGGGCCTTAAAGTGTCAGCAAAGCTTAAATATGGCAGGGTAAACACTTTTTTTTCACGTTTTTATTAATTAAACGAAGTATTTACTGGAGTTTTTTTGCACTTGTATTCATAAGTGAAAATCGCGACCAAAATATTTTTGAATTGTGCTATCTTGTTCTGTGTAAAGTAGACATATTTGGTGTCGTAGTCTACGTCGACGACGCGTCGTAGTTATATGATGAATGTCAGTTAAGTAAATCAATAGATTCAATAAATTTGAAAGAACATTTTTGTCCTTTGAGGAAGGGGCGAGGTTTTTAAACAGTAGGCCTACTACGCAGTTCTATTGAAGCACCTTCAATAAGATTATTAAACTTTACAACTACTTTAAAAAACTTGGTGTCAAACAATTCAGAAAACTAATCCATCTATTTGTCCGTGGAAACTAAACATTTTTGGATTTCATATATAAAAAACAACGCTACATTGAACACCAAATAAATGGACGAGTTCTGAAACAGAGGGCAGGGAAATACACCGAATATTAAATAATTAATACGTAGGTATTTACAATGTCTTAGTAGTTTAAACATTTTATTAATTAGTTTGTATGTTCCTGAAAGTTTTCCTTATTGTTTTTGTGAATATTAGTCCAATTTTTGACTTACAGTTATCATTTTTAATTCCTATAATTTGTTTAAATATAATATTTTGTATTTTTATGGATATTTTAATGTAAATACTAGTAAGAGGAGTCAGGCGGCAAAATTTAGCTTCCTAGTACCTGACAAACAATCGCGCTCCGGGGAGGAAATGATAATAAATGAGGCCTCTCTGTACAGAGCGCATTGGTATGGGTTGTGGCATAAGGCTCGTTGGGAACAATCAATCACGAACCCTTTTGTACTAAAACAGAGCTTTATAAACACTCTTTGATCAGCTTGATTTTGATGGGTTTACACCCACTGTTCTATCGCTTTCATCTTTGGCGATGATACGAGTACCTATCTACCATGATGCAAGTGACAGAAGTAGGTACCTATCCACAATGTAAATTAGTGTTAAAAAGCTGATGATTACACACATCACATTAGGGTCAAGTTGCTTGAGTGTACATCTCTGTTGTTTTTTTTGTGGGATCATTACAATTTTTTACAAAAATAAAAAAAATCCGAATATATTCACAAGTGTCAATTGACGAAAACGAGTAGAATCATAATATATGTAAAACAATTAGAAGCTGGGCTAAGATACAAACATTTAGCTAAAATTAGTATGTGTCTAACCACTCAAGCGATAGTATACGATAGCAAATCTCTGGTAGAACAGCTGTCTTATGTCTTACGTTGACTGTACGTCCGTATATTTTTCATTTAGTTATAAATAACATTTCACACACTTAACATTTATGATAATTTTTCACTGAAAAAAGAATTAAGATTGTTTGTTGCCAACAGTCGGGGATCTTCTTTCGGTAATGGGACCATTAGTAGTGAAACTTAATTATATTATTTAAGTTTAAGAATAGCTGACATAATGGTGCTAAGAAACACGAATGGATAACCGGGTATCTATTTTTATAGTTTTTGAATAACGTATGATTGACTGTTGTAAATTTATTAAGTTTATACTCGTGTTATGCATTTTCGTGCTGTGCAGCAAGAACAGCTCAAGCGAAAATTGTGGACATCTCACGAATTTTCTCATGTCCAATATATAACTACGATTTGAAAGAGATGACGCGTGAGAAAATTTCAAAAAGTTCATAGCAATAACAGCAATAACGTATGAATAAACAAAATATATTTTTCTCTTATGTTGATAGATCTGTGTATGTATGTTTCGCTCTAGGTAGCAGAGCTGTGAATGACTGTGCTTAGGTATAAGACATTTTCAATAATATGTAATTTGATGTGCTCAATTAAGTTTCGTAATTTATTCGATGTTAATTTAAGTTTTCTGTACATTATTTTCTTTACAGCCAGTATTTATAAAGTATGGCTATTTTAAATACACACATCATCGTGGTCTAGGGATATTTCAATTGAACCTAAATAACTAAAATTCTATTAACTTTTTGTTAAGACACCTACACATTAAAATGAACCTTATTTAATAGCATATCTAATCTGATAAATAAACTTTTAGATAAACTTAAATTTAAAAAAAACTTAGAAAAAGAGGAAAAACTCAGACAAAATTTCAATCTTAACTTTATTTTTGAAACATCAAACCTAAACAAAACAACTATTTTTATCTTATAAAAATTGTTGAAAACTTAAAATTAATAATCCGTGGATCCACCTTAGACTCTCCTGACACATCTGCAGCGGTTCTGTATACTCAAAACAAGGGTGTCAATATCCTGTTGTGGAATATTGTCCCAAGTCCTGCTAAGATGCAAGAAAAGGTTTTCATGCACAATATCTTCAGGGAAATACCTAAGAGCTCTTCTCTGAAGCATATCCCAGGCATGCTCAATAGGATTTAAGTCAGGGGATTATGCAGGCCAGTCTAAAGCTTGGATATCATGCTGTTGTAACCAACTTGTAACGATACGCGCCGTATGTGGACGGGCATTGTCGTGCATTAGCTGGAAATTTTGTCCCATTTGCTGTCTGTGGGGCAAGATTACAGTCTCTAGCACCTCATCTCGGTATTTTAGAGCAGTCATATTGCCTTGTATACAAACGAGGTCCGTTCTACCACCGAGATGAATTCCTGCCCAAACCATAATCGTGCCACCTTGATATGCATGAACTTGTTGTAAGTGCTGCAGTCGATTCCAACGTCCAGGTTCTCTTCAAACGCGTACTCTTCGCGAATCAGGATGAAATCCAAACCTGGATTCATCAGTGAAAAGCACAAGTGACCATTGAGAATGGTTCCAGTTTTCGTGTGCAATAGCCTATTGTAATCTTCGTCCTCGATTGCCTCTCCTTAGCGCTGGTAACCTAAGTGGCCTACGAGCACGTAGGTTGACTTCATGCAGTCGTCTTCTCAAAGTTTGACCGCTTAGCAAACCATACTCTCTCTGTAGCCTTTGAACCAATTGCATCGCCGATACATTTGGTTGACTTCGTGCAGCATTTACTATGAATCGGTCCTGTACATGTGTTGTAATGCGTTGAGGTCCTCGGTGCCGTTTCACCACTTCCCCCGTGACACGATGCCTTGACCAAAGCCTGGATATAACGCTCTGACTGGTCCTCATGGCTTCAGAAACCGCAATTTGGGTAGCGCCAGCTTGAATCATGTCCACTGCTGTGAGCATTTCGTTCCTGGTCAAGTTTCTACGTGGCATGATTAAATGAACACCGGAGATGCGTTTAAAAAGATTTATAGAAATTTATGGAGTTTTAATCAAGTTAGAAGTTCGTGAGGATTTACTTCTTTGGAAGAAATTCAATGAATGCGAATTTGATCTTAAAACAAAACCTTTTATATACAAATTTGAATTAAAAAAAGGAAATTATGATTGTTTTTATAATCTGTCATTAATAGTTTTTTTTATAAGGCCAGTACTTTTTAAGTTATTTAAAAAAGTTTTATATATCCCTAGACCATGTTGTTGTGTAATTAGATTTTTATTGATTTATGATTAAATCATAAACAATGTTATTATTTAAGCAGTAATTTATATCTTGTTTAGTTTGTTATAGTAGGTAGTTGATATTGCATCAGATAATTTTCTATTTCAATGAAATTATATGTGAAATGTAGGTACAGAGCTTGAAATATATTTTGTATATCTACTAAACCTTGGTGTAAGCCACTCAAATAAAAGTTTTTTTTAAATAAAATAGATTTTATTTCCATAAAAAACGCTAGCAACATAGATGTTCACGCTTACATAAATCACAGCCTTCATGCACCTTGAAATACTTAGTAATACTTGTTCAACACAGTTTTTAAGTCTTGTAGTAGCAGTATAAGCTATGTGGGGAAAATAGCTAAAAATAATCTTTTTGAGTAGAAAAACTTATTAAAATCATCCAAAATTAAAACATAGGTCTAAAAACAGGAAAGGCGGCAATGTCTCCACTATAATATTTAGTCTCAAATTTTAGAAACAATTTATTATATTTTTTAAATCTGTTTCTTATAACAGTAAACTTATGTGCTTATAGTCCAGTCAACCAGACCCGTAAGAATTTAACAACAAACGGATGGAAGACCACCGTTTAAAGACAGGTATACAAACGATGACAAAGAACTAAGAAGACATTAAAGCTGAAATATTCGCTCTCGTTACTAACGAGCAGCTAGAAAAGTTGACGAGCAACGTCACAAAGGAGCCACAAATGCTTCCAGTCACAACGCGTACAGTAGGGCTTTCGACTGCCAACCTACTTTTCACATCACGCCAATACAGGCACAATCTCGAAATGCCAAATATATATGCAATGTACCGCGTACTCCTTGGTGCCGTTGAAGCCAAGATCATAAAACTAAGAAGAGAATCTGGCTCAATGCTTCGAAATTCCGAAGCTATATATGATCATCGACCTGCAAGAGCGAATTTCATTGAAGACGTGTCACGTTTCAACGCTTTACCACCGCAAATGAAGATGATGTTAGACGCTTTAGGCGTTATTACTGACAGCAATGACATTGCCTATCTCCCAGTGATAGCAGCAATGCGCAGAGACGTGAATGGCAACTTGCAACCACGCCCCGAGACAACACTTTTGTCTAATCTTAGAGAGACAGTGTAGGAATTGTCTGACCCAGACACCCCACTTGACATTAGGGAGCGATACCATGCAAATAATCCTATACCTGGAGCCCTCTGGACACGAGATCACGTACCTACTCCAAAACCCCGATGAGATTATACCAGCTGAGTATAATATAAATGAATCCATCGGTAATGACATCCTCGGACTGACACCCTTTATGAGTGCCTTACAGAAAGTGGCACCTAAGCTAGTAGGCGGGGCTATAGAAAATAAAATATCTGGGAAGCGATCTATATTGGTTTCAAACCAAATGAATAATTTAAAAGCCCCCGATCGCAACGTCGACGAAGATATTGATGCATACACTCGTCGATGCCATGCTGAAGGCGATGTAAGAATGTTCTCATATGGAACACAGATAACGCCAGCAGAAAGATTGGAAGGACAAATAATATTGGTTGGCGAATGTCCTAACGTAGTCAATCTACCTAGATTACAACACAGTAATAATAATGGCCTAGGCTACGAATTATTTTGGATGGGAAAGTCGAAAGCAGAAAGTTTGACTTAGGAACTTTGTTTTGACTAGTTAGGAGATAAACATACTAAAAGTCCTTACCCCTCCAAGGTGAGCCCGAAGTGGGGGGGGGGGGGGGGGGGGGCTAAAGAAGGTCCCGTTTTTTTGTTTTTTTGCATATATCTCGAAAACGGTGCGTTGTACGAAATTTTGTTGTACCACATAATGAAAGCTGATGAAATTCTCTACAACTTTGGCTGTCTCTATCATCAATCTTTGCCAATGTTCAAAAATGTGTTTTACATTCTTTTGTTTTCTGTCATACATTTCTTATTAACTTTTCTCAGCTGCGATCGCAGATTTCAGGATACTATATTATTAAAAAAATTAACATAAAAAACAACTTCAAACATACTTAACACATTAGCTGCCATGGGGTCACCGGTGACCCGCAAACAATAGATTTTCTATTGTGTCTGCTTTAGCGGCAGTCAAAGACTTAAGGCAAATTTAAGACTTATATGGTTTTCTCATAGATGCCACTGTCAGAACTAGACCAAATGAATCAGCAAAATCGGTTCACCCGGTCAAAAGTTCTGAGGTAACAAACATACTACAGATACTCCTACAAATGCTACAGAGAATTTAACTAATTTTTGAAAATCTACCATTTTTCGAAGCTCATAGCTAGGCAAAGATTGGTGATAGATAAAAAGTGTGAATGCTAAAGTTGTAGAGAATTTCATTAGCTTTCATTATGAAGTACAACAGAATTACGTACGACGCACCGTTTTCGAGATGTACGCAAAAAAAACAAAAATGGGACCTTCACCCTCG
Organism: Udea olivalis; assembly: GCA_947369235.1. Lineage (NCBI taxonomy): Eukaryota > Metazoa > Arthropoda > Insecta > Lepidoptera > Crambidae > Udea > Udea olivalis. The sequence continues at coordinate 11,293,532 of OX376359.1, forward strand.
GGCTCACGTCGGAGGGGTAAGGACTTTTAGTATGTTTATCTTCTAACTAGTCCAGACAAAGATCCTAAGTCAAATTTTCTGCTTTCGACTTTTCCATCAAAAATCATTCGTTGGCCATTATGATTAGTGTGTTGTTATATTTTGATTTGTTACTATGTTCAACGGAGGATATAAAATTCTCAGTCATAAAACGTTTTTGTACAAATTAAATAATAGTAGATGCATCATCTAATCCATAACCATTTGAACATCTGATGTTGCATTTGTAGTCAAATCCGAGTCATCTATCTTCAAGCTCTTCACTCCTTTGAAAGCTTCATCAAGCATTTTTTTCCTGAATTCCAAATAAGCTGGCAAACCGCCAGCAAAGAAGTCTATTTCAGAGCCAATTTTACTTTTTATTTCCATATCTTTGCTCACTTCCATATTAGTCATGCAGTTGTCGAAATATTCAAGTAGCAAATCAGTTTGATTCATCAAGGATGATGCATAGTCATCATAGTTAACTTTTGGTGCTGTTTTTGAAGTTTCTTCTTCACGTTTTGAAGGTTTTGCTGACTTAGGACTAATTTTAACATTGGGCGTAGTAATAACGATTGTGTGTGGCATTGCATCGTGGATGTAATGTATGAGCACTACTAGTTGGGTTGTTGATCTGAAAACAAAAATAATTATAATGATAAATAACTTTAACAATATTGTCAGCAAACAACAAGGCAATGAAAAAAATACACATATTCATAGTACATATTTAAGGCCTAGCATTAAATTGTAATTAGAGCCAAATAATGCTCAGCGTCATCTTAAGAGCGTTTGCTGGGGGTGGATCGAAAGCGTTGCATTTTTGTAAGATTTTTGTGTTTTTTTTTTAATTGAAATAAAATCTATAATTTATCTCTCTATCATCGTCTGCATAATACTTTATAAAAACACACTGAACCGTTCAAAATTTGATAATTATTTGCTAAATAAAATAAAAAAAACGTTTTTTATTATTAAGATGCAGTCGATAAAAGAGATAAATTATACTTAAAATTGAATTCAGCTACACGATAATCTTCAAAAATTGCGACGTTTACGATCTACCCCCAGCAAACGCTCTTACGCCCAACTTACGAACCAGAAATAGGGCTTGCATGTAGACAAAGACATTCTGTTTACTACGAAATTGATACTATTTTGATAACTAAGAATTGCGTACTTGAAAATGCTTAACTTGGCACTTTTCACAAAGCAACATTCTTAATGAAAAGTATCAGTTACATCACTACGCCATGCCCACAAGGGAAGGGCTTATGCCATTTCCCTAACGCAGGAATAGTCTCACTGCACTTAAAGACCCTTTTTAAGACCCTTTATTAATAAACTTTAAGACGCTTTGATACTTACGTTGTATATGCAAATACTCTATAGCAATCATTAGCTACACAGTCTTCTCCAAAAACCAACATGCATCCATTTACTATGTGGTATGGAGACTTTTTGTAAATAATAGTTCTGTCTGTGTTTGCCATCTTTTCCATTTGCAGTTGGGTGGCGAAAGTCTCTGGAATCATCAAACTTGGTTCATCCTGTTTCTTCACGTGTCTCAGAAGTAGTTCAGTCCGGATTGTAGTGGCCACAATTGCTAATGATAGCATTTCATCTAAAAAATATTTTTATTTTAAAAATATATGCAGGCAAAATGCAGTCATGGTGTTAAATAGTAATGATAAATATCATTGTGTTACGACTTACGAGGTACCTGACAGAGAATTAAGACAGGGGCGTCTCCTAGAACACCTCGACTCAAGGCAAGTTAGATAAGATCGTTTCCTGAATTGACTCAACCGGTAATCGAACCCGGGATAGCCAATGCGAGAAAGCGTGTTACAGCGCGCTACGCCAATCGTGTCTTTAAATAGCCCAAATAGTTCAAAAGATTTAAACAATAATAGTTTTTAAGTTCAATTTGTTTTATATTGTGAACAAATTCATTAGTGAGAACCTTAATACATCTTTTTCTTCGCTTAGCAAAAATATCTTCTCTCTTACATCCAAATAACCTACCTAAATTATTCCCCGTAAGGGCATTAAATTCTTCAGCCATTGTATCAACACTAGTAAGAACAACACGTTTGAATGGTATTACATGGTCTCTTTCTTCTCTTTTATATGCAATAACTCCATCAAACTCCATTTTATTTAAGTAGTTTTTAGATATTTCATCGATATCAATAACTGTGACTGTAGCAACATCGTTATCACTAATGAGACTTTGAGTTTTCTTTTCCCTCCACCCAGGAGAAGCTTTAATCCTCTCGTAGAGTTTTGTTACGTAAACCATAGTTTTTCTGTCTGTACCATGCAGAAGAATGCGGATGTCTTCAATGGGCCTGAAAAAAAAACATTAAGCACTTAGATATACTATACATGAATACATGGAATTATTTATTTATTATTGTTGATGTAAAGGGTTACATAATCATAAACAGTGTCACAAAGAAATATATGATGGTATTGACTAAAAAATCATAACATGTTCTGTGTATTGGAAAACAAAATACCTTTAGCATTTAACTAAGTTCAGATTTTATCCATGGCTCAGGCAATTCATAGGAATTTAAATTACCTTAAGTTCATAAGTAGGTTAAATAAAGCTATACTCCATTAATTACAGCATTAGACAGAAATTAATAGGTTGTTTTTAGGGTACACTTTATGGCAATAATACAATAAACATTATTACTTCTAGAATTAAAGTATATTTATTAAAATCTACTTATATAGCAGCTGTGACACTTAAGTGTTCTCATTTAAAGTAAAGTAACTTCAGGATTTATGAGGCTTTTGCTTTTTTAAAATAAATTATTTTATCTTGCATAAAACTCTATTGTCAATGTTAAAAACCTAAAAGAAGCAGGGGTTGAGTATCCAAACACATTTTTACTGTCACTATAACTCTATCAAATCTAAAATGTAACATAATCCTTTCATACTTTGTGGCAGAAGGGGTTTTCAATTTTGCCAGGTTATACTCAGGTATGTCATCCGGCATTGCAACATTAAATGCAAATTGTCATTCATTTTAGCACCCCTGCTTCTATGAGCCTCTTATTTCTAATGTTATTATGAATGGAGTATAGTTAACCTGAGCCTTTTTACTTTACTTGCTAGCAAATAATCTTTCTTTTATACTTGCAAGCAAAGAAATCACACCACTCATGTTTTTTTTGGTTCTGTCGTTACTATTTTAAAAAACATTTACATTAGTTCATGGGTAATATCTAAGCTATAAGACCACCTCACTAACCACTCAAACTTCCGGAGACACCTTTCCAGACATTTGAATGGCTAAGGAAACTATTCCCTAAAAAATAATAGTATTGATATAGGCTTTGCATACTTACACAACATTGTTGATATAAGATATTATTAATGCAATAACAATTTTCTTATTACACATTTTAACCCACGGTGTCAGAGATTTCACTCTTAGTACTTCATCCACCTGAAATGGAATAGATTTTGCAAAGAATATTACAAATTGAATATAAACCCCAGGAAATAAACACTTTCAACCATACATTAATTTTTCACTGGTAGTTTCAGCGCTTCTGAAAGGTATTTACTAAATATAATTAGGATCTAATCTATTATGACTGTTTGTATTTTTGACCCCAACAAGGTTTTAAATGCATATCACCTATCCAAATTTCACAATTAAATTTACTCTAGGGAATTTTGAGACCCTTTTTATCTCTTACCTTAGTTGAGTTACCATTAAAAACTGAATCTTCTGTATTTGGATGTATCTTCTGATATGAAGCAAGTGCAGCTACTTGGCGGAGGCTCAAAAACTCTTTTAAAGTATTTTCATTACACTTTACACTGTACTTGGCCTGAGTCAACTTTCTCATTAGCTCAGTAAGAATGGGCAGAGAGTCATCTGCATTCAATGCATTTAACACAGATGCTTTATCACCTAAATCCTCAAAATTATCATTAAAAACCAAAGGCACAGCATCATCCTTAATAACCACTTTCAATCCACCTTGGCCTCTACACACAGCATCTTCAACACCATATCTCTCAACATTCTGCACGCGACGATGAATCTCAGGCTTCTCTTTCCGCGACACAATAGTCAACTCATCTCCAGCTATCACCAAATAAAATAAATCACAATTGCCATTCCTGACAATCTTTACATCTGTAGGTTGATAACGACCTTCTAAGTTCAAGGAATTCACGAGACCTCTTCTGAAATACTCTTTTATTTCACCGTTGGAGGTGCCAACAATAAGATCAATTTGTTTTTGGTCTCTCGGGTGGTGATCATAAAAAACAAAACAAGTTACCTCAATGAGCACGGATGCAGGAAGCAATCTGGTTAATTCTGGGCGTATGCTATCGGTTATATGGGGCATCGTGATTTATCTTCAAGAACTCTATATTAACAAAATTTATTATTTACGAATTTTTCAATGTTTTTCCTACTTAATAATCCCGCGCCGCGTGTTGTTCTCGCTTTGTTTGTTTTCTTCTTGCCTTGCTTGTCGGTCCTGTCAGACGTGCAATGTCAACCTTGACAGACATCTAGGGTTGCGCGTTAAAATAACGAACGGTATGTTGTTCAAATAACACCGCATTATTAAAAGCATTGAATTTTTTTGATGGTGGGATATATTTGACGACACGATTGGCGTAGTGTGCTGTAGCACGGTTTCTCGCCTCGATTTCCGTAGTGGCTCGGGTTCGATTCCCGGTCGGGTCAATTCAGGAACGATCTTTTCTGCATCAACTCGGGTCTGGGTGTGCTGTGAGACGACCCTGGCTTATTACCTTGTTGGTACCTCGTAACACAGTGATATTAATGAGGTGTGTTGTGTGGCGCATATATCGGTCTGCAAATAGTTTGTCTTAATGAATGGATTTTTTTTTATATATTATTTTTTTATAATTATTCATGCAAAGGACTACTTACATCAATTTGAGAAAAAAAACCTACTTGAATACGAGGAAGGATTCCCTTATTATCATCCTTTTCTTGCCTTCTTCGGAAAAGTACATATCACTTTCTGAGTAAGCACACCACACCGGAATCATTTGGCTTACCTGCATACGTGTGCTGACGACTTCTACCTGCTGCTGTTGCTGCTTTGGTGTGGACCTCCTCAACAAGTGGCTCTCTTTGAGCATAACTGTTTTGCGGCTCGGTGCTACTTTAAGAACCCTAACCCTGAGTTCCTTATTATAACACTATTACTTGAAACTTAAACGTTTCATTTCCTCTACCTAAAAAGGAAAATGTCACGCCATTGATTTTTGAACCGGAAAGTTTCATCTTTGCAAATTGAAAGAAGGATGGATGAAAATTGTAATTGGATAGTGGAATTCCAGGTAAAGTATTGGGAATACTGTTTTTTTTATATATATTGCCCTGACGGGCAGACCTCACCAGCCATTAGAATTAACAAATTCTACTGTATTTTTAGGAATAACTTTAGATTCTAAGTTACAATGGGGTCCGCTTAGCCACTAAAGTGCTTTCTGCAACCACGGTTGCATGAAAACAGACGTCCAAAGTGCAAAGTGGGTCGCTTCGTATACTCAACAGGCTCAAATAACTGAATCACTGGGCCGTTTCTTTCCTTTTCAAAAAAATTAAATAGACTATGGACAAATGCATCACTCAAAGTCATGCGTTCGTTAAAATAAATTAAAGAATTTTTAAATGACAGTGACAGATTAAGCTTGGTGAAAACTGGCTGCCGCTTATCGTGGATGATTAATATGACGTGTTCGTAAATTCCTTAAAAATGCTAGAATTATGTATTAGTGAAGGTGTTGTATATCAAAATCATCTTCAGTGGACAAATTGGTAAACCAATTTTTTTTTTGCTGATAATGTGACTTTTTTATTATTTTTATTTACTTGGTGATTCCTAATAATTAATACCATGTTTCTTACCAAATATTAAAGATAGGAAACGTATCTTTCTATAGCTGAACATATTGTTATTCTATTTTTAAACATTTATTTATTTTTAGACATTTATTTAATTAAATCTGCAGCTGAACCCCACACAGTAGACCATACGACATAACACTATGAAAGTAGCTAAAATATACTAGTCTTGCTGTTTCAGTATCAGTCAAGATTTTTAGTTTTCTAACAGCACAAGCAGCGTAGCTGAGTCTTCCTGCCAGGGCCGTTTTAGAATCCAATCAGTCTCTGATTTTTTTAACTTGGCCAATATGAATACCATTTAGAGAATATTCGTATTTACTGATCAGTTTTTTTTAGTGAAAGTTATACATTTGTTGAGATTTAGTTCTAGTTTATTATTGTTACAATACATAGTGAAATTATCTAAGTCTTCTTGTAGCAGTTGATGATCAGAGAAGCTCCTGATCGTCCGGTAAATTTTAAGGTCATCAGCGTACATCAAAAAAATACAGTGCTTAAAACAGTTGTTTATATCATTATTGAATAAGATGAATAGAAGGGGACCCAATATTGAGCCCTGAGGAACACCAGAAGTTATGGAAACTATATTTGATTCATGTCCACTAATTACAATCTTTTGCGTACGATTTGTTGCGTAAGATTTAAACCATCTCCATAAGTTTCCGCGAATAGCGTTAAAATCAATTTTCTCTTGCAGTATTTTGTGGTCTGCTCTGTCGAATGCGTTCTTAATGTCTGTTCAATGTTCATTCACGTCCATCTTTTCTAATATTTCGGTGGTGTAAACTAGGAGGTTAGTTACAGTGGATTGCTTACGAACAAACCCGTGTTGCTCTGGAAGAATAATATGATGAAGAAGTGGGTATACGTTGCTAAGTATTAGCCTCTCAGCTTCGACACAGCTGGGAGGATAGAAATAGGTCGGTAGTTAGTTACATTTTTCTAAGTCCCCTCTTTGGGCACGGGCACGATTCTAGCTGATTTCCAAACAGGCGGGCACACACCTTCACTTAAACACTTGTTCAACAAACAATGCAGTGGTTTACATCTGTAAATAACCGCCGTAAATAAACACTATCTACTACCGAGACTATCTAGTCTCGGTAGTAGATAGTGTTTTTGAGGAATAGAGATGGAATGTTTTGGCTTCTTTGGTAGTATCTAAGGTTCAAGCTCTTTTAAAACTTCATCAGCTGAAAAATTCAAGTCAGAAGTCAAATTTTCAGAATGAGCTTCAAGATTTAGGTTGTTGATGTCATCAATACTTATAATAATCACAAACACTAGTTGGCTGAAATACTGATTGAAAGAAATATAATATAGAAATATAATTGTTTACCATAACTGCTATTTCTCAGTAACATAGCAGCATATCTAGTTATTGGAATGTAGTCGTTATTGCCACCTCTCTGAGCGGGCCACTCACATCAAACACCTGCCGCAGGCCGCAGGGGGGCAATCTAGTAGACCCGTAGCGCTAGGCTTTTTGAGGTCTTAAGGTTCAAAAATTCTTAAGTTGCATATTTCCTGCCTTCAGATAGAATCGTATTTATGAAGCATAATAAAGCGTTTTGTGTCACATCTGACTGTCGCTTAATCATCAGCAATTCGATTATTTCGACTGCAGCAATTAACAACGTCGTAAGTGAAAAATCGTTACTTTTCAATATGGCCGCTTTAATTTCGCTATTCTGGTTTTACGAGAATAAAATTGCAATAAAACCATAAATTGAAACGAAATTTGGTACGGTGTAATAGTTTTGAGTTCTCTAAGAAATGAAAAGGTCAAAAGGTATATTAATACGTTGAAAAGGTAAAAAAAGGCACATGCTACGTTATTACCCGTAAGAGAACCAGTTTACTATGTCGGAAATGGGACATACTACGATGTCAATGGGACTTTTTTTCTTCGTTATTGTCGGAAGTGGAACATCCTACAATATTTATTGGAATGTTAATTCTCGATCATGTTGGAAGTGGGACATAGCACATTGTTCACCGGACTGTCTATTCAATATCACCGAGTTACCACATGCGTGATCTTTGTTAAATTCAGTTCCCAAGGCTTTATTCATTTTTAGGTTATCTTGTTTTCACCCATATCCTGTTGACCAGAACTAACTCACATTACTAACAATGTTAATAAAAATGCAATCTAAGTAATGATCCCGTGAAAAATCAAATGAGTTAAAAACTTAGCTATCATCATTAGCTCACAATTAAAACGACTTTCAGTTAGTAATAAAACAACGTAATCAGTTAGTTCCATAAGTAAAAAATAAATAACTTTTTAAAACTTAAAACACTGCAAAAAATCTCAAGTTATTATAAACTAAATAGGAAAATAAAAAAAATCTTCTATCATTAATCGCAAAAGCTCAGGAACTTTCATTGTGGCAAGTAATAATTTTTAATATAAAAAGATTAATTATTAGGATTTTAAACAGTTACTTGATTTGTTTAAAAATCAATACTTCAACAACTTAAACAACATACTACTAAAAAAACAACACGAATTGGAAACTTCAATGAAGTTAATGCGACTAAACTAATAAACAATCTTGTCAAAGTAAATTTCTATGTATAATAAACAAAAAAAACATTTTTCCTTTTGTTCCAACTCCTTAATAATCCTACAATAACTTTAATCACAGCCTAATAATAATCATGGCACTTTGTTTCATTAGCAGGTACATAATCTAATTTATATATGTAAATAATTAGTCCGAATCATCATCTTGGGTATGAATTAAATTATTATTATCAGTTTTAAGCAAGCTGAAATAAAAATCATGCAAACGTTCGGGTATAATTCCAGTTTTACAAAGGTCTGTCAAATCCTTGTTTGTCTTTATTGATTGGTAAATGTCCATCATAAGCCCGTTTCAAATTAAATTCATTTGCTAAACGTTGTCTGTTTCGCTCGCTCTAATTACAATGACTGTTTTTGCATCATCATCTAAATCGTACTTGTACTCTATACGATCATACTGTTCAGCCCTAAGTTTGACCTCCCCTAAGGCGGTCCACATAACTTTTTGATTTGCCGTATTTTTCGTCCAGTTTCTATTAACAAGCAACGCTTTAAAATCGAAGATATCCTCTTGCTTTACCTCTTTAACTATGTAAGGGTTACCTTCAGATTTGGCCCGCCGAAGTAAACAATACCATACCAAATTGATTTATGGCGGCAAGACCGTTCAATTGTAGAGTGGACGCTGTCTCTCTCGTTTTGAGTGTGGCCCTTTTGTTATGCTCATATCGTCCTCTCCTATCTTCTTCAACCACAGTGTTACCGTCGTAATTTTCCCATGCCTTGCTTACTAGACGCTCTCCTAGTGATATGGTGTTAAGAAACATAGTCTTGCAAACCTTTACTGCTTTTTTATCAGCATCCGGAAGGAAATACTGAAATGTGTTTTGTCATTATGCTTTTTCACTTCGGTAGTTTGACGACGTTTTGGATTTTTTTTGTATTTTTAATGACAAATTCCCAGTGCAGTTCTTTTTCCCCTAAAAACCAAAAATATTTTAAAATACGTAAACGGTCTTCATGAGATAGCTTCTGATTACATTTGAATCGACATTTATCAGTACACGGATCTTTCAACTGTTTCTCTTCTATTACGTTACCCCTTTTTGAAAAAATGTTTCTCCGGTGTTCTTCTTTAGTTTTCTCTGAACTGACAACCATCTATCTTTATGACTTAGGCGTTTCTTCCCCTTATCAGTTTTAAAAACCTTTGTCCTGGAACTAACTTATGAAGATGGCGTAGGAACGTTACTGACAGTAGAAACCTCAGAACAACCATCTGGTGTTCCTATGTTTTCATAATCTACCTGTGGTATTGTAATGCGATCTACACACGAAGCACAAAATTGACTTTCACAGACTTGCTCGTGTAACTAAATAAGTGATGGCATCGGTGTAGTGTCTAATATCTCCTTAGACGATATCCCTATCACGAGCGTCAACGGTAGGTACATCAGAAATGGGGGTGAGCAGTGTAATGTTTGAGGTCACTGGATCTAAGGCGTAAGAACTGTTTTCTGATAGGTCTTTGTTGTTATTGCTGAATACATCTCCTAGCAGGTTTTGTAACTATATAAGATCCTCTTGAAACTCTTTAGGAAGTGGAGATTCTTCTCCTTAAAAATGATAAAATAATACAATTTGCGCATTTGAGATTTTAAACAATATGATACTTATTGATACTTATATTCAAAGCAAAATAAAAATCTCGACCCTTATCATAGACAAAAACGAAAGTAGAAGAATATAATTTATTAAGAGTTTAGTATATTAGAGAACAGTAAGTAGAGTAGAGTAGATTAGAGTACAGTAGAGTAAACGTAATCCCTATTACCTTGTTTGCCATGATAAATGGCATATACTATACCATATTATGCAGAACTATAGTATTCAATTAATAATAATAGTATTGCTACATACATCCTAGCACTATTTATGAAATACAAATAATAATGTTGGTACTACCACATCCAACGAAAGCTTCTAAAAGATAAACAGATATTAAAGTCAGAAGTTCCATATCCGACAGATGCTAATTTGAGATGAACACGTAACTAAGTCAGTTATACCATATCCGACAGTATTTAACGAAACCTAAACAGGCAATAATGTAGGATATGTAACATCCGATACAAAAACTAAAATGAAAACTCATTAACAATGTCGGATCTGACACATACTACAATGTTAACTGTCCTAGTATAGTTTATTACACTTTCGTGAGAATAATGTTTTCAAAAACATAGAAAGTAAAAATGTCTTATTTTATAATATTTTTAAGCTGAAAGTAAATTTTTAGACACTTTTACTTACGAATTTTTGTTTTTTCTTAAACGTTGTTAAACACGAGTGTTGGGCTAAATTTGTATGGACTGAAATATCTTGCGCTAAAACATGTTGCTGCACTAAATCTAACATTAGTTTAGACCGAGACATAATTACAATACTTAAAATAGCATTAATTGTATTAATTCTATCAACTGGAAGAATGAAATAACGAGCATGCTCACTTCCCGCTAACTAAGTATGAACTGGTAGATCCGCGCAGCGCACAGGTATCCTTGCCCCGCGTGCACCCCGCAGACAGCGTCGCAACATACCTACCTACAGTATTAATCGCGCGCTCTGATAATATCCGACTTTTTTCTAAGTGAAAACTTGAGAAAGAGTAATATTTGACATTTAAAACTTTGTGAGGTGAAAGATAAACCTATTAGAAGACTTCTAATAAAATAAAATAAAAATCCCCAAAATGTAGTTCCTACTATGTTAATTGCTGCAGTCGATTTGTATGCCATACTTTTTATTCAAAATAAAACTACCAAAATTGATTTAGTTAAAAAAGTTATAGTATTTGACTGGCCTGTTGGCGCAATGGCAGCGATCCTGCCTTTAGCGCCGGAGGTCGTGGGTTCGATCCCCACCCATGACAAATATTTGTGTGACGAACATTTGTATTTGATGTGTGTCTGGGTGTTATTATCTATTTAAGTATGTATTTAGAAATATTTAAGTATGTTTATCAGTCTCTGGCGCCCATAATACAAGCTCTGCTAAGTTTGGGGTCAGATGATCTCGGTGTGAATTGTCCCAGATATTTATTTATGCATTATTTATTTATATCTAGGATAGCCTGCGGAGTGTGCAAACCTAATTGGGTATGGGAACAATTATTTTTTTATTTTTATATATATTTTAAATACCTTTTACTATTTTATGTAACCATACTGCTTTCACCGTATGATGATATCCCTGACAGTTTATAATTGTCAATTAAAGTGCTGTAACGAATGTAATTTAATCGAGTTGGCAAAAAAAATGGAATCAGATTTACCGATTTTGAATTTTTAAATAAATTCTTAATAAACGGGTTATGGCTATTAAGTAATAGAAAAAAACGCAGTATCTCGAAAATAATAGTTAAAAAATTGCACACAAGGCAGATGCACTGGTACTGATGCGAATGACGTGATTACAAATTACAAAATGGTCGCTCCTATTCATCGATTTTTGTCGATTCAGTAGTGTCAATACACTATTGAATGGTGTTCCTTTTCACGCATCAGGCGCTGTAAAGTTAAATTAGTTTTATTTCAAATACTTCATTTAATAACGGTTAATGATTATAACAATAATTTACTTGATAAGATTTAAAAGAACAATAGTTTTTTAATAGTTTATAACATTTTCTTTTGCCAGTTTATTTTTATTTTGTTTGAAATAGTATGCGTGACACGGAATAATAAAGAGCTGTCAGGCATATTTTAATACAGTGAAAATAGTTTAATTTGAATATTTCGTTGATCTAGCCGGTAGTTATTTTTTTTATTAATTTTTAAACATTGCGAACTCATGACGTTACAAATTCACTTAGTGTTCCCACATGTGTTTTTTCCCGGATTCGTGGTAAATAAATTATGAGGAGAAAACTACTGATTTACTGCACTTACGATTGAAACAGAGCTCGCCGTTCATCATGAGAATGTGAGAAGTAGATACTTTAGATACAATTCATTTTGCCAAGTTCTGAAACCAAGCCCTACCTGAAAGTGTTGGGATTATAACGAATGGCTATTTTAAGTCCTCCATACTCGTCTGGGCAATGACGTTTACGTATTATTAAAAATAACATTGTGGAAAAATATATTTCACCTCGGGGAATTTTAAATCTGCTATCTGGAAACCCCATTAATACTATGCAGGAGAATCACCTACTTACCTAAAAGCCTTACGTATGATACAGATCGCGTCATTTGATTGGTTGATGGATAGGTTTTAAACTAATCACGTGAAAGGACGTATATACGACCCAATAGGTTCCTATTGTGAGATGTCAATTTGATTACCGTCAAGAGTCCAATAAGAACCATAATATACTCTTTGCGGACGTTGGCAAACTGGGGTCATTCATTTGACCCCAGTTTGCCAACGTATTTAATTAAAAATATCCTTTATATCCTATCCTTTTAAACATGTTAAATATTTAAATGAGGTATTGATTGAATAATAATATTTATTTGACTGGCCTGTTGGCGCAATGGCAGCGATCCTGCCTTTAGCGCCAGAGGTCGTGGGTTCGATCCCCACCCATGACAAATGTTTGTGTGACGAACATTTGTATTTGTTGTGTGGCTTGGTGTTATTATCTATTTAAGTATGTATTTAGAAATATTTAAGTATGTATATTGACCCAGATATAAAATATACGCCAGACAACACACCTCTTGTCATGATCTCGAAGTAGGGATAAATATCCCCGTATAACGAGGTACCAGACAAGGAATTAAGCCAGCGGCGTCTCCCAGCAAACCCAGCCCCGAGTTAATTTAGAAAAGATCGTATCCTGAATTGACCCGACTGCTAATCGAACCCGAGACACCACAGAATTCGAGGCGAGAAACCGTGCTACAGCGCACTACTCCAAAAGATATTTATTTATTATAAGAAACCAACCAACTGATTGAGAAATTTCCCCGACCGCGCTACACACGCGGCAACGTAGCAGGGCAGCAGGGACAATCTAGGGACCAAGGATGGTCTCGCGTTCCTGCCGCCCTGCTGCAGGGCCAATCTAAGAAATTGCCCCTGCTTGCCTATTCACATCATAATTAAGGAGCCTAGATTACCCCTGCGGCAGGTGTGTGAGTAGTCCGCTAAGCAACTTCATTCGCTCAATGTTCATATTTTGTCTTTCCGTTATCTGTACATTTTACTATGTCCCATAAGGCTGCTTCTGCGCCAGAGATGTGCTATGCAGCCTAAAGGTGCTTCCTCACTTGGAGCATTCGCCTGTAGGAGAGGGTGCACCTTCAGAATAATTACGCATAGAAGGCGAGTCAGAGGCTCAGGGCGGTAATGCCACAAATATTTAGATGTCACGGCTAGATCTGAACTTACCGATGTCAATTTCTCGAGGTAAGAGCTTCCTCAAAATATTAATATGTGCAGTAAATGTTTGCAACAACATAACAGAAAAGCACAAATAGTAGGCATTCGTACATGTTATATACTGCTCTCTGCCTTGCTGGGCTCTCTTATTACCTTCGAATTTCCCCTTCAGCGCTTGATTGGTTTTCTTCGTATCTCCGTGATCGCCACCAAGCTGTTCGAGTGGGACAATCTCTCTCAGATTGGTCAGGTTTGGATACTGGTGTCCCTCAGGGTGGCAAATTGTCACCTATGTTATTCTCAATTTTTATAAACGTTCTGGCTGGCGAACTTGGATGCCCCCACCATTTTTACGCAGATGATCTACAGATCTACAAGCAGGGAAAGACTGTTGAGATTAACAAGGCTATTGGACAAGTTGACCGCGATCTGGAGTGCGTTGTTGAGTGGTCTGCCAAATTCGGAGTCAAGAGTAATCCTATCAAATGCCAAGCCATAATCATCGGTGGCTCACGACAACTGGCGAAGCTTGATATGAGTGCAGTTTCACCTATTGTAATGGACGGTATTGTTGTTCCTTACTCCCCTTGTGTGAAAGATCTTGGCATTCATATGGACTGCTCTCTCAGCTGGACCAAGCATATTAGTGAAGTGAGCAGGAAAGTAACTGGGACTCTTCGCGCTCTCTATCGCCTGAAGAACTTTCTGCCGTCTTCTACACAGACACTGCTAGTGCAAGCCCTTATCTTGCCGTTGATTGATTATGGTGATGTCTGTCTCAGTAACGTTTCACAGGAGCTTTTGAACAAAATGAATCGACTTCTTAATAACTGTATAAGTTTCATTTTCGGACTGCGCAAATATGACCACGTCTCCATTTTCCGCTCTAAACTTAACTGGATGCCTATCCGCCAGCGTAGGTCCATTCGAATTTTAAATGATCTCTTTTCTATTCTTTTTGATCCTAATTCTACATCTTATTTAAAAAGTAAATTTCAATTTCTTCATTCTTCACATTATCGTCAGTTGCGTTCTGAAGATACTCTTTCCCTTCTTACGCCCTCTCATTCTTCCGGTTCCATGTCTAGTTCTTTCGCTGTATCTGCGATTCGACTTTGGAACAAACTTCCTATTCCAATAAGAAAATCTATTAGTAAATACAGGTTTAAGGTGGCTGTTCGAAAGCATTACGGATCGGTGGTCACGCATTAGGGATGGGTCCTTGAGTCACTGTTAGGTGAATGTGGTTCAAAGTCAATACGAGGTTACTCTGAGGGGTTTATATGACTATTATTAAGTTATTTATATATATTTTGTGACAAGCAATTCTTGGTTTGGTTGGTTCTATTTATGTTATGACTTCTATTTAGGTAACTATGTTTTTTATCGATTTATATTGAAGTTTATTTTGTTGTTTTGTTATTTTATAATAATTAGCATCTGTTGTTGTTGTCAAAAGTAGTTTATTTAGTTTAATCTCGTGCACCGTGTTTAATTTATCTGTTTGATCGTGTGGTTGACTGGTAGAGAATGCCCTTTGGCATTAAGTCCGCCAATTGCATCATTAATTTTGTGCAATGAAGAATAAATGAATAAATATATACTGAAAATTTTATGTGTAACGAATTACTATTTTGACTTTTTGTATGAAACTAACTATCCTCCTAGGTGTAATTATTCTAAGAATGCAGCTATCTATAATGTTAGGATGTACCTACAAGCTAATCTACGAAACTATTCGACTGGTTCCACTGATGCTATGACGTAGTGAGTAAGATTTGTTACGAAGATGTGCCGCCGCAAGGTAACGATAGGCAATGTAACGATGCTACGCTACGAGTACTATCGATCGACACATCGCATTCCCTTCGGAAGCCACGGAAGGCACGGACAGATCCGTAGCACGTATTTTCGTAGCATGCCTTCATAGCACGCATCCACAGCACGCAACTACAGCACAAAAATATCATCCATCCATTCATCACAGCAACGTAACCTAGCACAGTTTTGGTGGAATAGCAACTTGAAGCGAAAGAAATAAATTTTATTCACAAATACGCTGAATTTGATAAAAGTATAAAGTTTTATTGGGCATGTCATCAGTGTTGACACGACGACGAGCTGCGCGCGACTACGAGTGTTTTGAGTCTTCACTCATAAATACCCCAGATACC
This sequence comes from Udea olivalis, assembly GCA_947369235.1. Lineage (NCBI taxonomy): Eukaryota > Metazoa > Arthropoda > Insecta > Lepidoptera > Crambidae > Udea > Udea olivalis. The sequence goes on from OX376359.1 coordinate 11,309,580, forward strand.
CTATGCATGAACGCCAAAATAGTGTCTCAGATAAGAGTGCTAAAAAACAAAATAAGCACTCAAACACTTAACATAGTAAATTATGTCAAAATATTAACATAGTAAATTATGTCAAAATATTAACATAGTAAATTATGTCAAAATATTAACATAGTAAATTATGTCAAAATATTAACATGGAATGAATGAAGTAGGTTATTGTTTTTTGGTATTTTCTTGTTACTTATTTACAGAATATGTTATGATAAAATTGATAAATGTTAAACTAAAAATGCAAAAGCAAAATGTACTACATTTTATAGATTTCCAAAAAAAGAAATCATAAAAAAATGGCGAAACATTAAAGCCAAAGAAAGAGACCTCCTTTTATGCAACAATTGGTAAAGGAAAATCAAACATTACCCAAACATGTCGTTTACATTCTTTTTCATTACTCATACACGGAAATTACGCTCGAAGTTGCCTGAGCATAGGGTTGAAAGCTTCACTTTCAGCCCTAGGGCTGAAAGTAAATAACTGTCAAATGTCACCTTCTATTTTGACATTCCTCTTGCGGCAAGTCGATGTATTCTATTCAGCCACAGCTGGTGGATGGAAATCTAGTACAGTAGCTGAGGGCTACATCGAGGAATCGGTCAATAACAAGGCAAACATTTCAAATCAGTTGACTGAAACAATAAATTTACTCAAGACGCTCAAGTTTCACAAAAAATATCAACTATCAACATCCCAGGAAGTAACCTCTCTCTCTCGTTTAACAATTGCTCTAATTTTAATATAAACTTTAAATAGAAATACCATCAACTTTGTTGTAGGTAATGTTTCAATAAAATTTTGTTGGTTGAATTTATGTATCTGATTTTTATTTACTTTCCTTAAATTCGTAATGAAAAACAGAGTGTTTACCTCGGAAGAAAGACCTTTTCAATGCCCTCGAACTATTAGCGCTCTCGCTACGCTCGCGCGCCAAACCATCTCGTGCATTGAAAAGGTAACTTTCTCACCTTGTGTAACAATCAACTATTAAGTATCTAAATAGTCAAATTACAGTTAACATTACGTACAAAAAAATTTTTTAGTTGGCTCCACAGTGGTTCAAGCCGGCCGGCCAATGATGATTAGATTCTGACAATTTCATAATTTCACAACAAATGCTTGCATTGAAAATGAAAGAGTACCTACCCCAGAATTTTAGAAGGTTGCTTTTCGATAATGTTTTATGAGGCTAAGGTAAGTAATTATGTGTGTGTGTAGGTACTCACACATTTGAACTAAGCGTCAGACCCTTTTTGAAGTTGATTTTGTTCTTTGGTATATCTTGGGTAAATTGATCGAAGGTTGATTATGATATTATGTTTGTTTCCAGAGCACTCCTATTTCGAGATACTTTTTAGGCGTCGGTGATCTTGAGTATTTACGAGTATGATGGAAGATCTTCGTTGCAAAGAGGTAAGTTAATTAGACTTCTTTCACAGACGGTGTCGTCTTACCACAGATTAATTTATAGAATTACTAGTCTTACTATAGGTACTACATACAATGGATAATTCAAAATATTTTTTACTTTATTTGACATACACCACTATAAATGGAAAGCGGCGGTAAGGTCCAGAAATCAGGTTATTTAATGTAGTTACTAGGTAGGTACTAAGGGGGTGCGGGAATCGAACTTATGACCCTTCCGTCACAACCGACGCTCGAAACACTGCCATATGGATCACTATACCTACTCCAAAGAAAAGGACGACTAAGTCTTAAGAACTTAAAAACCTGTATGTAATACCCTTGTACCACTTAGTTCCCAAATAAATACTTTGTCTTTGACTTTGTTGATTTATTAGTTCATCGAATATTATCTAGTCGCGTCGCGCGACGCACTTACCTCTAACTGCAACAATTCTCCCATCACTCGATGTCGTGTTATTTGCGGTAAACGCTAACACATTGTGCATGCTACGATTGTGCGACGTCACAGGTAAGTAGCAAAGCATTGTGGTGCTTAGCCGTAATTTGGCGCTAATGCGCAAATTGACACCACGGACATAGGTAAATCAAAGTAGACGCGAGTGTATGAATTAGCCCCAGAGTCTCAGAGTTAGTGACTAGATTGGTTTTCCAACTGACGGAGGACTTGCGTTATGTATTTTGTTTTATGTCTGTGGTTGACACTAAAAAATCTATCTGTGTACGTCTATCACGAGTTGCCACTTTAAATTTATATTATCGTTTGGGATTGGGATTCGACATGACATGACATGACATGACAATGTCAAATGCCAATACAATTTTTTACGCGAACGATAGTGAAAATTTAAAGTGGCAACTCGTGGTAGACGTAGGTACAGGTCCATTTTCTACAAAATCGTAAAACAGAGGTGTGTTTATTTTGGGTCGGGCACGGCTTGCACGTTTAGTAATACCTTTAAAATGTGATTAATAATTATGGATGTGGAACTATTGTATATCATGTATTATTTGGCAATGTTAAAAAACCGAAATCAACCCGGATAATGGCGGAAAGCTCAACACTTACCACGTTGGGTTCTAATCTGATTCTAATGTGATCTAAATTGAATTTATATACCAACTTAGAAATTTGTTTTACAAATCTTGTATTTTTGTGACTTGTTATCATTCTAGTTTCATTCATTAAAAAAATCATAGAACAAAGACAAGGTACTGCTAAATCAGAAGGAAACTCAACAGTTTTCCTCAGCAAATAATTACTTATTTACAGTAAAATAGCGAGTTAGAGGATTTTTAATCTTTCATCACGAATGGTAACTAATTCATGGTATTTCCTAAGAGATCGATAGAGAAATGAGGAAATCAGTAGAACTAAAGGTCACTGACGTAGCCCAGCGGATAAATAAATTTAAGGGGCAGTAATCAAAGGGCAGTAATCAATGAATGTGTGAATTCCCTACAGGTGAAACATCGAATAGCTCGAGCTGCGCATCTTCCTCGCACAGCTACCTTGCGGCGGCGCATCTTCGCAGCACATCTAATTCGCTTATCATAAGATGATGAAGATTGCATCAGTGGAAATGTTTTAATTTTGGTTTTTAGCTGCATTTTCATCTCTGATGGAAGGTGTGCCTTCGTCTAGCATCTGAGTATGTGTGGTGTAAGTATTTATGGAAATACCCATACTTTCACCTTCGGGTAAGCCATGATATTTCATGAATGACAAAAAATTGTTCCCAGATAGTGCTAAATATGTGCCCAAAGGAAATAAATAGTTCCATTAAATGTACTTTTGAAGTGATAACCGTAAGTAAGTACGGCTATTACTTCAAAAGTATAATGAAGCCGTATACGTTCGTAAGGTTTCGTCCAGCATACCTGTTTGCCTTTTAGATAAGATAAGATAGAGAAATGTAGGGTATACATCGGATAATTGAAGCTTCGTAGAAATAAGGCATCGGTCAATTTATAGAGTAGATAATGAATTACTAGTTCTCAGTAAAATGAGAATCGTTAAAATGGCTTTCGGCATAACATTTTGAACCCAAAAACATCATAAGCATGAAACATAGGTTCTAGAAACAAACCGGTAAAACAATCGAGGTCATCCGCTTTCCAAAAAAATAACACATCTGTCTACAACGGCTAAAATAATGCTTGTTTTCTGTCAGCGGCATATTGGCCTGGCAACTAGTCCAAGAATCTAGGTAAATAGCGCCAGGAAATAGATGCCCTGATCGTGACGTCTGCGGAAGTAGTGTCGTCGAGCTCTATTTAATTTAGGGGGCATCGGATCCATTGTCACGCTATTAAGTCACAAATGTTTTGTGAATTAATACAAATATCGGAGTGCGGTTACATTGACAGACTTGATAAATAGCTTTTTTTAAATGCCAACCGCCACTGTAGTCTACTAGGAAACTCTGAACGTATTGATAAAGGATAAACTATAGGCTTTTTATGGGGGGATATCTCCTGTGTCGGTCGCGCGCGTGTTTCTGGAGCCCATGCCAAGCCATATAGCATAATTACTATGCATATGACAAGTATTGTCTTCTGTATTTCTCCCATGAGTTTCTGTCAAGTAAAATAAGATAGTAGTTGACTTGAGAAATTTGTTTGCCAGTTTTGGTGCATAATTATGCATTTCAAATCACTAGGGGCGCGGTACCGAATACGGCAACGCCGTCATTAGGCAACGCCGTCAACGCGGAGGCTAGCGGCTGTCATTAGGCAACGCTGTCAACGCGGACGCTAGCGGCTGTCATTAGACAACGCTGTGAACGCGGAGGCTAGCGGCTGTCATTAGGCAACGCTGTCAACGCGGACGCTAGCGGCTGTCATTAAGCAACGCTGTGAACGCGGACGCTAGCGGCTGTCATTAGGCAACGCTGTCAACGCGGACGCTAGCAGCTGTCATTAGGCAACGCTGTTAACGCGGAGGCTAGCGGCTGTCATTAGGCAACGCTGTCAACGCGCACGCTAGCGGCTGTCATAAGGCAACGCTGTGAACGCGGACGCTAGCGGCTGTCATTAGGCAACGCTGTCCACGCGGAGGCTAGCGGCTGTCATTAGGCAACGCTGTCAACGTGGAGGCTAGCGGCTGTCATTAGGCAACGCTGTCAACGCGCACGCTAGCGGCTGTCATAAGGCAACGCTGTGAACGCGGACGCTAGCGGCTGTCATTAGGCAACGCTGTCCACGCGGAGGCTAGCGGCTGTCATTAGGCAACGCTGTCAACGCGGAGGCTAGCGGCTGTCATTAGGCAACGCTATCAACGCGGAGGCTAGCGGCTGTCATTAGGCAAGGCTGTACAAACTTTATCTAAAAGTTTGTGCAAACTTTATCTAAAAGTTTATTTATCAGATTAGATAGGTAATAAACAAGGTTTATTTTAATGTGTAGGTGTCTTAACAATAAGTTAAAAGAATTTTAGTTATTTAGGTTTAATTGAAATATCCCTAGACCATGTTGATATGTGTATAACTACGCAAATCGTAGTAACATACTTCATATCTTTAAATTTTATCAGTACTTACTTACTAAGTTACGGTTACCTAATAGTCGGTTCGGTTAATGTCATTTCAAAGTGAGTATGATTCTTTGAGGAACTGTAGCCAGGCTAGAGCTGACTGTCATATTTTCCAAGTTCTCTCCAGCCCGTTTTAATACTTGTACAGAGTGTGTCCCTGGAAGTGAGGATCAGAACGAAATAGCTGGGGTTACTTCTTACCTTTTTAACCCTATCAATATTCGGTCAGAAAATAAATTTCAGTTATTTTTAGAAAATCGCCTAAGTAGCACACAACTAATCATTAAAAAAAAACTATCAAAGGTGCCAACTTAATTTTTTTGGAAAAATATCAGCAGGTTATTTGTCTTACTTTAACTAGTTATTTTATTGAGCTAGACAACCCATGTCAATTTTAAACGTAATAATATTGCAAGAGAAAATATTAATCAAAATATAACTTCATGTTCAAGCAGATATCTTGAAAAAAAAATGTTCTACTGAAAGTTGTTGTTGTCAAAAAAAATGTGCTCATTTAATACAGATTCTTTTAAGCTATAAATTGCAGAGTTATCATAATATTTTCTAAAGTTGTGAGTATTTTGAACAAGAAAGTCGTATTTTTTGGAGAGTGTCATTTCAACCTATTTAACTTTTTTTGTAAAAAAGTCCATTTAATGTTCCTTTTTTGAACATGAATTCATTCTTTTGAATAAGGCCCGTATTCTATAATCATACTCAAGCATAGATCTGTGCTCGAGTAGAGATTTGAAAACGTTAGTTCATACAATAATTTCTTTCAGATCTTTAGTCAAGTACAGATCTTGTTTCAGAATACGGGCCTAAGATTCTTTCTTGCAATACTATTACTTTTAAAATTGACATGGGTTTTCTACCTCAATAAAATAACTAGTCAAAGTAAGACAAATCACCTGCTGACCTTTTAGCAAAAAAAAAGTTTGTACCTTTTGGTGTTAATAAATTTTTTTAAATAATTAATTTTGTATGGACTAGGCGATTTTCTGAAAGAAATTAAATTGATTATAACTTTTTAACAGTTAGAAATCGGACCAACATTTCTAGCGTTAAAAAGGTCAGGAACGACCCCAGTTGCGCTATTTTAATTTGATCCTTACTTTCAGGGAGACCCTGTATAAGTCTGTCTATTTTAGTAGTCTGTCTATTATGCTACTCTAGTAGTGACATGAACTGCAGTTAAGACATATACGCTATTACACTAGTGTGCGTGCTCTCCGCGGGAACAAATTGACAGACAGCGTGTATTACACAATTGTATGCACATGTCACTACTACAAGAATAGTAAAAAGGTCTTCCTGGCATAGAACTTCTAGGTACATTTTCCAAGCAGATAATCATTTGCTAATTTTAAGCGGTTTACTGCGTTCTGGCGATACGTGCCGACTAGTAAGTACAACCGCGCTCAGTTAAGAAATCAAAGGAAGTGTTCATTTAGAGATACTATTTTATATGTCCACGGTCAGTGGGGCAGGCGATAGGCCTCATCAGATAAATATAGATCTGATCTTGGCCCTCCTTCGTCGTTGCATCTCATGTAAGTTTTACACCTACTCTGTTAAGAGTTCAGAAGGATAAATATCTGGGACCAACATCATCAGCTCAACAGACAGAAAAAAAATAATGAACGTTTCATGATGCTTGTCCTTTGCGGCCCGCGGCAACGAATCGAACCCTACCTTCGAACTCTACCTATTGCGCCATGGGGTAAGTCAAGAAAGTCAAAATATCTTTATTTAAAGACCAGTAAGAAGCACTTAAAAAATGAAGTATTTTAATACACTTGATGACAATGTAGGCCTAAAAAATATGCTTGTTCTTTTGTGAATGTTAACACTTGCACGGTCAACAACAGTTAGGACGAGTAGCTTGCATTCACCTCTTTATTGCTTTGAGCGCATACTACGCTCGGACGATTCAAAGTTCACTCACAGGTTACACTTGAGGACTTGAGGGTCTAGCCAAAAGCAATATTCTTCATTCATCCTTTTCCTGTTTTTTCAAAGTATCATTTAAGGTGGGTAGTAAGTATAACTACAGTGCACTTTCAGAAATGTTTCCTTACTCTCTGATATATCGTCATCTCTTCCTGCACACGTTGATCGCCGTGGGGGTGACCGGCAAACAATAGATTTTCTATTGTGTCTGGTTTTGCGGCAGTCAAAGACCTAAAATTGGTAAAGAGCTATTTTCCCCAATTCCCAACGGAGTTCTTAAGACGAGTTTGAAAAGGGTTTCACAGGATCGGCAACGCACGAGTGATGCCCCGGTTGTTGCACGCATGTATAGGTTGTGGCAAAAGTTTACTAGCAGGCAGTCCGCTTGCATTTTATTGCCACTGACGTAATTTGAGAAAAAATCAAAATAACAAAATTACCTACATTTATCATCAGAGATCTGGTCGACTGCATCTATTCTCGGGATCTATGTGTTTCGTGCGGGTAATGACGAAGTTGACTCAATTCGTATTTCCTGTGGCCTCGGATATATCAGGCGAACTGCATTGTGTACAATTCGTATGCATTTCACATGCATGCAAACGTAGTTTAAACATGCATTAGACACATTTCCTGAATGGAATGTTAGTTTGACCCATAACTGCAGTAGCGAACGGCTAGTTATGACTAACTGGAGCTTTGTTTTGAATAAAACTAAAAAAATATACATAAATAAAAAAATTGCAGTTTACAGATAGAAGAACGAAGAAAACGCAAAAAGAAAATTTATTGAGGCCAGCCCGATGATTCTCTAACTGTATTTGACAGCTTATCAGGCAATGACGATGCAGTATTGGTCGTCAATCGTCGTCAGCATTAATCGCATTTAGATCTCGAAGTTGGATTGATCTTATAAGTTCCATACACTCTTTAAATTCAAATTCATTCTGCTATTCTATTTTGCACATCTAAAAATGTTTTAACTGATTACTAAACTGCATTTTAAAACACCTTTTGTAAAAACTAACCTCAAAGTTTCTTGTCCTTTTCGTAGGTAGAGTCACGTTAATGAAGTTTTAATTAACTCAATATGTATTTGTATTTAAATGAATGTTTTTTTTACTGAATTTGATTGACGATTTTAATTAACTTGCATAGTAATTTTACTTAAATGAATTTACTGTCTCAAATGAAGTTATTGATGCTTTTAATTTGGCTGATTTTATAATCTTATTCTAAATGCATTTACTTATCTACTGTTTTAAATGAAATTAATTTATAATTTTTAATAGATTTGAGTACCTGCTTGTGATTTTATTAAGTTTTAAATTCAATAATTAATTGTTTTTAATGGAGTCTTTCACATGGTTTATAATTTTAATTGTTAATAATTTACTTATTTAGAAAGCACCAAAGGTAAAAGTTAGAAAATAGATTACTTAGTTGATAAATTTGTATTATCTCATTTTAAGTTAAACTTGTAGTTTTTTATGAGAAATACGAGTAAATATCTTTAAACCTAATTCACTTTTTTGACCTTTTACTAGATTCTGTCTGGTGAAACGACACGGTGGTATTTTGTCATATCACAGATTGTTTTAGTTAATAAAACCAACCATTCGACATGTTACCTCGTTTTCTTGGCATACATACTTACTTTTTTCTCCTGGTACAAAGTCCTCCGAGACTGCGGCGGACTATGAAGGTACGAATTGTTTGATATGATATGACGGAGAATGCTCGAATAACCATCCGATGTTTTCAGAGACGTGGTTTGGGAAAGTGTATTGGGGCCTGCCTCAAGGGATTTAAAAACGTGGATAGGTAGGTACACAATTTCCAATCAATATCCTCTTACCATTAGAAAGATAGATTGTGAATTTGGGATTTGAAGCAGGGTTCACACATAATTTCTTGCCATCGATGCAGCGATGTTGATTCAAAATAAAAATGAGGTCAGCAAAGTATGTATATGTGAGTAGTGATTGCATTAGTCGTATGATCATTCCTATTCTCGATATCCTTTCACCTGTCATTACCCGCATCCTCAATCGTTCTCTCCTGTCTGGAGCTTTTCCTAAAGCGTGGAAAGATGCTCAAATAGTTCCTCTCCCTAAGAAAGCAAATCCTTCTGTATACTCAGATTACCGTCCTATATCCATTTTACCTTTCCTATCAAAAGTACTTGAGCGTATTCTCCATCAACAGCTCAGTGCTTTCCTTGCCAAAAACCAACTCCTCAATAACTTCCAATCCGGTTTCCGTCCTGGTCATAGTACGACTACTGCACTTGTCAAAATTACAGATGACATTCGCCTTGGCATGGACCAGAAATGTCTCTCGGTATTGGCACTTCTGGATTTCAGCAATGCCTTCAACACTGTTGATTTTGACATCCTACTTGGCGTGTTGCGTTCTCTCAACATATCTCCAATCGTAATTAACTGGTTTCATAGCTACTTACATGGGCGCCGGCAATGCATTCGTGCTGAGAATGCCTCCTCGTCATGGTGCGACCTCAATGCCGGTGTACCGCAAGGTGGCGTCTGTCTCCTCTTCTCTTTGCTACTTTTATTAATTCTATTACCCAAAATCTATCTTCTTCTCATCACCTATATGCAGACGATCTTCAAATTTACTCTCAAGGTAGTCTTGTTGACCTGCCTAGTGTTATTCAAACCATAAATACTGACTTGAATCTAATTTCAGACTGGAGCAAGTCGTTTGGGTTAGCAGTTAATCCCGCTAAAACTCAAGTAATAATTGTGGATGGTTCATGGCTGATTTCCAGGGTGGACTGGAATGTTCTGCCTTCAGTTGTATTTGATGGCGTTGTAGTTCCTTTTAGTAAAACTGTCAAGAATTTAGGTGTTTATATTGACAATACATTAACTTGGACAACTCAGGTTGGTCAGGTTAGCCGGAAAATGTTTGCTGCTGCAGGTTCTTTAAGTAGGCTTCGAAATTTTTTGCCAATACCCACCAAAATTGCGCTTGTTCAGGCATTACTCTTTCCTATTCTTGACTACGCAGATTGCTGCTTTTTAGATCTTACTGAGAATCTACTTGACAAACTTGAGCGGCTCCAGAATTTTTGAATTCGCATTATTTTTGGACTGCGCAAGTATGATCATGTCTCAGAGTACAGATCTCAGCTCAACTGGCTTCCCATCCGTTATCGTCGAGATTCCCATGTTCTTTTTCTTCTTTATAACATCTTATTTAACCCTTTGGCGCCACGTTACCTCAAGGAGCGTTTCAAATTTCTGCAGCCAGTACGAGGTCAGGCGATGCGGTCATCTAAGAAGCTTCGCCTTCAATTCCCTCCTCATTCCTCACACTCCTACACAAAGTCGTTTACGGTTAAATCTGTACGACTTTGGAACTCCTTACCCTTATTTATTAGGGAGTCAGAGTCTCCATCTATTTTTAAGAAGAGGATTAAAGCACATTTCCTCGGCCTTTAACACTCTACTTTTTCTCCTAATTACTTTCCTCCTTTCACTTCTCCTCGTCCGTTTATTTAACTCATTTTCCTTTTCTGATCTCTTTGGTTATTGGTGGGCTAATTAGTACATATCCTGTATTATTATTTTGTTATTTAAATTTACATTTGACTATTATTGTGCACATACTTACCCTTTATTCTAACATTTTCCTCTACTTGGGTTGTCTGGAAGAGATTGCTTTTTAGCAATAAGACCGCCTAATTGTGTCATATTACTATTTCGTGTAATACAAACCTTCATTGTTATTTTTTTGATGTGCAATAAAGAATATTTATTATTATTATTATTTATTATGTACATAAGATAAAAACAACATTCATTTTTATTTGTTGTTGTTGTGGTAGAGTTCAACAAGTTTGAAGGTTTTTTATTAAGTCCACTAGTAATGTACTAATTATGTGAATTAATCAGCCTAAATAGGTACTTAAACCACTGCTGGCTAGAGGCATTCATCGTTGAATTAACCCTAGAGTGGTCACGCGGATTGCATATGCAATCCACGCGTACCTATTTGTCAATTTCTCAAAAACCGTCAGCTCAAATTACGATTGCGTCTAAATACTCTGAGATGAGAGATTGAAGAACGCTCTCAGTTCTGCACGAGCATCGATCGTGCGAGGTCATGGTCAGTGTGGGTCCGCAAACTTCGTGGATTGCAAGGGTATGCCGCGCGCCCAATTACGTAGGTAGTTTGAACATAATATGTAATTGTTGTATATTTTTCTATTTACGATTGATTGTGAGTTTATTAATTTATGTTTAATATATTTTTGAGTGCTGAAGTTACTTAGATTGTAAAAAAAAAAATTTTTTGTATATTATAAACAATGAATTTTCGGGTGGTTTTCTAATAGGAGCGTTCCTGGCTGAAGCGGACGGGGAAAGTGGATTTATCTAAGATCTTGTTTGAGAAATATTCTCCAAGGAAACCAAAGAGCTTTAGTCGTAGTCCTAACAAAGTGGAGAACTAACAGATGATGGGTAGGAAATTCCTTTAAAATCAGATAATGATGAGCCAAATCGCTGAATTCCGGACGCTCGGTTTTTCCGGATATCCTCCCTATTGATGGGATTCTGTTTTGAGGCGCAGAATACTCGCCTTTTGACCTGCCTCCTCAGCTTAGCTGCAACTCGAGGTAGTGGACACGCGGAGCGTGGCTGCAGCAGGACCCATTATGAACGACTTGGGCGTGGATGACGCGGACTGGTCGGGGTTCTGCTAGATTGTTGTTCCACTACTTAACACAGCAGATGGTTGCTTGGTATTTGATAGGAAATTCCAACCTCACTAAGTCAGCGATTCCCACCAAGACCATGCCCCGACTTCCCACCCCGACCAGTTGGAGGACTTAGGTTATGCCAATGATCTCTGCCTGCTGACCCATCCAAAACGTGGAGTGAAGTCAAGCGCGAAGCTCAAGACCGAACGGGATAGATAAATGCTGTTCAATTCACCCATCCATGTCCTTATCTCGGAGACATACATCCTCTAATTAATGTTGTTAAGCGAACAGTGAAGTAGATATATTTAGATCGTTAGAATAAAATAGGAAATGTTCCGATTTCAAACTCAAACTCAACTCAAACTCAAATAACTAACTTTATTCAAATAGAGAAGACCCGGCGAGAAACTCAGCAGTTAACTCTTATAAACTTGTTTTGGGTTTACAACAGGCGTTAGTAAAGTACAATGTGTCATTTTGATACAAATAAACCTACTGAGTGTCTAATCTAAAGAATATAAAACAATGAAAAAAAAAACTTAGAGAATATAAACATAAGGCCATTTAAACAACTAAGAAATAAAAATTGTTAGTCAGTACAAATTAAGTATTAACTAGGTATTACAATAAAATATCTGTTACATTAGAGTTATCTAATCCCACATCGAGCAGAGAGCTTACACCCAGGCATTTTTATCTATAAGGTAGTCTATTAGTAGGTAGTAAACCTAATTTGAGGCCATTACAATTTACAACTACTTACATAGGTACTACATTTTGTGTCATTAAGCCATTACCGACTACAGTATTAATCATTTCTTGAACATAGGTTCTCATCATTAGTTGTTATTAAGTCCGGAATGTAATCGTTATCGCGTGTCATCGATGACGACGTGGACAATAAATGTGAAAGTTGACAGGACAGTCTGCTGAGGCTCTAATAAGAGCAGCAAGCGAAGGTCAAACGGCCGCTGTACACGCATGCGTACACACGCACCGGCGGTAATGCGGAGAAATTACGACAACGGGGTCACTGGCTCAGAACTTTTGGCACATCTCGACCGCGGGTTGAACCACCAGGGTTGCTTGCCAAAAATACAGCTGCACTGCAGTGGGCTTGCAGTAGCGGCGACGATCTGTCACATGGCTGGCCTGGCGCCGAGGTGGTCGATACCGACCAGTGCCGCTCTGCTTTCGGCCGCGTGTGGACGTAACCACGTGACGCCATCCGCCTGGAAACCTGCGCGAAATCAGTGAAGGTTTTATTTATAAACAAATAACGTGCAGTGTCAGTTCTTTTGGGATAAGCGAAAGCTGAATACGGATGTTACATAAACGTTTGCTCATCGTTGAGGTCAGGGTTAGTGGATTTAAACGACAATTGTTTTTTTATGATTATGAACAGCTTCCGATAGTGCGGGAAAGCTGTTGTTATTAACGACGTCTTTGGGATCGTCGAAAAATATAATGTTTATATCTATGTGTTTTTCGTTTCTCATTTTATGCCATTACCCTAGTTACACATTCTTTTTAATGTAACCTGCTTTTATTATTTAATTATAATGTTTGTAGAGACAGTTCACACGATTGCAACAATTCGCAACAGCAATGAATGTTAACTGAATAAAAAACAATGTAATTAGATAATGTAGTTGCATAATAACAACGTCGCATAGCTTATGGGTACCGTATTGAACTGCTTAGGAATTTGAACTTGCAAATCGTAAAGGTACTTTAAGTTTACTCTACACAAAGTAGGTGATGGGACTTCTTCAAATGCTCATCCCCGAATGACATACTATCACGACTATATCCCAAACGGGCTAATCAGAGGCAAGTGACTGTTGCCGTCGTGATGAACGGAACACTCAGATGTGCACTTTTCACCAAATAGTATTAAAACTCAAACGATTTAGGTGGTGAGCCTTCCGCCGTTATACGGGTTCATATGGTTTTTTATCAATGTTGTCGTGGATCGTGAGTTATTCGGAAATTAAAAAATTACCACAAAGATGGTGCTGGCCAGGTTTGAACTCGGGACCACACGAATACACGCTCCACGATCCGAGTTGGGTGCTATGTTGTGCTTAACCTCTGCCACGACGACGCTCTCTCCGAATAACCAATATCAAAGGTAAGCAGCCTTTAAAGTCATGAATTCTGTTTTACTGATATAAATACCTTCTATTGCGACTTTGAGGGTTCCCTTGCTTGTTTTTCATTCGCGCAGTTACTATATCTTTTGCAAAGATTAAAATAGACCAAATTCCGAAACGTCACTTAAAGTGTAGAGCTCTCTGATGTATAGCTAGCCCTTGCATCACTACTGACATGTCACGGGACTTTTTGGAATGCGGGGTTCCATTATTTATTTACTGAGAACAAAGTTTTGCCAGCAACGTCAGGACGATGCAACTTTGTCCAGTTATTTGTAGAGTTGCAAAAAAACCGAGTCTTTGGTCATAGTTTTTAAGTTTGGCTGACAAATTACAGGACTTGACTCAGAAAACCAAGACTCTAAGACTAAAGGACATCGATAACGTGATTCCCTTGATCGCAAAATCAAATGCCAAGTCTTTTTTATCGCGCGAGACATTTTTTTATACGCAGTGAGTCTCGCTAGAGTTCTTTTCTGTTCTGAGCCTTTCTTTTTAAAGTAGAAAACAATAAGTAGCTTTTGCCGGAATTTATTCCCCAAAAAAAATTAATATGTTGTTAAAATTCAATTCTTAAGTCCACGCCCCATAGAGACGGTTTAGCGTTGATTTGAGTCTACTTTGAGTTATTATTGTGGTGTGTTTTACGTACAAATTATATTATCTACGAAATCTTACATCTTACAACGAAGATAAGATAAAATTATCTCTTTCTAGTTTTGGGACTAAAAGGAAGTATTGGATGTGTGTTCTTAAATATATATTGGGGATTTCCGTTCTTAAAATAATAATGAACTTATCTACAAATAGCTAATTTGTCAATAAATTGTATACCATTTTTTGAATGGTCTACAATTTATTGGTTAACTGGCCCTGCGGGGTCAGATTCGAGCGGGGCCAGTTCCCTGAGCCCATGCGAGGCGAGGGAGGTTTTGGTTACTACAGGTATTACTAACCAAACCTCATATTCTCGGACGATCTTACCACATTTATAAAATGGGCCGATCAAAGACAATAATAGTATCTTTATCTACACATACAACAAATATTATTTCAGAAAAGAAACAATTAAAAAAACAGTTATTAACAGAAACTCGTCGCTAAATTGGTTGTGGATCAAACATTTGCGCGATAAAAAACAGTTAACTAAGTAATGGGTTTCTTGAACCTCCGAAATCGTCACAATTCACTGAACGGCCGAGTGTAGTGGTTACGAATTTGTTAAACCACTGCATTTTTATAAATTCACTTTATCATTACATTATTAATTTATATAGGACGACACGATTGGCCTAGTGCGCTGTAGATGGTTTCTCGCCTTGTCCTGTGTGTCGCCATGTCCGGGTTCGATTCCAGGTCGGGGTAAAAGTAAAGTAAAGTAAAAAATATCTTTATTCATGGGGTATTTCTGTTGATATACTTAAATCAGTCATAGATGCCATCTCCCCTAGTTTAGCGTTACTTTTTAATAACTGTGTAGACAAGGGTCAGTTCCCTAATTTAATGAAATTTAGTAAAGTCATACCCCTTTATAAGTCTGGTGAGAAAAGTGACCCATCCAATTATAGACCTATTTCTATTCTACCAGCTTTAAGTAAAATTTTTGAAAAAATAATATTGAATCAATTACATTCTCACTTTGCTTTGAATAAATTATTACATAGTAATCAATTTGGATTCACTAAAAATAGGAATACAACCGATGCAGGTGTTGCGCTCATCAAACACATATTTGATGCGTGGGAAGGCAAGCAAGATGCAATAGGAGTTTTTTGTGATTTATCAAAAGCATTTGACTGCGTAGATCATGAAATCTTACTGATTAAGCTGAGGCATTACGGTGTTTCAAATATTTCACTTAGCCTTATAGAATCTTACCTCACTGATAGAATACAAAAAGTGAGTATCAATGGTACGAACTCTTCCGGTGCCACCATACGTATGGGCGTGCCCCAGGGATCAATATTGGGTCCTCTGCTGTTTTTAATCTATATAAATGACCTGCCTTATTTTGTCAAAGACCTATGTGGGATTGTATTATTTGCTGATGACACTTCTCTAATTTTTAACGTAGAGCAAGTAACACTTGACGACGTAAATAATACTCTTTCTAAGGTACTGCATTGGTTCACGAGTAACAATTTACTGCTTAATGCTAAGAAGACCAAATGTATCAAATTTTCTATGCCCAATGTAAGACAGGTCGATACCATTATAAACATGAATAACGAGCCATTAGAGATTGCGAATTCCACTGTATTTCTGGGAATTACTCTCGATTCCAAGTTACAGTGGGGTCCGCATATTTCTGCCCTGGCAGGAAGACTTAGTTCGGCAGCTTATGCTGTTAGAAAAATAAGGCTCCTGACTGATATCGCAACAGCAAGATTAGTGTACTTCAGTTATTTTCACAGTGTTATGTCGTATGGTCTTCAGTTGTGGGGCTCGGCAGCGGATCTCAACACCATCTTTGTTCTTCAAAAAAGAGCCATCCGCTCCATTTACAACCTTAGACCACGCGACTCGCTTCGTGAAGTATTCAAAGAGATAGATATTTTAACTGTGTACTCTCAATTTATTTATGATAATGTAGTATATGTTCGTAAAAACTTGCATCTCTTCAAGAAAAACAGTGATGTTCATAAACTCAATACCAGAAATAAAAATAAGCTCGTAACTCCCAGTCTAAGACTGCATAAGGTAGGGAAATCATTTGTTGGTCAATGTGTAAAATATTTTAATAAGATTCCGCAAACTCTTGTTGAACTGCCACTTCACAAGTTTAAGTCACAAATTAAAGCTAAGTTAATGAAGCGGGGTTATTATAGTGTTGACGATTTCTTAAATGATAAGAATTTGTGGTCATCTTAGGTATAATCTGCTCCTCTGCACACTTTTTTGTTATGACTTTACTCTGTCAATTACATTTTTGTGTATAAAAACAAGATTGAAAAGAGTAACCATCGAGTTTCTTGCCGGAGTCTTCTCGATCGGAAACAACCTCTGAACCGGTGGTAGATTCACATTATATTTAATTATGATATGAACTATCATAGTATTATTTTATGTAAGTTTATTTTTATTCAGTATATTTTTGCTACAATTTTTTTTTGTTACATGACATGTCATAAGTACTTTTTATAAGTCTATATGAATAAAGATATTTTTTACTTTTACTTTACTTTACATATAGACTTATAGAAAGTACTTATGACAAGTCATATAGTTACAAAAAAAAATTAAAGCAAAAATAAACTTACATAAAATAATACTATGATAGTAAATATCACACTCCTTACCCCTATCAATCAGAGAGTCCCAATCCTTATCCATCTTTAAAGCAAGGGTCAAAGCACATTTCCTTGCACTTTGACATCAGTCCTTGTTGTTCTTCCTTTTTCTTCTTTATCCTTTATATTTCCTGATCATTTTAGTTGCAACTGAGCTGATTGCTATTGTCTGTTTAAATAACGTCACATTTATTTCTACTTTTTATATATAGTATGTATGTGTCATGTGAATATATAAACCTAGTCCTATACTGTGTAGATATTTATAATTAAACTTTTTTTATTTATTATTTTTCTTGGTGCACTTACTTGCCCTTTTCGCCAAATTTCCTTTGCTTGTGGGTTGCTTGGCAGAGATCGCTTTTTAGCGATAAAGCCGCCCAAATTGTACTTTCATTTATTGTAAATTATTTCTGTACTGTAAGTTTTGTGTGCAATAAAGAATATATTATTATTATTATTATCATAATTAAACATAATGTGACTCTACCACCGGTTCGGAGTAATTTGGGAAACTAACTTTTCTGAATTGATTCGGGTCTAGGTGTGCTGGGAGACGGGAACTGTGCTTCAAGACCATGACAAGTAGTAAAATAATGATATACAATTGAAGGTACCAACGTACCTACTGTGAGTATATGGTCCTAGATTGGCTATGATAGTCATTAGATCACAGGTTACTACTTAATAAAATTGACTGGCCCTGCGACAGAATTCTAGCGGATTGCATCTTTGCAGCATTTTAATCTTAAATTTTTAATTACAAAAGGAACATTCAGAAGTTGACAAAAGTCAGCGGAAAATATACAAAAAAAACTCTTTAGAGGCATGCAATTAAGTACGTTGTCGCATTCTGAATACGGGACAAAATTTATGCCGTTTTACATCGATTACTTAAATATGTTTACTTATTAATAAAACTCTTCCAGTTCCACTTAAACCCACGTATCCACAAACGCTGATCAAAGTTAAGGACACCTCAAATTGATGCTGCCCTGTCACATGCTTTGATTGACTTTTCTGGATTCGGGCGTAAGGCCCGTATTCGGAAACAATATTTGTACTTGAGTATAGATCTGAGTGAAGTTTTTGTATGAACTGACGGTGGGAAATCTCTACTCAAGTACAGATTGGTTGAGTACGATTCTAGAATACGGGCCTTAGTAGAACACTTTCTGTTACGTTTGTGATACTGATAACCGTGCCATCATCGACTGATAAAAAAGAAAGTGATGCGCCGCGGGGCTCGACCCGTTGCTAACATCGGCCCAACAAACGTTATTCGATTAAAGATTTCGTCTCGTCACGCGAAACAGTCGTTCGGTGTCTCGCATTTTAAGGCCGCTGTCACACACCAAAATTGCTGAACGTTAAAATTCTGGCAAACGAAGCAAACATTTTCCTCGGTGCGCTTTAGATATTTTTATGTATGGGTGTTCTATATCGAGAGGATTCGAGAGTAATTTTTTATTTTTCTTGGTATCGCCCCATATTACCAAAGGAAAAATCCTCCCTGTGTTGGTTCTGACAGTATGATAATAACAGGTTCACAACAACGTCTCTCGCTCAAGTTCGTTCTATCTAACACTCACAATAACGTCGTTAAAGTTTAAACTAGGGAATTGCCATGTTAAGCATATAGCCTACAGTTACGACAAGTGTACTTAAAGAAGAAAAATTACAGGTGTATTTTGATAATTGTTTAAATTGTGTCATGTAGTTTCGATCTTCAAATCGAAAACATTTCTCGTTTTATTTATATTATAGTTTTATTTTTCTTTGCCCGCGTAGACTATTTCTCCAGTTAAAATATAGCCTATGTTACACGCAGATGATGTAGCTTTATATTGGTGAAAGAATTTATATTGGTCCAGTAGTTTCGAAGCCTATTCAATGCAAACAAACTAAGCAACAATCAAACCTTTTAATTTTCTAATAAGATATAAAATAGCTGTCCATCAGCGGCTTCCCCCACGTAACTTCCTATAGCCCCTGTTTAAACATAGCCTAACAAAATAAAAAATGTAGAGCCTAGCCTCTGTTACTCGCTAATAATGTAGCTATATCGGTAAAATATTTTTTACCGATATTAGATATATAAAAAAAAAATAGACAGCTATTTTTTTTAATATCTAATAAGATATAAAATAGCTTTCTATCAGCGGCTTCCCCCGCGTAACTTCCTATATCCCCTGTTTAAACATAGCCTAACAAAATTAAAAATGTAGAGCCTAGCCTCTGTTACTCGCAAATAATAATAATAATAAATAAATAATAAATATCCCTGGACATTATTCCACACAGCGCCATCTAGCCCCAAAGTAAGCTAATTAAAGCTTATGTTATGGGATACTAGACAACGGATAAACATACTTACATACATTTTCTTTTGTAAATACATACTTATTATACAAAGGAGACACCCAGACCAGTATAAACAGACATGTTCATGCACACAAATGTACTGTGCGGGGATCGAACCCGCGACCTCTGGTGTAGTAGCCAACTTCTTAACCATTACACCAAGTCGGTCGTCAAAATAGCTAATAAGATATAAAATAGCTGTCCATCAGCGGCTTCCCCCACGTAACTTCCTATATCCCCAGTTAAAACATAGCCTAACAAAATAAAAAATGTAGAGCCTAGCCCCTGTTACTCGCTAATAATGTAGCTATATCGGTAAAACATTTTCTCAAATCGGTTTAGTAGCCTATTTAATGTAAACAAAGAATCAAATCTCTCCTGTTTATAAGAATAGTTCAGATAATTTCCTAAAAAATGCTGTCGACTATTGTGACTCAGGCCTAAGGCGTTGCCCCAAGCCCTTACTTGACATGCGTGATCGAAGTTTCGAACATGCACGCAAGCCTTAAGCAATTTATATTATGTTGCATGCAAAATAAATCAAAAAAGATAGCTGATCCCTTAAAAAAGATACTGAAACGTCACCTTCAGATTCATCGATTGCCCACCCGACAGAAATATTGCGTCCTTTATTCGTAATTCCGTTTTTATTTATTTTCAACTAGTCGTCTCTCACTTGTGCCACTTCATTCCGGAACTTCTTTTCCACAACGGCTATGTTCTGCATCAGCAATGCTCTCCGTCACTTATCACCCAATCACTGGCGCACTGGGCACAAAACAACATGAGGATCATTTCTCCTACACTGCAATTTCCCTGTCCAATACAGTTTTATAATAATCCAACCGGTAGTTTAATAAATTTCCCACAGTCCATAAAACCTGTGAATCAAGATGGAACATCTATAAACAACGTGCTTGAAGATAAAGGTGCTATAATTTGTCTGACCGTCTGTCCGTCACTGCAAATACAAACAATGTTATCTTTGTTGCTCCAAAAATACGTTCATTCCTAACAAATGTTGCATGTTTATGTGCTATCATCATAGCATACCATTAGATATTACAAAAATTACAAAAGGAATTGTACGTTTTTTAATAACCTTGTGGCTACAAGGATTACATCAATGACGACCAGATTGGCGTAGTGCGCTGTAGCACGGTTTTTCGCCTCGATTTCCGTAGTGTCCCGGGTTCGATTCCTGGTCGGGTCAATTTCAGGAAACGATCTTTTCTTAACTGACTCGGGTCTGGGTGTGCTGAGAGACGCCCCTGGCTTATTTTCTTGTGTGGTAACTCGTAACACAGGGATAGTAATCCCTACTTCGAGACCATTACAAGAGGTGTGTTGTCTGGCGCATATATTATCTGGCGCATATATTAATGACAGATGGATCAATATTTAAAAAAAAACAAGCTACTTATCAGAAGTATCTAAAAGCAGGATTATTAAAAAAATAGAGAGAAAAAGCAAAGACGGTTTTGAGACGGGTGTGTAACTTCCTAATGACACTAAAACAAATTGTACATTGGTACAGTTTCTCCATTAATAAATCAGTTCTTATTATGTTTTAAGAGCTACATTAGCTCATTTAGACAGGATAGTTATTACATTTTAATGACTCCACACTTCAACGTTTTGCAAGGGAATGAGTCAGGACTCAGGGTCGTAAATGATGAGTATGAATATCATTCCGGTTATTTGAATTCAATCAGTCGAAGAACTTGAAAGGTTAATAAAGTTATTTGAATTTGTAATTTATACTTAATTAAATCAAAATGGCATAGAATTTAAAAGTCACTAGACGGCCTTAGTATATATTATTATATTGCACGTCTGCGTAGTATGAGCTTCACGCAAACTGTAAAAGTAACTTTGAACTTTGTAGATACCTAAATAGAATGTCATCTCATTGCACCAATTCTTGAATGTTGCACATCACACACTTTATAAAGTACCTTATAATAATATAAAATAATAAATTAATCTAATAAACCTCGTGGTGGACCCGCTGACTGGTAGGTATTCCGTTATTTAATCTCAAATAGCGTTACTTATTAGTGTTAGTAAATAAATAAATATGCGCCAGACAACACACCTCTTGTCATAGTCTCGAAGTAGGGATAAATATCCCTGAGCTACGAGGTACCAGACATGGAATTAAGCCAGGGGCGTCTCCCAGCACACCCAGACCCGAGTCAATTTAGAAAAGATCGTTTCCTGAATGGACCCGACCGGGAATCGAACCCGGGACACTACAGAATTCAAAGCGAAAAACCGTGATACAGCGCATTACGCCAATCGTGTCGTCGAGCATAACCCATGTAGTTATATTCGACGTTCAAAATTTATGTCGTCGGGTATTTCTTATCACGCTTTGGATAAGACCCTTTTTATCAAAGTATTATGTCGTGTATTAGCTTATATTTACAATGATATTGATAAATACATTTCATAGTGTTGTAACTAATACGCTACTTTCAGCAAACGGGTAGAGTTCAGTAATTCCGCTAATTAAAATATAAATAATAGGTTGGGGAAAAAGTTTCTCCGCATTTTTTAAGAAAATTCAAAACATTTTTTAATATAGTTTATTTACATTTAACTAAAGTATGTAGGTGCCATTTTGTTCAATTACTTTTTGTCATCTTGTAGGTAGGTATATGATCCCATTGCTATAGGAATTTTAAGGCTTCTGATCAAAATACCGCGACAAGTGGTTTTGGCAGTCCTCTCGTGATGTTAACCTGACACTGCCTCAAGAATTATGAAGAGACCGAAACAGGTGGAAATCTGAAGGTGCTAGGTCAGGACTATACGGCGAATGCATTAACACACACACATTCCCACCCAGCCAAACTCTCTTAATTTTTGCTGAGTGGCTAAATATGTGTGAGGTCTACCGTTATCATGATGAAAAACCACAGCCTTTCTGTTGATCAATTCCGGCCGCTATTTCTCAACTTCTTGCTTTAATCTCATCAGTTCTTCGCAGTAGTGTTCAGAATCGATAGTCCTGCCTGGTGGTAACAGCTTATAATGAATAATGCCCTTCCAATCCCACGCATCACCTTGTTGCGAGTTAACCCGGGTTTCTCCACAGTTTGTGAAGCCTGACCGGCCTTTGACCACGACCTTTTTCGCACGTTCTTGTCATACGTGATCCACTTTTCATCACCAGTTATCAGCTTCTTCAAAAATGGTTCGG
The DNA here is from genome assembly GCA_947369235.1 of Udea olivalis. NCBI lineage: Eukaryota > Metazoa > Arthropoda > Insecta > Lepidoptera > Crambidae > Udea > Udea olivalis. The sequence continues at coordinate 11,332,282 of OX376359.1, forward strand.
TTTAATTTCGTCGTAATAAAGAATCACAAATGAGTACACGGTTCATTAGGTTTCATTCAGTGAGCTCGTGAGGTACCCAAAGATCGAGCTTTTTTGTGTACCCAGTTTTTATCAAATGCGCCAAAACTGTTTTGTGGCCAATTCCCAGTTCTTCAGCTACGTCGTAACTACTGATATGCCGATATTGCTACACTTTTTCAAAAATGGCATCCATTTTATCCGTAATAGGGCGACCAGAGCGACGTGCATCTTTGACATTAAAATTTCCGGATTGAAAACGCTTAAACCAAATTTGTGCTACTCTCACAGACACTGCACTAGCCATAAACATCTCAATTTTTTTTGCGGCTTGCGTTGCAATTTTACCTTTTTTGTAGTAAAATTTTAAAATGTATCGAATTTCTTCATTAGATTCACTCATCTTGACAGTAAGAAAAACAAATGAAAATCACACATTTTCCTAATTTGAATTTGGAATTATCTTCTTTAAAATTTAAACTTTTAATGATACCGGTGGATAACGGCGGAAGGCTCACCACCTACCACGTTGGGTTCTAATACCATCGGTGAAAAGTGGGCTTCTGAGTGTTCTGTTCACCATGACGGCACGGTCACTTGCCTCTGACTACCCCGTTTGGGATAAAGTCGTGATGGTATGTTATGTTAATGATACCAAAACCAGCCAGATACAAATAGTGTAGCCAAAGAGATTTAATTACAAGTTTATAAACATATATGCGAAAAGACTTTTTCCCCAACCTAATATCTAGATCTTTAACTAGCTTTCCGACTGCGGGATCGCCCGCGTTATTGTTTATATTATGGCCAAATTACATAAAATCTTTTTATGTGTTATTCTGATGTATAAGCTGTATTACTTACTGTAAAGTTTTATCTAAATTCTTTCAGTGGTTTTTGGGTGAAAGAGTAACAAACAGACACACATACATCCTCACAAACTTTCGCATTTATAATAATTAGTATGAAGTAAGATTGAAAATGCTTTTGCTGAAAGCGCGTAATCCACGCAAAACGAACACATAATCGCTAAAGTTCATAATTTTTAAAGTTGAAAAATATAATTTTATTACTCGTATCAATAAAATAACGACTCAATAACATGAAAATTAATTAATGATTTAGGTATGCAGTATTTTGGTAAATGTAGAATTAAATGTCAAATTAATATTATGTTTCGGTATAAGATGTTTTTCTTCTCAAATTAATAAACTAACGCATATTATATTAATTTAAGTAACTATTTTAAGTAAAAACAAAATGAGACCATTCGTTTCGGGTTCCCGTGAACCTAACACCCTCGTGCTTAGCTCCTGATAAGCAATTTAAGGACACCCCCTGAATATACATTATCAAGGCAGGAAGACATACAAAGATTTAAAATTTGATGACTTTTACTCAACCTTATTAATATCCTATTCAATACACTTGAAGCTTTTAGTCTAGTTTTCAAATAATACAGAGATCGATGAGTGTAAGTTTCTACATAGATCGTGTCAAGGTTGCAACACAATACCTTTCGGGCCCGCCTGATACCACTGGTGAGTCAACGGAAAAGTTACATAATGCCCAGTCAAATATACGTAATACGTGGGTAAACGATTCTCTTTAAACTTGACTTAAACCTCAAATATAGGCATAAAGTTATAGCTTACATGGTGAAAATAACAATAACTTAGCTTGTGGTGTCCCTGGTGTCCCACTGCTGGATAAAGGCCTTCCTATCCCAGCAGCTGTTTGGCCTTTTGGGTGCAAATATTTAGTAATAATAATCTGACCCCCAACTAATCAAAACTTGTAAAATGGAGTAAAAATCATACATGGTTAAAGATCTTTACATTTCACTAACAACTAATGATATGTGTTCATTAGATAACTTAATTTTATCATGGATGGAGATCGCATTGAACCCTCTGAATCCTGGCCTTCATGACAACAACAACAGTACTCTATTTTCGAAGGATGGTGTGTTCTTGCATACAGCTTTTATTAATATATATGAGACATCACATCACAATTTTGCCCTAGTCCCAAAGTTTTGTTTTCTTGGGATCAGAAACCATAAATATCAAAGACCACCGAAATCTATTTGAGCAACAGACATTAGCATAATTTGCGCTACATCCACCGTTGACTTAACCTTTATTTGTCCATACCACGTTTAGTGTTTACGTGACTAGCCACAAAATGCGATACATAAGTAGCTACAGATAAGAACTTATTAATGTACAACATAAGATAAATCTCTGAAAATCTGCATTGCACACCTAAAAACACGACCAGATAAAACACAGGTGAAGTGGTAATCCATCATCGTTTATCAGGGCTGCCTTCGGATTTACCCCAGATATAGTATCTTATTAACTATCTGCGATTTACCATACCGGAATGAAGATCAGATTCCTAACAAAGATATCGACCTATTCGGTCATTTTCTTTCATTTTAGTTAGTATAAATAAATAAATAAAGTAGGACAGCATGGCAGGTGGTTTTGTGCATTTTGCGTTGCTTCCTGCCTATCAAAGTGTAGGAGTCTTGCACAGTTTGGGTATATACATATGTAACTAACTGACAACAAGTATGCTAGCTTGAGAAAGTCTCAAAGTGTTTGGTCATGTCTTTTGATTACTTAGTTGACATCTTGAGTCTGAGCAATGGTCGAATGACAAAACATTGATTCAACGACGCTGGCTTGCAACGTCTCTACAACAATTATTAAGGAAATGGTAGGTCAAAAAAGGTATGGCTGTCTTGTTTTTTTCATGTACACAACACTAAAACAGAATATTTGTACTTTATACATAGGTGTATGTTTTTTTAAATTTTAAAATCTACAATGGATTCCTAAAAATCTTCAGTTTCACATTGTTAGGCCTGTATTCTAAAATCGTACTCAAGCACTGATCTGTACTTGAGTAGAGATTTCAAAACGTCAGTTCATACAAAAACGTCACTCAGATCTATACTCAAGTACAGATTTTGTTTTAGAATACGGGTCTGAGTCTTTAAGATTAAGATTATTAGAATTGTAAAGGACAAGACCCAAGGTTTTGATTGCGTATGTCGTAGGGTAATTGGAAGAGCCGGATTTTCGTGAAAATCCTAGGACGATCTAAAAACGCCGGATAATAGGAATGTGACATTTAAAATGTTGAAACTTGAACGCTGATTGGCTAATCAAAGAGTCGACTGACATCTGACATCCCTTTTCTGATTGGTCCAAATAACCAATATAACACAGCCACTTCAGTCGATTCACTCATTGCACCGGTAAACAATAATAAGTACCTATTAATTAAACTTAACACGTGGTAGTTTTAGCTCACGCAAAAAATAACGTTTAATGTTACTAATAGACTGCAGCAAATTTTAATAAAAACCGTTATTTTTGACTAATCAAAGGCGAGAGAATTGTGGATGTAACTTTTGACCAATCAGTGATTGAAATCTTTATCAGCCAATCAGCTCTCAGACAGTGATTGCTCATTCGCGATCGTTCGTTTGCAATTCCTATTAACCGGGGGTTTGCGATCGTCCTAGGATTTTCGCGAAAAACCGGCTCTTCCTATACGATACATTAAACCAACCCGCATTTCGCAATTTTGGTAATCAAACCAATATGTATAAATTGTACAGATGTTTTCATGATGACAGCCTTTGTTCATCAGATAGACAAAGTCTCTACTAGTTTACTTACTTCACTATGTGAATGGAGAGTTGGCATCAACAACTTTGCTGTCGCATGAAACGGTAAACAAGATAAAAAGAAGGAACAACATGGCATTTAACACCTCATTAGGAAACTCGTTTCGCAGACTTGTCACAGTGGAAAGCTAACGGAGATTTTTTATTAAATTATATTTATTGAACGTGATGGAGCATCAAGCATGCGTAAAATTTTAGGCGAAATTTATTGAGTACTTTATGAAACATATTTCAGTAGTTTGTTCCTAAACATACATACTATGCAAAAAGGTAACTTAAATTTAACCACTGATCAGAGCGTAATTTTTCATTATTTGTCATAGAAGATAATTTTTTCCTAAAAACTTTTTTTATAACTCAAATAAAAAAATTAAAAAATATCTGTATCCACACAGAAATATATAGATTAAAACTGTTAACGAATGTAGTTTAAAAAGAAGTCACGCCACACCCATCGGCCAATAATTCAATTTATTAAAACCAATCCGGTTACATTCACTCATCCAGTTGTGATTCCGAAAATACTGGAACACGCTTATCCCGACCTAATTGAACCCTCACCCTAGAATATTTTTTATGTAATAGAACCTGCTAGAATATTTTAAGTTACCTCATCAAAAAAATCGTTGCCTATCGAATTTAATAAATAGTGTCTTTAGTTATCTTTTAAAATTATCTTACTGGTTTTTACTAACTATAATTTTAATTATAATTTTATAAAAGTCACATAATAATAAAAAACAACAGGTAAGTCAGTTCTAAATGAAGTGGCAAGCTCCTTTTTCAAGGCAAATCATTTAGCAATGCCGTTATAACATTATAAAAGTAAAAATCATGATGACTAATCGCACAAAGTGGGCAAAAAGTCAGATGGCTGAATTCATACAACAACACTGAATCAGCGCACGATTTAATGTATTTTGAAAGTTTCTTGCCTCGAAGTCTGACTAAACTGTGTTTACGCTTATCTAAAGTTACCTATTGATTTCCTCAATTTTCATCTGTCTTTTGTCAAGTCAAGTAGAAAAATACTAGGTCCTGAAATCTCAGATAGTCTCAGAATATAGTTGGTTCATGTCATGATGTCAGGCGCACGAAGCGAAAAGGCTTAGTAACTACCAGTTTTAGAATTACTTAATTTGTATTAAAGGTTTTTCTTAATTAGTGCAAAAGTTCCAGCCCATTATTCAAGAAACTCCTGTACATACAGTGCCTATCGAAATCAAAAACATATATCTTTATTTAAATTAATCATGGGAATTTAAGAAACAAATTGACTTTTTTAGTTAGTACGAGAATTAAATGAAATGGGACAACAGGGCAGATCGTTTCAGAGCCATTTCGTATTTTGAGCGCATGATCAAACTTTTTAAGCGCCTAATTTACGTCCTTCGAATTAAAAATTGGACTGTTCAATACATACAAACCATAGTCCAACTTTTCTTATTGCCGCATAATGAAACACATTTGTGAAATAAAATCCTTTTTCTATTACAAAATGATCAAACTCGCCACCTCGATTTAAAACCCTTTGACGCGAATTGACTTTACTTAAATGTTGCCTTCTGTAACTAGTGTACAAACCGAATGAATAATTATCTAACTAAAAGAAATATCAGAAATTTGAAATCATAATAGACAGGATCAATTTCCATTTCGTAGCTATTTCATAATAATTAGTCAATTTAGCCTCAGCATCGGGAGCTCGTGTAGGCGGTACGTGGGCAGGAGAGGAACCTAAAGGTCACTGCAGTAGGGCGCTGCCAATAGGTAGTGGGAGATAGCGGGGGAGGGGGATAGGTAGTTGGAGATAGGTATTCAGCGTACAGGATACAGTAGATTTGCATTTTGTATGAATATTACAAATTATAGGCCGGACGGCAATTATGAAGCCGTTTTGTGTCCCTGCTGGTGAAAAAAGTAGCTAAATAAAGCTCATCGGGGACCTTTTGTTTAGTCTGCTGCAGTACTCCATTTCCTCTTGCTGACCATGCAAAGATTCCCCATCCTCACAAGTGAATAGTAAATATGTGCCAGACAACACACCACTTGTCATGGTCTCGAAGAAAGGATAAATATCCTTGTGTTTCGAGGTACCAGACCAGGGGTGTCTCCCAGCATACCCAGACCCGAGCCAATTTAGAAAAGATCGTTTCCTGAATTGAACTGACCGGAAATCGACCCCGAGACACTACGAAAATCGAGGCGAGAAACCGTGCTGCAGCGCACTACGCTGATCGTGTTGTCAAATAATCTACACGTCGAGACATGATCCTCAAATGCGGTTGGTGCTCAAGCGAGTAATGTTATTCGGTTATTCTGCAGTCCGATAAATATGTAAATATATTATATTTGCCATTGACTCGAGAGGGAGAAGAATATCTGCGGGTAAATAGCAGTATTAATTTAGAAAAAAAATCATCTGGATAAGCCCGTGAGCCGTCAAAATGATTAAAGTTCTCCAATGGTAGGAATCGTCTGTGCGAGTCTATTTGCCTATTTTCAGACAGTAATAGTTCTAATAGATGAGGCAATATCATGCTTTGTAATTACTGTAATCGTTAGGAAGCATACATTAACTTTAAGATAAATCTTTTGGATAATCTTCGTTTGTTAGAGACATTAAACCAATTCACATAACTTCGGGTTGTATTGCTTTATGAGAACCAAAACACATTTTTCCTTCCTGACTAGCCTAGATCTAGTTCCATTGTTTTTTTTAATTGAAAACCACTATAGGTATCCATAATAATAAAATCCCTGGACATTATTCCACACAGCGCCATCTAGCCCCAAAGTAAGCTAATTAAAGCTTGTGTTATGGGATACTAGACAACGGATAAACATACTTAAATACATTTTCTTTTGTAAATACATACTTATTATACATAGGAGACACCCAGACCAGTACAAACAGACATGTTCATGCACACAAATGTTTGTACTGTGCGGGGATCGAACCCGCGACCTCTGGTGTAGTAGCCAACTTCTTAACCATTACACCAAGTCGGTCGTCAAAATATTATCAATATCGTCAATATAATATTACGTGAAAAATGTGTTCATTATTATAGTTGATGAATCTAAAATCAAGATGACAATGAACGCTGTCATATTTGCATAGACTTAAGCAAGCACTTTCGTCAACACAATATACTTAATAATAGAACAAATACTATAGTAATATAAACATAAGTACCTATAAATGCACAGTATACAAAGACAAACATAATGCGACTGACTCTACCACCGCGTCAGAGTTGTTTCTGTACTGTGAAGACCCCCGGAGAGGAGAAACTCGCCTGTCCACCATATTATGTCAACAGCGCATCCTTCCATATTTCGGCCACACACAAAGGTTTAAAAAAAATGATTTTGCTCGGGAAAACTGAAGGCAAAAGATCACGCGGTCGCCTTCCAGCAAGGTGGACCAATCAAGCTAAAAGCTCATTGTCCTGCAAATTCTACACCATGACACCTTGTACGAGTAAGAGACGCGCATGAGGTGAAGGCAGACCATCCACTCTAGATGCAAAATGATTTTGTTCGTTAAAACCGAAGGCAAAAGATCACGCAGTCGCCTTCCAACAAGGTGGACCAATCAAGCGAAAAGCTCATTGTCCTGCAAATTCTACACCATGACACCTTGTACGAGTAAGAGACGCGCATGAGGTGAAGGCAGACCATTCACTCTACATGCAATATGATTTTGTTCGGAAAAACCGAAGGCAAAAGATCACGCAGTCGCCTTCCAACAAGGTGGACCAATCAAGCGAAAAGCTCATTGTCCTGCAAATTCTACATCATGACACCTTGTACGAGTAAGAGACGCGCATGAGGTGAAGGCAGACCATCCACTCTAGATGCAAAATGATTTTGTTCGGGAAAACCGAAGGCAAAAGATCACGCAGTTGCCTTCCAACAAGGTGGACCAATCAAGCGAAAAGCTCATTGTCCTGCAAATTCTACACCATGACACCTTGTACGAGTAAGAGACGCGCATGAGGTGAAGGCAGACCATCCACTCTAGATGCAAAATGATTTTGTTCGGGAAAACCGAAGGCAAAAGATCACGCAGTTGCCTTCCAACAAGGTGGACCAATCAAGCGAAAAGCTCATTGTCCTGCAAATTCTACACCATGACACCTTGTACGAGTAAGAGACGCGCATGAGGTGAAGGCAGACCATCCACTCTAGATGCAAAATGATTTTGCTCGGGAAAACCGAAGGCAAAAGATCACGCGGTCGCCTTCCAACAAGGTGGACCAATCAAGCGAAAAGCTCATTGTCCTGCAAATTCTACACCATGACACCTTGTACGAGTAAGAGACGCGCATGAGGTGAAGGCAGACCATCCACTCTACATGCAACCTTGAAGCTGACCACAATTCTTAGATATGAGGGTCCGACGAATGAGAGGGACAGCATGGAAGTAGTTAAAAATCCGAACGACTTTTTTAGAGAAGAGTTCTTTGGAGAAGATAATGGATTAGTGTGTGTTTGTTCTTAATAGTATCTCGACTCCACTGTCTAATTGTGCAACGAGGAACGCCGAAGACCTTGGTCGCTCGCCAGAAATGCGGACACCACTTTATCACTGTAGAGTAAATTATTATTTTAAATTTACCATTGCAATAAACAGATTTTGTAAAAAAATCAAGGACAACTTGTTCGTTTAGATTGCATAACTTAAACACTTAGGGCTTACTACTCGTATCATAGGCATTCATTTTTGAGATATTTTTGTTCTGATTTTGATGACATGATTGGCGTAGTGCGCTTTAGCACGGTTTTCTGCCTTGCATTGCGTAATATCCCGGGTTCGATTCCCGGTAGAGTCAATTCAGGCAACGATCTTTTCGAAATTGGCTCGAGTTTGGGTGTGCCGGGAGGCCCCTGGCCCATATCCTCGTAACACAGGGATTTTTTTCCTTACTTCGAGACCATGTTATGTGGTGTGTTGTCTGGCACATATTTATATGTATTTACTTAATTATACATATTTATGTCTCTTAGAAACAACGGAGGGAAACGAAACGTAGGTACTGAACGTTTATGATTAAAAAAATTTAACAAAAAAAAACCAACTTCAAAAAAACTATTCCAAAACAAAGCACTAAAAAGTTAAGAAATAATTGCGTATTCTTCTAAAACTTATACGATAATATAATGTAGGTACAGTTATTGTTATTGTTGGAGTCGGTGTCAGCCAAGGAAACACTACAATATACCTAGCAATATACCTATTTCTTACATATCACGTTTACGTATGTATGTAGGTAGTAACAAGCCTACATTGGTTTACTTTTTAGTGCTTTGTTTTGGAATAGTTTTTTTTGAAGTTGTTTTTTTTTGTTAAAATTTTTGTTTATTTCTTGATTTTCAGAGAATAGTTCTTATTTATTTTACACATCGAAAAAGTATCGTCCAATTGCTCCTAAGAATTGAAGAGTTCCGGTACTTTGTCATGGATCCCATAATCAGAACCTAACCAAACTCTCATCAAACTAACCTTGAAGTATATCCTTTACAATAAAAAAGAAGCATCGAAATCGGTTGGCGTGATATTGAGTTATTCGTCCATTTGTCGCGCATACGGTTTATCTAGATTTAAGACTTATATGGATTTCCCATGGATGCCACTGTCAGAACTAGACCAAATTAAAATGGAACCACACGGGCAGCATCAGCTTTCAAATAAAAAAAGAATTATCAAAATCGGATGGCGTAATAAGGAGTTATTCGTCCATATGTCGCGCATTTTGTCTATCCAGATTTAAGACTTATATGGTTCTCATGGATGCCACTGTCAGAACTAGACCAAATTAAAATGGGACCATTCGGGAAGCACCAGCTTTCAAATGAAAATAATGATCAAAATCGGTTCATCCAGTCGAAAGTTATGAGGCAACAAACATAAAAAAAAAACATACAGTCGAATTGAGAACCTCCTCCTTTTTTTGAAGTCGGTTAAAAATCAGTTTCTTCATTGACTGTAGCTACTTGTAAGTATATAATATATATCGAAAACATTATCGCTTTGTTAGGAGGTTCTACCATCAACGTTGTTGAGCAATTTAACGATTGCAGAAAACTGTTAAAATTTGATAATCGCTAATAAAAATTAACACATTTTCCCTGTTCAATTATATTTCATAGTAAGAGTTTATAAAGTGCGTGTTGTACACGTTTATTATATAACTACTCGTGTTATATGATTCTTATATTACCGATAGCATATTCTGTGCTAATTGACTCGCTAAATATGAATAAATGATCACCCGTTATATAAAGGACGCTTTCTGTAACCCATCTGTGAAATATCTTACTTGAAACAAACAATGTAAAGTTGCTAATTGATTGACGGTAGATCAATTATTATGCGCAAAGTGATGATTTTCGCATGAGAGTGTTACCTAGGCAAATATTAAAGTAACGGAAAAGGAACGATGAAAAGTTCAAAAACCACAACTGCTAATAAAACACTGTTGTTTTAAGAGGCCTTTCGTATTTTGAGCGCATGATCCAACTTTTCAGGCGCCTAATTTACGACCTTGGGAAAAAAGATTTGACTGTTCAATACATGTAAAACATAGTCCAACCTTTCGTATTGACATTTAATAAAACACATTTGTAAATAAAATCTTTCTTCTTTTATAAAATGATTATTTACGAAATAATGTTTTACAAAAAAGCATTAGCGTGTCAACTTCAAGTTGCTAAATCTATGATAAAAATTACTATAGTTGCTAGAAAAACGAACAAAACGTCAGATATATAATTTTGTTGACACATAATGATCTAGAATATGCATAATTGATCACAATAACTTAAAAAAAAGTTAAATTTACCCAATTTTCCTGAATAATAGCCAAATTTTACGACGGAGTTTAGTTTTAAAGAATGCATATTACTATCAAAAAATAATGTCAGTATACATATGATCTTTATATAATAGAAATATAAAGTTTTATATGCAACAGTTAATTGGACTAAAAACGCAATAAGAATACCCCAAAATTTGCGAAAATACACGATGCATTCACACACGCGCGCCCTGGCTGCGCATAATTTTGGTGAAGGCCTCTTAAGTACTTGTGGTTTTGAACTGCTATATAGTTGGTAAGTTTAATATTATGATAAAAAAGTGGTTTAGAAAGTAACGACTAAGCGTGGTAATTGACTTACTGATGTAAGTCAACTTAACTTATTTCAGAATCAATGTCGACTTTTAAAAGTATGTGTGGTACATTTTTTCTCAAAATATAGAACTTTATCAAGCAGCATTTCACAATTTCGCAATGAACACAATTCCGCGCGATGCATTTACGGTAACAAATAAACAACAATTACGAAACCTGCGTTATAAAAAACGCAATTTTAACTGTTGAATAAATTATCTCACGTCTCTCACAAAACAAACAGCTCTCACTGTTCTTCAATAAATAATGAAACACGAGAATCGCCAAGGGAATATCCTCCAATGTCATTTAAATTCTCATTCGAAGAAAAGAACCTGGGGCCTACCTCGGTGCAAAAACAACGTTGTTTCGTGAAACTTTGGAAGGGAAAAAACACAAAAAGTAGTGTGGTATAAATAGGCGTCATGTAGAGTATTTTTTAAAATAATAAAAATTATCGCCAAACCAAAAAATCCATATAAAATTTGACTTTTAAGTATCTTTTTTTGACGTCTAAACAGTAAAACCTACTTAAAATACCAATAGGTCGTTTTTTTTTTATTGTTGGTTATTCTTTGCAATTTCCATTCGTTAAACCAATAAAACATACCTAACACTTATTTTTGTGTGCTTTTGAATTTTCTAAGTTTCTCGAAATTTCGTAAGTTGTGCACTGGAGTAGACCCCCTGTAATTCCATTCCCGAAACACGATTCCATAAAAAAATCCAACTGACTCCACAGTGCACTGCGGGTTCAATACAAATGAATGTTGAACAAGCTTTGCTGTTTTGTTCTTTTGAAAATTACTTGGAAGACGGTGTTACATTTTGTTTGAGCTTTTTAGTGTAACTCGTTAGGTCTTTTTTGCAAATACTCGTACCTGGAAGCAGCTGAACATTTTGCATTTTAGTGAAAGATCATTAAGTCAGTGAAGTAGCCTTAATCTGTAAAGGGAACCCCTTCGGCTTTTGGACCATGTGGTTTGAAACACGACATTTATGTAAGTCTTTCGTTGTTTCTTTCGTCGTGATCTTTTGTTGTTTAATAAAATAATAATAAATAAATAAATATGCGCCAGACAACACGCCTCTTGTCATGGTCTCGAAGTAGAGATAAATATCCCTGTGTTTAGAGGTACCAGACAAGGAATAAAGCCAGAGGTGTCTCCCAGCACCCCCAGACCCAAGCCAAATTGGGGATTGAACCCGGGACACTACGGAATTAAAGGCGAGAAACCGTGCTACAGCGCACTACGCCAATCGTGTCGTTTAATAAAATGGATTTTGTGTTGTGTTTGATTGTGTGTGGTAAATTTAAATTTGGGTCTAGAACAATGTACGAGTTTATGACGTTGACTCAATTTATTTATTACTTCACGACGACGATAATCTCATCCAATTATTATTTTCTTCAAATACGTCATAACAGGTTTCCCCAATGCGATAACGATTACATTTATGATCGCCTGACTTGAACGTGTGTAGGTTTTCAGATGGTCCAGAGCTGAACAAGCTTCGCTAAAAAGCGTGGTGATTATTCTGTAACCCATATGGAGTGAGCTAATTACTTTCCTAATAATAATCTGTAGCGTGAATTGAATACATACCATCACGACTTTATCCCAAACGGAGTAGTCGGAGGCAAGTGACTGTTGCCGTGATTGAACGGACCCCTCAGAAACCCAATTTCCAGCAATAGTATTAGAACCCAACGTAGTGGATGGTGAGCCCTCCGCCGTCATCCGAATTTGGTTTCTAATCGATGTTTTTCATCACTCGAGAGTATAGTCGGAGATTTAACAATGAACACAAAGATGGTTCTTGGCCAGATTGGAACTCGGGACCACACGATCCGAGTTAGGGCGCCAACCCCTAGGCCACGTCGCTCTTTTCGTTGAAATACCAAAGTAAAATATCGTAGCCATCCCGGACGAATACGCGGTGGTCCCGCATTCCTAACAAATTGGTACGGTTCGCGAAAGGCTTATGCAACATGCAATGCTGTGACGTCACGTGCCCTTCCCAAGGTAGCGGGGCTGGCTAGCGGTGCCACCCATAGATATACATCGCAATAGACAGTGACATTTGAATAAAATTGTTTTTCCTTAGTTACTATATTATGTATTCCTATTCCTACTTATTACACTCATACATGACAAAAAAGGACAGAAGGATGTCACTGTGTTCCATGTGCTATGTTTAAACTTTTCAATTGTGATTAATAGAATTCCCTAAGTATTCATCAACTGATTTCAATCGAGTTCATAGATTGAGGATTGACAAACGTGAATCTACTTAATCAAGTCATCCGTATACGGTAGAGCAAGGACTAATCAAAGCAGCGTCGAAAGAAGAGAGTTGCTCCCATTTGACTCGAAGTACAAACTCTCACGTCATCTATTGCGATGTATGTCGGTGGTGCTAACGGTTAACTCAGTTCCGTGACCTTACTAGGAACGACTAAAACCAGTAAGGCACGTGATTCCCATAACTTATTGTAAACCAATAGTTACAAATTGAAATAGTAGGTACTTGGTAGGTTGTGAGTATTGTCTACAAATCAGTTTTCACTAAGGTATCGGATCCTAAACTAGATTAATCTTGTACTCACTTATAGTGTCATGAAATCTGTCAAAGTATACATACCTACTTGAATAGTTATCATCAACCTCAGGTCCAAATTTAAGATTTTATCAATAGAACAGTATCTCTTTCATGAGATTATGTCACGAAAACGGCGCTAGTCGAGTTCAGAAATTTGTATGCAATTTTAGTTCCATTTTTAATAACTAAGGGGGCTGTACTGAAATGTCAACGCGGTCTACGGTCACGCTAGCGGCTATCATTGGTGTAAGTAAACTCATGGTAGACAAATAGAGCCCGTCACGTATAAAAACGCTAGTCGATGTGGAGATGGTTCTGCGCACGAGTACAATATGAACGGGGGGTTTCATCCCACCAATATGTACCTAAATTCACTCACTGCGCAGGAAACATTTATAGGTGGCAAGAGTTAGGGTGCAAGGAATGTGTTTGTTAAGAACCAATAGAATTGCGAAGCTGAATGAAATAATCCTATTGGTTCTTAACACACACATTCCTCGCAACGCATCCTCGCACATCTCTGGTGGAAACGCACACTTATAGTTATATTTCAAATGGATCCCGCATGTTGGCCGCCAAGGATATGAAACTGTACTGAACGTCATAATCTTTGCATTCATTACGATAACCAAATACCAATTATCATTATACATACACATATCATCATTCATGGTGAGCTGCAAACACCATTGAAGCGAATAGATAGGGAATCTAGATTGGGTTGTTTCCTAACCCATAAAGCATATTATCAAACCATTTATGGTGTTATAATGGGTAGATCCATTTCAATAAATCATGCATTACAGTACTTAAACTTTCTGCAATTTGAATGTCTTGAAGAAGATTAACTAATATTTTTAACGTTTTTTTAGTAGTGTTGTTGCGATAGCGATAGTTTCGATAGCGATAGTTGACCTTGAAAATCAGTCATACTATCGATAGTCCTATTGAAACTAGCGACCCGTGACGATACTATCGATACTACCGATAGTATCGATAGTGAGAATTAAGCGATACTATTGATACTAGATTCGATAGTAGTACTATACTAGTTTCGATAGTATCGTAACTATCTATAGTTATTAACTAATACTATCGATAGTATCGAAGAAGGTTAATAGGATCGATCAAATCTCACTATCGATAGTATCGTCACGGGTAGATAGTTTTGATAGGACTATCGATAGTACAACTGATTTTCGAGGTCACGATAGTATCTCGATACTATCGAACGCTACCCCTGAGCCTATCAAGGTAGCAGGCTAATGCATTATTAAGCTTAAGAATTTTCATTTTGGACATCGGGAAACCAGTGTCTGGCCTTTTTTAGTTGTTTATGTTTAGTCACTTTTGTTAGAAGTGCATTTTTCTTTCGTTGTGATGTCACTACAACACATCATCAGACTAATAACTTCATTTGTTAGGTTCTACCGGACGATGTGCGTCATATCCTCATTTATTAATGGACGGAAACATTTTGTTACTTTACATTATGTTATTAGAACCAATACTGAATATGTGTTGTTTACATTTTTCTTGACTTCAGCCATCTAAACCTTATTGATCGTGTAACGTGATGAAGATGTTTTACCATCTGTGTATTTATATTACCTTGGTTATTCTATCTATACTTCATTCATTATAACATTAGAAATAAAAAGCAGGGGTGCTAAAATGAATAACAATTTGCATTTGACGTTGCCATGCCGATGACATACCTTTTTTTTTTTTTTTGTTCTCCGGGTGTGAAAATGCTTTACGCACTATCCCACTGCTTGGGTGGGGCAGTGGGGGAGTGTGGGGCTCTCCGCCAGTAAGACCAGCGGCATACCCACTAAAAAACACCCGGGTATACCCTCACCGCTATGGAATAGGGCAACATGGCGCCTTACGGATTACCACGTCGCCCCAGCGGTCGGCCCAGCCTACGCGCCGGGCCTCCTCATGCTACGGGGGCGTCCCGGTATACTGGACACCCCCAGATGGGAGCACCATGGAATAGGGTGTAAGCCCCCCGGCTTACACCCCGGTGCTATTTTTAGGGAGCAGGAGGAGGACGGGCGAACCGCCGTCTTCTTGCCCCCGGCCGTCTGCGTCGGAGAGGGGCCGCCAGAGGATCATCCTCCCGGGCCCTCTCCGCGGTCTCCTTCCGCGTCATCACCTCCTCACAGAAGGAGACCATTGCCGTCCATGCCTGCTCGCTCCTGAGCATGGCCTGTATTAAGGCCGGGAGCGAGAGGTCCCTACCGACGGTATCCATCAGAGTGCGGCGTTGATCCGCCCACGCAACGCACACCTCAAGCGTGTGCTGGGCGGTATCCTCGTCGGCGCCGCACTCGATGCCGATGACATACCTGAGTATAACCTGGCAAATTTGAAAACCCCTTCCGCCACAACGTATGAAGGCATTAAGTAACATTTTTGATTTGATAGAGTTATAGTGTAAGTGAAAATGTGTTCGGATAAGAACCCCTCCTTCCGTTAAGTTTTTACATCGACAATATAAGTAGTTTGATGCAAGACAAAATAAATTTATTAAACCAGAAGTTACTTTACTTAAAATTAGAACAATTAAGTGTGACAGCTGCTATTTAGGAAGATTTTAATAAATTCGGCATGAATCTTGAAAGCAATAATGTTTATTGTACTTTTACCACAATGTCCAGGGATATTTATTTATTTTATTTATTTATTGTACCCTAAAAATAACCTTTTTTACTTCTGTCTAATGCTGTAATGAATGGAGTATAGTATATATCTGCATGCGCTTCGTCACTCATTATCTTGAGTTCAACTCAAAGAACAGTACGTCTACCATGAGTTGCCACTTTAAATTTACATTATAGTTCGCGTATTTTTTTTTATTAGGCTTTGACATTGTCATGTCATGTCATGTGTCATCCCAATACATTTTTTTTACGCAAACGATAACGTAAATTAAAAGTGGCAATTCGTGGTAGTGGTACAGATCACTTTCCTCAACGAGGCATAGAGGGCGTCAGACAAATGATTGAGCTCTAGCAAAAATGGTACAGTAATTTACGTTTCATTTCAGTGTAATTTTATTCCCAAATGGAGGATGGTAGTTATTTATAGTTAGTCAGCCAAAATTAGACAATGATTATGCTCGAATGCCACTAATGAGTTAACAATGACCGTTACAATTCATCTCCATCCTGTTTCCTACATTGTGTTTCCATTATCGGCCGACGCTCGTTTAAGGCCTTCCGTTTTTGGATTATTACTGTCACTGTTTATCACTCTACAAACATGGTCACCTTTTACTGTGCCCTGCGTGCCCGGCTAGCTGCACATGCGAGGAGCTCATGAGTGCCAGCAATAATGCCGTGCAAGTGGCGGAATTCTGGTCACACGTAGTGTAGTGTTGCCACTCGACACGATAAGAAGGAGACTCTACCTACCAAAGCTGCCTAAACGGAGTAGTGATCAGCCTGGTTATTCTGAAAAACTTGTTCATAAACTGACGAACCTGTTCATAATAATAAACTACATTAAATGTGATTATGACGATAAGTCTATAAATATTGTTTGTGAAATAAGTAAAGGTGTGTTTCGTCACCTGAGTGATTTCGGGTTCGAACTTCGATTATCATCAGTTTATCAGGCAACAAAATAATATTTTAGGATCACACAAAACATTATTGGTCCATAGATAAATACCTTAAAGACTAACATACACATAACATACTATGCAGTTTTTGCGGCTTTGGTGTGTAGAGTGCTTTAGTTTTGTTAGGAATGGGTACCAATATGCACAGGACATCCCGAACTTAAGGGTTAACACGTCCCGTTGTCCTCTTGATAGGGTAACCAAATCCTCCGAACTGTTATATTCACCAGCTTAAGACGGTTCTTTGATAGAGATTTTCGACAGAAAAAAACGAATACTCTACCAAACCCTTTACTCCATAAATACCGACCAATATTGAAGTAAATAATGTATTCAAACCAATTTCTGTTTCCTTTACAATGGGTAATGCTCTGACTAATTGTGCCCGCTGATTCCATCCCCACCTTTCCACTACTGCACCAGGCACGCTGGACTACGTCGTCATTCACACACAATCCAGCTGCACTAAAAGGTTCGAAGTCTTTTCGAAAAAAACTAGACGAATTTTCCCGCTGGCCCACACAAATTCATGCGGCGAGGCCCCCCGGCCGGGCAGATAGTCCGCTTAAAACAAACCGCCATTTTGATCACTCACGCAGACACAGTGAGTTTACAGGCGCTACCAGTGAGAATCGGTCACACGGCCAGTCGCACTGTATGTCGTTACTTGGTGCAATTTTTCATATTTATGATGATATTCTTTTTGGCGGGTTCTGTTCAGTAGGTATAACCTACCTACTTCATTTAATGATTTAGAGCGAATAAAGTAGTAAGCCAAGATGGTCAGGCAAGTTTAGGTAATTGTACTGGATCCTTCAGTAAGATTTTTATTTTGAGACATTAAGGCGCTGCGCAAACCAGTTTCCAGTTACCGACACCGAAAATGTTTACGTATGCGATAAGGAGCGGATGATTTCATACTAGTACAATAGAAATAAAATATTCATCGGTAACTTGTATCTAACACAAGACACAAAAGTGTCCAATGTTTGCGCCCTGCCTAATAAGAAAAATATAATAAAATAAGTTTATTTCGTAAAGTCAAAGTCAAAGTCAAAGTTCTTTATTTGCAGTAAACAAAGTTAATGCCTTAAAAACTAGTACTTTGATGCCTCCATTTCAGCAAAAAATGCCTGTGTGGAGGGTCCTCTCTTCCATCAATATATCCATGCTTTTAAAGGCAGTATGGGTAAACTTATTTTAATAAAAAAAATAGTTTGAGTAGATATTAAATTCATTTAATTTGAGTATCTATCTACCTATTAAGGTGAGTTTTGTTTGTGTTTTGTTTTAAAAGTACAAGATGTGTGTTTGTGTATGTAAGTCTATGAATTAATAAGATAGTGTATAATTATGCAATGCGCTCTAGTAGTTTTTCGATTTCATCGTGTCTTATTTTAAATTCATTTTACCAAAAGTTCCTTACAGCTGTGATGTGTTTTGTCATATACATATGGTATATTACTTAAATATGTGACGAACATTCTGTGTTTGCTTTGCGTGTAGGTGTTACTATATATTTATGTGTCTGTTTTAAAATATCCAAGTATTTTTAGTATCTCACACCCGCATTCTGATTAGGATTAATAAATAAGTACCTACCTAGTTACTAAAAAAAGATTCAAACGTATTTCATTCAACATAAACTGTGCGACACAGACGGACGACACAGGTCGACCGTACTATCACATACAGATTTCGAAAAGTATTGCAAAATTAGTCACTTGTTGGCAACATTATGGTGCCCCGTGTGGGCACGTTGTGTTCAGAAATTTGGATGCCATTATGAAACACTAGCTAGGGTAAGGTACCTGTGTAAATTTACGTTATCGTTACGGCAACTTATAGTAGACGTAGGTACTGAATGTTACATTCAAGCTGTTAGTAGTTGGGTGGTCAGAGGCCTGGTCAAAGTTATCATACCTTTTTTTCTAAGCGAATGTGCAATGAGCCAGTAAACTCTAAAGTTTGTCCTAGCATTTCCCTCTGAAGAATCATTTATTTATTTATTAGATTGTACACAAATTCCAGTTTTTTACATAGAAAAATAAGGATAGCTAAAGTACAGGTGAGCTTATCTCTAAAGAGAGATTTATTCAGCAGACCATGATGCAAGGAAAAGCATAAAACAAACAGTGATGGATAGACAAAACTGTGTACATAATTTTAAAGGTCAAAAATCCTTTAGATAGACTAGCTTACTTACAAATAGACATACTATATTATTACAAATATAAAATATTTAAGTACCTAACTAAAATAATGATACATATTCAAAATAATAATAATAAATAATAATTATTATGATCCAACGCAATTCAAACATTTATTAAAAGATGTTCTTTTAACAATCTTTTGAAGGAACCCTCAGTGCGACACTCTCGAATAGAAACGGGCAGCTTGTTCCACAGTTTCACAGCCTTAACAGTGAAAGAGTCACCATACATGCTCGTGCTACAAGTAGGGGCAGTCAGCTGTAAATTATAGGCTGAACGATAAGTTCTGCCTGACGATGAAAGATAGAAGAAGCGCTCACAGAGATAGCGGGGAGTAGAAGGGTTGAAGGGCTTCATCTGTATGTTTCCATCTAAAAAGATAGTGGAGCCATGGAATCTTCAATTTCAAGTGGATGTTCAAACTGGAAGCGCTTTTAAATAAAAACCGTATTTAAATGTCTAGAAGTTGTAACAGTAGTAAATGATATTAAAAAGCCAAAAATATTGAATTCACTTAATGAGATTTTCACACAACTGAAAGAGCGTTATCAAAAGGTCACTTCATCAATTAAATTGCAAATTAACGATATATTTTTATTATGAGGAACTATGAGGAAAACTAAAATATAATAAGGGTAAGTACAGTCAGCAGCAACATTAATGCCTCCTTCAAAAATTGTGACAAAAGCTTTTTGTTAAATGTTGAATGTAGGATAAAAATGATTAAAGAACTAATTTAAAGCATGACAAAGCACAAAGGCGCGCATAAACTACTCGAATACGAGCTGTCCTGACAGACTACGTTCTGTCAAATGTTTGACAGCTGGTATTATCTTTCCCGCTTTTGTCCGACTTGATTTACATATACTATTATTTCTCACTGTTTTTTTTTGTCTAATCATAATAAAATATTGCCTATGTCACTCCTGAAGAATTTAGCTTTCTGTTGGTGAAGGAATTTTCACGATCGGATCAGTAGTTTCGGAGCCTATTCAAAACAAACGAACAAACAAAAAATAAACAATCAAATGTTTCCTCTTTATAATATTTGTATAGATAAAGTATTCAGTTACGTTAGGTATAGCTGATCATACGAGTACCATACCAGATTAGATAATACCTAAAAAGTAAAAACCAACTAGGTAACTAATAAATGTCCTTCGTCATTTTACATTTTGTCAGTTATTTGTTTTCTACGAATGCTATGTTTTTTGCATTTGACTATACACCTCCCAAATAAATAAACAAAGTTTATTATTGTTTCAGCTCTGAGTGAAGTAACGATCCGATGCAAAACAGGACCGAAGTTCAGTTCAGTGCAGTGTCAGTGTAAGTTTCGCAATGGGGATGGGTCGCCGCAACCTGAGCATGATCCGGCTGGGCCGCTGTGTGGCCTTCCTGGCAGCAGCCGCCTTCCTGCTGCCGTTCACCATCTTGCTGATGGTGGCAGATCAGCAGTACAACCTCACTTACAATTCGAAGAGGGTGTTCTATCAGGAGGTGAGTTAGTAGTGGTAGTTTCTTAACGACCAGGGGAACTAGTGAATTTCTTAGACAGTTTTTAAAAGTAGTTAAAAGTGATGGGTTAGCAACAGTTTAAGCGACCAATTCAGACTAAGGATAAATAATTATGTTGGCTGTTATCTACATTTCAGATACTAGAAGTATTGAAGATTTGAATGATTTGAATGCAAGATATACTTGAGTAATATTGAGAGTACCTATGTATTCCCTGCGATATTTTGGTTCTAAAATGTTTCTTTCTTACCTCAAGGAATGAAAACTAAGAAAACTTCAATAATTAAGAAGTAAAGCTTAGATTTTATTAAAATCACGTGTACTTATCACTGTACCTAATACGACTACGCCCACAGTAATATTCCATAACTCATGATGTGTTATTCTTATCTTCGACGGAAACTCAATGTTTCTGTGTCGAGATCATTAGGCCTTAGGCCATTAGCACCAAACTTAGGCAACTTTAAAATTACAGTTTCCGCGATATTGTGACATAAACGAGTATAATATATGAGTATTCCTCTTCCGAAAAACCTTAAATTACATTGTGAAATATTATTCATTCATTATATGATTATTGCTCAATATAACTATTAGTTTTGTACATTTTTAATAGATCACAGCTTCTTACTGGATCGATGTAGGAAATTTGTTTAATTTATAACGAATTATATATGTAAACATTCACTCAGTTGCTGACGATGTCGCGTTAGCTTTGGTTAACTTTATAGTTAACTATATGTATAAGTGCCCCAAAGTCGTTGGCTAATTACTTAACGTGCCTGTAAACACAGTTACTCACGTTTGTTTAGTTTGCCCCCATTAATCATGGTGTCAGTGGTAACCTCCGTGAAATAGCTAACAGGGGGATTTTTGTGGAGTGGATATTAAGTTGATTAACTTTTTCGTTTTAACTAGCAATGTTATTGCAGCCTGAGGCAATACTTACCTAAAAATAAATATTTTTTTCTAAGTCATAGGTACTGCATTGAATAAATACTTGCAATTTATTTTGAGTGCAGTTTAAACTGTTAAGGATTCATTATTAAACATTTGGATCTTTACCTTCCGGTCCTTAGGATGTTCTTCCTAGCAATTGAAGCCAACGATTTAGGCCGAATTTCTTTTTTTCAGAGCGACTTCTATAAAATAAACGGGACGTATTACATGCCCGTGTATACTACACCTACATTATTGCGGACGCAGGTAAAAACATGGATGTTGCTCACCCTAACCCCTTGATCGTTAAACGCAACCGTGAAATTGTTGGACAGTTGAATTGTGATGAAAACAGTTCAACAGCCAAAACATTTGCCTTAATTAAACATCTGTCAATCTTATCATTTATCTTCATGAACGACAATAATGTTAAATCAACAAAAAGATGGCCTTTTCTAAAGCTTGTCTCCGAAATTTTTTGGACATGCGATCTATCTTTTCAACTCTTATCTACCCATATTTTTTTTAAAATAGAACAGCACTAGCGAACTAATGTAAATGACTAAAAGCCCCTCGCTCATTAATTTTGTTTTGTTCCTCCAATGCAATGGAACGTTATATGTAGGTAATCATCTCCTCTTTACCCCTTGAATGATGCAGGACAAATTCGCAGGTTGCGTTTCCCGATCACAGCGTTGCTAACACCATGCACCCACGCTTTTATGTTCACAACTTGACCTGTCAGTACCTCGGATTGAGTTAGTCAAGATAATGTCAAAAATACTGTAAAACAGACTGACACTTATCCAGACAGGTTCGATGCGAGGCAGCCAAGCGGCCGGCCTCATTGTGAACGTACCCAACGCCACTAACTCCAAAGGTCTGACGACGACCGTGCACGATTGGTATTGTGAATTGTGATTGTGAGCGAGGTATTTGTAAAGGATAGCGCCATTCAAATTAGGATTTTAAGTCTAGTATCGTTTGGAACAAATGTCGCTGGCCACCAACCAGTAGACCACGCGCTAGCTGGAGCAGCAGCTTATGTTATTGTAAAATGATTCACGCTATACCCGACTTAAAGTATTAATTTGAATGAGACATTTTGATTGCTGTATAAGCCCAACGGCTCGTGTGTGTAACGATATGGGATAAGACCTTGGATTATAATAGATTATTTTATAATAAGCACAACGATTTTAGGAGTTGGATCACGGAGTATGAATGACGACTGACGATAATACACGTCAAACATGTGTCAAGGTAAGGATAGACACTTGTTTGCTTTGAGTGATTTGTTATTAATCCTAGTTGTATCACGTACACCATTTAAACAAAAATAGAACCCCTAATAATTAAATGGTAAGATGCGAAGTTTCTTTAATGGTGTATCCTACGACACGATAGTTGTAATATTCTGACGTCAATTTTAGCATTTCGTAAAATATTATTCGACTTCGCCTCTGAACCTCGCTTGCTAATTTGATACTGATGAAAGATTCCCTTTCTTCATGGCAGATCCTGAAGAATTGTCGGCCAGGATAACCAGCCTGGCGAGGAAGGTTTATATTTTATATTCAAACCTTTCCATCCATTTACAATACCTGATTAAACATAATAAAATTAGCATAGACGTATTAGTCAAAACAAAAGGTCTGTGTCTACGCGTCTGTGCATAACAAAATAGAAGAACGTTGTCAAGTTCACGGCAAGTGAGTGAGAATGTGGAATGTCAAAGAAAAAACTATAAGCACTTCATTAGGCCCGTAAACTAAAACAAAATCTGTACTTGAGTATAGATCTGAGTGACGTTTTTGTATGAACTGACGTTTTGAAATCTCTACTTAAGTACAGATCAGTGCTTGAGTACGATTCTAGAATACGGACATTATCTGTGGTATTATTTTGCAAGAGCCGATGGTCAAGGTGATGGCGCCTTTCGAAGCGCTTGGATTGACTCTGACCACGAATCTTCTATGGGTTATTAAAAGAGAATTGGCCAAAATTATAGGAAAGGAACAAATATGTTTTGTCTACTTCTTCTTAGTTACTCACTTAAGTTATGTTTTTAATCTTATTGCATAGAATTCTCCCTCTTCAGAATGGGTTGGTTTAATTCCTCGTTTTCTATTTTAACTAGGTGGATTGAACTAAATTCATACGTATTTTAGGACGTTTTGGTAGCGAGCGAAGCCGGGATGGGTTATTAGTATTCTAGTCTCGTTCCCTGAGCTTAGAAACGGTAACTTTAAGGTTGTTACCTTGCATAGTATTATAACAATGGACATACTCGTACATACCATCACGACTTTATGCCCACTTTTTACCAATGGTATTAGAATCCAACGTGGTAGGTAGTGAACCTTCCGCATCTATCCGGGTTGATTTGGTTTTTTAACAATGTTTTCCATCACCGGAGAGTTAGTCGGAAATTAAACAATGCACACAAAGATTCAGGTACTGGTCAGATTTGAACTCGGGACCACACGATCCGCGACCCGAGTTGGAGTGCTTAACCACTAGGCCACGACGCTCACGATTACAATGGATAAATTAAATAAAACCTACTGCGCTAGAGGCGGTTGGTTCCATTGTCACCTGGACTCAGGGTCAAATGTGTGTGTGTTGTGTTGCTGGGTGTTAAATAACATTACTCATTTGAAAAGATTACCTACCGGGCGATTATTTACAAGAAAAAGAAAATGATACGGTAAACTCGTACCTACTCAAAAGGTAGGAACTTTCTATTTTCATTCTCCTTATGGTATAAATACCGGAAAGACACGTACCTATAAGCGTTGCTTAATTTTATTTTATTTGAGGAGATGATTTTTAATTTATGTAGAAGCCCTTAATTGCTAATATTGTTAAAACATCTACATTATTTAGTCAACATGGTGGAGACCCTGTTTGGAACAGCGAGTAGTAAAAAAGAATGGCATGCTAACAACCATTACAATAGTTTAAAAGCAAAAAAAACGGTCAGTGTTTAAAAGAATGTTGAAACTGACCGATATGTTCTGCCTTCCTTAAAATCACACAAAGCGAATCGTATAGTCATCCATCTTCGTCATAACCATTCACAGATATAACATGCACAAAATGCTCATCTGTGATCTGATGCTGAACAAAGATCTTCCATGTAACGGATATCCCAAAACCTACTTGTTGATTCTGCAGCATTTATATCCGCTGTGGATGGACTGAACAAAACTCTAGAAAAAAGTGTATTTACTCGAAAACTGCAAATAATCGGCTAACATACGGGGTATGTTTGAATACCCCTGTGTGAAAGCAATCTAAAAAAAAATTACGTGTATATTCGGACCACTCTGTACATGTGAATAAGTTTTATTAGCTTACATTGTTTTCTTTTTATTTATAGTCTGTGACATATCGCATGTGACAGCCAACAGGGGGGAAATGCTACACTATTCATAGTGCCTCCATTAGTTAGGCGACCAGTCCATCCGGCAGGCAATATTCTATTGATTTTCCATTTCCCAGTACAGGAGTACCGATTCGTTAAAAACAGTACTTACAATATAATTTTTTCATTTCATGTCATTTATTTTTAATTCTTTTTACATTCGAATGTATAAAAGTACATATCCCTAATTGGTGTTTCCAAGGGCGCTTTGCCAAGAGCAACACACTCTTATCGTTACCTACTGCATGATATAATCCGGATTGTGGAAGGTCGCGGGTTCGAATCCCGCTTAAGTCCCTTGAATCACGTCGATTTTTTTCTAGTTGCTATCTTTGTGATGCTGTCTTGTCACATGTCAGTAGATGTGATAGGGACAGTTACCTATATTAAGGTTTGCTCGACTTTGATTGTCGTTTCTGGATTCGGGCTTAGGATACAAAATAATTACATTTTAATTAATGCTATTGTGTAGTACAGGTTTTTTTTTTTTTTCATATAGACTTATAAAAAGTATGTAGGTACTTATGACAAGTCATATAGTTACAAAAAAAATATTAGTTATAGCAAAAATATACTAAAATAAACTAACATAAAATAATACTTTTACTAAATTTACTAAATTTTTACTAAATTTGACGACCGACTTGGTGTAATGGTTAAGAAGTTGGCTACTACACCAGAGGTCGCGGGTTCAATCCCCGCACAGTACAAACATTTGTGTGCATGAACATGTCTGTTTGTACTGGTCTGGGTGTCTCCTATGTATAATAAGTATGTATTTACAAAAGAAAATGTATTTAAGTATGTTTATCCGTTGTCTAGTATCCCATAACACAAGCTTTAATTAGCTTACTTTGGGGCTAGATGGCGCTGTGTGGAATAATGTCCAGGGATATTTATTATTATTATTATACTATGATAGTAAATATTATAATATAAGTGGGGGGGACCCAAATCTAAAAAAAATAATCAGCCTAGGACGTCTAAAGTTAATTTTTTGCACTGAACTCATTAGATACTGAGGATTAGGGCAATATTTGTCGCATTACTCTAAAAAGCCAACGGAAAAATTATTATGGTAGAGAATACTTTTGAGCTGTACCTATTTGACGAACTCCCCATTTATTTTAACTTTTCATTGAAGAATAAAACTGGACCTGAAAACAGAATATGGCATCTTGCTGTTCGCAAATTGAATGATGTCACATACCAAGACGACTACACGAGTTGAAAATTGCTGACCTAACGTTACCTTTTTTGTCGCAAATCATCGACAAGCAAAGTCAGCAATCTGCCGTCCTAGTTTAGAGGCGACCACAAAAACACCTTCCTGACACACTGACACACTTCGACACACGCCGATACACTCATTGTTCTGTGGTTCTTCTCCGTGAAATGAAACTGTAGCTTGAACTGGATAAAAAAGGGTCTAAAGGCTTTGTATTAAGTAGTTAAGTACTCTCTGAAAAACTGTCATAACACAAAAAAACGAGTTTTGAGAAGAACGCGTTTTAATTTCTGTGTTACTCAATCATTGTTACTGCTCACTTATTATTGCTGATTTTTAAGAAATTAATATGTTGACTGATGTAGGACTTAATAAACTGGTTTCGAGAATGTAAAAAATAGGCATATGGAATGAGTATGTTTATTTATAACAAAAATAATTAAATTTGTTCCATAATGTGACTCTTTTTCACATTAAGTACGAACAAAAACGCCTTAACAGATTGGTATGTAAAATTTTTTGTTATGAGTGTAAAAAACAGCCCAATAATGTTCTACGACTGTTTTTCACTCTTAAATCAAAATGCAATGACAACAAAAATAATGTTTTTTTTTGCGTTTCATCTGTGTTCAGGTGGGGGCTTCATATAGAGTCCATATGTTTATTAACTGACTGAGAAAAGTCAAATAAATAAATATCTGAGACAACTTAAACCAAAATCATCGGACTAAGCAGAGCTTGTACTATAAGTGACAGAGGCTGACAAACATACTTAAATCTTACTAAAGACAAACTTAATTAGATCAACTACACAACTGATCGTGTCATGCATGTTTGTCATGGCAGGAATCGAACCCACAACCTCCGGCGCTAACGCACGACATTGCGCCAGCAGGCCAGTCAAAAATAAAAAGCAGAAAGACACTTAACTTATCGTTTTATTTATGGCCAAATTACATAAAATCTCCAGAAATTGTAGCCTATGTGTTATACTGATGTCTAAGCTGTACTACAGTAAAGTTTCAGCTAAATCCGTTCTGAGTGCTGAGTGCGAGTTGCAGTGAGAAAAGTGAATAACTTTACTATCGCGTTTGCGAGAAAAAAATGCGAATTTGTATGGCATCGAGTGAGCGCCATCTAGCGGCCTTAATGTTGCCCAAATTAGCCGCTAGATGGCGTTGACTCGATTTCATACTAATTGACATTAACGTGCTCGCTAAACGCGATGGTGAAGTCATTCACTTCTCTCACTGCAACTCACACTCGGCACTCTGTAGTTTTTGCGTGAAAGAGTAACAAACATACACACACATACTCACAAACTTTTGCATTTATAATATTAGTAAGATTAGTAAGAATAAATGACCGGTCATATTCAGTCATTTCACGTGTCCACCCCCGAGCGATGAGGCGTCCGCGCGCATTGCCACTTCAGCGTGACTTTGGTCCGTTTGTTCCTAACATAAATCTATAAACTTCAATAAAGATCCGTATAATGATCCATTTCACATTTGTTCACTCTAACTTTATTTAATGAAAAGCAATTCAAAGACAGCTTGGAAATAAGTAACCACACTTTCTCGCCAGGAATGCCGTTTTGTAGCTCTTTTTAACGAACTCCGAGGGGTAAGTAACTCGTTCACATCTACTAAGTTAATACCTACCTATATTTAAAGCTAAGACGTATTTTAACAGTGTTTATTTTGTAGCACGCAATGCGAAAATCTACAACAATTGTCATTTCAAATTACGATAATTATGTTTGTTAGTCCGTAATTGCTCTATGTAAAATTGCGGAAGCTATTATCTTTGTGGCTTGAAGTTGGCTTTACTTAAGAGCGTTAGCTGGTGGTGCTTCAAAAACGTTTCAATTTTGTAAGATTTTCGTGATTATTTCATTGAATTGAAATAAAACTTAAATTTTTGCTCTATTATTGTGGCATAATACTATTTAAAAACACATTGAAATGGTTAAAATTAGGTAGTCGCCAATTATTTGCTAAATTAAAAAATACATTTTTTTTTATTTTTATAAGACACTTAAAAATTTACTGTACACAGTATAATTATGAAATTAAAAGGCATTTAATAATAGAGAGATAATTTATACCTAATTTGAATTCAGCTAAATAATCAGGAAAACCTTAATATACATGTGACGATTACGATTTACCCCAAACGCAAAAAGCAAACCCTCATAAGCACTCAAACCATGGTATTCTATTGGCATGTAGATTTCGAAGTGCTAGTTCTATTACCTATTCTGTGGTGCTACGTCACAACAATACAATCAACCTAACCTTTCAATCAAATTCTTTTTTTTACAAATCTACAACTTTTAACAGACACATCTCTCTAACAACAAATTAATACGCTGATAAATTAGTACTATACATACACGTGGTCTTAGAATAATTAGGCATAGAAGGCGAGTCGGGGCACCCGTTTTAATGCCACAAATATCAGGACGTCACGTCTGGATTTGAACTTACCGATGTTAATTTCGCGAGGTGAGAGCTTCTTCAAAATGTTTATTTGTGCAATAAATAGTTGCAACAGCATAACAGAGAAACACAAGTAGTATTCATACATGATAAATACTGAAAATTGTGATTACATGTGTAACGAATTGTTATTTTGACAGGTAATTTTGGCATCACAAATGGCGCGCCTTTTTGTATGGAACTATCCTTCTAGGTGTAATTATTCTAAGCACGTGGTTTAGTAACTATTATTTTAATTCTTGGAAAACTTGACTTGACTAGCGTCGTGCGTGGTGCTATTTCACTGCGGCACATGCTGAGTGGTAGCCTATTTGACACTTTTTGTAATGTTTTGTGTCTTTGTTTGTAACTTGTGTATATTTTAAGTGACAAAATAAATTTATTTCTATTTCTACTTGGCGTATTTTTAAGACAGACCAATCAAACAATCCCTCAATTCCCTAATCTTAGCTTACAGTGATAGCTGTACCAATCTGAGCTAAGATACCCCCTTTATCCCCTATTTGCTGCTATTACCTATATTTAGGCCAATGACTTTTTGAGAAAAAAAAACCGGCTATGCTATACTTTCCCGCTATTGAGGTCTGTGGAGCTGAACCTATTATCTCTCGTGTCTCAGCACAGATAATGAATAACAGATCGTGATTCGCGGCTGCTATAAAAGGCCCTACATACGGTACGATTTGTCTTTACGATCCGTCACTACAGCTCGATCGAAACGACGAATCGACCGTGCATGTCAAAATCCTAGACAATTTACTTCATCGAAGACGATGTCGGATATCGCAAGAAAAATCAATGCAATCAAAAGGGTAGGCCTCTTGGCTATCAACAATTCTACTTGGCTACAATTCGATTATTGTAATGAAAACGTCTTGAATTAAGTACCTAACTTGGAATTGTCTTTTTTTAATAAAAGTTACGTCCGGTAAGATAACCTTACTCCATCTGATGGAAAGCGGCCGTGATGTCCAGATTTGGGGTAGATTATCACAGAATGGCAAAGAAATCATTGAACTGATCAGCCTTCTCTTGAAGGCTTGCAAAAAAACCTTTTTAGCCACGCCTGAAGACTCGCCTGTCTGTGATCCGATTGCTTCGAAGCGACGAATCGTACCTTTATGGTGTCCCTAAGAACTTCTTTCCAGGAAGCTCGCTTGTCGGATACCGCTCCCAATAAAGCACGAGCTGCACGACGACGGACGGTCGTAGCATTCACTTGTTTATTCGAGTCACGCGCCAATGAGTTTCGTGTTGTAGGTACTCTAACCTTTATTTGCCAGAACCAATGACCTTCAAATGACAAGAACTTTGAATTTTGCGCTCTGTCAAAGGAACAGGAAAAAGTTTGCTTGACGTCATTTAAAACACACTTTATGCTTGGTTACAGTGTAAGTATTTCTACCTCCTTTCACGCACACATGCCAGAAAGAGAAGGCAGGATGACACTGTCATGCGTGCGAAAATCATTGGTGCTGTACTCTGACCTTTTATCTGTCAGCACCTTCTTTCAAGTATGTGCTAATGTGGTCAGTACAATAATAAATTGAATTTGACCGACTCATTCAGTTTTAAAGGTTACGTTCACGTCATCGTAACTCTACGGAGGGTAAAGTAATTCGCCTGTATCTGTTGAGTAGCTTCTGCCCGCAACTTTGTTCGCGTGTTTGTATTTTTTTTTTTTCTATTGCGGATATTCTCTAACAATTCTATCTCTGGACCTCGTAGTCTACATCATTTACTCGTATATTGGCTAGCTTTTCCCTCGGAAAATGTATGTTTGGTTATTTCTGGCGGAATACTATGTCAGCAAAAATATTCACATGGACACACCTAAAACTTACAAAACACACCTACAAGTCTTATCTAATAATAGGGTCCGAATGAGTACCCATCAGTAAAATTGACGACGCGCCTCGATTTCCGTAGTGTCCCGGGTTCGATTCCTGGTCAAGTCAATTTCTGGAAACGATCTTTTCTGAATTGACTCGGGTCTGGGTGTGCTGAGAGACGCCCCTGGCTTATTTTCTTGTGTGGTAACTCGTAACACAGGGATAGTAATCCGTACTTTGAGACCATAAGAGGTGTGTTGTCTGGCGCATATTTATTTTTTATTACTAAAAATATATGCACTTTAATTATTTATAGATGATTCATTTACTTAGGTAGATTAATTAAGTCGTATCAAATTAGCAGTATCAATTTATATCTTTATTGATTCTCAACACCCATAGCAAAACAAATTGGACATTGACACGACTATGGTGCTACTCGAAGTTTTTTTATGCTAAGAAAGGAAATTAGTTATTATATTTAAGGACATCGCATTACATAATACAACAATTACTAATTACAAAACAAAACAGGAATGTGACGTAAATTCGTAATGTCCATAAACTAATGATAATTGGATTGCGCTCAGTTAATGCCTGTGCCTAATACTGGGAGATAACGATTAGTTCGATAGCACTCTGTGCAAAGTTTAAGAGAAGTTTCAGGTGTTCCGCAAGGAAAAAAAAAGGTATCGTACATTCGCACATTTACAACGCATAAGTCCAAAAAGACTTGGTGATATGTTTATTTTATCCATACAGGATATAGCAAAAAATGTGATAAGCCCAAAGATAGAGCATCACTGTGCTAACTGAATTACTTGAATAAGGTGTAAAATGTAAAACTACTAATTTTTTTTTGAATACGATAATGATGTTGTGGAAGATACATTTTCAGAATTCACGTCTGCTATTGGATGTTCTACCATCATGTGAAACTCCTGTATGGATTTCGATTAAACTTAGTTATACTTAATAGTTAAATGATATAAAAGATTAAAGGCTCCGAAATTTCAAAAGCTTAGTCCACGCGGTAGCTAACAGCTAGTTCGATAATAAGCACTAGACTCGAGATATTGTATATTTATAACACTAAACTAATTCCTAGCGCAGATGGCCGTGAAGTGGATGTTCCCACGCCCTATTTACATCTCTGACTCAATTATTTGTAGCGCACTGAGCTTTTAGTTCTGTCGCAAAGTGGGGTTATGGCCAAGAACGCTTGCATAACCATTATACCTACATGCGAATACAAATTACGCACGCGGTGCGGCGCCTCTGACAGATAGTCCGCTCAAAACAAACCGCCATTTTGATCACGCGCACACACACAGTGAGTTTACAGGCGATACCGGTTAGAATCGGTCACGCGGCGAATCGCACTGTCGCGAGTGTTTTTGTTGTTGTGGAACTTGGTGCAATTTTTCACATCATGAATTTTGTTTTTGGCGGGTTCTGACAACCTACCTATTTTAGGAAGAAGATTAATTTTAGAGCGAATAAAGTTGTAACTCTGGGCGGTCAGGCAAGTTTATGTAATTATACTGGAAAAAGGCAAGAGCGCTCCTTCTGTAAACTCTTTATTTTGTGATGCAAAGGATTGGCAAAATTATGCATTTTGATTTGAAGCGGTTTCATACTTTCATTACGACACTATTGCCTTAAAGCGCTGTAGCACGGTTTTATCGCCTTGACCTGCGTGGTGTCCCGGATTCGTCTCCCGGTCGGGTTAATTCAGGAAACGATCTTTTCTAAATTGACTCGGGTCCCAGACTGTGCTGGGAGCGCCCCTAGCTCAATTCCTTTTCTGGTACCTCGTAACACAAGGATATTAATCCTTACTTCGAGACCATGACAGACAAGTGGTGTGTTAACTGGCAAATATTTATTTATTACATTTGACAAGTTTACCGCAGTGGTCATAGGTGTCGGTTGAGACGCAGAGGGTCACGGGTTCGATGCCCGCACAGGTTCTAACATTTAGACCTAATATTTATTCAATCAAAGGATAATGTATATTCGCCCATACATTGCCGCCTAAGAACCAACAATCATGAAAAATACCTGTCAGGGTTCTTAAATATTCACTTTAGTGTCAAAACGTAATTTAATTATCAAAAACGGAAAAAATTTAAGCTTATATTTAATATATTGTGAGGTTTTATTTACGTGGGTGGGACTAATGTTCTGCAAGCACATATTGTTGATCTTCCAGTACCATGTAACCACTAGCAGAGCCACAATTCACACAAAATGTTTATTCCATTGCGTTGATAGTAATGTGCGTATGTGCAGGTTACAAAGTCCGTAAATCTAGCCAGGTCAGGTCACTATATAGAGCTATCAATGTCCATTTTTAAAGCGATGTCGTAAGAATATCATTATAAAAACAATAACACACACGGCGTTGTAATTAAAAAACAAAAAATACAAGTGATGCCGGTGTATTGTTAATTAAGTGTTAATGTCAACCAAACGTCATTAACTCTTTTTTTTGGCTTCACACAAAGCTGATTTAAGCCAATGTATAAGCCAACTTGAAATAAAGAAGTCGATTAAACAAGAACCTTTAGTAAGGTTACAACTATATTTTCTTGCACATACAAGGTTTATTTTCTCAAAACGAAGTAAATTAAAATATTGTTTTGATGGCTAAACAACAGAGGGCACCGACGAAACAACATAATGGTATTAAAAAATATGTTTTCGTACGAAAAATCTTTTAAGTATTTTTAATTTTCATATCAAAAATCAGAAGTGTCCGTGACAATCCAATATGTGATAATTATATCTTAAATCATGCCCAGAATTATGAAAAATGTCCAATGTTTGTTGGTTCATAGGCCAACTTGGCGATTGTCCTTTAAACCTTAATAATATATTATATTAATAAAGTTCGATACTGCCTAGCCCGATAGCGCATTGGGTGAAGGGTCCTGCCAGTGGCGTATTTGCATATTCCGCGTACTGGGCCTGTGAGGTTTGCCGCCACATGAATGAAGACAAAGATGAAAGAACAAAGATGTCATAAAATCCAACTATGAGTTCATGTGGGCTGAAAATAATGACAATGACGTTGTTCTAAATCGGGGAATGAGCAAGACCGCCTAAGTAACATTTGCACATACCTAATTTAGCATAATGATACGTTACCGACGTGAACAATACCTACCGTTATGGCGCTGAGTAGCCTCTTTCACTTCAGGAGTAAGGAAAAAAAGATTGAATGACTTATACAGCCGCAGATTTACTCTTAGAGATAAGGCTAGTCACGATTTAAAATGAGATCAGAGCCTTATTCATTATAAATGCTATTTTGAATTTTGGTGAAATTTGCTTAAACTTAAACAGCTATTCAAAGAATATTAGGCTATATAAGCTCCTCCTCAGCGTCCATGCTTATTTAATTACTATCAGATAGAGTTTAATTTCCTAAGAGCCCTTACACATTGCAACTTTTCGCAGCGATACCAACGCGCGTTTGACTGTCGCTCGCGCGACTGCATCGCGATTGTATCGCTGCTTTTTGTGTGTAAAGGTATCGATACTGAATCGCGTTTGTATCGCTGCAAGAAGTTGCAACGTGTAAGGGCCCTTACTTCTATGCTGGCTCCAGAAATGCAAGAACTAATCGCCCATATGAATGTGGGCCTACAACATTGTAATCAAATCGTCGCTACAATTTAAGCGTATCGCCCTAATCGGCCCGCTTTTCAAATGGGGAGTTGCTGATCATTAACCCGGAGAACCATTTTTCGACTAAACGTGAAAAAACCTGATTTCGCAATAAGAACGTGCATCCATTATGACTTAACTTGTTTTTTGACGAATCGCCAAAGACGGAGCCCATGTGAAAGAGCCCTTAGTGAGGCACCATCTTGGTGTTGCTGTGTGTTGGAGTTAAGCTTATGAGGCGTCTTAATAAAAGTACAATATTTAATCACAGTAGCCTATGCACGCCTATTATTATACGTAGCAGGCTTAAAATAGATAGAAAATATTTATAGCCGACGAAAGCAGAAATAGCAGCTTATTAAACTATTTTAAACTTTTTATAACCTATAACATAATTACTTTAGTACTTTTATGATGCATATTTTATGAGACAGTTATATATAACATATTTACAAGTTAATCATAGGTAGTGTTCAAACTTTCAATCGTTCGTTAACTCCGATGGGGCACTATTTACTTAACTTGACCTGTCCTGACCCATTTTATCGCGGATTTTTCGTACTTCGTGCACATTTTCGTAAATAGTAATGCTTTTCTCGGAATAAAAGAAAGCTATTTACCTGAAAAGTAAAGCCAGGTTTCAGCGTTACAGTATCATTGCTTGCTTCTGCCCGTTCGCGAATTCGGATTTCTGGTGCACAAAAATATTGACTAAAAAATAGCCAATGTTTTCGTAGCTTTATATTGATAAAATATTTTTTCATAATCTCTAGTTCTTGAGTTTTTTAATTTAAAAAAAACTAAAAATCGAATCTTTCTTCTTTGTAGTATTATAATAGTGTGGAAGTGTTGATGGATTGTGACCGTAAGCCTTTGTCACATTTATTCACAGTTCACAGTTACAAATTACTGAATTACGGAATTTTATTCACTCAAGTATGTACTACCTAATTGGATGTAGTTTAACCGCCCAATTATAATAAGTGCCCTTAAGTACTCAACACGACTAAGTAATTACTTAAAGTTCTAATTAGCGAGAAAGTTTAACTAACACAAATTGTTATGAGAACTATCTTTTAATTTCATTCGAAAAAAAATTATTGTACCGATATTGAATTGATATAGGTAGGCATAGCGAGATGATTATTTTCTTGCAAATATAAAATTTTGCAAATTCAAATTTTCTTAGCTGTTTCCCCCTTTTTATATCAAATAGGTATCATACACCCTACCCTTTTAGTTTAGGGAGAAGCATAATACTTTTATGTAGTAACATAAATGTCACAAACAGACATTTGGACTTATTTATATGTATAGTGCGGTAGAGTGGAGTGCGGGATTCGTGCCAACGATTGCATTTGACAAAATTGCCTACAGTTGCCAAGGGTTGGCACTTGCCGAAGAGTACAAACCTTTTCTGAACACTGTTGGCTTGGCAACCGATTTTAATCTAAGAACCAAGTTAAAAAAATACCATTTGCTTCATATCGTACTGTTTCTGTGTTGCTTTGAAGCTATGGCGTGAGACACATTAATGAATTATGTCGTAGGTTAATAGGAAGAGCCATGCCGTGCGATATACCGGATAATAGGAATGTGCCATTTAATATCGGTAATTTTCCGGTTATTTTCAGGATGATCGCGAAAATCCGGCTCGTCCTAGGAAGATAGTGCGTAGCAATCACGTTCTGAAAGCTGATTGGCTTATAAAAATATCATGCACTGACGGATGAGCTGATTCGTCAAAAGACACGTTCAGAATTCCCTCGCCTTTATTTTGTGTTTGTCCTCGGTAGCCGTACCCACGCCCACAAAAGCACTACTACACTAGGCATCAGACTACATTTTGAGTGCTTTTATAGCCTTCTAAAGATACACGAAATTTCGTATTTTTTGCACCGGAGTAGGCCCAAAGGGTTGACAAGCAAGATTTTTGGCTAGAAGGTTTATTTTTTCATTCAAAGACCTACTTACTTAAATAGTTCGTTTTAAAAATAGGGCTTTAAATTTCAGACACCCTGTACAACTCATTCCTAATTTAGGGTCAATTCATCAAGATTAGGGCATAAGATAACAAACAATGGGCCAAATAACTGAAACAGAACAGATATCCAATACCTTAAATTCTCATGGTCTAGAAGTGAGGAAAAATATGTACGAGGGTAACAGATGGACAAGTTAATTTATTATTATTCATTTGTTAACTGGAGCGTTTGTTTCGGCAACCTTATTTAATGGGAGGTAAACGATAGCGAGTACACAAATTACTGTCCTGATAGTCCTGTCCTGTTCATGGCAAAAGGACACGCGATTACGCGAAACGGTTTTTTACTACAGACTTAGTTTTGTACACAGCAAGCTTCACAATATGAGGTTGCTAATGTAAAATTACGTCATTTGAAAGCCTATGTGTTGTTCTAAAACAATTAGAGTTAGGGTTGGCTAATAACATTACGTTCTGAGCGACTACAATGAGTTAATGTCACATAAACTATGATAATGACCATAGAAACCAGCCTGGCTAAGATGCGCAACATAAGGTAATTGCTCGTTGCTCGTCTCTGAGAGTCGACAAGACAAGTTTCCTCGGATGGCATAGGGGTGTAGACATGGTTTTGCTGCAATGTTAGGAACGGTAAACAAAATAGAGAAATCGAGAAATGGCGAAACTTGATTGGAGGATTTTTGTCAACTCTTCTTGTAGGGCGCGCATCTTAACCCCGCAGTACGTCTACCACGAGTTGCCACTTCAAATTTACAGTATCGTTCGCGTAAAAAAATGTATTGGGATTTGACATTGTCATGTCATGTCAAATCCCAATATATTTTGTTTACGCGAAAGATAACGTGAATTTAAAGTGGCAACTCGTGGTAGACGACCTAATTTACTATTCTAGAACTGTACATTTACTGCCGACGCTAGCGACTATAGCTCTACCATGAGGTTCAGATTGCGTTTTTCACTGGGAACGGCACGATAAGCGCAGTACTAAAATCGCGGATCGGACGGAGCCGAACTACTGCCGGGGCCTAAAATTTGTAATTTGTATGTGCTTACCCTACGCATAGTAGTTAGGCGTTGTAACCCTCTGCTAGGCGAGATAGAGGTCCGATGGATTGTTGGAGCTCATTACGAAGGCTAAAGTGTACCTAAACTAAGTGTGTGTGTAATCGAAATGCGTATAACATGAGCATAGTAAATTGTAATTTGCTCCCAGAAGACTTAAAAATGTTAAGGGGTAGAATTTTTTAAAGTAAATTGTCGAAATGGTTCATGGATAAGCATTTTTATAGTCTTATGGAATATCTTAATTTTAAATCGACATTATTTAATATAATGTAATGTAATTCTTAATTTGATGTTGTTCTAATTTTGTCCATATTTCATTAGTATTTATTGACATAGTATTTGGTCTTTATAAATTGTACTGCTATTTTTAATATTTTTTTGCACGTCTGCGAGCAGGCTAAACACACTGGACTTACATTATTATTTCACCATTTTATGTACTGTGTTTGTAGCAAATAAATATTTCTGATTTCTGATTCTGCAAAATCTACATCTAGATTTGCAGTACTAAGACTCAAAATAACGTGCTTAGATCACTCGTGTTATCATGGTTGGCTAGCTCCATAGAAAGTAATATGCTAGTGAATTACTGACAATTTATTTGCAAATCATGCCGCCTTTACGTGTTGATAGAAGCAAAAAATCATTTTCAGTTGTAAGAAAATCAAACGATTAGTATTAATAAATAATGGAAAGTGTGAGTGAAAGTCAGGTCTCTGCAAGACCTACAGCATACCAAACCTAGTTTGCTTACATAAGTGAGAGTGCCCACCTGATGGTAATGTAATGTAGTCCCATGAGATAGTTCTGTAAAAGTATACTTTATAACATATTTGCTCGTAAAGGGTCTCTTATTTCACCAATTTCAATAACGTAATGTATCTCATTACGCACTTGTGCGGTAATGTAATGTAAAACGCACGAGTTTTTTTTATTATGGTAAAACGTACGGTTTAGCAAGATGCTCCGTCTAAAACGAACGGTACTTTTTTTAATTTTAGCAAAGAGTTTTTATGTCAGAAAAGAGGTCAACATTTTATGAATAAAATTAACTTTGGGAGATGAAATATAATAAATAAACATTTAATTCTTTAATTTATTTAATTTTGACAATAAATTACAACCATCTGTAACAAAAACACAGAAATATTAATTTACTTTATTAGTAATACTGGCTGTTTTTAATGCCTTTTGCCTTAAAAAAAAGCGCAGATGCGCGCGCATCGCTAATTTGTGAACAAGTAAACATTTTCTAACTGCTCTAGCAAGTGATTAAAGATTTTATTTGTTTTAGAAAGTCCGATTTTTATTTATTTCCTCTCAAATATGTTATAAAACGTCGTATGACATACGTGCGCTTTGATAATTACAGCCTCTGCTTTCTTGTAGCCCTCGCCTACGGCTCGGGCTAGCAATATCGCCTCGGCTGTAATTTTCAACTTACCGCACTTATATCATAATGTACTATTACATATTACAAACAATACAGCCTATTGTTTAAGAGAAATAAGATAATTGCAACGCAGTCTGCGTAACAAATTACTAAAAGTAAATGCGGCACTTGTTTATTAATTACGTAATGTGTTTAGATTACGCCAGTTGAAAGTAATTATTAAATAACTTCTGTGATGTTTTCTTTTACGTTAGTTTTATAGCAGTCACTGCCATAAAAGTGCGTAACCATACCAAACTTCAACTGTAGCTGCGGAATCAGGTTAATTCGCGTGCAGGATGTGCACAGTCATTCAAATGAGCTCAGCTTTCTTCTTAGTAATTTATGCAGTCTTGTCTTGACCGAGTGGCCCTGAACCTTAGAATAATAACGTATAGAAAGATAGTCTTCATACAACCGCCCTGTCAAAAGTGAAGCACTAATCCACACATGCGTGACTATTGCTTGCATACGTGCGGCGCGCTTTGACATTGAGCATTGCGGAGCTGTAATGAACACTGCAAAGCGGTCCGTTGGGAGCCATTTATGGCTCCAATTAAGGTGCTTCAAAATGAGCTCGCGGACTTGGTTTCTATATATGTTATTATTCTAAGCCCTGAACCTTATTACAATCGCTTAAGTCCAGTCCAGTCAAGTTAATTCCCTAAACGGAGGGTACCGAGCAATTTCGTCACTAAATATCCAGCCTGGAATATGCGTTACAGGGATCCGCTGACTGGCTGGAAATTAAAGATAATTTTACGAAATTGCTCGCTACGCTCAGTTTAGGGAATGAACTTGACAAGTTATAAGTGATTGTAATAAGGCCTCTGGTTATATATCAGCCAATTCCTGCCACAGGCTGATCACTTGTTTCACAGACAGAATTTTCATAGAATTTCGGTTCGGATAAAATGTTTTATAAAATATTCGGTTCAAATATTTTCATTTCGAATATTATTGTTTCAACGACTTATTTACTTCATTGTAACATACTTCACAGAAATGTAATTAATTTCATCTCTCAGTTGGCTAGGTTTGGTTAGAACTGTAACCACATCGCCAGAAGCGAATTTTCGGCGAATGAACATATGTGACAAAAAAAAATGTTCTGGAGAATACTTCTTAGAAAAGTCATACATTGTGAGCAATAATAATACTTGATTTGATATTCTATGATATGAATATTCTAAGAAACGAATTTTATTTAAGTATAACAAAAATCTATGATTTAAATTTCTTTGAAGTAACGAATTTCCTTGACGGCACGATTGGCGTAGTGCGCTGTAGCACGGTTTCTCGCCTCGGAATCCGTAGTGCCCCGGGTTCGATCCCCGGTCGGGTCCATTCAGGAAACGATCTTTTCTAAATTGACTCGGGGTCTGGGTGTGCTGGGAGACGCCCCTGGCTTAATTCCTTGTCTGGTACCTTGTAACACAGGGATATTTATACCTACTTCGAGACCATGACAAAAGGTGTGTTGTCTGGCGCATATTATATTATAATATTAACTATTCTGCGTATTGATCATTCGATGAAAAGATAATATGAGAAACGATATAAGTGAACCAAATTCTATAAATCGATTTTCTATAAAACAGTGTACAACAATCATTCGAATGAGAGCTCAAAAGTCTTGACCAGGTAGCGCTGGTCATATGTCAGCCAATTTCTGCTCCTACGCTGCGCTCGCGATGCTTCGCCATTTTATGGCCATATAGCTTGATGTTTGACAGAGTGGGAACAATCGTTTATTCTGCGCGTCACGGATTTGATGAGGTCTATCCACCGTGTTTGAGAGTGCCCACGAGGCCTTTTGCCCTCGACTTTACTTTGCAGTAGGTAACAGCCATTCCATGGAGTCCTCTTTGAGGGTGATGATGAAAAAAGCTGAGTATGCGTATTGGACCACCATGCTGCCGTCCAGACTAACAGCATATCAATGATATTTAATTTTTGTGCCCAAATCTAATTCTAATATAAAATATAATATTTAAATTGATGTTAACAATAGTTACTTCGTCGTAATTTTAGTAACCATTGACGCCAGCTATATCGGCATCAACGTAATCATTGTTATTATTTTACAACGCTCAAAAAATGAGTCTTGGCCAACACTGATTTTATTTGAGTCCTGCTTCATTTCTTTGTTTTTTGTTTCTTTTATTCCTAAAGCTATCAAAAATAGCGATATAATGACAGGACAGTGCATTAGATTAAATGAAATTAACACCTTGACTGTCCCGTTTCATATTGTTCCATGGTTCAAATTGTACCTTCTTACGTATAATACATTTAAGTAGACAGTCAATGCGTAAATTTGGACAAGCGGGAAAGTATCCCAGAAAATTAGACCCTGTACCAACATTCAAATTTTGTTCCAGTTTATCTTCGACAATGGCACCCACGAAGGTCTCCTCAGCAGGGACAAATTCATGGAGGTAAACTCTCGCATGGAGGCGCGGCAGGAGTACATGAAGAGCGAGTGCTCAAGGATGGGCCTGGACAGTTCTGGGCAGAAGGCGAATGCGTGGGAGTACATGATCAACCGGCAGTATCATGTCATTTGGTAAGAAAGGAGATTAAGTCAAGTCTCTGTATGAAAACCAAGCGTGCATCTTTGATACCTACTGTGATTAGTGATCTACAAACCTCGAGGCGTCGAGTTCTACTTTTGAAGCTTCATGGCGGATTAGCCGGACTCAGTGAGCTCGGTAGGCTCGTAGACCCGAGCCCACCCGAGACGCGAGCTCCCTGAGCCACGCCTCCGGGCTGCAAAAGAGTTTGAGCCTTCAAAAGAGCTCGAACCTACCAAAAAAATAATAATAAATAATAAACAACGTTGACGGCTCGGATGCCCGGTAAAACTCGAACGAGTTTGTGTGGTATCCCATTATCTTTTTTCATTGTTAATGTATTTGCTGAATAAAAAAAAAAAAAAAAGAGCTCGAGCCTTCAAAAGAATTCGAGTCCTAAAAGAGCTCGAGTCCTCTTAAACCTTTTCACTATAATATTTTTCATCATGATTAAAATGTTTTTTTCTTTTAATTAAGCCTCTATTTTTCAAAATACCCTTCTGGTCACATATATTATTATATGCCATAAACACAAATTTTATTGCCTGCTTTGAAAAGGACGACTCCAAACAGAAACTAACTTGAGGGCGACTCGCCATGTAAAAACGTCAAGCGCTAAAAAAGACTAGAGCCCTAAAAAGCCTCGAAGAGTCGTCGAGCTTCATACAAACGAACGAGGCGAGCCCTGTAAACGACACCGAGCTCTAGACAAAAGGACTCGGGAGCCTCGAGCCTTGTAGGTACATCACAGTCTGTGATGTCACGCCCGATAGAGTTTTAGTGATAGAAAGTCTCCATTTCACAATCGATTCTAATCGAGTTTATAGACAGAGGAACGATTAATTTGAAAGTATTTGATTTTGTAATCCGTTGACATAACGCTCTACCGTTCATTCAGTCTGAACCTGAATGAAGCAGCGCCGAAGGACGAGCATTGCTCTTTCTTTTGATAAGCGAAGTATATGCTCGCGTCATCGTGACGACAGTGTTGGCGTAGTGCGCTGTAACCCAATTTCTCTCCTTGACTTGCGTGGTGTCCCGGGTTCGATTTCTGGTCGATTTTTCTGAATCGGCTCGGGTCTGAGTGTGCTGGCGCCCATATACACTAAAACAAAAACTATAAAACGTGCTATTATATTATATGTATAGTAACAAACAGTATTAGCATGTGTAAAATTTAGAGCAAGCAATACTTCGAGACACACCACTCGATATTGTGGGAATGTTGTTTTCTAACACGTAAATACCTATCACGCGACGGATGGGTACGTCAATTTCATATTATATCTTCTTCAAATTAAAATGGGACAAATAGGGAAGTAAACACTTTGCAATAAATAATGAATTTTCCTATTCAGTTAATGAATTCTCATTGGTTCTCGTACATTGAAAGATGTACGAGAAGTAACGTTATTTAATGCAAGAGGTTTAACCCTAAAAGTGTCATTTTTACATGTAGCGCCTGTGAAGCTTTACCGGGCAAAAAAACTATGTAATTATCCGAATCTGGCAATGGCGTTACTTTCCAATATTTCTGCTATAATTACTTTACAATCTGAGATACATTCTTTTGCGCCGGGCTTGAGGTTTTTTTGTATGGGATTTGGCGGATGTCCTTTGACATTTTATGTAGCACATTGCTCTCGGCTAGGGCCTCTGAAGTAACAAACTAATTAAATATTTTAATCGAATTCGCTCGCACACCTACGTGTTTTGAAGTCTGTTAAAAACTGTGCCTGGGTCTCTGAACTAGACTGCTCTGTACACAATATTTGTGTTAGCGTATTTTTGTTTGACGCCTCATGCTATTGCTATTTGGAGGCCAATCTTTTGTTGTTAACCAAATTAAC
Source organism: Udea olivalis (assembly GCA_947369235.1). Taxonomy (NCBI): domain Eukaryota; kingdom Metazoa; phylum Arthropoda; class Insecta; order Lepidoptera; family Crambidae; genus Udea; species Udea olivalis. Next base: position 11,375,692 of record OX376359.1, read on the forward strand.
TTACTATTAACCTAATTTGCGGGTCATAGCAGCCAATTGCATGAACACTCCCATTTGTAGGTGCGCGTGGAATTAGTGGGGAGAGTCAAGGTTCCATTTGCTATAGTTTGACATCAATGCTACATTGATTATTTTATCAGACTATTCATTTGCTTGAGGTGCATCTACTTGTATCTACCTACATATAACAATTAGAATGATTGAGGTAAATGCATGGATTAAAAGGTATTTTTATTTAGCAATAGTAAAGAGGATTTACTATTAATATCTACCTTCTTTAAACTGTTCATTCAATGTTAAAGATGCAAGTAGATCAATCAAAATGTTTATATGTTAAAGCGAAGGGCCTAATTTTTTCCTAAACTAAATTATATAATCGGTCAATAACTTTGTTCTGAATCGAGGGGCTGGACACATTAGCTCTATTCTTTTTTCAGAAGGCAAATTAACCACCACGTTGTCATTCTGGTCAATCACACGTCAGAAAAAAGCCATGCTGTGTGACTTTTATAATGCTCCTACACTTGCACTTACAACAGCAACCATTGTAGCTTTAATTCCATTCTGTTCATTGATATTTTTCTCATTGTGCGATATCTTTCTGTATTGTTAGAATGATTTACTAGACACCTATTCAGTAGATCATCGGTATGCGGTCTTGTACATAAAAGGTCAAGGTTATTGAAGCCGTTTGACCTTATCTAAACGAGATTATTAGTAAGCAGATCATTTATAAAGGAAAGGAGTATATTTCGAAGATATGTTATCTTTTTCACGAATATGTGGTAAACTGTTTTGCAAAGACTTGGAATTTGAATTATTTCAGTTTAATTATTATTTAAAAAAAAATTGTCAATGAGTAGTTCTAGCTTGAACAAATTAGTACAGATTTTGAAGAAAAAAAAAGACTCCGCGCAGTATTCAAAAATAATATACTAACAGCTGCTTAATGAAATCAAGTTCATAACGATTCACCTGACATTTCACTCTTAGAAAATGGGTCCCTGGAAAATCACGAGAGACTATTGTTTCGTTTCGAATCAGAAGTAAAAAAAAGAACAGTTAATAACGCTTCTCGTTCCCAGGTGCAACATATTCAAAGCAGCCTCCACATCTTGGATGTACAACTTCAACCTGATGGCCAACTACACTGCTGCTTATCTCGACAAGACGAAAGAAGTGCCTTTGATCCTGGCCAGAAAGAAATACGGAAGACCAACGGTGGCCATGATCAAGAAGGCCCAGCCGGACTCCATAACATTCATCATAGTGAGGCATCCATTAGAGCGGCTGGCATCAGCGTACAATGACAAGATAGTCCACGCGTGGCCTAAGTCCTTTCATGATAAGATGGGGCAGAAGATTATACACAAGTATAGGAAGGTAAGTGCTTATTACCGTAAACCATGAATCTACTGCTTAGTACTTACACGTAAGAGTAGGTAATTTATTACATCCTGTACCGCCTGGTTCAGGTGATGATACCATCTATTTAGTTTCCAATTTAGGAGTGAAAAATCGTAGTGTGAATACACCTGTCTCATGTCGTTTGCAAATCTATCCACCTTTTCTAGGTGAAGATACCATAGGCTGAAATATCGCACAGTGTAGATATTCCAGATTTCGCGTCGTTCGCTAAGTTGAAATATTTTTTTCATGCTATTTTGCACTGGTGGGTGGGACAAAGTAGGTTGGTTGAAACTGAATATTCACATGTGGTCATCTCGTAATCGATCGCTTGCGGTTTCATATGGTCTGCCGTGAGGTGAATATTGGACTTTATCACAATATGGCTTATATTACATCTGTCTATAGATCTGTTGGTGTGTTTAGTTGAAAAACGGCAAATAAAGTTTACTGTTCCCACTACGAAAAAATTATATGGATCAGTAGATTCGGCAAAAAATTACTCAATAAATAAATATAAGCATGTCAAATATTCACAACAAGAAACAAGATTTTAAATAATTTAAGAAGGTCGATCGATACCTAACCTTCTAAGTATAAAGTGTCGTACAAAGAAATATTTTTGCAATAACGGGCATTGAGGCAGGGCGCAAACGTGGACACTTTTGTGCCTTGCGTCAGATACAAGCTACTGCTGAATATTTGATTTCTATAGAACCAGTATGAAATCATCCACTCTTGCGCATACGTAAACTGTGTCCGATCACCGCTACAGTACACAGCAACTAACGGTTCCCTGTGATGGTGTGCCGTGTGGCAACAAAAAGTGTCTACGTTTGTGCAGGGCAATTGCGTATTATATTGTAGGAACCTAAAAGCAGGATGTTGAGGTACTCGTCAGGCTAAGCATGCACCCGATACGATAACTACTCATCAAGCTCAAATTAAAAACAACCTTATTTTCAGTCAAACACCGGCCAGCCTCTCCCTACTGAGAAGTACCCCGTATTCGAGGAGTTCATATCGTACGTCCTGGACGAGTGGAAGGCGCAGCGGACCCTCGACATGCACTGGACGCCATATACCTTCTTCTGCACGCCTTGCAAGTTCAATTTCGACGTCATACTCAAGTTCGAGACTTTGGACGTGAGTATTTCTTAGTTTCTCTCACGTAAAGGTGCTGCTTAACCTAGGGCATTTTCCTATAATGTAAAATTACATCAGTGAGGGAGGCAAACCGAGCATTACAGTAACAGTGCGCAAACTGTGATGTTACAAATACGATCATTACGGGTGTGAGGGAAAAGCAGCGAGTATTACAGTGCGCATCTTGATACAATGTGTAATATTTTGATACAACTTCCCTGAAGTTTTGTAAGGCAGAATTGTAATGTAATGCTCAAAATCGAATCTAAAATGAAAATTACAGGCGAAAATTCGCCATGTCAAGGAGGCAGTTCTGTGATGTAATGCTCAAAATCGAATCTGAAACGTTATATTAAAGTAAAATGCTCCAGGTGAGGGACCACCTTAGAAGGAACGCTAAACGACAGTGGAGGTTCTGCGCACGGCTACAGTGTGAGATGAGAGAGGGTTTTACTAATTTGGCCCTGTATTCGCTCACTGCGCATCTAGTCATCGTTCTTTTTAAATATCGTCACCGTAGACCCCGGTAAGCGCTTACCATCAGCAACTACGCAGTAATGTAATGTTTGCCACCAACGTAGCACCTACCTATTAAACAGAACATGGACTTTATGGAAAGCAAAACATACCTAACCGTGTTACTACTAAAACGTGTGTTTTAGTGGTAACACGGTTAGGTTAGGTAGGTTGTCTTGAGTGTGTACTCAAGACAACTGTATCATTAATTAGACTTGTGCTTATGCGAGAAAATGAACCCACTACCCATTGCGTCTAACCATCCCTAACAATAATTGTGCTAATCGGGTCGTCATTAGCTTCTTGGCCCAGTGGTTAACCACGCGGTGGTATTATTACACCTAAGTATAGCTTGCGCAGTTCAAAGTGGCATTTAGAATTCTGTTACTACCATATGTAGGAACATTGGTAAAGTTATTACTTAGTAAGTTTTTCGCAACCTAAACGCTAAGAACACTTTGTTAAAGTCAAATGCTGCTACCGTTGGGAAACAACCAGCTGCTAAGTTTTGACAGTGGGTACAATCAGCTCTACAAATGCATATGGAAATTCTGAAACCTCACTCAATGTTGAGCAAATTGTAAAGGCTGCTTTTACATTTAATTTTCTACTGACACGTTTCAGGACAGCACAACTTTCCATACAGTTGCAGAATTCGGGTTTATTTATAGGAACCTTCAAATTATCCAAAAATAAAACAAATTTTAATTCTAATTTGACAATACTCGTACAAGCCAAGGCCTTTGGTGCAGACCATTGCTATTTTTGGGCACGTTGATGTAATCGTCCAGGTCATTATCATTAAGGAAAAATTCCGCGAAATAGGTAAGCACATGTGAATTTATGTCGGGAGATGGGATGAGTAATAAAGTTGTCGGTTTCTGCCAGTCGAGTCAGTCGGCTTTTTACAGACTACATTTCTGAAAATGTAAGAGCAAACTGCACGAGCTGTTTTCGCGGGCATCTTTTCAACTTTGGAGCACAAAACGCACAACACCCTCATGTTGTGGATATTTCAAGTTTTCATCATTTCCACTAAACGTTTCGGCGACATTGACCACTGGTACATGTCGCTGACCAAATGAACTAGGACAAATGGATGAAAGCGGAGAAATATTTAAGTAGCTTTTAAAGTATTATATTTCTGATGTTTTCAATGAAGTTGTCAGCCGATAAAATGTTAGGCTCTGCACTGGTGCCTCTATGTGTCGTTAGAAATAATTGTGTAGCAAATCTGTCCTTTCCTCTGCGTAAAGTGTCTTTTACGTCATAATGATGATAGTGACATTAGTAGATAAAGCAAATACCGAGCGAGAGTAGGTACAGTCAACATTACAAAAATACCTATCGTTAGTGTAGTTAGCAAACTCGTGGCAATCAGCTCAGCTTACACTGAGAGTTACACACTGTGGTCGACTCTACATACGAGTAGGCTCAGCAGTGAAAAATAAACTTTGACACTAAAAATGCGATTGTTGACCATTTGACAATAAGCAATTGACCATTTTACGAAGTAGAAACTGTACCACGCATACCACATAAGTGTTAATATAACTTTTATGCCCCAGAATAGCATTAACCAGAGCTAGGCTGTAATAATTTATCTCGCCTGTAATAAATGGTGAAACGACAATGAGACCATTACCATCAAGTGGGAATTTGTGGCCAGCAGACACTGCGCACTGGGAATAATAATGTCAAGAGAGTAATAATCCTAGATAATAGATAGATAAAATGAACAAATTGCGAAGGCTGTATTGTTACTGGGATATATGTATGGAGTTGAGTATGTTTAGAAAGCTAACGTTATATTTAGAGAAACTACTCGTAGAACCGGTTTTTGCAAAAAACTTACATTTGTAAGAAGAAAATAAAAAAGCGGCTGCCTTGCCGAGTGACATCTGAAAAACCTGCTGTACTGTTTAAGTAGCTTTTACTTAATCTTTACCGAATTAAATTATTTTTGTCAATAACATTTTATTAACTACAAAAGAACAGAACATAATTATACTTTTTTCAAAGTACTCGACTAAAGGCTAAGCGCGTCTGGAGCTTGGTGGCCATTATTGGTTCAGTGTGTGATACCACTTAGTGGCGGCTACTATCTAGTGGCTTGATACCGCCACTAGCGGTCACATCGTCGAAGCTGTCTAGTGGCCCAGCTCAGCCACGCCGCGTCCACTGTCCCAGCGAGCGGCGGAAGTCTAAGACAAAGTTGCTTGCAGCTATCAATAATAATAAGAAACCTTCGTTTGTTCAGGAGGACCAGCGCTACCTGATCCAGCTGGCTCGTCTGCACAAGGTGATCAAGCCGGAGTGGCGGAACAGCGGCAAAGGCAGCACTCTGCACAACATCAACCATCTTTACTCCAGGATCAACAAATCGCAGCTCGACGACCTTTATAAGATGTACCAGTAAGTATGACCAAGTTACCAGTGTCACCAATTAACTTCGTCAGCTGCTTTACAGCCAGGATAGGCAATTTGTAGGTGCAGAAAGCAAAATCATTTTTCACAGTTCTGTCTAAAAACAAAAAAGATGAGTATTACTAAATTTGGTGTCCGTGTGGAATGTCTCAACGACATTATGAACCGTCCTCTTGAATATTACACTAAAAACTGTTGCGTTGGTTCGAAAGATCTAAGCGTACAGATGGCGGAAAGCGACTTCGTTTCACATTATGTAAAGATGATGCCATTCACATTTTTTTCGAGATAAATAATATCTTTAATATGCAGTCTTTGTACTTTTTATAACTGATCATCAAAAATACCTCAATATATTGAAACCTATTTATCACATTAAATTATTTCAAACTTGATAAACCTATTTTTTTAAGATGAAATATCCTTACCCTTTTTAAGCAACCTTTAACATTCCAGGTTCGACTTCAGACTATTCAACTACACCTTAGACAACTACTACGAACTAGTGAAAGCCGACGAGACTAGCAACAGATGAACTGGCCTCCACTAGTCGCCTCTACGCGTTTTTGTTCCTTGACATCCTTGATGAATGAAGGTTCGTCTATGGCCGAAGACTGATCGTTATTGATGACAGCGCAGCGGGCTATTGATTTGCAGTACCCTTTGCGTCAATTTATTAAAGTTATCGCTGTAAGCGTAGATACGAACAAAATAACATCGCCATTATCGTACAAAGTACTTAGCGAAGTTAGGAGCCACAAATTGCAGTATAAGCCCATATCTCACCTATGACACCGCTTTTAAACTTACCAGATTACCAGTACCAATTAACTACCGAAAATTTAGAAACGCCAAATATCGGAGTTAGCTTGATTTGTTTGTCAAAGTCAAAATTAAAATTGATTTATCTTATAGATATCGTTATCATATCAATATCAAAAGGTAAGATTTTCGAAAGATGTGGGTTGAATGCTTACAGCGAGATAGCAGATTTTTTACATCCAATTTTTTGTGATAACTGATTATTGTGAAATCCAAAAACCGTTATGGTTTCGATTATATTACTGTCCTAACATTAGGCACTTAAGGTTTATTGTTTGATAGAATTTGTTCTGTAGAACAGGTTTTTCTAGTACAAACTGTCTTAGCAAATATGATAATTTAACTGTTTCTGTGGATACAAAATATTTTATAAGCTGCTTGAGCGCTAAACAATCATGACCATTTTCAGACAAAAATATACAGGATCGAACATTATTGTACTGTTCGTACGTAAATGGTCGCTAGTCATTTGGTAATAATTTAAAAAGCAAGGGTATTCAGGCGCGGTCGCAGTCTGATACTTAGGAGGGGGTCACTAATAATTATTCAATAAGTATCTCAAGTATGTACCTAAATTAGATTTTATTGCACAATACAAAATACAATTTTGAAGATTTTTCCATTTGACGTGTATGGTTTTGGGGGGGGTGTCATGTCCCTGTGACCCCCCCCCCCACCCCTTCGGACCGCGCCTGAGGGTATTTCTAGAAAATTGTAGATTCAGGCTACTTCGACAATTTGTTAATTTTAAATGGTTTGGTTTTATAAAAAAAATGCATTGAAATAGAGATTGTTTTGGTCCAGCTTATTTGCAACGTTCTGTAAGATCAGGAGTATTTGTAACAATAAGCTTGCAAATCCACTGCAAAATTAGTTTAAAGACCTTTATTATATCCTCGTTTCAATCCAATGCCTATCATACTTATAAAAGTGGTGCACAAATATTGGTAATGGATGACAAAACATCAACATATTTTGTTTTACAAATTAAACTATTTCACTATTCCGCTTACAAATCGTATTTGCCTGGCATGAACCAGTTCATATTGATTCATGTTTTGAGTACAAGAATTAAGTACCTACAGTTTTGGAAAAATCTAACATTCGTTTAAATTAGATCCTAGGTCTGTTTTAATAAATCCCCAATATATGCCTTACGCTTAGAACTTCCTTAGTTAAAATGAATTAGAAAAGAAAAAAGAAGTTTTATAATTCAAATATTTTATGAGTTAAGTAATTTACCAAGGTTTTATAGACATGAATATTTTATCGACTGTTATTTATTTATTTGTCAACCAAACAACAGTTCCTCAAGTTGTTTACGCGTTGTTTTTAAAGTTTTAGATATTATTGTTTTGGACTGTTGCTGTTTGAGAAGATTTTTGGGTAGTTTAGACTATCGTGGCATACATGAGTTTATTGTGAGCATTATAACATAGCTTATTGTAAATATGAAGTTTAGTATTGCAATATGAAAATACTTAGTGCTTCCATAATAAAGATTATGGGAATGATCTAAGTGGGTGTGAGATTAGATGTAAGTTTATAATATTCATTACATAATTATTGCAAGTGATGCAACAGTTGTCTCTAAAATGACGTAGAGGCCTACAATATTAATATATGTCCAATTCAATTAAAACGTACCTAATTATCAAATTAATTGCCTTCGTTATTTTTCCTTTAATCTAAAGGAAAATTGAATACATTTTGATTGTGAACGAATTAGATTTAAGGCCCAAATGATGTAAAATTCCGATGATGTTCATTCAAAGAAAGTGATAATTTATAAAAAAAAGGTTGAATTTTGATTTGATCGCAAATTTTATTTAATAAAAAGAGCTATCACTCTTTACATTCCAGAGTTTTTGTGGTAGTATTTGTATATTCATCTTGTAGCAGTTTATATTTGTTAATGTTAATTATTTTAGTCCGGTCTTGTTCAAGTAAATATACTTTTTTAAATGTATGAAAAATCATGTATCTACCCCTCATCAGATAAAATGGCGAAGGACATTCCTATTGTTCCGTTCATTCGTGTACAAAAACATAATACTCCTAGCTATTGTAAATATTTTAGTACAAACAATATTCCTAATGTTTAGGATCCAAGCAAAGCTATAGATAATAAAGCCAAACAGCCTTGGTTGACTGAATGGATACTAATAATTTTGTAGCTTTAGGTCATAGCTCATCACAACCTTTTTACTCCGAAGCTATTCAAATAAAGACTTTAGCCCAGCTGACCGATGCCACAAAACAGGTTGACCACGAACATACTGCGCAGTCTATTCTAATACCTCGGCAATAGTGATTCATGTTATCTATACCTACCTCCTAATATCATAAAGAGGAAAAATTAGATTGTTTGTTTGTTCGTATTGAATAGGCTCCGAAACTACCTATACGGATTAAACATTATTTTACTGATATTAAACTATATTTTCAGGGAGTGACTAAGGTTATTTTTTTTTTGTTTAAATATTTAAACGGATAGGAAATAGTCCACGCGGGCGAACCCGCTGACGGAGCTATATTACCTATAATACAGCTGTCCGTCAGGGGCTTCGCTGGCGGACTGTCTTTTCAGTCAAAATATAGCCTAAATTAAAAAAATATAGCCTATGTCACTCTCTGATGATGTAGCTTTATATTGGTGAAAGAATTTTTAAAGTTAGTCCAGTAGTTTCCGAGCCTATTCGAAACAAACAAATCTTTCCTCTTTATAATATTATAGTCGGTAGGTATGTAGTGTATGTGCGAGCAATTATTACAAGTTTATCTATGAGTAGTGACGAAGCAGACCCGTTGTATGAGCTACGACCTTAAAAGTCATTTTTATAATGATCGGTGACCTTTAAAATGATAAATATTTTTACCAACTTAAATCACAATAGAAAAAAGACGAAACGCTGAAAAATGTAATCTTGTCATAATAATGTTTAAATAAATAATATGGTTAGGTACTTGTACTTTATTATTGTTGGTAAGATTTGTAATGTAACGTCAAAACTCAAACGAAGGCTATTTAGAACCCTGTCGAAAGAAACTACCCCATGTTAAACATTTTCACAAGTATGAAGGAATATTATCCTATTACGTAGTCTTGTGACAGGTAATCTCAGTGACCTTGAATTTGAATTGGCCGTTAGTTGTTGTTTTTTTACGTAGGTACCTAAATTTCTTACTCATATACCTAATGACTTTGGTATTTGTTTTACTGAAGTGTTCAGTTCAAAGTCATTTTAAGGAGGTATGATGAAGTGCGAGTACATAAATAATAGAAGTATAATTAGTTACACGCAAATTCAAAGGAAATTCATTTTAGACCCACATTTTGACGTTTTCTGTAACTTTTATGAGGACTAGCGAATAGGTAGGTGCCTAAATGGATATGACTAAAACAGAAAACTTTCTGTTGTGGGGGAAGACCCACAAAATGTTTGTTTTAACCGACTCCAAGAAATTGTCGAGTGCTTCATTCGACTGTTCGTAGTTTTGTTTGGTGTAAAGGATTTTTAGTCCTAGTCTTAGAACTAAAATGGAGCTTAGTATATAAAAAAACGTTAAAAAATTGAATATAGCTCCATCAGTAGAAATTTGAATTTGAATTTACTCTTAGTATGTACATCATGCATACAATATTTTATCTTTTGATTCTTATTTAAATACTTCTAGGGTTTTGCAACGAAAACCTAAAGAAATAACCCTAATAATGCGAGTTCGTTCATGTGGCCTGTCTGTAAATCCGTTTGTGAAACTACATACGTACCTATATAGTTGATTACCACGGCTTATAAGTTGGAACAGTTGCAGAAATTAGTGCTAATTCATTGTTGTTCAATTATTACATAATTGTTTCTGTTTTGATATATTTTTTTTATAGTGCCCGTCAAGATGACCTCACTCCGCCTGATGGATAGGGGTCGTGAGGTCCAGATGTGAGGCTGACAAGCACAGTAATGCAAAGCAATCAATGAGCTGGTCATACCCATCTTGAACGCCTGCAAATTAATTAATTGCTCTAGTAATGATTCTTAAGGAAATGTTGAACAGTTCTGTTAACTACAGACAGAGCGTTAGCGCGTCTCATACGCGCCTCGTTTTTAAAATCGTATATAGTTAGGCGCGTACAGTTGCCACATGCGTAACTCGTACGAGCGTTGACGCGCAGCTCGTATAATACACGATTCTCACCACCACCGGTTCTAGCGAACACGCCACAATAATCCCGGGTACGCGCGTTTGGTTTTATGAAAGCGACTATCGGTCGGTTAAACTCGTGGTAGGGGTAAAACGAAATCCAATGTTACTCTTTGGTTGTGGTTAACCACACAAAACTAAAACTTGTTGCCTACTCCAAAACTATTTAACTCTTTACAATAATTTGTAGCTGTTACATAGAACTCGAAATAATTAGATTAAAATGTTACTGTAATATCTATAGTGAATAACTTTTTTTAACTGTTTGTTCATTTAGTTCTTAACTACTTACTGAAATTTGATGATCTTTATATTAACATTTTTTAGAGCATTGCTTACACAAGGTGGGTTTGTAGGTATGTGTTACAGTCAGAACTTTTAACTGTGAAAAAGTACTTTTTATAACAAAAACTGTCTGAAGTTGGCCAAAACTATATGATTAAAAAAAGGTTTAATAAAAACCCAAACGTTACACTTTGTATACAGTTTTGTCAGATAAATATGCATGTAGTTCTTAACTGCAAAGGTGCAAAAAGCAGAAGGTACCTCTGTTCGCGTCAAACTTCTAGTCCGCACTAGCGTTATTGCGATAGCGATAGTCTATCGATAGTATAGTGATACTATCGTGACCTCGAAAATCAGTCATACTATCGATGGTCCTATCGAAACTATCGACCTTTTTCAATACTATCCATAGTCTCGCGCCATTAAAGTCGATACTATCGATACTATTTATGACTATCGACGACGACGACGACGACGACGGTCGATAGTTTCGATAGGACTATCGATAGTATGACTGATTTTCAAGGTCAACAATCGCTATCGACGATAACGAAACGATCGCAACAACACTAGTCCGCACTGAAGTTATTCCGCACATGCGCAGTAGGTATAGCTCGCGTCAAACTTAGTCCACTCTGAAGTTGTCCCGGGTACCGCATTCCTATTTTTTCCTATGAAAAAAGGTATTGCGCAAGCGCGATACCTTCAGAATGGATCAAAAGTTTGAGGCGAACTCTACTTACTTATTTTACTAATAAAAAACTCTGAATGCAGGATTCGACTCGTGTTCAGAGGGGCCTGGAAGTGTGACGCAAACTATACTATTTATTTATTTATTTAATAGAAAACAACTCGTAGGCTTACCTACAGATTGCTTCAAAACGCCAGCAAGTCTCAGTACAATATACACTTTATATCAAAAAACCACAAAAATATTTAAAAACAAAACAATAATTATAAGCATTCAGTCAGATAAACATTACGTGCAAAAATGTCATCAGGGAAGGTTCAGATGTCCCAAATTTTTGATTCTCCAAAGACTTGAAAACAATACGGCATACTCAGTAGGTACCTAAGTGATATACTTACTTAAAGTTAGTAGAATACTACTTTCGCCGTATGATAATTCAATTATAGTGATGTAACGAATGCAATTTAATCGAGTTGGCAAAGAAAATGGAATCAGATTTACTGATTTTTTATTTTTAAATAAATTCTTAATAAACGTATTATGGCTAATAAGTTAATGAATAAAACGCAGTATCTCGAAAATAATAGTTAAAAAATAGCACACAAGGCAGATGCACTCGTACTGATGCGAATGACGTGATTACAAAATGGTCGCTCCCATTCATCGATTTTTTATCGATTCAGTAGTGTCAATACACTATTGAATGGCGGTCCATTTCACGCATCAGGCGCTGTAAAGATACATAAATTTAATTTCATTAACTTCATTTATTAACATTAATTTACTTGATAAGATTCGAAAGGACAATAGTTTTTTAATAGTTTACAACATTTTCTTATGCCAGTTTCTTTTTAATTAGTTTGAAATAGTATGCGTGACACGGAACAATGAGAACTGTCCTTCATATCATCTTAAAGTGAAAATCGTTTAGTGGGGAGTAAAGATTCGATTTTTTTCAATTGACTTTAATTTTAAGGTTTTCATAGAACCAATAGGTACTGACTAACATTTCAAACTTTCTTGTTGCATTTAACTAAGTAATTCAATTTTAATTTTAATAGGTAAAACAATTTACCGTAATTTTGTTCGCTGCAAAAACTAATTTTTATTAGAATTAGCTATACTGACTGTTTGACAGATTTGTCTGGTGACCTTGAAATGAAAGTTAACTAAATAAATTTCATTTTCACTTATATAGTTTCTGCATCACCTACCGAGTATGCCATATCGTTTTTGTAAGTGTCTTGATTATCACCCGGTATGTACCTATATTTCAAAACACTTCAGTGACCAACGCCTTGTTTTGTAGAAGGTAGGTAGGTACTTCGACCGGTTAATATTCTGACTGTAACATTGACAACATTTATAAAAAGGACCTAGCAAAGAGGTGGATCGCTAGTTACGAGTAAATATGAATAATTAAAATTAAAAAAGTAACCTCGTTAGATGCCTACCTGTTGAATTAATTTGCTTGTAAGGCGGGTAGTAATGTGCGAATATATAGTTAGTACGGAATGAATACTAGACCAAAAAGATATGGCCTATGATCGTAACTGTATTGGTGCTATAGTCCCTTAGATTTGATCTCATTGAGTGTGCATGCGAGTATGCAATTGTTGCTGATTATATATTCTGTTAGATTCCACTGCAACTGAATGGTTGTGTGTATAATAATGTTAACAAGAAATTATTCTTAGTACTTATAGAAAATAAATTACCTATTTAATACTTAATGTTGTTTTTATTTATACCGATTTACGTACCTGAAATATTGGATCAGGGGCAGCGTGCGGAACACCCACATCCGCGGCAGCCTTCGTGTTCGTGACATCGCAGACAAGCTGCATGAGTGCCGCCTTTGCTGGTATGGTCATGTCTCACAGAGATCGGCAAACTACGTGGGCAACAAATGTCTGGCCATGCCGCCCCCGCCAGGTACCGGTAGAAGAGGTCGATCCAAGAAGCGCTGGGTCGACGTCGTTAAGGGTGACATGCGTGCCAACAGACTCACCACTGAGGATGCACAAGACCGCGCGTAGAAGGCCAAGAAAATAAGAAAGGCGGACCCTGGGACCTCACACACCAGTGTGGGTTCACAACCGGGATAGACCGCACGGATGATGATGTGCCGTATTACAATCTTTTGGTACTGTCGCGGCGTGGCCGTTTGCGGTTCTAAAATGTACAATTTGTATAGACTAAAACTGAAAGTGAATATTTTAGAACCGTGAACGGTCGAACTGAAAGGGTGGCGGGGGATTGTGTGATACGCCCCCTGGGGTGGTGAATATAAAATATTCACCTATCCATTAATATCTCAAAGTAATATTCCATCATCATCATTCGCCATAATAAGTCTACTGGCGAACGTAGGCATCCTGGGTAAGTCATTGTAACTAGTGACCGCGTTGACGTTTTGTATGGGATTTCACTACAGCGCCCACTTTCTGAACTCAGCGATCGCCGTTTGATGGTAGACATTACAGGTGTTTATTAAGTCCGAAACTCATTTTGAAGGCAAATTAGTACCTATTCATAGTAGTAAAACAACCTAGTTCATGGAAAAAACTATAATCTGCCCTTATAATTGTTAGTTACTTAAAAGTATGCGCTAACTCTGTGATGGGAATTGGATATGAAAGGGTGAATTGATACCTTAAAAGTGTTGATTTTATTTTAATCTCATTTATTAAATACTTTAAATACAACCGTAATGCTAAATGACTATTATCAAACCATCCTACGTAGTTCGAACTAGATGCATCGGAAACTGGGGAAGGTAATGTCGCTTCTCGGCTGCTTTGGTTTTGTTCCTGTGAAATAATAAATGGTGTGTAAAAACAAAATAGATGAACTTAGCAGTTATTGGAAAACATATATATATATATTGCTATCCATACTATCTAATAGAACTGCCGGTCAAAAACAGGATTGTCCAATTTACGATTAAGCATTTTTTTATATAACCGATTTTCAGGATTGGCATCACTGAACTCGATGTTATGTGAGTTGTCACATTCATCAATTCATCATTATCCACGGTCATAAGGCCATTGCATATGTGACGGGTTTTTATATGGACGGTCACGGGACAGGACGGGAAATTTTAGAAATATCGTTTCATACAAAATCAACATGAAGGACATATGTCACAAAGTCACGGACGGGATGAGAACGTGGCATTTGTATGAAACAAAAGGCCGCTGCATACGTGACGGGGACGGGACGGGACTGGAAGTTAATTTCATATAAGTGCCACGTTACCATCCCGTCCGTGACGAGAACGCGTCACCTTAGTATGAAACGAACTCCCCGTTCTGACCCGTCCCCGTCACGTATGCAGTGGCCTAAAGTGCCACGTTACCATCCCGTCCGTGACGAGAACGCGTCACCTTAGTATGATACGAACTTCCCGTTCTTACCCGTCCCCGTCACGTATGCAGTGGCCTAAACTTCTCGTCCTGTCCCGTCCACATAAAAAAACCCGTCATGTACCTATGCAATGGCCTCTTAAGGTTTCTGCATACGAAGCGAGATAATACCTCAGACGGGACGTGACGGCCTGGTTCGTGAGTACCACGCTCCCGTGCCGTCTGTGAGTCCGTGACATTTGTCCTTCATGTAGATTTTCTATGAAACGATATATCCAAAACTTCCCGTCCCATTCATATTAAACCCCGACACGTATGTAGTGGCCTTTAGTAGGGCCATTGTTGTACATAGGCCCGTTGTAAAAGCATCGTCCGAAATGCTGTGACCTTAGGACCTGAAGCATACTAAATTGTATGGTTCGGCGTAACATTCTTTCGGTAAATAGTAGCTATCGGTAACGTAATTCAGTTTAACGAGCGAAATTCACGTCACAAACAATAATTTAAAAATATTATCCAGCACTTACTCATTATTCTCAGTCTTCCTTCTCTTTGGAATATCGAGTATGTTAATGTAATCAGTTGTGATAACAACGGGTCGAACTGACCCGAAGAAGTCTGTTATTGGCACTTTGTTGGGGTCCCTGTTGAACAGGTCGCGGCGCACGCCAACGGTAGACAAGCATGCGCTTTTTGGGCAAACGGCTAACTGGAAAAAATAAATAAAACACAACATACCGTCACGACTATATCCCAAACAGGGTAATCAGAGGCAAGTGACTGTTGCCGATATAGTGAACTCAGTAACCCACTTTTCACCAATGGTATTAGAACCCAGCGTGGTAGGTAGTGAATCTTTCGTCGTTATCCAAGTTGATTTGGTTTTTTCTGTCGAAGTTATTCAGAAGTTACCAATTAACACAAAGACTGGTTCTAGCCAGATTTGAACTCACACGATCCACGATCTGAGTAAGGGTGCTTAATCCCACGACGCTCGAAATATGAATATTATTGATATTCCAACATAATTTGTTAAGTTTATAATGCTCTGATAAAGGTAAGGCGAAAAGTAACAAATGTCATGCAAAGGAGTCGAGTTTAAAAGTCTTGGTGTAAGATGTGGCTGTGGCAACAAGTGGAAAATTGTTTTCTCTGCCTTGTGGGGAAAAATTCATAACATGAATTAATGAACTGTACTTACAAATTCCGACATGGTCCTCTGGCTGTTAGGATGAACATTTTCTAAGAACTCTAACACATAGTAGGTGTAGCGGTCAATAATATACACTCCGATTGCTGAATCCACATGATGCTGTGAAGAAACAGTTTCTTACTACAAATAAAATGTAAAGGAACACAGAATAGAAGAATAGTATTGCAGTCTGATTACTTAGTAATTATCCTCATGAGACCCATTTCATATGGATTGCTTCTGAAAATAAAATATAAATACAAATCTAAGTTACTCACTGACAATGAATCTTCTCCAACCAAACTACTAGCTGTGGCCAGAATATTAGGAGAATAGAATTTTTCATACATGGATGAGGCCTGACATGTGTCTATTATGAAGAAGATCTCATTGTACCTGAAACAAAACATTTTGTACGGTTTGCACAAACCTTTCATGATAGTTGATAGAAGAGTGGCATGAAAGTCTTTGATAGAAACTGATAATTATATTGATAAGAAAGAGTTAAGATTAAATGATAGAATGATAATGAGCACGCGCACAGTGCGATTGATGACCGAACACGAACTGATGAAATAATGCATATGAGGGAAAAATGCTGACGCGACAATCTGTACGGTGCTAGCCCGTACACATTTAAAAATATCAGCCTATTCTATTTTATACTAGCAACCCGCCCCGACATGGTTTCGCACGAATGTAATGTAACCATTATAAATTATTTTTGATTTTTTTTTCTTTAAAAACCTGTCCTTTAACAACGAACACGAAAAAAAATTCTCCTTTTTGGCTGTTCAGAAGTTGTATGAGTTTCCACAATTAATTTTTATATCCATCAATACATAAGATATGATTTGAAGAACTCTTTTATTCATATTACAAACACATTAGCAACCAAAAAAGGGGCAGACATAGGTATGCAATTATGTTCATCATAAAAATATTTCTTCACAGAATAAACATTATTTTAAAATCATCTACTTTATTAGAGAATTTATGGACTTATTCGTTTTTGCATCACTTATTGATGCTTCTAAGATTTCTGTAATTTAATTATACAGTATTTTTTTTATTGTACATGTGTTCTATTGATTTTATTACTCAGCAGTGTTGACTAAGTTTTTGTTTACTATAAGTTTTTTTTTTGGTTACTGCAACACAAGCTTTTAGCTTAGTGCAGACACCGTTATTGTTCAAAATTTGAAATTATTTTTCGTAAAATAAATTATTCTTATTCTTATTAGCCTATGATAGGGGTCGCATCGCACTTGATGTCTTTATTAAAAAATTGTACCTTCTCTTTTGCCACATTTGTTCTAAAGCATCAGCTAGCTCTTGACTGGTCACTTCTTCAGAATCCTGGAACTTCAGGAACCCGTCTCCACCATGACCAGTGAGGTAGATCAGGATGTTGCTTCCTTCATCAGTTAGTAGCTGTTTAGACCTGGGTGTGTTTGGGGGAACACGCCCAGTTAGAAGACGTACAAAGTTCTCTACAGATACCTAAAACATGAGCAAAAGGTTTTTTAAATTAAGAGGGCGTCACCGAAATAGTGCGCGGCCATAGCGCGCGTGTGTGCATCGTACTTTATTGCAAATTTTGGGGCATAAGAATGCCGTTTTTTTTTAAGTCTAACTGATTGGATTGTAAATAAAACTTTATATTTCGATTAAATAAAGATCATAGGTATACTGCCATTAATTTTTATTAGTTAGTATGCTTTATTTATAGACTGGTCTGTTGGCGCAATGGCAGCGATCCTGCCTTTAGCGCCGGAGGTTGTGGGTTCGAACCCCACTCATGACAAATATTTGTGTGACGAACATTTATATTTGTTGTGTGTCTGGGTGTTATTATCTATTTAAGTATGTATTTATTTTATACGTAGAGTCTAAGTCAGTGATATATTCTAGCTGCTGATTCGTAATCGCGCTGTATATATAGTTTGTCGCTTCAATATCCATCTCATTCCATGATGTCTCATTCTCATTATCCATTTTTAATCGTACAGCGACATCCTTACATTTTTTAAATTGGAGAAATTTCATTAAACGAATTTTCCAATTTGAATAATCCGTCCCGTCAAAAATTGGAATTACGATATTATTCATTCTTGATAATTATTTATTATCCACTTACTTGGATTTTCACACCGAACTACGAACTACGCTCTGCTACCATGTTAATATAATAATATTTAAAGGCGAAAGACTGTAGAATCACATTTATTAATTATTCACAACAACATGGCCGCTTGACCACATATCTTTTTTTACATTTGATAGATGTCTAATATGAAAGAAATAAAGCTGCCAATATAAATCTTCAATGCATATACAAACTCAAACTAACAGTATTTAGTAATAAATGTAATAAATGTTTATAATTCTCTGACGCCCATATTACAAGCTCTGCTTAGTTTGGGGTCAGATGATCTTGGTGTGAATTGTCCCAGATATTTATTTATTTATTCAACACGAAAATACGTCGTAAAATTGGGCTATTATTCGGGAAAATTGGGTAATTTATATTTTTTTTACAGTTTTAATGTGATGAATTATCCATATTCTGGTTCATTTTGTGTCACAAAGGTAGTGAATTAGGCGCTTAACCCGTTGAGTGTTAGTCGAACATATAGGTGTTCTGTGAAAACGTATGGTGCGCTATGCAAAAACCGGTTGTACTAGTGGCACAGTACAAGTTAAAAAGATGGATCATGCGCTAAACCTGAAAGCTGGCTCTTAAAATTACCGAAATTCCTAAATAAGCAGTTCACCTCTGTGTACTCTCACTTTCTAAATAACTATAGTCAAAAGTGCACACATACATTTTTTTTTATTACATGGTCATAAAGTAAATGTGCCTTTGAGATGTAGGCAAATACTTTATTATTTTTCTAAGCTTGTGTATACTATGTAAGACCCAGCTACTTTATATCTCACACATAACTATTGGTAACAAACAAAATTACAGTCGGTTTATAAGTGTCTCAGGTCAGTATCAGTAATAGTATTCAAATTATCATGCATTGAGAATTACACAGATATTTGTTTACCTAGGAACTTGAAAGAGAACAACAGAAAACAGGTGTGTCTGCTCCGCAGATAATAATAATACTTTGAGGCTTTTGAAAGCTTAGAAGATGAAGAATAAGATGACACAAAGATTAGCACTACTGTACTTACTTCATAGCCCCTGTAATCCACCTCAACATCATCTCCATAAACGTTGATCTGTTCATGTGCGTTATTAAATATCGTAGCCGGCCTAGGGTTCCGAGGGTTACACGCCATGTCGTCAGAGATCATCAAAATGATTTGACTGTCTGGAATACCCAACCTCTTCACACTCCGGTAGATAGAAAGAACATTGGCTACATGTCGATAGTTGAACCAAAACCGAGATGTATCCACTAAAACGGCCCAATTATTCGTATGATTAGACTTCTGAAACTGTTCTGGTATCTAAAACAGCAAATTATCATGTAAAATACACAGCAATGATGGTAATACTGATAGAAATAAGTAACACCTATGTTGTTTACCTCAACTCCGGTACTGGATGGAAATATCACCATGAAAATACATGAGAAAGCAAGAGCGACCGAGCGCATTTTTGCAGAGACCAAGATAAACCTACTGACAAATAGCAAGGTAATATAAACATACGAAAAACAGATGAGAATAACAATATCAACAAAATTTTAGGTTATAAAAGATTATTTTATGTTTTGGAAACTGACATGACACTGACAGTTTGATCTTATGGCAGACTTAGGGACGTGCGTGATCATTGGTGGTCACTGGTCTGATATTTTAACAATAGCAACATTTCTAATAGCATAACTCTCAACAAATACACACAACAACATGGTCTAGGGATATATAAAACTTTTTTAAACAACTTAAAAAGTACTGGCCTTACAAAAAACTATTAATGACAGATTGTAAAAACATTATTAAGTTCCTTTTTTAAATTCAAATTTGTATGAAAGGTGTGAAAGGTTTTGTTTTATGATCAAATTCGCATTTAATTAATTTCTTTCAAAGAAGTAAATCCTCACGAAATTCTTACTTGATGACTATGTTTGTTTTATTAGATTTATGAGTTTTATACCATATTATGAAACATCTAAAATTCTCAAATGTATTTATTTTATTCAGGCAATTTGATTATGAAAATATGCCTAATGCTAGCTGGACATTGTGAAGCAGATTTTTATCTTTATGAACATAAATAAATCCAGACAACACACAACTTGCCATGGTCTTGAAGACACTCGAAGTAGGGATAAATATCCCTGCGATACGAACTTACGAGTGTACCAGACAGGGGTGTGTCCCAACACACCCAGACACGAGCCAATTTAGAAGAGATTTTTTTCTGAACTGACACACCGGGAATTGAACCCGGGACTCCACTGCATCCGAGGCGAGAAGCCGTACTTACAATAATTGTGCCTTCAAAATATAAAATAAGGAAAATGGCATTACTTTTTGTGTACGGAACAATGGTAAAAAAGTTCATACCCAATGGTTTGTTGTAATTATTTCTAATAAAAACGGGTTTTTGCAACGAAACAAAATGACCGTAAATAGTTTTACCCAACACATCACCTTGACCTACCTTGACTCCGCTCGTAACCACGGTGACATGCAATTGTCGCCGAAACGTCGAGAATAGGTAAAATAATTTACCGTCATTTTTGTTTCTATGCAAAAACCCATTTTTATTAGAATTAGTTAAAATGCAACAAGAAAGTTTAATATGCTATGTTTTGTTGTAGTCTTTGAATGTATTTTTTCCATTGCTCATTTAATTCAATAAAGTAAAATCTTAAGATTCTTTAGTTGATCTCTAAATCACTGTTATTTCCGGTATTGTTAAAGTAGCATTTTTCATGAGACGTGTGTAGCTGTTTTTGCACCGTGTTCGAAACAACTGTCACTGTTTGTCAGTTATGACAGTTGTCTGTCAGTCAGTTGAGTCAGTCAGTCTGTTTTGTCAAATGATGTCAAAGTGAAATTGTAAACAGAAATTCCAATAAAATTTATAATTAAATTTAAAAATGTCTAACCGCAATCCAAATACTCTTATGAGTGTCCCAGACGAACAATTTGACTACCTATTTAAAATAGTGCTGATTGGTGATTGTGGGACTGGAAAAACATGTATCGTGCAGCGTCTAAAGTCTGGGAATTTCATAGAAAGGCATGGGAACACGATTGGCGTAGATTTTTCAATGAAAACGCTTATCGTAGACGGGAAGAAAGTCAAGGTTTGTGTAATTTAATTATCACTATCCAATGCGTATGAAATCCAAGCAGTTGTTAATTTATTCGACAATAGTTGCTATAAAAATGTGCATGATATATAAAACTGCTTCCCTATAGCAATTACGCATCAGCTATTAAACAATATGAGTGGCTCAGCACATTTTCAAAATTGGATAGGAAGTTTATAAAAATACTTTTATTTATTCCAGCTTCAAATATGGGACACTGCTGGACAGGAACGGTTTAGGACAATCACACAAAGCTATTATCGCTCAGCAAATGGCGTTATTATCGGTAATGCATTTTATCTAAAACTCTCATACACCCACGGTTACAAGTTTCACTATCTATTCCAGTCTGACTCTTATATTAATATAATTTATAAATAAAATCACTAATATTTTACAGAGTTGCTGATAATTTTTTAATTCTTAGTGTAGGAAGTGCACTTACCTAATAGCAACATGTCATGGTCTTTTTCAAGTGATAAAATAATGATTAATGATAAGTCAACACATCATTACCCTAATAAATTATGTTTTATATTCCAGTTTATGATATTACAAAACGGTCAACATTCTTATCTCTTCAAAAGTGGATAGAGGAAGTAAGACGGTACACATCATCTAATGTAATTGTATCACTTATCGGCAATAAGTGTGATCTCACCGAGCAGCGAGAAGTAGAACCTGACGAACCAAAGTCATTCTGTCGATATGTGCCTGAAATTATGTTTGTTATGGAAACATCGGCTAAGGATAACACTAATGTTGAAGACACATTTCGCAGCTTGGCTACAGAGTTGAAGGTGTGTATATAGTTTTTATTTTAAGGAAATAACACCACCACACATTTAAATGCATTTTTACAAAAATCTAAAGACATTTTAAAGCATTTTTACAAAGGAAAATGCAAATCACTTGTGATAAATGTAATAGTTAAAATAGGTACTAGGATTACTAGCCTGCAATGCAATATACAATTGGCTATGGGAAAAAAAACAAACATGTCCTAAATTAAGAACAGGTATTTGTATTTTTTTATATATATATATAGGACTAGACAGTCATTTGATGCCGATCGCACCTGATGGTCAAGTGACGGTGCGATCTATAATGATGTACCATGCCTGCCTAGTAAATGCCTATTCACTCTTGTCTTGATGGGACCCAGATTGAATTGGTTCGGAAACACATGGGTAGGGGATTTTATACATACATACATACCATCACGCCTTTTTCCCAACGGGGTAATTTTATACCTTATTTAAATATTTAACACCTGAGGCTCTAGGATATTTTTAATTAAATAAGTTTGATCCCAGACAGGCAATGTACGCAAAGAGTACATTAAAAACCATTTTAGGTTCATAATGGACTCTTGAAGTTATCAAATTGACATCTCACAATTGAAACTTATTGGATTGTATAAACGTCCTTTCACGTGATTGGTTAATAATCGATCCATCAACTAATCAAATGACGCGATCTGTATCATATGTGAGATTTTTGGCTGGGTGATTCTACTGCATGGTATTAATGGTGTTATTATTTGCCATGAATCGGGGAAAAACACATGTGGGAATACTAAGCGAATTTATGACGTCATGAGTTCGCAATGTTTAAAAATTTATGAAAAATTACTTACTATATTTTAAAAATATTTAAATTAGTTTATTAAAATAGGATAAAGTATTGCATAAAAATATAAAAAAATAACATACCCAATTGTGAGACGACTGGGGGGGGTCCCATTACTCTATCAACTTTTGTCTTGAACTACAACATTATCACCATCACATTTTGGGTCTAGCTCGTGTATTTTTATTAACTCAAATATAAAATATCCCTGTAACTCAAAGATCTTTTCGTTCCTCTCTAGTCTTTCGGACTGAGCGCTCTTATGACTTGACCTTAGGGGCTAAAAACATACATTTAGAAGGAAGTAGCAACAGATTGTTTGTAATTGAGTAGACTAACAGCCAAAACATTGTGACAGCAAAAACTATTGTGTAACACCTTGAAACTAGACTAGCAGCTCCAGGCTATTAAAACTAACAGAGAAGGCTTTATTTCATGTTTTTAAATGACTATATTCTCTTTTGCGATAATATGCCGCGTCAAGTAGGTAATTTGTGAATGAGTATAATCATCACTCACTACAATAGTGTGTCGTAGCCTAGTTACCATTCTAGAAATTTCGTAATAAATAAGTACCACTTAATATCAAACTATTTAAAAAAAAATCTGGTTTTCCGTCAGTGCACCCGCAAATAACTCTTGGGTATTGTTATTCTGTCACACTTGATAAATTTCTAGGTTGAAACGTTCACTTGGATTTTTTCTTTGTGAAAAAACTGCATACAATAAATTCACAAAGAGATGTCAACATTTAATTTTGAATTGAATGCTAAGCGGGTTGTTTTGACCAGGATGGAATCTCGCGACCTGGCGAGATTCTGCTATTTACATTCCGATAGAATCGTAATGAATGACGTGATTTTGTTATTTTTTGATAGACCAAATGTCATATATGGCTCTTACTCCGTTCTCCAAACTCGGCCCTTCAGCGACGAAGCGGGATCCGTAAGAATAGTTTTGCAACTGGCGTCAGGCACCAGTCCTTACCTCTTACTTGCCCCTCTCAGCCGACCCCTAAAATGAAAGAGAGTCCACGGAAGGACTTTGCGTGTTCGGGCACTTCCGCCGTCCCTATGAAAGCCGTGCATTGTATTATGGGAATACTTTTAGTGCGCTTTCACATTCAGGCGACTTTAATGCTGATAATTTCATACTATAAACGACATCGCGTGGGCGGCGTGCGGCTGTCGCTAAATTCTGAAGACGCCGAATTAATTAGTGTTGTAATGAGCAAGTTCGACACCGAAAGATTCATTATTGCGTGGGTTACACCGCACTAATCCAAGTGCTGTCGCGTGGCGGCAGCGCCGCTGTTTTATAATGTGAGGGCATCCGCTGCTGACGCCTAATGTGTAAGACGGTGGCAGAATGTGTACGACGACACGATTGGCGTAGTGCGCTGTAGCACTGTTTCTCGCCTTTAATTCCGTAGTGTCCCGTGTTCGAACCCCGGTCAGGTCAATTCAGGAAATGATCTTTTCTAAATTGGCCTGGGTCTAGGTGTACTGGGAGACGCCCCTGGCTTAATTCCTTGTCTAGTACCTCGTAACACAGGGATATTTATCCCTACTTCGACTTCTTGACAAGAGGGTTGTTGTCTGGCGCAATAAAAAAGGGGATTTTATCATTACTGATTTTGTGATCCCTTAGGTTCCATTTCCAAGTCTTTTCCAAGCTGAATTAGGTCTGTATTATATTTCCAGAGACAACACGACAACAGTGAAGGACCCCCCGCCGAGTCAGACTCAGTGGTGCTTGGAGAAAGCCATGCCGTGACTCGGTGTCAACCTTGCCGCTCGTCTTAGGTATTAATATGGTCATGACTCGTATTGTCTTACAGCGAGATTCTGAATCATACCGGGTGATTATCAAATAACTTCCGAAAATGATATGGCACGGGTACCTACTCACTAAGTTATCTAGAAACTATCTAAGCGAAAATGAAATCGTTTCACGGTCACCATACAATCACTCGAACGGTCAGTATTTTTTCAATAAAAACCATGAAATTAAAGATAATTTGAAAAAAATAATTTATATTTATGAAATATTATTATCCGGTATTTTTTGGAGTACGAGTAGAGCATGCCTTAAGTATACAATACCTAGCTAAGAAAGTATTTGAGTATCTGGCAGATATTCAGTTTTTTTTCGTCAGAAACTGGGTGGAAGGCTTTAGTTTAGTACTTCACATCATTAAAACTGGACCACTGCGTGAAAAGATATCTTTAATATATCGAAATCCAGGCCTCAAATCAAAAGGTTAGCAATGCTAACGTACGTCTATCGGCATTCCTTCTTTAAATTACCATTGATATTTTGTGTTCTTATTATAATTTAAAAATACAACATAACCGTTAACACAGTCGTCACTATTTATTGACACCACCACAAGTTGTCCAATTTTATTGATGGGTAATGTATCATATTACTATGAGATTAAGGGTGCGTTTCCACCAGAGATGTGCGAGGATGCGTTGCGAGGAATGTGTGTGTAAAGAACCAATAGAATGGTTTCATTCAACTAACTTCGCGATTCTATTGGTCTTAACAAACACATGCCTGTCTTAACAAACGCACCCTAAAAGGTATTGCTAGTAAGGAGTGTAATTATTACGAATGTTTGACTAAACTATTTCAATCAAAAAGATCACGCTTGGGGCCTTGCCCCAAGGCTGGGCGTGTCGTGGGAGCCCTGTTTTTCAAGTAGTCTCTTGCCAGAGAGTTGAAGAAAATCTATGATGGTTCCTATCATTTTGGCGTTAAGTGAAATCAGGCTTAAAATTGATGGTCAACCACTGCGTGATAGCTGCACTATCGTCGCCATGACAGTTCAAAGTCTACAGTGTCACGCATGAGTAGTTAGGACCGTCTTTCACCTATTTCAGAATTTGAGACCCTTAGAATGTTGGGGCCCTTTTCACTTTGTCATGTATTTTGTTGAACTAATTTAAGGGGAGAGGGCCCTCAGCATCGCGGGGTCCTAGGCACGTGCCCAAAGTGCCTAATAGGACAGAGGGGGCCTGTGAGTAGAAGTTGACTGAACATCTCCTGGCACTAGGCTATTTTAGTCAATCTATAACTATCTTCAGATAGTTTATTGTTTGTATTCATCTCGCTCGTGTGAACTTTGAGTTATTTGTCTACAAAAATGTATTCCTGTGTTGATATAATCATATATTTTTTGAAACTGTGCCGTATTTACTCTTGAGTTTTTTTTTAAAGAAGTTTTGTATTGCTCTGTGCAATTTTTTTATGATTTTTTGTACTTTTATTTTCAAAGTAACTAAGTAATGTATTGTTAAGGAAAATCTCTGGAAAAATCTCTTTATATTTAATTGTGATTTGATGATTTGTTGGTAAGTATCTATTTACAAACAATATTTTTTTAAATTTTGCGAATCTTTTGTTAGCTTTTCTATAATGTACCTGATCGAATTCTTACAAGTTTTCCGAACAAGGTGCTAAAGACAAAATAAATAATGATATATGTTAAAAAAAGATTTGCCCTTTTGTAAATATGTCATTAATTATTGTAAGAAATCATCTTTACAGATTTTACTTGAAGATTTTTTGATTCTGATAATGAAAAAAAAGTAGGAAAATAGAGCGATTTTACACTGACCATCTTTGTCCTCACATCATCACATTCACGATTACTATAAAATAGTCGAAACAAAAAATCAAAATTGAAAACCAACAGTACTGCCCGTAAAGATGTTTTGTTTCAGTAGTGCTGAGTAGACTATGTATGAGTCAGATCAATTATTCTCCAATGGAGAAATCATTATTCGAAAAAAAAGTGTTACAATGTATGCAGATGCATATTATACTTAGTGTTAAATCATGCGTGGTTATCATTCTGCTCATCGGTGCATCGCAATAAATGCATTTTCAAGCTGTATAAAAACACATCAATGACAAAATACCATCAGAGTTTTCGTGATTATTTAGCTGAATTCAATTTTAAATTAATGTGTTTTTAAATAGTATTAAGCACACAATCATAGAGCAAAACACGAAAATCTTACGAAAATGCAACGTTTTCGATCTACCCCCAGCTAACGCTCATATAATAGGCCTTAGAAAGTATGTTAACGTTTACTAAATGAGATCAATTTTGACTACCTCTTAAATCATAGTGTTGTATTTGTAGTGTGTTTCTGATTTTTATGCACATTGATATCATGAATTTACATTAGCTTTTACGTCTAGAGAAACTAGGGCGTTTCTGTGTGGTTGAACTGAACATACTATGTTAAGTAATGGTATTTCTCATGAGATTAATCAAATTTGATATTTGATTAGTTCTTATAAAATAGGGGGAAATATATAATTTAGTTTAATAAGCTATTGTCCTATTTAATGGTCACAAGAAATAGGTAATTAACGATTAATGACGACACGATTGGCGTTGTGCGCTGTAGCACGGTTTCTCGCCCCGATTTCCGTAGTGTCCCGGGTTCGATTCCCGGTCGGGTCAATTCAGAAAACGATCTTTTCTGAATTGACTCGGGTCTGGGTGTGCTGGGAGACGCCCCTGGCTGATTTCCTTGTGTGGTACCTCGTAACACAGGGATATTAGGGATATTAATCCCTACTTCGAGACCATTACAAGAGGTGTGTTGTCTGGCGGATATTTATTTATTTAATGTTTCCCACCCTATTGTCAATTTTACTTGTCAAGGCCTTGTTTGATTTGATTGGCTTATGTAGCTATGGCTTTAAAATAATTATTGTAATTAAGTGTAAACGTATGATGATGACAATGCGGTTTATATTGACGATGCGAAGGGGCAGTGTTTAAAAGCAATTAAACTTCTTTTGCGTGACTAATATACTGCCACCGCATTTTTCGTGAATTCATATAAGATAACTCGAGAAAAGCATAGGATATTTTGTTCGCGGCGCATCTTAAGCCCTGCTAAACAGCATAAACGAGTATCATTGTTTTTTTTCCGATTTAGAACAAACAGAATGTCGTCCGAATTTTGAAACTATTAAAGGCTAAGCAGCTTGACATTTCTAGTTATAACCCTCACTAGACAGCATCAGTTTCAAGACAGCTCAACTTTGAATGGAGGATAAAAGGGGTTTGAGTAACTTTGTATGGGCCCGTGGCGTCATTTTTTTTATTAGCGGCCAGCATTAATTTTACTACTGTTTTATCGAACCAAAGAAACATAATATATCTAAGTGGTCAGAATTTGTTCTAAGTAATATCGGTGTGCTCCAAAAAAAGTATGTTCAGGTCGCCTCGAAATGTTCTTTCTTAAAAGAAACGTTTGGTGAGTGACCGCGCGATTTCAAAAATGACGTCAACGTTAACCATACCCCTTTGGTGTTCAGATTGGGTAAAATGAGGTCATAACATGAATTAATGGAGCAGCGCCGCTCATATTAAACTGGGTTTACACGAATCGATTTCCTCCATAAGATTATAACGTTAAATGTGTAGTCCACTTTTTTCTTTTCGTTAAGGGAGTTTCTGAAGCTGGTTGTGGATAAAAAGCCAGCATAACCTAAATCGACTCGTGCATATCCATGTCAACAATGACAATTTGTCTCTCCTCAAGGAATAGTGCCCGCATCGTTTCTCATATTTATTTAAAATAGAAAAATCTCAAATAAATCATTGTTTTTAGTCTTAGTACAGTAATATCAGTTTCGAAATTGTAAATAATTATTGTAATAAAATTAATATTATACCACCTAATCGAGACTGATATAAGCCATGTATTTAGTATTCGATATTATACAACAGACCTATATTTTTATCTATGTTAGAAATTAGTGTGGGATATACAGGGTGTTAACACAAATATACTACCAATACTAAATACCGACTTAATTAACTTACTCCTTTTTCTTGTCACTCCTTGTTCATATGAATCAAAAAGTATCATACACATAAGTGATCTAAGATCAGTCGGTGATCCTTTATTTTATTTAACTGCCTTATGAAGAATTGACTAAATACATTCATATTGACTTTAGTATTAATGAAATTATTTACATTTGTTATTAGGATTATATTACTGATTATGTTTAGGTGAGTGTTAAATGTGAAAAATAATGGAGAAGTCTCAGTAGGTAAGACTCGGGATGGTAGTATGTATTTTAGAGCAATCGAACTCTAATGTAATATCGTTATACACCTTGTATATCATGTAATATATTCTTCTCATTATAACTTGAAATTGTAGCCGTTGACGTCCATAGAATTGACATAAAATTAATACTGTATAAATTTAATTAATGGTACTATGATACCGGGTAATTTAAAGACGTGCTGTTAAAAATCAGGTTAGGAGAAACACCAGAACCTTTGTAAAATGAACCACTTTTAACGACTTTACAAAATTGCCCTGTATAGTCGATTAAATAGAAGTAGGTAATTAGTTCTTGATTGAATGTAAATAATATTATTTTTGCCGTTTGCTCCTATGGCCTAAACATCATTGGATTATAACTTGCAGGTGGCAAGTTATAATCATAATACATTAGCTACTTATTAATTTTTCAGTAATGCTACAAAAAAATTCTCATTCTATTGTGATATGATTTAGTTGAAAATATTACTAATGAAACTCATTATTTAGTGCTAAAATCTTTATTTATAAATAATCGATCGTGCTATATCTTAAGAGACATCTTAATTGTGCTTTTATTTTCGGAATAATGTTCCCACAAATAAAATATTGTTATACATTGTATTGTTTTTCTTGTATCCTTACAAAAGCAAAACAGTATGCAAATAAAGAATTGAATTGAATTGAAACACACTATCCTACAGTTAACTGCACCTAATATAATAAGACAAATATTAAAAATATAATCTTTTTGTCTAGTGACTGCCTCGTCCATGTGAGTTTTTTTTATGAAATTCAGCAGGTTCATAGTACCTATTATAGGCATTGGAAAAGTAAGTAATCTAAAACTTCTGTGTTCAAAAAAAGTTAACGCAATGGTTTTTGGTGTCACTAATAATAATATCGAGTTGCTTTGTCACGTGGATTCCGGATATCCAGCCGAATCTGCCCGGAGCTGAACCGAGTCCACCGAACACCCTGACCAACTGCCCATTTTGTTTGAACACCTGCACTCTGCAATTGCCCGAATCACCAACTAGAATGAACCCCATTGGATCAACAGCTAAAACCTCAGGTTGCCTAAACTGCCCCTTTCTCTGCCCCATCGATCCGAACTCTACAATTTTGCTTTTATTTTCTTTATTATAAACCTTGACGCGCTTGTTCCCGCTGTCTAGTATTATAATACGGTCTGCAGTTAACGCGACGCTAGTGGGCGCGTTAAGTTCCGTGCAGGTGATCTCTTGGGTATCCCAAACTGTAGGCGTGTTTGTGGGCTGCTGTTTCGAAATTACACCAAGTTGGTCCACGAATTTGCCATCAGGCTGTAGTACCTGGGAAATGAAATTATTAATAATATAATTATAATAAATCTTCATTTCTAAAATACACAGTTTTAGTCATACAGGTATTCAGCGACTTATGTTAAACACGTTCAGCATTAAGGGCAAAGAGGACAGATCTGAAAAATCGGGAATAGTTTTATAGACAAAAAACCGGCCAAAAAGTGCGAGTCGGACTCGCGCACCGAGGGTTCCGTACAAACCTGTAGGTATTTTTTTTTTATGATGTAAGTAACTAAAAAAATATGGTTTTCGCAATTTTTCCTTTATCTGTGCTATATGACGTTGCTTCGTACCAAATTTCAAGATTCTGAGTTCACGGGAAGTAAGTAGGTACACTAGGTTTTGATTCCCTTGAGAGTGTCGAAAATTTGCGGCATAAACGGCTGTATCTTTTGATTGCGTTGGTTTGATTTTTTCACAGTAAGTATTTGATATAAATTCCAGCTTGATACCTCCACGCGTTCCTGAGAAAAAGGGTCTTGACAGACAGACGGACGGACAACAAAGTGATTCTATAAGGGTTCCGTGTCTTCCTTCCGAGGTACGGAACCCTAAAAACGAGTAGGCAGGTATTGCTACAGTGAATGCTTCAAATAGAGTGCCTTATTTGTTATGCTTAAAGATAACAAATGACGTAGAATATGACTGGAGTCAGTAAGGAATTCTATCAATTACTTATTATATAGGTCACGGCGCCATTCGCCACCTTTAGCTTGGAAGAAGACTAAAAAAACGATACTCACTTGGACCCTATCATTGCCAGTGTCGACCACATAAATGAGTTGCTGCGCGTTGTCTGTGGCGATGCCCTCCGGCGAGCGGAAGGAGCCGACGCGGCTGCCCTTCTGACCGATGCTTCGGAGGTACTCGCCTTCCTTGGAGAACACATGAACACAGTGCTTCCACTTATCTGGAACATTAACGATGAAAAGAAGTCGGTGTTAGATAAGTATTTATGCTTTTTAGGAAATGGTGGAAGCCGCCTGCAGCAGGGAATCTATTGGTGTGGCCTATGTTATGTTCCGGTGTGGACGTCTTGTGGCTGCGAATGATGATGAAGAAAGCTTAGCAACTTTATGGGTTACGAAAGATTTTGCTGGGTCACTTTTCTTTCTAATAATTATGTCCGATTCCCCATTCAAAGGTTTGAGCCCTATAAGTATGTAAGTATATATATTCAACTTCGGATGTGAGCGTGTTTAAATATGAATATGCGCCAGATACACACTACTCGTCATGGTCTCAAAGTAAGGGTAAATATCCCTGTGATAAGAGGTACCAGGCAAGGTATTAAGCCAGGGTAGTCTTCCAGCACACCCGGACCCGAACCAATTAAGGAAATATCTTTTCCTGAATTGACTCGAGCAGGCATCGAACCCGGATACCACACGATTCAAGTTGAGTAACCGTGCTACAGTAAGTACACTGCGCTCGTCAAAATCTGTATATGCAACCGGCAGCTTGATGGTAAGCGATTAGGTACCACATGCTAATAATACGTGCAACACCAAAGTTATTAGTTAAACGTTGCTGACCCTCTATGGCAGAAGCAACTTTTTTACAAGTACCTTAGTTAGCATGAAGAAATAACGCTGACCAAGAGCAAGCTGACCGAAAAACAATACAGAGTAGGTAGGTAAATGGTTTGCCCTTAAGCACGTTACATATTTTTTTGGGTTTAGAGCGTCCACTGGTCAACCTAAAGTCCAGTACCGCTACTAAGTATAAAACAAACACGTCATATACGTTTTTAAAGAAGAATAATTTGAATATTTTGGTAAGTTTCGAAATCTGCTCACCAGTGACGTAAACCTCTCCCAAACTCTTCATGAAAGCTATTTGCGCGGGCAGCAGCATATCCGCGTGCACGAGGCGCGCGACGACGCGGGCCTGCGCGCGCTCCACCACCAGCACGGCGTGCGAGTCGCGCGCGCACACGTACAGGTGCCCGCTCCACGGACTCATGGAGACGCCGCCGGGGCGGGACGCTTTGCGCCATTGGTAGTGAGGGGTGAAGGTGCGCGATCTGGAGATACGAGGCAAGAACGCAACTTCAACAGAGTTAAGGGTATAGGATGTTATATTTTCTGAGAAAGAAAAACATCGGAGTTCTGGCTAGAGGAGGGCAGCTGAGTCTTTCAGGTCACCCAACCACCTAGCAGAGTCAAAGCTGCCTAAAGGTTGAGGTTTTACGTAAGTTGCATCCAGACGGGCAGTCTTCTAAAAAACGACTGGAAGAATACCTACTGCGGTTGTTCACATAACTGATTTCTTTATCATTTAAGAATGAACACAGCTAACATTCGACTTATCGACTTCCATGTCCTTAGGCTGTTTCGTCGAAAATACCAGTAGATTTATGACATTGTTTTTTATGAGAAGGTAAAGTAACACCAAAGCTATAGTGAAGGCACTCACCTGTAATGCATATACAGACTATCTTCACTCTCAAGCGGGTCGTTCTGCTTGGCCTCCTCAGGTATCGGATCGTCTGATTCCGCGTCCACTGGAGTCGCCGAGTCCAGCTCTATACGGAACCCATCCTTGTCGAACACGAAGTGGTCTGTGTCCCATTTAGACACTTCTGATAGGATTTGTACTGCGTTTTGGTGCAAGTTCACGAAGGTATCCACCTGAAGGCAAGAAGTTATGCACATTATGTTTTTGCGTGCATTAAAAAAGATATCGTACATAAACTGCTACACCAATCCTCCCCTAGAGCTACTGCGTTAATGTCAAGTTAAGGGTAACAAATAAACACAATAGGTAGATATTAAGAAAGTTTAAAGAAAATACCTGTCTTTAGTCCTATACAGCAAAGTTATTTTATTCACAAGTGGCACATTTATATCTTTCTACAGTTTATTGTGCATTCCTTATGTTCGATAAATAATCAATCAACATAATTACCCATTTTGGCTGAGTGATTAAAATAATCTGCTCAACTAAAATGAGAATGAGCGGCCACCGCATTACAATGCAATTTGCAAAATCCCGATAGCATCGCCGAAGCTGCAACCCAAAGCCTAACCGTGAGTGCAAATAATTCATAGTGACATTCCATGGCAGGATCTGCATTCGACATAAGGAAAGTGTGGGTGATCTTACAGCAGGCTTAATTTGAATTTACACTATTATAGAAAAACCTTCAAATAACAAGGTCGCTGCTAAGACCGCACTGAAGCAATATTGTATGGATCAGTCAGTATACACTATTACAAACCTTATCCTTATTATCATTAGTGTTAGTAACTGCCATCTCCCGCACGGCCACTTCCTTGGCCTCTTCTAGCGAGTCTTTCAGAGCCAACGCAGATATGTCTCCAGACTTTTGCAAGTCAGCCGTCTGGCTGAGTAGATCGTCTCTGGCTTCAATAATCGCGTTGATTTTCTCTTCAGCAGAGTTGTTTATTTGTTCTGTGATGCGTTCGCAACGATCCTGAAAAGATTGACTGGTGAGTGAACTTATTTCACTGTTTGCACTAAGACGAACGTTTTTTTAATTCCACTGATTCGCCTCATCGATAACAATAGGTAAGGGTAGAAACAGGTGAGTATGTAGGTACTCTTATTTTGCATTAAACGACCCTCATCACCAGCTTTAGCCGCTTAAACAGTCTATTTTTAAAAATATCACATATATTATAACATACTTATCGTACTTATGTGTGATGTGATGTTACGTTACCTTGTAATGCTCAATTTTATGCTCAAGACGATTTGCAGCTGAATCAAGTTGCTTCAAAATAGACGCTATTTGTGTCCGCATGTCGTCCAAATGTTGGGACCAGCAGACACGGCAAAAATTCTGAAAAAGAAGCTAGCTTCCAAAATTGCAATTTGTCTCAAAAGCTTGAAAAATCATATTTTTTATTATATTTCCCATACGAAACCATGATTATGATTTTTTTTACATAGAAACAATGGTCCTTCGAAGGACTACAAACGCTCTTATAACTTCAAGGTTAACTGTTAATTGGAGGGCCGGCAATATTGTCCCAGAGAGACTTACCATTTTACAATGCTGACAACAAGACACGTCAACGGCATCGCATAAACTCTTACACTGGGAACATCGAGATCCGCCAGCAAACAATTCGACACTCTGCGAGGATGTCGCAGCACTATTGACTTGAGCTGAAGGACCTACAGTTACAACTGGACTGTCTGGTCTAGGTTCACTCTTGATTCCGACCAGATTCAGCAACGAGTCTATGTATACGTTTGAGGGCAAGCCGTTGAGGAATGTGGGACCTCTGATGTGTATCTTGGTGTAACAAATGGGGCAATCGATCACGGGCTGATCTGAAATAGAATTTAAATAATTGTATGACCAAAAAATCGTGTGCTGCACGAAATATTTTGACCATGTCAATCTTAACGCCTTAAGCTTTAACACAGTGTAAATCATGCATGAACGTAAGTGTTCTATTATTTTCTCATCGCTAATAAATGTGTAACATACCTCCTATGTAAACAGCAAGACAGGCCAGGCAGAACGTATGCTGACAAGGCAACATCTTCGGGTTGTGGAGGACTTCCAAGCATAATGGGCACTGCACCAGCTCCTTGATACCGCCAGTTGATAATCTGTTGAAAACATTGATTATTAATAATTAGTATATTGGCATTATTAGTTTAGCTGAAAGGTGTTGTCGATCTACTATTGATGTTTTTGACTAAAACATCAATAGTAGCTGTATCCTGCCTATTGTGAAGGTATTATGAAAATCTTCTAAAGATAATGGTTATGCTGGGGCCTCTTTTCGGTAACAAGGGAGAAAAGAGAGTGCAGGGATGTTGACTCAAGTTTATCAGTTAGATGGACTTACTTTCTAGGTTTTTCTGCATTGGGCTGATTGGGGAAAACCGATCTTGAAGAGTTATTTGACTTAAAGACAGGGGAATGTGGTTGCGAAGTTGGCGTGGTAGGATTGCCATCTCGCTTTTCGCCATTCCATCTTTTCAGGGTGAAGAAGGACGGCTTCTTTCTTAGTTTTTCCGCCATTTCGGCACTTCACCACACAGGTAATTAACGAACTGATTTGTGTTGTTATCGACACTAAGCGCAATTGCTATCTTAAGGTACAATCGATATTAAAACATATACTTTTTAATTTATCTGTTAAATTCTAATACGGGAAATTTTGTATTAGAAAATGATATTTTTCTAAACTTTTCTATAATGTAGTGAGAAGGACCTTCTGTTTTCAGTTTTGATTACTTATTATTATTTGTAAGTTTACATAGCATGCCATGGCAGCCTTATTATGTAAGGTGATACTTAGGTTTAAGTCTAGTTTAAGTCTGAATTGTAATACCTCAATTGTATGTTTTAGTGTTTTATCTTGTTGGCTGTCCTATCTAATTAAATAAATAAAATCACTGGTTTGATACCCAACCCGGGAATGCGTCTGAGCGTAATTTATTTTATTTAGCGCTACAGGCAGGATCGCACCCAATAAGCCAGCTGGCTGACTAGTCAAGTTAAATTATAAATTAACGAAACTGAATAAGAAGAATAAAGCTTCCTTAGAATTTGTTCATAAGGTTTAAATTACTGGGTGAATTTCGGTAAAAAATTGTATAGATAGAGAAAACTTCTTAAATTTTGAGTGATACCTGTGCTGTGGTGTTGAAATTTGAAATATGGGCAGAGGCCGTAAAAAGAGCTTGATAAGAAAAAAGGGTAGGGTCGCGAGCAACAGCTAGTACCTATTTCTGAATGTAGGTATTTCAGTACCTAATTGAAGAAAAATATTTTGTTAGTTACAAGTATTGGATGTTGCAAATAATTTCCAAGTACTTCATGAATAGGAAGTTTTAATTCAAATAATGGTCCACAGATATTATCTGATACGTCCGTCCACCCACTAATTTGACGGAAGGCTGGCTGGTTAAAGGAAGCAGGATTTCAGACCGGTCAGTTAAGTTAGGGTTTTGGCTGCAAGTTACGATACTCAGAAAGATGATGAATCATGTAATAAAGGTAGTTCTATCGATTTTTTTTGTTATATTTAATTTAAGGGAGAAGAGATTACACAGGGACTTGGTAATTGAAACGTAATAATAATTCAATTGTTTGTTCTTAACGATTGTACAAATATCTTGATAACAATAATAATCATCATTTTGATAAGATATAATTTTAAACTTGACACAAACCACTTATCGTTATTCCCATCAGATTATTCACACATTTCATTCAAAGAGCATAAAAATGTAAACATACATAAAAATAATAAGTGTCACGCATGAAATCGAAAAAGAGGTCTGAGGTCGAAAATAATAAAATATGTTTAAGGAAATATTTTCGAAGATCCCCGAGCTAAATTGTTGTCCGTTTTTATTGCATTGTACACTTGAGAAAGTATTATGTTAAGAAAGCCGGAGAGACACGTAACTTTTTTCAAAAAAAATTGTTGAAAGGCTGATAAGGCTTCTTACTGTTTTCGGCGTGCCTGCGTCGCTAGCAGCCGAAAAGGAGATCTTTCAGGCCCCATACATTTTCGGGCCCTAGCTGAAAGTTCCGACCAATAAAAAATATTCCACCTGTTGATAAGACTGGCACAAAAGTAAGGATTGCTCAGAAGCCAAGTTAAAAAGTTATATGGTTCGTAATTTTCACAACTATGAGAACAACACTATTGAATTTGCAGCCTTACCTTGTAATATAAGTCTAAAAGATCTTAGCACCTAAAGTATGAGCAATGTGGAGTTTGAGGTTGCACTTGCAATATTTTGGGGGCTGT
Source organism: Udea olivalis (assembly GCA_947369235.1). NCBI lineage: Eukaryota > Metazoa > Arthropoda > Insecta > Lepidoptera > Crambidae > Udea > Udea olivalis. The sequence goes on from OX376359.1 coordinate 11,412,859, forward strand.
CGGTGACTAACGGTACGCATGCGCAATGAAAAATGTTGTCCTACAAGACAACATTACAGAGTAGGCATTATCGTCGAAACACAGGTTTGTGATTCTGGTAACTTTAGCTTCTGTCTGATTACATTGTGTAAGCTTCTGAGGAATGGTTCCATAAATAATTAGGACAGAGTTTGACTGAAATACGAATAAAGCGCACTAAAATAAAACAATTGTATCAATTTAGCTCGCGTTTTCCTCGCATATCGATTTCTGATTTCATATTCTTACAGATTTTCTAGCCAGGCATTTTATTTTACGAATTAAGTAGTTAAGCGTAATCTCAAAAGGGTAATGGGGACAAATATCATAACCAAAATTACATGACCCCGTAGCAACCTAGGACTGCTCTGCTTTACATCCAATAATTTAGTTATATTGTTTTAAACATTCCTGGTCACTCAAATTAGAATAGTAGGCTTAATAGATAAATGACCTATTCGCGAAATGACCTGCAGTAGATAAAGCATCTATTCGCTATATGACTCATTCTATAAACGACCTATTCGTGAAATGACTATTCTACTTTGAACTCATTCGCAGAAGGTCCGATTCTAAAAATGACCTATTCGCGAAATATCCTGTTTTTCGAAATGTTGTTAATGAAACCTTGAAAGCACTATTATTCATAATGGCTCATTAGTTACGGGATTTCTACCATGTACATACTTTTGTGTTTTTGAGTTTCAGATCGGTACGCGAATTAAAGAACATCGTAAAATATTATGCGTTTGATGAAATAAATATCACTTTAAATTAAATTAAACAATTGGATTAGAATAGTTATTAGTTACGGGATTTCTACCGTGTACATTTTTGTTTTCGAGTTTCCGATATTTCGGCACTGTTGCAAGAGACATGATCACGGATTATCGGATACTCGAAAACAAAAAGTTAAATGGTAAAAATCAATTTAAAATGATATTTAATTCATCAAACCTTATGAAACGTATGATGTTTTTCGATGTTCTTTAATTCGCGTACCGATGCATTATTTAGCTTGTTCCATGAACAAGACCACATAATCACAATCAACTCATAAATATGTAAGTAATTTAAAATTGTTAACCATATAGGCTACGCTACGATTCATCATTTAAGATTACAGCCTAATATCGAAATAAATTCATATCTTGGTATTCAAAAAACAAATACTTAATCAGAATAAACCAGGAGCTGAAACCTCGGCCTTTCTGTGCCTCAACTAGCGCTACTAATCAGTTTGCTTGTAAACCAGTCGCCGATAGGCTGCCAGACACACTGTACTAATTGTTTTTTTTTTTGAAGAAAAGAACTTACAAACTTTTTTTACTCAAATATTTTTTACTGAGTATCATCATCATCATTATCAGCCTTTGGAAGTCCACTGCTGGACATAGGCCCCCCTCATCGAACGCCACAACGAGCTGCTTTGGGTACGCATCCAACGGCTTCCCGCAACCTGTACCAGGTCGTCGGTCCACCGGGTAGGAGGCCTACCCACGCTGCGTCTTCCATTGCAGTTCGTGGTCGCCACTCAAGAACCTTTACTCCCCAGCGGTCATCAGTTCTGCGAGCGATGTGGCCCATTGCCACTTCAGCTTGGCTATGCGATGAGCACTTTACTGAGTATCGCCTAATGATATTTATGCAACCAAGTAAATCTCTATGGAGCAACACGGATTATGGGGCTGTGTATTTGAAATTTGACTACATAACGCTCTGTCCTGCTCCGAATTTTTTAATACTTAAAAATGAAATGAAATGAAACTTATTATGTAGAAACGATAAAGAGTACTTAGCACAAAGCTTAAATCGTTTCCTGCATGCGATTTGAATTAATTGATAAAACTACAAGTACCTAACTTACAATAAGTCATGCATTACACATATCACTAGACCTATTGGTCTAGATCTGACGTGTCTATCAAATAAGAAAATCCCAACTCGTATAATACTAGGATCATATCTGGAAATACGAAATTGACGTATTGAAAATGAGCAGAATATACAGAAGTAACCGTGTTAGGTAAAGCCCATCCGGCAGATCAGGGTGAGCAAGTTGTAATTAAAATGCATCGGCAATAAGCGGTGCAGTCTTGAACCTCGCACGGTGCATTCTGGTGCGGTTTTTGTATTACAGAGCAAATGTAACTTGGTATTTTTTTCAGCCTGCGATGTCCCACTGCTAGGATATGGCCTCTCAAAGCCTCAACCACCCTGCCTCAATGGAGGTCCCGAGCTGAGACTTACCACTTATCTAAATTCAAGTACTTACAGAGCCCGTCACGAAAAATAACGCTAGGTGCCGGAGGAGGGGATGGTTCTACGCAAGGTACAGTATGAAAGGAAGTTTCATACCTCCAATTTGGCCCTGAATTCGCTCACTGCGCGGGACCTGGCCAGCGGTCTTTTGCTTCTTGAAGAAAACAGATGAAGGGAGTTATAGTTATCAACACGTCCCATCATCACCTATGAGGTCTGCTGCGATGTGGTATAGATGTGATTTCACAACAACAATTTTACCATCTTCATTAAATTTAAGAGCTATTCTTTTGTCTGTGGATTCTTCACTAGATTCATCTTCAGTTGTAGTCTTCCTCTCATTTTGTGATGGTTTTGAAAGCGTTAAAAAAAGTATTTAAACAATTTAAAAGGCTTGTTACCGTGGCAGATATTATTTACTGTAAAAACCGCAACTCCAGACCGCTATGAAAAAGGAGGAGAATAGCTAATTTTCAAATAGACGAACCTTCTTTGATGAAATGAATTACATGATGTGAATACTTAGTTCTGGAGTCCCTTAAAGCCAAGTAAACTTGTTCTATCGGCAGCATCGTTTTATAGGCTATATGTCTTATTTAACCGCTGCAATAATTATTCCAATAGGTAAAGTCTGACTCCAAAGTATTCCGTACGCTGGAATGCCAAAATATTGAAATTTTAGTACTTAAGGACTGGTAAATTAATAAGTAACTATCTACATATCTATGTACATACCTTTTTCCATACACAATAAAGACTTACTTACTTACTTACTAAAACGAAAGTTTAAATTTTTCTTTGCCGTCCGATGCAACCACCTAACAAACACAATCTATTGTTAAAAAAATGGATACCTGCCAAATTTGCAAAGCAGGTTCTGTTTTTTTCGAAACACTTTCTCATTTAACAAATGACGAAGTTCAAACTATTAATAAAACAGTGCTGTTTTCTCAAAAATTTGAATTACTTACTTACTTAAAAAAACACATAGAATATTTATGTTTTGTTTATGACTAAGGCCCACGAACACATAGGATGTTCGTTGGCCTTAGTTTAAGATGTAATCCCCAGCTTGAAAGGAATGCAAGTTAAATCAGTTTAGAAAACGATTGGTGTAATGATAGCATTATTAGCTAAAGTCACATAGATCATTAGGTAAATGGTGCCATGCCGAACGAGATTGGAATACAAATGGACTTTATGTTGCCAATGAAAGTAGATTACGAAAAAAGACACGAGAATATTCAAGGATATGTACTCTGTACTTAGATTCCATACACTACTGGGTTCAATGGTTGGGCTGGTTACCAGTGATTTTACCTTTTAAACCGGGGGCGTCGGTTCGAGCCTCGGCTAGGACCAATATGCATTTGATAAACAAATGCTTCTTCTGATTCTAAGGGTTATACATAACATAACATACCATCACGGCTTTGTCCCAAACGGGGTAGTCAGAGGCAAGTGACTGTGTCGTCATGGTGAACGAAACACTCAGAAGCCCACTTTTTACAAATTATATTAGAACCCAGGTGGTAGGTGGTGAGCCTTCCGCCGCTATCCGGGTTGATTTGGTTTTTTATCGATGTTTTCTATCACCGGAGGGTAAGTCGGATACATAAATGAACACAAAAATTTTGGTTCTGGCCAGATTTAAGCTCGGGACCACACGATCCACGATCTGAGTTCGGGTGCTGAACCACTAGGCCACGACGCTCTCCTAAGGGTTATATCTAAAAACAAGTTGGTATCTGAAATCATGTAAATATGTCTTAGAGACTAGCCAATAGAGCGAGGTACGTGAGGGCGAGCGTATTGTTTAACCTATTTTTATCCAGACGGTCTAAATATCACGGGGGGAGTAATCCGCTGTGTCGTTCCTCATAATTAAATCTTGATCCTCATTCTAGCAATGAGTAAATTATACCAATGGAATAAATAGGATATCACAAATAGACTTCAAAAATCTATTTCAGCAATGAGTGAATTATATCAATGCATCTCTGGTGACTATTGTCACCATCCATTTTTTGCTGTAGACTGTATGGTTCTTTTTTATAGATTCATACAGTTCACACTAAATTCATACAGTTTAAAAATACTTAATATGCCATAAAATATGGAATAAATAAGATATTACAAAAAGACCTCAAAAAACTAAGGATTAAAAAAAATCATAGCCCATTTGATCAATGCTGTTTTAATAATTTTACATAGCCACTATATCAAACTTGTGGCTTGGGGGTATGGATTGATATAATAGTGTTCGTGATTGTAGAGTCCGCAATGGGGTGTAAAACACTCTTTACTGCCACTTAATAACTTTAGTATTGTGTTCTGACCGCAAAGCACCGTGCACGGTTTCTTAGAGATTATTTACATTATTACTGCGTCAGTACATTATCGTAATTCGCTGTCATAATTGTTTTAAATCCAAAAAATCACTGATTTGCAGAAATAGTCTGTTCTGCAAATGAGTGTTTTTTTTTGTAAAAATTACCTTATTAGTGAAATGAATACTTCAAAAACCTAACCGATTTCTTTGATAGCGAATATCCTTCACAAAAATTACGACAAAGAATTTCGAACGCACTTTGGACATTTTATTTATAGCCTCATTATTTTAAGCCCAAATCTCAAAACAAACAATTTTACACGATACCCGAGAACAAATTTGTGCAAAAATGTTTTTAAAATATTATGAATATCGTAAACTTTTATGGCTTCATATAAACATGGTTAGGAGCACGCTGCTCCGGCAACTTCGCAAAAAATTTAAGTAGGTATTTCACTGGTAAATTGACTGAAAGCGGTATCTCTTGTCTTCATCACCTCTATCATTTGGCATGTTGGATTCGACGTGAGGTGAATTAATAATGTGAATTGGTGGTTAGTTCTTAGCAGTGATATGCTGGAGAATGTAGGTACTCTTGAGTATATCAGTTAAGGTTATATCGTTATTTTAAAGATTCAATCTCAAAAGCTGAATTATTTCTTCATTTAGAGAAATATGTAAATCACATTCTAGCAGCATCGATAGATAGAGCAACCTGGAATTATTATTAGTTATGTTACCTGTAATTTTTTATCCACTCTGTATTTAAGTGATTAGGTACCTGCTGTCCTGATATAGTCTACGAAATTTAGCATGTAGGTAAAGTAAAGTAAAGTAATTAACCTAGGTACGAGTATATAACGTCCCACTGCTAGTCAGAGGCCTCCATCATTGGAATCAAGTCATCGTCAAATTGTTGTCAAAGTTAAATTTTAAAATTCCCCACAGATATCCTAGAATAACCTTCTATGCCCCCCATTCCTTAAAACCGTCCTTGGTTCCAATTCCCCAATCTCAAGGCTCTGCAAACTTCACAACAGCATTGGTAAAGAAATTGATATCCTTCAATGTTAAAGCATCTGTTAAAGAAACTTTCAGATTGAGAACTGCTTTAGGAATAAGTATGTAGTTTTATGAAAGTTCCTAAATTACCCTAAACCCGTGCATGTAGAGTTTTTTAGTGTTTGAACCAAATTAATAAATAAATCTATGTCAATTCTTTTTCTTTATCAATAATTACAAATTATCCTCCACGCCTCGCCAGTCACTAAGCCAAAAACAACTATGCACCGTTCGTTTACCTGTTCGGTACATTTCACCAACAATGCGTAGTTAATTGTACTTACAGAAAATGTATTTGCAGTTAGTCACAACTCCTACAATACATCCCGTGAAATTTGTGCAGTTAATATGCATGTCTCCGTCAAAGACATGTTTGGACTGGATTTCACCCTGGACTCATTGGGATGTGGGCCACAGTCAGATGAATTAACATAACAATGAAGCTTAAAGATGTATTATTTATATACGACGACATAGTTTTCCAAACTGGGAAATTGTATTCTGTACAAACACGATATTTTCAGTTGAGTGCAGAAATAGCAGTCACTTTAGATACTTTGCTTGATACTTGAGAGAATTCGGTACACTGGCCTTCACATTTATTTAAAAGACGACCGATTCATAATACATTTTGATAACACCTAACATTGAGAAACTAAATCTGGTCAAAAAACAAAAGTTAGCAAATTTTTCTGTAGAGATTTGCTAAACATATTCGATGGTAAAGTCGTATAAGGAGGCTTTATTCATTGTTACTAACTAACATCTATGAACAACTGTCTGAAATTAATGTTTTTTTAATGATTTTTCGGAACAGGATTCATTATGGATCATTCAAATCTAGATCGCTCTCATTTCTCGAAAGGTTGAGTGGCGATGTCTTAAGGAGCCGTCATGTCGGCTATCACCTAGGTTTCTACGTACATTTGTTTAAATTAGAAACTTGTCAGTTTCAATCAACACAAATGCAAATTCAGAACACAATGAACACCAAGGTTTATCTCTTTACCCACTTTGTGGTAAATGTTTTCATTATCGTGTCAACTTTGCACTTGCTTCCGGATGAACATCCGAAGTTTCTTAAACATGGTTTTCATATCTTTCTAGACCAGAGGAAGCAGAAATTATTTCATTTAATAACTTCATCAAAGCGACATGTCTGTTAATGCAATAGGGATTCTGCCTTTAATACCGAAGGTCTTGGATTCGGTCCCTATCAGGACAAATACTCGTTTGATGAACATTTAGGTTTGTTCTGTTTCTGGATGTTATATACTAATGTTATAAAATGGAAAGATTTGATTGTTTGTTTTTAATGAATAGGCTCCGAAACTACTGAAACGATTCAAAAGTTCTTTTACCAATATAGAGTTACATTATCGGGAAATTACATAGGCTTTTTTTATTTTTTTTGACGACCGACTTGGTGTAATGGTTAAGAAGTTGGCTACTACAGCAGAGGTCGCGGGTTCGATCCCCGCACAGTACAAACATTTGTGTGCATGAACATATCTGTTTGTACTGGTATGGGTGTCTCCTATGTATAATAAGTATGTATTTACAAAAGAAAATGTATTTAAGTATGTTTATCCGTTGTCTAGTATCCCTTAACACAAGCTTTAATTAGCTTACTTTGGGGCTAGATGGCGCTGTGTGGAATAATGTCCAGGGATATTATTTATTTATTTATTTATTTATTTAGGCTATATCTTGACGGGTGAAACAGTTTACGCAAGTGAAGCCGCTGGACGGACAGCTACTCGTATTATCTAGTATGCATTTATAAATATTAAAGGTTTCATAGTTTCTGACTCCCATAGTACAAGCTTTGTTTATTTTGAGGTCAGATGATCTTGGCGTAAGGTGTCCCAATTTTTTATTTTATTTAAAGCATACCACGACAAACCTTACAATGTAAGAAACTTGCCATGGAACATTAAATATCAATTTCAATCCATTACATAATTTAGCAATAACTTTAACAAGTACTACATTTGATAAAGTCAGAAAACCATGCTAAGAATGCAATGACTATACTTGAAGTAACATTAAAAAGGAAAATAAGCAAGCGTGACATTAATTACAAATTAATGACGGTATGTAGAGACTGGTAATTGAGTCATCACCGTAACTTTTGATTGCAATATAGTTGGGACTAATAAACCCTCTAGTTTTGAAACTTACTGACCTTATTGTATTTTTGTTTTGAAATTGTCGGCAAAGTCCTCAGATCCACGTGTATTACTGATGCTTATAATAACCTACTTTAAAAATATTATTTAGCACTAGCTTTTGCCCGCGACTTCGTACGCGCATAACGCAAAATCACGTTTTTTCCGTGCCCTAAAGAATTTCGGGAAATTCTTTTTCCTCGAAAGTCTCTTTTGCATTCCGCAAAAGAATCTACATGGCCATTTCAGCTTTCTATACCTAGTAGTTTCAGCCGTTGTTGTTAGTCACTCAGTGAGTAAATGAGGAGCTTTAAATTGACCAGTACACAGTGCAACAAATAAACTGATCGATAAAAACATTTTATATCAGATTTTGCCATAACCATCAACACCTAAACCAGTCGATCGACGAATTAAATCGTACCAATATTATCCCCGACTGATGCCCCGTATCATTTTATGATTTTACAATAAAGTTAACAAATTGAAAGTGTTGTGTATCATACCTGCGCCTGCGCATTGCAGCAATCAGTGTCGTTACCGTACCAGATGGCAGATTGTGCAACCTAACTGGGCTGGAACACATCGTGACGAAGAAACTGACGTATTATGTCGTAAATTTCGTAAATCCCACAATGAGAACAATCTACATCAAAACAAACCGTTATTATTAACGATACCTTCGGGGTTACAAAGGAATCTGCTTATTCGGTTATGGTGCTGAACTTTGATTTGGAAATTCAATAACCTTTTTTATTGCGACCCGCCCAAACTTTGCACAAGAGTTGACTTCTGATGTTATATTGTAAATAGCAGTTTCTTTGAGCAGATTGAGTTAATCATGCACCATGCAAAAGACTTCATTAGAATGCATTAAAATAATTATGAAACTGATACCAGTTAGTACGACTGCAAAATAGCGTGTTAAGAAAATGAGGATCAGGTAGAAATTCAAGCTGAAATATCACGTCTTATGAGCTTCAGTAGTAGTAACTTAGTATGTTACTTCAGTATAAGTACTCGTAACATACTCAGTTTTGCGCAGGGGCCTGAATGGCGAACTCAGCATAGAGTCCTTGCGAATTCTAATCAAATCGTTTTAACAATTTTAATTCTTGCCCACACTATGAAAAGATTCACTAGGTACTACTGAATTGCTAAACCATTCAAGCTTTGTATAGATTTTGCACGTATGTGCGAAGAGTAAGATTAAGTTTGCCATATTGAATCGCAACGATAGCGACAGTTAAGCCATAATGTATAATCTGATGTGCACTTTTTGTCTCTTGCATCATTCTACTTGCCTATACCAGCCATTATAGCACGCAGATACCGCGGTGTAATCAAATAAATAACTGGTTAGTTTGTGTTAAGTAATTCCTGTTTCTAGTCTCTAAAACCTTTGCTGACCTCCAGTTGTTTTGTAGGGCGTAGTTCGAGCCCAATCTCACGATTCAGGTTCTCTACGGCCACGTAGGTTACCTGCTTTTGCCGTATTTGGGTACGATTATCTATCATCGTATCTAGCGTGCAGCATATTTATTTATTTTTTTCCTATGCAAGTTTAACTTTTTTGAAGTATCGTTATGGTTGTTTTCCTAAGCGAATCGTAAATTCAGTTTTTTATATGCAAGTATGTATTATACGTCAATAGATTCCACTTATGTGTTTCAGGATTTACTTAACTTTCATTCTGCGTTGTATTCATTATTAATTACCGTAAGTACCTGTATTTTATCTTCCGAAAATTATTTACAATACAGGTTAACGTCAGCATAACCATCAGGTAAGCAAAAAATTGGCAATTACATATCCATAACTCGCACGACCCCAATCTCGGGGTCCGAGCAGACATGCAAGTCGTATGTCACCCATTAAAGAAGCAAGCAGGAAAAGGAACGCCGCTAACCCAGTGGCCAACTGCGAGCCGACGTCGAACGATTACACCCGCCAGCCACCAGTCGGTACCGGTACACCCGCGCCTTCGCTCGCTACCAGATAACTGATCCTCATTACGAAAAGCTGTTAAACAACTACGTTATGACTGTACCGTAAAGTGACAACCTAACGATGAGCACCGGTCTATCACCCGGGGGTGTCGCGCTCCATTGTCTTGCAGAACGGAAAGCGAGGGACGCGCTATGCATTACAATTGACGAAGAGAGTTTCGGTGACATGTGAATACAAAGTCCTCGTCGATACACCTTTGGAACGAATTAGACGAGGGAGGACGACAGGACGAGCGTGACGTAGCTCGATGGCGGATTCGTGACGATTTAGGAGGACACTCGTTCCATGGAGTGCTTGGTATTCACGTGCGCGACGGAAAGTTAGCGAAATTTTTGGCAACGGCGCGCGCGGTCTTGCAATCAGGCGATACATCTGGCGATGATCGCTCGTCAAGGACATTGTGCAGTGCGAGTGTGGTGATCAAGGACATACTACCGTGTGCAGACTAGTGAATGAATTTTTGTTTACCGTATCCTGACATTTAGGTGAGTTCCGCTTGGATTAATTTTAGGCTTCAAATTCTCGTACTTCAAATGTGAGTTCTTAAGTTCAAGTTGTTCATTTCATTATTACTCTACGCTTGTATGTGTTCAGAAGTAATTGGTAAATATGCTTAAACTAAACCTTAGAAGGTCGTGCCTGAATACGACAGTTAATTAATTATGGCAGACCATCATCATCAACATCCGTGCGTTCTTTTCCGGTTGTGAACTCACACTGATGTGTGGGGTCCCGAGGTTCGCCTTTCTTATTTTCAGTTCCCATTAAACTGAACTAAAACTATCATAAAAACGAAAAAAATAGTAATAGTAGTATTTTTGAAACAAAAACCATTAAACAGCCAGTTCTAGAGAGCCACCCCCATTTTTAAGACTGTCGATTAGCATTACATATTGCCAATACTAACCCAGAAGAAACCGCGGTGAAAAAACTGTGGTGGCTCGATTTCTTTGCTATCAAGCGATTGTTTATGACAAATAAAAAGACTGTTTCGCATTGCCGAACATTAAAACGACACATTTCAGTGAAATTCGTTAATGAAGATGAAAGTAAAACCTAAAAACACGACCGCAGCGTGCGCCGAAACGCTAACGCAATGCTAATTATAAACAGTTTTGTTTTCATGCGCATGACAACAATAACTAACAATTTCCTGCTTCGCACGATCATGAAATGCCATACCTAACCGATGACTAATTAAATCAGGTTTTAAGTAAGATTGAACAAACAAACCTAGTATATTCACCCGAACTTTATATTACTTAAATTGACGGTACTTTCGTTAGCGTGTACAACCGTTTAACTTACTTATTCCCTGTTTTTTTTTTGGTTCGGGGAATACCTAACTATGGAAAATTGATAAAAGGATCGATCGACTCGGGTCGCCTAAAAATTAAGACGACCCGAGTCGATCAACCTTTTATTTTATTTATATTATTTTATTTATTAATAAGCTACAATTGGTTGAACTTCTGCATTTTGAATCTTGCTTGGAATGTTCGAGTAACAATTACCTACCTACTAGTCAGGATTTTGCGCGTAAACAGTAATTGGATAAGCTAGAAATCGACTATGTTACAAAATAAGATTTCTGGAATTCCTAGAATTAGGCATGTAGATATAGCTTAGTTTATTTCAGCCCTTTCATACTTAACCAGAACATTACGGACGTCTGCCAAACCGCATTAAATAAGGTCAGGCTACCTCGCCGCAAGCAATATGTACAATTCGGTTTTATGACGGATTTACTAATATTTCGTTCTAATTATTAAAGTATACATATTTTATTGAAATATTTGAACTATGTTTATTATTAGATCTAATAAGCACTTCTACTTCTTGCATCTTTTGACTAGATGAGTAATAGATTGACTGCACATGGAACTCTGTGGCGGAGAATGTAAAATTTTGCAAAGGTTTTAACTAAAAATGCAGGCAAACAACCTTGTGGCATGGCAATTTCTGAAAAATCATACCTTAAGTCAGAGGGTGACCCTCTGTCACTCCTGAATAAAATTAAGATGAGCAAATTAAATGTTAGTAAATTTCACTACTAGCTTACTGCCCCCGTGAACTTCCTTTCTGTAACATGTATACATAAATAAAACCTTTATAAATTGTAGCATACGTGTTATTCGTAAGCGTCTATAAGCTGTATTAGTGTAATGTTTCGTCTATATCCGTTTAGTAGTTTAGTTTTCCGTGAAAAAGTTACAAACATACACACACGCATGCATACATTTCATATGCATTTATAATATTATATTATATAGTGAGAAGTAAGAAGTAAGATTTTTCGGGGTATCTATAACGTCAATTGGCTTTAACTTATTAAGGCAGGAATTTATTTAGGTAACATTTTTTTTTTACATTTTCTAACATTTTTGAAACTGTCCAATCGCTCGAATTTATCCGCAACATTTATGTTCGCACGGTGCTACAAAACGGGCTCTGAGTTAAAACAATAACACATTTGGCGGAGATGAAATGGCTGATGTGCGCGTGCGCATATTCGCGTTCCGGGCTACAGTAGATCCAGATTTTCTACACTTCACAGAATTTACCTCAAATTAATTCTGTGTCTTAAGTATCTAACCCCAAAATGCTTAAAACATTTGACCAAATTGAACATCAACTTTTTAAATATTGTCATCGTATTTGATCGTGTTATTTTTTGGGTAATACCCACTTATTTTGCCAATACTCGATTACTCGATTTCAATGATAGATGCCTTTGCCCAGCTCCTGCTCTTTAGTGTGCTAAGTAACACTGTTAAGCTGTTTAAAAAAACTGTTAAGCTGTTCCTGGGCTAAGGCTGGTTTATAAGCTAATCAGCGCGGAGACTGTCTTTCCCGGCAAAACATAGCCCAAATAAAAAAAATATAGCCTATGTCACTCCCTGATAATGTAGCTTTATATTGGTGTTTTTTTTTAAAAATCGGTCCAGTATTTTCGGAGCCTATTCAATACAAACAAACAAACAAATCTTTAGAAGTATAGATTACATTACTTTTTTTACCAACTTGCTAATTTACTGGTGTGCAATTCAATTAACTTATTTGAAGGTTTCATTATGATGATGTTAATTTTATTGGCTATTTGGAATTTCCCACAAATGAAAAGAAAGAAACATCAATCCATTAGGAATGTCAATTTTGGTTTTTACTTGTGGATTGTTAATAACCAAAGTTTGAAGACTCTCCCAAATGTCTTTATTTTTTCACGCAAGCAAATTAAACAAGCAAAGATTGCGTAAACATTATTTTCAATTTAGTAGCTACGAGTATATTGCTAGTCAATTCGTGTTGGCGTGCAAGTATGTTGGAACGATAATACGATGTTTAGCGGCGTTCATTTTCGTATGAATACTCGATAACCAGCTTAAGAAGGTTGTTTTAACCGACTGTTTTAATCAAAGTAATAAATATAGACAGCGGCGCAAACAGTTAGCTGATATTAATAATTAGTTGTCCTGTGTTAGTGGTTTAATTTATTCTAACTGAGAAATAACTGGTTACTTCACATTTTGACAAAAGTATAGCAAAGCAACCAAAAATTTCGAGAGAAAATATAGTAATAATTACTAGTTTAAGCCAACCGATATTTTCCGTGACGTATTCGCCTATTTGTTTAAAAACAAATTAAGTCTCCTAAAAATTAATATGAGCGTAATTATAATATCATTTTTAGACCGCTGAACAAAGCCTTGTCAATTTCTGCGTTTATATTACTTCGCATAAACAATAGAAATCATACACTTAGGTTTGTTTGTACACAATAGTACCCCAATGTCTAACCAACAAAATTGTAGGCAAATAGACAGGCTTTGGCTGGCGTGACATGCATAATTGCATAAACCTATAGAATTATAGATAAGACTATTCGCGACGATCAGTTTCTTGAACCTAGAGTGCATGAGAACGCATTAGCTGCGATCGCGTTTAAAATAGCATTCCTCGACAGACAAAATGCTAAGTTGAAATATGTTAAAGCTCCTGCTTAAAATAACGTAAGTCATTAATTGCACCCGCAACGCAGAAACAATGCAAACATACACCTAAGTGTTATAAGAACATAAAAAATAAAAAGGTACAAAAGAAACGTTCAATTGAAAATATACATAAACTATTGAAGTCAACGCTTTAAAACTTTTTAGAAGCTCAGAATACGCTGAAAGGAATTGTATTCATTCAAGCAAAGGGATACCCAATAAGAGAGATATGGGAGTTAATTCAATGCATAAATAAATATCTGTGGAGCAAGCTAATTCCCTAGTATTGGTATAATTTAATCACTTTTTATACTTAGCAAACATCTTTGCATACTCATGCATTCCCTTGGATGGAACCTTATTAGTAGAGTAACATTTTCAGGCCTGTGAAAGCTGAATACGAACAACGCATGCTAATTAATTTCGTGATGTTACTCAAAACAAATCGATTTCCTATCAACTCTCATGAAACATACTAAGTGCGTACAGGAACGAAAATCCGTTCGCTGAATAACAAGTAGGTTTACGACCAAGAAGTAAAGATAATGGATTTGACTATCGGGACGATTGCAATGTTACATTCTACGGTCGCATTCGCAATTGTTTCTAACATTAGCATCATGTCTTATTATTCAATCCACAAAACAGATGACTGATACTCCAAAGCAAATTGATCTGTCTGACTCAATTTTACAATTCCACAACGACTCACTGGTTCCTGACAGTTATAACTAAATACGATTTTCTAACAATTCAACTTTTAAGCTGTGCACAGTCATCAATCACACATTTGTATCTCAGACCGATGTAGCAGCGCAATCGAGTACATCAATGATTTACAATCGATTGTCATCCAAACCGGTTCACATATGACCTGCGAATCTGGTCTGGGATATTATGCGGGTCCAGGCAATCAACACACTTGACCCGTAATACATACGGCAAGTCGGTCAACAGGTTTTATCCTGGCTGCGACGGCGAGACGACATTCCCTTGAAAATTGTCTACTCGTTCAACATTTTTATTTAACAGTACTGTTTATGATTCACATTAATAAAATTCATTTAACTGGACAGCACAAGTTTATTGATGCCTTTGTAAATCATATCGAAATAACATTTTACGATTTATCAAAAGGTTCACATAATATTTCTTTGAAATACTTTTCACTGTAGACTTTTTTAAATTCAGAAGCACAGGGAGAAATAATCTCATAGAAAATTGGAGGTGCGTTTCTATATATTGACTTATGGCCTGAAACTGTGATTTTGATTGTAAAAAGGGCTAAATCATCTATATTTTCGGATGAGCAATCTTTCGAACACAGTTTAACACTAAACTTAATCGTTGATTTAGCAGGAACTATGGATTCAATTGGTGTTATACAAAATAGTTTGTGCATTTTGGTGGTCAATTTAAATTGTACTATTGCGGGATAAACTTTGTGCGTATTGGTTATAACTATATAATCTTCACAAACTCCATAATTTACTAAGGATCTAGACATATCGAGTATTTTGGGATATATTTGTATTGGATGAGGTAGAACTTCGGCGAAAACTTTGAAAGATTTTGTCATTATTAGTTCTCCAGTAGCAGCGTCATAAAACTCTATGTCATAGTAACTGTGGTGACTGCCAATCCGTTCTGGTTTCTTGAAGAATAAGATGATTTCATTTTTAGAGTGTGGTTCTATTAAAAAGTAAGTGGAGTCAAAAATAAAGGTACTAAAAGCAAGGTCTATTAAGTCTTCAAGTACCAGCAAAATTATGTCTGTGGTTGTCACAGGTGAAGCATCTTCGATTTGAGTGACTCTTGAAGAGACAAGTACTTTACTTTGATTTTCAATCTCATCATCTTCTAGTCTATCTTTTAAACTCGCCGTATTTGGACTAATGGCGTCTATAGATACGACACTATCTCCGCATTCTTTGCTTATATCAACTAGACGTTTGTATACGTGTGCATGGTAGGAATACTTGTCGTCACTACATATTTTTAAAGTACCTGACGGAAAATCAACGCTTCCTTTTATTTGCCATACATAAGCAGGTGGAATGTACACTGCTCTTATCAGAACTGATCTAGATGAACTGAACTTGCTAACGATAGGAATGCACAATGCTTCCATTGGTGCCTCTTCAAATTTTCGGCCCACTTTAAAATACAATGCAGACGAAAACTCATCTATGTTTTGAGAGAGTTTGAAGACAAATCTATATGTTTGAGCTATACCCGGAAACATTTTTTTAGGAATAGCTGGAATTATCTTAGGATTCTTAAAGGGAAAGTTATCTGTCACGCACACAAATCTAATATTCGTAAATTCCGTAGTGCAATTTATGACTGAAAATTGGATAACCTGTTCATTAGGTGACTTATTAGTAACATATATCTGTTTCGGTAAGCATTGAACTGACGTAGTCTGAGATAATAGGAACCACTCTCTAGATTCTTGTTTAAGGTTTTTTGCCATAGTCGGAATTTCAGGTTCAAAATCAAAGACAATATCTTGCGAGCCTAGAGGTGATATCCGTTTGTGTTGATTTATACAAATCCTTACAGGAAGATGCTCGTGATGATCCGTATATGCATCTGACTTGTTCGGGGGCTCTGACACTTCTGGTAGTTCTGGTACTAGTATTTCGGTATTTTGATGAGCAGTAGATGTATTTTCGCTAATTTCACCGATTAATTCCTCAGCATTACGGCTCAGGACGAAGTCTGGCTCGGCCTCCTCAGTACATTTTTTGGACTTCTTGCTCGCAGATTCGAGCATTCGCCATTTATGATAAGTCCTTGCTAATTTATCAGTCAGTTCAAAAGGCGAATTTCTTGTCGCCTCTAAAAATATTCTGCTCATAATAAGGTACTTGCGACTATTTGCATCTTGAATTCTGCGCTTGCAGTCGCTGGTCTTAGCGTGCAATCGCTTTATGAGCTCCTTCCATTGCGACAAAGATCTAAAATCTATTTTATGCTCCTTTTCAATTGATTTTATAAACTCTTCAACGTCGATATCGCAGTCTCTATTGTTTCTCAAGCGAATATGACTGCACTCGGATAACTTCATTATGTTTAATATATAAGATTTGTTCGCAGCTCTGCGTTTTATAAAGAAAGTAAAAATTATATATTGAGTTGTTTGGTTATGTAAATATGTCAATTTAAGTGTCATGATCACGACTATAAACGACAGATAAATAAATAAAATTGACTGCAGCATAAAAACTCTTTGGGGAATTTATTTACGTAATCAAATCAGTACGTCTACGCGTTGCCACTTTAAATTTACGTTATCGATCGCATAAAAAAATTGTATTGGGATGACACATGACATGTCATGACAATGTTAACACTTAATATTACCTATATTTAAGTATAATTTTATTGTTCGGATTACAGAACAATTTCAGTACTCCAGTTACTTGTATGATTGAGAACTTTAGGAGGAAAAGTTTTAGGAAGAGTGATCATTTGGATTATGAACATTAGAAACAGAGTAGTTAGGAATTGTGATTGAAAAAGACAAATCCGAATTTTTCTTCATTATTTGCCTGGAAGAGATCGCTTCCTATCGGTAAGACCGCCTACATTGTAGAATATAAGGCTATGGGTTTTTGTACAATGAAGTATATTTATCTTTATCTTATCTTATTTCCTACTGAAATTAGGCATTCTGTAAGTTCAACGATTATTATTTACGATTTGAAAGAATTAAATAATTTGCAGGTACATTGAATTACAACTTGGAATTCGAAAGTCAGTATTTTGAGGACAAGTAAGCTTGTAGGTAGCCAAACTGTAGAAACAGTAACACTAACCTAGAGTTTTGCTGCTCATAGTTTATAGATTTTAGCTACAACAGTCAGCACACCGTTAACGAGTTCACTTTAAGTTAAGGTTTAGAAGACTTACACTTTAACTTTAGATTTAGAAGTAAATTGAGTTAATGTAGTTTGACAAAATAATTTAACTAATATGCTCACCAGTAAATAAAGCAGTAAATCCCAATACATTTCTTTACGCGAACGATAATTTAAACTTAAAGTGGCAACTCGTGGTAGAGGTACACAGTGCACATTACATTATTTCGCTAGCTGAGATACTATAAAAAGAATTACTTAACGGTTTGTGCAGATATATGGCTGAAAAGCTGGAATATCTTGATTTACCTTCAAATGACTGTGAAACTTGAGCCTTTGGGGTACTATATTATAAGTATTTTTTTTGTTTATATGTGCTCTATCATATATTCTACCACTATTGTCGTCCGTGCGAACTTCGAAAAAATATGACGGCAGGTGGCTATGCCAGCTGCCATACGAAATGTTCAAACCCCCGTATAGTGTATTCATCATTGCAGGTCGGCTATGGATCCTACAGTACCCCGCGTGCTCCTCAGCATCGCGCTAGCTGCCTTCCTGCCCATGGCGTCGCCGGACACCACCGACGGACTGGCGAAGGAGAACATACCCCACTCTAGGCAGAAGAGGATACTGTGGATAACAAATGACGGCAGACTGGCTCTGCCACCCGGCACGACGATGACCATCACGCCGTCATTGTCGATGCCGTTCGTGAGGCACCCGCCTAAGGGGTTCCTGTCGAATATGACAGTCAGTTTTCCTTTTACAAGTACGTAAACATGATTATCTGAAACTGTAGGGTTTTCATAAGCAAGTTTTGTTAGTGACGTGTTCAAGAATTAAAGCGTTAAAAGAAATATTTACTGGCAACTTTTCATCATGACCTGGGGCCTGACTCTTGAACAGAATTTCATTGGCCAACATTGCAGAAATGTCAAACAAGAATTTTTTGAACCTTAATACAAAGCGTTAAGGTTCAAAAAATGTTAGGTGACAGTAATGTAATGCCAATCCGGCGAAATTTGGTTCGGGAGTTAGGGGCCAGCTAGGTCGCTTGGAATTACACAGTCAAACAACATTGGATAATACTTAAATTTTACTACGGCGCGGCGATTCATATTAAGCACATTAAGTTTTTCATACATACCTACATACATACTCGTACATACATACCATCACACCTTTTTCCCAACGGGGTAGGCAGAGACCACATCTTTCCACTTGCTACGGTTCTGACACACCTCTTGCGCTTCTTCCACTTTCATTAATCCTTTCATACATGCTCGTCGATTATGGGTACTCCTGACCTGACCTTTTCTGAGCACGTCTTGGACTTGTCCTAAGTACGTCCGTCTAGGCCTTCCCCTTTCAACAGCTCCATCCACCCTCGCCTTGTAAATTTGTTTCGTTAATAGCCTTTCATCCATCCTTTCCATATGCCCAAACCATCTTAGCATTCCCATCTCAATTTTTGTGACAACATCCTCTTTCACACCACATCGCTCTCTTATTATGCTATTCCTTACTTTATCACTCAATGTCACTCCTGCCAAACTTCGCAATGTTTTTCAAGTGAAATCAAGAGCTATTTGACTGATGCCATTATTTGCAATATCATATTTTTTTTATTTAGTATGCATGTGTTTGATTCAAATGATGAGTTAAGCTGCCATTTTCGAATCTAAGCCATGATTGATCATCCGAGTGTGAGAAACACTATCTTTTTTAACAACTTTGCCGTAATTCACAGATATTGGTACAGGTTGCCATGAGCAACCATCAAAGTAGGGCTCAGGCTTGGCCTTGCCAAAGTTGCAATTCAACTTAAGGAGATAAATCATTTAAACTTTTTCTAATCAGAGAATTGACAATTAAGTCTTATCCTAAAATACAGGCAATTTTTGGAACATCTGCTGTTATTCATGTTTTTGTTAAGAACTCATAAATGCTTTGCAGGTTCATTGAAATACGCCATGGAATTCAAAAGTCAGTATTTCCTGGTTAAGTAAGAGATAGTAGGTAGAGCTGCGATTTTGTAGAAACAAGTAGCATTTAGTGTAGAGTCCAGTTTCGTTGTTTATTTACAGTTATTATATTAGCTAGAACAAACTCGCAGCGGTATCCATTTAACTGTATATTTTTCTAGTTTTAGCCTTAAGTGTAGGTAGTTAGATATAGTTCTTACGAGTATTATAACATACATAGAGCGTCGAAGGAAACTGACCATTTCAAAATTGACACAAAAACACAAAAGAGAATTAAAAATAAGGACGTATCCCCCCTACTCATCTGATAGTGTTAATTTTATTTCCGAGGTTGCAACATACAAGTGATACTTTTGAAGATATCATATAACTTCGGTTCACTTCAAGACAAAGTGATTGTCTCAGGAAATACTGAGAGTTTAAATAAAGTTTTGTGAGTCCTATTAAAATTAACACTTTAAAAAAAGACAAATCCGAATTTTTCTTCATTATTTGCCTGGAAGAGATCGCTTCCTCTCGGTAAGACCGCCTACATTGTAGAATATAAGGCTATGGGTTTTTGTACAATGAAGTATATTTATCTTTATCTTATCTTATTTCCTACTGAAATTAGGCATTCTGTAAGTTCAACGATTATTATTTACGATTTGAAAGAATTAAATAATTTGCAGGTACATTGAATTACAACTTGGAATTCGAAAGTCAGTATTTTGAGGACAAGTAAGCTTGTAGGTAGCCAAACTGTAGAAACAGTAACACTAACCTAGAGTTTTGCTGCTCATAGTTTATAGATTTTAGCTACAACAGTCAGCACACCGTTAACGAGTTCACTTTAAGTTGAGGTAATAACTTTAGATTTAGAAGTAAATTGAGTTAATGTAGTTTGACAAAATAATTTAACTAATATGCTCACCAGTAAATAAGGCACCATAAACACAATCCATTCATAGAAACTCAAACAGTGCTTCAAGTCCAATTCACCATAGTGAGAACAAAGTTTTGATAAGACTTCTTTATTTTTTATGAATGGGGGTTTATCTGTATACCAATAGGTACTGTTTTTTGATGACGTTTTGTCTACCGCTGTCTTTAATTTCGAACAAGTGACAGACGCCCGAATCCACAAATGTCAATCAAAGCTGAGCAGTCCTTATATAGCTATCCCTTTCATTCCTATTGACATGTGACAGGGCAGCATCAATTTGAGGTGTGCTCAACTTTTGATTAGCGTTTGTGGATACGGGGGAGAATTGTGCATCAGATAAACTAGTGAATACGTTCAAAATACGTAACAAATATCTATTTTATTAGATAATAGAGAGTAACAAAATCAATGAATGTAATATATTAGAATTGTACTTTATGTAACAAGTAATAAAATGGCATACAAAGACATATTAACTAGAAATTTAATAGTCACTTGGTTCAATTACAATTTAAGTGGTACTTCGACGAAATGTGTGTATATTTTAAAACTACAAATAACGTTGAAACTTCGTTCAACCCTTCACATTTTATCACGTCTTCGTGCTATTTCCAGTTGACTTCGACAAACTAGGTCTGACGGACAATGAGAATCCCTACGGGGCTTTCCCTCCAATCCTGGCGCGGTCTATGGGCAGGGCTGCCTTGTCTATGGTGACCGATTATGTTGGCCAGTACCTGGAGAGGAGGCGAGGGAAGAGGTCTGAAGGGTCTGAAGTTCACCCCGATGTGGAGAGAGCAGTACTGGATAAACTTCATGGTGGAGAGAGGTAAGCTACTGGTTCGAACTTCAACTAACGCCTATGCTTGAATGTTGTATCGGTAGATCAGATGGTACTTTTGTGTGCAATCTATACTAATATTATAAACAGGAAAGATTTTATTGTTTGTTTGTTTGTATTGTAAGGCTCCGAAACTACAGGACCGATTTACAAAAACACCAAAATAAAACTACATTATCAGGGAGTGATATAGGCAACTTTTAAATGGTGACGGGAGAAATAGTCGAGGCAAATACGCTGACAGCTTAAAAATAAATACACAATTTTGAGAAAAAAAAATGCAAGACACTACAATAAAAACCTGTCAAGAGATCACGAGTATCACGACCCTTGTCAGTGAACGGGAGTCTTACAAGAAAGTTAGCTCGGAAATTTGTACCGCTACGTATTTTGGCCGAATAAGGAAATGCGAGACGTCCCAAAAACAGCATGTTCCAAAAAGCCAGGCACCGATAAATTTCTCGTTACACAGACCACACACACCATCCATTGACACGTATTCCTTCGGCCAAACGTCCCACGTGGTCAGGAATATGACAATAGCGGTCGCCAACAGCTGACTTATTGATTGTTACTTTCACTCTCCCCCCAATAAAGGTATTCAGGAATTCTCCTCACGAACACACTTGGCTGCTGTGACAGGAAGCACCTGTAGAGCTGCTTAGAATTCTTACAACGTCATCAAATGTGGCGCTATTATCTTAGTACTTTACGATAGTTTGACGCCACAACATGCAAACATGATACTTAGTTCAGGGAAAATGTAAAGTAGATACGAAAAAAGTTAAATCTAAAGAAAGTGAACATTGGCATAATTTGGGTTTTGAATGGAAAGTCTTGCACATTTCTGTTTGTGCAGTGGGTTGTAATAATGAAGTGGCTATCTAGCACCCTTTTATTTCACGAAAAGCAAAGAGCTAATTTGGTACAAAGAATCTGACCTGTCTGAATCCTGCCTTTAGCACCGGAGGTGGTGGGTTCGATCCACACCTCTGACAAACATTCAACGAACATTTGTGTTTGTTGTGTGTCTGGGTGTTGTTATCTATTCAAGTATGTATTTAGATATATTTAAGTTTGTTTATCAGTCACTGTTCCATAGTACAAGCTCTGCTGAAATTGGGGTCAGATGATCTTGGTGTAATTTGGTCCCAGATATTTTATTTCATAGACATAGCTCTCAGAACATATTATTATAACTTGTATTTGAGTGGAGACAGACTCATCAAATTTATTCCTTTTCGGCCATTTGGAGCAACCTGCGAAAAGCTGCTGCTGTCAGCACAGCAGGCACGAAAATGGAGAAAACCTATTCCCAGCAGATCTGATTTAATAAATTCTCATAAAAAATACTCCACTAACATTTCATATTAAAGTAAGTAACATGCAAAAGCCGTCATATTGCGCACATCCTTATTCGAAGGTTGATGGTAAGGTTTGCGATAGCTCGATTATTTGATGTGGTTGCCAACTTACTAAATATTCACAACACTTGCCCCCACGGAGTACGTAGATAACTTTACAGGAAAACGCAAGAATATGAACTTTTCTACGAACTCAGACTCAAAACTCTTAGAAGGCATGCCTCCTACCTACCTAAAGTCAAAGCTTAACCGCTGTATTTTTTTATTCCAGAGCATTATTATATGGCATCGCGGAGGATCTCTTGGCAAACTTTGGGATGTCAGGCAAGGAATGCTTGCTGCGGGCCATTTGCGAAATTCAGGCGCATCCACTCAAAAATTTCGGCTTCGTCGGTGAAGTTATGAAGTTGTTCTTTACGTAAGTAATTAGTACGCTGTATTTCAAAAGGTAAACATGTACTTACTGAGCCGTGAACTCATAAATTCCAAAGAATGATTTATGTTCAATTAGTAAGTAATTTGAGGCATCATTTTTACTACAATTTGGCTTAATTACTTATAGTCTCATTTTTTCAGCACGCTTTTGTATTAAAAGCAATGCAAGTCAGCAAGGCGCCATGTGTTTATGTGATCATTATTATATTCTATTCCTTTTGCAGGCCAAGCAGGTCACCATACGCCGACCTACTAGAAGAGTATGTAGAAGCAGAACGCGCTGGCAGCCAAGCAGGAAGCGAGTGCTGGCCGTACTTCCGCCTGTGCCCTAAGAGCATATTCCAGGCTTCACCGAACAAATACACGTAAGTTCCCCAAAAAAAATGCTTATGAATCCATTTCGTTATTAGGGTAAAAAGTTCTGAAATTTGCCACTTCACAATGGGAACAAGTTGATCAAAGTGCATATTAGCGGAAGAATCTAACGTAGGTGGTAGCTGTTCTACCTGAAGGTAGAACAATTTACTAGAATTGTTGTAGAGTTGGAAACGAAAATGGAATGTTTTACTACGCTCATGAATTCCATTTACTGACTGGCCTGTTGGCGCAATGGCAGCGATCCTGCCTTTAGCGCCGGAGGTCGTGGGTTCGATCCCCACCGACAAACATTTATGTGAGGAACATTTGTGTTTGTTGTGTGTCTGGGTGTTATTATCTATTTAAGTATGTATTTAGAAATATTTAAGTATGCTTATCAGTCTCTGATACCCATAGTACAGAGGCGTATATCTACATCAACCTTTACGAAACCATTGCAAAATGGGTCTTTTGTAAGGTGCCCCTATGTGAAGGTTGATGTGAATGCCTCTGTACAAGCTCTGCTCAGTTTGGGGTCAGATGACCTTAGTGTAAATTGTCCCAGATATTGATTTATTTATTTAATAAATGGATAAATATTTATTTCGTAAAAATATAAAAATAAGAATAATACTCTTTAAAAGACGTTTTTTTTACAGAAAAGATGCTGAAGACTTACACAGGCTGCAGGAACAAAACGTAGACGAAAACAATATAGAAGAAGTACAAGCAATGTAGACAATTTAGTGATTTCACGCGTCGTCGCGTGAGCCAGTAAGCAAACCCAAATGTAGTGGTAGTGTCCGACCAAAGTTGTTTGTAAAATTGTATTTATTTTTACGTTAAGTGCCATTCTTATCTATTGTAAGTCGAATTGTTTGGTGGTATCTTATGTATTTTACTCTCTTCGTTCTCATGGACATAAATAATAACCATTAACCCTATGAGTCAGGGTTTAATAGGATTGGTTCATGATAGATGTTTAGCCTGCGTCCATAGTTGTAGTGGTTCGGAGAAGGATTATCCCTATAACACACACCACAAATGAGGAAATGTCTATAAGCCTACATGAAGCTTGAGGTATATAAAGGCCGGTGAGAGACATATCTATACTTTCTATACTACGAGTAATATCATGAAGAGTAAAGATTGATTGTTTGTTTAAATTGAATAGGCTCCAGAACTCCTGGACCGATTTAAAAAATATATTATCAATACAATTTTTTTTTTCGGTCTATCCCTATTTTAACGGGCGAAGCCGCTGACGGACAGCTAGTATTGTAATATATAGGTAATGTTGATTCTTGTTCATATCCCCCTGTATGTACTTTACAACCCGTTCTTATTTACATGCAATGGGTTAATAATGTTAGTTTAAATCTATTTATGTTGCTCATTTTACTGTTACTGTTGCATTTTTAATTCTAAGGTGTGAAAGTCCTATTGTAGCATGTGATTTTGTAATTTTGTTAAAAAATAAATTGTTCATACGTCATAAAACGTATTTTTTTTTAATAGTGAAATTTAAGGTTATTAAGATATGCGAAACAACATAAGTTACATCACATTAAAAGATAATAGTTTTAATGGAGTATGTAAGGAAGGTGTACAAAAAATAATTAACTAAAGTAGGGAAGACCGAGGTTTCGACACAAAGGTAAGTTGAAACTACGTCAATTTCGCAGCATCCGAAATTCTTAGCGAGCAAGCAACAACGCCTTATTGTCGCTTCTTAGCCCCCGCGGGCCCCTCAGTGTGCGTCCATCGCTCACGGCACGTGATCTAGGAGATCTAGAACCCCTGTAAAAACTAATGCAAAAACTAAATTTTGGCGGTTTTTTTTGGAATCTCATAAGTTGATAAGGTTTCGGTGTTTTAGCTTTAACAATGTATGTTTCGAAAGCTCGTTTAGCGAGACCCCACACCAGCGTTCGTTGAGCGTCAGCGTCTTGCCGGCGACTCCCCCACACACTAGTGTTTTTGGGCGTTGCGTCGTCCCGCGCCGACAAACGCTAGTGTGGGGAGGTCGCCGGCACGACGCTGACGCTCAACAAACGCTAGTGTGGGGTCTCTTTTACTAAGGATTAAAATAAATGCATGTCATTGCTTTGTGGTTTGTGTTCAGGCTATTATTTTTTTACAGATAGTAGGATTTCTGCCACTGAGGAGATTTGAAACAGGTTGTTTCAACTCTCCTGGTTTCCATTTTATATGATATTATGCTTAATATATTGAGGGGTGTTTTTTGTTTTGCTTTTTTTTGTTCTGGTTTTTCTTTTGAAATCGGTACGTAAAAGAAAAACAGAGCCAAGAAATAAATGTCCTTGCGTCAGAGGAGGTTATATTGCGCCAAAAGAGTGTTCAGGTGCTGCCTTAAGATAAAATTGAAACCATTTAATACCATATTAGGTCTCTTAAGATTTTATGTGTTAATTGTTGCATGTTTGATAAAACCCATTTAAACTGATAATTGTTATATTTGTAGCACTTTCTTCAAAATTAATGACTGCTACAACTCCCCCAAGACCCCTGTTTCAAGCTACCTCGGTATAAGGGGAGTTGAAACAGAATGACTTGTTATGTTCAAGTCAATTCTACGAGCTGGTTTTCACACTTACGCTGTTTTTGCTAAATACACCTTAAGGTGAAAGAAATGAACTATGATTGGCATTAATTTCGTTCAAATCAATCTAATAGTTTGTGAAAATTGTTTCAAATCCCCTCGGTCTCCCCTATAAAAGTTAGTAGACGCGACTATATTATTTCGACAAACCAGTTAATAAGGTAATACATAATTTACAAAACGTTACGTGTTTAGTTACGTAGTACTTATATACAAAAACTTGAGCACAAATCTGAACTTTCCTGCGAGCATTACCAATAAAACGGTACGAAACCCCAATGAGACGCGTCTGTTGAAGAAATGAGCACATCGGGTCGCACAGCTAGCGCACTAAGTCAGAAGAGCTCCGTCAGGGGGCGTGCAATGAAAAGGTTAGGTTGCACTACAAAATCTATTTCGGACCAAAATATCTGCTATGATTAAGGTAAGATCAGCTGACAATCATATCCATGTGTGCAAAGTCATAATACAAGTGTTCGTGGGTCATTTACCGAAATATTTAACCGTTTCAGGCTGAATATGTAACGTTCGGGTGTATAATTATGTTGATAACAATGTTCGGAACGGCCTCACTCACCAAAAGAAGCAACTCCGATGAGTCAATCAAAGGATACATCACTGAGGTAAATATATCAAATGAAATATATGATGGAAAGGTAACCTCTAATCCAAAATCAATACATTGACATGTTTTGATGGTTTTCAGAGAACCTGCTGGTGGAATGAAGTCTGTAAGGAAGAATTTCAAACATTATTTCGATGTAAATGCCCTTCGTGGTCATACTGCCGCAGTCCTGGGAAGTACTATAACGCGGTGTGCTCCATGACCGAAACTGGATACATCTGGGATCAGCCAAATTCGGAATGGCGTGGACAGTGATCTAAACGTTCTGTGGCCAAATATGAAAGCTTATTATGTCTTATTGTCTTCTTTATCGTCGAAACTTTCCAAAAATGTCCAAAATGTGCCAAATTTACAAATTCTTCGAAAGTGCCACATCTCTGACTGTGGCCGCTCGAACAACGATTCTAATTTGAGACTGATTCTCTAGTAAATGAAATCAAATTTCGTCTTATATTTTCATATTTAGCCTAAGGAGAAGCTGTTATTATTTATATCCTCAACAAATGTTCGTTGTTGCGAGTCTCTTATCGTGTGAACTACACTGGTTTTGTTAAAAAAATCGTTGACATTGTGTGAAAATAAATATGTTTATGTAAGTGTTTGTTTGATCGTGATTACCGAATTCTGACCTTGAAAGAGTTAGATCCTTGAAGCGTTAGATGTACGCATGCGTACAGCTGAGCGCCAAAAATCAATACCGCCGCTCGGCAAACAGCAAACGAACCAGAGCAAAAACCGCGATCACAACAAAAGGATATAATGGTTCCATTAATTATATTTCTCATAGCCTTTGCTAAGGTAAACTGTGAACCAGAAACCGTGAGAGATAACTTCGATTACTTCAACTATGGCACGAACGAAGATAATATGCTCAAAAATTTGGATCTACACCCGGTAAGGCAACTATTAGCTGGATTTATACTGTACTTATTGAACTATAATTTCAGTAAGCTTTTTAATTTTCAGCCAAAAGATGAAATAGTGCTAAGACCTCAAGAAGTAAAAGACTGGCCGCAACAATCATTGAATGTTGGACAAATAACTGCGGTATCGATAAACTCATTAGGCCAGCCTGTAATCTTTCATAGAGCTGAGCGAGTATGGGAAGAAAGGTAAACGTCTTTTACAGTAAATAAAATAAAACCATTAAAAAGTTAAAAATTACTGAATTTAAATTGTTTTGTAGCACGTTCAACGAATCGAACGTTTACCAGAACCTCGACAAGGGGCCTATTATAGAAGACACGATTTTGATATTAGACCCACACACTGGGTCTGTACTACACAGTTGGGGAGCATATGCTTTCTACATGCCCCATGGGTTGACCGTTGATCATCATGATAACGTTTGGGTGACTGATGTGGCCAAGCATCAAGTTTTCAAGGTTTGTGGCATTTGCTAAATATTTTCGACGAAAAGCACTAAATATGAATTGGTTAAAATTGAATTTTATTATTCCGCCAGTGTCAGTTATTCCTGCAATCCAACAACGTTTGCCAATGGTGCTTTTATTGGCTTCACTATAATAACTATAGCCACATTTTAAGTAAAAAAAATACTGCGAAATAACCGTGTCACAATGATCAAAAGTATTCGTAAAATGGAAATATCGTCAGAATCTAATCAGCTCCTTTTTTCAGTATACCCCTAACAACCACAAATACCCTAGCCTGACCATCGGAGAGGCATTCACAGCCGGCTTCCCGTACAGGCGCCGAGTGCTTCTCTGCATGCCTACATCCGTCGCCGTTGCGACCACCGGCGAAATCTTCGTCGCCGATGGCTACTGCAACAACCAAATATTGAAGTTCAACGCGGCGGGAGCCTTGCTTCTAACAATACCGACACATTCAGACACCTTGACTCTAAATCTTCCACACAGCGTCGCTCTCCTTGAGCATTTGGATATGGTCTGCGTAGCTGACAGAGAAAACATGAGGATCGTTTGTCCGAAGGCCGGTCTGAAGAGCTACGTGAATATGTTCGAGCCGGCGACTATTGTAGAAGATCCAACTTTGGGAAGGGTATTCGCTGTGGCGTCGCAAGGGGACATGTTGTATGCAGTCAACGGCCCTACATCGCAAAATATTGCTGTGCGAGGATTCACTATCAATGCTGTTTACGGAACTATTCTGGACACTTGGGAACCGAGCACCGTGAGTTGATACTTGTTTTCAGTTCAGTTCCTAAGAAAGTTTAATAATCTACAAGAATATAGCCATTCACTACCTAGTACTTCTTTGATATCGAAGTCTCGAAATATTGACAAGAAGAGAACCATCCATTGAGTCGATTCCAGTTTAATTTATTGAAGTCTTACAACTACAAAGTTCCATTGTTATAATAAGCTTATTTACGTAATTAGATTACTTACAAGTTTTATACTATATGTGGAATTAACTAAAAATCTAATTTCTTGTACATACTAGATGGTTGAGAGAGTTGATTTTACTACAGTCGTCGAAATGGAATGGGCCCGTTTTGATTTTGCTAGCAAAGACCGTAGAATGTAACTCGGCATAAAAATGTCAAATAAATAAATAAAAATATTATTCTGTTTTCGCGTAAAAATAAACACTTATTAAGGGCACGGTAAGTGACATGTCAGAAACTATTTTGGGTTCTTCATTTAACGCCATTCCAAAGAAATATGATACTTCAAATAATTTCGAAACGTCTCAAAAACAGTTACGTTTTGCCTGAGCCCTTTTTAAAAAAAAAATAGTGATGTAACCAATTCTTTCCTAAAATCGGAAAGTTCGTTCACCGGTACGAATCACTTCCACTTAAAAGTTATAATTTAACATAATAAACACCGACTCTTCCGCTCAAATATTAACAGCATGCAAAATGTGAGCAAAGAAATCATGAACAGTACAGATACAACAATCCACCAACCATTCACGCAGTTTACGAGTAATGACGTACATGGGTGTTATCTTGTACTTACTTGTTTGTAATTTTGTTGTAGACCCTAATACACGTTTTAGCTACTTTTTTGGTGTAATGAGGCCCTAGATTTTGACGACTGTAGTATACGATTTTATTCATTACTGGTTTAGAAATTATAAACCAGTGATTTGAAGATTACTTAGTCCTTTCGTTTTGATATTCATCGTCTCTGGTATTTATAGTCGTCTGGTGCATTCGTAGTTTCTAGTTACCATAACGGAAAAACCTTGCTTCGAGGCCTATCAAACCTCAATTTATTTATATATTTACCACCAGCTGGATGAATACAATATACATAACTATGAACGATAGATAGGCTTGATTTGATTTGATAGTCAATACAAATAAATAATCGTGAGTTCGCTTTATTTTCAGGGATTTACCAATCCACATTCTCTGGCGGTGACAAGGAACGGCTCACACCTGTACGTGTCGGAAATAGGACCCAACAAAATCTGGAAGTTTGAGTTAACAGACGTCTATGACAAATAGATAATTTTTACTGTACAAAATACAGATAAAAAACGTTACTTTGAGGATCGGTCCAAAAATGCTAGGAAAATGTAAACGCGAATATAATTCGCTTTACAATGATAGTGCAAGTTATTGATGTTGGAAACCATTTTGAAATATTTAGCAGAAATACACATTTTTTATGCAATCGTTCATTCATTCACCACGTAATAAGTCTATTAGAAAATATTTCCACTTAGCTTAAATATTACCTTAAGTATCTTTAGAAGTCGAGTAACATCCCTATAATATTATTAATATGATGGAATATTTAAGTTTCAACTAAAATTAGCCCTAAGCTACGGCAATATTAGACGAATCACTAGAAATATTCATTTAAAATGATTAGTAAATTCCTATACTAACAATGAAGTAATGTTTATTTTTTATCTATTAATAGATAATATTTCTTTGCAAAATTATATCATAATATTTCTAAAATACACAGTTAAAACGTAGCGTTCATATTATACCTATTATATATTATAGCCATAAAAATATAATAAAATAAATTATTAACTTAGTATATTTTAGAATGTTCCTGCCTTATCGGCTTCGTGATGTAATAAATAGTTTGATCATCTAGTGATTCTAGTGGATTATAACTAACGGTCCAAATAACAATCACGCACAGATTAAATAAATATATCCACTGCTGCTTGGCATATTGTAAGAAAATCATTTGACTTTACTAACTTATACTTGTTTTACTAGAATATTTTAAGTTGAATATATATATTATTTATTATAAAATATATTTTGGTAAGAATATTCAACTTTAGAGCGCAATGACTCTGCCACCTAGATCTTGTAGCTGATTTAGAAAAAAAAATATTCAGGACCAAACACCTTTGGTAGTATGTTCGTATAAGTAAATTATTTCAAACTAAAAAAAAAACTATACTTAGTTAAATTATGTAGAGAGCAGTGAAATTAAAACGAACCTAATAAAATGTATTTAAAAATTGTGTTTCATTTTATGATAATGATAAAACAATAACTTTGGTAACTTGTGAGCTGATGATGATAAGATGATGAAGATGTGATGAAGAATGGTGCTGCGATATCAACAAACAACTGGATTGGATTTTCATTTCACTTTTTATTGCACAGTTCCTATTACTTAGTATATTTACATTTCCGTGAATAAAATACAAAGAATATCATAGACAGTCATACATATAAATAAATGAAAAGATCCTTTTGACATAAATCAATGATGTAAATGAAGTTGCATTTAGGAACGCACTATCAAACAGATTTGCAATATTTGGATTCAATCAATGACTGATTCTGCTTGACAACCATGAAATAAATTTTAATTTCCACTTACGTACCCGAGTATAACATAATATAATTTACTTTACGGTATATATAATGACGACACGATTGGCGCAGTGTGCTGTAGCACGGTTTCTCGCCTTGGCTTCCGTGGTGTTCCGGGTTCGATTCCCGGTCGGGTCAATTCAGAAAAATGTTTTTTTCTTAATTGGCTCGGGTCTGGGTGTGCTGGGAGATGCCCCTGGCTTATTCCCTGTCTGGTACCTCGTAACACAAGGATATTTATCCTTACTTCAAGACCATGGCAAGTGGTGTGTTGTCTGGCGCATATTTATATATTTATATTTATATATAATCACCCGGCATGACGATCCTGGAGTTGTATATCGGTAGGCATTATTGTTATTTTACATTACTTGACAACGAACCTGAGCATGTCAGTAGAATACGCGAAAAGCTGTAAATTTTGTGATGTAAAATAAATCTTATGAGAATCCACTTGACATCTGTCAAAAGGGCCTTCTTTTGGCGCAAACATCTATACATTTTACAACATTAATAAATAAGTTGAGTAATCTTACATAATATAGAGTGCAGAAGGGCAAGCGTATACGCTTTCGACACCATTACCAAATGCAATTAGGGGCATTTTCCAACTGTTATGTTTTACCGCTAGAGCATAACACGACGTAGTGAAGTGGGCTTGTATTATACATTAACTACAGTCCATCGTATTACAGCCGTTGACTGTACAAAACATTTCCATCAACCAAGCTTGTACTAAGGGGTTTGAACCTTTGGCATAGCTACGCAGCCGCCATTTTAATAATAATAATAATAATAATATATTCTTTATTGCACACAAAACTTACAGTACAGAAACAATTTACAATAAATGAAAGTACAATTTGGGCGGCTTTATCGCTAAAAAGCGATCTCTGCCAAGCAACCCACAAGCAAAGGAAATTTGGCGAAAAGGGCAAGTAAGTGCACCAAGAAAAATAATAAATAAAATAAGTTTAATTATAAATATCTACACAGTAGAGGACTAGGTTTATATATTCACATGACACATACATACTATATACCTATAAAAAGTAGAAACAAATGTGACGTTATTTAAACAGACATGTATTTGAAAGTACTGATACAGTCTATTTGAATAAAGTTATTTGAGTTTGAGAGTTTGAGTTTGACAATAGCAATCAGCTCAGTTGCAACTAAAATGTTCAGGAAATATAAAGGATAAAGAAGAAAAAGGAAGAACAACAAGGACTGATGTCAAAGTGCAAGGAAATGTGCTTTGACCCTTGCTTTAAAGATGGATAAGGATTGGGACATTTTGTTTTTTTAATATACCCTAAAGTGTCACGTGTCCGAGTTATTTGCAGGTGAAGATCGAAACGAAAAAGGTAATTTTAATTAAAAATCTTCTTGTAATTAAGAGGATTTTTGTGTCATTTTCTTAACAAATAACTTATTTTAGGACAATAAAACCGTATGTTATCTTCTTCCGCTATCTCCCCACATCCCAAAGTCGTCTAGTAGAAATCGCTCAAAGCAATAAGGTCACTATCGGCCTGTTCTATGCTGTCACTTTAAAATTGTATTTCTCCTTTGCAATAAAGTATATTTGATTTTAATTTATAATTTTTTGGTAGTTTTTCTCACCAAAAAACAGGTGAAATCCACACTAACTTCATTATTTTGAGCATTTTCAAATGTTTAATCCATAAAAATGTGATAATACACATAACCAACGTCCCAATGTCCTGAAATCTGTTATTTGTTGACGATGGAACACGAAAAGCCACTTAACTAGTAGATTTTTTAAATTATTATCGCCCATTAATATCAATCTGTACTTTCAAATAACTGTGAAAAGTGACACTTTAGAGTATCATAGTCCTCTATCTATAAATACCGCGTTCATTGTGCGCGGAAACTCTGAAAAAAATAAAATGGCGGCAAGTGGCTTTGGCAGCCTCCATACGAAAATGTTTAATTCAAACCCCTTTAATTTATTACATTTTATAAATGTAATGTAATTCAGTTACTTACAACTACAAAGTCGCGATTTCAGATAGTATCCGATGAACTCCTCAAAGTTCATACTTTCGTTTTTTCATAATTTTCATGTAGAGTACCATATCTGTAACAAAATAAAAAATAATGTTATCTTTAAAGTTGATACACAAGTAACAAAAAGGAATTAAAACTAATAAATAAATGCGTCTTTAAATGGCGAACCTAATAACATATCATAATAATATACCGTCACAACTATATCCCAAACTTACTTAGAGTACGGAGTACTATTACCTATTCTGTGGTTGACTATTATTGTCGTCATGGTGAATGGAACACTCAGAAGCCCACTTTTCATTAATGGTATTAGAACCCAACGTAGTAGGTGGTAACCCTTCCGCCGTTATCAGAGTTGATCTGGTTTTTATCGAGGTTTTAACCACTAGAGTGTTAGTAGGGAATTCTACAATGAACACAAAGATTCATCTGTCCAGATTTGTATTCGGGGCCACACAATCCACAATCCGAGTTGGGGTGCCTCTGTTTGTTAGTAATATTTTGTGCCATTGCGTTTAACTTATAACTTACTTAAGAAGATAGCCAAGACAATGGCGAGCATGATCCACAGCCAGCACTTCCACGCGCTCCGGCTGTGCTCCTGCAGTCGGCCGGATTCCTTCTTCAGAGACATCACGTTGCGGTCTGTTAGGTCTGAAGATGTCTTCAATGCCTGTCAAGAAGATCAATGAATATCAAATACACCTGTAAATAAATGTTAATTAATACTCATTGACTCGGAGATTAAAGCTACAGTTACACATGCTCATTACTAGCACGAAAGCATGCTACTAATGAGCAAGTGCTACTTAGTAGCACGTGTGTCGAAGCCTTGCTAGTTATGAGCATGCTACTTTCAAGTATGCTCAAAAATCGACAGCCGTGCGATTTATGAGCATGCTACCTGCGGCGCGGGTGGAAGGGGGCGTGCTTTTAGCACGTGTGAACAGGTTTGCTTATTGAGCATGCTACTAGGCTAGTATCCATTGAGAACTGGTATAGAGATGTCAGTCTCGGTTTAATTATATAGCGAGGTTGTGGTTTATCTATACATAATATATTATAAAGAGTAATGATTTGTTTGTTTGTATTAAGTGGGCTCCGAATCTACTGGATCGATTTTAAAAATTCCTTGACTATTTGAAAGCTATACTATCAGGGGCCGTATTACAATCACTTATAGCTGGTCAAGTAAATTTCCTAAACTAAGGGTAGCGGGCAATTTCGTGCCTAGAGGATGCATTTTTATTGACAGGTAACCGCTGACTGGCTGAAAGTGTAAGAAATCGCTCGCTACGCTCAGCTTAGGAAATTAACTTGACTGGCTATATGAAATGGTAATACGGCCCCAGGTAGTGACATAGGCTATGTTTCTTTTTAATTTAGGCTATATGCTATAAATTCGATAGTATCAAAACTATCGATAGGATGCGTGTCGATTGTATCGATACTATAGGTTTTGCCCTATCGAAAGTCGAACATTTTACGCTAATATTGCAAGCTCATACAAGGTTTCGTTTTATTTCCAGTCGATAGTATCAAAAATACCTCGATAGTTACTAAAGAAAAACTATCTATAGTGTCGATAGGGTCGATAGTTATAAATAGTATCGATAGCATCGACTTTAATGGCGCGATTCTATCGATAGTATCGAAAAAGGTCAATAGCATCGCTTTATTCTCAGTATCGATACTATCGATAGTATCACCGTGGGTCGATAGTTTCGATAGGACTATCGATAGTGCGACTAATTTTCAAGGTCAACTATCGCTATCGAAACTATCGCTGTCGCAATCACATTATTTCAAATCGAACCCGTGCTTAAAAAGCATGTGTGTTCAATCCTTTGCTTCGAGCACGGTCATTTAGTAGCAGGCTTAAAAAAAACATGCTAATAAAAAGCTAGTGTGTCAGTAGCTGAGCGTGCTCGTTTGTAGCATGCTTATTAGCGTGCTAATAAGCATGCTACGAATGAGCATGTGTAACTGTAGCTTATCTCTTTGTTTTTAGGACATTCGTTCTTAAACATTGTTTGTATTAAAAATTCTCTATTATCTATTGAGTTAGTAATTAGAATTATCATCTCTTCAGTCAATGCACCAGATGCGGTAAATTGTATTGTTGTTTCTGCGTCTACTAAGTAGACTGATGACATGTTATTTATCTATGTTTATCAATTTCTTTACCTAACTTAGTAACCCAACTCAAAGTTAAAGTTGACACTCTCCAATAGATGCTGTCCTGATGCATGTCAGAAAAAAAATTTATAGGGCTACAATTCACACGCAGACATGGACAGACCCTGTGGCCCGCTAGTGAATTCCCCGCTCAAGGAGGCCTGGTCAACTTTGAATATTGTTGTTACTGAATTCGGTGTCTGACACCCAAAAGCATACCTAGTTTGTGTCAGATGGTCTTAAGAGGGGAATTCACGAGCGGGCTGCCTGTCGCGGGCGGCCCGCTTAGTGAATTCCCCGTCTTAGTGTATTTGTACATACTAAATATGAATATTACTTGTGGCAACCTGCACCACAAAATCCTTTTTCGCCATACAATATTTCTAAATTCTAGTTCTTATTTAATTTTTTGGTTGTATTTCTATTTACCCTTGAATATTGAGCAGAACTCAAAAGTAAATGAACAGGTGAGCCAGTAACAAAGCCAGGGTTTTATTTATTTTACCCTCAATCACCTTTATTTCAAAACTCGCTGTCTGTCAGCTGATACTGTCTTACCCCTCAAAATATAGCCTAAATTAAAAAATATATATTTTGTATGAACAAACAAACAAATCATTATAATATTATTATAGATATATGAAACTAACCTCAGTGTCAGCTTTGATAATATTGCTAGCGATTTGCGACTGCTCCTTCAGGCTGCGGGTGAGCATCACCATGTTCTCGGCCACTTTCTCTTGCATATTCTGATGGTACTTGAGCAGGGAGTCAATGTCTTCCTGGCTGCTACTGTTGCTTGTAAAGTTGGCCGCTTTGATTATATTCCTTTTGCGTAGTGCATCGTCTGGGTTTTCTGAAATAAACAGTATTTAATATTGACTAATAAGTACATTTAGTGGCAGATCCAGAGGGAGGCCAAGGGAGCTCACGCCCTTGTAATGGTAGGCTTTTGAAGTAACAAAACATTTACTAACCTAGGCCAAACAATTCTGAGCGTAACTCTACACCATATTTTGCAACAGTTTTCTGGTGGATCTCTTGGGCTGATGAATCAGTGCTTACAGTTGCTGCCCCATGGGAAAGTTGTTGCACTGCTTCTAGCTAGAAAGATAATTCATAATCATTTTTTTTTGAGAATATTTCACAAAATCCATAAACATAAAAACAGTTAGCCAGTGTGTTACAAAACACATGCAAAAGATTTTGCTGCTACTGCTGAGAACTTCAAAAAATAGTCCCATTTAAAAAAAAAAAAATATGTTAAGTAATAATGATATAAATTAAAAGTTATTAAGAGCTCATTAAATATTGATATGGAGCAATCTGAAATAAATTATATTAATTATTCTCTTTATTCAACGTATATCTTAGATCTAAAATTTGTACAGTATCCTTACAAAACACAGATTTATAATACTTGAAACAACTTATGAATTATAATTATAAAAACAGTGATTTATAAAAATACTGTAAAAACCTTAACCTAGGGTGCCGCCGGCAGCGGGGCAGGCAAGGCCCAGACTACCGGTGGTTAGGGCTGCAGAGAGAGGAACCTCCTGACAATACGTGCCGTGTCCAAAAGTACCACCTTCTGTATCTGACCCTTGATCCAGCCACTAAGTGAGAGCCTCTTGAGGTGTTGGGCGAGGCTCTTTGCTATTAAGCCATTTGCCGAAACCACTATCAGGACAATGATTGTGGTTGCTATTATTATTATTAAATATTACACAGATACCTTTTCTATTGGACTGTTTAAAGTTGCAGTCTGGATGAGGCCTTTCAAGAAAGTAGTGCGTTTTGTGTATTCAGCCAAATCATCTTTGGCTGGTTTGCTGAAAGGTAATTTGATTGCTTGTTATATAGAATATATGAAAAAAATAATGAAGTTCAAATAATCATAGTAAAACCAAAAAAGTTTTTTGTTTGCAGTTTTCGAAAATTAAACAATGGATTTTATACTTTATTTATCACCCATTACAGAACATAAACTTGCAAGTCTTTACCTATAAGTGTAGAATTATAATATTAGATGTAGTTTATTTGATAAAATATTAGAGGTAAAATAATTAGAACTACACGAAATCATTAACTTTAACGTACTCAGGACCCGTCTTCAATTCCATCATCATCTCGGCCAAGGACTCCACGTATTTCTTGAGTCTCCAGTTGGCATCCACCGGCTCTTGCTTGGCAATAAGTTCGCACTTATTGAGCAGCTGTCTAACATTCATTTCCAATCTCGATTTCTTGGGAATGGTGACAGAATTAAGTTTGCCTTTTTCGATAGCCATTTCAAGTATTGGTGTTTGTATAAATTCTCTAAAGAGTGAATCGAGTGAATTAAGACAGCAAAATTACTGATAACTTCGATGTTCTACTGAAATAGGTAAGAGAGAAAGAAAGTAAACACATTCCACGCATAAACGTAAAAAATGAGAGTAACACAGATTAACATAAAAACAGAATACTTCTGTGTAGTTCACAGATTACCAGAAAAAAAATTATTTACGTAACACACACCACACAACACATTTATTTCTAAAAATCTCTGTTTACGGCTTGAAGGCATTAAACTTTGGTAAATATGTTTCAGAAGTTTATACAGGTGAAACGGTAAATAGTCCTCTCCTATCCCTTGAAAAGAGCAAAGAGTACTTTATTTGCAACAAATTAACCCCCATCATTTAGGGGTCCAAAATTAATAGTTAACGAGTTTTTTTTAAAGATTCTGACTTGTCCCCGAAAAACAATTACTTACCATCAAAAAACTAGTAAAGCCTGCGCTGCACTTACCTGATACTTTTCAGAAAGCTAATTAGCAATCAAATAATATAAAGAAAGGTCAAGCTTGAAATCTTCGTACGTTTTTAACGGTATTACATTTCATATTTCTTATCTAAAAACTACATAAATTACTCAAAACATAAAATATGTAAACTAGTGAAAAAAATATTAGAAAGACTGCCTGGTTTTAGAGCTATCAGTTTAACTAATGGCTTACTTAAAAATATTACGATAGAGGTTTTTGCAGGACCAGAAAAGCAGAAAAGCTATGTTGGGGTATGTGACCAAACCCATACGGACCTCACGCCGGAGGTAGTAATTGTTATCAGTTTTAAAAATTAAATAGAATATCTGTTGTAAAATAGATTTGCACTCAAAATTTCCATTAAAATCAAAAGAAATAACCGTTAATATAAATAAATGAGAGATCAGAATATTCAAGCTAACGGTGCCACGGCCGCAGAATCTCCAGCGTAAGGTACGCTTAGCTTAGGTTACAAACCCAAACATAACTGTGCGCCCCCGCATCCGCCGGCGTGAGGTCTGTTTGGGTAAGGTTACACTTACAGCCTCTTAGCTTCCCGGTGGTTCCACCTGCGACCAATACTAAGCCCCGCTTAATTGATTTTTTAGCCAACCATTAGGGAAACCGATAATATTAAACCTTTTTAGAAAGCCCATAAAATCAGGTAGTATTTCTAATAATTTTTAGATAAAAATTATGAAATTTCGTAAATGTCGCCATGTAAAATAACGTTTATTTCTAAAATTATTAAAGATTTAAGGCTTTCTTTAAATCATTTGCTTGTTAATAAGATTTCTAAAAAGTTTCAATAAAGTGCCCAGACTTTAATACCTTTTTTATAGCAATTGTTTTTCGAAAAATAGTCGGAAACTTTGGAAAAAATATTAAAACGCCAATATCTCTTAACTATGAATTTGGGACCCCTCGTTAATGGGGGTTATTTTTTTGCAAATAACGTCTACTACAACCCTTTTCAAGGAATGTGTCTATTTTCACTGTCACCCTGTTTAATGCTGTTATTTAGTCTAATGCCAATCAGTTTTGTTTTACTAAAATTTTAATCTAAAATTGTTCTCACGTAGATAAACGACTTGATTGTTTTATATGAGTCAAAAACTCTTTAAGCCGAATCCAACGAAATTAGATTCACAAGTCATGAGTGTAACAGAGCCCATAGCTATAACCATGGTTATAAGTGGGTCAAAACCACTTCCTCAATCAAAATTACCTTTGTCTGTATTTGAAGTCAAACCTGCAATTAATACCATTGAAGAATCTGTATCTTAGCATTTTAAAAATAAATGAAGATCTTATCTATCTCTCTATCTTTCTTAATCAAGCAGATCTTTTCAAGCAGCAGAATCAAGCAGATTAAAAAATTACTTCTTAATAAGAAGTAATTCTTTAATCAAGATTTATTGTGATATTTTTTTTTCAATTGAGCCCCGTGGTTTAGCTCAACAAAATAACCAGCCAAAAAAGATTTGTCTTACAATCTTTTTGCAAAAAAAAAAAATAGTATACATTTCTTCATGATCTTTGATACATTTTTTTCTTTGATTGGTTGATTATTTTAATCATAATCATTTATTGAGTTGGGTGATACATAAGGTGTTATAAATTTGTAAAAAGTACAGGCACATAAACCCTGCAAGGGCACAACAATATTTAAATAAACAAACACAAAACGACAACATTAGGTATAGTATAACAGCAACAATAAATTATTTAAACTGTTAAAACTACAAATAGTTACATTAAAAATATACAATATGGGCAGTTTTATCAGTAAAACTAAAATAACTTCTTAACGGTTAAAAATCGTATAATTATTGACGAGGATAAAAAGGTCAGGGGCCTGATTCTTGAACAGAATTTCACTGTCCACAAGCATGGCAGAAATGTCAAACAAAAGAACCTTATTCCAAAGCATTAGGGATCGAAAAAATGTTTGGTGAAAGTAATGTAATGCCAATTCGGCGAAATCAGAATCAAGCAAGAGTCAGGGGTCAGAAATGATGCTTTGCTCTATTTCGATTTGTTCCTTATTTCCAGGGATACTCACCCTCTAAAAAAAATCACCCGCTATAAGTGATTAAGATGGCGCCACTGTACAACTAAGTGCTGTCCTCTCTGTGCTCATTTAGTCAGTCCTCATTCAGTCGCCGTTTAACCCTGTGTTTTTCATTTCCTTTGCATTGAAGTTACGTACGTTTCGGTCGCTGACGCAAAAAAAAAAATATCGAAAGTTATCTGTCATTGTATTTTGTATAGCGGCGAACGAAACAATTTTGTATTTTGCAAATTGAGTGTAATTGTTGTTGATCCCGTTGAATTTTTATAAGCATTGTAAGATTTATTCAGAATCATGGTAAGTAGTTGGCGTCTGAGATGAAACAATTTAAATGTTTAACAATTTTAGGTTAACCAGTTCTTGCTTGGTCATTCAAATTTTATTCTTTATTAATGTATTTTTACAGGCGCGTCGTTATGATACCCGGACCACAATATTCTCGCCTGAAGGTACCTCCCCTACTAAAACTAAACTGCTCTTTATTATCTTTCGAACACTTACTGATTATTGTAGTTACTTGATTTTGCTTTTCCAGGGCGTCTTTACCAAGTTGAATATGCCATGGAAGCCATCAGTCATGCTGGCACATCATTGGGCATCCTCGCTACCGATGGCATCCTGTTGGCAGCAGAGAGAAGAAACACAAACAAACTCCTTGACGAGGTGTTCTTTTCTGAGAAGATCTACAAGTTGAATGATGACATGGTGTGTTCTGTGGCTGGCATCACTTCTGACGCTAACGTGTTAACAAATGAATTGAGACTCATAGCTCAGAGATATTTACTGCAGTATGGAGAGTCTATACCTTGTGAGCAGCTGGTGTCTTGGCTCTGTGATGTTAAGCAGGCTTACACACAGTATGGAGGTAATGAAGCTAATATAGTTTTTGCTAAACATACAATTCACATTTGACAATTCATTAAAATATAAACTAATATTGAATCCAGATGGATGATCATCTCACTCCTAGCGATGTGCTGAGTACGGCTTGACTCGAGTCAGACTTGATTCCTGCTTTGAACTCGCCTACTCTGATACCATTTTTTTTAGATTTGAGTACGCCTCACTCGAATCTGATACTCGAGTCAGGAAGAATCGATTTTGTTCTCGCGGACTCGATTCAATTATGCGAGTCCAACTGACTGACCGACGAGTATAGTATTCGAGTTAGGTTGACTCGCTTGTACTCGATCTATGTTTGTGACACCTAATAATACAAGAGACAAGTTTGAACCTGCAACTTTCTGTTTTGCATTCTTGTTTTGTTTCAGTAAGCTGTTATTATAAGTGTTTATTGGTATTAATAGTGAAGTGATTATTATGTTTTGGTTTTGTTATAAAGTTTAAAATTATGTATTTTCAATAAGCTTGATTTATTATCTGTTTTGAACTCTAATTTCTAGACTCGAATTCCAGACTCAAATTTTTAGACTCAGGTTCTGGACTCGAGTCAACATTCAAATACCAGACATAGAACTTGAGTACTGGGCTCGAATCGGGGAATCAAGTCATGATACAAATACCCTATAAACAAACTCGAGTCAACTCAATCCACCAAAATAGCAGTCCAGCACATCACTACTCACTCCCATTTGTGCTTTAT
This sequence comes from Udea olivalis, assembly GCA_947369235.1. Classification (NCBI taxonomy): domain Eukaryota; kingdom Metazoa; phylum Arthropoda; class Insecta; order Lepidoptera; family Crambidae; genus Udea; species Udea olivalis. Next base: position 11,455,229 of record OX376359.1, read on the forward strand.
ATACTTCTAATATGTCTGCTTTAGTATTAAACATAAAAGTAATCAAAAACCACTTTGTTGTGGTCATCAGGTTTTCTTGTTTATTTATTTAAATGACACATCTACAGAGTACACAAGTACAAGATTATTATAAATTAAATACTGGTTTTTCAAAGCTCCTTTGGATCAGCAATTTACTATTGGTACATCAACCTCTATTGGTAGCAAAAAAAACATATTATTAGTTGTTGTTTACCAATTTTGTTCTTATTCTCTTATCTATCAGTAAACCAATTTGAGAGAAAAAGTAGTGGTCATTATTGTTTTTTTTTATTTTTTAAATTAATTATTTAACATCCATTCAATCGACTAAAACAATCTAATTATCTAATTCCTTGCTTTAGGTAAGCGTCCATTTGGTGTATCAATCTTGTACATGGGATGGGACAAGCACTACGGCTACCAGCTATACCAGTCAGACCCAAGTGGCAATTATGGGGGATGGAAAGCCACTTGCATTGGGAATAACAGTGCAGTGAGTATGATTTCACAGCAAAGACTACTATATAACTGCATATAATTCAAGACAGATCTTGATAAATCTTTTGTTATTGCTATGAAAGCAAAATTATTGATAATTTCTTTGGTATAAAAACAGAATAGTATGTCTCTTTGTTTGTTTAGTTTTGATTATGCTTTTGCTGTAAATAATTCACTTAATAACTTTGGTTCTTTTTAATATGTTGCATCTGTTTGAAAAAGATATGTAACAGTCATAATTACATTTTACGTCATAGTACATTTTAATACTTCCATATATTAATGTAAGTCCTTGTTATGTTCAGGCTGCTGTATCCAGTCTTAAGCAAGAGTATAAAGAAAAAGAGACCACCTTGGCTGAAGCTCAGGCATTAGCCATCAAGGTTCTCAGCAAGACCTTAGACATGACTAAGCTTACACCTGAAAAAGGTAAGCATGATAATTCAGTGTTCTGCTTTCATTGATGGTTTAATATACAAAAAAACACTTTCACATTAGCCAATTGAATTGATAAAACATATATCTACAAAGCCCAAATTAAAAAAGAAAGGCTTCCGTTTGCCTTTTTTGTTTGTCCGTAGGTGAGATATGTGTTATTTTCATCATTAATGTTTTTACTAAAACATCTCACTTTTTAATGACCAAGAAAATATCTTAAACTATAAAGAAATACATCATTTGAATATTTTCTTTATCAATAAAGCAGTCAAGGAACTTCTTAGTCTGTTCAGTAAGATGTATTTTCGCTTAGTTCTATATCAGACAACTGATGCTTTCTTATAATTTTCTAGTGGAAATGGCCACCCTGACTCGCAAAGACAACAAGACTGTCATCCGGATTCTGACAAGTGCGGAAGTGGAGAAACTAATTTCTGCCTTCGAAAAGAGTGAGGCAGCGGCAGAAGCTGCCAAGAAGCAGCAAATCCCAAAATCTTAATTCTTATTCTGTACCCTTAAGTTTTCTCATGGCATTAAATATTTTATTTGCTAGAAGTTTTCTTTTGTTTTTAGGAAAAGCGAGGAAGTTTTACCAGTTTCTAATCTACTATCAATGAAATCACCTGGGTCGGGCAGTTATCAAATTTTTGTTACCCTTTGAAACAGACTGGCCGCACGTACCTTTGGGTGTGTTTAAGTGTGACAGCTGAAAACTGCCACTTCTGAAGATAGGATTTTTATTTTTCAGTTTAGGTAGTTTAGAAACTGGTAAAGCAGAATGCAATTTTTTTAATCCAGATTCGAAAGTTTTATACATAGGTATTAAAGGCAAAATGGTTTTAAATTAAGGTGATCTGGTGTAATATATAATATTGCTAAATAAAAGGGCTCAGTACAAATGATACATGGGCACTGGCAAGATTGTAAATTTAATAAATTAAAATTCATTTAAAATCTTGCAGAATTTCTTTGTTAAAGCTTCGAGACGAGATTCTTTTCAGCCTTTTTTAAGGCGCATGCATTATGAGTTTTCCCATATCTACTAGATACAAAGGCAACCTGTGAATAGGCTTATCGCATGTTCTTGGTTGTAAGCGAAGGACACCGTCGAAATCGGTTCTAGCATGCACATACGAATGTTCTTCATTATAATTCTTCTATTATTTAATTATTTTATTAGCAATTATTCATAGTAAACGGACATTCTGTGATTAGAAACGAAAAATAAAAAGTTCTGTAACTACTACCTACATAATTTGTTATGGTTGGTGGTGGATATGATTGGTGGACGGTTTGTCAAAAGTGATAACCAATTAGTTTCAAATAATACCAACAGATGGAGTTTTACTCCCTTAGATCGCGCTATAATTGTGTTTAGTCTCAAGCATTCAAGAACTTAAATTCATTATGCCTGTTTTTTAGTTATTTCTTTAGTAAATGTATTATCTGCCAACAGTGCCAACCAACACTAGAAACCAAATGAATGAGCATTAATGATTTTTTGATTTGAAGTCTAATAAATAATTGTATTTTATGTTAATTTAATTCATATCACTTACATAGTTCTTACATAAAAGGTAAACAATATTTCTATCAGAATATACCAAAAAGTGTGCATCGTTAACGATTAAGTATAACCTCAAAATCTTATACATTCTGTAGTAGGCCACGGTTCCTCAAGTTGTCCGTGTTTCAGCAAATGCTTGATGAGAATTTGTGAATGACTCCGAACACAACTAGTATTTTCTCATTGCTGTGCGTTCCAGGGCATTCAATGTATGGGTAACGAGCGATGTCCTTTGACTTCTGTTTTTGTTAATTAGAAAATGAAACAAGGTTTTAAAAAAAACATTTATTACTCAAAACACACTCACTCAGGTATTGGTCACTTATATACTACTTCGTATTATTATACTACAATAACAATACAAGTAACTACGGAACGACACATCTATTTAGTAAAACAATAAATTAAATAATAAATACCTATTTGCCATAAATATGACAAGATAATGTTTATTTTATGAACGTAATTTCTGATTTTATGTTCTAAATACTACACTTGAGTTCTTTATGTTAATGTGTCTGACGAATTTTACTGAAAACTACGTATCAGAAAACTACTTGAAACCAAAAATGCAGTGATCCAAAATACCTACTTGATCATTTCTAAATTTCTATACATAACTGATATTACGCATAAAATTTTTGTCACTATTTCATATCTACTTATTCATAATTTCCGCGTACACTCTATGTAAATAAAAAAGTTATTTTATGAATTAACTAAAACTTATCTAAGTACCTATCGTTGTCCACTGTTGGAAAAAGACATGCCCCCCGATTCAGAACGAAGTTATCGGCCGATTCAGTAAGTTTGTTTTAATTATAGTAAATGACCGGTAGCAATCAATATTTTTATATGTTACAGCCAAGAGGCTTTTATTTCACGAAAACTAAGTTAATTAAAAACTGCCCAAACTTAAAAAGTAAATAATACCTAAAAATAAAAGAAAAAACCGAAGCGGTCGATAACTTTGTTCTTAATCGGGGGGCTGACACTTACAAAACTTACATACTCGATTGTTTAGCATGTATAATGGGCAGGGACGTTATTACAATTGCTTAATTCCAGTCAAGCTGATTACCTAAACTGAGTGTAGCGAGCAATTTCGTCAGGTAATATCCAGCCTATAGTGCCAGGCAACCGCCGACTGGCTGGAAATTAAAGATCATATTATGAAATTGCTCGCTACGGCCAGTTTAGGGACTGAACTTGATTGACTGATAAGGTATTGTGATAAGGCCAGAACTTATTTAGATATCCCTTAGACATGCAGTCGACCACATTTTAAGTGAAACACTGGTGGAATACCTACTCTTTCATAAAAATGAGAGCTCTACTTAACTTGCTAGTGTTGCGCTTTAGCTACGATAGGCAGTATACTAAGGAACATACAAAAAGCTTTCATTGCAGCAACTTCTATGGGAGTATAATAGTTAGGATTTTTCTTAAAGCGCCTACCCAATTCAAACAAGCAATTTCCTATTCAATGGACAATCTTAAAATACGATATAAATACAGGATCAGGCGTTACTATTGCCACTCGTCGAGCCGTCTATGCTTTTAGCTAGTCACAAATTCCTTACCAATTTTACAATATCAACAATAGGCTGAACTATACAGTACAAAAGGATTAACACTACAAAAGCTATGAGAGCGGTAGCCAGTCCTTCCCTTGACGTGGCGAAGTAAGGCATATGGAATCCCATCATCATTGTTACAAGGCCCATACTTATGGCGATCAGTCCGAAGGCGATGTGGAAGATCTTCATTGGTGGACTTCGGATCCTCAAGCGCACTTTGGCGGAGAAAAGTGCTATGATGCCAGAGACGAAGCTCACCAGAGCGAACGCTAGAGCGATTACTCCTGTAAGATAGAAAAGGTATACCGGGTGATTTTCAAAACACTAACATAAACGATATGGTATACACAGTAAGTTATGTAGGTAGCCACTATGTAATGCACTTAAGTGAACATTTCATTTTAATTGGTACTCTTCGGTTTGGTACATTTCATTTTAATTACTCTCTTCTTTCGGGTTTCGAATTTTACAGAATCGCACTACAGCCGTGCGATTCTGAAAAAAATCGAGCCCGATCTCACTCAGATGATCGAACACACTTCAGCTTAAATACACACAATATATATCAACTTCATGATATAACCTCACTAAATGTTTTCTAATTTACGAACAAATTCATAAGAAAGGCGACATATAGTCGTTATTCAATTTTATACGATAAGAAACTTGAATCTCACAACGGATTCACTGGGTGAGGTTCGAAATGAGTTTGTCAGAATAGCCCTACAGGTCGGTAATTGAATTCACAATTTATTACGAAAAACAAACATTCCGATAGTTTAGCTTTAGAATGTTTATATATATTATATATATGCGCCTGACAACACACCTCTTGTCATGGTCTCGAAGTAGGGATAAATATCCCTGTGTTACGAGGTACCAGACAAGGAATTAAGCCAGGGGCGTCTCCCAGCACACCCAGACCCAGGCCAATTTAGAAAAGATTATTTCCTGAATTGACCTGACCGGGGATCGAACCCGGGACACTACGGAATTAAAGGCGAGAAACCGTGCTCCAGCGCACTACGCCAATCGTGTCGTCAAAAATTTAACGGTGATACTACTATACAATGAGGATGACACATAGTTATCTCATGAGATAAAGTCATTGAATTTTATCATTATCACTAGATACTCGTATATCTTGAATTCGTAAAAGTTATCTTAGGTATTTCCTAAATTCTTTTGGCCCTGTCCCTCTATATATGCTCTTCGGCCCTGTCTCTTAAATTCCATTTTATTTACTTTTGTCGGAAATGTTGCTACTTAGATAAAAGGAGCCGGTGCCCTCCTTCACATTCTTGGAAAGAGTATGTTCCGCTGCAGTTATGTAGCTGCAAGCATTTAGGTATTCTGACAAGAATTGTTCGCAACTCGCAAAGGGATATGTTAGAACTTACCACAAATTCCATGTGCCGAAGCTACAGCCATGCCAGTCTCAGCAAGAGCCAAGAAAGTCCCCGCCATTACAAAAATTGAGCCGACGAGCTGGAGGCAGCCATGGACGATCCGTTTGCTGTCATCGGAGAGTTGGAAGGACCAGGAGTTGTGCCGGTGCAGCGTCAACACGGCTTCTACCAGGAATAGCTGGTACTGGAATAAGGAGAATAATCTCGCTAATTCACAATTGAAAATCTATATATTTTTTTATTTTCCTCTGAGAACCTCTAAAGGTTGCAGTATCTTGGTGTATGCGGTCGCTTATAACTGGCCACTGGCAATCCAAGAGCGAGGCCTATGTTCAGCTGTGGCTCTCTATGATTGTGAGTGATGATGATGCCAGTTTTATCGCTAAATGAGATATCTTCGCCATAAACCACAATAGAGTATTAGGTACCTTTTTGGACCTGCTCTTACTTTCTAGGGTAACAGGCACGGCGTCATTGAATTTAACATGGCAAAATAGGAAAAAGGCAGAGTATTTTTGTAACCATCACCAACCCTCAATTTCATAGCAAAAATGAATCTTTTCTTGATTTGTTGAATAATTTCTTTTGATGTCTACTGCACCCAATAATAAATATTATGACTAATTGATAAAACGCGCACGAGTTGACTACTGTATACCTACTGTGCAAATGTGCATTCATATTTTCCGTCAAGCAAAGCCGGCGGCGTAGACGGTCTGTTTCAATTACAATGAACACATCTTTTGGTGCAACATTTTTAACCTGCCTTAAACAGAAAGCGTGATGAAGTGAGTACCTTCTCGATAAACTGGCATCGACCTAAGTCCATAAACATCTCAACGGTTGATTTCGAATTAGATATAAAAGCACACCACAAAGCCAGGAAGAAAATTAACATACGCCTGTGCCCGCGAAGACTATGTGCAGCTGCATATTGGTGATGCCACCGTTGGGAGTTGAGGTGAGCGCAAAGTGCCACAACACGAACACCACTATCGCGACCAGCATGTGATGCAGCAGGTTGAACAGCTGCAAGATGGAGTTCCACGCCGAATCCCATCTGTTGCTGTAAGATTCGGCGCCGCTCTCCTCGTCGTAGCGGCTCGGCGCCCTAGTCACTTCGGCCTGGTACGGAAGATGTTCCCGTACTTCGAAAACTTCGATCTTCTCCACGGACTGGTGACTCGTGCTAGGTCTATCCATCTTTCCACTTTCACGGATACGAACTTTGGCTGATCAGCGACGGTCACATGGAAACCTCTCGGCACGACTAAGGCGCTCGAGATATCTTCAACCAGATAACGAAGAAATTCGTTCGTTTGTTCCTATCAATTGACAGATGAGATTAGGGATTGCGTAAGTACCATGATAATCTAAGATGTTATTTGAACTGAATTCTGCGATAATCTTTACTCATTCGACATATTTTGTAGTGCTTCTGTAGGAGTGGCCAATCGTGACCTAATTTTCTTGATAGAATACACAGAAGCATCTCTTAAACATTTTTTTAATATGCGCCTTCTTTTTGCTAATAATTTGAACACAGAAGATTTTAGGCCAAGCCAGTGGCGGATCCAGGATTTTGGTTTTCGAGGGGCTTACTGATCCAGGATTTTGTTTGGGGGCTATACTCATCCAAGATTTTAGTTTGCCTTGGCATTTGAAATACGGTAGGTACCTATTTAAAATGAATGAAGTTGTTAATAAGTGACGAAAATTGTACTGTAGGTAGGTAAGTTAGATCTACCTACCTTACCTGTCAGATTCTTGCATCCGATCCAATGATCGGATGCAAGAATCTGACAGGTACAAACTAAAAGTGAAAAAAGACAGACAAAGAATTTATTTGAGCTCACCGCGTTATTAGGGAGTCCACACGCCCCCAATTAATAAGGACGCTAATGAATGCCCACCCGAGACCCGGGTCCGAGGTGCGAGGCGGGGCCCATTTGTCACCCGCCGATATCTAGGACCAGGGGCCCATTTGTGTTAAGTGCCCCTACTATGTAATTGCATCGTTATTTATGAATTGGAACTCTTGATTAGTAACAGCGTGATACAGTTTTATTTTGAACACACCTTCAAAATTCCTTCGCTGCGCTGCGCTGTCGGAGAATTACGTTTATTGAGAATCCGAGTTCGCGCAGTGGTTGAAGGCGAAGTTTGAGAAGGTCTCGACTCCGATTCCTGCGCCAGCACAATTGTCTATAAGATTTGTGCTTCTTCAAAGGGTTTCTTGTTTCCATAACACAGGGGCCGACCTGCGTTTGGGACTGAGGTAATTTGGAGGTACCGAAGTTCACGCGAATCTCGTGTTTTATCATACTCATATCTCATTAAGTTACTGCCTGATGTTATTCAATTTAATTTTTTAATAGATGTTATCAGGCAGAAGAGGTCATAAATTGAGATTCTCGACATATTCGTGACTTTCTAGATAGTAGGGTATAAAATCTTTAGGCAAAACTAAGAGATTACCTCCCTGTGACGGACATAACACTCTCATCCACTAAGTACCCGAACCGATTTTGAAGAAATGAAACCGTGCATTCTTTGCCGATTTTCAGTCAATATGACTGATGATCGATTACGATTTATCAGCCAGCTGATCGATTGTTGCGAGTTAATAATTAGGTTTATGTCAAGTTAAACTAGATTAGAGCATTTAATTATTAGTCGTCTTTAGAGTCGTAAACGAGATATTACACTTATTTACAACATTCAAAGATTCAGGTTTAAATGTTCAAAATGGCAAAAATAGATTTTACCGGGTGATTTTTTATGCTTTAAACGGCATACTCACTTCTAATGGTAAATACTAAAAGGTTGGTGTTGTTGAAATTATCTTTTAAAATTTATATTTTTTCAACAAAAGTTTCGGTAGTAAGTAAGTTTGTTAATTTGCCGTGTGATAAACAATCTCCTAGTATAGCTAACAAGAGGGCAGGTCAGAACACAAAATTACACCAAGATTAGACAAAACTTCTAAGTAAATCACCGACGAGCACGCCTCACGTCATTTCCAAGCTTGATAATTATTATAAATCGATGCTTAGCTCGAAGACCATGCATCAACATTGTAATTTGGTCTTTATATGTTCAAGTGGCAAGGTTTAGAATATGGTTCGCTCTGGACCTGCTGTCAAGAGGATTAGCCCGGCTGCATTCGACTATTATCACCGATGGAAATCATAATAGACAACGCGAGTGCATGAAAATGCGTGTCAAAAGTGAAGAGTGTACTTTTGCAAGAAAAACGCCGCATGCTCCTAGGTTCGAGTCCTACTGGCTACTGAACGACCAAATATAGTGGCATGTTTACCTATATCACATAATAGGTAAGTAATAGTACTTCGTGCTCTATGTATTGCATCCATATTTAAAATGTATAACGAGTATGTGTGCGTGAATGCGGTGGAGGGACGCGTCATTTTAAGATTAGACAAGCATATTTCCACTTGCTACGATACTGAAACACATCCTTTGCTTCTATTTTTTTAAATACTTTTCCTCCACTCTCTACGGAGGGGTAACTCCACTTATGGGTACCTATAGCCTTTGTTGGCTACGCTATAAACACCTAATGATTTGAGAACACCAACAGACTAAAAAACAACGTAAATCCGTTTCAATAACTTAATTTACGGTCAAATTGCACGATCAAGCAATCATCGCCATCGCGAAGGGCAATTTAAAAATGGCGTCGAATTTTCCCGTCAAAATGTTATATTCCCAAAGGACTGTGGAGGCACTTACTCATTCGCTACGGGTCGTCCCAGCGATCATCAAAGTCCTAGGTTGTTTTATATTGTTAAGTGCTTGTAGTAATTCCTTTATAGGAAGAAAGCGGGATGAGAATTACATTTCCGCCTCTAGGTTATGTATGTACTCATTGTATGCTGTACCTATCTAAACAAAGAAACAAAATTAAAGCAAGTAAATACCTTTGTTTTTCCTTAACTTTGTCAATTCTGTTTTGTATGTTTCGTAACATAAGAAAAATATTGTGTAGGAGATCTACTCCAAGGATTTTTTGTCTAATTGTTGTTATACAAAGATACCTACTTATGAACCTAATGAATAAGTATTCGAAATGAATATTATCAGGATTTATTACAATGTAAAATCCATTGTTATGGATCGTATGTGATACATGGGACAGGGAAAAGGTTAAAATAAAACTTCAACGTGTTTCTCTAAATTGAGTTTACACACTTGGTAAGTTATGACTTAGTTAAAACCGTGTCATCAGAGATGGCGCTAGTAGTACAAATTCACAGCAAACATCACCATTCGTAACCATAACACATCCACCGCCATAGTAAAAGGATAGCCATCAGCATAGAGAACATTATACATAGATAGCCTTCAGGTCGTCCGTCCGATCTTGCTAGGTGAGCGTATAGCAACTATTAAGTAATCTGTGGTACCTACTCGCTGCGTTTGCCTTAATTTGGTCGCCATTCTAACTTATCTGCTTCAATGGTCGTTTTTTTATAAAAAGGCTAAAGTGTTTTATATAAAGAAGTATTAAACTAAATACAGACTGGCATGGGCGGTTCAGAATCAGAGAGGAAGAAGAGCTTTTAGAATCTAGATTAATTCGTTAAAAATAATGAAACACACTCGTAGCTTGCCTTATAAACCGTTACAATCAATAGATAAAATATTAATTATTGTTACATTTTCTTAATATTTGTAGCGCCGTGAAGCTGTAATGAAATCTCTCATAAACGAAAACATTTTAATGATTTACTACAAAGAAGTCTCGTCGTATATCTGTCTCCCACTAGAAAAGGAAAAAAATATCTTCCACAGCTCGTAATAACCCGGCTAGACGTGGTTTAGGTCACGAGTAACAATTATAGAACTTCAGTACTGCAGAATACAGCTTTATAAATTAACCACTTACCAACACGGTAAACAATGATGAGCTAAATACATAGCCGAGTTTTTCTAGGGATGTTCTTAAGTAGATGTCGATGAGTAGCTAATCTGTGGTAAGGAAAAGAATAATCCTTTTATTGCTTCCAATCCTATTACAACACTGTTTTGACACTTTGAATGAATGATCCAGAAAATTCGTCAAATAACAAATCTTCCTATAATTAATAAAGAGTGATAACGCACAGAAAAGAAAGTAGTTTCAATTGGCTTTATATCTAACAATCTTTTTCTTATCCTTGCCTTGCCTTTTTTTTGCAATTTTATGCAAGCATAGAATAGTTGAATATGTTGTCCATTAAAATAAGTACCTAGTAATATAATGTGAGGAAATGAAGTCAGATACATATAAATATAATATAAAATTTAGTCAATTGTAGCTAAAACAGTGTTTATGTATTATTTAGAGTGAAAAACTAATAATTTTAAGAAAAGTGTAGAAATATTCTATATCAAAGGATATGAATGAGATATTACGTTTAATAAATATTTTTTTTTTTTTTTTCATTTATTGTTTAAAAAAAAACACTTAACATTAATAATTTCCAGTATTCGAAAACCACTGAGGTTTTTAATGATACTGGTTGGTTTTTGCATCGATATAAAATAACTAGTACATAGTATATCATTGATATTTCTTACTTTACATAGTACATTACATTCCAAAAAGCGAACCGTTAATAACTAGGCATTCACTTGAAGAGATCTTCAAGTGAATACCTAGTTATCAACGGATGGTTTAAGTTGAGCCAAAAAGTACATTTTCAATATATTTTTAATGTTACTGGGTGTGATGTTATCACGGAGATCTGCGGGTAGTTCGTTAATAAGTCGCGGAGCTAGGTAGGCCGCGGTGCGCTCACCGTACGTGTTGTTTGCGCGGTTGGTGACGAGCCGCCCAGCCGCTACAGCCCGAGTATATACAGAGTGACTGCGTGTTTTTTTTAATGCATCATCAAAAAAGTATTGTTTTAGAAAAAACTTGTTTAATTTGCAAGTGGATTGGTAAAATTTTACAATGCTCAAAAAGGCCAACTTCATTATTGTGGAATTTATCTTTAATTTTAGCGGAGACTATATGTTTAAGGATTCTATGTTGTAGTGTATAAATTTTATTAAGATAGATAAGTCTTGAAAGTACGACCATAACTGCCTAAACCATATTGAACGTATGATTCCGCCAGAGCATTATAAAGCATTAATTTGACCTTGAACGGTATGCGATTTTTCAGAATTATAATATTTGCTAAAAATTGTCTCAGCTTGGTACAGACGTGGTCTACATGCTTCTCCCAATTAAATTTATCATCAATAGTCAAACCAAGATATTTTACACTCTTTACTACCTCTATACGTGGACACTGACATGTGCCATTATACGAACTATGTAGACAGTTGTGGTTATGGGCTACTAAGCAGTCAATGGGTACACGTTTTAAGTACGGAGATTGAATTACCATGAGTTTTGTTTTGTCACTGTTAAGTACTAAACCTGAATCATGACACCAACGTAATAGCGAATCTAGGTCTGATTGCAGTAGCTTGCAGGCTTTTTGCGGATCTTTATCCGCTATTATTAAGCACGTGTCGTCTGCGAATTGAAAGCAGGTACAGTTTAGGAGACAACTACTCATGTCATTTACATAGGACAAAAAGTGCAAGGGCCCCAGAACTGAGCCTTGGGCCGTTCCCACGGTTGAACTTACTGATTCACTTAGTGATTCGCATATTTTGACAGTAAATTTACGACTTTGGAGGTAGTTTTCACACCATTTTAGCAGAGGTCCACGTACACCACATTGACCTAGTTTGGTGATGAGTTGCTTATGCTGTAGCGTATCGAAAGCACGCGAGAAATCAATGAACAGTGCTAAAACTGTATCTTTTTGGTTTAGGTGCTTATTGACTTCATCCGTGAATCTGGACAACAGATCTACCGTCCCCTTACCTGCTTGGAAACCATATTGACCAAATATCTGGGACAATTTACACCACTTAAATTGTCACAAACTAAAGCCACTTTCAAAAAATCAGCCCGTGAGCATCTGAGAAATTCTACGTAATTCCTACAGATTCCCCTCTATCATCTTCATTTCTTATTGAAAAGTGAGTATGTTATTTATATATATGTATATATTATTTGGTATGTGTATTTATATATATAAATATATATATTATTGTTTGTTGTATTATTATTTATTTATTGATATAGGTATTAGGTATTTTTAGTAAGTTAAAGGTTATTTATTGTCTTTTTTAATATCTTTGTTTCTTTTATTTTCTTCTCAAACCCAGATACTAGCACCGCCAACAACATTTCTGTCCTGCCCAAAGGTTGACTGGTAGAGAATGCTTTTAGCATTAAGTCCGCCTTTTGTACTATTTTGTGCATTAAAGATTAAATAAATAAATAAATAAGATCGTCTGACCCCAAACTAAGCAGAGCTTGTACTATGGGTGTCAGAGACTGATAAACATATTTAAATATTTCTAAATACATACTTAAATAGATAATAACACCCAGACACACAACAAACACAAATGTTCGTCACATAAATGTTTGTCATGGGTGGGGATCGAACCCACGACCTCCGCTGCTGGTTTCAACCATTGGGCTTCTTTTTAATGCAGTGCAGTTCATTTTAAACTAATGTGTGATATTGGATTATATCTTTAGTTAATTCTGATCTTGACAACATTTTCCTAATTCATAGCCAAATTGCCATCTTACAAGTTGTCCGTGGATATTAAGTATTTTGAAATTTCATCGATATCCTGGGCCACACTTTCGCACCCTTACCCACAGGTGGGGACCACACATAGTGACCATTACATCCCATACGGCCACGCTCTGTAATCTCTATTGCTTTCTTATTAAGATATTAACTACTGCTCGCGAACTCAGTATTAATGGCGGCCCGGTACCTCTGTTACTGCTTTATGATTATGATTTGACTTGAATGACGGCGTCTTCTCTGCGAGTAAGAAATTGACGGTACGTTAGATGAACTGTAATCGTACGAAGTGTTGTCGCTTTGATTGCTGTGGTACCCAGGGGCGCGAGGCGGATTTTAAGATTGAAATTTACATAAAGTAACGCAAGTGACTTTAATTAAACTTAATGAATGCAGTTAGATAGCAAAGGAAAATTAAAAAAAAATGTGTAGATTACTTTCCTGTAAGTCTCGTGACGTATAAAAACTGAGTGCCAATATACCCGTCTAATGTCACTCAGTTTTTATTTACGTGGTTTAACACGGTTAAAGATTTTTTGCGGGGGGGGAAGGGGTTCATACCACGAATATAGCCTCTACGCTCACTGCACGTAGGTTAGGTTAGCGTTTTAGGTGACGAGAACAGTGGTATGTGGTATTATTCAGAAGATGGCTTTTAATCTATCGTTACTTTTCAGTTTTCAGATGAATATTTCCTGTAAAAGGTGTGGCGACTGGCTGGCACGCATGCAGACCGGTTGGCAGTAAGCGGTCACCGCCGTCTCTAGACACGTCACAGCTAGAGCTTACTCGATGAGCTTTGGCTACTTTACTTACCAGCAGTAAAGGTATATCGCTTATCTAAATAAGCTAACTATGATTTACCGTAATGCCCTTGTTTTTGCATTCCGATGGTGTCTGGAAGACATATTATTATGAATTAATATAAGAAGTAAAAATACCTTTAATAATAACTACTTTTACTATAAAACCAAACTACGACTTAGGAATATCATTGCATCTATTTGGTTGTGTTAAATTAAGCAAAATAAACGAAAGAAAGCGACAATAACGCTGATAAGTTTAATTTCAAATAAAATTGAAAAGTATGAACTAAACTGTTATCGATTATTATATGCCGATTAAAATAACGTCTGACGGAATTTATACACCCAAGATAGTTGACGACTATAAATCGACGAAATAAATCCATAACTTACAAACACAAACTTCTACACATTCAATAAAATCGTCGTTAAAAACCACTCTCGAACGAATCCAGAGTATCTTAACTGTAACACTATCTCTATTAAAGAGACTTTTAGTCCGCATTTTATTTTTCATCACAGTCTTTTTGAAAACAGTATTTCAACAATCCTTCCAAGGTAACAAAAGTGATATGGGAGAGATGGAAGGGGCAAAGTTTTTACTACGATTGTCTAGAGTCCAGAGGTTCCCAAACTTTTTTCGCATAGACCACTTGCATAATTTTGTTGGTTCCGATGGACAGGGGGCAGCAACATTTCTACCATTTTCCCAAAACTTGACAAAAAATGTGACGCCAACATAGACCCCCGTCGAGTCTCCCGTGGACCCCTTGGGGTTCACCTAGACCACTCCGGAACCAATGGTCTAGACTTTAAAGATGATGACATGTAAGTTTACATGAGATATTGCATTTTAGTCAATTCAGGATAATTTATGATAGTGGGGCAAAAATCGCTCATTTTTTGTGGATGGTAAAATTCTTCAAAAATTGGACTTTTTGGGAAAAAGAAAGTAAGTACCTAATAATCGTTATTTTTCTGGGTTCTGAAACTTTTCGTGATACTCGCACCTCAGAATTCTGCACTGCATTTTTTTAACTACAATTTTACTAGCAAGCGAAAATAACGATTGTCTTTTATTATTATAACTAATGCACTATTTTCCACACAAAGATAGAAACTAGAAAAATGCAACCTGAGCTACTAGAGCGTCGCTTGAGCCCTGGGATCAGGTCGATTTTTTCTAGTTTCTAGTTCTAGTCTCAAAGATTACCGGCTACAGCTAGGTTACCTCTGTTTGTAGTAATCAACTAATACACATTGGATAAACATTTTAGGAACCGGGCTGAAACGCAGTGATAAAATCGAATCACGTTAGTTGACATGATTTGTGTAGAGTCCTTTATTTTGTAAACTTTTTCAAAATTTGTGCTGAGATAACGTTGAAGCTAGCATGGCATACTGTTAATTTTACACTGTGCTTTACACTCTCTGGTCGAAAATCGAGATCTGTCTCAGCTCGCCCTTTCCACTCGGGAGTCTCGTGCGCCGCCGCGGTGCGCCCGCGCATGTCCCATGTTTAGCGGAAAATCGGTAAAATTTCACGTGTGGTTTGAAAGTTGTGGAGTGTTTTTTGGTAAAGAGGGGTGAAGGTACGTCTTACTGTCTTTTGTTAATTAGATAATGCTTGTATGGGTATTTTTCAAAACTAGTACTTTCTCAAACAAACAATGAAAAAACGCGACCGGCCTGTTGGTGTAACAGTAATCCTACTTATAGCGCCAAGGGTCCTGGGTTCGATTTTCGAACCAAACATGTTAAGAATGGTTGGGTTTTGTATTGGGATCATATACATATAATATATTTATGTACATATTTTTTATAATATTAACTCTTTCAAAATGCATTTAGTAATATGTAAGTACTTTGAAATAAGACAACTTTACGGATTCTGCTGGCGGTTTCATAGCTTTGACACGTCTAAAAATAATAGCTTATCTATCTCTACTTAGTCGTATAATATTGGTGTTACCTTACCTTTTAAGATAAATAAAGCCAATTATGCACAAAAATGATACTTGCAGGAAATTTCACACATTTTTATGCCTGTGAATAAAGTTCTGTTGCCCGGGGTCCGGGTTTTATACGACAAGATAAGATAAATATTAAAGCCCACCAAAAAAAAACTGAGATGTTTGTATTACGAATAAAATTATATAATGATATACTTACAAATAGTGGGTTTGTCTAAAAGCATTTTCATCTTCTTATCATTTCGTAGGTAGAGGAAAATTGATTAGAAGAAACAAGTGGATGTGAATTATGATATAGATGCTAACTCACGAACAAATTATGATCATACAGCTGTATTACGTTGCAGGTAGTCCGTTCGTTTCCCAGCTAGGACAAACATTAATCAATGTTAGTTACATTAGAGTCAATCTATTACAAAATATTGAAGAATATGTGTTCGAAATTCACAGCATAAATTCGGCTAAATTTAGGGCATTTAGGGGCACAGATTTTGGCCCTTTAAAGTAGTCACAAATGTCGTGGTGCGACGGTGTGCTCGCTTACGCCGACTATAGTCCGACTATAGTATTAAAGTTAAGAATATGTGTTCAAAATCCACAGCAAATTCGGCTAAGTTTAGGGAATTTAGGGGCACATATTTTGGCCCTGTCTAAAGATGTCACAAATGTAGTGGTGCGGCGGTGTGCTCGCTTACGCCGACTATAGTCCGACTATAGTATTAAAGTTAAGAATATGTGTTCAAAATCCACAGCAAATTCGGCTAAGTTTAGGGCATTTAGGGGCACATATTTTGGCCCTGTCTAAAGATGCCACAAATGTAGTGGTGCGGCGGTGTGCTCGCTTACGCCGACGATAGTCAATCGCTAGCATCTGTATTAAAGTTTTTGTATGGCCTTCTGGCACTACTAGTATTGAAACTAAAAATGATACTCAAGTTGCTATAGTTAACTATCATAGTTAACGTAACGTAAAATCGTAGCTTTTTTAAATAAATTATCATGCAAGCAACACACCACTTTTTATGTGTTTTCACCGACACGATTGTCGTAGTGCGCTGTAGAACGGTTTCTACAGCGCTGTAGAACGGTTAGTGTCCTGGGTTCGATACTTAGTCTGGTTAATTCAGGAAACGTTCTTTTCTGGCTGGCTTATTTCCTTGTGTGGTACCTCGTAACACAGGAATATTAATCCCTACTTCGAGACCATTATGTTGTCTGGCGCATAATTATATATTATGTTCTCAAAGTAGCGATAAATATCCCTGCTAGGGGCGTCTCCCAGCACACCGAGACCCTAGCCAATCCAAAAAGATATTTTCCTGAACTACCTACTCGACCGGCAGCCGAACCCGGGACACTACGTAAGTCAAGGCGAGAAACCGTGCTACAGCGCACTGCGCAAATCGTGTACCATAGGTTCTATACCTATAGTTTGCACCTAAATGTAAAGCTGATTCCCGTATTGACGTTTCAATTACCGTGTCGGATTCCCACGTCTTCACCACCTCTCCCTGGATTAGCACAAGTGTTCCGTGTTTGCTACGCGACCTGCCAGCGCCACGTGCACGATAACAGGTCATTCCGCCTTCGCCTGCTGGCACGGTGGGAGGCGCAGCGGGCAAGAGTTTAAAATGTACGATTGTTTTTTCGTCGTAAACGGAATTCGGGACCATTCTTTTGGATGGCGGCGAAATTCGCAGCCGTAAGACGCCTACTACTAAAGATAGGCCTCCGATTTCGGCCTGTATCCAGGTCACAACTGACCTGTTGGTGCAATGGCAGTGATCCTGTCTTCAGCACCGGAGGTCGTGGGTTCGATCCCCACCCATGACAAAATTTATGTGACGAACATTTGTGTTTGTTGTGTGTCTGGGTGTTATTATCTATTTAAGTATGTATTTAGAAATATTCAAGTATGTTTATCAGTCTCTGACGCCCATAGTACGAGCTCTGCTCAGTTTGGGGTCAGATGATCTTGGTGTAATTTGTCCTGGATATTTATTATATATTTATTATTAGAATCTTGAGACCTTTATCAGGTCTTCATTTAAGAAAGTTTCCGTCTCTGTGGTCAACTGTTATTTGCGCTGTGTCTTGCAAATTTTAATCTTGACTAACAAATTAAAGGAAGAAAATAAAACAAAACAAGTTCATGAAAGAGTTAGATAAGTAGAATGCTGATAAAAATCTGGAAACGTGATCCAACAAAGCTCTGTCTTACGTTGGCGTACAGAGAGCGACAGCATCATCGTTTGTTTAGCGTAGAATTAGTCATGTTTACAGGTGTAAAGTAATTTTATTTTTTTCTTTTACTACTTGCAATCACATAAACTAATAGAAAAATCTGTCATGCTGAAAAGGGCAGCAAAACGCCTCACGTATCCAAAAGAGCTCAGTCCTACGTCGGCGTAGCGAGCGATGCTATCGCCGCGTGAGCTGCTCCGCGCGTATTTGCCGCTAGCGCAGATCAGTCTAGGCTTGATCTGCATGCTGAAGTTGGTGACTATCTTAAGCTTTTTACTTCAAACTAGCAAAGAATTTAAAAAACTTGGAGTTTTGACACTATTTTGCGAGAGCACCAACTATCAGCAAAAATAGACACGTAAGATGCTACAAACTTTCAAAAAAATCTGTGCAAAGCCATCGAGCGATACAATCGAAACGCGCATTTATTTCCGCATTTGCCATACATGCTAAGTAAATTAGCCAGGTTTTCAGGTACTAAACAACATAAAAACTATCCATGATCACTTGCGTAAACTAGCAACTATTATGAGAGAAAAATCTTATTCTAAAAGAGCCTGCAAAACGCTTCGGCCCACAACAAAGCTCTGTCCTACGTCGGCGTAGCGAGCGATGCTATCGCCGCGTGCGCCCCTCCGCGGCCCGCGCATATTTGCATAGCCGCTAGCGCAGATCAGTCTAGTGCACCAGATGCGCCCGATACTCTCTCTAGGCTTGCTCTGCATGGCGGATAGAATCAGCCTGAGGCACGGTTTGTTACTGAATAAATTAAGAATATTGTGCTTTTGTTAACTAAATTAAAAAATGTATTTTGTTGCGGAAAGTTAAATAAATTGGTAAAAATTACGAAAACCTAAAATGGGTATAGAATTTGGGGAATGGGGAATGT
The DNA here is from genome assembly GCA_947369235.1 of Udea olivalis. Classification (NCBI taxonomy): domain Eukaryota; kingdom Metazoa; phylum Arthropoda; class Insecta; order Lepidoptera; family Crambidae; genus Udea; species Udea olivalis. The sequence goes on from OX376359.1 coordinate 11,474,333, forward strand.
TTTCAAAGGGATGATTTTTGTTCATTTTGGTGACTAGAGTAGGTACTTTTAAAAGTATCTATGTTATTACTATCATTTTTAGTTGAGGTCATAAAGACACAAAATAACATGGTACTTATAGATTGCAAATGTTATGTTTTACTGCTGTCAGCTGGTCTTATGCGCTCACGACAAATGCAGAGAGATTTTAAATTAGTTAGCCAGATATACGCACAGTATGTTCATGACATCAGTAAGTATGATTGTTTTTAAAAAGTAACATATTTCATTTAAAATGTTTTTGAATTACACTAATAAATTTCCCATAATATGTATACTAATTTTAAATGAACAAGCATTAAAATTCCAAGCGTATGGGAAATGCGCGGATTTTTACAGCCAGTATTAAAATGTAAGTCGTTCGTCCGGCTCAAGATGGCGGACTAGATGACATCCTGCGTGCGCACTAAAACTACTTAGTAATTTAGCTTTATTAACTTCATTACTTAATGATACATATTTGTACTTAAGAGTCTATACATTTAACTTTATTAATTTCGAACTTGTCTTACGAGGTGGACGGTTTTAGTCTGCGTCTAATTACCTACGCTTTTACGTTGCATAATCATTTGTTGTGGTAAAAACCCTGTGTCCCCCCAGGTTGGGAATGGTGTTTTTTGTATTTATCGAAACCAAGCTTGCATTTGGCAAGCGTGGTGATAGAGCCATACCTAACCTATTAATTGAAGTAATGACTTTTTTTTCAAGGCTAAATGTAAAGTTTAACACGTTTATTTCACCTATTACGACAAATAATGTACTGTTAATAGCATGATGAATTACTTTAAATTCGGCAGTTTCTTTTAAGAACACTTACAAGAAGAAGAAATTTGACCAGTACGTCTACCACGAGCTGCCAATTAAAATTTACGTTATCGTTCGCTCAAAAAATTGTATTGGAATTTGACATGACACATGACATGAGATGACATGACATGACATGTCAAAGCCCAATACAATTTTTGTACGCGAACGATAACGTGAATTTAAATTGGCAACTCGTGGTAGACGTACAGACAAATATGTAGATATTTGATTTTTGAAATAAACTAACTATAATAACTGTCTATAATACATTAACTGACATTATGCTTAAGCTGTGATACTCAGTTGTCGTACCAAGTAATCACTTCGATTACCACCACAATCCCTTAAGCCAGCATGAAACGACGACAGCTTAAAAAGCTAAGCGGATCTCATAAACCATTATATTATTAAGACTTCAGAGCGTTGCTAATGTCGGGATGATTGATGCGCGCAGGACAATGACCTGCCATCAACAAGGACCTAACATCTCCTAGCATCAACAACAAGGTTGTTGACGTCATTCTAAAGGGATCGGTAAACGAACAAATTATCTGTCAAACATGGCTTCCAACAAAATTTCCGTCAAACATATATCCATTAAAGCCTAAACCTATCAAATAATTTGACGAGCACGAGAAGTTTTTCAAACAGTTTCATAGTTTACTTGGTCCTATAATCATTCCCGAGAACTTTTGGGGAATCCCTTCCATTTTGCGCCGAAAACGACCACCGTCAGGTTAGAGTGGGTAGGGGTCTCCTTTTTTCTTGGACTTCCGAGTCCCACATATCCGGTGTCCTGAACCCAGGGCCCTGGGAATGTCTAAATGCATTTCCTGACGTGAAAAAGGGTCCTAATTACACTTTTTCTTAGTTTCAATGTTTTCCTACTCATTTCACGCAAGGATCAGACAGTTCGAAGAGAGACGAAGGCAGGATGTCACTGTCACGCGTGTGCCAGGTTTAAATTGTATGACGTGGTTATTATCCAGTGTATGGAAATTCATTGGCGCAGGAAGAAAATCCGACACCGACACGACGCGCAGCGAGTAGTGTGACCACTCTTGAGTGAAATTCCTGGTGTGGAAGGGCTTCTAACATTCTTGGCGGGGAACGTTGTGACGTCATTGGTTTAGTGCGTAGATATTGCAAATTATAAATAGGGCTTTTCTTTGCAAAGCTCTTTGATCGTGGGTCGGAGAATGAGTGATACTTGCCTCGGGAATCAGAGGTCCCCAAGGCTCAGGTCCCAGGTCAGGCAAAGTGAGTTTTGTGCTAAAAATATGGCACAGGGTTTACCAACTCACATTTTGGGGGATTATGCCAATACCTATCAATCACAGTGATATATTGATTTCGGTGCTGGACGTCTTAACCCCAGTTGTACAGCGTCGAGGGTTACTACTTCACTTTTTTCTTTGTTGTTAGCCTACAATGTTTACTACCCTTAATAATTATTGTTAATGTTTGAATGTGTGACTGTTCAACTACTGCGAAGACTACAAAAGTCGCAATCTTTAACCCTATATCTACCGCTTCCCATATTCCTCCACTATGTATAGATTGCAAAAAAACTCGATAGATGCGTACTCGCAGGGCAGGAAGTTAACCCGACACCGCCGCTTTAATGGCGCGCGAGTATTAGCTCGCGACAGACTGCGGGTTGGGTTACGCGGAGGGTTAACCTTACGATAGATTTGCGGAAAATTGAATGCTTATGCGTGATAGAGCCAACCAGAATATAATTAGTAATAATAAATATCTGGGACAATTCACACCAAGATCATCTGACCCCAAACTAGGCAGAGCCTGTTCTATGGGCGTCAGAGACTGATGAACATACTTATATACTCATAAATACATACTTAAATAGATAATAACACCCAGACACACAACAAACGCATATGTTCGTTGTGTGTCTGGGTTATTAATTATTTATCAACTGCAGATAAAACCAAAAAGCCACAGGCCTACCAACACTCTGTGTACGATATTTTATTCAAGCATGTTCTGGCAGAACTTTTATTAACATGTATAACTTGTTTAAATGATTGTTTCTAACAGACATACCAAGTAGCTGACATTTGCCTGAAATAAAGGCAGTAATGTTTTGATTTTAAATTAAAGTAAGTACTTACCCCAAAACAGAGAGGCACAATAATGCAACAGAGCTGGCCCCAAATAGGAACTACGAGTAGTAAGGGAGTAGAAGCTAGTTTCATAAAAGCTAAGATAGTTTATCAGACTAAAAGTACCGCAGGAACGAAACGTTGTATCTCAGTCAACTCAAGTTGCGTGATATCTTATTGAATGAACGCTCGGGAGTGCAGGAATATAAGGGTCTACCCACTCAGCATATTTGAACAAGGAAGGCATCATCAATGTTCTCTTTATCATAATTATTAATCTCGTACCTAAACATGTTGAGACGGTAGGTATCACATAAAATACTTAATAAGTATTAATTTCTGTAAAAGGTTATGAACTATGTCATAGAGGTCCGAGGCTAGCCTCATAGGATTTGATTGTATTATTGTTTTAGGCACTAAGGCTAATGATGCTAAATAAAATACTAAAAGAAGCTCTCCCTGCATTATTGAATAGGTGAAAACATTTTTTGTTACTGATTGCAAACTTTATTTATACCTATTAAGAGGTCAAGCTATTTTACAGCCATTTCAGGTTAAGTTGATTCTTCCCATAATTTTCTAAAATATTTCCTAATCTCAAGGGGCCAAAGATTTAATTACATATTCACTAGCGACCCGAATTTATTAGTTGCACATGTATTGGCTCAACATTTAGCAGCCGCTGGAATTTGCCCTTCCTGGAATGTGGATCTCACACGTTGTTTTAGGTCTTGATGCTTGTAGACGTCCTGAGTGTCTAGACAAGTGAAAATTATGAATCGGAATAAGTAAGGTTAGTACTTAAATGGATGTTGTCTGCGACTGTGTTTAGGACTGAGAGCCAGGCTTGAACTTGTAACGATGCCATTTCGTTCCAGTCTCATGGACGTTAGAACCTCCACGATGGCTGGAAACTTCATAGTTTAACTTACTGGCGATCAATAGTATTCTGTACCTGTCCTTTCAAAATTAAATTTATCGTTCCACGTTCCCTGTTCAGCATTTTTAGGCATTCCTACCAAAACCATTGTGCTGAACAGAGCTGGCAAGCATTTTACCAGTATCTATAAGTTTAAATTACGTTATGGTGATTATTAAATATCCAATTGTAAATAGTTTATATATAATGTACAAGGAACCTGTGTATCGGAGTAAGCATATACCTATTACTATTGTATAATCTTAGACCTACCGGTATTCATTTATTGTTATTTTGTTACAGTTCTTCTTTCCTACCTATACTTTTACCCGTTTCAATAAACAAGTCACTGGATTGGCTGATCTTTTATTCAACATTCCATAACTACATCTACTCTTAAATATTGTGTGACGAATTCCGGCTCTCGCATTTAATTAAACATTGCGAACTGAATCGACTTGTGGACGTCAAACGCGTGAGAATGGAGTGAGAACCGGTTGCACTTCACTATCGTATCGTACGTATAGGAGTAAAACATTCTTTATAGGTGCAAGTGGATGTTACTATGCGATACTTATAGAGAGCTGCTAATGCCCCTTAGGTGTCTCACTCGAACTTGCAGTGACACACCCGTACTGTCTAAGAACGTACAGTATAAGCTATTTGACACTTGATTCAGTTATATCTGTATACTGTGTATTTATATATCCATATTGTTATGGTATTTATGTCTATTATTTAATATATTTTGCTGTAAATTTGACGATTTGAAAGTACTGAAACAGTCTATTTGAATAAAGTTAATTGAGTTTGAGTTTGAGTTATATACTCATTCATCCGTTTATTTGGCCTTATCTAAGCTTAACCGATTTTGTGTTTCATTAGTCTTAAATGTATACCAAGTACTTTGAAAGAGAATGACGATATACCGGGTGATTGATTATTTTTATTATCATAAGACTTACAAAAACAATAGGACGTACTCAGTAAGTGATATTGTTTGTAACTATGTGAGTGATAATTTGATTTTATGGTTTTCATACAAAAATACTGACTACTGATTTTGTATGGTGACTTTGAAATTAATGTTCAATAAAATTTAAATTTATTTGAACTTGAAATATAGGTATCAAATATTAACTTACGAGTACATAGTAACTACATCACTGGCTGAGTATGCCATATCGTTTTTGTAAGTCTTTTGATGAACAACCGGTTTAAGCGTTAGAAGTTTTTCCCTAGAAAACCTGCCATAGAAAAAACTATATGTAGGACAGCAATAATGGAAAAAAGTTTGATTGGCATGGCATCGAGACTGTTTAATAAACTTCCAGAATCATTTCAAAATCTTGAAAGTCAGAAATTCAAAATTATCCTTGCTGGTCTTCTAATAAATAAATAAATAAATATCCCTGGACATTATTCCACACAGCGCCATCTAGCCCCAAAGTAAGCTAATTAAAGCTTGTGTTATGGGATACTAGACAACGGATAAACATACTTAAATACATTTTCTTATGTAAATACATACTTATTATACATAGGAGACACCCAGACCAGTACAAACAGACATGTTCATGCACACAAATGTTTGTACTGTGCGGGGATCGAACCCGCGACCTCTGGTGTAGTAGCCAACTTCTTAACCACCAAGTTAAACACCAAGTCGGTCGTCAGAAACGAAATGTTACTATAAAGTTGATCATTTTCTAAACGATGTGCTCTCCTAGGTTGGTAATTGTTGATTAAATGTTAGAAAAATAGTGTTCTATATTTTTAAATCAAGTCTTCATATTGTAAGAAAATTAAGTCCTTAATTATGATATGTAGCTTTATTTGTCTAAAGGAATATTCGTGGAGTCCGCCCACTATCCGTACCATACCATGTCCGTGCTATGAACCAATCAGGATCGGAAAGCAACACGATACGCTCTACTATGCCCACTAGAGCGTATCGGCGCCGATATACTAATATTTTGCCTGCGCCGGAACGCTACGTGCATGACACGCGACGGTGTTGGTCGGTAACGGAACGGTCTATTGGGCATAGTCTCATACATTTCAATTCAAATATATATTTTTTGCCTGACACGTTCCTAGCACGGACATAGTACGGTCATAGTATGATACGGTGTAATGGGCAGACGCCTTAGGTGAATCGGAGCGGATTGTAAAATATTTACCACCTTTAATTACCTACGATTTGTAACGAATAAATTATCATTTCATTTCATTTCATTTAAGTTTTGTTTTTAACTTGAAATTAAAGGTGGTTAAACCAGGAGGAACAAACAGTGATATTCAATATTATCAATTAATCAGGCTAGTATTATTATTTTTCTAATTTTTTTTGGTATTAACAACTTTATATCAAATATATTTGTATATCAGGAACTTGATTACCCTATTCCTGTCAACCGATTAATGTTAGACAGTGTGTAAAATTAAATATATTTACATACTGATACGGTGGTTGAGTGATTTTGGTTCCCTCTGAAGATAGTTAAACTCGTATTTTAACAACATTCCATTCAACTTTTGACCAGAGTGGCCAGGCTGTGGAGGAATTGTTGGATATTTTAATATAAATATAAGGGGTTAGTGAATAAATTCGTATTTTCAATGTATACTGATGATCTTTGACCGAAAACTGCTCGTACGTGGGTTTATCTGCACGTCTTGTAAAATTTTCATAAAATGACGTCCTTCGTAATTGGGTTGAAAGCTGAATGAACACCTTCTTATATAACCTTGTTTTACTTATCTCATCATCATCCGCTATCCCGGTTGTGAACCCACACTGGTGTGTGGGGTCCCAGGGTCCGCCTTTCTTATTAAAACCTATTTTACTTATCTATACATGGTTTCTTTCATCGCCATTTGCTGGGCAAAAGCTAATCGTAATCGTCTCGAAGTTATAGATTTTTCAAATCAACACACTACTTCAAATAGATATGGCAGGCAATAAAATCCAAATCGTTTGGTGACCCTCTCATATCGATAATTTAATTATTTCCTACGACACAAGCCGTGTATCTTTGATTAGTACCGAATAAACGCTGTATCAGCTCAAATTATTGTTGATATAAACTTTTTACGATTGAATTGGAAAGTGGCGCTTGTTTTTAACTGTTTCAAGTTTGGAAACTTCTTAATAATCTTCGATTGTATTAATATTCGTTTATTTATTAATCTGGGTCGCCGCAGCTCAAACCGTGGTCCCGGGTTCAATCCTGGGTAGTCAGAAAAATAACGTATTTGACTATTTATTATTGAACACTGGGATTTATTAAAATCTAGGACAATTCACACCACGATCATCTGACCCCAAACCAAGCAGAGCTTGTACTATGGGTGTCAGAACTGATAAACGTGCTTAAATATTTCTAAATACACACTTAAATAGATAATAACACCCAAGACACAACAAACACAAATGTTCGTCACATAAATGTTTGTCACGGGTGGGGATCGAACTCACGACCTCCTGTGCTAAAGGCAGGATCGCTGCCATTGCACCGACAGGCCAGTCAAATCAAGAATACCTTCTCTGTGTTCATTGATAGATACAACCTGTAAACCTTTTAATTTGTGTCGGAAGCACCGATCCACTTGTATCCTATCTGCAACATGGAGTGGAAGATAGACTTATAGGGAATAGAGTCCTGCGTTATGTAGTTGCAATAGTACCATAAACCCAATGAGGCTCTTGATTCAAATCACATAAAGAAAACAGTTTCTTGAAAATGATAATCAAGACCTCAGCTGCCTTCTTACAGCAAAAGAACAACCAAAAATGTTGTCCAATACTCTATTATAATATAATCTAATCTTCAGCCTCTGCATTACGCGGCAGAGATGTTATCAACCCGCCAGTGCCGCGGTCGGGACCCAGCATCTCTCACAACAGTCACTAAACTTGCTGAGGGTATTTTAGATTTTATTGTCGTAAGCACACCGACAAACGAACCGGTGACTGAATCTATGATTATGTCACACTTTGCAGTGTAGAATTGTGTACAATTTTACATTCACTTTTTTGTTTGCAATTTTCAGTGAGGATGATAGGAGTTCGAGGGTCTAGTACACGAAATTAAATTTCTACGAGTGGAGAACTTCAAAATGTATGAGAATGACATTAACCGTCGTATATTCGCCAATGTACGATATTCTCTCTGGATACTAAGTGGCGTTACTATTATTGTTTGAATAACAGTAAATGAAAGAAAAAATATATGTACATATATATTTTTTCTCATATATATATTTTTTATTAGTAATGGCGAGCTTCCAGAGGAAATGAGATGAGCATTGTGCATCATTGTCAAGTTTTGTAAAGCTTTCCCATTAATTTATAAATCTTTTTTTCGAACACTTGAATTTAAATTGGATTGTTTAACGATGCATCGAGACTGTCAAACGTCAATGGCCCGTTAACCACAACTGCATAAATGGGAGTGATGCGTTTTTATTGTCTGCGCATTGTCTAATTTCCATGCTAAACAGCTTTTGGTCGGCCAATAAAAATGCTTTTGTGAGTGCAGTCACGGTTGTGACCCAATCACTTTGGTGCTATAAACACCGACAGTTTTACGAAATTTACTTCAAAAAAGCCGTCAGTATCAATATATCGCGGAAGTGAAATAACTTCACGACCCTAAAATTCAGTGGTCCTTCGATGAGGCCTAGTTATTGTAGTTCTATTCTCATAGGATCACTCTCCAAAATGATATCCTTCGTCTAGTGTAAAATACCTTTATTTTTTAAAGACTAGTAGCATATAGCAAGAGTTGCCACTTTAAAGGAGAATGCCCATGTGTGGTACAGGTTTGTCTCTGGCTTCAAGATAAAAACTATGTTAAAATTATTTTTCTTATTTTTCAAGCCATCGTACCTTTGGAATTCATTTTTTGAACCTGGGATTTTTTTAAAATCTTATAAAGATATTAAATTGCATCACTGGATTTATTTTGTTTGCTAGAAGATGTTGCCATATTAAATCAGTACATAGAGCGAGAACTACAATCGATATTTTTTCGGTAACAATACCAATATTTTTTTAACTATAATACTGATTTTTAATCTTTGACTTTTGCTTTAAGGCGGCGATACACATGCCTGTAAAATGGAACAGTAGCGTACATGCTTGTTAATGGCAAGTGGAAGTAACTGGCGCAATGGGGATACTTTTTTGGGTTGGTTTGTGTATTTTTATTTGTTTTGAGGAGGAAAAGCATTAAAACCCGGGTGTTGATTCCAAAAGTACCAACTGCCTAATGTAGAGGGTCATTTTATGTACCGTTTAAAACAACTTTGGTTTTAATGCCACTCTGTGCCGTGTTTCATACTTTGATGGGCATGATCCTTGACGTTATCGTTCGCGTAAAATATTTGTATTCGGATTTCGTACAGCGCCTCTGTTGAGTCGAAATGGTACTGAAGAACGGTACCTTGATGCTATTGTTACGTTATGGTACCGTTTTTTAGTTTAGTAGACGTACCTACTGTACGTCTTCCATGAGTTGTTAGTTTAAATTTACGTTATCGTTCGTGTTCGTGGTAACTCATGGTATACGTACACAGGAAGAAAACTACCGTGGTCCTACAACAACGACTGAATGATATTAGTACGTCTACCACGAGTTGCCACTTTAAATTCACTTTATTGTTCGTGTAAAATTTTGTATTGGGATTTGACATGACATGACAATGTCAAATCCCAAGACATTTTGAGTGGTTGAGGTGGTCAAAGTTCCTTTAACTAACAAGGGTTGTCTTCTTTTCAATGTGCTTAGTTATTTATGCACCAACATCTAAGACATGTAACACTCGCTCGATAATGTTGTCTCTAAAAATAAATCAATAAATGAACAACAATCAAAGTTACCAATAAATTATTATTTAAAACTAATGCAGCGCGCATGACATAAGCTTTTTAGGACGGAAAGAGACGAATGGTCAAAATCAATGACTAATTCAGCTTACATAAGTGTTGATTATCACACCGAAGTAATTTCACATATTTTTCACTGGATTGAGACATAAGAACTTATTTGTTTCGTAAGACAACAATGGCTCTCACATCACCCAGAGTTACTTCACACGTGAGCAATCCGGATAATTTATTACTGAACACCCAACGCCATTAGAGCTAGATGTAGGAAGAGTCCGCCGGCGTTGAGGGGTCCTGATCTTTTGGTTGAGTAGGAACTTCAATAAAAATTCCCGACGTGAGATGGGATCCCTCCAGATATACCTAGAGATAGATAACGCAAGTCTCTCCGACTACAAGTGTGCCTCGTAATTAGCCTATAGTCTGTCCCACTGCTGGGCAAAGGCCTGCTTCATTGAAATCAAATCATCACCATCATCATCCGTGCGGCCAATCCCGCTTGTAAACCCACACTAGTGTGTGGGGTCCCAGAGTCCGCCTTCCTACAATACCTTACTTTATTTCATTGAAATCAAATCATCGCTACAATTGACGGGTATTTGATACTGTTAGGGTCAATTCACACCGAGACGCGACGCTGCGCGCACTTTTTCATAGAGCTACTCAAAATAAAACTTTATTTACGAGATGCCACGCGACGTATTGCTGCGTAGTGCAACGTATTCTTAATTATAATGTACCCTTTTGTGTAGTAAATAAGTTAAATTTAAAGAAGCTCTATTAAAAAGTGCGCGCAGCATCGCGTCGCGTAACGTCGCGCCTAGGTGTGAATTGATCCTTAATGCTTGTTAAATGCGGGTTTGTAATCACAAACCCAGACAATGTTCTGAAAAATCCAAAAACACACTTTGCCCGACCTGGGATTAGAACCACCGTATTTCGGCAAGAGCTCTGTTTCCACTCGGCCACAGAGGAACGCTTACTATAAATACTGTTTTTTTTAAATCAATTTATCAAGTTAATAGGCAGAAGAATGATAAATGTAAATCAACCTGATTTTGTCACCCTTTGCCATTTCGATAAAGTGCAGACTAACTGAATCAGCGTCGACGTTAATTGCGTCACCTATTTTGATTTTTGTCTGTGGATCCCAAAATAGTGACGTCTGATCTGTATCGCGGCCGAATTTTTGTCGTCATGATGTAAATGTTGTGTCGCGTAAGGTCAAATTACCATTAAGGGCTTATCTTTGTCTCGTCATATGGTGTGTTGTACATGCGCCTTCTGGTTGACAAGACATTAGGCGCCTACTCATCTCTTTGTTGGTACTGGGAAAGGTCCTTGTTACAAAATGCAAGATAAGAAAAAAACTGTGATAGGTAAAAGGTTCATTCTACGAGCCTAAGATGGTTTTCTTTTCGTCACAGGATGGTTTTTGGGATCCAATTTAAAAAATACAAACAAATGTTAACTTAATAATCGGCAAACCATTTACGATAACGATAATACTGATATATATATTTTAAAAAATTTGCCAACAGATTTTTGGATATTTTCAAGTTATGCAAAAGCGCAACAATGGCTACTTATTGCAAGTTACATTTCTTAAAGTTCATAGTTTTTTATTGCTTTGTGGTATGGTACATAATTTTTCTTAAAATAAAATTGAACCCATAACTGCCAGGGCATTGCAACACAAATAGATAACTTATTTAATATGTACATTAATAATGTTTATTCTTCTATCTTCATTATAAGATAAAGACTTAAAACAAATCACAATTTGTAAAGAAAATATAGCATTTCATACAAAATAAAGGGAGGCGTGAGCGCAGTTGCTGAATATTGGACGTACCGGACTATTAAAGTACCGGATTAGCAATTAATCGATACTTTGTAACGATTGATGTAACTTGCAACTGTCACCTGCATCAAAAGCAGAGAGTAACAGGTCCATTTAGTAATGAACTTTCACTCGTGCGCCCGCGCAGGTCGTGACCGACGGATCGTAAGTTCGACTGAGTCGGAGCCGATATTGAGATGTTTCACATACTTCTTTCTCATTGGATGTGATTGTTGTGAAAGAGATTCCAGTGATGATTTGATTATTATCTAGCTGTTGCAGGCACTTGACTTGGTCTTGGCTTTTAAAACATTTACGTAATATAAACAAAATTTAGCCGCCTGAAAAATAGATGTACCGATGACCTAAATGAAGTAGCAAAATAGAGTAGTGGTGTGGCACACCTTAAACTCCAACTTTAAACATCGATATTTATAAAGGCTTATTGTAAGTATATACTGCTGAATCGTCAAAGAATATCCCATGATAATATGAATACATAAATACTCAGTTTAAATAGTAACATAGATAATATATTATTTATAATAGTGAGAGCGTCGTGGCCTAGTGGTTAAGCACTGCAACTCGGATCGCGGATCGTGTGGTCTCGAGTTTAAATCTGGCCAGATACAAAATCTTTGTGTTCATTGTTTAATTTCCGACTAACTCTCCGGTGATGGAAAACATCGATAAAATGTATGGTATGTGAAAAAGTAATGTGACTCTACCACCCGGTCAGATGATTGTTTCTGTCAGAAGAAGAAGAAACTAAGTACTTTCTGTTTCAACCCATATAAAGCCGAATAAAAAAGACGATAGAACATCTATTGTTAAAACGTACTTGTGCGTGGTGTAGCATTGAATCAGTTTGCATCTTATTTTCATTTACTAAAATAAAAGGTTTCAAGAGTGGACATCTCAGGCTGACGTATATGGTGTTTATAAACATGATTTGCTGCGATTATTTACCTTCAACAAGCTTAAAATTAATACCGTGAAAGTAATCAAAGCGTAAGTAGGTTTACTGAAAAATAGTTTGATGCATCTTCAAAAATATCGTTGGCTGCAGGATTAAAACATAGGTTGGGGTGCAAACACTTTGGAAAAAACTGACAGGAATGAAAAGAAAGGATTTTCAACACAATATGCTAAACGTTTAAAGTTAAGAGCAGAAAGTACAGCTTCCTCTACTAGTAAGTACATAGTAAATGAATTCAACCGATTGGCAGTGTGGGGGTGTCATCGAACCCGCTGAAATCACAGCGCTCGGTTCCGTCTGTTGTTAGAGATCGTTGTCGCCTGTTGACCCTCGACCTGACAAGTAGCATGCTCTATCTGTTTATCGGCCACTCCAATTATTTCCTTTTCGTTTTGTCCTTGGGAGATATAATTTACACCGCAAAGTTTATTGCTATCAAATGGATATCATGTGATGAAAAAATTTAAGAAGTTCAGTTTATTTTTATCTCATATTTATTCACGCTACATGAAACTCATTCTTCCGGTGAGCCTGGCCACGTTAAGGCGTAGTGTAGGCCACCCTAGTGCCTAGTGTGTGGCAATGTCGCCAACTTTTATAGGCCAGCTTAAAGGGTGTCACACTAGGGTTTTACTTCGCGCGTAAACAGTCGCTTCCAAAAGTGAGCTTATTCGTGAGTATAAAACGCTGTTCTGCTACCGTCCATTGAGAGAAGCGTATATCCAGCTATTGACTAATAAAGGCTGATGATAATATGTCTAGAACAACTAACACCACAATTATCCGACCTTGAACTAAGAAAACCTTGTGCTAATGCTATAACAGACAAGAATATACGGCCCTATGATGGGAACATCCACACAGATAACAGACCAAAACATTCCCTGAAGAACTGTGTGGATCAAATCAACGACTATCAGCGCCATAGGCAAGACCTCTAACTATTGCAGCAACGGGTCAGCGATAATGATATTCTTGATCTTCAAAGCTCCTTGTAAAGTTTACAGTCTATGGTTCCGCATCTATATCTTTGAGAAAACAGTAAAATGTAAGAAAGGTTTAGATAAAGTGTTCTAACAAGATTAAGTGAGTTCCTACATACTGTCATGTTTCAAAGCTGATTGATGCCAGACGCGGCATGAATGGAGCCGCTAGCGCAACCGCACATCACCTGCGAGTAAAGCCTGTGACACACTCGAACCCAGTGGTTTTCGGAAAAGTTTACCGCAAGAACCTCGTAAACGTGCCCAGTAATTTAGTCGTGAACCTTACATATTGGATTTCGCACAAACCCGCTTTCCATGTTGGTAAACCTCTATTTTCCTAGCTCGTTAAGTTAGCCTCACCAATATTGTGCGAAACATTGTCTCTCTGTTTACCGCTCTCAAATACGACAAACGCGAGTTTAAATACTAAGTTTGCTCTTAGTAAATATTTACTCCACCCTCGATTTCATTTTCTTCTATGGATTTATGTCAAACAAATTAAGTCTTGTAGAGAGCATTTTTCTAAGAAACCTACTATCGTTATTTAACGCTCTTGTTTGCTAACTACAGCAAATTCCTAAGTCAACAAAGTAGTAGTTCTAAGTTTATCCAAACATTGTCAAGACACCATTTTTGGTGGTAAAATATGACACATGATGACTTCCGAATCAAACAGAAGCTAAAACTGGTTGCCTGCTTTAAGTACTGGGTTCACTTACAAGTGGTCTTGATTAATTAATTTAAGCATACATGTCCCTACTCAGATTTCAATCTTGTTATGTGTTCAGGAGCGGGCACTGAAGATTTCTGAAGAGATTCTTGTTGCTGACTAACTACACAAACTTCCTAGCTACACAGAATCGGTCACAGGAGATGCCTCAGGTGGTGCACGAGTTCAAAGGCAGTCTACAAGCTTTCTTGCGACTGAGATTCTGATCTGAATCAGCCATTAGGATCCTACTTCTGCGAGTTCTTTCAGGCCAGTCTGGCTTCTAATCTATAGCTGCTTTTGCCTACAAATCAACGGTATTTTAGCGACATGCCCAATTTAGCCCCTCTTAATCTTAGCTGCAGCTTGTCCCACTTCGGCCCTGTTCGCTTTGGTCTATTAATTTTGCTACTGAGATGTTGGCGCTTGAGAGTCATTTGGCAAACCATGAGTGCCACCGATATGGTATAATAAAATGTCCAGAGGTTTTTATTAACTTGTCTGTGAAGGATGCTTTACGCGGTCGCAAAAAGCCGCAGCTCCCGCACCCAATCTCTCGCCATTAATCAGGAATGCGCCCTATCCGCCTGTTTGATTTGAACACAACATTCTCTGCAGCCGGCCTAATTTCTTTTGATGTTTGAAGAACATATTAGAGGGACTTCTATACATATTACAAGAATTGTAAGCGATTTCAAATAGTAAATTAAATACTTTTTGGTAACTTTAATTTGAACTACAAAAAAGCTTTTTTAGAAATCGTGTCTGTTTGTTTTGTATGTTAAAACTACACGCGAAAGCTACTTGATGGGTTTCAGTGAAACTTTAAGCGATCACTATAAATGGTGTTGAGTATCAGTTAAAGCGGTAATAAATAAACAAAACAATTGAAGTGGATGGACTTACGTCTCAAATGATAACAGCGGCAGTTTTTGAATCAAAAACCCAATTCAATTAAGGAAACCAAATTCAGATTCATGAGATCTTCATCATCTGTATCACCAGTTGTCAATGATGCATTTGTTAAATGCAGTTACTTGAGTCAACAAGTTTTATTGAAAGCATGTTCAGTTGCAGATTAGTTGAATTTACTCGTACCTGCACTCTCAAGGTCCGCAAAGCGACTACGTTTTTGCCTAGCGTGCATTAAGTATTTTGTCCTAGAGCACAACTTAAACCACGTCTACTTGTAAAAGGGCACCTACACGGCAAGTGCAGACTGGGCAAAGAAATCGTAAAACAATTAAGACCGCCAGTCGAAAGCAGCCGCAAGTGGGTCAGTGTATCGGAGCCCTGACTCGGGTCAAAGGTAGCTGCCCTTGTGACTAGGGCTGGCGATTTTCAGTCATTAGCAAACTGACGTTCTATTTTACCCAACTGTGGTATACTCGTATAATCTACCCAATATAGTTTCTTCATGAGTGGAACAAATCAACGAGATGGTATATTTGATCTTGTCAGAAAGGTCGCAAACTGTTTTTTTTTAATATCATGCATTAGGTTTATTGAGATAGTCAGCTACCACTGCATAAAGAGGATGTGAGTTCATTGCAATAAGAGCTGAGCATAAACTAGCACTTTGCTCTATCTGTGGTTAATTGTACTGTGAAATTAAAAATTTAAATAGGACTCAAAGGGTTATTACGAGTATAATTCAATTTGCGTAGAGTTTGTCTGGTGGGATATCACAGCATTTGGAATATCCTATGTGGGTTGGGAGAAACTCGCCCAAAACAGAGGTAAATGGCGAGCAGGCGTCTTAAATGGACGTAATGTGCACGATGCAGCCTGGTGTTGAGCGACAGAAGGACTAAACGTCATCAAATGACCATCAGCTCTCCTAATCCAAACCACCAATGTCGGGTATGTGGAAGGCTGTGCAGCTCGCGTATTGTTCTGCACAGCCACTTAAGGAAATATCTCTAAAACACTGTTTAAATCGTCTGCAATAGACGCAAAGGCCGCTGATGATGTCTGGTGGGATACTTATGCTTGTCATATAAAATTTGAAAAAGTGAGATGGGCCTGCCTGCCTTTATTACTGGTGTACAAGAGAAGCGTCGTTTAGTTAGAGTTAAATGATCTTCGTGTAAAAAAATTCAAATATGAATTTACATAGTTTTTATAAATAACATTAGAATTGCTGGCAGCCCTAACAGCGTCCGTTAACAGGTGTTAATTGATCCCTAACTTGCACTCATGTATCTAATTCGAGTCGTATTTGTGCAAACAGTTATGTGCATCATCGTAGCGCGACGTCTGCGCATCCGCACGGAATGTTGGGATGCGATTAGGAACTAATGTCATAGGCCACAGCAAATTGATGTTTTTAAACACTTAGAAAGATTTATAGATGTTTTAAGCTATTTATAATTTAACAGGCGTATACAAACTATCCAGTAAAGTGACTAAGTAAGCAAACTAAAAACGTTTTCTTACGTTTTTTTTTGCTGCGATTCATATGCATTATGCAATTGTACTAGAAACTATTTTTTTCTCCTTTGAACAAACTTCACGCTAACACATACTGCGTACTTACGAGAAACATTAATGTGATAGCTTCTTATCCGTTGTAATAAATTTTGATGAATAATATATAAACTTTGGTTGACACAGGTAGTTGAGCTGGTCCCCCCCAAGAGCCTTCGCCTTGTCGTGGCGGGGAGACTTAGAACTGGTGGCAGGTGGAACCACCGGGAAGCTAAAAAGGCATGACAGTGCGGTGGACTCCCACCCACCCATTGCCTGCCGCCGGGCGTGGTGGTGGTATGGTGCCCGCCCAAAGGGGCACCCACGGGCGTAGCGCCTTAGGGCGCGAGGTGGCGGCCGCGGAGCACAACCGTTTGGGGGAGGGTCAGTGATCCGCGGCTGGCCCCCCCTGTGCACTGCGACTCGGCGGGGCCGCACCGCCAGATGCGGCAGCGGATCCACCTTTTAGGTAGATCGTGGTTGCGGACCTAGTAGGGTCCGCGTACGTTGGAAGCCAGCGGGCTTGAGTACGGGGGTGATTTTGCCCGCAATGCACGGCTTTCACCGCGACGGCGGAAGTACCTGTGTGCTCCAGGTACTTCCGTGGCCTCCCCCCGTCTTTGGGGGTCGGCTGCAGGGGGCCCCAATACGGGGAGGCACTGGCGGCGGGGCGTTGCGAAACATTTAAAGGACCCCGCCTCGCCGCTGAAGTGTTGAGGCCGAGTACCCTGAGGTTTTAGTCGGTAGAAGTCCGACATAACCTCGTCGTTACCTCGGGCGGCGAGGTATTCATGAGGATTTCCCCACGTTAATAAAAAAAAAAGGTAGTTGAGATGGCAAAATTAGTAGGCACTACTGTGGTAGCAACGAAGTTGGTAAGAGGCGAATCATCCTCTTAGAGCAGCCGTGCGTTTTTATGCTACCCAGTGGCGTCATTAATCCGTGACTTTGACGTCGGAAGCAAACAGTTTTTAAGCAAAAAAGAGCTATTGGCCGATTCTATTTCAAATTCTGATATTGGGGAAATGTAGAGTGACAACTTTGTTTGATTGATTTTCCAAATTAAGCTAGAGCATAAGTTTTACCCTTTACCTAACGATGAGACAAATATGATATGATCAATAAATCAAATATATGAGACAGATATGATCAATAAATCAAATGCTTTCTATTTACTGCTAACATTCCGCTCTGTTGTCCACTCGAATGGGCCCATCGGCGCAGGCGCAGCAAGATCGTAAGCACTCCAGATTAATTAGATCAACAAAAACAACCACGCACTCCTCGACAAGGACAAACTTTCTCATCTACTCACGCGTTCATTCTCATTTGATTCTCGTTCGTTTTCATTTAATTTATTGATTCTAGCTGCCAGACTTAATTTGTAATTAAAACTTGGAGTATTCTATGTAACTATTTACAAAACGTCAAATTAATTGGGTAAGTGTAATTGGATTAAATTAATGTAAATTAAGTCTGGGATGCACAAGCAAGTTTGGGGTAGGTACGTGGGGCAATGTTGAATGCTGAGTAACATTATAATAGTTTTTCCCCGTATTCCCAGGCCCGTACTTTCTTGCTGCAATTAAAACCTGGGATGGGAGATTTTTATTATTATTTTGATTTTGGCATTTTCACAATGCTTATGTTTATTTCTAAAGATCTTAGAAAAAAAAATTCAGCGCTAGATGTCGAGCGGGATCTTGAGTTTTCTATCTCTAGGTGGGAGATTTTGGTTTCAACTTTGTGATTTTTGGTACTTTGATTTGTTCGACTTAAAAAGGTATCATTCGTTTTGGATATCTTTTCGTTACAAAAAATACATTTCCTTCGCCTAAAAAGCCTTTGACACCCATTTTATCAAGAAGACCTACTTACTAACCCACACGTGGGTGGAGTAGTGGGTCCAGTATCTTCAGACTCTAGGATACTATCTTCAAGTACTCAGCTTAACTAATCCTTCGAGCTCACAGTAAGTGCTAGAGTCAATAATTTGAGGACTATTTATTTTGTTAATAGAGTAAAGAACAATAAAGCTTATCGGAAAGGCGTTAGGGGACTTTGTAGTGGGTAATGAAAAGTGTAAGAAATAGACCACCTAACACGTCGGTGGGCTGTATGGATGCCACAGACATACGACTTTACCTTCCTTTAATGCTGGAATATTCATATTCTGAATATTGGTTTTCTATGATTACGAGTTCATGGCCTACAACTTCGCTTACGCTTAGCTTCTAGGTTAAATTCGGTCTAGGAATTGACTTTTGAGCAGATTTCGGCGCCCAAGTGTGAGACTTCTGTAAAAAAGTAAGTATAGGTATGAAGCCAGGTAAGTTAATTAAAATAAATGAATATTAGGGTAAAAAAAATCCCTTAGAGCGGCGTTCATATGACCACCAGCGGCAAAGAAGTTCTGAATCGGGAAGATCGGTTGAAAAATAACGACAAGCTGGTCAATTTGCTAACTTAGTAGAAATATGTGATACGTAAAGCGTTATTAGTTATTAATGATTGCGTTAATGAAACAGTTCATAGTAAGAATTAAGTTAGCCAATGGCCCAATAGCTGACGTAGCCCAGCGGGTAAGTCAGTTGAAGTGGCAGTAAGCAAGCACACAACTGATGGCCGTTTGGTCAGAAAAAAATCTAGACTGTAGACCGCTTCGAATGCTGCGTGAGACGACACCTCCAAGGTGGATGTACAACCTATATATCTGCCATGAGTTTTAACCAATGAGATTCGCTACCCGCTATTCGCTTTTTGTATAGGATTTTGGTACAGTGCCCTAGTAATTTAAAATGGGACCAATAATGACATACAAGTTACTGAACGCAATAATCGCATTTTACCTAACTTAAACTGATGGTAGAAATACTGGTAAAGGTGGTGGGATTCTGGAGAATGCACACCGCCTGGTCGCTTAGGAAATCTATGGGGGAGGCTTATGTTCAGAAGTGGACGTCTTACTGATGCGAATGGTGATGATAATTATATTCACTAAAGTAGAATAGAAACGCAAGCCACCATCAAGGAAAAATCCCTTAATGAAAATAATACACAAACGCTAAACAAAGCTAACAATGTGAATTACCGAGATATTATAACTAAAACCAACTTAAAAAACCACAAGAAAAACCACTTCTTTCGAAAATAATTTCATCTACTAGAAGACTTTGTAGAAACGAACAGGAGCATACACACTCTCTGCTTGACAGAAACATATGGCTCAATGTTGAAAAGCTAGATCTTTTCAACTTACCTGGTTTCCAACTGGTAGGATCTTATTTCTGTCGGAAAACTCGAAACAACACTAAAGGAGGAGGTGTATGTATACTAACAAGGGAAAATCCAGAGATAAAACAAAGAACAGACATTGAGTAGTGGTCTAAAGAGAATATTTTTGAAGTATGAAATTGCAATAGTATTAATACAAAATATTATTATAATTATTGATTATAAATCTATGTATATTGGCCTAATAGTAAAAATAAGAACCTATTTTTTGACTGCCTAGGAGGTCTATTAAAATTGTTTACGTTGAAAGAAAAAAAAATTAAAAAAAATTCAAAAAAAGATCTTTAGAATCTGATGCTTATGTCTAATTCTTATCAGACTGTCAATGAACCAACTAGAGTTACCTTAAATTCATCTTCTTTTTTAAATTTTAACAATAATACCTAGTAATTACGAAATTGATGTCTACGATTTTGGTTTTTTAGATCACAAAGGAATACTGTCCTCTATTTCCACTCATACACAAGGCTCAAAACACTTTCAAATGGCCAAAATAATACTTATAGCCGACCGTATAAATAGTTTCAAAAGCGAGCTTCAGTCTATAAATTCGAATAATATAATAAAACCTAACAAAAATATAAACGAAAATTACAACGCCTTTGATACCGTAATGCAACTATTATTAAACAAACACATGCCTAAAGTAAATATATGGACATACATTTTAAACCAAAAAGAAAATATTTAACACCAGGATTGAAATTATCATGTCGTAACGAAAGACTTTTGAAATACCTAAAAACACAGACAAAAGTACAGTCATGCGTGATTATTATTAACTATATAAAAATTAAGAAAAGCTTTCCTTTTTTCTAAAAAGATTAGCAATTCGAATAAATACGCAAATTCATCTAACAAAAGTAAAATTATGTGGCAAATCATAAACAATGAAACAAACCGCAGGCCGCAGGGTTCTGAACAAAATATTATCTTGAAAAAAAAAAATGCTAATAAAAGACCCAAAATTAGTAGCCAACTGCTTCAATAAATATTTCACTGCAATTAGTAATGATCAAACCCACACTTGTGGACAACAAACCACAAAGATGCCAAACGCAGTCCAAAATTAACTTTTCTTACATCTTATTGAACCTAATGAAACATACAATAATATAAAACATCTTAAATACAAAACTAGCTCGGGTATGGATGAAATTCCCTTTTGCTTAATTAAACAATATACGTATACTTTACTCATTAACAGTCCTTTCAGGACGGATCCTTCCCCGATTCTTTAATAACATAATTAGCTAAACCAATCCATAAGAAAGGCGACAAAAACGATGCTAAAAATTACCGTCCCATTGCGTAACTACCGTCATCAGCAAAAATAATGGAAGTAGCAATGTCTAAACGTCTTTTTTCCTTCCTAGATACATTTAATCTTCTAGATGATACTAAATGAGGGTATATAAAGAACAGAAATACAGTATTGGCTATCTACAAATATGTACAAAAGATATAATCACTAAGAAGAAATATGCTGTGGGATTGCTGCTTGATATGAGCAAGGCTTACGATAGGGTAAATTACAAAGTCTTACTGGACGAACTTTATAGACCGGAATGGTTCAAATCGTACCTAGAAAATAGTTATCAACATGTAGAAATTCAATATACCAACTTTAATACGGGCCAAATTGAAGACATAAGATCTGACCTCTGCCCCGTAACCTGCTCCATTCCCCAAGGAAGTGATTTGGGCTGCATTCTCTTCCTTGTCTATGTAAATGACTTACCTTAATCAATCCTTTTTGATAGTGTTTCTTTCGCGGATGATGTTTCTGTCATTTTGCTTAGTAAAAATTCAAACTCACTCGTGAAAGATCTAGATGAGTTATTGGATTCTATTACGGACTGGCTTGACCTACATAACCTACAGTTGAATCTTAAGATAACTAAACTTATCATATATAAGCCATACCAAAAACCAGCTTTAGATTTTAGTTACTTATATGGATCAACAAAAATAGCAACTGTAAATTCAGCCACTATGTTGGGTATTGATATCAATTCTCATCTAACTTGAAAACCCTACATTCAGAAACTAGCAAGCAAATTATCCTCTTTTTTTATATGCATTGGGATGACTTAAACGGGTCACAGACTTAAAAACAGCACTCTCCGCTTACTACACGTATGGCCATTGGCATCTCTCATACGGAATCATACTGTGGGGCAACTCCATTAGCATCCATGAGATATTCGTATTGCAGAAAAAAACTATAATATTAGAATATAAGCTAACATTGTCCAATCAGATTCTTGTAAACCCCATTTCAAAAGGCTCAATATATTAACATTGTCATGCCTGTACATTTTTAAAGCCTGTAAATTTGTGAAAAAACACATAAACCTCTACTCACCAATAACAATTGTTAGACGTAACGATCGTTATCAAAATTAATTTAAAATGACATCTCGAAATTAAAATTATTTTCCTCTGCTCCACATTCAATGATGATCAAAATATATAATCACATCTTAAACTCTATTTAGAATATTGAAAAACCCTTCAACCTTTGAAAACCACTTGAAACAATTTCTAATAGCAAAATGTCATTACAGCGTTTCTGAGTTTTTTGAAGATAAGTCATATTAATATTAAAATAGGCCTTATAAGTTTTGTAGTACGTACACATTACACTTAACAACACAACACACAAGCATTTACTATAGCTAAGCTTTTAAATGTTAATAATTTAGATTGTGCGATAAATTAATTAGATGAAATTGAAACGCCCTAGTACAGGGCGTCACATGTACTGTAGTCCTTATATTGTTATCTTATTCCATGTGACGTGCATTGAATGAATGAATAAATAAATGAATAAAGAATCGCAACTCTGTGGCGATTAGTTTATTATAGCACTGACTTTGACGGTGAAAGGTACGCTTGTTAACGGCAAATCGCGGCGTTTCTGGAATTTTATGGCGTTTGGAATAAACGCATTCGGCATTAATGGACCGCGTTAAGGGGAAGCGCACGCGCCGATCGCATTGCGAGCATTTCGTACGCATTGAGGTTTTAATTAACTAGCCTTGGTCATGTTAAGGTTAATGTTCGTTTTATTTCTTTTCTAAATACTAACATAATATGATTCAAAGTGTTATAATGGCGACGTATAGGTTAGAGCCCTCAATTCGACAGTTAGTGTCATCATAACAGTATTGTAAAAAACTGTTTGTTTACCTACCACTGTGTTTTTTGTCTTTTGTTTCTGGCTGTGCTTTCGAAGCAAACAATATATATAAACACATAAACTTTCTTGATGTGTAAATATGCAAACAGCTTTCAAATTAGCAACTGAAAATTACATATACTCTTGCTAGAATGATTATACTTTTCCTACAAAAAAGCAGTACTATCAATCACCGCTACAGTTCAGTATAAGCTGAGAAGATAAATAAAATAAATGAATAAATATGCAAAAAATTGTTGTCCATTTGTCATGGTCTCGAAGTAGGGATAAATATCCCTGTGTTACGGCATACCAGTATAACAGACGCTAGTGTGCGTGTTCTTAGCGTGAACAAATTGACACTAGTGACACTAAGACAGTGTGAATGTACATGTCACTACTCTAAGCATAGTGAAAAGGTCTTCGTGAGATAGAACGTCTATCCCAGACAAGGCATTATGTCAGGGGCGTCTCCAGTAGGTACACCCAGACCCAAGCCAATTTAGAAAAGACCGTTTCCTGAATTGACTCGACCAGGAATCGAACCTAGGACACTACGTGAAGCAAAAAACCGTACTCAAAATCAAAAATATTTGTTTAGACTTAATCAGTACTTTTAAATAGTCAAAAAAATATATAATGTTTTTAAAAATTAACAAAGGAGTACCCAGAAATAAGATAAGCAATCCCCTGCACTACGAATGGAGTGCAAACTTGAAAAGAATGTTTCAAAGCAGCAGTTTTCATGAGCCTACTTGCTCAGTAATTTATATTGCCGACTGTATCCATGATGCAAAAGAATCCCAATAACAATTTGCGGCCTCCATATACCCGTCAAGTCATTGACTAGACTCATAAAAATTAAACAAAACTAGTTTATTAGCTGTCCAGTTGTCTAAATATAAAACAGTACCAAATTATTAAAGGAATGTACTGAACTACTATAGTATTATTTAAATTACCTACTCATGCATGACTGCCTACATGTGATTCTGTAACATGGTGTCAAGGGGCTATGGGGATCGCTATGTTCGGTATAACATCAATAATAGAAAAATCGTAACATTGAATTTTATTTATCAGCATTGACTAATGCTCTATTTTTCGTGTTAACATAGAAACTAGAAAGAATCGACGACATATAAATAAATATAAAATAAATAAATATGCGCCAGACAACACACCTCTTCTCATGGTCTCGAAGTAGGGATTAACATCCCTGTGTTACGAGGTACCAGACAAGGAATTAAGCCAGGGGCGTCTCCCAGCACACCCAGACCCAAGCCAATTTAGAAAAGATCGTTTCCTGAATTGACCTGACCGGGGATCGAACCCGGGACACTACGGAATTCAAGGCGAGAAACCGTGCTACAGCGCACTACGCCAATCTGGTCGTCAAAACATATTATATACTTACGCAAGTTAACTTGACTATAGCTAAGTTAGTTAAATGTTTATATCTTGTAAAATTTATTAATTTATTTATTTATGTCAATACACCAACAGCAACATCCATACGTAACAATTTATATACCTTATGTAAAACGTGCATCACTGATTATGTAGTTACAAGAAAAACTCAGACGTAGAAACAACATACTCGTAAATCATAGTCACATGGATGTTGGTCCACGCTGGGAATTATACCGACGACCCCTAAAGCAGTTACTACCCGCTGTGCTTACGGGTCAGTTGTATACTTATGTATGTATATTACGTTAACATTATAAATGTGAAAAGCTACGACACTGAACATTGAACATGACTTCACCACGTATTTACTGGAACGCGAGAAAAAGCATCTACATAGTCGGCCCATTTAGTTTACAAAATAGTCAGTCATTTATTGATGACAAATCGTATTGACTGGTTGCGCTCTTATTAAAAAATGCCAGTTAATATCAGGAAAGAAACATATCATGAAACAAGACTTAATTTTATGGGCTTTTAATAATTGAATGACAAATGTCAATTTTACAAAGTGAAGATCGATCGAACTCGATTCGCGATATCGATTTTTATTGCCAATGAATTTTTCCACCGGTCAATCTGCGGTTAAATAAAGACATAATTTATTTTGGAATGTTGCTATGAATAGTGTATTATGTGTTAGTCGTTAAATAAATACACTTTTTATAGCTTCGCCAATATGTAACATGATATCCACAATCCAGATACGAGTAAGATGTTTCAACTCAACATTAAGAACGTAGTAACTACGAGTATAGGTATTTTTTCATCAAAGTCTAATTTAAAATTTAATTATAATTTTAGGAAATGGAAACTCGATGCTGTTTTAGATAAATAAATGTGAGCCAGTACGTCATTCGGTCTTTTATCTTATAAAATAGTTTAAAAAGGTTTATAGCAACCGTATCCTAGGGCTAATTTCTATCACGGAACGAGACACCTATCCCACTTTTTCAAGTCATTGATGCGTACACGTCCAGTCTGCTGAAGGCAACACGCGCGTACGGGCAACGCGCATGCGCGCGGGAATCGGGCCCTACGAAGTTGAGAACTGGCACTCAAAGTTTTAAAATTAAAAAGTTAATAGTCTGACACTCGGTTTGGCGCCAACTTCGAGTGGACTGGTGATTTTTTGTTGAAGTTTTCTGTAGAGAAATAATTATTGAACATTAGATTTCCTTTCCATAGGTGAGATTGATGCTTCTTATTTTTTTACAATGTTTATTATCTGTGAAAATTACCTAATGATTTGCTGAAGCGAATATAAAAATGTAATTCAGAAGTAAAGAACTAATATAGATGTATTCAGTTAAATAATCAGGCCTTTGAGCGTCTTAATAACATAATGACCACTTTAGAAATTAAGCTTAGTAGATATTCCGTATGTAAGTTAAAGATTCTGCCGCATATAAATCTAATTCTATGCGTGTATGTGTAAAATGAAACGCAATAATTTTACTCATTACTTAAAGGTTTCGTTAAGATAATATATTATATAGTTTTTGATGTAATTTTGTTTAAGTTACAGTACTTCTTTTTGTTAAAAATAAAGCCAATGTACTTCTCTGGATAAAAGTAACATATTCAAATATTAGGCAGCGATTGTCAAACAATGCTCGATAATAAACAGCACTGTTATTTTCGGAATGGCTTACAAATTGAATTATGGCTTTGTGATTGTTGTTCATTTGATTGCGGTCAATGTATGATAAATTTCATATTAGCTCATTCTGAAACTTCACTTCACTATATTAAAGTGAAGAAGCTCTTGCAAGCATAACTGACACTTGCAATTCTAGAGATATTTCAAAAGAGCATTTTTTCAAAAGCGGCTTGATTCAAGCTGTAAATTAAATTTTTCACTAAGATATAATGATTTTTGATATGGTAACGTAATATTTGTTTGAAAATAATATCGATATTGAATTTAGATTTGTTGAAGGCTATCTATGTATTAAAATGCTTCATTCCAGGATCTTGGCAATATTAGTCATATTATTATGCTCTTCTAACATTTAAGTATAGAATAATCTGGGCAATTTTCACTAAAGAAACATATCTGCATGGAGTCAGAAATAATGTCAAAGTGTAATTAACTATCAAATAACGCGTAATGTGTGTCGTGTTCATAAAATATGTTATTTATATGATTCGTTTAAATGTATGAAGCTTTATCGTCAATTAGCGGTTTAGGATCTATAATCTTCTTTGCTTTGGATCTCAGTGTCTTTTCAGGCAATGGCTTTAAAATAATAATGTTACAAAATGTCGTCAATATAGACTTCTATTTTTTCTACTGCAGCGTTACGAAGAGTAAGATGAATACATTTATTTTGAGTACCCCCTATTCAACCCCTACAACCCAAATTATATTAGTCAAAAAAAAAAAAACTGACAGCATGCTGATAGCATAGAGAGATTAAGTAGCTTTAATATTAAAATGCATGTACAGGAAGTGAGCAAGAAACTGACCCCATTTACCTCTATTTACCCTTTGAATGTAGGTGCAATGATAAAACGCGGTGCGGTGCACGCTCATTTGTTTTATAAGATACGCTGTACTAGGAGTTGTGACGTCATAATGTGGAACATGGTTGATTAAGATAGTGGAACTGTGATGCGGAAGAAAGTCCCTGAAGAGTGATACGATTCGGATGATTCAGTGAAAGATTATTGAATTTTAACCTATTGAGATTTCTCAAGTTATTAAATTAACCGTTTATATCATAATATTGAAACACTATTAGAAAACAACAGAACTAATATAGACGTAGAAAAGTTTTAGAGTTTGAGATTTAGGCTATGTTGCAAATATAACTATAACAATGATTACGTTTACCAACAATTCGGCATGGGTTGTCATAAGCAACCGTAAAAGCCATTGTTCAACCTTAAATGATACAACCAGGGCTTGGTGCCGGGTCTATGATTGAAATGAGTTCAGCTAATACAGATATGAAAATAACTGTCAGTTGTGTTCAGCTTAGGCAAGTACTAAAATACGCATATAATAGTTCTCTTGCTCACAAAATTTCATTAATATTGAAGTAAACGTCCAAGTCAATACACCTACGTAATCCAATTGTCACATTCTGTTCACAAACCGAAATTCATTTCATTTGAAATTTTGAAACCCTGTCGTATTTCATAAGTTACATCCAGTCTTAGAATCTAGAGTCAAGACTACGGTTTATGCCAATGCAATATGGTTCAGAATCGTATAGATCTCTTCGTAGATTCTGTACATTTGTTTCCACAACTACTGCTTTGTGCTCGGAAAATGTGTTAGTCAGTATTGTTCGGTTTGATTCACACCGCGCTTCTCCATAGCAACGCTACCTTTCGTGGGTCAATAAAAAAGGCAAATATGCCACGATTCACTCTCCAGATGTCGGCAACAGTTTTCACTAGAATTGACAAACAAAATTCCAAAATTCACGCTGGAAAATCAGTCACTCGTTGCAGTTTACACTTCTGCAGGTGATAGCGTAGCAGTACTAGAATTAACATATTTTCAAAACTAAGTACTTAGTTAGCAGCGTGACTCACTATCGAGCAAAGCCTTCCCAAGTTTTGTAAAGATCTTGGATAGCATAGTTTTCTTCACTTATCACATCTTACAAAATGCCCAGTAATCTGTAACTATGCATCTATGGGCGTTAGGAATTTTTGTGGTTGTTCTTAATCCAGCATCATTGAGCTGACTAAGCGTGTAGAAAATTACCCATATTGACTTTACTCTTAATATAATGCAGGGTCAGTGGGAAATGGGTGGCATTGCCAATATAAATAGCTTTAATAATAATATTTTTTTCATTACGTTTGTGGTAGGTTGTCAAGCCCTGCAGTAACTGTTACGACACGATGCACTGTGTCAGTGTGCTGCGTCAACCTGTTATCAGTGCACTTCAAACACGACTATCAGCGTAGGCGCGATTAACATAACCTAACCATGGGAAAGCGGGCACTGGAAAACCTTTAGGTTTCATTCATCATAATCATTTACCGCCATAAATCGATTGCTGCTAAAAATGGGAGGCTCAAACAGTTCATGGAATTTAGATAGGTGGGTTCAAGTGGCCTGCAGCAATCAAAACTCTGAGCTCTTAACCAGGAGGAGTAGGATGGTTACACAAGAAGTAAAAACCGCAATTTACAAATATTACACTGTTCTAACTAAACAATCAGTCATAATTAAAATTTCAATAAAGGGTTGCCAATTACGGAGTAGTGCATGCGAGCCAGAGTTATGCTACAAGAATGGCATCTAGAAGCTCAAGCTTTGTATTGAAAGCATTCTAAGTTATGTTTTGAATAAATGATATGAAATACTTAGCCATTGAATCTGAAAAAGGCGCTATTCAATAAGAAAAACTAGATAGAGTGTATGGATGACCAAAAAAAACCACTGGAATATGATGATACGAAATTTGCGCTGATTTAAAAGTATTCTAAAAGTACCTATTACTAGTATATTTGGTGCACTCATAAAGATTCAATGAACTAATTGAAATATACAACCTCAGACTGAGTGCTCTGTTCAATTTTGTTCGCAGCAAATTATTCCCAATCGAAGTTTATGGCTGTCCTTAATTTTCTCACGCTAGACTCTAAAGTGCTATTTTATGATTTCCTATCCGTCTTGTGGGGTGTCTAAGCCAGAAAATGAATTGTTGGGACAAAAAACTAATCACCACCTTATTGTATTATCGTGTTATTTTATATTATGTTCTAAACTTTAATAATTATTTCTGATGTGCATTAAAGAATGGTTAAAATGTAATTTGACAGATTTCAAAATTACTTTTATAAGTCTATTTGAAAAAAAATATTTCAGTTTGAGTTTACTTTTATATCAGTTTTAACTCAATTATCTGATTGTGTTTAAAATTGTCGTGTCAAGCAATATGTCTTCTATATCGTAAAAAGCCTAAATTATTCTGAGTTATATTTTTTTTGCATTTTTTACATACGAAACTGGAATGAAAGGTCTTCAAATTCATCCATCACCAACGAACCCACCTATATGAGCTTTTATAAATCCAGACCACATCCGTGCATCTGGCTACCCTAAAATTTGGGCCAAGTGTGGCGTGATTCAGACTCTATAGCATTGTTTACTATTCTTAGTGCTCTT
Organism: Udea olivalis; assembly: GCA_947369235.1. Classification (NCBI taxonomy): domain Eukaryota; kingdom Metazoa; phylum Arthropoda; class Insecta; order Lepidoptera; family Crambidae; genus Udea; species Udea olivalis. The sequence continues at coordinate 11,504,188 of OX376359.1, forward strand.
CCTTAGCAATAGGTGTTAATTAGCTATAGTAGACTTTATCCCAGTTCTAGTTGGTGTTAATTTTTGGCTTATCTCACACTGAAAGCAATGTTTGTTCTCTGCTAAAGGAATGCGCTTGTTGTTCGGTGGTTCTAAGAAATCTGAAAAGTAAATATACTTGTTTTAGTTTTAGATTTTTAGAATGTTTTTATGTTGTATTTGTTAACGTAACGGAAGATCGAGTAGACTTTTATGAGTTTTTTACATCCTGTATTTTGAAGTTTATTATGCCTTACCTGTGCCAGCGACTCCGTCCGCGTAGACTTAGGTTTTAAATCTTTTCACCATGTATGTGAATCTAATGTACCTTATGATTACTCTATTTTATATGGTGGACAAACGACAATATTAAATTTACTGGATTTCTGTGAAAGCATGCCACCTACACCGACCTCTCTGGGAATATACTTATAGCGAAAGCTTATGTTTAGTGGTCGACATACCTATAGCTGCAAGGAATGATCATGAATTGACAAGTTTTTAGCAACCAGCGAGCCTTAATATCACGTTTCCCAACAAGCAATGACGCCTATTTGGTATTTGGGAAAAACAGTGATTTGATGTACAAGTGTCTACAAGATGCTAACCATGAAGCTTGTCGTAGTGTTATTAAATTACTTTGTCAATGGAGTTGTATAACATAATAATCAATATTTTTTGTGTATGTAATAATTATGAACTGGTTAATTATTATTTTATTTTTGTTAATTGATAACATTCCTGTATTGTAATTTGCACGCTTAACAGAAACATATGGCTGATGGCATTTGAATGTGTATCCAATAATAAATATATTTATATTGTTACAGGTGACCGTTTATAACATCAAGACTCCGAATGAAAACTTCTAGAGTGCAATGAAAATCAGTGAAGTGACCTAGAATGAGTGAACATTAAATTAATTAATGAATTCAAAGTACAATAAGTGGATTAATAAAATGGACAGAAGAAAGTCAAACTTTACGAGCAGGAAAAATATACTGTGAAAGTCAACATGGAGAGAAGAAAGTATTGTATGAAGCACAGATTGTTTTGGTAAGTTTTGACAACTGCACGTATTAATAAATCTATTAGGTACAATAAATATCTAAATAAATATCTGGGACAATTCACACCAAGATCATCTGACCCCAAACTAAGCAGAGCTTGTTCTATGGGCGTCAGAGGCTGATAAACATACTTAAATATTTCTAAATACATACCTAAATGAATAATAACACCCAGACACACAACAAACACAAGTGTTCGTCACATAAATGTTTGTCATGGGTGGGGATCGAACCCACGACCTCCGGCGCTAAAGGCAGGATCGCTGCCATTGCGCCAACAGGCCAGTCGACCAACCAACCATCAACCAACTTGGTTGATGTCTCGGGTCCAGCCTACTAAGACTCGATTTGGTAGGTTAGATTTGTGTCTATGTCTTCTAAGAGCTTTGAGTTTATCTGAATAAGATATATGATAAACATTTATACATATTCACATCGAGACACAAAGCAAATTCAAAAGTTTGACAGTTTAAATGTTGGTAGATACTCGTACATGACAAGTTTTACAAAGGGGCACCTCTGTTGCTGACTTAAGACCCATTTTGCAATGGTGTTGCAGAGGTTGACTTGTCTTTTGCTATACACTGACTAGTACATAAAAAAACACTAACCAACCAGCGGCCCAGTTTGTTGGTTAGTGTTTTAGGTGCTGTACCGTAAAATTACGAGACTGATTAAAGATGTTTACCATTCCGTAATATTTTTGCAAGGTATTTATAAACACATAAAAATATGGACGTTAAAACTATGAATAGCATATGTTAGGGTTTTAATGAAACACATTATTTGATAAATGATTCTCTGTGTCTATTTACATACATAGATTATTTAAAGGCCGTGCACACAGATATAATGTGTTCGTTAGATCGAATATTGCATTTTCTGCAACCTATGGACGTTACAAAAGTTATGCATGGATTTAATTAAAATATGATGGATAAAGCGCTTTAATTTGCTGAAAAAACCAAAATAACAACAACAAACTTACCTTATATACAGCCTTTATAACAGACAATCCAAAATAATAAATTTTAAATCAAAATTGAAAAAATGTTTCGTTCGCTCTTTTTAACTCTTGAAAAAGTTAACGGCAGCCCTTACCCACCTCAAAAAAGACTCAAGGATTCATGACAGGTGGTGTTTCGATCACATGCATGGTGGTGTATACAACGCAAACCATCAAAATGAGATAGTACTACCGTAGATAAATACACTATATTCTTTGGTACCTACCTACTACTACGGCTACTCGTAAATTGCGGTTATGAGGACAGCCGACACACTGGTCAAAGGAAATAAGCAGCGGGAAAATGACTTTAGCCAAAAAAAATGTTTGTATGTATTTTATACTTTGGCTTGGATAAAGTTATGAATTTCTAATGTTAGAGCGAAGATTAGTAAACGAATTTTTAAATGAGGAACTGATCATTGACAGCATTCAACTGCCGTTCCAGTAGTACTTACTAAAACGTCTTTGGGATTTCTAAAATCTTTTTTGATTTAAAATGATGATGAAATAAGACTCTGTCCTAATCGACTTGGGGCATAAAAGGGTTTAAATAACAACCTGTTAAATGGCAGCGTAGTAGTTACTTTATTATGTGATACAAACCTAAATACATACAATTAACTAATTCTGTTTCTAATCAGTCTGTTAAATGAATAAATTAGTTAGTACTTCTTAAAAAATCTTGAAATGTGATTTAAAATATTTTGTATTATTACGAACACAATGTAATTCATTCTAAAACACTATTAAAAATGAAATATTACGCCGATATATTACCCTCCTATTATATTGTAAGTTTCATCTCAAGCACTAACATAAAATTAAACAAGCCAACATGCAAAAAAAGTCACAAATCAAAATAAACATGATAATTAACTGATACAGATCACCTTCTTAAGAATAAACATGTCATTGTATAATTGGATTTACGCAGACGCCCCTAGCGATAGCAATCGAGAGCAGATGATCGATTTAAAAGTGTTTCAAGAGGCGACGAAATGATATAATGATACCAAACGGAAACATACTTCAGTAGGAATTTAACTAGACAAGAGATTTAACAATTCAATGACAGGGCAGTAAGACTTTAATGTGCGTTTTATAGAGATTTTGAGATGTGTTGACAGTATTAAGGTGGCACAGAGTGGCTTCAACTCGTAAAAGTACCAAAATATCGTCATTTACTAAAAACAGCAATAAATTCAGTGATTTACGATTTAAAATTTTACGGCTTCAAGTAATCAAGGACAGTGTTATATTTATATTTTAAACTCAACCCAAAATAATTATTGCATTCTTGAAGATATTACAATCTTGAACAACATACATTATTTAGTCAGGGAGCTCTCATTCAAAATAGGTAGGTATTTTGCTCGTCTGCTAAATAAATAAATAAATATCCCTGGACATTATTCCACACAGCGCCATCTAGCCCCAAAGTAAGCTAATTAAAGCTTGTGTTATGGGATACTAGACAACGGATAAACATACTTAAATACATTTTTTTTGTAAATACATACTTATTATACATAGGAGACACCCAGACCAGTACAAACAGACATGTTCATGCACACAAATGTTTGTACTGTGCGGGGATCGAACCCGCGACCTCTGGTGTAGTAGCCAACTCCTTAACCATTACACCAAGTCGGTCGTCTTTAAAAGCAGTTATTGGCTAAAGTCTTGCTTCAGCCAATAACTGCTTTTAGGAATAGATTCAAGTGACGTTTTAGTATGTTCCGAAAAAGTAAAATCTCTTCTCAAGATCATGACATCTGAATAACCACGAGGAGCTCGTGCCAATTGTTTTTATCGTGAGGACTATTGAGTGTATGTACCTTGTTTGAACAACAGAATAGACATAATACCAGTAATATTGCTCTACATACGATGCCTCAACAAACCATCAGCGTCTTCTAGTCTCAAGACCCGGTAAGAAGTTCTCCAGTTATTCTTCCCAAAAATGGCTTTTACAAGTGATGTATTAATAACGTATCCACCTGATATTAGAATGATCTAAGATCATTAGTTACAACTTCATGTTCATTATCATCTGTGACTATTTAGCGAAACCCGCCGCTTAGCATCAATTAGCAACATTTGTTAGTAAACAACTTATTTATATCCCGATGTTCGTCTTAATTGAGAGTGCATTCAAATAAATGTTCGGTAAACACGGTTGTCATACAATTATTGCCGCAGCGCGGGATATGAATAGTAACAATTTAACACAACGTACAGTTAGAAACTTGCAGTAAGGGATTTGTTTCACAGAGATGCTACGGGAATAAGGAAGTAGCTATGACGCTTCTTTGTTTTTTATACTATCTTCAAAATTCTTGCAAAAGTTTTACAATTAATATTAAAATCGAATGAATTCTTAATTTTACACGTCTCACCTATAGCATATTATCTAGTAGTCACAAATCGACTTATTTTTTTCCTTAGAAGTACAAAGATGTTTCAAAACACTTAATTGAAATCAGAATTTGAATAAAGTTATTATTACTAACAGCAGCTAGTTTGCAGAATGCTACTAAAAGTTTCGTTTGTTTAACATTGCCCTAACGAACCGAAAATCTGGCGATTTTAGGCATCAGACGAACGGGGTAGGCATAGCTTTGGTGACAATCATAGGACTACATCGCCTGCCGTAAGTATTAAATGCCATATGCCAGACTGATTTATATTAAATTGGAAACACCTAGGTTAGAGCGGTTTCAGACTAGCGTTTTATACGTGCGTATAAGCCCTTTTGGAAAACGAGATTATACGCTCTTTTAAAAGTTAACGCTGGCGTCCCCGTATGGAAGGGCCTTAAGACTTCGCCCCGAGATACTTGTAGTAATAACCGCCATGACAGTAGTTAAATTGCTAGCTGCTCTTGGAATTACTTTTGTGTACTTTATAAAGATGTTAGAACGGTTAGGAAGTAATCTATAGCGAGATAGAATGTGCCGACTCAATATTGACGTTTAGAAAGGTAGGGTTGAATGTAGCCGTATTTTGCTTATACTAATATAATTAATATAACAACATTAAATGTAAAATTACAACCATTGTACCGAATTCATAAATGATACATTCCAATTTTAATTTATTTGTCATACAATTTCTGAAATGAGCACTCATTTTAAAAGGCATGAATAGTGTATTTTAAAAATAAATTCTTGGCTCCGTTCAATTTCTATGTTTTTTTATCTTGTCTTTAATATATTTGATGTAAAAGCAGTAAATTACTGTTACTATAAATATTGTTGTTTGTTTATTTTTTTGCATTAAGTAGGCTCCGAAACTACTGAACCGATTTGAAAATCTCTTTCACCTTTAGAATCTTACATTTTGCCTAATTTTTGATTTTTTGTTGTACCCTATCGAAGCCCTGGCCACTAGTTTTTAATATTTAAGTAAACACTCGATTACTTCTTCACAATAAACACACACTGGCGAATATGTACTTAAAGCTAGATTTGATTTTACGGGATATTACCCAAACAAAAAAAAGTTTATCTAAAGTTCACAGCCTCCTTGTCAGTGGTCGAATCCCGTTCCAATCTTGACCCTATTCCCGGTCCTGCGCCCGCGCCTGGTACTGAATGGGCCGTGTAATTCGTGTTTACATTTGCTGTCGAAGGAAGTTCAAGTAGAGGCGTAGTGGGACCAAGTTTAAAGTAAAAAAATCGGGAATGGTATTAAAAATATTGGGATTAAGCAATATGGTGCAGCTTAAATTACAAAAAAGTGTCTGAAGAAGACGTGCATTTTAATTTAAGAAAATTAAACATACGTTGTTTGCCTTTGTTTGTAACTCTTTATAAATCCTAAAAAAAAAGGTAAAAATACTGTTTACCTTTTTATCATACGCAAAAACTGTCTTCTGTAAATAAGCTCCTCATTTAAACGAAAATAAATAACTGAATTGGTAAACAAAACCGTCACTCACTACCAAGTATGCAGGAAATTTAAGTTTATTTCACCACTAAGGCTGTTTCCTTTCAAATGTGTGCAGTATTCTTATTTATTTATTTACTTGCTTTCCAAAATGTTACATATAGATGGTATTTTTTAAATTATTGACACAATTTTGAACCCTGCAATTTAGAGGAGAGGGTGACGCCATTCATTCATGATTTCATGAAATATACATTTAATTTTATAATTAATATTTTATTGATTAGTAACTTTTTATTTTAAAATAATATTTTCTTATCAGTTCAATGTAACTTCTGACCTTTCTTGATCTACTGACATCATATTGGTTAGTTTAATCCTTCGATCAACAGATGATTTGAGTCTAAGTATGATAAAATAGGTAGCGAAGGGTTTCGGTAACGATATATGGCATTTTATGTAGTGGTAAGCCTAACCACAATGAATACATGAGAATATTTTGAGCTAAAAAAGCCTATGAAAATGAAGACGTCTGGCAACAGTAGTACTACAAAATTTTTACCCGTTTGCTCTCATACAAAAATATTGAATGCAGGCAAATATTTCTGTAGAAGCAGTGTAATTAGTAAATTGTTTGCTTTAGTATAGTAGTCGGGCGAGTGAATATTTTGACAGATCTAGAATCTAGAAATAAAAACTAACTTGGATGGCTTCATCTAAAAATAAAATATTGAATTTGTTATTAAGTGCGTTTTCATTTATCATGGCCATTAGGGAATAAATTGAAACACTTAATAAGAAATAAATATCTTTGCTATGCTGTTATTTTGTGAATATTCGAATTTTAAGTTTCTTTTTATAATTAACAAAAGTAGGAATAGCAGAACACGTTACATTTTTCATATAACTAGACAATAAATCGTATTATTTTTAATCAATCCTTTTCATTTGATTAGAAATACCATTGTTTTTTTATGTACAGACAACCTAATCATGTCAGGTTACCACCACTTTATTTGAAATAAAATTCATCATATGAACTTTGTTCTGATATAAACTTTTATATCAGTCTCAAACCTTTTTTCTTCGGCATCATCATCGGTAGTGCCGGTACTTACCTATTACTCACTCAGGTTTTACTCAAACATAATTTCATATTTGAACAATATCTTTCTACTGCTTTTTAAGAAACCCAGGTAAACTAATATTTATATAGCGTTTGTTTAACTTTGCTTGCCAATATGTGAAGAGACAACGATCTATGCAAATATACAGTTATTACACAGATTGTTAATAAACGTGTGTTTGCTAAAAGAGATTGAAGGGTACCTGTTACATGGATACTTATATTCTAGCGCATGTAATTAAATATCAGTTGAAATTAAAGTCATAACATACCTACTCGTATGTCAAAGTAAATATAAGAAACATAAAAATTCAATGTTGGTATAGAAGTATTTTTTTCTAGTTTCTATTTTAAAATGTAAAATATAAGCATTGTAAAAATAGCGCCATCAGTATAATAAGTCTGTGAGTCTGATATACTGCATATTACGCAGACTAGAATATTAAGTTGCAGCAATTGGTCTCCATTCAAGAATTGACTATCCGGTTGGAGTAGACGGTCTAATAACTCTGTTTAACTTCCTAAATATTCCTTTCTTCATGATAGCAGTGCTAGCTTTCTACTGATTACGCCATCTGTGATAAACCTATGAGCTTATGATATGTTAGGCCATATATCGATTCGCAACAACAGTCTTTCATTGACAACGTAACATTCTTAAGCACATAAAACTTTTATTACTCTCGAGTGTCGTACCGGCCTCCGGGCTCCGATTCTGACATAAAAATAACGGCTATCGGCACTTAATAAACCACTTAAGACACTTATTAGAGTGTTATACACGGTCGTTTGATCGCTTTAATGCTAAGCTCGGATGCTTGCGCTTCTCGACGGAAATGTAGCGATTTAGGGTTGTATCCAAACACATTATCAAAGCTTTTAGGTATGTCATAAAAGGCCAGCGTATTTTCTATTTTAGTAAAATCAAATGCCATCGTGAATGTAGCCGATTGGGCGAATTTGAATGTCATTCTTATACACCTTCTAGGGCCTCTGTATTACAGCACATTATCTCTTCGACATAAATCTCAATCAACTGTTTATTGTACATAACACGAAAACTTAAAATTTCATATTTTAACGGAATTAATTCAGCAAATTTTCTTTTGCCAAGTTTGGGTTCTTTTCTGAAGGTTCAATTAGTGTAACAAGTAAACATCGTATGTTAGTGAAATGCTTTTGAATTTGTACTTTCTAAAAAAACTTTTTGGAACTAGGTAGCCCTAAGTGATCTCAGCTCCCAAACGTCTAATGGAGATGTCACATTGCGCAACCCGGTGAGAACCGTGTTTATCCACTGCAGGGTTGTGCCACGATGAAGTCGGTGAATCACTGGAAAATGTCTACTCGTAAGGTCCAGTAACTATTATCAGGTTCACTGCTGAGTAGTAGAATACCTAATAACAATCACGTAAAATACGTTTTTAACGTAACTTTGGTGAGTCAGTGTATGGAAATAAATTAATCAATTTAAAAAAATGTTCCAAAACTATATCTGTCTATTTCTTACTATTCAAGTACAGTAAGTTTTTATTAGAAGTTTAAAAGTTGGATTGTTTATCACTAATCGGTGCCAAACAAGTTTCTGGGCCCCTTGATGCTAAGCAGCTACCGCAGCCTACGGACATAACGACGCGTTGCCCATGCAAGAACCGATTAACTATTGTAGCTTCATCATCACCTCAGTGAATTGATATAAAAAAAATATATGAGATAGCTAACACCAAAAAGAAACAAGTAATTTCGACAGCCCTACTAGCTTTACCTTAATTGGTAAAAGTAAAGTAAATTGGACAAACACTGACAATCCCTTGTTTAAGCCCAATTGCCTCCGCTAAGTCGAAATTTAAACTGTTTCCAATACGTGTTTAAGAGGATTTAGTTAGCGCCTTAAAATTGGGCATGGTCAATGTACGGGCTTTAAGTTTACCTTTAGAGAGCCATAACATTCACCTTGCAAGTTGATCCCGAAGGGTCACAGCCAAGAAGAACACGCTATTATAATCCAACATAAGCTAAAAGAAAACATGGTAGAGCTTTATTTAACCAGAAATGACGCGCCCCACTACTTTTTTATGGCGTCCGTATTCAAAAATGTTAAATGAAGCCAATACACATACATCAAATTACATTGTATCCCTTTAGTGGCGAATTTCTGGTCGCACGTACTGTAGTGTTGCCACTCGACACGATAAGAAGAAGATAAGTACATTAAATAAATAAATATATTTAAAAAAAAATATCTGGGACAATTGGGTATGGGAACAATTTTTATAATTTTCTTTTTATATTTTTTATAAATACCTTTTACTATTTCAAGTACATAAGTAACTGATTTGAATATTTCGTTGATCTAGCCGGTAGTTAATTTTGTATGAATTTTTAAATATTGCGAACTCATGACGTCACAAATTCACTTAGTGTTCCCACATGTGTTTTTCCCCGATTCGTGGTAAATAAATAATGAGGAGAAAATAACTGATTGACAGCACTTACGGCTGAAACAAAGCTCGCCGTTCATCATGCAGCATCTCACGATAATGTGTGAAGTAGTCTTCAGATACAAATTATTTTGCCAAGTTCTGAAACTAAACCATACCTGAAAGGGTTGGGATTATAGCGAATGGCTATTTTAAGTCCTACCTACCCGTCTGGACAATGGGTGTAAATTAATGTACGTATTATTAAAAATAACTTGGGGAAAAATATTTTTTACTTTGCGGAATTTCAAATCTGCTATCTGACAACACCATTATTACCATGCAGGAGAATCACCTAGCTAAAAATCTCACTTATGATACAGATCACGTTATTTGATTGGTTGATGGAAAGATTTATCAACCAATCATGTGAAAAGACGGTTATACGACCCAATGGGTTGCAAATTGTGAGATGTCAATTTGATTACCGTCAAGAGTCCTTTAAGAACCATAATGTACTCTTTACGTACGTTGGCGAACTGGGGTCAATCATTTGACCCCAGTCTGCCACCGTATTTGATTAAAAATATCCTAGATCCTTTGCTTTTTAAAAAATGTTAAATATTTAAATGAGGTATAAAATACAAATACCTCGAAAAGATTTTCGATTTAGGATATGTTTGATTTTTGTTCCCATACCCGATTTACACCGAGATCGTCTGACCCTAAACTAAGCAGAGCTTGTACTAAATGGGTGTCAGAGACTGATAAACATACTTAAATATTTCTACACACATCAAAAGTGTCTAGGGATCAAGCATTTTTATGCGGATTTCTTGAGATTGAGATGTGGCTTTGTAATAAATTTATGATTTTATAAATTTATATGGATCCTTTTTGGTGCATTTCATAATTTGAAACAGGAACTGTCAATAAAATCCGAGTAAAAGATGAAAATCAGCTGTCAATATTTTCCCTATAAAAACATACAACGCATTGAAGACATTATTAGTGCTCCTGTTTCCCTACTACTGATTAAAACCAACGTTATTATGGAGCGGCGACGTCATTTAAGCAGGGAAGAAATGCTCAGAGCCGTGGGAATGATAGAAGCTGGTTCCCGGCAACGTACTGTGGCTTTAGCTCTGAATACAAGTCAGAGTGTTATCAGTCGACTTTGGACACGTTACCGAAGCACTGGTACCGTGGCTGAGCGCCATGGAGGACGGTATCGCTGCACCACACGGAGACAAGACCGATACATTCAAATCACAACTCGAAGAGCTCCAACAATAACCGCCATGATGTTAGCCGTGAGGCTTCATCACTCTTCAGGGAACTTAATTAGCGACCAAACAGTCAGAAACCGCTTGCATGAAGTGAACCTTCAATCCCGAAAACCGCTAAGGGTACCACCTATAGCAATGCACAATCGTAGGATTCAATATCAATGGGCTCTTGAACACAGAAATTGGGCAGAAGAACAATGGCGTTTCGTGTGCTTTTCTGATGAGTCTCGTTTTGGTATGAGACCGGATAGAAGACGTATACGACACTGGAGAACCCCTGGACGCCAACAGCGATTAAAATCCTGCCAGGAAGTCCATCCTTATAGTGGTGGCACCATCATGGTATGGGCGGGTATTTGGATCGGCGGAAGAACTGAGTTGATTTGGATCAGAGGCAACCTCAACGCTCAAATTTATGCTGAGACGATTGTATCAGACGTCATCGTTCCTCTACAAGTGCAAATCGGTCCCTTATTTCAGTTAATGCATGATAATGCACGACCGCACACCGCAAGAGTTGTAAGACAGACTCTCGCCGCAGCTAACATCAATGTCCTGCCCTGGCCTGCTCAGTCGCCAGACTTGAACCCGATTGAGCATGCATGGGATATGCTACAGAGAAGAGCTCTGCCGAATATGGAGGGTATCCAGTCGCAAGAAGACCTTTTTTTGTTGTTGCAACGAACATGGGCGGCCATTCCACAGCGTGATTGGGATGAACTCATTTTGAGTATGCCAAACCGATGTTCTTGTGTTGTTAGTGTTCGCGGTAGAAACACGGATTATTAATTGTTTAAGTTACCCAATAAAATTTTAAAGAAAACTGTTATTTGAGTCTTTTTTTCGAACTTTAATGTTAGTGGTTCAAATGTCAAAAATCCCTTTATTAGGAAAATGGCAAATTTCTTTATTAATTTCTTTATTAAACCAAGGTGACTTGGTTTATCGTTACTGTAGACAAACGAAAACACTTTATTTGATGAATCCTTAAAGAAAATTTTAATTAATATCAATCAGGCGAAAAGTTATTGCAAAAATATATGTTGATCCCTAGACACTTTTGATGTGTGTAAATACATACTTAAATATTTCTAAATACATACTTAAATAGATAATAACACTCGGACAAACAACAAACACAATTATAGCGATGATTTGATTTCAATGGAGGCCTTTGCTCAGCAGTGGGACAGTAATTACTTTACTTCAGGTTTGCGTGAGTGCGGTGGAGGGGCGCTTCAGATTAGACAAGCTCTAATGACATTAGCACCTGATTAATCAAGCGACGTATAATATTAATCCCATACATTTGAAGGCATACCAGTAACGTAAAGACGACACAACGCTAGTAGCATGCTGGTTGGTGAATTTTGATGAATTCTGGCTATGAGATAGACAACACCTTGTGAAAGAATATAAACTATTTTTTGTTGCAAAATGGACCCCATAGCGACATGGCTAGTTGCTTGCTCCTGTTTTCTTAACAAGTTTAAAAATCGAATTGCCATTTATGTTAAAAGTTTATGTGTGTCTATTCTGTGTCATCGATTTCCGATTTAAATCTTTCCTGTTGTTGTTTTAAAAAATAATTCTTTACTTTTCAGGGCTGCTGCATTAATACAATTAGCAATGTTCACCACTGCATTAAATGTTACAAGCAGTACATCATTGGTAAGGAAACTATTGATCTAAAATTACTTTTTTTTTTGCCATAGGTATAGAGGCGTTTATTTCAACCTTTACATTTTACATAAGGGCACCTTATGATGCTGATATCATTTTTTCAATGGTTTTGTGAAGGTTGATGTGAACGCCTCTGTACATAATGAATCAGTTGAATGTTGCTAATTTATAATTGTATCATATCTGTGTAAAAATCCAATTTTATTTAAATGTTACGACACTGCAGCTGCTGTGAAAAAAACAATTTAGTCTTTCTCTGAAGATTCATTTGGTATACCAGCCTCTTTCTAGATCTTTTGGGCGTTTACAGCCACCAAATCCACCTCGATAAAACTAACTTAAACCTATCTTTAAAAAATATTGTACTGACGTTACTTTTCGACTGGCCTATTGGCATTGGCACAACAGGTAGACGGCCCCGCTTTTAGCGCTGGAGGTCAAAGGTTCAATTCCCGCCCAAGACAAATATCTATAGAACTCACACTTGTTTGTTTTGTGATTTGTTTCTATCATTTTTGTATGTTTAAAGAAATATTTCAGCATGATTATCAGTCTTTGACACCCATATTTGTTTATTTCAGGAGGTGGAAGAAACCGGCGCGTACGCATGGAGCTCTTGGGGCACCTGGACCGCTTGCTCCAAGAGCTGTGGGGGAGGCGTGGCGGTGCAGGAGAGACAGTGCTTGCCTAGGTAAACCTGAAGCTAACAAGTTTATATCTAAAAAAATAGGAATTCGATTATCCATTGACGAAAAATATCGGCTTGCAATATTAAAATATAGGTACTGAAGTAATTTACCGAACCTGTGGTCTCGTTAGCTCCGTTTGAAGAGTCAAAGATCGGATTCAGTCTCACCTGATATCTAGACTCGATTGAATTTTACTAGTATTTCCGTCTTCCGAGACTGTAGTTCTGCTGACTACAATAATCTGGAATAAGAGAGACTATGAGAAAATAGTTTAAGAATTCAAGAAAAGAGGACTTAACTAGAACTATGTTTTATCGCAAACCTACATCAGTATGTTAACATGAGTTTGTGTCACGTGAACAAAGTTAGTTTTTCTGGTCCGCACCGCTAGGGAATGGAACGCTCTCCCTGCGTCTGTGTTTCCGGATACTTACAACCTTGGTATCTTCAAGGCCAGAATGAATAGGCATTTTCTGGGTAAGCGTGTACCACCATCGGCCTCGTCATCGCTTACCACCAGGCGAGACTGAGGCCAAACGCAAACCCATTTAAAAAAAAAACCTTTGGTATTATTTAGTATGAAACTTTAGATTTTAACAATTATTTTTGTACTGTATATATTACATTAAGATGCTTATTATACACAAATAAATCTTACAGAATATCACATCTTAGGTGATAGGTTTTTTGACACATTCGTTATACAGAAACAACATTAATCATTTAAGGACTCTTGTAATTGACTAAATCGATGATCAATTATAATAATAATAATATTGACAAAATATTTAATTGCAAATTGAACCACAATGAAAACAAGAATGATATGTTAGATTTAGGCATGTTGTTTATTTATACTAGTAAAACTTTTTGAAAGAAAAGTCTAGCAGGTAACTTTGGAAATAGTTATTAACGAAATATCGGTACAACTTTTCTGCGTTGTAGGTAGTCGTGTGAGTGCTTACATGCAGCACCTTAAGATAAACAAGACACTTAAAAGGAACTACATCCAGAAAGATTAAAAACTATTTTGACGACACGATTGGCGTAGTGCGCTGTAGCACGGTTTCTCGCCTCGATTTCCGTAGTGTCCCGGGTTCGATTTCCGGTCGGGTCAATTCAGGAAACGATCTTTTCTGATTTGACTCGGGTCTGGGTGTGCTGGGAGACTCCCCTGGTTTATTTCCTTGTGTGGTACCTCGTAACATAGGGATAAGAATCCCTATTTCGAGACTATTACAAGAGGTGTGTTGTTTGGCGCATATTTATTATTTATTTAATTATTTATTAGGTATAATTCAGTTTTTTTAGTAAAGGATTAACACAACTTTCAACAAAACTTTGTAATAGTCCGAGCAGTACTAAACCACTCATAATATATAGCTTTATAAACACCTGACTACATATTCCAGTCTGCGATATTTATTTCATCAGTTTCCATAATTAAAACACCTCCCATCGCATCGCTCCAAGGCGTCGGTTAATACTTTTTAAACTTTGTAAGATATTAAACTGAATATAAAAGCGAAAATTGTAAACACCGTTTATCTGGCCATTACAACGATTCGCTCAAGGCCCTTCACACCTCACGATATTCCGTAACTTCGACGGTAAAGCCATCTTAATTATTAAGTAGACCAAATTAAACTGGCTATCGTCTGATTTATTATTAGATAAGTAATAATAACTTTCGTTATTTTATACTTTCGCTGCTCATCCAAATTATGTCTTGGCAGAAGCTATTAAAATTAGAAACCTTAATTAAATAAATAAATATCTGGGACAATTCACACGAAGATCATCTGACCCCAAACTAAGCAGAGCTTGTAATATGGGCGTCAGAGACTTAAATATTTCTAAATACATACTTAAATAGATAATAACACCCAGACACACAACAAATATAAATGTTCGTCACACAAATATTTGTCATGGGTGGGGATCGATCCCACGACCTCCGACGCTAAAGGCAGGATCGCTGCCATTGCGCCAACAGGCCAGTCAAAAAATTAGATTGCTTATTATTATTCAAAACAAAGTGGTAACCCAAAAACTTAACTAGGTACTTTTGCTACTAGCGCTAACATACATTTTTTTTGCTATTATTTTTTGAAGTTAAATGTTTCATGCAGCTGGTCATTTTATTTCAGGAATCTGGTAGAGGAACGTATTTGTTGTTTTTGTCATGATCGACATTTGTATAAAAATCAATGTCAAACAAGAAAATAGACTAACCTGGCGTTGTACAATGTGAAAGTCTATGTCCCCGTATCCACAAACGCTTATCAAAAATTGAGGACACCTCAAATTGATGCTCCTCAGCTTCGATTGACGTTTGTGGATTCGGGCGTATGTACCAATCAGGCATTCGCCTGAAATCAAACTCAACAGTGAACAAAATCTAATGGAAAATCAGAGATTTATAAAATGTAATAATTTTTTATGCAGTTGATAGAATTTGGGATTATAGGATTTTTATAAACGTTACGTTTTTACCACTTCTCTCACCTGACCTCAGCTAGACTTTGAGCCTATCAAATCACTTACACTCCGGCGAGTGTAAAGTGTCTCCCAGGTCATAGGCTAAAGACTCGCGACCCTCGTACGGTTTTGCTCTAAGCGAGCCGCGGGTAACAAGCTGTTATTGTGGACGCACTGACGGACGGTTAATGAGCCGGCGATTACTGGCTTTGCTTTCGAAAAGAATTCGTATGAGAAGGTTCTTGAGGTATTCATGTTGAAGTGCTTGTGGGGGCAATGGTTGGCCCTATGCGCTAAGAGTCGCAGTGTTGCCATGTAATTTGTTTTGAAATAAGAGGCAGCTAATAACAGGAAGAAGGTTTTTGCCGTCAAGTAATTTTATAGATTAGTTTTTATGGAGTAACAGTCGATATTCCTTACATCTGTTAATCTTAAAATTCTTGATTGAAAGTACTTACTGGCTTAGAAATTTGTGTAATATGTATTTACACATTCAATAACTCGCTCAAGGGTGAATGGTGACTTGTCCCCAGACCTGTCAAAATCGGTATCCCAAGCAAATGAGTCTCAAACCAGCCAGCTCACAATCACACTTACAATAAAATTGACGACACCATTGGCATAGCGCGCGTTCTCGCCTTGACTTACGTAGTGTCCCGGGTGCGATGCCTGGTCGTGTCAATTCAGGAAACGATCTTTTCTAAATTGGCTCAGGTCTGGGTGTGCTGGGAGAAGCCCTTATCTTAATTCCTTGTCTGGTACCTCGTAACACAGGGGTATTTATCCCTATTAGAGACCATGACTATTCTGTTATTCGAACGACAAGTGGTGTGTGTGGTCTGGAAAAATACCCGGTCTATATTGATAAAATTCTGAAACATAATTTTTCCGACACTCTAATTTTAACCTTGAATATTCGGGTAGAGCAGTCACTAGCCTGAAACCTTTGGTTATAATCAACCTCCACATATTTTGCTCGTCGATCAATTATTCACCTCACAGAAAACAATATTTACTACTTTAATTATATCTACTAGATAAAGACCTACACGACAGATCGTTCAACCGATACAAACAATCCACCGATTTGTAAGAGCTCGAAGCGCAGATAGGAGACCGCCGACGGCAACCCGACTAATTAAGAGCGACGGGGTTTTGATTAGCTATTTATCTACCTAACAGCGTTCCCTATCTGGCCGCATTAATCCTGATCCTCGGACGGCCGATTATCTCTAGCGTATTCATTTGTACGTAAATAGCTGAGCTTTGGTACCACTTAGGGTTACCAACGTTTGTTTATTAAAGAAATGTTTTCAAATAATATTTTTTGTTTAGAAGAATTTAGGTAAAGTCTACCGAATATACTGTAGACGCAATAGTAGGCGATCCTGCCTTAGCGCTAAAGGGTTGCAAGGCCCCACCTAGGCCAAACAATCATCTCATGATTAAGGTATTGGTTATGTGTATGGGTGTAAGTGTACTGTTTATTTGATTGAGAAATATAAGTAGATATGTTCAGCCATCATTGATATTGTATGCTGTACAAGCTTACTTCGTTTGTTGTCAGATGATAATTTTGTATAATGTTCCTGATATCTATTTATGAATGTTTTAAGTTTTGATTTAAATATATTATTTTTTAAATACTCCCTGCGTTTGGATAACTACTTATTATGGATGGGTAATGTCATAAAATGTAGAGATCACTAACTACTCTATGACTCGCAGTGGGGCAGTACGGCGAAAGGTTCTAATGCCAAAAGGAGAGAAATAATCCAAAATATTTAGGAATTCTATTCTTAGTTTTATTCAAAGTTATTCTAGCTACATTACGAGTTTAGGGCCAGAATAAGTGCGCTTTCACATATAGGCGACTTTAGCAGCGCGTGCGACAGTCGCGCTGCTGATAATTTCATACTATAAACGACACATTCAGTAGGCGCAGAGTTGGTGTTGTTAGCAAAAGTTTTTGTTGACGGACAGCAAAATGAGCGAGTTCGACACCGAAAGATTCATTATTGCGTGGATTGCTCAAACTCAAATATCTTTATTTAGATAGACTTAATCAGTACTTTTAAATAGTCAAAAAATATACTAAATAATAGACATAAATACTATAATAATATGAATATATAAATAAACAGTATACAAACCTAATGCCACTCTACCACCGCGTCGGAGAAGTTGATTCTTACTGAGAAGACCCGGCGAGAAACTCAGTAGTTGCTCTTTTAAACTTGTTGCGGTTTTACAATGTAGGGCCTGCACCGCACTAATCTAAGTGCTGTCGCGGCGCTGTTTTTATAATGTAATGTTATCCGCTGTTGCCGCGCTGCTGACGCCCGCCTAATGTGAAAGCGGTCTAAGGGTCAACCCTAGAATTAACGGTGCCGTGGATCACTTTATTGTTATAAATGATGACACAGGATTGGTTATGGCCAGTGGAGTCCCTATTATGTGCCGGGAATGTGGACATGGCCAACAAACAGGCCTAGATTGGCATCCCCGTTAGAAATTCATATAATCTCGTGTATTGGCCCTTCATTCTGTAATTATTTAATTTCCTTATCAGTACTCTTACGCTGAGAGGAAATTCTTGTATTATGTTAGAAATAATCACCTTTTGCCTACTTCTTATGGCGTTGAGATTAGTGAATTCACTTTTATAGATTTTATTGTCAAGAGATTGGTTTTGTTTGGTAAATTCGACAAGGCGTGGGCTATTAAACTGATAAGCATAATAAGGTAGTTAGTTACCTATATTAACTAGCGAAACCTACAAACAACACAGCTTGTCTAAACATATAATGAATAAAAAAAAACTATTGTTAAAGCTTTCATGAACAAATATGTTTTTTATGTTCTGTAATTCATCATCAGTGCTAGAACTATTTTTTTCCTAATGTAAAGAAAACTTTTGTGTCACTTAAGCAACTACGAAACTTAAATCCAAGTGTCCTAAGTGGAATTTAATGCACATTTTAAATTGAAGTACTCTGATTACGAAGTTAGTAATGTGACATTCGTAAAACACGATACCTGCATTAAACCTCAATGCAAAATATACAACCATGAAAGATAAAAGCTTCATGTATTTATTTATAACAGCTAATAATAGCAAACATTATCTTTCGTAGTTGAGATGTTTATGGTACTTATTCGACGGCAATTTGATTTTAATTCATCTCACCAGAATCTTAAATTGTAGGCCAAGTTATGATTAGAAATTATCTCTAACAGATATTTTGTGAATAGCTGAAAATTAGTTCGTGAATTCACTTTTATGGATTTTATTGTCAAGAGATTGGTTTTGTTTGGTAACTTCGACAAGGCGTGGGCTATTAAACTGATAAGCATAATAAGCAAGTCAGATTTAGCCCGTGTTCTTGCCGACACGAAAGAAGAAGAAGAAGAAGAAGTTCGTGAAAAACCTTTAAATAAGAAAAGTCATTATTTAAATAAATACAAATAAAATATTGAATACCTACGGACATAATTGTCAAAAATAACAAAAAATTATAAAATAATTATGTCATAGTCTTAGGTGCTGATTTTTTAGGAGCAGTTTTTGCTATATTTAATTGTAGACAATGATTCAAAGTTGTACTTATTTATTTCCCTTATATCAAAATTGATTTATTCTAAGGTTTCAATTTCTATTTGGTAAATATTTTAAGATCTTTGCTCTCCACTACCAAGCGTCTCACTCCACTTCATGCTTCTTCATAAACCATTTTATTGCGTGTTAGATGTCTTCCATTTACGACTCAATAATAGTGTCCAAATAAATTATATCAGTACACTCGCATGAAAAACATGCTCATTAAAGTATCCTGCTGATACCGGCCGAGAAACATCCTGGACAAATTAGGAGCATCGTCATTTGTCATGACGCGGTACTATGAAATATGGACAGTATACACATTTCATTAGATGGGCAATAAAGCGCGTATGAGTTATGACTTTTACTCATTTGTTGGGTTGGATACTTTGAAAGCTCTTTGAATCACCGATTACACGTTCGAGTATGAGGAAGTTTCGGTTAATTTATTAATGGGAGGGATTAATTTAGTAAGAGGTGAATTAGGTTGCGTTTACGTCTGGTAAAGTAAAAGTAAAAAGTAAAAAATATCTTTATTCATATAGACTTATAAAAAGTACTTATGACATGTCATGTACAAAAAAAAATTTATAGCAAAAATATACTGAATAAAAATAAACTTACATAAAATAATACTATGATAGTTCATATCATAATTAAATATAATGTGACTCTACCTCCGGTTCGGAGGTTGTTTCCGATCGAGAAGACTACGGCAAGAAACTCGATGGTTACTCTTTTCAATCTTGTTTTTATACACAAAAATTGAATTGACAGAGTAAAGTCATAACAAAAAAGTGTGCAGAGGAGCAGATTATACCTAAGATGACCAAATTGTGGTGAATGGTGAAGTGAAGAAGAGTTACTTTTAAAAGACATGCCAAGGTTTCCAAAATGCAGTAATTCAAACGACTATTAAAATAATAACCAATTTTATGAACTTGCAATAAATAAAATAACATCTTTAAAGCCCAATGGTGCAATAACCCAAAAATAGCCAAAATGTAGTACCGACATTGTTAATAGGGACCGGCGAAATATGGTAAACACTGATTGATTTTAAGGTAAATCTCTAATTGTGATCTTTAATTAAAATCTTACGCTATGTCAACACATACACTCAAGGCGCCACAAACAGGACAAATGAGAGGCTCGCCTAAATGCTTTGATCACGGTGCAAGTATGGGCACCAAGTGGAACCAATCGTCAGAATATGAATATTCAAATACTGGACTTTCAATTAATGTTAAAGTCCTGTTACACGACTAAGGAGGCTCATTTTGTAAACGGGGATACGATTAGTAAGTACTTATTACTTGAGAAGTAGTTTAAGGTTCGACGCGGAATTAGGAGAAATTTAACTAACCTGCGCCATTTTAGAAAATAATACTTCCCTAGAGCAATAAATCATTTTTTCAACACACTTGCTCATAAAGTGGCTCTAATTCCACCGCGATTAGGCACATAATGACATCAAACTGTGACTTTTTCATTGCTATTATTCATGATGAGTTTTAGAGTTTTTTTATTTTATGGTATTTTTGTTCTTAAAAAAGTTTCGAAACAAAAAAGATCGTGTTCAATAGTAGGTACAGATAAATAATTGTTCCTATTGCTTGCTCATTTCATGCAACTTCGTATTTAAATAGATAATTTCAACTTGTACGTGTTTATTATTGAAATTTCACTCAAATATAACTTTTGTTTGTTTTGTAATAAAGAAAACTTGAAATTACCCATTTTGTACGTGGCTAAAACGCTATCCGCGAAAAGCCAAAAAAACTCATTATTTTAGTCTATGGCCGATCGCCATTGTGGGATGCGCGCGCATAGGGAAACCGATTATTTTTTTCCGCCATTGCGAAAATTTTTTCACAACTCGTTTTCACTGTTGAAATTCAGTATTATTTTCTTCACAAGTGTGTTGAAAAACGTCGTATGATACACGTGTGTATGTATTGATGATTACCGCCCTCGGCTCTCTTAAGGCCCTCACCTTACGGCTCGAGTCTCAATGGCGCCTCAGCGGTAATCACCAACATTACACACTTGTACCATAATGTACTATATTATCCCTACTTACCTGGTGATTATCAAAAGTCTTACAATAACGATATGGCATGTGTGATAAAGTAACTATAATAAGTGAAAAGTTCATTATTTCAATTGACTTTAATTTTATGGTTTTCATACAAAAAATACTGACTATTCGAAAAATTTTTAGCTAATTTTCTCAAAAAATTTTACTCAGCTATTCGGGCCACAAGTTGGCAATCGGCAGGCCGCGCGTTGGCCACCCTTGCTTTAGGTCTTTAAGGCCCGAACCCAGAAACGACAGTCAATATACTCGTAAGTAAAGAGGATACAGAAGCGCCGTTTTCTATACAAACATAGTCCCCTGTTGCCTCCCTGGATTTTGCTAGTAGAGAAATATTTTTTACCCCAAAAATCTATTGGTGCTATTGGCATATCCTTATGTATTACTTTTTTTAATAAATTAATTACTAATAGAGATATGAACCTTCAAAAATCTAAAAAAATGGCCAGATTTTTCGCTGTGTTCAAACATCCAGAAAATTGATTTGACTATATTATTTCAAAAAAGGAAAACATAAGAACACGGTCACAGTCCTTTTTTAATTTTAAATGAAAAAAGTAACGAAATCGGTCAACTTTTCGAAAAGGGATTAGGAGACTACGAAACGTCGATTTTGTGTACTATATGTAGGTAATTTCGGTCCCATTTGCATCTGTATCTACCGCACTCCGCGAGGCGCTCGAGGTTTGCATCTTTCAAATCTCTTGAACGTGCTCTGTCCTGAAGCAAACCTCAAATGTATACCTGTCCCCTTCATATCTACTGGCATGTGACAGGACAGCATCAATTTAAAGAGAGCTCAAACTTGACTGACGTTTCTGGATTCGGGCGTAAGAAGATCATAAAACCAAGCGATTCTTGGTTTTTGACTGGCCTGTTGGCGCAAATCTCGCCCCTTGGCTCTTGTCTTCCGTGGGTTTGCTTTGATCCCAGCCCAGGGCAAACATTTGTATTAGATTCAGACATATGCACAAGTTTATCAGTGTCTGCCATCCACCGCACAAGTTCTGGTTAGTCCAGGGTCACATAATCTTGCTTCAGGCTGTCGCAGATAATTATTAAATTAGTTAATGTTTGTTGCAGAACGAGGAATCCAGCCACCAACGCCACTCTCCCGGCTCCAGTGATCACGGTTAGGGTGACGAGGCAGGCCCGGGACTGCCTAGGCGTCGCCAGGAGATATCACGAGTGTAATACAGCTGTGAGAATACATCGCATCATAATATGCATTCGATTTAATAAATAAAGTCATACAGAAGTCTCACTGTCTGCCCTCAACTACCAGCTGGTACAAGTCTTACTTCAATTAAAGTTAAACTTTTAAATTAGACTAAATGTATGAATAAATATGCGCCAGACAACACACCACTCCTCATGGTCTCGAAGTAAGGATAAATATCCTTGTGTTACGAGGTACCAGACAAGGAATTAAGCCTGGAGCGTCTACCAGCACACCCAGACCCGAGTCAATTCAGAAAAAATCATTTCCTGAATTGACCCGATCGGGAACCGAACCCGGGACACCACGCAAATCAAGGCGTAAAACCGTGCCACAGCGCACTGCGCCACCGTGTCGTCAATGTATGTAGGCAATGTGAAGTTTAAACTAAATTGAAAAATGAATCTTCAAATTCCCGTATTTTTTTAATTTCCATTTTATTTTTTATGCCGCTACATGTATGTACGAGGGCGGGTCAATAAGTCCGTGACTTTTTGAATTTCTGACCTCTTTACTGACAAAGCAACACTACTCCTGTCAACAGGCATCTGTCAGTTGACTCCTATCAAAATTTGAACTTGCTGCGTCAGTTAGTTTGTGTTTGACAGCTATCTTCATCAGACTATTACTGGGTAATTTGAGGAAAAAATGAAAAAAAGTGAATTTCGTGTACTTAATAAGCATTATTTTTTGCGAAAAAAAACCACTACCGAGACCAAGGCTAAGCTTGATAAATACTATGGGGACTTTGCACCATCGATTTCAATGGTAAAAAAGTGGTTTACTGAATTTCGTTGTGGCCGTACAAGCACTGAAGATGCCGAACGTCCTGGACGCCCAGTTGAGGTCTCTACACCCGAAACAATCGAAAAAATTCACGATATGGTGTTGGCCGACCGAAGATTGAAAGTGCAAGAGATTGTGGAAGCCGTAGGGATCTCGCATGGCTCAGTGGTTTCAATTTTGAATGATCACTTGAGCATGAAAAAGCTTTCCGCAAGATGGGTGCCGCGTTTGCTCACAGTCGACCACAAACGCAATCGTGTAACAACTTCACAGGAAGGTTTGGCGTTGTTTATTTAGAATACGTACACAGACAGATTACCATCGTTACATGGCTTTATATAATATTTTGTACACAATAGGCTAGACAATAATCCAAAAAGTGTGTACACAGCATGATTAATTGTTATTTCCTAAGGACGGTTTTAAAATACAGCTAAAAGATAATAATCAAAAGTAAAGAGGTAAAAACTAAAAGTAAAAATGGATGTAATCGCAATATGGAGGAGTTTTTGCGCCGTTTTGTAACCGTGGACGAAACATGGATCCATCACAACACACCAGAGACCAAACAACAGTCAAAACAGTGGGTTTCTAAGGGTGAATCGGCGCCAAAGAAGGCCAAGGGGGGTTTGTCAGCCAATAAAGTTATGGCGACTGTTTTTTGGGATGCACGTGGGCGACTGTTTTTTGGGATCCACATTGACTACCTTCAAAAGGGAAGAACAATCAATGGGGAATATTATGCCAACTTATTGGACCGCATCAAGGACGATTTGAAAAATAACCGACCTCATTTGGCCAAGAAAAAAGTTCTTTTCCACCAAGACAATGCAAGGGTGCACACATGTGCAGTTGCCATGGCAAAAATCCATGAATTGGGCTATGAATTGCTCCCTCATCCGCCCTATTCTCCAGATTTGGCTCCGAGTGACTACTTCTTGTTCCCAAACCTGAAGACATGGCTTGGTGGAAAAAGATTTGACTCCAATGATGAAGTCATCTCGCAAACAAAGCCCTATTTTGAGGACCTTGACAAATCATATTTTTTGGAAGGGATAAAAAAATTGGAGAAGCGTTAGACAAAGTGTATAGAGCTCAAGGGAGACTACGTTGAAAAATAAAATGATTTATTTATCAAAAAATCTGTGTTTTATTCTAAAAGTCGGGTCAATAACCCGTCCTCGTATGTACTTTACGATATCGGTTTTACCTCTAAAATACAAAGACAGTGGCCAACTAAATAGGCCAGTAGAATAAAACAAACGAAATATTCAAATCCGATTTAAACCCTACAAAAGGTTAGAGGTAGTGTGTTCCCACCGTTTAGGTATGCACAACTCCCATGGCGGGGAAAACCTAGGATAGTCATAATATTGGGAAGCAAAAGAAGCCATTAAAACAATAAAACCATTTGCAGGATTTGAATCAAACAGGATTTAAAAGCGACAATTTTAAATGTCATGTTTTTTAAAATTTCCTTAACGCATCGTTAAAAAACTCCACCACTGATGTGGTCAATATTTAGTTTACTGCGGCAACTTGTATGGGATTTCTAGTTCCATTACTATTTACTAGAGTCACTGTACCCAAATCCCATACGAAAATACTTTAGCATAATACTTCTACCCTATTTGACTAAGTAAATATTTCACTAATTCTACTAATCACAAATAGAACCTGGATCTTCGCCGTAATATTAATAATACCCGTAACCATGAACTCGCCGCTGCAATAAAATTGGGAAATAAATAGTCATTCACCTACGACAGGTCTAATGTACCCGAAAGTAATAACGCATGATTTGCTCAATTGATTTGCTGTGAGCGCAGGTTTGGCCGTCACTAGTCGCTACGAACATAAAACGATATGGATGATACAAATGTATGTACTTCGCATTACAAACCATGAGTTTCCGTCATATAAACTACGGTAGTTGACTTCAGAACCAAAAATGACATACAAATATGTCTCTCTCTGACACATAAATTTTTTCTTGTTTTTGCTTCCGCTTTGGTTATTCCCCCCAAATTTTATGTTAAGCCTTTATGTTCTTTAAGTACCCATTTTTTAAGTTTCTTTAAGTGCATCCTACCTGCACTGGCCTGGTGACCTGTAACACAGGTTTGGTTTAAACCTATTTCAGGCACCAGCCTCTCACACCTTAGGCTTATTATTTTAATTAGATAAATACCTACATTTAATTTATTATATACTCACGTAAGTATATACTCAAGTGCTATATTTAAGGTCCTATTGTGAAGAGGAAATAAATATTTCATTCATTCATTCATATTTCATTCATTCTTCTGTTACTTACTTATTTATTTATTTTACTTATTTATCTGGCGCATATTTATTCATTTCTAATCAGAAGGGTCGCTCTGTACGGAAGTCCCACACAAAAACGTCAACGCGCACGCTAGCGGCTGTCATTGACTGGCCTGTTGGCGAAATGGCAGTTCTGGCAATCGTGCCTTTAACGCCGGAGGTCGTGGGTTCGATCCCTACCCGTGACAAACATTGGCGTGACGAACATTTGTGTTTGTTGTGTGTTGAGTGTTACGAGTATTATCCATGTTTGTATTTAGAAATATTTGAGTATGTTCATCAGTCTCTGACATCCATAGTAGCTCGGTTCAGTTTGGGGTCAGATGATCTTGGTGTAAATTGTCCCACACTATTATTTAGATATTTATTTATCGAATTACCATGCTTGCTTACAGTTACTGACCAAAACACAAGCAGGTCACACACACATACAATAATATTACATTACAGTGAAAACCAAATTACAAAATAAAATTAAAATACTCCAAATATGAAACTAGAGAAACAAAAATTACAACGAAAACATACAATAACGATTAGAATTAGAAAATACACAGAATTATTGATAATGTCAGATTACAGATTACCTCCAATGTCAAATAGATAAACCCTAATTTATTTATATTTTACTGAAATTACATAACAACAACGAAATTCAAAAAAAAATAAAATAATCTAAAATTTAAATGAAAAATCTGCTTTTCCCTCACCAAAGTAATGCTCAAATCTGTAGCATTACAGTTTGCGCACTGTAATGCGCGGTTCTGCTCCCTCACTGATGTAATGCTCGACTCTGTAACGTTACATTACAGGAAAATGCTCTAGGTTGGTGAGGGACCACCCTACATTTATCATTACTCTACCTATGAATATGATTGAAATCTTTTATGAAATTGAGAATTCCTGGGTGTAAGACAAAGTGACTTTCGTTATTTATTCTTATTTATGTCTTTGGCTGACGCTGAGTCCTGCACATAAATGGGATCTGATTTACGACAGGGAGTCATTATGTTTCCGTGATCAGATTTGTTCTGGAATCATGAATGCGGCTGAATTTTGAACAAGTTTTGTAGGGTTTGTAGGTAGGTACTAGGTGTTGAGAACCGTAATTACGTATTTTATGATATATTAATAAAGTGTATTAACCTTCATGAAAGATTGTTTCCTTGAATTAACAATGTTATGTTTTTATTTGTCTCAGCGATAGTTTGCAATGGTTGAAATTTAAAAACAAAATAAGGTTACTAACACGTTTGAAATCTAATCTGGGAGGCGCCGCGCATGCCTAATTTGTGCTGGGAGTAAGTAACATATTTATTTTCCTTTTAGCCATGTCCCAAAGGCGAAACTGACATTCGGGCGGAACAGTGTGCAGTCTACGACCGGAGACCATTTCGGGGGCGCTTCTACACGTGGGTGCCTTACATCGACGGTGAGTACGACGATATGTAAGGCATAGATTATGGAATACTACTTGCAATGTAATGCTTAATAAGACAAAGGAAATTGAAGTGAGAAATCAACCCCCTTTATTTATGAAGCTCGCAACCATGATAAAAATTATAAAAGTGTACAATAAAAAAAAGTTTCTGATGATAACTAATAACAGGCCATGCACATAAAATTAAAAAATACTAAAAATAAATACCATGGATTTTGTAATTAAATGGTTTTTGCAAAAAAACATTTTTATTTTTTCTAATTTCTTACAATAAATATAAAATTTCTAAATTTTTGGCCTCATTTCCCTATTTTTTATTATTTTAAGTAAATTTACGTTGTATTAGCTGTCATATGATATAAATACCATGTTCGTAACCCAATTATAACATTTTAATTTAGCGCATAAAGAAGACCCTTGCGCGTACTTAAACACACTTTTTTGTAAGTTATTAAAAACGGGAGCGGCTTTTGGTGCAAGAGTAGGCAGGTGAAACGGAAATATAAAATAAATTGTCAATTGTGCGAAACTACGCGCATCTTCTTTATGCGCTGATTTAAAATGTAGTTATTGGGTTACGAACATGGTATTTATACCATATGAAAGCTCTTACGATGTTAATTTATTTAAACTTGAAAAATAATAGGATAAATATTTAGAAATTTTATGATTATTGTAAAAAAATCCGGAAAATAATAATGATTTTCTGAAAACATCATTGAATTAGAAATCTATTTTATTAATTTTTTCGAAGATTTTCATTTCTGTTATTAGTGGTCATCGCAACTTTGTTTCATTGCGATAAGGTATTTAGTTTCAAAGTAATAACATTATTTCTGCATACTCAACTACAAATGCTTTTTTAAAATGTCCATTAAGAATAATAAATAAAAGCTGGATTTTTTAAAATAATTTTGCTATCAACAAAATTTAATATAGTTTCCTACTTTTTAATATGTGCACTTTATAGAGACTCACACTGTTTAAAACCCCGCCCTCTTTACCAAATCATGTCAACGAATTGTCAAACAATATAAAGGCCGACACGAACCAAACTTATAAATATGGGCGCCGTCATTATACAAAATGTCATTTTACAATGGAATTAGTATAATCTAACTAACTTATTCTAATGCGAAGTATGATAAATATGTTTTCGTGACTCCCAAGTCGTTATATCTTGGAATAACACAAAGAATACCGTAAATTAATCACAGATAATAGACATTGAATAACTTTGTAATTAATATAGGAATTAATTTGATTTTGATTACGTATTTACTGTTCATTTCACACTCGTCTAGCCAATAATTTAAGTTGTTTGATGTAAATTATTAAAATTGATGTAATCCCTATGCTAGAAGAGGATATTTATTTACATCACTGTAAGTAAATAGCTTAACTAGTAGCTGTAGAGTTCTAAATTATCGTAATTACACACTCGATGCAAATCCTGTTAGTATATCAGTAATTTAACAAATATAAAACCAATCTAAAAATTAACTACCGTCCAGCTAAAATGCTGTAAAACAAAAGACACACTGTTTCAGAAGCCAAGCTTATTACTTAATTAGCTGTCCGTCAGCGGGTTCGCCCGACGAAGACTGGCTTTCCCGTCAAAATATAGCCTTAATTAAAAAAATATAGCTTACGCCACTCCCTGATAATCTAGCTTCATATTGGTGAAAGAATTTTTAAAATCGGTCCAGTAGTTTTGGAGCCTATTCAATACAAACAAACAATAAAAAAAACAAACAAATCTTTCTTCTTTATGATATATTTAAATTCCATGAGATTCCTTTTAAAAAAGAGAATTTATGGTTAAAAAGTTTCACACACAGGCCTTGTTCCTGTATTTTCATTATGAAACCCTGGCTTGCCATCCGTGCAAAAAATCTTAATATAGATACAAATTTACTTTTTCACATGAAGAAGAAGAATAATCCTAAGTCAGAGTTATGAATTACGACAAATTCTGCAAAAATGGTTATTTACTTAAGTGTTTTATTTATTTACCACAAAAGACTTATTTATTAGTACTTTTGTAAAAATCTTTTAACGAGAACACACAGCGATAAGTTCGAATTCCTGTAAGAAAATTAAACTACTTATCCACTAGAAAGTATAGCACATAGCATTCTTATTAGTAATTATTCAGTTCGTATTCTACCAAACACCAGTGCACAATTCTATAACCGCTTCTTCTTTCAGTAACATCTCAATGCACTGATCTCTCATGTCTCTTCTTAGGTGACTCTCCATGCACCTTGAACTGTCGTCCCCTCGGCCAACAGTTCTACGCGTCGTTAGCGCTGGTCGCCGACGGGACGCCATGCACCAAGCCAGGGTTCCGGGCTATTTGTGTGCAGGGGAATTGTAAGGTAAGTGGCTCTCTTAACACCTAGTTATTCTATGTAAAGGTGGTGGTTAACGCCGCTACCGATACCGGAGACACACCACAACAAAGCCTTACCTTAGCCAAAACGCTTGTATCGGTTTTCGCGTGAACTGACCTGTTCTGCTTTTGCCGCAAATAGCGCCAAGCGCCACTTTAAAATTTGTTTTCCGTCGGAGATCCTTCACCAAAACAACGATTGTTAAGAATAATAGCTACACAAACTTTAATTAGTATTCCTTTATGGATAAAGTTCATAATTAAAGAATGCTTTTTTGATATTTCGAACGTATTCAATTCAATCTATCGATAATAGATTATTGTGGATGTGTTACTTCGTATCGGCTTGGATTTCTGTCTTTTACCTTTACAGATTGCATGCGATCCGATTCTAACTAACTGATTAAATAGCGGTAAGCGTACTTGGTGCTTAATGCTTACCTAATTATAAAAGGAAACATATTTCTGAAGCCTCAATCATGAGGATCAATACCTCGATCTTTTTTAAAGCAGTAATTTGATTCCACAGTCAGTTAAAATGTTTTTATTGTTAAATTTCTTCGTATCTATCTTTTTACCGTAAATGTTCTGACCGTTTTCAGTTTTTATCAATGTGTCGATAACAATTCGCATTCAAAGACAAGTCTAAAGAAGCTTAAACAAACCCTTACAGACTTTCGAAGCCACAAAGCGAATACAAACGTCGGAAAAACCAACTAAACCGCCCATTTGGCTTCTACATGGCAACTGCGCGCGCGCCGCCTATTCGACGTGTAATAAAACATGAAATTGTCTATTGAGTTGAGTGAATGCGAATCGTCTGATCTATAAAGTATTGATGCAACTTTGTGAGGAGGCAAGGACGGAATCTAGCTCGTAAACTATTCAGTATTGTTATGGTCGGTTACTACGTGTTAATGATTCGGACGATCGGCCCCGTTTACCATTGACGTTTGCTGATGTTACGATGTCGTAAAATTATCAATATGAACTCAATATTGCAATTCGTAATTAGTATTTTATGTATTATTTCAAGCTTTTGATTCTTTTAGCAGGGCCGTATTACTTCCCCAAGGAGTTTCGTTTCGTTACTTTTTAGACAGGATCCGGGTACGTTGTTGACCTGATGCTTCCTGTTAAGGGATCTTTCAAATAAGCAGTCCTATTTCTGAACTTCTGAACTCTAGGTGTCGCTTTTTTGTGGTTTATTATGGCAACGTAGGCACTTCTAGGAATTCCAGCGAACTAATACTACCCTCGTCCCTAGGAGGGTAGTATTAGTTCGTTGGAATTCCTAGCAACGCCTTGGGTGGCGAGGGAGAGCGAGGTATATACTGCTGACGGTCCGCTTCGGCAGGCCATTATCATAGGTGGTGATGTTACCGTAGCGTAGCTTATTACCCATCTAAAACCCCTAGAGACACTAAAACCTTTATCTTTGAATCTCATCTAATCTGCCCAATTTATACAAAAAAACAATATAAGATTGAATTCAATGATTGTCGGTAGTAAACACATAAAGTTTTATACAGACGTAATAAAGTAGTGATAAAATAAACAAAAGAACGACCCTTAAATGTCATCTTGCTATTAAAATGACAACAGTTATGTCTTATTTTACGACATTGCTTAAATTAAGGCTATCCTTTTAGGGAAACTATTAAAATTCTTACTTCAAGAAGCAAAGCCTATGTTTATTTTATGGGAATTTTAAAACATTTTCGAAACCTTTAAGTGACCTGATTAAAATGTTTGACATTGTTCATCTCTGCCTAGTTTTACTATTAAAATTTTAATTATTTTTTAAATAGGAAGTTAGTGTCGTCTTGAAGAGGAAAGGAAGAGGTTTTTTTTATGATGTTTAGGCAAGAACGTAAACGAATAATGTTGGCTACCGTTGGCGCTACTAAGGAGGATTAACTAAGAAGGTAAACATTAGGTATATTTATAATTTTGTAAAGGCCAAGAGAAACCCGGTTGAACCTTAGTCAGTCATAAAGTTGTTTTATGTACTTCTTTAGATACGACGCCATAATGGCGCAAACAAAACGTCGTCATGCTACAGCGATAAACTATAAAAGGTTGTTCACTATTAACACCTCTTACGGCAACCTTAAATTATTCATACTTATGAATCTTTGGATAACGTTTTGTATGGACAAGTTTAGTAGAAAATGTTTAAAGCAGCACTTCGAAATTCCGAATACACAAAGACAGAAACTAGAAAATTTAGACCTGATCCTAGGGCTCAAGCGGGACTCGAACCCGCGTTTTCCACAATCCGGGTGGCTGCTCTTCCAACGAAGTATATTTTTACGGTGGCTCACAACACTGGTCTGAAATCAGAAAATCTCTGTCATTGGCTTCGATATTTTTTCTCGTGTCTATCTTCATGTAATCTGCGCCTCCGTGGCCGAGTGGTTCCAGAGCTCGGCCCGAAAACCCGGAGGTCCCGGGTTCAAATTCCAGGGGCAAAGTGTGTTTTTCGGAAAATAGCCTGGGTTAGTGATCACCAACCCGCATCTGACAAGCGTAGTGATTAAGTCAATACCCATCCATTGTAGCGATGACTTGATTTCAATGATGGAGGCCTTTTGCCTAGCAGTGGGACAGTATAATTATAGGCTAATTACTTACTTACTCTATCTTCATGTAGAAAATAGTGCATTGTTAAATGCTAAAAATAAAAACTCGCTTTGAAAATCCGTAGTCATAGCAGCCTGTAGGTATGTTATTTCATGCATCAGCATCAGCTAAAAAATTAGGAGCTGGTTAGCTTAATTGTAATCAACAAGAAATGTAGACAAATACCATTTTTAATATTCCAAAGTGAGGCTCCTGAGTGTTCCGCTCGCCACCATTCTAAGCTTGTATGTGATGATAAGTCGTCAACGTCGTTATGTTTAGTAATGTTTAGTTTTTTTTGTTCCCCATACATCATCATCATCATCCGTGCTGTCTATCCCGGTTGTGAACCCACACTGGTGTGTGGGGTCCCAGGGTCCGCCTTTCTTATTTTCTTGGCCCACTTCGCGCGGTCTTGTGCATCCTCAGTGGTGAGTTTGTTGGCACGTATGTCATCCTTAACGACGTCGAGCCAGCGCTTCTTGGGTCGACCTCTTCTACCGGTAACTGGCGCGGGCGGCATGGTCAGACATTTTTGTTCCCCCTACGATATTGATTAATAATTTTCTAATAATATTTTTCATCATTGGTCACCTTCGTCTTTCGGAGGACTAATTTTACCATCAACGTTTAATTATCTATCTCATAGTTCGTTCGTACTCATACAAGTTTCCTCACCTATGAACCTAAAGCCCTTGTGATTTGTAAACTATTACTCGATGGAGTAAATTTACGTGTCTTGTTGCTATTATTTGAATTTATTGTTAAACGTGCGCGTGCGACCGAGCGGGTCTCAAGTTACAAATATGGCGATTACGTTACCCGTTTTGTCAATTGTAAACTTTAATAAGAATAAGGCACTGAAATTATCGACCATTTATCGAATGAATGGTGGATCGGTCGCACTTGTACCCCGTTATTTTATTTCATCACATAAATAACGATTTATTATCAAGTCATGTTTTTAGATCACTGATCAACACAAGTTCTAGGGAACTTGTGTTAATGGATTACCGATTTAGTTATTTTTAAACAAAAAATATGTTTCATTAAATTTTCTGGGACGTTGGCTTAGATCACAGCTTATAAATGTATGAACTCAAGCCAACTTCACCTGTACCTACGGCTTGTGGAAGAGCGAGATAAGCGTTCCTTTAAACGCTCTGCGCCCCTTGAAAAAACGTCATCCTTTTAAATTATTTTGCGAGTTTCAGCGCCTTTTGACATCAGGGGGCCTACTCCCGTCGTCGAATAGTAACGTGAATTCTCAGTCGTTAAAAAACCATACTCATCGATCGCTTGACATTGATGTTGATTTTTGTTATTTTAAGAAACCATATTTTAGTGTATAAAATACATGAAACCTATAACTACGTTTCGTGTCCTTTTTTCCCTTCCAAAGTTTCACGCAACTTCGTTTTGTACCGGAGTAGGCCTCCTGGCGCCTATAGCGACCGCGGCGCCCGCCGCGGCGGTCGGGTCGCGCCTGCTCCCATTGACAGACGAGTTACCTTCATCAGATACGTTACGACTTATGAGTCGCCAAAATCGGCATCATTCCCCATATGAATCTATATGAGGCCTATTATGTTTAATGGTAGTCTTATGGCTGATAATAATAAACTCTTGATGATCTAAGAAAGTAGATATTATATAAACGACCGTTCTACACCGGTAGTAGACAGATACACTTTTATTGTGCATTCTGAATGTTTTTATGTTACTAGCTGCTGCCAAACCACTAATTACACTTTTGTTTTTTGTAATACAACAGTCACTAACGCTAACTGCTCTTCTAAACAGGTCTGGATGGTGTATTAAACCAAACAGCACTGGCCAGCACCAAGCAGAACTTGGCATAATTTATTCTGCACAAAATTTGAAAGTCATAAACGTTGTATGTTCCACCTCATAATTATAAATGGAAACAAAATAATTACTATGGAAAGCGTATTTAATTATGCAGTCATTTATTAAAATCAACTCACATTGAGTGTAAAACTAGGTTTTGCATGGACAAGTTGACGGGGGTACAGGGTTGCGTCCTACTAAGGTGTGGAACTATCTTTTCAGTAAGTATCACATTTTATTTTATCTAACAAGAATTTTATAAATTCTATTTCTGTCATGACTTTTATCAATGAATCGTAACAAGAGTCACACGCGTGCGCTAGGTTGCTGACTATTTACCATTTGCCGTAAGAATAAATTAAAAAAGGCCACCTTAAAAACATCAAGCAGGAGATAAAATCGTTGAAAAGTAAACACTACCATACCAATAAACTCTACCTTTCCTTGACAATATTATACCTACCGAATAATTTCATAACTAGAATAAAACTGAATTAATTTTAAGGATTAATAAAGAATAGCTAAGAGTGAGTGTTACTCGATTGATATTATAAATATCATAACCATTCACGAGATATTTGTTTCTGAAGGCAGCCCTACACTTGCATTAGGGTTTCAGAGATGACGTGTGAGCTGCGTCGGCGCCGGCAGCCATGCGCTAGATCACATATTACCGCCAGACACAGCTTTGGGCACCACTATTCTACGTGGACGAACAAACCACAAAATAGAGGAAACAAATTACCCAAATAAAGGAATATTACCTGAGATAGTTGCGAGATAATCGAGAATTGATTCCGCGCAATTCTACGTGGATGAATATAAACCACAATATAGGGAAAATAAGTACCTAAATTACTTCGACAGTAAAGTTTGCGAAATAATCGACAATTGAGGTTTCGTGTCATAGGTTCGATTTTGGATTATTCGAATTTGTTCTGTGTCTGAGACCTAAGTGTAACTATCTACGTTTAGGTTTATATTAGATTTTTTAAACATATTGTAACATTATTTTTTTAACCACGCAACAATGGTTTCTTTAGTCACATATAAACATGTTCAAAGACCACCACAACATAGTACTTTGAAAGTGTTTAGTTAATTTTCTACTTAGAACACGAAACAAGAGGATAGCCAAATATGATCACTCAATTAGGCTTAACGTCTGGAAACTAAGTGGCTTCACAGAATACAAAGTATATTATAATTAAATCTCAATCCCATTCAAAATGTCCTTAAAAGAAATAACGTTTAGGACAAGTTTACAAAACGGAACAGCTCTCAGAGAAGCTACGGAGAAACTTCGGCATTCTTCCTCATTTGCGTAGAAAGCTGCAAGATTTGCTGCAGCAGACGTGTTTAGAATAACGCCAATGCCCTAGGCTAGGGCTGGTCTGATATATTTTAATAAACAAAAAATGAATTGATAAATACCTGGAAAAGACTACATTAAGATCATCTGACTCTTAACTGAGCAGAGATTTTAATATGTGTCATAGTATAATCAGAGACTGAAGAACGTCAGATAATCCATGAAATGTATATTTGAATAGACGTTAAGTAATATTATGTTATTTTTCACTAGTTCAGTGATAGAGGCCTTTTTTTGTGGTCACCCTAAAAATATTTTTTATGGACTAGCCCACTGCCCGAGGGGCAGGCAGCGGGGGAGTGTGGGACTCCCCGCCATGGAGCCGACGCGATACCGCACTAAAACAACGGCGTATACCTTACCGCTATGGAATGGGGCGACATGGAGCCAAAAGGATTACCACGTTGCACCAGCGGTCGGCCCAACCTACGTGCCGGGCCTCCTCACGCTACAGGGGTCTCCCGGTATACTGGGACACCCCCAGACGGTAACACCGTGCAATGGGGTGAAAGCCCCCCGGCAATCACTCCGGTGTTACTTTTAGGGAGCAGGAGGAGGACGGGTGAACCGCCGTCTTCGCACTCCCTGCCGTCTGCGTCGAAGGAGCCGCCCGAGGATCGTCCTCTTGGGCTCTCTCCACCATCGCTTTCTGCGTCACGTCTTAGCAGGAGACCATTGCCTGCCAAGCCTCCTGGCTCCATAACATAGCCGGTATGAGGGCCGTGAGCGGGAGGTCGCCGCCAACTCTGGCCACTAACTCGAGGCGCTGTTCCGCCCACGCAGCGCACACCTCCAGCGTGTGCTGGGCGGTGTCATTATCAGCGTCGCAGTGGTGACACCTCGTGTCTGGCATGCCCGGAAAGCACCTGCACCAGTCGATACTTCTCCCGACGTACCCACTGTTTGATGACCGGCCTGATCGCGTCTATGGTGTGCCGGCCATAGACGGGATCAGCCAGGTCCCCCGCCCACCTCTGTATGAGCGCATCATGCGCCGCGTTGCAAACGCCCTTTACTTTACTTCATCGAAATAGAGGGGGTTCACCTCGTGCTCTCGCTGCTGCCCTGTACTCGTAGACAGCAGCGAGAGTGGGTAGAGGTCCTCCTGTAGCGTTAAAGGCCACGGGTTTGATATTGCTTATGACAAGACATTGTGTGACGAACATTTGTGTTTATTGTGTGTATGGGTGTTATTATCCGATAAGTTGGTCGCCTATAAAAAATATTGAGTTTGTTTGGAGTCTGGATGTGAACTGTCATAGTTATTTATTTGTTGTTTTAGGGGGTTTTTGTAATTAAGTCTAAAATATTTTACTATGATAATATGAATGATGTAGGGAATTTAATCATAGACTACTCTGGTTTAGCTGCAATTAAGATAAATGATATTTTGTAGTAAAATGTTAACATTGAAGTGGAAGCCCTATATGAGTGGGCTTACTGGGTAATTCATACTAAGAGGCACTTATTTGACACCTCAAACGTTCTATAGCAACACCCAGACTTAATGTACAACTTAATCATATGTTAGTTGCAGTTCTACTGTCATTCGGACAACGTTGATTGATGCTTCACCTCAAATGATTCGGTTAAGCGAACGGTAGCTATTATGTAAATAACGTTAATTTAATGATGCAAACAAGCGTTTTTGTGTTACCAAGATGATATTTAATACTTATATTATACTTATGGGAGGTTTAGTAAGTACATTAGATAATTAAACTGCAACTTTACAGCTTTAAGTCTCATTTAAATAAGCTTTTGTTAGTTGTCGTCGCTCTTGTTATTTGCATAAAAATATATTTTTTAATCAACTGAATCCAAACTAAGCAGAGTGCACTATGGGTTCAGAAACTGATAAAACTTAAATGTTTCTAAATGCGGAGAAGTGCTATAATATTTAGGCACAAAAAAAAACGCGAATGTTCGTTGCATTTGTCTATTCTAGCAGTCGAATCCACAACCCACCAAGTTGCCTGTGGGTTAATTAATTTCACCGATGCGGAAAATAGGTAATCTTATGAGGACAATCACATATTGTGCGTTTCAGCATTTCAACCCTGACCCAGACACGTTTCAGGCCTGGGAACGAAACGTTTCAGGCAAATTACGCAATGGTGTATTGGACCTATATAAAATATTTTAGTATGCTTTAGTACCAGAATCCATGTCAATAGCTGAATTAACTATTTTATGATCGACAATAAATAACACGTAGTAGCATGTTTCTATCGCAACGTAGTTCTCAATGAATATTGTTATAAATAAGAAGTTAAATAAATGTCAGCAATCACACAAATTTCAGCATTCTAGGTCCACAAATACCATAATATGTTATTATAGGTAGGTACTATGAACTTTTTGTGATGATTAGATTTAAACATAACGGATATTCTTCCTGAAAAAAAGATTATTGTAAGTTGTCAAGTATACTATTTAAAAAACGAATATGTTAGAAGTGATTTGGGAGGCATGACTGATTCAAATATCTTTGATAGAAAACTTGTCAAACTAGTTTTGTGTGTTTATTTATACATAAAGACACAAATGTTGTGTTTATTTATAAATAAAATGTATAAAATTAATAATACAATTAATAATAATGATAAAACTAACGGAAATACATCATCAAGGACGGTACGGTTGACATTCGTCGGGCATGCTGCCGTCCTGGCGAGTCTATTCGCCACGTTATTTCCGGTTGTTCTCACCTTGCTAACGGAGAGTACTTGCACAGGCACAACCTAGTAGCCAGGATCATCCACCAGCAACTTGCTCTTCGATATGGCCTTGTCGAGTCGGAGGTACCGTACTATAAGTACGCACCGGTACCAGTTCTCGAAAATAGTCGTGCTCTATTGGGATCGCTCAATCATCACGGACAGGACTTTTGTAGCCAATAAGCCTGATATCGTGCTGGTAGACCGATCCCAACGCCAGGCAGTGCTCGTCGACATCACCATTCCACATGACGATATCTCGTAAAAGCTGAGAAGGACAAACTCAGCAAGTACCTTGACTTGGCTCACGAGGTGACCGCCATGTGGAATGTTGATTCGACGATCATTGTCCCGATAGTCGTATCGGCAAACGGCTTAATAGCGAAGAGCCTCGACCAACACCTCAAGAGGCTTTCGCTCAGCGGTTGGGCAAAGAGTCAGATGCAGAAGGCGGTGCTCCTGGACACGGCTCGCATTGTCAGGAGGTTCCTCTCTCTGCAGCCCTAACCACCGGTAGTCTGGGCCTTGCCTGCCCTGCTGCCGGCGGCACCCTAGGTTGAGGTTTTTATAGTATTTTTATAAATCATTGTTTTATAACTTTAATTTAAGCTTAGGTTTTATAATTGTGATTATGTATTTTGTTTTTATAATTTATAATTCATAAGTTTTTTTATTGTTGTAAATCTTTGTTTTTGTAGGAATACTGTACAAATTTTATACCTAAGTTTTATGCTAAATAAAGAGAATAATTCATAATAATTAATTATTAATAATTAATTTATTATTATTATTTTATTTTATAATGTTATCTTTATTATTTAATAAAGATAATTATTAAATAAACACACTAAACTTTTAAGTTACACAATTTTAAGTAGACGAAATGGTCCACGTTGGAGTAAAATAAGATTTTCCTTGAAAATTGCTTGCAATAAAAAAAAATTTGGACTACATTACTTTTTACCAGTCTTAAAGTCACACGCATTAACAATTCTTAAGCAATTATCTTTTTGGCAGGCATAAACGCGTTATTATAATTAAATATATAAAATTATTCAACTGTTGGCTAGCTGATGATGGCCGGCGGTTACTTGGCATACTTCTTGACGTCTTAATTTAAATGACGCATGTAATAGGCATAAAAATACGCAGATGTACCATCGTCATTTAGTTGTCATCTATATTTCGTGGGAGCTGAGTTTGATGATATGATATATATAGACGTACTGAATAAAAAAGGCATATGAATACGTAAACTGGACCGTTGGCGCACAAGTACATGTCTGTGTTTTGCTAAGCCGATGTTATACTAAATTTTTAAAAACACTAAAATTGATACCAACCTAGCCTAGATCCAATATTTGTTTCCCACAAAACCCTAATAAATCCGCTGGAGTAAGTACCTACAATATCATCTTACTAAGTTACAATAATATCAAGCTAACAAAAAAGAAAGGACCATAATTTAAATGTTTTTTTCTGGGTTGGTATCGAACCCACGACCCCCTGCATACAAGACAGGATCATTAACAAAGAAACCGAGCCTGTCGCGGAACTTACTTCGAACTATCTTACCTAAGTAAGGGTAATATGCAACACACGGTACGTTTATAACACAGATAAATCGGAATAGATGGTTCAAATGTATGTACTTCGCGTGTCTAAAAGTAGATTTAAATTTTTTACTCTGTCTCAAACTCGAAACTCGATAAGAATCGATTGAGGATGCAGAATTTTTATTTTAATATGAAAATCTGAGAGCGTCTATCAAACCGCGATCGTGGATCGTGTGGTCCCGAATTCAAATCTGGCCAGAACTACCACCATTGTGTCTTGTGTCCATTGTTACATTTCCAACTAACTCTCCGGTGACGGAAAAAAACGATAACAAACCAAATCAACCTGGATAAATGCGGAAGACTCACCACCTACCACGTTGGGTTGTAATACCATTGGTGAAAAGAGGGCTTCTGAGTGTTCTGTTCCCCACGACGGGAACAGTCACTTGCCTCTGACTACCTCGTTTGGGCTTTAGTCGTGAAGGTATGCTGTGCTATGCTATCTGCAAATCGTGACTCAAAGTAAGCGTCAAAAATGGCCATTTTCATACAAACTGAGAATCTTAGTTATCCAATTATAGTTTTGTTTGCGGCTTGCGGCGAATAAATATCAGGTTTAACTGCAGATACAAAAAGTGAACAGGTCGCAAACATGTTATACAGTATTATGAGGTCGCTTTACTTGCTTCAATTTCGATAGGAGATCATTATCTACGTCCACCACGAGTTGCCACTTTAAATTAACATTATCGTTCGCGTGAAAATTTGTACTGAGATTTGACATGACATGACAATGTCAAATCCCATTACATTTTTTTACGCGAACGACAATGTAAATTTAAAGTGGCAACTCGTGGTGACGTACTGGTTCATACTCAGGTACCGTAGTTACTTTGTTCATCCTTTTGTTATGTTTTATAGGAACGGATAAGTTCGTACGAGTTCATAATGAGATACTAAACATTTAATTTATTAGAGGAAATCATTGAAATCGAATGATAAGATTTATGGGTTCGGTCACGAAAACGGGGTTTGTCCTGAAAAGGTCGAGGAAACCCTTTGCCCAACCTGGAAGTTAGAATCCCCTGGGTTTCAAACCTAGCGTTTTTATCAATAGGCCACCAAACTCATTTTGATAAAATAACCAAAACATTTACTAGCTATGTAGTTACAGTTACAAATTTAACAAAATATATTTTAGTTTAAATCATTTATGTGGTTTACTAGTAGCGCTTTTAAATTATAGATACGTGTTTCAGTTCATTGATCAAATTATTAGGCCAATTGACGAAATTAGCTCAATTGAATTAAATTGAAAACTATAATATCAACTAAAATACGATGAAAGCTTTACGAAACAAAATCTCAAAGTCGGGTTTGACGCTCATTGCATTAGGATAGAGGCGGTGGTGCACTGAGTGGAACATTTTACAATGTTACAAGATTTTTTATTCCATATTTCCAATGTTTATAGATTAGGCTGGGTAGTGAAATCATTTTTAAAAGTTTTGTCTCTTAAACCTAAACCTTGGCAAAAGGTAATTGAAGGAAGTTCATTACAACTCCGACGCGGTGGTAGAGTCGCATTATGTCTATATACTGTGTATTTATATATCAATATTATTATGGTATTTATGTCTATTATTTGGAATATTTTGCTGTAAATTATACTATTAGAAAGTACTGATACAGTCTATTTGAGTTTGAGTTTAAAATAATTGACACTGTATTTTCAAAACAAGTATCTCCAAGCAAATAGAGCGTCTATAATTATATTGTTAAAATAAATTAATAGCTATGCTTATAATTGTAATAACAGTAATTTAATCTGTATGTGCAGCTTTTATCGTAAAAAGACGTTCCTTTGCGACACCAGTAACAGTTTTACAGTCCAATGTAACCGATATTGGTCTAACTGCAGGTGAATGTAAATAAGCAGTACAATCTTTAATTTATTTTCGTGTATATAAGCCCGGTGCACCTCGGCGGGCGGTTTTCCGCGCGGACGCAGCGAGGTACGCGCAGTAGCGCACGCGCACACACGCCGCGAAGAGACGCACGATCGGTGCGCGTTCTGACTTTGTAGTTTTTATTTTTGAAGTTGATAAATAGTGACAAGAACAATCACTTTTCACGTGTATAAAGTGACTTTTACCCTTGAAAGTGAACTTTGGCAATATGTTTTTATTATTAATACTTTTTGAAATAAATTAATTCATTGAACATTGTTGAAACTACCTTATAGGTACTCCAAATTATTAGCATTGTTGCATTAGGTTTAATATTGAAGTGCTACTTAATTGATAGACAGGAAACTCTCTAATGGATTATTAATTCACACACTACTAATATCGATAGAGCGTCGTGGCCTAGTGGTTAAGCACTCCTACTCGGATCGAGGATCGTGTGGTCCCGAGTTCAAATCTGGCCAGAACCAAAATCTTTGTGTTCATTGTTTAGTTTTCGACTAACTTTCCGGTGATGGAAACCATCGATAAAAAACCAAACCAACCCGGATAGCGGCGGAAGGCTCACCACCTACCACGTTGGGTTCTAATACCATTGGTGAAAAGTGGGCTTCTGATTGTTCCATGAATGGAACACTCAGAAGCCCACTTTTCACCCATGTAAACCTTGACGGCAACAGTCACTTGCCTCTGACTACCCCGTTGGGGATAAAGTCGTGATGGTATGTATGTAATATCGATAGATAAAATCATCACAATGAATTTAATATTATAATTTTTACCTCAGACCGCTTTAAGTCCATTACTGAAGAACACCTTCACCCTTAATCTAAAAGCTCTATTCTATCAGAACGTAATAATAGTGCAAAGTTTATTCAAAGCTAAACGATATATGTTCGCCCCAAGTTACAATAAATTATATGAAGTCATATCTTAAACCCCTGATAATTATCGCTACACCTTGTTAACTGCGACTTGCAACACCCGCACGCTGCACAATGACCAGCTGATGTTAATTTGACAGCTGTCAAACTCACTCTCATCTCGGATGCGTACGCGCCGGGCTCGGCACGAACGCTAATACGTGTGACTGAAAATGCATAATCACATGCTTTTTACTAGTAACATTCAAAGTAATACCAAGCATTACCTTGTATGATGAAATATATTTTATAGCAAGAATGAGTACGAAGGAAAATCAAGTGCACTTCCCAACTCTAAGCTTTCAGTCACAGGGTGTTTTTTTCATTTATTTATTTATTTAGGTTCAGTACACAGGTCAGTTCAATTTTAAGTTCAATATTAAATACTATTCT
The DNA here is from genome assembly GCA_947369235.1 of Udea olivalis. Taxonomy (NCBI): domain Eukaryota; kingdom Metazoa; phylum Arthropoda; class Insecta; order Lepidoptera; family Crambidae; genus Udea; species Udea olivalis. The sequence goes on from OX376359.1 coordinate 11,547,142, forward strand.
GTTGGCCAATTACGGCCAACGTATTAAAATCGGTGCTCGAAATGAACAAAAGTGAAACGACTATGCAAATAACATTTTAAACTTTCTTGTTGCATTTTAACTAATTCTAATAAAAAGGGGTTTTTGCAACGAAACAAAATTACGGTAAATTGTTTTACCTGTTTTTCTCGACATTTCGGCGACAATTGCATGTCACCTTGGTGACGAGCGGACTCCGAGCGAGCTAAAACATTTTACCGTAATTTTGTTATGTTGCAAAAACCCGTTGTTATTAGAATTGACAAATATTTAAACATCATCAAAATACTCCAGGAAAACTTGATAAACCTTTGAAAAATTTCTATCTGCTTAAGCGAAATTTAGTACCTATTTACGGACTTTCTAGAATCAAATATGCTGTAACGAATGGTAAAAACTTTATCTAAATCAAGTTAGTATATAAACTACACTAACAAATAATGAGCATTAACACAAATTGTAATGAAGCCAAAGTGACAGTTTTAAACCAGACTTATGCCTGGTTTGGTTACATTTGTGCATCAAATTATCAAGTTAAATTGTTTGTTTTTAAACCATTTTATAAGAAAACATAATTTCAACTAAACATTTTATTTTTAAACTAATGTTCACACTGCATGTAGACCTCATATTAAAACATTTTTGGTTCCCGGACCTTAAGTCATTTTTTCCGAAAATACACATCACACTGCCTAATTTGCATTTCCAAAAAACGAAATTCCCAGGGCCCCATGTCAACCTATTACATCTTGGGAAAAGTCAGATACGCCCTTTGATACCGTTCAAACGGACGTGTTAGGACCCCTACCTGAATCGAATGGCTACAAGTTTGTGTGGCTGAGGTAACATGAAACTGCACTAAGCAACATTTTAACACGTTATTTCATTTATTGATTTTACTTACGTATCTCAAATTAGTCTGCTTTCTTAAAAATAAAGTAATTAGACTAACAAGTAGGCTGAATACTAATCTAAGATGAGGAAAAACAAAGCTTAATCAAGTAACATTTTAGGCATTTCCAGTAATCGAACTTCAGAACAATGATCTAATGCACAGTCAGTGACTAAAATAAAACGACTTTTCTGTCTGAACCAATAAGTAATTACATAAAACATTAGTTTGAACAAAGCTAATAAGCTAGAAAAACATTCTGCTCCACTAATGACAAAAGACAGATGTTTAAAAAACGAGGAGCGATCGACAAAACGCTACAATCAATAAAATAGACAAACTATGAATGTTACCGATGACATGTCATTGAACATGACGACTTTTTCTGATACATTATTGTACTCATTTGAAACTAGCTGCTCCGACAGACTTAGTTGTGTCATAAGTTATTTTGACAGCTGCGAAGTCTGGGAACAAAGTGGTTTGTATGGGGAAAGAAACGTGTTATTTAAATATTTTCCTCCTAGAAAACTTTTTTGTGCATTAACAAAAATATGAAAAAATATATTTTAACAATTAGCGAAATATTGCACAAAATTAAAAGAGGAACTGAGTAAGTGTTAGTTAACTTACATTTTAAGTCGTTTTCTTCTAATAACTAATTAAAACATTAGATAAGATTTGAAAATAAATAACAGTAGAAAAAAATTACTGCACTAGTTGAGTTGTCTTAATTCTGCTACAATTTGATTGTGCACAGAACTGATTGAAAAAAATCTTGATAAATGCTAGTACAACTTCAATAACTGCTTAGATAATATATCCTTTGATGCAACTTTCCAGTAGTGCTGGTTTAAAACAGTTCTGCAGTCACCAGACTAATCGGCCAATATTCTCGATGACATGGCATTTTTTATGTCTGACATATTTCGTAGTTCAGCGAAGTCCGTGATAGACAAACTCATGTTTTGGTGGCGTCATTCGCGACACTATAGTATGTGTTAATTTTTCGTTGAAAGATTAATAGGAGACCGCCATAAAAACGCAAGTAGTCAACGAATTGGGGTTACCACAAGGTTCATTTATTTTTGTATAGGGCTGAGAGTGGAAAATAGTCGTCAAATATTATTGAAAAAGTGGCAAGTTTCAGTCCCCAAGAAACGATCTTCAATTTATGCCAAAATAATAATTCCTAGCAGCAACTAAATGGTATATAGTTGGCAAGGCCTTTCTAATAATGGACGGAGTGTAACATTGACATTTCAATATTATTTTTATGTGATTCTAACTACAAGCATTATTGTTATTTCGAGGAACTATTTGCTATGACAAATCATGTTTATTGGTATTGAATGTTTCGTCGTACGGAAATTTGCATACACATTTATTCTGTGGCTGTTGGTTATATTTTTATGTTTGTTTTTTGATGTTTGAGTTAAAAGCGTAAAGCAATACTGATAACCAAATTACTGATAGTTTTATTGTGATCAGAGTTTTCCTTGCCGTAGCCCTCTGAAGAACAATAATGAAAAAAATCAAAGTTTTAATCTTTTGGATATATGATACCATCACATGATTGCTCAGCAGGGCTAGCACAAACCCTGGCAGCTACGGAATCGTATTGTTTACGTTACAATAGACCTAATTAAATGGACGTGTTAATTGTTAATGACATGCCAACATAATTTAGCAGTTAGTACGTAAGCGATTCTATTACGGACTCTAATACGTAGGTGTCAATGGTTCGTACCAACACCTCTGATTCCAGACGAAGTTGTTCTCTTGTGTTATGGAAACCAGTAACAAAAAGCTAACACAAATACCCAGAACCAAAACAATCGTAATTTAATTTGTCTTAGAGTCAGCCCTAAAGAAAATCCTGTATACTCACTAATTCTAGTAATAGAGGACATCTTAATTCCGACTTACGGCCATTCATCATCATTCGTACTCTTTGCAATTCGTCACGGCATCAGTTACGACGCCATCATTATTTGTGCGACATTCAAAATACCATTACAAAAGGTTTTGTTATGTAGGTCAAAGCGGTGATACAGATTATTAAAAGTTTAAAATAATGTTGGAAGGCAAAATAAAAGTTTTGCATATGCAAAAATATTGTCCCTACCTACTTATGTTTTTTTTAAATTTAAAGGCCAGCACGTACGTTTTTATTTGCTATGAATAAAATTTAAGCAAGTTATGCCCCTCTTAAGGGATGTCTAAATATCTCGGGCGGCGCACAAACCATTGTTTTGATAAAGTATTGCTATGTAAAGTATCAAATAGGAATTTTTTTTCCCGCTAAAGGGTGATCCTGATCCATAACATAGCCCGTTTGAGGGGAGGACCTTGAAATTTTACTACAAGGAACTCATTCCATATAGATTTTTTGTGTTTTTAGACCTGGTCAGTATTTTGTTATTGTAGAACAATAATGTTTTCTTACTATGTAGGTAACGAACAAATGCAATAAGTAGGTACAAGTGCAAAAATAGACTATTTTGCTGTGCCATTTTGACAAATTACTCGGCCGTCTTCCTTACATAATGGCTGTCGCTGGAACGCGGCCAATGTTGACATGACATAAATCTAGCCTTATGCATTTATTTATTTATTGTTTTCTTAAACTCCAGCTTTTCCTTTTAATTGTTTATTTTGAGGCCGTTTAAGCAAAAGAGCGGATTTCTAACGTCAACATTAAACAAATCTCTCTTAATATATTCACCTTGTAAATTGTCTGTTCCTGTCATGTTATATTCACGTAGATTATAGTTATTGTTTTTATTATAACGTATTAAAACATCCCAAATAATTCGTTTCATAACTGTTCCTACAAATTGAATTTCGTAAAATAAAATTTGTCAATGACACCACATCCTACTTTGTCTGCACTTTGATCGATTGCGTTTATGACAAATACGATAATACGTTTCTAAACACGATGAACTCACTTCTTAGTCACTGGATATAAAATTGGCAACGGTTTTAGCAAAAACTTGAGTAAATAGAGTTTCAGTTCAAGGCAAACCGTGTGCAGCTAATAAAAAAAATATTGTTACATCCTCGTATAAAATATCAGTATTTTTGTCTGTTTGTGGTATGCATTATGCGTTGTATGCTAAAATACCTATTTGTCAGATTATGTTTTGTACATATTTTACATAAATAACAAATGACTACTGACCAGCCCATATTTACCAGCTGGTTTTACTAATCAAGCTAGTGTTGCATCTTTATCTTTGTCCCTTGATATTGGTTATGTATTAGTAGTTCAATATTGTACAATTAAATGCCTAGTGGTTTCTTTCATCCAGAGTTACAGGCATTCGGCAATTACTTGTATTCAGTGCCAGGTATCTAACACACTGCAAAGATGAGGCAAGGTGACAATTGGCTTGGAATGCTTAACTTTGAGGAGAGGCTACTTCTGTTTCCTTCTTCAGACTTTTTCCTTTCATCTCTTAATGTACGTTCTATCCCTTGTTCAACAATTTATGTTTAGAAAAGTTGTTTGTGAATAGGTCCACGAAAACTTTACATTCTATCCTCTATCCTCAGGTGCCATATTAATCTTACAGTTCAGAGCTATCGAATACTGATGTTTCTGAACCTGTAGGTCTTCTTTCAACCCGTTATTATTAACTACGAATTTGCAAGAGTACAGAGCTGCAGATGGTGCAGTAACCGCCTTTTTTATCGTTGTATTTTGATAAAGACAGTTCCTTGTGTAATAGGTTTATTCCACGTACGTCCTGGATCACAAAATCATTCATCAAATTCTGTATCAAAAGCATCATTAATATTTACCAGGCTTTGAAAGTGATCGTTCGGTTATCAACATAAAATAATGAACACCAAATTATCATGTGAAATACTTCGTTATGTTTATCCAAAATCCAACTTGAATATACTTACAGTGACTTTTGTCGGTATTGTCATGCTCACTAGCAGAGAACAGCTAGCTTTGGCATTGAGCTGCTCGATATAATGTTGATAAAGAATCTATTTCATAGTTGACAATAGTCAAATAGCATCCAACAATTGTTAGAAAAAATTATAAGGCTAGATTGTTCACGCTTCCTTATGTTAATCTGTCAGGTGGAGTACAAACAAAACATTAACTTCTGAAGACGCTGAGAAGTTCTATCTAATCCGGTTGATTAAAATATGAAGCTAATATATGACAAAGTCTAGCGAAGCAAGTCCAGAAGCATACATTTTCGGCGCTAAATGTTTCAATAAACTAAATCGTTTATTTTTGCATCAGCTTTGCGAACGGCACTACATTTATCACAGTTACGCGGCATGGCGCCACATCAATTCATACGAGCTCTTCTCACTGAAGAGAAACTGCTTAAATATTATAATATTGTTAAAGCTCTTGTGCGACGAATACATTACCGCTAATCTTGAGATACGACGCGTTACTCATTGTTATGCAGATTTTAAGCCGAATGCGAAGAAACATGACAAATGCAAATACAATAATCCGTAAGCAAATGTGACTGTATTGCAGCTTCTCAATTCAGATCTTACAAAGCTTCATGCGGTCGTAGTGTAAAGATATCAAGGAGGATTCGGTTAATACTGCTTTAAATTCAATTCGTGGTTGAGATCAAAGCGCATAATTCTCTTGGCAAGGCCTGCTACATAGCTTGTTGTAATAAAGTACTCTCTTATAGAACTGCACATAGCACTCTTGTTAAACCTCTACGTAGGATGTTTGGCTCATTTCATTGCAGTTCAACCTTCTCAGAAATAATTTACGCAGTAAACTGTTTTGTTACAAATTTTATGCTCAGGCTCATAAATAAATGAGCCGTGCTGAAATCTGTGTATTTGAGACTTCAGTTAAACTAAATATTTATACTACCAAGGCCTGCATTATTTGATGTGGTGTCAATATAATTTTCGATCATTAGTTTTTCATAATTATACGAGTATCTTATGGATTTTTTATCTGGGAGATATTGCCAAAGTCCTTAACTTTCGAGAACTTTAGTTCAATCGTGCTTTATAAAATAAATATGTAAGATGCTCTTTACATATATAAAATGCAAGATGGTCGCTATACGGTTGTGATTTGAGCAGCAGTATTATCTTGAACTCTATCTAAGACACACAGCACGTGGGGAACAATTCGCAAGATCACAAGATGGTGTCTGCTTCCGGCCTACTTACCGCCCTTCTCTTTGTAAGTATAACCTCATTGCCTAGTACATTCTATAAAAATATTGTTTTAGTGTTATAAATTTGCTATAGACATTCTTCAAACAAATTGCCTTATCTTTTGACGATAATCTTAATATGAAAACTGTTGTAATTTTTTCAGGAACTTTTTACTATTAGGTTGACACTGCCCAACAAAATTTTATCACGAAAAAAAAAACGGAATATTTATCACTGTAGATGTTGATGATGATGTAGATGCTGTTGATTGGTTACATTAATGCCTTTATAAAACTATACGCTTGGTACATACGCACAACCACCGGTTTCTGTCCAGCAACGGGTCTCTCAAAACCGTATTCTCGTAAGATTTGAAGAACGATAGATCTCTAACTTGACTGTTGCGTCTTTTCTGTTTCAATACAATTCTTCAGTCAAATTCAGGCCTTTTTTGATTATGCGCAACACGTGGACAGAATAAGATTGGTATCTGTTCTATTTTGTTGTTCTCTCTTCGATGTGCTTTAAAAAGTCAACTCTAAATGTTGGTCTTACCCATAAATGACCAGGGTGATCAGTATCTCTCGTACATCTACCGAAATCCTTTTACTTTCATCTGTTTAAATACCCCAACAGCTATCAGTTATGTACGTGCCCTTCCTACTTAGAGACGATATGACATTTCTGAAAATTGTATCTAGCAGTTGTACAAAGATTAATGAATGGGCGTCCACGGACCAAGTGGGGAGTCAAGTTAATCAGTGTAGTCCAAGAATCGAGGCTGGTGTTAATTGATTTATATGAACGCATTACGGTCAATTAAAGTTTTCTGAGCGCTCTCAGCGGCCCACTTTGTTAACTTAAAGTTAATATGCGCGTTATATCACTTGTCACCTTTAGTGGCAGAGTGCATTTGTTTGCAGACAACCTGCCTAATACAATTAAAGGCAACATATAGTAGCGGCTTTAGAACATTGAATAAATGGAGCACAACACCTTTAAAGGCAATGCAGTATTCGTTTAGAACTTTAGATGGAACGTTTAATGTTGCGTTTTAAAGCTTTTGAGTCAGTTTGTTGAAATGTACTTTTTTTAAATTCATCATCATGTTAACTTTTTACATACAATACTAAAAAAGGAAAGTTTAAACCAAGGATTAGTTTTACTAATATTATGTAGCTAAAATTAGTGATTTTCTATAATCGCACAAAGCTTAGTTTGATTTTCAAATAAAAAGTCGGTATTATGGTAGTCATAATGTTATAAAATTAGTCATTTAGGCAAACTACAAGAGCGATCGTCAATTGGAATGTCCGACGTCTAGTACATTGACAGCGTAGATTTGGTTAAACTGAAAACCGTCGACTCAGCACCTCACTAACGCCGCGTCAAAAAGTTCAAAGCTCACCGACGACACCGGCCAGCGACAGGCGATTCGTTAACTCGCCTAATCCTAATTAATAGTCTATTAGTAGACGTTTTCAATTACCACAGTTTGATTTATAAGTCTATACTTTAACTATTCACTGATTAATGGTGGCGCAGACTACGGTAATCAGATTAAAGTTATTAATGCGTTTCGAACCTATTAATTCTGTAGTGATCGTATCGCTCGAATGAGTGTTGGTAAAATAAGATATTTTGGAAAGAATTAGAATGTAACTTTGTTATGGTGGGATTATATTATTGTATCGTGACAAGTTTTTATGAAACACTGATGAACGTAAAATGGTGTGAAATATATGGATCAATGCATTATTTATAGAAGTAAGCACACTATATGTAACAATCCCGATAATCATGTCAAGTCGGCTACTTTTAATCGTTATCTTAAATTTTTGTTCTCTCATTTATATTATATTCAACAATATCCAATAAAACTAAGAAATGTTTGTAACATAGAACTATAAAACTCATGCGATAACAGAGTAGCCTCAATAAAGAAGAAAGCTAACCTTAACAGCTTGCTTAAAAAGCCATCACTATCACTGATGTCATAATAAAAACTTATTCGATTCTCTATTAAAGATCATTAAAGATAAAGTTGGTGACCTTCGTTGGCGGCGCCATGTTAACCGTAAACATGAATTCCTAAAGCAGATTTGCATATGGAATAAAGGCGTTAACGACAAATAAACGACTCCGATGCTTTTAAGGAGTCCTTGGATACGACATTAAGAAGCCGCCTTTTTGTGACGGCTATCGAAACAAACACGTATCACACGTATGACAATAAACTTGCTGGTTTTCGGACCCTTCGTATACGGTTGGCAACTCTCAAATAACCACATTTTTAAAATTTACCAGTATTTAATATTTATGGTGACTTCTTTTCGCCAATTGTCAATCGTTGAATTTCACACATGATTGATCCGTTGACGCAGCGCCTGGAGATCTTTAGTACCGAAGGTCGTAGGTATCCCCACCAGGACAAAAACATTATGTGAATAACATTTGGCATCTTACTGTGTAGTAGAAATTTAATATGTATTTAGAAATATTAAAATTATATAAATATGTCTCTGATAGTGCAGCAAGCTCTGCTTGGCTCAGCTTGGGGTCATATTATAATTATAATATGGAAAAAATAATATCTGAGACATCAACATAATTTGACCTCAAAATATGAATAGTTTCAATACTGCACTGGTCCACATGCGCAACTGCTGACATATAACTAATATTTCACAATGATATATTTATTATTTGACAAATTTTTTAATTAGAGCTCGCACTGACAACCTTAGCTAAATGTGAGTATATCGCATACTTATTTGCCAAGGATTTGTAGTACAATTTAGTACAAACAACATTTAGTTCATTTCTGGCACCGTCTTTGACTAGCTTTTAAGACATGTCATGTTTAGTCTAAGTGATGGGATGAGTTTGGCATTTGTTTTAAATCCGTCGTCCATGCAAATATTATTTAAGTCTTGTTGTGACTAGCAATACGAAGGCTAAAATAACTGAAGGGTCTAAAATAGGAACCTCTTGGATGTGAAACTTAATGGGAAAAAAGGAAAGTTTTGGCATTCGGTACGGAAAAATAAAATTGACGTCTTAATAATCAAATTTTTTACATTAGTTATCAGATTCAGTAGGCGTGTCCTTGTGGTCAGCAACAAAAACCGCTAAAATTGGCCGGTCTGTATGTTTATTTCTGTTTTAAATCAATCTTGACATCACAATTGATTGAAAAGAAGTCAGTATTACGCAGCTCCCGCTCTGCATTAAGACATTGTGGCTCAGTGGGGCTACAGGCTGCTTGACCATTTTCTTTTCTTCAATCACCAACTTGATCTTCGAAATATAAATAAAAATAGCTGTATTATGAACCTTTTTTTGCTCATTATGTTGGACCTCTTGTAAAAGGCATATAGCTTAATAAGCCTTTTCACACTAGATGAGGTGGGTTTTATTTCTGTGATGTAGAGTACAGTTAGTGAACAAACGTTTCAACATTTTTGCATAATATGGTCGCTCCAACAGTAACGTAGCTACAATATGCGGTCTTACAAATAGAGGGACAATGATAGTCGGGCGATCGGTCGCTAGATAAAATGCTAATGAAGACACTTCGCTCCAAGTGGCTGGAGTCATTTTGCATCCTTATGCACCAGTTAATGCTCTATCCACAATAACTTTTTCCAGAATGACGACGAAAATATAGAAACAGAAGGTGGTGTATTTTGGTGGACCTAATACGCACATCAACTTTCATCGGTTACACGTCCACACAGTAAACCGAACATGCCGTTTGGTTGTCTTATGCCTCTGAATAATAATGATTGTGTTTTCTATGAATGAATAACAAAAAAAATACCCTACAAAGATCTAAATGAAAGGTTGCGGACGTCAGCAAGCAAGTTATGATAAACAGATTTATTTGCCGAAAAACTGCTTTTAAAGAATTTAGTTTGTCACCAAAGCAATAAGGCCAATTGCGCAGTCTAATGAGCTTCTACACTATATCACAAAATAAAGAGTTTACGGAAGGACCGCTCCTAAACTTGCGTGACCGCCCAGGGATACTACTATATTCACTATAATTTTTTAAAATGAAGGTAGGTTATACCTACTTGACAGAACCGGACAAAAACATGAAAAATTGCACCACGTTCCACAAAAACAAAACACTAGCGGCAGTTTGACTGGCCGCGACTCTGATGCTGCCAGTGAGCATATCGGCATATCGGTGTCGCCTGTGAACTCACTGTGTCTGTTGCGTGATCGCAGTATGATGGATGCCCCATTACGATCTGACGCAGGGTATCGATCCATGTTCAATGAAACAAAAACATGTGCCAGACATCAAAGTTCCTCCTCCGCGGCCAGTGTTAAGTTTGACCGTTTGCAATCTTACTAATATTATAAATATGAAAGTTTGTGAGTATCTGTGTATGTATGTGTGTGTGTATGTTTGTTACTCTTTCACGCAAAAACTACTGAACGGATTTTGATGAAAATTTACAGTAATACAGTTTACACATCAAAATAACACATAGGCTACAATTTAAAAAGATTTTTAGTAATTTGGCCTAAATATATAACGATAACGCGGGCGAAGCCGCGGGAGGAAAGCTGGTCCTTCTATATTTTGTCGTTCGCTGGGCTGTAGACACTTTGCATTCTACAATATCATCTATAGCTTATGTAAAAATCATAGTACATTTTTTCTTGCAATCGTATTGCATTTTGAGGCAAAAACAAACACAAACCTATTTGTATTCAATTGTTTGCGTAATTTTGCATTTTTTATACAATTTGGGTATTTATTTATTTACGGGGCTTATTTTTTCTAGGCTCGTTCGTAGTTCGGTTTATCCGGCAGCTAAAATAGAACAAAATATAATTTGGCCATTCCTATAATACGACTGTTTGATGGATACATAATAATTTTTTTTGATTTTTATATTTTGCTTAATATAACATTAGCTACCGGTTAAGCTAAATATTCTTAGCTAGCATCCTTAAACTAGTCTAGTTTTATGACTAGTTCTTAACTAGTCATAAAACAATTAAGACCCTAAATGCGCGATAATATGTTAAAAAAAACAGGTATGGAGATTTCTTTTAACAATAAGACCGTTTAAATTGTACATCAACTTTCTTTGTAATCCTTGATTTTTCCTCTGTTTTTGTGCAATAAAGAGTATCTTATCTTATCTTACCTTATGTAAAGGTTTTTTAAAAGTAAATAAGTACATATATGTATAAGCGCCACATTGTATCTTGATTGTTATTGTAACGATGGTTAAATGATTCAATTTACATCTGACAGATGTGTTACTTTAAAGTTTAGTATTATTAATAAATGTGCCTACTGATGATGTACTGGTTTACCAGACAAAAAAAAGTGTTTTTGCCTAATCATTAGAGAACCCTGCCCTGTTAAAATAAATGAAACTGTTGCCGTTGTGATAAACAGAACACTCAAATATCAATAATTAAGAAATCGGAAACTATATCAAGATTAAAATATTTTACAAATGAATAATATACTACTAAATCTGAATATACTAAATCCATAGAGCTTCCTATAGATTGCAGTCTTAATTTTGAGCTTCATATTGCCGAATGTGTTGAAAACTGTTTTTATAGATTGAAACTGCTGTACTGAGTGATACTTTACCTAAGCGAAGGAATTATATTGGCAAGGGAAAAAGGCTTGCATGCAATAATTCGAGAAAATCAGATATACATACAGGGTAAAAAAATAGACCGTAAAACAATAAGGCAAAGTACACAGCTCTACACAAACGACGAATCTAAACCACAAAATAACCACCAAACTACCAGTCCTTTTGTGCCAGCCACCGACCTCATACGCACCCCTGAAACTAAAGACCTAGAATTCAAAATATTATTTCAAAACATCCAGAGCATCTACAACAAACTTCACGTTTCATACTGCAAAACCCAAAATACCAGGCACTGTGCATATCAGAAAACCAACTAAAGCATTCGCTCATTAAGCCATCAATCCACAAGAAAAATCTTAAAACAGATCCAACAAATTACCGTCCCATAGCTCTCCTACCCACAGCATCAAAAATCTACGAAATTTATGATCGCATCTATAAATTTTGTGAAAAATATAACATCTTGACTGATGTCAAAATGGATTTCGCAAAAACAAGCAATTTTTTAATATATATTCAGGAAATACACAACATAATTAGCAATAAGAATTATGCAATCGGAATACTTATAGATATGACAAAAGCCTATGATAAAGTGCAATATAACATTCTGTTAAATAAGCTGTATGAGATAGGAATTCGGGGTATAAGTCATAATTGGTTAAAATCATATCTGTTTACTAAAAAACAAACAATAGAAATCGAATATTAAAATAGTCAAACCAAAAAAAATTAAAAAATTAGATCTGACACAATACCTGTAAACGCTTCAATACCTCTAGGCAGTGTGTTGGGGTGTCTGCTATTCTTAATTTATATAAATGATTTCGCCGAAGCTTTAAATGAATATTGTGTTATGTTTGCGGATGATATATCTATCCTCGTTGCCTGTCAAGACTCTACGAATCTTAACGAAAAACTTAAAAAAAATTAAACTGGCTATCCGAACATTACCTACAAATAAACATATCTAAAACAGAAGTAATGTCTTTTCACACTCATCAGAAACAACAGCTAAACTTAAATCTAAAATTGACTTTGACAACAAAGATTTTGTACTAAATAATGTAAATGAGCATACGTTACTGGGTCTTGTCATTGACACCAATGTAAACTGGAAGCACCTCATATCAGAAATACATCGTCAATTGAGCAGCTTTTCGCATGCATTACGAGAAATTAAAAAAACCACTGACTTGGCCACTGCGATCACTACTTACTATACCTATGCATATGCGTGGCTCAATTACGGCGTTATCTTGTGGGGCAGTAGTACCGACGTACCTTGTTTACTAACCATGCAAAAAAAACTTATAAGAATACTAGCCAACATAGACTGCACTGATAGCTGTAGACCCTATTTTGAAAAATATAAAATCATAACTCTTTCTTGCATTTATATCTTAGAAATATGCAAGTTCGTTCGTAAATACCCTAACCTATATACAACACGAGATAACAATATTAAAAAACATCAACTTCGCTACAGAAATAAACTAGCACTACCGACCTCTAGAATGAAACACCACTCTTCCAGCCCATTAGTAATGTCTATAAAAATCTATAATAAACTACCAGATTCCATTAGAAACATAAATAATAATAAGAACTTTTTTAATGACCTCAAAAATATACTAATACAAAAAAGCTACTACACTATCAAAGAGTTTTTAGAAAATAAACATTTAAAATAAATTGAAGACTGAATGAATAGTAATACTAAAAACCAAACTATTGATATAAATATATAATATAATTATTCATTAAACTTAAATAATAATCTATAAAAGTACCAAAATTATAACCTTTAGACGAGTTTCTAAATAATAATTAGATTTATAATTTAATATGATTTTTTAGATATAATTTAATTTTCTATGATCAATGGTTTTCCTCCTCTTCATTTTTGTTGTGCCCGACAGGGTTCATGGTGCACTATTTAAATATATTTTAAGATCTTGTACTACACTGTGAAATGCAATTAAGAATTGAGTATTGAGTATTAAGCCAAGTAATCAGAATCACTATGCGAGTCTTTAATACTATCCAAACTAAATTATTGCGACACAGTGCACGGACCACGCCTTTTGGCCAGATCTGTTAAGCTAAAACAGCGTGTGCAGAATGAATGTGCTCGTTTTTGTTTTCACATCCCTCCTAGATTGCATGTCACCCCGTTTCTTAATGCTGCTAACTTGCTGGAGATGGAGGCACCTAAGAAACTTCACCTTGCCACTATGTTGTTTGGGGTGATTAATTCTCGGAAGCCTAAATACTTGTGGGATAAGCTGGTGTTTGCTCAAAGACGAAATAGATGTGCCAGGAGGGCATGTACACACATTTTCGTAACACAAAAACATCGTTCCATGGCTTTTCGTGGGTCTTTCAGATTCGCCGCCACGCGGTGCTGGAACGACCCACCGATGCGTGATCTGCAAACAGTCACAACATTTAAAAAATCACTGAAAAGGCATCTTATGTCAAAACAGAGTTCTGGTCCACAGTACAGTCAATGTCCTACTGCCTCTGGGTTGTCCGTGACGCGAGGGATTGCGCTCGGGGGTCTATGCATTAAAATAGTTGTTTTTTTTCTTTCGTTTGGGTATACAGTCTTGTTGTTCACATCTGAGTATTTGTGAACAATCTTATTACGTGGCAGCATGAGGCAGTGGTTTCTCATTCTGCCACTGAAACAGCTGACAATCCGCAGACATACTCGTACAATTTTGAAATTAATATTTATTTATTTTTCTCTCTTTTCTAGGCTTGATAACTCTAGACACTGACACAAAGTTTATTATTTCTTCTTATAAAATAGATAAGTATCTGTTCTAATTACAAGCAAATTTACAGTCCACTTTTATAATCACGTCCGATACCTACTGTATTTATGTACGATGAGCGATTACCACAATAGGCCTTGCCAGAATACCAGCGTCTCTGTAGTGCTTGCACTACAGCGACACATGCTGAGGCAGGGACCTAATTGGCCCACTTTTTATATGTTTTTGTTTTAGTTATTTAGATATAAGTTATTTGTACCTATTGTTTGGTTTAAGTGATAATTTCTGTATGTAATTTCTCTGTCTGGGCTAATAGTTTTTCTTTCTTTCTTCTTTCTAAATCAAAAATCCAATGTTGTATTTTTTTTAAATATACTAAACATACAAACAAGATACTTAATTAAACATTTCACACCTTCCTCCTCCAAGGAAGGCGTGAAATGTTGCATCTCAAAATGCAATCAAAATGCAATTTGCAGCATTTACACTAATTTAACGACGTGATATTTCCCTGGCAAGTATATTTACGATCTATTACATTAAGAGCAGACAGGTGTAGACTTTTTGCGTTCAAGTCAAAGGAATAAGGTTTAATATCGCGTTAAAATAAGGTGCGGAAATAGCGCCTGCGCTTGTCATGTTCTCCGGCGTTACATGCTTGTCGACGGATTAATCTGATTCGTCGTAGATGGTGTTGCAAAACTATCGATAGTTTAAAAAAAAAACCTTTACTAATTGGGACTGCTCGGGCCTGAGTGTCGACTGAGTTTGAGATCAATATTGCTTGCGATGCCTATCAATCTGCATGTGTTAATTTTAACTTGTAGCTGCCATCTTTGCCATACATGAATTGATTATTAAACAAATCTTCATTTACTCGTATAGACACTGCCGGACAAAGCTCCATATCGAGCTATAAGTTGAAGGTAAGATATTACATAAATGTAAAGTGCCCCCGACATCAAAAATAATATTTTAAGTATCGATAGTTATTTCCTTACAGCGCGTAAAACTATCTGATAGCATAATATTTATTCATCTATACTATTGCAGATTAGTCAAGAGTCAGCCCATACTATGAATAAAAAAAATATATAAATGCACAAGCCATTTATTTTAACTATCAATAAGCTCTCGATATTCGCCCGCTGCAGAACCTCACTAGTCCTAGCCAACTCTCATTTGTAAATAAGATTATTTTACGGTATGTTATTTGACACGTACTCGTAATTAACTTGTAAAATCTGTAAAGATTTTGTATCCCAGTTATAATCTAGAATTTCTTCGTTGGTTTTAAATTAAGTTGTATTTAGAAGCATTTCTAGAAATTCTGATTTTACTGATTCTCTATTTTATTGGTCAACTCGTCTTATATTTAACTTACCTATCTAATGAGATAGTTAAGTTAAATATAGTAGTCAGTATATGTAGTTTTCAACAATACTCCAACAAAACGACTCAATCTACTACACGGTTGGCGTAGTGCGCAGTAGCACGGTTTCTTGCCTCGATTTCCGTAGTGTCCCGGGTTCGATTCCCGGTCGGGTCAATTCAGGAAACGATCTTTTCTGAATTGACTCGGGTCTGGGTGAGCTGCAAGACGTCCCTGGCCTATTAGGCCTTGTGTCGCCTTGTGTGGTACCTCGTAACACATTGATAATAATCCCTAATTCGAGATCATAACAAGAGGTGGTTACGTTGTCCGGCGCATATTTAAAAAAAATACTCCAAAAATTAAAACATGCGCTAAGATTTGGCTATCAAATACCTATTACTGAAAAATTACTTCACAGAAATAAAAAAAAAAAACTAAAACCTCCTTCGCCAATGTTAATGGAAATTGTAAATGGTGATGTTATGATTTAGATATTTAATTTAAATTGTTAAGCCTTGAATATACTCCTATCAATCTAAAGAACTTAGATTTAGGTTTAAATTCACGTTTTATAAAGGCTTAGTTGGAGCTACATTTTTGAAAAATAGATAAAAGACACATTGTTTTAATGTGTCACGGATAAGATGATAGAGGTAGATTAGATAAGTCTCAAAATAAGTAAAGTGATTCATTCCTATTTAATTTATTAATGTAATAATAAGTGAGTAAGTGATATGATAATTTAGTAAGATTCATTTTCATAATAAGGATACTGCTCTATCTTAACTATCTAAAGATACTCGGAAGAGTATTCGGAAAATACTCTTAGATAAAAGACCAATTTAATGTGACTATGATGCCCAGATAAGTCCCAAAATAAAGAATGTGAGTAATTACGAAGGAATTTATTAAAATGATGGGAGGTAAGTAAGTATGATAATGATACTCTACTCTAATAAGCTTTATTTTCGTAATTAGTACTACCGGCTACGTAACAAGAGTTATGCTCTCATTCTGTATAAATAAAACTCAACACGGCTGATACTTAAGGCCACGTTTAGTAATAAAGATATAATATCCCCACTTAAACCCTGGGTTGAGGTGGAGATTGGCGCTTGATATTGAGTTTCCTTACAATTTGGATAATCAAGCATAGCCACTTAACAAGCAAAAAAATAATAATTTAAATAAGTAAACTTTAAAAAGCACCTTCGATACGTCAATTTGCAAGTTAGAAGAACATAAAAATAAAATAAATCTAATTATATTAATATGATAATACATTAGTGATAAACCGACACAAAATGCGACTCTATCACCGTCGTCGAAAAGTTTATTGTAACTGAGAGTCATCATCACGGCACAATAAATACATCACGGTTTGAAACTCAACTACGTGAGCATCAAATGTCTGGCCATGCCGCCCCCGGTAGAAGAGGTCGACCCAAGAAGCGGTGGCTCGACGTCGATATGGGGTGACATGCGTGCCAACAAACTCATCACTGAGGATGCACAAGACCGCGCGAAGTGGGGCAAGACAATAAGAAAGGATCCTGGGACCTCACACACCAGTGTGGGTTCACAACCGGGTCCGCACGGATGATGATGATGACGGCTTGAAACGCAACAGCTACACTAACGTGCGAAATCCACTGTGCTTCGCTTGGATAGAGTGGTCAGCTGCACAAATGGTGGATTGGCTTGGATCCTCATTTTATATATTTATAGCTACATGCAAGTAATTTGCCGCCGTAACTTTCGACTATTACCCGCTAATCGACTCAGAGCTTTCCACGCATCCTACTAGTTTTCCGTGACGGGAGAACTAATTTATTATACGATTTAGCTGGCGTTTATGTAGAGTAATTGGCAAAATAACTGGTAAACGTTAGAACGTTCCCATGAGCACTTGGTACCTTTCGAAAGTTGGAACATTTGTTTTTTTGCTTACTACACTAATCAATTTTGATATCATTATTATAATTATCTTTATCTATATATATAAAAGAAAGTCGTGTTATTTAAGCCATGTATTCACTAGAGGACATTTCTTCCCTTGTCACTCAACACGAATTCTACGTGTCGCGGGACCTGTCGCGTGTCGACGCTCGGAAAGCGTCGACCTTGCGCGACTTCGTGTCCCTCGACGGTTGCCCGACGGCATCTGAGCAGTGAGGACGCCTGTCGCTCTGTGTGTCTCGACATCCGCGACTGTGGCAGTAGTGTGTAGTTTGTCAGGTGACATCGCGACCACAACTTCGGTAGCTGGACGAGCAAATTGTTGACCGACATTGTCGCCAGACAGCCGAGTGACTTTGTTTCCTAGTGAATACGTGGCTTTACACCACTTACAGCCATGTGTTCACTAGGGGACATTTCATCCGCGACCTTGTTGTTCGACACGAATTCCACGTGTCGGACGACGGCCCGGTAGACGACTGCGTCCCGCGACTGCTCGCGACATGTCGAGCGACTTTGTCTCCTAGTGAATACGAGGCATATAAATCAAGAACGGGTGGACCGATTTTTATGATTTTTGTGTTTTTGGATTAGTGTAAATCGGGTATATGATAATGAGTATTAAAAACATTGGGAAATAACGGAAAAATGAAACAAAAGCAAAAGCATTATTCCATGCTAAATGTTCACAGCTGTCAAGCATGCCAATAACTTTGGCAGAACGAAGTTTGTCGGGGCCGCCGTAGTTCATCATAAAACTTAGATATAAAATTTGTACAGTATTTTTACAAAACAAATGTTTATAACAAAGAAACAACTTATGAATTATAAAAATAAATAATTGCAATTATAAAACCTAAGCTTAAAGTTAGAAAACATTGATTTATAAAAATCCTATAAAAACCTTAACCTAGGGTGCCGCCGGCAGCGGGGCAGTCAAGGCCTAGACTATCGGTGGTTAGGGCTGCAGAGAGAGGAACTTCCTGACAATGCGAGCCGTGTCCAGGAGCACCGCCTTCTGCATGTGACCCTTGACCCAACCGCTGAGCGAGAGCCTCTCGAGGTGTTAGTCAAGGCTCTTCGCTATTAAGCCGTTCGCCGATAGTAATAAAATAATTATTATAATATTATTATGACCGGATTTGCCGAATTATACCGTAGATGTGATCAGCACTAATAGAGTAGAGATAACTTAATTTCAGTGATATTTATTATTACGGATTTGCAAGACATGTTAGGCTGTTTCGCCAGTCGTAGCGAAGGACAAAATAAATATACATACATACATACATACATACCATCACGCCTCTTTCCCAACGGGGTAGGCAGAGACCACTTCTTTCCACTTGCTACGATCCTGACATACATCTTGCGCTTCTTCTACTCTCATGAGTCCTTTCATACATGTTCGTCGGTTAAAGGTACTCTTGACCCGACCCTTTCTGAGAACATCTTGAACTTGCCCAAGCAACGTTCTTCTGGGTCTTCCCCTTACAACAGTCCCATTTACCCTTGCCTCATAAATCCGTTTCGTTAATCGCCTTTCATCCATTCTTTCCATATGACCAAACCACCTCAGCATTCCCATCTCAATTTTAGTAACCACGTCTTCTTTCACACCACATCGTTCTCTTATTACACAGTTTCTAATTCTATCACTCAGTTTTACCCCAGCCATGCTTCTTAATGCTCTCATTTGCACTGCATTTATTTTACTTTCATCCTTCTTCTGCCATACCCAACTTTCACTACCATACATTAATGTCGGTACCAGCACGCCCCCGTGAACTGCCAGTCGGGCTTTCTCCGACACTCTGTGACTGCCCATAAAGGCATGCAGCGCCCCGTTCACTCTATTACCTGCATTCACTCTTCTTTCAATGTCACCCTCATATCTTCCATTTCTCGTAAACATAGTACCCAGATACAAAAATTCTTTCACTTGCTCTACCTTTTCACCCCTAATAAAAATCTTACATTCCGTCACACTATCATCTCTTTCAAACACCATTGTCTTGGTTTTACTCACATTCACTTTCATACCTCTCTCTTCCAGTGACGCATTCATTGCCGTTACCATATCCTGTAACTCGTCGGCCGACGATGCAAGTATTACCTGATCATCGGCGTAGAGAAGACATTTCACGAGTAACCCATCCATTCTCAAACCATAATTCCTATCTTTCAAACCCGTCAAACAATTATCCATGAATAGGTTGAACAGCCACGGTGAAGCTACACAGCCCTGTCTAACACCCTTATGGATATCAAACCAGTCAGTGTACATCCCGTCTACTCTGACACAAGCACTGGAACCCTCGTAGAGAGATTTCAGCGCTCGTATCAGGCAACTGCTCACTCCATACGCAGATAATGTCGACCACAATTCATTCCTCCTCACTCGATCATAGGCTTTTTCCAGATCCACGAATATGCAGTAGACTTTTTGACTTTTGGCCAAAAACTTTTCAGCTATGCACCGTGTACGGGGATGCCGCAACTATATGATAAGGTTGATGTAAAATGATAGAAATTGTTTGTAAAATAAGATAAACTTGTATTATGAATTTGTTTAAGCTAGATGGATTTTGATGGTAAGGTGAGAACGCGCGACTTAATTGATTGGCGGATACGAACGAACTGACTTGAACATTTGGTAAAATAACTAAAGCGCGTTTACGAAACTAGGTCGAAATAATGCTGATGTGAGCAATGTACGTGCTTGCTTGTACATATTCCCGGGCGGGAAAAATGGGGTTAGTAGGAGTAATGGGATGCTTAAGTGAATACAAGGGTGAGACAATTGATTATTATAAACTAAATGATTTGTTGTTAGTAAGACCCTTGATGAGTTAACACGATGATTTTCAATATTAAATCTATTACGCTCGGTTCATACGCTCATCCGAAATACTAAATACGGAACGAAGCACTACTGGAGACGTTTTCTTGTTTTGTTTTAACGATCGTGCACTTTTGTCGGGCACTTCACACGTTTCACTACACTGAACACTAGGGGGACTGTACTGAACACTAGGGGAAATGCACTGAGCACTAGTAGCACTGCACTGGAGCCCGTTGTCTCGTGGAGCTGGAAGCGGCGCAGGCGCTGCTGCTGGGGCCGGGGCGCCGGCCGCCGGTCCGCGTCTGCAGCGCCGCCACGCCCACACGACGCACATCAGGCCTACTATAGCGAGCGTTACGTATATAGCTGCGTAATGATGCACATCGTGATAGGATATTCTGTCTGATAATACTGGGCTATCTTTCATAATTTCTAGCTTCTGCTGGATCTCTTGAAGCCGAATGCTGTGCTCATTAAACTCTGACTGATTGTTAGGTGATAGAATGTTTGCTATTGATATGTTGATGAGATGATTTATTGAGGATATCTCTGGATAAGGAATGTTAGAGCTTATGCTGATTTTACTGACCTCTTGTCTATGTGAATAAATAAAATAATCAGCTGTTTTTATGACGCAGCCTTGATCGACATTAAAGAAACCAGAGTGGGTCATTGTTATCGCCGTAATTTGATCTTCACATGAAAGTTTCAGTTGGCACTCCTTGCAACAAAAATAGAAATAAGAATTAATTTTCTTTAATTCTTCCCATCTATTGACGCAAGGTTTTGTAATTGTTTTGCACTGATTCGAATTTTGCGATCGTTCGCAAAAGTTCTGATCATTCTTTATCTTAAAAATAGGTCTTTTAATGTGACATAACATTCTTTGGGCATTTCGCTGAATACAAGAGTTCAAATCCTGTTCAGTTAAAGTAACAAATACATCTTTGTTAAGATTCACAGCGACAAATGTTGCTATCGGTACTACGACTATCTCCTCATTATTTTTTATCAAATGAGGTATGGGTATAATCTTCAAAACTTCATACATATCCTCATTGATCAGAGGTATAATTATTTCGAAGATGATATAATTATTAGTTATTCTGGCTCGTACCTGTAGCAAATTGTAGATCTCTGACAGGTCTCTAAAATTGTCTACAGGAATGGACGAGTCTTTGGGTAACTGTCCAGCTATGACACTTAGTTCATGTCTCAGCTGATTTGGTGGAAGCAAATGAAAGTTGAATTTTCCGTTGTAGACATTAGTGACGGTGTCAAGTAACGTTTGTTGAACATTTTTTAAACTTAACAAAATATTGTTTGCCATAATCGAACTGGTAATAAACGCATTAACGAGTGAGATGTTTTGGATTTCATTTTTTATCTGGTTCGTCGATATTTCCATAGCGTTAAATTTCTTGTTAATGAGTTTGTGATGCTGGTCCATGATATGTTCTGTCCGTTTGCAGAAGGTTAAATTCAGCTTCGACCACAGATGTTTGGTTTTTCCAAAGGCTCGCCAGATGCTTTTGGTTTTCTTTGAT
Organism: Udea olivalis; assembly: GCA_947369235.1. NCBI lineage: Eukaryota > Metazoa > Arthropoda > Insecta > Lepidoptera > Crambidae > Udea > Udea olivalis. The sequence goes on from OX376359.1 coordinate 11,569,375, forward strand.
TAAATTTATGTCTTGTTCATATTTATCGGCAAAGCTTTGGTCTAGGACGCCGAAAAGGCTATTTGCAATGGAGCCGACACCATTGATAAGACCGCGTCGGCGCCGGTGTCCTATTCCTGTTGGGTCATTCATGTTTTGATTGTGGCTCATTAATAGGTTGTTGTAGTGTTGTAGTTCAGTTACCTCATGACGTAACTGTAATAAGATTCCATAGCAGTATGATTGTGTTGTTATTCTTGAACATAGGTGGTCTAAGTATTTCATGTATTTTGCTAGCGCTGCATTCCCGTCTTGATACGGCTGAGTGTCGTAGTAGACAATGAGGCGCCAGTCGTCTCGTATTAAATTAATGTTGGTTATATGATCACAGTATAAGCTGTTATTACTTGGCAATGATGACGTATTGTTTGAGCAGTTAATTGGTGTTATAATAAATAAAAATAGCATCAGTGATAAAGCCATTTTAGTAAAATATGATCTTTGTTTACGTGGTAGGGAGGGTGCGTGTTCATGTTTTTGTTGTCCTACTTCTTGATTACTTTCTTGATTTTCTGATAAAACTGATAACTTGACAATAGGACGCTTTAGGAAGCCATTTTTTGTTTTAAGTGTGACGACTCTTGTGTAGCCGTCACTTCCGCGGTGTAATTCAACAACACGACCTAAAGCCCATTTGCCGGCCGGAAGGTTATCGTCCTTGATAATAACCACGTCGTTCAACTTGATATTTCTTTCCGGCTGTCTCCACTTACTCCTCGTGGATAGTTGCGTTAGATATTCGTTGCGCCAACGACTCCAGACATCGTTAAATATTTTCTGCGTGAGATGCCACCTTGTTCTCAAGTCTGTTTCGGTATCATAGAGGGTTAAAGAGGGCCCACTAGCTAGAAAGTGAGAGGGTGTAAGAAAATCTAAATCATTTGGGTCTTCAGTCAATGGGCAGAGAGCCATTCGTTCATTTCGTTGAGCCATATTTGCCTGAACATTTTTTCCATATCAGCCGTAAAAGCAAACCGATACTGTCTCCACTTGATAATAAGGCTCTGGAGATCTTGCTGAAGATTTGGACCCCTGCTCATTACGTCATTCAAACTTAGACCTGATTTAGTTTTGTCAGAAGCATTAAAAACAACTCGTAATTTTGTAGTGGTAGAATGTTCGCGCATGACGCAATGGTGAGGTAAATAACATTTAAGGCTCGGTATGCAATCGTCAGCAGGTATCATATGTCCAAGCGATATGTACTCGTCTATAAATAACTTATAATCTTTTTGAATATTTATATTTTTAGATAACTTTTGTTCCAACTTGTAAAATTGTGCTATTGCTTTTGATTTTGAATGACCTAATTTTTCTTGATAGTTAGGTTTTAATGGCAGGCGGACTTCATATCGTCCGTCTTCCCTTCTTTTTGTACTTGCTTTGTAGAAATTGATACACTGCTTGTCTTCTGAAGATAGCTCTCCCTGCTCAGCAATTTCTTCTAACTCCCAAAACCTTTGAATTTCGTCCAGGTTTTGTAGAACTACATTACATTGGAAGGTTTTTGCATTCCCACTCAGAATCCAGCCGAGCTGTGTCTGTTGGGCGATCGGAAGGATTGTGTTTGATCTGCAGATGCCATCCATTAAAATGTTTGAGTAGACATCAGCCCCGAGTAAAATATCTACGGGGAGGCTGTGATAGAATTCAGGATCAGCTAATTTAATATGATCCAAGTACGACCAGTCTGGTTTGGAAAACGACTGGCTAGGTAGGTTTTTTATGAGTTGCTTCATTATTAAAGCGTCTGTTTCAAAGGTAAAATCGCTAATCATTGAAAGGCATTTGATACTGATGATGCCTTTGCAATTGCTCTCCTTGTCTCCGATACCTGAAATAATTCCTTTGCACTTCTTCCTGGGTATTTTCAAAAGTTGTACTGCATGCTCGGTTATAAGGGACGTTTGTGACCCTTGGTCCAGGAGGGCACGCATGACATAATACGTGCCATCTACTGCTTGTACCTTGATTAAAGCAGTTGGAAGTAGGACTTGGACAGGTTCATTGACCAGCGCGTGCGTCACTTGTAGGTCATCGCAGACTTGAATTCCTGCGTTAGCACTCTTGTTTGTGCTCCCCCCGCGCGCAACCACTGCCCCTTTTCCGTTGTCCACTGCCCTGCGGGGCGATTGCGAAAATGCCGCGTGTAATAAGCTATTGTGATCCTTATTGCATTCGCGACAAAGTCTTTCTGACAAGCATGATTTCCCTGGGTGATGATGGAGACAATTATGGCATAAATTGAAACTATTGGCGGTTCTAAGTTTGTCCTGGGGCGACATTTCTATGAACCTCGGACAAAAGTAAATGCCGTGTTCGCCTAGATTGCACAACGAACACTTGCCATTTTTTGCTGCGCTTACTCTGCTGTTGTAAGTAGGTTGCGATGAAATTTTGCTACTGCTTGAAAATGAATCTTTAAATTGACTGATTTTATGATTATTACTTTGATACTTTGACCCCTGATTTCCGTTTTGTTTTTGCGAAAGATTATCTTGTTTTCTACGGGCTGATTCTAAAATAGTGAATTTGCTTCCTAAGAAGTGAAGTAATTCTTGAAGTACTGGTAATTCTCTTGGGTCTTTCACAGCCTCTACGTAATCTGTGTAGGATGCTGTGTCCAGTTTCTGGGTCAGGATGTAAACAAGAAGAGGATCCCAAGAGCCAGTGTCCACACCTAGGTTCTTTATGGCGTTAAGACATTCCAGGGTCGTGTCATGAATGCGTTTGAGATGGGAAGCTGATTGCTGCTGTGCACCAGGAATATTCATTAATATGCTTATATGCGATGTAAATATCAGCTTCTTGTTGTTAAATCTCTGGTTAAGAATTTCCCAACAGACCTTGTAATTATCTGAGCTGACATGTAGGTGCTGAATTAGTCTCTCTGCTTCTCCCTTCACCTTCGTCTTTAAATACTGCATCTTTTGGGCGTCTGACATGGAAGGATTGTTATGAACCGTTTCGGTGAAAAGATCTTTAAACGAAATCCAACCGTGATAATTGCCGCTGAAGGTCGGGACCTCCATTCGCGGAGTGCATTGTTCTTGATGCGCTTTAGACCACATTTTATTGTTAATCGCTTTTTTGATGGTGTCGTATTCCTTCTCATACCTCGAAAAAGCCTCTTCATACGCCTTATTCGAACCGTCAAGTGTGCTATCTAGTTCCCAATGCAGAGCGTCAATGACGGCCCAGCGAGAATGAAGGGTACGTAAAAGGTCTTCAAACTCCCATTTCTGCGCAATCGATTCTAAATATATTTTTGCAGCTGTTCTTTGAAATGCCTTGAAATTGCTTTGCTGTTTCTTCAACATTTCTTCTGTTCTACTTGATGTTGCTTTTGTATCGGTAAGTAAATTGGACTCACTCTGTTTCGAGACAAATGTCGGAGGTTTTAACAGAGGCCTGTCCTCTGTTAACGGCTGATAATTCTGAATATGAGCTCTAATATTATCGAACCTCTCCTTCACACGTTCATATTCTTGATTAATCCTAGCCCTGTTTGAAATATCCATCTCTAGCTGCTATATTTGTTTGCAGTTACTGTCATACTCGAACCAATAGCTATCCAGCCTTCGCTTGAAATAATCTCCTGACTTTCTCTCAGACCCATCCTTCTTAAAATTAGTGTAGACGTTTTCGATCGCCTGCGCCAGCTGTTGCTGTGTAGCGATAATATCTTGGATGGACATTGTAGAAAATAAAAAGGACTGATCTTACTTGATCTGAAGATACTGCCTGTTCTTCCTGCTGAAGGTGCTGATGTGCCGATGCTCACGCGGCTGGAACTGCAGTGGAGGTGCTGATGCTCCTACTGAAGCGCTGAAATTGCTGCTACTTGGCGAACGCTTCTTGGTACGTTACGCCTCGTCTGCTTAGTCCTGGTTCTCCGAAACTTGATTATCGGGTTCCCAGGTTACCTGTGCTTCTTGATAACACAGATTTTGATGATTCGTCACTGCGCACTTGGTAGCACAGTAGCGAAGTTTTTGGACACGTCACTTAGTGCACAATGTCACAATAGGCCGCTGAACGGAAACACTGACACGCAATCAGGTCACTGACGACGCGTTCAAGAGGTCCCGCTACGGTAGCTCGAAGGACCATGTACGGGGATGCCGCAACTATATGATAAGGTTGATGTAAAATGATAGAAATTGTTTGTAAAATAAGATAAACTTGTATTATGAATTTGTTTAAGCTAGATGGATTTTGATGGTAAGGTGAGAACGCGCGACTTAATTGATTGGCGGATACGAACGAACTGACTTGAACATTTGGTAAAATAACTAAAGCGCGTTTACGAAACTAGGTCGAAATAATGCTGATGTGAGCAATGTACGTGCTTGCTTGTACACACCGTAAGGAAAAAACCTGATCCGTACATCCCATTCCCCTTCTGAATCCCGCTTGTGCATCCCATATCTTGTGCTCAGTTTCATTCACTACCCTATTAATCAGCACTTTTGCATACAATTTGCCGATAACGCTGAGCAGGCTAATTCCGCGGTAATTTTTGCAGTCCTGTTGTGACCCTTTCCCTTTGAACAACGGCACGATCACGGCTTTGCACCAGTCTCCCGGGACTCGGCCGGTCCTCCAACACATATTGAAAAGGCGGTACAACTGACTAGCCGCTATGCCTCGCCCTGCCTTCAGCATCTCGACAGACACTCTATCGTACCCTGCAGCCTTACCAGCTCTCATACTTTTCATCGCTATCATAATCTCATCCATGCTAATCTGGTTATCCTCTTCATTTACTTCCATTACGACATCAGCTGTTTCTGCCAATAAATCATCTCTTTCAAACAAACTTCCAAAATACTCCTTCCATCTTCTTAAAACACATTCTTCACCTTTCAAACTACTTCCATCCTTGCCTCTGATTTTTGCTAGATCTGATGTTGTAGATGCTCCCCTAGCAGTTCGTACGGACTTCCAGAAAAACTTTATGTTTGACTGGAAGTCTTCAGTAAGCTTCCTGTCAAATTCGTCCTTTTGTTCTTCTTTCTTATTATTTACTACCTCCTTTACTATACCTTTAAACTTTTTATATTTTGTTTTAGCTTCCATCACATCACCATCCGTTGCCTCGTGTACTCTTTGACTAGCTTTTATTGCTAACCAGTCTACCCATGCTTTCTTCTTTTCATTTACAGCTGTCTGCACACTTTTGTCCATCCATACATTCTTCTTCTTGCTTCCTTTCCTTCTCCTTGTAGTTCCACATATATTTACAGCCACACTTACTAATCCTTCCTTAAAAGTCTCCCATAGCCCCTCAATCTCGCACACCTCTCCTGAATCTTCAAACTTCTTACGCAACTCATTCACATATTCGTCTTCAACATCCCTTTCTTGCAATTTCTCCACTTTCACTCGTTCCAGAATACCTGTACCCATCGGAGCTCTGTGTCGCCACCTATTGAAGAGACCACTTATTCGGGTTAACACCAGGAAGTGGTCTGTGTCGATACCAGCCCCGCGGTATGCTCGGGTGTCCACAATATTCCTTCTCAGTCGTTCGTCTTCTTAGAAGAAAAAACCGACTTTCATGGTTGGCCTGCAAACCGTTACCGATGTGGAACCTCCTCTGTAAAGCTAGTAGCGTCAGTAAGCAGCTCGTTCTCCTTGTACGTCGTCTTTCAGGGTCAGTGGAAGCCAGCGAGCTGAAGTGCGAGGAAGCTTTTGTTCTTATAAGGTGATGGTCAGAGAGGCCTAAAAGATTGTATGTTTTGTTGTATGTACCCTTTGAGGTAGACTAGAGGGCCCAATTTACCGCACAGATAGCTCAAGAGCCAAGTATTGGTTATGAAGCATTGGAACACCCCATATTTCGTCGTCAAATTGCCGACAGCAAGAACTGCGAGGATTTAGGTCGACAGCAAAAATATGCATTTTTACCTCAGGTTTTCGGTAAAAAAAGGATCAGTAACGCTCCTGAGTTAAGTAGGTGATACCTTAAGTATTGCACTTGTATAACAGCTTCAGTAACCGCTTACCATCAAGTGGTCAGCATGTTTGTTGTTGGAAAAAGGAGTCCGGTCAGAGTTTATTTATTAACCGACTTCAAAAAGGAGTAGGTTTCTTAATTCCACCGTAATAAAATACTTTTTTATGTGTGTTTGCGGATAACTTTGTTGTTTATGAACCGATTCTAATCTTTTTTTTAAAATAGTATCAAAAGGATTAACCATTTTATGCATACTCTAACCCTTATCTTTGTGGCCTTACTACTGAAGAGATACCTACTTAACTGATAGAATGTACTGTTTTGTCATTAGTGCCATTACAGATAAGAATACAGAACAATAGCAATTTAGAACTTAAGTGTCGTGTGTCATTTACGACAAACTATTAGGCAGAAAAAAGACAGAAGTGAGGTGCAGATTAGATTTAGCCTAATGTTCCTAAATGAGGATTTTAATCAGCGACCAACAAAATAGTTTTGGTCATTTTGTGGTCACCTGGGTTTCTAGACTTGCTAGCTGTATGTTTAATGATCTTGGTGTTAGATGTCTCAAATATTCATTTATTCCACTTATCATAATTTTATTTGCAGCCATGAAATGACCACTGCTGAAGATAAGCCTCGCCCAAAGATCTTAAAGCCACCGGTTATATACAGTCCGCATTTACCGGGATCCTGCTACCTTTACCAGGTCCTACGTCCACCTTGCGGGATTAATTTATTTTTGGAATTAAAACGGTAGTTAGCTCGCTTCTCGATAATTTGGACGTTTTGTAGTAATATGCCTAGTTAATGTCTTCCGAAATTGAGTACAAAACCACATCTGATTCAAAATGAGGTCATATCGTAAAGATTGAGAGCCGTATACAGATGCTGACAATGTGTCGTGTGGTACCCATTTATGGCGATAAGGCATTGTGTCAGATCGGACTCCAGATTTTGCTCTCACCGCCGCTTGTGGTGGTTTCTTTGTCAATTTGCACTTAAGTTATGACGACACACTTAAGGTGGACTACTTAGGTCTTTAGTTCTGATAGCCAATAACTTTGGATACAATTTTACTAAGGTAGGCTCCACACTAAACGGGGCGAAGTATCGCGTGATGTTTCAGCATGTTACGTTTGTGGTGCTTAACCGTTAAAAATTAAATTTTGTACAGCAATCAAATGGTACTTACAATGTTTTCATAAGGACCATTTTTTTCAAAATCAGTTGTCCTATAATATTACCTATTCTGTGGTATTACTTGACATTAGTTATGTAGATCAATGCGGTCTGAAGCTGGTTGAAAGAATTAAGTCATTCTGTGGTCGTAGACTTAATCAGTAGTAGGTATAGTGGCAGAAGAAGGACATACCAATAGGCTACTGACTGACAAATAAGTGGATCCTAAAGCGAACGCTACACGTCAAAAAATATTGTGATAAGTATCACGATATTATTGATGTTTCTTCCAGAAATGCAGCGATGGATCGTAATCCTTCAGTTTATATTGACGGATCACAATATGGATCTTGCGTGTAGCGTTTCCCTATGGCATTAATTACTAAGTAGAAGAGAAAGGAAGGCAGGCAAATAAATTGACTTTTTTTTCAGATTGTGGGACGAGAAACGGTGATCGCAGCAGCTAGTACGCGAGAGCTGCGATGCGGAAGAAGACTGGTGTCGGGGCTGTTCTCCCGGCCGCGGTTACCGCTAGGCTACTCGTTCGTCACCACGGTACCGCGAGGCGCCTGCCGTCTCAACATCTCAGAGATTGTGCCCAGTGAGAACTATATAGGTTAGTCAGCCATGCTCTCTTTTTATTTTATATTAGAGAATATAATAATAGTAGCCAAAATTGTTGTCATCGCAATTTCGCAGAGCACCTGCTAAGTTTCTCAACAGTTTTTAAAATCATGCCCAGCCAACAAACAGCTCAGCCCAGAGTCCTGAGGTAAAAAATACCTGAACTCAGTGATCGTGATAATGACAAGTGATCTTAACATAGATTTTAAATTCAGACTGTTATACATTTACAGGACTTCAGGATGAAAATAAATAATTTGAGTAGGAGATGAGAGTAGGAGAGATGAAGAAAGTGGGAGATGATAAAAATGAAACAAGTCTTAAAATATTTTAAAGTATTCGAATATCAACAAATTAGACAGAATAGGATAGTATAGGAATCAGATCTTTAATGATAGATCCCCAGGATCAATTACAAAGATTGACTGGCATATTGTAATTGTGCTGACGTATCTGAAATTGATTCTAAACGGCTACAAATAACGTACTCACTGAATGGCAAGGTGAGGCTATTCATATCGGCACAAAACAACGTGAGTTGCTATTGTGCCGCATAGCAAATGATTAACAGTCCTTTTCACAGACAAAATTTGCAATAGATAGTGCAAGTCCCTCCGTCTCTATGAAAATCAAAGTACTACTTTTTTGAGGCAGTTCATTGATACGAATTTTTCATTTAACAATGATTTTAATTCAGAAGAGGAAACAATTTAAATCTACTTGAGTTTCGCCCGGATCCAGGAACGTTAATCTAAGTTGATTCCTTACATTTGTACCTGTTATGCTGACTAACTGACATTTGACAGGACAGCATCAATTTATATTGCTTTCACATTAGAGCGTCAGCAGCGCGGCAGCAGTGGATGCCTTTACATTATAAGAAGTTGGATCAGTGCGGTGCATTCCACGCATTAATGATTCTTTCGGTGTTGAATTCGCTCATTTTGCTGTCTGTCAACAAACACGTGCGCTTACAACACTAGCTCGGCGCCTACCTGAATGTAGCGCCCACGCGCTGTTGCCGCTCTGTCGTTTATAGAAAGAAATTATCAGCAGTCGCGCTTCTGAAGTCGCCTAAATGTGAAAGCGCACTTACACTGTGCTCAACTTTGATTATCGTTTACGGGGGTTTGACATCTATCGCTATATCGGTAGAGTGAATAACAAATAAAAGAGTTTCGAAGTATTGCTCTTTTTATGACACACGAAGTACAACTACTTTAATTCGAGTTATGTCTGTGGTCCTGCTGGACATGCTGATTGATATATACGTAGTGTCCAGCGTTTGCGGGCCATTTGCTTTCATCAAAGACCCATTCAGCATTGTGCACTGATGATTATCTATCTAAATAGCGAAAACCAGATTAGATAATTGAAGGACTACTAATAACACAGGCTGAGTTCCGTTTTATGATTGTTTTACTGATGTGTCAAATAAAACAGTATTAAATCGTTTTGAGTTATTGGAGGGGAGGTCCTTAAATGCTATTTATTGGATAACATAATCTTCACGATAAGTGTTCTTTGTAGCATATAACATTTCAATCTTAATTATGTTGTAATTGCTGCGAAGTATACCTATGCTTTACCTTCACTGATTGGCATGTTGTAAAAACCTGTAGGTGTTGTATTTCAAGTTATATACAAATTGCGTCCATGATTACTGTAAAGACTAATTTTCATGACTGCTTCCGTGTTGCCGTGTTCCGTGCACACTGAAGATACAACTTTCTGACCGTCATAGTGCGAACACGCAATCAAGTTAAACGTTCCGAAAAAGTGTGGTTGCTGCCAGTTTATCGGGACAGGACAAAGCTATGAATATTTATCCAATACGTCATTCTGACTGATATAACATGAGGGGTGCCGTAGCACAGATTACTTAATAGTTACTTAAGAAAGTTAACTTAGTAACAGATAAATCACTACATAGAAGATTAACAATTTTGTCAATTTTAAATGCGTGCTGCCATGTGACAGGCATATATTGCCAGGGCTACCTCTTTCGATGTAGATGTCAGTAGTCAGTAAGTACCTACAACAGTACGTCTCATCGCGTCAGTTAAACCGCAAGATCCGTGTACAAATGCTTAACGCGGCTGTTGACAACCAACTGCCGAATGAGTCTTGGGATACCAGTACGTCGACCTCGAGTTGCCACTTTAAATTTACGTATCGTTCGCGTAAAAAAAATGTATTGGGCTGACACATGACATGACTATGTCAAATCCCAATCCATTTTTTACGCGAACGATAATGTAAATTCAAAGTGGCAACTTGTGGTAGGCGTACAGGCGACTGCTGAGTAATTATCGCGCGCAAGTACATGGAGTGACAGGCCTGGCCATAGTGTGATCGTTTCCTAGATTGTTTATTATGCTTCAATGCGCACTATATACTAAAATTGTACTTTAGAAGTTACGGTTAGGCCATTGGGATAAATCTTAGTCTTTTAAAGGAGAGAAAGGAAGAGGTTTAGTGAATTATTATAATGTTTTCTCTTATTCCAGCTTTAAAGATATCGAACAGTTCATACATAGTGAACGGGGAGTTCGCCGTGAGCGCACCCGGCACTTACGAAGCCGCAGGCGCAAGATTCATGTATTCCAGAGTTGGTGGACTGGACAATGTCTTCGCGCTCGGGCCGATTCTCCACACCATTGATATTATGGTAACCATTTTCTATGAATTTTCCCCGACTTTTGAAAGACCGGTATTTGTTCAACAAACTGTCGAACTGAGCGAATGAATGCTAGTGGAACAAGTCGGAGAGCGATAGCTATGGTTATTCTTATAATTCATGAACGTATTCTCCAATAACATAATTCTGATAGTCTTTTTAATATCTACTTTGTAAAAAACTTTCATTCCGCAGAGAGTTCATTTGGTACCTACTAGTATACCGAAACTACAAAAAAAAACAAAATGCGGTACTGAAACTATATCGAGATAGCATGTGCCTAGGATAATTCCCACGGTATAATGTTCATTAATTATGGTGGAACACTTTCAGGTTCTCTACACTCAACCAAATCCTAGCATACGCTATGAGTATTTTACTGAATCGCCAACCAGTGAAGGGGAATTAGAAATATCAACGAGAGGCAACGTCCCAGAGGTTCTTCCATCTGTCTCCACGAAGCACATACGGCGACATCACAGTTTTGAACCGTACCCTAGACCAACTGTGCCAAGGTTTCCAGACCTGGTGAGCTTGTCCAAAGAGGATAGCAGTGAAGATGATTTAGAGGAAAATATAATAGGCAGCAGAAAATTTGTCTGGAAGATCACAACGTACACTCAGTGCACGAGGAGTTGTGGTGGTGGCATACAGGTGAGGGTTAGAAAGTTGATCACGTTGTAGAAACAATCTATTTCTTGCTGTCTTGATTCACTTCTGTCAAAGTCTCTACTGTTAACATATCTTGCATTTATCCGAATACTATTTTAGGATTACAATTTATAAAGAAAGATCTTGAGTATACTTATTAGCCCCTGACATCATAAGGTTTACTCATTTTGGGGACTGATGGTCATGGCCAAATGAAAAGGATGTTTAGAGATATGAGGCTATATTTATTTATTTAAATGTACCTTAGCCATACCAACACTGGTTCATTACGATGACTTGATTATTCTGTTCTTTTAAATATCATGTATCAGCTAGAAAAGCATTTAATGTTACTTCTAGACTATAATGTTCAACACGCCTTGAAGTGTTGCAAAATCGTGAGTTCCTTATTAACAAATTTGTGATATTGATTAGTAGAACCCCGTTACAGGTGTTCCTCCAGTCTAGATGCGTATGAGTCGACTAACTATCGAGTCGGTTTAAATAATAAAGCTACTTCAATTTCACAAATACGCTAGCTATAGTTTTAAATTTTGTTTTCTGTGTAGTCCCTCAATACTGAAGACAATTTTCAGCTTGGCAAATACCGCTGCATTGAAATCGTCAACGGTTTAGACAAAGAAGTGTCTCCTGTCCATTGCCCTGGCTCATCGCCTGTGGGTAGAAGAAGGCGCTGCAACAACACTCCTTGCCCTGCAAGATGGCGCGCTGCTGCCTGGTCAGCGTGTCCGCAATGTGGACCTGCAACAAGAACTAGGATTGTCGGATGTGTGCAGGATCATTTTAGGGGCATAACCAAGGTAAGGATACTGAACCAGATAGACTAGTTGGATATAATCATTATTGATAAATGCGGTGGCAGCAAATGATAAGAGAAGACGCACATCAAACAAAACATATACTTCATTAGGTACTGCGTAAGTGGTAGTAGCCTGAGTAGGTTCTTTCCGTTATTGGACCATCCGACACCTCGTTATTGTAATGACCCAATGTCAGGCATTTATGGTCCCGCTTTGGGGTCAGCTATATTGTAAAATATATTCGTTATGACCCTTTCGAAAACAATATTAATTTTTAGGTTAGTTACCTTATTTACCACCCCAAATTTTAGGTAAACGATCAAAAGTGTCCAGACCGCAAGCCTCCTACGTCGGAAACCTGCAATATCCCTAACTGTGAAGGAGCAGAGCAAGTCGCCACCAGAGGAATACAGACCCAAGAGCATACGGACACCTTCAGAGACGGACCAGTGTATACCATCGCCGTCAACAGCACGGATCTGGACGTTGGACCAGAGTATTCCTTTGGCTCTACTGCTGGATGGCTTTACACGGAATGGTCTGAGGTAAGACAAAAGTATGCTGGATATAAAACATAGAGGGAATTTCGTATTTAAAAATGGTTTCAACATAAATGTATTAATAATTGAAAGTAGTTAATGTCAGCATTTAAAAAAGCATGTGCCACAAAATAAAATAACCCAATACCACAGATTACTTAATAGTTACTACCAATACTTCGAGTTATAAGCTTCGGTTTATGGTTTTGCGAAACAATCTAGCCTGTACGATGTTAACCAACTGATGGCTTTGGCAAAATTACCAGTATACTGAAAGTCACTCTCAACCAAACGAAGAAAAGAACCCAAAGCAAAAATAATAATAATTTGTTTTTTTCATAAGATATTTTCTTCAGCTAAGGATAGTACTTAACTAGAAAAATACAATTTGGTCGAGGTGTCGAGTGGAACTTGAATCCGCGACCTTCCAAAAACCGGACGACAGCTCTTCCGACTCAGACCTAGCGACTCCTTTCACTGTTTGTGGTAGACTCGACATTTAAACCGGGTTGTATTTTTCTAGTGTTTATCCTGAAGGTGCTCCCTCACCTAGAGCATTTTCCTGGAATGCAACGTACCAGAGTCGAGCATTACATCGGTGAGGGAGGAGAACCGCGCATTACAGTGCGCAAACTGTAATATTACAAATTCGAGCATTACATTAGTGAGGGAGGTGAACCGCGCATTACAGTGCGCAACTTGTTGTTACAATGCGTAATATTTTAATACAACTTCCATGAAGTTTTGTAAGGCAGTATTGTATTGTAATACGCAAAATCGAATCTGAAATGTACATTACAGGCGAATGTACGTCACGTCAGGGAGGTAGTTGTGTAATGTAATGCTCAAAAGTGAATCTGAAACGTTGCTTTACAGGAAAATGATCTAGGTGAGGGACTACCTTGAGACAAGTTTATTGGCGGCTCATTTTACCCGTCAGTCCTTCGTACAGGAAAATACTAGAGGGAAACCAGATGCATATTTTAGCATTTTCCCGGTTCAGTGTGTAGGTTGGTGTGTGGGCAGCGGCGTGCAGACCCGCGCGGCGCGCTGCGGCGACCCGGCCGGCTGCGCGCCGCCCGCGCCCGTCACCGAGCGCGCCTGCGCTCCTCGACTGGACTGCGAACCGCATGTCGGACGATGGTTCTCCGGTAAGTGTATGAAAAAAATCAAAATATGCGTTAGACAACACACCTCTTGTCACGGTCTCAAAGGTACCAGACAAGGAAAAAAGCCATGGGCGTCTCACAGCACACCCAGACCCAAGCCAATTTAGAAAAGATCATTTCCTGAATTGACCATACCGAGGATCGAACCCGAGACACTACGGAATTCAAGGCGAGAAACACTACGCCAATCATGTAGTCATGTACGAGTATGTGGAGAGTGTGTGTGTAGCTGCGCGCTGCCCGCGTCCGCCGCCGCGCGCGCCTGCGAGCCGCATGTCGGACGATGGTTCACTGGTATATTTTAGGAATTTATCTAGTAGAGCTTGTCTAATCTGAAATTACCATTTGGCGATTCATTTTTATTTATATAGATTTACTTTCACCCTACGTACCTTTACTCCCAATTTATCACCAGTAGGACTAGGCTGGGCATATCTGTCGCATACCAAATTAGCTTTCGGCCAAAGATGATTACAAATTGAAACTCCTAATTTGGACTTTCAAATCAACAGGAGACAATCACGCCATATCGTGTCGAGTCTGTTTTGACTATCGATTAAGAGTAATGGAGGAGAGGTAGGCCTTTGCCTTGCAGTGGGTCATTTAGGCTCATCATTATAATACCAAAAGCCAGCCCAGCCTCTGGTATTACAAACCAATTCCAAGCCAATGTCTTTCTAATTCTCACTGTCGGCCCGCTTCGGCAAATGTCGACAGTGCAGTAATCCTAGATTTAAATGACGTTTAGATAGTGTAAGATTCAGCTTTGAAAATTAAATAAACTAGCCTGGAGCTGAACATGTCGAAATAGGCTATAAAAGCATATTTACTTTAAAATAATTCTCATATGATGCTTTAATTAACTAAATAAATATCTGTGACACTTACACCAAGATCATCTGACCCCAAACTAAGCAGCGTTTCCACTATGGTTGTCAGAGACTGATAAACATACTAAAATATTTATAAATACATACTTAAATAGATAATAACACCTAGACACACAACAAACACAAATATTCGTCACATGAATTAGTGCAGTCATTGAAGCGAAAAATACGGTCTTACCTCCGAATTTTTTAACTGTGAACCGATTTGCATGAAATTTTGGAATTAGGCTCATCTTACCCTTAACTTCAAAAGTGAAAATGATCTGAACTCCGCCTATTATTTTTAAGGGGTGTAAACAACCCCTTAATGGAAAAATTGACATTGAGCCATTTTATCGCTAGAAAACATGTCTAATAGTAAGTGGTGAAATTGTAAAGTATTTTCTAACATAATTACCTCATATTAAAATCATTTTCAACCCCTTGAAAATCTTACAACCCTTGCAAACAACCCCTAAATTGAAAAAAACACAAAAAAATACTTTGGTATGACATAAAAAGATGTAAGTATAGAGTAAGTAATATTTTATATTCTCTATAATAATTATCAAATTTTTAACCCCCTTTCAACCCTTGAAAACTACCCCTTGATAAAAAATTGTTAAAAATTTTTTTTTGATAAAATGAAAAGGATTTAAATATTATTCCACACTCTCGAAAATGATTATCATATTCTTAAGCTTTTCTACCCTTAAAACTACCCCTAAATTAAAACAGTAAATATATATCACATGGCTTTTTCGTTGGCCCCTTCACTCAAATGTGTTATATATACATATAAGAACGTTGGAATGTATTCATGCCTACGTTTCCAAAATATATGAGCCATATTATGTATATATATATATATACACATTACAATAGTTGTGGGTCTCTATTATAATGCGTACTTTCACATTGCTCCAAATATTCACACTCCGAAATTTTCAGTTACTAAGTAGAAAAAAATATGATAAGTTTTTGGACCATAACTCCTTCAATTTTCATGCTATCACAATTTTTAAAAAACCATTGTAAAGGTAATTAAGAGAGCTACAACATCCTTTATTGCAATATATAGTAAAAAACCTTTTTCTAAAACGGTGAAGGGTTAAAGGGCTTAAGAGAGGCTGTGATTGCGCTGCCACGCGCTCTTTAAACAATCATATCTCCGTCAATTTTTGTTTGACAGAAAAAACAAAAAAACCAAATTGTTTGTCAGAAAAATACCTAAATTTTTAATCCGTACACTTTTATACGTATCTGTCGTCATTTTTGAGATATTATGAAAAAAATATTATATAGTTAGTAGTTAGTAGTTAGTAGTATATAGTTTTTTTTAATTTTTTTTTTTAATCGTGACTTTTTTGAAAAATATGTGTCCTGAAGCAGCCAAACTGATACAATCTATCAAACTCTTCATAATAAAGTTAATTCTAGGCGAAATACGATTAATTTTAATTTTGGTGGAAATGGCACTTATGAAACCCATTGATTTAAAAGAAAAAACATTAGATGCTCCCTTTATTTGCAATACAGCTCACTTATTTTACGTGCAAAAGACTTTTAATAGTGCTCATTTTAAAGCTTATTTCAAGCACTACAAAACCCTTTTGTATTAGAATGCATAAAATGCATCTGCTCGCCGCTAGATGGCATTGACCACATCGATTAAATTTCAGACAAAATAAAAAACGGCTTTGATCTTTAATATCTAGCTTAATATTGCACTTAGAATACTTTATAAAAAACGAAATTGTTCATTGTTTTACCTGCTACAATTTTGTTTTTCGTAAAATTTTCGATAAAACTTATATTTTTGGAGATATTTGCAAAAAACCGATGAAAAACGTGAAAAAATTGCGAATTTTCAATTGCCAATAACTTGAAAAGTATTGGATTTTTTGAAAAACTTTAGAGATGATTTATTGCTTAAAATTAGGCCTTCTATCGATATCCGAGGTTATTTTGCAAAAAAAATTCACTGTAAATAATAAACTGAGCCACTAATAACAGTTAATTGTGCCCTAGAAATAATATGTCGTCTACAAAACACTGATTTAAGAATGTTTTTTGTTAGAGGCTCAGATTTTTAGTGGTTAGGTTAGTATCTCGCTCCATTAAATACTACCCATTATTTATTAATAGGAAGGTCAATTTTATTTATTCAGGTGAATGGTCCCCCTGTTCTTCCCCTTGCGGTGGCCGCCAAGTCAGGGGCGTTCTCTGTATCGGCGGCAGTGGCCGACACCTGCGCGACGCGGCGTGTAAAGAGCCGCGGCCTGATCACGAGCGGAACTGTGGGGGAGAATGCGAGGCTAGCTGGTTCTTAGGCGATTGGGAACAGGTGGGCATAACTAGATTTAAAAAGCACAAAAGTGAAAGTAATTGTTTTACCATTTGTGCAATTATCTTGATAGAAACTATCGAAGTGAATTGGAAATAAACTTATGGATATTCTTCTAAATAAATAATATGATTTAAATTTAAATCAATTTCATCAGGAATGTTAGATTTATTTGTATAACGTTGTGGTTATATTTGGATTATTATCATTATTTATGTCTGACATAAATATTTATAATTGCAATTAACATTTTCATGGTAATCTTAATATTGAATTGTATGTGTATATAATTTCAGACCCAAATTATAATTGCTCCTGAATAAATGACTATGAGAACAATTCAGATTTGGTGCTAAATTTCGAGCGGAACCCGCTATCAACAATCCGGGTGGCTGGTTGCTCTTCCAACTAAGTTATCGGATGTTTACAGGCATTGGCTTACAACGTGCCATTCAAACTATATAAATTCGCCTGTTTCTTCAATGGTGTCGGTAGCTTAGTAGAAAGAGCAGCCCAGTTGCGGGGGGCGAGGCTTCAAGTACCGCTCGGTGCCTTTTGCACACTCTTAACTTCTCCTGTATGAATAGTAGTAGATTGTATGGCAGAGAGATAGCTTTGTAGCGATTGATAAAACTATTAAATAGTACATTGGAGAGACTTTTTCATATATTATATTCATCATTTTACTGTACCACTTTAACTTTTTAAATCTCCGAACAGTGCTCAGGCAACTGTTCAACGGGCATTGGAGCTCAAAGACGGTCAGTCCTCTGCATGAGCGAGAACGGTGGCGGCGGGAACGTGTCCTGCCCGGGAGCCAAACCTGCGGCCCTGTGCGCCTGCGAACTGCACTGCACGCCTTCTGATGGTTTCCCGCCAGAACTATCTATAGGTACTTAACACATTTTGTGTCCATTAAAAAAAGGTTCTGTGAATAGTATAATATTTACTAAATTTTATTTTTTATTTCGTTCAGAGTCCCAGAAAACCCAAGAATTCACTACTCCATCGACGCCAACGACGACGGTGTCTTTTTCTTCTTTCATGACAACTACAAAAACTGTATCTAGAGGAAAAGGTAACGCCAAGTTCTCTAAAGTTTTTTTTACTTGAAAAGGTGTTTTTTTTATTGTTATAACTTCCTTTCCATCTTATTCTTTACAAAGAAACTACTGAAGAGAAAGAAAAAAACAGTTAGGTGAAATAAATATATTACCTATAAGTAGTTTTACTGATGCAGTTTCAAATAATTAGTAGACAATTTAATTTTTTGTAAAATTACAGATCAAAAATACTTTGGATTTTTAGACAATAAATCACATTGAGAGTGATATTTTTTCAATTTTAAATGAGCAACGCAACCTGTAAAATCAAATCATTTTAGCAAAAGTTAAACTTGATGTCAGAATATTACTTAGCCCAAAAATTATGACATCAATGTTAATCTAATAAATAATCAAAATCATATTTTGTTTTCTATTTCAGGTTGCGAAGACAAGCTAGGCAACTGTGCCTTAGCAGTGCAAGCTCGGCTGTGTCACTACAATTACTACGTTCAGAACTGCTGCAACTCCTGCAACGGCAGGTGAAATACTATCGAGTTATTCAATCACATTTATGCAGTGTCATCGGCAGGACTAGATAATAAGTAAAATGACTTATCTTCATTCATTGACAAATTCAGTCAAATTGACCCAAATATTCCTGTTTTATTATCAATTTTAACTATTATTGCGAACTCAATTTTAGTATTTAAAAATTAGCAAATTGATAAAAACGTCTTTTTTGTTCATTGTGATCTGAGTCCTACTAAAGATGAATGCCCAAGGGACTATGGTAATTGGTATCGCTACCGAATTTATTGATGCCTTATTGTAAATTACAGATTAAATAATTGTTATTGCATGATCAATTGCTCACTCAAAAATGAAAAGAACAACATTCAAAATGAGTCACATTTTTACCAGTTTTCAAGATCATGATGATGGGTTTTAGACTAGTGAACGCCACGCCATCGCTACTTCAGGAGTTGAATTATTAGATCAAACATGATTGACTGGTGTGAGTGAAAACCAGGTTGAAAAGCAAATTGTAGATTTCATCGTTCACTTCTCTACGACTGCCGACGCAAATTCCGTGGTCGAACCTTTGCACTGGATTTCCCATACTAATGTTACGGCAAAACAAATAAAACCAAAGATAGAAATTTAAATACGTTTAAACTCATCTGCTTTCATGTGAAATTTGTGTACTCCGTCCAACAATTTATTTAACTTTTACCAGCTCGCGTTACTGGTTCGATTTCTGAAAATAATCAATTTGCATAGCGGAGTTGGTATTAATATCCCAGCAATCGCTACTAAATAAAATAAGAAGAAGGATTGTAAAGCATTTCTTAAAAAAAATTGGCATTTATCATGTACTCACGTCCTAGACTCGATGTCGATTTCTAAACGGGAAGCTAATTTTCATCCTACACAACTATTATCTCGACCATTTTTTTCCGAAGAGTTCATAATTTATGATTAATAAATCCAATAGTAAAAATTAAAAAAGGGAATTATTGAAGTAGCTAACTTGTGGCACAATGTGTATTGTGGGCCTGCCCATGGGCGTTCTCCTTTGACTAAATTTGACAATGAATTACTGGTTATGGACAGATTCAGTCATTTTACATCTTAAGTAAGGACTTACATGTTCATGATAATGACAAGAAAAGGAATTTTTAGGAGGAGATATTGCAAGTTTTTGTATCAACTAGGAGGAATATCACTGCCTGTAAATATACTTATTTTTGTATATTTCTTTGATTTATTTACCATTGTTTTATTACTTGATATTACCATACATTGAATTAAACAAATTTAAAATATTGTTTGTAACCCTAGCCAAAAGTAACGGGCTCTGCATGTTGGACTGGAAAACTTCAAAATATGTTAGGGATGACATTTGTAGTTGCTAAATAGATGATATTCTAAATGACATTAATTGTTATAAAAGAGTTTCCACACGTAATCACATAATATATACTCGTAGTAACCTCTGCCATAAATTACGTATCTGAACAAATAGAGTTTTTCTGAAAGTTTGTTTTTATTAAGTATCAAAAATGTTTTCGTTTAATTGGTGTGAAATTCAAATAAAGTGCTTAATAGGGTAAAAAACTTGGCGATGTGCCCTACCGTGTCCACAGATTAAAGTCTTCTACAATCGACGGAACAGGGGAACGCAAAATGGCTCGGAAGTACTTAGGAATTGTAATGAGGCGTATCTTAGATTAGTTACAATACAATATTTATAGCAATTGTAATTAAGTCGATGAAGAGATAATAAGATAAGCATGCAGTGTAAATAAACAGACAATCTTTGAAATTATGCCTTCTTTTTTATTTATTTTCCTGTAGTTTATAATAAATTCAATAACATGCTATTACGTGGCACTTTCTTATAGTAAGTGTAAATCACCAGATTTTTGTTAATTCATTTAATTTATTTATTATGAATTATTTCTGGTAGCATTTAGGATAATATGTAATGCCATTATGTAACGAACTGAGTTTCATATGATATGATCATATAAAATAAATAGGTTTAGTTGACCAAATTATTTCAGAATAAACCCCTAGTAAAATATGGCTTATTTTTTAATGCACAGCAAACAACTTAGGTATCATCCATCTAAATATATTTATCAATTTAATTATTTTCTCATCAAATATATTATCATTCGACTGCAAGGAAACCAATTGTATAGCAAAATTAGCAATACAAATATTTCGAATAAAATACATCAATAGTATATCATATTTTTTCCTCAGACGCGCGACAGTTAACTTTTTTGCAATACAAAAAAACTATTTTCATATCAAATATGCTGCTTGCACAGCAAATTTACCTGGGCGCACATATGTAATATTTACAGCCATAACAAAATAACTATTTCTGTTTCATATTGCGCATCTCAAACCCTGCTTGACATAAATGTTTTAGAATTTCACAAGACACGCTCAGCAAGTTTATTAATCATTATAACAAAGTAATGAGTTTTAAATAGCATATTTTTTTAAAATCGATCAAATTTATTAAAAACTTTCACGCGCATTATTATCCCTTCGCGGTCGGCAAAGTGCGCGCGGATGAGAAGCATATATTTATCACTCTTGCGTTTATGCTTCATGCAGACCACGGAATAGTTGTTTGTATATGTTTAGTCTACCGACAATTATTAGTTATTTTTCCGAAAGTCACAAATCCGATTTTCCGAAATTCCGAATTTCATTGGTACGAAGAATTAAAAATCCGAAGCTACGTTTGTCCGAAAAATGATATTCCGAACATCAAAAATACTATTTAAATAAAAGAAAATTAAGCTCAAAACCCGACTCGCCGTGGTCATGACGCCGTGATACTAGTCTGCCCTACACACTAGAGTGTATTTCAAGAGAACGCACGAGCCGAGCGAGCGTAGCGAGCGTACCGTGGCAGCGATCGGCGAGTGCCAGAACCGAATTGTCTGCAAAGTAACATGTAAAATGTTTATAAAAATATAATAGATTTCGGATTTGGGATTTTTCGGTGTTTTGATTATTCGGAATCGGTATTCATGAAAGATCGGATTATTGTTTATTCGTAATTTTAATGATTCAGGATTGTGAAATTCGGAATTCTGACTTTCGGACTTATGAACATTCGGAGTATTGAAATTGCGGATTTTTAATATTCGGATTTATGATATTTCGGTATTTTGACTTTCGGGATTCTAAATCATTCGGAATTTTGTAATTCGGGATTTTGACTTTGGGAGTTATATTTTTCGGAATATATGTAGTGTAGTGTAGTTTACCCCAAAAATATACCTATTGGCCAGAAAAGGGGGCGCGGAGGTCCAACCATGGCAAGGTCTGCTCTCATTATTCAACAAATCTACAGAAAGTAGATTTGTATGTGATTTTAGAATTTTATTGTTGATCTCATTATGTCCTAATTAATAAATAATTCGCTTATTTTTTGAAATAAAAAGATATTTTATTCATATAAACTGCAGTGTACGATAAGAAAATAGACCCTCTGTTTAATGAAAAAAATAAAAATAGTTTACTGTACGTTAGTAATTATTAGGTATACGTTAATTAAAATGCTTTACATTTAAATAAATAGAGTAATGAGTCACGAATTAGAGTATTTTGCTGTGCAATCAGTATATTTGGGTATGGGTATTGGGATTTTTATGTTATACAAAAAGAAGATTTGTTGATTTGCTGTTAAATACTACCCGTAAAATATTACTTTTTGTGAGAAACCTAAACCTATGTACTCAACATTAGCAGTTGGTCAGAGCCCCCTGCACTAGGTTAAAATATTTTTTTACTAGGTACTTGCAAAATCATATTCATGGTTTAAAAAAAAAGATAAAACTCAGATTATCCATAATAATATAATAATTAAAAGTTATTATATTTAAAAATATTTGTGCTAGTCTCATGCTTTTTGGTTTTGGAACACGATCGCACTTTCTAAAATAAAATCATTTTTCTTTTGAAATAAGTCATAATGAACACAATAAAAGATAATTATCATTTGATTAATAATGAAAAAAGCAAAAGGTACTTGAGCGTAAATTTATTTTTTGACATAGTTTGGTGCAGTTTTTTCAATATTCTTAACTGAAGTTACGTGAAGATAAATCTTCACACACATTCAAACAGTACTGAATTTTTTTTGTTTGACGGCAGTACACAAAGGTGGTGACAAAAAGGTTGCGTCAAATTATAGGCCAATATCAGTCTTATCATCTATCTCAAAAATTTTGGAAAAACTAATAAATTCACGATTGGTATTTAAATAAGTTTAACTTACTCTCGCCTTCACAATACGGGTTTCGACAAGGTATGTCCACAGAAGATGCTATTATGGCGCTGACTTCCTATGTTACAGATAAGGTAGACGGAGGACATAAGTGTCTTGACCTTTTTCTTGATTTGAAAAAGGCCTTTGACACTGTTTCCATTCTTATTCTCTTGCGAAAACTTGAAAAAATTGGTATAAGTATATTACTTACGCGGACGATACTGCTCTAGTTTTCTCAGGTCCTACATGGTTTGACGTTCGCGAAATCGCTGAAGTGGGCCTACGAAGGGTGGCACAATGGTTGGATATAAATTTACTTACCCTAAACACGGTTAAAACTAACTTCATATGTTTCTCTATCTATGATCGAACACAACCTCCGTTAGATTTTCAACTCAAAATTCATAAACGCACTGATAACTCAATTTCTGACTGCTCCTGTATTAAAATAGACAAAGTTCATCAAACTAAATATCTAGGTGTAGTGCTTGATCAGAGACTTTCTTGGCATATGCACATAGAATTGATTATGAGTAGGATAAGAAAGCTGATGTGGATATTCAAATCACTTAGATATGTTGCCACGAAGAATTTACTTATTCAAATATATGTATATTGCACTCGCACAATCAGTTCTCTCCTACTGTCTTCCGGTCTGGGGTGGTGCTACAAAAGTAAAATTATTAGAGTCAGAGAGGACTCAGCGATCCTTGTTGAAGGTCATGATGCGTAAACCATTTCGATTTCCCACTGATGACCTCTATAAAAATACAGATCTGCTAAGTGTTAGGAAGTTGTACATTTCAATTAATGTCCTCAAAAAACACAAATCTCTTTACTTTAAACCAGACGACACTAAGAGTAGAAGGAAGAAAAATGTTGCTCCTCAAGTTACCGTTAAAACCACTCTTGCAAAAAGACAGTACACAAAACAGGCATCTCACCTTAACAACACGATTATCAAGTAATTATCAATTTACCCACTCACACATTTTTATTGTAAGAAGGTTGTGGTTGAATGGCTGATGACCAAAAACTACGAGAATATAGAAAGATAAGTACAAACGATAAGTTTTTAGGTTTTTCAGTTTTTTTTTACTGTACTTTTAATGAGTAATTGTACATGGACATTGTACCATCCACTTATAACTTACAAGCACCATACAATACACATACACTCACTCACAATCACAGACATCTCAACATCATGTGTTAAATGCAAAAATGTTAGTCTCGATTTATTTTATTGTAATTTCTCATTACTTTTAAATTTACCTAAAAAAATTTTTTTTTTTTTGTTAATGTTATTTTTGTTACTATTATTGAAGAGCGGTATCTCCTAATACAAGCAAATATTTGCTCAAAAAGAGACTCCAAACCCTGTTAGAACTATTATGTTACTAATTATATGTTTTTCAGAAAAGGGTTCATTAAAATACATGTTTTTATTTATAACTTTATTCAGTGTCTCATTTTACAGTAGACATTCTTCGTGCTTTTTTTTCTTAAAGTATTTATATAAATAAATAATTAAGAGTTCGAAAGGTACTGGACAATTGTTTCTTCACATCAACGATTTCTTAATATTCTTTGCAAATATTAGGTACTGTGTGTGAAAATACATACGATCATATTCTTAAGCTTCGTTTTATAGAATGCTTTAGCATATTGTCCCATGAATCGAGCATTCTTTTCCGCGAGGAGTCAAAAAATTGCAGCAAATTTTCAGTTTTCACCAAGACATAAACTAGGTAACCACAAATTACCTATGCTAAAAGTGGTTCGACTAAATGAAATAATACTACATGTTTTTTCATAACAAAATCGTACTAAAACAAGGGCTTAGGTAGGGATCCACTTTTACAAAAATTGTACCATTTTTAGTCCACAATCACAAGCCACTACTAACTAAAAGCTTCATCATTAGTCATTTATTAGTATCTTAAAATGCAGGTCACAAAAAATAAATGAATGAATATTTTTATGAATTCGTCGTAACTGTAAGGTCAGGTTTACTGTAGGTTTTATAAAGTAAGCGACGCGACCGAGACCACGACATTAGGAACTACTTATCGCTACCTATGTCTTTGTATGGGTCCTGTTCACACTCGGAACCGAGACCAGAGACATGGGCGCGAGCTATTCCATAATGTTAAAACGATTATTGTATCGGTCTCCACGCCGACCGGCACCTTTAATGAGCCCGCGCTTTAATATAAATACAAATAAAAAAACTTATATAAATATACGCCAGACAATACACCGCTTTTCATGGTCTCGATGTAAGTTTATGAAATATTTTCCTCTGTTACGAGGTACCAGATAAGGAATTAAGCCAGGGGCGTTCCCAAGCTTACACAGATCCGAGTCGATTTAAAAAAGATCATTATTTCCTGAATTGACCCAAATGGGAATCGAACCCGAGACACCCATTTAGCAAGTAAAGACGAGAAGGTTTCTCGTCTTTACTTGCTAAATAGGTGGTGTAACACGGTTGTGTTACAGCGCACACACCAATCGTGTAATCCCTTTTGTCTGACAGGCGGCCTGCAACAGCTTCTTTTCTTATAATTAACTATGACTATGTATTTTTTATGTACTACTTATTATTACAACTGTACTTTAATGCTGATTATCTTTTTAAAATATTCACTCCAGCTGTTAACAAAAGTCCTAATAGAGCTAAAACAGTAAAAGCAATGCCGATGGCGGTTGTACTACCAGTAAAGTAGGTGAAGCCAAGTATCAGTGCTATGAAAGCGAGGATCATCGCCAACGCTCCGGAACAGATGTGAATGATTTTGGTGATTTGTTTGTTCAAAAAGAAATGGGCCAGTCCGCCTAGCAGTGACAGTACCGTTAACACCATGGCGAAGAATCCTGAAACAATCGAAAAACAAAAACGATAAAAAATGTCACCCTGCATCAAGATTATCTGACCCGAACTTAGCAAAGCTTGTATATCGGTTTCAAAGACTGATATAATCGTTATACTTAAGTATTTCTAATAGAATATAGCACCCAGACACAGAACAAAGACAAATTAAAATCACTCTGAATTCGTAAATCTAATAAGATGTAAAAAGTCTTTCATACGTCCTATTCGAGTAGGTCTCCTTACCACGGGGTAGGCAAAGACCCTCTTTCCACTTGCTACGGTCCTAACACACCTTGCAATTCTTTCACTTTCATTAGGTACTCCTTTCATGCAAGCTCGACGATTTTGGGTACTCTTGACCTGACCTTTTTTAGGTACGTCTTAGACTTGTCCTAAGTACGTCCCTCCAGCTAGGCCTTTCCTTTCCTTCAGATCCATCAACCCTCGCCTTATAAATTTGTTCCGTCAAACGACTTTCATCCATCCTTTCCATATGACCAAACCATTAGCCATCTTAGCATTCGCGCTTAGTGATTGCATCTCAGATTTAGTCCCTAACAAAAATTAGCTTGTTTATCATCATGGACACTGTCATCCTTAAAATGTTTGTGGTAATAACAAAATTAGCGTGTATGTGTAGATGAGTAGTTACTCTCACTTGAATATTTTAAACCGTAAAGAATAATAGGAATTGGTCTTAAATTGCTGCCAAGTGGACGTAACACATGGTTAAGGTGGCACTCCGGTAGATGCAGACTGCTTGCAAGTCTTGCAACCAGTCGCTTAAAAAATCAATAGGGGAAGCCCATGTTCAGCAGTGGACGTCTTATGGCTGCGAATGATGATGATTAAGAGATAAATAACCCTTTTTAGGGCTGTGACTCACCAACATAGCTGTGGCCGTCCCTGAAACTGCTTGAATATCCATTCATTGCTAGGGCACTTCCAATGATGGCCAGCGCAGAGCCCAGGATCTGCATCACCCAGTGAAGTAGGCGCCGCTTCTGGAGACCAAAGGACCTGGCCCAGCCGGTGTGGGGGCTCAGCCCTAGTATTGCTTGGCTCATGATGAGCACGTACTGCAGGAATACAAAATAACGTTAGTGAGATAGGCTTTTACTTTTACAATGAGTTTACGCTGGATACAGTCACTAGCGTCGGTTCGGTTGGTAAACTACGATAGGTCACAACGGGAACTTGCATATGATTTTTAGTTCGATTGCCATTCATGAGAGGCGATTTGTTAGAAATCCCATACAAATATTAATTACAGACGCTAACGCTAGCGCCTAGCCGGTGTACACTATGGTAGCGGTACATTGTAATAATACGAGCTTGTGCTGTAGGTCTCTGATTCTAATACACACTCGTTTAAATGGAAACTCATACCCACTGGCAAACACAGACCTAGGATTAGAATCCGGACCTCCAGACTTCTCCCCAAGCGTTTTTACCACTTACGAGGCGATTTGTTAGTTCACGCAACAGTCGCACATTTGAACTATATACTCGTACTTAAAACAGTTTAAAACGTGGTAAAAGCATTGGTAATAAATAATTGAATAGAATTATGTGCAGGTAGGTATTTTATTGTTCAGAATGATTATTTTATGTTGCTTTCTGATTTTATATCGTACTAGTCGACCCGAGTCTTCTTCCTGCCCGGTAAAGCAGCCTCCTACCGGGTGCAATTGTGTTTTCAAACCACCCAGAAACCCATTGAAATATACACAGACAATTGCATCCAAATCGGTTCAGCCGTTTAGAAGAAGTTATGGGACATCACACTTACGGAAGGATGGCTGCAGAGTTCTAAGCACAATAATTATTGCAACACTGTAATATCTAATGTACCTACTACACTTAGTGAGCAAATAAATGAACACTAAATACTTAAAATAAAAGATTTTTTCAATACTTACTCCAATAGTACATAAGTAAATGTGAACACTGGCGACTCCATAGAGAGCGCTGGCAAAGACGAACGCGCAGCTGACAGTAGCTCCTATGAAAATTTGGGTAGCAGTATTCACTATGTCCATAAATATCATTACACCCGAAGGAGTTTCAGAGCTCTTAAACCTGCCATGACCATCTTCTACTCCGTTTTGCATAGACGCCATTTCTAGCCAAATTCACTGAACACTGACACTTAACGACAACAGGAAGTCGACTCTGAAAGAAAACTGAGCAGATCAAATATATCGATTCTGTTATCGTTTTACCGTTTCGATAAATTAATCATATCAGTTCGGTGGAAGTGATAGGATAGGATAGGGTTTTGTTAACTACCAGCTAAGATAGACTACAAATAGTCTGAAGTAGAGACCGTTTTCTACGCATATAACATAATATTATATCAGAACTATGTTGTATGCTAGAATAACTGTGTGCTAGAATGTATGTTAATGTGTGCTGAATGTAAATACAAATGCCCGTGTATGCTGTTCTTCAATATAAGTGGAACTTATAAGTCATAGAACTTATAGCTATGCACTTTTTTTGAGCACTTGGTGTAACCCTTCTTAACATTTTTCTCTACTAGGGTTGTCCGGAAGAGATTGCTGTTTAGCAGTAAGGCAGCCTAATTGTTTTATCATAATCTTGTATACCAACCTGTATGGTTATTGATGTGCAAAAAAGAATATTTATCTTATCTTTATCTTACCTACAATGAGTCATTATGACTTAATTGTAGGTTGTGGGTTGTTGAATGAGTTCGTGAAAAATCTTATCGTAGGTATCTTTATTTTGTAAAGTATGAGTAATACCTATCTGTTTTATATTTCTATCTAGCAGGTTTTGATAACAATTCAGATAAAAATAAAAAAACAAGTTTAAATAATTAAAACCCCGTTTTCAAGTGTATTCTGTCTCAAAATAATGAATAGAACGAATAAATAAATGAACATTTCGAAGTGGCAAGAGGCAGGGCACATAGCTCGAAGAACTGAAGGCCGTTGGGGCAGCAAAGTTCGAGACCGGAGAACTTTTCAAGCTGAACGCAGCGTAGTATGGTGCAAGGTGGACGGATCTGGTAAAAGTAGCAGGATTCCGGTGGATGCAGACCGCTTCCAACCATCGTTTTGGCAATCTATGAAGGAGCCCTATGTTCGGCAGTGAACGTCCTAAGGTTGTGAATGATGATGATGATGACATTTTGAAGTTTTTTATTCTAGATTATGCAGGCTGCCTGCTACCGACCAATCTGAAAATCTATGGGGATACTTTTTTTTGAATGGTGGATCTCACACGGCTGTACATGATGAGGATGATGAAATTAATTTATTTTGTGCTGACTAAAAAGTTTGATAAAAATATAATATCTTATCTTCATGTCATAGGTGTCACACACACACACACACACACTATGCCGAAAGTACGCGACCGAAGTTCGGCATGATTACGCCTGCAATGCTATTTGAATTACTGATGGTGTATTAAGCCGAAATTACGTTGCGTTATAGCGTATTGCTAACTTCAGTCGGGCGTAAGTTCAGCGGCAATTTATTTTTTAGATCACACAATAATAGACAGTGAATACACACACAAAGTTGAGCAACAGAATTTCTGCCGCGCAAGTTCGGCATTTATGGTGTGTCATGTCAGCCGAATACGTCGGTGCGTAAAATCAGCCGCGAAACTTCGGTTGCGTACCTTCGGCAGAGTGTGTTTAGACAATAAGACACCGCTGCTTGTCGCGACCTAAGGCCAGGGCTACACTTGAACGAAATCCGTCGCGGAACGCCAAAACAGGTAATTGCTTAAGAATAACAAATAGCGGGCACACTTCGCGGAAGATCGGTCGCTACGCGAAGTGTGCCCGCTATGCCGCAAACAGTCGATATTGTATCCTACTGCCAGGTTAAGGTAAGGTAGGATACATTAGCAAAAGCAAGATCTCATCGTAAGGTTTCCAAATCATGGGCGCCGTTTCATCTGACTTACTTTACTTTTGTCACAAAAAAAACCCTGCAACAGCAGTATATATACAACCCATGGTCCGAGTAAGCAGTTAAGCGAAAATTTGATTTTTTCAATTACTTAACTTTAATTTTAAGGTTTTCATTCAAAAAATATTGACCTTTCGAAGGATTTGTATGGTGACCTTGAAATTAAAGTTAGTGAAATTAATTTCATTATCGCTTAGATAGTTTCTACATCACTTAATGAGTATGCCATATCGTTTTCGGAAGTTATTTGGTAATCACCTGGTATTAGCACCATGGTAACACCACCATATGATAGTAACACCATGTTTGACGATCAACATTTGCCTTCCTTAAAAAGTACTGTCAAGAACCTATATTTATTTTGTTCATAAAGATTTCCTGTTATTATTAATACATATTATTAATTACTAATTCTTAGAATTTATTTTTGAATAAAACGTATTCCTTCTCTTGTCTTTTCACATAATTAATCATTACAAATGCTTGTATTGACTGCCATGTTGCAAGGAAATATAGATTTTAGAAGTTCCGGTATTGTTTGTTACGTTCAACGATGCCTATCCGCTACCAAGGCAGTCTGTTTTCAAATCGTTAGAGTGATATGAAATGAAATCAAATGATTTAATTTCATTTCACACTAACGATTGGAAAACAGACTGCCCTGTAGAGGATAGGTATCTTTCGATATAACTCTGAGTATTTTTGCATTCTTATTACTGTGTTATCCCTAACTTTTTGCTAAGCTACCCTGCTGCTTTAGGCTTACCTACCTATCTATCTAGTAGATGTGTGCTAGGTTTAGGTTTAAGCTAAATTTTGCCAACGAGTGATATAACAATGTGAATCAGTCTAAAAATTACATGTTGTAGTAAGGTATGATTCAAATGGATATGAACTTATTTTGCTTTCAGTAGTATTGTACGTCGATTGGGGCATGTGGAAACTGCAAAAACGATAATTATTAACACCCACCAATAAAACAACGCTTGTCGCTTGAACCAGTCTTACAGAATCATTTATTTTTGCGGGTACAACATTTTTGTGATACAAACAAGATACAGTTAATAATCAAGTCTAAAGTCACTAGAACTGAAAACAATGCAGTAAAAATTGTTAAAATATTAACTGATGTATTCTCGTCAGTGAACCATTCTAAAGATGCTCCCAACCATACCTTGAATGGTATGGTGTAGAATGCCACACATAGACTTCCAGTTGAAAAGACCACTGTAAGTATTCCAGAGACGGCATGGATCACATATATCCATGAATATGCTGTGTCACTCTTCAATTTATACGAGAAGTATGAAAACAAACCGTTTAGGACACTCAAATAACTCGCTCCTATAGCTAACAAACCTGCAACAAGAAGATAATAATATCAAAGCTAAGTGTTACCTTACTTATAGGCTGCCACGGCATGATGCATTGTGAACTTACAATTCATAAGTTATTAAAACTGAACACAGTACTTTTTACTAGGTAAATTACAAATTATACAATTTCGCAGTGGATAACAATCTTATAAAACCAAAAATCAAAGACTTGATCAAAAAGTCACCCATAACGCGGGTAACTGCTATACTTGGCGTTTGAATTTTTAGACCTTAACTGAGAAGATGTCAATGTCACATGATTTACTGAGCCCACTGTATTGCCTAGAATGGAACATACCGATCCCGACGAGGCAACTTAAAGGGGACTGCCCGGTCTCCGCTCCCGGAGACCCGGGCAGCTGCTTTGCCATACTACATTAGTAGGAGAGATGCCAGAGGACTGTCTTTTGTATTCGTTCTATCCGCTGAATATGAACCTTGACTGCAATACTCCAAGCCAGAACGCACCAATGCCAAATACAACAGAATCTTTGTTGAAGCCTTTTTGAACTCTTTCGTGTTTCGCAGCACGAAACCTAGCATTTGAAAGCCCTTTATTGCAATTTGGTCAATGTGCGTGTGAAAGCGTAGTTGCCTATCCACAGCTTAAAATCATTTGACGTCCGTTAAAGCGGCCGTTACATTTTTATTTCTATTATATATTGAACACCTTCAGACTTGTGTTGGACGGGACTCGAGTTTTTTAGGTCCTAATTTAGGGACTGGACTCATTTTCGCAGAACTCGCAAGACTCGCCACTAAAACGAGGTCTGAGTTACGAGCCTTGAGTCCTTTTATGGAGTCATAATAGGAAAAGACTCGAATCACAGAACTGAGTTTTAATTTGGAACCCAAGTTCGTTAAAAAAGACTCAAGTCTTATTGGAAAATATGAGTCCTCAAAAAAATATTGCAGGGCCGCTGCTGCAGCAGTACGGCCAAAGCATGGCTGCAGCTAGGCCGCTGAAGAACGGCAGCAGTACGACACAAAACGACAAAATGTAATTTCTTAATGGTGAAGACTGTAGACCGTTTTAGGGGTTGCCATTTAAAACTTTCCTTGTTGCGTTTGCTAAACATTATTATAATAAAATAAGTACTCTTACGGCATCACTGTATATAATTACTTACCCAAGATCCCATGAATAGTGTCAAAATGTGTCGTCATTTCAAGCATATACAATGCACTTCCAACAGTGACGAGGATCACCCCGATGAGTTCAAATATCCAATGGACGTGTCTCCTATGCTTCCTTGGCAGATGTATCGACCAGCTGTTGTACTGGGATAGCGCCAAGAAGCCTTGGTTCATAAGGAATTGAAACTGAAAACATACAATACGCTTCATAGTAAATTATGACTAAAGTCAAAATTCTGTAGCTTCACTTAGAGTTAAGAAGCTCTTACAATATAGTTGTCCTTATAATTTATATTATCATGTTACAAGACAGTATCATTTAGAAGAGAGCTCAATACGAGTACGAGTATAAGAGTTCTGGCTCATTTTTAGGGTTCCGTACCTCGAAAGGAAAAAACGGAACTCTTATAGGAGCACTTTTCTGTCTGTCTATCAAGACCCTTTTTCTCAGGAACGCGTAAAGATATCAAACTGAAATTTATATCAAATACTCAGGTCTACTGTCCTTTAGAACTGTGAAAAAATCAAGCTTCTAAGCCAACGCAATCAAAAGATACAGCCGTTTGTGCCGCAAATTTCCGCAAATTTACGACAATCGCCAGGTAATCAAAACCTACCGGCTACTTCCCGTGAACTTAGAATCTTAAAATTTGGTTCGAAGCAACATCATATAGCACAGATAAAGGAAAAATTGCGAAAACCTCAAATTTTTAGTTACATCATATAACCTTATTTTTCTAAATAAATATAGGTACCTACAGGTTTGTACGGAACCCTCGGCGCGCGAGTCTGACCCGCACTTGGCCGGTTTTTTGTAAAACAAAAAAGAAAACTGGGACAAGCATCACCAAGATCATCTGACCCCAAACTAAGCAGAGCTTGTACTTTGGGTATCAGAGACTGATAAATTTACTTAAATATTTCTAAATACATACTGAAATAGATAATAACCCCCAGACACACAATAAACACTAATGTTCGTAACATAAATGTTTTTCATGGGTAGGGCAGGGATAGAACCCACGAATGCTACTGAATTTTTTAAGATAGCATTCATTTAAATTCAAGCATTGATCGTGAACGGAACTAATAATTTGTCGAACTTCCTACAACGTAAATGTTTTTGTGAATAAGACTGTCGACTCTACCAAACAAAACATCGACCTTAATTTTTGGCTTTAAATCGTGCTTTTTAATCAGTATGTAACTAATTATAACAAAGGGTTTTTAATTTATTAACCGTCAAATTACCTATTGTGTAATGACCAGATCATTTACACTACTCGAATGAGTGAAATATTAAATAGATTGTAAAAACGTTACATCCAGTAACATACCTACGGATAAATCAGTAACATAAGATAGCCTAAAATAACTTAGCCAGCTATTTATTTATTTATGAAAAAGGTATGTACACCAACAATACTTAAGTACATATTACTTATGTTATCTCTCAACTATTATTTTCGCACTGCCTGTAATATTTCTGTCTGGCCGAGTGGTCGACATTAAGTCCGCCATTTGTACTTTAGTTTAGGTGCAACAAAGAATAAATAAATAAATGAATTAAAATAAATAATTATACAATTTGTAACTAACATTTACCATTTTTTTCATTTATGTACATAGGTACTTTACAGGTTACAGGCGTAGTCAACATTTTAAATGGAAACAAAACTATAGGGTACTTTACTTAAGCAAAAACTATATCTATAGATATGGTTGCCTATCCAAAACTAACATGGCCAGCTTTTGGTGGATAGCATGTTTAAACTTTGGCAGCCTGTCGTGTAATACGTCTGTACCAACGGTGCCATTTTTGCCATTCGTTCAATGCATTGTACCGTGCTCATTAACTGGTTGAAGGTGCGTTCATGCCTACATCTGTTCTTGAAAATGGCAAAGCAAAAGTCTTGAAAAGCTTCGCTGCCTAATTTAGTTAATCAGATATGAAGATATCTCTAGCTAGAAGAACTAAAGTGACGGACGTAAGACGTAACCCAGCGGGTAAGTCAGTAGAAGTGATGGCCGTAGGGGCATAAAGTTTTAAACTGGAGAGTTGGACACCTTTTCAGAGCAATCGCAGTGGGAGGACCTGATAAGGTAGCAGTAATCCGGTGGATACGGAACGCCTGTGGTCGCTTTGAAAATCAATGGTCCCTCATTGAACGAAGTGAACGACTATACTAAAAACAAATTTTACTTACCCCAAGTACTCCTAGTATAATATGCAACTCGAAAACACCTAGTTTATCCTTGCATGCATACACCAACACAACGAACACTGTTATAAATATAAGTATATGCGTAATGACATTCAAAATAAGTCGGATGGTTTTAATCAAAATGCTTTCTTCGTGATTTGTTGGTTTGACTTCTTCTTCTTGTTCTTGTTCTTCTGGTATGATTGAAGTTACATCTGCAGTCGAAGGGTCACATTCCATGGTGAAGTTAATAATTGATTTTAATAACTGTATTTTATAAAGCTAATTTAGTTCAACTGTGTTGTCAGTAATCAGGTAATAGACATTGCTTTAGTCAAGTGTCATGATTGCCTTTATAAAGTCTTCGGCCACTTCAATTTATATCAATGTTCGGGTATAAGTATCCACTTATACAGTTAAGATAGTAATAATATGTAATTACTTAGTACAAGGCTAAGAATCTGCACGTATTACCAAATAACTGAGTACGTAACTGCTATAATTAGAAACAATCCGTTTTTAGGTACTTTAATGATTGTTTTATTATTAGTTTCTTATTTTTTAAAACAACTAAATATGGATTTCAAGACTGATGATGATGATTATCATTTTAAAAAGTGTCATTAGGACTTCCGCAGACAGCTCAACATGAGTGTCCAATTTATAGACCTAAAAACGACGTCTGCCTAGCTTTCAGTGCCCAAATTCTGGAACGACAAACATACACGCAAAATAAAGCGCCCTTACAAGTAGGTACAGCTGTCGCTTTTTATTCAAACTTATTAGTAGAAAACTCAAACTCAAATAACTTTATTCAAATAGACGGTATCAGTACTTTCAAATCGTCAAATTTACAGCAAAATATACTAAATAATAGACATAAACCATAATAATATGGATATGTAAATAAACAGTATACAGACACAATGCGACTCTACCACCGCGTCGGAGTTGTTTCTTGCTGAGAAGACCCGGCGAGAAACTCAGCAGTTACTCTTTTAAACTTGTTTTGGGTTTACAACAGGCGTTAGTAAAGTACAAGTAGTGAGTCATTTTGATACAAATAAACCTGTTGAAAGCAAGGCTAAAGATCCTAGAGCCAAGCTTACCCGACACTATACCGAAGATATCCCGGACGTCAGCCTGTACGAGATTAGGATGGCTCTCAAGCAGCTTAAAAACAACAAGGCGGCGGGTGGTGACGGAATCACAACCGAGCTCCTGAGAGCGGGCGGTAAGCCGATACTTAAGGTCCTCCAGACGCTCTTCAGTTCTGTCATCCTCGAGGGAAAAACGCCAAAGGCATGGGGCAGAGGCGATGTGATGCTGTTCTTCAAGAAGGGTGACAAAACTCTCTTGAAGAACTACAGACCCATCTCGCTTCTGAGCCATATCTATAAGCTGTTTTCGAGAGTCATTACGAATCGTCTCGCTCGCAGGTTTGACGACTTCCAACCTCCCGAACAAGCAGGGTTCCGAAAAGGCTATAGTACCGTAGACCACATTCATACGCTGCGGCAAGTTATACAGAAGACCGAAGAGTATAACTTGCCACTTTGCTTAGCGTTCGTGGACTACGAGAAAGCCTTTGATTCGATTGAGACCTGGGCAGTACTGCAGTCTTTACAAAGGTGCCAAATAGACTACAGTACTACCACTAACATCAATGGCGAGTACCTAACAAACCTGCGATTTGCCGATGATGTAGTTCTTATGGCTGAGACCTTGGAAGACCTGAACATAATGCTCGAAGATCTCGGTAATGCTTCTCAAAGAGTGGGTCTTAAGATGAACATGGACAAAACAAAAATCATGTTGAATGCCCATATTGCACCCGCTCCAGTTAACGTTGGGAACATTACACTCGAAGTTGTTGACCACTATGTTTACCTGGGACAGACAGTCCAGCTAGGTAAGTCCAACTTCGAGAAAGAGATCTCTCGTCGAATCCAGCTCGGATGGGCAGCGTTCGGGAAGCTCCGGCATATATTTGCGTCCGAAATACCTCAGTGTCTCAAGACAAAAGTCTTTGACCAGTGTGTGTTGCCAGTAATGACCTATGGGAGTGAGACGTGGTCCCTTACTATGGGTCTCATAAGAAGGCTCAAGATCACCCAGCGAGCAATGGAGAGAGCGATGCTTGGTATTTCCCTGCTCGATCGAATCAGAAATGATGAGATCCGCAGGAGAACAAAAACAACCGACATCGCTCGAAGGATTGCATCGCTGAAGTGGCAGTGGGCGGGACAACCGATGGCCGTTGGGGCGGAAAGGTTCTCGAATGGCGACCGCGTACCGGACGACGTTCCGTGGGCAGGCCCTCTACAAGGTGGACCGACGATCTGGTCAAGGTCGCGGGAAGCCGCTGGATGCGGACAGCGCAGGACCGATCGTTGTGGAGATCCTTGGGGGAGGCCTATGCCCAGCAGTGGGCGTCGTTCGGCTGAAATGATGATGATGAAACCTAAAAGACTATAAAACCAAGAGAAAAAAAAACCATAAAAGAATATATAAAATATATATATATATAAAACAACAGTTCATTTAAACAATTCAAAAAAAAATATTGTTAGTCAGTACATACTAGGTACCTATTAACTATTACTAACATCTGTTACAATAGAGCTATTTAATCCCGCATCGAGCAGAGAGCTTACACCCAGGCATTTTTATCTATAAGGTAATATTTTGTATTTTGTATAATAGCCCTTTTTTAATAAAACTGTTTTGATGTGATTTTTGAATCTATGGAAAGAAGTTACAAGTACTACTTGGGGATTAGGATGACTTGTTTGGGGATAATGTTCGTTTTTAAGAGGACGCAGCACGGTCGAGAGAATTGAAAAGTAGGTATTTCTAAAATCTATTGCTGTCTTTTGCAAACCTCGAGCCCCCCGCAGAGTGCGATAGAGACAGATGCAAATCGGACCGAAATTACCTATCTAAAGTACAGAAAATCGACGTTCCGTAGTCCCCTGATCCTTTTTCGAAAAGTTAACCGATTCAGTTACTTTTTTCATTAAATATTAAAGAAGGACTGTGGCCGTGTTCCTATGTTTATTTTTTTAATAAAATAGTCAAATTAGTTTTCTGGATATTTCAACACAGCGGAAAATCTGGCCTTTTTTTAAAGGCCCATATCTTTTTTAATGATGTATTTATTCAAAAAAGAAAAACATAGAGACATGCCAATAGTGGCAATAGATTTTTTGGGAAAAAATATTCCTCTACTAACAGGGGACTACGTTTGTATGGTAAAACGGGGCTTCTGTATCCTCCGTATAGGTGCCCAACTTGTCACGACCCAAATATTAATGGTGTGGATTTGTTTCTTTAATTTATTTTATTATCTAAGAGAGTTTCCTAACACAGGCAAAATAATTGCTTAAAAGGGGAGTCCAACCACTGATATGTATTATTTTGTAAGCAAATGGAATGAAATATTTTAAAAATATTCCTCTACTAACAGGGGACTACGTTTGTATGGTAAAACAGGGCTTCTGTATCCTCCGTATAGGTGCCCAACTTGTTACGACCCAAATGTTAATGGTGTGGATTTGTTTCTATAATTGATTTTATTCTCTGAGAGAGTTTCTTAACACAGGCAAAATAATTGCTTAAAAGGGGAGTCTAACTACTGATATGTATTATTTTGTAAGCAAATGGAATGAAATATTTTGTACTTATTTGGTGTCTTTTTGTACCAATGTTGAAATGTACTTGTAGGTACTAGGTACGTATACGCTATAACGTTGGTAGCGAGCAAGCATACAACAACGGATTCTTCTTTCGCGTAAATACCGAGTGATTGATTGATTGATGTAATAGTAACTATGTAAGTGATAATTAGTTTTTTTTAATTTACTTACATTAATTTTCATGTTTTCTTACAAAAAATACTGTCTGTTCGACTGATTTTGAATGGTGAACACGTGGGATATTTTAATAAAAGTCCGCATTTATTAACTTAGATTTGATGTTCAGTAAATAATTGAATAAAACTACAATGAGTGTTTAAAGCTTATTATTTTTTGTACAAAGTTAAACGCTTCATTAGTACAGACATAATTATGAAACTTACGCCAACTGCAGTTGTTAGGAAACCGATTAAGTAATTACATTGTGATGGTACACGTTTATCTACTTGTATAAATACTTAACAGCCAGTAAGTAAATGCACTATACATATAAAATTAATTATTTACAATTTGTTCCTAACTCTAAAAATATACTCTTTGACATTATTCAATCTGCTAATAAATTATGAACACTTGCCATAGTTAAGATTGTTCAAAAAGACATAAGACATTGCTACTAAGTATTGTTTTTTTTTTAATTCAAGACTAGTCCGTATGGCTTTTTGAACGCATTTCTTAATTCATTGTGTTTTATCAATGTAAAAATACTATTTATTTCTACTTTAATGACATATCTTAAAATACATTTGCTTAGGCGATCTTGAAATAATTTTAACATTTTTATATCAATAATAATACATCATGTTATTTTAAACCCTTAAATCTGAACTTTTATAATAACTTCTAGTTTATGTTCCATTCGAAACAAGAAAAGAGGTCATTTATTATTACCGATCTTAATGAATTATGAAAATTTGGTAAAATAAGAACGTTAGTTTATACATAGTATACGAAGACAAACAGAAACACGAATTCGACCTCTTATTAATTCCTCATATACATAGTGTTTTTTTTTATGTTCACTTGTTGTTTCAGAAGTAGGCAAGTAAATACATAAATAAAAATCTCAAGTACAGCATATACATTTCATTTTGAATAAAGTGGAATTGTAGGCAGATTGCATCTATTCTGAGTTTATTGAATATAAATGGATTTATAAATGGCATCAAAATTCGCAAAATTTAACTTATGGGTTAGTTTTGAAGTAAGTACTGTGTTGTGGTTAGTTTAAGTCCAAGTGAAAAGTTTCATGCCACATTCTTGTGTAGGATATTAATAAGTAAGGGTGTATAAATAATTATATTTTTTTCTCCCTAAGAATCTAATAGCTAGTCCACAGATCGACTCCACATTTCGACTAACATCTGGAGATCACAAATCTATTCCTAATACTTACAAAATACAATTAAGAGGATTTTTTGTAGCTTTATAACATCTACATGACATTACATTACGAGGTTCTCTTCTACATTACAAATAGAAAACCAAGTAATACGTGTATTGTATTGTATCGCTTATAGTCAGGATCAACTTGTGACTGGTGACTTTAGGAATAATAATATTGTTTAACTAAATTCAAAGACCAAACACATTCAGTGGTATTGAATTTTTGAAGCAGTTTTGTTTCGAAACAAAATGTTGTTGTGTTTGGTTTGGATTCAGATTTTTTAAATTCATATTGTTCTGTATATTATCTGCCCTAAAAATATTTTTATTATGCAGACATGCAAACTCTATTGATCTTCTCATTTGACTACCCACTCAGAACCACTTATCATGCAAATTCCTAAATATTTTCACACTCTTTCAATAGATATATTTAATGTGAATCACTTCCAAATCCATCCCATTTGAGGATACTCTCCAGTTATCACTTGTGGGCCAGTAGCTTATAATTTTAAACAGCTTGAAGAGTTGTTGGCTAGACGTAATAGTCAACCGGGACATTTATTTTGTTCCCCATTCGCATTGTGATATCCCGTGCCCAAAGATTTTAATTGTTCCGTACAGAGGTGCATGTGACTATTAACAATGATACTTCTTTATTATCATTTAATAGTGCAAAGTTGATGTTATTTATTAGTTGATTTAACAATTTTTTTTATAGAGCGAGATAAGTCAACTAAAGTTATGAAATGAAAATACAACTGTGGCGGAACAGGGATAAAATTTCTTTGGTTTATACTAGGTTTTTCCCACCGTTACAACACCAATATAACATTGCCCTGTGACAAAAAGTAATCATTCAAAGATTTATCAGAAAAATTATACAGGAAAGTGACTTTATTTAGTTCTGAAAAAAACTTCACCTGTACTTTTATTTAAGCTGTGTGGGTCAACATTTTGCTAACTTTATTCATACTTTTATAACTTTGTGCTGCACAGCAAATATTATTTAGTTTAGTTGTAACGAGTTGTATTCCGATAATTGCGAGGAACTATCACTGATTTGCGTACATGAATCTTCTCAGCTAAGATTACGTATCTCACTAAACGTCCATTTGTAACACAAAACGTTCTTGAAGGCCAAAAGTTCATCTTGGTGACCATCTGCAGAAAAAACTGATTTAGTTTTTCAATGTGTAATTTCTAAGCTTAAACTAAATAAAGTAAAAATATACCAGTCAATGTACCCGTAAGTTTATATTAATCAAAATCAATCTTCGACTAAACGAAATAAATAATATTTCAGAGTTTTTGATTAAATAAATAATGTTAATATAATATGTTGTATTTAATGCACTTCGTTAACAGAATTTCATATTCATTCATCAATTAAATCTTCTCATAGCCTTGTTAACCTACTTCAAAAAAGAGGAGGTTCTCAATTTGACTTCCTGATACATATTTTCACTGTTTTACTAAATGCTATGAAAAAATATTGAAATAGTATTTAACCATATCCTTGAGTCACCATAACGTACCTCGCGTGTTACGCCCTGCCATGGCAAGAGCGGCAGCAATACTCTGAGTAATACGCATAGTGGCACAACCGCGCTTGGACTGCTAGCGCACAGTTACTCAGCTTGTCCTCGCAAACACCTGAAATTAATGTATTTTTAGAAATAAATATTTTAACTTTAGATCTTTTTTAATTAAAAAAAAAAAATGGTGAAATTGTTCACTTGTATCATGGTACTTTTTGGATGACAGTTAAATGAATAAGATAAACAAACAAACGGTGGCGATAGTATGAGTAGCTGTCACAATGACTGTTCAAACTCTATGTCTAATAATTTTAATAATATACTTGTGTTTGTTAAGTTTTCATATTACTTATTATAAAATATTTTAAGTTCCCTGTTATAAATTGATTTCAAATAATATTTTTAAATCATGAAAAATACGTCGCTCTCTAGTGATAAGGCCTTTAAGTGTAAATGAATATTATAAACAGGGTTACTTTATAAACACCATCCAAAATTTTCACAGACATTAGGCATCAATCGAAGACAGCTTTTTTAACAAAAGGGTAGTAGGTCTTTCTAACTTTTACATTATTACCTTTTTTTCGAACAGATTATTCGATTATAAAGCGCGGGCGGGGCGTTGAAGAGACTGCGAGCCCGCCGCCATTCACGTCGCGCAGTATCAACGAAACTAGTAATTTTTTCATACCTTTGAGTGGTTACAATAACATTATTAATTCAACATTTTAGTACTGAAGGTTGTCAAACAGAAAAATGTGTATTTTGCCATTTTCTCCAAAGATACTCATATCTCAACGTCGATAGTGTTTATAAAATAGCCCTGTTTAGACACTTGAATATTTAATCATTTATTTAGCCAAAAGCTTAATGAATTAACAAATATTCAAATGTATAATTACTTTTAACTGTCGTATTAGTGCCATAAAGATTATTTAATTTTGTCATATTTATAATGTACTCACCATGAGAATGTGATCTCTGTTTGACATTTTGTGTATTGTGGCCTTGGTGTCTCGTTACCCGTTGCTGTGGATCTGACACTGAAATTGAATAGTATTTTTTGTAAGATAGTGAGCTTACTTAGTTAATAACAATGAGGAACCTTATAATAGGTTAAGGAAAAGGTTTTATTACATGGTAAAAAATAATGTGAGTTATAATATCTCTGTCTATCGATCGGGAAGTCAGGTATCAATATCAATAGCTCAACACACACTTCCGCAACAATTGGCTCTGAGGCCGCGTGTATTATGGTGTGTGCCACTTCTCTATTGATAGTCCAGCAAAAACAAGGGGAGATCGAGGAGTTTTAGGACAAGGACACAGGTGATTACAGGCAGCACATATATAGTGGTGTGCGGCGTTTTGATTAACGACGTGCACTGAGGATCACACACGGTGGTTAACAAACGGTTCCACAAAATTAGTGCTTTTGAAATCATCTGTTTCCGAACTCTTTAGTCTTCACTTATAAAGGCGTATTTTTATAGGGGATGCATTTTCAAGGACAGTAATATATTATAATAAACATACTCAGTACATAGTTGAT
Source organism: Udea olivalis (assembly GCA_947369235.1). Classification (NCBI taxonomy): domain Eukaryota; kingdom Metazoa; phylum Arthropoda; class Insecta; order Lepidoptera; family Crambidae; genus Udea; species Udea olivalis. The sequence continues at coordinate 11,611,830 of OX376359.1, forward strand.
GTTGAAACTATTTGAATTTAAATTAAAATAGCATCGTGAAGTTTCCCATCAGATAAAAAAAAAATATCAGTCTGATTTTTTACCTACACGATGAACTTAACGCAAGCTAAGTATGTAATTTTATTTTTTTTACAGTATAAAAAAAAACGGATGTACGAAAGTGAGAGTTGAGTATGGCAAAAGAAGGATGAAAGTAGGATAAATGCAGTGGAAATGAGAGCATTGCGCATTGCGAACTATGGCAAGAGTGACATTGAGTGATAAAGTGAGGAATAGCATAATTAGAGAGCGTCGTGGTGTAAAAGAGGATATTGTCACAAAAATTGAGATGGGAATGCTAAGATGGTTTGGGCATATGGAAAGGATGGATGAAAGGCGATTATCGAAACAAATTTACAAGGATAGGGTGGATGGAGCTGATGAAGGGGAAGGCCTAGACTTACTACTTAGAACTTAGGACAAGTCCTAGACGTGCTCAGAAAAGGTCATGTTAGGAGTACCCATAATCGACGAGCATGTATGAAAGGATTACTGAGAGTGGAAGAAGCGCAAGAGGTGTGTCATGACCGTAGCAAATCAAAAGATGTGGTCTCTGCCTACCCCTTTGGGAAAAAGGCGTGATGGTATGTATGTATGTATAAAAAAAAACATATAGGTACCGGGTGATTATCAGAAGACTTACAAAAACGATATGGCATACTCAGTAGGTGATGTAGAAACTATCTGCGCGAAAATGAAATTTATTTAATTAACTTTTATTCTAAAGTCGCCATATGAAACAGTCTGTATTTTTTGTATGAAAATGTTAAAATAAAAATCAATTGAAAATATTTTTTTGTACTTACATAGGTACTACATTTACTGAGTACGCCATATAATTTTTATGTCTTTTGATAATCACCTGTATCTAATCATGTATTTTAGAACTCAACTTGTTTGTATAATGTTTAATATATAAAATGAAAATATCGAGTCATTATTTTTCTACTTACCAGTCGGTGGTGGGTTCGGAGCCTTCACCACAGGCTTGGTGGAGCACCGCTCGGGAACACATGCGCGGCGGGCGGCGGGCCGCACCCCCGCGCACTCCGCGTCCCGCGCCGCGCCCCCCGCGCCCTCCGCGCCACCGCGCGCGCACCACACCGTGCGGGACTGGACGCCGGCTTCGCAGGGGCCTTCGCACTGTGGGTGAGGTGGTGGTTAGCTTCGCAAGACTATCGAAAGTTAGACTACGATATTGGTAAGTATCGATAGTTTGCGACACTATTGATGATCCTTAAATTAGCGGAGGGAAGCTCGCAACGCGGCGCGTGCACTAACGAAGGTACTCGTCGCCTAGGTATGGAGAGACACTGGTTTATACCGGCAAGGGCTCACGCACACTTGCGGAGCAGTGAACCTGTAACAGCGCAGTTCCGTTTCTTACTCATGGGCTTCCACATTGTATTCAAATACACTTGGTATCAGGCTTGGGTGCCCTGCAGGAGCCGTCGGGAAGTCTCCTGCCATTAACGCCAACGCAGAACAAACAGCACACTTGTGATGAATATAACACAACAAAAACTTTCTATCTTTTGATGGTTTTAACCACCCGGCGTCTTTTCATGTGGCGCTTCCGAACATTTTTATATCTGAGGAGTTGGTCGCCTAGGTTACGTTTGCAATCTAAAACAGTTACGAGTATGTTGATGGTAAACTCGTGCGCGAACACTGCGTACGTGAGTTTACTTAGGAAATTGGCTACATTAGCCATCTTCATGCGCTTCAATGCCAATCTGAATAGGAGTAAAAGTGGTTCGGAGTTCGGACTATCATCATTATCAACCAACCTGGCTCCAGTCACTCAAGTACCACGTCGGCGGACAGTTTCCCCCGCAGGCCTGTTCGGTGTCAGGCTTGGGCGCCCTGCAGGATCCATCGCGGAGTCTCCGGCCGTTCCCGCCGACGCAGATGACGCCGCGTACCTGCCGGCCGTCGCAGGAAGCTGAGCATGCTGACCATTCACCTGGGAGGAATTGAAAGGATTTATAAATAACGCCTCCCTGGTCAAGTCGTTTGAAATCGGTCAAGTGTGTTTTCGGATTTTTCCAAATATTGCTTGGGTTTGTGATAATCAACCCGCTTGAGTCACAAGCAACCTTTTTTTTCTTTTTGCGTGCTTTTATCTTGCAATCTGTCATTCCAGGCATTGCAGGTGAGGTGAGTAGTTCAGTAACCTTTTGAAAGAGAAAAATAAATAAATGAAGTGGTAATGCTACATGCTTGGATAGCAATCGCCGTCAGTTGTAAAATCAACCACCAAACCTAGCAACCAAAGGGTATATTTTAGAAGTTCTTCTCAAAAGTTTCTAGTATAATATACCTCAAGGCGTGGAGGAGTTTCCAGATTGACCGTAGATACGTCTTCGAATAATCATCAATTTTAGCTGTAAAAATAGATAATGCAAATTCCGAAATTGCTTTCATCAAGTTTTATTTACTTGCAAAAAAAGATCACGCGATACCAAGAACCAATAGTTCGTTATTTAAATATAGTTAGAAATATCTTCATAATAACCTGAAGAGCTTGATCGCTGATATCAGGATACCTACCCAGTTTAATTATGTGGTCAATAAACTGAGGCTGCTTTATATAATTTACTAGTTTTTAATAAATCAGCGGAATTACTAAAGATAAATTAAGGAGATTAGCGAAAGTAACTGCTTAATAACTAACTGGCCGGTAAATACTAAACCATCGTCAGTGCGTGGGTACTTGACAGATCTATCTTAATCACAAATCATACTACCCGAAAACTCTTGCTGAACTAAAAAGAGAGTGGAAAGTAGAAGGAATTTTCTGAACAAATTGTAAATGTAAAATATTTTATTCCATTAAGGTCACTTCACCCTTAATAAAGATCTAATTAAATCGTAAGGACATTCAGATTTCATAATATTTCGCTTAGCGTTGTAGGCGCGTAAACGTTACAAACAGACATGGGTGTGTCTTCGTAACAATGGCTGTTGCTTTAACATCCTGCAACTCAACAACAACTGCAACAGTAAAATCGAAGTACCTACCTGAAGAACATTACTTACTGGTGAACCAATGAGCGTCGCACTGCTTCCTAGGAGTACAGGTTTGCGTCGTGGCCGGAGCTCTCGTTTTGCATCCGCTGGGGTCTGCGCAACGCACCCCCCGTGATTGGACACCTCCCCCGACGCACCAACCTACACACTGCAAAATAAATGATTAAACAGGTATGTATTTAGGAGAAATACCTACATATTACCCTTGAATGCAAAGAAGGAATCAGGTAAGTAGTTTTAGAACGACAAAGCTGACAAGATCTCAATTAGGTTGGGTCATGAGTTTACCAAGGCGATGTAAGGCGAAGAAATTAGTTAAGTAATAAGTAAAGTTCATTTTACTAATATTAGAGGAACTCTAATCATTCCGTATAAAATACGGATCAACGTTAATTTTATTAGATGGCATAGCGCTCTGTCTGACTAGTGATTTTAAGGGTGTTTTTAACAAGATGCGTTCAAGCTCTGCGTGGGCCGGGGCGGTGGGGGGATGGGCAACCCCGCGTGCGTGATGAGACTCGCACCTTGTAAAATACCCTAAGGCCTGACTGTGGAATTTTTTTTTTGTCGGCCATTACTACACAAGGGTTTCATCATTCACGCGGGGTTGCCCTTCTCCCCACAGCCCCTCCCACGCTCGCGCTGACGCAAACCTCCTAAAGTGTGAAGTTCTATAAGATGTACAGACTAAAATCAGGATGTAAGATACCACTATCTCACATCTCATCTCAGATCTCGTAGATTACATAAATATATATGCTTGGATAGTTGTTTATGTAAAACCCTGCAAGGCTTACCTCTGACCATTCCGTATACAGCCACCCGCCAGCAGAATTGAAATCATAATTAGGTGACATAGCCGGTGTCACGTCGTTCTCCGTGTAGTTGGTCAGTGACGTGGCCACGGATATGACGGGACCGTCGTGGAACGCGTCCGTGCGGTCCTTAGGCCTCACTTGCCGCCTCGCGTCGAGGCGGGGAGAGTCCGCGACTGCTGAGCCTTCGCAGTTGGGGATGTCACACGACTCGGTATTTGGCGGCATTGGGAGAGGACACTTTTGGTCGCTTATCTAGAATTTTTGAAGGGCTTAGTTTAGGAAAATTATCTGTATGAACTTTATGTCTGCGAGCTTGCATCTGCGCCTATCTGTTTTATTTTTCTACCTTCTGATGAAATTATCAGCAAAATATTTTATTTGGAACCAGAACCTGCTTATTCTTTGAATGGATAAAAAGTAAGTAGACAGTTAATGACATAACAGTTAATTTTTTCAAGTATAACTATAGATAGTTCTTTAAATTGAGCAATGACTGATCTACCCTGTTTTTCAATTAAAAAACTACAATCTCAACTACTTCTGAAAATATCTTCAAATGCTTAGCAGTGTAATAAAAGGTTTTCAATGTTTACCTTCGTAATTCCTCTAGCATGGTCCTGAACACAGCCAACGATTCTAGTTCTCTGCGCAGGGCCACAAACGGGGCAGGGCCCCCACACTGCGGCTCTCCACCTCGGCGGGCACGGAGCCCCCCCACACCTGCGTCGACGCGTCGGCGGTGGGGTCCCAGTACAATAAGCCGACGAGACTTCTTTGTCTTCCTTTCCAGTCACTTCAACACACTTAAACTTTCCTATCTGAAGACCTCCACCACAAGACCTCGAACACTGCGTGAACGACAAAATCTTCCAGACAAATTTCCTTTCGCCAATCACATTGCTTTCGATTTGTGATTGGCTTTCGAGTGTATTGAAATCTTGTCGTTTAGCCAATGAAGTTTCAGGTGTAGCTTTAATTTCGAGGTCCTTTTTATGGGCCTCTGCGTTATGATGTCGGTGGTGACGCGGTGTGTGGTGTATTGGCTGGTTGTTCAAAGGTATGTCGTTGCTTTCTTCAGGCTCTGAATCAGTTAGGAACTCGTATTTTATGCTCGGATTCGGTTGCGTGTAGAGAATCTACGGAAGAAAAAACAAGGATTTAAATGTGGGCTATGATGATTAGGGAATACTTTATTTAAATGCATGAGACAAAATCAGATTCAATTTGAACAGTTGCAACAACAAGAAGTTCAAAGCCTAACACAGTGTAGTGCAATACTTAACACGAAGGTCGAACTTCGGAAGATACTTTAAGGTTTTAAATTTTGATCTTTAGAAGTTTTAGTATTGGTCTTATTTTGAATCAAAATAATAGAGTCAATTATCATTATCAATGGTGAAGGTGTCCATGTGCAAAGACGCTGTCCCAACCGAGTGGGTTCCGAGCGCGCTTACGGTGAACTCACCGTTAAAGACAAATCTTAACTAAGCCTAAACTATAAAGTCAAGTACCTACCATAATATCGATAGGATGGTGCAAGGGTCCATGTGCAAAGACGCTGTCGAGGCCCGCTGCACGCGAGTACACGAAGCGCGCCCCAGCCGCTTCGTAGGTGCCGGGCGCGCTCACGGCAAATTCCCCGTTCATTATGTATGATCCATTTGATACTTTTAACGCTGAAACAAGAATTCATCTGATAGATTGACGAATTGAAGGAACAGATTAGAGCCAAAGTAAATGCAAATGCAGTATTTCATTTGCGAGGATAAATACATTTGTGTTACGATGTACCAGATAGATAATTAAGCTAGGGTAGTCTCTCAGCAAAGCCAGACCTAAGCCAATTTAGAAAAGATCGTTTCCTGAAGTGACCGGACTGGAAATCGAACCCGGGACAGCACGCAAGCCAAGGCGAGGAACCGTGCTACAGCTCACTTCACCAATCGTATGGTCAAATATTCATCATATATTTTCGAATCATCTAAACATTTGTATCAGATACTAACACCTTAGTTTAGTTTGCGTCGAACTTCTAGTCCGCTCTGAATACGAGACGAGTTCCTCATCCCGATTTTTTTAGTAAATTATGTACTGGCGCATGTGAGAAAAACAACTTCAGAGACCCTACTATTTAAAAGCAGGTACTGGAAATAATAAATATTTTTAAACACCAAGGAATTCCAACTTATTCATAAATACGTCACAGCTATTACTCTGCAAGCTCGTGCCTAATCGGTGCCGGCAACAAGCAGGCGGCATCGCAGAAATAATTAACATCCAGCAATTGTAAAAGGACCGCTTCCATTTATCTCGCAATTACTAGCGTAGGCGCCTATTGAGATGCGCCCGCGCCGATGCAATTGCTAATCGATTCGACATCGATCTCTGCACTGGCGAACACTTCATCTCTCGATTAAAATCTTTCCTTTTGACCCACTGGCGGCCGTTCATGATGTTGCCAATCGATATTGACATAATTATTAATGGTAAGATTTGGAACAAGGACTTTTTCGTTACAGACATTGGCTGGGATTGCCAATTTAAAACCCATATTCAATGTTACCTATCATCAACTGATTAGGTAGGTATACTTAGCTTCTACATTACTTATGTTATAACAGAGTTTGGCAATTTTTCGATCTGTCTAACTTTGTTTTTAGTTAAATGGGTTTCAAGTTTTCCAGCAATATAACTGAAAAGTCAATTATCAACATATGTAAAAAGTGTTTGGCTAGAAAATAAAACTCATGTGATTCCCGTTCGTGTTCTGTTACTACTCGGCCACGAGGGCGAGTAAGAATTGTTACTTAGTCATAACAGAAGTTGTCAGAATATTGTACAACATCTACAACATAATAGCACAAAACAAAGACTTTACAGAAGGACTGCTCGCACCTTTTTCCTAAACTTGCGTGAACCATGGGTGGTTCACGCACCCTGGGGGGTTACTACTATATTTGCACTGAATTTTTAAAATGAAGCAGTTACTAGTAAGTAGGATATACCTTCTTGACAGAACCGGCCAAAAACAAAATTCATCATGTTATAATTGCACCAAGTTCAACAAAAACAAAAACACTCGCGATAGTACGACTGGCCGACTCACTCAAACCACAAATTAGACATGTGCGGCGCTCTGACAGATAGCCCGCTTAGAACAACACGCCATTTTTGACACACGCACACAGAGACGTGAGTTTATAGGCGAAGTTAGTGAGTTTCAGCGTCGCGGTCAGTCGCACTGTCAAAAGCATTGAGTTATTACTTATTTGGACGTCGTCAGATACTTACATTATAGTTCAATGGTCAAAAACGGTTTTAGCGCAAATATTTCTGTTGCAGTGTATTTGGTTTCTGTTGTCTGTATGAACACCACACGAAATTGTGATTATACGAGTACGTTTTTTAAGTTACCAAATGATGTTGAAAGGTAAGTAGAACTCAGATAACGTTTGCAAGTTAGTAGTAAGTACTATGTACGGGTATTATAAGTATATAGGTAGGTAAATAAATAAATATCTGGGACAATTTACACCAAGATCATCTGACCCCAAACTAAGCAGAGCTTGTACTATGGCCATGGGTGTCAGAGACTGATGAACATACTTAAATATTTCTAAGTACATACTTAAATAGATAATAACACCCTGACACACAACAAACACAAATGTTCGTCACATAAATGTTTGTCATGGGTGGGGATCGATACCACGACCTCCGGTGCTGAATGCACGATCGCTGCCATTGCACCAACAGGCAAGTCAAACCAAGCTAAACCATTATATTTCGTAACACATTCAAATTCAGTACAAATGGGCTTTTACTTTTTCTGTAACTTATCTTATCATGCATTGGTAAAACACCAATATTTTTGGTATATTCTTTTATTGGCACGCGGTGACCGCCGAAGCGGTGGCTCATGGTATTATCTACAGCCTACTAGGTAGGTAGGTATTTTTCACTTGATGTGTTATATTTTTGGCGGTATCTGTCAAATCGCGCTTATCTGGCGAATATAGTAGCGAGTAGCAACCCTAGGCGATCAGGCAAGTTGATAGAAAATGGCGAGAGCGGTCCCTCTGTAAACTCTTTATTTTGTGCTGAAACTCACTGGAATCGCCTTCAAAGTCACGGTGTCTGTGTGCGTGATAAAAATAGCGGGTTTGTTTTAGGCAAACGTGAACACTTTTGTGTCTGGTGTCAGATACAAGCTACTGATGAATATTTGATTTCTATAGAACCAGTATGAAATCATCCACTCCCTGCGCATACGTAAACTGTGTCCAATCACCGCTACCGTGTCGGCAACAAAAAGTGTCTACGTTTGCGCAGCGCCTTGAGCGGACTATCTCTCATAGGCTCCGCGCTGCATGCGTAATTTGTGATAATAAGTACACTAACCGATATAATTGTCAGTGGACGCGATCTCCGAGACGTTGAGTCGACAGGCGCCGCGCGGTACAGTCGTCACGAACGAGTACCCGAGTGGCAGCCGCGGTCGGGAGAACAGCCCTGACACCAGTCTTCTGCCGCAGTGCAGCTCGCGTGTGGCTGTTGATGCTAACACTCCTTCTCGGCCAACGACCTATGGACCAAAGACATTAAATTACAAAGTGTTTAGTTCATTGAATACCTACTTGACACATCAAAGCCGAACCACCGGTTCTTAGGCTATTTAATCGTCATCGGCATGTTCATTCGCCAGCTGAACTGAATTTGCTCAATACGAATTAATTTCAAGCCAGAATCAGACAGAATGACTACACACCCATACCACCGAACCTTGGCTTAGCAAAACCGTCAAAACACGAATATTCTTATCGCCAGCAAAAGTCGCCGTTATTTTTCGCTGAGGTTCGGGGCCAGTATTAAAGTCCATTTGACTTATATTATGTGTATTGACTGTTGTGTTGTCACACAATTAACATTTAAGTATTAGGCAAATTAGTGATAAAGCCCGTAATAATTTAATAAAATATAAATAAATATGCGCCAGACTACACATCACTTGTTAAGGTCTCGGAGTGAGGATAATCTTTAATATTTATCTATATTTTTTATATATTTTTTTGTTACAAAGTACCAGACAGGAAATCAAGCCAGGAGCGTCTGCCAGCACACCCAGGACCGAGCCAAGTTTGAAAAGATCGTTTTCTGAATTGACCCAACCGGGAATTAAATCCGGTAAACTACGCAAGCCAAGCCGGAAAAACCGTGCTACAGCGCACGGTAGTGCTAGTTCTCTTCTTTTGCTCTAATTATTCACATGAATGCTGTTGGATAGCACAATAATATTAATCCTCATTTTTATTAATTTAATAATGCACTTGGTAATGTAATCAAGCTTCTACAGTTTTGGCAATTAACGAGGTCAAAGTTTCGTCAGGTCTCCATTAATATTCCTTCGCTGCAATCGCAGAAATTAGATTTACTGTGCACATCTATGTTCACATTAATTGGACTCATGTTCGGTCTCTATAAAGTTCCCTCACATTCACCGCCCCATTCGGAATGGCAGCAAATCAGTCACGGAAATACACGCGCATCTAGATCTTACGCGAGACTGTGCATCATGAGGATTAAGTTGTCAGGGTTGCGTCTATAATTTCACGCATAATGCAGACAAGCACATACGGGAATATTTCTAGAACTAGCGTTTGAAAATGGTCAAGATGTTGAGTCTTTATAAGATTGCACGTGAACTAAGAATTAAAGATGATCTAAAAACAGATATGATACCCGAATTGGAGTTCAGAAGGAATCAATTCGCTACGCGTATCAAAATCCCAAGCACATGTTACACGTGTTATTTGCAGGAATTGTGAGTAGGAACAAACCGTATCGAATGCTTCAAAACAATTGCTTTAACCCTCAAATGAACGCACCTAAGTGGAGGTTTTATATACCAGCACATCAAACGTTTAACAGCTGTAACTAAATGAACATCTCAATCAATTTCACGACCACTTCATATAAATATGCCGGTCATATTTAAAAGACACGTTACGAGCGTAAACCTGTTGCTTTTACGATCATTGCATTCGTTTTGATGTCAACATTAACAGCCCGCTAAACATTGTAGTTAGATAAATCCATCCGATGCGTCTTTTGTGTGTCGGGGAAACAATTTTTCACAAAATTGGCTAATCTTGCATGTGGCTAATGCCTGTTGCGTAACATTTAATGTGACACTAATGCAGCCAAAACATTAGTGGTCGGTAATGCCGGTTTTATGGGCTCTCTGTGTGAGATAAACAGCCGAATCTGGTATTGGGAGTTTCAATTGCGTGCAAAAACTCTTTGTTGTGTAATGGTATACATATCATAATATACAAGGTTATGTTTCTACTAGGATAATGAAAGATATAGACGGATGCGATAAAAAGATACTAAAAGCCAAGAAACGACCTGACTGTGGAAACAGCCAAAAATATTTCAGCGAAATAGCCCAAGCAACGAAGAAGAAAAACTGCCAATTAGGGAAAATAATTTGTGTAAAGGTTAATTTTGGCACAAATGTAGGGGATGGTGTCTGAAGCAACATATTCAAAGTACATTTACTCAAGTAATCTACATAAAATTTCCTACAAAAAAAGTTATATACACTTTTGAGCTGGGATCAAGATTTAAAGACTTAATGAAGCAGAAAAGTTGGATAGGATGTCGACTTGATAGTCCTCCTTATTGGATTGTCGCCACCAAATATCAACGTGTTCTTTATGAAACCAGGTCGTGGAAAGGTGGAGACAAAATGGTTATCAGTGACGATTCTCCTCCTCCACAGCTTCTTCGGATGCGACTCCACCACTACTTCTACGATCGACGGAAAAAGCAAACTGGGAGTTGCTAAGCTGTTCACGGCTAAACCAGAATTGACCCAAAAAATGTCAGACATTTGGGGTGCGCCCCACGCCCCAAATGTCTGTGGGGTGCGATGCGGCTGCCGGAAAGCAGGCATCGCCTGTGTCTACGTAGTATGCTCCAGCTCATGCCCTAACGGAGCCCTCAAAACACAAACGACGAAAAAATTACCCTTCCCCCCAATCTTTCATTGTCCAGATGCATTGTTTTTGCGCAATAAATGCTTTTGTATCCCAACCGAATTGCCCCACAGCCAAATTCCATATCGTTCCGTCGTCAAAAATAGCTGTTACTCACCATTATTACCCAAAACTATAATTTGAAGGATGTTTGATACCGTTACGAAAAGCATACCTCCAGTTTGAAATGTGCACACGTGGGTGTTAAGAATAGACTTATTTCCGTAGGTGCCTAAAAGCGAAGGTGAAGAAAGTAAAGCCTTTAATAAGGAATGTAACAATCTGTTACGACTATTATTAAGTAACGCAACCATGAATTGAAAACGTTTAAGTAACAACCAACAACCAGTAGCTCTAGCCGCCCCCATAAAAACCCACTCATTATTCTTTGGCTCGATTTCGGTCGCATTAAATGTTTGAAATATGAGTGTGGTCAGTCCGTTTCATATAGCTTTTAGTTGACCGACGGTGTCTAATAAAAATTCTTTACTCCCAATTTAAGTCAGATTACTTGACTATTTGACACGAGCTGTATTGAATCTAGTATTCATGCTGTTAAACTACTTTGTGTTTGAGATATAATAAATTGGGGTTTAGTATCCACTAACTAATTAAAACTGACGGATCGACTTATCTTTACCGCTGATTACGTGAACAAATCAAATGCTAACATATACATTGAATGGCTTTTAGGCGCAATGGCAGCAATCCTTAATTTCTTAATTTAGCGCCGAAGGTGGGTTCAATACTTATTTGGCAATGTTTTTGTTTGTTCTGAGTCTGGATGTTAACAAAAAAAGTTGCTTTATTTATTTATTCATATCTATAGAAGTACGGGTATAATATGTTCACAAATGAACATTGGACTTCAAACTAAGCCGACCCTATCTATACACAGGTGCCAGCCACTCCTGCTAAATATATTCCCCTCGCTGCTACGGATTCCTTGCATTATTGAAGAGAGAGTGATATTCCCTCATCTTAGTAACAAATAAAAAATAAATTGACGTTGGGCAGGAATGCACACAATTAAGTTTTGAGTTTGTATGTCGTAGCTTTGACAAATAAATAAATAGAGCTAAACTCATTATTTGCAGAATCATTCAAAATATATGGTCGGAATCACGATCAGTCCAAATCCAGTAAAAAAATACCATAAGAAGCATCATCTTCTTAAAAATAGCTTAAATATATTTCTTGCTAAAAACTGCTACAAATAATAATTGATTAAAATCATCAACAAACTATGAACAAAAATCGCGTTAACATTTTTAAAGCCTACTTAGAATAATTTAGTTTTTAATTCAAATTGTTTTCCAACTGGTTAATGTTAAATTTTGTTAATTCGGTCATAAAAGATAATAGATCTGTCATGATTCCGAAAAGCTGTTATAAATAATACAAGTGTGATTACCATTTAAATGGATTTTAGTGTAAACAGGCCTAATTTTGTTCGTCACACTAAATCATGTCAAGACTGAATGACACACTTGGCCGGTGAAAAACTTCATTACGTATTCATTACTTATTTAGTAGTTATTATCTACATATTTTACATTCAGCAATGAACCAGTATTATGAAACTCGTACTAGCGGATTTAACATGTGTAAAGGTGCGTCTTGACTATAGCAAAACATGTTACCAAACATATATTTAACATGTTGCATTCTAGAGTGGAAAACATTTTATTAGATAAATAATGTAAAACATGTTACTATCGTGTTATATAACGTAACTTAAATAGTGCTGTTTGTCATCTTTGAAGGTCGATGTTATGATAAAAATCAGGGTATCTCAATTTTGAAATAGATAGCAAAAACTAAAAAAACCAGCGAAAGCGACTGAAAATACTATTTATTGAAAATGAACCCTTAACATTTTAATGAAATTTTGCGCTACAGTGTCGCGGTCATTTATTAAAGCAGACATAACCGAAGATACCCGATGCCGCTCTATCAAAGACTCATTCAATGAAGTAGTAGCTCCAGTTGGTCTAGGCTTCGCAGTGAATGGCGCAATTCAATCTGTTCTATCTGCTCCTCACACAAAGTATTCCAGATACATTACTTTATTACTTTCAATTGTTTGTCATTTATGATACGAGCCTCAAGTGGACAAGGCCAAAACGTTCAGAGCTTGCAATTTAGTGCATAGAAAAATAGGTCAATATGTTACAATATCTGCACCAGAACCAACCAGAACTAAGAATAAAATTTATCAAGGCTGACGGAATTAGAAAAACAAACAAAGAAGCTGTTATTCCTGACAATTACAGCTGAATATAAATTACAACGAGGTTGCATTTATTATGCTTGAAGCCGTTGGCTTTTCATTATAATACGGGATGAGGTTCGCTGGCAGTGAATTAGAAATGTATTAGCTAAGCTCAGGTTTAACCCACCGGAGGTATAACCGGAGTTAATTTCACATCCACCGTTTCTGATACAAAGTTAACAACGTTCATCAATATGTGAATCGGTTAACGAGAACGTCGTCCATAGGCCTACTGGTTCATTTCGGCTAACTAATATTAGATCTGACCGCTTAAATTTAGATATCTGGTCGACATCACCTTTGATAACTTGATGCCTATCGATCTTCGATGCGTCTTCACATTTAGTAGCAATATATCTTCTTAAGGGAGATGTTGTTGATACAGAGTACAAAGACAATGGAATTCCAATCAGTTATGACGTGAGCACAAAATTTATGAAGCCGAATATTCAGGTCGAATGAACAGCTGAATCAGATAAGTGGGATTCTAAATTAGCCATTGAGACGCAGAATGTAAGTGAGACAAAGGTGGCTAGGGAGTGCGGCGGAGCGGCTATGCAAACATCCATGTGCACCGTCCGCAACTGGGTCGCATCGTATTTATCATGCAACATAATAACACCTTATTCAAATTAAATAAGTGGTACACTGAATTAACATAACGCAGTCGCGAGAGTGAATAATAACAACGCATTAAATTGGTATTGTGATAAAGATCTGTAACTAGCAATTTAAATTATGTTGCCGTTTGTAACGTTTGACACAGTGATGTTAAACAAATAGAAGACGTTGGCTAGCAGATCGGGCGTGATTATTTAATTTGGAAGTTTGCAAGTCGTCTGTGTGATATCCGTTGGCTTAAGCCAAACATTAGTGGCGCCAGGGCTCGAAGACGTGCTGAGTCTAAACAGTCAGTAAAGACACATTCTTGTACCACAGCTGGTTCCAACCGATACTAAAAAAATTTCAAGATGTTTTATAACCGGCGCGACGCGGCATTTGGCGACGGTGTTGATTTCCTGGCCGTAAACATAAGCTAACAGTTTCAATGTCAAACTTTACGATAAACAAATGAAGTAAATTCTAAAAAATAAATCTTGGTTACAACTGCGGAATTCACGTTAGCGCACATTCTTTTAACACTTAAATTAGGAGTTTAATAAAAAGCTTATTCTCAACATGTTATGATATGGAAGATAGCCAATTCAATTACACGATAGAAAACAAATAAAAGACACCTGTAGACACAATTGATAGTTCAGAAGGATCAATAACAAAACGATAGTATAATAAATTGGTGTTCAAGTGACCCAGATAAATGTAAATGTGAAATGTGTTCAATTTTTTTATTAGCTGATAGGTGACTACAGCCGTTTAAAATTGAGCGTCTAGACAGCAAGGCAATTTACAATAATTTACACGTATCCAATGATTTATGAAGCATTTCTTTGGCCAGGCAAATGGACAAAATTGACTTGAAACAAGTACAGCAAAGAAACGTGTACAAACTTAATGCTAGCAGTTACGTATATATAGATAACGTAAAAATGTAACAATTATTAAGTATCGTACCTTAAACTGTTTTGTGATGTTTGATGCGTCATCTGCGGTGACATACGGAAACGCAGTTAGACTATCTTCGCAAGCCGTTCGTCTCTATATATTTTTATTATTACGAGGTATATTTGTGGGGAGTCGGTATGTTTTCAAACCGAAACCTTATAGGAGTACTCCTCGGGGAAACGTTTTGACCTTACCACCTTAATTCTCACCACAAAGTGTAGGGGCCAGCAAATACGTAGCTGAACGGGTGTCAGGGAGCCTACTCTAGTTGTTAAAACACGTATTAGCGTGATTTATTTATTATTTATTTATTCTTTATTGCACATAGTCTATGTAACAAATGGCGGACTTAATGCCTAGAGGCATTCTCTACCAGTCAACCACACAGTCAGACAGAGATATTACAGACAGTGCTAAAGATAAAAGTTTTAAATTAGGTGTACTGAAAGTGAAATGGATTAAATCAAAATAAGAAGATTTCAAAGAGATTTCATAAACATATATACATAATAATAATTGATTTAATTAATTATTTACGTGATTAGTTAGGCTTTATAAAAAAGGTTCTATAAATTATTAAATGAAACTGTAACATTTTGTTTGTACAATAAAGTTTATCTCATCTTATCTTAAGGTTAGTTAAAGACTATAGTTAAAGACAGTAAGAAAATTTCTATTATTGCAATCACCAGACATAAAAATATCACACCCCGTTTTAAAAAAAGGTCATAAGCACACGCTCATCAGCATTACATCGTTTAATGTCCCTCAAATTAAGACATGCGAAATCTTTTTTTAAAATAAATTTCATAAAATAATTAAAGAGGAACGAACATTTTTAGTGATTTTGGAATGACATTTCATAAGATGCTAACGTCATTATGATATTATTATAATTAAACATAATAAAACTAGCACAACAAATTGAACTTACCAAGGTGATGAACAAGAGCAGTGCTGCTGGAATGTGCATCATCGTAGATTCGTTGATATAACTAGGTTATAATTTTATTATCACTCCTTACACTAGGCAAATCAATATTTGCCAGCAAAGAACTGTTCGAAATGTGTTTATCCTTTATCAGTCTCTGTTTATGATAATATGACCTGATTGATTGATTACATCTCTATCAATAAATAAACACGAAAGACCTTATACATATTCAATTAATTAAGTTTATTTGTTCGTGTAATTATCCTTTGGCGGCTTTATCTCGTGATTGAAACTTAATTTGTTTCTTGTCCTATTTATCGATTTTACTATGAACCTATTGGACCACCTTTTCCCCAAAATATTAAATTTTGATATCAATATCAGTAGCTATTAAGAACCCATAAAGTAATTTAACAATATCAGGCGATAACCTACATAAAAGTATCATTCGAAAGTTCATTTCTATTCTGCCCTAAATGACATATGGTCACTGCTTGTCAAAGAGATAGGTTTGAAATAGTTTTATAGCCATGTATTTTTATTTTTAACTGAATTATTAGTGCTTTACCTTCAAAGAAACTATGTAGCTAGTTTTAATTTCATCGTTTAACAACCGCCTATATATCATCAGTGACTTCTCATTTGTGGCATTAATATATTACGCTGTCAGGGAAGCTGTTAAATATACCTAATGTGGGTGTTGGTGAGGTATTTCATAAATTGCAAGTTAGTAAGTTAAAAGTAGATGTTAGTAGTTCACTTCCATCTTTAAGTAGGTATTTATTTACTCACTATTAGTACGAGTACTAAGACGTGAAATAATGTTGCATTGTACCCTCTAGGATAAGGACTTAAACATACTCTTTTTTAAATCGTATTTATTCCTTGTTCTGAGGTATGTAACTGAACTTCCCTAAAGGAAAACCATTAAAGCTAAGCCCACCCGCAAGATGGACGGATGACTAGATAAAGATGGCAGAATTCTAGTAGACGAAGGCCCCACGCATGCAACTGTCGACTCTCGAAAAAAATGGGAGAAGCCTATGTCCAACAATGGACCTCTTATGGTTGCGAATGAGTAGATACTATTAGTGCGGAGTTTCATACTTATTATGTGCTATATGTTCGGTAGACATTGACCTAAAATACTTTCAGTAGGTAATCACCTGAATATTTTCGCGAGGTATTCACCCGAATGAGTTCAAATACCGTCGAGTCGTAAAAACACATTCTTTCGTCACTTCTTATACAGATACGCCGTGAGTTAATAAAACACTGAGCTAAGACAAACATCGGTGAAGGCGAGATAATACAAGTACCACTGTGATACCAACATGCACGACGTATTTTATTTAGAATGTTTACTATCGCCTACTGAATTATGTTTGGGCTAACAGAACCGTCTTGAATGCAAAAGTATTGTTGAAAGCCCTGGGGCCTTAATACAATACCTTATAACTTGTCAAGTCCCTAAACTGAGCATAGCGAGTAATTTCTCAATAATATTTCATTTCCAGCCAGTCAGCGGTTACCTGGCTTCAACGTATCTTTCAGACTGGATATTAATCTTAAAAATTGCTCGCGACGCTCAGTTTGAAGAACGACTATAGGTAACATGAATAGTGACTTACACTAAAAATAAAGATTTACTTCTAATAGCATGTTGCTCTAATGAAAATAGTGACGTTTAAAAACATCAATCATTATTTGATATTTTATCGGCCACAAATCACGGGATAGTATTTTCGAACATGATATTTATAGAACCATAAATAATTTACGGCTAGAAATGTTACCGATGCTTGCGAACCCTGCCAAGGGCAGGCGTACTTTAGTTAACGAAAACAACTTTTATATCTCCTGCAAATAGATTAACATTTATTGATATCATCTCTTCAATGAACTTTGCGTATTTTGCGTCATGCTGTTTATTTTTAGACATGTTTCTATAAAACACACATACAAACATACAATATTTATTCTTCTTAATGCATCACTAGATAATGTGTATAGTCCGGTCACTAAAAGTTGCTTAAAACTTCAGTAGGTACTTTGTCACATTAACTTTGTTTAATCCTAAAAACTATTAAGGGAATAGAAACTAGAAAAATTCGACCTGATCCTGGGACTCAAGCGGGATTCGAACCCGCGACCTTTCACAATCCGGGTGACTGATCTTCCAACTGAGCTATCGAGGCCGTTAACAGACCTGGCGAATTTATCTTGTGTATTTTTACGCGACTACTAAGCGACTATTAAGCGACTTTAACACCCGAAAGAAATATTCTTACAAATTACATTCGATTAAGATGAAACTAGCTATAGGATAAGTGAATTTTTATCTCTTCAAACTGAGCTACCGAGGCCGTTAACAGACTTCAGTTCAGTTGGAAGAGCAGTCAGAGCACCCGGATTGTGAAAGGTCGCGGGTTCGAATACCGCTTGAGTCCCAGGATCAGATCGAATTTTTCTAGTTTCTATCTTTGTGTAGAAAATATAGCATTGTTTAATGCTAAAAAGAAAAATTCACTTAATTGGGGAATGTCAGTGGTCTACCATGAGTTTACCACCAATGACAGCGTCGACCGCGTTGATGATTTGTATGGGATTTCGGTACTGCGCCCCTAAAGATTCTTAATGGAACTAAAAATGGCATACATATAATAAAGAAAAAAAAAGTGTTTCAGTTAAAATTTTTATGCAAAAAGACTAATTTCCGACGAACTTTTCCGTGTGAACATAAAAAAGGTGAATTTTCACTTGGGTAGTTTCTTTATCATCAGCTGAGTATGTCATATGATTTTTCTCACTACATAAATATTCACCCAAGATAATTAATTTTCCGGCCTCCGTGGTTGAGTGGTTTCAGAGCTCGGGCCGAAGCTCGGAGGTCCCGGGTTCAATTCCCAGGTTGGGCTAAGTGTTTTTTTAGGAATTTTCGGAACATAGCCCGGGTTTGTGATATTATTTCTGAAGTCGACTATCGTAATTAAATGACAGAAACTCATGGTACACGTATGTTTCTGTCGTATTCTGTATAGAATACGACAGAAACATACGTTTACTATTCTGTGGAAAGTAAGTTAAATTTGTATGTACTTACATTGCTACTATATACCTATCTTAGACTAAATATATGTTTCCCTATTCTTATCTGGTCTAGATTTGTCAAACGTTTTCGGTTCACTAACATGGATGGCAGTTTTTTTGTCTGCAATGTTGTTGCCTCGTTTTTTTTAATACAAGTCTTGATTAAGTAATAAATTGTGCAATTGACATACGTTTATTATTAAAGGTATAATGTAGAGCGTAAGAGCGTCGTGGCCTCGTGGTTTAGCACCCGAACTCAGATCGTGGATCGTGTGGTCCCGAGTTCAAATCTGGCCAGAACCAAAATCTTTGTGTTCATTGTTAAATATCCGACTTACTGACGGAAAACATCGATAACAAACCAAATCAACCCGGATAACGGTGGAAGGGTTTCCACGTTGTGTTCTAATACTATAGGTGAAAAGTGGGCTTCTGAGTGTTTCGTTCACCATGACGGCACAGTCACTTGCCTCTGACTACCCTGCTTGGGATAAAGTCGTGATGGTATGTTTTTATGTTAATGCATAATGTAGATTTAGCAAGTTCATTCAGTATGTTCATCATGTTACTTTTGAGTGCTCACATCATTTCATTTAAACTTGCAAATAAGTGCTTCATCTACTCAAACAATTAGAATGAAAAAAAATGTTGATAATTTGGACATGATTCATTAATTCCTTAGCACAACCAAAATAAACTTAGCCTCCTTTTTAGCACATGCATGTTATGGTGTGAAAAATTAGGTTTAGCAAAAATAAACGGTCAGGGCAATAAGTATGTACTTACACGTAGGTTACCCATTAGTAAGAAAATATTTAATACTAACAAATAAGAAAATGCTGTTGTTAAATTTTCTGTCAAAAAATGCCATTTATTTCTTGTTTTTTTTATTTTTAGTTTTTAACTGAATTACAAAGGACCAATTTGATCGGTCTTGAAAATTGGATAAAATATTTTAAACGACTAAATTGCAAGCCACGGCGCTCTCGTCATTTTGCACGAGTAAGATAACGCTAAAATAAGGTTACGCAAACGAAAGATGAATTATTTTTTCCATGTGCAGTCAGTGGGTGCGCGTACGCATATCATGAATGAGGGCATTAGGGTTGCTACCAATGTCCCGTAATAGACAATAGCCAATTTTGACTCTTGTAAACTCGGTATCTAATACATATAAACCGTAAGGTAAATCGTATGTCAAATTTAGCAGCTTATAGAAACTTAACCTTTAAGAGGGAACATTTTTACTAACCATTTTGAAGATTACTTAATGTGAGTAGTTACTCACAAAATCAAACGGATATACCTATACTCTGCTTGAAAATCTTGATATAAAAGTTATTGAAAAACTTGATTTTGGCTCTCTAACATTATTGTTAGGTACTAACTATTGTTTGGCTATTATGTGATACTTTTTATAAGTCTACTTGAATAAAAACATTTTTGTTTCTCATTTTCATTGATTTCCATGTGATCGTATCAGTAATTTTCATTTGTCCACAATATATTGGTTGATTCCATTATTGTATAGAGGCGTTCACATCAACCTTTACAAAACCCTTGCAAAATGGGTCTTATTTGAGCAGCATAAGGTGCCCCTTTGTAAAGGTTGATGTGAACGCCTCAGTACAACCACGAGCTCCCGATCACGTCAGTTCCCAATCCCTTAGCATGTACTGAAACCTCGACTCTACCTTGTAAACCACTAATTTTTTAGGACTTCTAAAGCTCAGTTGATAACCCTACCCCGAACACGGATGGTTGGCGCCAAGCCAAGCCGATCAGAGCTTTGTTCTCTTAATATTTTACTACACTTCTAATCTCAGTATTAGAACAACTCTTTAGGGAAACCATAAATTAGAGCCGTTACTTTTTACGCGCGTCTTTGCAAATGTCCGGTGCGTCATCGGAATGATATTTATCACGACCACTTTACATTTTTATTTGTATAGTCTGTTGAGCATTTGATTGTAATCACGAGAAATATAAATTATATCAAATTTTAATTAGAATGTCCCAGAACAATGTCTTCTTATCTATGGAGATTGTCATTTGTTATCAACTCAAAGCACTTTGGTTTTGAGGCGCATAACCAAGAAGGCTAGAAACTAAGGAGAGATAACTCCCGAAGTGGGGGTAAGCTTTCGAGGGCCGAAAGTCGTATACTCTGTGCCGGGCAAAACGCTGTATTGCGCATGTGCAGCGGCAGCTATTTGTCATTTCATGGTCACATGGTTTTGTTTTGAACGGTGTCACGTGCGACAGTTGTTGTTTTTCGAGGTTGTGTTGACCAATTTTGACACTTCGCGAGGATCGCGGCAAAGAAGCGTACTGCGCATGCGTCACTGTGGGATACGGATTTAGTCCAACCCTTTCCAGGGAGTTATCTCTCCTTAGTCTCTAGCCTTCTTGCGCATAACACATAAAACTGATGGCTATCGAGACAGAAAATTTCTGGAACGAAGACAACGACCTGTTGATGGTTGCAGGAGGTTGGTGGTAGACGCTTAAAAAGTCTTTGAAGGGCCTACAAACTGTTGTTTATAATAATGACGTAATATTAAGGCTTTTTTGCACGGAAAGTGTCATCACAACTATTAATTTGTAACTTTGAACTACATATTACTTCGATTACAGCATATTCATGAAACGTCGCCACTAATTTTATATTCATAGGTCATAATAGTTTGTCTTGTAACGATGCCGTTTCGTTCCAGTCTTGGACGTTAAAATCTCCACGATGGCTGTAAACTCGCTAGTTTAACTTACTGGCCATCAATAGTATTCTGTACCTGTGCTTTCAAAATTTAATTTATCGTTCCACGTTCCCTGTTCAGAATTTTGAGTCATTCCTACCAAAACAGAGCTTGCGAGCATTTTACCAGATTACCAGTATAAGTTTAAATTACGTGATTGTGATTAGTTTACTTACTTTAAATAACCAATTGTAACAGTTAAATGTAACAGGAACCCGTGTATTGGGGTAAGCATATCATACCTATTTACTTACCTATTACTATGAGATAATCTTATACCTAGGACTCAGTGTATTCATTTATTGTTATTTTGTTACAGTATTTCTTTCCTACCTATACTTCTACCCTATACAATAAACAAATCTCTGGATTGGCTGATCTTTTATTCACTATTCCTTAACTACATCTACTTCTAAATATTGTGTGACGACTCCCGGCACTCCGGCTCCTGTATTGCTGGCCTGCAACGAGGATTTCGCCACAGTCTCAGCTTATTGACGACACGATTAGCGTAGTACGCTGGAGCACGGTTTCTCGCCTTTAATTCCGTAGTGTCCCGGGTTCGATCCCCGGTCAGGTCAATTCAGGAAATGATCTTTTCTAAATTGGCCTGGGTCTGGGTGTGCTGGGAGACGCCCCTGGCTTAATTCCTTGTCTGGTACCTCGTAACACAGAGATATTTATCCCTACTTCGAGACCATGACAAGAGGTGTGTTGTCTGGCGCATATTTATTTATCTATTTTTTTATTCATAATACCGTATGGTCAATAGTAAAAAGAGTCAAAGTATTTAAGGTCGACAATTCGTTAAAAAAGGGTCTACGCTTTCCTTAGACCACAACCTAGCGTGTTGTTAAGCGAGAAATTATTTCCAGATATTTAAGCATTTTAAACCAAAGGTCCAATACGTGTAGCAATTGACTCATGCAGAACCATTTGATTTTTAATACCAAAAAATATTTAAGCAAACCAGTCAAGGCGTGTCTATGAAACAACGTGTCTTGGCAAAGCTCGTTAACATGGCTCACACTTACCAGTTTTTATGTATGATTCATAATAAGTAATTTTGACGGTTAATTTAAAACACACATTCACAGAGCTATAAAGTAAAAAATATGATAGAACATTGTCATCATTTACAATATTTATCAGAAATCTGGACTACTTTAAAATTAAAAGACTAGGTTATTTACACACTTAGGCGCAATCTATTAATTTTACAAGCAAGTGGCTGCTTACTTAATTAAATATTGTTATACTTAGGATAGAGCTAGGATTGCACAGATTGTTTAAAAAAAATATACTGGCGGGCTGCTTACC
Organism: Udea olivalis; assembly: GCA_947369235.1. NCBI lineage: Eukaryota > Metazoa > Arthropoda > Insecta > Lepidoptera > Crambidae > Udea > Udea olivalis. Next base: position 11,634,698 of record OX376359.1, read on the forward strand.
CGTTCATATTTTATAATTGACTAATAGTTGAGAAAATACTTTTAACAGGTTAATCTAAATAAAGTCATTTTTAATTTGAGTTTGAAGATATAGATTTATTTGTTATTATTAGTTTGCAGTGAAAAATGAACACGGTTTTAATTGTTATTTAATTCAATATTTATCTCAAAATAATTACGAACTCTGGCCGTACCATTAAATGTAAACCTTTCTGTCATAAAATAGAACAAATACGGAAAACGTTCCAACCTTGGTAGAAAGATAAGACTTTCTTCCTGAAAGCAACCACTGACAGATCTAAATTAATTGCAAATAAAAGAAACAAAAATCCAAGTCACAACCAATGACTAATTTAAATAGATACGATTTCAACAGAATCATTGTCTTGGGTCAAAGTGAAGTATTTATAAAATAACTTAAATAATATTGCGAATTTATTACAAATTTGTCTTTCTGACTATCACTGTTGTTTATTTTAGAAATGCACTGTTGCTATTGGCTTGAAATGAAGTATAGTTATAAACATTAACACTATGGACCTTATTTAGAAGACATGACTTACATTTCTCAGAAGCCCTAGCGTTAGCCCTGAGAGAGGTATTAAATCTAGAAAAACTAGTCTTATTATGTCCATAACTCAACTAATGATAGTTAATTTTTGATATTATGACGTTAATTCAGAGTTTAATAGAATTCGGAGTGCCTTGTAAAGCCAATGTTAAAATAAATCAAAATACCAGCAAACGAGTAAAATGATCATAACTTCATGATAAATAGAATCGTGATGGTAATAAACAGTGTTCTACAGCCATTAACAACAATTATGTCGATATAGATCAGTTTCCAGCAATTGTATTGAATATACAAAATATATTATTAGTAGATGGGATCAATCAAAATCACGAAGGAGTTGCTAGTTATTGCAAACATAAGATATACGAGTATCGTTTCACATTTTCAAATACCTAGCATTAAATTTGTACAAGAACTGCTTTCAAGTACTTTTTTATAAACTGAGATTAACTGGTTGATAAAGAACTGACCATTACAAGTCACCCTCAATGTAATATTATGAGAAATTGAGCCAATTTCTTACGACTATCTATTAAACATTAGTAGCTTTGCCTACTCTACAATTTTGTTCTTAGGTAAAGTCAGTAGATAGGTCGATGGGCCCGCGATAAATACGATAATTCTTAGAAAATATAATCAAACTTAAACTGGACGGTGCTGCGATTGAATGTTCAGAATCATCTACTGATGTTATATCAAGTATCCTATTTACATAATATCAATAAAATGCTATTTATTATGAAATGTGGCTACATTTCATAAAAAATAGCATTATAAATTTCTAAAAACGGATCATTGGTTTGATATTGTATAGCAAAACTTCAACGACCAATTCCAAATCACTTTTCGTAGAGTGATTTTCACCCTCACCGGATAGAGAGAGATAAAATGAACAAAAAATTTGTCTGACAGAGCTGTCAGGTAAATCTCATCGGTCTCCAGGCTCCGGTAGAATTCGCACTTATCTTCTGTTATCTTCACTTGCAGTCACAAATTACCTAAACATTTCATGGCAAATCAAATTATCTGAAGTTTTGACTAAGAGAAAATACGGTTCTAAATGAAACTTTTGACAAAATTTCCCCTTTAATTGACCCAGTAGACCCGCTATAATTCTTATAGCCCCAATCCTTATTTATAGCAAGTAAAGGTTACAAGATGGAGGTGTAAAATTTGAATATGAATAGTTTTTGTCTACACGATAATCAGATAAAGAATACGTTAAGTGATTCCTTATTAATGAGATAGAAGTTAGCCACGAAACGCCTCCGGTTGTTAGTGGCGGAGCTAGTGAATAGGGTTGGCTGCAATCAATGAACTTGGTATTGAAGGGAATTTGCATCAGCGCTCAGAGAAACGAAAAAGAACTTCAGTTACTATGTACAGTACTAACTTCAGTTATATACCTACTTACCTACTCCTTTCACTCATATAATATATGTCAGAGAGAGACGGTAAGCAGGATGTTAGCCATGCGTGTCGTGTGCCTTGTTTAAGCTTGTCAATTGTATGACGTGTAATATTCCGTCTATGTAAAATCATTGGTTTCAAAGATGAGTTTTAGTTGCCAGAGAGTTTGTCCGCGTCAAATTGTTTAAAAAAAAACGTCTGTATCGTTCATATCATGCACCGCAGCTTTGAATGAAAGGAGTATTTTCATATATACTACTACTATTTATTAAAGCTTTAGACAGAAGTTAAAAAGGTTCTTTTTAGGGAACACTTTGTGGTAATACGATAAAAATTATTACTTTTAAGATTTATGCTGAATTTATTAAAATCTACTAATATTATAGCAGCTTAATTGTTCTCATTTAAAGTAATGTAACTTCAGAATGTATGAGGTTTTTGCTTTAATAAATTATTTTGTCTTGCATCAAACTATATTGTCGATGTTAAAAGCTAGAAGAAGCAGGGGTTTTTACCCGAACACATTTTTACTGTCACTATAACTCTACCACATCTAAAATGTTACATAATCCCTTCATACGTTGTGGCGGAAGGATTTTTATTTTTTCCAGGTTATACTCAGGTATGTCATCGTGGCAACGTCAAATGCAAAATTGTCATTCTCTAAAATGAATGAACCCCTGCTTCTTATTTCTAATGTTATAATGAATGAGGTGTAGGTATTTCAGTCAGGGATCTCAAAATAGAACCGTTTAACTGAAATATATTAGTTTTAACCACTCTTTACTAATTAGCTAAAGACCACACCAAGAATTTCCAATTAGCTAGTTTATTAAATTTTTAAACGTATATTTAGCGATTTGTTTCAATGTAAAAGAAGTAAGTAAGTAGTTTATTTCCATTAGCGATGGCTTAAAAGCGCATAAAAATTTATTGTGTTTCTATTAGTAATCATAGGCTGGCGAACAAGAGTAAACGATTAAATTAGAGCACAATTAATTACACTAGTGCTCTTCACCCGTGACGCCTCCGTCGCCGATGGGTTTCAGAGCTCGGCCCGAAACCCGGAGGTGCCGGGATCAATTCCCAGGTCGGGCAATGTGTGTTTTTGGATTTTTCGAAACATAGCCCGGGTTTGTGATCACCAACCCGCATTTGGCAAGCGTGGTGATCAAGCCAACACCAATCAATTGTAGCGATGACTTGATTTCAATGATGGAGGCCTTTGCCTAGCAGTGGGAGAGTTTAGGGCCTAATTACTACTACTACTACTACTTCACCCCTACCATGAGTTTATGCCTACGATAGTGACTAGCGTCTGTGGTATTTTTTATGGGATTTTGGTACAGCGACTTTTGTATGCTATTTATACAAGTAACGGAACTAGCATACAAGTTTTGAATTTATCTTAGTTTACGTGAGCGTAAATCGTATTTTTATTCTGTATCGGGTGATAGTATTCAGGCCCTTATAAAAGTAATAAAGTAGCTCTTTCTACTAAGTTGGGGTTGGTTGGTTGGTGTGAATATGGGAAAGATATCAGATATTCAATTCGTCTGTGGAATTCCTTGCCTTTAACCATTCGTCAATCTCAATCCTTACCTATTTTCAAATCTCAGGTAAAGTCGTACTTCCTCTCTCTCTGACTTCGTGTTTTTTTTAGTTTTTTACGTTGCCTTTACAATGTTTCTCTCCTAATCTAGTTCGTTACACAAGGAAACTGGTGCTAGGTAATCTAAAACAATATATGTATGTATACATAAATGTATTTATTTATTTATTTATTTTTATATTAGCATATTATTTTATAGCTTTTGCGCAGCCTAACCCGTCCTCTGTTTTAAATCTCTCTGCCGAAGGTTGTCTAGAAGAGATCGCTCTGTAGCGATAAGACCGCCTAAATTGTACTTTAATATTTACTTTTTTGTTTTTACGTGCTGTAAGTATTTGTTTGTGCAATAAAGATTATTTATCTCATCTTATCTTATATTTTAAATTATAATATACATATAAAATACACTTCAAATTAAGCAATTGAAACGCGGCAACCCTACTTTCTGTGCATGGCGAATCACCAAATTTTTACACACTAACAATTAACACGTGTTTCCTATAAATTAAACGTGCAAATAACATATTTTAGCTTACACAGAGTTATGTTATTTCAGTAGTTATTAGTTGGCATTTGCCGCCAAATGCCACCGGAGTATTTGGCTATTACTATGCTTTATAGGCGATAATAATATAGTGTAATGGAAAATAATGATATAGTTGTAGTTAATAATTTTTATCTCGGCTTTCAATGCGTTTATCACCATATCGGATCTTAGACTTACGACTCGATTTTCAACTAATGTGTCGATAACGGGCGAGGCAACGGGATGTTACCACCAAAGGCATTTAAAAGTTGTATCTGTCATGTGACAGTTAAATTTTAATTTAATTATTATAGTTGTAAATTGATTTCATGTTCGAAATATACTTTTTTTTTCGGCTATAAACTCATCATCCGTGCGGTCTATCCAGGTTGTGAACCCACACTGGTGTGTGAGGTCCCAGGGTCCGCTTTTCTTATATTCTTGGCCCACTTCGCGCGGTCTTGTGCATCCTCAGTGGTGAGTCAGTTGGCACGCATTTTTGGTTATAAACCTGTTAAGGCATAATGTTTAAAATTATATTTTAAAAACTTTCATGATACGAGAACGATGCTGCGTGGTGTGTCTTCCGTATTGACTAGTATTAACAAACTGATTGGATTCGCTGTATATGATGCATTTATTGAAAGCCTTATTGTCAAAACCAATCCCACATCGAGATCTGAAAACTCAGGAATGAAGAAACATTTTCATGGCACAATCTTTGTTCAGCAATTGTTGTCTTCTATCTGTGAATGATAACGAAGTCCACTGAGTCTAACTAGCCCTCTGAGGTCATTTTTTTCATAACAGATGACTGAATTCAGCTTATTAGACGTAATATTCTTAACATTAAACTAAAGCTTACTCACTCTACTTATTACTAGATATCTCACACCGTCGAATCGCGCAAATTGACATAGCAGATAAGCGGTCCCTTTTTGAAAATTCAGGGCAAGCAAACTGTTTTTCTTAGGGCGAGGACGAGAGCAAACCTCTATATTTATTATATTTTGTAATCGGCCTATTTCGTTTATCTCTAGGTGTCATAGATTAAATAATAAACGAGGGAGGTGTCGACACAGTGATAGCAATCTCTGTTAGCGTAGTCAAATTGGCGTGAAGTTTTGCAGCTATAATTATCAACGTGAGACTTCTATGAAACTGTCTTTACCCGCGAATTGGCGAAGTACGAGTATGATACAAAGTATCATGGCTATGTTCGTTCTAGGCTGAGATGGTATTATTTTCTGGGGAAATGCCGTAAATATTGGACGCCTTTAATTAGCTCAAAAGAGATGCATTAGGGCCATTTGCAACCTAAAAAGTAAAATAAGTTGCAGGCCATTTTTTAAGAAACTTAAGTTGTTGACAATACCTCACTGTACATTTTTGAAGTTGCACTCTATGTAGGACGCCACCCTGACCTATTTCCCCGTGTCTTAAGCGCTAGATGATGTGCTTTTATAACTGATAGATAGATAGATAAATAATCAGAAACAAAACAAACCTCTGCAGCAACAGTATCTTTGGCATGGCTACTAAAATTTATAACTGCATACCAAAGAAAATTAGGACAGATAATAATATTCAGACATTTAAGAAATGCTTTTCGAATATCTGACGGAAAGGGCTTTCTATTCGGATCAAGAATTTATTGAGACTAAAAATAATTGACATATCACCAACACACACACACACCTGACATTACCTAGCCACCTATTTTTATTTTATTTCTTACCTGCTACGACATTATTGTGATTAAAAATGAATGGATTAATATTAAATAATTAGTAAAACTGTAAACCAATTAGGATTAAGACATCTGTACGCCAAATGGCAGATCACAGAGCACTTTCATTTAAGTTTTTAACATCTGCATCTTACCTGTGGATCACAAATAAACAACTTTAACTTCGACTTTTGAAAGTATTCTTCAAAACTTATTAAAAAAAAATTAAATTAAGGAATACAGATAATTTTAAATCATCTTTAGGGTGAGAAACATGTGGCATAACTTATTCTGAAATACTTACTGGATTTTATACTAATTGATGAAATTGGAAATCCAAAAAATACATTAAAAGTTTGCCAATGGCATACTGAATCACTTCCTTTCCTGCCAAAGACCCAGTTTTTTTTGTAATAATAAAATATAGAGTTATTTTATTCTAGATTAAGAAACGTGACATGACAGACAAAAATCGCGGACAAAGAAATTAGTTACTTTTACCACATAATCATATTAATATCTATCTATCGTTAGAATTAAGCGGTTGATTAGATAGTCGATATTGTTCTAGTCTCGCCTCACGTGACGAAGACATAAATGTTTTTGGATTTTTTGGATTAAATGAAATGCATATACCGTTCTTATAATACCGTTCCAAATAAAGTAAAAATGAATGAATACATTTTTTTTATATTTGAATATGAGTATTTTTTACACTAAAATTACTTCGTTTTATAGTTTTAATAAACTTGGTAGATACATACTCGTATTACATTAATGTGAAAAAAGGTTGGTGTAGTATAGACTTGTAAAATGTAGGTACCTCATAAAAAATTATAAGTCCCTGGCTTAAATCAAAATATAAAAAATGCCTAATAATCCTAAGATTTTTCACTAAACACATTTCAATTATCTCAAAGAAAAATGATAGCACTGAGATCCTTTGAATATGTGCGTATGCGTCTAACTTGCGTGACCTACATACGCGCTGATAACTGAAATTAGGTAGATAGAACGATAACAACATTGCCTACTATGACATTGGTTTAGGATAACCTTGTAGGTACATTCACTATGATGTTCGACGTGGACTTTGTATATTTGTTTTCATATTACAAGTATGCCGTTAGTAAGTATGTTTTTATTTACGAGTTGATTTCTTATAAAATGATTCACTTTTTTATTTTGTCAAGATCGTTTAAATATGAATATTTCCATTGCATAGACAAGAATTTCCTACTTCTCGATTTTCTATACTAACATCCCATCTCACATTAAAATCCTTAGATTAGATAGTAAAAACTGAAAAGAAAGGTTGTGAAAAAGTTCTCAATTCAAGAATCTCGCATTCAATTTTTTATGTACTAGACGGGAACAATGTCAATGGTATCCTGGACAGATAGTCCACTTACAGTAACTAGATGCTCTCCAGTAGGTACCTACATCTTAGTATCAGAGAAGAGGGTTTCTTTGTAATATCTCAATAAACTGCTCGTTAGGGCATGCGCTAGCGCATCCTGCTGTCGACTAACACATAATTATAATACCGATCAATTAGGTACCGTTAGTAGAACTTAACTACTTATCATATTACTATACAAAACTTGTAGAGAGATTTTCTTAGCCTGTAATAAATTAAGGCTCGTGTGGTACATTATTATAAGAATGCAAAAAATGTGGTCTAAATGTTTATATGTAGTTTATATCTACATCTAACTTTCGATGGTAGTAGTAGGTATTCAGTTTAAATAATCGGTATAAGACCGATAGATCGACGACCATCTTTTTAAGTTTTATGTAATGTGGGACTAGTTTCTAGTCTACCCAATGTTTCAAGTTTTATTTTTGTTACATCGGGTTAAATCTTATTTTTTTCGGATTTTGATTGAACTTGAGGAATCTCACCAGATATCCTTTGAGTTTGATTCTTGATTGATTTAAATTTCATGTTGTTTTAAATGCAAAAAACCGAATATTAAAATGAGTCGTTTTAAAGTTAACTAATTTCTATACTTTTTTCTTAGGAATTGTTAGGTTATTTTTCACGGTTTAGTTATGTTAAGAGAAGTTTATCAGTTTACTATGAAAGGCCACACATGACGATAATGTAAATGGATGATGATATGGAGATTGACAATGATCGACTTTTGGCAAGTATGAGATTTGAGATGAAGACAATTAAATCTTTAACCTATTTATAGCTACGACTAAAGTTCGTTAATAACGATAGTTTGATTTCTTTTGCGATGAGTTCATAAAGTTTGGCACAACCGACAGTTTGGACAGGTTACAAAATAGATCAGTTCGGCTAACTGTCTGTAACTGCCAATGTATTGACATTGAAACCCAGTTGGGTCGAGGGAAACTATTGTGTTTCATCTTTGACTTTTGGTTTATTTATAAAACCACAGGCTGAGTACAAAGTCGCTTATTTAAGCCTAAAATTGGTAGTAATTGGTTCTTTGTGGACGAAAAGATAGATAGAAGTTTCAAATCAGCATGGTCAAAACAAAAGTACCTTTTTTATAAACCTAGTGAAAGGTGATGCAGTTTTTGTTCATCATACAGGATGTTATCCAGACGGCCCAGACCAGTCATGCCGGCGACTTTACGCCGGCATTATACGTAGTATGGCGCTCTACGGGGCGCCAATCTGGACAGAAGCTCTCACCGCCCACAACATCACCCTCCTGCGCGCCCCGCAAAGGGTTATGGCGGTGAGAGCCAGCCGAGGATACCGGACGGTTTCAACGGGGGCTGCATGCGTCTTAGCAGGCATGCCCCCGTGGGAACTAGAGGCACGAGTGCTCGCTGCTGTCTACCAGAACAGGGCAGCAGCGAGAGCGCAAAGCGAGCGCCCCTCACTGGACATGGTTGAGGGCATGAGAAGGAGGGCGCAGGAAGCGCTTTTGCGGAGTTGGGCGGAGGACCTGGCCGATCGCTCTACGGTCGCGACACCATAGAGGCAATACGGCCGGTCCTCAGCCAGTGGGTACGTCAAATAAAGGGGCCTTTGACGTATCGGCTGGTACTGGTACTTCTGGACACGGGTGTTTCGGGAAGTACCTGTTTAAAATCGCCTGGCGGGAGCCCACCCCGCGGTGCCACGAGTGCGGTGCTGGCGAAGACACTGCCTAACACACACTTCAAGAGTGCGCACCATGGGCGGGTCAGCGTCGCGCTCTGCTTGCCATCATCGGAGGCGACCTCTCGCTTCCGGCCGTTATTCAGGCCATGTTAGGGAACGAGCAAGCGTGGGAGGCAATGGTCTCCTTGATGACCATTGCCGCCGGCATTGCCATTGGGTGATGACGCAGAAGGAGACCGCGGAGAGGGCCCGAGAAGATGACCCTCTCGCAGCCCCTCTCCGACGCAGACGGCCGGGGGCAAGAAGACGGCGGTTCGCCCGCCCTCCTCCTGCTCCCTGAAAGCAGCACCGGGGTGTTAGCCCGGGGCTTTCACCCCATTGCACGGTGCGCCTGTCTGGGGGTGTGCCTAGTATACCGGTACGCCCCGCAGCGTGAGGAGGCTCGGCACGTAGGCCGGGCCTACCGCTGGGGCGACGCGTTAATCCGCAAGGCTCCATGTCGCCCTATTCCAAAGCTGTGAGGGTATACCCAGGTGTTTTTAGTGGGTATGCCGCCGGCTCCACCGGCGGAGAGTCCCACACTCCCCCACTGCCCCACCTAGGCAGTGGGATAGTGCGTAAGGCACTCCTCACCCGGAAATCAATAAAAAAAAAGTATGTGTGATGGATCCAGAAAAAAATAGTGTAATATAAGAAACTCTCAATCACATTTTGCTAGCTCGTGAATTCAATACAAAAACACTTTTTAAAACTATATCTGATTTCACAAAGCTATTTTTTAAGTAGGCATATCTTAGAACAGGATGTAATTTGTAATATCCTTCAAACTCCTAATATCAACTCAAAACATGGTATCTACATATAAATATGCGTATCTAAAGAATTCAAACTCATTTAAAAGCCTAGCTTAGACAAATAGAGCGACATAGATGCGTAGGCGACGCGCCGCCATAATAAGTGGACCTACTCCGGTGCAAATATTACGAATTTTAGTGAAACTTCGGAAAACAAAATCTTAGACACAAAGTAGTGTGGTATTAGAGTTTTATGTATTTTGTAATACCAAAACATCAATGTCAATTTGGAATTGTTAATATATTTTTTAATGTTTAATATTTTCGCTAGTACGTGTTCAAACGACCCAGAGTAGGCCCCCAGCTCCGTAAACAAAAGGGTTTAAATCATCACGCTGATGTTACAAGCCTTTGCAAATCAATAGGGAAATCCTTTTAATAAAAAACGCCAAAAATGTTATTGAGACAGGCAATAAGTTAAATTGAAATATGCTTATGATAGGAAACTTGACAATAGTTGTTAAGTATCCCCCAAATAAGGAATCCCAGAGAATTCCTGAAATATTTAGAGAAACGTGGTAGTATGTTATTTGACCTCACTACCAACAGGGATCAGATAACTTGCCTATTCAAACATATATAAATTCCTGGCATTTATTATTTACGAGGTTACTGTATGTCAGCAACTTTCTGTGCGAGGAAGAAAAAGTTGTGATGTTTTCGGTTAATGGTAAAATTTAAATGTTTTAAAATCCCAGTTTAGGCAAAAAAAAAAGAATAAGCACTTTTGGGCAGTCAGTGAAAACACAGCTTTTTTGCGTTTGCGGTAGATCGTAAACGTCATATTCTTTTATGGATTATTTAGCTGAATTCAAATTAAGTATATATAATATCTCTTTTACTGAATTCACCTTTTAATTTCATAATTAGAACGTTAATTGTGTACAGTAAAATTTTAAGTGTCTCATCAAATTAAAAAAAAAACGGGCTTTTTACGGGCGACTTAGGTAGTCGCCAATTATTTACTAAATGAATTTAGACAATTCAATGTGTTTTCAAATAGTATTAAGCACACAATAATAAGCAAAAATTAAGTTTTAATGCAATTCAATGAAATAATCACGAAAATCTTTCAAAAATACAACGTTTGTATATTACAGTTACAGTTTGTAAAAAACCACGTGGTGGCAATGCAATTTCTACACAGTGATACCTCAAGACTACTACACCAAAAAAAACTAACTCAAGTTTGCCCGCGGATCGCACTTCATACAATAGATTTTTCATTGAAGATGAATCACCAACAGACATTTGGCAAGCATGGTGATGATTTAGTGAAACTTTTACCACTTGTTGCAGTGACTGAAACCAAAATTCAGTGATGGAAGCTTTTTCCTATGGCAGTGGTACCGTCTGTAGGTAGGCTAGCTACTTCTATCAATGTAAATACCATAACAAGTTATTAAATAGTGATATCAGAATATCTTTGTGTTCATTGTTTAATTTCCGACTAACTCTCCGGTGATGGAAAACATCGATAAAAAACCAAATCAACCCGGATAGTGGCGGAAGGCTCACCACCTACCACGTTGGGTTCTAATACCATTTGTGAAAAGTGGGCTTCTGAGTGTTCCGTTCACCATGACGGCAACAGTCACTTGCCTCTGACTACCCCGTTTGGGATAAAGCCGTGATGGTATGTTTTTTTATTAATTAACTTAAATCTATGATTAGATTCAGTAAGACGGCCTACATATTTCCCGTATAATATTTATTTCGGAGAAAGCACAATGTGGGCACTACTACCTGAAGTATTCTTAAACATTATTTCTCATGTAATTATGACTTGTAGAGCGATTACTTGTTTGTTAGCACATTGTCGTCAGAACACACGTCTCATTAACTTTATACAGAAAATAAATTAGTATTCCGTCGAAACAGCGATTTGTTTCAATTCCACTACAAAACTTAAATACATTTTCTTTGCCATGTGATACTAAACCCTATTTCAATACAAAGTTTAACTTTAGGTTTTAACACCTAACACCTATTACTCACGTGTAGACAGCAGAATTTATCACATCGTTGACAGATTAGTAAAAATACTTCAGTGGAAACAAATCATTTAACTAATCAAAACAAAATCAAAGAAAAATAAATTAGATGCAAAATAATATTTCTCTTCTAAAATTTACTCATAAAAATGTTGCCGCTATTTTTTATACGGCCAGTGCTATTAATGCTTACGATAAAATATTGGATTCACTAAGAAGAAGTTTATAATGCGATTATTCTTTAGATATTTTAAAAAATGGTGAAATGAAATTAGTGTGAAATATTTATCACTCCTATTCAGCGGTCTAATAAATTAGACTAGAAGATAAACAAAAAAATTAAATGATCTTTTATGCTTCGTATAAATTGGTGAAAATGACACATTTTGCACTAAATACTATTCTGTAAGAAGTTATTAAACACACACAAATCATCGTATTTAGCATAAAAAGTAAAAGCAACGTTTTTCCTATTGCCAAGGTTGTCCAATTTGCGTTAAAATATTATAACAAGTAAAAATAGAGATGTAATCATTAAGGAATCAACCAAAAAGTCCACATACTGATATTCGAAAATCAAATATCGTCAAATCACTGCACTTTAAATCCGCTGGCTGGAAAACCACGTTCGATAACCGATTTAAATATCGTGCGTTTGGCAAGTCCGCATTTTCGCGGCAATTTTCCGAGGCGCGTATCTGTGGCGCGCCGTCGCGAGTTGTGTGAGGACTGTGCGGCCGCGGTGCTCCCATCAGGGCTCCACAAATCCGTACTCTATGGGACAGATATGGAGACGGAGGGGGCAATCAAGTGAGTGTGACGTCAATACGAGACGTTCAAAAATAATTAAAAATGTCTAGTTAACGCCTCGGACAGCTTATCAATCGCGCGGAAATCTTTCATTCATATCATTCAAGATTGTGAATTGAAAATGATCCGTTTTTTCAGGGCCGTTCGGGAATAAACAAAAATTATCTATTTATTATTTTATTCGATTAGATGATTATGATACAATGTATCGAACATTTTTAGAAATAATCAGTTCAAGAGACATTTTAATTACGTATATATCATTTAATGAGTGAACGAAAGAAACATAGGAGGAGTTAGAAGAATAAAATAATGAAACTGATTATACCTTTAGGTACTGGCTTAGTTATTAAGTTATTGTCCTTAATTGAATTATGTACATTTAACAAACGTTACTTCTCTGGCGAACCTTTTAACGTTTAACGTAGGCGCTGGTTCAGTTCTATCACCCATTACAATGTTTTTTGATACATTTTTTTATGTTTTTGCGACAAATGCATTGCTTCGATATAATAAATATAATATAGGGTTGCAGACCCTGACGTATAACGAAACAGAAAATCTATTTATTATACCATCTTAGTTAGACCTAAAAGTGTAAGCTATAATTGTGAAAGAGAAATAAATGCTTTTTATTATTACTATTAATAAGAGGGGAAATAACAGAGGACTAGCAAATACAGAGACTAAACCACCCAGATAGGTACTGAACAAACAAAAATTTTCGTCACAAAAATGTGTGTCCTGGGTGGAGATCACATGTCTGTGAACCTAAAACTTCTCTAAATACATGTCTATAGATAAATTATAAGTAGGAAAACCAAAGAGAAATCTAACTTGCATCGCCGATTGATAAATAAATGAACTAACATAAATAAGATTAGCGAGGCAACTTGACAAAACACTCCCAGTAGCATTGCGATCGCTTCCGACAGGTGTGGCCGCGATTATTGTGCACTAATGCAACTGTTGCCGGTTAAGGCGACTCGCTTATACCAATACACACAAAATTAAGTTGGGAAGGACTCTATTAGTACACAAAACTGAATAAATAAGCGCGAAATAAAGGCATTTGCAGGCGTTCAGATGAGGCCGAACTTGACATGCAAAATAAAAATAAAAAACCTATTTAGGCCAAAAAAGGTTTCTACCCAAGCTATGTTCTGAAAAACCAACCTGCTTAACTGGGGATCTCAACCAAGAACCTCTGAATTTCGGGCCGAGCGCTCATTTTACTCGCCCAAAGGCGTTACTTCACTGTTTAATTAGGAGTAATTTAAAAAACAACGACGAGACCTGAACGAAACTGATGGCTGAATAAATGTTTACCAGCCGTACTATAAACTTCGCTTAGTTTGAAGTCAAGAAAACTTGGTGAAAGATAGAAAAGGGGATCCCACCGGCAATCGAGAAACCTAGTTATATTTATGATAGGTATTTCTTTTTTTTGACAAAAATACCTGCATTGTGAAATTCTGAATTGGAAATCAACATTCCAGGCATCTTTAGCCTTGCTTTCAACAGGTGTTTGCGTGGAATATAACTGTCCATAGAAACTCTCAATCTCCCTCAGGATTTCAGGTGTTGACGAAATGATGCTACCTGCCTCAGTTTTCAGCCTCGTCAATTGGCTTTGCCCAATAGACAGATCTCTGGCGAACACTTTGGAGCCTTTATTCCGCTCAATTGCCTCTTTAATACGCTGGGTATTAAATTGGCGAAGGTCGCTCGTCAAAGACTTAGATATCTGTCTATTGAGTTGCCGATAACGATGGGCATCCGCTGAGTTCTGTAGCCTCATTTCGTTTCTCTGATCCATGAGTAGGAGAGTCTGACTGGAGAGTTTCTTTGATTTGGGACGGCGGGTTTTAAAGTGCTTGGACCCTACCGTACGGACAGTATCCACCACCATGTTGTACAGATCGTCCACATCGATGCTGTTCTCAAGGGCTTCGAAGCGGTTTTGAAGCTCGAGCTGAAAGCACTCGGGGTTTTGAATTTGAGCCGGTATTGGTCGGAGCGTGGATTTTATCAGTCGCGCTCTCTCAAGCTTTAGGTCGATATTCCCGATCTCTAATCCGATCCAACTACAGCGAGGCGTGAGACAAGGAGACGTTATTTCTCCGAAACTGTTCACGGCTGCGTTGGAGGATATTTTCAAGCTTCTGGACTGGAAAGGACGCGGCATCAACATCAATGGCGAGTACCTAACAAACCTGCGATTTGCCGATGATGTAGTTCTTATGGCTGAGACCTTGGAAGACCTGAACATAATGCTCGAAGATCTCGGTAATGCTTCTCAAAGAGTGGGTCTTAAGATGAACATGGACAAAACAAAAATCATGTTAAATGCCCATATTGCACCCGCTCCAGTTAACGTTGGGAACATTACACTCGAAGTTGTTGACCACTATGTTTACCTGGGACAGACAGTCCAGCTAGGTAAGTCCAACTTTGAGAAAGAGATCTCTCGTCGAATCCAGCTCGGATGGGCAGCGTTCGGGAAGCTCCGGCATATATTTGCGTCCGAAATACCTCAGTGTCTCAAGACAAAAGTCTTTGACCAGTGTGTGTTGCCAGTAATGACCTATGGGAGTGAGACGTGGTCCCTTACTATGGGTCTCATAAGAAGGCTCAAGATCACCCAGCGAGCAATGGAGAGAGCGATGCTTGGTATTTCCCTGCTCGATCGAATCAGAAATGATGAGATCCGCAGGAGAACAAAAACAACCGACATCGCTCGAAGGATTGCATCGCTGAAGTGGCAGTGGGCGGGACACATAGCGCGGAGAACCGATGGCCGTTGGGGCGGAAAGGTTCTCGAATGGCGACCGCGTACCGGACGACGTTCCGTGGGCAGGCCCTCTACAAGGTGGACCGACGATCTGGTCAAGGTCGCGGGAAGCCGCTGGATGCGGACAGCGCAGGACCGATCGTTGTGGAGATCCTTGGGGGAGGCCTATGCCCAGCAGTGGGCGTCGTTCGGCTGAAATGATGATGATGATGATGATTCCAGGCATTACTTTCTCAGTATAATACATTTGCTTGACATATTTGAAAAAACATCATCTCAACGACTAGACTCCAGGTAATGGATTTCCAACTGTTTTAGAATCATCTGTCTAGTACTGATTGCAGCGTCATTTGCGTACTAAAGCTGATTAAATTCTCAGACTTACTTTAAGAGTATCGGACTTCTATCTGCGTATTAACATTTAAGTCGCCGATTTGGGCACTCCTGCGCAGACCCTGGGATTCCGTAGCATACTGATGCGTCCGAGGTTCAGGCTGAATTAATACAATTGATACACAGATAGCTTACTTGGGTTATAGAGATTAGTAAGAATTTGCCAGTGGACAATCAGCGATTCAACAAGGTATTTCAGTATTTTGTGGTAAATTTTAGAGATGTTAGAGAATAGTAGATTGTTACACAAGGTGAGAAAGTTACCTTTCCAATGCACGAGATGGTTTGGCGCGCGAGCGTAGCGAGAGCGCTAATAGTTCGAGGGCATTGAAAAGGTCTTTCTTCCGAGGTAAACACTCTGCTTTACATTACGAATGTAAGGAAAGTAAATAAAAATCAGATATATAAGTTCAACCAAATAAACTTCTCACTCGATTTACGAAACAACTGAATGAAGTTCGAATATTTGCAATCCCGCCTTTTTTTTGTCTGTGGAATTCAACCATTTTTTTTAAATATTTGTAAAAAAGCATACTTAGACAATGATTATGGAATTCCCCAGCCTTATTTTATTTAAAGAAAATATTATTTTTTTCAATTCTATCGTAAATGCTTTGCTCAAATTAATTCAATTAAATACTAATTAAGTGAAACATACATTAATGAGTATATTCCTGCTTCGTTTGTTTGAATATTCATTTGAAATCAAGATAAAGAAATTTCAAATAGTCATAGTCATAGTAAATGATCTCATTTATTGCTCCATGTAACACAGCTGTGGCTGAATAGAATACATCGACTTGCCGCAAAAGGAATGTCGAAATAGAAGGTGACATTTGACAGATATTTACTTTCAGCCCTAGGGCTGAAAAAAACTTTACAGCCCTAGGGCTGAAAGTGAAGCCGTCAAACCTATGCTCAGGCAACTTCAAGCGTACTTTCCGTGTATGAGTAATGAAAACATACTTATAGATTCAGAAATTGAGAGCGAAAAAAGGTTAATAATATATATCAAGGCAGTGCATAATATTGATAAGTATAATTTGAGTTTTAGTTCGGTTTTACGGAAGCACCCTGGAGGACGTTGACAACATCATTCTCATTCAATCACTTACAATTTACACACCCTTGATGAATTGGGTTAAACAACACGATGAATATTATCATAAACTACATAATGCGCGATTATTTTTTATTTCAAATGTATTCTATTCTCAATTTAAAATTGTATTTTAATGACTCCATACCAAAACTAATTGCTGAGTGCAGTTCTTTTATAAATGCTATACAGACTTCACAAAGCAAATATGTCAAGGAGCGAATTCTGCCCGTTATTAAAATGCGATTTTATGAAGTAGTTACGATTTTGCATTCAAACAAATGTTTCAAGAATATATTTCAAAGATGAAAATGCAGATGCCAGTAATTTGACCTAGTTTTGAAGAATGCTATGCTAATTTTCTTCGGTTTCGTTTGAAGAATTAAAAACATAATTTAGTTTACAACTATCAGTTGATCAAAAGCAAAGCATGGTATAATGTAGAATTACCGCAGTTGCCAATATTTTTCTATTGTTCAACGCTTGAATTATTGTCTAGGAGTCAAATCCAAGCAAAAAATTCAGGCCAATACATCGAGATTATTAAGGATTCATGTACGAGTACGTTTAATTCATTATTACCGTAGATATTATTCACACCCAGCTATATACTCAAATGTTTGATTCAAAAAACAACTTTATTAAAAAATATATATTTAAATATATGTCAGAAATAATAGAATCATTCCTTCTCCTTAACAATCGAAGGGTAAACGCACGATAAACGGCAGATATCGAATTGACGGACAGGTGTAATTAGCCTACCGCCGGCGGTAGCCGATGATAACACAGACATCTGGGTAAACAACGACGCCCTTCGAGATCCGACATAAGTGGACTTGTGAAATGCCGGATCGGTTTGATCGGCATTTTGTTACTGGCTGAGATGAGACAGATTTCTTTTGACGATTTCCGATTTCCAATGAGCGTTGGCCGTTTGTACACGTTTTGGTAACTTCGTTGTTTTTCTCTTTTTTTTATGAGTAGTCTCTTATTTTTCTCATCTTTTTTTTTCGTCACATAACAACTGTTTGGGAGCAGGGTAATATTACTTTATTCGTAAAATTACATTTACCTGCAGTTGCCAGTGTTATATCAGAGTTAGTTCATGAACACCATCCAATTTTTTTCCAATTCCAAATCCAATTTTAAAGAAAAGGTAACGGGTTTCTAACTTTTATATTGTTAATTTTTTTAACAGATTATTCGTGCGGCGTTGTTACTTATTCAAAATTGAATTTCAACCTCTGAATAAAGCTTAGGCGGTAAGTTGAAGAGACTGCGAGCCCGCCGCCACTCACTTCACGCAGTATCAACGAAACAAGTATTTTTTTTATACCTTTGAGTAGTTTTAATACCATTAATAACTTAACATTTTAGTACTGAAGGTTATCAAACGGAAAAATACGTATTTTGCCATTTTCTTCATAGATCCCTTAATTTCAATTTGGATGGTGTTTATAAAATAGCCCTGTATAAAGTACAGTTACCCATCGGATACTGTAGAATTTGTTAATTTTCACAATTTATCAGTTTTGTTCTACTAAGAATAATTCGCTTGCTTATTTCTTGCACTTTACTTTATTTAGATAGCCAGCTATAGTGACAGAAGCAATTTGGATGTTTGATTGTCTTGTCATTAGATGTTGCGCGTTCAAATGGATTCGTGATGATTACACTGACAAGTAGGTAAACAACGATGACTTCAAGATTCCGCCGGCTGCTAAGTGGCATGACGAAATGTTAGAGCAGTTTGATTGGCAGGTAGTCAGAGTTTGATCAGTGTTTGATGCGATTACCCTAATAGATAGTCAGGTTGAATAAAAGCATAAGTGTAAAAATCACGCCAAGTTTTGCAGTAGCCGTAAAAATGTCTCGGATCTCGTAATGCCAGTTCTGTGTTTATAATACCAGCATTTTTCGGTTTAGCACAGATACTTAAATAATTTGATTTAAAACTAGGGCAAAGGTTTTTTACAGACTATTTGTCATATAATTTTGGATTATTACACGATCTATGTAATAGATCGTTTCAATTTTGATTTAAGCATTTTCAGAATGCTCGTATGTTTTATTTAAAGACAGGCTACGAATTACTTCAGTCCTGAGTATCGAGTGGGACTTAAACGTATTTTTCTCAAACTGGGCGGTCGTTCTTCCTAAAACTCTGTTAAACTTTGCTGTTTTATATAAATATTAAATTATAGCACTATGTAACCAAACACATTTAGTTTACTTCTTAAATAGCTACTTGCATCATGTTTTAGCTATTAAACGATGTTTTTCACGTGATTATGATATGGTGGAATGAAATGAAAATAAAAAAATCTGTTAATTATTTATGATTAGCAAAAAGATCTTGAAGTAAACCAGCATTGGTTTAACACCTTGCGTGTTTGTTGTATATACGGGTGAATATTAAGAAAAATTGAATACGGCCGTACCTTTTTTCTCAACTTGGCAAGGGCACCACAGTGGCCCAAAACACATTAATGAATCCTTTTAGATGTATCAATTTAATGAAGAACTAATGACTCATATCAACATCTAAGTGCTTGTGTTGCATACACATATTAGTTTAAATATGATTGAA
This sequence comes from Udea olivalis, assembly GCA_947369235.1. Lineage (NCBI taxonomy): Eukaryota > Metazoa > Arthropoda > Insecta > Lepidoptera > Crambidae > Udea > Udea olivalis. The sequence continues at coordinate 11,654,173 of OX376359.1, forward strand.
ACGAAACATATTTCCACAAAACACTCATAGTAATAGCTTCAATTCGAAGTCAATGATAAATGTTTCAGCCATAAATATTTTTGAATTCGAAAGCTTTTAACGTAAACTGAAAACATGAAAAAGATTGGAATATTTTTCAATTTTCAAATTATGATTGAGTAGGTCGTTTAATATAAATTTCCCTCAAATGAATGCCAGAATGAATATGTTGAAAATAAACTGATGATGAGCCAAACAGTTAGCAATGGTAACTTATTTGTACATTTTCTGGGTAAGTATCTTAAATTTTAGATAATATTAAGTATAATAATCATAATAATAAGCAGGGCAATTCAAAAGCAGCTACAAATTGTATTATGAATAGTTCATTTTATATATTTCACAACAATTTAAATAATATAAAGTATGTCAACGAATGACGCAGTGACGCATTCTTTCTGAAAACTAAAACGAAAAAAATGTAAGTGCAAAAGTTTGTACAGTTGATACAATAGTTCAGTGCGGTGTTGAAACGTTTTATCAAAACACATTATGCAAGTATTTGGCAAAGCAAACAGATAACAGTGTGTGCGGACTGCATGCCTGAACGTCATATTATGAGCAATCGGTGAGCGACCTTCGGTGCGAGGATGGCGCCAGGCGAAACATTCTTTGCCATTTTAACCATCCCACGTAACAATCTTGAATTAACAGGTTAAAAGACTAAAGAGTCTTTTACTGGAATCATTTGGGCAGACAATTGGAATGCATTGGAAGAAGCCATCCACTCTTCGATACTTAATTATCTTTAACGTTGAGTAAGTGAGCAGAAGTGTCGTAAAATCATTGGGTTCCTTTTTTTGCGGACATGTAGCTAAAGGGTTTCATTATTAATAAAAACTTGAAAAGTAATTTAACTCTGCTTTAGCTAATGTACTATCTTACGCAGAAATAGTTTCCAGAAAGATATTTATGAATAGAAAGAAAACAATTAAGAAAAGTGTTTTATTCAGTACTTATGAACAATAAAAATTAGTATTAAAATAATCTATCAGAATAAGGGTGAACTCAAAATCCATAAATTTTTAAATAGAATAAACTCAGAGTCCATCAGTTTAGAAGTTAGAACCTAAAATAGACTTAAGAATGAGGTCATAGAAGGTGAATTGATATTTAGAAAAAAACACTCAATGTTTCGAATCATAATCGATTTTTCTTTAAGGTACACACAAAAATTATAAAAATACCTGCACGTCTACCACAAAAATTGTATTGGGATTTGACATTGTCATGTCATATCATGTTAAATCCCGCAACAAAATTTTACGTGAACGATAATGTAAATTTAAAGTGGCAACTCGTGGTAGACGTACTGGTTGCGTTTTTGATGCAAAAGTTCACACATAAGAACATTAAACTGGTTGGGCGTTAAGCATGTATTTAAGTATATAAGTACCTTTAAATGCACATTGGGCGATTAGCACAATGTCTTTTTTCGGGCTCGGGGTCTTACGAGGTTATCAAAACTAAGCCTTGACAGAAGTCCTGAAAACACAGAACTTTAAATATTTACCCGATTTTAAATTATTGGAATAACATTTGTTTCTTTGTTAAAAATACCTACCTCGTTTCATGCAGCTTTGGTCTCGTAAAATGGACATGAAACGGCTGCCGTTTGAGGTGCTTTTACGACGGTAACGACGAACAATCCACAGCTCTCTGAAGTCTGACCGTGGGACTAATTGTTTCGCTCAGTTTGTCCAGGTTCTCTTGGTTATGCACTAAAAGTAGGTGTCTTCATGACTATTATCTCCGCGGCCCCAAAAATAACGATACTTATGGACCTATTCTATTACCATTTTTTTTATAATTGCCACAATTTGCATATCAAACCGGCTATCCTGCAAAATCTCATCTTTCGTTTAATCTTTGCTGCTGTCAAAATACCTGTGAAGAACGGACCTTTTTTTTTTTTTTCGGAATTTCGATATCGCGCTTAAAGCACACATACGCGATCTACGAGATAGTCAGTTTTAAGTTTAATAAACTGAGAATAAGGAGTATCGCCTAAATTCAATTGTTTCGAGTCAGTAAGTTATATCGTGTATTTTCATAGCAGGCAATGATGTAATTATATTTATTACCCAATCGAGACCTGGAAAACCTGCGCAGGAGTAAACTTGTTCAAAATGCACCTGAATTAGAACATGATTTCATACTCACAGGGAAATATAAGACTTGAGGGGTTTGATTTACGATGAACTATTGAATCTTTGAATAGCTGAATCTAAATAAATTTGGACGGTATTTAAAAACTTGGAAAATGGTATTAGCAATGACGTGTAATAAGGTGATTACCAATTACCAAAGTGTATGGCGACACTTGACCTGTAGTCGTCGTCTGTATCAGTCAAAATATAATTTCACCTTTTGTCTTTTGTCTTCAATTATAATCATAATTATTTATTGTTTTATGTGGTACAAAATGTTTTAGGATTATTAAGTATAACACTGGCAATACAAATTCAGTGCTCTTTTTCTGTGGATAAAAACTATACTCCGTGGATATTTTGTGTGACAGAGTACAAAGAGAATTTTGATTTTGTGTACAGAGAGAGAGATAATGGCATGAAAGTATGATTCGACTGCATTACTAATGTAACCCTTTTAAAGGACTGACTGACTGTGACTGGCCTGTTAGCGCAATGGCAGCGATCCTGCCTTTAGCGCCGGAGGTCGTGGGTTCGATCGATACCCATGACAAACATTTGAGTGACGAACAGTTGTGTTTGTTGTGTGTTTAGGTGTAATTATCTATTTAATTATGTATTTAGAAATATATAAGTATGTTTATCAGACTCTGACGCCCATAGTACGAGCTCTGCTTAGTTTGGGGTTAGATGATCTTGGTGTAAATTGTCCTAGATATTTATTTTATTTAGAATTTAGAAGAGGTGTCATGCGTGCCAACAGACTCACCACTGAGGATGCACAAGACCGCGCGAAGTTGGCCAAGAAAATAAGAAAGGCGGACCCTGGGACCCCACACACCAGTGTGGGTTAACAACCGGGATAGACCGCACGGATGATGATGATTTATTTTATTTATTTATTTATTTAAGTACATTCTCTAATCTGAGCGTAGTTAGCAAATTCGTTATATAATCGCGCATTTCCAGCCAGTCAGCGGTTACCTGACACTAACGCTTCTTCTAGTGTAGGAAATAAACTTGACTGGATAAAAGAGATTGTAATAAGGACACAGTTCCCTGATGCATCCGAAATAATGAAACTGTAGGAACAACAAGCCATCTATCGTTGCTACTCTCATAATTGTGTTTTTAATAAAGAGGGAATGGCAATAATGTTCAGGCATTTCCTTTACTATAATTAAATGTCGCAGCATTCACATTTCATCAAAATTAATGCTAAATTGAGACATTAACTGTTCAATTAAGTAGAAGATCTACTCATTTATATTGTGGAGTTGAGGAAGCAGGATGACCGATGTCTTCCGTTAATCACAGATTAAACAAACTTCAAGCAAACTTTTTTGAACCTCTTTTAAAATTAGATGTTTGTTGTTAATCAGGCAGATTAAGTCAAATATTGTGTTGAAATTCGCGGAGCGGATAAAAATAGGCCTATACCTACATAAGATTGCGTACGAGATATAGTAAAGTACACACGAGATGATTTATGGCATGTCATCTAACGGTTTGTTGAACCTTCTAGGGAATCTTTATGGTGTGACATCGTGCGTAACACAATCAGCACTATTGAGGACTCATATAGGTGTTGATTTAACTACTTTATTGTGAAGAACATTGATGTTTTAGGATGGATCTTCAAAGCTCTAACGGTTTTGGCAACTAATACTAAAGTAAATAAAATAATAATAATACTTTACTAGTCCTAAAGATCTACTTCAGAAATTAATGCGACAGAAAAATGTTAAACAATGTAAAAAAATACTAAATTATCACTTTAAAAATGCATATAACTAAAAAAATGCATGTATTGTTATATACCTACAAATATATAATATCTAGTAAGTGCGTAAAGACTGTATGGGATTACAGTAGGTAGGTTGATAATAACATTTATTCTAAAGTTTGTGATTTGGATAGTATAAAATAAACGTTTTTTGAGCCAAATTAGCTAAAAATATAATACTTTTCTAAAAGATTTTTCACACGTGAATGGTGTGCCTTAAACTGAACAGGGCTTGTAAATTGTAATATACATTTTAGAGACTGAATCCATAGACCGTACCTAATCATAATTATATCTTTACAAAACGTTAGATATTCAAGGCTGGGCAAAAACCTCCCTCACACTTTCTGCATGTCTGTCACTTTGAATGCGCAATTCATCTTACCATGAACTGAAAACTGAATACAAATTACCACTGTCTTTTTTCTCATTTTATTAACATGTAAAAATGTGCCTTAACTTACTTAAATTAAGTTTTTTTTTAAATTCACGCCCCTAATTTGACACATGATTATCTACACGCATGCCTAATAAGGCCCACATTTATTGTTTTAACCTGTCAATGACCAGCTAGCAAGTATCGACTTAGTAACACATTCCACCAATTTGTTTTATGTGGGAACCATTGTCTGAAATGTAACGCGGTGTTGTTTGCTAAACGAGTTGGATAACTAAACAAATTTGTAAAGAGGAAGGAAGGAGTGTAAATTTGGTCAAATTTGTTTGGTCTTAACCAAGGTCGCTGGTTCAATGATCTGGCAGATACATTCTATACAGTAGCTTTATAATTGTGATGATGAAACAAGTTTAATCTGTACTTTTGGACTAATCTGTAGGAGAATGTATACAGTACGTCTATCATGTTTTGGCACTTAGATTTACGTTATCATATTTGTATGGGATTTCGTACAGAGCCTCTGATGAGTCGAAATGGAACTGGTATCGTCATTTAGTTCAATTTCGGCATTATCGTTCGCGTATAAAAATATATCTATTTTATTTTATTCTTTTCCCTTAATAGTGAGTATGTTATTTATAGCAAAATAATGTTGCATATTATGAACAACCGACTGAGGGCCTTCCTAGCTTGGCAGATACCGCAAGAGCAAGCTGGTTTTGTAAAAGGCAAAGGGACCCGGGAGCAAATAACAAATCTTAGGCTCATCGTGGAAAAATGCTACGAATTTAATACGCCAGTCATTCTGTGTTTCGTAGACTACCAGAAGGCATTTGACTTTGTTCGGTGGCAAAACCTGTGGGAGGTTCTTGGCAGAGCGGGTGTACCAAGTCACATGGTTCGTCTGATCAAAACCCTTTATGAGTCTGGGTTTGGGACGGTCAGCCTGGGCAATCACACATCCAGCCGTTTCAAGTTTCGGAGGGGGGTGCGACAAGGTTGCATAATATCTCCCATCCTGTTTAATATATACGGGGAATATATACTGCGGAAAGCCTTAGAAGGATGGGAAGGCGGAATAAAGGTTGGAGGCGTTAAAATATCTAACCTTCGATATGCCGATGATACCACCTTGCTTGCTGCATCCGAAGCTGAAATGGCAGAACTTCTCAAGCGAGTAGAACAGGCGAGCAAAGAAGCCGGTCTCAGCATCAATAAAGGCAAGACTAAGCTGATGGTCGTGGATCGTTTCAGCGCAATACAGCATACCAACCTACTGCGTGAGTATGAAGCGGTACAGGATTTCCAATACCTCGGCTCTGTCATTACCAGCAAAGGCGGCTGCGAACTGGAAATCCGGCGACGCATAGGCATGGCCAGGACCGCTATGACTCAGCTCAGAAAGATTTGGAAAGACCACAACATCAAAAGGAATACAAAAATTTACATCATCCGTACATTGGTCTTTCCTATTTTCTTCTACGCTTCTGAGGGCTGGACTATGAAGGCGGCGGATAGAAAAAGAATCGACGCTTTCGAGATGTGGTGCTGGCGAAGAATGCTTCGAATCCCCTGGACAGCACATCGCACCAACGTTTCGATATTGAAAGAGCTCAAGCTAGACACTCAGCAGCGTCTCTCGACAATATGCCTACACAGAGTACTACAGTACTTTGGTCATGTAGCACGCCGAGGTACTGATAACTTGGAGAGGCTCATAGTGACCGGCAATGTGGATGGCAAACGACCGAGAGGACGCAGTCCCAGACGGTGGTCCGACCAGGTGTCCGAGGAATTGCGGATGCCGATATCCCAGGCTCTCCATCAAGCTGAAGACCGAAATAGATGGAGAAGTTTATTGCAACGCTTTCGTCGGAGCCACGATCCTCAGCACTGAGGGACCGACTTAAGGAGGAGGAGGATTATATTGATTAGGTTGTATCTGTCGTTTTTAAGAATTTATAGGATCTTTGTATTAATTTCCTATTCTAAATGAACATTTTGCACCGTCAACAGCATTTTTGTCTCATCCGATGGTTGACTGGTAGAGAATGCTTTTAGCATTAAGTCCGCCTAATGCAATTTTTATGCATTGCAGATTGAATAAATGAATAAATAATAAATATTAGGATTTGACGTTGTCATGTCATGATTCATCCCAATACAATTTTTTTACGCGAACGATAGTGTAAATTTGAAGTGGCAACTCATGGTAGACGTACAGGTCTGCCAGATTAATAATATAATCTTATTGTAGATAGAAACTTTTGATATTTAACAGCACGACTAGCATTCTGTTGAAATGCTGGTTATTCTAAATGCTGTTATTCTTCTCATGAGGTTTCATTAATTATATATGTGGAACACACATGCACCGTAACGCGTTAAATACCGCGGTAACTTTGATATTGGATAGTCTTCTAACTAAACTTAAACTTCTTAGCGGCACTGTTATGATAACCTTTGTATCAGAACGACAATCTTTTAACGCGTTTAGTGACGCGCATATTTATTAACTCTAACGTTAACGGAGGTGGACATAGTGATGAAACAGCTGGGTTACTTGACAACTGTAGCAGATTTATGTATTTATTTTTGTTATTGGGAGCAAACAAAGTTTCTTATTCTAATTTACGAATACGTAGGTACGTTTGGAATGGGTAATTATTTTACGGTTCTGTAGCGCTTCAGGCAGGTTTGCCGAAGCACGCATAGATAGTTTTGAAGCGATCATGCGCAAAAGAACGGCATCCTTGATGCGTAGAATTCGTGGAAGCTCCAATAGCATCCTGAGAAGTATTGCAGAGAGGCCAGACTGTCCATTCCTGATGCTGGTCCTGTAGGCATTGCTGCGGGCCCGGTGCTGAGGGGAGGTATATGAATTAGGCAATGTAGGTGTTGTCTCGTGAATGTGCTTTTCTTTGTATTACTATTAACATAGATTTGTAACTAACAAAATATGGAGATTATCCGAAATAATCACTCTTTTGTTCTCACAGCTGTCAGATTGTGGAATAAGTTGCCAGACACTATCAAAATGTCACCAAGTAAAGCCATGTTCAAAACAGCAATCCGTGATTTTTAAGAAATTCTCAGTAGTTTCCACTGTTCATCATCTATTTTATTTTATTCTTTTCCCATAATAGTGAGTATGTTATATATTATGTAAGTATATATTTATTTATGTTATGTATTTCTATGTTTTATATTGATTAGGTTGTATCTGTCGTTTTTTAAGAATTTATAAAATCTTTGTATTAATTTCCTATTCTAAATGAACATTTTGCACCGCCAACAGCATTTCTGTCTCATCCGATGGTTGACTGGTAGAGAATGTTTTTAGCATTAAGTCCGCCTAATGTAATTTTTTTGCAGTGAAGATTAAATAAATAAATAAATAAACGTATTATTATTAATAATACTTATAAGTATTTTATAGCTCGTCGTGACATACCGATCTCTTATAGCTTAAGTATTCATTTGCGCTCCTCAATGATCTAATAGATAAAATTCAAGTAATTAGGTACTAGATATTTATAGCACTGCTGTGTTGATTTCAAGGGGCCTGTTTGCAGCAATTGAAGAAGATGAGTCAGACGAATTGAATTCTTCTTTGTAAAGTATGAAAACGGTTATCAGCTGAGATAATTTTCGCGATGGAATGCGAAAATAAAACATGTTTATGTAATGTTTGTCGTCAAAATATTGTCTTATCTGTACAACGATAATGGTGCGTTGTAGAACCCTCACTGAGACACCACCAGGCATGCCAAGTGCAGTAGCTGAAGAGGCTCTATGATGGCTTCTTGAATTGTAACGAAAATGTTAATATTGGCATCCTCACTTCTCAGTTTGTGAGAAAATTATGTAAGAGTGGAAATAATATTTCTTCAAGTTTTTGTTTTAAGGACTACCGAAAAATACGCGAGTTTCCGGTTGATTTTTGATAGCTCATGGTCATACTGCAAACGCAACATTAAAAAAAAAATAGACAGACAACACACCACTGTGTTACGAGGTACTTACCAGACAAAAAATTAAGCCAAGGGCGTGTACCAGAAGACTGTCGAGCAGCTGTAATTATTTGCATAGTCAGTTTTTCATATATTCTTATTTTATTCATTCATTCATTCATATGATTTGAAAGCAGAATCAACAAAGGAACCACAAACACAGACCCAACAAAACTTTGTGTTCCATTAACAGATATTTGTGCTAGTGTGTGAAGGAACCGAACCCGTGGCCCTTTGCGTCTCTCAACTCGCGCTTTGACCACTGCGCTAAATGGGTCTTCCAATGACATAATGGGTGAGAAACAAGCCCACGGAACTGCAAAATAGGCAGATCGTAATGCGTAAAATAGGCCAATATATCTATACGCCTAAAGTTCTTATCGAACTTGGCCGCTTTTCTTAATTGACTTATCCAAAAATAACTGATGTTAGACACTACGTATTTACGTTTCCTTCTACGCAAATTATGATTTCCGCGAACATTTTCACACCAGACGGGGTTTTGACAGGCGCCCTGCAAAAAACAATGTCTGGAACGATTTCACGCGTGGCCCACATAGCGCGTTGCGTAGGTAGATAATGTCTTAATAATAAGGAATGTTTTCTACCAAGGCGGATGGGGAGAAGCTTCAATAAAAGCAGTGAAGTTTTTTTCGGGGTAAACATATTTTTTTTTCAGCTTTAAGCATCGTTGGTTAGTGTTGGTACTAAAGCGTAAGTATTTTAAATAAAGCGTAATTTTAAAGGTACTACTAAGGTTATTTAGCTTCCCTGCGTCTTCGTAGTCCGGTCAACTCAGCTCAAAATATAGAGGTAAGCTTACAATATTTTGCATGGAGCTGGAAATTGTTACGAATATTGGGAACCACTTAATAAATTACAATAACGTGAAAAGGGCCCCTCGATCCCACAACTGCAAAACTTAACTTTAGATGTATGTTTCGACGGGACTACTCTCTGGATTAAGTGAAAGAGAATAAAAATTATCTAAAAATCAAAATTGGAAAACTGCATTATTATTGAGTATTGAGTATTGACTCAATTCTTTATTGCATTTCAAATGCAAGATATCAAACCTCAACGTCTGTGGACTCTAATCCTAATATGAATAGTTACGCATGTTTCATAATCGCGGCTAATCTGTAATAATAGATGATTTGATATGATTTATTCAAGCAATTATGCGAATAACATCCGATAGGAATGTTAAGTAAGACCGCGTGCGCATGATTCAAACGATTATATTCGGTCAATGCGCTAACGCACGGTTCAGCGTATAGCATGTAGTGATGTTGAACGAAACCTAACGGAAGCCTATCAATAGTAATACTGATTTTGCTAATTTATTCACATTGCATATTATATTTTTACGTCTTTTCTATTAAGTATGGTCAAGTGTATTTTTTTTTGTTATTTCTCTTTGAGTGCTTTAAATTTCAACTTGACATGACAAAAATGTTTTTTTTTACTTTTACTACGACACTACTATCAAATCTATATTGATAACATAGTATTAAAAGGTAGCTAAAAGCCTTATCTGCGACATAGAACCACTAATCATAAACTTCCATGTTTTTTTGATTTTACTATAGATCTTGCCAAATTCCAGCATAATTTTTTACAGGTTATAATATTATATTATGCATTAATTTAATTTTGTATCAAATCCTTATCTTGAGATTTATTAGAAATCTCTATTTTAGATAGTTTGTATATCATCTACTGAGTCTGCTGTGGTATGCTGTAGCTAAATAATTTTCTTTAAGTTATAATTATTATAAATAATCGCCAGTTACAGCGGTCATGAAATATTATATTATGTATGTTATGAATATTTGTATGCAAAATGAGTAACCTTGGCGAGGTTTTCTATGAAATATTGAGCAGCACCCTACCCTGGACATTATGGTGGCATGTTTAGTTGTCTAACTGATGCTGACCTGTAGAACTGATCGATAGAAATACCATCGATAGTTTAGCATCACTGTTGCATGCGTAAGCCAATCTGAGGGCGTATTTGTGGATTTATCTCAAGATAGATCTTGTCATGTCACTGCTATGGTGTGTTTAGTTCTTAAGATGATACGTAATTAATAGTTAAACACTCGTTTAACGCTTTGGCAGCAGTTATTGAACACCATTTTGTGTCTTTACTTTGTTATTTATCAATTTCAAATTGAAAACATGTTAGCATTTTCAGTTCAGTTTCTTGTCTAAGGTTTTAAGTGCATTTATTTATAATTGAAATTGTATAAATGTTGTTGTTTCTGATAGAGAAAGCAACCTATATACTATGTATTTGTGAGCCAATAACAGTATTTTTTAGATAACTAGCCTTCCGCCCGCGGCTTCGCCCGCGTGAACTTCATTCTTGTAACATGTATACATATAATCTTTATAAATTTTAGCCTAAGTGTTATTCTGATGTTTAAGCTGTATTACTGTAAAGTTTCATCTAAATCCGTTCAGTAGTTATTGCATGAAAGAGTAACAAACACACACACACAAACACATAAATCCTCACAAACGTTCCCCTTTATAATATTATATATATATTCCTGGTTTTAGCTATTCAACCCTCAACACAAGTTCTAGCATTTGTTGTTGAAGAAGTGACATGAAACCCCTAAAAAAGGAAAATAAGTATTATTTGTTTATTTCCACAAATTAATTGAAACACAACAAGTCAGTATATTTTTAGTTCTAGACAAAAAGTTAAGCATAAAAATCAAAACATTGCATGACGTTTTCTCCGATCAACCACAATGGGTACTCCAAAAACACATTTATCAAAGGAAATATACACAACCCAGCACTTAAGGCATGACGGTGTCTTCTTATCTAATCAGATATTACATTTGTCATGAATCTCAAATAATGGATGTAACACATTTGGCTGTAAAACACGACTGATAGCTGAATAACACCGAATTGGGGCAAATTTCGCGTGTTTGTATCGAGAACGCCGTTTCTTGCTGGGAATCGCTATTTGATAGTGTGATAATGTGGAACAGAGACATTAGTGTTCGCTAATATGATATGATAATCATTTAGACCAAGTTATTGTATTTTGTGACTGAGAAAAAATGCGCTGTAACGATAAATTGGTCTCCAATAGAGTTGAAAATGACAAAAAAAGATTAACAAGGTTTGTTCAGGGGAGATGCCAGAAATCGACCATTTATTTAGGTTTCGCTATAATAGGTCAAACATTATTATTCTTTCTGCTTTATTCTGAACTATTCCGTAGCTATCTCGAGTTATCATTCCAGCTGTTTCATGAAAGGCGAGGGTAATAATATCAGCTTTTCCTCTGTATTCTATTTATAAACGTTATTCAAATTAAAGGGTCCTTGGATATTATTAACTATTGAATCAGACACAGTAAATACTTTAAAAACTTAATACTACATTACTTTTTTAAGCTTTTGAGTATTCCTTCGAAATCGAACGAAATATTTATAATGTGGTCAGTGTCACATATTGTTTCAATTTCGTAGAAGATGGACTTTTAAAGCATATTACTTTAATTGAAGCCAACATTATTGTTCTCCGGACACCCATCTTTAAATATGAGCTATGCAGTGATTGATTGCAATTTTCAAAACCTCAATGCCAACAATTTAAGATTTTTTAATGATTTGTAATTAAAATTGATGTTTCTGTAACTATTGATAGGAGGTATTTAAAGCATTTACGAGAAACTGGACATAATTTAGCATAGAACAGGACAACAATACAGCAATTGTCTACAACATCGGATTATGGTGTAACCCAGGGCAGCATTTTTAGGCTATGTTTATTACTAGTTCACATAATTTGACGATGAAATGCGAACGTTTCAGAAACAATCAACTGTGTTATTTAGTTTTGCAAATAAATAGTTCTAGATTAGCTTAACGAAAGTTGGTAGCTAGTTTGCGGACAAGTGAATGCCGGCAGAATATTGTAATCTGGTATTAAATCATAGCTAAGTTGTATTTACGATGTTGAAAGCATGCGCCTCGGGCAAACACTGCAGAATGCAACGTCTCCCTCAGGATAAGTCAGGGCATAGTTAATGTTCTCAGTATAAATACGTGTTTTGATTTAGCTCATAGATTTAAAATACTCACTATAGCCAGACGTGCATAAAAGGGCACTGATTCATCTGCACTTTGCTAACGACGAATAGCGGTTCGAGCTGAATTTATCTATGTGTTTCGGAAATATACATTTTTATTCTGTTTGAGTATTATTATCTTTTGATTATGTAGACCAAGAACTTCCATTCTATATGACAAGCTTTGCTTAGTTTTTGGTCTGATTACCTTTGTGAAAACTGCCTCGGATATTTATTTATTTATTTTACAGTTCCCAACAAAACAAAGTGAAATATTACGAGGCAGTAAATAATTATTTTAGTTCTGGTCTAATTTTAAAGCGCAGATTAAAACAGAAATTTTAAATATGTCACGTCACGGTGTTGAAAAATTTACGACTGTTTTTGAAGGAAATATTTCGCTTGCCATGAAGTCATACGTATTTTTAGCAAATTCTTTGGGCTAAACAATGATATACATTTTATGCTGAATGTCAGGATCACTTAGTAATAAATTAATAATGAACATAATATAGTTAACTCATAAGAATTCCAAAATAAACAATTCTGTTAAACTCTCACTAGTGAACAGATTTCGCAGATTTGAAAGCAACCACGTTTAATGTAGCAGGGTTAGACAAGTACTTGAAACGTTTATCTGCGATTCTGAATTTAAAAACAAAGTATAACCAAGATAGAAACTAGAAAAATTCGGCCTGATCCTGATCCCGCTTGAGTCCCAGGATCTGCAGGTTTAATTTTTTTAGTTTCTATGTTTGTGTAGAACATAAAGCATTGTTTAATGCAAAAAATAAAAATTCACTTAACAAAGTATTAAATTGAATAATAATATATAATAGTTATAGGGGTCAGTTTTCAAACACCGATAAGCGATAACCCCTAACGCACCGTAAATTATGACAACCATTAAAAATACGTTCAGTGCGACACAGGTTTGTTACAATTTCAAAAAGTGTGCAAAACCAATCTGCTGTCCTTTAGGAATAACTGAAGAGTGACGACCAACACTGATATTACTTTTTTATCGTGTTTCATTTTACCAGTCTGATAACTTTTTTCCAATAAAAAAAATAAGCTTAACCTATACCTACTTTATAATACCGAAAAAGCTGTAAATGACCGTTCAAGTGAATCAATGCGTAAAAAAGGGAAGTCATCTGCTCCTAAAATATACATTCTAACTCCAGTTTAGTTTTCGCAACATCTTAACGATATAACAATGCGTTACTACAAAAGTTATTAGTTGTTGTGTACGCTAGAAGGCAGACAAAGGTCTTTACAACAACAGTTTAAAGTCTGAACATACAATATGATTGATAGCTATTGTGGAAGTTAGCTAAACGCCTGTCAAAATGGCCGTAACTTGTTAGTAACGTTACATTGATGGGTTACTACCCGTTACAACCGTATACTGCCTTAGCATCAGCTGCAAGAAATCATCATTAAACAAATATATGAATAATGACAATTGAGCTTTTGTGTTAGAATATGGCTCAAAATACCATAAATTTGAAGTGAGGCCCGTGCCAGACGCTTACCCTTACCGCCAAAGTTTTCATAATCTTTAGTATGGAGTGCTTCGAGAGAGATTTGAAAAGGTTTTTCTAGGTCGGTAATGCGCGAGGAACGCTCTTGGTGTTACGCACGTCCATGGGCTGCGGAAACTGCCTACATTCAGTTGATTAGCGTGCTTGTTTTTCGTCAACGTAGTGTTAAAAAAACACTTTTATATTTTTTGTTAATAAATAAGTTGCTATTGTTAGTAAAACTAGAAAACAAAAGAAATGTGGACGGTTGGGCGGACGAAGTTATATTTTACAGTATGGTGGCCTTTTGCATGAAAAAAACTACTTACACTGTTTCAATAAATTTTCGGCCTACCAGAAATTTGTTTAACAACCGTCGTAAGTGCTAGTCAAATTAACGAGACAGTCACGAAGCACGATAAAGTCAGATTATACCTCACGGCACAACATGATATTTACGAAAATTATAGTGGTCTGGTCTAACACCCGACAACTTGCGACAACTATTGTTTAAATTAGGTACTTTGCGAGTAGGTAAAATTATTCTTTAGATTTTACCGTTACAAAAAATAATATTTTTTGCCTATTTGTATGTTCCATCACCACGAAAAAATCACAAAATGGTATTCATGAAGCTTCTTAACATTAAAGCTGGATCAAATAAAGGATAGCTATCTAAGATTATTGAATTAGTTGAAGTTTTAAAGGCTAAGTCCGCGTGGACAAAATCGCTTGCAATTGCTTGTATTGAATTACAAAAGAGTAATAAAATCAAAAATAAGATTCGGTTTGTCTCAAACCGGATATCAGTGCTATTAAGAAAATGTATGATGGCATAAAAAAGGTGGGTTCAGCCATTAGCGAAATATCAGAAGAAGATGTATTGTAGCAGACGTGAATTATATTGTTCTGTTGCACAATGAAGCGATGGAAACGTGAAAATAAATCGAAAATTAAAGACAATGTCACTGCAATAGACACACGCCTTTAGCTTGGAGTAATAGCTTGTAGATAAAGTCTAGATATAAAAGCAGTAGTCTGAAATATTAGGCGTTATTTTCAATAAAAAAATCATATTAAATGACCTTATAATTCTACTAGGTTTCAGACACCTACTCGTATAACTCTTATGGCCTAGATCTGAAGAGCGTGCTTAGCTTAAACTTAACCTTATCTTATCTCAGACTTTGAACAGCCGCATCTATCTATATCAGTTACTTTTCATTGATATTAAATTAATTTTGTC
This sequence comes from Udea olivalis, assembly GCA_947369235.1. Taxonomy (NCBI): domain Eukaryota; kingdom Metazoa; phylum Arthropoda; class Insecta; order Lepidoptera; family Crambidae; genus Udea; species Udea olivalis. The sequence goes on from OX376359.1 coordinate 11,669,432, forward strand.
TTAGTTCATCATCTTAGGTATTTCGCTAGTAATAACGACGATTCGTTAGTAATCATTATAACAATACTCAATAAGTAAGAAAAAGTTTAATGTATTAAGTCTGTGCATAGCTAAGTAACGACTATAGATCTCGGCCTAAGTAAGATTAACAGCGATGGGCGATGATGCACTGATGAATTTAAAAATAGAGTTACAACATTTGTCATTGTGCCTATTAAGGAATCAAGAGACAGATGTTTTTTTTGTAGCCTCTACCACCGTACCAACTGGGCGTTGAGTTCCAAGATACCCTGTATAATAGTTTATAATCCTGTTTTTCTAGAACTTTTAACCGTTGTATAATAATTATGTATTTAGAAAAACGAATTGAAGCGACTAACAGTTTTGTTTTCCTTGTTTTTTCTTTTATCTGAAAATAGAGCACCACAATTACTCCTTTGTTACAGTTAGTCACTTTGTGAATCATTTTCTAGGAATATAAATGAAATATAAATAGTCAATGTTGTTCATGGACATAATAATTTCGAGCAAATATAATCATTGTTTTTCGGCATAATTAATTGTTTGTTACTACTCGCTTCTGCAGTTAAGCATCTCAAGAGCAAAGAAAAAGCCGTTTCAATGTATTAAAATTAGAATGAATTGGAATATAGTCCTAAATATTACAAAAAAATCACTTAAGACTAATGGGACAACGACAGGGTCGACAACGCGCGAGTGATACCCCTGGTGTTGCACGCGTCCATAGGCCGCGATAACCGCTTACCATCAGGCGGTCCGCGTGCTTGATTGTCACCGACGTAGTATAAAAAAAAAAAAAAAAAATGGGAAAGTGGATCGGAACCGATAGAAATATAAATTTTGTTTTGAACTTGGGATATCTCTACCTAAGTTTTTGAAAAGGGGCTCCAAATTCTGACCACGCACCTGATTGAAAATAATTGTTGCCAGCAATGCTGCCAGAGTTGCCATTCAAGAATTTAATTCTAATCTTATTAATAATAGGCTACGATGAATAATTAATGCTGGCTTTGAGCTAATTCTTTGACTTTGAGTCCTGACTTCATCCTCCACAGCGGTTTAACATAGTAGACACTGCTGAGTAAGAAAACATAAGAAACCTATTTAAATTTGGAATAAATAATATCTTACGCTTAACTGTACTTCCAAATGCTTGCGTATTTATAAGAGTAAGTAAACAAATGATAAACGCTTATAGTAGCAATTTTGTGCTTAACCTTAAACGTGGTTACACGATTAAGGTGCTCTCTCACCAAGGGAATTCGCCTGCAAAGGTGGCTATGGGTGTAATGTGGGTTGGGTGGATCCCTTTTTTCTAACATTACCTTCACAAAGGCTGGCTGAAAAACATTTTACAGTACGCTCTGTAAAGCCAGTCAAACGCCGCCGTTACATTACATTTTTTACAGACAGACGAGCATTTGCCTGGAATGTAATAACCAGAGTCGATTTCCCGCATTTGCTTTCACGTTGCGTCTGCACGGCACTGCCCGTCGGGGAGGCTTTTTGAGTATTCTACGCCTCCCTCCCGTGTGGAAGCTGGAAACGGCTACCCGGGGTGGTTCGCGGTGACTGCTCCGGCGATCCCGCGTTCTCCCACTTAATGCGAAAAGTGAGTATCCCCAGTGTCGTTTTTACTTAGTTTTCCTGCGTGAGGTAGCAGGAGAGTTCGAGATACATTGCTCCCCGGGAAATTAAAGTATTATATTCACCTGTTAAAAACGGTTTAGATTTGGTGTCGTTGCTTTTACGCTGTGAATTGTAAAGCTCGGTTGTCCTTACTCATTGATGTCACGTTACAGGCTGTACCGTTATAAGTGGTACACTATGATGCTTATTTCTGTCTTAATATGATTCTCCAATCTGATTGTTACTTTACAAGCGAATGGTCCCGGTGTGGAAGCACCTTTACAATATCATAAATTCATAACCGTACTATCACCATCACATACAGTATGCAAGCTATCGCTGTTTACAATAGTTTACTATGATGGCAACCGTTGCTTCAATTTGTTTTGATATCTGTTGAATTATATCTTTGATGGACATATTTTTTGCTAAGATATGGATCTGGGAGGTAAACATAAATTGTTTGTTTGTTGCTTTTAAAGATTGTGTTTAGTGTTGGTTCTTATTAACTTATTCTAAAATGTAAATTCTCAAGCTTTGATGTTGTATCCAGGGTAACCTAAATAGAATCAATAACAACCCAAAAAGTGACTAAAATTTAATACTGGCGAGTCATCGGGGTCGTCCAAGTATCAATACTATTGCAATGATTATACTTTATTCAATCATGCAGTTAATAACAATGTATAACAAACGCCCTTTCAATCTTCAACAAGAGCCAATCTCGTTAAATCGAACAATTTTCTATTTCGCCAACGTATTAACTCCAATTTGCGACGCAGCGCCTTGTTATTAACCTTAATGGTAACGATATCCTTTTTTATTACGCCGTAATCTTAAATAAAGGGCACATGCCACAGCCATAACTAAAAATGGATAGTGCAAGTCCCTCAACCTGTATGAAACCAAGCTTGCTACTTTTGTGACGCTAAAATTACGTCACAAATAGAGCTTTGATGATGCAGCTATGTAGCAACGATGCGTAAGCTAAGCTACGAAACTATTAAACCGTTTCCACTGATGCTATGCTATGTAATGAAGCTAAGAAGATACGTTGCTCGAGCTACGCGATGTATCGACAATAGGGAAGGCACGGACAGCACGCATCCACAGCCCGGCTCCATAGCATCCATTTGTATAAATAGCATAGCTTAATATCACCCGTTTCCCGTATGCTATGAGGACCAATGAATATTACCACAGCATTGAAGCACATCACATCGCTGGTGAAAGAGCATCTATCTACAGTAATTTTAATTGAGATCATTGATAGAGAAATAATAAATCTATTAATTTGACATACTTGGCCGTATGGCAAAATAACTTCCTGTAACAAAAATGCATACCGATACCAGTAGAGCGTGGAAAGAATAGAACTGCACTCAGTTTTGACACGCCTCATCTATTCGAACTTTTGTCTGTGTCACAGGCGAAGCGTGAGGCCGATGGCGGAATTTGTGAAGACTAATTGGGAAATTGCAGCCAATCTGCGCGTGTACCTTCGCCCTGGCGCATGCCGCTGGCATACTGACAAACAATAGGATAATTATTACTGCGACGATAACAAAAAGGGAGTATATATACTGGTCGTATCATCCATACCAGTCGCCCATTTAATGATGTCGAGCGGGATTCAAACCTGAGTCTTCCTCAGTTCGAACCTCCGTCGACGGCGTCCACATAATGAAGGGACGGCGTAGGTCAGTTACCTAGGAACTACACACATTTTATTATTAATTGGGTAAGTTTCTCCATTCCACATCTCAGTATAATAAAGTGAAGTCGGAAGATGGATTGGCCATTTAGACGGATGTGTATTGGCTCCATAAATAAGCCCTCGCATACCCCCTTTCTCTCCCCTCCCAAGGTCGTTGTAAATGACCATCAATCATTCCTCATGCATGGGAGCTAATTTCATGGGTCAGCTCCCTGATTGAGAACTGCGTTGTCAACTGATTTAGTAATTAGTAATTGCTAGTTAGGATAATCCTTATATAAGCTCATATATGAGAGCGTCGTGGCCTAGTGGTTAAGCACCCCAACTTGGATCATGGATCGTGTGGTTCCGAGTTCAAATCTGGCCAGAACCATCTTAGTGTTCGTTGTTAGATTACCTACTAACTAAATCGTCGGTTTAAGTCGTCAAAGTGGAATCAACATTCAAGGTTTGCTTATAGCAGACACTAAAACAAATAAAATATCGTAGACATTTGTAATACTTAGTATGTCTTAAAATGCAATCCTTTAACAAACAAATGAATGTTGGACAAGATAATACAGTATCATCAATAGTAGAGAATTGCTGCAAAGAAAATCGCAATGGAACTCCACCGATTTCGTCTATTTCCTCTATGTCTTTAACACAAATTACAGGTGAAGTAAGACAAGATGAATGATAAATCCTGACTACTAAATTGAGCTAAACAAACCAATTCCTTTATTCGCTATCCAATACCGGTCAGAAATGGTATCTAATGATTCTCAATGGGAAAGCAACGCAATGTAAACCGGGCTGGTTGTTAGAACCAGACAGGTAGACGGAGTTGTAGATAAACGCCTGGAGCCGTATTTGCTTCCAACGACAATTTAATCGAAGCATAATGACAAGTCGGCTCTGTCTCTTGATGCACATAGCTTGTTATTGGATTTCTATCTCTCGTTTGTACAAATCTACTAACAAGCAACGGTTGTACTTGTAATGCTGCTTGACTTGAATTAGCTAATTGAGCCATTTCTTCCTATTCATCATTTTGAAAATTGAATCTATGGGACATCTAACACTAAGCAGATAATCTTATCTTACCCCAAACTAAGGAGATCATGTACTAAGAGTGTCGAATTCTGATAAATTACTAAAATATTTCGTTTGCAATTTGATATTAAAACTCAAAAATGGAATAAACATCCCTGTTCATCACATAAATGTTGATCCTCGGTGGGAAGCGAATTCGCGATCGTGGAATGTAGGGACTGGATGCACTCTAGCATAACGCAAACGAGCCAGTCAGAGCCATTGTCAGCCAGTGCTGATCATAGGTATGCGTTCTTGTGTAGAATTGTGTATTGGATCCACCGAAATTCTTCTAGTGGGTCCGAACAGGCCAGAGACATATTTAAATGGTCTTCGTTTAAGAACTATATTGTACCAACAGCCATAAAGTTCTTTGAACTATGTCAACCTACTTGTAAGTCCACCTTGGTTTTTATTAGTGTCTTTTTGGTTAATTTCTTTTGTTTACACTGTTTAACATTAACCAATCTAATGAATGAATTGAAAGTATTGTATAATTAATTTGAGCCATGAAAGGAGCAAAAAACAAATTAGCCAATAAAAATGTCATAGTTACTGTCCACGTTTCCAATGAAATTGTATCATTACTGATGATACAATTGTTACCAACTCTACTAACTCGTTGTTTAAACAGTCACTTACTGTTTAATGTTAAATATGCTTGCTCTGAATAAGTCTTATTTGCGATTATGAATTCGCCCAAGCTCGAATCGAATAATTTAAACTATGTGTGTATTTTGAACGTTTGAAAATCTTCAATACTATTCAACCTACGAGTACAAGTGGCGTTTGCACGATTGGAGTTGAAATAGAATAGAAAAAAGTGTTTTTGCCAACGATTTAAGTGCGTTACGCTACGCGCTATTGTAAGTACCTACGGGCCTTCCAAACAACAAGGTTTGCTTAACAAAACTAAAAATTAACAGATCTACGTCATCAGAGTCGTCATCGAATCAGTTGAAAACACAGAACATAAATTGCTTCGCTAAAGTACTCTGCCCTGGTAGCTGATCTGATAAAGTTTTGGCAATTCTTCGACATATTTACAAGATTCCGCTCGTTGCCCGCCCCCGCGCCGCGGTGCACTCCAGTCTAGCGCGCCCGCCGCCGCTGCCGCCCCGTTGCCCGCAAAATGAGGCCTAAGTGCTGACCGTACGAGAATACGGAGCGTTTAGTGGAAACCTTGCACGACCAGTTTTTCTTTAATGTTGACATATCTGCCGTTTGATTACCTAACATCCATCGTTAAAATAACATATCTGCGCTTGATTATCTTAGTATTACATAAAACGTCTCAATAAGTCCACTATTTATACTACTTCCTAGCAATTGCGTGAAAGGGTACAACTAGCGAACAACCAATTAGACATACCTCAGGAAACCGAGTTAACAACGGCTGCTATGTAATTTGTCAGATCGTCAACCGACCAGATAAAAGTTGTTTATGCATAATTGAAAGTGCCGCTACCGACAACCGCTTATTTACCTAAGCAAGTTAAGTCTGAAAAGTCTAGAACGTAGGTCTGAGCTGGGTGAAGTGAAATATTGCGTCACTACGACACGATTGGCGTAGTGCGCTCTAGCACAGTATCTCGCCTCGATTTCCGTAGTGTCACGGGTTCGATTCCCGGTCGGATTAATTTAGGAAATTATCTTTTCTGAATTGACTCGGATCTGGGTGTGCTGGCAGACGCCCCTGGCTTAGTTCCTTGTGTGGTACCTCGTAACACAGGGATATTACTCCCTACTTCGAGAACATTACGAGAGGTGTTTTGTATGGCGCATATTATATTTTAATAAAGGCAGCAAGTTGTTCAACGTTGAAATGTACAGCAAAGAAACATGGCATAATCTACAAACAGATCTGGTATTAGTCACGGTAACCATAATCATTTATTTATAAGTCTTACTTCTTAACATGGATTCATTATGCTAGTATTAAACCATGTGGTCCATGATGCTCCATGGAGTGTCTTTTGAGAAGCAGTTGTGGGGTCAGTTCAGGCGCCTCATTTCATCATTCTGTCTATATTGACATATGATCTTGTTCTTAGTCTCTTAATCAGCGGCAAAAAAGCGGTTTACAATTGCAAAAAATGTAAGTGACTAACCTGTACGTCTACCACGAGTTGAAATAGAAATAGAAAGATCTTTATTACATTAAAGGATATCGGTACATTTAACAAAAACACATAGGTAGTAGGCATACAACAACAAAACAAGATAACAACAAGACAAACAATACCATCAGACAGCGGTCTCCCGATGCCCAAAAAATAAAAGAACCTCACTCAGCATTCAGCCTGGGCTTTAAGGGCCCAGGCGCAAATTTTCAGTGGGCCCGAAGTGCCATGACATGACATGCCACTGTCAAATCCCAATACAAAGTTTTACGCGAGCGATAATGTAAATTTAAAGTGGCAACTTGTGGTAGGCGTACTGAATTGTAAACCAACTCTTTTTTAAAAGAGTAACTACTGAGTTTCTTGTCGTGTCTTCTGACACCGGTGGCAGAGTCACATTACATGTATGTATTATATTTAGTATATTGATCGTAATAATAATAAGTGTATCTATAATATTATTAGCTAAAGTTAAGTGTTTTGACGATTCGAAAGAATAAAGTTTTATCAATTTTGATTGTTGATTTTGCAAAACAATATCGGGAGATACGTTAGTACAAAGAGAGGTACAAAATGCCTTAACTTTTCGGTTGATAAAGTAGATTTTTTTATATAAATAAAAATAATCATAATACATTTACTTACACTCATAATCTTAAAACTGTTATTCTGAATAAAAGGTTGCTACTCACACTGTGCGACTTTTGTAAGCAGCAATTTAGCATATTTATTTCATCTTATTTTTACTGGAGATTTTGAACGCAACTAAGAACAGTGCAGCAAAGGAATATTGTTAAAACTTACTGAACTATACTCTGAAGAAAGTGTTACAAGGAATTCCATCTCAAACCCATGACGCAACATGAACAACAATGTTGCTACAGAAACAGATAGTCCCGTAATAGGCAACAGATGTGCTATCTGGGCCTAGTTTGAGTCAGCCCACAGCGTCCAATTGGCTCTGCTCACTCCATGGACATATCTGAATAGGTAACGCAAGGTGTTTGTAGAAAAACTAAGCGTGCCAATAATCGATTTTATTCATGTAAGAATGGTAAGTGTAAATTAACTGGATTTTGATATTCGTTGCCAAAACCGTGCAGCGTCAACTAAGGGTGGAGAGGTCTATGCTCGGTGTTTCGCTACGCGATCTAATCAGTATGTTTATCACGAGTTTCGGTTACGTAAACGGCGATCGTAGCGTTCAGAAGTAAGCCATTTTTGATTCCATTTTAAATCACTAGGAGCGCTGTTATCATTGGTGAAAACTCATGGTCAACATACAAAAATGAAGACCGTTTAAGAACTAAAGCCCCTGATGTAGCCTAACGGTTAGGTAAGTAGAAATGGCAGTGGACAGGGCATTTAGCGCGTAGAACTCATGGCCTCTTGGCACAGGAAAGTTCTAGACTGGAGACCTTTCCAAAGCAAACGCGTGCGACGCCCATCTGCATGGTGACACCCTGACGGACCGCGGTGGATGCAGACCACCAGATGCAACTGATCGCTTTGGAAATCTTTCGGGAAATCTATGTTCAACAGTCGCCTTATGGCTGCAAATGATGATGATGATGTGGACTGAATAAAGCAGTGTCAAATGGCTCCTGCAATCATAATTGTCAGATGAAGTACGTAAACTAGCGTCATCTATTTCAATCAATGTCTGCGGCTCACTCCGAATAAGTAATCGAGATAAATTCATGCAAAACTATTGACAGTAATCAAAGGGCTGGAATAGTAAATCACGTTGCACAACCACTCGACCTTCCGTAGATTTATTCCTGTAGCTTCGAGAACTGATATGTTTAGTTCGGCCTAAAAGTGTTTGGCGTTACTGTTTGATGTGTAGGTCAGTTAAAACTGTAAAGTATAATAGAACTAAATTGTGCAAGGGTCCTTGAATTTGTAGAAACGAAAGATGTTACACAGCATTTGTTGGCACATACTGTTTTTAAATTGAGGAATGAAGAAAGGGCTTGAGAAAAACAAAATCTAAACTTTTCAGGTTTGGTAATATTATTAAATCTAGCGCAATTTTCGGGTAAATACACTTTGACAGGAACACAATGTCAAATATCAACTAAGGTCTTTTTAAGTTGAATACTACTTACAAGATCTAGCGCAATTTTGAGGGCAGAAACACTTAGGGCACAAATTACGCATGCGGCGCGGCGCCTCAGACAGATAGTTCGCCTAGAACAAACCTGTTATTTTATCACGCACACAGACATAGTGAGCTTACAGGCGATACCGGTGGCGCATCAGTGTCGCGGCCAGTCGCTCTGTCACGAGTGTTTTTATTTGTCGAACTTGGTGCAATTTTTCACATGATGAATTTTGTTTCGGCCGGTTCTGTCAAGTAGCTATAACCTACCTACTTCATTTGAAAAAATCAGGGTGAATATAGTAGTAACCCTGGGCAGTCACGCAAGTATAGGAAAAAGGCGCCAGCGGTCCTCCGGTAAACTCTTTATTTTGTGCTTAGACACTGCACACAATATAAAGTATCTACGTAACCTTTTTAAAAGTGGAAAAAAAATCTGCCAATGTCAAGGGTAATAGTACCACCAGTCGCTATTGTTAGTGGATTGGCCGGTGGATCTAATTTCAGTCTTAGATCATATTACTTCCGTCAAGAACATGATCAGAGAAACACGATGGATAGTTGTCGGTGTAGAGTCTCATTTAGTTAGTTAAATGTAGGGACAAGCGAGCCCTCTTTTGATCCCGAGTGCCCCCCAACGTACTCTAAAATCAGTTTAGTAAAATGTTTGACTTTTTATGTCAAAAGGGTCCTATTATCCCTATGTGCCCAGGTGCTCAAATAGGTTCAAAAAGGTCCTGGGGATGAGCTGCTCGTTTATAATCAGCAAATTTTTGATTTTTTGACAAATAACCAAGTATTTATGTATGTTTATTGCATAATAAAACAAAGATTTCAGAAGATCCTGTCATAATCTTGCTGCACAATAAAAACCCAATAATAAAACTGAAAACATTTTACTATAATATTCTGTTCTAGCACATGAAGTAATGAATGTTCATGTTTCATAGCTGACACTTTGACAATAAACCGTCCTGTACTGCCCTGATGCCAGTGGAAATGATACTGCTATAAATCTGGCAAAACATGTCTTTAAAAGTAATATACGATTCAAAGCAATCACCCACCGGTTTTGATAGACCCTTGTGCCCCTTGGTTTGCTTGAGTTTGTAAGTAGGTCTTCACAGTCTGTCAATTTTGACTACATTAAAAGATACATTGGCTGAAGTATGGGATGTTAATGGGTTAACATACTGAATATCTATTTTTAAAGTGTTTATGTTGTAGATAACATTACGTGTATTTTCTTCATTTTAAAAAAATTGAATAAACTCCTGTTGTTCGTTGTTAGGTGTAATAATGAAAACACACGTAAATGCGTGTAAAAAGCTATTCATCTAATACAAATGTATTAGTTAAATATGTGTAGCTTTTACTTATTAATATATTTCAACATTGACATTTCATATAGTTCATTAGAACATTCCTAAGTAACGTTTGAATGCAATTAAACATTTCTGTGATAAACAGTGTTTTCTGAAAATTCATAAAGGTTTACATCACTTTTCTAAATCGCACAGAGAAAATATTTCAGGGGTCATTTTATGCTGGTTTATAGGATCGGTGGGCAATCCACGACAATTACCTACTGTCAGAACAATAGCAACCGGGAGTCCCGTTACTGCCCGAGGCCTTGGGCAAGTGTGGTCTATCTCAGGGAGTAATGCTGCACCATCGATAGTTTCGAAGTCGATAATTTTAAAATCGAGTTCATTTTTTCGTTTGTATAATCACTAGTGCAGTAGTCACCATAAGTCCATATTATCCTATTGTATGTACAGAGTGGCAGCAGTAATGATGATGATGAGACAGTACTGTTGGGTCTGCAATGCTACATATAGCTATAGCCCGATGGGATGACTAGCCCGTATGTCATCCAATCGTGTCAAAAATATCGAAAACATTTATTTTCAACGAACAAAAACTGTACAGATTTGAGTTACTAATTCCAGTATTTAACGTTTGCTTATATTTGTTTTTTCGTGCAATAATAGTTTAGTTCCGTTACTATTATTTTGAATCGATATACAGATATTGATCGGCAACACTAATCGAGAATTATGGGTGAGATAGGTTTGCATAGGGATTTATTTTAGTACAACAGACATAGATGTTTTGATTGTTTGAATGTTCGAGCAGAATTAATATGCAAGGCTTTTGTGCGGTTCTCATTGACTACTTATAAGTTATTGAACGAAACATAAAGTTTATGTTTTGTATTTTTTTACAGGGAATTCTTGAATCCAAATATTTTATTCCAATATTACTGAGTTATAGGCTAAGATGTCTACTGCAAGATGGGTTATGGAATATTATACGTTTTACTTGTTGTTTGGAAGGTGAGCTGCATGTAAGCTCACCTTCCAAAATGTAAAATGTAAAAATGTAAGTTGGTAGTCGCAGTATATTCGAAAAGTAAATATTTATTTATTTATTCTTTATTGCACATTTTAAACAATAGGTATAAGTGATGGACTTAATGCCTAGAAGCGGAACGCTCTTCCTGCGTCTGTGTTTTCGGATACTTACAACCTTGGTGTCTTCAAGGCCTGAGTGAACAGGAGTTTTCTGGGTAAGCATTTAGGTACCACCATCTGCTTGTCATCACTTACCACTAGGTGAGTCTGAGGCCAAACACAAACCCATTTAAATTATAAAAAAAGAGTAATGATTCACGTTACAGTAGCAGAATCACACTCCTCATATTAATGCTATGTTTGTAGGAGGTCGTCATAGTAAAAGTCAGTCTAGAAATGGCAAGTCTAGCCACAGTATCAGTTAGCAGTATTTAATTAGCGACATGGCAAGCGTTCACCCGTTATGGTTCAAGACTGAAAGTGACCGGTCGTAATAAGTATTTAATGATAGATCATTATAGATCATTATTCGTCTATGAACTGTCCGGGGAAAGTGTTAGGCTCATGACTTCGAATGATACCAACTACGGAAGTATTTTTTTTCTAGAGCAGCGTGAGAGAAAAACAGACGTCCGAATGCAGAAACGACAGAGTTGAGCACCCTTCTTTATTGATGCTGTCCTGTCACCTGTCAGTAGATAAAGAAGGGACTGGTATACATTTGAGGTTTGCTAAATTTTGATTATAGAATGAAACAGAAGAATAGAATAAACATTACAGTACAATCATTTTACTAGCGCGCGCGCTGATGCTCTTAATACCAAACAATAAAGTCGAATTTTGTTGAATTCACGCGCGCTCGTGATATGCAAGAACTTTAATAAAAATAAACAAAATAACAATAGACTAAAACATGAAATAATTACTACAAATAATACATGTCTGACAATGTTACTAAAATGGTTACCACTTAATAGCTGCTATGTCTATTCTATGTCACTCAGCTGGTTTTCTGTGGTAACCAATAAAAAAGTGATTGTCATTTCTGGTGCGGGCGCAAGTGTTTAATTTGTATTTCACAATGAAACATCATGCATAATAATAAAGGTATAAAATACTATATATTTTCGCTTTTCTGCTCGGCTGAAATTTTCATAGAACTTCCATTAAGTTAATATCTGGATAACTGGTTAAATTTATAAAAATAAACTAAAGAACTCAAGTAGCCAGGTAAAGAAGAACTGCCAAATTTGTCCCAGGCCCGGGGTAAAAAATGTATCTCAGATTATGTAGAATAATCGTAGAAATATTGTATAGTATCGCTATTTCCAAATTCGGCATTTCTCCGTGTTCTGTGCTTAACTTATGTTGATAACCTGGGTACGGGTATGTAAAAAAGTTTAAAAAATATTCAATTCTCCATACAAAATGACCGGTCAACTGACAGAGTTAGTAAAAAAAAATTGATTTTTACAATTGCCAGTTTTTGACTTCAGCTTGATAGGGTACATACCAAACACCTTTTATTATGTATATAATTATGTTTGTTAAAGTGTATTATTGAAAGCAAAATTCAAACAAACCAAAGACGAAATAGTACTCTCAACTCGTGAACACGTAAAAATGGCCATAACCGTCTCACATCAATCTTAATCAATGACCTTTAGGGCGCTTATTCGCATTATATTTTAAATTTTATATAGCTACAAAATACATGACGTTATCGTTAGGTAGTTAATGCAAGAGGATTAAGTTTTCCCTTAAAAGTGTCTTTTTACATGTAGCTAGCGCCTGTGAAGCTTTACCGGGCAAAAAAACTATGTTAGCCACCGAATCTGGCAATAGCGATGCTTTCCAATATTTCTCCTATCATTACTTTACAATCTGAGATACATTTCTTTCTTTCTATGGCATTTGGTGGATGTCCTTTCGGAAGCTTGATAGTTTAAAAAATACTTAACTTACTTACCGTTCGAAATTGATGTTGATTTTTTGGTATTCTCATAACATCTTTCACGGCACATACAAAATGATTTGAAAAAATCTGTCCTTTGTACCCTTCCAAAGTTTCAGGAATCTTCGTGAATTGTACCGGAATAGGCACCCTGAACCATATATTTTTTTCTTGTTCTTGTAAATGCTAAATAATAAACACCTTAAACGAAAGTAGGTAAGCAATTAATGTGACGCCCAAAATGCGAAATCAACTTTCACACCCTGATTATAATCATACCTGATTGTTTTTTTTAATTATGTCGCATTAATCACAAGCTGTTTTTTTATCATATAACCACATCCTAAGTGAATATATGACATATATAAAAAGCGCTGTGTGTGCGCGGTATCCTCACCGTTTCCCAATTTACATCGGATTTAATTCTCCGCCGCCTCGCTAGATGGCGTTGCTAACCCTTTCTGTAAAATGGTACAGTAAAGACATGTCATGATAAAAATTGCTATTCTATCACCTGTATTATAAGTAAGCAGCTGACATTAATATGTAAAGCCTTTATTTTCCTTCTACAGACGAATTATAGAACAGCTTCAATTTACGGAATCAAGTTACAGTGTAAGTTTTATGATTTGGCATTTTAATATTGTTAAATATTATTATTAATCTAATCACTAAATTATACGCACTAGGACTCGTTAAGCTAAACGTACATTACAATTAATTGAAATATTCATAAACTTTTCAAATCCCGATTTAACATAGGTACCCATAAACAATGTTCATTTATCACACAATTAACTTATTGAACCTACGGCAACGGCAGAAGTCAGTGCCGGATTAAGACTACTTGCTGCCCGAAGCAAAATGGTTCTGGTGCCCCCTAGGACGTTATGCTCATAAGCAACGGCTTGTCCTAAGCATGCTTCTGGTGCCCCCTAAGACGTGACGTCCTAAGCAATTGCTTGCCCTAAGCATCTGTTTCTGGTCCCCCTAAGGCGTGACGTCCTAAGCAATTGTTTGCCCTAAGCATTTGTTTCTGGTCCCCCTAAGACGTGACGTCCTAAGCAAATGCTTGCCCTAGGCATCTGTTCTGGTGCCCCCCAAGACGTGATGCCCTAAGCAATTGCTTAATTTGCTTTAGGGTTAATCCGGCACTGGCAGAAGTAAATTAAATAAACTTCTATACTTCTCCTAAAAAGCCATGAATTAGATGATCCCCTTATTGATCACTATTATACGCAATATATCATTGTGTGATTATTTATAGGTTAAGGAAAATGATACGGAATACTAAGTAAAGTGAAAAAATGATTTTAATGTTAACGTGTTCATACAAAAACTACTTACTGTTCCACTGATTTTGTATTGTGACCTTGAAATTAAATATATTTGGATAAATTTCATTTTTACTTAGATAGTTTAGACATGGCCTACCTGCCACATCATTTTCCTACACCTATAAAAATCACCCGGTGTTATCAGTAATTTCATATTCGTTGTTTCTTGACTCTAACTCCGATCAAATCCACTTACCTTGCAAGAGCCTTGGACGCAGATGGCCCTGTAGCCGGGCCTGGTGCAAGGAGTGCCGTCGGAGACGAGCGCCAGCGACGCGTAGAACTGCTGACCGCGAGGCCTGCAGTTCAGGGTGCAGGGTGCATCACCTGAAGAGAGGTAAATGGGAGGTTAATAACGCTTGTATGGGAGCGGGAGGAGAACCTGAACCGAATACGGAGTGTATGAGTATGAGTCCTGTATTTCTACCATGAGTTTACACCAATGACAGCCGCTAGCGTCCGCGTAAACCGCGTTGACGTTTTTGTATGGAATTTTGGTACAGCGCCCCTTGTGATTGAAAATGGAACCAAAAATGGAATGTAAATTTCTGAACGCAACGATCGCGGTTTGAATGAAGGAAACTAATTGTAGACATGCTAGGGGTATTCAATAAAAGTTATAATGAGTATGAAGCAGGTATATATTATTAATTGTTATTTTAATTTCGACAAAATCACCTTTGATGTTTATACACTTGGTATATTGTTTTTCTAATCCTAAGATTCCCTTCTTCAAAAATCTTCATTTTTTTTTTTAATCAAATGTCTGGGTTTTACCTGCCAGTATTTACGTTTTTGTTGTTCAAGGAGTTTATATGCCATCATTGAACACCCCTCGTACAAGACGGGCAAAGTGTGGGGTCGGACTTTCGGAAAATAGTCTGGGTTTGGGATTAAGATAATACGCATCAATTGTAGGCATTGTAGCGGCTTTAGTTAGTGTTTTTTTTCTTTTTTTTACTTTTTGTTAGTGCCGACGCTTATGTACGGAAGTGAGAGTTGGGTATGGCAAAAGAAGGATGAAAGTAGGATAAATGCAGTGGAAATGAGAGCATTGCGAAGTTTGGCAGGAGTGACATTGTGTGATAAAGTGAGGAATAGCATAATGAGAGAGCGATAATAATAATACAAAATATTAACATCATGTATCTCACACCTTATATACAATCATGCCAGTAACAACAATATTTTAGCCGAACAGCAAAAGGGGTGCAGAAAATTCAGCCAGGGCTGTAAGGAACTACTCACTATAGACGCAATAATATCCAAACAGGCACATAAAAGAAAAATAAATATTTACAGTATGTACATTGACTACAAAAAGGCCTTCGACTCTGTACCACATTCTTGGCTCATTTATATCCTCCAACATTATAAAATCCATCCAGCTTTAGTTAATTTTCTACAACACACAATGAAGAACTGGTCCACTGTTTTAAAATTAAATAATACGGAAACTGAAAGCATTAAAATCAACAGAGGTATATTTCAAGGTGACTCGCTAAGCCCACTGTGGTTTTGCTTGGCTCTTAATCCGCTGTCAAACCTACTCAACAACAGTAACAATGGTTTTAGGCTGAAACACGACAACACACATTTTACAGTATCCCATCTGATGTACATGGACGACATCAAACTCTACGGCAGCAATCTTTCAGAAATACACGATTTAGCTAATATAACAGAAACATTTTCAGCAGATATCAAAATGTCCTTTGGCATTGATAAATGTAAAATACAGTCTGTGGAAGGAGGAAAAGTCATAAACAATACACACCTTTTGAATACCGGCGAAAGAATAGAACCCGTTGATGATATAGGTGGCTACAAGTATTTGGGGTATCACCAGACACGTCAAATACACGACAAAAGATTAAAATCCGAAATAACAGACAAATTTAAAACTAGATTACACAAAAATTTTAACACCCATTTGAACTCCAAAAATACCGTCAAAGCCATTAATACCTATGCCGTACCTGTCCTCACATACTCCTTTGGAATTATTCGCTGGTCACAATCCGACCTCAAGAAACATCAGCGCACCATCAATACACATATGACTAAATATAGAAAGCACCATCCTAGATCTTGCACACAGAGACTCACCCTGCCGAGGCATGAAGGCGGCCGAGGTATCATAGACATCCAGAACCTTCACAATAAACAAATCACAACTCTCCGAACGTTCTTCCACAACCGTGCACCTATATCTCATTTACATCACGCCACAGTTCAAGCAGACATCAAACACACTCCACTCAACCTTAGCAGCCACACGACACAGCTTAATGAAAAAATTACTCAACCTCAAGAAAAAATCGATACCTGGCTGCAGAAATCCCTCCATGGTAGACATCGACACGATCTTCTCAATCCTAATGTCGACAAAGCTGCGTCGAACGCGTGGTTGAGAAGAGGCGAGTTGTTTCCAGAGACGGAGGGGTTTATGATAGCAATCCAGGACCAAACAATTGACACCAAGAACTATAGAAAACATATCATCCGCGACATTAACCTTCAATCAGATCTCTGCCGCCACTGCCATAGTGCTTCAGAAACTATACAGCATATTACCGGAGCTTGTAGATCCATCACTCAAACTGACTACAAACACAGACACGACCAAGTAGCTGCAATAGTACACCAATACTTAGCATTCAAATACAACCTAATAAAAGAGAAAACTGCATACTACAAATACACTCCACAGGCCATTTTGAACAACTCCAATTTCAAATTATACTGGGACAGAACTATCATAACAGATAAAACAATCCACCACAACAGACCCGACATAACACTTCACGATAAGATCAATAAATTAGTTTACCTCATAGATATTGCCGTACCTAACACTCATAACCTTACTGCTACACATACTGAAAAACTTAGTAAGTATACCGACCTAACCATAGAATTGAAAACACAGTGGCGAGTTAACACTGTTAAAACAGTACCAATTATAATATCATCTACAGGAGTTATTCCCCTGACGTTACACAATAGCTTAAACATTCTCAAGATACACCCTCTCACCTTTCTTCTATTACAAAAAGCCGCCGTCCTTAATACTTGCCGAATCGTACGTAAATTCCTGTCACTTGAATAGGATTAAAAAAAAAAAAAAAAAAGTAGTTTTCGTTTTGGCCAAAAGCCCGCGAAAATGGTCATATCCCCAGTAATGGGAGACTTTTTGATAAAAGTATATAAATAATAATAATAAATAATCTTTATTGCACAAACAAATACTTACAGCACGTAAAAACAAAAAAGTAAATATTGAAGTACAATTTAGGCGGTCTTATCGCTACAGAGCGATCTCTTCCAGACAACCTTCGGCAGAGAGATTTAAAACAGAGGACGTGTTAGGCTGCGCAAAAGCTATGGAAAAAAAAAATAGTAAGCGATGTGGTGTGAAAGAGGATGTTGTCACACAAATTGAGATGGGAATGCTAAGATGGGCATATGGAAAGGATGGATGAAAGGCGATTAACGAAACAAATTTACAAAGCGAGGGTGGATGGAGCTGTTGAAAGGGGAAGACCTTGACAGTCAGGACAAGTCCAAGACGTGCTCAGAAAAGGTCAGGTCAGGAGTACCCATAATCGACGAGCATGTATGAAAGGATTAATGAGAGTGGAAGAAGCGCAAGAGGTGTGTCAGAACCGTAGCAAGTGGAAATATGTGGTCTCTGCCTACCCCGTTGGGAAAAAGGCGTGATGGTATGTATGTATGTAGCGGCTTGATTTCATTGATGGAGGCGTTTTCTTGCGCTTGGACCTAACATAGGCTAATTCTGACCACTCAATACCCTAGTTAACAGTTTAAAGGCTATTTCCAACTGCTTTGTTTAGGGTATGGACCACTTACCATCAACATACGGCACCCAAGTGTAGAACCGACCGCGGAAAGGCCTGCGGTCGTATATGGCGCACTGCTCGGCGCGCGAGTCCCGCGGCGGGCCTGGGCATGGCTGGAAAATGAAAGAAAATAAAATAAATAATTAAATATTTATGAAAAAACAACCTAAGGTTTTTTACTCAATTTGTGTAAAGTTATGTTACCGATAATTTGCTCAATGGGTATAGATCCTGCCTAACCACCAAAGGGGGGGTTTCATACTAACTCAGGAATGTATTAGGAATCATCATATTTTCTTATATATGTATTTTGAACTTACCGCAGTATTGCACTCGTGGTAGCGCCGCCCTAGGCCAGGGCAGTCCGGGTCCGAGGTGGGCAGGTTGGCGGCGTTCCGCGCTCTTCTGATCCGTTCTGTGCTGCGAGACAGCTTTCTTCTCTTTCTGCTGCGCCGTAATCTGGAATACAATGCAAAAAGATTTCTTTAATGTTTGAACTCACTGTACTTGGCTTTACTGTTAGGATTTTTTTTAACCATTAGTCTAACCAATTTAATCTGTATATTCATATTTGAGATAAAGACCAACTATCTTTAAAACATACATACATACATACATACCATCACGCCTCTTTCCCAACGGGGTAGGCAGAGACCACTTCTTTCCACTTGCTACGATCCTGACATACATCTTGCGCTTCTTCTACTCTCATGAGTCCTTTCATACATGCTCGTCGGTTAAAGGTACTCTTGACCCGACCCTTTCTGAGAACATCTTGAACTTGGTCAAGAAACGTTCTTCTGGGTCTTCCCCTTCCAACAGTCCCATTTACCCTTGCCTCATAAATCCGTTTCGTTAATCGCCTTTCATCCATTCTTTCCATATGACCAAACCACCTCAGCATTCCCATCTCAATTTTAGTAACCACGTCTTCTTTCACACCACATCGTTCTCTTATTACACAGTTTCTAATTCTATCACTCAGTTTTACCCCAGCCATGCTTCTTAATGCTCTCATTTGCACTGCATTTATTTTACTTTCAACCTTCTTCTGCCATACCCAACTTTCACTACCATACATTAATGTCGGTACCAGCACGCCCCCGTGAACTGCCAGTCGGGCTTTCTCCGACACTCTGTGACTGCCCATAAAGGCATGCAGCGCCCCGTTCACTCTATTACCTGCATTCACTCTCCTTTCAATGTCACCCTCATATCTTCCATTTTATTATCTTCCATATCCATCCATCCCATTATATATATCCATTTTCTTATATTTTATATCTTTAAAAGGATAAAATAAATTATAAATTTATGTATTTTACATACGAGCATCTATAGAAAGCTAATATTTAAAGTTTAATAAAACTTTGAAGACGTATGCCAAAAAACCTGGATTAAGAATTATAATAATAGGGTTAAAATAATTAGATTCATAATTATACAGTGTGAACGCCTCCGTGGCCGAGTTGTTTCAGAGCTCCCGGGTTCAATTCCCAGATCGAGCGAAATGTGTTTTCGGAACATAGCCCGGGTTTGTGATCACCAACCGCATTCGGCAAGCGTGGTGATTAAGCCAATACCAATCCAGCGATGACCTGATTTCAATGTTGGAGGCCTTTGCCCAGCAAAAAAGGCTACTTTATACTGTCCCATTACTTTTTATAGGGCGACAATTATAACTGCCAATACATTTTGACCTTCAATACATACTTATTAAAACATTTATATTTAGGCAAAGAACAACCATTGGTATTGGGTGGTATATACTTTAATAATCTGATGATAGAATTTTGATCAACAATCGTCTCTAAAAGAAAGACCACGGTGTACGGCAACCAGTCTCGACAGTGAGACATCGAACCACACGTATCGTGTGACCGCACTGAGGTCACGGGGCATGAAACCCGCGACCTGGATCACAAGGGCCAATCAGGCAACTACCGTGCGACTGGGGAAATGGGGCAGTCAACCACTGGTGTGTAGAAAGTGAACACTTTTTAGAAGTCACGGCAAGTTGTTAGGAAATTCTGGTACTGTATTAATTAGGCATGTTAGTCAAGTTATGGCCGATCAAGATGGCGGGACGAACTGGATGTGTTTACCAGGGACTGGGCTGAAAAGGCCAAAGATAGACGTATGTGGAAGGGGGGAAGAGAGGCCTTTGCCCAGCAGTGGGTTCCTAGCGGCTAATTTAGATTAGATTAGTCAAATTATGCTTATTTCCTGTGACTTGGTCCGATGGATCAGTCTTTTACCGAAAAAAATGTTTAACTTTGCGTTAGTCCTTTTCCAAGATCGAATCTATCAATAGGGAAGTAAACAAAATTTACAAAACCTGCACGAATACTTGATTTTACGATAGTGGTTTAGGCTCCAAGTGAATCTTATCAACATTCCCTTATTCGTAATTCAAAGAGGTCGTTAAACCAAAGTGATGGTTAATTTTAATCAATAGCCACTAATTATCTATTTTAATTAACTTAAGAGTACAGTCACGTACGATGAGTTGTCATTGGCGTGGGTGGTATTTGGGATCATTAGGTAGACCTAGTTTAGCCAAATGGGCAATCATTTTCGTTAGTTTGTGATACGAGAAGATACGGCTCCTAAATCCTGGTCCCCATGTGAGGACTACGAGGAACTTTTGTTCAAATAGCCAGAAAAAGCATGTAAAGCGAGTACCTACGAAAGCAGTCATTTAACTGTGATTTCGCGTGAGGCGCAACAAAGGTATTTTGAACATAATCATCAAATTGATCCGTTATAAAAATCAATCCGTTGCGCAACTATTCTATATTATTTTATGTTTGTGATATCCAGTTTCTTGTGTACGCAGTAGGTGATTGAATAAAACCTAGTTTTTTAGGTATGGTTAGGTAGGGCACGTGCGTTCGCTCCTAAACGATAGGTATATAAGCCATATCAAGATCAGGTTTTCACACAGTGGTTAGTATTTAGCTGTCATCATTTTCCACTTTTAGGGAAAAGCCTACACCATTGAAATCAAGTTATCACCACAATTATGAGTTTTGGCTTATATTAATTCATGTTAATTAATTTCCATTTTTTTAAGTGAAAATGTTTATCGCAATATTTATAGGTATTGCACATCTTTTTGAAGCTATACCAACTGCGCGCACGCAAGCCACACACGAAACAAAAACCATTGTTTCAGTACACTTTCGTCCGCAGCAGGGCGCCACTCGCCACCATAGTGTTGTAATTAAAATTGTAAAATCGAACTATCACTCCGGCTTATAATACGCCTACAAGTAATTACAGTCGATATTGATATCCATTGACAACATCATTGTCATTATGACGTAATTACATCGGTCTCATCGCTGGTGGCCGTGACAAAATCATATTATGATCGGTACCTATTAATTGCTTTAAAACCTACATGTAAGTTTTAATTAAAAACGACTCTATACATTTCAATAAAATTTAATTTATGATTTTAAAAAAAAACCTTTTTGTAAGGCAGATAATTAGTGGTAATTTTTGCAGGATTTCATTAAAAACCCTAACCATGTTTGTTTTATTTAAAGAAAGGACATTTTTAACGAATGTGGTGAAGTGGTAGCTTAGAACCCAGAAAAAAATTAACCTGTAAATACATACAGCTTGTTTTATTTCTGCCAGAATGTAGAACGCATATATATTATGGCAAGCAGCCTGGTGGTGCACACAGAAATTTATGTTAGGTAAGTACCTAACATAAATTTCTGTGTGCTTTCTGGCTGTAATATACTTTATAGTAAAAGGGGTGATAATTATGGGTGCACTGCAGTTTCTGTCTCGCAAAGTACTTACCCTCGCGTCATCTGTTTAAACTTATGTTCGTGGTTCTGGTGTTCACTATCTGAAAGCTTTTTAGAGCCATCCGGAATGCCGTAATACCAAAGATCATGTCTATATTTAGGCGTCACGACACAATCTCTGACGTAACGGGCAAAGGAGAAGGAGTAGTTTAGACGAAATTTCATTTCAGTACAAATATGCGCATACGCATGTTGTAATCGTAAAACAACACGGAAATGGTCAGTTCCGCTAGTAAAATAGGTCTAAAATCAAATGGGATAGTTATTTGGTAGCGCTGCTGGTACTATTTATTTATTATTAGCCGCGGGGTTTTCCCGTCCCTGAAGGAATTTCGGGAAATCCTCTCTTAGTGCTTCCCTAGCCTCCCCAACAAACCTACATTACTACCCTCAGTCAGTAAACTAACTATCTTCGGTAGTTAGCTCCTTACTTGTGAAATTTTTGCATTGAGATTCCTTTTTTAATGTAATCAAATACTTAGATAGGATTCATGGAAATCCAAGATCTAAAAGGAGGAATAGGGTACAATACTGTTGTATCAGAAACAAAACCAACAAAAACGATAGTTAGCAAAATGTTTTTTTTTGGTTTGACAAATAGAATTGTAAAAAAATCCCTTTATTTGAAACCACAGGTCAGTTTGTAGATACTCAATACCTTCATCCGTTTCCTTGCTTTCTCCGGCGGTTCCCACAGAAGCATTCCACTTCGCGACGAAACTTTAAACTTTATGCGTCGCTCTTTACCCGGCTCTTGTTAACATGCTATTCTACTTTCGTCTTACGTTACACGCTGACTCGACGGTTTAGTACTGCCAAAGAATCACAGAGACATCATTTCAAATTAGCAGCAAAGTTGATGAAAAAGTTTTTTTTTTATTTGACAGCTGCTTAATGGCCGCAAATGGCTTAGACAGCATTAATGGGCTGTAAAGTTGGGGGTGGACTAGGATTTTGCCAGAGTATTTCATAGAAATGTAAAAATTTTACGAATGATACAATGCCGGCAAATGCTCATTTTTCTAAAAACATTCCCACATAACGAAATATTTGTGCTTGGTTTTTAAAATAGAGTTGTAACAAACAATCGATTCATGTTCGCAATGTTGTTCGAGTAAATTTAAAATGAATGTCCAATGTTCTGATACAAGTGAATGCAATCTATCGGCACCTTACAGAGAGCGTATTATTAAAAAAACGTAGCCCGAGAATGGGCTTCGATCCTGGTCTTAAAAGACGTAACTGGGAATAAAAGCATACCACAACGCCTAACTTGAATGTCACAAATGAAGAAGTACCTTTTTCTGTTTTTTTTTTAATTCAGTAAGAACAATAGGATTTATTAGGTATGGTTCAAAAATCTGTCACCATTAGATTGATGTCAATCACAAGTAAACTGAAGTTTAACAGGAAGAAAGACAGGGAATTTTCATGTAAGTATGTGGAATGAGACCCTAGATTATTATTTTGTAGTCATGTAATTATGTTAATTTATACGTCCCGCCGCGGGCCACATAATAAAAGAGCTCTGGCTTTTTTATTCCTCGTTTAGAGTGTACCTTCTGTATTTCTGTTGCAGGTACTATCTATACAGACCCAAAAATCGAGGAGCGTGTAAACAAAACGATAACAATCGACTATTAGCGAAAGGGTCCAAATTATTGTGCGTCAATCACGGTCGCTGTCGAAAATACCTTGTAAACTCGCTTCAGAAATTGTTTCGAACGTTTAGAGATCCGTGGACAAAGGGCCCGGGAAGTTTAAATAGATTTGGTTACTCTGGGTGGATCCCACTTCATCCATCGATACAATTTTTTGAAAAATCTCTAGTCACAGTAAAGAAATTGTGTATATCTGTCGTAGGGTAATAGGAAGAGCCGGATTTTCGAGAGTTATATTAGGAATCTGATCTAACATTGTATTTTAAACTTCAAAAGTTTATTAGTGAGTTCACAGAGTATGATTTATTATAAAAAAGTAATTAATTAATTAGCTTAGTCTTAGTCCATAAAAACCCTATGAGATACCGATTTATAGGTTTTTAAAAAAAAGTGATGTTTGTTATATTAATGGTGGAATGCGTTTGCCTTTATTACTTTACTAAAAAATGTACTGGTGACTTTGTATATTAATTAAAATATTAATAATCAGTATTCCAAAGCCTAAGCTTACAATAATTGTCCTTAATGTCCTTGCTTCATATGTATTAGGACGCAATAAACGTAACACTATTGGTCCCACCAATGAAATGGGATGAAATGTTTGCTATAGTTAGTAACGATAAAAAGAAGAACATGTCGCAACTACTTATGACTATTCTACAGTACTTAGAATTTTCAGAATTGAAAATAATAATATTAACTCTGTGATCTAAAATTTTATTATACGGAATCGTTGCAGTGTTTGACGAAACCGTTCATAGCGTATTCAATATTGCCTTAATTTGGCATGTTGGACTCAGAAAGGGCGATGGGGTCATCCGACGTATTTAACCTCTGATTCGTGTTGCGGAACAGTTCTCTTAATGCGATTTAGAGCATCCAGGAAAACATCAATAATGTTTACAATCTCCAAACCTAAAGACCCTGCGGTGCAAAAATTAGGAAGTTTTGTGGACCTTTGGGGAGCTAAAAAGCACACACAAAGTAGTATTAGGTGTTCGCTAGAATAAATATGATTTACTATAAGGATACCAAGAAATTTACATCAATTCCAAACCGTACTATATTTTTAACGCCCAAAGCTCCATACGGTCCTAAGGATCGACATTGTTCGCACGAACTCGAGGTGCCTAGTACTGCCTACCCACTGAACATTTCGTGAGGCATTTGCCGATGAACCCCATTATGGTAAGCTTCCCTCAATTAAAAAAAATTGGTCCCTAAAAATAAATTTTAGTTAGGTACGTAAATGTTTTTGTTTTAATATTTGCCAACACTGTTACCTTAAAAAAAGTGAAGCTAAGGTCAATCATCTTGATAACTGAAATTAGGCAATTAAAACAATATACGATAAATGTCCCTTTTTTTGTTTTCAGGGTTGAAAATGCATTTACGCACTATCCAACTACCTAGGGTAAGGCAGTGGGGGAGTGCGGGACTCCTCGCCGGTGAAGCCGGCGGAATACCCACTAAAAACCACTCGGGTATACCTCTCACCGCTTTAGAACGGGACGACATGGAGCCTAACGGATAACCACGTCGTCCCAGCGGTCGGTCCAGCTTACGCGCCGGGCCTCCTCACGCTATGGGGGCATCCCGGTATACTGGGACACCCCCCAACGGAAGCCCATAGAACCGGTGCTGCAAGATAAATGTCCCGAAAAATTCTGTCCACTTGCAATTGCATGAGGTTACAAATATTTTGTTTTCTAAAATAAGTTTTGTGAACCTGATATGTTTACCATTATAATTATAAGTTACACCAAAAAAAGAAAAGTGATCTAAAAAAAAAGATAAACTAAATATTGAATATCTAAAAAAAGTCAATTCGCATAACAAATAAGCTGTGACTTGTATCTGAAAAAGTGATGCGTCAACTGTAAATTGTAACCGTATGCCAAAATTAGTAAATGTACACCAAATTTGACATACCCAATCACAGAAAACTAAACTATTCAGGAGTGATATACCTAGGCTATATTTTATTATGATTGCACAAGAAATTAAGTGAAAAATAATAGTTTCGTAAATCAAGTCGGAGAAAAGCGGGTAAGGTGAGTTAAGTTAATGGACACCAGTACGTCTACCACTAGTTGACTTTAAATTTACGTTATCGTTTGCGTAAAAAAATTGTATTGGGATTTTACATTGTCATGTCATGTTATGTCAAATCTCTATACAAAATTTCACACGAAC
Source organism: Udea olivalis (assembly GCA_947369235.1). Lineage (NCBI taxonomy): Eukaryota > Metazoa > Arthropoda > Insecta > Lepidoptera > Crambidae > Udea > Udea olivalis. The sequence goes on from OX376359.1 coordinate 11,695,295, forward strand.
GATAAGGTAAATTTAAAGTGGCAACTCGTGGTAGACGTACAGGTGTCAAACATTTGACAGACCGAAGTCTGTTGGGGCAGGACCAAATGGTCATATTTAGATCATAGATTTGAAATAATTGGACTTATCATTTTGATAAAAATCAACTAAATGTGTGTTAAAGATACTGTATTTATGTGTCCATTACAAGAGGTGTGTTGTCTGGCGCATATTTATTTATTTATATTTATATTTATGTGTCAGTTCGCGCGCCGCAGCGACTATGAAAACCTATTTCTATATAAGTACATAAGTTTCCTAGAAAAGATTATTCTTTTAACTACAGAAAACAAAACACGAACGTCCAATTTGGCAAACCTTGACCTAAATAAATGAGTACGTTTGGTATCAAATAGGATATTAAAATTTGGTGAACATTCACCAATTTTCGTAAAAAAAATTTTTTTTGGATGTAGTTGCTTTATTTGCCAACGTTGACTTAAATAAATGAGTAGTTAGTCGTTTTAGTATTAATTAGGGTAACAAAATTTGGTGCACATTTACCAATTTTGGGTTATAAAAAAAAAATTTGGACGTAATTTTAATCAAATTTGGTGTACAGTTAAACACAAGCCATTGCTTAACACAGTGCACACTCGTAATTCGCAGTAAATCTTTAAATCTTGAATCTTAAAGTCATCAACATGTACCTATTAAAAAAAAGTGAAGTGGAACTTCGATGCTTTAGAGTTATCGTATATTATGGACTTGTGAATAATTCAAAAAACGGGCCTTTGATGCTTTTTTCAATCTTTGAAAAGCTTGTTTCGAAAGATATATTAAGTTACTTCGTTACTCCACCTGTCAAGGTAATTCGATAGACACGTCGCGGTTCTCGCCGAAAATTGACGAATAAAATGTTTGAATTTGATGAAATGTGAAAGCTGAGTGCGTCAAAATGACTGTCCAATCGTCACGTGTCATCGCGTGGGTCGTATCACTTTCAATGGGAAAATTCCTCAATAAAATAAAAACAATATTTTCACACGCATGTTCATCAGACTAGTGCATTAGAAACTAAGCATGTTTGTATGTTTGACGAATCCACATTCTTGAACTCGTAGTCCAGTAGAATATTAGTCAAATTTGCAGTTAGAGAAAATTCAAACAGATTTTCTGAAACTAGAAATATTGCAATAAAATTGCCTATATTCGAATAAACAGTTACACGTAAGTTAATTGACGACACGAATGGCGTAGTGCGCTGTAGCACGGTTTCTCGCCTTTAATTCCGTAGTGTCCCGGGTTCGATCCCCGGTCAGGTCAATTCAGGAAATGATCTTTTCTAAATTGGCCTGGGTCTGGGTGTGCTGGGAGACGCCCCTGGCTTAATTCCTTGTCTGGTACCTCGTAACACAGGGATATTTATCCCTACTTCGAGACCATGACAAGAGGTGTGTTGTCTGGCGCATATTTATTTATTTATATTTATTTATTTAATTTTAATTTTTATAGCAATTCACAATGCTATTTTTGCTTTTTTCTACTCTAAGATAGAAACTAGAAAAATTAAAAAATAACTCTGTCGAGTGTTATAAAGGCACTTGCCTTATAACATTGATGAATAAACGTTGACTTACAACGTAAAAAGCACTAGATAAATTCGCCCAATCTGTTAACGGTCTTGGTAGCTCAGTTGGAAGAGCAGCCACCCGGATTGTGGAAGGTCGCGGGTTCATATCCCGCTTGTGTCCTAGGGTCAGGTCGATTTTTTCTAGTTTCTATCTTTGTGTAGAAAAAGGAACACGTAGTTTTAATCACCAAATCTGATCAACGGATATCTGCTCTCAGGCTAATCGACAAGAAGTTGTCAAAATGTCAAACTTACTGCATTTGTAACTTGTAACAGCGCGAGCGTGGAATAGCAACAAAGAAACGCACATTTTTCTTTAAATTCTGAGCTTAGCCTCGTCGTCATCGTTGAATAACATCAGTTTGATGAAAAGTCCATACAGGAACTGTGAATGTCGTCTTATCCAGCTTGGTGCTGACAAACTAACGCCCGAATCCAGAAACGCCAATCAAAGCTAAGGAGTTCCTGCATGTATAGTTAGTTGCCTTTTTCATTTCTATTGTGACAGGGCAGCATCAATTTGAGGTGTGCTCAACTTTTGCATTTGTGGATACGGGGGAAACACTACGTGGGCAACAAATGTCTGGCCATGCCGCCCCCGCCAGGTACCGGTAGAAGAGGTCGACCCAAGAAGCGGTGGCTCGACGTCGTTAAGGGCGACATGCGTGCCAACAGACTCACCACTAAGGTATCCTCAGTGGTGAGTCTGTTGGCACGCACAAGACACACAAGACCGCGCGAAGTGGGCCAAGAAAATAAGAAAGGCGGACCCTGGGACCCCACACACCAGTGTGGGTTCACAACCGGGATAGACCGCGCGGATGATGATGATGATGATGGACACGGGGGAATGTGTAAAAAATATTTCCAAAATTTTATAAAAATAGCATCTATGACATATTTTTGCAGCATCATGGCACACCGTATCTGAACCAAAACTTTGTAGAGTTTGTACTTTAAGTGCGAGACACTGATAAATATTACTTAAAAAACATTTCTGAAAACTTGCTTAGATAAATAATGGTACCCAGAAATAGATCAAACCCAACTGTTCGTCACATAAACTGTCCTATTTGGGAAATGAACCCACGACCCATCGCTTTAGGGGCAGGCATTCTGCCCAAAAAGCCAGTCATGGGCACATCTTAATAGCAGTTACCGGTTACAGAGCGATGTAAGTGACTATAGGACTAAAAGTTGTTATTTTACTAGAGCAACGCAACCTTTGCTAACGGTATCGTATTTAGATAAATAGTTTTACATTGTATCGCACTGTGATATCTGATGGCAGAATCGTGGACTATTATGATCATGCATTTATCAAAGCAGCCATTATTCTAAAAACATGGTTATGGCTAAACCCTAAGCGATACACTGTGAAAGCATGGATGAAAAACAGAGAGGTCTGAATTCCAATTTGATATTCATAGAGAGAAATTAAAGTCAGAAATGTTAAATTACGTAATTTTACCAACTAAACTAATAATTTACTCCTTATTAAGTATGAAAAAGTTATTGTAATAGTTCATTAGTACCATTTTGGGCTTTTGACACAACGCTGAGCTTTATTGTGCCACGAAAAATAACGGAAATGTATTAATTTTATAAGTTTTATATCTCAATTAGTCGGTGTATTATAGAGGAAGTTCAGAGGCGCTGCGTATGCCTCGGTGCTTATTAAAAATAAAAGAAAGTTCAGGGCTGTGCATTTTGATTAGCTGACACTCGTCTTGAGAAAATAATTAAGTAGAAATGGGGTTTAGGTCATGTTCGCCAAAAGAAATCATTTAGTTTATAGGGACATGGAAATGGCTTTATAATGTGTGAAAATATGACTTATTACCTAATTTTTAGACGACACGCAAGGTTTAGCAACCTCTTAAACGATCGCTATTAAGTATTTTCAACTCTTCTGTTATGTAAGTATACAAGTTTAACTATAGGTTTTGGGAAGAATTTACTTACACAATTAATTCTTTACTTCATAGTGATAGTTTTAAATAAAAAAATACATCGTGTCGAAAAAATATCACTGATTGTTAATCCACTAAACATAAAGATGAAAAGGGTTAGTATTATTTGGTTTGCTACTCGTAGGGTCTTTATGTAGGTTTACAAAAATATCCTTTTTTTAAGGCATGGAAACAGTTTTAACACATGGGAGCGTAGAGCAATAGTAATTTCGTCTCGGACAAGGAAATAGTATGATTAAGGTTCAACTACTTACAAGTAAGTTCGTTTTTACCATTCAATGTTAATAAAACATAAACGTTAAACTTAATTAATAAAATATGTATTATTTGTCAGCCCTTGCTCGTGCGCTGGCCGGTGTGGAAGGATCTCCCGCGGTGGGCAGCGGCCCTTTATCGATCACGCGCCGTATCATTAGATATCATTGTGATCTATGATCAATAGTGCGCCCGCGTCTGTGCGCGCGCAGGGTTGGCACACTGTGCCAGTTAAAAAGACAGAATGTTATAGTATATGTCACGAGTCAAGGAGTTATATGTTACTTTAAACTAAAAAATACAATCGCATTTACTGTCAGGTTTAATAAGATAAATAATCTTTATTGCACAAACAATAAAAATACATGCTTTATAATTAGGTACTAGACATACTTAGAATGTACAATTTAACTGGCTTTATCGCTACAAAGCTTTTGTAGTACGAAATATTAAGTCGCACATTATTTTGTTTGAAAGCTTTAAAATATTGTTCCTAACTCATGAACTGACAGCTTTTTACATACCCAATAATTTGCAATTATAATATTAGGTATAAGAAACATTTTTTGATTCATCCTTTTCACACTTCATTTTCTGATCATAGATATTGTTTAATTTATTTGCTCTAGTTACTACTTATATTCATTCATTTTAATTTATATCCCTATCTTTTAATTTTGTTTTTTTCCCTAACAGACAAAATGTTGTACTAAAAACGAACTGCTACATTAAGCGTAAATCATTTTGGACAGCCCTGAAAAAGGCATTGAACTCCAATCTGACATATTTATTTCTCAAGCTAAAAAGTTTAAGATAACTGTATCGAAGGACAAGGGTGCTTATCTTTATAGCTGGTACCGGCCGTTATAATGAAATAATTAAGACAATACGATACAATAGAACCACCCCTTAGGTCATTAATCTTCTTCACCGTTCAGCTTGTTTGTTTTTCTTGTCAGACACGAATTTGGTTTTTAAACTGTGGAGAAATTAGAATAAAATGTGATGTTTTTAAAATTTTATCTACTTTCTATCAGTTGGATAAGGCGTTAAGGATTTTTTGATTTTGTTAAGGCTTTAAGAGATAAAAAAGGGTTTAAAAATTTTACGTTCTGGCTTTAAATGTCATGATTATAATAATACCTTTCTTAAATTGAATAATATTGAGTATTTCAACAAAATACAGAACTATGATTCGTCTAAGCTACTCAAAAAATATAACTTGGTAATTAATTTATTCTAAACCAATTTAACCCGAGACGCAACAAGCGTAGCTGAACCTTAATTTTTATCATATTTTACGGCTTGTGGACAGTTGAATATACAAAATTGAAATATGTGATTCTACCACATACATGACTATGCTCAAACAAGGCTTTAAAATAAGTAGTGTCAGTCGAGGAAACCTGGGGAAGATTTAAAGCACGTTCAAGCGAAGGACAAAAGGCGATAAACGATCTCTGTTATTATTCAGTGTGGCGACTGTTTATATAAACTGTGATTGGAGTGCGTTTAAGGGTCAATTCCTACTGGAAGAGCAGCGTCCGGCCTCGGCTTTTTGCGGGAAGATTATTAATTATTGTAAATCATTTAGAATCTTGTCTGTGTGATTATGAACTTCATAGTTATTTGAAGGCAAAGGAGGGGCAGCGCGGCGCTGCGAGAAGCATCTCGGCCCCTCCGGATGCCGTGTGTAAGCAGCTACGTGATCAGAAACTGCTATTACGGCCGCTGCGCGCTGGAGTTGACCCTAAAGGTATGGTTTCGAGTGACTCCAGCAGGCTACTGCTTCAAATTTCAAGTTTCAGGCACGGCTTACATGCCACTGCAAACTTTTATTATATAAACCAAATAAATAAATATAAATATGTGCGCCAGACAACAAGTTGATGGTCTCGAAGAAGGGATAAATATCCCTGTGTTACGAGGTACCAGACAGGGAATTAAGCCAGGGGTGTCTGCCAACACACCCAGACCCAGGCCAATTCAGAAAAGATAGTTTCTTAAATTGACTCAACTGGCAATCGAACCCGGGACACTACGTAAGTCAAGGCGAGAATCAGGGTATTGGCTAATTGCTTTGCTTTTCTTTTTGCTTTATGGGAATGACAATAATATCAGTCAGTACTTGTCCCTTGCAGTCGGCTGCAGTGTTTCGCGGTATTCGGCTGCAGTTTCGCCGAACGTGGAATTACACCTTTATACTTTATGAACGGGCGCAGTAAATAGCCATTAGAGCTATTCACGGGAATGAACAGCTGGTATGAGTTGTGACAATGCATTGTAAGGGCTAGTTGTGTCCGAGTCTCTGGTTTAGGACTTTAGTCTTTGCCATAGACAGGGGAGCACGGTAAATTACATTATGTATGGTAGGGTCATTGACTAGTGTTGCCACTCTGAACTAGTATTGCATAACTATCGAGACTTAACCTTAAAAAATAGTAAACTAGTGACAGTGGTTTCGATTTCGTTGTTAGTAGCGAAAAAATCGACTGCCAATGGTTTAAAAATACTCTCCATGAAAGATGAATCTACATAGATAGTAGGTAAGGAATGGTAATGAATAAAATATGAAATTAAAACATTATTTCAATTCGGTTCGGTTATCAGTAAAAACATTGTGTAAATGTCCAAGATGCAATACCTACGTCCAAGCTGCGCTGAACTGCGTGATTCAAAGAACAGCCAGCGCCATCTCTTGAGTGTTATTAAAAATAAATACCTGGCAGGATCTCTCGGTAAGCACTGCCGCTCCTGCACAGAGACGCCTCCTCCGCAGGTCCTCGAGCACGGACTCCAGGCTCCCCAAGCGCTCCACGCGTACATCGTCCCGTTCGCTTGTGACAGCGTCGTCGTCGTCTGTAAACCGGTCAAAATTAAATAATGTATGAAGTCGAAAATATGTTAAAGTATACCACAAATGGACCGGATGTCGAGAACAAATTGTCTATCAATCGTCACTTCTAGAAAGACTATTTACAGTATCGAAACCATCGATAACTGGGACCTTTCGTTACTATTAAAGGGAATACTTATTCAAGTAACGCGCTTAAAGCTCTCCATTTTTGCTCTTATTTGCATGATTTGGGGTGTTATTGGTTTTATTTTTAGTTCATTAAGGTAAGCAAAGTTCATAATTTGTTTCAATATCTAAGAATGACTCAGTTACGATATTAACCGATATTGAAACAAAATTACAATAAAATATTGTTTAACAATTATTTGAAACATTCAAAACTGCTGAGTCTTCTCAATCCAACAACTGTCCGACTGTTTTCGTAGTCACATTATATTTATGTACTGTATATTCAAAAGGTAAGTAATTAGCCTACAAACAGTCCCACTGCTGGGTAAAGATCTCCATCATTGAAATCAAGCCATATCTACAATTGATAGGTTTATTCGGCTTAGTCAGCAGCTGAGATGGTGTAGACTCCATTACGGAACATTTCCACTATTCTTTCCTAAGTGATAATTTATTAATTTTACTAGATTTTTGTCAAAAATATATCTGAGCTTATGTTTTTTCCTAAAAGCTTCCTAATTATAGCTATCGGTTATCTTATCATAGCTCTATGAAAAAGTAGATAAAATAAGTACGGCCTGCTGTGACATGATAACAACCAATTTGTGAAGCCTTTTAATTTATTATGATGTGTGTCATTTAATGTACTTATGATAAACATTTTTATAATTAATTAATTACATTGTACTAAAAAAAATAGTGGTGGTAATTCTTCAGCATCATGTTCACTCTGCCTAAATCTATTCATGTCGACATAGCAATAAAACCAAAATAGGCCATTATTAACGTCCAAGTGCGTCTATTTAGGTTTTTAGGTCATTTGTGAACGACCTGCGAACTGATTGATTGATCGATTATATGTTTCGTTCAATGACGTACGAATATTCTGTTACTGAACATAGGTTTTTTTACTTACTAAAAAAATGAGAAGGTTTACAGCATTTTTATGCTAGCGATTCATCTGCGCGATATCACCGCGCAGCGATATCGCGGCGGGTACGCCACTGCGCCGCAGTATAATCGCCGGGGCTTAGAAGTCGCGCGTAATGTGAAAGGGCTCTTACGATTTTACAGTATGTTTATCTAATCAAATTGTAGTTACTAGGTACTGGGATTGGCATCTCCATTTTCTCTGGCAAAAATTGCCTTGATTTTCTCGTGATTTGGTTAGACCTTAGGTACTCAATAAGGATTGAACATAATTTTGGAATTACATTCGAAAAGCCTTAGGGCGTACGCTAAAAGTTAGCGCGGGCACACGCATGCGTGAAAATAATACGAGCAGCGCCATAAAGCGCGTCTTTTAGCAAGGCGATAGCTTGTCGAATTTGATTTGACGCGCGCAACTACTATTTCATTTGATTTATATGCAAATACTTTTGCAAAACGACTCGTGCTCCTATGTTCGAGTCCAACCGGCTACTGACTGAACGACTAATAACAGTGGCATGTCTATATGTATTGCAGACATGTCTAATAGTATATTTTATATCGGGACTAAACGAACCCATAATATACCAGAGTTGCTCGGGAGTCAATGAAACCGAGGGTATATTAAGTTGGCTTTAGGCTCGAGGTGCAAACTGTACTGTGTGTGTGTTTTCACTTTGCGTGCGAGAAAAATAGTCAATTTAGTACAAAATTCATTTAAAACCGAACAAATTTACATTTGACAACAGTTTTTTCTTCTGAACTTAACCACCGATTAACAATTTAAAACACATTGGCGCCACCTTCTTTGCGGACAAACCATGGAACTAAAACTCTCAACATTTTCGCAATGAAGACGGTCCACACTCCACAGATAATAGTATATTTTTACTGGCTGTTTGAGTTTGTCTACGTCACATGAAGGAAATTAAAAAACCTAATTACTTTTTACTCCCTAGGGGCTAAAGTGGTCACTTTAGGCCCGCTTCATAGGGCTATATTGGCGTACTTTTAGAGCATGAGAAGTGAAAAAAATATTTTCGTGCGTGAATGCTGTGGAGGGGAGCGCCATTGCAGATTAGACAAGCTCTAGCTTTATTTTAAAACAACAAAATTCTTTTATTTTTCGTATATCGTGAATCTAATACCAATACGATGAAATAAAATTCAAAAGACAGACTGTGGCCATCTGCATTACGGCTCGCGGGTGCTAGTACGTTAGTTTCACACCAACGTAGTATAAAAAACGTCTCAATTTTTGGGCCCACCACGATAGAGAGATGGCGTTATGTTCCCGATGTCTTCCCGGACGATTGACCTAAAACCGCTCTAGGCAGACGTACATAGAGGAAGGCAAGGTAACGTTTGCCCAGCTATTGGCTCCTTCCAAGATGATAATTTGGCCACCTAAGATATGTTTGATGAACGATGGACAAGGTCAAAATACGTACCGCTCGGCCAACACCAGTTGCAGTCAATTGCGCGGACGTCCCCGAATCTTGCAGTTGTATCGCGACCAGTCTGTAACAAAACAAAATGTATTTTAGTAATTTTTATGCATTTACAATCCTCTTTTAACGTCGTTTAGCTTATCTAGGATTTTCGAAGTTTTTGAAGTAACTATTTACTGAAATCACATAAAAACTCGCTATCCAATCGTTAAAAAAATCTGTACTTAAAATATTGTTTCGGTTGGAAATCGTTCTACTAATAAGTGAATTTTTGATTTTAACATTTAACAATGCACTATTTTCTACACAAAGACAGAAACTAGAAAAATTCGACCTGTTTCGACTCAAGCAGGATTCGAACCCGCTTGAGTCCCTAGGCCAGAATTAGATCGATTTTTTTTAGTTTCTGTCTTATTTGCTTTGTTAAATGCTAAAAAAAAACACTTATCCTTTAACTAGTTAAATCTTAATCGAAAGTCAAATATTTGTAAAAATATTTCTTTCGGGTGTTAAAGGCGCATGCCTGTATCATTGATGAAATACAACGTTGGCTTAATATAACGTAAAATACACTAGATGAATTCGCCGGGTCTGTTAACGGCCTTAGTAGCTCAGTTGGAAGAGCAGCCACCCGGATTGTGGAAGGTCGCGGGTTCGAATCCCGCTTGAGTCCCTAGGATCAGGTCGAATTTTTCTAGTTTCTGTCTTTATTTACTTACAAATTACCACCCTTACGAAATGCAGTTAGTAACTACCCGGATCAGTTCAATCCTCACTCTAAAGGTCCCACTTCAGACTGTGAAATAAGTAAAACACCGTACTCAATATAATTAATATTTAGTTAGTTATCTGATCGAATTTGCTCCGTCGACAAGTAAGCATCGATATTAATATACCACAAAGCTTGTCCCTATGTAAAGCTCATCTTGACAGCCTTTGAGTTGGCGAAGCGACGATGGGTCGATTTGGAAAATATTTACGTTTTCTCCAGAACTTGTTGACGTTCGTGTGTTGTGAAACAAGTGTTGACGTTTAAAATACATAAACAACACTGAAATAAATGTTTTGATATATCGTCCTTACAATTTGGACCTTTGTTTCCGAATCTACTTAAATTTTCCAAGGAAATTTTGCCGGTTCACTATTCTACATACGATTTGTTTTTGATTGTTATACATTTATGGACAGTGACCCTGTTTTGGATGTGTTGTGTGTCCAGTCACCCTGACGCCGATTTACGACTGATCCGCTAGCACCGAAGTTCATGGGTTCAGTTCAGGGCAAATATGCATTTGAAAAGAATTTGTGTTTCTCTCTATTTAAATGTTATCTTAGTGTGTCCTTAGAAATATTTCAGTAAGTATTTTTATCACTCCCAACTTTTTTGTCTGAAATGTCCAGTAACACCTGTTTGCCAAATTAAGGTCAACATTTATTTTGAACAAAAATAGTACTAAAAAGTGTACTTTTAAATAACAGGTCAATCACATCTTACAACTGAATAGTACATGCTAAAACTACGACCGTTGTGGAACAATCGCTCATTCATAACATCCACGCTCGCCTCAAATAAATTAACATAAATAATAGCAAAGTCCATTCATTCGATCAATGCGACTGATCGTGATATTCTTTATATCTAAACCACTGCTTACTAAGTAAATAGTTTAACCTAGCTGACTAGTAAAAAAAAGGTTTAATTGACATCCATTTTTTTTCAAAGGGAAAAAACCATTTAACCTTAAATTGTTTCTAGTGTATGCTAGAAAAATACAATCTGACGCCTAAATAATTAGGCGTCATAGCGTGCCTGTCACACAATATATTTTCCATTGTGTACCTATAGTTTTAACAGACTTACAAGAATGGAATCAATATCAAAGAGGAATTACTTACTATTTTTATATAAAGGCAAACATTTTAAAGTGTCAGCTTTTTCGATTACATGAATTAAAATCCAAAGTGTTACGTAACAGCTGTTAACAACAATTACAGGATTGGTGCACTTATTGAAATATGCTACAACATTACTAATACCAGGAAGCATGACACGATTTATCGATGAAACGTTCATGATAATTAATCCCAGTGGCATACAACGCGTAAGCACAATAATTAGCATTAGTGTCACAGCTAGATGGCGCTTTTTACCGCCGATAGCAAGCACGATGAATACAAATAACAGAGATAACAACGAAAAGGGCTAACCTGTGGCTCTCAAAGTTTATGTTCGCCCTTCATTTGGAGCGGTTCAACACTAGTGTGATTTGAACTTCAATTTCTCAAAGTGTACATTTAGTTATGGTGAAAAAATATAATTCAAACAGTAGTACTGACTAGTTACTCTAGTAACCGCATACCAATAAACACGACGCAATAAAAAATGATGTAGTATATTACGAGTATGTACCCTACTACTGTAATGAGTATAATAATTTGTCATTATGTAGGTACTTAATAAGGTTGATTAGTTATTTAATTCTACACTTAGGCTCAAAATCGTTACTGTTTTTCGCTACCTAGGAGTCTTTCATCTTAGTTTTATTCTACGATTTCTCCTAATAGGTACCTTTGATTTTCATATCTTGTTGAATAGCTGAAGAAACACAGACAGTCATAGACTATTTTCTAAATATTCCTGTAGGAAGAAAATATTTTTATCCGTTTATTAACTTTTTTAGCTTTCAATCGTCTCCTACGAGCCAGCTTGTTCATACACCTGCAAATGTTGGGCTGAAACTAATAAAACCACTTATCAGCTACACAAAGAAATTAAAAACAAATACATATATAGGAGGCACAGTTACAAAATAAAGGGAAAATTCTTATAAAAACATAAAAGTCCAATATCTTTAAAACGGTTAAGTTTGAGGTATGCTGGATCATAGTCAAAAGTCACAAATGATATAAACTACAACCCCTTGGGACTGGGTCTCCTTGACCTGTGACCCTGTTAACAAACTAATATCACCCTAGAAACACCAGGTTTTTACTGTCAATACACGGACAAGACCAAGATCACAATCTAAAAAAAAATCCAGAAACATTATTAATCGTGTAAACTTTAGAGTTAGTGGTCAGTGGGTGGGCGGGCATAGCAAGTCATAGGGCCTTTGTCTTCAAAGTTTGAGAAACTCCAGTATTCGCGTTCTTGACAACAGCTAATGCCGCAAACTAACTCTAGCGACATTAACATAACAACGCCTAAACGTGTGACAGAATTCTGCGTCTTGTTCAGCAAAGTGGGCATTTGATAGTTAACATGTCGTGTCCTAGAAAATCTGTATTGACTAAATTATGCAGCGTTAAATTATCTTACGCAAATAAACTAGTTCACTGTTGAATTATTTGTACTTGGAAAAAATAATCTATCTGACATAAGTAAACTAGATTAGTCTGGAATATTTGATATTTGAAAAACAGATATACATCTGTTTTTAAGCGCATTACTAGTAAAACTTAAATGTTATTTCGGAAATATTTGTTCTCTGTGAGAATAAGTCGGATGGACATTAAGTCATATTTCTTTTTTGTAGAGAAGATGAAAAATATTAGGCGATTTTAGCTAACGGCTTAATCAAACACTACCTAGCTTTTAATGGGCTAGGCGAAAAGTGAGCTTCCAAAGTGAGCTTGGTTCCGCACGGAACCAAGACGGCAACAGTCGAATTGCCTCTGACTTCCCCAGACATGGCCGTGAGCGTTTGTAATGTAATTTTATAACATATTTGCTCGTGAAGGTCTCTTATTTCACCAATTTAAATATCGTATTGTATCTCATTACGTACTCGTAGATACTTGTGCGTTATCGTAAGGTAAAACGCACGGTTTTCAAGATGCTCCGTCTAAAACGAACGGTACTTTTAAAATATTAGCAAAGAGTTTCTATGTCAGAAAAGAGTCAATATTTTATGAATAAAATTAACTTTGGGAGATAAAATATAATGAATAAACATTTAATCTTTCAGTTAATTAATTTTGACAATAAATTACAACCATATTTATTTATCTGTAACAAAAACACAAAAATATTAATTTACTTTGTAATACTGGCTGTTTTTTATGCCTTTGCTGATGCGCGCGCATCGCTAATTGGTGAACAAGTAAAAAAATTTATAACTGCTTTAACAAGTGATTAAAGATTTATTCGTTCAAGTAAGTCCGAGTTTTATTTATTTCCTCGCAAATATGTTATAAAACGTCGTATGACATACGTGCGCTTTGATAATTACAGCCTCTGCTTTCTTGTAGCAATATCGCCTCGGCTGTAATTTTCAACTTACCGCACTTATATCTTAATGTACTTTTAATACATGATGATTACTAACTTGACTGCCCTGTTAGCGCAATAGTAGCGTTCCTGCCTTTAGCTCCAAAGGTCGATGTTTCGATCCCCACACAGGAAAATCATCCGTGTGTAAAATGTAATATTTTTTCTGTGTCTGAATGTTATTATCTATCTAAGTATGTATTTAAAAGTATTTGAGTCTCATCTTTCCCTAACACTCATAGTTCGCTCTGCTTAGTTTGGGTCAGCCGATCTTGCTGTAAGGTATCCCAGATTGTTTTTTTTTATTTATTTATTTACTCTTTATTGCACAAGAAAAGTACAACGGGCGGACATAATGCCTGATGGTATTCTCTACCAGTCAACCACTGGGCGAAGCAGAAATCGTGTTGGCGGCGTTTTGTAAAAACATGGATTGGTAAACATAAACAAAACCTGAATAAAATATATTGTTAATACAAAATACACATACAAAAATAATTGTGATATATAAATATATACTTACACTACATATCGTACCTAAATCTTATAACGTTATCTATAAGTAAAGTTAAGAAAATTAAGTAACGCTATTTCTGGGTTAAGGTTTATGTAAGAAGAAGTTGTGGATAATTTATTAATTTCGATTAATGTTTCGGATGACCTTTACAATATTAACAAATCTGCTAAAATATTTTACACAGCGAGAGGTTCCCAGGGTGACTGTATTTATAATATGGCAGCGGATTTACTTCGGAGATTAGTTAGAATAAGAATTGCAGATCGTGGACTTAACTTTACTTGCCAATATTGCATATCCAATACTATTCAAAATGTTTCTTTATTGAATACTAGCGGCCCCGACAAACTTCTTTCTGTCAAAAGTTATTGCCATGACAGCTGTGAACATTTAGAATGGAAAAAATTTTTTTCTTTTATTTATTTTTTCGTTAATTTCCTAATGTTTTTTATACTTATTATCCTATTCCCGATGTAGACAAATCCAAAACCACAAAAATCATAAAAATCGGTCTACCCGTTCTTGAGTTATAAGTGGTGTAACTATAACACGACTTTCTTTTAAATATAGATTTCTTGATAACTATTTTGTTGTATCTCTGATATGAAAAAGCAACAAAATTGTTGATTGTAGATTGTGAAGAGGTATCAACTACATAGATAATAACTAAACAACAAAAAAAACATCACAAAAGAAGGAGATAAATCCAAAAAAAAAATAACTGCAAAAATTTGATCTAGCGTTTTTAAAAAATGGTTCCTTAAGCCAGAGTTTCAAGACCTTAATTCATTGAGAGCCACTTAATCTTGATTTCTTTAAGCCTAAACAAGCATGCTTATCGTCTGATGGCACTAACCTCACTTTAAAATTTTGAATTTGAATAGCAATTATTATTCTAAAAGTTGTCTATCTGTTAACACATGTGTGGTACCTACTATAGATTTTGTTAGTTAAAAAGTATCTCAATTGATCGAATCGTAGAAAAGCGTATTGATAAATCAGTATGCAAATCAAAAGTCTTCGATTTAAGTAGGACTGATCAGCCCCACATTCGTCAGCTGGCGACACCACCAGATCTAGGGCAGTCGCAGGCGCACAAGTCATCAAGGAGTGTCGACCGTCACGGGCCGGTGGGTAGTTGCGTCACCGTATCGGCAGCTCATGTGACGATAAATCAGTCGGGATCGGAATGAGATCACGGGCATACACCGAAATGTGTGACAGTGTTGCCAGACCTAATTTTGACAAAGATTGAGCACGTAACTGATTTTTTTAAAATAACCGTTACGTATACTTGAGCTGTGAAAATTTAGGGCAAATAACATGAGATAAATTGATTCCATCAAGAAAACTCAACAAAATTAAGTGATTTTGATTTCGTGTGTAGGTAAGAGATTTCAATTTGACGGCCACGGCTACATTATATTTTTTGGGCACAAAACGATTCACTGCGCATAACAGGGCTAACCGTTTGGCTGCAAATACTTCCACCTTAATGATTACCACATCTTAGTAACAAGAAACTGATTAGTAAGTATTGTGTTCCAGTGGGAAATAAAAGTATCCAAAGCTCAACAGACGAAATTTGTGGGCAACTGAGGTTCACTATTGCTGGGGCCTTATTACAATAGCTAATATCCAGTCAAGTTGATTCCATAAAGTGAATGGTAGGTAGCGAGAAATTTCGTCACTAAAATATTTAGCCTAGATAGGTATTTAGGTAACAGTGGTTAACAGATTACGAATTGGTTGCTACGCTCAGTTTAGAGAACGAACTTGACAACTTACAAGGGATTGTAATAAGGCCCTGATCTGGCTGACTGCACTAAAGTCTCTAGAATTGGCAAATTACGATTGGTACTATCTCTGGTCTTGCGGTGAACATTTACTTTGGTTCAAATGGTTCCTTACTTATTATTTATTTATTATTCATTGCACAAAGAAAACGTACAATTGGCGGACTTAATGCCTAATGGCATTCTCTACCAGTCAACCACTGGGCGAAGCAGAAATCGTGTTGGCGGCGTCTCGTAAAACCGGAATAAAATATACTGTTAATACAAAATACATACTTATACAAAAATTATACTTATTATACATACATAATTATAATACATCAATTGAAAGATACATACACTAAATAACGTACCTCAATCTCAAAACGTTGTCTTGAAAGAAGAGAGAATGAAGTAATGCTATTTCTGAGTTAAGGTTTCTCTAAGAAGAAGTTGTGAATTGCTCTCCATACTTATTTATTTATTATTTATTTAGGTTTGCTTACAGCTAAACATGTACAGCATTTATATAGATCCACTTAATATCTAGGACATACATGTAAGCCTTTACAAGCATACACAACATTTTTGAAAATAAAGTGACAGGTATACCTACTAAAATTTACAGTTAAACATAAAATAATGAAAAAATGCTTTTACAATTTTATTTAAATATTAGCTTAAATGAGACTCGAGCACCTTCAACAAATTACTTTTAAAGACTTTACCAGAAACGCAGAAAACATCCAGGTCAGGTGACTTCAGATTAAAATTATTGTAAGTGTTACAAATTCTAGCCAAGGGATAATGAAGACCAAGATTCGTTCTGTGTGGATTCAAAGTAAAAGTTTTTGTGAGAGGCCTCCTAGGGCATCTACGAGGCACAGTCAAGTTGATAGAGGCAAGCAGATCTGGACAAGAAACATTATGATTGATAATTTTATAGAGGAACATCAAGTCCAGCAATGTGCGACGGTTTTTTAGCGAAATCATGCCAAAGAACGATAAACGCACACTGTATGGTACCTTATGATAGATACCCGGAGTGTTATAGACAAATATGTCTTGTGAAAGCCCGTTGAATACTCTCAACCCTTTGTGATGAGTTGGCATAGACAGGGTTCCAAGCAACGGACGCAAACTCAAGTCTGCTTCGAACTAGACTGTTATATAGTATAATTCGTGTTTCGCGTTGATGGAATCCTTGTAAGTTGCGCTTTAGAAAGCCTAACATTTGAGCAGATTTTTTCACAATGGCGTCAATGTGAAAATTGAATTTTAATTTACTGTCTATGACAACTCCAAGATCCCTTACCCTTTCGACCTTCGATAGGATCCTATCATTCAGCGTGTAAGCCGAGTCTAATTTATTGTTTTTTTTCGTAAAACTTATGTGAAAACATTTTACCGGGTTCATGGACATGCCATTGCTTGTGCACCAAAGCTTGACGCTATCGAGGTCTGACTGTAAAAGTGAGACATCGGAGCTACTTCAACTAGCTCCTTGAATTTCTATAAAATAACCCTGGCAACACTAGTAACACCTAATTGAACGAGTCCAGTGGACATTTCGTCTAATTTATACTTGGGTTACACTTGAATTTTTATAGCTGCGTCTAATTCAGTCCTATTTAGTAGCCATTTTTAATTCAGTGATACGCGTACTGCTGGTTCATTATCGTTATTGGACACAGCAAGTCGTGTGAGTGAAAGTGTAGTAAGTTTCACAGTCACATTAGAGTTGTGTTCAATTTTTGAGAACTAATAGCTACTCAAGAATTATGACTCTTCTGACTGAACACAAACATGTTACGCGTAGTTATGCACATTTTATGGTGCTTTTGCTGAATACTATGCTTTCCAGGAAAAACACTTTGAATTAACAATTCGAATAACTTTTATGAGTTGTGATGGAGCTTTACTAAAATGACTGCTTACTTTATGCAAATCATTGCTTATTACCTCTATACTTCTCATAATTATTATTATTCATCTCATATTATTGTTATTATTGTTATTATAATGATACCCTTATAAACCAAAATGTTGCAGTGGCCTCATTTTTTTTATCATGATTGTATTTTTGGGTACTAGGTAATAAAAAACTTAACGGAGAGAGACTCTTTTCGATAGTCCTCACAAATCATCATCTTGAATATTTTTAAAAGGAGTTGACATGATTTTAATGATGATAATATTACTAACATTATCCTAATACTCTTCATTCATTCGCAGTCTGTGACTGACTACATCTCGTTAGTTATTAATAAACACCTCGATTTACTAATCAGATGTTATCTTTTTGGATTGAAAGATCACAGATGGCGTATTATCGGACAGATCGCCCGCAAGCGTATAGTTATTTCGGTTTATCTTAAATTTGTGTTTAAAAAAATATTTGGTTGTTTGTTTGTAATTGTAGCTTCAAACTAAGGACTGATTTTAAAATTCTTTCTCCAATATAAAGCCACTGACAGACAGCTAGTGTCCTAATTAATCATAAAAATATTGTGAGAAGGACTTAGACAGCAAATGGACGGCAGGCAATAATAATGACGATGATGATTGCCACCTAAATGATAGACTGATTTATAATGGTGAATCTACAATTGTAGGTTCCTCTTGGTACATAAGCAATCGCACAATAATATTTTTGGAATGACCACTCTCAAGTATAAAAATTGCATTGGTGCAAAGTCTACGGCAGCAAGGTGAAATATCAATTTGAACATGATACAAAAACAGTTAAGTATACGGTTTTCCTGCGAGTCGTCTTCCTTGCCTTTTTTTTCGTTATACAACTTTATTGAGCTCAACGTGTCTGAATCTGGAATAGCAAATTGCGTTGGAAACCGCATCGTTTAGCTAGCGAAAGCGGTATTATAAGACCTATCTAGTTTTTACTTCACGCTGCGGAGTTGGTACTTTAATTAACGTTGTCGGATCTACTGATTTATGGTTGGGTGTTGGGACTCCTTAACGGCCTTCTGATTATCCAAAAACGGAATGTTCATCAAGACCTGTCCTCAGCTCTCTAATGCTTAGTATGAATTGTACAAGAATACAGTACCTACTTAAGAATCACCCTTTGTGTCTCGAGGCTAAAGGACCTATCGTCTTTCCAGACAATGATGTTTGAACATTTTTTGATGGACTTGCTTGGAATATTTTGACTTTAATATTTTTTCATACATTCTATGAACTCCCTCTTAAATTAATTTTCTTTCAAGGGTATAAATCAAATGAATATGAAGCGAGGTTGCCAATAAGAAGTACTCGTATGTTAACTAGTTTCTTTGAGATAATCCTAAAGAAAGCTTATCGTCACTCAACGAGCTCGAAATGGGTCTATGCTCGCTGATACGCTACGTGATCAACTAAAAATAGTTTTTTTTGTAAAGTTATTATGGATTAACGCAGACCAGCGGCTAGGTAAGTTAAAGGGGCTGCGTGTAGGACCCATAGAAAAAAGAACAGATGGCCGTGAAAAACTTCTGGACTTAGAAACTTTAACATGGTAAGCGCTGGTTGGGACGTGAACAAAGAAGAACAGACTACCAGATATAGGAAGCTTGATTTACGGGGAAGCCTTTAAGCAGCTGTGGACGTCTTATGACTGCAGATGATATAGCTCGGAAATACTACGCAGGTAGACATTCCCAATTTTCCACCATGAGTAGTGATTATTTCAAGATATTGGACTCCTTTGTCCTGCAGCAGTTTATAATAGTTACCTAACAATTGGGTATCAGTGCTTTACGCATGCAATCAGAGCAATAAATGGCAAATTGCGAAATCGCCCGCAACATATGTCCTGTCAATCGACAGATCTTGAATGACATTTGTAATTGCAGTAATTAGTTAGAGAGACAATGGCTGAGGCTGACCGATTTCGGAGCCATTACTGAGGAGTGGCACCAGCTATGATGTCACGTCCCGTGCGCGCATTGTGCGATCAGCTGATCGCTTGTGGATACGCCACAGTGCGAGTGTATTGGATAAGTAAAATCACGATTAATTAAATTGATTCTTTGACATGGTTGTGATCAGGTTTGTTGGCTACCAATGCCTTTACAAGGAGCAATGCCGATATTAAATGATTAAAGTGCATTTGGAATACAAAGAGCTTTGCATGTTTTTACTGTAGGCACACCATTGACTGACCCGTTGGCGCCATGAGTACTTGATTGTCCTCCTTTTTTATAGTGCTGACGGTCGTGGGCTTAATCCCTATTCAAGACAAACAGTTTTGAAATGAAACTATGTGTTGGTTTTGGGTCTTGAGCTAATATCTAGTTAAGTGTATTGTGTTGTTGTAACGATTGAAGAAGGTTCATTATTATCTGACGCTCATAATGTTTCGTGGCAAATGACCTTGGTGTATTAGCATCCAGTTGTATGGCCTCTGAATTCTCGATTAAGTAGCTCGTCAAATTTTTTGCAGGCATGTTAATAAGACATTTGGGCGGGAAGTTTGAAATTTTCTCAAGAAAAAGCTTAGGCTGACAATCGAGAACCTGGAAGCTATGTGAATCCCCAATCAGGCCAAAGTCCTCCGACTGTCAGGACAAGCGCTCTCACCGCTCGGCCACGGAGGCGAAAGGATCTAAGCACCTAAAGGCACTTGTATTTATACAGTCTTATGTTATCCCCTTACTAGGAAAACTATAATGGATATAAACTTTTCATTGCAAATTATAGGATATATGTTTTGAATGTTATAAAACGTATATAAGAGGGGCGATCAAAAATTACCAAGATGATCACTAAAGTTAGCCTTAATGAATTTATGTAATTAAGTAATAGACTTATCCAATCTTCGGTTTACGATTTAATGTAAGCACTAAAGCTTACTAGTGTTTCTACATTAACAAGTAATTTTACCACTTATCGAGTGTAATTAATAATTTAATCACTCTTCAGTAGTTAAACAACTTAGATTGCGTCGCTAATATGCAGATTTCATAATCAAGTTTTCCTTCACCGAAAAACGTTTAACTTTAACCCAACTACCCCAATTTCAATCAAATTATCTAATTTAAGTTATCTAGATCATACATACATATTCATGTTTGATGTAAATCATGCAAAACTTAACCCCTTTTGACCAGGTGCTACCTAAACCTTGTCATAAAATCGTTGATCGTATAATGGTTAGTGTACAGACCATCACACTTGACTGCTAACATGGCAGTTAGAAAATGAACTTTATTGCGTTGAAATAACTCGATACTTATTATATCACGTATACATGATCAGACCGATGTAACCCCAAATTATACAGGGCCGATTGAGACGAATTACAGCAATTATTTTTATGGTCGTTTACACAAAGGGCCAGTTATCTCGTTCGTAAACAAATTAAATAATTAGCTAAGAACTGCTGTTGGGGTCCGAGTGGACCTATTAGCATTTTACAATCGTATTTCTTGTGTCAAGTCACGGTTGAGTGCTTAATGTCATTAGTTAGCAGTCATTGGTGGTTTTTTTCACTTTTACTTATTGCATTTAACTACAATAGTTTGGCCATCATATACTAGAGTCTATTGATGAAACACATTTGTTATGTATGTGTGTTTGTCGTTACTTAATGGTTTCTGGTGATAGTACAAGGAGAGATATTTATTTGGGTCCAGGGTAATGTTGTATTTGGTCTCATATTAATAATTCGGTTCATTGAATTTGAAAACAACGTCAGTGGCAATTACTTCCTGCTGCCTATCGACATTATAGGCAACGATAAATATGCTGACCCTTTGTGGCTAGGTTAAAATATTGTGGATTCAGCATATCTCATAGTGAACCTTGTTTTCCCTGGCTACTGTACTCACCAGTGAAGCATAGCAACATGAGTAGGTATATCTGTGGTATTTCGTTATTTGGTTGATTTATACAACATTATTTTTATTTATCTGTTCTTAATATATTTTAATTAAAAAAGATAAAAGTTACGGGATTTCTACCATGTACCTTGTTGTTTTTGAGTTTCCGATATTTCCGCAAACTTTGCAAACTTTGAGCAACGCGGGCACTTTGCAAGAGCCATTATCACCGAGTACATGAATATATAAGAAAAAGTTATTCAATATTATATTCAGGTACTAATATTGGATTCATAGTTATTCCAATGTTAGTGACCATGAAAGTTTAAAACAATACATGCAATAAAATTTTCCAAAATAGTCCAAAAAATATGTTAGCAATTTAGTTATTTAGAAATTTAATTTTGTGATGGAACTCCAGTCCAGTGTCTAACAGTGTAACAGTCAACAAATAAAGCGAACGTATCGTAAGTGTTTATCGCAATTATGAGATCGTTTACCTTTGAACCAGAATCGAACTTGAACCGTCAAGGCTGTATTAATTTATTGATGACCTCTGATACTTAATTCAGGTATACAACTGTCATGATGGCATATTGACGTGAGAAGGACGTATATAGTAAAATTGTAATAAAGGGATCAATTGATCGCATTTACATTCAGATCAAACCCTAAACAGCCCGTAACTATTGGATGACTCTAACTGTGACTAGAGTGTCCGAAAATGTTTAAACATAACAACGCTAGTTTTTTTGTCAAAATCTAATTACAATCTGTTTCTATAGCTGGTCAAAGCCCAGTAGCGATTGCGTATGTTACGGATTCTTACTTAAAATCTGTCGAAAAGATCAAAGTAACGAGACGACGAGGCGGTAATCGAGATAACTCGATAACCGCCTCCAAGCTCATCTCAAGATTCAAAGCTGGATCTTCAGACTGTAATCTAAACAGCCGAAGCGGAAGCAAGCATCAAAACCCTACTTATCGCCTTACAATTACAGAATCAGTGCATCGGTATGCTAAATACTTAATACTCGCTGCCCGCGTTTGTTTTACCAGAAAAATACAACCTGAGTCTCTTTGAGCCAAGAGTGAATAGGCATTTCCTGGGCAGACATGTTGGTCAAATGACTGCCTAGGCCTAGTCTATGATAAAAAAATACAAGGCATTTCAATGTAAGTTGTGTTTTATATCCGCATTTCATTATTTTACATTTGTGGTCAAGCGTTTTGATTGTACAAAATATGTACAGTGCTTTTTAATAACAAAGTTGTTCAACAAATCAAAGATCATTTTCAGTGGTGATGAATAACCAACTAGACAGTTTACTGTTGTTTGTGCCTATTTATCGTTTTGCTAGCTATCCGTCAGCGGTTTCGCCCGCGTAGACTAGACTGTCTTTCCCGTCAAAAAATAGCCTGAAAAAAAAATAGCCTGTGTCACTCCCTGATAATGTAACTTTATACTGGTGAAATATTTTCTTAAATCGGTCCTGTAGTTCCGGAGCCTATTCGAAACAAACAAACGAACAAACAATCTTTCCTTTTCTAATATTAGCATAGATATATATAACTGAAATAAATCTAAAAATCCTGCGTAACTGCGTACACCTCCTGGGTATTGCAATGCCATAGCAGCTATTTACAAGCTCTTACTCAATTTAAGTAATACAATTTTACAGCAATTGGGTAGTAATTTACGGTTCTTGACATAATATATTTCTCGAATTGTACGTTTGTAAAACAGACCACAGCAAGCCCATTGCAACAAGTTTAGAGCGATGCACGGATATAAATTGAAGTAGATCACGCGGGTGTAGGTTCTTCAGGTGACTACAAGCGTGCGTAGCTCCTGCTTTGAAGCCAAGTCGTCTAAATTTATATAAATATACGCCAGATAACACACCACTAGTCATGGTCTCGAAGTAAGGATAAATATCTTTGTGTTACGAGGTACCAGACAAGCAATTAAGCCTGGGCCGTCTCCCAGCACACCCAGACCGGACCCAACTTAGAAAATATCGTTTTCCTGAATTAGCCTGACCGGGAATCTAACCCGGGACACCACGGAAATCGAGACGGGAAACCGTACCACAGCGCACTACGCCAATTGTGTCGTTTCAGAGAAGTGAAAATTCCTTTGTCTATCAACTCGACATAAGTCGAATAAAATGGATAATTCCCGTCACAAAAACCTATTGTGACGTCACAGTGGCGTCTATAAAAGTGTGACAAGTTTTTTCTACAGAACACGTACATCATCTTCGCTTTAAGTTCGTGGTGAGATGCAATTATTGCAGCTTCCGTGCGATCCCAGCCAGTGATTCATACCCCACCGTGTATCTTAGTAATGGATTCGATTTGATTAAGCCCAGACAGATAGCTCTAATAATCGCCTTGGGACTGCGATGATTTATACGGCACCACCGTAATTGGGATGTTGATTGGTTGTGTTGAAAAGTAAAAATCATTTTTCGGAAATACGCGCTTAGATCGTCAAATCAGGTATTGCAAAGACTACTCATGTAACTGAACAGATATGCATTAATTTCAAAGTGTGTACAAGTGATATGGTACTTACCTACATTATAATAGTGTATTATCCCTTAGCCAGGCCGTGCCTGTGACTATTTATATATTTAATCATCGAGGATTAGGGTTCAAAATAATGATCTACCAATGCCTGACTAAGTTTTTTCATAAAAAATAATATCAATAAGACATTCTTGTGCTATCTTTAGCAGCTAAAGTGTTACAGGTGTGGGAGACTAATATGATAATTTATTTCTTAACCAAACGCGTAGTTATCCTGAAAACGTTAACTGACTTACCTTAAATTCACCTCGCACTACTTATAATATAAACATCTGGATATGCAGCCTAATACAGTAGCATTCTGTATCTAAACCACGAAGCCGTATTTCTCGTACATTTTGCCATCTTATCGCTGACCCAATAATTCAAACAACTAATTTTCTCCAATAACAAGGGGTGGGTAACCACCGGCTGTGCGCACGCGACTATATAAACGCCGCGTTTTATACTACGTTTTACCCGCAGCTTTCCTGATAAATTTACAAGAAGACTGTTAGTTAATTTCTACTTTTAACAATGATCTTTGTTTCTATACCTATTTGAGCACCGCATTTAAGAACTTGAATTCGCTCCGTATTGGTTTGGCAACCCGTTCAATTTTAAAATAATTATTATAAAAACGATAGCTTAGCGTGTTGATTTTTGCTAGGGCCTTAGAGGTATCACACACGTCGTGCCAACTCTGTAAAAAAGTTTTCCAAACCATGTATGGAGTTTATGCGACATTTAGGAAAAATGAGCTCATTGCACAATTGAAGCGTCTAGGGATTGTTTAAGACACAAGTCTGTTGTGCAAGACTATAATAGTTTTTGAATGTGTCTGAACCCTAGAATAGCGAAAGATACAGCACGTCCTTAAAATTTGTCTACTGAAAACGGGGATGATGCAAACTACATGCACGCACTCACAGCGCTGTGGTTCTATATATCGTTGTGCGATGCGATGTTGCAGGACTGAGTCAAACTTTTTTGTTCTGACTATAGCGTACGCGAGACAGGCATGCGTCAGAGTATGGTCCTGTCAATTGTATATCGCGACTGATTGAAATTAGGCGACAGGGGCCTGATTTAAGCGGTCCACGCGC
Organism: Udea olivalis; assembly: GCA_947369235.1. Taxonomy (NCBI): domain Eukaryota; kingdom Metazoa; phylum Arthropoda; class Insecta; order Lepidoptera; family Crambidae; genus Udea; species Udea olivalis. Next base: position 11,720,605 of record OX376359.1, read on the forward strand.
TAGAGGCGAGTCACCAATCTTCCATTTTGATTTTATCTAAGGTCTGAACGTTTATTTCACTAAAAACATTACAGTGCGTAACCCGCCTAACTAAGTAACGGTGTGCCATAGACTGGACGCAATTAACAAGGTCTGGTTCAGAATAGGACGAGTCTGTGCACGCAATATACTTAGTAGTATTCATAGGTTGGTATGACTATAGGGTGCTTGTGGATTGCCTGTCATCGTGGCATTGCATAAAAATGAGCAATAGATTTAACGCCTAGGCCATAACATCGGACACCTTCTGCTTCAAATTGCTGATAAATAATCTTCTTTGCACGTATAAAGTAAAAACAGCAGACATAAACATTAAGACGGTCTTATCCTCACAAAGCAATGTGACAAGAATAATGGGTTCTGACGACACGATTAGCGTAGTGCGCTGTAGCACGGTTTCTCGCCTTGATTTCCGTAGTACGGGATCGATCCCCGGTCGGGTCAATTCAGGAAACGAGCTTTTCTGAATTGACTCCGGTCTGTGGGTCCTAGGAGACGTCTCTGGCTTAATTCCTTGTCTGGTACCTCGTAATACAGGGATAATGATCCCCACTTCGAGACCATGACAAGTGGTGTGTTGTCTGGCGCATATTATATATTATATCATTCTTATGGCAGTAGGCCCTAGAGTGCCTTGTGTGCCTTCTGGTGGGTTTTGAACAACTCTTTGAAGGCGAAATTCATTAGTGATTGAAAAATCTCAACAGGTGAACAGAAAGCCTAAGTGCAGGGTTTGACCAGCCTATGTTTTCAATCTAAGCAACTAATGTAATTCATGCTGCTTAAGTATCATGCCGATGACACTACCCTGTAGCACAACGTTTTATATCTTAATTTCATCTGAGCTTCTCAAGGTATTGATTATATTAATACTATGGATTGAGAAACTAATTTCTTACTTTTCAGGTTCCGTAAATGCGGTCTAGAATTAGCATTAACTTGAAAGTGATGTTTGATTATCATAACCATACCATAAACGTAGATTATTATACGATATATTACTCATGTTAATGTCAAATTGCCAGTCAAACTGTTTATAATAATTGAAATTTGATTAAATTTCAATAACGAACGAAATATTAATATCATCCAACTCTCAAGAGTTAGAAAATATTATTATTTTTTGGATAGGATAACTAGGATTTAGCAAAACAAATTTGCATCGATTAAATAAATTAGTTAGTACCTTAGATTAAACCAAAATAGGAAGATATATGACCCGCTTCTAGCGCGTGGTCCGCTTTAATCAGGCCCCCGTCGCCTTATTTTTGGATAAACTCAACTGTACTGAAGTAATTATTTTTAATCCATATAAGAAAAGGCATAAAACCATGTAGTTGCAATACTGTCAGCAAGTCTGACCAAATTCGCTCTACAATTATTTTACTGGGAATTGAAGTCACTGGACAAGGCAGTACCAGTGATTCATGATGGTGTTTCACTAGGATTCTGCTAGGTTTCCTTAAGGACATCCAGGAATGGAGAAAAGTGGATAGAAGATCTCACTAAAGACTGGCAAGGGGGATGACTTGCTGTTTCTATACTTTATGGACGGAAAGGATCAGCTCCCTGTTCGCAGAAGAAAGATACTGTTACTACCAAAACATTGGCAATAACGATTCTTGGCTCATGCCAGTCAGCCATTAATTTTGATCATTCAAAAGATACCGCGATAGAAAATGCATGCAAATAGGAAATAAATTATTTTTGATTGCAATAAATATAAATATATAAATAAATATGCGCCAGACAACACACCTCTTGTAATGGTCTCGAAGTAGGGTTGATATCCCTGTGTTACGAGTTACCACACAAGGAAATAAGCCAGAGGCGTCTCCCAGCACACCCAGACCCGAGTCAATTCAGAAAAGATCGTTTCCTGAATTGACCCGACCGGGAATCGAACCCGGGACACTACGGAAATCGAGGCGAAAAACCGTGCTACAGCCCACTACGCCAATCGTGTCGTCAAATGTTTCAGATACATGGTGTGGTAGTCAAGAAATATCTCTATCTAGTTACTTACATTAATACTGAAGCATCATAAGGATGTCTGAACAACTGTTACCATTCCTTTCGATGATCTAAACCTCTCCAATGAAATCCAAATATGCACATAAATATTCTCGCGGTGTGACAGTGTGCGAATGCAATTATTGCACCCATGGTGCATCGCTTTGAATTCTATAAATAAATCTATGCAATTTCCCTTTGGACGGCGTGACGCGCGTGCGGCGCCAGAATCTACGTGATATCTTTGTCCGGTTAGTGAAAATATCGATAGTTTTGATTTATGGATCTATTGTTGTTAATATCGGAATGTGTCGAGGAGGTGGCCTCTACTGTTAATGCATGCAGTGACCACGATTATCTAAGTAAATCGATCGATTCAAAACTATCAATATTTTCACAGACCGGATAAAGATATCACGTGGATTCATAATAATATTATGTTTTTGTTGCCATTTAGAGTGATGATAGATGATAGACCACTCTAAGGGGTTTCTCGCCGGCCAACCAAATTCCAATCCTCTATCTTCTTTAAAAATTCCAGCGCTTCGTAAACACTCGCGTAGAAAACTTTTTCCTCTCATTAGTTGATCGCATGTAGAATAATGTCAAACGAAAGAGTTTTGCAGATGGTGAACATAAAGCTGGAGATCTTGAAAACGGTCAAGAAACGCAAGCTCCAGTACTTTGGTCACATAATGCGTAATGATAAATACGACCTGCTCCAACTCATCATGCAGGGGAAATCCAGGGAAGGTGACCACCCGGAAAAAGGCGTACTTCATGGCTAAGGAATCTCCGGACTTGATTCAACCTTAGCACAAGATCCCTGTTCCTAGCCGCTGTATCAAGGATAAGGATTGCACTTATGATAGCCGACCTCCGGTAGGAGATAGCACCTCCAAAAGAAAATGTGGAATAATCACCGTACTGTTCGTGCTGAAATATCGACCACATAAGGATGAAAAGCCAATCTGCTTGTAGTAGTCCGATGGTGAAAAGGTTCGCGTGGAATTAAGTTCATATGACAATCGACTCGTTGGCATCACTATATTATTATGTGAGGTTTATGGCATACTATGAGCTGTTAGAACCGTCGACAGCATACAATACAGCTTCTTAACCTATTATTTTATCACCAATACCGCTTTAACGCCTATTCGACACGAACGAATGGTGTTAGCGAATTTCTACTTTCCAATGTTAATATGAATGATGATGATGTTTTGAAATATGGGCAGTACTGCACAGCCTTATTCTACACCTTCATGGAATCTCGTAGGGTGACCACAGTTTCACAGCCCCATACTTCCATTGACTCAACTGTGCTGAAGTCATCAGTACGTCTACCAGGAGTTGCCAATTTAAATTTACATTATCGTTTGCGTAAAAATATGTATTGTAATTTGAAATGAGGAAATAAGAAGGTTCCTATTGAAGGGTGCGTGAAATAAGGTTTCATTGCTGCAAAGTACACGTCAGTTGACTTCAATTTTTAATTCGAAATTCACAATTCTTACTCAGGAAACTATCAAAAACAATATACTGAAAACAAAATAAACACACCCCTTAGTTAAATAACAGATGACCAAGTCAATAACTGAGTGAATATTATTCGGAATTCAACTTCGTAATTAAAAAACAATTCAAAGTTTTTATACCCGATTTTGACTACCGTTTTCTTCGATTGCAAGGATATCTAGAAATTAACAGTGGTTAGTGTCAACAGCCTTGTTGTCTGATTTTTGGAGTTGGTACTTTTGACCACCAGCATGAATGAGTGTAATGATATAAATCCTGATTCCCAGTGTTTTTTTTACTTTAATAAGCTATCTTGAGTTGCTTATGAAATGTCTGCATTTAGGTAAGTGACTAGCTGTTTTTCTCCATCAGCACATGTAATATCAAACACAAGACAACATTTCGAATTTGTAGAGCCATTTTACAAGTATTTTTATTACCTACATACGCGTTGTATTATTTTATTTACACTAAACTTGTCTCACGTAATTTGTGCAATGAAAAGTTGAATATCAAATATTGCCCAATGAAAGGAGAGACGGCAAACAAACGTGAGGAAACGTCTGCAGGTATCGCTGGAGATAAACTTAGATAACATCGAAATAGATCACGAGATAGGCTTGTACGAACTTGCTAATGACATACCTACAGTAACTTGGGGCCTGTAGCGACTTGTATGAAGATAGTAGCGAGACTATGTGTATGTTTAAGTATATTTTTATTGCTCGAAATTGCAATAGCATAAAACACAGTTGTGGTTACATGTACAGAGACAATCGTGCTAGTGTCTTTGCTGATATAGATATTGGTGCTCTTACAAAAATGTCTTACCCGTGAGAAATCGGTTCGCTACTTATCAATTTACAATATAGTTATGACTTAGTATCAATTGATTTTAAACCTCTGCTGGAATCTGTTTTTTTTTGCAAAACCTTAATGACATACGTATGGACACTGTATCACCTTTTTAGTGGTCTTTTGAAGAACTTTATGCTTACCCATGGAGAAAACATTAGCATAATTATGAGCTAAAACTTATTGTACGTAATCCATGAAATGATTGGAATCTTATCTGTTAATTCACATGTAAAAGTTCCTGTATTATGAGGAAGTGCAACATTAAACTGCATGATGCGTTTATACCTTCCTGCAACAAATATTTAACTACATAAACATGGAGTCTGCGACACAGAAGAACAGCTTTGTACAGAGTGTCCATTCGTGCATGAAATTGTAATTTAGAAAGAAACAATATATTCCAGTACAAGCGATATTGGTTTCACTCATTTTGACAATTCTTAGGGAATGAGATGAGATCTTTGATTACTTATGAGGTAGCAGATATTTTTGATTTCCAACTCACTTCCTCGATCGTCTAGCTGACTTGTCCTTCGGTATTTTAACGGCGTCTTTGTACTATTGCAATCAACGGATACAGCGCATGTGTGCTGGGCCCAGATTCTTCTATTTAAATACCAATAGAATCTTAATTGAATGGCGTGATTTTGACAGTTCTAGTATGGACCAAATGTAAAAATCTTGCCATTGAAATACCTACGACTCCATTGGCTTTTAAATAGCAGAACGGGGCCACTGGTGGGTCTAGCACTGCCAAGTTGCTCTTCCGGGTTCAGGATCTTGGATAAGATGAAAAAAAATGTAGGTAGGTATCTGATTAACAAGTCACTTTTACACTGAGTTTTGGGTATTCTATGATAAAATCCGCATCTGCAGCTTTGATCATAATAGATGCGCAAACGCAGATCGCTAACGACACCTAAATCACGACGTCAAAGTTGCCTGTTGATTTAAATTTAGGTGTCGCAGTCGTAAAGTGATTTAAGTGTTTACTGATAATAACACAAAAGTCCTTAGTAGCTTTGTGTCTTGAATATCTACGATGAATTTCATTGTCTCTGTCATATTAATGACTTACACACGAGGGTTATTTTCCTTGAAACTTTCAATTTGGTTAATCCGAGAAATCGATATTTGACGAATTGCACGAATTTTAAACTGATAGTTTAGATTTACTAGGTAAACTGTCAATAATATCTCTGTGAAATTGTGTTTTTGTAATATCATTTATTGACACTTCACCGTCGATATGTTTATCCGGCTAACGATTATCATAAAATCAATCAAATTATTTCATACAAGTAAGAACTATATCTGCTACTTTATTATGCTGAGATGATTAGTTGAATACAGTAAAGCATTATCGATTATTTAATAATTATAAGGATGTAACTGTTTAACGAAATGAAACAGAAGTTTTCGTAATCACATAAAAGAAAAAAAAACAATTCCACATCACGTGAAATATTGTTACCAACCGCTAATTAAAAAAGCACAAGTTACATTCCTCAAAACAATGGTTTTATTTCCATTTAAGAAACAGAGGCCACGGGCACCGAAACAATATAAAGTAAATCTTGTAAACATCGATTCGGTGCGTAAATATCGTGGAATTTACGACGTGTCGTCGCCCGCGCAGTTCCCGCCTGCGGGCGCGCTCATACTCAGCTACCACGATTTATACTGTGGTGATAGCTATTGCGATGTTGTTTATATTGTAATGATTGAACAGGGTGCATTCTGTCAATAAATCAATAAGATTTGAATCTGTTATGTTTTCAAGCACAGAAAAAGCAAGGCTCTCTGTTTTGTATGAGAACGAAGCGTGATTTTTTGACGCTTATTGTAACGTCACAATAGCGTTTAATCAGTAAGAATTTGTCATTTTAAGTAATTCATTGAAAGGGTAAGTAAATTCAAGCAATTATGACTTGCGTTGCAATAACTGTTGAGCGTGAACTATAAGAATATTCCATTGGTCAAATCATTTACATTGATAAACCGCTCATAAGGACAATACAGAAACGACACAGTACAAAAACAGAAATCCTAACGGTAAAGGGAACAATACTGCTACGTAGTAATCGTAGTATGAGTCGGTATTCTAGTTTACAATCCCCAAGTTTTATTTTATTCTGTGCCCTAAGGGTTGAAACCGTCAAAGCTCAGATAAAATCATTTGACTGACAGACATTATGTGATTTGAAATAACAATAAATCGTACTCTGTGAATGACAATGCGGGACTGTGGTGTTAATCCCACATTAACATTCACACACTACGATCACAAATTACGCATGTGCGGCGCGGGCGCTTCTGACAGACAGTCCATTTTGATCACGCACACAGACACAGTGAGTTTGTAGGCGAAACAAGTGAGTATCAGTGTCGCGGCTAGTCGCACAGCAGCGGGTGTTTTTGTTTTTTTCGAATTTGTTGCAATTTCACACATGATGAAGTGTGTTTTTGTCCGGTTCCGGCAAGAAGGTATGACCTATCTACTTCATTTTTAAAATTCAGAGCGAGTATAGGTAGTAGTAACCCTAGGCAGTCACGCAAGTTTAGAAAAAAGGCGCTAGCGGTCCTTCTGTAAACTCTTTATTTTGTCTAAATAAATCATAGTTTCGATCAATTATTGCTATTTGGCAGCGAATACATCTTCATTGGCGCTACAGCAGACAAATAGCAAGTGGCCAGCATTATATTCGCATTGCAATTTCAAGAATCATAGTCCCGGAGTGTGAACGCGTCCCACAAACGGACGCGGGCGCCTAAATAAACAGCATTACACGGTTCCACGCGGGCCATGATTACGTTTACGCACTGACCTCCTACAATGATACTCGTTTCTGCACAGATATGCTTGCCTACCATTAGTTAACATAGATATTACTATTTTGAACTTGTTTTCAACCGAGGCGTTACTATTGTAGCTACTAAAAAACGGAAGTATGATGATAGCCAATGTAAAGTCACGGACAACTATGAGGCAATTAGGTGGAACTGTAAAATGATGTTACATACATACCATCACGCCTTTTTCCTAACGGGGTAGGCAGAGACCACATCTTTCCACTTGCTACGGTCCTGACACACCTCTTGCGCTTCTTCCACTCTTATTAATCCTTTCTTAAATGCTCGTCGATTATGGGTACTCCTGACCTGACCTTTTCTGAGCCCGTCTTGGACTTGTCCTAAGTACGACCGTCTAGGCTTTCCCCTTCCAACAGCTCCATCCACCCTCGCCTTGTAATTTTGTTTCGTTAATCGCCTTACATCCATCCTTTCCATATGCCTAAACCATCTTAGCATTCCCATCTCAATTTTTGTGACAACATCATCTTTCACACCACAACGCTCTCTGATTATGCTATTCCTCACCTTTTCACTTAATGTCACACCTGCCATAATTCACAATGCTCTCATTTCCACTGCATTTATCCTAGTTTCATCCTTCTTTTCGATTTTTTCTAGTTTCCTATCTTCAGGTTTAATCTTTTGTTTTTCTATGACAATAGTCTTGTGTTATTTCTTTTTCAAGTTACTTTTTTAAAAAAAATGCCATATTTATTAAATTTCATTATTTATTCGACCTTCCAGAGTTTTTAAATACAACCAGTGACTATTAATTTTACTGTACAATGGTTAACAATAATTATTTAAGCTGGAACTCAGAATTTGTCTTCTAACATAAATTGTTCAGTTGTGTTTTGGTTGTTGGTAACCATAACTTTACATTATGCGACAGACGAATCGTTTTATATTCCATTAGACAATTTTGACTTTAGAGAGTTTAAGGTCACAAAACATCCTGGGTAATCAAACATCGTTTTAAGATTGTGCAAGCACTTCGCTATCAAATCTGGCAACAAACGCTTCTTTCAAAATGAACCTTATACCACCACAATAGAAGTGTACAGATTCGGTATTGGCGTGTTTGGTACGAGTATCATACAATAAATCAAAACGTTTTAGACGCTATCCTTAATCCGTCGTCACATTGTGATTCAGTGAGTTAAGCCGATTACACACTAAGTGTTGACATTTGAATACAGAACGGCGCGTGCGCGTTTTGTCTCCGTCCGTGAATAAGTGCTTTGAGGATGAAAATATTTAGACGACAGTTCATGTTCGTTTATGTTATACAAGTAACTACAGATGTATTAATGATGTCAGTATATGATTTTGTTCTTAACGGATTTACTTCAAAAGCCAACCAACTTAGGTACTAACTGGCATTGCAACTAATAGGCATTAAGAATGTTTATGATCAGCCCCCGAATTCAGAACCAAGTTTTCGACCGATTCGCTTAAATTATTTTATTTTTTTGGATGGCGGCTTCACATATCTTTTGGACATCGAAAACAAAAGCTGGCTTTAACATTATGACAATATTGAAGCCAGGCAAGTATAATGTACTAGAATTAAAACTAGTTTACCGAATCGGTCGAATTTCGTTCGTTCTGAATCGGGGGGCAGGCAGTTAAAATAAATAAAATGTGGTAATCATTGATAATTAGTCATGATTGTGTTAAATTATCAGTTTGTTCAAATAAGCCGTTATTGCTCGAGTCTTCAAGGTTGGTTTTTATAACTATTCCTTGTATTGTATGTCATTTTGAGTTCCATTTAGGTTTACTAGAAGCGCTGTACGGAAATCCCATACAAATTCTTTACCATAGGCGCTATCTTCACTATTGTAGACAAGAAGTAAACTTATAATAGGGGTACTGGAACATACTTTGAACCACACTGTAGAGCGCATATCCCCTAGAGGACCTAGGCCATGACGTCACATCTTCATCAAATCTATTATGACTATAACCCTACTACTTGGCGAAACAACGAACCGCTTTTTTAAATCTCTCGTATCTGTATACTAGTTTGTGTCGAATTCTGGACCTAAACATATTTCAAAATGGCGCCAAAATAGCCCAATTCATTTCAGATTTCTTCTATGCCATCATCGATGAATTAAATACATACGGCAACAAAAGTACATCCCGCAGTGACAAAGACAGTAGGGCTTTGTGGCGCAACGCGCGGGCGGGACTGTGCGCATCGGCGGACAACTAAATAGGCCATGGCGTGCCTTACATGTTTTGTACAATGTTTTTGTATTAGTAATACTTAAAAAATATTTCTTTAAAATACGTTTTTAGTGCTAAATTCTAAGGAAATGTCTGCATTATGAATAATCGCACGGAAGAAGGAGATGAGAAGTAGATTAATAATCTGGTTCTAACACGATACGTTCGACTCGCTTTAGTCCCTAGGATCAGGTCGAATTTTTCCAGTTTCTATTTTTGTGTAGGAAATAGTGCATTGATAAAAGATGAAAATAAAAATTCACCTACGATTACACTGAAAAAGAAATAAACACAAGACTATTGTCAAAGAAAAACAATAGATCAAACCTGATGATACGAAACCAGAAAAATATAATTATATATATTTATAATTTCGGACCTTGATCATGTTTCGGTAGCTCAAGAGATAGAGCAGCCACGCGGATTATTGGAGACGCGGGTGAAATTCCCGCTCGAGAGTATCAAGGTCAGAAATTATAATTCTTCAAGTTTTCTAACTTACGAAGAAAATAAGCATTGTAAAATGCTTAAATACTCAATCAAAGTAGTATTAACAAACCATGAGAAAAAGATAGTTTAAATTGCCAAACTTATGAAGTAAATGGCAGTAGGCACTAGTCATTATCTTAAATTATCTAAACATAACACATGCCCGTTACATTCTAAACTAAGCAAAATTTCGTAATCTATACTATCTTTATTAACATTATAAAGAGGAATAATTTGATTATTTGAATGTATTGAATAGGCTCCGAAACCATTGGACCGATTTTAAAAATCCTTTTATCAGTAAGTGACTTTCTGACTTAGCCATTTTTTATGCGACATTTGAATAGAATAAATAGTATACACGGGCGTAGTTGCTGACGGACAGTTAGTAAAGATATTATCGAAATAAATACCACACTCGAACACAAAATAGAATTTGAATCAAACCAACGACACATCTACTTACAGGACCTTGAATGAGTATCGGATTTTGTATTATGTGAACCTGATATTTAACTTCCGAAAGGTATTCGTCATTGAAGTAGGATCTAAATGCGTGCATTATGCAAACTTAATTATTAGCATGCAACCACATCCAGGAATTGCTTGAAAGGAAACATTTTACAAATATTATTTGGCTTCATGTCAGCTTTTCAGCAAACATAGTAATTAGACATTAAATAGTACAATATAACCTAGCGGACACTACGACTATATTCAAAGTCGATGGCACGCTGGAACTGACCATCATATTAAATGGGGTATGTAATATACTGTTCCCCTTTTGTTAGTATACACACCGTTGTTGTGCTATTATTACCTCTGTATTCTGTTCCCTAAAGGCCTGTTCAAACCTGAGCGGTATTCGGTGCCGCTGTGGGTAGCGATGTACAATACCGCGCGGGTTTCGCTCAGGTCTTTAGTATCAAGTTCCGCGCCAAAATAAACCGCTACCCACAACGGCGGCTTTTTTTTGGCGGTAGTTGTTAAAATAAGTAACACATAGGCTCTTAAATTAATTCTTTATTTAAATAGATTTCTAAAGTTTTTCAGGCTATTTTTATACTAAAATAACCTTAAACCGTGCAAGTGATAAGGTAAAGAGAAGGAAACACAATCCAATGAACATTTAGTTAGCTTAAAGCACATACCTGCTGGCAGGCACTACACAGTTTGGCACTATGAACAACTTGGAGCAGATTGTGGAGTCCCTTGAAGCTAAGTTGACCAAACGCATGGAGGAATTTGAAGCCCAAATAAATCCATCCTTATCCGCTTCGACAGTCATCGACATTACCCAGTTGGGTAAGGAATTTCAAGCCTTTAAAAGTTCTGTTTGGTTTGTCATAAGTTTACTACGGCAACAGATTGCTGAAGTCGCTCAATCCATTGACACGACAGAGATGCGACACAGGAGGAAGTTTCTTGTCTTTGGTGGCTTTCCAGAGTCAACTGGTGAAAATATCACAGGCACCGTCCTTGATCTCCTACAGGGAAGACTTCAGATGCGGGACATCGACTCCGCAAGTCTCAAATCTTGTTTCAGACTGGGTTCATTCAGAGAAGGTCAAACAAGGTCTGTCCTTGTAAAGTTCGCAGAGGTTACTCAGAGATCAGCTGTATGGAAGAATAAGGCTTTGCTCAAGGGATCATCTGTAGTGCTGAGTGAGTTCTTGACTAAGCACCGGCAAGTTCTGTTTGCAGCGGCTCGCAAGCATTTTGGCATGCGTAATGTTTGGACTCTTGATGGGAACATCAATGTCAAGCTTCCAGACGGAGTGCGTCACCGAGTTTCGACGTCTGCTGAGCTTGATGAGCTAATGGCTCTCCAAGGTGGAACATCGGACGTATCGCAGGCTGCCCCGAGCGTGCCGGCCGCCGGCTCCTCTCCCCAATTACTGGCAGCAAAGACGAAGCCATGCCTGCTAAAGGCAGCTATGGTCGGGGCGCCCCATAAAGTCAAGCGATCCACGAGAAAGTAGATATATAATTGCTGTGTTGTTTACATTTCCGATTTTTCCGGCCACTTTAAATAGGTATGTAAGGTCAAAGGTGATGTTTATGTTTTATACTTTTGTTACCCTCTAAAATTTACTTTTTGCCGAAATTACTGTCATTGTACTGTCAAAGTCAAACTGTCACGTCATGTGTGTCATGTCAGTCATGTTAGCTTTTTTAAAAAATTGTGGCATTGGACAGTCAAGCTAGTAAATGTCAATAAAAATGATTTGCTTTTTCAACCTTTCAACGAAGTTTGGACACTTGTATTTTGAGCCATGTTTAGTTTTAAGGTTCAACTTCGTCTTGGCTATGGGCATGTGTAATTTGAGCCAGTAATAATTGGCACAGTTTTGTCTTTTTTTGTGGTGGCGTTTTTTTTTTTTTTTTTCTCTTTGTAAAATGTACCATTGTGTTATTTTATATTGTTAACAGTTAGCCGGCAGGTTGAACAGAAAGCATTCACTAGTATAGTTTAGTGTGGATATCCACACCTATTTATTTATTTTTGTCTTATTAGGATTATTTATTTTATTATATTTACACATACATACTTACTTGTTACTATGATTGATGAGGAATACTTTTTCTCAGCTGGTGAATCTGATAATTCTAATTCATATTACTCTGTAGACGAGGAAGTCCAGGGGTCTGGTTCTTTGCGAGAGCAAATAAGGTCTAATTTCCCAAATAGCGTAAATTTGAACGTCTGCCATATTAATGCGCAGAGCATACCGTCTTCGCATTCAGAACTTCTGGATGTGTTTTCGGACAGCAATATTCATGCGATTCTGGTCTCCGAAACCATGCTTAAACCTCATCTGGCCTCTACCAGCTACAGTCTTCCGGGCTTTATACTGATTAGAAATGATCGGGTCGGTAAGGGTGGTGGAGGTGTAGCAATATACCTAAGAAGCGATATTCCCTATGTCAATATAGCCAATTCTGATCCAGTTTATTCTCAATCTATGGAATTTATTCTTATTGAGATTAATGTTAAAGGTTCCAAAGCCCTTTTAGGGGTCGTCTATTCCCCTCCGAAGGTCGATTTTTTAAACAACCTAGAGGTAATTCTAGAGTCCCATTGTTCTCTTTATAAACATACCATTATCATGGGCGATTTTAATGTCAACCTCTTAGTTAACTCAAGTCGTTCCTCAAAGTTACGCTCCATCGCAGACTCAGTAAACTTGGCTATACTCCCTCTTAATCCAACTCACCACAACATTGACACGGATGATACATGGATCGATCTCATTTGGACGTCTTCTCCTGAGTACGTTGTTAAACATGGGCAACTTGCAGCTCCAGGTTTTTCACATCATGACCTAATATTTGCGTCGTATAAGATCAAGCCGCCAAAGCACCGACCGGAGATCGTGCAGTTGCGAAACTTCTCAAAACTGAATGTTGACAAACTGCATCAGGACGCAGCAAGTCATGATTGGTCTGCGGTGGTGTCGGCTTCTGCAGTGGATGACAAAATTTCTGTTCTCAATCAACTTATTCTAAAACTGTATGATGCCCATGCCCCGCTGAGATCGGTCAAACTGAAACGTCCTCCGGCCCCTTGGATTACTGATAAAGTAAGAATGGCCATGACCAGAAGAGATCGCGCGTTCCGTAGATTTAAGCGCAACCGGTCTGATGAGAGTTGGCTTTTGTTCAAAAAGGCAAGGAATCGCTGCAATCAGATGGTGAGAGCTGCGAAGAGGCGTCATTTTCACGATAACCTGGTCCAGTCTTCTCCGGCGAATACCTGGAAATTTCTCAATTCTCTCGGTTTCGGTAAATGTTCAGGCTCTGTTGAAAACTGTACTATCCCTCTTAACGATTTGAACGTCCACTTCTCCAGTTCTTCTTGTATGGATGAATCTGTTAAAAGAAAAACAATCTTTGATATTTCCCAAATTCCGTTTGCTTTTACTGAACCTTTTCGATTCTCTCCGGTCTCCAATGACGAAATCTTAAAAATTTTCAATTCCATCAAATCCAATGCTTCCGGCTGTGATCAGATCACCCGGAATATGCTGACTCCAATTCTCAATTTTGTAATACCTTTTATCACTCATATCGTCAACTTTTCGCTGGAGTCTGGCAATTTTCCATGCGTTTGGCGTAAAGCTTTTATCCGTCCTCTTCCCAAAGTGTCCAAACCCAGCATTCCCAGTCACTTTCGCCCTATATCTATTCTCCCCTTTATCTCCAAGATACTTGAAGCCACTGTACACAAGCAGTTTTCCAAATTCGTACTTAGCAATAATCTTATCAGTAATTTTCAATCAGGATTCAGGCCAGGCCATAGTACTACCACTGCCCTCCTCAAAGTTACAGAGGATTTTGAGCTGGCTTAGAGGAATCAAAACTTACTGTTCTTGTCCTGATTGACTTCTCAAATGCATTCAATGCAGTGAACCACGATATTCTTCTTTCTATTCTTGCCCACCTGCGTGTGTCTCCATCAGCCCTGAAGTGGTTTGCGTCGTATCTTGGGGACAGGCAACAGGTTGTCCGTGTTAAACGTACATTTTCGGACTGGTGCGTCCTAAACTCTGGGGTCCCACAAGGAGGTATCCTCTCCCCGTTGCTGTTCTCTGTTTTTATTAATTTTGTCACTTTTATCTGCGCAGCTCTTATCACCTTTATGCTGACGACCTCCAGCTTTATGAACAATGTACCGCTGATAATTTCGAGCGAACTATATCTGCTCTGAATGAGGATTTAAGCCGCCTGTACGACTGGGCTAACAATTTCGGCATAGCAGTGAATCCTTCGAAGTGTCAAGCTATTATTATAGGTACTCGGCATCTTCTCGCTAGGGTAAATAATGGCGCTGACGCTTTGCTCAAATTTAATGGAACTGTTATTCCCTATTCTGAAAGTGTCAAGAACTTAGGACTATTTATAGATCGCACATTGAGCTGGGACAAACATATTACTGAAACCAGTCGTAAGGTGTCAGCTACCCTTCGAGCCCTGTACCGTTTAAAAAATTTTCTACCTTCGAGCACTAAAGTGCTTCTGGTTCAGGCGCTGGTTTTACCAATAATCGACTACGCAGACGTCTGTTGCTCAAATTTATCTCAAGGCTCACTGAACAAATTAGACCGTCTCCTCAACGGGTGTCTGCGGTTCATTTTTGGAGTACGAAAGTACGACCATATATCTCCGTATCGTAGCCAACTAAAATGGCTTACCATCCGCAAACGCAGAGAACTAAGAACGCTGTGCTCTCTTTTTAGTATCCTCAGAGACCCAAATGCTCCGGAGTACCTTAGGTGCAGATTCATGTTGAAGGGTGAAACTAGTTCCCGCAGACAGCGCCCCTGCAATATGTTCAAACTGGAAATTCCCGCGCATAGGACCAGCCACGTGGGCCATTCCTTTACTCTTACAGCCATTGGACTGTGGAATAAGCTGCCTGACGCTATAAAATTATCACAAACTAAAGCCACTTTTAAAAAATCTGCCCGTGAGCATCTGAGAAATTCTACGTAATTCCTACAGATTCCCCTCCATCATCTTCATTTCTTATGGAAAAGTGAGTATGTTATTTATATATATGTATAAATTATTTGGTATGTGTATTTATATATATAAATATATATATTATTGTTTGTTGTATTATTATTTATTTATTGATATAGGTATTAGGTATTTTTACTTAGTTAAAGGTTATTTATTGTCTTTTTTTTAATATCTTTGTTTCTTTTCTTTTCTTCTCAAACCCAGATACTAGCACCGCCAACAACATTTCTGTCCCGCCCAATGGTTGACTGGTAGAGAATGCTTTTAGCATTAAGTCCGCCTTTTGTACTATTTTGTGCATTAAAGATTAAATAAATGAATAAATAACGGCAGCGAATACCGCTCAGGCCTTTATAGTTCCATGAATACAGGTAGATTATTGTTTGTGTTGTGACAACTATGAAAAAAGCAGCTGAGCCAGTTTTATAAGCAATCTAAATGACGTAAGTAGTAAAAAAGTAAAAGACCGCTACGCCAAGCACAACTTTTGCAATTTTTTTAATTAAATAATTGTAAATATGCGCCAGAAAACACATCTCTCTCCTGTGTTACGAGGCACCACACAAGAAAATAAAGCCGGAGCCAGGACCGTCTCCCAGCACAATCAAACCGGAGTCAATTCAGAAAAGCGACCGTTAATCGAACCCGGGACACTACGGAAATCAATGCGAGAAACCATGCGCACCACGTCAGTCGTGTCGTCGACTTATTGAAATACCTAACGCATACGGAGCTTCTGAATAAACACAAAACAGCTGGTGGCCCAGGAAAGTTTCCTTACCACCAAGAAATGACGAACAGTGGTGCCAGATTCTAAAATCAAGAGTACTTAGAAATAACTTGGCTAATTTGATTTGCAAAACAACGTCTTTATAAAGAAGTGAGTCTTACAAACCTGCCCACACGCGCTAATAAGATTTAGTAGCTAACTAACCAGAGGCTAATAGTAACAAGTAACTGTATGGTAGAACCTCGTAATTTAACGGAGACGCCTCTTCACAGTCATTACTGTCTTCGGTGATGTCGACTAGACATTGAAAGACTGATTGATGTTGCTCCAATATACGAGCAAAAACATTGGGCTGAATCTCACACTTACCGTAGGCAGCAATTTCCTCTCTACCGAGTTATTTTTTGGGTTTCAAGAAAACCGCAAATCGACAGCGATTATTGCTTTTTAAAATAATAATCCCCATCATCATTGGCTGGTGAGCTGTCAAATAGCGAGCGACTAGCAATCGAGACGCATTGCAAGCTGAACCGAAGCGTTTACATGGTTTATAACATTTTTTTAAAAAGTTAGTTAAATTTTTCCGCGTCCAATAGCCAAGTCAAGATTAAAGCCTAAAGAGTGGCAAGTGAATTAATATAATAGTATTCCGAGTCATGGATTCAGCTGACACTGATGGCTTTTATTCTGAATTAAACACAAAAACGATACAGCGATGGCAAAGTAGCGGTGCTGGGAGTCGCACGGCAGTACGGTGAAGAATTGGACACGCTCCTTATGTCAACGGAGTCTTGCACGCTTGGATTACTGGGCGACGGGGAGACCGAGGTCAAAGGCGCATAATATATTTTTATATGCAGACGCGTTCACATCAACCTTTACAAAACCATTGCAAAATGGGTCTTATGCTCAAGGTGGTCATAGTAGGAAACAAACAACACCACCATTTATCTTTATTAATTCAATACAGCCCAAACTACTGGAAATAGATAAAAAACAGTTGGAAGTTGACTAGGAATAACCAGCGGGCTAAGATGCGCGCCTCACGAGAAGACAAAAAATCCTCCAACCAAATTAAGTGGTTTCTTGATTTTGTCGACAAAAACGAGGAATGGCGAAATTTTATTGGAGGATTTTTTTGTCTACTCTTCTCGTGAGGCGCGCATCTTAGCCCCGCTGGTTAAGGAATTCTCGTTTGGAATCCTACTTTGCCAAGTGTGGTAGGTGGAAAGTTTTATAACCAGGACTCTGACTTGGTTTGTAGTATACAAATAGCAACCATGATGTGCATTAGATTACTGAATACAAATAACGAACATACCTATACATATTTATTAGGTGCTGATGATTTTTGATCTTGTACGAAATAGTACGAATGGCATAATTTTTTTTTATATTTCGAAAATTTAATCACAGGGTACCAATATTGCCCACGTTCCCTTAGAGGCTACCGTAACGTATACTTCAGGAAAGGAATGAATTCATTACACTGTATGTTTGTTTTAAATTTAGGTTACACTTAAACTAAGAGTGTCTGGTCGGTATACACCAAATGCCAAGTGTTAATTACAGAGTTTACGTCTCTATACTCATTGTAAGATATTTCTAGCAGTAATATCATGATCTAACTGAAAATCGTATGTTTTGTGTGTCTGTGTGTGTGTTCTTTTTATTTTTATGCGAATAGAAGTATCAATGGAGAGGCTATAATTTGTAAACGTTTTTATACTTTCCGATACGTCGATCAAAGTTGAAATGCTAATAATCTTTATAAAAGATTTACTTAAATAATATAGGCCATCTCTCAAATGTCGGTAAAAGAGCTAACTTTTAACGTTTGAGGTATACAAACCAGTCAATAAAAAAACCTCAATCTACAGACAAAGTCACGAGCGAAAGATATCTAATTATTTTTACAAAAAGCAAGTCACACCTAAACAGTTTACATTTGTAACAGTACAAATTGTCTAACAACGGCCAGGTTTGAGTCACAGGTGAATATTTGCAGAAGTTTTTGCATACTTCTATTTATTTGACGCATGAAAATGTGGCAAAAAATCGTTACGCTTAACATGAAGGTTCTGTAGCAATTTTTTGTTAAACTGTGCAATGGCTATGATTAAAAAAATACTAGCAGTATCCATAGGTATTAGTCTAAAAGTTCCATAAGAAAGAAGCCAGCCCATTAGGGAGGTCACATTTACTAGTATAATTATTATTAATATATATTATACATATATTGCTAAATGCATTTATTAATGATAGAGAACAATTATTTTAAAAAATATAACACTTTTTGCCCTAGGTTTTCTAGAGCCCGTTGACTGGATAGGTGCCTGCAATTATTTTGACTGTGGCGAATTATCAATTAATTAAAATAAAATGTATCATAATAATTTTATTTGCAGGCTTTCTGATATAACAGATACAACCATAAACGTCCCACTGCTGGGCACAGGCCTCCCCTCAACTATGAGGTGGTACGAGCCATACTCCAACACGCGGGCTCAGTGGGAATTGTTGGAGAGGTGAAGGCCAGTGATAAACCTTACCGTCAGATGATATCAAGCCGCCTTTTTAGGCCTCTGACTATGCTTTACGACTGCTATCTTGCGACGTCAGCCGGGACCTACTGTTTAACGTGCTTTCCGAAGCACGGAGATGCCCGAAAAATATATCACTTAATTTCGGTCGGGATGGTCACCCATCCATAACCCGACCTGACTGGCGTTGCTTAACATCGGATCGTTGCCGATCCGCTGCCGTTACTTAGCCACGGGCACCTCTCTTTCTGATATAAAATCATTTATATTCTAAAAGTGTTTTGAAAAAAATATGTTTTTTCTCACTAAACTTATTACGATTCATTGTAAGGCTTACTTATGAAGAAAACAGAACCTTAAAAATATAAATATGCCACTGACCTTCTAGACAAATAGAAAATGTCGATGACCGAAATATTCAAAATTACTTGCAACGTTCTGTCAAAGGTAAATTGTCATACATTTGAAGGCTTTTTGTTACTAAACTATTTACTTTAACAGTGATCTAATTTTATAACTCATATTTGTGATTGTTAGTAACATCTGTGTAAATGATTTAATAGGTTGTCCTCAATTTGGTGACAACTAATTTAAAATTGTATGGGCTCTTCAGGATTTGGGAACACCTGGGCCTAACGTTAAATGTCCAGTACGTCTACGAGCTGCCACTTTAAATTTACGTTATGGTTCGCATAAAAAAATATCGAGTTAGTCTTCAAGGGCAAGGGCTCGGTGCAGAAGTGCAGCAATTATCGCGGCATAAAGGTGATGTCCCACACCATGAAGCTCCTCGAGCGCATTGTGAACTCTCGGATTCGACAGGAGTGTCAGTATGGACCCCGTATTTGCCTTGAGAACGCTCATGGAGAGATACAGACTGAAGAATACACCTCTGCATCTCCTTTTCTTAGTCAAGCAGAAGGCCTTCGACTGTGTCCCTCGTGATATGATCGGCTGGGCGCTGCGGTCCAGGGCCGTCCCCGAAGTCTTTATTGACATTATTTGGAACATGTACCACGATTCCAGTTCCTTAGTCAGGACTGCGGTTGGTGACACGCTTCCCTTCCCTATCACCGTTGGAGTACAACAAGGCTCCGTGCTTATCCCGTTTTTGTTCAGCGTAATATCAGACGTTATGTCAAACAGCATCCGAAACCACCACAAGCAACCACCCAGGTTGCTCATGTATACTGATGATATTGCACTAGCAAATTCGGGCAGGGGACGGCTGGTACAGCGAGTAAATAAGTTGAAAAATTCACTTGAAAACGGTGGTCTGAAACTTGATGTGGCAAAGAAGGAGTACATGGCCTGCAACACCACAAATTCCCAGTCCATTCGTATAGGCGTTGACGTGGTCAAACGCACGGACCGTG
Organism: Udea olivalis; assembly: GCA_947369235.1. Lineage (NCBI taxonomy): Eukaryota > Metazoa > Arthropoda > Insecta > Lepidoptera > Crambidae > Udea > Udea olivalis. Next base: position 11,740,788 of record OX376359.1, read on the forward strand.
TCCAATACCTGCGATCTGTGTTAAGCGCGTCCGGGAACATCGACAGCGACGTCAGAGCCCGAATTTCCGCGGCTTGGGCCTAATGGCGTGAGGTGACTGGTGTCATTTGTGACCCCAAAACGCCGATCACAGCAGGTCAGGCAGGCAGGTATATAAAACCATCATTAGGCCTGTTCTTTTATTTGGCAGTGAAACATGGCCGTTTACTAGAGCGACACAAGCAGGAGCTGCGCGTCACGGAAATGAAGATGCTGCAGTGTATGTGTGAGCCTTCGTGTTCGTGACATCGCAGACAAGCTGCAGGAGTGCCGCCTTCGTTGGTATGCACATGTCTCACGGAGATCGGCCAACTATACGTGGGCAACAAATGTCTGGCCATGCCGCCCCCACCAGGTACCAGTAGAAGAGGTCGACCCAAGAAGCGATGGCTTGACGTCGTCAAGGGTGACATGCGTGTCAACAGAATCACCACTGAGGATGCACAAGACCGCGCGAAGTGGCACAAGAAAATAAGAAAGGCGGACCCTGGGACCACACACACTAGTGTGGGTTCACAACCGTGATACGGATGATGATGATGATGATGATGTTCGCGAAAAAAAAATGTATTGGGATTTGACATTGTTTTGTCATGTCATGTCAAATCCCAATCCATTTTTTTTACGCGAACGATAACGTAAATTTAAAGTGGTAACTTGTGGTAGACGTACAGTGTGTAAAAATGTACATAACTTTCATAGAATACATTTATGTAGAGCGTACCTAGAAATTGCTTTAGTATGGGGTCCAATTTATCAATAGATAGTTTACTAATGGTCTTAAAAGCTGTGACATCATCCGCAAAAAGATTACGTATCTTGTATTTTTTTTATTGGTTGGACCCTGGTCGGATCTAGCAATATTTACTCTATACCTACCTAACATGACAAGAAGCAAAGCGGAATCGTTGAAAGCAATAAAATAATGATATTCGCACGCCCCACTGGTCGCGGCTATTTCATCCGGCATGTGACGTTCAATATAATACAGATCGGCCACACGTCGCTGCTTCTTCCTTATTGACATGATGTCAACAAGACTGTACGTTTACTGGCTAAATATACCTAAAACGGCTAGACTAACCCTTATTCATAAAAGTTAAAACAGGCCTATATCACTGTTTTCACCATGGTGAAGTGGTCTTGAAGCACTCTTTAAGTTTTTATGAATAAGAGGATAAGTCTCATTCTTAGATTTCTTCATCGTGTACTAAAGCATCTGTTTGTAACTTAAATAAACATCGAGCAAACGAAAACGAAGTTATCATACATACTACGTGATAACTCAGTTTTAGTATATTAGGTATATCATTTACGTAATTGATCATACTTAATGTTATTTGACACTGTTAGATCTGAACAAAACACACAAAATTGTTACATTTCTGATCGAACTTTTTACTAAGCTTTTACATCTGATTGTATGGCGATCAAAAATATATTTATTTAAAGAAAGTGGTTAAATATGGTTATAAACTCAACGTTTAAAAACAAAAGAAATGAGTTAAGGACTCAGAATAACGAGACTGCATCCACGAAATAATTTCAGAATACAAAACTCATTCACCAATACCGTACGGTATGTAGAAATGGTTAAACATTCGTATTTTCTTGGAAAACTCGACGCAGTATGACCTATTTTATCTACGCATACCACATTCTGATTGCTGTTTGTATCCGCTAATACGTTGCCAGAATTAAAAAAATATGATAACGTAGCCGCTACCTAGATATCTGTATAAATAGTGAATATATCAAAAATATCACCCTGTTTAGGAAATTCGCTTTTACACGCGTCTTCACGTAAACAAGTTTTTTTTACACTGATAACGTATTTTATTCTCACATAAAAAATCATATATGTCCTTTCTCAAGCTTTCATCAACCTCTCTAAGACATCTACAATTGGTTCAGTGGTTTTAGCATGAAAACGTTACGAACGAACAGAGTCACTTTCGGTTTTAAAATATTAAAATGGACTTGCTATCATTTTAAGAGCGTCGTGGCCTAGTGGTGAAGCACTCCAACTCGGATCGCGGATCGTGTAGTCCCGAGTGCAAATTTGACCAGAACCAAAATCTTTCTGTTCATTGTTTAATTTCCGACCTCCCCGGTGATGGAACACATCGATAAAAAACCAAATCAACCCGGATAGCGGCGGAAGGCTCACCACCTACCACGTTGGGTTCTAATGCCATTAGTGAAAAGTGGGCTTCTGAGTGTTCCGTTCACCATGACGGCAACAGTCACTTGCCTCTGACTACCCAGTTTGGGATAAAGTCGTGATGGTATGTTATTTTGGCCAGAGTCAGGTGCTTGCCAATTTTCCTGTTTAAATTTTTATGAATAGGAATTAACTTGTGATTTTATTGTTGTTTATGAATTGCCGATTAAGTTTTATTCAATATCAATTGCGAAAACAAATCAAAGCCTAGCGAACGTTGCAGGCGTAAACCTATGCCGAAATACTGGCATCGGGATAGTAGGTCCTGTGCTCTCTCAATGGGAACATTTGTCTGTAACGTAATATCCAAGACAAGATTTTGAACATTAACACCTCAGTGACTGGGGAGCTGATGTAAGCGAAGATTCGTTTTGGGCATGATGATGTGAGGAGCAAGTTGGATCAGTTGTTCTGACAATGTCAGGTGAAGCAGTCGTGGTGCTCTGAGTGCAGCAATAATAAATATATAAATATTTAGTACAAATTACACCAGGAGCAACTGACCCCAAACGAAGCAGTTCTATGTACTATGGGTTTCAAAGACCCTAGTTCCCTACGTGTCTTTGAAACACTATTCTGCGAGTTTTGTTACATCGATGACTTACCTTTCAAAAGAACGTTCTCGGTGTGGGAGAGTCTTAAACCTTATCGTGTTTTGAATTTGTTTCGATATTTCTAAAATGTTGCTCGACATTTTTGGAGCAGCCCACCCACATTGCGCGCAAGATATTGGCACAAAACTGACCTTAAAAGGATATTACGAAGTTTTATTGTTATTATTATATTTATTTGCTTCGGAGTAGAGCTGGCACGAGCTGCTTTATGAAGCTGTTCGTTTTATGTTAATTTATGTAAACGTTTCGTGTACCATGTCCATAATTGACTCTACTCTATCTTCGCCAGTCGATTAAATTTTATGTTTATGGATTCAATCTACATGAAAAAGACGATACAGTTATAGATTTAAGTGTGTTACTAAATCACAGATGAAGTATGGAAAGAGAATAATTTAGTGGGCGAATGTTTTGCAAACGTAACTTATAATTCTTCAAAATAACGCACACCATGGTTTTGGTTATTCGTTTGTGAATAATAAGATTAGCAATGAAATGAAAACGGCTTCAGGAAAAATAAGGGATTGATTGTATGCAAAATGATCCTTAAAGCGTTAGTGACCATTTTGCTAGGGTTACCATTTACCCTTTATGGTAATTTTCTAACTGCTATTTCACTCTTGATATGTGACTGCCTGTACCTGCTAACGATATCTTTATTCCCTATTTGAACGCTTAATTTCCTGAGCTGCATTTCAAAGCGCTAACTAAACCGTTAATATACTGTATTAGAAACCAATAAATTCCTAAGTATGACATCAACGCCCAAAAATACCCGTCATGGTTGTATTGAACTACAAAAGGATTAACTAACACCAATATATGAGTTTCCGGCTCATACAAAACCCTTTATGTTATTTGTGTTAAGAATGGTAAGTAGAAAGTGCTCACACTCATCCTATGGTTATTAAACAAGACTGTTTACCAAATTAACACTTTTTTCTTATTCAGAACTTAGTGGAAGAGTTCATGTCATGTGCAGCAAGAAGATATTTGTTAGGTTAGCACGATTATTTTTGTTTTATAAATAATATTATAAAGAGGAAACATTTGATTGTTTTTTTATATTGAATGGGCTCCGAAACGACTAAATTTATTGATAAGTAAAAACATTTTCCACTCATTAATAAATGATATTAAACGTTTCACCTCATTTGTGACGGTTTTCGTGTAAGTGTGAACACTTTTCGGAAATTAAGAGTGCGCTTTAAGAAATTGGTCAAAGTCGATTGAGATTCCATTGTTCGGTGTCAAAAACTTTTTTTTTACTGGATGAGAGTTTTTTTCTTTATTAATATGGATACGGAGCAAAAATGAGCTAGAACTCAATAAAACTGTAAACACACTTTGCCCTACCTGATGGTTTTGAAATCCTTGGTTGAAATTTTGGGCCGAGCACTGTTACCATTGTGAGTTGAGTAAACTAGTTGATTTATTTACTAATAAAATAAAGAGGAAAGATTTGATTGTTTGTTTGTTTATTTGTATTGAATAGACTCCGAAACTACTTGACCGATTTTAAAAACTCTTTCACCAATATAAAGCTACATAATCAGGGAGTGACATAGGGTGTATTTTTTATTTTTGGCTATATTTTGACTTGAATGCGAGCGCTAAACAGCTATATAAAATAAATGAATTAACTCTTTTCAACATCTTGCATATCCCCATCCATCGCGTACTCGTGAGTTAACTCGGTGTTATCATGGAGCCATTAATCAAGCCTCGCGCTTAGCGTTAATAATTTATGATTAGTAATTATAATTAGTAATTTTATCACCTTTACAACTCGGCGTATGCGCATCGACACTCATTCACGCGTCTCATTTAATAAGTTTGTTATAACCTATCTGGAACCTAATGATTGGTATATTTTTCTATGTATAAATTAATAATCCATACAGATAATAAAATGGTAACCCCAAACAATTTTGGTGGTAAATATGTACGATGCTGTGATGTGTGGTGATGACCATGTTGCTATTGATTATCATCAATAGCAACATGGTCATCACCACACATGATCAATCAATAGCACTTAAATTATTTTCTATCGGACTTCCGTTTCAAACTTTTAAACTATGACAACTCAGTATGATATTATATTCGACATTCGCCCAATAAAGTTCGATGATTCGACGATGCTGTGATGTGTGGTGATGACCATGTTGCTATTGATTATCATCAATAGCAACATGGTCATCAACACACATCGCAGCATCGTACATATTTACCACCAAAATTGATTATTATCAATAGCAACATGGTCATCACCACACATCACAGCATCGTCGAATATGTCAGCAATAAAAAAAAAATTTTGGTTGATAGAGCTTTATTGGGCGAATGCCGAATATAATATCATAATGAGTTGTCACAGTTTAAAAGTTTGAAACGGAAGTCCGATAGAAAATAATTTAAGTGCTGATTGCTGCTAAGGCTTTATCGACGTAAATCACTAGCTGAAGTTTTATCTTTTAGAAATAAGACATAATGAAACATTAACATTTCCGTTTGCAAATGATACAATGTAATAAAAAACAGTAAACCATGTTTAATACGAGTGAATATAAATGTGAAATTCGAATCACCTATTAGAAATGATATCAACCTGATGGAAAGGCCAAGGTTTTTGAGGACCAGTTGTCAGTCGTTTATTGTATTGTGTATTCATTTTGATTGTCGAGTATTTTCTAAATTGCGATTGCACTAATTGATTTTACTGTTGTCTTTTGAAGAGTTTCTTTTATCCTTCTGTCATCCCCGAAAGTAATTTCAACTCCATATTTTGATTTACTTGATATTTGTTTAAAAAAAATACGATTAGGGTCGTGTAATAGACGAGGATTATAGCGCATTATAAATAAAAAGTAACAACCAGCCTGTTTTTACGACACGATTGGCGTAGTGCGCTGGAGCACGGTTTCTCGCCTTTAATTCCGTAGTGTCCCGGGTTCGATCCCCGGTCAGGTCAATTCAGGTAATGATATTTTCTAAATTGGCCTGGGTCTGGGTGTGCTGGGAGACGCCCTTGGCTTAATTTCTTGTCTGGTACCTCGTAACACAGGGATATTTATCCCTACTTCGAGACCATGACAAGAGGTGTGTTGTCTGCCGCATATTTATTTATTATTTATTTATTTATTTGTTTTTACTAAAATATGTTAAGATAGTACAATTTTTGTGCTCTGTAAAAGTATGATTATGTTTATTTTAATCAAATAAATCTCAAGTAAAAAAGAGAAATTCACCTTTTACCATCAAAATTACAATATAATTGTTGTAGTAACTAATTCCTCATTCTGAAGTACTAGTTACTTTTACGCAAATATACTGTGACTTACTGAGGCACATAATCTGTCTTATTAGTACCTCAACGCTCCTTGTCTTGCACTAACATAAGGTATTATATCTCGACGTAGAATCATTCTAAGTTATGAAGCTAACTCTAAGCGAAAATGTTTAAATTAAATGCACGTGTCTCTTTTATTTACCGTATACTCAAACAGGAAACATTCAACATTTACGGAACTGCTGAATTTAACTATGAGATGATTATTGACAGTCGTACACCAGTTTCATATTTAGTGAATATGCCCTCATCACAGCAAGAAAATTTGTTATTATACACCTTAAACAGATACATGAAAGTTTAGTTTTAATAGTAATTCCACCAATAACATTTTCTTGTATAATATTGCCATGTGGCTCTGGCAAAAAATAATAATAAAACTGGTCATGTATGTGACTGATACGCGTGTGTTAATTCAATTTTGAACTACCAGTGGGTAAGTGAGTAAATAATTAGCCTATACACTGTCCCACTGCTGGGCAAAGGCCACCATCATTGAAATCAAGTCATCGCTACAATTGATGGGTATTGGCTTAATCACCACGCTTGCCTTAATATTGTTATAACTCAAAAGAGCTTCGTCGCAGGGTTTTCCCTGCAAGTACATACGAGGTTTTTACTTGTACCTACGTTCAGCATAGTCATCATCATCCGTGCGGTCTATCCCGGTTGTGAACCGACACTGGTGTGTGGGGTCCCAGCGTCCGCTACCGTGCAGCATAGTGAGTTTGGTTTATTTATAGGAGACAGACAGATCAATGAAATCTATTGCCAAATCCGTAACAATAATGCGTCACTTGACAAATAGCTACCGTTTGTAGTCCTATTACAATAATGGGTTTAGGTAATTGATTACATTTCCTGTGCATTTGGAGGACGTCCAACATGGCAAATCGTTTTAACTACGAGTTACGAGAGTACCAATTGATTTTGGTGTAGCCCAACAGATAAGTGAGTAAAAGTGCCAGCGGTGGAAAAAATAAAGACCGTCGGGGCAGTTAAATGCTGTCAGCAGATTCAATTGTTTTAGAATCTATGGGGAAGACTTATTTTCAGCAGTGATGGAAACGGGAAGTTCAGGAATGGATGCCATTAAATGGCCAACGCGATGTAACCTCATTGCGTAGGTTGTCCTTCGAAAAAGTGGACGGACCATCATTGATTATAAACATATTACTTTCGATAACGGCAGCAACAGGCCTTTTACTGCCGGTGAATCTTCAAACTATTAGGAAAGGCCATATTGGTGTGTTTCACACAAATAATGATGTTTGGCCAATTTTTTTTTATTGAGTTGAGAGCCTTCCGCTCACCCACTTGTCTGGTGAAACTGTGAAAGCCATGAGCCGCTAATAGTATATAGGTATTTTAAAATAAAGGGCTAATTTGTTTATCGATCCTTTTTGCCCCGTTTCTGTTGTTGCCATTTTCGCGCTAAGTCTGAAAATTATATTCAGATTCCAAAATGCAAAAATAGTAAGCAGGAACAGTTACGAAATCCCAACATAAACAAAGTAAATGAACTAAGACATGTCCACAGGGGCGGCGACAAGACATGTTTGCCTGCCTTAAGTGCCCGATATACGGTGCGATTAATCGTTACGATCCGTCATTTCAGTACGTCTACCACGAGTTGTCAATTTAAATTTACGTTATCGTTCGCGTTAAAAATTGTATTGGGATTTGACATTGTCATGTCATGTTATGTCAAATCCCAATACAATTTTTTACGCGAACGATAACGTAAATTTAAAGTGGCAACTCGTGGTAGACGTTCAGATCGTTTGCAACGAAGAATCATTTAGTATATGTCCAGATCGTGAACGATTTCAGTAAGAAGACAGTAAACGATTCGACGATGCGATAGAGCTGATACGACGGATCGTAACGATCAATCGTACCGTATATGCGGCCCCTTACAACAACAACACTAATAAATAATATCAAACAAGCATTATGACATCCCTCAACAGATATTTCTCTTAGGAACTGGTAAAGTGGTAATGGAAAGGTATGGGTACTAAGTGTTACCATATTTTCTTATTTTCCGGACAAGTGTTGTGAAACAATTAGTTTGTTTGAATGGGTGTTTTGATCCTAATACCTATATCAATGCAAAAATTACCCACTAAACTACTGAGATCAATTCTTTAGGATAATAAACTCAGGTTTTCAAAATACAGCGATTGTTTTTTCTGGTGTTTTTTCTAACTTTCTGAATCAAGACGAAAAATTGAGAAGCACAACTGACCAGTTGATCTGATTGGAAAAGTGTTAGACACACATACCTAAACCATTATAGTTCTAAAATAAACATTTAACGAAATTATTAAGGACAATTAGTTTAGTACAAAACCATTTAAACCACTCTACTATGTTTACTTCGCGTGTTCCTTTCGATTTATTGTAGATTCTTGGACCCTACGTTGATTCCTTGGCGACCTTAATTAATTCCGATGTTATACTAACTGACTGACTGTTCATGTTAGCCAAGGCCTTGTATTACTTGCCAGTAGGATGAGAGCTACCAAAGCTTATTACACTGTTCAAAAACTTCATCGTCTTTTAACGATGAGAAGAAAAAAATAACACATCACGTCCGAGCAGGACGTGATGTGTTATTTTTTTCTTCCTTCTGGACTTTGCGAAGTGATCCCGAGAAAACTATGAGAAGTGTTTTTCGACACATCGTTTTTATTTTTGTGCACTTGTATGAGTGGAACCATGTGGAAACTTCATCCGTTCTAAGATTAACTGCCAAGCAGTGCATCTTCTTGTCGTAGGTGGTTCAGGTTTTTTTCGGTGCCGCGCTAAAGATGACTAACGTCAGCTACCAATAATTAGGAAGACCTGATTCCAGAAAATATGATTCTAACAATGGACCATATAAACCCAAGCTCAAAGCGTACTGCAGTAGAAAAGAAAAAAAAACCCTGTGCGTAAGAAACGGGACTGCGGACGGATGTCCTTATTTTAGCGATTACCTATGATATCGGGGCCTAATTCTTCTATTGCAATAAAAAAAACCCGGTAATATCTTCCACCTTGCAACACCAAGCGACACTGTGACCGGAATCACCAGCACCCGGATCGCCCACGAGCGCCGGCCATTCATAAACAAGACCACGCAATTACACAATTTAGATTAACACTAATGGTGTGCGGAATTAAAACATGTTCAGTTTCGAAAGATTAAAGATAAAATTGACGGGAGTACCGCTTTGGAATGGAGCTGCTATGACTCAGAGCGATTGGCACAGGTTGCAGGTTGGAGTTGTCTGAACTGAAATGCTTTTGGGGAAGTTTAAGCAATATAGAGCGAGATTTGATTTCTCTAAACAGGGAATGCGATTGTGAACAATGTGTGGTGTTCGCGTAAATATAAGAAAACAGGGAATGTGATTCTTGAGGTGCCTAAAAATTTTCGACTCGATTTTACTTGTTCTTAAAGTCCGTCTGTTTGTATGAAGATGCGACGCTAGTGCGACGATAGACCGCAACACATCCAATCGTTTTCTCTCGACACAGACACAAAATAAAGTTTTTTTTTTGTAGGGACGCCTTGGCCTCCTTGGCGCCTCGATGGCCTTAGCAGCTTCACCGGTCTGTAGGGTGAGCGCAGAAGGCTCTCAACCCTAATATGTATAATAGCACTCTAAGGGCCCCCTTGTGGGGTAGAACCTCGACTCAGAGCGTTACTTGAGGATAATCTGACATTTTGGGGAGAGAATCTACCCGGCACGTGCCGGTATCTAGAAAACGAATTCAAAGGAAGACGCGACGCAGGCCCGCGCCGGCGCGGACGGAAGCTCGGTTGTATGTGTGTGGAATGCGCGGTCAGTCACAAATACCGCGATACCTGTGAGCCGGTATCGCGGTATTTGAGACACAGATGAGCAAAAAATTATAATTTTGTCTATGAATAACTTTGCTTAGAATAATAAATGAGAAGTATGTACTCTCGGTTTGTTATTAAGTACTTCTTTTCTGTCGATTTTTCTTTATTGTGCATATCTAGTTCCCACGCCTTACTCGTATTAACTAGAGAATCAGATGCCAATATAACGCAGTGACACTTTTTGCACATTTACCGGCATGATATTAAATTACACATTTTTTTTGTTCGTATGTTTCAATTGACACCGTGGTGTTGTTAACACAATAATGATAAAAAAAACGAACTAACGAGTTAATATTACAATGCAGTGTAAACTATTAAACTTAACATAAAACCTACCTACTTCAATCTTGTTAGGTTCAACCATTCACAAGAATGATCAAAGAACAATCCGCTCACTATCAACCCTTAATGTTTATTTATGATTTACTTATCTTAATTTATAGAAACGCGATTTCGAACCTAAACAATAAAACCGAATTAATTTGTTATTTCATTTGTGCTACGATTGCGGCTTATTACCGACATGAATTATATTTATGACCGTATGATGCCTTATGAATTCATTTATAAGTAGTGGAGCTATAAAATAAATCACGTTAACAGCAACTTGGGGCGTCGGTTGACAGTCGAGGATCTATGTTTACAATGCCGTAGGATTTTACAACGGTACGGTCGTATTGTAAATCATATTAAGAGGACACAGCGCGTTCGAGAGAATTGAAAAATAGGTATTTGTCAAATCTATTGCTGTCTTTTACAAACCTCGAGCGCCCGCAAAGTGCGATGAAGACAGATGCAAATCGGACCGAAACTATCTGTCAAAAGTACACAAAATCGACGTTTCGTAGTCCCCTAATCCCTTCTAGCTAAATTGGCTGATTTAGTTACTTTTCCGATTTAAAAATAAGGAAGGACTGTGGACGTGTTCCTATGTTTTTCTTTTTTTGGAATAAACTAGTCAAATTAGTTTTCTGGATGTTTGAACACAGTGGAAAATCTGGCCATTTTTTTCGATTTTTGAAGGTTCATATCTCTTTTAGAAATTAGTTTATTGAAAAAAATAAAACATAGGGACATGCCAATAGTGACAATAGATTTTTGAGTAAAAATTATTAATCTACTATCAAAATACAGGGAGGAAACAGGGGACTACGTTTGTATGAAAAAACGGCGCTTCTGTATCCTCTTAAGTCCATATAATAGAAAGTCCTTTATCGGTACTCAGAGGAATTTAACTATTTTAAAACTGAATACCTTTTGCGTTTATTGTGAGATTATGAAAATTAAGGTGTCAAATTATCTCAACAAACAGGTTCACAATGAAATATAATAATGCAATATTAATGCTAACACAATCCTGATGGATTATGACTTTAACAACCGTTGCTTTTATGTGAACATTCTGAGTGAAGTTTTTTTCCGTGAAGGATTATATTATATTAAGTGATACTTAGTGAACAACAACAAATACAATATTTCTGGTTAGGTGAAATATTGTTGTTAATGTTTCCTTACAATATGTATGCCAAATTACCGTATTTTGAGATAACGAACTATCTAACTTCTCCCAATGCATGAAATCAAGTGTCGCTTACTTGATGGCTCATGGGTTTATGACAGATACCTACCTACGTTTTCGCAATAAAGTCGCCTAGATAGGTTTTTGAGAAGTCCTATCCTTACGTAATACCAGTAAAGTCGGAATGCGATCAGCAACTCCATTTCTCGGCTCTCAGATTACGCACATCAAGTGAGCCGATATCTTATTCGTTAAACATGCTTAGCTTTCAATCGTAATCTAAATCGGTACACATGTCGTACTTACATGGCGGGAACGTACGCGAGTGCTAAGAACACGGTCATGCTGTATCACAACAAAGTATCACTGAGTCACAACACTAGTCTTTATTTTGACTTCTAGAAGCATATTTTTTCACAGCACTGTTCTGTTTCGTCACATTTTTCCGGGGTTTCAGGACCTGTGGAAGAAAAAGATGATCTTTTAAAACTCAATTATTAGGGGTAAAGAAAGCACTGCAACTCGGATCGTGGATCGTGTGGTCCCGAGTTAAAATCTGGCCAGAACCAAAATATTTGTGTTCATTGTAACATTTCCGACGAACTCTATGGTTAGAAAAACATTGATAAAAACCAAATCAACGCGGATAACGGCGGACGGCTCACTACTTACCCGTTCGGTTCTAATACCGTTGGTGAAGAGTGGGCTTCTGAGTGTTCTGCTCACCATGACGGCAACAGTCACTTGCCAGAAGCAAGTGACTGTTGCCGTCATGGTGCCGTCACTACCCCGTTTGGGATATAGTCGTGATGGTATGAATTATTCAATGTTCGGGTAAGTCTTGATTCGCTCGTTGGCGCAATGAATAGCGGTCTTGCCTACGACGTATAAGTTTGTGGATTTGATTCCTACCCGGCACAAACAATGGTGTTTGCTCTGTAAATATGTCCTAGTACGTGTATAGTATTAGTTTCTGACACTCGAAAGTATAATCTCTGCATGGTTTGGGGTCACGAGCAGATCAAGAGACATGCAATTGTCTTTGAAATGTCAAGAATAGGTAAACCAATTTACCTTTTATTTAGTGATAAAATTATTCAATTAAAAAGGAACAAGAAAGATTAAAATGCTATTTATAATATAACGCATAGTCAAAAGTCGAGGTCAAAACACCTTCTCAGTTTGATTAACCCTATTACAAACTAAGGATCCTTTAGCAAGTCCACATGATACAGACTTTAAGGAAATAAATTTAGATATTTAAGTAAATAAAAATTGTGCTGTCAAGATGAGTGTAGCAACGGTTTATTTGTGACCACTTGCTTAAATATTTGCGATGCGTTACCTCATTTATTCGTGTATGTACACACATACATAAACATTATGGACACTCGGTTGTTACTCAAAATACATAAAAGCATGATAAATCATACACTTTACCTCAAAACTTTGATTGAAGTCCCTTCGAGTTAATTTTTGAGTAAACAAAAGAAGTGGGGATATCAGACACTATTAATAGATTTATAGCTAGCGCTCTCTCGTCGCTGATTTTGACAAATATTAAAAAAAAATTGTAAAAAAACGGTCTTTAATGGAACGCCTAATTTTTATATATTCCTAATTGTCATTAGCCCACAAACTATTAGCCCAAATTTTTTTCGCACAATAATCACATGTCCTAAACTAGTTTGACCTATTTCATTTCATTTTCAAATTCGTCATTAGGCCGAACGATGCATAATCCCTACTATTTACAAGCGCTAAATTATTATTCAAACAGTCGTACAGGCAAGCATACAATGAAATGCATGAAAGCAAGCAAGCATGCATGCATGCATCAAAGAAGGCAAGAATGCATGCATGCAAGCAAGCATGCATTTCGTTTGCCTTTTCTCCGGCGCGTGAATAACACTCTAGTGTAGGGCAGACCATATCACGGCGAAGGACCACGGCCAGTTCGGTTTAACATACTATTTTTATACATAGCCGACATTTTAGATACCTCATAAAATTTAAAAATAAATGAAATAAAATAGATTTATGTGTAGATAATCAAATGAAATTACTTATAATGATACTAATCTTGATAAAAGTAGGGTAGAAAAATTGTCATTTGTTATACCTAAAGTAACGTATGCAAATAGATTTTAGGACATTGCATATTAGGAGTTATGAAATTAGGGCTTTTAATATTTAGGCCAATAAGGTTTGGCCAAATGAAATTAGGAGCAGTAATTTTAAACCATCCAAACAGCAGCCTTAAAGAAAGCTATTCAAATCCAAGCGGAATAATTACATTAAGCTACTTTTTCACCAAAGATGTCCTATGCAACTTGCTGCGAGGATGTGCAAGCTTAGCTACGAAACTATGAGACAGTTTCCACTGATGCATTCATATGATATGCAACGAAGCGAGTAAAATGTGCTACGAAGATGTGCCGTCAAGGTAGCTGTGCGAGGAAGAAGTGCAGCTCGAGCTATACGATTTATGATAGCAGCGAAGGCACGCACAGCATGCATCCACAGCTCGCACGCATGCATGTGTCATATAACAAAACATAGCTTATTAGAACCCATCTCCCCGAGTGCTATGCTATGTGGACCAATTTAAATTTGGCATGTAGGTTCCTTGAGGACTTCAGGAGTGTAGGAAAGCAAGCCGGTGGCAGGCCTAGGAAGTCGAAACTAGTTTTATAGAAGTGTTCTTTTATCATTGACAGATCTCTTCATTTTATTTTACTCATAGTATCTAAAATCACCCGGTATAAGGAACAAATATTATTTTCCTAGCCAGCCGAATTCATCACAATCCAAATAGCCATAATAGGGAAAACCGTGGAACCGGAATCTAACCGGTCAAGAGTAAGGAAATGGACGCATTATTCAAACTGGACACTAAAGGCAAAAATAAGGAGAGCACGGAACGAGAACTATTAATTTTCTGGACCGGAGTGGCGCCAGCGGCGACAAGTGCATATTATGACGTATTCATTTGCAGAATCATGGACCAGCTAGATGGTCATAACATCAATGGTTCAAGACCGACGCGTTCGACCTAAATCCACAGGACGGTCGTAAGCGCTGTCACTGTACACTGGTAGCGTAGGGCTATTTATTGTGTAAATACTTATAAATCTATAGAAAAACAAAAAGAACTTAGATATCTGGACGACTGCTCCCCCAACTGAGGTACCGGAACTTTTAACATAGTTATTTGGCAAATTATATTATCATTACTAGCTGTTTCTCAGTGGCTTGGCTCGCGTAGACTGTCTTTCCCGTCAAATGCACTCACTGATAAGTAGCTTAATATTGGTTAAAGAATTTTAAAAATCGTTCCAGAACTTTCGGAGCCTATTCAATACAAACAAACCTCTGTATAGTATTAGTAAAGATAAGTAGGTATTTATTGTATCTTTTTATCTATGTTACAAGCAAGGCAAGCCTTTCTTCATCCGAAATGTGATTATATTTTGAACATAGGGTTCTTAAACAATATCTTCATAGAATGTAAAACAAACAATCTGGAACATCTTACAGTCTCTCTCTCTCTCTCTCTCTTACTAAGATCATATTGATACTTGTACTGGTGTCAGGTAGTGATATAAGTACATACTTTTAATAGCTCCTAAACACAAAAAAAACAAATTCCTGTTGAGGATATCATTTCACCCACAGTAAATGTTGGCTGCAGTACCTTCCGTCGGCACAGTGCCGTTCGTGTAAGTAACCCTAAGACCTATTGACGTCAACAGGTCAGTTATAGCTCAATTTCATAACTGAATCTCTATGAGGTCTATAATAATTTATTCATAATTTCAAAAGGTTTCATCTTCCTCATAAATCATTCTGTTATATCAGAACCAATAACCGCTAAACCATAAAAATGCGTTACCTTGAAATTTTCAAAGTCAAGTACACGAACATATGATTTTAGTGTACTATAAACAATTTATTCTGTGGCACGAGTATGAAAGGCAATAAAACCAATATCGAAAAAAACTAAACGTTATGTTGCCTAATAATTATCTTTGACGTACATAAATCTCATACATAGATTGTTCCAGGCTTCGATCTTCGGATTCTTATAATTTGTACGCGTGCTAGCTAGTGCACTAAAAATAGAAAAAATCTCGACAACCGCCAATGATCGATCAATTTCTGACGTAAAACAAATAACTCAGCCTATAAATCGTGCCTCTATCCGACTGAAGAACGTAGCTTCCCACACAAGCTTTGAACTATCTTCTACGCCCACAACTACACCCTTAATCCCTTTGTCATAAGATTCAAACTCTAAAACTAGTTCAAAACAAACTGTATATACTTTACCAAACTCTACTTGTAGATATTAGCATATCTACTCTAGCCGTGCCATAACTAAAACTATTTACACTAACAGATTTTTTGTTTCGTAATTCTTAGGCATTTTTATTCCTATCATGCTCTAGTTTTAAGTATGAAAATGATCATCGAGTTATGTTGCAACGGAATAACGATTACATGAAATATTAGTTCACCCCAAGTGCAAGGGATTCATATTACAGCATTACAGTCTAGTTCAAATACAGGTAGGTGAGGTGTAAGACTTATTCCATCCTCTAAGGTATTTCTTCTCACCGGCCCGGGGTCCGTTGACTCCCGAAGGTTCCGTGGCTCTAAGTAAACGAAAACTTTTTTTTCTATCTATAGTTCAATTTTAAGAAGGTTACAGAAGAGTAGACCTCGCTTCAAACATGCCTTAATCCGAACTCACTTTTCCATAGTAACATTAGTCATCTTCTTCTTATCGAATCGATTCCGGCAAGTCATATATATTTCGACCAGTACTCGGCCACGCGAACTGCATCGTCTGTGGCGCTGTAGAGGTCCTCCAGTGTGCAGGTGGAAGGGCACGCAGGACACGACAAATAGGTGTGCCATTGTTTGTGGAGAAGCTCCGCACGGGCATGAGTTGTCAGAGCTGAAACCCCATCTGGACATGTTTTCCTTGCTACGGCCGACTTGGGCCGGAGTATAGTTGTAAAAAACCCGTTAGCTACCGTTACTTAACCAAATTTATGGTTAACTACCGATAAAATGCGGTTATTAACATTATCCAACTACGACCTAGAAAAAGAGTACAGTTCTTTAAGGTAAATAATGGGCATCGACTAACTTCGTGTTCCTAAAGATGACCGACCGAAACTAGGCAACTGGATGACAGCGCTATAGTAAAATAGCGAGACGGCTATGACATTGTCATTTATTTGTTTGCGAAAAAGATGAAATTAGAAGTGTTTTTTAAAAATAATTACTTTTTTAAAATTGTTTTTGTAATGTTTTACGATTGTTTCCGAAATTCTAATGTTTTCCTAATATCCGACTTCCTGAGGGAACAGTCAATAATAGTACCACCAGCGCCATCTAGTGGTGGTATTTAACCGTAACAAGCATAAAATACGGTTAATTAACCGTTAATAACGAAAAATGCATTTTTAACCGCTCGGTTAAAATCGTTAATAACCGGCTTCGCATCTTTAGTCCGGAGTCTGTTGTTGGAGTCTAATGGCAAGAATGCTAACATTAGTAATGAAAGTATCTACTAAAATGTCCCACTGCTAGGCAAAGGACTACATCATTGAATTTGAAATTGAAACCACTCCGCCTCGGAGGCGTTACATTGTAACATGTTTCAGTTTTTACTAATTCTATTCACTATTGTTCTACAAAACTATTTGCTCACAACGTAAAAACTATAGCAAACTTAAACTACGCTAAGAATATCAACCGCGTGTCTAATTTACGTCACAAAAAGTCAATGATGATATTATATGAACTGCTCATTAAAAATAAAAAGCGTGCAGACACACTCCCAATAGTTCTGCAGTCATTGAGATTTGTACGTGATAACATGATACTAGGTACATGGAGTACTGATAAGTTGCTACCGATGTAAAAAGATAATTAACAGAAGTCGGCTCTTTGTGACTACTAAATACAGATCGTGCTTAGCAACATTTGTGTCGATGAGTGTAGGGATGCTATGTCAGGTACCTAACTACCGCCGTTATTCAAGGAAGCGTGTGCCAACTTCATTTATCGGGGAAATGTTCAGTGTATCATATTACTAAGAAAAAGCAATTCTAAGGTCCTTTTGACAGGGTCCATAGTATGTGAAGTAATGTTTTTAAACCTCGTTTTTACCCACATGAAAGGCGTTTGAGTATTTGAGATCATCAGTGAAGGAGCCAGATCATCGTGTGTTTGTCTGGTAGTGCCTTCCTGTGACGCCTACTCATAGCAGCTATGGGGAAACCAGTATAGTGTAGAAGTTGTGTATAGTATCTGTAGATCTGGTGTCTATATCTTTTTAACTCGTAGCACACAACATATTGGAAAGGCCCGAATGATAACAAGAGTCCATGTGCGGTGGTAACCGCGTCTCTTCAGGTGTTCCTCGAATTTATTTATTGGCCTTTTTAGAACTAGAATTATAGAAGCTTGATGGTTATTTTGCACTATCCATACATGACGACTCGCATTCTATAGCCAATCCAAAGTAGGTTTCCTATATCAGTTGTAGTAGCCAATATATTGGAGATGTTTACAAGCATTCCTCTTTCGGCTTCCCGGTTTTATATTCTAATTTCATTCTTATGTCCGATGTCCTAGGGATAAGATTTGCTATTTCGTTCGAAGGGTTAGTGGATTGCGTTCGTGGACATGGCCCAGACGATCCATACTGACAGGTGAGACATCCGCCAACTTAATGCCAGTGTGAACATTCTACTTCTGGTCACTGTAAGTTCATTTGGGATTTCTGGGTGGTCAGTTTTACTATTATTTACGTTAACACTAAAATCGTATAGTTACAGATAGCGTTATTAGCATTGTAAATGATTGAAACGAATAAATTCAAAATTTTGTATGGCATAAATTGTGGTGAAATGGAAAACTGGTTTGATTTCATTTTTAACATGATTTCAAAGTGTTATGGTTTTATACACCTACGCTTTGTGACCTTTTTAATTTCATTTATGAATGCTTTGTTTTAATGTGCTTTTCTTAAGAGCGTTAAAGTTATGTACCTACCTTGGATTAAAAAACATTTCCACTGCCCGTGCTTTGACGTCAATCACTTCTCATTCGACATAGTATTTTGTTACAATAGTAAACGTTTCAATAGGATTTGGCAATGATTTTGTTTGCAAACTATCTTGATAAAGCGTAACAAGAATTGTTTATTTTTCTGGTTATTTTGGTATATAGAAATGAAACGTAGTTGCACGTCTGAAGTCACTTCTTATTTAGTAAAACCTTGCCTTACAGAGGTATTATAAATTTTTGAGATCTTCGGAGAACGTTTTCTGACTCATGAGGTTTGTGCCTGCTATTGAAATCCCAATTCAAGATTAGAGCAAGGATGTCCACTCCTCTAGGCGATAACACAAATCAATATACCTGACGTTTCAATTTGTTCATTGACACGTTTTTAATCTTACACCATTGTTTATATCTTCGGAAGCTCTTCCAAGTTTATCTTAATAATTATTAAAGTTCTGACAAGTGTAAGCACGTTTGGTCTTCATAATGACTATAAATCTTTCTGTCTGTCCGTTGCATCTCTTTTTGTTTTGACACTGACATGTGTATCGCCGGTGTTGTATTACAAAATATTAATCTTGTTACATTTACACCAAACAAATCGATTTCTTATTCTTTAAGTGTTTAACTTTGAACTTCATCTTTCATCACTTTCAATTCGAATGTAAAGTTCACGTTTTGAAATTGAATTGAGAGATGTCCAATGAGTTTTAACTGATACAAATGTAAATTGGTTTCAATCTAAGTTATTTAAGTTTTTTTTTAATATGTGTTGGATCTAAGCACCTTAATGGTACAAAGTGAGTCAGCTGAACATGTTTTAAAAAAAAAGCGCTAAAGCAAAGCTTAGCGTAGGTGCTTGGAATAGAACAAGTTTATCATTTCAATATCTTATTTAAAATATAGCAACAAAATGTTATTTTAGTGTTACCATGACCGGAATTAGAAAAATCGGTGTCAGATCTTTATTAACCGACAGCCTAAGCAACGCACTCGCAACTGATCAAACATACGATTAGCCCATGAACTAATTTACATGTTAAGTGTAGAAAGAGATGTTATAAAAATTATGCTTGAAGTGAAGTTTCTGCTATCTATACTAACTAATATTATAAAGAGGGAAAATGTTATTGTTTGTTTGTTTGCTCCGAAACTACTGGTATCATTTTAAAAAAACCCCAAAAAGAATATATAGGCTATCTTTTATTAT
Source organism: Udea olivalis (assembly GCA_947369235.1). Classification (NCBI taxonomy): domain Eukaryota; kingdom Metazoa; phylum Arthropoda; class Insecta; order Lepidoptera; family Crambidae; genus Udea; species Udea olivalis. The sequence goes on from OX376359.1 coordinate 11,760,732, forward strand.
GATTGAACAAAACATTGAGTGAAAAATAATAGTATAGCAAATCGAGTCTGAGAAACGCGGGCGAGATGTGCTGCTTTACCGACGCCGCCACCTGCAATAACTTTTGACAGAACGAAGTCTGTCAAGGCAGCTAGTCGTTTATATGCTTGCAAGAATATTAAAAATAAAAGAGAATAGCTGCATTCCATTTGCAGATTTGAGTTTATATTGATTTCACGCAAATTATTTCTGAAAACATTAAAATGCAACAACAATTTGTGGTAATACCGATACCTAAAAAACAGGCCAGTAGAGAAAAAAATGGCAGTGGGCAGGGTACAGAGAGATGAAAGCTGATGGCTATTAAAGCAAAGTTCTGGACGAAACGTAGTGTCATGGTATGACTGCCAGAGTCGTTAATCCATGCCAAGCTGTTTATTTTGGCAGTGAGCTTCTTACGGCTGCTTAACATGCTTGGATAGACATTTTGCCACTGAATGTACAATTTTTTTTAATTATGTCAAGCTGTTTATTTTGGCAGTGAGCTTCTTACGGCTGCTTAACATGCTTGGTATAGACATTTTGCCACTGAATGTACTATTTTTTTTAAATCATGTCAAGCTGTTTATTTTGGGAGCTTCTTACGGCTGCATATCATGCTTGGTATAGACATTTTGTGACATTGACGACACGATTGGCGTAGTGCGCTGTAGCACGGTTTCTCACCTCGATTTCCGTAGTGTCCCCGGTTCGATTCCCGGTCGAGTCAATTCAGGAAACGATCTTTTCTGAATTGACTGGGGTCTGGGTGTGCTGGGAGACGCCCCTGGCTTATTTCCTTGTGTGGTACCTCGTAACACAGGGATATTAATCCCTACTTCGAGACCATTACAAGAGGTGTTGAGGTGTTGTCTGGCGCATATTTATTTATTTATTTATTATTTATTTATTTTGCCACTAAATGTACTATTTTCTTTCAGTTTAATGAATATTCAGCTATCGGTGTCAGCGTATCACTGACCGATTACTCAGATTACGCACGGCGTTAGGTAATACCTTATCGCACAGTGTTTTCTTTAACAACCTCGGCTTTCGTAAATACGCTAGCTTTTCTTTGGTTATCTCTGAACAGATACGATGCAGATACGGTGCTGGTTCTACGTGAAATGTATGCAGTGTTTGCAGTTACTTGCATTTTCTTCTTCATTAGCTTGTGAGCACTTGATTTATGTGTAACAGTCGCCATGAACCCAACGTGACTGGTTTAAGACAAGTGTTATTATAAAACATAATATACGCAAACTATCATAAAGGAATTATAAAGGCTATATACCTATACATTTTTTTATAAAGTGATCTAGATTTGAGACTTGGCGAAAAAGACAAATTCAATGGAGATCTTGAATTATAATAACACACGTCACTATTGGCGTAGTGCGCTGTAGCACGGCTTCTCGCCTTGACTTGCGTGGTCTCCTGGGTTCGATTCCCGTTCGGGTCAATTTAGAAAAGATCGGTTTCTAAATTTGCTCGGGTCTGGGTGTGCTGAAAGACGCCCTTGGCTTAAATCCCTGTCTGGTACCTCGTAACTCGTATATATCCTTACTTCGAGACCATGACAGTTGGTGTGATGTCTGAGACATATTTATTTATTAATTTATTAAAAAATACTTTTCAAAATGCGTTTTTTGAAATCTAAAGTTTGAGGCACAATTGAATTAATATTAAATAAATAAATAAATATCCCTGGACATTATTTCACACAGCGCCATCTAGCCCCAAAGTAAGCTAATTAAAGCTTGTGTTATGGGATACTAGACAACGGATAAACATACTTAAATACATTTTCTTTTGGAAATACATACTTATTATACATAGGAGACACCCAGACCAGTACAAACAGACATGTTCATGCACACAAATGTTTGTACTGTGCGGGGATCGAACCCGCGACCTCTGGTGTAGTAGCCAACTTCTTAACCATTACACCAAGTCGGTCGTCAAACCTTTTAACGTTGAAAGTAAAGTGTTAGTGTTTCGATAGTTTATAAGGCTTCAAGTATTTTTATAACACCAATAATATTCAGAGTCTGCTGACTTACATTTTCATACAATTCAATAGCAATTATCTCTCCGGACCTACCGCGTGGCCAGGGCTGGGGCCATCACTATTATTAATACATTTTCTAGAAAATTATTTTGTAATCTTTACTGATTGATGATACTTTGATGAATAAAGTAGATTAAATATAAAATTATATCATGTTTAGCTTCCAAAAGACGTTAAAAAGTGTGCCTATGTCGCACGCATAAATATGTATGCGTATGTCAAGTGCGTAAGGTCCACAATTACGTAAATTTGAATAAATGTTTATGTACGTTTGCTGTCTAACTGCTTTCTCAATGGTCAAGAAAAACAAAGTTTGAATTTTTACACTATCATAGTAACTCACTGGTGATACTTTCTAATGTGGAAAGCCTAATTTAGGTTTTCAAACATCAAATTTCATTTGATAGTTTTAATAAACGCAGGGAAGATATATCAAGCCTGTTTTTATTTTTTGATGTAGATTGTTATGAGCCAATAAATAAGGAGACAAACCTTAACCCCGCTGGCTGTAACAATAAAATAACAGGAAGCCATGTTCAGAAGTATACTATTATAAGATCCTAGGTTTAGCTTTGGTTTATGTAAAAGTTATGCTGGTTAGTGAGGTATCATTAAGTCAATTGGGCGACTTTTTCTTCTAGCCTAACAAAGCTGGCAACAGGTAATATCTCTGATGTAACAAGTGAATATGGGCTAACCAGTCACCATTAAGAGGACAGCCTTTTTTCATTTTTGCGGGGGAAAAAATGCATTACGCACTATCCCGCTGCCTGGGTGGGGCAGCGGGGGAGTGTGGGACTCTCCGTCACTGAAGGTGACGGCATACCCACTAAAAAGACCCCCGGTACTTCATCGCCTTGACGGGACAACATGGTACCTAGTTCGTATTACCATGCGGTCCCTGGCGGACTAAGGACAGGCTAGTGGTTAGTTTTTATTTCATACACACATGACTGAGTGACACTTTCGTTGTACAAAAAAAAGATTGCAATATTGTTGTCAACCCTAAATATTATATGGACCTATTTTATTATACTGTAATAAAATTAGCAACGCGCAGTTGATAATAAATCGTACTCCCATTCAAGTCTGTCGTAAGAAATACAATTCTCAAGATAAGAGCGTTATTAGGTTATCGTAACTCTTACTCATCTCGACGTAAACAAACAGGTTGGCCAAAAATGTAGACGCAGGGGAATATAATGTATCTTTATGACTTGATTCGTTTGTAGAAAAAAAACTACCAAGCTGATTCTGGATTGGTCTAGGCGCTGCGATAGTTTTGTAATTAGGTTTTTTTGTAATTTAAATATCCACTTCTAACTATAGTTGAAGTTAATAGCATTTAATAATGCTCAATTTTCTACACAAAGATAGAAACTAGAAAATTTCGAAATGACCGAGGCCGTTAGCAGACCGGTCGAATGTATCTAGTGTATTTTAAATATAGTTAACTATCTCACTGCTAGGTACTTCATCTTGCTAATTTTGCAAGCTTTAATAGTAACTCCCCTTCTGCTACCCATGATGTCATCGCATTTAACAGCGTTTGCTGGGGGTAGATCGTAAACGTCGCATTTTTTGAAGATTTACGTGATCATATAGCTGAATTCACATTTAATTATAATATTTATCTCTCTATTAAATTAATTAACACGCACCTTTTAATTTAATAATTATAACTTTAACTCTGTACAGTGAATTTTTACGGTTCTTAACAATTATTCCAAAAAAACGGTTTTTTATTTAATTCAGCAAATGATTTCGCGTCTACCTAATTTTTGACGATTCAATGTGTTTTTTTATAGTATTATGCAAACATTAATAGAGGAAATCATAGTTTGATTTCAATTCAATAAAATAATCACGAAAATTTTACAAAAATGCTACGTTTTCGATCCACTGGGGAGCAAACGCTCTTAAGTTTGAGCAGAACTGGCACTATTACACTTTAAATTATCTTTTTTATTAATGGAATAACAATAAAAATTACAGTAAAATTCCATTATTACGTATTGTAAAAAACTTCGGCTTTAATACGAAAGACTGATTATAACGCTAGTAGGTATATCCTCTTTGAGACTGATTGTTCAGAGGAATCGTTACTTTTTATAAATGTTGATGTTTGAAGTCTTGAAATAGGATATTTGACTATTTTTTGATGAGGTTTTATCGAAAGACCTCTCAAAAAAAATAAACATTCGTAAAAAAAATTCGTAAGCAATAAACCTTCCCGAAATAAGGAAATTTTAAAAATCGCGTTTTGGACTTGCCCAAAATTCTCCCTACAAACCGCTCGCAAATGCCGGCATTTGCGATCTAGGTAGGAATTGTGAATCTAGGAATTGTGTAAGTTATCGAATGGTATAGCTTTTTTATTTAAGTACTTTACACTTTCAAAAATGGATTTTCCCACCCAAGTTTGAATTGCCATAAAATGAATTATACAAAAGTCAACAAACTTAAAGTTTTATAAGGCCCTGTATTTTAGAATTTTTAGAATCCGTTGATGTCGTCGAATACTACCTATATAATCATACCAACTGCATGTTTTGTGATAAATAGGGCAGTGTACTAACGAACTTTGCTTAACGTGTCCCTGTCATTCTCAAGTTTGTCGTCAATTAATTTATTTACTTTACAATGTAGAATGTGCGTGCGCATATTACGTAATCCCCAAGCCATTTGTCCAGTCAATTCCAGCCGCTTTTCAAATTAACGCTGATCTAAAAATAAAAACTATTTATAGCACTAACGCCATATAGAAATTCAAGAGAAATGCGATATTCTTAGAAAATTTTAATGAGATGTTTCAAACGTCAACGTCTTACTTTTTTTACTATTCCAAATTTTGTGTGAGGAACATCGTAAAGAATTGTTTTTTCTTAATTTTAACTTCAGATTGTCATCACCATAATTAGCAACCGAAAGTCGTTGATAACAAATATGAGCTTCCCTCTAGTCTCTTCTAATCTAATCTTGTAATTTATGTCTACTTTTAACCTTTATAAGGGTGCGTTTCCACCAGAAATGTGCGAGGATGCGTTGCGAGGAATGTGCTTGTTAAGAATTAATAGAATCGCTTCATTTACCTAGTTTCACGATTCTATTGCTTCTTAACAAACACAATCCTTGCAACGCATGTCTGGTGGAAACGCACCCTTAGGCCTTATTATAATCGCTTAAATCCCGTCAAGGGTGATCACTTGTTTCACAGACAGAACTTTCATAGAATTTCGTTTCGCAGAAAATGTTTCATAGAATAAATATTCAGTACATAGATTTTCATTTCGAATACTATTGTTTCATTGACTATTTAATTCATAGAATATTCAGACCACATATTTTCATGTCGAATGTAATAACATTCGACAACAACTACTGCTGCAACCACTGCTGAAACAATAGTTTCGACTATTTAATACTTCATCTAAACATATTTTGCAGAAAAATCCATTGGATAGGTTAGGTTAGAACTGTGACCTCATCGCCAGAACCGAATTGCCGGCGAATGAACATAAATGGCAATAAAATATATTGATATTAAGTAAACAATGTTAAAATAAATTATCCATCGATAGAATATTTTTCTTGGTAATTAGTTTTATATTAACTAAACATTATGATCAATAATATTATTGAAATTGTTATTCTATGATATGACATTCTATGATTATACATCATACATTCTATGATTATACATTTAATTTGTGACACTATTCTGCGTTATTGATTATTCTATTCTGAACGATAATTTGCGAAACAATATTTCTCAGAACCGAAATTCTACGTAACCATTTTCTATAAAACAACGTACAACCCTAGTCAAGTTCATTCTCTTAACTGAGAGTAGCCAGCAATTTCGTCAGTAAATATCCAGCCTGGAAGATGCGTTAGTGCCAGGCAACCGCTGACTGGCTGGATATGAAGGATAATATTACGAAATTGCTTGCTACGCTCAGTTTAAAGAATAAACTTGATACCTTATAAAGGATTATAATAAGGCCCCAGATATAGAATAGAATAGAAATACATTTATTTTGACACTTAAAATATAAACAGGTTACAAACAAAGACAGAAAAACATTACAAAAAGTGTCAAATAGGCTCCACTTGGCATGTGCCGCAGTGAAATAGCACCACGACGCTGGTTTTCAGTGGTACACAATTACAAGGGAGAAGCGGTTCAATTACATAATTAAAAAAAAAATAAAAAAATTGAAGGTTGTATAAATAAGAACAAATGAAGCAATGACACGTGAAATACGGACATTATAGTAACACGAGATACTTTGTTAAATTACTGTTTCTGCAAATTCAATAAATGCTCTTTATATTTAATTTTAAAAGATTTAACGGTTTTTGAGCTTCCTATGGTAGGAGGTGGTATATTATTCCAGCATTTCGTGGCAGCATAACGACAGCTTCCACGAAACGCAGTCGTGCAGATATATCTTTGAATTTGCTTTTCTACCCAGGGACATTAGAGCTATCAGCTCTTAGCGCAGTTACCTAAGTGGTTAGTAGGCCACTGCCACTTTGCTTTAGGTACCTATGAACTGCGCATAGGTAAGTCAAAGTGACAGTGGTTAGGTCAGTCAGTGGCTAACAACTTGAAGTTATGTGTTTTACATTTCTGAATTGATTTAGATTATTAAAAAACAAAAAATGCGCTTAATTTTACTGTTCTGATGTTCTTTTTATGTAATTGGGAGCAAACGAGCTCCTGCTCGTCACCTGAGTGTCGAGTGCGAGTTGCAGTGAGAGAAGTGAATGACTTCACCATCGCGTTTCGCGAGCACGTAAATGTCAAATAGTATGGAATCGAGTCAGCGCCATCTAGCGGCGAATTCGGGCAACATTCAGGCCGCTAGATGGCGCTCACTCGATGCCATACAAATTCGCGTTTTGTTTCTCGCAAACGCGATGGTGAAGTTATTCACTCCTCTCACTGCAACTCGCACTCGGCACTCAGATGGAAAGTGATCACCTCCGCCCATGGACAACTGCAACACCAGAGGTGTCACCGATGCGTTGCTTGCCTTTTAAATGGGAATACGCTCTCTTCTTGAAGGCTCCGATGTCATATTCAAAAATGTAATATTTTAATCTGTTTCTATGACAGATAAAAAAACAGTTAATATGACATCAATTCGATACTGAAGCACTGTATAAGAAGTCTTGTATGGAAAATAAGAATGGTGTTTTTATACTCGAGCATGCTAACCCTTTTTTCTATTATATTTTTTTTATTATCAAGTATAATTAAACTGTAGCTACGTAGAGTTAATGTGATGAACCGAGTGGCATTAAACAATCTTTTCCCTCAACACGATTGGCGTAGTGCGCAGAAGCACGGTTTCTCGCCTCGTTTTCCGTAGTGTCCCGGGTTCGATTCCCGGTCGGGTCAACTCAGGATATCTTTTCTGAATTGACTCGGGTCTGGGTGTGCTGGGAGACGCCCCTGGCTTATTTCCTTGTGTGGTACCTCGTAACACAGGGATAATAATCCCTACTTCGAGACCATAACAAGAGGTGTGTTGTCTAGCGCATATTTATATTTATTTATTTATAAAAAAATATGCTTTTGCTTTAGAGAATATTATCACTAAACAAAGGGCTTTGTATTGTTTTACAGGGCCTCCTAAAACATGACTAGAAAAAAAACTATTTTGGTTCTAAAAAACTATCGTCTAATTGCTCCCAAAAATAAAATACCAATCATTAATCATCATTACGAGGACGCATCTTGTTTAGAAAGAAGCAAGTCATGGCAAACAGAGTAGTTACATCAAAAGTACACAATTTAATATTAATTATACAAGAAATGTTACAAAGAACAATTTTGCGTTTGATTTAGTATATTTTACCTAACAATTGCGGAAGTTTGAATCATTGATTTTCTATCAGTGTTTATTGTAGAAATATCTGGCTCAGCTTTCACCGAGAGTATTTTCGACCGACATTAACAAAAACATACCTCTAAACTTCTAAATAACATACATTTTAATAAATATAATACAATTAAAGAAGCACCAGACAACACACCTTAAGTCATTGTCTCGAAGTAAAGATAAAAATCTTTGTGGTACGAAGTATCAGGCAGGATTAAGCCAGGGGCGTCTCTCGTCTTTCCCGGGACACTACGGAAATCAAGGCGAGAAATCGTGCTACAGCGCACTACGCCAATCGTGTCGTTTGACATAGCAACATATAGAACTAACTAAATAATAATACAGAACTGACAAAATTGGTCGTCACTTTAAAGATTGTACTTTGTGGGAATCGAAACCATAACCTTCTGCGCTATTACAAGACCTCCCTCCATTGCTCCGATGGGCCTTGGTCATTGCCACGTCGCTTGATAGTCGCCGTATTATAGTTGCTAGGGTTTATAGTGAAGTACTCTTATTTGTATGACATTATGGAACAGCGCCTCTTTTAAAAAAAGGAACTAAATGAACATTCGAGTTGCTGCAGTTAGCTGACGGGCCTGTTGTCGCAACAGCAGCGATTCTGGTTTTAGCGCCGGAGGTCATGGGGTTGATTCCCACTCATGACAAACATTTGTGTTTGTTGTGTGCCTGGGTGTTGTTTATCTATTCAGATCTGTTTAGAAATATTTAATTATGTTTATCAGTCTCTTGCACCGATATTACCAGCTCTGCTTAGTTTGGGGTCAGATGATGTTGGCGTAATAGGTCCCAGATATTTATTTATTAAACTATTGTAGTTAGAAACTCATGGTAGAGCCTTATTTGACAAACAGCGAGAAGTTTCCGTTTTATTTTGGTTATTTAAACTTATTGTCCATAGGACTTCAACCTCTGTTGCAGCACCCGCCTTATCGGTGCACGTCGTAACTGCGACCTACATCCAGCCCAATAGAAAAATCACACGATCGCGGCAGTTAAACTATAGTTAGCTATCCACGATAGCGTTATCGGAGCCCTAAATCACGTCATGCGCAGGACACCAGCTGAACCGATGCAACAGTAACCTTCAAATTAAATCCTTAGTGGCTAGAGTTAAAGTTCAAAGTTTGTTTATGAGATATGAAAAATGTTACGCATATCAAAGTTATAAGTTTGATGATCAAGCGCCAGACGTAAGGTTTGGCATTTGTTTGACGGCAATTAGGGCTAGCGAATTTGTGAATTTTACGTAAGATTTTTTTTTTACTATGTGCGATTAAGAAAAGCAATATAAGAATTTAAAACAATTGAGTGTAGGTTTCCACTTATCTTTTACATAATATTATGACCCTCCTGAGATTTATAAGTATACGTAAGTACTTAATAGAAAAAAAAACTAAATGAAAATTTATTGTAAGAAGTCTGTATCAGTCAAAGGCAAAAAAATTTAGGGATATAAAAAAGTAGGTATATGCTTGATAAACGTTAAAAGATTTTATGAATTTTCCAAAAAAAATATTTTTTTTAACCTTGTCTTGGTTGAGCATAAGCTAAGACACAGAGAAGAACACTGAGTTCTAATGAAACTAGTTCAAAGTACTCATTTCCTGAAGACACTGACTGGTATTTTAGTGTAAAATTTTCCTCATGTGGTCAATACAAGCACAAAGACTATGACCACTGTGTTCCTACCGCGTACATCGAAAATAATATGATAATAAACTTTACACTGGTGGTATTACTAGATGAATATGACATTAGGACCTTTATAAAGATAGTATTCCTCATTAAAAGGCAAGCAACGCATCGGTGTCACCCGAAGTGTTGCTGTTTACTATGGACAGTGGTGATCGCTTATCACCAGGGGACCCTAAACCTTATTTGCTCCGTTTTTAATTTTTTTAAATATGAACAACGCTATACGCAAAATCTGGGCTTATTTTGGAGGTTCAATTCCCACACTTGAACGGATGTCTGTTTATGCAACAAAATTTGATTCTAGTTTGTGGGTCTTCGTTGTGTAGTAGTCTAATAAGCTTATGAATAGATCAATAACCTAATTAAAAAGTAATTATTTAGACACTTTATGGCACGCTAAAGTTCCGGACAACCGTTTGATCTTAGGATTGACATGTTAATAGACGTAAACCCTTGCGCGTTCTTGTTCGACGTGTTTATTTAGTAACGTGTCGTCATTGAACAGATGACAGTGAAGTTGAGGCGAAATTAAAAGGACTTCAACATTGGGATCAATTTCGCTGCATAATGGCATCGTATTAAGAAATCTGTGAAAGTCACTGGACGTAGCCCAGCGTTAACTTGAAGTCTAGAATGCAGTGCAAAATACCTGAAGAAGTAACCGCAAAAGCAAAGCGGGAGCCCACATTGAAGGTGGTTGATCGAAAAAACAAAGGCCGTAGTATTTTAGCGAATGCAGACAGGCAGTCTTAAACCGGCCGCCCTGAAATCTACGGGGTAAATGGAAGTCAACACTAGTAAAATTAATTAATTTTACGACGAACATTATCAGCACTGAACTTGCAGATTATGATGGTGTCGACAATAATCAAAACTCTTAGAGATAATATTCGCGAATGCCCGTGTTAGTGTATCTCATTGCAAAAAGGCAATTGACACATTGTAATAGCTGCCGCAATCATACGCCTCTCAAAACGATAGGAGTGGTAGTAAAAACTAAATTTACATTTTATTCAAGCAGTCTCATTTTAATAATATCAGAATTAAACGCAAAAACCGTTAGAAAAAAAGTTCGGCAAAGGAAATTTTAAATCATTGTCAATCAGTTGTTACATAAAAAGTTTAATTGATAAAAAGCTACGCCTATCAAATGTCAATAAACTGATAAGTATTTGCATAAATTTCAATTTTAATGAATGAATTGTATTACGTCGTGTACGTTCTACTTAATTAGAGTACTTACAATAATGGATTACGTACTTGTCTGCATTAATTTTTGTTCGAAATTGTTTGGTGACAAAAAGTCTACTGCAATTGAGTTGTACTAACTTTTTCGATGTTAATATTACCTGATGCTAACTAAAATTTTATTAACTTTAATTAAAGAACTGTTCATTTCGGCTTAATCGTTATTTTTATCAAATAATAAATAAATAAATATCTGGGAAAATTTACACCAAGACCGTCTGACCAAAACTAAGCAGAGCTTGTACTATGGGCGTCAGACTGATGATGAACATACTTAAATATTTCTAAATACATACCTAAATAGATAATAACACCCAGACACACAAAAAACACAAATGTTCGTCACAAAAATGTTTGTCATGGATGGGGATCGAACCCACGACCTCCGACGCTAAAGGTTGCCTGCTGCCATTACGCCAACAGGCCAGTCAAAAAACGAAAAAATAAGTAAAAAACAGTAAAGAAAGTAAATAAGTACTTCTGTTCTTTCTTAAGACTACGATAAGCTTATTATTTTCATATATATTTCACCCAAAACCAAATTATAGGAATGATGGTTCTTGTTGGGAATTGAACCCCCCGTTTCAATGGAATGGGAATACAAACCATTTTGCAATTGGCCTTTTAAACAAGTTGGTATCTAGTGTATTTTAAACCACAGACAATGCAACTTTACTTTACAACAACAGAATAATTTCCTTTGCATTACTAATTAGCGCAAATAATTCTGTCTAAGCGTCTTTGATATTACTATAATTCTAAATCAATTATCATACCAAGGGGTTAAGGTTAACACATTGAACTTTGCGCATACGTCCGGTCCGATTGAAACGCAGATAAATTCACGCAATCGTAAGAATAAAATCTTCATGCTTTTTCAGTTAAAAAGAAAACACTGACCTTGAAAGAAAGTACTGGCTGGAAAATTAAATCACTTTTCACAGATTATCCGCAACTTTTAAAAAACGAACTGGTGCCTTCGGAAACTGCCGCGAGTAATAATTATTTGGCAATTTTTTTTTTGTTTGTTTTTTTTATGGTTTATCGGTGGAGAAGCCGCGAGCCCGGCGCGTGCTAACGTGCGGTAAGTGAAACGAAACGCGGCGTCCGTGCGCGAACGCGTTCTGATGTTGACTATACCGTATGGGCATGTCCCCGCAATAGATTCGACTATTACACTATTGTCCACATACTTCCTGTACCTGCGTGTATAAGGAATGCTGTTTTAGGATTTTCGTTAAATTTTATAGTAAATTAAAAAAGGATGAAACTAATTCTATGTATGAGAAGCTCGTGATTATAATTTTCTTAAACTACTGGCCTTAGAGCCTAGTTTAAGATGACGTTTACTTATTTAATCACTATTTGTACACAATCTAGAAGCCCTTATAGTTAAAAAGGAATACAGTCATTATAGTACTTTAAATTAAAAAGATCTAAATATCTTAAGAGATTTGTCTCGTCGTATACCCCAAACTAAACAGCGCTCTTCCTTGGGTAGTCAAAGATAAATATTAATATTTAGAGATTTTAATATATTTAGGATAAGGATAGTTGCAATAAGATATTAAGAACAAGTGTCTGTCAAAGTTTGTCTTGAGTAAAAATTGCCCCACATACTAAATTTATGCAAAACCTCTAGCCATCGCACTAACAACCGGTCATGCCGTAAATAAATATAAATATGCGCAAGACAACACTGTTTTCCGAGGTACTAGACAAGAAATTAAGCCAGGGGGCAGCCAGACCCGAGTCAATTCAGAAAATATCGTTTCCTGAATTGACCCGACCGGGATCGAACCCGGGACACTACAGAAATCGAGGCGAGAAACCGTGCCACAGCGCACTACGCCAATCGTGTCGTGTCGTGTCGTAAATATTTACAATTGCTACAATTCAGAAAACATTTGAATAACACCTACTCAAAAATTAAGTTATTAAAATTATAACACACACGTACTAACTGCTACCTAACCTACCAACGAACGCGCGATTTGTAGAGCACTTATTAATTATCGTTACTCTGTGAAAACGTCACTGTTTTATAGGCAGGATTCTCTGTTACACACTCATCTTGAGTGTGACGTGTGTTCTATACCATGCTTTCCATTTCATCGAACTTTGAACTCTGTGTTTATAGATGTTAGAGTTTTTTGACCTATATTGAAGAGTTTGTTAAGCTCATATGACCAGTAAAGTACGGAGTATGTAGGAAGTGGCGATATTGATGAAGCATCGAATTTTATTATGATTGTGTACATGTATATAAGCTTTAACCGTCAAAGTGCTGAAATAAGCTGTTAACTGAAAGGTTAGTAGGTTAGTATAACACCGCAGGAGTCGTAAAAAAGGGGCTATTTTTTGGCTTATTTCAAATTGCCTCAAGATGTCGCTTTAAATCCGACAAAAAGTCCTCATCAGAACTTTAAAAAACTAAATAGTGGTCAAAGCTTTTGTTAAAAATACTGTTTGCATTGATTGAGTATTGATATAAGAGAAGAGATCGTCACCAAGCAGTCATGTAAGTAATGATGCACATGCTAGGACGTAGCCAGGATTTTCTACAGGGCGAGGCAGATATTTTTTTTAATGACCTGAAAAAGCTTTTTTACCCCGGATAACGGCGGAAGGCAATGGAATTGAGCTTTTGAGTGTTTCGTTCACCATTACGACACAGTCACTTGCCTCTAACTACCCCGTTTGGGATAAAGTCGTGATGGTATGATGATGATGAATAGCTTCATTAATCGACGAGTAATCTGCGCGGTTCATCGCAAAATCATTTTAGAATATATCTTTTTTATCAGTGACCCACCGCTCTTCTAACTCTTCTAGCTCACATAAATATTAACCAACAACTTGGCTAGAATTGTTAAATCCAGTCCATGTTATTAAAACTTGCATTTTTTTCAACACAAAATTTAAATAATTTTAAAAGTTCAATCTTTGCTAATTCCATTTCTGTTTCGTCTGATTACCACTTAAAATTAATTAAACACTGAAAGAATTGATCGACCATGCTATCCGTTTGAAAACCGTCAAAAACTCGTCTCGTCATTGAGACGTTCCATTTCCACATCATTCGTCAACGTCTCGATTAGTTTCCGAGAAGGTGACATGATTTTTATTTGTCGACTGTACCACATTGAAATAGATATTGCGAAATTCTGTATTTAAATTAAGGAGTTTGTTTTGATGAACATTTTCTAACAGGAGCAGCAAAAAGGAAATTCTGTTATTACATTCAACCGACTTTGAAAGAAATTTCTTTACATACTTATGCTGCAGAAAAAGGTATGAACTTGGATACAGAACGCCTCCGTGGCCGAGGGGTTCCAGAGCTCGGCCCAAAAACCCGGAGGTCCTTTGATCACCAACCCGCATTTGGCAAGCGTGGTGATTGAGCCAATCCATTGTAGCGATGAATTGATTTCAATGATTAAGGCCTTTTCCCAGCAGTGGGACAGTATATAGGCTAATAACATACTACTTACTACTAGTGCTTACCGACTGTCCGGTCACAATAATGTTACTCGTATTTAAGGAATGTCTAATAAATTAAAAGCCCTGAATGTGAGACCAACATTTTTCTTAACTAGTTAACTGTCCACACCGCAGACACAATAAAAATAACAATAGGTTGTATAATATGGTGGCTATATGACTCATGGTACAGGGAAGTGGTTAAGTTTTACATTTCTTATTTTTAGCAACTCTGTTAAATTATTTTGACTAATTACTATTAATTCTAGTTACATATTTAATTAAGAAGACACAGCACGGTCGAGAGAATTGAAAAATAGGTATTTGTAAAATCTATTGCTGTCTTTTGCAAACCTCGAGCACCCCGCATAGTGCGATAGAGACAGATGCAAATCGAACCGAAACTACCTATCAAAAGTACACAAAATCGACGTTTCGTAGTTCCCTGATCCCTTTTCAAAAAGTTGACCGATTTAGTTACTTTTTTTATTTAAAATTAAAGAAGGACTGTGGCCATGTTCCTATGTTTTCCTTTTTATACAAACTAGTCAAATTAGTTTTCTGGATGTTTGAACACAGCGGAAAATCTGGCTAATTTTTTCGATATTTCAATGTTTTATTTTAATAACAAATTATTATTAAAAAGGAAAACATCGAGACATGCTCAAAAGAGCAATAGATTACTTGGAAAAAAATGATTCCTCTACTAGCAAAATCCAGGGAGGAAACAGGGGACTACGTTTGTATGGAAAAAATGCGCTTCTGTATCCTCTTAATACCATTTCTTGTTAACATATCTAAACATCTTAGAAATGGCATAGGTAACACAGATATACATATAATTCAAAAAACAAACTAGATAAAATTTCTGAAAAATGTGTCATTATTTTATCTTCCCTATTAGTGGTTTTTAATGAAGATCGACAACAAAATTGCCTTTTTAATTTGAAAGTGTACCTGTATAAGCTATATATATTTAAAAGCATATTTATATTAGGCGAAATAAAATTTGGCAATGTAGCCAGTAAGCAATTAAATTAACCCATCTTAGCTTAGCTTACATAATGTAGTTCAAAACGGTTTAATACTAGTACAGAACCGCCGTTTGAAACCTTCACACTGCCTACGTTTAGATCAAAAGATCACACTAATGAAAGCTCATCTTAACCCGGTTATATTGCACCAGCTGTGGTTGACTGTACTTTTGTATCATACAGGAGGCTTGATTGATCATCACGCGTGATAAACATACCAAACCAACATACAATACCTAATTGGGTACTTGACAACATCATCGAATTATAAAAAAATATTTAAAATAGTCAAACTAAAAAAGGAGCTTGAAGCTTTATGCATAACTTGCGAAAGTTTGAAGGGAATCGTTTTTAGGGTAATTCCAGAAATATTATTTTTAAAATTGACATATATCGGGGAGTTTTTATATTTATTTTACCAATTTTCCTATTTTTGAGAGGTCTTTCGATGACACCTCAACAAAAAAAAATGTCACCTACCCTCCTAGTAACTCCCAAAACCAGAACACACACGATTTTGTATGTTTGAGGATCGAACCCTCGACCTTCGGAGTCATTGACCAGGACCTCCACGTCCGAGTCATGATTATGATGTTGATTCCAAAGTATTATAAATTGCTAGATCAAACCTCGTTTCGGAACTTGAGCATTATGTAAGCCAATCCGTGTGACGTCGGATCAAATTGTAGAAGTAGGATTGGTTATTTGCCCACAACCAATCGATTCTTATTTGACACGTGACAGCCTATCTCAGTAAGTGCGAACTGCTTTTTTTGGCTTAGGTTGGCTCCACTTGGATCCCAACATGGAAATTATACAAGTTCATTCAGCAATTGGAAATTTCCATACATGCAGTCCAGCATCCATTTTGTAAAAGCTTTTTTCTACACGTTTCTTTTTTTAGTGTTATTTATTACAAATTAGTTAACTTGATGGTACATCCAGGTTATTCTTAGATTTTTTTTTTATTTATATAAAAAGGTTCCCTAATTATTGTTCCCATCGTATCTTACAAACAAACTAATGATTTAAGTTAAATGCAACAATGTTTTAAAGCAAACACAACATGCAGATAGAAGAATACAAAAATAAAAGAATACAAAAATAATATAATTTATTCTAAAGGCTTGCAAAAGCCATCTCTTGCAGCCTATATCTCATCTTTTATAGGACATCACTCGTTCCCCATACATTGAATGCCCAGGAACGCACAGCAATGAGAAAATACTAGTTGTGTTCGGAATCAGTCACAAATTCTCATCAGGCATTTGCTGAAACACGGACAACTTGAGGACCCGTGGCCAGAACAGAATGTATTCGATTTTGAGGTAATACTTAATTGTAAACGATGTACACTTTTTGTTATGTTCTGATAGATATGGTTTACCTCTATGTAAGAACTTGAGTGATATGAACTAAATGAACATAAAATACAATTATTTATTACAATTACAACTTCAAATCAAAAAATCATTAATGCTCATATTCATTTTGTTAATAGAGTGTTGGCAGATGTCACCATTATTATGCCTTTACTAGATAATGAAATAGCAAAATGCGGGCGTTACGAATTTAAGTTCTCATATGCTTGAGACAAATCACAATTGTAGCGCGATCTAAAGGAGTATACCTGCATCTGTTGGTATTACTTGAAACTAATTTGTCATCACTTATGACAAACTACCCACCAATCTTATCCATCACCAACCATATCAAATTGTATAGTAGTTACAGAACTTTTTATTTTTCGTTTCTAGCCACAGAATGTTCGTTTACAATAAATAAAACAAGAATTATAATGAAGGACATTCGTTAGTGCATGCCAGGGCCGATTTCGACGGTGTCCTTCATCAGTCTCGTCTGGCGAATACCCTCAAACCTGGAAACTGTCTCGTGTGACGCCGATTTCTAAAAGTAGTGACACCCTTATGTGGAAAATTAAAGGCCCATTGCAATATTGTTGTGCTTCCTAAGCTTATGGAATCTGTACTTCACAAAAAAAATCAGCACAGGTTAAACCATTTTTAACAGATTCCCAGCATGTTTTCAGGAGTAACGCTCTGTTGACACCAACCTTCTGCCGCTTGTCGATACCATCTCATGTCATATTGACAGTAGCAGACAGGTTGATGTTATTAACTTCGATTCCAAAAAGGCATTCGCCTTGATGATGATGTGCTGTTAGACAAGCTAAGTAATTTTGGATACACTCCTGATTTGGTTCTTTCCCATTCCTCCTGCCTCCTTTATGCCGACGATTTAAAGATAATACTGGATATAAGAAAGCAGTCTGATCATGAGAATTTGCAGGAGGATATTGAGTCCTTATATAACCTTAACAAATAAATTAGTTTTCAATCATGATAAGTGTTGTGTGGTGACTTTTTTCCGCTCCAAAGAGCCAATGCACTTCGAATATAAGTAAAGAGGTAAAGGATCTCGGAGTTCTGTTCGAACCCAAGCTGACTTTCCATGCACACGTGAAGAGTATAGCTGCCGTAAGCTTCAAGCGGTTGGGTTTTGTTATTCGTAACTGCAGGAAATTTCAGAATGTTGGCACCATTAAACTACTTTACATGACATTGGTTAGGAGTATCATTGGAGGCAAGTTCAACAGTCTAGAAACCTCATGAATCTTCATACACTTTGAAAAGGTTTCAATGATCAAAGTGTATGAAGATTCATGAGGTTCAAAAGGCGTTCTTAAGATTCTTGTACAAAAAAAATCTATTCTTATCACCCATTTCTATATCCGACTAGTAACTTGTTGGGTACACTGGGTTTTAACTCTTTGCAAGTACGACGTAACTGGCATTAATTGTTTTTATCTGTCGATTATCTATCGTGATGAATCTGACTGTCCCCAGTTTGTGACACGTTTATGTAGATTTTTTGTGCCCAACAATTATACGCGTGATCGGCGGCACAATCTGCTGGCAGTACCCTTAACTAGAACTTGGGCTTGCCGATTTCAAACCTGAACATGCTTCTGGCATCAGCATCGTGCGACTTATTTGCTGACAAACCCCGCGATATTGTCAAAGTTTGCTTAACGTTTTGTGAGCGTAATAATAAATTATAAATATATGTATGTATGTACCTGAAGTAAATTGTACAATGCTTTTGTGTGCGATTTTATTTTTATAAATAAATGAATAAAATAAAAAATATATATAAGACTAGTGAGCACTAAATAAAAAAAACAATGAAAATCTATCCTCAACCAGCCAGCCAGGCTTAGTCTAAGATAGATCGAATCTGGCAAACGAATCGGAGTGTATGACGACCAAGTGGCTATTTTTATTGAGCAGTTTACACATTCAAGACTAATTATTATACCAATTTATATGTCTTGCTTCAGATTGAAGAAAAGTTATGTATGATTTCTTAGATCTGCTGCTCTCTATCTTTCATACTTTTGTTGCCTCTGTATTTTAACAACTGCATTTTTTATTAATTAGGTATCGAGATGGATTGGAAATTGGGAAGTCACAAAAGCTACACTGCGCGTCAAAAAAAACTGGTATACACGGATGAAACCACTGAAAAAAGTTCAGTTATAATAAAGGTAGGTTGCAAATATGTACTTAAACGGAATAATTATTTTTTTCTTATCATTTATGATTGTATCAAATCACCAATACCAAGCACACAATTCCTCCAACACGAGTCGGTTGTAACTTAACCCTCCAGTGTCCACGGGCTCCTCGGCATTTCTCACGCGGCACCGCAACCCAACACCGACGTCATTTATCAACCGTTACCGAATTCTGAACACCTTATTAGCGCTTTTGATACCTAAATATAGAACGTTCTAGCCTGCATGTTCGGATTTGATTGACAGAACTTACACAAAATATGTAGGTATGACATGCGTTAATGATTTATTAGCTTCATTTGATGGGTTAGAATTATTTGGTGTGTTTTGGTTGTGGTGGTAGTAATTTTATGGAGAAATATAAAATCTGCAAAAAAAAAGTTTTTTCATAAAAATGCTCTTACAATTAATCATTTTAATCACTCTGCAAATTTTACTTTTATTCATATTTCATAACTTCAGTTATGCGCTTAGCTTTAATTTTTTTTATTTATTTTAACCATGTTTGAATACTTTAAGCAGGCAGTAGTTATTTACTCATATGAAACCCTTGTTTATTTTTAACTAGTTTCTGTTAGATGCGTCTATCTATAAAAAATGCACCAATTTATATAAAAATAAGACAAGCAGGCCTTGAAACTCAAAGGAAATGAGAGCTTTTCGTTTGTTTTGGTTTTAATCACATCAACTGCTAACCCCATTAACAGCAAAGTTTGTTCACTATAATAAGAACTTATAAGTCGTATCAAAGCTGACGTCATCATGACGTGTGACATCATATTAGGCCGCCATGACGTCGCCGGCCTGCAGTGTGTGTTTGGGCGATTTAGGGTTTAATGGTAATAGCATTAAATATACTAAAAAAATATTTTTTGGCTAGTTCAGTGGCTTGGTTGGAGGTGATTTAACTCCTAAGACGCAGGTCGCGGATCAATAACTAATTTAGACAAACAATGAAGAGACGAATATTATTTTTTGTTCAGTTACGGTTTTCACAAAATTCTTAAATCCCTAGGTGGCAACCTACAGTTACGGAAGATGTCGAATTTGAAATGATTACCTCTTCTCACGACTATCTCTGACAACATTGTTAATATAGTAAGTCGGACATTGGGTACCACAACTGCCTCAAATATAATAATAATAATAATATATCCCTGGACATTATTCCACACAGCGCCATCTAGCCCCAAAGTAAGCTAATTAAAGCTTATGTTATGGGATACTAGACAACGGATAAACATACTTAAATACATTTTCTTTTGTAAATACATACTTATTATACATAGGAGACACCCAGACCAGTACAAACAGACATGTTCATGCACACAAAATGTTTGTACTGTGCGGGGATCGAACCCGCGACCTCTGGTGTAGTAGCCAACTTCTTAACCATTACACCGAGTCGGTCGTCAAAAATATATTTACCTGCACCAAACTATAAACCACCCCGCATATCATAATTTAGACATACTATCTCGTTGATTCGCCCGACCGCTTATAACTAAGGGCACATCCATTGTTCAGAGTCGTGCACATTGTGCATTGTCTATTCGGAGAAATGGCTGAAATGTTTTAAAATATCATATTATATTTTACGACCGCCATCGATGATAGAGTCCCGTGACATCCGCGTGCTGGGATTGCGATCTAGATACCGCGATATTCTGCGGGACAAGCTTTTGAATGCAAAATAGGTGATAAAGGGCTATTGTGGATTGGATTAGGATCTTACAGGGTAAAAATGCACAGTGGCAAGTACTTTTTGACGAGCAAACTAGTGAGCCGTTAAAAAACTAAATGTATTTGATCCTGATTTGGTAGCCTTAGGCGCAGGCTTCATCTACCTGAAGCCTGCGCCCTAACCCGAATTGTAAGGCGTTTCGTATTACCACGAAATAACTTAATTATGTACCCTACGAGTTTCTAACAAGAGTACGAAATGCAAAGACACGCTTTAATAATGATACTCGTTAGTTTTTTTTAACCATTTCTGATAAAAATGATTTCAATGCTAGAAAGTAAACTCATTTTTGCGACCAAGAAGCCACACCTCGATATTCCCGTAGTTTAGTGTTAGTATTCAGACTATTATAGTAGTCACCGTAGAATAGACAAGATCAAACGACGTTCAGATGCTAAGCAAGTACAAGGCCAGATAGGAATAAGGAGACAGGTAATGATAGCTGAATAGATACAAAACTAAACAGAATCTAAGTCAGTTACAGTCTTTTATCTATTCACACGATTCAAAAGTCAAGGATGCGATGGTTTGTTTAATGTTCTCATAACACAAAAGTCTATTTCAATTTTTCATAAGCACAGGTCTCTATAGGCTCTAAGTTGAGTCGGAAAAGAAAACGCCGGCGTTTTCATCATCGAGTTATCGATTTATCTGAAGCTGAACTTTTCAACAACACAAAGTGGCCAAGATTTTTTTTTAGAATTGAGCCTGAAATAAAATATTCATTTTGATGAAAAAAATATTAGATATCCTGAGAAGATCAATCTTTAAAATGTTCTAAGGCTGAAGAGTAGGGGGACATCTTTGTTTTGTGTGTTCCGTCTTAAAGGCAAATAAAGAATTCAAATAAAACGTAGATACCAGCTTACAGAACAAAACCAATCAAAAACTGCCTACCATCTCTCCATTAGGATCAGTAACCTCTATGAAATTTTCCACTCATTAAAATGACGAATGAAATCCCCGAATCATCCTATGACCTAACTTTCTTTGAACTAATGAACGTAACGATTTAACGAGCATGCAAATCTTAATTTGAACTGTCTCTTATTGCTGTCTTGATCAATGTCGAGAGGTCAGACCGCATGCGGTTGCGGGGAAGCTGGAGGAACTGGGTGTCAGATGAACTGCAAGGTGAAAGGAGGTGGTCTACATATTGCTTTAGACTGAAACAAGGACAAATAGACGACTGATTTTTTTAAATTTCTGTCTTAAAATTCTGTCTAATTATTATTATATACATAATAAATTATCTAATGTCCCATTATGATAACGATGAAACGTATTTATACTAATATTCAATTATATTTAATATTATACAAAGGAAAGGCTTGATTGTTTTTTTTTATATTGCCCGTCAAGATGACCTCACTCCACCTGATGGAAAGCGGTCGTGAGGTCCAGATATGAGGTTGACAAGCCCAGTCATTCAAACGAATCACTGGGCTGGCCATCCTCACCTTGTTTACATTGAATAGGCTCTAAAAACTTCTAAACCTATTTTTAAAAAATATTATAAAGCTACATTATCACCGAGTAACAAAGGCTATATTATATCATTTTTAGGCTATATTTTAATGGGGGAAATAGTCTACGTGGACGAAGCCACTGACGGACAGCTAGTACGTAGGTAACTTTTAGTAACTCACTAATATGGACGAATATTAAATTTCTCACTGATTTTGAATTTAAATATATAAATATAAAAAAGCAAAGCAAAGGCATTTATTGCCTTCAACACCACGATTGCCAAATGCGGGTTGGTGATAAACGCAAGTTTCTCTCAAACCCTTAGAATAATTAATTATAGAAACCAAGTCCGAGCGCCCATTTTGAAGCACAATAATTGGAGCCATAAATGGCTCTAAACGGACCGCTTTGCGGTGTTCATTGCAGCTCCGCAATGTTTAATGTCAAAGCGCGCCGTACGTAAGCAAGTAATAGTTACGCATGTGTGGATCGGATTAGTGCTTCATTTCTGACGTATTTATGTAGACTATCCTTCTATACGTTATTATTCTAAGCTCAAACCGCATTCTCGGAAAAGCGCCCATAAATTCCGGCATTAAAATTTTGCAAACCCGAACAACTTATTCTAATACTTCGTTCATTTGTTACCAATTTATCTTAACGTTATATATTATGGCCAAATTACATAAAATCTTTGTAAATTGTAGCCTGTATTATTTTGATGTCTGTGCTGTATTAGTGTAAAGTTTCATCTAAATCCGTTCAGTAGTGTTCGCGTGAAAGAGTAACAAACATACACACACATATAAAAATTAAATTTAAAAAAATAAAATATTCATTTCAGTAACTTATTAAATAGTTCTAAAAGGGTTTGGAGTCTCCTTTAAGCAAATATTATGCTTGTGTTAGGAGATACCGCTCTTTAATAACAGTAACAACAATTACATTAACAATTATCAAAATATTTTTTAGGTGAACTAAGAAGTAATGAGAAATTACAATAAGATAAATCGATATTTTAACATTTTCGCATTTAACACATGATGTTAAGATGTGTGTGATGTAGTGTGTGTGTGAATGTGTGTAGTGTTTGTGTTGTGTTGTGAGTTAGTGTATGTGTATTGTGTGGTGCTTGTAAGTTATGACTGGACACATAGATACTCGTAACATACACACAAACTTTCGCATTTATAATAATGATATTAAGAAAGATAGTAAGATATTCATGCATGCACTATGCACAATTGCACATGGCAATCACAAATATGAGTCCCGTTCCCAAGTCAGATTCCACAGATAAAGTCCAATTACCTCCAATCGCCTACAGGGTTACCAGACAATGTATCGGCACCATTCCACGACCTTCCTCTTGTTCTCCCAATTACCAGAATCAGATCACCGTCTTAAATAGCATTTCTCGCACTGATAGGCGCAAATTATCAAAAGCCATTACTTATATTATCACTGATTTGGTTAGAGCGACGCTAGGAATGATATGCAAAAGACGCCGGTCGCATAAATTGTGTGGAACCGACCGCCCACAGTGGGAAGGCCAGTTAAAATGGCGCTTCGTTTGGAATCGATAACACTTTTGATGTTATCCGAAAAACACAATTAAATTTATGTCTAGACATTTATTTGTGTTTCAGACGTCTTTGCACATCCTAATTACTTTCACTGAGAACTCCACTTTTCTATAATAAATTATGCATGGTTTTGACGCAAGATATTGTGTGGTTTTTTAATGAGCAGTGAGGGACACTTATTTTACGCAGGTGTTTTGCAGATGTGCCTTAAAGTATATGTATAATCAAGGGTATTATTATAATATTATAAGAAATTATAAAAAAAAACTTAGGTGAAGACTCCCAGGTAGTAGAAAAAGTAACGTGAGCCAGGCGTAAATATAGTGCGTTAAAAATACTAACTATCAATTTGATTATTTGCCACAGCACATGAATTTTTAAGACCTATACATATATTATGTCGCCTATAAATGTCTGATTAGGGTTAGAAGTGATTTTCACTGTTAGTTTTTTTTTGAATTTTTAGTATAAACCTATTAGTAAAGATTTTTGGACTGTAATATCTCATCTAAACGTAGCAAGCTTTATCTTCTTAACTGTCTTAAGAGCGTTAGCTGGGGGTGGATCGATAACGTTGCATTTTTGTAAGATTTTTGAGATTATTTCATTGAATTGAAATAAAACTTAAATTTTTGTTCTATTATTGTGTGCATAATACTATTTAAAAACACATTGCATTGTCTCAAATTAGGTAGTCGCCAATTATTTGCTAAATTAAATAAAAAACTGTTTTTTTTTTAATTATAAGACACCTTAAAATTCACTGTACACAGCTAAAGTTATAATTATGAAATTAAAAGCTGCATTCAATAATAGAGAGATAATTTATACTTATTTTGAATTCAGCTAAATAATCACGAAAAGCTTAAAAAAATGCGACGTTTACGATCTACCCTAAACGCAAAAAGCAAACCCTTATAAGTAGCTATTAATTTACTGTTCGGTCACTTGATTGCTTGTTCCTCGCAGTTTATGAAGCGGCAAAATCAAAGACAACTGATAAGATAACGATAAAGCGTATGAATAAACCGCCTATGAATTGAGTCGAATAGAATCGAATCGCCACTGGTTAGTAATCGATATCTCAGGTAGCTTTACTATTTAAATTTATACACTTGCTATCGGAGAGTCTGATTAATTAAATGAATATTTCAGTGCCCGGTATTTCGCTGAGAGAGCCAAACAGAAGATGATGAGCTGTAGAAGCTAAAACTGAAATCAATAAAAACATCATTAAAGTTCGTATTCTTATGCTACTATGGGTATTAACAAATACATTAATACAGACGTTATATACGTCCAACTGCTGGGCACAGGCTTCACCTTAACTATGAGGTGGTACGAACCATACTCCAACACGCGGGCTCAGTGCGGATTGTTGGAGAGGTGAATGTAAGGCCAGTGATGAACCTTACCGTCAGATGTTATAAAGCCGCCTTTTTAGGCCTCTGACTAGGCTTTACGACTGATACCTTGCGACGTCAGCCGGATGGATAATTAATGATAAAATTCTGTGAGACGCCCCGAACCTGCAAGTTGACGGACGTCCTGAGTTCCCAGTCAAGAAGAGAAAGTAGCTGTAGGAACCTACTGTAGACCCTACGATAAAGGTAGGTACCTGATGGCCATTGGATAACCGTTTTATCTAAATATTAGCGTAAGACGCTTACCCGAGGATACAGACCACAAATAAAGGGTATTTAATTTTTTTGTTGTTAAAGTGTTATCTAAATACCTCTTAAAATTAGAAACATTGGTGAAAAAAATTATCGCTCTAAAACTCCCCGAGATATTAAAATTTTATGAATCATGATTTTGGACTCGCCCCAAACGCTCCCTGCAAATGACGTCATTTGTGATCTATTTCTTTGGTTTCTGTAAAACCTGCGTTCGGCACCTTTAGTAAATTTTGAATTTATAAATATGGTTTCTTTACAAAAGTTGCTATAAATTGTGTAGATTATCGAATGGTATGATTTTTTTTACCTTAAAAAATAGAGCTTCTCACCCAGTTTGAAGGGCCATAAAATTAATTGTACTTAAGTGAACAAATTGAAAGTTTTCATAGGAGTATCTGTTTTTTGATAATATTAAATTATTTTTAGAATCTGATTGCAGTCTTAAGGTCGCTTTGGAAATCTATGGTAGGTGTTCAGGAGCGGACGTTTTATGATTGCGAATGATGATGATAATTAAGTACATGATTATGCTAAAGTGTGCTTAAGGGCAAGGTGTAGGGCTAAGGTTTACAGCAGTTACAGACTAGCATTTTTTCGCGCTTTATGAAACCAAACTCGCGTACACGAGCTTATCGCGGCGTCTTCGCTCGAACCGATAGTGGTGAGTCAGTATGTATGTAGATTTTACGAGCTTATAAGCGCGTCAACGCACAGACGAGGCATCAGGGAACAGGCCCCGCTTGAAACTGTCCCAGCGCGACAGTTTTACCAATACCATTTTGAATAGGTCTGAGCCCACAGTTGAAATTTGTGTAGTCACTCGTAAAATTGAACAAATCCACGCTTATTAGCATGAAGGGCTAAATACCTGCTCTGCATATTCTTAGTGATAAGGCGCTCCTGTACGCGCCTACATGCGCTCCCAAAAAGAGCCTATAAGAGTCTGATTAAAACCGCTCCTAATAATGTACAAGCAAAGCTGCAGGAGCTTCTTCTTTTGTTGGCACCAAAACTCAATGCTTGCATTTCCAAAAGCTATGATTCCTCGCTCACAATGTAATTTAGATAACATAAAAACCTTATTTATATCTTTTGAGGGCAAAGTTGTGACAATAACTGGCCTTTAAATAGCTGTTACGGGATATTGCCGAGTTTAGCTCCTATTTATTCCCCGGTCATTTGTCCTCAATCATTCCATTCACTCACTTCACAAAAGGCCATCTGCACTTGGCGGAAGTGGATTGCACCATTTATTACCAAATGGACCAAGACTTGACTTAAAATTTGACAAAAACTGTCAGGGAAAAGTGAGCTGTGTTTTTATAGAGGTAAAGGCTATTTGAAGATGTCGAGAGGCAAATCAGTAGTGCAATAAATTAGTTTAGTCTCGTTAAGGATTGCGATGCCGAATTCGTTTGCACTACAGACTTAAGTCGAGATAGATGACGATGATGATGGATATAAGATACCAAAATCAATTTGATTCAGATTCAATCCTATTTGGAATACCTACTGATTTGGAAACGAAGGATTCCCATCACTAAAGCTCTACGTGACGTCACAGTTGGCAAAAAAGGAACATAGTTTCCATACAGACGTAGGGACTTACATTATCTACTTCGATACATATCTGTGTGGTTCTGTTTGTAGTTTATCAATTTTGGTCTACAGGCTCACAGTTCGGCGAAATAATCTACGATAATAGACCGGTGAATTTATAGCCATTAATTTAAATCTGCTCTTAGTAATTGCTTTGCTAAACGGATTAAAATTAGCCTTTGGGTACCTACTTCAATGGTAAAAAATATCTTAAAAAAATCAGAATCTTATTAGATATTTTGCAAAAAAATCCTTCTAAATACCACCTGAAGACCACCTGGGTGGGGATCGAACCCACATAAGCATGCAAGTTAACAACTTCTAAGACTGCTTTTTCACCAGAGATATGCTATGCAGCTATGCTGCGAGGATCTGCAAGCTAAGCTACTAAATGATTAGACCGCGACCTCTTATGCTATGCTATGTAACGGAGCGAGTAAGATGTGCAGCTCTAGCTATGCGATGTGTCGACCGACAGTAGGAAAGGCACGCACAGCACATGCATCCATAGCATAATCCATTCATTATCATAGAAGACCACCAGTGCTATGCTATGTAGACCAACTAAGATGATTGGTCGATATTAAACGCATCCACAGCAACATATTATAGCACATCTCTGCTGGAAAGGCAGAACTGTGCTATGCCTTTCCTACTGTCGGTCGACACATCGCATAGCTTCGACTGCTGAAAATTATTTTTGTTTGAAGCCTCCAGGTGGCCTCCATCGAACCGAGTGGACCCAGCGGGTCAGTTGGGAGTACCCTGATCCGCATTACACTGATCTACTGTAGCAGGAGCTGGGCTTTCCATCAGGCCTAGCCTCACCACAGGGACGGCGTGGTAATACTGGTTTCTTCATACCGTCTCCAAAGTGTTTGAGAAAAAAAACAGGTTTTTAGTCTGTAGGAGTCCGAAATAACCACGTTGCTTCCCAGGACGGCGTGGTATTCATGAGGGTTTTCCTGACTGGAAAAAAAGGTGACCTCCATCACGGTAAGCGTCTCTCGGATACTTCGTAAAATGAACGATTAAACTTCAATAGAATTTTGCTCTGCCCTCTTGTCCAATGCATCAACATTTCCATGGTTCCATATCAGGACCATCAGCAGCTCATAAATCTTCACTGGCATCAAATACTGGTACTTATCACCTTCCTCAGATTGAATTGACGATAGCAAAATGTCTAGCTCAAACTGACACTCGACGTACCTGATCACTATCACTAGCCATTGTAGAACCCTAACGTGAGGATGTAAGGTTGAAAACTTGCCATAATGATGCAGTTGTGAATGTCGTAAGGCTGGGGTTCGGATGGTTACTTCTGAGAAATTTAACTACTCGTAGCAGTGGAGCTTGTTATCTCGGAACCTGGTTACAGTCAATGGATTTTTGTGAAACTTTTTCGATTGCTGTTGCAAGCCTACATGAAAAAAATTCACTCTTAAAACATATTTTCGGCGATCTGGTTAATTAATAAAAAGAAAAAGTCCTCAGAAACTTCTTTTTTTAAAACTCTATTATTTTTTATATTTATTAGTGTGGATTATGATTATGAGTGTGTCCAAATGTACTTTTTTATGTGCAATCCTTCACCCTCTTATTAGAGTGACAAAAGGAAAATGTTATGAAAGGGTACTATCATAACATTTTCATAAATGGTACCAGTATTCAAATCATAAATGCCTCAAATATTAAACGCTTAATTAGTAAATACATGTCATGTCACACCAAACCCAACTATTTTTACTGTATAAAATTAATAAAATCCGCACATTATAGTACTTTTCTGATACGAAAGGTACTCGTAAAATAGTTTCATGAATTTATATTTTGTACGTTAAAGTAAATTGAATCACGGGTTGTAAATCAGACCATCATTAAGGCATTTCGATTTAGTTAGGATTCCACGATATGAGTCAATCAAAACGGTTTAAAAAAGTTATATCTTTGTTTCGGCTCATAATAATATTCAATAACATAATATTTGACCAGATCGAGCAGATCTGGTCAAATATTATATCCCTCAGATATTTTTAGTAGGCAGTTCCCGCTCATCGCTTACTCTATGGCCCCAGCTGCCTTAACCGACGCGTCTCGGTAATGATACATATCACTGGTGATGGCGAATTCGCCCTAGGTGTCTATTGGAACCGTTTGAACCACAGGTTACCATAGATTATTGTGATTGAAGGTCGTGAATGGGGTTGTGGTATGGGCGTTCTACAGAATTTTGTATAATCGTTACGTCTTATATTTCTTAGAGCTAGCCTTATCTGAAATAAGGCGCCCTTCCGCGTTCATGCAAACGTAAGTAAAGAAAAGAAAAGTAATTAGCATATTACTGTTCCACTGCTGGGCAAAGGCCTCCATCATTGAAATCAAGTAATCGCTACAATGTAAGGGATTTGCTTCATATAAAAAAAATTAAAGACGAACTCAATGAAAAAATAGGGCGCGTCATTTCTGCTTAGACAAGCTCTACTATGCTATTTATATTAATCTTAGTCTTGGTTAACTAGTTCCGTCATAAGAATGCGTACTCATAATCTAGTCAACATTTCCACAAAGCCTAGTGTCCATCCACGCCTCCTGCCGGCAGGGGTGAATACAGACAGGACAATAAGGGTAACAGGGCAACTCGATCCGTAATCGATATTCTATTCCGCCATTCAGATCGTTTCTGACATCGAAACCCATTGTCATTGTATGTGACAATTTATTTTAAATGCCTTGGTGTAAGCTGGTGTGATTTATTGTATATTGTTGTTGAATGAAAGCATTGAGATTATGATATCATTATAAGTAAGTTATTGACGGCTGTTAAGGCAGAAAAGTTCTGTAATGGAGACTTGGCTCTTGGACAGGCATATTGTGGGACTATACCACAAACTATACCTAGGTAATAGAAGACGTTGTATTATTTTTTCCTTAATTGTACAGCATTATAATTATGAAAGGTAGACTTGGTTCTGAAAGGCAGTTTCTACTTGTCAACCACTCCCCCGGATGCTAAGAATACGCGTTTCTTCAAGACTTCTATTGTAGCTCAGTGGTTAGAGCAGCCACCCGGATTGTGGAAGACTTTCAAGGTGTGATCTTGAAATTTTGCTATTTTTTATTTTTATATATGAAAACAAGCATTGATTAGATTAGATTCGATTTATTTCTCTCTTAGTACATAATTACAATATATTTTACATTGAATGTCAGATATAAGAATTTGTATTAAGATCGTCAACAAGATAGTAATAACAATAGCATGCAAAAAAAAAATACAAATAACAAATTCAAAATCATACAATCAAATACCATTAATATAAATACAAATGTCAACTAAAATTAAAATACACAATTTAAATATTCGTCAATGGAATAGATAGACTTTTCCAACAAAAGGTTTCTCAGTTGGCGTCGGAATGCTTCGTCGGATTGTGCATTTTTCAGCGCAGTGGGTAGGTGGTTGTAGTATGTTGGACCGATTATACGTGGGTTCTTTTCTGCAAGCGCCATGCGACGAGGGACCGCATTAAGCCAGCCTACTAGATGAGATCGCTTACTCGCACTCATGCACTGATAATCCGAAATGGTGGATCTTATAAACGTCAATAGTTCATAAAGATACTGAGTAGTGCGTTAGTATACGCTGCTTCACAAACAAATCCCTGCACGATTGTAAAATACTAAAATAATCAAAATAATAGATTTATTGTAAGACTCGGGTCCCATGTGATCCCACTATACAAGCTTACTGGCGGGTGGTTTTTTGTTTTAATTGATGAAGATACAGCACCTCGTGGATGCTTACCCAGAGGAAATAATGATGGGGTTTCAACGGAACGTTCGCACATTACGAAAAACTAAAAAGAAATGCATTTGTGAGAAGCGCACCTCAATATCTGATAGAGATATCAGTTTTGCTTTTGTAAACTCATCACATCAATTATCATGGACTCGAAGTATGCGAGGGTTTAATTCAGGTATATCTCCCAGAACATCCAGATCCGAGCCTATTTAGAAAAGCTTTTTTATGGATTCATAAAAGTTAGATAGAAAGATAGAACCCAGGACACCACGCAATTGGGTATGGGAACAATTTTATACCTTTTACTATTTTAAGTGACTAATTTAAATATTTCGTTGATCTTCTAACTAATTGAATATTGTTGATTTTTTTGTTAACTTTTATACATTGCGAACTTATTACGGCACAAATTCACTTAGTGTTCCCGATTTTTTCGCCGATTCGTGGTAAATAAATTATGAGGAGAAAATTACTGATTTACTGCACTTACGACTGAAACAGAGCGCGCCGTTCATCATGTAGCATCTCACGAGAATGTGAGAAGTAGACTTCTGATACAATTCATTTTGCCAAGTTCTGAAACCAAGCCCTACTGAAAGGGTTGGGATTATTGCGAATGGCTATTTTAAGTCCTACCTACCCGTCTGGGCAATGGGCGTAAATTAATGTACGTACCTATTATTAACAATAACTTTGTAGAAAAATATATTTCATCTGGGGGTATCTATAATCTGCTATCTGGAAACCCCATTCATATGTTGCAGTAAAATCACCTAGCTAAAAATCTCACGTATGATACAGATCGCGTCATTTGATTGGTTGATGGATAGATTATCAACCAATCACGTGAAAGGACGTTCATACAACCCAATAGGTTTCACAATTGTGAGATATCAATTTGGTTACCGTCAAGAGTCCAATAAGAACCTTGATGTACTCTTTGCGGAAGTTAACAATATGGGGTCATTCATTTGACCCCAGATTGCAAACGTATTTAATTGAAAATATCCTAGATCCTTAGTCACGGCACGATTGGCGTAGTGTGTTGTAGCACGGTTTCACGCTTCGATTTCCGTAGTGTCCCGGTTCGATTCCCGGGCGGGGCAATTCAGGAAACGATCTTTTCTGAATTGACTCGGGTCTGGGTGTGCTGGGAGACGCCCCTAGCTTATTTCCTTGTGTGGTACCTCGTAACACAGGGATTTAATAATCCCTACTTCGAGACCATTACAAGAGGTGTGTATTGTGGCGCATATTTATATATTTTTAGCCTTTAAAAATGTTAAATATTTAAATAAGGTATCAAATACAAATACCTCGAAATGGTTTTCGATTTAGGACATGTTTGATTTTTGTTCCCATACCCAATTCATTACGAGAAACCGTGCTATAGCCCACTACGCCAATCGTGTCGTTAGACGTGTATGTATGTATAGTCTGTCTGTTTTACTGACATACTACGCTAGTGTGCGTGCTCTCAGTGCAGCGGGAACAATTGACACTAGACAGTGTCACAAATTAGACATGCGCGGCGCGCTCTGACAGATAGCCCGCTTAGAACAACACGCCATTTTTGACACACGCACACAGAGACGTGAGTTTACAGGACGACACGGTTGGCGTAGTGCGCTGTAGCACGGTTTCTCGCCTCGATTTCCGTAGTCTCCTGGGTTCGCTTCCCGGTCGGGTCAATTCAGGAAACGATCTTTTCTGAATTGACTCGGGTCTAGGTGTGCTGGGAGACGCCGCTGGCTTTTTTCCTTGTGTGGTACCTCGGACCACAGGGATATGAATCCCTACTTCGAGACCATTACAGGAGGTGTGTTGTCTGGCGCATATTTATATTATTTATATTTCTGTACAGGAGAAGTCAGAGAGTTTCAGCGTCGCGGTCAGTCGCACTGTCAAAAACATTGAGATATTATTTGTACATCGTCAGATACTTACAATATTATAGTTCAATGGTCAAAAATGGTTTCGCGCAGATATTTCTGTTGCAGTGTATTTGGCTGTATGAACACCACACGAAATTGTGATTATACGTTTTTTAAGTTACCAAATGATGTTGAAAGGTAAGTTAAACTCAGATAACGTTTGCACGTTAGTAGTACCTACTATGTACGAGTATTATAAGTATATAGGTAGGTAAACCATTATATTTCGTAACACATTCAAATCCAGTACAAATGGGCTTTTAATCTTTCCGTAACTTATCTTATCATGCATTGGTAAAACACCAGTATTTTTGGTATATAAAATTCTTTTAATGTCACGCGCGGCTGCTGCATACGCGCCGCGCCGCCGACAGGTGACCGCCGAAGCGGTGGCTCATGGTGTTATCTACAGCAT
Organism: Udea olivalis; assembly: GCA_947369235.1. Taxonomy (NCBI): domain Eukaryota; kingdom Metazoa; phylum Arthropoda; class Insecta; order Lepidoptera; family Crambidae; genus Udea; species Udea olivalis. Next base: position 11,794,029 of record OX376359.1, read on the forward strand.
AAGTAGGTATTTTTCACTTGATGTATTTAATTTTGGCGGTATCTGTCAAATCGCGCTTATCTGGCGAATATAGTAGCGAGTAGTAACCCTAGGCAATCAGGCAAGATGATAGAAAAAGGCGAGAGCGGACCTTCTGTAAACTCTTTATTTTGTGACAGTGTGTATGTACACGTCACTACTAGAAGCATCGGTCTTCGTGAGATAGAATGTCTCGCTGACGTTAACATTTTCATTAGCAACTCTACGAGAACTATTTAATAATGATAACTGCATTCTTAAAAGAAACTAAGCATAACTCATTCGATTAGCTCACTCCTGCGGGTCTTTAATTGCCAGTTAACTTTAACAAAACCAAGAACCCAAGACCCTTTGCTATTGGAGCTTTTCCTAAACTTAGTTCTACTTTGAAAGACCAGAATAGAGTGGATGTCAAGTTTTTAGCCTCTACAGCCGTTACCAATATCACAAAAGTGTTAATCTCGTTTTAAATTACTAATTGCTGGTTTAATTGAGTTGGAGTTAATGTTCAGAGCGTGGTATGAGATCATGAAAGTCAAACTGAATACTTTGCTTTAAACGCCATGGATGACACGATTGGCGTAGTGCGCTTTAGCACGTAGTTTCCTGAATTCGATTCCCGGTCGATTCAATTCAGGCAGCGATCTTTCCGCTTTGGCTCGGGTCTGGGTGTGCTGGGAGACGTTCCTGGGCTTAATTCCTTGTATGTGGTAACACAGGGATGTTTGTCTTTACCGGTTACATGGTCCCGAAGACCATGACAAGTGGTATGTTGTCTGGCGAATATTTTTTTATCGAATGATAGAAAACTAAAAAAACTTGTTTTCTATCTTTCGAATGTAAAACAAGCATCGTACCTAAAATGCTAAAATGAACAAAAATCAAAAATCGTTTTTTTTTAAAGAAGCTGCAAAAATATTGCATTTAAAAAAAATACAAATGCATTGAGGGGCAGGCAGGGGCCTTTTACCCTCACCTGATGGACCGATGACCTGGTGCAGGTTCCAGGAAGTCGTTGGATGCAAACGGCCCAGATGCTCGGTGTCCCATTCCATGTTCCAACAGGCCTCCAGGCCTGGATGTTCAGGAGTCGATACTTACTCCTCCCTTGTGCCCTTGGATAGCTACCCAAGGGCACGAGATCATTCTGACCTCAATCTTAACTGAGCTGAAACTGATGAGTACTTGTTTAACTCAAATATGTTCGAGAGGGAAATATTCCAAAACACATCATTCAGATTGTTTTCCTAAGTATATTTACGCGAACACTACACATTGAAATGAAACTATGATTGAAAATTAAAGGGGAGATGGTTGGAATCTACCACCTACTTGGGATCCGGTAGTTTAACTCATTAAGCCTAGGGGGCAGCACAATACTGTAAGACTTCAAGATACGGTTAGTTCTTTCTGTAAATAGGAACGTTCTTGGGGATGATAGTGAAAATGACGGTAGTTGAATGACGGTTGCTAAGTAAATAACTACTTTCTTGACATATAACATCTGAGTCATCCCGTGATCACGACTGCTGTAAAGGAGTCGAAACGTCGGGTTAGAAAATTTAAAAATATAAATTCCGCGAGTAAAATCCGTGAAGTTGTTACATCCTTCTGACTTTACACACAACAAAAATGATAATTGAAAAACTTTTATTTGTTTGACTGCTACCACTAGAACATACAACATTACTAAGTCTGCCCAGTGATCCGAAACAGTCTCTTCCTACAATAAAACGTAGAGAACTCAAATCAGTCACCCTTTAATCAAACTTAACAGGATCCACCAGTGCGTAAAGAAGCTATCAAAAGTGTTACCCCAACACCAATCGTTACAAGATAATTACTAAAACGTCATAACACTGAGGGTGACGTATTAATGTAAGGCTAAGTGGCCAAAGGGGACACGCTCATTACCATACCAGAACCATAAATAAGGGGACCCTATTCTAATGGTATATTTGTGGTTGTTAGGATTATTTATTGGGCCACGAGTTGGAAATAAACAAATTAAAAAGTAGATCGTGGAGGATAACGACGACAGCTTTTTGGAGCACAAAAAAGGAATAGGCAACAGCATTTATCTCTATGAGCCTAGTGAAGTATTTGAGATATTGGTTGTTCTGATATGGAAGAAAGACGTTAGTTTAAAACTCTAGGTACCTAGGTAAACGAGGGTTTTAAACTAACGTATTTTGCCATATTTTTAGCTGCTGTCTATCAGTTATGAAAAACCGTGGAATTAATTCAGTGAAAAACGATCTTTTCATAAGGTGCATTTAGACCAATCGAACATGAAGCAAGAGCTAGAACAAGAATGTTCTTTCGTGATCTTTCAGTGTCAATGATAATTTGTTTTTCATTTACACTGAACGAATCCTAACGAGAAAGTACGAGAAATCAAGAACGAGCATTCTAGCTCGTGCCCTAGGGTCTCTGTTACATGGATAGAATAACGAAGAAATGCTCTGTATCTGTTTACACAAAGAGATTTTGATAGAGTGGGGATAGAATGAGGAATATTCGTGCGCAATCTTTCATTTCCAGCTGTTGAGTTTGCATGGTGATTTCTTGGGATGTGCATTAAAACGCTCAAAAATTGATGCTATTTAACACAACCAAGACCTTAATCATGAACTGTTAAGGTGGCAGATATCGGGGACGACCGAGATAGAGAAAGGGACATTACTTGTCGCTATGGTTCGGCTTTGTATGGGCACCAGTTAGCCGAGACAGGAAACACTACTTGTCAGTATGGCTTGACTTTGAACGGTCAGCACGCGCGACCGAGACATGAGACTGACGAGAGGTTGCGGTTTTGGGTGTATCGCATTTTATCTATTGCGTTCATCCATTGATGGATATGAATAGTCTGGCATTGTTTGTCCTACTATATCGGGGAAAGTGGGGAAATACGAACACCCAAGGGAAAACTTAAATAAAACAGTGGAATTTGATCACAGACTTGCTTTATTTTTTAAATTATAATGTTTACTTATCTGTCTAACGAATTTACTAATCAATATTTATATTTTTTGAATAAATTGCAACATTACGAACGAAAAGCAAAACCCTTAGTGTTCGGTTTTACCCGACATTAGTCGGGTAAATACGAACACCAAGTGGGGTAATTACGAACTAACATTATCAACGACGTATATTAGGCCATTATAAAGTTTACTACTTTATAATGGCCTATAATATCTACTTTATGATATAATCGACAAATTGCGATTCCTGATCGTCTGTAAATAATGCTTTTTGTAGAGACGTTGGCTGTTTTATCACTTCTTTATATAGGTGGTCAAAACTGGTTGTTTTTGGAACATTATAAGTTTCTGCTGCCTTTTGAGCTCTTCTAAACTATACTTTTTAAGTACAGTTTAAATTAAAACCATTGAATTCGGCATTACCCCGCGTTCGCGTTTCCCCCACTCTGCGACTAATCGTCATACAAGAACTGCATACTTGTCATGTTTCAGTGGATAAAATCACTTTATATTAATAGGTACCTACATTCACTGATGCTAATTGATTTCATAAGCGACTTTTGTATCTGAATCATTTAAAAAAACTATTTATATCCATTTGAGCTGATGAGTAGTTAACTGCCAGTACTGTTAAAACAAATTAGATAGGATAATGTAGTTTTTTTTAGAAAATGTTAAATTCATTAACTGTCGCATTTGCGATTATTTGTCGTCAGTTAATAAAGTGGATCTTATTAACAAAAAAACTCCTTTCCCATTAAATCAGATGTGTATATCCATGGGTCAAGTGAGGTCCACCCGCGGTTAATCTGTCACGGTGGTGGTGCCAATGAATGAATTTTATAAAGTCACCTAAAGTTAATTGACAAGCATTTGAATGAATGCTGTCCTACAATGTTAAAATAACAAATAGTAACTGGCCCATCGGCTCAATGGAATAGGTAGATGTTCTGGGCGCCAAAGGTCTTGAGTTTCTATCCTCATCTAGGATCAACAATCCTGGGACATTTATATGAGTGTTTTAATTTTATTATCTAACTCTTGATAGAACCCAACTTCATTTCTCTCTGGGTGGGCCAGACATCCATTGAGTTAGCTTCTGGCACAAATTACGAATGCGGCGCGCGGCACTCCGGACAGATAGTCCGCGCAGAACCAACCGCCATATTGATCACGCACACAGGCACAGTGAGTTTGCAGGCGATACCGGTCAGAATCGGTCTCGCGGCCAGTCGCACTATCACGAGAGTATTTGTTTTTGTCCAACTTGGTGCAATTTTTCACGTGATCTAAGTATTTTGTTTTTAGCAGTTTCAGTTAAGTAGGTAGGCTTCATACTTCATTTAAAAAATTCAGGGCGAAAACAGTAGCAACTCCAGGCGGTCAGGCAAGTTTAGGTAATTATACTGGAAAAAGGCGCAAGCGGTCTTTCTGTATACTCTATATTTTGTGCTTTTGGTGCTTGGTTACCCGCTAATAGCGATGCCACCTCTCTTGGCATTGCGGTAGCGGAGTACTGGGCAGCTGTTATATATGTAGTTGTCAACGAATAGGATCATCGACACGACGAAGAAGCAGAATAGCGATAGCTACGCTCGCTCACTTAGGCCCGTATTCTAAAGTCGTACTCAAGCACTGATCTGTACTTGAGTAGAGATTTCAAAACGTCAGTTCATACAAAAACTTCACTCAGATCTAAACTCAAGTACAGATTTTGTTTTAGAATACAGGCCTTAACTACTTTTATCACAAATGTTGTTTGCTTTGCATGACAAAAAAAAACCGAGTAAATACACAAATTGAGTGAAAACGCATCATAACTATATTATAATGTTCTAATCTTGGTTGTGGCACGTTCCTTTTCACACACCGCCTGCTTCCCGCTGAGCCAACGTTATCGACTAATAAATGCATGTTAATCGATGAGATCGATCGACAAATAAGATAAAAACAAAAATCATAGAATGTGAAACAAATAATCGGCTCCGGTCTGTGTTCATGACACTGACTTATTTTACTTTTCCTTTTGGCAGCTTTTTATTGTTGTCTCAGGAAGTCAGCAATAGTAGTCAATGTTATTTAACGTCACTCAGAGTTTAATAGATGAACTCAGTTATTATTAAGCAAGGAGTTTTTTGAATTTTTTTATTAAGGGTGCAACTCCCAGTACCTATGTGCATAAACTTACAGGTTTATACATGCTCTATATAATTTGATAGTAAAGCTTTTCATTGATTATGATACTATTTGGAAAACAAAACTAACTGCCCTAGCTTAATTTTTTTATCAAATAAAATTTCGCCTACGTGAAGAATACTTACATTCTTAGCTAGCTAACCATTCACATATTTAAGTCATAAATGTTAGCTGCTAAGACTTTACCATAGGAAAGGAGGAGGTGTTCTCGACTCATCATTAGAGTGGAGAAATTGCTCTGCTTGTGCAAGTCTGACACGTCTACAAAGTGATCCTTAAACTTTAAAAATCTTTTTGTTCATCGTAACAAACTTAAATACTTGTTGCTGTTTAGAATTTGAAACAAACTAACATGTTATAACCATAATAATGAGGTAGTCGTCTGCTGTCACTTTATCTACTAATAAGAAATGATTTTTAAAAAGGTCGGCTTACATGTATACTCCAGCAAATCAAGCTTTAAATGTAGGCATCTATCATTGTCAAAATAAGACCCATTTTGCAATGGCTTTGTAAAGGATGACCGTATGTGTTACCAACTTAAGAAAAATACGGCTCGCTGCTCACGGTGAGCGAACGCGGATCGAGTAACGTGACTGTTAGTAAGTCATACTCGCTAGTATTCGATACTCACCGGGAATGTCGAACGCTCGCAAAACGCGATGGTAAAGTTATTCGCATCTCTTACTGAAACTCGCACTTGGCACTCAGTGCCCGAGTTGGCTTACTTCTCTCTCCTTTTACTATGACTTTACGACTTACTAAAAACATTGAATTCACAATGAGGCATATAAGTAGTCCCCATAAAAATAATTAATACCAACTTGGAGAATTTGTAATTTATTTACTCTGCTTGCACTTAACTAGTTTGCATGTTTGTATGTCTGTGTTTGTTGTTTCAAAACATCAAAAGCAAAGGTTTACAATACCATCCCACGGTGATTGTTGGAAGCACAATGCACGATAAGATTGACTGTGCCAACCAAGACATTACTTTTCATTCATGAGTAGTTAGTTTCAAGAATCGTTAAGAGGTGGCGCTACTGCAAAACAAGTAAGTTGTAGAAAGGAAGTGATTTTTATTTAATTAACACATTAATAATCTAAGCCAACCACCAGAAAATGATGTTTTTATTAAAGTTTTACAAGTTTTTACTTTTTAAATTAATTAAAAAATAAAAATTCGTCCCACGCCGCTTGACAACAAAGACACGCAACGCGAGGAAACATCGGAAAAAAACCACTGGCTGTCACAGTCAGCTGTCCTTACAACTGTCAGTGTCAAATGCCAGCAGAATTTTTTTTGCAATGTGTAGGTACTTATTTCTATTTTTGCCTTGTTTACTTTACATTTTAGCAGCAAAACAATGATCACAACAAAATGAAAACATCATTGGATGCCAGGATATTATATTTATCCTCAATAACCGATTGCGATAAGATCTCATGACATTTATTGTTGTTGTTCTGTGAGTGATATTTACTTTTGATATAATAATTTGAATAAAATTGCATTCATTCTGCAAAATGCATTCTTTAAGGCTGCAAATGATGAAGAATCCTTTCAAATACTTCAGCCTCATAATCAACGTTCAGAAGAAACAAAACCTGCTCCACAGTGCTTGTTATTATGCCACAAGAGATGATGTCGATTCCTTCACCATAGAATTGCTAGAGAAGTTCAAAACTAAAGAAAATAACGGAGACCTTAGCAGTTTCTCCATGAGACATTATGCAGACGGTGGAAGCAATGTGAAGGACATTACAAACATGACTATTGAGGAAGTTGATGATTTGATTTCGTTTCTTATATCGAAGAACAAAGACAGTCAGCTAGAGCAAGTATTATTAGAATGTTTGGAATTGAAGAAGTTCATAGGAGAACCGAATTTGAGAAAACTCTTCAGACATTACAGCAGAAATGGTAAACCAGAAAAGATCCCTATTTTACAGTCATACTGCAATAAATTGGACAAATTTTTGTACAGAAAAAATGGAGAGTACACACATTACATTGCAAAGGCTCAATGTTACAGAGGTAATTCTGATAAAGGTTTATTAATCTTGAAACAATGCTATGAAAAGAATGAGAACTTACGCAGTCTTTACAGAAATGTTTTTAGGGAATTAATACAAGATTCTGTTATGAATCGATCGGAGGCATCACTTGTGACGTTTAGAAAATATGTGTTGGAATTCAGTGAGATGTGGAAGGATCACTACCCCTTAGTATGTTTTTGGCATATTTGCTGGTCAAGCTCATGGTTTTCAGATCAGATGCTGGCTGATGAGCTTTTAGAAACATCTGAATCGTTGCAAGAAGTTATTCAAGACAGGTATTTATGTTTCTTTTAACCCGGCTTGTGTTTCTATTGTTCCGGTTTTTGCATTGTGAGTCATTGTTTGCCATTTTTTTCTTAGGGTTTTCTTACGAACACCCGTGTGTTCGGTTGACACTCAAGGGGTTAATCCATGTCCCCATTGATAAAATGTTACTTTCAATAAGTGCCCATAAGTGCTCAAAATAATATTAAGATTGAATTAAATTCTTATAGCAGATAATAATAAAAGACTTACCAATATGTTACCAACCAAGAAACCATTGTTATTGTTGTGTGCCTGTTGTTATATATGCCTACATGAATATAATTACCATTATATCTATACCAATATTATAAAGAGGGAAGATTTGTTTGTTTGTTTGTATTGAATTGGCTCTGAAACTACTAGACCGATTAAAAAAATTCTTCCACCAATATAAAGCAACATTTTCAGGGAGGCACATGGGCTATATTTAATGAGATAGACAGTTTATGCAGGCGAAGAGCTGACAGACAGCAAGCTTGAAATAAATTTATATTAAAAACCTTTTTAATACTGCTAGAAAGCTGGAGGAGGCAAATAAAACCTTTGGATGTGCTGGTGCAGAGGCGTTCACGTAAACCTTAAAATAGGGGCACCTTATGCTGCTGACATAAGACCCATTTTGTAAGCAGTAAGCAACTATTGTGTTGCACATATTAATCTGATTCTGTCAATAACTTCAGCAAAGCGAATGTGACAGAATGCTGAAGTTACCATTAACTTTAGTTAGCATCAAAAATATATTTTATGTTCCAGAGCAATAGCATTCAGTATCACAATACTCAGGGAAGAGTATAATGAAGATGCTGTTGTGCGGCTGCTGCAGACACTCCTCAAGTATGCCATGATGGATGCCTATGTGAAAGTGCTCCAAGTTCTGTTTAATTATAAATGTAAGTTAAACTATCATTCATCTTAATCATCTTTACTCCATTAAATTATAACATCAGAAATAAGGGGCTCATAGAAGCAGGGGTGCTGAAATGAATGACAATTTGCATTTGACATTACAATGCCGAATAAAATACCTGAGTGAGTGTAACCTCGCAAAATTTAAAACCCCTTCCACCACAATGTATGAGGGTATTATGTAACATTTTAGATATGGTAGAGTTATAGTGACAGTAAAAATGTGTTCGGATAAAAACCTCTGCTTCTTTTAGGTTTTTACATTGACAATATAATACTCCATTCATTATAACATTAGTATGCTTTGTGTTAAAAGTACACGTATAATAAACATTATTACTTTTAAGATTTATGTCGAATTTATTAAAATCTACTGATATAGCAGCTGTCACACTTAATTGTTCTCATTCAAAGTAAAAACAGACAAAATAATTTATTAAAGCAAAACCCTCCTAAATTCTGAAATTTCTTTACTTTATATGATAACAATTAAGTTTGACAGCTGCTATAAAAGTAGATTTTAACAAATTTGGCATAAATGTTAAAAGTAATAATGTTTATTGTACTTTTACCACAAAGTGTATCCCTAAAAAAACCTTTTTTTACCTTCTGTCTAATGATATAATGAATGGAGTATTGTATTGTCAATGTAAAAACCTAAAAGAAGCAGGGGTTTTTATCTGAACACATTTTTACTGTCACTATAACTCTACCAAATCTAAAATGTTATATAATCCCCTCAAATGTTGTGGCGGAAGGGATTTCAAATTTTGCCTGATGTTCAAAAATCTCTACTTTAGGCTCCTTCACTACCATCTGATGTGCTATGCTGCGTTGCTTTGGATGCGTTTGATATCCACCAATCACATTCATTAGTTCACATAGCCTAGCACTGGGGGAAACAGGTTCTATTAAGATATGTTCTTAATAATACACATGACATGCTCATGGATGCGTGCTCTGGATGCGTGCTATGGAGGCGTGCTGTGCGTGCTTTCCCGCATCTTCCACTCGCATCTTCGTAGCACTCGTTAATCGCCCCGTTGCATATAGCATAGCAGCAGTGGAAACGGTCCAATAATTTTGTATCTTAGCTTGCATTGCACAACCTCGAAGCATAGCTGCATTATTCGTTAATCGTTTTTTTTTTCTATTGCCCGTTAAGATTTTTATTTTTATTTTTATATTGCCCGTCAAGATGACCTCACTCCACCTGATGGAAAGCGGTCGTGAGGTCCAGATATGAGGTTGACAAGCCCAGTCATTCAAACGAATCACTGATGGGCTGGCCATCCCCACCTTGAAGGCCTGCAGAAATGCCTTTTCACGCCCGCTTGAAGAACCCGGGACTATACGAGGAAGGAAACACATGTGCTGGAGGAGCGTTCCACGTCTGGATGGTACGACAAAGAAACGAGTCACCGAACCTTTTAGTTCGGGCCAACAAATGTTGAATTGTGTTTGGGTGACGCCGTAGTCCAGCACGCGTGGTACGGGAGTGGAAAGGTGAGGGCGGAATAAGCTGGAATAACTCTTCAGAGCATTCCCCATTGTATAAGCGATAGAGAACACTTAGCCTGGCAATGCCTCTACGAAATTGGAGAGGCTCAAGGGTCAAAGTTGCCTCTGGGTTTCCAATAATACGGATAGCACGCCGCTGCAACCTGTCAAGAGCTTCGAGTAGGTACTTGGCGGAACCGTCCCAGAGATGAGAGCAGTATTCCACATACGAGCGGACTTGTGTCTTATACAAGAGACAGAGCTGCCCAGGCGTAAAGAATCGTCTTACTCTGTTCAGGATTCCGAGTTTACGGGATCGTATAGCGTTAGGATGTCGGCAAAGCGTTTGACCTCCGCGACCAGGATTGATTTGTTGTGGTCATCGTCCCATCAAAGATCACTCTCAAGGCCTACAGCCATCATGAGCTGAATTATTTTCCTGGTAGTGATGTCAATGACGTCTGAAGGGGGACGCTTGTGCCCGCCGAGAATGCGGCTTATGCTGTGTATTAAAGCGTCACAGTCGCATAGGACATGGACCGGAGTCTCTTTCCTCTTCGCGACACAATTTACAGGTGGGTGACTCAGCGAAACCAATCCTGTGTTCATAGCCGTAGCTGCATAGCACATCTCTGGTGGAAAAGCAGCCTTAGGCTGCTTAAGGAAGTTTATAGCAATATTTGATTGTTTATTATGGTCACGTGAATGCTTATGGCTGCTATTTACATAATTGGCTATAGTTATTAACTTATCTATGTTCTTTGTACTATTTATTCAGCTTTGTTGTTCCAAATGTGATAAGTTCTGCAAACAGTGTACAAGGTCTGCTGTTTGATTGACTTAATAATGGCTTTGATTTTGACTGTCCATAATTGGATACATTTGTGCCTTTGTCTGATACTCTCAAAATTAATTTGAATAATGAATTTCATATTTATGAGAAAAGCAGTGGCAATTAATTCATAACCTTCCATAGCCCCTTTTTGTATTAAACAAAATCGTCTGACCCCAAACTAATCAGAGCTGGCACTATAGATGTCAGAGAGTGACAAAAGTACTTAAGTATTTTTCTAAATACATACATAAAAGATATTCAACTCAGGAATGTTTGTCTCGGTTGGGTATCGAAGCACGACCTTCGGCGCAGGATCGCTACCATTGCACCAACAGGCCAGCCAATCAGTACATAAGAGAGTATTTTAAAATCGTTCTTCATGTTACAGAATGTTGAAAGTAAATATGCTGCTGAAATCAAGATGAAATGCGCCTTACTTTAGTTTGTTTCACTTCGCTTGCTAATCGTCGTCCTAATGACACTTGACGTCTCCTGTCCTATTTGCTGACCTTATCTTTGCCAACGGTATAGCAACCACAGCCAATGTCCTGATTAGAGTTCAAGTTAATACTATTACTTGAGTTAAAATGATGATTTTAAATTAGTGCTTGGTCCACGCAAAGTACTCGTACCTCAATGTTTCGTTTTTGATGGTGCTTAATGGTATTCATAATAATCATTTCAGCACATATACATTCTATTTACAAAGTGCGTTGTAGCACGGTTTCTCGCCTTGACTTTCTTAGTGTCCCTGGTTCGATTCCCGGTCCAGTCAAATTCAGGAATCGATCTTTTTTAAATTGACTCGGTGTGCTGGGAGACGCCCCTGATTAATTCCTCGTCTGGTACCTCGTAACACAAGGGTTTTTATCTCTGCTTCGAGACCATGACAAGTTGTGTGTTGTATGGTGTTTTTATTATTATTATTTATTATTTACACATCATCATTAACAGCCTATGTTAGTTCACTCCTGGATTTAGCCTTCAACCAACGCCCAATTTTGGAGTCTGTTCTCAGCCTGATTTATCCCCTTCCTATTACTAGGAGCTTTTAGCAAGTCGTAGCTATACCTAGGCTGGACCTAACATCCTTATTTTTTTCCTAAGAAACGTACTCGACGATTAGTCACCTCTCAGGGCAAACATTGAAGGCCTGCGCGGACGATGGACTATCCACTTACTTTTTTGTCCATCAATATAGATCCTTTATAAACTGTATCGAATAACGCACACAAAAGATCTAAAAGTACCCCGATTTCGATTCAGACATTTTTGTCCTCAGTGGACGAAAGTCCTTCGTCTGCGCAGGCCTTCATGCTAATTATTTGTCAAAGACACCCATATTACAAGCTCAGTACCCCTTCCACAAGTTGAGTCGCTAGCTTGTGTAGTCAAGTAATATTATGCAATTTCGCAACAGAGCCTCCGTCCAATAGAAAGGTAACGAAAAATTCATCTAGTATCAATCTAGTTTCTGTAGTTTACTTTCATCGTCTACATGCGTGTAAACTTAAGTTTAGTTAAGTAAGCACTGCTTAGTTTAGTTCGGATGGCCACTTCTATGAAATTTATGTTTTTTAAAGCTTGTTTTGTATTAAGGAGCATTTAAAACTGCTACATTCTGCAGTTTTTAGATACTCAAATTCATTAATGAACTTCGCCAGTTAATTACAGGTCATTTGGCAGGATTATTTAGCCACGCGTGTCGCACGTGATTATCATATTTACTTCTCTTTAATTGTTATATTATTATTGACTGGCCTACTATTCGTGCAATGGCAGCGATCCTGCCTTTAGCACCAGAGGTCGTGGGTTTGATTCCCATCCATGACAAACATTCATGTGATGAACATTTGTGTTTGTTGTGTGTCTGGGTGTTATTATATATTTAAGTATGTATTTAGAAGTATTTAAGTAGGTTTATCAGTCTCTGACACCCATATTACAAGCTCTGCTTAGTTTGGGGCAGATGATCTTGGTGTAAGTGGCTTAGATATTTATTTATTTGTTGTGCATCGTATTATTTTTGTTCTAGTGAGGAACCGGGACATTCGGGGTTGTTCAGAGATCATCAAAAACTGCGAAGTCTTAGGAGTAAGTCTACCATCAGTCTCCCAAGGCAAGTACATCAAAATGATCATACACGAAAACCCACAGGCGGATTCCAAACCTACCGCCAAAACGCCCAAAGACTTCAAACTTAAGTTTTAGTATTTAGATTAGTTACACTGTGTAGATATTTGTATTTATGTAAATAAATATTTTATAGTAGAACTTGTCTTTCTATATGCAAACACTTTCCCTTTTATATTTATATAGTTCGTGACTCTAAGCTGTATTTATTTGTTATTTTGAAACTTTCTTGATAATATGTTAAATACGTTGAATGTTATTACCCCGAAGTGTGCGTTCAATACTCACCATGCACAATCATTCAATTTAGACATTGTGTTCGTTTTGTGTGTGAGCGTCAGAATGTATTTACAAACAACGTGTGAAAAAAAGTAGGCTGTGTTATTTAAATGATATCTTTACGAGTTCTCAGTTACATTTTTTGACTACTTGGGTAGACATTTGAAATCAATTCACTCCATGTTTGTTACCCGGCTATGCTCACAAAAAACGCATGCGGCGCGTCGCCTCTGACAGATATTCCGCTTAGAACAAACCCGCCATTTTGATCACGCACACAGACACAGTGAGTATACAGGCGATACCGGTGAGCATCGGTGTCATGGCCAGTCGAACTATCGCGCGTGTTTTTGTTTTGCCGAAGTTGGGTGAAAGTTTTCACATGATGAATTTTGTTTTTGGCCGGTTTTGTCAGTCATCATGACCTACCTACTTCATTTTGAAAATTCAGAGCGAATATAGTAGTAACCCTGGGCGGTCACGCAAGTTTAGGTAAAGCCGCGAGCGTTCCTTTTGTAAACTCTTTATTTTTTGCTATGGTTTAGATGTCCAGACATATGATGTATGTTTATCAGCCTGACCCTTAAAAGACTCTTCTCAGCTAAGCGTTCGATAGCCGTGTGTAAAGACTTAATAATATTGATACCTTGAATTAAATTTGGTCAACCGTTGAACTTTAAACTTCGCTTCATCATAAACAAACTAATTTTGTTCAAGTATTAAGGTTAATATATTACTTGTTATCATTATCAAATAATAATTATAGTAAATAATATTTCGTAGTACATTATCACATCACATAATGCGATAGGTAAATTGTTTTTTAGACAAAACATTTAACTATCTGACAGTGATTAGCAGTAGTTAACTCGTATACTGTCCCACGCTGCATCGACAGTTTACCATATCGATAATACGTTATATCGACAGAACACTGGCACCATTTCTAGATTGCGGTTCATTATTTCATTATTTGACATGTCGATGTAGCATACATTAACCCGTCGATGGTACGTTTTCGATGCAGCGACCGTCGATGTAGTGACCGTCGATATTATGAACTAGACCCCAATTATTGGGTAGGTACTCACACCTACTCACTGACTAGTACTAAATAATTATTAATTAATGTAGGTACTCTTTGATTTCTAAATAAAAGTGAATGATCAACCCCCGAATATTAAAAAATCGTTCAAAGTAATCCTTTACGCTTACCATGAGTTTACGCCAACGATAGTAGCTAGCGTTTGTAGCAAAGTATTTGCGTTTCGGTACAACGCTAGTGAATAGAAATGGAACTAAAAAGGCGTACAAAATGATGTAGCAATTATCCTAGTTCAGGTGACAAGCTCACAGTACGGGACACGGGTACAGGTGACCTATAGGCAAGAGTAACGCCGCTGAGTTTTTCAATGTAAGTACAAAACTATAACGGTAATGATATAAGTGATGATTGTAGGTATATTGAGTGAATGATTAAGCCAATACCCATCAATTGTAGCGATGACTTGACTTTAGTGATGGCGGCCTTTGCCCAGCAGTGGGACAATAGGCTAATTACTTTACTGATATAAGACATGAGATAGTACTCTCCTAATCAAATGACATTAGATTCTCATTCAGAGTCTATAAAAAAAATTCCACTCGTAGAAACTCAATACCGTATTGATCTTGGCTGGGGCTCTCTTCCTCTCTACGGCGAGGAATTCACTTGCGGCCCTCCGCTACGGGCTGCCCGTCTGTCTCATCATCCCATGTCTGCGGTTAATGGTAGGTGAGGGGCCAGGGGCATATCCGTCAGCCCTACAATAGCCTGTGGCGGGCGTGCGGGCGGCCCGATCGTGAATTCCCTGCATTAAGTTCAAGATGGCTGATTTTTTTGCTAGCATTAGTTTAAAAGCTTTTTAAGTTCGATTACCTGTTAGGAAACAGGTAGACTCTTTAAGCTAAAGAATAAAACTCACGATTCAATAGAAACCTTACATTTATTGAGATTTTCCGGTATTTAATACTAGCTAGTAAACTTAAGGATAAATTTAAAGTAAAGCCACTGTCAAAAACGCGTTATCTCGTTCTCTTTAGGCTTGGTCGCGGTTTCGGTAGAAGAGGCAGCTGTCTCTTCAATATCTCTTCTGTTTAGGCTGATTAGAATTCTGTAAAAAAAGAAAATAATGTCAGTAAATCAGTGTTTTATGTATCTGTATATAATCAACAACAGCTCTTAAAATGCCATTGCTGGACAAAAGCTGCCACCAAAAAATACCACAACGGGGTTGACAAATATAATAATAAAAAATCCACAAGTCAGTGGATTCAGTGTTACGTTATCCAAAACTAAAATTGATTTGTCTCAGCTGAAGCTGCAGATTATCAGCGGGCCCAGTATAATTTGAATTTTATTTATTTCAGATAATTATTACATCCATTAAATAGTAAAGTCATTTAATCTATGTTAGTAAGAAAAAATCAAATTCAACATTATTTATCTATATATTAAATTAATTCAACACAATAGTACAACATTTCATTTTAAATAATGAAATAATACATTTGCATTATATCTGTTCTTTCCTAATCCATACTAATACCTATTATTAATGTGCAAGTAACTCTGTCTGTCTGTCTGTCTCGCTTTCACGCCAAAACTACTGAACCGATTTAAATGAAATTTGGTACACAGATAGTCTAGCTAGAGCCTGAGGTAGGCTACCTTTTAGTTGGAAAAAAGTATTGTAATGGGTTGAAAAGGGGGATGAAAGGTTGTATTGTCATTTTCAGAACTATTTCACGCTGTTCATTAGATATAAATAAATATGACATTCAAAGTTTCTAAGAATGGTACCCTTAAAAATCTGCAAAAATTCGACCTCGAAGGGGTTAGTTTTTGGGTTGATAGTTTGTTTGTATGAAACTTCGTTACTTCAAGTGCTAGGAGTCTCAAATTTTGCATAGGGCATCTTGCAAATTTTTAGGACGTAGGTGCTAACTAAGACGGGATTTTGTGAATAAAAAGTATAGTAAGTCTGAAAAAATCCCATACTTATATCATAAAAATTAAGTTCACGAGGGCGGAAAGCTAGTCTGTAAATGTGCGTATGCAAATTTTTAGCGGCACAATGGGTTTAATTCCCACACATTAGAAACATTAATGTGCCGCAAAGTTATATTTGATCTGTGCATTTGCCTCAAATATTACGAGTAGGTACCGGTAATCTGGGGTTAAAAGCAACTGCGGGGTGTATAACAACATTTTTATGGAAAATAATAAACATCTAAAACAACCTTTTTTATCACGCTTGTTCATAAAACATGCCTTTGCATTTAAAAAGCGAACTTCATTTTTTTAAAATTGGCAATGCTGTCATTTGACAGTTGCCATTTTCGCGGTATTTTTGGTGTAAAAGTGAGACGAACAGTTTAAAGCAGATTTGGTGGTGAATAACTTTGCAATTATCTACTACTATCTCGTGGTTCATATGTAGGAATTACTTACAAGTCAATGCACTTAATTTGTATCTACTTGTATATGTGTATATGCGTATCTATCTACATGGTAATTATAATCGTTTCAAACTGATTGAACCCGCTACGAACTAATGAACTCAAATTACATAGTATCTTCCCACCTAATTTGATAAATCAAGGCAGAGTAACGGGATTCTGTATTGATAAATATTATAGTAACTACGATCTTGTAACTAATAACCCATATGAATTTCCCATTCGATTCAATACCCTTATTTATAAGGGTTAAAATTGCTAGTCCGGAAAATGAGAATTTTATTTATTAATCTACCCGGGTTTGTGACCTCTAACCAACGCTTTGATCTTTAACTTAATCAAGAGTGATCTAATACTTAACATCAATAATTTATAAATTTATATCCATCAAAGATTGACATTATTGATTACACGATTGGCGTAGTGCGCTGTAGCACGGTTTTTCGCCTCGATTTCCGTAGTGTCCCGGGTTCGATTCCCGGTCGGGTCAATTCAGGAAACGATATTTTCTGAATTGACTCGGGTCTGGGTGTGCTAGGAGACGTCCCTGGTTTATTTCCTTGTGTGGTACCTCGTAACACAGGGATATTAATCCCTACTTCGAGACCATTACAAGAGGTGTGTTCAGTTGTCTGGCGTACATTTATTATTTATTTATTTATCTAACCAGCAGGGCTAAGATGCGCAAGATCGAGTAATTTCTCGTTTCTCGTCCTGTGAGTCGACAAAAAGGTAGACAAGACAAGTTTAGCATAGCGAATCGTGTAATAAAGCAATAATTTATCCAAATATCTTGCCTTACAAATCTAGAGTTATCTACCATTTTCCCTTTAACTCGGAAAAGATAAATAATTTAAAAATATAGGCCAGACAAAAACGAAATGGCGGAAAATGACATAGTGCTGGCCCCTCGCGATATTTATAACTACTGATGTTAAATCAAATTAAGAATTGCTAAGTTATATCATTCCTTGTAGAAACATTGTGGTATATTTCTTTTGGCTAGGTCCTTTTATAGCCTTGAATTCGAAGAAGCAAGATAAGTACTTATTAAAAATCAGAGGCACACCACCTCATGCATTAAATTTACTTTTACGGCATTTCACCATAACATTTTCGCTTTAACAAACTTTCAGACACAGTCAAGGCGTTATTTGCTAATAGAAAAATCTACGGTGTCCCCATCAGCCCCATATCTTGCAATAGGTAAATCGCTCTAGGGCTCATAAGGCCAAAGGTACAAAAATAGAAATTACGGTTCAAGGTTGCCAATTGGCGATAGAAATCGATTGACAGAATTACAGTAAGGGCAGCTCTCGGTGCTGACCGCAAGGTCTCTTTTTGTCCGATGTTGAAATAGCGTTGTTAGACCCGCTACACTTGGGCAACGTGCGAAAATGCCGGTGCAGCGATTGAGCCGGACCACACAAAAAATGTACACAACATAGCTTTGAAAGAACAAAAAACAACAGCGAATCGATGCAAAAGGTTACTTCACAGCCTATGACAATGAACTTGAAAAAGTAAACATTAGCTTAGCAATCATAACTGAATGTGGAGCCAGCAACGATTTCCACTCAGGCAGTTAGTGTAGGCTAAGGAAGATTTCGACCGATCTGTTTGCGATAACGCTACCTAATTGTATTTAGCCAATCACAATGTTCTTTATGGATCGTCTTTTGTCTACCACCCTGTCAACTGGTATCCAGCCACTATACGCTTTTCTGACACCTTCATTATCATCGGCCTGTCGATATCGCAAGTCTACAAAATATCCTCCCTACCCTCCTCGTCATTGGCAAAAGCGCCAAACAAAAAAAACTTAACTCTACGGAACTACAACTTCCAATTCAAAGTATGTCCGATTTTTTCACCTCCTTCAGGTCTTCTATCTTACAATGCGTTTGCCAATCTGCAGCCTTCTTTCAAGGACTCGTCTTCTTCAACCTCGATCCATCGACGGACGTGATCAGAGTTGGTACTCTTAATGGCTTTGGACATGGGTTACTAGCTTAGAAGCAACAACTAGATAATGGTACTTACATTAATATAACTATAGCAGGAACAGCCAGCGCGGCACTGATGAGGTAGAACGCGCCGGCGAAGGAAGACAATGTGCTGAGGTACACTTTGCTGTACACTGGAGAGTATATAACAGGCACCAGGGCTTCGGATATGCTGATTAGAGAGCTAGTTTTCCCTGAAACAGAAAAAAATATTTAACCTTGGATCCTGTGAAGAAAGAGTCATGGTCTCGAAGTAAGGATAAATATCCCTGTGTTACGCGGTACCAGACAAGGGATTCAGTCTCCCAGCATACCCAGACGAGCGCCAATTTAGAAAAGATCGTTTCCTAGATTGACTCAACCGGGATTCAAATCTGGTCTACGTAAGTCAAGGCGAGAAACCGTTCTATAGCGCTACACCAGTCGTGTCGTCAAACACTAGTTCTTGCATGTGGCTCAGTTTGTGCTTACGCCATTTGACCGCTCCAGGGTGGACTTCCGTGCATCGCAGCCGGTGATGGCAGCCGGTGACATACGCGTCTGATGCGACAATACTCGTAGTATGAAATTATTTCCGCTTCCGATGGCTGCGACAGACGCGTGCGTCATTTTCATATCACTAAATTTAAAAAAAACCTGTTTAAAAAAGTGGCCATCAATGAGTGCTTACCTTTGGGGTTCACGTTTATATACCTATGTACTCGTACCTACCTATTCATTAGTCTATCGCTCTTATTGATTCCTAATTAGAAGGGAATCCCGGCCATATGGAGCATCAGTATGCAAATATATGAATGACCATAAACTTTTACTAATACAGGCTTGATTGCGCGAAGTTATCTTACAAAGTCCTTTCAAAGTTCTCCATTTCACAAACAGTGATTGTAACTTGACCGAAGCGAATTAATCTACTCCTACGTGAAGTAGAATCCTTTGAATTCAGTTTCCAATGAATACCTACTAATCAATGCAAAGCAACCTTCCTCCACGAAGTCCGTTTCTGTTAGATAGAAATGGATAGATTCTAGTTTAGGGACTTTTCAAAGCCCCTTTGACGACACGAGCAAGACATTCAGCGAATTCCCTTGCGTTGCGACTGAAGGATGTTGTGTATTGTTAAATCTACCAAGTTAAAGCCAGGGAACAAAAATGCAAGTTTGTTACGAGAAGTTACAAGTATGATAGATTTTTCCTTTAAACAATGGTAGAGTCGCAATGTTCTCTAATCTACTTAAATTAAGGCCTCCTTTCGATTGTAATGTAATATGAACTTAAGTAGATGTAATGTGTTATTATGTCTTGTTAGGCGCCAAGCACAAAATAACCTTTCCGAGGTAAATAATTAGTCTAATTGACCAGTGACATGCCCTGTTTCTGGGCTATGACCTATCACCAGGCCTTATAGACGGATTTATTTTTAAACCGTTTTCTTCCGAAATGCCTAAGAAAGTATTGGTTATGTTTCCATTCGAACGGGAACTTATTAAAAACGATTTAGAATAGGAACGAAATGTAAATCGTTCTCGCTTAATATAACGTTTTTAACCATTTTTAACCGTATTTTTCTATTTATTAGGTTTAATACGAAACTGGGAATAATAATTCATAGCCACGCAGCTTAGTCACGGGTCGTGTCGTTAAAGTTTGAAGTAATGAACATTGATGCAATAATAAAGGAATTATATTTTTTGTCAGCACCGTTTAATTTTGTCATCAACTTGTATCATCTAACCGCAAACGAATAGATCTATCGCCACGTAATATTTACATTCTCAGTTAAATAAAAAGTGTCGTCATGTAGGTATGCATTTTTTCTGTCACGCCACGAGCCTCTGTTCCATAAGGAATAAACCGTTTTTTCCGTTCTCATAAAATTCGCGCTCCGAACAAAATGCTATGCAAAAAACCGTTCGGAAAGTTATAAAAACGTTATTTTTTAAACGGGTTCCAAGCCCTGCCGATCACACAAGCTATATTACGGCACAAATTACCTACGCATGCGGCGCTTAAAAAAAACTGCCATTTTGATCACGCACACAGACACAGTGAGTTTACATGCGATATCGGTGAGAATCGGCCACGCGGCCAGTCGCACAGTCGCGAGTGTTATTGTTTTTGTCGAACTCGTTTTTTTCACATGATGAATTTTGTTTTGGCGGGTTATGTCAAGTAGGTATAACCTACCTTTCTTCTTCATTTTAAAAATTCAGAGTGATTATAGTAGTAACCCATTTGAGGCGGTCAGGCAAGTTTAGGTCATTACACTGGAAAAAGGCGAGAGTGGTCTTTCTGTAAGATCTTTGTTTTGTGACTAAGGTGTTGCGGTGACAATTTGAAGCGCCGTTACGCTTCTATGATTTTTTCGTTCACTGATTTAAGTTACTGCTAAAGGAATATAACTCACAGATAAACTGGTTTGGACATGAAAATGAGATTTACGCTTGCAAATAATTTTGTTACAAGTGAGTAGCTGTTATAACTCAAGTATGTGTAAGAAGTTGAACGAGTCTTATTTTCTAAGCTCGTTGTATTTAAAGTTTTAATCTTGCCTGAACCATTCTTAAGTAAGTTCAAGACATGTTAGGTCTTAATACGATTTTGTAAACTGTACAACAAATTAACTTATAATACAAAAACTCACACTAAGGCCAAGATCTAGCGTGCTTAGCTTAAACTTAGACTTAGCTTAGAGTTTGAACAGTTGTAACTATTTATTAAAAAGTAAAGTAAAAGTAAAAAATAATTTATATTCATTTAAGCTTGTACAAAGCACCTATGACATGTCAAAAAAAAGTATATAGAAATAATAATAATAAACGTAAATAAAATAGTACAATATTAGTACTTAACGTGAATCTACCATCGGTTCGGACGTTGTTTCTTATCGAGAAGACTCCGGCAAGAAACTCGATAGTTACTCTTTTGAACTTTGATTGTTTTACAAAACATAAATTTAGAGTACAGTCAATCAATTACTACTAATTATCGATATTAAATTATTTTTGACTTAGTTAAATATTAACTTAATTATTGGTTAGTAATCGACGAGGATGTATGAAAAGATTAACGAGAGTGGAAAAAGCGCATGAGGTGTGTCAGGACCGTAGCAAGTGGAAAGATGTGGTCACTGCCTACCCCGTTGGGAAAAAGGCGTGATGGTATGTATGGATGTATGTAACTAGGAATAAATTCATCGAAAAAAAATCAGTTCAGTATCAACAGTTCAGCGACGAGGTGGGGACGTGGGGTCCCTAAGAAAAGTTTCGCAACACCCCGTCGCTAGTGCTTCCCCGATTGGGGCTCCCAACCCCAATGAAGGGGGGAGACCACGGAAGTACCTGGAGTACCACAGGTACTTCCGCCTTCGCGGTGAAAGCCGTAAATTACGGGCAAAAGCACCCCCGTACTCAAGCTGGCTGCCGTAAAAGGCGGACCCTACCACGATCCACCTAAGAAGTGCGTCCCGGCCGAGCCGAGGCAAAGAGGAGGCCAGCCGCGGAACACTGACCCACTCCCAATCGGTTGTGCACCGCGGGCCCCATCTCGCACCCTAAGGCGCTGCGCCCGTGGGTGGAAAATTGTAGGCAGGCAGGCACCATACCACCACCACACCTCGCCCGGTGTCAGGCAGTGGGTAGGTGGGAAGTTTTCCGCACCGCCACGCCTGAGCCCCCTTAGCTTCCCGGTGGTTCCACCTGCCACCGTACTAAGCCCCCACACCACAACAAGGTGAAGGCTCATGGATAGAATATCTGCAATGCCTAACTAAAGCTTCTACGATTTCTTAAATTCTCTTAAGAATTATATGTGCCTCAAAATCAATTGAATTTAAAATTTATTGAACAGGAAAAGCATCAAATTGACAATGAATCGTCTCGGACGGCTGGACATTGCACAGAGTTGGATTTTGAGGGCATTGGCTTTCAACAAGTCACATACAATACCTACTAAAATGTTGAGCATGATCTGCGTTTCTTCTAAGATATCTTTAGGCTGTTTTTGCGATTGTGACCAGCGCTGGGAGTGAGCGCTTTTGTTTTTTTGTAAAAGCAAAACCGAGTGAAATTTAAAATCTATTGTTTATCGGTACCCCCACCTTCTCCTTGCACCATGGTCTGCTGGACCAAATCTCTCTTCAGAGATAATCTCACCTGTACTTTAGCTATCCTTTTTTTTCTATATAAAAAACTATAATTTGTGTACAAACTAATAAATAAATTAATACCCCAACGGCGTGCAACGTATAAAGATCCTATAACTGTCCCGCTTACTGAGATGTTTTCTCGTCCACAATATACATGTGCCTATAGATGACAATCAGTAGTGTGTATTACTAGTAATAACAGGATCTGAAACATCTTTTATCTATGATAATGGGCATCATAAGAAAACCCAAAGTCGCCGATCTGATCCTGTTCATAAATTAGTTGGAGTAGCAGTAGGCAGGGAAGGAATATAGCGCTAAAAACTGATAGATGTAGACTGAAATTAACAAAAGACTATTTAACAAAAGGAGCATATGACCACCACCCAAAGTAGACTGACAAACTGATAAGGTTTTGATAATTAATGGCCTACGATCAGCTGCCCTGGAATTATGTTGGTGAAGCTAGCTGCTGATGATGATACATCGCTCGCTGCTATAAAGATACCAGATGGGATAGCCAGAAGTAAGCTGACCGTATATTTCATAGAGAATAAAACCTCGAATACCCACTCTTTAAATCAACTTAGTAGAAGACGAGTACCAAACCGCCTGTAACTATTTTAAGTTCGAAATGTAAGAATGCGAACCGCTTTTAAAGCTTAAAGGCCTATTCAGACCTAAGCGGTATTCGCTACCGACTGCGGCAGAGAAAACCGAGTGGGTACGCGGTAATATTACTGTTCACACCTAAGCGGATTTGGCTATCCTTGTGGGTACAGAATACCGCGCGGTATTCGCTCAGGAAGATCAGATAAGCCGCGTAGACTGCTGAATACCTGAGCGAAATCCGCGCGGTATCTATGTACTCCTACTTACAGCGGCAGCGAATACCGCTCGGGTTTGAATAGCCGCGGAACTTCATACGAAGTACCTGAGCGAAAGCACTGCGAAACCCGCGGGGTATGTACCTTTACCTTCAGCGGCAGCGAATACCGCTCAGGTTTAAACAGGCCTTAAAAAATATAGTCCTCTTTTTCGAAGATTTAGGTAACAAACTTTTGCCTGTTATATTGTTAATTAGAAAATGCTGGAAAATAATCAGCATCTGTTTCAGTATTTGACTAAACGTGTCAATTTGATTTAGGAACAATAGCCTTTGTAACGGAAATTTTATAATTACGTAAACACCATGGACGTTCATTGTAAATTGGCCACAGAACTTAAGAAAAGCCTTGATAAACAGTGTCGCATATTTTACACTAATTAACTGTATTGGTTGCAATGATAATTGTGTAAAACATGAAAAAAATCGAACCCGATCTCTTTCAGATGATCGAACACACTTGATTTATATAAACTTAATTACAAAATCTTATTAAATGTTTTCTAATTTACGAAAACATTCAACAGAAAAGCGACATTTCGTCGTTTGACAATTTTATACGATGAGAAACTTGAATCTCACAGCGGATTCACTGGGTGAGGTTCAAAATGAGTTTTTCAGAATACTGGTTTCATCTTTTACGTCATAATGGTTTGACAGACTACTCATTTTTCTCAATTTATCACTGAGTATTAAAAGATAATTTCGTAGTTGACTCCCAAGTCCACGCACCAGCAGCAGACGACGTGTCGTCCCGACACTTTGTTTCTATGTAATACACTATATTTCTATTAGGGGCTACCCTTTTCCGTC
Source organism: Udea olivalis (assembly GCA_947369235.1). NCBI lineage: Eukaryota > Metazoa > Arthropoda > Insecta > Lepidoptera > Crambidae > Udea > Udea olivalis. The sequence goes on from OX376359.1 coordinate 11,818,600, forward strand.
CGGCTGGAAAGTACTGGAAACTGGGCAGAGCTGTTTTTCAAGTTTTTTTTATAGACTGGGTGATTATCAAAAGACTAACAAAAATGATATGTCATACTCAGTAAGTGAATGTGATAACTATGAATTTATAAATATATCTATCCCTGTCAAACCTGTTTATTAAATGAAATGTTAAATTTTCATAAAAATTGCGTTCCCCCAAGTCTCATACAACTTAAATAGTTTCAAAATCGATATTTTTTTTATCAAGGAAAATGTTAAATATAGTGTTATTATCCAAAAAGACTCACTAGATCAAAGCGCACCTCTAAATATAAACCGTTACTGAATGAAATTAACAAATTTTACAGCAGAGCCAATATTTAAAAAAAATGGGTATATTTTCTCAATAATAAGACCAATTACAAGGATTTTTATGCCGAATTATATATGCCGTAATTTTGGGTCATTATGATAGATATTTATATACTTTACCATATACAATACAAGAAAATATTCTATTTTACATAAAACATTTTTTTTAGTTTTCAATTTTTATAGTAACACTTTACGGTTAATTATTTTGTTATTAACTGTGTCTAAACAAATAGTTGCACTTTGTTACTAAACCGATTGTGATCTCAGGCCTTAAAAATCAACAAAACGTCTTAGGAATCTTTGTTGCCTAGCAACGCTGTCTGTGCCTTTTATTAGGCCATCGGATATCTCTTTTCTGATACGACTGCCCTTTCGCTTACGCCAAGACCCTTTGTTCAGATCTTGGCATCTAATTCTTAAGCGATATAAAGTCATAAAATTTAATGTCTGACTGACATTTCTGACTGGCCTGTTGGCGCAATGGCAGCGATCCTGCCTTTGACGCCGGAGGTCGTGGGTTCGATCCCCACCCATGACAAACATTTATGTGATGAACATTTATGTTTGTTGTGTGTCTGGGTGTTATTATCTATTTAAGTATGTATTTAGAAATATTTAAGTATGTTTATCAGTCTCTGACACCCATAATACAAGCACTGCTTAGTTTGGGGTCAGATGATCTTGGTGTGAATTGTCCCAGATAATTATTTATTTATTTATTTATTAAATTTTAATTTCAATTCTGAATGACTATTGTAATCTGTGAATTTAAATTGTTATTTTAAACTTGTTTGGCGCCTTGGAGTTGCTCTGTAAGCCTACAAGTTACATAGTATAAATAAATAAATTAAGAAATCTATCGTATACCTAAATTGTAGGTAGGCATGACGAGTAGGTATACTTTGAAAATCGCTCATCTATTTTTATGACTGCTCTTTGGAATCACACGGACATGTAAGTAAAGACAATTCGTTATATAGACTGTCCTGTCGGACTTTGACAGTGCTAACGAGGCCAAACCTCATTACAAAGCATATTTACAGGATTTGTTAACATGCATTTAATACCTTTGATTAATATTCAAATAGACAAATATGTAATTTCTAGCAATTTTAAGTCAATATCAACAAAGCAGTTGCTATGCAAATGTGTATTGTTTGTATGTTGGGCCTACGGCTTCAAAAACAAGCAGATGTCGTTTTGACAGTTGCTATCTCATGTAAACGATGCAGTATGTCGTCGCATTGTCCTTTGTAATATTTAAGAACTTACACGTAACTCTACTGCAAAGATTTTGTTATAGTATACCTACTTAACTATATTACTAATGATGATGATTCACTGCTAAAACAAAACACGGCGAGTTGATTTTCAACTTCGACTGCATTTAAATGTTGTGTAATTTTTTTTATCATCGGATTTTATATTATTATATGGGACATGAAATACTTCATATTATTGGTTGTCGAACTGCGAAAACACTAAGCAAGATGGACAATTCGGCAGCTCCGCAATGTTCAATGTCGAAGCGCGCCGCACGTAAACAAGTAATAGCCACGCATGTGTGGATCGGATTAGTGCTTCATTTCTGACGGGGCAGTTGTATGAAGACTATCCTTCTATACGTTATTATTCTAAGGTAGCAACCCTAGGCAGTAGACAAGTTTAGGTAATTATACTAGAAAAAGGCGAGAGCGGGCTTTCTGTAAACTCTTTATCTTGTGGTTAGCGTTAGGTTATACTAGGTTCTAGGCTTACTAAAAACAGTAAGGATTATAAACAATAAGTTGTCAATAACAATACATACAGTTACAATTTAAAAAATGCATTGATGTCTGTTACACAATACATATTACAATTTTATAATTGTTTATGTGACTTTGATATAAATAATTGAACCATTTACTGCGCAATATACAATTTGCAATATCAGTAATTCATAATACTTACCAATATTTGTCATTGTAGCTGTTTTATACAAAGTAATCAACCCATATCTTCTGATTGCGACACAATAGGTTCTTTATATTTTCTAATGTTTTTTAATAAAGTGCATTTTAGAACTCTCCAAACCCAACAGCCATCAGCTCTGCAAACCTTTGCCCAGTGTGCTACCCAATTCAAACACATTCACACGCTTGCCTACGTCATTGACTGAGTTAAATGCCTTTTACCATCTTATTATAGAAAGAGTTGCGTGTTAAGATGACCTGAGTACATCAAAGTTAAAGTCAAACGACCACACGATTGGCGTAGTGCGCTGTAGCTCGGTTTTCGCCTCGATTTTCGTAGTGTCCCGGGTTCGATTCCCGGTCGGGTCAATTCAGGAAACGATCTTTTCTGAATTGACTCAGGTCTGGGTGAGCTGGGAGACGCCCCTGGCTTATTTTCTTGTGTGGTACTCCGTAACTCAGGGATGAATCCCTACTTCGATACCATTACAAGAGGTGTATTGTCTTTAAAGAAAAGGAAGAAAAAAAAACTATCATCGGAGTCGAAAAGATGTTGCTTCTTGACTGAGAAGACACGGCGCAAGAAACTCAGCAGTTACTTTTTAAAAAAAATGTTTTTTACAATGTATTTTAGTACTTTGACATATATCTGATGGAAAGCCGCCGTGAGGTCCGAATATGATGCTGACAAGCACACTAATCCAGGCGAGACTGAGGCCAAACGCAAACCCACTTAAAAAAATCAATAATGCAAAGCATCTACTGGGTTGGCCAAACTCATCCTTATGGGGGTTCGCTTTTTGCGTTTGGGGTAGATCGTAAACTTCGCATTTTTTAAGGTTTTCGTGATTATTTAGGTGAATTCAAATTAAGTAAAAATCTCTCTATTACCTTTTAATTTTATAACTATAACTTTAACTGTGTACCTCCAGTTAATTTTTAGGTGTCTTATCAATTAAAAAAACGGTTTTTTATTAAAATTAGCAAATAATTGGCGACAACCCAATTTTAAGACAATTTAGTGTGTTTTTAAATAGTTTAATGCACACAATGATAGAGCAAAAATGTTAGTTTGGTTCAATTCAATGAAATAATCACGAAAATCTTACAAAAATGCAACCTTTTCGATCCACCCCCAGCGGACTGCAAAACTGCCTTTTCACGCCCAGCTTGAAGACCTCAGGCCTAGAGGTAGAAAACACATGCGCTGGAAGAGCGTCTGGAAACAGGACAGTGATATTTATTGCAAAAAAATATCCTAATAATTATATATTTACTTTACATCACTGGCTAAACGAAAAGTCACTTCCTGCGGAAGTTTTAAGGCTGAGCGTCAGATCTATGATAAGGTCGAATGGAATTTTAAGATGACATATCACATCGTACATATCGTGGGAAGTAAATATTGGCTGCTTGGTAAATAGATACTATCTTTTGTGTAAATATTTTTTCACGACAATTACGCTATTTTCACTATTTTATTATTGAACGTGTCGAGGAATTGGCCCCTTTGTTGCATAATAATATTTAATACGTAATTACAGTATTATATTATACGTGGTTTTATTTTTGGTCTTAGTGTAAGATAATTTAACAGTTAGCTAACAAAGTAATCAGTAATGTCATCATCACACGATATTTTATTTTTCGTTAAGGATTTTAACTTCGCTTAGTTACATTCACTTATAATGTTGAAAATTTTCGTAAAATGGCTTTCGCATTTATCAGCATAGTGCATAATTCCCAAAGCGATAACCACAGACATACGAGTACTACATATATCGAAATTAATAACGCAAGTTCTTGGATATGAAAACCAAACGTGACGAATCACGATAGAGCGCTTTAGTGAAAGAAATTCGCCATAACTCAATTGATTTTGAATTAATCATAATATGAAACTACTAATGAGAGTGGAAGAAGCGCAAGAGGTGTGTCAGGACCGTAGCAAGTGGAAAGATGTGGTCTCTGCCTACCCCGTTGGGAAAAAGGCGTGATGGTATGTATGTACTCGTATGTATGTATGAAACTACATAATTCTGACATTCTTTGTGAAAAAACCGTTGTATTAAAGTTAAATGTAGACTAAATAAAGCAGCGACGAAAGAGGTGCATGGCTCTACTGTCTGACACGTGAAATACGTACACTCCCATCGTCCATTTTGATCTTAATCTGTGGTATCAAGTGTTTATAATTGCGCTGACTTAATATTAAACTTACAGCACTACTTTTTTATTAGCGCATGCTATGAAAAAGCGAGATGATGTTAATGTTCAAACGGGTCATTAACTATACGGGTGATGACTTACTTAATCTAAAGGTGATAGTGAAATGTTATGCACTCTCTTGTGCAACGCTTATCATCAGCAAGTTACGAAAATAGTTGCTACAAGCAAACTTATCTATTTCAAAAACACTTGTAATTACGTTCTAATACACTTCTATTTATTTTTTATGATGATTTGTTTCAATTAAATAAACATATCCTAAAAGTTTCCTGTTACATGGCGGAGCACATAAAGACTCACGGATGAGATATTTCGGGTTGACTGAGAGACCGTGTTCTTATGTAAAGTGCCTATGGAATGGCCTAGTATGTATTTTGTCTTAATTGCTTGTTTGTTTTTTGGTTTTTATTGAATAGGTTCCGAAACTTCTTGCGACCTTTCACAATCCGGGTGACTGCTCTTCCAACTGATCTAACCGATTTTATAAATTCTTCGCCAATGTACATTACAAGCTACATTATCAGTGAGTAATATTGTTTTTTTTTCTATGTTAAAAGGAGAAATAGTCTACGCGGGCGATGCCGCTGACGGATAGTTGTATCTAAAATTTTCGTAACACTGAAACTAATATTAGAATTTAGCATAACTAAAATCAGACAGTTACTCACCTTCCTAAAAGCACTAACACTTTTGCGCAATTTGGTCAGAATGGAAAGCATCTTGCTGCACTACCTAAAAACTGGCCAAGAAAGGTCGATACGAAACAGAATCACATCACAATCACTGAAGCATTAACGAAGATGGCCGTTGCAATATTTACGCAAGACTTTTTTGACGACATGATTGACGTGGTGCGCTGTAGCACGTTTTTTCATCTTGACTTCCGTCACATCCTTGTCCCGGGTTGGATTACCGGTCGAGACAATTCAGGAAACGCTATTTTCTAAATAGGCTCGGTTTGGGTGTGCTGGGATACGCCCTTTTTTTGCGTCAGGAAATGCATTCAGGCATTCCCGAGGCCCTGGATTCGGGACACCTGGGATATGTGGGACTCGGAACTCCTAGGAACACAGAAACCCCTACCCACTAAAACCTGACAGTGGTCATCTTCGGCGCAGAATGTAGGGACCCCGGATCCCCAACAAGGGAGAGACTCCTCCCAGGACCCTTTGGCGCGCAAGGCCGCCTGGCAGCCAGCCTCGGGAGGAGCAAGCTCAACTCCAGTGCACGATAACACAAACCACTGTGTCCGAAGACACGTGTTAGTGCCCTTTTAGTCGCCTCTTACGACAGGCAGGGATACCTCGACAGTATTCTACTCCGCTAACCGCAGAGAACTGGGAGACGCCCCCGGCTTAACCCCGTGAGTATTTGTTGTACATACGGGTGTATTCCTTGTCTGGTACCTGGTAACACAAGGATATTTATCCCTACTTCGAGACCACGACAAGTGGTGTTTGTCTAGCGCATATTAAAAAAAACTTACCAATTTCGTCCCCGTCCACCAGTTTCGTAGCTATTGACCTCAAAGACGTGGCTCCAGCAGAGCTAAACATGTCCAGCACTGGACCAAGGAAGTAGATGGTGCGATTGGGAGCCAATGCGTAGACCATACTGGCCGCAATTCTGCTGAGGCAGGCCACCACTCCGATAACGCTGTCTTCGATCTTCCATCGCTTGCTGAATAAGTATATCGTTACGAAGGAACCTGTAAAATAACGATCACAAAATGATTCAGAAAAGTTTGTTCAGTTTGCTCGTACGTAACCACAATTTCTAAAAATTTGTAATGAACGCACGGAATTCTTTTGCATTAGACTAGTAAGTAGTTCCAGTTGCAATCTGCTGAGCATTTCGTTAGGTAGGATTAACCAAAATTGGTAGGGAAAGCTAGACCCTAAAATTTATTCAGGGGTGATTCAATTCCAGTATTTCGAGTAAAGCATCGCTAACATTTTGTGTCAAAGTCTAGATTTCCCCTGGGTTTTTTTCAATACTTTTAGGTGCAAATGAATTATTTCGCGGCTTCTTTAAACGGTGCGGATTTTGTATGTTGTGATAGCGTATGTTGGATTAATTCTTAGTTATTCCGTTTAGTATTAGTAAGGTTATCATTTTTGGTACATACTACGTTTTGGTTTTCCCAAATTTTGGATGTATATTTTTATGAATATTTAGTTTTTATCTAAATCTCAGAACTTGATATTCAGATTCTCCTGTTATTGTTTGTTTAAAACTTTAACATTATCTCTTTATTACGTGCCTTAAACTCAGCAGCTATGCATACAGATAAACACAGTGCTTTTCTTGGGTTTGTATGCTTCTTAACTTATAGTATATTGGTAAATTTTGATTGAAAATAGATAAAACGTACCCAAGATATAAAATGAAGATTTCAAGCATCGTCAAGGAAACTCCACTACAATTTGATTTATCTAAAACCTAGTGCAAATTTGCTGGTATCTTTCCCAGACCGTTTTGGATTATAAATATTTGTCCTGAATGATTCGTACCAGTGACAAAAACTTGTGAATAAGGTCAAGTTTACCGAAAAACTTCACAACCATATTATTTTTCAATATTTGAAGTAAATCTGATGCGTAAAAATTGACCTACGTATTGGCTACCAACATAAAGAAACGCCGAATTGTCGGTATTTTCGCATTTAGTAATTGACTAATTGTACTCTAAAACTAATTAAAACATCGATTTTCAGCTGAAATATTATTGTTCAGCTGTTTAAACTATTATCATCCAAAATATAAAAAAAAACTCGTTACTATTGATATTTATCTTAGCTTAGTCACACAGTCTTACCATTCTAGAGGTTTGATACTATCGACATAATTGCACAAATTACTATAAGTAATCCTATCGACTTCTGTCGACATACGCCTCCCGAGAGTGTTAACGTAATAATTACTTAATTATTGTTGTTCTAATAGTCCATGACGTTGTACCCGGAGTAGACGATTGACATATTAATGACCAGTAGAATTATATTATGAATTGAGGGACCCATGATGGACAATATTAAATTTCGTCTTTATACCGCTAAGCAGAGAGACGTGGATTTGTCGATGGACAAATCCTAACGACTTGGCGAATTTTGCAAACTTACAACCGCATTAAATACTGTTAAGAGTCACTTCAAGCAATTCGAGTAAAATACACTAAGTTTACTACATAACAATAAATGACAAAAAAACTATTCACAATATTTTAGGATTCGAAATCAATTATTTAAATAAAACTCGCAGGCTATCGCTGGGCTATTATTTTTGTCATTGTAAAATTAAAACCACTTGCAAGATTCTTAGTAATTTCATAAGGCCAAATTCCAAAACAGAAAGAACTAGTAAAACATATACCTAGATATATGAGTCACTATCGCAAGTCAAATAAAGGTATCTGCGGAAATTTTTATTTGACAAATATTGTGTTGGCCTGATAAATATCATGTCATCTTGATGTATTTAGATCTTGCAGCCCCATTATTCTGCTTTGTGTTAACTTTTCCGAGAAATTGGCGTCTTATGAAGGAAATACTAGAATAATCAATTTGAAACATAGAAAATTCGAATTTCGGACCTTGAAGAAATCTGGCAGGAGGAGGCGTATATCAACGGTTCTTAAAGGTCCGAAATTCAAAGAAGGGCGGCGAAACTCGCCTCCATATTTTACAAAAACGTTACCAAACGGAAACATGTTAAATAAATAGAGTTAAATTTGTTGAATTTATTTCCATAATAATCAGGATTTTTAAAGAAGGCAGGTCAAAGATAAATTATTCCCGATTTCAATGAAACAAAACTTTTCTGTAGTGCAACAAAAAGTGCAAAAACCAAACGGTTTTATTTCCTGTAAGAGTATTCCAATCTATGCAGAAGTTTTCAATCATGGAATAAATTTTATTTTCAATTTGTGTTAAGGTAAGTTATATTTTAACTGTTCTGACCTATTTTAATTAAATAAATACACTATAATGAACATTTTAAAGCCACATACTTGTATTTTAAATGTATTCAAGTTCAAAGTGAAAAAACAAACTGATAAAAAGGCTGCATGGTAATATACTTCTTTGCCTTCCCATTGTTGTCATCAATGTCAATATTGTCAATGTCAAACAAATCACTCACATTACGTTACGTTTAATTTTTATTATTATAATGTTGATAACATTTTCTTTCGTTTTCATCAAATAATCAAACTGTAAGAGAAAGTAGCCCTCCAGAATTACCTGCAGCACCTGTTGCAGAAAAACATAATCAAATTGAAACCCAGCAAGCAAATAATAAAGCAAACACTCAAATAGGTCTTCCAACAATAAGAAGAGCAGCTCCACTGCTGGCCGTTGCTTGTTTCCAGAGTGGGATGATCAGGAAAAACTTCATGTACCTGAGTCTATACGCAGAAGGGTCCTACTTAGTAGACTTTAAGTAGTACAAGGGAGTGAAGCTATTTTAGGATATTATTGTTATTGTGCTGCTGGAAATCATACAGTTGGGTGTTGCTCGCACATAATGCCCATTTTATGGTACATGGGGTACGCTTGTCATCAGGATCATTTCGGACCTGCTGCTGCATTCTTGGACCACTTCTAAATTATTTAAATAAATGTACATAAATAAGTTAATATGATTTTCATTTCAAAGCTTACATAGCAGTAAAACTTAAATAAGCCTCATACTGAGCTTAACGAACTTAATATAAGTACACCAGAAATGTACTTCTTTTGTTCTTTGTCTTGTTCTATAGTTTTGTGATGATGTGGTAAGGGCAACGGGTGACAGATCGCTCGTGCCGCGCACTGATGCGGCACGAGCTGTACGCGTAGTAGAAGAAGCACGCGGCCGTACTAACAAACTCGCAGTGCGCCTTGCATGGGATGAGGATGTGGTGGATGGGGCCCATCGAGGGTTCTCATTGCACGTATCATGTAGCGCTGTTGACTGAACAAGCCCGTTCGTATACCCGCGACGTGACCCGTCGCAAAGACGTAGGCCCGTCTGCGAGGGCGCGGAGTCCGCCTTCCCACGACGGTCATCCGCGCAATTCTCCGGAACGGAACACTTTGCATGGAACCGTGCCTAGTCAGACAAAATGCAGATATCGTACGTTGCATTGTAGTCAGAGTGTCATTTTAATAATTAAAAAATGATTAAAAACCAGCGATTTAAAATATAACCTCACTACCTTCAATAGCTTTAATATCTTTTTAACCCCAGCTTTAAAAGAGTTAAAACAATTAACTTTTTTGTTAGTCTAGCGTAGTTCTAAAAACATCTACCGATTTCTTTTATGTACGTGGCCCGTAAGTAAGTAGAGGTCTGAAATTACATGGAAGTTCGCCGTCCTTCTTTCTCTAGTATTTCCATCTTTCAACAATATGAAAACAAGCATTGTAAAATGCTAAAATAAACAAAATAAAATCAAGGAATCAGGTGGGAATCGACACTCGCTTAGCGAGCGATTGTTTTAAACATTGAGTTACAGACCGGCCAAATACTAGTGTCATAGAAGCTTCAATATGAAATTTTAAATTGTTGACAACTATTTCTCTCTAAGGATACAATTAAAGCACTGTGAATGCATATTAACCATCGTCGAGTTATTGCTGTCTTAACGTAAGTTTCTTGTGTTGAGATTTGTCGAAAGTTTTGCAAATGCTTTTGTGTGTAGCAGAGACTGCTGCGGAGCGGAACCTTATTTGACATATTTTTACTTTTGCTTTTACTGTCTAGGTACTAGACTGATTTACATATTTTGATTAAATAAATTTACCCAGACACAGAACAGACAATTATGTTACAAAATATCTATAAGATATCGCACGTCATATTAACCTTAAACTAAGCAGATCTTGTACTTTGGCGGTCGGAGACTAATGTACAGACCACTTCACACAAACCTACTGTAAAGGTTTTTAATAAAGTCAAAAAAATAAAAAAAATATGCGCCAGACAGCATATCACTTATCATAGTCTCGAAGTAAGAACAATATCCTTGTGTTACATTACGAGGTAACATACAAGGAATTAAGCCAGGGGCGCCTTCCAGCACACTCAGACCCGAGCCAATTTAGAGAAAAAGATCTTTTCCTGAATTTACCCGACCGGGCATCGAACCAAGGACACCACGGAAACCGTGCTACATAGCACTACACGTTGCGTTACCGCTTTTTAAGAAGAACTACAGAGAAAGGAGAGAGATAGAAGTATAATGATATGAATTCAATAAAAGAATCAGTGTCGCCAAACAGTAAAATAAACCACACATTCAAATACAGGACAATGAGGCCTTCAGAAGGAGAGGTTACATGAAAGAAGTTAATAATTTAAATGACACAATAAACTAAAGTGACGAGGAAATATGAAAGCACGAATTGCATTGATTGTTCACTCATTTCAACCACACTTAGGCCCCGCCCACTTACTCCTTCCTCCCTCTTCTCTGTGAGAACAACGCAGAAGGTTCTCAAAGTTTTATTGTGATTTAAAGAGTACTAGAATCTGGGGGGCTAGCCAAGAGCAACACGATACTTTCGTTTCGAAATGTCAAATTTAAAAATGTATGGAACAGAAAATTGTAAAACCAGAACAAGTTTAAAAGAGTAACTAAGTACTGAGTTTTTCGCCGGGTCTTCTCAGTAAGAATCAACTTCTCCGACGCGGTGGTAGAGTCGCATTATGTTTGTATATTGTTTATTTATATATTCATATTATCATAGTATTTATGTCTATTATTTAGTATATTTTTGACTATTTAAAAGTACTGACTATATCTATTTAAATAAAGATATTTGAGTTTGACTCAGACATCATTTGGGATCTTGATTAGACACTCGTCTAATCAAGAAGAGAGTGCTTATGTCATTCTCGTTAATTGTTCCCCATTCGACAGGTCGACCCGAAACTAGTGTATTGCTCTTGGCTAGGGCTCCAGAAGTAGATCGACGATGTTCACCTCAGCAACAACAACATATTTGTAAATCTGTCTGATACGTCTGTCAATCAACTAAACAAATACCTATTGCGACTGTCTTGCCACTATGCTGTTTCTCTCTCGCTTTGAGCTCTACTTAAATATAACCTGACTGGTTATATGTAAGTATAGCTCAAAGCGGAAAGCGAAAAATGTATTAGGATTTGACATTGTCATGTCATGTCAAATTCCAATACAATTTTTACGCGAACGATAATGTAAGTAAACAAACTCACCACTGAGGATGCACAAGACCGCGCGAAGTGGGCCAAGAAAATAAGAAAGGCGGACCCTGGGACCCCACACACCAGTGTGGGTTCACAACCGGGATAGACCGCACGGATGATGATGATGATGATAATGTAAGTGAATTTAAAGTGGCAACTCGTGGTAGACGTACTGTTGGCGCAATGGCTGCGATCCTGCCTTTAGTACTGGAGGTCGTGGGTTCGATCCCCACCCATGACAAACATTTATGTGCGAACAGTTATTATCTATTTAATTATGTATTTAGAACTATATGAGTATATTTATCAGTCTCTGACGCCCATAGTACCTGCTTAGTTTAGGGTCAGATGATCTTGATGTTATTTGTCGCAGATATTTATTTTATTTTATTTATTTATAGTAAGGGTGTTTTTAACAAAGAGCGGGATTTATTACTCACGCGGGATTTCCCTAATTAGGTATAATTATATGTGTTGTGCGGATACCGTATAGGTACCGGACGCCATTAAAGAAACAGCCAATAAACTAAGGCTTTAATTCGAAAAATCTTAAGACATACTTCGCCCGGTTTGAGATTCAAACCCAGGACTTGCGGATTTCGAGCCGAGAGTTCTCATTACGTAAGCAGTTTTTTGACGTAAAGAAAATGAAATTGTTTAAAATTGAAATAAAACGTTTGTTAAAAACAAAGTTAAAACATTCAATAAATTACTAAGACCACAGAATAGGTAATAGTATCTACTCCGTCTATGCAAAGAAATAGAAGATATAGTTTATTTCTATGGTCTAAGACCTTCGCATTTTCTTTCGTCATTCTTGCAGTAACTAATCTAATATATCTAAAATAAAAACAACGAAAGTACCTATAATATACCGTAAATACCTATTTCTATTGGTATCCTGCCTACTTAGTTATCTCAATACTAAATTGTTATTACTGAACTTTTAACACTGACATTGTAGGCCGATGTCTTGTACTAGTTCAATGACATACACCGAGACAGATAAATCTGTAGGTGACAAATAAGCTAATTAAAAAATATATGTGTGTTTTCTTCCGGTATTTACTTATTAATTGTTAAATAAAAAAAAATCAGTAAATAAATTGATAAAAAGTCACATGCGTTGCCCAGGGGGCCTACTCCGGTACAACGAAGATTCTTGATGTTATAGATAGGTTCATGTATTTTGTACAATAAAATAGAGTTACTAGATAACTACTTCTAGTCCCGAACCCAGGCTTTCCCGTGTATTATGGTACCAGAAATAATGGAGGTACCACATACTGAAATTGCTCGTTTTGATCGATCTTGATTAATTGTTCCTTGACGAATAATCTTAACTCACTTACTGCTATCGAACTCACGATCATCACGTTAACACAGAAATCGATTAATCGACTTGACGGTTGTTAGGGTTATCAAAATATCCAATATTTACGTTTTTGCGAGTTCATCTAAATGCAAAGGGCCTGAAATTATCTTACTACGAATGTCGTAAAGAAGCGTTGGCAATGTACGAAAGACAGCAGGCAGGTAAGCACGTGGTGAATAACGTTATATTGACCGAAAACGATTCAAATTTCGTTCCTCTTAACGTTTTTATTCGCTTGCCGTTCGAACACATACAAACAAATAGGTTTCTAGTTATTTAGGGTAAAAACGTTTCGAAAAATATATTTTGTGAACCACACCATCATTGCTAAAGCGTTAAAGCTTCAAGTCATCAAATAAACACACCGACACATATTATGGAAACAGAAAAACAACGTCTGTTTTCTATTTTTTAATTCTTGTCCTTAGTTTCATTAGGATAAGTGGAGATTATTCCATATCATATATTTTTAGGTAAGAAAATAATAAAATTAAAAAAGAATATCCTAACGAAATTAAGCTGGTGTCTGATGTGTATATTTAGAGACTGACAACATGAGAAGAGTAAATTAAAAAAAACACTTACCAACACTGCCCACAAGGACGGAGTATGTCAGAAATAAGCTGTAGTCGACCTCGGTGAATTTGAACTTATACCGGGTGAACCAGTACGTCATCTGCGCCTCACCTTTATCCCAAACGAAACAGGTATTAGTCAGGTAGGCGCGCATCTGGAAACAGTGTGCGTATAGCTTCCACTGGTCGTGGCTTGCCAGCTGTGCCCGGGCAAAGTGCGGATTGAACAGTGAATAGTCTACTGACACTACTGTGCCCGGGCAATGTGAGAAATGACAGCTTATTCCAGTTTTGCACATCAGATATAAGAACAATATAAAATTAAATGTATCCTACACCAAAATAATAACCTTAAATTAGGCAGAGTTCGTAAATTATTATCATAGATTATCAACTTGGACATCAGATGAAGTTTCTTTCCGTCAGGACAATAATATGGCATAATCAGTAGATGACGTAAAACTACCAAAGGGAAATTAATCCTTATAGGAAGAAATACCATCCAGTCATAGATTTTGACACCAAGTCAGACAACAAACATTAATGTTCGTGACATTAATGTGGGTCTTGCTACAGTGACAACTTATTTTATTTTGATTTGTGACCAAAATCTATGCATTGCAATTAGAACTTGATTGTGATAGACATACGGCCAATAACGATATAAAATAATTAAAAATCTAGGACAGGTTACACCAGAATTATCTGACTCAAACTGGTCGACTCATGACCCTCGGTGCTATAGACCAGACCTAGATTGTCTCACCCGCCCCCCGATTCAAAGCGAAGTTATCGAACGATATAAGGAATTCATTTTAATTTTAATAAAAGTTACCTGCTCTATCTTTAGGAGGTTTGCAATTTTCTAAATATTTTAAGTTACAGTCAAAGAGAACTTTGTATGAGTTTTTAAACTGAATAATATAATAAAAATAATCCAAATTCACCCCATCGGTCGGAAACTTCGTTCCGCATCGGGAGGCAGATGGTCACCGTTGGATCATATGTTGAGTAACGGTGCGTTTACACCAAGCGAGCGAATGCTCATTCTATCGCCTCTCTCTCAAATTCTCTTTGTGTAAACAGAGACAGACAAAGAAAATTTCATAGAGTTGGTATAGAATGAGCATTCGTTTGCTTGGTGTAAACGCACCGATACATGCCAGCAGAACATACACACTGTTTGTAGCGTGAGGTTTTCTTCAAGTTCTTAGAGTCTTACTTAAACTAGTTAAATTAGAATCTCTAGTCCTCTATTAGATGAAAAAAAATGTAATCAAAAATTTTGCTTAGCTTTTGATAAGTGCAATAATAACGTTGTTAATTGATTTTTGAACGCGAATAAAAACTAGGTTAAGTGGATATACACTTATTTTCATACAGAAATAAGAAATGTGTCGTACGCCCGCGTGTATCGAACCACAAAATTCAAATAAGTGTAAGAAAATGAGTAGTGGCTCCCGAGGCGCGCTTGTTCACACGCCTCATCTGCAGTCGTCGAAGTTGATGATTAGGTTTCCAAGAAATATTTCTGTTTCTCAATATTTAAAAGTTTTTAAGCGTGCATGAAAAAATGTTTTTTTGGTAAGTATTTCTTCAGTTTTATATAAAACAAAAAGCAGCAACCAATATTTCAAATAATAAAAATTGTTTCAACTGGTATTTTACTGATTTCTCAAAAAGTATTTTTTATCAATTTTTTTTTTTTTGCCAGACAACAAACCTCTTGTAATGGTCTCGAAGTAGGTATTAATATTCCTGTGTTACGAGGTACCACACAAGGAAATAAGCCGGGGGCGTCTCCCAGCACACCCAGACCCAAGTCAATTCAGAAAAGATAGTTTCCTGAATTTACCCGACCGGGAATCGAACCCGGGACTACGGAAATCGTGGCGAGAAATCGTGCTACAGCGCTCTACGCCAATCGTGTCGAACGTATTGGACGTATACATCTTGTTCTTACTTAGTAAGGTTCCTACTGGTAGTGACTGGTGCTAGTGACACGATACCCGTATATGCCTACGTATATCCCTTGTAGGAAAAATCTTTCACGTTTCCGATTTAAAAAATGAGATTATAATAAAATTTCTCCCCTGAGAAGCCCGAATCAACTGGAATAGCAATAGCACGAACAAATCCAATCTGTTTTGACGACAAGCGATTTGTTTGCAAAAGTTTTGGAATCAATTTCGATGGCTTACTGCTAGAACGCGTAACTCATATTGCATAAACTTCTAACGTTTATATAACACGCTCTCACGACTAAAAATATTTTAAATATGGTAGTTAGAGGCAAGTTGGCTGCTGTCGTCATGGTGAATAAAACACTCAGAAGCCCACACTTCGCTCAGTATATTAGACCCAATGTTATCTGGGTGTTACATTTAGCGGGGTTTTCCTTCACCACGTTGTATTAGTTGACCGCAACAATTTTTTTAATGAACAGTTCTGGTGCTTTATCGAGATTTGAACCACAGGCCACAAGGGCTCCGACGTGTAAGTTGGCGGTGAAGCTCTTTAAAAATCGTCTATTGAACTATATTTAGGTGTAAGTAGTAAGTCACTATGTGTTAATGTCGACGCTTATGTACGGAAGTGAGAGTGGGGTATGGCAAAAGAAGGATGAAAGTAGGATAAATGCAGTGGAAATGAGAGCATTGCGAAGTTTGGCAGTAGTGACATTGTGTGATAAAGTGAGGAATAGCATAATGAGAGAGCGTTGTGAGAGAGAGTTAAATCTTGTTTTTATACTTGGCATCATTGCAAGATTTTTTAAATATCTTAGAGTAAGATTTAACATAGTCTACTAGTTTGGGACTATGAAAGTTCGCTTTTAAATCATATAATTCGTATAATTTAATCCTACTTTTATGAATACCTGGAGTAGCCCAGTTACTGAATTTAAATTTAAATTTATCAACTGTCACTTTTTTTTTTGAAAAAATGGTGTTATGTTCATACATTAACAGATTGAACAAATCCTCATACTGATCATTTATGTTCTGGTCTTGGTGTAGTATAGTGTAGTGTAGTACTCATAAACGACGAGCATGTATGAAAGGAGTGGAAGAAGTGCAAGAGGTGTTTCAGGACCGTAGCAAGTGGAAAGATGTAGTATCTGCCTACACCGTTGGGAAAAAGGCGTGATAGTATGTATGTATGTATGTGAGTAGTAAATAGTAAGTCTAGTACTTATAGACGAATCTCCTAGTCGCCTCTATGAAGTACATTTAGCAAGAGCTCAATGCATTATTTTGTAGAGAAACAGGAAACAAAATAATATTAATGTTACATATTAGTATTTAGTTCAGCTCTAATATGTGTTCAATCCCTCTTATTGACGAAATAGTGTGTGACGGGACAGAAAATTATTAGAACCATTTGGTCGAGCATTTGGTATAAGTAGAATATTTGCGGTCAAGTCTATATTCCAGATAAGGTACTCAGAAGCTGGCAGTTTGACAGACGCCATTGCATTTGATCTCATGTTGGATAGTGAAACCAAATCTGAGAGGTCGTTAGCCTATTGGTTTCTTGCAAGCCGAGTGTTAAGTTAATTTTACACTGATTAACCGCCTTATTTTTTAAATCGAAATCTTAAAACACTGTTTTCACTGTTGTACTTTAGGGTTTTATGAAAAGGCGGTAATGTCAACTTAGTCTCTGACCATCAGCAACTACCTAGGCCGGGACTATCCACTTTAGAATTATAATGTGAAACTAGCTATGTCTGTTTGTCTCGATTTTCATGCTTTAACCGCAGAAGCAAATTTTGATGGACTCTGGTACAGAAATAGATGACTATGAAGAGGACATACTTTTGCCATGAAAACAAAACAAGATCGCAGCCAATAGGTAGCTTTGTATAATTTAAAAAATTTAAACCAATTAAATGTGCGTAAAAAAAAGAAAAGTGAGTTATGAGGTTCGGCAAAAACACCTTACATACGGCAAACTTCGCCAAATAGAGTTAAATGGTGCCCAGGTTTGGATTTGATAATTGGTATTGATAGTTCGCCCCGTAACTTCAATCCCTGTATTCATCAACCTGTCTATTTGCAGACTTCTAATAAAGAACATTAATTTAGAGAACTATTCTCGTGTTCTCAATTCGTTTTGGGTTTATCTCTCACCACTTCCGCCTTCTCTGGGTAAAAATTAAGAGTAGGAGCTAATGAAATTTCTTTTTTGACACAAATACTCATCATCTTAAAATCTTGTATTGCTTTGTAATTAAAACTAATTATTATTTGGTTCTAAACAAAAAAATTGTTCACTGAAATTGAATATTTTCTTTTTGTTGAGATGATAGTTTGCATGCTACCAAAACCATATAATCAAACATCACGCCAAAACGAAATTAAACCAATTAAAAAATATGTGGTATGTAGATAGATTGGCCCTTGAAAAAAGAAACACTTTTGTCATGAAAATAAAACTTAAAGGTGGTGAAATATGGGTCGAAAATATGCATCAGAATCCATTATTAACCAAGATGGGGATATGCATTGTTACTTTATTTATTATTTTCTGCGAAAATACAAGTAAATTTCTTAAGCCTGAGTTGAAAAAATAAGCCACTCGTAATAGACTACTTTACACCGGGTATCAGGGAAATCGTTGGGGTGTAAGGGAGTCCTCCAACATCTTCGGGCCCCAAGCTAACCTCGCCTGCAAGCTGGTGCACCCTGCTGATCAACGAAGAAGGCTCTCGCGACAGCTCCCCTTTATGGGTTGGGAGGTCAGATGGCAGTCGCTCCCGTAAAGCCAACTCAAGCCAAACAAAAATGGTTAGTCAGCAAAGAGTACCCGACTTGGATAGGGCGTCGCCGAAAAGGCAGCCTTCGTGTTCGTGACATTGCAGACAAGCTGCAGGAGTGCCGCCTTCCTTGGTATAGTCATGTCTCACGGAGATCGGCAAACTACGTGGGCAACATATGTCTGGCCATGCCGCCTCCGTCGGGGACCGGCAGAAGAGGTCGACCCAAGAAGCAGTGGCTCGATGTCGTCAAGGGTGACATGCGTGCCAACAGACTCATCACTGAAGATGCACAAGACCGCGCAAAGTGTGCCAAGAAAATAAGAAAGGCAGACGTTGGGACCCCACACACTGGTGTGGGTTCACAACCGGGACAGACCGCACGGATGATGATGATGATCAGGGAAATCGTTTAAATTGTGGTTCTTTTTTTTTTCACATCTGTCGATATAAATATAGGTTCTTATATTTTGATGTTTGGTAAAGTTTTTGTTTGTAAATATTTTTATGGGATCAAAAACGTTGCGGATTGATTACTTATAATAAGCTAAACCCTATAAACTTAATAGTAATAAAATATACTCCTCCTCGTTGCTATTCATGCTGAAAAATTATTGTTTACTTTTACGCAAAACCACAATGTTTTTCTTTTTCATTAACCTGTATAAAACGAAGTGGATTTAATTTATTCACCCCATTTAAGTTTAAATTGTTTTTTTTAGTTATATAGGAGATTGGTCAGATGACAATGTTTAGTTTTAATAAAGATAGACTTTTGACTACACAGAGTCAAACTAATTTAGGGCGTAATATTTTTATACTTATCGTTGTTCATCATCATAGACTGAAGGTATAGTTAGTTAGTTATATAAGTTCATTGTTAGATTTTCATTATGAATTGCAGATTTAAAAAGGATCGTTATTAGGAAAAACAACTTGAAATGGGTACCAGAGAAAGGGTTTTATTGAGCACTATACAAAAACTGGCGTTTGAAAATGAAACTAATCAGTAACTGTGGTTCGAAGAGATATTATGCCAAAGAAGCAGTTAACAATGTATCTGCAAACGGCGAAAATATTGTTAAATTGCCAATAAATAAAGACTACTATGATAGAATACTATTGTTTTGGTTTCTAATCAGCAACCAAATTAGGCCTAATTAGGTACTTTACTAATTGGACTGCGGATCTACTCGTAGTTATGAAGAAGCTGTAAAAATACCATTAGAATAGTGAGTAATAAAATCTTTCTCCCATTTATATTACTATAAAAAAATGCTGTTTGAATGTGAGGGTCTAAATCTCCGGAGATGAAATAAAACATTATTACAAATGCCACGAATTACGGGTAACACGAGCCCTAAGGTGAGACATTTACAAAGATAGAAAAAAGTAATTAAATAATATCAAATCTGAAAAAAAATCGCTACAGCCGGCGATTTCCAAAGAAATAAGTAACAATCTAAGGTATTTTATATTGTAAAAACGACTTATTCCGTTCGGACCGCCAAAACCGATCCACTGTCAATAATTTTATGTTGAGCTTTTCAACACTGCATTAATCAATTGCGAGGTTCAAGTCCTTCTATTTAGCTAGGCTTAGTTGTAGAGGCAACAAATTATTAATTTTGAGAGAGCATCAGATACTTTTGCCCTGGTTCCAAATTTAGGTTTTGTGCTCGCCTTGTGTTCACCACAAACCATGAGGTACCAGTTTCAGCAACAATCCGCGACCCATCAACCGGCCACTTCGCTAAACTGTCGTCAACTTCACATACACAGACTAATGGACTGTATGTCTACTAAGAGTTTCACGACATGTACTGCATGACTGCATGTACTGCAGTAATATGTATGCCATTTTAGTTCACTGATATTCACTAGAAGCGCTCTGTACGTCTACAATGAGTTGCAACTTTAAATTTACGTCATCGTTCGCGTAAAAATGTTGTATTAGGATGTCGTACAGCGCCTTCGTCGAGTCGAAATGAAACCAAAAAATGCAACCATAACGTAAAAATTGCATCAAAGTACCGTTTTTTAGTTCCATTTCGACTCAACAGAGGCGCTGTACGAAATCCCAAAACAAATGTTCATGTCATCGTTGCAAACTGGTGGTAGGCCTTAGAATAATTACGTATTATTGTAAGTGGTAGACACACAAATAACGTAGCAAGTACAATAGATTTTACGTATCCTGGAAGTACGGGACCCCAAAAAATAAAATACTGTACAAAATATCCTATTCACTATGTTGAATAAACGTTTAAAATTGCTTTAGATATTACTATAACCTATTATCACACACTCGCCTACGTGATTTAGAGTGGATTTGCTAACTAATAGTGAGATAGAACACGTCTATTCTAGCGTTCTATGTAATATTTGAAAACATTTAGTTTTTTATTAGGGTTCCTCAATAATAAAGAAGAATTGTTTGAAAAATATATCTGATAAAAATGTTTTTTTGCATTTTTTTTCTTAAGTAGGTACTTAATAATTTTGAGAGCGAAAACCAATCCGATCATTTTAAATTCAAGCCATTTCATGTTTTGTTTAGTCCAGTCTGTGTGTTTGTAATGCCTTTTTGAATAATTATATTTTGGTAAATATATACAAGAGTTCTGGAACAATGTATTAAGTGGTGTCTGAATTTTTGATCATATTAGGTGCACGACTTATGTAAGAATGCAGTAGCTACTTTTAATACTCTACCTACCACAATGATCGAGGAATCCCTAATTCAATATAAATATTTTCTTTCTTTTTATAGGCGTTTTTCAAAAAAAAAAAAGGTTTTGCATATAACTAGCTGTTGCTACCGACCTCGTCCGTACAAGGGGTGTTCAATAAAAAGTGATAATGAGTATGAAGCAGTTATATATTATTTATTGTTATTTTATTTTTCGACTTAATCCCCTTTGAGGTTTATACACAGGTATATCGTTTTTCTAACCCTAAGATTCCCTTCTTGAAAAAATCTTCATCTTGATCGCTTAAAAAATGTACGGCGGCAATCACTTCCTCATCATTGCCATATTTGTGACTTCTCAGTTGTTCTGTTCAACCGCGGGAACAGGTAGAAATGGCGCAAGGTCAGGTGAGTATGGAGGATTTTCCGTCAATTCAAATCCAGCATCTTGGATAGCAGTTATCGTAACTCGGGACTTGTGTGCGGGGGTGTTATCTTGGTGAAACAACACAACTTTAGCCAGTTTGCCGTGGTGATTTTCGCGTATTTCCTGACGCAGTTTTTTTATTTGTTCTGCGTATAAAGGCCCCTTAATAGTGGCTCCGTGATTGAGGTATTAAATCATTATCACTCCTTGGCTGCCCCAGAAAAGAGAGCCCATAATCTTACCGGTGGATTGAATTGCCTTAAACTTCTTAGGCGTTGGAGATGACGGTCCGCAGTCTTCATTGTTTATGCTCGTCTGTAAGCATGCTAGGCACCCAGCGCGCTGATACTTTTTTCATGCCCAAATGTTCATGTATAATACTATGGATACTTCGATTCGTTCGATTTATTCAAAAAATAAATAGCTTTTAATATCGGTGATGATCATTATACCTAATTTACGATTATATTTAATTTATTTAATGACACCTCAAAAATTGCAAATGATTTTCATAATCAAAATGCAATTATTTTTTTATAACATTTTTTTTTTATAATTACATTTTAAAAACAAGTTTGTAATTGCCAATATTTTATATGGATGAAATTTGAGTTGATGTTTCATTCAAATAACTTGTGTAGTGCGAGTTCAAATCCGGTCATTGTTAAATGTCCTACTAAATCTCCAGTGATGGAAAACATCGATGAAAAATCAACCCAGATAACTGCTGAAAGACCACCTATCACGTTGGGTTTAAATACCATAGGTGAAAAGTGGGCTTCTGAGTGGTGCGTTCCCCATGACGGCAACAGTGATTCACTCTGACTATCGTATATATTTACGTTTGGGATATAGTTGTGATAATAGTTTATGTAATTTAATTACAGTGGTTTACAAAGTAACAAATATTTGTTGATTACATTTTAGGAAAATACCTATAATCAAGCAGTAAAATGCAATATCACGATAACATTAATCAATCCAACTGTATATCCAATTGACTTGAAGTTTTTGCAGCACTAAAAAAACGGGGAAGAACAATGAACATTGTTTAGAATTTTGGGGGAAACTGTAAACAAAGATGTAAACCAGCTTTTTAAACGTTTCTCAAATGGCACTGACTTCGTACAGTCAACCAAAGGTCTAGACTAGAAGTAACACTTTGAACTCAGCACGGACGAGAGCATTGAAAAATAGGCATTTGTAAAATCTGTTGCTGTCTTTTGCACACCTCGAGACCCCCGCAGAGTCGATAGAGACAACTCAAAAGTACACAGAACCGAAGCTTCGTAGTCCCCTAATCTCTTTTCGAAAAATTTACCGATTCAATTACTTTTTTTAAGTTAAAATTAAAATAAGACTTAGGCCGTGTTCCTATGTTTTCCTTTTTTATATAATGTGATCAAATTAATTTTATAGATGTTTGAACACAGCAAAAAATCTGACCATTTTTTAGATTTTTGAAGGGTCACATCTCTTTTGATAATTCGTTCTTAAAAAACAGAAAACATAGGGACATGCTAATAGACAGGAATATTGTATTTCCAAAAAACCTATGGCAACTATTAGCATGGCCCTATGTTTTCTGTTTTTTGATAAAAAAAAAAAAACATAGGGACATGCTTTTCTGTTTTTTGATAAAAAAAAACAGAAAAACATAGGGACATGCTAATAGTTGCCATAGGTTTTTTGGAAATACAATATTCCTGTACTAGCATTATCCAGGGAGGAAACGGGGGACTACGTTTGTATGGAAAAACGGCGTTTCTGTATCCTCTTACCGTCCGCGCTTTTCATATTAATTCATTTTAAAAAGAGCTCAGCTTATGCTAGCAGGATTACACACTCTACTTATGCTGTGCACGAATGCCAGACAAATTTTAAGAATGACGTTTTATGAAACCTAACTCACTTGTAGAAAAAAATATTTAGCCTTTGTGTCAAAAACAAAAGCTTCATGAGATCATGTCACGTTTATGGAATATACCGAGGAATGCTACGCTATTTAATTAGCATATATTTCTTGCCGATTAAGTATTTATGACATCTGCGTCTAGGAAAACATACAATGTGCAGATCCATGCAAGTTTGATCTCACCATATAAAAGCAGCCATTGTAGAATTTTATTCTTAAATAGCATATTTTTTTAAAATTAAACATTCCCAAATACTGACCAATTTCAAAACCAGTAAAAGCAAGCACAGCTTTGATTATCTTATCTATAGAATTGTGAATCACTGGTGTTCTTTCCACAAAATCTTTTAAGATTTAAGTCACATGTTTTATTTCCTTCCATCATGTTTTGCTTTCTTTAGGTACCTAACCTGTATGATATAACAGTAGCTCCATCATTGTAGCACAACTAACTTGTAAGAATGACTTGACCCTTGACCATTCAAGGCCACTTCTGGGGAAATGCATAAACGCTCTCTTTTTTTTAAAGATGACTTAGAAGAAGGATCCTAAACTCTACTTCATATTGCAATTTTAGCAACCGGCGCTGACTTATTATTTCGCAGCCGCAGTCACTCAATATAAGGAGAAAATTTTCATTTGCCTATAAAATAACGATAAAAATCGCCCATCTGAACACATGTGGTGAATTTCATTTTATGACGATAATGCCACAATACTGTTGGATTTTGCATCAAGCCAAACAATGTTCATGCCATAAAATTATTCAAAAAGTAGAGGACTGAAGATTCCGTATATTAACCTTTAAAATATATAGTTGAATGCTAAAAGAAGTAAAATATATTTACCCAAAACTGGTCCAACGATGAACATGTATGCAAACATGATCAAAAAGATCTGTAGTCGTCGCGATCCTTGTCGCGTCCTGAACGCAACGTTGATCGTCGCCACCAAATCCTTCGGAGAGAACATCACTAGCAAACTCTGGTCTTCACCATCAATTGTTTTCTTCGTCTTTTCTTTCAGTCTTAAAATTATGTAAACGAAACCACACAAATAGAACGCGCACGCCACTGAAAACACGCCGTAATACCCCAAACGTTTCGTCATGTATCCACTGAGAGCCAATCCAATTGGCCTAGTAAGGGTCATGATTGCCGTGATGATACCTAAACGAAAAGTCCGTTCTTTTTCACTGGTTATATCCGTGATATAACTGTATACAGCCATCGTCATGGCAACGCGTCCGCCGGCTAACGCCGGGGGCAGACCTTCTATCAGCGCGGTTTCATTCAGACCGACCTGAAGAAAAAACACTGTGCTTAAAATTATTCCTCCGGCCGAGATCAGTTTTCCTAGGATTGGTAATACCATGAAGGCTTTCCGGTTGCCAGTGCGATCGCTCCACGCACCTAAGAACAGTGTCAGCAATCCTGGTAATGCAGTCTGGAGCGGGAAACTCCAAGCTGTCATCCCTGCTACCATTATCTGGACGCTTCTTTCTTGTTCTGTGTAGTTGTGGGTTCTTCCTTGCATTATGTGCTGGCATGTTTGCTCGTCGTACTGCAGATTTACGAGACATGATTTTTCTAAGCACAAGTTCTGCACGGCTAATCCAGCTAATACACTTGGCAGTATGTAGCATATAACAAAAGGTTCAACTGTGATTTTTGATCTGAAATCCCATGATCTCTTTATGAACTCCTTCAAGCGTCTGCTGAAATTGTTTTCCGCCTTCACTAGCTCTGTTCCGATAGACTTGTTACACTTACACGGTTCTACATTCACAATCTTTTCTCCGGGTACCTCGACCCGCAACGTCATTTTGACAACGTTTATCCACTGTACTGTTCATTTGTTTTTCAACATACTGGCAGCATGGTTCAAATATAATATTATTTTTAATTTATTTTCACTTTTCTCTTTAATATCGTGCACGATTAATTTTATTTTACGTTGTGCATGCGGGTGGTCGGTTGCGCGGGCGACGGCAGATTGCGTGGCGACTGTTGTTCGCGGTTAGAACGCAGGCACTGCGTATCACCAAAGCGATGTTGTACTTTAATTTGTACTTTATCATTGTTATCACGTGGCTGCTGGGCACACAGCCTCCGTACTTCGATTACAATTCGATCATAGTGGACTTCATGTTAATCTTTTCTAATTGGCAAGTAGTTGCCTTGAGAAAGCCGTGGCACGGACTTCTGCGTGAGGGCTGCGTAGGGGTACGTAGGTTACAAACATAGACAAAAATATGATAATGTACAAAATAAATTATTGCCACATTAGTTTTTTATTGCCACTGCTATTCAATACATTGATTTTACTATCCTCAGATCGTGATTATTCTACTTTCCGGCTGATACTGTTGACTTTACCTATGCATGTGGGTACGAGTCCTATGTACGGATGTAAGTGATACGAGATTCAGTAAATAGCTTAGCTAATTATCAAATTAATATTGAGTTGCCGCAGACTGATAATGACCAGTGTTTAATTTTTAGCCTATTTAAATAAAAATTTAGTTGAACTATATTCTTCTCTATCTTTGATTGCAATAACCATGTTTCAAAGTTACATAACTGTGTTGGAGTCCTAAATTTCACTTCCTATTTATTTTAAACTAGCTGCCTCGACAGACTTCGTTCTGTGAAAACTAATTGCACGTCGCGGCGTCGGTAAAGCAGCACATCTCGCCCGCGTTTCTCCGACTTTACATGTACTATTTTATTTTTCACTGAATGTTTTGTTTAATCATAATAAAATATTGTATACAAAACCCTCGACGTCGTCAAGGGTGACATGCGTGCCAACAGATTTACAACTGAGGATGCACAAGACCGCGCGGGCCAAGAAAATAAGAAAGGCGGACCCTGGGACCCTACACACTAGTGTGGGTTCACAACTGGGGTAGACAGCACGGATGATAATGATGATAATAAAATATAGCTTATGTGACTCCCTGATAATGTAGCTTCATATTGGTGACAGAATTTGTCAATTACTTTTGACAGAACAAAGTCTGTCGAGCCAGCTAGTTTTAACATATTTAACAAAAGGAAGTGGTTTGAAAGCTTGCTTGCGTTTTTTCTATTAATCAAATCTACTGTATTTTTATATAATATTATGCCTCAATTTTCTTTTTTTGGCCGTTGGCTTTAGCTCTATATAGTGCAACTTAACATTGGATTGATGAATTGTTTTTACTTATTAGTGTTTATCTTGCTGGTGGTCCAATCGAAATCAATTTATTAATTTCTTTTATTTTTCAGGTTGTGGTATCTTTGTAAGTACGTACAAAAAGAAGTGAAAATTTCCCCTGGCAAAAGAAAAATAATATAACACTACTACTACCAATTACTAGCAAAACTCAGCTACAGAGCTCAGTTATTAATTTGATTTTAGCTGTTGTGAGCGATTTCATCCGCGATCGTCAAACTTTACAACGTAGGTATCTTTATTTAAATCTCTCTTTTATAGTGTGACTGTATAAAGTTAAAATACATCAAGAAGTTTAACGTGCGGACTATAGAACATGTAAAATCACTTAAAACAAAATTTTATAAAAAAAGTAATTTACTTAGCATGCCTACTTTGTTTTAATTGTTAGTTAAGTGTATAGGAGATGAATAGCAGTAGAGTTTTTAGTCACAGTTGCCCGTTACCTCCTTCTTGTTAAGTGGGCAGAATTTTTTGCACTGAAAAGATTGCCAATTTTATTTTATTTCACCCCGATTTTTCACTGGAATCAAAGTACTGTTTATTTTATTGTATTCTGTTCAAGGGTAAGGTGATGATTATTCAAACAGAAAATATCGTTAAGCACGTCCTACACAGTTAGGCCAAGAACTTTAATACCTCTAGAAGCAAACCCACGGCAACAAGCTAGTCAACATCATGGAGGTATATCACGTAGTTTATGAGTGTCCCAATTTTTCCCATAAGTCGGTCAACGGGTCAAATGAATTGCGTAACAGAATTGGATTCTAATAAGATTGACAATGACCACATTAAACAAATGTACTTATGCATGTAATACAATTTACGTATCAAGGTTTTTAACTAATTCACTATCACAGACGCTGGATTGAATGAGTCATTTAAATATATTATTAAAATAAAAATATATTATAAAATATCTAAGACCAATAACATCAAGATCATATTATGACAAAAGACTTGTAAGTAGTCTTACGGGTGGTCAACCTCGCTTGCAAGCTGTTGCACCCTGCTGATCAACGAAGGAGGCTCTGGCGACGGCTCCCCTTTATGGGTTGGGAGGTCAGATGGCAGTCGCTCTTACGGGAGCGGCCAACTCAAGCCACACACAAAATATACAGTCAGCAAAGAGTACCCGACATGGATAGGGCGTCGCCGGAGAAGAGGTCGACCCAAGAAACGGTGGCTCGATGTCGTTAAGGGTGACATGCGTGCCAACAAACTCACCACTGAGGATGTACAACACCGCGCGAAGTGAGCCAAGACAATAAGAAAGGCGGACCCTGGGACCCCACACACTAGTGTGGGTTCACAACCTGAATAGACCGCACGGTTGATAATAGACTTGTACATAGTCTTATATTGGCAGCAGAGCTGTAAAGCCTAATGTAGAGCTAAAAAACAGGCCGCTGTTCCTGTATATAATAACGTACATAATAACAACCTGTAACATAACCTATGTACAGGGTGGAGAGCGAACGAATAGTTTCCATACTTGAAGTTTTTCGCCACTACTTCAAACTCTTCCAATATGTGCAAAAATGAGCTTGTCAATAAAATGTACACGTTTTGGACTGCCTATATATGCCAGAGATCTGAAATTACTTGTTCAGGTAAATGTACAAGAACAGTGTAATCTTGAGAAAACGATCTGTGGTCTACGAAACGATCTTTTTAAACTTATTTTATTTTGTCACCTACGCTAGGTTGTTTAAGGTTATTTACAGAAGTTAAAACTTATCTTTAGAATTGGGTCAAGTGTAAGTTGTGTTCAGTGTTTTTTTTTTACGGTGGTCAGGTGCGAATTCTACAAAAGTGAGATTCGGTAATGTTATGTTATTCTACTGTATTTGTTTGTGCAATAAACTCTACAAATATGAAACATTGTGTAAATATGTTTATATGATTACTCTTTCTCACCTGAGTGTTAAAAAATGGACATACGTAGGTATCTATTGAGCGTACCTACCGACCCCATTCAAATATTGACGTCCTCTTTCGAACTCCTACGAAACAATCTGTTTGGATAAGTCTTAATTGAAAACATCTAAACTCTAACTGCTTGAGTGGTTTCTAAAATAACCCAGTTAGGTTTTTGTTGTGAACTGAGCTGTGTGAACCATACTTAGGTACTTATAGGTATTATACTTGTCCACGTAAACTTTCCTACCAACAATCTCACCGAGACAGCTGAGTGTGGTTTTCCTGAAACACTGAGGCATAATTTAATTAGAATGTCTTCTTATCGTATGCTATCTGTATTTTATTAGCACCAAATAATCAATTCCACAAATGGGCATGGGTAAATAAGCGCCAAACCACACACCAATTGTCATATTATATGGTCTATAGAGAAGGAAAAAATACGTTCCAAGCTACCGACAAGGATTCAGTCCGGGGGTGCCTCCCAGAACACTCAGAACCGAGCCTGAAACCCGGAAACCACGCAAGTCAAGACGAGGAATCGCGCCACAGCACTAACATACGGCAATCATGGCATCCGATGGGGCTAGCTGGCAATACAGGGAGCTCCGAAACTTCAACTTATAACTTTAACTAATCTTCTATTTCAGTTTTAGTAGTATTTTTTTTGGAAATGTTAAAAAATTGTCACCACGGTTTCAGACACAGATTATTAAAAATTACTAAATTAGGTTCTTTTTTTCATAACGTGATCCATCGAAGCGTGATCACAAATCCTGCTAATATTTGCAGATATAAAACTAAAGCAATTACCGTAGTTGATTTATAAAATAAATACCTACCTATTAAGTTGTCGGAAGAATTGGTTTTAAAATATATAGCGAGTCTACACAAAAGTAGCCCTTAAAATCACCTACCATTAAAAATGTTGCAACACTTACCACTTTTTGTTGATATATAACCTTATTCTCGAGCATTACTACAATCGCTTAAATCCAGTCAAGTTAATTCCCTAAACTGAGGATTGCGAGCAATTTCCTCAGAGAATATCCAGCCTAGAAGATGCGATAGTGCCAGGTAACCGCTGACTGGCTGGAAATGAAAGAATACATTACAAAATTGCTCGCTACGACCAGTTTGTAAGGGATTTGTAATAAGGCCCCAATTCGAATAACCTTTTTGAGGTTAAGTTGCAAACATTTTAATTTTTTTGAAGAGTCATTGATTTTGTTCAGTTTATCCTCCAGATCACGTAGTATCATTAATTATACAGCAAGTATTTTTATATTTTTCCCTATTTAAACTGAAAAATAATAAAGCTGATATAGCATATATTTTATACCTATTTCCTTCGCGAGTTTGGTCGACTAAAAATGTAGTATTCGTCCAGACTTGCCTTTGTATTCGTACGGTAATGTATCCATCCAGCCTTAGACAAACATCGAGATGGATAACGCGACTGTGTGTACTTTGCTTGTCAAAAGGTAGTGCAGCGATCTTCTTCCGACGTTGCGTACATGTATTCCTAGGCATGCATTGTTTCGTTAATCACCTTTCATCCATACTTCCAAATGCTCGAAGTTTCTATATGATCAAACCATCTTAGCATTATTTAATTTTCGACGAATACGATTGAAATCACTTTCCATCACTAAAGCGCTATTGTGACTGCTTATTAAACGTCAAAAAGTAAGCACGCTTTCATCCAGGTTTTGCGTTATTTCTTTTAATTTATGTCTGCCCATTTAGCATTCTTAATGCGCCTGATGCATTGCATCGGTCGCATACGTGGCGTGACTTTGCTAGGGTTTAAAGAAAATGCGCTCCGCTTAAATATACGTCAACCTGAGTAGTTTCGCTGGCTTAAAAAGAACTAAGAACTAAGTACTCTATTGTGGAAATCAATGGGTTCACAGTGGACGGTTTTTTTGCGAATGAATGATGGTGATAGGTCAGTCAGATTTAGATTTTTTATATTTTTACTACCGTTTACGTTATTCAATGTATTGACGCAATGGAATTTACCTTGATATTCGTCACCTAGCTGTGAAATCGGGGTATTTTCACAATATTTGTTACAAACAAACAGTTTTGTTTAGTGGGTTCCGGTGTACGCGCGGCCAACAGAAAAAAAAATATGCGACAATTCAATTTGGGCTAAATTTTAAATAGATTTTAACGTGTTAGCCACTGATTTGAGACAGGCAGGATTTTGAGATTTGATTCAACTAATCTTGTGAAAACTTGGTTTCTTCAGCACCGGGCCAGAAGTATTTTTATGTGTAGATGATCCGAGTAGGTACAAGTGTGGTACAAGTGTTACTTGGGGCCGCAACATATTTGCAATTATTTAAGGATTATTGATAGTCCATGCTTGGAAAACAATTTTTGACTTCGTAACTTTGTTTGGACTAGTTAAGAGGTGAACATATCAAAAGTCCCCGCCTAGCGACATGAGACTGTACAAAATGAAAGCAAATTTTATTCAGTATTTTTTTTTAATATTTTGTTTAGTTTTCGAGTTATCTGCTCTTGAAAGACTGCAATTTTGACCGGATAACTCTTCAACGATGCACCGATGTCTAAATAGCATAGATACTCATTTTAGAATATATACTAGTAAGCTGACCATGTTTGTGTATATATCAGTTTCTATAAGACATACTTAGTGAAAACGATGTTTATTGGCATACGAGTATAAAAGTGAATTAACATAAAATATCAGTTTTATTAGTAGGTAATAATGCTCTCTAGTGGGAAGGACCTTGATCTACGTCTTTGTTTTCATCTTCTTTTTCTCCATGGCAGTTTCCCTGGCAATTTTGGCATGCTGAGGAACATTAGAGGCTTGCTCGAAAAATGTTTTTTTCCAAAACTTGATAATGGAATTTTGATAATGTTCACCTCCTAACTAGTCCAAACAAAGTTACGAAGTCAAAAATTGTGTTCCAAGCATTTCACTTTATACCTTTTTTCATTTTAGAACATTAGTTTAATGTATTCGACAAAACGTATAAAAATTTTGGTTCAAAGTCAAAGTCAAAAATATATTGCACTCATGTGGTTAACCAAGTTTGGAACTTGAACGATCCTTTTTAGGATAAGTACCTGTTTCTTATTTAGCACTACACTAGCACTTGAATACTAGTGACCCTGGATACGAATTAAAATTACTTATATTCTAATCAAGTTACTGTAGAATACTTAGTAGATATGTGTACAAAGTTACGTTATAACAGCAGTAGCGTACAATAGAAAGGAAGAGAGAACACAAATGCTACAATTTTTTTTTTCGGATTTAGGCTAAATGATGTTATTTAAACGTCATGTTTTTTTAAAAAAAAAAAATCACAGTTTTTACATTGGTCAGTGTTTATGTAAGGTGGATTACCTACGTACTTGGCAACAATTAATGCATAAACGAAACACATTTATTAGTTATTATTACGTTATTTTTCAAAGTTAACGTACGCCACTTAGCTGATTATTGGTTATATCAAATTTTTCACGTCTTTCATAAAGAACAAAGCACTTGATAACATTGAGGCTGTCAATTAGTTAATTTCATAGATTTTATAACTTAAGTCATTAAAATTTTGGTCCAGATAATCATAAATTAATACCTATGGAAACGTATTGGAAAAATATAAATACCTTTTTGTGTTTGTTATGGTCATAAATTATAGTTTGCATCGAGAACGATTTAATTGCATGTACAGGATGTCTCGAAATTTTACTTTAAGTGAGTAACGTGTAAAGGCCAAAGTATTAAAAATTAATCATTGTTAAGTCCTCCTAGTTAAGTTTAATAAATAATTTAACAAAAAAAAACCAACTTCAAAAAAAACTATTCCAAAACAAAGCACTAAAAAGTAAAGAAATAATTGCGTATTCTTCTAAAACCTATACGATAATATAATGTAACTACAATTATTGTTATTGTTGAAGTTGGTGTCAGCCAAGGAAACACTACAATATACCTAGCAATATACCTATTTTTTACATACCACGTTTACGATTACGTTTGGATGTAGGTAGTTACAAACCTACATTGGCTGACACCGACTCCAACAATAACAATAATTGTACCTACATTATATTATCGTATACGTTTTAGAAGAATACGCAATTATTTCTTTACTTTTTAGTGCTTTGTTTTGGAATAGTTTTTTTGAAGTTGGTTTTTTTTTTGTTAAAATTTTTGTTTATTTCTTGATTTTCAGTGAATAGTTCTTATTTATTTTGTACATCGAAAAATTATCGTCCAATTGCTCCTAAGAATTGAAGAGTTCCGGTACTTTGTCATGGATCCCATAGTCAGAACCTAACCAAACTCTCATCAAACTACCCTTGAAGTATATCCTTTCCAATAAAAAAGAAGCATCGAAATCGGTTGGCGTGATATTGAGTTATTCGTCCATTTGTCGCGCATATGGTTTGTCTAGATTTAAGACTTATATGGATTTCCCATGGATGCTACTGTCAGAACTAGACCAAATTAAAATGGGACCACACGGGCAGCATCAACTTTCAAATAAAAAAAGAATTATCAAAATCGGATTGCGTAATATTGAGTTATTCGTCCATATGTCGCGCATTTTGTCTATATAGATTTAAGACTTATATGGTTTTCTCATGTATGCCACTGTCAGAACTAGACCAAATTAAAATGGGACCATTTGGGAAGCACCAGCTTTCCAATAAAAAAACGATGATCAAAATCGGTTCACCCAGTCGAAAGTTATGAGGTAACAAACATAAAAAAAAACATACAGTCGCATTGAGAATCTCTTCCTTTTTTTAAAGTCGGTTAAAAAATAAGAAATATTTTTTATGGAAAGAACCTATTGGGGAACCTACCGGATTAATGCATGACATTAGTTATCGAAGAATTCCTGAAAATGACGTATATGACACTTACGCTATAGGTACTTACGCGTATAATATACAATTACTAATCAAATTGTCGATAGTGGTTCGGAATGTGTTAACAACACAATTCAACAAAAACAACAATTCAGGTCAGTCCAAAATGTAGAGCCAGGGTTTGGAATTTTGTATGTAGAGCCAGCGTTTGGAATTTTAGATCGTTTACATCAACCTTTACAAAACCATTGCAAAATGGATCTTATGTCATGTAGTTCCGGCTGTCTGAGCCACTCATCCTACAGAGATCTCGCTTATCTAGATTGATAACGAATCGTTAGTGACGGCAATCGATCAAGGTTTCGTCGTTTGTGACGCTATACTTTCTTTGAAAATTGAAAAAAACGTGGGTCAGACAGCCAGAATTTTGCAATTTAAATAAAAATAAATAAATATAAATATCTGGGACAATTCACACCAAGATCATCTGACCCCAAACTAAGCAAAGCTTGTACTATGGGCGTCACAGACTGATAAGATAAACATACTTAAATATTTCTAAATACATACTTAAATAGATAATAACACCCAGACACACAACAAACACAAATGTTCGTCACATAAATGTTTGTCATGGGTGGGGATCGAACCCACGACCTCCGGCGCTAAAGGCAGGATCGCTGCCATTGCGCCAACAGGCCAATTTCGGCCACTTTCGATCTCAGCTTCTAAACCCTTTTCTTATCAAAAGGTTAGTAGTGACGCGATATGTGACGGCATCCTTGATAGATGGCCGTCACTAACGATTCGTTATCAATTTAGATAAGCGAGATCTCTGTAGGATGAGTGGCTCAGACAGCCGAAACTACATCTTATGTCAGCAGCTTAAGGTACCTCTATATAAACCCTTAGGTGAACGCCTTTGTTCCAAGTTCTTTCTAATGGCAAATTTTCCCAGATTGAGTAAAATTGTAAAAGCGAATGAAATACCAATTATTCTAAAATTTGGCTAATGATCAAAAATCAGCCTGTATGTTACATGACACGGGAGGTATCAGTTGCCTTGAAATTAGTCACGCACGCGCATGTTGGTGTCCTGCGGTTTGCCGATAGATGGCGTTAGCATACCGTCTCCATGGCCGAATGGTTGGGGAGCTAACTGCGTAACCCTTATTCGTAAAGTATTAACTGGAGACAGAAATAATAATAATAATTAATAAGTATCTGAAGCAATTTAAACCAAGATCATCTGATCCCAAACTAAGCAGAGCTTGTACTGTAGGTTTCAGAGACTGATAAACACACTTACTTAAATACTTCTTATTACATATTTATGATGTATAATAACACCCAGCCACACAAAAAACACAGATGTTCATCACATAAATGTTTGTCACGGGTGGGGATCGAACAAACTAATCGGTGCTAAAGGCAGGACCGCTGCCATGGCACCAACAGGCCAGCCAAAGCTTACTAGGAGAATTGGTTTAGTCGCCGATCAAAGAAGAAATATCACAAATCGGTCACTAACACCATTTTTAAATAACATTAGGTTGGCTACCCTCATAACTTAGGGTCTCACAGTGAGATCATTGGTTGATAGAAATTGCGGAGCCGATAATGGAGCTAACCATTCTTACGAAACTCGATAAAAGCCTGGATTATTATCTCATTCGTGTTGGTGTTCAAACGTTAACTGGGTTGTTGGATTTGTTGAAGTGGTATTGGGCAGTATGTATACCATGAGTTTACACCAATGACAGCCGCTAGCCGCGTAAACCTCATTGATGTAGTATGGGATTTCGGTACAGCGCCCCATAGTGATTAAAAATGGAACCAAAAATGGCATTCAAACTTCTGAACACAGTTCAGAGTTGGGTTTTTTAAGGTTTACCTAGGTAAGCGCAGCAGGGGCGCCCACCTGCAGGTGGAAGGATGACCTAATTCACTACATTACAAGTATTACAACATCAATTGGCAGAAGATTCCGGGGGATGCAGTGAACGTTCTTCTGCTGATAATGACGATGACTATTACAAGTTGTCGGATTTTGTGATAATAATCAAATTGCACAACGTGACCAAACTTATTGCAACTGAGGTATCAGTGTGTTCGGATTATTTATTCGCTAGCTACTATATAGTAATCTGTAGGACCATTCAAAGGATCGCTGATAGTGATGATCTAATAGATCACTATCGCCGTGTTAGTACGTTACTGAACTGAAGTCATCGCTAATTGATGACATAGATGCAATACAATTTGGAAAATACTCAAACAATAATTGATATTTTAGTCTAATAATATTTAATTCAACACACCTACCTAACAAGAATCTTTAATTTCCCTTCAGTGATCAGCTTTTGAGACTCAAAATGCCGCAATTGGCTTCCTCCCTCTCCATCATCAGATGCTTATCTTGTGTATTAGTCCACTGCTGAACAGTCCTAAATACCACCACGGTAGTGTAGTACCATTTACTATATTTTGCGAAAAATCTGTTACGGCTCAATTTAATTATAATAAACGAATAAGTATAATAATTGCAAATACCTATAGATAATATAGTAAAAAAATATGAATTATGTGTTGTAACGCGCAAAGGCAAAAAAATGAATTTTAAAATGAACCTGTAATGAAAAAAAATCCCTAAAAATAACACAGCAGGTATGGCAGGGCAAAAACGTGGACACTTTTGTGTCTTGTGTCAGATACTAGCTACCAATGAATATTTGATTTCTATAGAACCAGTACATATGAAATCATCCACTCCTTGCGCATACGTCCTTTAACGTACGTATAAACTGTGTCCGATCACCGCTACAGGACACAGCAACTACGGTTCCCTGTGATGTTGTGCCGTGTCGGCAAAAAAATGTGTTCACGTTTGCGCAGCGCCTAAAGGAAAGTCCACGCGGATAAAAGTCACTTCACATAACGCCTGGCAAAACGGAAGTGCAATATGTTTTTCTACAATCGGATTGCATTCATGAATTCAAATAATCTATACGAATATTGTAAAGCTGAAGAGTTTGTTAGTTTGTTTGCTTGAACGCGCTAATCTCAGGAACTACTGGACCGATTTAAAAAATATGTCAGTGTTAGATAATCCATTTATCGAGGAGGGCTACAGGCTATATACTCGTATCATCATTCCACGCGGACGAAGTCGCGGGCAGAAGCAGAGTAGTGTCACAGAATAGGTAATATTATGAGTACAGGATACTTCCTGTCCGCTTATTTTTAACAACTAGTAAACATTTTTTTAAATAATACATAGATGGTGCTTTTAAAAGGCAAAACTCAACCGTCAGCGCCACCTGCACTAAATTGAAATGTCTTAGCATTAGTGCTGAGTCTGGGCGTTTATGGTGTCTGTTGGTTTCAGTTATCAAAGCAGAAGATTAACCCTTACTTTAAGTTATGGATAATTTAAATTCAAATTCAAATCATTTACTTCAGGCCAGGTAGCCCATATATAGTTAGTAACATTTTTTTCTTAAAAAACTTATATTAGTAAAATAGAGTAGTAGGTACATGATATTTATTAAAATATATGGGTCCTCATCCATCTAGCAAGGAACGGTGAGTCCCAACGGTCAACAAAAACAAATACCTTAAGAATAGTGTTGGTGCTGCCACGTAAACACCTTTTCCTCATAATAGCGGTAAAACCATCGATATGCGCTTCGGCGAACATTCCAGAAGCGCTCAAGGCATTGTTGTACTGGACCCGCAGATCGCTGTATGTCCGCTGGTTATAACTTATCCAAAGGCTACATGTGTAAAATGTTTAAATTAAATAATATTACGACGTTTTTAACAAAAGCAGTCTTTTAGAAAAAAAAAATCATTCGGACACAGTCATATTAATTTTGATATATTAACGATGTAATGACATTTTACATAACATACCATCACGACATTATCCCAAATGGTGTAGTCAGAGGCTAGTGACTGTGCCGTCATGGTCAACGAAACCCTCAGAAGCCCACTTTTCACCAATGGTAGATATTAGAACCCAACGTGGTAGGTGCCTGTGATGAGCCTGCCGCCGTTATCCGGGTTGATTTTGTGTTTTATCGATATTTTCCGTCTCCGGAGAGTTAGGCGGATATTTAACAATGAACGCAAAAATGTTGGTACTGGCCAGATTTGAACTTGGGACCAAGCGATCCACGATCTGAGTTCGGGTGCTGAACCACTAGGCCACGACGCTCTCAATTAATGACAATGAATGACATTTTATGTAAGTATGGCTAAAAAAAACGAAACAAAATAGAGACCCGACTACTGGAGCGTTAGCTATATTTAGTATACTTTGCTACAGGGGAAAAGCCGGTTCGGGACCCTAGTAAACTATTAGGTTCTATACATACATACATACCATCACGCATTTTCCCAACGAGGTAGGCAGAGACCACATTTTTCCACTTGCTACGGTCCTGACACACCTCTTGCGCTTCTTCCACTCTCATTAATCCTTTCATATATGCTCGTCGTTTATGGGTACTCCTGACCTGACCTTCTCTGAGCACGTCTTGGACTTGTCCTGAGTACGAACGTCCCTTCCAACAGCTCTATCCATTTTAGGTTCTATGGTGTATTTTTTTAATATTAGTTTTATGAAAACTACGAGCAGATTTACTTGATGTAGCTCAAAGAAATCTTATGCTAAAAATAGGTCTCCCTGGATCCTGATCGATTTACAGCGAGCGGCTGTTTGTAGGTGACCTAAATTATTTATTTTAATCCTTTAATATTATCTTACTAATATTATTAAGAGGAAAGATTTCTTTGGTTGTATTGAATAGGCCCTGAAACTACTGGACCGATTTTAAAAACTCTTTCACCACAGACAAAGGCATTTTTTTTTAGTTTGGGGTATATTTTGACGGAAAAGACAGTCTACGCGGGCGAAACCGCTGACGGACAATTGAGAGCTTATACTAGGAGTATTTTAATATTAGTGTACCTATTAATTATTCCATTCTTAAGTTCACTATAAAGAAAGACTATAATAATATGTTGTTTTTAAATTGAAGTAGTCTTTTGACTAAGAAAGGCGGACCCTGGGAACCCACACACCAGTGTGAGTTCACAACCGGGATAGACCGCACGGAGAACCAACAGGCCAGTCAAAAGACTACTCCTCGTCTTTTGACTGGCCTGTTGGTTCAATGGCAACGATGCTGCCTTTAGCGTTGGAGGTCGTAAGTTCGGTCCCCACCCATGACAAACATTATAATAATATTATGCCGAACATTAATTTCAGGCATTACTCTTTCCTATTCTTGACTACGCAGATTGCTGCTTTTTAGATCTTACTGAGAATCTACTTGACAAACTTGAGCGGCTCCAGAATTTTTGCATTCGCATTATTTATGGACTGCACAAGTATGATCATGTCTCAGAGTACAGATCTCAGCTCAACTGGCTTCCCATCCGTTATCGTCGAGATGCCCATGTTCTTTTTCTTCTTTATAACATCTTATTTAACCCTTTGTCGCCACGTTACCTCAAGGAGCGTTTCAAATTTCTGCAGCCAGTACGAGGTCAGGCGATGCGGTCATCTAAGAAGCTTCGCCTTCAATTCCCTCCTCATTCCTCACACTCCTACACACAGTCGTTTACGGTTAAATCTGTACGACTTTGGAACTCCTTACCCTTATTTATTAGGGAGTCAGAGTCTCCATCCATTTTTAAGAAGAGGATTAAATCACATTTCTTCGGCCTTTAACACTACTACTACTACTTTTTCTCCTAATACTTTCCTCCTATCACTTCTCCTCGTCCGTTTATTTAACTCATTTTCCTTTTCTGATCTATTTGGTTATTGGTGGGCTAATTAGTACTTAACCTGTATTATTATTTTGTTATTTAAATTTACATTTGACTATTATTGTGCACATACTTACCCTTTTTTTAACATTTTCCTCTACTACGTTGTCTGGAAGAGATTGCTTTTTAGCAATAAGACCGCCTAATTGTGTCATCTTACTATTTCGTGTAATACAAACCTTCATTGTTATTTTTTTGATGTGCAATAAAGAATATTTATTATTATTCTGTTTATTCAGTATAAATCTTAGATATAAAATTTGTATAGTATTCTTACTAAAACAGAGATTTATAACATTAAAAACAACTTATGAATTATAATTATAAAAACTAAATAATTACAATTATAAAACTTAAGATTAAAGTTACAAAAACAATGATTTAAAAAAATACCATAAAAATCTTAACCTAGGGAGCCGCCGGCAGCGGGGCAGGCGAGGCCTAGACTACCGGTGGTTAGGGCTGCAGAGAGAGGAACCTCCTGACAATACGTGCCGTGTCCAAGAGTACCGCCTTCTGTATCTGACCCTTGATCCAGCCGCTAAGCGAAAGCCTCTCGAGGTGTTGGTCGAGGCTCTTCGCTATTAAGCCGTTTGCCGAAACCACTATCGGGACAATGATCGTCGAATCTACATCCCACATGGCGGTCACTTCGTGAGCCAAGTCAAGGTACTTGCTGAGCTTGTCCTTCTCGGCCTTCACGAGGTTATCGTCATGCGGGATGGTGATATCGACGAGCACTGCCAGGCGTTGGGATCGGTCTACCAGCACGATATCAGGCTTATTGGCTACAATAGTCCTGTCTGTGATGACAGAGCGATCCCAATAGAGCAACGCACAACCATTTTCAAGAACTGGCACCGGTGCGTACTTATAGTACGGTACCTCCGATTCGACAAGGTCATATCGAAGAGCAAGTTGCTGGTGGATAATCCTGGCTACTAGGTTGTGCCTGTGCAAGTGCTCTCCGTTAGCAAGGTGAGAACAACCGGAAATAACATGGCGAATAGACTCGCCAGGACGGCGGCATGCCCGACAAATGTCGACCGTACCGTCCTTCATGATGTATTTCCGGTAGTTATTCACCTTGATAACTTCATCAGCAATTGCACAGACAAAACCTTCGGTTTCCCCAAAGAGGTCCCCGAAACGTAGCCAGTTCACCGATGCGGAGAGGTCAACTTCAGGTCCTTTTAAGGCCCGATAGAACCTCCCATGCAGCTCCTTGCTCTTCCATATTTCCTTGCGATCATCGGTGGTGAGCACCGGTAGTTGACGCCAGTTCTCGTTTGCCAAGGAGAGCGGCGTGAGGCCCTTATCAACTGCCACAACATCGCGATGTATCCCACATTCGTTGCTGAGGAAAAACCTCCTAAGACTGCACACCTCGCGGTTATGAAGGTTCTTGGCATTTAAAAAACCACGACCCCCCACCTTCCGCGGGATGTACAGTCTCATGACAGACGAGCGTGGGTGTAACATACGATATAAATAAATAAAATAAATATAAATATGCGCCAGACAACACACCTCTTGTAATGGTCTCGAAGTAGGGATTAATATCCCTGTGTTACGAGGTACCACACAAGGAAATAAGCCAGGGGCGGGCGGTCCCAGCACATCCAGACCCGAGTCAATTCAGAAAAGATCGTTTCCTGAATTGACCCGACCGGGAATCGAACCCGGGACACTACGGAAATCGGGGCGAGAAACCGTGCTACAGCGCACTGCGCCAATCGTGTCGTTATATGTTGTGAGCAATTTTCGGACCCTTACATCCAGAGCGTCCAGCTCAGTTTGAGTCCATCTTAGTATGCCAAAGGAGTATATCAGTAAAGGCATCACCCAACCGTTGAAGGCGCGCACCTTATTGCCACCTGACAAAGAACTCTTGAGTACCTTTGTAAGGCAACTAAAGAAGCGCTCCTTCACCGATTGCTTGACGTCTCCTACTGATACACCCAATGACTCTGACATACCAAGATATTTGTAGGTTTCGGCTTCAGAGAGGGATCTGAGTGTCATCGTCTCAGAGAGCTGTAAATACGGTGATTCTAAAACCCTTCCTTCTTGTACATGCCTGACCGCACACTTGTCTACACCGAACTCCATCTTGATGGCATTGCTAAAAATCTCAGTGATTTTTAACAGTTCCATCAAGACCTGGGGTTTTGGTGCAAACAGCTTCAGGTCATCCATGTACAACAAATGAGAGATGAACTCACCCCCTCTGCGAAGCCGATAGCCTAGCTCCGAATCCTTTAGTAAGGTACTAAGAGGATTCAGAGCCAAACAAAACCACAAAGGACTCAAACTATCGCCCTGGAAAATACCTCGCTCTATCCATATCAAGTCCTGCGGAGCAGGCGAGCCATCCCCACCACCTGGTTGACAAAGGACTGTGATCCACTGCGCCATGCATGTGCTTAAAGAAGATCTCAGAGTTGCATCAATTTTATACAGCTCCAAGATCCTTCTCAGCCACGAATGGGGCACCGAATCATAGGCCTTCTTATAGTCAATCCAAGCAGTTGAGAGAGCTTTCCTGCCTCGCCGGACTTGCTGGCAAATGGTCGTGTCTATGAGGAGGAGTTCTTTAGTACCTCGGGACCCAACCCTACATCCATTCTGAGCCGGAGCCAAAACATTGTTCGCAACGACATGCGTGTTAATTTTTTGTGCTAGAATGGACGTAAGGAGCTTGTAGATGGTAGGTAAGCACGTGATGGGTCTATAGTTTTTTGCTTCCGAGGTACTACCAGATTTGTGTAAAAGGAAAGTGACACCTTTAGTAAGGAAACTAGGAAGAGAACCAACCTCAAGGGATTCCTGGAACTGCACTGCCAAGCATGGATGCGAACATCGAAACCACTTGATCCAGAAGTTGTGTAATCCATCCGGGCCAGGACTTTTCCAGTTCTGAGCCGTCTGAATTGCACAACTAACGTCTTCGGAGTCAATAGTTACTGACTCCATGGTTACGATGGATTCGCATTCATGCTCGACAGTACGCATCCAGTCACCCTCCGTGTGCTCGACAGGCATCGACCAGATGCTGCGCCAGAAGTTAATCATGACACTTGCATCCGGCCGCTGACTGTCGTTCACACGTTGGTTAGTATCTTCCCAGTTTCGTAACACCTTCCTTTGGTCACTTTGGAAAAGGCGATTTTGTACATATCTGTCCACACGTTCTCTGTAGCGACGGATACGGTTTGCCCACGCATATACCTTCTGCTTTAGAAAGTCAATGCGTTTCGTGACACAAGCCATATACTGTTCGGGCCTAATACCCGTCCCAGCAAAGGCTTGGTTCACGTAACGCATGACCCGAGGGCGATGGTTCCCTCGGCTGAAGCAGACCAGCTTCGCAATGAGGGTCCTAAACGTGTTGATACGTCGCTCGATTCGCTTTTGCCATGCGGGTACATTGACGGCAGGTCGCACTGCACGGTCAGAGTCCGGAAACTTGACACGAGCAACACGGCATGCCGCAATGGCCCCGCAGTACAGAATCGAGTGAATATCAACTAAATTTTCACTAGTCCTTATAAACGGAGCTAGTAAAGCGTCCAGGGCTCCCATTAACGCTAGGTTGCGTCTATTAGTAGGCAAACGTGGTAACCGCGGCCTAGAGACTCGTGTGGAGCGATATTCTGAAATCGCGTTCTCCAAAGCCCTCCTCAGTTGCTCTTTGGCCTGAGTACTTACGCTTGCGTTCGCACTGGCCTCTCCATCAGCATCTGGATCCATCCGAGGCGCTACCGGAACCGAGTCGAAAACCGCACTCGGATGTGACAGCGCGCCGGAAGGGTCCCGCGTCGAGGAAGAGGTCGCGCGAACTGGAAGCGCCTCCAGGCGAAGCCGATCAAGCGTAGGCTGATCTAGCATCTGTAGACGCTGAATCGCCCGCACTTGATCCGACAGTCGTTGGGCGGAAACAGCCACGGCTGGTTCAAGGGCCTGAAACAGAGGCAGCATCCGGTCACGATACGCAGACAGGTTGGTTCCTCCCTCTGTAGACCCGTAATAGGCGCGCATGCCTTTGACATTCATGTCGTTTGTCCATCGCATGCGGCGCACTACACCACCGGTAGCGGGAGCCTCGCGTGGGGCAGACTGCCCCACAGGCCCTAAGCGTGCCGGGCAGTTCAGAATCTTAACAATTTTCTTTAAAACGCCTGTATTTTTTCTGGGCAAAGTTGCTTCAATGCTGCATTACTTTATTTTATCTTCAGGACGTCTACCACGAGATTGGGATTTGACGTTGTCATGTCATGTCATGTCAAATCCCAATACATTTTTTTTACGCGAACGTTATCGTAAATTTAAAGTGGCAACTCGTGGTAGACGTAGGTACTGGTACCATAAAGTAGCTAAGGCATGTAATTTCCTTATTATCTGACACAGTTGTTGATGGCATAGTAGATATAGGATCAATAATTGGTATATAAAATGAAAGGGCTATATTTGTGAGGCAGCTCCTAACGGTAACTTAGATGGAGCCCGTTTGATCTCGGGTTAAAATATGTCCGTACCTACCACCTACTTTCAGTTCATTGATAAGATTAGATACAACGAAGTCTGCGTTTATGGGAAACAATGA
This sequence comes from Udea olivalis, assembly GCA_947369235.1. NCBI lineage: Eukaryota > Metazoa > Arthropoda > Insecta > Lepidoptera > Crambidae > Udea > Udea olivalis. Next base: position 11,862,547 of record OX376359.1, read on the forward strand.
GTTAAAAATAATCAAGCAATGGGTCTCACACCGCTATTTTTGCCTCACGACGTTGGGCGTTGGGTGAGTCCAAGTAAACTGGGGGCCGTACTTCGTAAGGGTAAAACGGATACAAAAACTAGTATGTTATTAATGGTTTTCATGTATTTTGTACATTAAAATATGGTTATTGGAATAACAAAAAATCAACAACAATTTCGACCGGTAAGAATGTTTTTTCAACGAGTGAAAATTCACGTAACTACGTGTTCAACGAACGGGAGTAGGGGGCCTGGGGCCGTATTAAAATCTCTTATAGCCAGTCAAGTTAATTTCCTAAACTGGGGGTAGCGAGTGATTTCGTGAGTAAATATCTGCCAGGTAACCGCTGACTGGCTGAAAATGAAAGATCATAGTAGGAAATCGCTCGCTACGCTCAGTTTAGAAAATTAACTGGGCTGGCTATAAAAGGTAGTAATAGGGCCCCTAACCAAAATGTTGGCCTCTGAACTTATACTCATACTACAAAAGACTACCTTATAAAAAAAATGCCTGGGTGTAAGCTCTCTGCTCTATTGTAACAGATGTTTTATTGTAATAGTGAATAGGTACCTAGTATGTAATGACTAACAATTTTTGTTTTTTGAAATGTGTGTATTCACTAAAACTAATCTATCTTCTTTTAAAAGTAAGAATGATGTGTGTAAATTCTCAACGAGGTATCCTAATCGGTTAGTTTTGCCGTCCTGCTCTACAACCTGCTGCCAAAGAAACTGTTATTTCATGTCAATAAAATTATTTATTAAATTACCAAATTATGTACAAGAATTACCAATAAGACAATTTAAGTACAAATTATATTCTATGTGAAAAATGTTTTTATAGTGTGGAAGAATTTATTAATTACAAATTTTAAATTTTATAATACAATTAACATCTATCATACATCTTATTCTCGCTTATTTATTAATTAACTTTTTTTTAATTCATTGTATTTTTCATTTAATTTTATTAATTTATCATTGTACCTATTATTTATTCATATTAAACTTGTATCCCTCTCCAATGTTGCATGCCAATTGTTTGGTTAAGTGTGAGAAACCAAAATTGTTATTATTTACTCTTGTCAACCACATTTAATGCAATAAAGGTATTCTATTCTATTCTATTTATTGTATCAAAAAGACACACTGCTTGTACTTTACTAACGCCTGTTGTAAACCCAAAACAAGTTAAAAAGAGTAACTGCTGAGTTTCTCGCCGGGACTTCTCAGCAAGAAACAACTCCGGCGCGGTGGTAGTGTCGCATTATGTCTGTATACCGTGTATTTATATATTTTTTTTATGTCTATTATTTAGTATATTTTGCTTTTAATTTGACGATTTGAAAGTACTGATACAGTCTATTTGAACAAAGTTATTTGAGTTTGAGTTTAAACGTTCCATTTAGCATTTCGGATGTGGTCGTTAAATCATAATAGTATATTTTATACCGAGGGACTAAACGAAGCCTTATTATACCAGAGCTCGGGAGTCAATGAAACCGAGGGTATATTAAGTTGGCGTTTAGTCTCCAGGTGCAAACTGTACTTTTCACTTTTAGTGCGAGAAAAATAGTCAATTTAGTACACAAACATTTAAAACCGAACTTTACACTTGACAAAAGTTCTGAAATTTTCGTGGTCAGTTTTTTCTTCTGAACTAAACCACAGAATAAAAATTTAAAAACACATGGCGCCACCTTCTTTGCGGACAAACCATGGAACTAAAACTCTCAACATTCTCGCAATGAAGACGGTCCACACTCCACAGATAATAGTATATTTTTACTGGCTGTTTGAGTTCTTCTATAACACATGAAGGAAATTAAAAAACTAATTACTTTTTACGCTTCGTAGGGCTATATTGGCGTACTTTTAGAGCATGAGAAGTGAAAATAGTAAATACTCGTATTTGTAAATTTGCACATTATAAAGAAAACATGATGATAAAAACTGCCTAAAATAATCGATTTTTATTTAATCTTGAATAATATTAGACTTTAGAAAAACCTAATTATAAATTAGGCCAAAGCCACGAAGAGGGCTTACATTAGAGCAGACGCCCAGTGAATTGCACGTGTTGGCCAAGAACTCATCACGCACCCTACGGGTAGCCGCTCCTACTGGCGACTGGCTAAACACGTGCAATCTAACTTCTGCGTGCCTTCGCCGCCCCCACTGAGATTCCCTGATGGATCGTTGGCTCATCAGCCGCAAGAGAAAGCCGATTTACTGGCTAACCTCTTTGCCGCAAACTCTTGCATCGATGACTGCGGTGGTGTGCTGCCTGAAATTCCACATTGCGGCTCTAAAATGCCTATCAGGCAGTGTGATGTCCGTGCCGAATTGCAGTCATTCGATGTCAGGAAAGCTAGTGGCCCTGATGGAATTCCAGCTGTGGTGCTGAAAAAATGTGCAGCGGAGTTGTCTCCAGTGTTCACTAGCCTGTATCGCCTCTCCTTCAGTTCGGGTATTGTGCCACTGTCTTGGAAGGAGGTGAACGTTCAACCAGTTCCCAAAAAAGGGGACCGACCGACCTGGGGGGTGCATGCAATCGTGTCGAGTTCAAAGCCAAGAAAACGCAGGTGTGTGCATTCACAGAAAAGGCGTCGCCGTCCCTTTCCCATCCCACTCTTCAGAGCACCCCGCTACCGATAAAGGATAGCCTCAACATCCTTGGCATGGATGTTCGTAGCAACCTAAACCAGCGGGACAACATTGAAAGCGTCATTAGAACTGCATCTCTTAAACTCGGAATCCTGAACAGAGTGAGACGATTCTTCACGCCTGGGCAGCTCTGTCTTTTGTGCTCTCATCTCTGGGACGGTTTCGCCAAGTTTAGTGTTCGAAGCTCTTGACAGGTTGCAGCGGCGTGCTATCCGTATTATTGGAAACACAGAGGCAACTTTGACCCTTGAGCCTCTCTAATTGCGTAGAGTTATTGCCAGGCTAAGTGTTCTCTGTCGCTTCTACAATGAGGAATGCTCTGACGAGTTATTCCAGCTTATTCCACCTTCACCTTTTCACTCCCGTACCACTCGTGTTGGATTACGGCGTCATCCACACACAATTCAGCATTTGTTGGCCCGAACTAAAAGGTTCGGTGACTCGTTTCTTTGTCGTACCCTTCAGACGTGGAACGCCTTTCCAGCACATGTGTTTCCTCCCTCTTATAGTCCCGGGTTCTTCAAGCGGGGCGTGAAAAGGCATTCCTGCAGGCCTTCAAGGTGAGGATGGCCAGCCTAGTAATTAGTTTGAATGACTGGGCTTGTCAGCCTCATATCTGGACCTCACGACCGCTTTCCATCAGGTGGAGTGAGGTCATCTTGACGGGGAATATAATATATATATATATATATATATATATATATATATATATATATATATATTTATGAACCTATTTTTCGTTCTGCTTTCATATAACGGGATAGCGTTAAGTGTGACGTTACTTTAACGTAAGTTTGAGTGACGTTCCGTGATTCATGTTAAAATTTCACAGTTTTTCAAAACGACTAAAATGTACGGTGGGCGAGCCAAATCTCACTTGGCTGGTTTCTCCACTTATGTGTAGTAGGGAGATGAATGATAAAAATACTGACGAACTGAATTAACTTACAATAAATCAATTAATTTCCTGTCCGTGTCAACCCACGCATGGATCGTCTCACTTAATCTGATGTAGCAGTAAAGCTGATCTGTTCAGACATTTATAATAATGCCTATAAATGACTAAAAAGTTACAGGCTGGTGGGCTCAGTGGTTCATGTCTGCTTAGCCAGTTACTTTGTTGTTACCAACTTACTCTTAAACCTTTACTGCCGCCAAACCAGACTAATCCAAATCTAAATCAGCCCAGTCCGTCCCACTGCAGGACAAAGGCCTCCACCCCAATATCCACCCCACACAATAGAAAATCTATTGTTTGCTGGTTACCAGTGACTCCCATATGACAGCTTATGTGTTAATCTGTGTTTGCTCTGAGTTCAAGAAATAGTAGCTCTAAAAATATGTAGTAGTTTCTACTGATTACGAGCTTTGAAGGCTAAAAAGCACTAAGTCTTGTAATTGTGTACCGTTTCTCCCTCTTCACTTAGGTGACCACTGAAAACTAGCGTCGTGGTGCTATTTTGCTGCGGCACATGCTGAGTGGTAGCCTATTTGACACAATGTTTTTTTGTATTTGTTTGTTGTTTGTTTATATTTTAAGTGTCAAAGTAAATTTATTTCTATTTCTATAATGTAAGGTGCCTAACAGGTTTATTTAAAATACACAGTTAATTAGTTTCTAGTAAATAAGGCTTTTCAGACATTTTAGCAGAATTGTTTTATGTGTCACACTGATTCCAAAGCTTTTGTCACAACTCTTATAAGTACTGTAGTAAGGAATAAAGGAATGAATGAATGAATTATATTTTTGAATAACTTTCTTTTTTAGTAAAATTGTAATCGTTGTTTTTGTTAAAATTCGTATGGTAATATTTAACTCAAAAATTTCATGTCTTTACAACATAACAATTTAGACGATTTAGTAAATTATTGATTTCAGAATTTAACTCAAACACATCGGCTACCATAATACTATTACACAAGCCCGACTACATGTTACATAACTACGCTACACGTTACAAAGGCTGTATGGAACTTTGTGGGCACAGTATAATCTTATAGCAAAAAGACTTCATTCAATCTGTTTATTATGCGTGCACGACCTACTTTTGAGGTAAAGTGAAAACCGACAATGTTATACCTACCTTTATCTGCCATTGTAAGCAAAAAGACTGAAGGTATCGTACACATTTAGCTGTCATTAACTCAAAACAAGTTTCTGCTGTTATTTTGCTTATTTTCTTACATTTATCTTGCTTTAGACTTCAAATGATAGTAATCCGTGAATAGAAAATTATAATTCGAACATTCGACCACACAACCTGCATAATAAAATCGTAGCAGTTGAAAAATAACCATTATCAGTTAGTAGATAATATGAGTCATCATAAGTAAGTAATTGAGTCTCAGTCGAGGAGTAAGTACCTACCTATTATGTAGTCCTTGGTAGTATCACTACCTATAGCGTTCATATGAAGTACATAAATAAAATAAAAACATCTGGGACATATTATTCCATCCAGATCTGACCCCTTGCTATTTAGCAAAGCTGCACAATGTAACAGAAGAGGTATCAATCACGTGTTGCCGACGCACACTTACACAGGAAAATGCTCATGATTACTCTCAACAAGTCGAAATAATTATGTCTATATCGATCGACGACACGTTGGCGTAGTGTGCTGTAGCACGGTTTCTCGCCTCGTTTTCCGTAGTGTCCCGGGTTCGATTCCCGGTCGGGTCAAATCAGGAAACGATCTTTTCTGAATTGATTCATGTCTGGGTGTGCTGGGAGACGCCCCTAGCTTATTTCCTTGTGATTATAATCCCTACTTCGAGACCATTACGAGAGGTGTGTTGTCTGGCGCATATTTATATTTATATCAAACAGAAAAAAGCGGTACTCTTCATTTCGGCAGCAAAATGAATCGCGCTCTTTCACGGTGGCTATACCTCGCATAATAAGGTTTAGGCCCGCCACTACGAACCGCTCAGATGACCCTGTCGAGCTCCATGTCTATTATAGCTGGCGTCGCGGCACCTAACTTCCGACCGCAGACGCTGCGGGCAAAGGTGCTCTTGTGAACCAGCATCACCACCTCGCCTCTTGGCAGGCAGTTACTAGCTGGAAAGCACATGTGTGAATAAAAGTAACAAAGGCGAAGCTTCATCCACTATGCTGTGAGGGGGTTGCTACTCATGTGTGCGGGAGCTTTAAGCTAAAGCACTGGCCGAGCTGGTATTAAGCGACTTTCCGCCATTGAGACCGCCAGTGCTCACACGCACACGCGTAGAATTTCACACGCGTTTTTGAAGCTTTGTATTTTTGTCTGTTTCGTCATATCAAAGCCTATGTACTGACCTCCTGCTATATCTCTTAGTAAAGAAGATCAGTAGACTGCTATTTTCACAATTTATTATTCTGGTGAAAAAAATCTAGGAAAAAAAATCTATGAGATCATGATGGTTCCAGCCAGTGTCTGAGAATGGACCGCCTGTTACCTTTTAATGACGAGTGCGATGATAGAACGTATCCATTGACATTATATTTTAAAAAAACAGAGCCAACCTCGTTATGTTAGCGGTTGCTATGATTGCATTCTCTTAGTTTTTAATTAATATTTTGTGGACTTTGTAAGAAACCCCGCGGTTGTGAGATCGCTTCGCGTCTTTGACGAACAAATGTTTGTGTTTGGGCTGTTGCAAATGCCTTGTTTCGGCTTTCCCCATACATATAATAATAATAATAACAATAATAAATAAATATCCCTGGACATTATTCCACACAGCGCCATCTAGCCCCAAAGTAAGCTAATTAAAGCTTGTGTTATGGGATACTAGACAACGGATAAACATACTTAAATACATTTTCTTTTGTAAATACATACTTATTATACATAGGAGACACCCAGACCAGTACAAACAGACATGTTCATGCACACAAATGTTTGTACTGTGCGGGGATCGAACCCGCGACCTCTGGTGTAGTAGCCAACTTCTTAACCATTACACCAAGTCGGTCATCGGTCACATATAAACTATAGACTTGCTTTCAGTTTTGGTTTGGAACTGCTAACCCGTAAAATTGTAATGTTGTGTTATTTTTAGCTGTATGTGTTTTAAAAAAACAAGGGCACTAATTAGGTTGACTGACTAACCCACGTATCCACAAACGCTCACAGTCGAGAGAATTGAAAAATAGGTATTGGTAAAATCTATGTATCGCTTTCTTAAGCAAACCTCGAGCCCAACGCAGACTGCAATAGAGGCAGATGCAAATTACTTACCAAAAATACACTAAATCGACGTTTTGTAGTCCCCTGATCCCTTTTCGAAAAGTTGACCGATTTAGTTACTTTTTTCATTAAAAATCAAAAAAAGACTGTGGGCGTGTTACTCTGTCTTCCTTTTTGTACATAAACTAACTAGTCAAATTAGTTTCTGGATGTTTGAACATAGCGGAAAATCTAGCCAATTTCTTCGAATTTTGAAGGTTCATATCTCTTTTAATAAATAATTTATATTTAAAAGGAAAACATAGGGACATGCTAATAGTAGGAATAGAATTCTTGCAGAAAAACTATTCCTTTACTAGCAATATCCAGGGAGGAAACAGGGGACTACGGTTGTATGGATAAACGGTGCTTCTGTATCCTCTTAATGTCCTATGTCCCTGAGATAGAGCAGAGGGCGTCCACAGTATTTATCCATCTCGTTCGGTCTTGAGCTTCGCGTTCGACTTCACTCCACGTCTTGCCGATCTTCTTCGCCTCTTCCTCTACTGTGCGCCGCCAAGTTTGTTTGGGGCGACCACGTTTGCGTTTTCCTTGGGGATTCCAATCAATCCCAAATTAGGTTGATATAATTACAATTTTGTAAATGATTTGGAATTGGCTTAGGGAACTCTTAAACTGTACGTTTGTAGTCCTTATTGTTGTATTTTCTTTGTATAGAAAATAATGCATTGTAGGCAGAATGCTAAAATAAAAATTCACTTCATCACTTTACAAGAATAGGATTGACGTGAACAGCTACAAAAAACTACTTATGCATTCAATTACAATACAAAATAAGTAAATGCATTTTTTTGTGCAACTGATTAGCAAAAAATTGACATTGCTTAGCTTGTTATGCATCTTTAGGTCAGATAAAGTCAAGGTCAGAATATACTGTACTAGATCGGGACGACCGGCAAGTCTGATAGTGTAGTGTACCTACATTATGTGCTACAGACAACCGGTGTAGTCTACGGCAAAATATACGCATAAAGCAAATTCCTGCAGTCTCCAGAATGATTATATTTATGAGTCCTGAATGTGAATGCAATCTTATTTAGGTTAGACTCAATAAGGAATATATGATTGAGGTTATCTTCGGTTGCCTGTTCGGAAAGCCAAAACCATAGATACTAAATATTTCGTTAGAAAGTAGTTTTAACTACCCATCACAGACCAGGGTTACGAAACCCTTGAATGACCCATAAAATTGTTAAAAAGACCCGATTTTAGAAAGCAGGCATCGTAAAGCTAGATTATTGAAACATAAAAGGAGGTTAGCGACCTCCTTATCTTACGTCACGTTGAGTGGCTTAGATTTTTTCCAATGGCACGTTATAGTTTGCAGAATAAACAGTAACTCATGTTCTTGCAGATATATGGACCCATCAAAAGTAATTGTAGAATTTTGAGACATTCGTCAATGATCAATAATTATTTTATTTTAAAATCAAGAAGTTCATCGAAAAGAAAAATACAACCCGTTATTTCTTGCTTTTGTTTTCTTTATACATGATTGTCCACTGGTATTTGATATAACCTAATATTATACATACATGTATATTATGTATAATGTGGCTCTACAACCGGAGTACCGGTGTCAAAGGGTTATAGCTATGCTTAGACGTAACAGCAAGAACTTAAGTGTTCACCTACTGTAAAAATGTGTTGTTATAATGCAGTGTAATAAAATACAATAATGTGAGAAAAAACTTAAAATCGAGTTAGCCTAAACAAAACAGTCCTCAACGCGTTTTTGTTCACAAATTGACACAATATCGTCGGGCCATCGTTCCTCTCAGCTACGAGTATATTGTAGGAAATCAAACGACCAAAAACTTATAAAAACCGTTTTATATTGTATATCTTGGAATTTGAACACCGTTGGGTAATTTCATTAAATAAAATATATTTTGTCGAATGGTAAAAGTCAGTTTTTTATGTAAAAGTGTGTATTGAAGGTAAAACATTAATAGCCTATTTCTAATAACTGAGCTCAAGAAATCTAAGCAGTTTCTTGGTCTACTTAAATCGTTTCAACACCTTATTGCATTACTAATAATAATTAATTACTGAGTTAATCACTGCAGCTACAGTTGCAGTGTGCCGTATAAAGCGCAGAATGCAATGACGGGAGGCGGTGGAATGCAACTATGGCGACTTGGCGACTGCGCGGCACTCGGCAGGCTGGGATCACACTGCAGGCGATTTGCGAGTTCTACCACCTGTACAGACAGATTCACATGAACAGTAAAATTGCTAATGGAAAATGAACCTTAATTCTTTGAGGGGATTCTAAACAACGTAGCGTTTGACGTGTGACTCTTTACTAAAAGGCTCGTCTTTATACGAGTATTATCATGACTACTGCGTTTCTTGCTGAGCTGAAGAAACTCCGGCAATGAATGCTGACAATATAAAACATGAAATAGCAGTAGACAGGACACATTGAGCGAGGAAGTGAAAGCTTTTAGACTGAAAAATCTGCAATGAAGAAAATTTGATGGCAAATACAGCGGAAGGACTCAGGATACATGATTTGTGAATTCAATGAAACTTGATTGGTTATGGTCATTCTAAAACTACAGTCGTGATAGGTCACGTCTGTAGTTTTAAAATAATACGTAACTACGAGTGTGCAATATGTAGACGGGTTATTCTGCTGAAAATGATAGAAATATATGGTCTAATAATATTTTTTGAGCTATACGACCTGATCATGACAACATTATATTTCGACCACATCGATGCGTGGATTTGATGAATGTTTAATAATTGGCATTATTACCAACACAATTGAAGAGTAACAAATATATTTGTTATTTGAATTACAATTAACTAACTAACATTTATTTAAACATAAAATACATGAGCGAATTAACTAACATTTATTAGAGCATAAAATACATGAGCGAATTAACTAACTAACATTTATTTGAACATAAAATACATGAGCAAATTAACTAACTAACATTTATTTGAACATAAAATACATGAGCAAATTAACTAACTAACATTTATTTGAACATAAAATACATGAGATGAGATCTGCTTATTATCTCTTTACTTTACTCCGTGTTGTTCAATCCCCGGACGCCTCCTTATCTCAAAGAGTTGTTTAAATTTCAGCAATCTGCCAGAAGCGATAAAACGCGCTTAAACCGGAAACGCCTTTTAACATTCCCTCCACATTCCTCAAGCTATTACTCAAATTCCTTCACTGTCCAATCCATCCGCCTGTGGAATTCCCCACCTTTGCCTGAAAGGCAATCTCAATCCCTACCTATATTTAAATCCCGTGTGAAAGCCTTCTGCCTCTCACTATGACCTACTCCTCATGGTTGTTATGTTGGTGTCTAGTATGATGTGACGTCCTTGCCAAAATAAATCTATGTATGTGTGTAAGGTATATGTATGTTTATTATATTTATTTATGATTATGTAATATATTGATTGTTTGTTATTTATTTATTGTATGTTTTATATACCTAATATTGATTGAAGTTGTATTCATTCATATTTTATTTTTGCTTTTATAGTTGTTTTCACTCCACACTGTTTATGCTTTAAGAAGTTCCTCTACCCAAAGGTTGCCTGGAAGAAATCGCTCTCTAGCGATAAGGCCACCTAAATTGTACAAATTGTTTAAATTGTTGAAAATTTCTGTTATTGTTTTTTAGTACAATCAAGTATATCTATCTTTCTATCTATGAGCGTAATGCTCACGTATGAGCATAATAAAGTGATTGAGCAAGGTGACTGCTTATCACTGTTGTTACATAAAGACTAGATTTTAGCTAATTTGGGAGAAACAACTCAGATAGTTTATAGTTTGTATATTTTTCCAGAGCAAAATCGTCATCTCATTGTGGTTATGCGTCTGTTGCAGATATTTGATAGTAATTTTGTGCTTTAATTATATATATTCCTTATGTCTTGCTTGAGATATACTTTCACCTGTACCTACTTGTTAAAAGTACGTAGTAGCAAAAATGCTTGCAGGAGTCACCTAAATATAATGGTTGAATCCAAAACTCCAATTAGTTTCAATTTTACTTTAAAACTAATTGGATCACTGTGACCACTTGACTTTGTTGATTTTATTTTATATCAATAGCAAACAACATATTTAAAAGTGAGATGTGTTTGTAAAAACATATTGTGTATACTGTGTAAGGAAAAAGTGATTAGGCCTCTGGTGGTTTACTAACAAAAAATCAAAGGCGAAAAATCGTATGAGACTGGATGCCAAACTTTTGAACTAAGTATTGTACTTATCAAGTTTCTTGTCGATACTCTTCGTTATACTTCGAGGATTTTCTCGAAACCACGCAAGACCTATTTGACGTTTACAGAGATTTAAAAAGTCTATAAGTTGAACTACTCATATAGATAGTTTTATTCAATACTTCCTGTCAGTCAGCGGCTTCGCCAGCGTAGACTGTCTTTCCCGTCGAAATAAAGCCTTAATAAAAAAAAATAGCCTATTTTGCTCCCTGATAATGTAGCTTTATATTGTTGAAAGAAGTTTTAAAATCGGTCCACTAGTTTCAGAGCATATTCAACACAAACAAACAAACAAATCTTTTCTCTTTATAATATTAGTATAGACAAGCGTTCTATTAAGACTTGTTCTACAGGAGTTTATATATAAAAAATAGTTTTGATTCTGATTTACATCTATGAAACTAAAATAAGTATGTACTTACATAAATTACTTTTTTTATGACTTAAATAATATGAAATGATTTTTTTATTATTTGAGTAATTTGTCTAGTTAAATAATAATTTTATTTTACAGCAGATTAGCCTCAAAAGAACTCTGAAGTGAGAAACAGTAAAACAAAGTTTAGAATGTTACAAAATCCTAATGCAATTTATTTAGATCAAATTATACTCGATGTAGGCCTATGCGCTACTTTACTTACATAATATTAACGTTCATGCAATATTTATGTCATTGCAAGAAGTTGTAAGTCCAGTTTCTAAGTAATTACATGCAATTTTAGAAACCTGCAAAATATTATTGTACAACAAAATATATTAATACAACTTAAAATGATGACTTATGTGTCGGCAACGAATATTTTTTTATGAAACAAAAATACCAAAAATTTGAATCGATATTAAGGTTTTTTATACTGTGGTTTGGAATGAACTACAACATACTTATCATATTAACGGCGATGTGATAATAGTGAAACAATAAACTGATTCAGCCGTTTTTCTTCAAGCTTGTTTATTTTTATTTAATCACAGTATGCAAAAGTTTATTATAATTCATAAAACCCTTAAAAACAAAAGTGATTTAAAAAACTTCTTTTTAATTCAAGTGAAGTTGGCATATATTTTTTTTTAAATATACTTGATAAAGACATACTTGAATGCGTGTCCAATATCAAAGTTACCCTAATTATCATGTATATGTGTTAAATATTTATTTCTTTGTCAAACTCTTCAACTTATTGTCTAGCTCATTCCAAATATAGATCTATGAATAATTAATTTTAGTTTATAACCATTTTTTGAAAATGTTATAGATAGGTACTAATAAATCTTTTAAAAACGTGGTAATATGCAAGAATAAAGTTTAGCAATAAAAAAAGCTAATAAACCCATATATTGTACTAATAACATACACGACATTAGTAGTTAGTCATCGTTACTATAGAAAAAGTAAAATGTTTTAACTACTATGAGCCATTTACAATGTTTACATAAAACTATCATTATTAACTTAATACGTGATAAACAACGCAATGTTACAATACGGTCAATTACCATCAGAATAGCAAGCTGGTTGCTCGTCATTTATTATTCAAATAATTTTTAACAAGCTGTATCCAATGTTATTGTACTTTTCTTTCAAATACGTTCGACATGGAAAGACGGAGTAACATGAGGTGCAAGATAAATGAGATATTTATTTAAAAGTGGTGTCGTCGCCGGTAAGACCTCTGTTATCGTAACAGCCGCGATGCGAGCGCCTCGTATGCGCACGCAGGCTTCGGGCGACACTTTACAACCTGACTTTTACAACTCGAGTTTTTGGAAAAGGCACGGATTAAACGGATAGTCACCCGGAGACTATAAAAGTGCAGGGCACACGAAACATTTGCCCCAATCTGACACAAACATGATCGCGAGCACTGAGAAAATATGCAGCGTCAACGATTTGACTAACTCTAAGATTCTTTTGACGCAAAATTCTCGGAAGTCAACATGGATGGAGAAGTCGAAGAGAATTTTGAAGGGATTGAAAAGTTTCTTCCGCGAGACGACAGTGGAACCGTGCTTGTTTGTTTACATGCTGTGCACGTCGCTCTCTTCGATGGCGGTCCAGAATATGCATTTGGAGAAATCCTGCAGAGTGCACTTCGAGTTTGGAGACGAAATCTGCGATCGGATAAGAGACTTAAACACGACCGGTTTGGAGCATGAGCTGAACGAGGTGCAGTCGTTGGTGGCTACAGTCATGGCCTGGAAGTTCCCGTTGCAAACGGCTATACCTGCTGTACTAGTGCTGTTTGTTGGAGCATGGAGTGACAAATACAAAAAGCGAAAAATATGCATCCTCTTCCCATTCATTGGTGAGATCGTAACAAACTCTGGGCTTCTTCTAGCTACGTATTATTTCAAAGAACTATCACTTACAACAACAGCTTTAATAGAAGCTCTACCAGCAGCATTTACGGGAAGTTATATCATCATATTCATGGGAATGTACAGTTTTATGGCGGACAGGACTACAGTGGAAAACAGGACGTTTCGTTTAGGTATCGTCACGATATTCGTCAGTTTCGGAACCCCTTTGGGCACAGCTTTAAGTGGTGTGATGTTACGTGGTCTGGGATATTATGGTGTGTTTTCGTTGTTGTTAGTTTTGCACATTTCTTCGTTTTTATATGGAGTGTTAAGACTTGAAGATGTGGTCACTGAAGAAAAGCATATTGTTCGAGATGAGACTAATAGAAATAGCTTTTCTAAACTGTTAAAAGATGTGTTTGGACTTGTGGGCAACACTGTTTTGGTTGCTCTGAGGCCGAGGGCGCTCAATGGACGAGCTCAAATATTTCTAGTCATGAGCCTATATTTGATTATGGTGGGACCACTATATGGTGAGTAGTATACTTTATAATATATTATTCTTATTTATTTATTTATTAGTTTGTACACAAATTACAGTTTTTTACATAGAAAAATAAGGATAGCTAAAGTACAGGTGAGCTTATCTCTAAAGAGAGATTTCTTCCATAAAACAAACAAAGCATAAAACAAACAGTGATGGATAGACAAAACTGTGTACATAATTTTAAAGATCAAAATTTCTATAAATAGACCAGCTTACTTACAAATAGACATATATTATTACAAATATAAAATATATAAGTACCTAACTTAAATAATTATACATATTTAAAAATTAATAAAATAAATAACATTATTATGAATATAATATATTATTCTTGTAGTAACTATTTACTTATTTCTATGAAAACAACAAATAGACCTGTTAGCTGCTTATTAAGTTGAACACCCTTTTTAATTGGTAAGTGTGCTGAATGCCTACTTAAATCAAAATATTACTTCCGATTTGATGTTCCAGGACTATAAAAAAATCAAGAGTCAAAATATAATAAAAGTCGTAATATTTCAAGCATCAATAAAACAGTAACATTTTCGAGTTTGATGAAATTAAGCTGTCTAACATCTAGTATAATAAACTAAAAAAATATATGTTTGCATGAATTTTAAGTAAAACAGTATCAAAAACACGAGTCTTAAAATAGTCAATTAATTTAAAATGTAGGTCACTAAACTCGAGGCTTGCTCGCAGTTGAAGGTTACGAAAAACAAAAAAAAATCATCTCTTTTGAAGACACGTTCAACAGTTAAGTTTTAGTCATAATACAAATATAAAAATATTTGTATTATGACTAAACAATAGCAAAATAAGTTAATAGGTGAAGTGTGCTGCAAAAATAAACACTATACTCCAATCACTGCTATGCAGACAGATAAGAAAACAAAGGATCAGGTACACGAAAATCCTAACGAATCGTATTGATTGAACACACTATTCGTTTGCCTTTCACTTGTTATGATGACAAGGTGAACCACTGAGCCAGCTGGTAACTACTTTTGCCTTTGAAATATCCGGCCGTAGCATGCTCACGGATTGATAAGAAACTTATTGTAAAAAGACCTTTAATTTTAATGAGACAAGGTTTTCCTTTATATTCTGTAAATAAAACATAATACGTTCATTTTGGACAACAAGTAATGAGCTGACGACTGTATCCCAAACGGGGTGGTTAAATTAAATTAACTGTTGCCGTCTTAGTGAACGGAACACACAGAAGCCTACTTTCCACTGAGCGAACCAGAACCCAAAGGTGGTGGTGGTGAGGCTTACGTTATTCGGGTCGCTGGGGTTATAATCCATTTTTTCCATCACCAGATAGTTGGTTGACAACAGGTCGTAGTAGTATAATAACCAACCACTTTCTGACTTAAAAATACCACTTGCTTAATCGTCGTCTGAAACTACAGCGAATGTGAAGACTTTCAGATGACGCACAGTTTCAGGCATCTGAGTCATTATTGCTATATTTTTTAGTCAATCCTGAAACAAACTCTAGTAAAAGTCTTATCTTATTCGAAGTAAAGAACTACCTATTCTGTAGTAAAAACGGAAACTTGATATGTCATAGCAGAGTGTATAGCCAGCAGCCTTATAAGTTATAACTTATTAAGTGCATTCCCTAACTAAGGCTGCGTTCCAAATAGAGTGGAATTTCAGTCTGAGAAGTGAAAATCACTCGAAACAGTTCCAAATTGACCCCGAGTGAAATCGAAGATGACCGAACTGTCACCTGACAGTTTCCCTGTTGTTTCAGAACGGGTTCGGGTGACGGTCGTCACTCTGACAAGTGCGAATTCTACCGGTGTCTGGAGCCCGATGAAATTCACCTGACAACTGTCAGAGGAAGGTTTTGCTCGTTTTGCCTCTCTCTATTCGACGAGGGTGAAAACCACTCAGTGAAAAGCGATTTGGAACGGGCCCAAGTATTTTCATTCAACAACTTCGACGAGGGGAAAATCACTGTGAAAAGCGATTTGGAACGGGCCCTAAATTGAGCATAGCGAGCAAGTTCGTAAATATGATCTTTCATTTCTATCCTGTCAGCGGTTACCTTGCAACGCGTCTCCTAAGTTAGATATTTACTGACGAAATTGCTCGCTTGAAAATAACTTGACTGCTTTTAAGCGATTGTACTCGTAGCAAAGCCCCTGTACGGATCTCTGAAATCTTTCTTAAAAAAAACTCTAAAACTTCAAGATTGGAAGTTTGCCTAGCGCACACTCAAAATATAGAAAATAATATTCTAGCAGAAGAACTTACGAACCACTGCATCAGTTTCAAATTGCTTCATTCATGTATTCATCTTTTTGCTGTTTTTCTTTTGTTTGAATATAAAATCGGAACTGCTTGAAACAAACCAAATCTTTGCAGGTTATTAGATATGGTTAGACGTTTTATTTTTCCTCAAACCAATAAGTAAAAAAAGCATTGCGTACCTGCATTCTTAATGAGAAGTCTTAATGGTAAATGCAAAACGCCTTAATTAGCATAATTACACCAACTGGAGACAATACAGATGTTAAACAATTAAAAAGGTTGATGTAACTTGATATTGAAACTGTCTGACTGAGACTGTCTGTGACTAAATGAAGTCTTTAGAGTCGGACTGTATCTCAGACATACATTGAAATAGATGACTCGAGAGTACGAATGTACGTAGATTGCGCAGGGCATACTTTTGTCGCTGCTTCATTCAGTCCACGCTCAACCGTAATGGATGTCAACATTAGTAAATTCACAAAAAAATAATCCCATTCTATGAACTAAATTAAAATCAATTGAAATATGGCGTATCCCTATCATTAAAATGCTCTTATCATACCAGGTTTACTTTTATCTATTGCCAATGCTACTCGTGCTCCCGAAATTATTTCCGTAAATACGAGTAGTCCCGTGGCGTGGCAATGACGAGGACGCATGGGCAACGGAATGAAGAGTGACCCGTTTACATACTCGCGCTACCCAATTCCATGCCCCGTGAGTGTAACCCCGGTTTTACATTATACCATTGCCATTGCTTCTTGCGCTGACGGAATTATTTCCCTATATTCCCGTGGCAATATCGACCGTAATGAGTGTTTACTTTTTTATGTTTAAGTAGCAAACGAGCTGTAACGTCACCTAATGGAAAGTGAGCACCTCCGCCCATGGACAACTGCAACACCTCAGGTGCCACCGATGCGTTGCTTGCCTTTTGAACGGGAATACGCTCTCTTCTTGAAGGCTCCGATGTCATATTTATTTGGAAATACTGCCGCAGGAAGATCATTCCATATCTTGGTTGTACGCTGAAGAAATTGACGCGAAAAACGTACGGTTGTTGAGCGCTAGCCATCCAGGTGATAAGCATGGAATTTCGACTTAGGACTTGTCGTATGATGATAAAATTCAACGGCAGGTACTGTACGTTATACTCCCCCATTGTATAGACGGTAGAAAACGCAGAGAGATGCAACGTCTCTCAGTAAGACCAAAAGATCTAAGCGGTCGAAAATCACCGGGACACGAGCAATGATATGACGAGTGACCCTTTTATATACTCGCGCTGCCCAATTCCATGCCTACTTTCAGGCTACTTGAGGCGTAATGTAAACGTAGCAAAATGTGAGTCGTACTATTACATCACAATAAGCTTAAAAAATGGCATGGTTCTTAGGTATGCTTGGTTTCCTACAGACATACGGACGGAGCACCTCACGTTATCTATAAAGAATTATGTCTGTAGTCCAGACATATTAGTCGTACTCGTAGGTATTCGTATTGTTATGTATTGCTGGGGTTCCTGACTCTCATAGTGGGTTTTTGCCCTGCACTGGAGTAGGTATCTAGGCTGGTCAGTTTGCTTTTTATTGTATTTTGAAGGACTTTTCCTTGATGGACTCATTTTACTGTCTTCTTTTATTTATTTTGTTTGATGAAACTTGAGACTTGATGCCTAATGCCTTTTTCATTACAGTATACAAACAAACTAGAAAAACAAAACTGATTTTTAATTTAATTTAAAATATGAGACATTCATTGTTATTTATTATTCTACAAAAGAAGTTGCCGCTGCACTTACGCCCGACCGAAGTTAGGCTGTACGCCATAACGCAACGTAATTTCGGCATAATATGTCATTGCACTTCATCGGTAATTCAAATAGCATTGCAGGCGTCATGCCGAACTTCCGTCGTGTATCTTCGGCATAGTGTGCTTAGACACTGCAGTCATTGAAACTATTGGATGGTTATCGATTTCAAGGTTGGTAGGTACACCGATAACGAGATTCAAGCGTAATAGCAGTTGTAAAATGACCTTTGATACATGAACGCAAGGAATTTGAACTGTTCAAGTGACCGCTATGGCTGTGTATATAGAAATGGCTTATTTTTTGCCCATATCTTGTCTCAACAGCTCAGTACAGGCCTAAAGAGCACGCACCGCGGCAATCAAGGCCCTTTGATTATTAAATGCCAATTGCCTACTTTGTGCCTACCTGTTAACACATTGGTTGGTATTCATTGCAACTTGAACAGGCAAGCCAGGTCGAGGTTTGAGGAAAAGGTTCCGTCGGTTTACAATATTCATGAGATAAGGATGAGTCAAAGTAAGGTCGTAGCATACTTATTTATGGTTATATGTTCTTAATAATAATCAGGTTTGGTAAGTGATTATTAGATTAATTTACAATGCAAACTGAACGCTACCAACTTACGACCTTCGTGGGGCTCGTTAAACCATAACACAATTGTATTATTAATATCTCGTAATAGAAGAACCAGAAAATTTAAAGTAGTCAAAGAATCTCGTTTAACCCGTCTCCTGTTTCTATTGTTCAGGTTTATGCATTGTGAGTCATTGTTTGCCATTTTTTTCTTAGGGTTTTCTTACGAACACCCGTGTGTTCGGCTGACACTCAAGGGGTTAACTGACATTATTTTAGGTAGAAGCAAGAAGGCTAGAGACTAAGGAGAGATAACTCCCTGGAAAGGGTTGGACTAAATCCGTATCCCACAGTGACGCATGCGCATTACGCTTCTTTGCCGCGATCCTCGCGAAGTGTCAAAATTGGTCAACACAACCTCGAAAAACAACAACTGTCGCACGTGACACCGTTCAAAACAAAACCATGTGACCATGAAATGACAAATAGCTGCCGCTGCACATGCGCAATACAGCGTTTTGCCCGGCACAGAGTATACGACTTTCGGCCCTCGAAAGCTTACCCCCACTTCGGGAGTTATCTCTCCTTAGTTTCTAGCCTTCTTGGGTAGAAGGTTCTATAAGTAGCTATCACATTATCGCCCGAATTAAGAAACGACAAGGTTGAGCACGTTTAAATTGTTGCTGTCATGTGTCATGTGAAAGTGACAGGTACATCTACATTTAAAGTTTGTTTAACTTTAATGGTCGTTTCTGGATTTGGCTACAAGAGATGCGTTCTGAAGTACATGCAGACTTATCAAACCATGGGCTTCGGTGGGTAACCATCCTATGCCGATCATCCTATTGTCGTTGGAGACATGAAGAAGTGGTAAGATGGGGGCCATACCAAATCTGAGCGCCGTGTGTGGTGGCATTATCCTCGTATTGCATGGCTACGTTTCATCTAGAAGATGACACTAACAGACTGACGATTAAAATAACACAGTAGAAGCCGATCAAAATTCCAGCCAAGTTTAGCCAAGAGCTCCACGCTCCTTTCGTTTTGACTTTTGGGGGGCTAGAGTAGTGTGTTGCTATTGGCTAGCCTCCCAGAAAACAGTACTCTTCCTCCGTCATTATTATACACAAGTTTATTTCTGTTCATAGATTTAATAAGGCCTACCAACACAAATCGACTTAAGTTGTTTTGGTCAGCTATTACTTTTACCCACTTCACAAAAAAAAGATAATTAGGAAAATTTATTTTGATTGAAGATAGAGTTGCGTTGTGCACATGAATGTCTGAGTTTACCGCTTCTGTTTTTTTCTCGTGGAACCCTAAAAAGATGACGCAGCATTCTTTCATGCACAATGATAATTTGTATGAGCAAAAAATATTCTGGTAAACGTATTTTTAAAATAGCTGGTCGCTGTAGATTTTGTATGGTTTTTAAATGCCTCATACCACGCTTATATCTATAGCGAACAAGTTTATTACAAGTGTAATTACAATAATATTGTGTGTACTAGTAATTATTCTTCTAAGTGTTTATTTTTACGTGGTCCTGGTTTTATCGCAGAGTGTGTGCTTCAGTTTTGGGGAACATAGCCGGAAATTTGTGATCAGTGAAAGCGTTTGGCAAGCATGGTAATTATTCTTCAGCGTAGTTAAAACCCACATGGTCCAGAGTCTGTGATAACCGATATCTATCGAGAAATTGCACCAGAAGTTGTAAGAACTGGGTAACTTACTTATTTCTGTCTGAGAGAAAGTAAAAGTACCATATCTACATATAATATTTACATATAGGCCTATCGAAAGCAAACGCATCTTGGGAAGCTCGTATCGTAGTTGGCGGATGACCTGGCAAAGGCGGCAGGATTCCGATGGATGAAGACCGCCTGCAACCGGTCCCTTTGGAAATCTATGGCCTATGTTCAGCAGTGAACATCTTATGGCTTTAAATGCTGATGATGAATGATGAACCATACCTGTACGTCTATCACGAGTTGCCACTTTAAATGTACGAGTATGTTATCGTTCGCGTAAAAAAATTGGATTGGGATTTAACATGACATGACAATGTCAAATCCCAATCCAATTTTTTTACGCGAACGATAACGTAAAAAATTAAAAGTGACAACTTGTGGTAGACGAACTGAACAACATTACTTCATATTCTTGAAACGATACCTGGGTATATTTTATGAATCAATCAATGACGACACGATTGTTGCAGTGCGCTGTAGCACGGTTTCTCGCCTCGATTTCCGTAGTGTCCCGGGTTCGATTCCCGGTCGGGTCAATTCAGGAAACGATCTTTTCTGAATTGACTCAGGTCTGGGTGTGCTGGGAGACGCCCCTGGCTTATTTCCTTGTTTGGCACCTCGTAACACAGGGATATTTATCCCTATTTCGAAACCATTACAAGAGGTGTGTTGTCTGGCGCATATTTATTTATTAATGTGATTTATAACTTGATGTTGACTTGTTGATGACAGATTAATATTACAATGGCTAAACTGTTACGTGTGGGTGTACCGTGTTACGTATTATTCCCAGCTTATTGGCTTACAGCTACGTTGAATATTTGTGAAATATTTTATACACCGCTAGCTCTCATTTATAATGTAAATTGATGGAAATTACAATGTTCTAATATGCATAATTGGTTTTTACTTATTGTTTCTTTAATAACAAGCGTTAGACCTTTTTCGCGTGTATTATTTTAATATTTATGAGGTTTATGCTAAATACAATGATTCGCAAATACCTAAATATCAGTCAATTTTGGCTTTACATTAATTCATTAGCGACAAACATCAAATATTAAATACTTAGTTAATCTGTAACAATTATCGTGACAATCATAACCGCCGGGCAACTTTATCTCAAAATGAAATAAAAAGTGAGGATAAAAATAGATCCCCTTTGAACTTTAAATAGGTCCCTTCTGAACTTTACAAATAAGTTTCTGATCACACAGTTTTAAGTGACACAAAAGGGGTTTGAGTAACTTTGTATGGACCCGTGGCGTCATTTTTTTTTATAGCGGCCAGCGTTAATTTTACCACTGTTTTATAGCACCCTAAGAAAGAAAAATATCTGAGTGATCAAAATTGTTCTAAGTGATATCAGAGCCGAGATATGATTTCTTAAAGTATTATTTTTTGCCTTAGTTTAACTAAAATAATAGTTCTAAAACGTTACTTTATGGAGCTAATCTCACCTAACAGCTGTTTAAAAGGATGCCGAAATAGGACAGGGAGGTTTCCTTTTTAAGATGTACCTGTTGCGTATATTTTTTAATAAAAGTACATCCAGTGATACTCCAAGTAAGATATCCATACCTAGTTGTAATGTTGTCTGTATAGCAGTAAATGTTAAGTATTAGGAAGTGGAACACAAGCTATCACGAAAAACGACCTTAACCTCAATGACATCAAAAAGACTTCTGAAATCTTCTATAAGTCAATATTATGTAAATAGGAGGTATTGGTTCCTAACCGTCGACATTAGAGACCTTACATGGGAAAAACACCTGAAAGTCTTTTTACTCACAATACATAATGGCCTAATATTGAACTTGCGATTGATAACTAGCCTTCTTATATCCTAATTGCGTCGCATGTTTATAAAGATTAGAAATAATGCCGCTTTTCTACCTTTTCCTTGGTATGGATCAAGTTCAATTAAGAAGTTAGTTAAAAATACAATGCCTAATATCTCAACTCCGATATACTTTAGCTATATGTGCTCCATATAAAGTTTGTTCCCCTCGATATGTTCTTTCATAATAATAAAGTATGGTGAGTGGCCGCGACATTTCAAAAACAACGCCAACGTTACCCATACCCCTTTGTATTTCTCCTCCTTGAGAACTGAGTTCTGAAGCTCGTTACGAAAACCTCTGAAGCTCATTTCATAATTTATGCATCCTGGGAATGAAACCGATGAGGAGCTTTGAGCATCAGTTGGATCAATTCTCTAGGGGTAGCGATGACTGTATTATAATTAATGTATCGCACTCACAAACACACAGTTACTTTCCTCACAACAACCAGGG
This sequence comes from Udea olivalis, assembly GCA_947369235.1. NCBI lineage: Eukaryota > Metazoa > Arthropoda > Insecta > Lepidoptera > Crambidae > Udea > Udea olivalis. The sequence continues at coordinate 11,885,288 of OX376359.1, forward strand.
GGCCTACTCACTAACGCAACGTCCGTAGTTTCGGTTAAACTATTGTGTCATAAAAACCAATAACAATATTAAATTCTTGTATATTTAATTGTGTATGCTAAATCTACAAGAATACGTGCCGGTTCTTAAAATAATCTTCGTTCTTATACCAATTAAGACCATGTCAATTTGCTCGAAACTACGGACCTTGCGATAATGAGTAGGTACCCTGGTACGATTGGTACGAATACACACATTAACTTCACCCCAGACAAACAATTCCACATAAACATATTCACAGTCTAACATCGCATATTTTTAAGACAATCCGCTTAAGTCGAAATTGTTTCACTTACTATTGACTAGCAACCTCGACAGACTTCGTTCTGCTAAAAGTAATTGCAAACCGCGGCGTCGCTAAAGCAGCACATCTCGCCCGCGTTTCCCCCACTTGATTTACATATACTATTATTTTTACTGAATTGTGTGTTCAATCATAATAAAATATAGCTTATAATGTAATAATATAGCTTCCCCTGATAATGTAGCTTCAAATTGGAGAAATAATTTTAAAATTGGTCCAGTAGTTTCGGAGCATATTCAATACAAAACAAAAAAACAATCAAATCTTTCCTATTTATAATATTAAGTATAGAAGTAGGGATTCTACTTGACCGTGGACCGTAATTTCTGAAAAACCGGCTTTAACGCCCAGAAATAAAGCACATTAATAAATAAACTGTACTAAGACTGTATTCTGGCTTGATGTAGCAGTATAACAATATTTATGTCTGCAATATCCGTCTCCGACATCCATATATCTCACTAGTTAGGGGCCAGATGATTTTGGACTGATATATGTTATTTAATCAAGTATTTAATATGTTGGTTGTTCCAGGTGATTCGCAAGTGAGCTACCTCTACGCCCGCAGCAAATTTCAGCTGAACGAGGTAGAATATAGCATTTATGGGACCGCGAACATACTGCTCGGGCTTGTTGGTGAGTTGATTAAATTAATTAATTGTTAACAATTTTGGAATGATCTTTGGAATAGACAATGCAATATCGCAACGGCTATTCACATTTATCATTCCTCTGTACGTATGAACACGAGGTGAAAAAGTGGCATCATGTTTTTTTTATGCGCCAGACCACACATCGCTTGTCATGGTCTCGAAGTACTCTTAGTCTATACTAATATTATAAAGAGGAAAGATTTGATTGTTTGTTTTTTTGTTTGTTTGTTCGTATTGGATAGGCTCCGAAACTACTGATCCGATCGTGAAAATTCTTTCACTAACAGAAAGCTAAACTATTGGAGTGACATAGGATATATTTTATTATTATTGAACAAACAATTCAGTGAAAAATAATAGTATAATTATGTAAATTAAGTCCGAGAAAAGCGGGCGAGATGATGATGGATACCAGCTGTCAAACATTTGACAGAACGAAGTTGGGGCAGCTCGACGTTGATTTTGGAATGATCTTTGGAACAGACGAATTGGATTGGACCTTCGATCAACAATACACTAGATAGAGCAAGTCAGAGCGTCAAAAACGGCCCAGAAAATAACGTCCCACTTCAAAAGTGGGAACTTATTTCTATTTAATTCACTTTTGACTGTGCCAACGTGCTGACATGCAACACTGCCTGAGTTTGCTTAGAAACTGTAAAAATAACCATCGGAAAAATTAATTATCGGATGGAATATTATACTTTTGATCAGAAAATGCTGTTTTATATTATAAATACACAACTAAAAATCAAAAAAACCTAGCCTGAAGTAAGCCTACCCACGGGCCAACATTTTGGCTCGTGTTTGGCCAACATAAAGGCGGTTGGTTTAGAACAGTGAATTTTATGGAGTATTTTTATACTAAATACTTTATTAATTTTTAACATATTTTAAAATGTTATTTTTATTCATAGAGTTCCTGGCGACCTTACTTATCTGTGGCCAGAGGTTGTGGGTTCGACCCCACCCCATGACAAACATTTATGTGACGAACATTTGTGTTTTTTGTGTGTCTGGTCATTATCATCTATTTAAGTATAGATTTAGCAAAAATAAGTATGTTTATGAATAACTTAAGTATGGTTTTATATGTTTTGTATTTTTTAAATTAAATAAGTACGTTTTTAATTACTTTTGAAATTTGCAAAGAATATTAAAATAACTTAACATAACTTAGTGTAAACTATACATTGCCAGTCTCTGCTTCACAGTAAAGTTGTAGAACCGGTTTCTCAAAATACGCAATGAAAATTTAAAACTTAATTTAAATAGTCGCTTAGCGTCGCGTTGCGGTCCCCAATGTTTTTATTTTGTAATATTAACTTGTAATTAGTATTAATCTGTAGTGATAAAAAATACAAAATGCGACTCCAATATAGGTACGCTGTTCGGGGAAGTTTGCAGTGTCAAAAATTCGAAATGAAATGAGTAAAATTTTGTGTCACTTATTATTTACTTCATTGCAAGAATGAGGTTGAATTTGAAAATTAAAATCGTAAATAAATGTCAATAAGTATAATCAAAACTGCGTTTTTTTTCTTATGTACAAGGCCTAAATTAGGTTGAAATTATTAAAACTTGAAACTTATTTTCTCATCTATTGTCTCATGCACACTATGAATGAGACAAGAGATAGTACAATCAGTCGGTGTCATTTTTGAGCTGTGTTTTTCTTCCTCAGGCTTTATCTAGTGTTATTGTTGATCGAAGGATTAGACAATGCAATACTTTTCTTTCAACGTCGCTTGATTTGTTTCGCAATCTAATGATATCGCAACGGCTGTCAACATCAAGTACATTTATATTTCCTCTATACGTATGAACTCGAGGCGAAAATGTGACACCATGGTTTTATTTAAGCGCCAGACCACACACCGCTTGTCATGGTCTCGAAGTACTCGTAGTTATCAATATTCCTATGCTACGAGGTACCAGACGAGTAATTGAACCAGGAGCGTCTCCCAGCACACCCAGACCCGAGCCAATTTAGAAGAGATCGTTTCCTGAATTTGACCCGACCTAAAATCGAAACCGTGCTACAGCGCACCACGCCAACCGTGTCGTGTCGTCGGTTTTTACATACACCGAGGGAACTGCGTTAGCTATTAAGATTTAATGTCCATGATCTGGTATAAGTTTGTCTTAATCATACTTTTTAAATAGCAGTCTTCTTCTCATCGTGCTTATTAAAAACTTTGGAAACTCAAAATTCAAAACAACTGATAAGAAGTGGTTTTGCATGCTTACGGCAGAAAAAGTTGTATGAGGGAGGGCACTGCTCTAAAATTTTCAAACTTAGTAAGTACTTTACTCGTTGAAACTCATACTACCAGCACTTGCCCTCGGGCTTTACAATGAGAACCCCTTAGGCGCAAAGATAACTGTACTCCTTGGTTTATACCTAATTCTGTTACCGTTACTTCTTAAATATCGCACGAGAGTGCTAAAAGCAGCAAGTATGTTTGAAAAAATCAAACTCTGCAAAAACGTTGTGCATTTAACGAAATCTTTCAATCCGAAGATGTCAAACGGAAGTACAGGTGGTCAGATATGCATTTAGCCAAAAATAAAGTTAGGAAGCGTTTACTTGGTACCTACTTTATTATCTTAGAAGTAAGCATAACTTACACATTCGACTACTAATCACTCAAATTGTATTCAATCTTAACAAGTGTCATTAAGTAGGGAACCCTTAAATTACGCTACATTGATTTATCTTAAGACAAATTAACGCTTAAGAAGTGACGTCACCTTGACTTAACACAAAAGAGTAATTATAGTAAATTAACAATAGCGTGTTAATTGTTTTCATATTTTCGTCGTCGCTCGTTCAATTGATACCAAATAATCATAGTGCTAGTACTATTGCTTAGGCTGCTTTTCCACTAGAAATGTTCTATGCTTAGAATAATTACCTATAGAAACCAGGTCCGTTTGGAGCCATTTATGGCTTTACAGTGTTCATTACAGCTCCGCAATGTTCAATGTCGAAGCGCGCTGCACGTAAGCAAGTGATAGTCACGCATGTGTGGATCGGATTAGTGCTTCATTTCTGACGGGGCGGGTGTATGAAGAGTATCCTTCTATACGTTTTTATTTTAGAATAATAACGTATATAAGGTTTAATGCTACATGCTACGATGCTGTGGCAACGCTTGATATCCACCAATCACATTCATTGGTCCCCATGGTGTAGCACTCATGGAAACGGGTTTTACTAAGCTATAATAATATAATAATAAAATCTTTATTTCAGCCATTACATCCCTATAACAATTAAACACAAATTTACACACAATTGTTACTTAAAACATACAAATAATAACACAACTATGAAAAGAAAATTAACTTAAGTCACTAACCCCTTAACTACACCTACCCAGTGTTTTTGAATAGGGCAGTCAAAGCGAGCTGAAATTGTCATTAGGATACTGTTTTGACTACCGCGCACTCTTTGCAGAAGTGAGGCAATCCTCTCACGCATTAAAGCGTGCAACCCGCCCACACTCACATGCGCGAAGATGTTGATGCGCGGCAAAACCGCGGCCGTCCGAACAGCAACCTAAACGAGTTATTCAATCAATCAATCAATCATTTATTTGCGTTAAATATGGTATACAAGGTGTCAAATTTCAATAAAAGAATTACATATTTGAGCTACATAAATTAGCATGCAAATTTCAGGGTACAATAAAAGATGAAAAATAATAATAACAGTTAAAATAGTTACAATGTCAAATTGTCAAATCTGCTCATGTCCGAGTTTCTAATTATATTAATAATTCACACAGGCAAATTAGATAATAATATAAATTATCCATATCTAAACATAAATTCCTTTTTTAAATTTGAAAAAGTCTTCTAGACTATAGAAATTATGGTCGTTCAGCCAGCGGAACAAATGTCTTCTAAATACTGGTAAATTATAATTTTTAATGTCATTAGGCTATATGATTGTAAATTTTTACGCACATTGCTAGGCATATTGTATGCTATGTATTTATAATATGACACATGACATGACACATCGCACGCATCCAGTTCCAGCGTGCTGTAGATCCTGCTCGCACAGCTACCTAGCGGTGCATCTTCGTGGCACATCTTACTCGCTCCGTTTCATAGCATTATCATCAGTGAAAACGGTCTAACAGTTTCGTAGCTTAGCTTGCATATCCTCGCAGAATAGCTGCATAGCACATTTGCTGTAAAAGAAGCCTTATTTTATAATACTGTGCCAGGAGTAGTGGTTATGTTTGCCTTCATTCGTCCAAAATGGAAGTAGATATCGTGAATAGTTCGGCGTTAAAAACAGTTCGTTGTTTTGGTATTATAAGCATCATATTTTGTTATACAAAAAAACATAAAAGAACTATAGGTACCTACACAACACACATGTTTTTATCGGCTATTATCCTTTCAAAGTTTTACGAGACTTCGTAAATATAGTCTACCAGACATAGTAAGTTCATGTGGCGAACATTTATATGTTTTTCTGTGTCTGGGTTATATTATACAGGGTGTCCCAAAAAGAAGTGTCAAGCGGAAGCCCACAGAAAGAGCACCCCTTGGGGTACCCGAATCACCCCCATGTATGTTCCGCGATTGTTCATAGTTTTCGAGTTATTATTATTTTTCTGAATTTCTGAGAATTTCGGACCTAAATGTTTAAATTTTTTATGTTTTAAAAAGTAGAAGACTTTTAAATATTTTTCTTTGCCCAACTGAATCATCCTTAATTGTACTTTGATGCATAAAATAATCAGTTTCATAACTTTGACCAAAATGATGAAAATGTTGGTATAAAACCAAAAATGTACGGTTGATGAATAAAGACTTAAACTTTCAACTTTAAATTAAAAATCTAAGCGGGTGACTGTATGGTTTCTAAGTAAAGCTCTAAAATGCTCCAGAATCTCAGCTTTCTTAATCATCACAAAAAAGAAGTACTTAATGGGCTACTTTGGCTAAAATCAGCCTTCAAAGACAGCGAGGTGAAAAATTCTTGAAATTAGCCATCAGATTAATAACTGTTTTTTGGCCATTTTATCATTCCTGAAGTTCATAAATTTGTTATCTAACCAAAAATTACTGCAGGAAGGCTAAGGAAATAATAGAAAGAATAAGCATTTGAAAGTTTAATTAATAGAACATAGAGTTATTAATTATTTATTATTTATTTACAAGAAATGTTCAAAATGTCTACCTTCGTTCTCGATACAAATTCTACATCGTCTAAAAAAGTTGTCTTTTAGTTTTATAGAGGCAATTCTGTTGTTTTTTTTCGTCTCTTCTGCTTGCCTCAATTTTATTCGTAATTCGGCTACGTTGCTGATCCTTGTAATATCCCCAGACGAAGAAATCAATTGGGTTCAAGTCGGGGGACCGTGGCGGCCACGCAATGGGCCCTCCACGGCCGATCCACCTGTCTGAAAATCTTTCAAACAAATATTGTCTGACGATTCTCGCAAAATGGCATGGGGCGCCGTCGTTTTGAAAAATCATATTCCTATAAAGCGTTAACACGTCAACATCTCCTAACAAGTCGGTGAGATTATGTTCTAGAAAATGCAAATAGGCCTCGCCGTATAGTCGGTCAGGTAGTTCGAACGGACCAATCAGCTGTCCGTTTAAGATGCCTGACCATAGATTGACACTGAATTGTTCTTGGAAATTAGATTCCCGGGTCAAGTGTGGATTTTCAATGTTCCAAGAATGATAGTTGTGTATGTTGAAAATTCCACATCTCTTAAAATGTGACTCATCGGTCCATAAAATATTTAAAAAAAAAATCGTTTTCAGCTTGACGCCGCAACATTTCCTGACAAAACGCTACTCTTCTCGGATAGTCTGCGGGCTTAAGCTGCTGAACTTTTTGAATATGATATAGGTGAAAACCCTCTTGTTAGAGTATGCGATGTGCCAGTGATTTTGGAATTCCGGTTCGACGTTGTATTGTTCTCACACTTACTGATGAATCTCTTGCCACTTCTTCGAGCACTCATTTGAGATACACGGCCTGGTCTTCTACCTGGTGGATGTCCTCCCATGTAAGAGTAATGCACTCTTAAAATCATGCGATGATCAGGCCAAGTTTCGTGTTGAGGTCCCGTAATAAATAAATAATTAATAACTATTTCTTTTTGTTCTATTAATTAATCTTTCAAATGTTTATTCTTTCTATTATTTATTTAGCCTTCCTGCAGTAATTTTTGGTTAGATAACAAATTCATGACCTTCAGGAATGATAAAATGGCCAAAAAACAGTTATTAATCTGATGGCTAATTTAAGAATTTTCCACCTCGCTGTCTTTAAAGGCTGATTTTAGCCTAAATAGCCCATTAAGTACTTCTTTTTTGTAATGATCAAGAAAGCTGAGATTCTTGAGCATTTTTGAGCTTTACTTAGAAACCATACAGTCACCCGCTTAGATTTTTAATTTAAAGTTGAAAATTTAAGTCTTTACTCATCAACCGTACATTTTTGGTTTTATACCAACATTTTCATAATTTTGGTCAAAGTTATGAAACTGATTATTTTATGCATCAAAGTACAATTAAGGATGATTCAGTTGGACAAAGAAAAAATTTGAAAAATCTTCTACTTTTAAAAAAATAAAAAATTGAAACTTTTAGGTCCGAAATTCTCAGAAATTCAAAAAAAAAAAAAACTCGAAAACTATGAACAATCGCGTAACATACATGGGGGTGATTCGGGTACCCCAAGGGGTGCTTCATCTGTGGGCTTCCGCTTGACACTTCTTTTTGGGACACCTGTATATAGTAGATTGTTACACAAGGTTAGAAAGTTACCTTTTCAATGCACGAGATGGTTCGGCGCGCGAGCGTAGCGAGAGCGCTAATAGTTCGAGGGCATTGAAAAGGTCTTTCTTCCGAGGTAAACACTCTGCTTTTCATTACAAATATAAGGAAAGTAAATAAAAATCAGATACATAAGTTCAACCAACAAAATTTTATTCCTGCTTCGATTGTTTAAATATTCATTTGAAATCAAGATAAATAAATTTCAAATACAGCTGTGGCTGTAGAATACATCGACTTGCCGCAAAAGGAATGTCAAAATAGAAGGTGACATTTGACAGTTACTAATTTACTTTCAGCCCTAGGGCTGAAAAAACTTTACAGCCCTAGGGCTGAAAGTGAAGCTTTCAACCCTATGCTTAGGCAACTTCAAGCGTACTTTCCGTGTATGAGAAATGAAAAGTATATTATAATCGTATCTATTTATGAGTTTATCAAAATAATATTTAAGATTATAACAAACTCTGGCATACATACAGAGCGTCGTGGCCTAGTGGTTAAGCACTCCAACTCGGATCGCGGATCGTGTGGTCCCGTCGTCCCGAGTTCAAATCTGGCCAGGAACAAAAATCTTTGTGTCCATTGTTAAATAACCGACTAACTCTCCGGTAATGTAAAACATCGATAAAAACAAATCAACCCGGATAGCGGCGGAAGGCTCACCACCTGCCACATTGGGTTCTAATACCATTGGTAAAAAGTGGGCTTCTGAGTGTTCCGTTCACTATGACGGCAACAGTCACTTGCCTCTGACTACCCCGTTTGGGATAAAGTCGTGATGGTATGTTATGTTAGGCTGGCATACGTAAGTAGCCACCTCTGTTCAGTGCTCATGCTAAAATTTTTGCTAGACTCTCCCTCGTATCCACAAACGCTAATCAAAAGTTGAGGACACCTCAAATTGATGCTGTCACATGTCAATAGAAATAAAAGGCACAGCTATACATGTAAGGACTGCTCATCTTTGATTAACGTTTGTGGATTTGAGCGTCTGCCAAGTAATAATATCCTGCCTTTAAAAGAATTTTAAATTTTACTTTAAAGGTATTGTTCGAAATCTCCGCATCGGATACACAATATACGAGTATGGCCTTCATAAAATATAAAATTTATTGGCTTTTAATGTCACAAAAATAAACTCTGTCCGTGGACTCTTTTACTTAATAAAAATACTTAACGTTACAAATGCCACGAAAAATTAAATTATTGTCTTATTTTGGATAACTTGAACTTTGTAAGTAGTGATTTAAAATTTGAAAACAAGAATTTGGTAAACGCTTCGCGTCTAAGGTAGTACCTACGTATGTAGAGTCCTCCACTGGTCTTGCTTAAGAGTTGATTAAGACTAGCGTTTTATACGCGCGCATAAGCTTGTTTTTTAAGCGCATGTAGGCACCACACGCTGGACTTCATACCATCCGCGCGTAGTAAATCAGTTGATATCTATGAGAGCGGTGTTTCGTGGCGGCGTCTAATGGCTACACCTAGGCCACTAGTGGTCGTGTCTGTGGGCCGCAACAACTAGCCCAGTGGGCAACGGCACTTAAGTAGCTCAAAAAAAAAATATTTGAATTTAACTTACTAATCAGAAAAATCCACAAATGCGACAATGCAAATCCATTAAATTACTACGTGACGATATATTGCAATTGAAAAATCTGAGTACTAGTACGTGAATAAAGCAATGCTGAGAGAATTCAACCCACTCATAAATATAGTCACACACACTCATATACAGACAGTCATTTTAGGCGTTAGGTCCATTATTGTCCAATATAACACTAGTTCGGATTTCAAACCTTTGAAATCGGAACCCATACAATAAAACAATAGGCATGATTGAATTAATATGTTCATAGGCAACTGATTAATTATGTCAGCATTGTCGTGGATTACTGAATTACTCATCTTTAAAACGACAATATCTGCCAAGTTAATTGGCTCGGTTAGCTATAAAAGGTGCTATTTGGAAGCAAGCTGCCGACAGCACGTGCAGTTTCTGGCGTGCAATCCTACGGCGACCACGTTTTGCTGCCGCGGCGCTTGGAAGCCATTTCATATGAACAAATGTATACAAACCCTTTGGGCAGCTGCGGCCGATCTCATGCAGTCGCTGCACGCGTTGTCGGCAGTTGCAGCGTGCAGCTCGGTTTCAAATAGTACCTTAACGCTGCAGCGTTCCCATCTAGTTTGCAAACTAGATGGGCGCGGGCGCGTTGGCGACCGGTAATAATAATAATTGACAGTGGATCGGTTTTGGGGATCGGACTGGAATAACTCGTACAAACGGCTCGCAATAGAAATGCTTTGCGCGTTCCCCGCGCCGCTTCCCTCGCGCCCGCGGTCGTCGAGTTTACAGCCTAAGGGCTCGTTTGAGGAGACGCAGGGCGTCGAGCAGTGCGGTGCGCGAAGCGGGCTGCCAGAAACACAAACATACGGCGATGTTTGGAGCGTTCAAGGAGAAGCGTTTTTGCGAGCGTTTGTTTGAATTGTAGCGTCGCCTGCAACGAGCGGCGCGGCGTCGGACGCGGCAGATGAAGCTACAGGCTACGCCGCGAAGGACGCGGCAAGGAAGGAGAGAGAGAGGTGCGGGGTATTCTTACTGACTAGTAAAGAGTTGCATATTCTCCGAATTGTTCGCGTTCGGCTGCTGTGCATCTGGGTTCCGCTCTAGCAGTAAATAAAACACTTTTTAAGCAATACGTCAATGAAGTCGTCCATGATTACAAATAATACACACGTTTGCTCTTTTTAACTAGTCGAACAAGACTGGAAGGATGCCAATAAGCTGCGAGAGTCGCAGCGGGTGTCGCACTGAACGACGCCGTATACAACGCTGCGTACTACGCGGCGGGCGCAGCGCAGCGCCGTGCGCATGCCACGCCGCACGCGACCCTCGACGCCCTGCGTTTCCTTAAACGAGCCTCTACATATCTATTTGTTTGAGTTTGCGCGTGGGACGACGCAGGCCGCTTCACGCGCCGCCTCACTAAGAACGGTAAAAACGCCCGACGCGCCGCGGCAAGCCGAGCCGCACGCGACGCTCGACATCCCGCGTCTCTTCAAACGAGCCCTTACAGCTGACAACTGAGCGGCCAGTCGGGGTTCGATCCCTGGCCGACTACTTATATGGTACTGGAAAGAGCGGGAAAAAACGGATACGTTCGTACGAAATCGCTGGAAAAAATTAACTAGCTTTCTCAGCGTTAGGTATTTTTGTAAGTGCAAGGTAAAATGACTGAATCGGTGTATCGGCATATACTCGTATTTCAGTCATAATGACCATTTTAAAAACTATAAATACATTTAAGTACAAAGAAAGCGCACATCTTATCTGACGGCGCCTATATATGAGGGCATTCTTGTTTTTCACGAAACCATGAATGGTGTTTTAGTTTACTTATTGGTATTTTTATCATTATTATGTTTTTTCCAAATAAAACAAAACCCGGTCTTGATTATGAAAACAAAATGAGCATGCTCATTAAAATTTTATAAACATTACAACATACATCATTGTAACGAATTTGAAATCAACTCTGTTATTTATGTAACTCGGGTTTATAATATGTAAATTATAATTATTATAAGAGACAAAAAGATGATTCAATGAGTTGGTAACATAATAAATTATTCACATTACTAGGTATTCAGTAATTACTGGGGATTTTGTATGTTTCATGCTGTTTTTATTTTGCATTGACAAAACTGTCTATGTAGGTACTTTACTTTGCGGCTAAACACTAAAATGATATATGTAGACATTAAGTCCACCAATGGTGCTTGTTTTATGTGTAATTGTAATCAAGCCTATCCAGAGTGCAAGGAATAAAAATTACCAATTTACAGGTTAATTTGTTGCAAATAAATTAACCCCGCTCATTACAAGAGGTTTATGTCCAAAACATAATGTTTGCGAGTTTAAAAACATCAGTGATCCGTTTAAAGATCACGGCTGATCCTGTTCTTGAACTTAAGTGACACAAACTATATAAAATTATAGCTAGAGATTCGTCTAACTAAAGTAATCATCTTGTTAATTATCTGTAGTAAGTCGATGCGTTCATGCGTCATTTAGCTAAAGTTTACTGTTATCTTGGGGTCAAGGGCAATGATAAGAATTGCATCCAAAGTGTGTCACTCGCCCACTGCATTTTCAGCTTTATTTTAGAACTTTAAAGTTCAAAATCGATTTTCGCAATTCTTCTCTTTCCTCATAAGATTTGATAGCGAAATTGTTTATAATCTGAAGTTGGAAATAATGTTGCAATCTATCCATGATTGGTAGTAATTCTGCATTATTATTGTTCCATTGATTGCTATTTTTGTAGTCAATGAATTCAAATGTACTTTAAAGCAATCAGTAGCGTAGCAAACCTCTTGACCTGAAATCGTTCAGAATTAAACATTTTATTGAGATTCTTGATTCTAAAAATTGTAATAAATTAATGAATTCGAAAAGTTATTCTGAGCGAAATGGCCAGGTAAATAAAAAACATTTTACAATAATTGGAGTTTATTCAATGCCAATTGAAAGCAACAAATTCAATTGAAATTTTTAAGGAGATTTGTTGCAAAGTTTTCCATTTAAGATTGTTGTTGTTCGTTGAGTCAGAGCCCTCGAATGGCGACCACGAACTAGAAAACGCGGCTATGGTAGGCCACCCACCCGGTGGACCGATGACTTGGTGCAAGTATGTATTCAAAAAGCCCAAAGCCGCTCGCTTTGGCGTTCTATGGGGATGTCCAGTAGTGGACTTTTAAAGGCTGTTGATGATGACAAGGATCCGTTAAGTATTCTTGAACTTCTTTGTTTATTGTTTAGCTTTTTGGCGTAAACCTGTTTTATTTATTTTAATGTTAAACATACTCTTTCGTTATAATCATTTCGTCACACTAACTATAAACACAAGCTTTCACTTGTCTTATCGCTCATGAATTCTGGAATGAGAGAAAGTTAAAAATACTATAATTAACGATGTTGGGTTATACTTAACTTATCAAGCTTTATTTTGAGCAGTTTTCGATTTAAGATACGATAATCCTTATTGCACAAACAATATAATAACAGCAACTTACGATACCTAATACATGTACAATTAAGGTAGCTTTATAGCTAGAAGCGATCTCTACCAGTTAAATTTGCATTAAAACTACTGAAAACTGTAAACTGTAAGTCTTCATTTTATGTTTTAATATCAGACTCGCTAAGTAAGTAAGTATAGAAATATCTAACTTTTTGTGCAAAACTTCTTTTCCCAGTGATATATCATTGCTGAATAATGCACGTCATACAATTGACAAGCGTAAGTACAAAAGTGTCACAGTGACATCTTGCCTTCCGTCTCTTTCTGACCTGTATGATTTGTAATTAGCTGAGTAAGAGTTTCTTTGATTAGAATACACGATTGTGTATGGGGAACTTGGACGGGACGGAGAGACTGGATTAAGCTTTTATAACGAGTAAGACGTACAAGTCGTATTAATTGGTTATACAGATCTTTGAGTGTTTGATAGTTTACAAGAGTAGGAATACGTTGTACTCAACTTAGAAAAATGTATAAATGTATGACGTTAAGCACACTTTCTTCTGTTCCTTTTCCTTGGCGGTGATGAGAAGTCCGGAATCGAAGGAGTGAAATTACAAATTCGAATGTCACTGTCTATGCCATAGTATAATAAATAAGTATGCGCCAGACAACACACCACTGGTCATGCTCTCGAAGTAATGAAACATATTCCTGTGTTACGAGGTACCAGACCAGGAATTCAGAAAGGGGCGTCTCTCAGCACACCAAGGACCTTATTACGACCTCTTAAAGCTTGCTCGCAATCGTCTGTGAATTAAGCGTCCCAGCATTTCGGTATTATGATCTCTGAAGGCGGGAATACACATGACTGCAGCTCGCACACTTGCATACCAGCACCACCTGGTGCTGGTATGCATTTGATTGGCTTGCTATAGGTACCTACCTATAGCAAGCCAATCAAATGCTGTTAAATTTTGTACCTGTCTTAATCTTGCAGATTTTGATTGGCTTTCGCTGTAACGTGCCTGCTACTGGCATGTGTATTTCGGGCTTAATTCCCAGTCACGTGACCATTACGTCATGCAAACTCATGTTCTGCGCGGCTTATTTGACGTTTAATACCATTGTTCACCTGTCACATAGGCAGTCTAAAACTTTTCAGTTGCAGAAGTGGCTCTAAAGAAGTGACATCGTAATACCAATACGGAGCATTTTTAGAACGGTCACGCTGCGGTATAGTGGCAAAAGATTGTAATACGGCCCCAGACCTGAGAAAAGGTCGTTTTCTGAATTGACCTGACCGGGAATCGAACCCGGACACCTCGCAAGTCAAAGCGAGAAAATGTGCCACAGCGCACCACGTCAATTGTTTTGCTAAGTCTACTTTCAGTAAATGCTAAAAAGAGATTGCCCTATTCTAGGTACCGTCTTCTGCATATCCGTCCTGAGTAAGCAGTTGAAGATACAGGACAGCGCTATAGGCGGCCTCGCGGGTGTGAGCAGGATAGCCGCTTGCTTTGTGTTCGCCTTCGCGCCCACCAGGCCGTGGTACTACTCGGCGCCGGTCTTCAACATCTTCAGTCATACTGGCCTTACGGCTATCAGGTCGATAGCTACTAAGAGCGTCCCCACTGAGGAAGTTGGTAAGATTTCGTTTATTTTTATTAAAATACTTACTAGCTTTCCGCCCGCGGCTTCGCCCGCGTGGACTAATTTTTCTAATACATTGGTTACATATCAAAATTTTCATACGGATCCCTAATGTTTTTTAAGATGTATATGCCTATAACATTCAGGGATAATGTAGCCTTTGAACAGTGAAATAATTTTTAAAATCGGTAGTTTCGGAGATTACCCTCCTCAAACATACAAACTCACAAACTCTTATTGTGAGTTTGTATGTTTGAGGAGGGTAATCTCCGAAACTACCAAACCGATTTTAAAAATTATTTCACTGTTCAAAGGCTACATTATCCCTAAATGTTATAGGCATATACATGTTAGTACAGTAGATGACGTACGCACGACAGATTAAGTAAGGTGGCATGTTTCATCAGCTTTACTTGATGTTGTGTGTACAGTCAATAGCATAAATATCTGTACGTTTCAAAGGCTTCAAAAATATCTCAGTAAAATATTAGCCTCAAATATCTACCTACGAGTCAACAAAGAGTCTGAACGAACTCTCGCATAAATAATTTTGGCCAAAGTTTTGCTCAAATATTTTTTAAGCCTTGTAAACGTATCTATAGATATTTATGCTTTAGACTGTACGTATTTCCAGTAAATTGCTATTAAATCCGAACGTTTAGCTTTTGAAGACTTACTGGAATTTGGTAATACAGGCGAACAATTCAATGTATTATTATATTGTATTTATTCAATTTCATAGCAGCTTATTAAATCAAATAGTTCACAAGACCAAATCATCATAATGCCTATTTTTATCGTCCTATTCATATTGCACTATATCAAAGTGCAATAAAGAAGTTCAGAGAAGTTTAATATAAGAAATCATTTGACAACGCATAGTTCAAAGGCCACAAAATAAATAAAAAAACGAATATGTACAAAACAAAAACGCACAACCGAAACTACTGGGCTTAGTAAGTTTAAATTTAGCATGTAGGGTCCTTAAGGAGTGTAGGAGAGCACTAAGAGACGATTCATCGAAATTCCTTCAGGAACGGGAAAAAACGGGTACTAGGGCGTACGAAGTCACGTGCGTACAAGGGCCAGTACCGCTACCAAGAGTTGACACCGCTAGCCAAAACCACTACCACCAATGACAGTCGTTAGCATCCACGTTAACGTTTTTTATGGGATTTCGGTACATACGTCACGAAAACTCATCGTAGACGCAGTGTGCGTCCACAGTGCAAGCCTAGCGCGGTCGCGATGACGGGCACGAAGTATTAAAACATATGAAACGCGCCTTGGCGTCCATAGTGTATCAAAAGCGCGTTTCATACGTTTAACACCTCGCGCCCAGCACCGCAACCGCGCCAGGCCCGCACTGTGGACGCGCACCTACAGTTACATACATTTAATTTTAATTGCAGCCAAACTGAGTGCTCTACTAGGCGTGACGGAGGCCCTAGCTCCGTCGATATACATGCCTGCCTCCAGTTACATCTACATCATGACCATCAACAGCCTGCCGGGGGCATTCTACCTCTTCGATGCAGCTCTCACAGTGTTAGCTTTGGGATTATTTGCGTGAGTTTCTTTTTACTATGCATGCTTTTAAGCTCTTGACAGATTGGTCGTGATCGTCGTGTATTTTTCTAAATATACGCCAGACGCTTCGATTATAAAGACAGAGAAACGGAAAAAAATCGGACCTTGAAGATATCGAGCGGAATCTACAAGGTCCGAAATTTAACATGTTCTAGTTTCTATCTTTAGACATGAGAAATAAACTTTTTTAAATGCTAAAAATCAAAGTAATAAACAATGTTTACATACATAATAATATGACATATTATGTCGATGGTCATGGTATTAATTTTGATGTAAAGATAATAAACCGTGTGTTGCGAGGCTCTAGAAGACAAGGATTTCATCTAGCTCGCGCAGACCGGAGCCAATTTATGGAAGGCCGTTTTCTTAGTTGACCAGGAATCGAACCCGCAACACTGCACAAGTCATGAAACGATAATTTTTGGTTTCGATACTCCAAAATTGTACTCATTGATAAAATTAGACTCGTTAGGCGTTCCATGATAAAAATGGTAGAACATTGCCTGTGATTCATAATAAAGTTTATTTGTATTTTGTAAAAAGAGCTGACCATGATAAAGAAAGTAATTTAATATTATTTTATTGTGCATTACAGAATGCTCTACGTACTGGTGAGGAGAAGGAATGAAGCCACTGAAACAGATCGAAATAAAAGAGAAGAATTCGCAAGATCAAACGAAGTTTCGCGATTTTGACACCTTCGAGCGCTACAATCGCAAGCTGAAACACTTGCGATTGGTTAAGGAGTCCAGCAGATATTCTTGTACATAAAAACGTAATTACAACTTAACTGCAATTACACTTTCTCGCAAACTTGACAACAGATGCTAGAGACTGTCATCGGTATAAACTCATGGTAGGGGTATATTTAGTTCAAACTAGCGGCCTTGACAAACTTCGTTCTGTGAGAAGTTATTGGCAAATGCTTGACAGCTGTGAACATTTAGTATGGAAAAATGTTTGTGCTTTTTTTTTGTCAATTCCAATATTTTACAATATTTTACACTTATTATCCTATTCCCGATGTGGACAAATCCAAAAACACAAAAATCATAAAAGTCGGTCCACCCGTTCTTGAGTTATAAGTTTTGTAACTAATTAACAAGACTTTCTTTTATATATATAGATATTGCAGTGTACACGCACGAAAAATGAGCTTCATTAATTACCAAAATGGCCGCACTAGCCTTTTGTTGAATCATTTGGGGCGCAATCTTCAACAGATATCTATCTCTTTTTCTCACATAACTTTCCCTATTAGCTTTTCTGTTCCTTCACTAATTGAGTAGTTTTATACACTCATAACAGTTTTTCAATACACCATCTTCTTAGAGAGATAATTTTTATTCAGTGCATAAAATATCATTGATGGACTTTAAATTGATTTGATAACATTAATTTGGTCTACTAACTTGACAAAGTTAATTTCAAAACAAAGGTGCAATATTACAAGAGCTTTATCATAATAGGATTAAGTAAAACTCTGTATTTTTGCCAAAATGTTGTTAAGTCAATTATTATTGACTGAAAAATAAGTCAATAATTTTCACGAAAACTCATTTCACAAAAAAGGTTAGCCATGTTGGTATATGTTAATGAAAACCAACCAAAGTGACTGACTGTTTGACCGACTTGGTGTAATGGTTAAGAAGTTGGCTACTACACCAGAGGTCGCGGGTTCGATCCCCGCACAGTACAAACATTTGTGTGCATGAACATGTCTGTTTGTACTGGTCTGGGTGTCTCCTATGTATAATAAGTATGTATTTACAAAAGAAAATGTATTTAAGTATGTTTATCCGTTGTCTAGTATCCCATAACACAAGCTTTAATTAGCTTACTTTGGGGCTAGATGGCGCTGTGTGGAATAATGTCCAGGGATATTTATTTATTATTTATTTATTTTATTGCAGACTCCATGAAATAAGACTTCTTTTTAATATAAGAGGTTTCAGAATAACGTTTTTTTCGCGCGAATACGATCGCTTGGATATGTGCTTACACGCGAGTTGCATTTCGCGCTTCAAGAAACAATCTTCATTTTTTTACACTGGCTTAATCAATATCTAAATGGATTTTACGAGCTTCGTACGAATTCCGCGTGTGGCAAAAAGGTGGGCCTGTACGCGCCTACATGTGCTTCAAACTTATACGCGCGTATAGAACGCTTGTCTGTAACCGCTCACGAAAAATCGCGACAACTTTAAAGCAACATACTTACATACATTTATTTTGTAGAAGTGACTGAAGTTCGATCTTATTAGTAGTAAAATGTTTTATTTAACCCGCCATATTACTATTAAAGAGTATGTTAAGTGTCAAAGAATTTTATCTTAGTCACAAATAAAGTTACTACAATTAAATAATGTGTGTTTACCGTTAGTTCGATGTCCCTTTATCACTCCGCAAATAGTATGAAAACAATTTGTAGGTACTTGTTGTTGTAAAGTACCCAGTCCACTACATTTCAAGTGTGAAATTGGTTTTAAACGCCTTTGTGGTTGGATGTAGGGTTCGATTGCTGTGCTAAAAAGCGCTCTTGGGTTCAATCTCCAGGTCAGACAAAATTGTCTCTAGTCTTACGGAAGATTTGACAAGCACGATGTTCCCACTGTACAGCTCCTGCCCATAGCATTCGCAGTCACAAGACGTGCACTGCTGAACATAGGCCTCCCCCACCGATTTCCAAAGCGACCAATTGCAGGCGGTCTGCATCCATTGGAATCCCGCCACTTTTATCAGGTCGTCCGTCCACGTTGCAGGCGGGTGTCCCACGCTGCGCCTGCCCTGGAACTGTCTCCAGTCTATAACTTTCCTGCCCCAACGGCCATCAGTTCTGCGCGCTATGTGCCCTGCCCACTGCCGATTCCCACTAGGGCCCCTATTAAAATCCCTTAAAACTGTCAAGTTCATTCTCTAAACTGAGCGTAGCGAGCAATTCCATAAAATGATTTTCAATTCCAGCCAGTCAGCGGTTACCAGGTCATGAAGCATCTTCTAGGCTGGATATCTACTGACGAAATGTTCAGTGCCTGGGTAGGTATGTACTGTAATGTGATCATAACTTACATCACTAGCCTCAATAGTTTTGAATTACATACCATTCCTATGCCGTACGAAAGTCTTGATACTTATCTAGATTAGTGCTAAAATAAATCTCAAACAGGGTAGCAAGAGGCAAGTGACTGTTGCCGTCATGGTGAACGGAACACTAGAAGCCCACTTTTACACATCACACTAATTAATTGTAATCATTTTCGATGGCCAGCAATTTCAACATTCTTTAAACTTTACCTCGCATTTGAAAATCTAACTTTGTCAGAAATTAGTAACGAGGTATTGGAAATGTTGGCAATCTTGGAAAGGTTGGTTTCAGACGGGGGCGACTGAATGCCAGATTATTCAGAAGCTGGAAGCCAAAGCAGTTCCTATAGGGTTGACCAAAATAAGAATAGTGAAATCGTAAAAAAAAATTCATAATTCACATAAAGGCCATTTACCAGAACAACGTTGCGCTCAACTTGAACAAGTCACTGTTCATGACTTTTGGCCAAGCAACATTTATTTGACTAAAGTGTAGAGTGTGAAGTCAGGGCTTGTAAAGTTAGAAGCTTAGCTGTTTTTGAGATCTGATAACTTTTTGATAATGCGAACCCTATCTAATGTCTCGTCAATATTTTTTCATGAAAATGTTTTTGGTGGGAAGCAAGATCGGAGATATATCTTTTTTTCTTCTTTTTTTTTATCTTTTTTTAGATCATATTTTAGATACGTATATATTATCTTCTCACTGTTAAATTTGGTGCCACCCCTAAATCATGAGGCAGCTACGAGCTACGTATCCGTTGCATAAGTAATTTCAGCTGTCCATTGCTGAGGTAGCGGACTTTTACAGATGTTTGAAGGTCAAAAAAATCTTATGAAATAACATTAGCATGCATCATAAAAGTTTCCTATAAGGGAAATTCACCAGGTCCAGGTCTCGGTAGCTTAGTCGAAAGAGCAGCCGCCCGGTTAGCGGGAAAGTCCGGGTTCAAGTCCCGCCCTATGCGGCGGGATTCCTGGGACCGCGACTGGTTGAATATTTTCTAATTTTTATTTTATTCCGCCATAGCTTCTGACCATGACATTTTAATTCGATTGAAACGCGATTGTGTCAACCCTTGTAACAAGATTTAGTTTTAGGCAAGTCTCTCCAATGTGGTCTGTGCAGTTCAAAGCTATGAAATTGAGACAAAAGATCAACATCTCAGAATTGGTAATTCATTTGCAATTCTAAGAAGCTCTTAAATGGGTGAATCGTAATATTTACATCACCTTTTATTTCCATTTATAAGCGCTAAACATAATTCTGGTACGATTCCTGTAATTTTGTTCAGTTATCCTCTCATAACCGTAATTAATTTTGAAATAAATAACTACTCGTTTGGATGAACATGAATACGAGATAATGCAGAATAGCCCAATTTTAAATCTGAGTTGGTCGTTATCGCCTATACTTACATATGGCAAAAGAAAACAAAAACCAAAGTTATTGTGAACCCTCCAGAAGCAGTGCGTTGGCTGACTGACGGTAATTACGTATACACACACATGGTGCCATGATCGATTGTGAAAACTTTCCTAAGTGTAAGCTCATTATGATTTCACGTCCAGGCGATAGCAAAACAAATATTGCATCTGATTCATAGTTAGGTTGGCGTGAAAAGGTCCCGAAAGTTACGGACCGAAAGATTCTGTGTCTGTGAAAAGTTCTACAACTGCACTGCGCCTGAAATAAATTTGGCGCAACGACGAAAACAAATGGGTAATAAGCATGTAGGTAGACCGCATGATAGTTAGCAGCACATTAGCACGTGCAAGCTGAAGATGCTCCCCCAATTGGAGCATGCATCTGTAATGTACCGTTTCAGATTCGATTTTGAGCATTACATTACGGTACTGCCTCCCTGACATGACGATCATTCGCCTGTTATGTACATTCAGATTCGATTATGTTTGAGCATTACTTCATTAAAACATTATTCAGTGCTTTTTCCCTCACCAATGTAATGCTCTCCTCTCTTATATTACATTACAAGCGAATGCTCCAAGTGACGGAGCACCTTTACGGAAACTTTTGTAAACCCGATTTTTATAACTGTGCAATTCGAGCTGTCAGAATCGTTAGGTTGGTAGCATTGAATTTCACCCGCCCGCAAATTTCCTCACTATAACAACGTATAAAATAATTACTAACATGAATGTATTTAAAATATGTCAGCATTTTTAGAGCACCTTCTTAATTATACCTTTTTTTTGTACAGAATCGCATTGTATCCGCACTGAGCCCGCGTGTTGGAGTATGGCTCGTACCACCTCATAGTTGAGGTGAGGCCTGTGCCCAGCAGTGGGACGTATGAGGCTGTATTTGTTGTTGTTGTTGTTTGTACAGAAAATAGACCCATTTTGCAGGGTATATATGTCGTGTGGTCGTACTTGACCTAGGAAATAATGTCTATAGTAAAAATTATGCTCCTGAGAGAACTGATAATTCATTAATAAACTTTTATAATAGTGCTACCGGTAGGTACACCCCGAAATTCAGTCAAAACCTGCAAATGGTGCTAAAGACATGAAAATCTGAATGATTGATCTTTAGGTCATACGAATCAATTTGACCCATATCAAGGAAAAAAAGAAAAAAAGGAGGGTGTTATGGCGTCATCTTGGCGGGATAAAAAAATATTTTGCTCTTAAACCTATCGTGTGTGGTTTTTAATGAAAGGACTTACTTCAATTCTAATAATATATCACATCAATACATTTTAATCACATGTATTAAATTAAATTAAAAATCATTTTCAAAACATACCAAGTTTGGGCTCCTCCAGATGATACGGTTGAATATTTTTTTGTAAAATATGCTTCAATTGGTACGTAATATCCTCAAAACTAACCCTGAGAAAAGATTTTTCAAAATATTTATATTGTATTTTTTTTATAATTTTTCCCCATACAAAAAAAAGATGTCGCCATAACTCCTTCTTTTTTGCCGTGCTACGGGTCAAATTGATTCGCATGGCCTAAAGATCAATCGTTTCGATTTCCATGCCTTTAACACCATTTGCAAGTTAATTTAGCGTACCGCTATCTACTACTCCGCTGACACGCTGGCAGGTGTAACAGCTCGAAGTGCACAGTTATACAAATCGGGTTATAGCAGTTTTATTTACTCACCTGAGGTGTTCTGTAGGATTTACCTTAATTAATTTTACAATAAATATTTGTGACAATCGCACCTAGATAATCTGACTTCAATCCTACACCTAATTATGATTCATCGTTTTAGTACCTTACTCGCTACCCCTGATTAAACTTTAGTGCTCAAAACGCAGATGCTCTGATGGAAAATATTCACTTATGTAGGAGTCAGGGTTAATAAAATGGGCCCTGTTTCATCTTCTTGTCGATACGCTCATGAGTGAAAATATAAGACCTTCAACTAACAATAATTAGTCTCTGAAACTCGCAATATTATGTCAAGCCAGAACTGTGGCAGCGTCGATTGTATTTTAGAACATCAAATCATTATCTGAGACGATTACTTAAAAGAACAACCATTTGGTGAGTATAAGGGTTTAGTCACGTGAACCAACAATCTAGAATAAAGATGCATGACAAGTTTTGCCACTAAGACAGTGCATCTACTGCCTTGTCAGGATGAATTAGTCATTTAACGCAAAGAAAGTCTGCGATAACTCCCGGCTGGCTGCTTCCCCTAATTTTCGTTTTAAATTCTATCTCTTGGCAGAGATCTCACAAAGGGTTGAATCGAGACCTGACCTCGTGCCATGCACAGATGTAAAACCTTTCTGTTAAATAATAGGGGGGTTAGATAGGAGAAGATGAGAGGGTTCAAAGTTTAGGTATTTCACGAATCGTCGCAGAATGTCTAGCTAGACTAAAAATGTGCAAGTAGGTAAGTACCATATTTTCATTGTAAACGTTACAGGCGCTATCGATGGTTGATTGATCAATTATAATCTACACTATTTCTGTACATTAATTTTGCCATTCAAATGATTTGTTACTTTAAAATAAGAATTTTAGTGGAGGGTGCCTATAATTATACTACATGTCAAAACTAAACTTCACTAAAAATTAATAATAGTATTGTTGTTACATACTTGTAATGACTTTTATTCATATCTTTAAATGTTTACACAATGAATAGAATCCAAACCCTTGACGTCCCCATACATTTTATTCTCACAACACTTGTTTACAATATTCACACCCAAGAATAAAAACACTTCGCACCCAAGGTCATCCACCCGAACTCTCATGTTTCTTGTTATTAAATACTGATTGCACAGCTTTAGTTGGTATGATTTTATGCTATTTTTTATTTTATTTTAAAACACAGGGACAATGTTACATCCAATAAATGTGGACTCCTAATTAAAAAAACCTCATTTTAGAATAATCTGTGCCGCGGGACCACACGCGACAGACAGGGGTATTTAACAAAGCTAGATTTCTCAAATTACCAAAAGAACACGTTATAAAATGCACCATTACTTACGTTTCCATTGTTTTATTTAACGGGAAGGTCACAATAAGCTGGTAAAACCACAAAATCACAATTCACAAAACGAACGTAATCAAACATAAGCGACTGGACTGTTGGCGCAATGGCAGCGATCCTGCCTTTAGCGCCGGAGGTCGTGGGTTCGATCCCCACCCATGACAAATATTTGTGTGACGAAAATTTGTATTTGTTGTGTGTCTGGGTGTTATTATCTATTTAAGTATGTATTTAGAAATATTTAAGTATGTTTATCAGTCTCTGACGCCCATATTACAAGCTCTGCTTAGTTTGGGGTCAGATGATCTTGGTGTGAATTGTCCCAGATATTTATTATATTATTATTATTATTATAATTTCACGTAATGGCCGATCTCTGACGCAATGTTTTTTTCTAAATTTTTGGAGTGAAGGAGTGTGCGACGGAATCAATACTTATACAGCCTAGTTATATTGTAAAGGCTTACATGTATGTCCCTAGATATTAAGTGGATCTATATAAATGCTGTACATGTTTAGCTGTAAGCAAACCTAAATAAATAAATAAATAACTGTCAAACGATTCAATCGCGTTGCATAAAAGCTGCGAGCTTCGTTTCGATCATTTTAAAAAAAAAGTCGGCACAGAATAATCTGTGTGTACAGGGGTATTTTTGACATACGGTCCCACCGTATTCGACAGACAAGGTATAAATATTCACCTGGTACTTAAATAATATCTATGAGTCTTATGGTATTCTCTGGTCTTCTTGTTAGTGTTAAGTTCCCATTAGAACAGGTGGTGCACGCCATCGGCCAGTAAATTGGTTATTGAACACGTAGCTCCACAGACTTATAATGATATAGATGACTCGCGTATCGAAAAAGAGAGCATTGCACCTCTTTTGCACGGTTTTAACTGTTATTTCATTGGATATCAAAATCATATTATATTTTACACTTATCATTCCTTTTTTTATTCCTTAATTTTTAGACAGAGAGAGAGAGGGAGAGAGCGTTGTGGCCTAAAAGTAAAGCACCCCAACTCGGATCGTGGGTCCTGTGAACCCGAGTTCAAATCTGGCCAAAATCAATCTTTGTGGTCATGGCTAAAATTCCGACAAACTCTCCGGTGATGGAAAACATCGATAAAAACCCAAATCAACCTGAAAAACGGCGGAAGGCTCACCACCTACGACGTTTATGGGTTCTAATACCATTGGTGAAAAGTGGGCTTCTGAGTATTCCGTTCACCGTGACGGCAACAGTCACATGCCTCTGATTACTTACGTTTGGAGTAAAATCATGATGGTATTTGTTAATTTTTCAATCCATTGCGAAAAATCGAAACACTACTTACCTTTACTTTTATTTTCCTCAATCTAGAGGAAAGAAATAAAGAGGAACCATTTGTTAGTTTTTGGTTTGTTTGTTTCGAATAGGCTCGAAGAATATTGGACCAATTTCGAAAATTCTATCACCAATAAGCTACATTATCAGGGAGTGACTTAATTTTTTTTTGGTAATTTAGGGTAAGTATATTTTGACGGAAAGACAATCTACGCGGACGAAGCCGTTGACGGACAGCTAGTTGATTATAATTGTAATTTTGTGTAATAGTATGTGGCACGCTTGGTTTTCATACAAACAGAGCGCCTTGCGTCGTCTATTCACATGTATGTCTGTGCGTAGCACTCATATCAGGAGCGAAAGAGATTCGAAATTGCGTTTCCGTCCAATTTACTGCGTCCATTAGCACCCTTTGCCTTCGCGTTACGTTTACCTGTGACATAGAGTAAGATATTACAGTAGAACAATCAGCAATAGCCAGTACCTATGTAACATGACTGAAAGTGTGAACGTAGTTAAATTAAACTTCTATAATGATTTTATGAAGAAGAAAGATTTGTTTGTCTGTTTGTTTGTTTGTATTGAATAGAGTCCGATTATTAAAAGTTTTTAAACAGAAAATGAAGTGAAATCCGGAGCAACAAAGCTTTTTATAAAAGTAGTTGTTCAGTTTTCGTAGTTCCTAGTTTCAATATTATTTTCTTGTCACTTCATAAAAACTGAGAATATTGAACTTCAGCAACTTCTATACCATTTTTAGTAATAACATATTCACTAGAAATGGGTGCTGTATCGAAATCCCACCGTAGAACTTGACATAGGTACGAGTACATATGTCAATACATACGAGTATATGACATCGGGGCTTTCAAGAAGAGAGCGTATTCCCATCTAAAAGGCAAGCAACGCAGCGGTGACACCTCTGGTGTTGCAGTTGTCCATGGGCGGAGGTGATCACTCTCCATCAGGTGACCTTCTAGCTCGTTTGCTCCCTATTACATAAAAAAAAAAAAAAAAAAGAGTACAACGCTAGCGACTGTCATCGTCGTATACTTATGGTAGTGGTACAGTGATGATATTCTAGGTAAGCTTTTACTGGCATACTATACGCAAATCACGACATTGCTGTAAGCTATTAATTAATCTATACCAATATTATAAAAGAAAGATTTGGTTTTTCGTTTGTTTATATTGAATTAGCTCAGAAACTACTGGAACTACTTTAAAAACTCTTTCACTAATATATAGCTACATTACCAGCGAGTATCATGGGTTAATTTTTTTAGGCTATATTTTAACGGGAGTAATTCATAAGCGGGAGAAGCCGCTGACGGACAGATAGTGCGTATGCAGTATTACATAACTGTCTATTTAGAAATTTGTATCTCACCCCACAGCCATCATGCCTGGTGGTCTTGGGAAGTTTTGAACCCTTGGTTCCTCCCTTCAGTCCGCGACAATTATTACTTATATGTTTTGTAAAGGTTCTCGTAGATGTTTCTTCGCTCTACTTTACTTAATTAACTCAAAGTAATTTCCTTAAACCCCAAAGCTGTAATTCCAGAGATTTATTTGACAACTCTCAAAGTAAAATTCGCAGCTTTTACCATAGCACTAACTTTCTTTTCCCTGTTTGTTCCAAACTTCCTGGAGTACTTTAATTTCATGCTCTGTTCCCTTACGACGGAACTCAGGAAGCAGATGGAAATATGGTTACGTTCTTCCAGTGAAATTTGTTCTGCCACAAAACTAAATTTAAGGAGACGCAACACGTTTCCTGATGTTATTTTTTCCGGTAAATTCAACGTTTTCGACGGTAGGTATGTCTAGTCCCATGTTTCTGTAAAAATATGGATTTATGGCATGGAATTTTGCCCGAATTAGGGAATCAGAACTTCGACCGATTCAGTCAATATCTTTTAATTTTAGTGAGTTACCAGTTCAAAGCCACAGGCATTTGGTTTTTAAATAGCTCCTTTTAGCAAAATCTGGCATAATACCCTTATCTGAATTAATAAAGGAGGAGGTTCTTAATTCTAATTATAGGTGAATAAAAGAAATACATGAAAACTATCAACATAGTTCTCGTATTTTATTGGCTTTTGATTTACGAAACATAGTAACCGTTGCAAAGGATGTTGCATCAGTGTGGTCAAGGGACGTCGAAAAACGGCTCGTTGACGCCACCGGTGACCCAAATTTGGAAGTTACCCTTCATAGCGATACGTGACCCAAGCTTTGCAGTAGATGGGAGGAACGTTGCTAGTATTTGGAATTTTTTTGATGTCGACTAGGCAGTCATCTGATCACAATCGCACCTGATGGTAACTGACGCATTGTAAAACCACAACAAGTGTAAAAGAGGAACTACTGAGTTTCTCGCCGGGTCTTCACAGTAATAATAAACTCCGACGCGGTGTTAGAGTCGCATTATGTTTGTATACTGTTTATTTATATGTTCATATTATTATATTATTTATGTCTATTACTTGGTATATTTTATGACTATTTGAAAGAACTGCTTAAGTCTTTCTAAATAAAGATATTATTTTAGTTTGAGTTTGACGATGAGGTCTATAATGTTACATGTCTGACGGAGTATTGTTTATTAACTTTTGTCTTTAATTAAAGAGACCCAGATTGTATTGATTTTCGTCCCTTATTTATAATAATAATAATAAATATTCTTTATTGCACATCAAAAAAAAAAAAAACAATGATGGTTTGTATTACACGAAATAGTAAGATGACACAATTAGGCGGTCTTATTGCTAAAAAGCAATCTCTTCCAGACAACCCAAGTAGAGGAAAATCTTTAAAAAAAAGGGTAAGTATGTGCACAAAAAAATTATGTTATATTTATGTTTTTTCTAAGAAAATTGAACCCAGGATTACAGCCACAATATGAAACTAAAGCAATGTTAATGCGGCCGTATATGTAGCAACAACGAAGTCACTATTCTATTAATCAGTATTAATGTATATTCGCCCAAGACCGCCGGAACCCGCTCGAGTAATCCCCTCTACGCCTACCTACTCTATTGAAGCCTAATCGGATAACTCACACCTAACTAACCCTGTTTAGCGAGCCATAACTAAATTGCAGTTCACTGCAAAAACTGTGGAACTAGCTTTATTTTTCACAATCGGTTTACACGGGGATATTTTGGATTCGCCTATTATTTCGGCCAATCGGCTAACTTAACATGAATATTTTTCTTGTAAATATAAGAAAAATCCGCCAAGTTGGTCAGACGACTTGGTAATAGATAGATAGATTATTTATTTCTCATTACAAAAATACACATTAAATTGCATTTGTACATGGTCAATTGTAGGATTTTCACAATGAGATCGTCAAAGAAAATAAATTAGAATGAAATATAACAAAATATGGAACAATAACACAATAATTCAAATTATATACAAAAAATCAAGGCAATCACAAAATATAATATAAAATAAGATGGTACCAGGATTCCGGTGGATGCAGACTGCCTGCAGCCGGTGACTTTGAATCTCTTTTAAAGTTTCAGCAAAGAAGTGATATAGCTGCGAATGATGATTATGATGATGAATGATCAAAAACCTGGCCGTGAAATGTATGGTTCTTGATGCAGCACCCACAGAGTACCTAATAGCCAATTCAGCAAAAACTATCACAATCATTGAAGTAATTTATTGAACAATAATAGAAGACACTTTTATTGGCGTGGGGTGCTGTAGCGCGGTTTTGCGCCTAAGCCTGCATGGTATCCCGGGTTCGATTCCCGGAGGAGTTCAGACAACGAATTTCTCTCCATTGTCTTTGATCTGGATGCGCTGGGAAGATACTTTTGACTTCAATTCTTGTCTGGTGCCTCGTAACACTAGTATATTATCCTTATCGCGAGACTATGACAATTGGTAACAAAATGATGCCGATTGAAACAGATTCACCAGCATTTTGGAAATATTAGAATAGGAGTGAAAAAGCCATGTATAAATTTGAAGAAATCCTTATTATCCCAATCGAAAGCGCATGTCAAATAAGCGTCCCGTGTGGTGCGACATCCGCGGCGGCGGGGCGGATGCAATATCCGATCGCAACTCAGTTATCGTATCGATCCGCAACACACTTACCCGCCTAGCTTACGCACCTCCAACATTGTATGTCCCGCCAAGATAGGTATTTAATATATAATTAAGCAAGTCAAGCTTGCTGTTTTGCTCGTTTAATATGGAAATCCGCTGGGTGTGGTGGGTTCGATTCTCATCCAGCATAAACATGACCGTAACTGACGTTTGTATTTGTTCGGTTTCCTGTAAAAGCTTTGCTTGATTTTGAACAAACAATTTCCAAAGAAAGAAATTGACGCAAAAGTGAAGTCACCGTCACAAAATAAAGAGTTTACATCAGGACCGCTCGCACCTTTTTCCAAAACTTGCGTGAACCGCCTAGGGTTACTACTATATTTACTCTGAATTTTTAAAATGAAGTAAGTAAGTTATACCTACTTGACAGAACCGGCCAAAAACAAAATTCATAATGTGAACAATTTCATCAAGTTCGACAAAAACAAAAACACTCGCGACATTGCCACTTTCCAACTCACCGAAGCTCACTGACTTCGATTATAAACACATGTCTCTGTGTGCGTGCGTCAAAAAAGGCGTGTTGTTCTAAGCGGGCTATCTGTCAGACGCGCATTTCTAATTTGTGTCACCGTCATTAAGGAATTCAAAAGGAGTTTTGTTTTCGATTTTATGGTACTGAAAAAGCTATTGGTAGCATTAATTTGACGCAATACTTTATTTTATCAGTATCAGTAAGTAAGATAAAAGGCAGTTATTGCAGCCTATGGATGACGAAGGCTTTTCAAATCCCTTCGGAAAGCAAGCAAAATAAGCAGCTTTCTAGGAAACCTCGTCTCATTCCTGTTTTGAGTAACTCACACTTCTTGAAAGTATTTTGAAAGCAATAATGACTTAAAATAATTAGAATAACAAGGAAATTATCTCTAATTAAAATTCATAATAATTCTAATCATTTAGCAAGGGTAAGTCTGAAATGTGCTCAGTGACAAAAAATCCCCGTCCAAACGTACGTCCGTTTCAAAACTGGTGTTTGTAGCCAATTTTCTCGACAAAGTCAAAGCTTTTCAATCAAGTTTCCAACACTAATGAATACTTACCTGTGCATGCAGAATCTAATAACGTTTCTAGCTTTAATTTTCATCCGGCAGTAGGAGCACCATTTCCTATTGAATTTAACTGCCAGTGGAAATGTCCGGTTGACTTGTTCTGCTGAAATCTAATTTAGCTACCAACATTCGGTAGCAGGTGATTTCTGTGTTCAAGATGGTAACGGTACTACTTCTGTACGTCTACCACGAGTTGCTACTTTAACCCGTACCGTGCCATTAGCACAACCGGTTTTTTAAAGCGTGCTATACGTTTTCGCGGAACACCAGTTTGTTCCGCTTACACACACACGACATGACATGATAATGTCAAATCCCAAAACAATTTTATACGCGAACGATAACGTTAATTTAAAGTGGCAACCGAACTCGACTCAGTTTCAGTGAAGTGATTTTTTATTTTTAGCATTATTACATATATTCTCCAGTAATGCATGCCAGCCTTGTGGAGGGGGTTGACAGCCAGCCAGCCATAT
Organism: Udea olivalis; assembly: GCA_947369235.1. Lineage (NCBI taxonomy): Eukaryota > Metazoa > Arthropoda > Insecta > Lepidoptera > Crambidae > Udea > Udea olivalis. The sequence goes on from OX376359.1 coordinate 11,915,937, forward strand.
TTCGGGACTCTGTCAGTTAAAATTACTGTAACTTTTTTAATTATTTGTAAATTGTAAAAGTGAATATAGTCGTCATAAAGCTGAGTGGACACCATTTCTGTGCTATATAGTTTTAAGATTTACCTATTTGTAGTGGTTAGTAAGTACTGAATAAACGTTTATATTATTATCCTTAAAAGAAATAAAACAAGTACAATCACCTAGTTTCCTTGCTACAGCGCAGCGTTACGGATGAAACAACGTTTACTTACGACGTAAAATACACTACTTAGCTAGGCTAATTCGCCGGGTCTGATAATGAACTCGGTAGCTCAGTTGGGAGAGCAACCACCCGGATTGTGGCAGGCGCGGGTTCTAGTCCCTTTTGAGCCCTAGGATAGGGCCCATTTTTTCTAGTTTCAATTTTGAAATTTAGTACTCAACAGATTGGTAGTTGGCCTTCATGGTAGCCCACTTTTGGCGAAGTTTTTCATCATTGAAATTGCCACTGTACACTCTCTGTACTGTATCTCACACCAAGGCACCGTGCTTAGCCCGTTTCTGTTCAGCGTAATATTAGACGTTCTGCCAAACAGCATCCGAGACCACCACGAGCAACCACCCTGGTGGCTCATGTATGCTCATGATATTGCGCTAGCAGACTCGGACAGGGAACGGCTGGTACAACGGGAGAATAAGTGGAAACATTCACTTGAAAACGGCGGTCTGAAACTGAATGGTGCGAAGACGGAGTACATGGCCTGCAACACTACAAATCCCCAGTCCGTTGACGAGGTGGCGTTGACGAGGTCGAGCGCACGGACCGTGTCAAATACCTTAGATCTGTGTTAAGCGCGTCCGGGGACATCGACCGCGATGTCAGAGCCCGAATTTCCGCGGCTTGGGCCAAATGGCGTGAGGTGACTGGTGTCATTTGTGACCCCAAAATGCTGAAGGCGCAGGTCTATAAATCCATCATCAGGCCTATCCTTTTATATGGCAGTGAAACATGGCCGTTACTAGAGCGACACAAGCAGGAACTGCGCGTCACGGAAATGAAGATGCTGCGGTGGATGTGTGGAGTCTCACGCAAAGATCGCGTGCGTAACACTCACATCCGCGGCAGGCTTCGTGTTCGTGACATCACAGACAAGCTACAGGAGTGCCGCCTTCGTTGATATGGTCATGTCTCACGGAGATCGGCATACTACGTGGGCAACAAATGTCTGGCCATGCCGCCCCCGCCAGGTACCGGTAGAAGAGGTCTAAGAGGGTGGTTCGACGTCGTTAAGGGTGACGTGCGTGCCAACAAACTCACCACTGAGGATGCACAAGACCGCGCGAAGGGGCCAAGAAAATAATAAAGGCGGACCCTGTGACCCCACACACCGGTGTGGGTTCACAACCGGGAAAGACCGCACGGATAATTATGAGCCAAAGACCTCTTGAATTTGGGTCAACAATCGACTAGGGGTTTACTTCTTCTATTCCGGGCTGCTGAATATAAATAAATTATATATATATATGCCCCAGACCACTTGTCGTGGTCTCAAACCAGACCGGAAATTAAGCCAGGAGCTTCCCCCAGCACGTCACCTAGACCCAAGCCAATTTAGAAAATATCGTTTCCTGAATTGAACCGACCAGGAATTGAACCCGGGACACCACGCAAGTCCAAGCGAGAATCCTACAGGCTACAGCGCACTAAGGCAATCATGTCCTCAAAATTGTTGTGAATAGATGCACAATGTGATTTTCGCGATCTTATCTCTATGTGAGCTAACACAAATAATGTTTTTCCCGTACTTTCTGGTACACAAAAAAAACTAACTATCTTTTTTCCTTGACTTCGTCCGCGTTTGACAGGTTTGAGTGTTTAATTTTCACAGCAAAAGTTAGCATAATTATGTCATCATTACAGAAACTGTAATCTAACCATCGTCAGAGAAATATGTAAAGGCCGATGCTGATGAAGCATCTAACTTTACCAATATTCATCATAATGGGTGCAGATATTTAGGTCTGAAAACGTAACAAAAATAGAGATTTTTTTGCATTGATAATTGAAGTACGAATACCTCAAATAAGTTTTATTGTTTGAAATGTAATTGAACCGGATTGCTGATGTATAAAAAAAAATTAAGTGAGAATAACTTCTATTCTGGGTGGAATATAAATATTGGTAAAAGAGTCCTCCTCCTATAAATCTCATTTTAACTAAATTAAATATTGTAACTTCTTGGAGCGTCTTAACACTTATGTTTAATATCTTCTCTATTAAATATTTTATCTGTCTGTATTTATTAGAAGTTTCTTCATACCAGACTTACAATCGTGTTACCTCCAAGTTAATGTGGAACTTTCTGGAAGCTTTCCAACTGACATATTTATTCTTTTTACTTGTAAATCAGTTTATTCATATTGCAAATGGTTTAATGAGGACGTAATTGGGTATTATATAAAAATAAATAAATAATATATTAGTAAAAATGTAATTTTATGGAAAAATACACTGAAAACTTTAAGTGTGATAAGATAACTTAAGTATAATTTATTTTATGGCCCTTCATAGTTGGGTGTAGAAGTCCATTTTTTAAAAGTGTAAAGTGATGAAAAATATATTTACCATTCGATAGTTCACGACATTTATAGCTAATAGCAAATATTTGCACGAAATCTCTTGGTAAGAAGATCTTTAGATGCCACTTAGGAAAAACTATTGAAATCTACGTCAAAGCCTACTGCACCAGTAGATAGTATAGAGACGAACGCGGAGATAAAACAAAAAAAAAAACAAAAATAAACATTCCAAAAAAAATCAATTGGCAATAAAAAGGAAAAAAAATGCGTATCCTTCTAAAACTTATACGATAAGATAATGTGGGTACAATTACTGTTATTGTTGGAGTCGGTATCAGCCTAAGACACACTACAATATACACCTAGCAATTAAAATACGAGAATACTATAAAAAGTTCAGCCAAGTTAAGGAATGATCTTCCTGCGGCGGTATTTCCAAAGGGATATGACGTCGGAGCCTTCAAGAAGAGAGCGTATTCCCATTTAAAAGGCAAGCAACGCATCGGTGACCACTCAGGTGATGCAGTTGTTCATGGGCGGAGGTGATCACTTTCCATCCAGCTCGTTTGCTGAAAAAAAACAATCTCACTTTTAAGTATGTTTGTAAGTAGTTGCAAACCTACCTTGGCTGACAAATAGATCCAGACGTCTTACTCATCCCAGCACAAATCCCAAGTCAGGAAAAAATTGTTAGTGATCATCAAACTTGCATTTAGCCAGTAGTTTATTAAGTCAATACCCATCCAGTGATTGTATGTGTTCAGTTTATTCATCAATGCCTATCAGTTCTGTTGGATACTACTGTAACCACAATCTTCAATTATCTTCATATAAACAAGTGTGTGAGATTACACTATTTCAAATGAAGACAAGTTATTTCGCTTTGTATTGTTTTTTTTGTAGTTTCCTTGTGAAAACTGGCGGGGTGGTCAAAATGAATGCTGGCCGTTGCACCTCACTTCAATAAAAAATATTTCAAACAAGTGAAACATTCACTAATTTTTAGCAATGTTTAGAACACGGATGTAATATCTCATATCGTTAATATCTTGTTAACTGCAATACTCAGAGACCCAGGGGACTGCCTGACTGCATTAGTGACTGACTGGCCAGATTGAATCCTCGTCGCCTGTTTACATCTCACGAGGACCGATGTTGGTGCCTACACGGTAATACATCGACGGTTTTCTATGTGTGATGATGATCACGTAAGTGTAAAACAATCAATCGCCCACGTCCAACAATTTGTCACCAATAATTGTTAGCGATAACAAAACATAAGGATATCAATATTGAAACCCACACGCGAAATTTGGTCTGGATTTTGGATTACTAAAAACGTATCTAAGTGGACGTTGGATCTGAAAGGTTAGTGTTTACCAAAAAATATTTGTTTGTTGAATACTTATGCGTTAGAGTGTAAACCTCGTACCACAATCACCAAGTTTATAATTCGACAGCATTAGAAAAAAAAAAAATAGTTGCTACAAATGCTTCCAACCACAATCACCAATTTAAGTCCAGTAAGCTCTGGGTGAGTCCTTCTTTGAATTGATAATACCATGGATAATACTAGGTATTAGCACACTGAAAAAATAATACATATTGTAAGCAGAAGAATAATAATATTACACACTACTAAAACACAAGCTTTAGTTGTGGGTAGCTCATAGTTGATTTCTAGAATTGACTGTAAAACTTTGCCACAAATAGTTTTTGAGGGAGTCCGTATACCTAACAGTGACGTGGTAAAGAATCTGGGGATATTCATTGATAGCTCACTTGATTGGGATAAACAAATTGGTGAGGTTAGCAGGTGTGGTGAGGTTAGCATGGTGTTTGCTTCTGCAGGTGCACTTAGCAGACTACGTAATTTTTTGCCCATACCCACCAAGGTTTCTCTAGTCCAAGCCCTTCTCCTGCCTATTCTCGATTATGCCGACTGCTGTTATCTCGATGTTACCTACTCAAAATTTTCTTAATAAACTGGAACGTCTTCAGAATTTCTGCATTCTCATCATCTTTGGCCTACGCAAGTATGATCATGTATCTGAATTCCGCGCCCAATTAAAATGGCTTTCAATTCGTCGCCGACGAGATCTTCATATCTGTCCTTGCTTTACTCTGTGTTGTTCGATCTCCAGTCACCTCCTTATCTTAAGGAGTTGTTACAATTTCAGCAGTCTGCCGAGAGTGATAATATGCGGTTAACCCGGAATCTCCTTCTTGCTTTCCCCTCTCATTTTTCAAGCTGTTATTCCAATTCTTTCACTGTCCAATCCATTCGCTTGTGGAATTTGCTACCTTCACTTATTAGGCAATCTCAATCCTTAACTATTTTCAAATCCCGACTCAAAGCTTATTTCCTTACACTGTAACTTTTAAATGTCTCTAGTGCGTGGATAAACCAACCCTGAATGAGTCTTTTTTACCGTTTCTTTATAGTTTTTGTGTATGTTTACAGATATTTACTACGTTTATACACAAAGTAAAGAGTTTACAGAAGGACCGCTTTTCCAAAACTTGCGTGAACCGCCTAGGGTTACTACTATATTTGCTCTGAATTTTTAAAATGAAGTAAGTAAGTTATACCTACTTGACAGAACCGGCCAAAAACAAAATTCATGATGTGAAAAATTGCACTAAGTTCGACAAAAACAAAAACACTCGCGACAGTGCGACTTTCCGACTCACCGAAGCTCACCGACTTCGCTTGTAAACTCATGTCTAAGCGGGCTATCTGTCAGAGCGCCGCGCATGTCTAATTTGTGGTTTATATGTATTATATGTAATTGCATTCATGAATGCATAAAATAACTTCCTGTATGTATATAATTATCTCACTATCTCACACTACCTTACCTATTTTCTCTTTTTAATCTTGTAATTTCCTCTACCTGCAGGTTGTCTGGAAGAGATCGCTTCCTAGCGATAAGACCGCCTACATTGTACAATCTAAGATTATGTGATGCTAATGTTATGTATGATTTGTTGTACAATGAAGTATATTTATCTTATCTTATTATAACTAAGTTTCATAGAGACAGATTTTTTTTCATAAATTCAGACAATTTCGCATTCAGAACACAATATCATACTAATTAATTAACAACTTACTTTAGGTCAACATTAAAATTGTCTAACCTCGCACTTGTATCAGGCAACGATTTTTCTACTTGACCCAAATATGTTTTGTGTATAGATTCTACTCGTAGGGGTTTCTTTCACAAGGGCTCCTACCTCATTCATCCTAAGTACCTACTTAGGATGAATGGGATTGGTTAACAGCATAGGAATGACAAGGAGGACATTGCCAAAGTTTGGACCAAACCAAGTGCTGCCTAGGAAAAGGAGTTGGTAGAGTGGTACTGTAGCATTAACATGAACTATATAAATATATTTTTTTAAATTGGTCCTAAAAAGAAAAATTCAGCGCACAATATTTTTTCCAATGCAAATATCTATTGTAAACAAGAGGCGGTTTTTCTTGGACTCCTGGGATAGATTTTTATACGCTTTGAATTACAGATTAGTGATAGTATAAGGAACAAAATGCACTATGTGAGCATTCTAGGCAGCCACCTTAGTCCAACTTCCATTTAAAATTAGGCAATCTCCTTTGCTTAAGAAAAATACAATTAATAGATCTACCACAAACTAATACAGCATGTCTACCATGAGTTTATAGCAATGACAGCCGCGAGCGTCCACGTTGACCGCGTTGCTGTTTTTAGGGTTCCGTACTTCGAAAGGAAAAAACGAAACACTTATAGGATCACTTTGTTGTCCGTCTGTCTGCCTGTCAAGACTTTCTCAGGAACGCGTAAAGGTATCAAGCTGGAATTTATATCAAATACTCAGGTCTACTGTCTCTTGGAGCTGTGAAAAAATTAAACTTTTAACCCAACGCAATCAAAAAGCGGTTTATGCCGCAAATTTCCGCAAATTTTCGTGACTGGCAAGGGAATTAAAACCTACAGGGTACTTTCCGTGAACTCAGAATCTTGAAATTTGGTACGAAGCAACGTCATAGAGCGCAGATAAAGGAAAAATTGCGAAAACCGTAAATTTTTGGTTACATCGTAATATATTAAAAATATTTTAATAAATATACCTACGGGTTTGTACGGAGCCCTCTGTCCGTGAGTCCGACATTTTTTTTTTTTTTTTTTTTTATGTAATATGGAGCAAACGAGCTAGAAGGTCACCTGATGGAGAGTGATCACCTCCGCCCATGGACAACTGCAACACCAGAGGTGTCACCGATGCGTTGCTTGCCTTTTAGATGGTTGGGGCTACCGGGGCTCATGCTGACCTGAACGAAACACAGAGAGTAATCTCTGCTTCACGCTGGTATTTTGCAGGAGTGTGGTATTGCACCGGTTGAGCCAGCCCATTTATGAGCTCCAGTTAGACTGTAGCTAGGCTCTACCACATAAAAATATCATTGCAAAATAATTCCTAGAAAATACGATTTGAATAAAATCAGTCTCTCTTGATCGGAAACAACCTCCGAACCGGTGGTAGTGTCATATTATGTTTATTTATGATATTTACTATCATAGTATTATCTTAAGTAAGTTCATTGCTATTAATTTTTTTATTTGTCTTGTCATAGGTACTTTTCATAAGTCTATATGAATAAAGATATGTTTTACTTTTACTTTAATCACGAGTAAATTACCGATGTACCCCGGTGAGAAAAACCCTGGCACTTATCGTCAAAGCGTCCCGATGTCGTTTTTCACAAAAAACAATCCACCATTCTCGCGATTCTTATTTTTGACATGAGTTTGTTAGGGTCTATGTAGAAAGTAAGTTTAAGTTTTTATTAGTTATAGTTTCGTATAAAATAATGATTACAAAAATTCTCATTGGGTTTTTTTATTATACATGAATTATAGTCGTCTTTATTGTCATTATGGAGATTTAGGTTCCAAATCTGGAGTTTCATGCTTTAAATCCGTGGTCGGGCAAAGTGTGTTTGCTGATTTTTAGAACATAACCCGGGCTTGTGATCATCAACCGCATTTACAAGCGGGTGATTAGGTAAGCCAACACCTATTAATTATTATTATTATTATTATTTTTTATGTTGCCCGTCAAGATGACCTCACTCCACCTGATGGAAAGCGGTCGTGAGGTCCAGATATGAGGTTGACAAGCCCAGTCATTCAAACGAATCACTGGGCTGGCCATCCTCACCTTGAAGGCCTGCAGAAATGCCTTTTCACGCCCCGCTTGAAGAACCCGGGACTATACGAGGAAGGAAACACATGTGCTGGAAGAGCGTTCCACGTCTGGATGGTACGACAATGAAACGAGTCACCGAACCTTTTAATTTGGGCCAACAAATGTTGAATTGTGTGTGGGTGACGCCGTAGTCCAGCGCGCGTGGTACGGGAGTGGAAAGGTGAGGGTGGGATAAGCTGGAATAACTCGTCAGAGCATAATTCGGCTGCCCAAATTCAAAACCTAGTAACAGCTGATTTGAAAAAAAAACGGTTTTTGGCATTTTTCGACTTACTAGATAGTATCAAAATGATGTGGCCCTTAAAACACCCAGTTTCATACGTAATTTTTAAAATTTAATTTAGCAAGTGTAAGCATTTTGGCATGATTACGAAAATTTCCTTGAAGTACAAATTCTAAACGTAGTATGTCGGAATACAAATTTAAAACCCTAGCAACTCAAGCGACTTACTAAGTTATGAATTTGAAATACCAACTTGCTATGTTTCGAATTTGGCGCCGATTGTAAAATCAATGAAATTTCGTTTAGTAAGGCCAGTGTCACCGGCGCACGAGTGTTTCGCTCCGTGTTAAAATGAGTTACAACCAATTTTATCGGTCCAAGCGTATAATGCGTGCTTTGCAGATTAAAAACGAATGCAGGTAAGAAATAACTTATTCATTATAGTTACGAAAATGTTAAAAAACATGACATTAACCTCAAAATAGAATTTTTCGTTGCATCTTCATAATAAAACTAACAAAACTAATATGTTGTGCTGGCTTTCGTGTAATGAATGTGCAAAAGACGATTTTGCTTATTTTAGGGTACATTTTGCCAACAAATATTATCCACTTAAACTATATAACATAGGTAATGATTAACTACACACATCAAAAGTGTCTAGGGATCAAGCATTTTTATGCGGATTTCTTGAGATTGAGATGTGGCTTTGTAATAAATTTATGATTTTATAAATTTATATGGATCCTTTTTGGTGCATTTCATAATTTGAAACAGGAACTGTCAATCAAATTCGAGTAAAAGATGAAAATCAGCTGTCAATATTTTCCCTATAAAAACATACAACGCATTGAAGACATTATTAGTGCTACTGTTTCCCTACTACTGATTAAAACCAACGTTATTATGGAGCGGCGACGTCATTTAAGCAGGGAAGAAATGCTCAGAGCCGTGGGAATGATAGAAGCTGGTTCCCGGCAACGTACTGTGGCTTTAGCTCTGAATACAAGTCAGAGTGTTATCAGTCGACTTTGGACACGTTACCGAAGCACTGGTACCGTGGCTGAGCGCCATGGAGGACGGTATCGCTGCACCACACGGAGGCAAGACCGATACATTCAAATCACAACTCGAAGAGCTCCAACAATAACCGCCATGATGTTAGCCGTGAGGCTTCATCACTCTTCAGGGAACTTAATTAGCGACCAAACAGTCAGAAACCGCTTGCATGAAGTGAACCTTCATTCCCGAAGACCGCTAAGGGTACCACCTATAGCAATGCACAATCGTAGGATTCGAAATCAATGGGCTCTTGAACACAGAAATTGGGCAGAAGAACAATGGCGTTTCGTGTGCTTTTCTGATGAGTCTCGTTTTGGTATGAGACTGGATACAAGACGTATACGACACTGGAGAACCCCTGGACGCCAACAGCGATTAAAATCCTGCCAGGAAGTCCATCCTTATAGTGGTGGAACCATCATGGTATGGGCGGGTATTTGGATCGGCGGAAGAACTGAGTTGATTTGGATCAGAGGCAACCTCAACGCTCAAATTTATGCTGAGACGATTGTATCAGACGTCATCGTTCCTCTACAAGTGCAAATCGGTCCCTTATTTCAGTTACTGCATGATAATGCACGACCGCACACCGCAAGAGTTGTAAGACAGACTCTCGCCGCAGCTAACATCAATGTCCTGCCCTGGCCTGCTCAGTCGCCAGGCTTGAACCCGATTGAGCATGCATGGGATATGCTACAGAGAAGAGCTCTGCCGAATATGGAGGGTATCCAGTCGCAAGAAGACCTTTTTTTGTTGTTGCAACGAACATGGGCGGCCATTCCACAGCGTGATTTGGATGAACTCATTTTGAGTATGCCAAACCGATGTTCTTGTGTTGTTAGTGTTCGCGGTAGAAACACGGATTATTAATTGTTTAAGTTACCCAATAAAATTTTAAAGAAAACTGTTATTTAAGTCTTTTTTTCGAACTTTAATGTTAGTGGTTCAAATGTCAAAAATCCCTTTATTAGGAAAATGGCAAATTTCTTTATTAATGCAAAGGTGACTTGGTTTATCGTTACTGTAGACAAACGAAAACACTTAATTTGATGAATCCTAAAAGAAAATTTTAATTAATATCAATCAGGAGAAAAGTTATTGCAAAAATATATGTTGATCCCTAGACACTTTTGATGTGTGTACTTATGATTACGAGGACTACAAGTCTATTATAGCAAACTGTAGAAAGAACATTGACATTATCGAAGTGCCAAAATCATACCAATGGGTGAAAAAGAAACGAGTTCCACGGCGTAACACAAATGACGATCCTCTCAGCACATTTTTGTTAAACCGAGTGGTTGAAGCTAAGTTCCTCAAAGGATCACGAAATCTGTTCTACAAGACAGATTTTGATGAGTCTTACAAAGAACTGAACTTCTTGATGCAGAAATTTAAGGTCAACACTATTCCCCCACTTTCAAATACTATCCCCCGAGGGGTGAAATCATCAAGGAAAGATGGTATTGTATCAAAATTGGTCCCCCTAATGCCATTGAACCGAAGGGAGTTTTGGCTGAATCTACCCACGAGTGATCACTCTATTGATTTGCAAACTGATGGTCAAATCGTTACCAATAACAACGAGTAGTTCCTTTATTATCTTTAAGAATGATTTTAGCTTAAGTTAATTTTTTCAGTTGACTGTTGAGAGTTTGTGTCATGTTTTAAATTTAATAGTCCTTTAAAGTACGTTAATAAATATATTTTTATGTATAATGTCTTTTTTTAGCCTTTGTTTTTACCATAGAAAATCAAATTGATTACCTAGTAAGCAGACTTACTGAGTTTTGATATTGTTTTTACAGTCATATTTAAGTAAATTCACAAATAAAAATAAAGTATGAGCGATTCAAGTGTAACTATAATCCAAAACGATTACGACTATTACAAACTAAAATGTCAACAATATAGCACAACTTTTCGCCAAACATCCAAATCGCTATCTCTTCTGGTTTCTTCGGGCGAACGAATCAAAGTAGCCGACCCGTTTTTTGGCTCTCCTGAACATTTTTGTTGGAACGAGTTACTATGTTTTGATTTTAAGCAGCCGAATTGTATCGATGGCTTGATTTTAATGTGCTGCTTGCTATATACCTACATAAAGGCTACTTAATTCATTGAGTGACTATATTTTGGGACTATTTTTAGACTCGAACAGCCCACACCGAAACGCGTAAAATGAGAAAGTAGTATTCCAATCAATCAACCCATCACAAAAGTATTAGTTCATATTAGACATAAATGAGGGGGGGTAAGTAAGTCATAAGACTGGAGAAGATAATAATAAAAAGACCACGTTCATATTTTTTCAAGTTTTTATGTGCTTCTTATAAAAAGCACGGTCCTAGAAGATTTTTATTTTAATATTTATTACTGAAGTGACACTGATAAGTAGGGCTCAAGTCGTGAGGGTCGAGGCTCCGTGTAGAAGGTGAACAATTTGTGTTTGGAGTATGTGGTATCCTGTCAGTGTCCCGATTTACTAACACAGACTTGGTCAACACAATTTACCACAACATAAGGTTGTGTAACATGCAGTGTATGTGAGATAACCTGAATGTTTAATGTTGTAGTATTCTGGGTGGTCCAATATTAGTGTCTCTCGTACTTTTCTCTTCATTCGCGTTTTACTAAGGCTCTGCTTGTGATGACTTGCTTTGCGATCTCCAAAACCAAGCCTATGACTTAGAATGGCCTGTTTTTACAGTGGTAGATATCCTGCTTAGAGTGCTAAAGGTCGTGGAATCGATCTCCCTCTTACCCATTCAGAAATATTTGAACCCAGGACCACTGAATCCAGGTCAGATCCACTAAGTTTGGGCAAAATGTGTTTCTGGATTTTTCGGAACATAGTATTGATACGCGGGTTGCTAATTAATACAGGTGGTATGAATTAGCAACCCGCATTAGGTACCATGATGTATACATTAACCAATATGATACCGATCGATAATATCGATAAAACATGAAATATTTAGTTTATTTATCAATCATAGTACGTATGTAGCCATGACCATCTGTATGTCCCAGGAAAAAAACACCCCATAATTTATAAATAAATAAATAAAAATTAATATGCGCCAGTCAACACACCTCTTGTCTGGTCTCGAAGTAGGGATTAGTATGACTGTGTTACGAGGTACCACACAAAGAAATAAGCCAGGGGCGGCTCCCAGCACACCCAGACCCGAGTCAATTCAGAAAAGACAGTTTCCTGAATTGACCCGATCGTGAATCAAACCTGGGTCACTACGGAAATGGAGGCGAGAAACCGTGCTACAGCGCACTACGTGCTACTTCAAATATAAAGTAAGTTTATTTTAAATCATTTACACATTTCTCCATCTAAATAGTTTCTGTTGTATTTGTGCACATACCTACTTGCCTCTCGTTCACCATTTTTCCTATACCTGTAGGTTGCCTGGGATTGATATTAGCGATAAGGCCGCCTAAATTGTGCATTGTTTTCAATGTAATACTTAGCTTTAAGTCTCTTTTTGTTTTTGTACAATAAAGAGTATATCTATCTATCTATCTATCGACGTCAATCGTGTCGTCAACTTAAAAAAAAACTGGGACACGTGTAGATGATCATGCTCCTGGTCTTCTCTAACGGAAATATAACCATGTCTTGACTTGAGTTATTTCGACATGTTACTTGAAGTAAGAACTCTTATTTATTTAACTTCACATCCAGTGGGCAGTGAGATTTTTCCTCGTGGAGCTTACATTATTTATACGTGGATAGTGCCGTAAGTCTAGAGTCGTGTTCAGTTTATTATTTGTACATTACATACATACTATCACAACTTTATCCCAAGCGGGTAGTCAGAGGCAAGTGACTTTGCCGTCATGGTGAACGAAACACTCAGAAGCCCACTTTTCACCAATGGTATTAGAACCTTCCGCCGTTTTCCGGGTTGATTTAGTTTGTTATCGATGTTTCACGTCACCGGAGAGATAGTCGGTTATTTAACAATGAACACAAAGATTTTGGTTCTGGCCAGATTTGAACTCGGGACCGCACGATCCACGATCTGAGTTCGGGTGCTGAACCACCAGGCCACGACGCTCTTATTTTATTATTTGTAAAAAAGTTTATTTCATATCAGTATTAGATTATTTGGGTTTTTGTACTGGAGTCTGCAATAATTTAGCCCAGGGGCACTGCAAGCCAGTATTTTTGCTAATAAGAAATAATATTCAGCTAAAATCTAATTTATTCAACATGCGATTCGATGTGTACTTTTGTTATCATTAGCCAAAATTAGCAAAAGCCCTCAACTGAGCGTAGCGAGCAAGATGGTTAATGATATCTTATTTCCAGCCAGTCAGCGGTTAGCTGACAGTAACATATCTTCTTCAATTAACTAGACTAAATAAAAGCGATTGTGATAAGGCTACTGTTTTGTGAGGATGTATGTTTGTTGCTCATTCACGCAAAAATTACTGAACGGATTTAAATGAAACTTAACAATAATACAGCTTAGACATCAGAATAACACATAAGCTACAATTTGTAAAGATTTTATGTACGAGTAATTTGGCCATTATAACGGTAACTTTACGCGGGCGGAAAGCTAGTGTTGAAATAAGCAGAATAGTTCAGTTAAAATAGTGTAGGTAATATGAGTAAACCTAATTTAATATTTAGGAATTTAGTGTTCATGTCCGAAAAATGACATTATCCCCGTAAATAACAATGGTTTCAACATAGACAAGTCTAGACAGGCTAACATACAATTTTAACTGTTAGGAATGCGATTGATTTTGGTTAAAACTGTCATTGATTGCCTAAATTAATTCCTGATGGCGATATTTTTATTTTTTATTTAACATAAATAAACCTATAAGGTCAGCCATAAGTACAAAATCACACGGACGCGGAGGTAGAGTCGCATTATGTTTGTATACTGTTTATTTCGACGACCGACTTGGTGTAATGGTTAAGAAGTTGGCTACTACACCAGAGGTCGCGGGTTCGATCCCCGCACAGTACAAACATTTGTGTGCATGAACATGTCTGTTTGTACTGGTCTGGGTGTCTCCTATGTATAATAAGTATGTATTTACAAAATAAAATGTATTTAAGTATGTTTATCCGTTGTCTAGTATCCCATAACACAAGCTTTAATTAGCTTACTTTGGGGCTAGATGGCGCTGTGTGGAATAATGTCCAGGGATATTTATTATTACAGTCGCCTTCGATCACATGCAAGTCGTACAGGCCGAGGAGCGTGTAGATGAAACCGTTGAGGACGAATAGCGGCGGCTTCGTTGGGTACTCTTCGTTGTATTTATTTATATATTTATAGTAGAGTACATAGTATTTATGTCTTTTATTTTGTATATTTTTTTTACTTGCTTTTGTCTATTTGAATAAAGATATTTTGAGTGAAAAGGATTTAACACTAAAAGCAAAGCGCCTTGAATAATTTAAATAAGACAGAGATTGCTACTTCTTTCACTCTCCTCTTTATTAAATATGCAACAGAATGCAAATGTAACTGTAAGTGCACAAGGAAAATGTGGCAACTTTTTAATTTTGTAAAACTGTATCAAAAATTTGGCCACCATTGCTTTTCAGGTCCAATGAACATGTGTACAGATTCCCAGAAATATTTCAAAATGTTTCTTTTTCAAACAGAAACTTTTGGAATAATAAATTAAACCATTAGTAAAAAATCTTTTTCAAGAAATGGAAATAGGAATGCGGAAAAGTCTGTCGGATTGCTCACTTTGTTATCTACAATGATTAATGAAACTCTCATCAACACTGGAAAAGGTGCTATTTCATTCCTTACAATCCCGCTGTCGGAAAATGAAACCTCAAAAAGGTTTTCACATTTTTCTGCGCATCTGTGCAATTTTACCAACGGAAAATAGTTTTTATGTACTGATTTAAACCTGTGATCCATGCCTTTGCTGAAAACAGTTTTCTTCCTCATGCTAGTGCTCGTTTTGGTTCTCCAATGCAACAAAACGTTCGAAACGTTTTCAAAACGTTATTTTAAATAACGGTTCTAATACCTGCTATGAACAAAATATAGCACTTGAAATGTTGCGTACCTGTCTATCAACCCTTAACAACTTAGGTACGGCCTGGTAAAGAGAGGGTTATTTAGTCGTGGTATTCGATTATATTTCAATTGAGGAATATGTTCATAACGATATTGCCTCTCGCAAGGTGAATATTCAAACACATTTATCTAGTCTATAAATGGAAAAACTATCGATACTATCCATAAGTACTCTGGTTTTTATTTGTGTGGGAATTACACTAATTAAATGCCTGATAATTTGGCTGGTATTTCTGTAAATATTTTTTTAACATGCGGAAACGATGGTGGCGAATTACGGAATTGAGCCGTCGGGTAGGATTTTAAAAAACTAGACAATTAGGTTTAACTTATTTAATTAGATTAATTACAGTATAACTATGCTAATTTGATCCCGATTGATCTGGTCTTAAACTAACGTCCTGTAGCTTCCACGATTGAAGCTAAAAAGGCACCCGAAAACTGTCCTCAAGTTCCAATGTGAACTAAAACTGCTAACTATGCACTTTTGGTAGTATTGCCTAATCTTTACCACCTGCACTTGCACAACACACATACACTGGTGACGCATAGCAGTGACGTAGACGATGTTTGCTCTCGTAACAGGCGTATTGTTCTTAGCTACAGCCTCTTGTGAAGCATAACAATGCATTCTCGTGATGGTTTTCAATTATCCGATTATCAACTGTTGTTTTAGTTTGATAGTAGCATATTATTTTGCAATATTGTATTGCGAGTCTTACATTTTAAGCACAACACGATGTACAGAATGAACATCATCATCATTCATGCTTTATATTGTGATAATAATTATGCGTTATTTATTACAGTTAACTATAGTGATTACGTAGGTACAGTCAAAAGCACGATTATCTATACGTTTACATCAAAACATTAGCCATATATTTAAATACGAGATTTCGTTCAGACTCTTTGTCGTACTCGACTTGTATAAATATTTATGGCTAATATTTGGCGCAGTAATTTTTGAAGCCTTTGCAACGTACATATATTAATGCTTTTGACTGTACTTATTTTATAGACCTACCTTTAGTCACTACCATCTGCAGCAGGCCACTGATAAGCCTAACAAGACGACCCGGCCAAAACCAGTCAGTACAACACGTTGCCTATAAAAACTAAAAGGCGTTTGAACACGTTTACTTCGTATTGTTGCCGATGCAAATAGCTATTGTTTCAACTATTACTTATAGCCATAAATTAGATACATGTATATTTTTTCTGAATCGAAATAAAAAAAAAAGTAAAAATAATAAAATATATTATGTATTTTTTTTTATATTACCCGTCAAGATGACCTCACTCCACCTGATGGAAAGCGGTCGTGAGGTCCAGATATGAGGTTGACAAGCCCAGTCATTCAAACGAATCACTGGGCTGGCCATCCTCACCTTGAAGGCCTGCAGAAATGCCTTTTCACGCCCCGCTTGAAGAACCCGGGACTATACGAGGAAGGAAACACAATTTCAAATTTTAAGTTTTATTTAAACTTCACAATATAACTTTAGTTGTATTTCATATTACTAAGTCTAGTGAGCTAACTTATAATGATGTGATATCATTTTCGTAAACATGCATCTCTTTCGTCTCTGGGGTCTTCACTATGTCCCGCTGTGTTCTCTTGAATATGATATACAGGATTCTGAAATCAATGCATAAGGAACAGTTTCAATTAGAAATGTTATTTAAAAAAGTGTCTGAGACATCTACAACAAATGCATAGAACCTGAAACAGATTTAAGGTCGAGCGTATGATACTGATGAGTCGAGCGATATAATATTATATAGGTACATACATACACATAGGGATTTGACATTTTAACATATGTTGACTGGCATTTTGGCGCAATGGAGCGATCCCGCCTTTTTCGCCGGAGGTCATAGGTTCGATCCCTACCCATGACAAATATTCATTTGACAAAAAGTTGTGTTTGTGGTGTGGGAGTTATGACCTATTAATAAATGTATTTAGAATGATTAAAGTATGTTTATCAGTCTCTGACACCCATAGAACAAGCTCTGCTTAGTTTGGGGTTAGATGATCTTGGTGTAATTTGTCCAAGATATTTATCATTATTTATTTTATACAGGGTGACTAGGGATTCATTGGCATCTTTATAAAATAAAAACCTACTCATTATATACAGTACTTTACCAAAGTATGAGGCTATTTAATAAGTACAAAATTGCATATTTTTAACCTTATAAACATTGTGATTAACACTCTGCAATTATTTAGACTGCTTAAAAATATAACATTTTGTACTAAGTAACCTCATGTAATAGATACAAAACTGCATATTTTTAAACCTTATAAACATCATGTTTAATACTTGGCAATTGTTTATAAGGTTTAAAAATATGCAATTGTGTACCTATGAAATAGCCTCATACTTGGTGCAAGTACTGCATATCATGAGTAAGTTCTTAATTCAAAAGGATGCCAATGAATTCCAAGTCACCCTGTTTGAGTACTGGGGGCCTGCTGCTAAGCTGTCACTGGCGCTTATGTCATCTCCATACATTTGAACGATTACTATTGAAGAAATCGACGTGGCGTGTTGCTCTTGGCTAGGCCCCCAGCAATAGATTACGCAAGTCGCTACTGTTTTATTTTGTTTGCGCTAAGCCTATAAAGTAGCTGATGTCAAATTTCTTCTACCTAAGTACTCCTTAAAAAATTGAGAACTCCCATCATTCCTATCACCAAACAGTATGAAACGCCCATTTGCCGTGGTATAAAGATTCGCCAGCCTAGCCACTCCGTTACGGTGACTAGCTGTTTCCAGGGTGCGCCGCGGGGAGGCTCTTTTTAGGCCTCGCCTCACTAACTGTCCCGCGTGCCCGACCACCTGCTCGCGTAAGGACTTACTTGTCAGTAACCAGAGGGCTACCACAGTAGCCGCTTTCTGGGCGAGTCAGATTTAGCCCGTGTTCTTGCCGACACGAAAGAAAAAGAAGACCACACAGTGAATGTCAAAACATTCGAGATGCTTGGTTTTTCATACGAATGAAGGGACTTGCGTTATTTGTTTCGATCCTCCTTTCTTATGAATATACATAATAAACCAATATACAAATATGCGCCAGACATCACACTACTTGTCATGGTATAGAAGTGAGGATAAATATCTTCGTGTTCGAGGTACTAGCAGGGGCGTCTCCCAGCTCACCCAAAAAAATGTTCTTAAGTAGTGTGGTATATAGTCCCTAGCCGACTGCAATAAATCTAATAAACTTTCAGACTATCTTGTCATGCTTGATCCGTGGCAATCCGTAGAATGGGTGACAAAGACTTACACAGTTTTAGTAGAAGTACCTAACTAATTACACCGTTATTATCACTCCTCACACGAAACACACAAATATTCGGCACTTAAATGATGATCCTGGTTGAAAAGCAAACAAATTGAAGTTTTAATTCAAACATATAAATCATTTTAATATGTAGGTTTATTACTCTAGCAGACTAATTACAGCTACAATCGCAAATCAAAGGCTGTTGTTGTTAATCACCAATTTCCTTATTTGTATCTTTAAATTGTCTTAAAAACAGATTTTATCAATAACAACAATTATAAACAGGCAAAAATTACCTTTATAACTTAATTGTTTTTTTATCATTTTTGCAGATCAGGTATCTAAAGATCTCGTCTTGTACTGAATTGTGGACAATCAATCAAAACGTTACTTTCATACATGTTGATTATCAAGACTTACAAAAATGATAGATACTATGATTATGGCATTCTCAATAAGTGATGTAGTAACTATTTAAACCTCTGCTCAATATTGTATTCTTTTTTCTACTCTCATTGACTGTACTCTGAATTTATTTGTTGTAAAACAAACAAAGTTCAAAAGAGTAACTATCGAATTTCTTGCCGTAGTCTTCTCGCTAAGAAGCAAAGTCCGAACCGGTGGTAGATTCACATTATGTATATTCACGATATGTACTATTATTGTACTATTTTATTTACGTTTATTATTATTATTTCTATATACTTTTTTTTTGACATGTCATAAGTGCTTTGTACAAGCTTAAATGAATAAATATTTTTTTTCTTTACTTTTAATTTAGCTAAATATAAAGCTAGTTTCTTTCTGTTGACTTTAATTTCAAGGTCAACATCAGAATCAGTCAAACTGTGAATATTTTTGTATTAAAACTTTAAAGCTGTAGTCGATTGAAAAACTCAAATTTTCACTCAGGTACATAGTTACAAGTACTTCATCACTTTTGAGTATGCTATATCGTTTACCCTTTATAATCAGCCCCCTAACTATGAGTTTAAGCCGCTGATAGTTGCTCGCGATTATCGTAAAGTTTTTGGCCTTTAGAGAATTGTACCTAATGTATCCCTACCACCAGTTTACCTCAGGTAAGCTGCGATAGTCAAGTACAACCACTTGAATGCTATTTTTACTGTGTTACAAGTACCTACGAAGTATACCTTTTCCGGTAGATTAGATAAAAGTCATAAAAAGTACGAATTAAAGATCCTCCATTCTTGACAAACAAGAAAGAATGATTTTAAAGCATTAGCTATTCTTATTTCATTGTATTATTATGGAAATCATGATTTATTTATAAATATTGTATTATATTAAACGTTTGACGATATGTAGGTATGCTTCTGAGTTTGCCATACAACACGACCCTCTGACTACTGAATTTGGGAATATTATTTAGCGTATGACGTATGGTTTGTGTCTTCTTCATTATTAACAGCCATAACAGAGTCCAGATATAATAATAGTCCTCTATAAAACGCGACAGTGGCTTTGAACCTTTTGCATTAAATGAATTGAATCTGAACTATCAAACAAAAAGTCATCAGGCCAAAATTATATAAATAAAATGTATATATAAATATGCGCCAGACACACACCACACACCTCTTGTAATGGTCTCGAAGTAGGAATATATCCCTGTGTTACGAGGTGCCACACAAGGAAATAAGCCAGGGGCGTCTCCCAGCACACCCAGACCCGAGTCATTTCAGAAAATATCGTTTCCTGAATTGACCCGACTGGGAATCGAACCCGGGACACTACGGAAATCGAGGCGATATCCATGCCGCGTCTTCCAGAATGTTTTTTTCCGTCATCTTTCCTACAAATAAATTTGACTGGCCTGTTAGTGCAATGGTAGCGATCCCGCCTTTACCGTCAAAGGTTGTTAGGCGCGGCGCTCACCGGTAAAGACGCCTGCGCCCGCGCCTCCATTTCACCTCGACTCGACCGTTGATCGTGTGAGAGACGAGCCTAACGATCCCCTCCCTGGACAAACATTCGTGCGAACATTTGTATCTTGTGTCTGGTTGTTTTTATTTATTTATTCTTCATTGCACAAAATAAATGATACAATTGGCGGACTTAATGCCAAAGGGCATTCTCTACCAGTCAACCACACGATTAAACAGATAAATTAAACACGGTGCACGAGATTAAACTAAATAAATTACTTTTGAAAACAACAACATATGCTAATTATTATAAAATAACAAAACAATAATTTTTATCTTTTTTAAATAGGTATTTTCAGAAATATTCAAGTTTTACAATCGCCGATTGCAGCGCCACCATGATGTCTATTTTCTGTATTCTATGATGATGGCGGGTCGCACAACCCGCTATGTCACTGTCACATTGCTGTCAATGGTCACTTTTTGGCTAGAGCGCTTGGCTGTGACGGACGTTCACTCGGCTAAGGGATTTGTGATCTAGGAATTTTTGTATTCTAGTTCTTGTTATTTAGGGTTTCGTTGTTGTAATCTGTAGCAGTTATATTTTTCATTAATAATTCGTTATCGTTACTAGTTAATTTGTGCTACCTTTTTATTTTTAATCTATAACACCTATGATCTATAAGACAAGTTTATTAGTCTCTGACACCCATAGCATATGATCGTGATCGTGATCTTGGATCACGGTATCCCAGATATATCATTATTTATACTCGTATATGTAGAAGTTTAGGTTATTAATTTAATGGAAGTTTATTTGAAGACACGATTGGTGGAGTGCGTACAGCTTGGCTTTCTCGCCTTAACTTGCGTGGTGTCCCGGGTCCAGACCGATCTATCGTCCACGCCGGCGTGGACGCGCGCCGCGACCCCAGTCATATTTAGATTCGCGTAACCGGCACGTGCCGGGTCGCTTCTCTCCTCAAACCTACGTCCGTTTGCCATCTCCTAGTAACGCTCTAAGCCGAGGTTTGCGTCCCCCTTGGGGCGCCCTTCCCTTAGGCACGTTACTTAAATATTAGGGTTGAGAGCCTTCCGCTCACCCACTTGTCCGGTGAAATTGTGAAAGCCATCAGCGGCTAACAATGCATGCCACGTAGAAAAAAAAGGTGTCCCGTATTTATTCCCGGTTAGGTCAATTAAGGAAACTGCTTCTGGCTTAAATTCTCTGGTACCTCGTAACACAAGAATATTGATCTTTACTTCGAGTTATGACAATAGATGTGTTGTTTGGTGCATATTTTTTTATTTTACTATTTAGGTACTTACATAAATACAAGGTAATCCGGCACAGTCATCACCGCTCCAAGGAGGTACACGGTGCCAGGGAATGATTCCAAAGTTAGGATTAGCACCCTGTTGTACGTCGGGATGTAGATTGCCGGAACTACGGAGTCAATGAAGCCGATGAGAGAGCACATTTTACCTGAAAAAAAAACACAACGTCAACATCGATTCATCAGTCAATGTAGGTGGTATAGTTCGCGTCAAACTTCTACTGTTCCACTCTGAAGTTTTTTCTACACAATGATAGAAACTAGAAAAATTCGACCTGATCCTAGGGACTCCAGCGGGATACGAACACGCGACCTTCCACAATCCGGGTGGCTGCTCTTCCAACTGAGCTACCGAGGCCGTTATCAGACCTGGCGAATTTATCTAGTGTATTTTACTTTGTAAGCCAATGTTTTTTACAACAATGTTAGAGGCAAGCGCCTGTAACACCCGAAAGAAATATTTTCGCAAATAGATAAATGACTTTCGATTTAGATGAAACTAGCTATAGGATAAGTGTTTTTAGGCATTTAACAATGCACTATTTCCTACACAAAGATAGAAACTAGAAAAAATCAACCTGATCCTAGGGACTCAAGCGGGATCTCTAGGATCAGGTCGAATTTTTCTGAAATGTCTCTAGTCGAAAATAGTGCACTGTTAAATGTTAAAAAAAAAAAAATTAACTTACTCTGAAGTTGTTTGCGCATGTGCAGCACCTAATTTACTATGAAGAAAATCGGAATCCAGGCCTCGCGGCAACTTCAAAGTGGACAAGAAATTTGACGCGAACTATAAGTACCTACATTGACTTGAGATTGAAAACTAATAATATTACGAGACAATTACGAGGCGAGTGATATGACTGTGAGATTGCCTAAAACCTACAACAAGTTCTTTCCTGACATCGATATATTTACCACATCTAAAGCTGTATTTAAAGCTGCAGTTCATACATCGAAGTCTACTAAGTAATTTAGTCATCATATCATATTATAATCCATTAATTTCTACTACTATCACTACTCATTTCGAGCATCCATGTAAACCAACCACGCACGACAATACGCATACACACATTACACACAACCACACACATTACACACAACCACACCCTTCACTCACACTGCACGATAACTTGCGATATTCAATTCAATTTGTGTCTCTCATTTGTAATTCGATAAATTACCTACGTACTATTGTTAATATTTTAGGTAACAAAGTATGTTTCTTTAATTGGCTTATATTCAAGTGATGTTATTGTCTATTTCGTTGTTTAAACGCTGTTGAAACATTGTTGAATTCAAATAAATTAATTAATTAATTACAAGCATTCTGTGCAATAAACGCAACGCTATTTGTACAATAAGCGGATGTGGTGCGAAAAAATGATTACATCAATATCCAAAAACCACGAGTAGGATCGACCTTGAAGTAAATGTTTTGTTTACCATACAAAAAACGCATGACTTTTGACATATAAACTCTGACCGTATAGTAATAATTGGTGTTTATATTTTATTAATAACTGACTTAGTGGAAACAGGCTTTTAAATGTGTTTTTGTATGTAAAACCCTGCGTTTAATGTTTTTGACGACACGATTGGCGTAGTGCGCTGTAGCACGGTTTCTCGCCTCGATTTCCTTAGTGTCCCGGGTTCGATTCCCGGTCGGGTCAATTCAGGAAACGATCTTTTCTGAATTGACTCGGGTCTGGGTGTGCTGGGAGACGCCCCTGGCTTATTTCCTTGTGTGGTACCTCGTGACACAGGGATATTGATCCCTACTTCGAGACCATTACAAGAGGTGTGTTGTCTGGCGCATATTTATTTATTTATTTATTTATTTAATGTTGTAAATAGTGCGTTTAATCGTTAGTCATTAAGTTTTTTTACTCTATGTATTGGTTTACAAATAAATCATGAGTACAAGGATAGGATGTCTAATCAAATCGAAACCAATGCAATATTTTATGTCCATCATCAAAATGTGATTCACAGTTGCAGCAATGCCTTTTAATTTTACCATATTTTACACAAATTTCCTTTTTTCGATTTTTTTAATTTTTTCATTAACTTTGTGGTTTAAAGTTTTAATGTTTAAATGCATTGTATCGGTTTTAGGAGCAGAATAGTAAAATAAGAATTTATCTTACTTACCAACTTTATCCTGATCGACGACTTTGGTTCCTAGAGATCTGATCGCTGTAATTCCAGAATTGCCAAATATGTCCAACATTGGTCCAGCGAAGAACCAATTTCTGGTTGGTGCCAACCCGTACAGTGTAGAAGACAGGACCTTACTGGTGGTAGCTATTAAACCTAACACTGAATCGTGGAACTTCAACCATTTACTGAACACTGCAATCGCTATTGAGGTACCTGAAAAATATTAAGTTATTTAAAGAAAGAGAACTTGATTTTATTTGATCCGCACCCGCACACCAACATTAATATCTCTAATATGGGTGATACCATATATTTATGTATATCACTCTTACTTGGATAAGAGTAATTTAATAGTCCAAGAAATATGAAAGGCATTAAGTATTAATTTTAAAAAACAAATTTGTAGCGACGCATTGTAAATTTGGCGACAGGAATCTCAATTCTTCTTAACAATTACAAAACCAATTGAAATAATTTGATTGCCAGATTTATGATTAAATAAATGTACATTATTTCGCCATTGCCTAGGTTATGGAAAATTTTCATAACACAAAAACAAATTACAACACCTTTTCCTAAACGAAAATTTTAATTTTACAGCCAATCTCCATTATTTCACCATATCTTTGAGTCTAAACTTACTCGTTGTTATGCCTATCAGGATATTCATAATTACTTACAGTATTTGTTTGATATGAAAAAAAAACTGTTTAGCCGCATACGACCTCGTAATAATTCAAGTGTTTGCAGGTGGAGAAGCGCGGTGATTTCATGTGTAGCAATGCCTCACCTTTAAGCAAAGAATGTGAATAAACTCACCAGCAATGCCTACAAGTAGCGAATACGTTGTAAACAAACTCAAGTCCACCAAATCCATACTGTATCTATTTAACGTATATAAATACAAAACCGAGCCTTCGCCTGTAAAAAAGGAAATCCATGCCATAAACTTATAGATGATGATATATGTATAATAATAACACATAATCGTACATAGTGTTTCTTACTATAAATCGCTTAGCTGCTCACTAATCGCTGCTTTATTGTAACTACTTTATTTGAAAAGTTAAAAATCATGAAAATAGTTGGTTTCATAGTTTGTGCTTAGATAGAAAACCAGTGGTCCATTGTTTTGTTAAGGACCATTGATGTGATAATAATATATGACATGGGAGAGGGAACGGATTAAAATTGAAACCAATAAAATTTTATCCACTTTAAAACGCATTTTTGACTTGATAAAGCTTGGATTGGAATTTGGTGTTGATCAGCATAATATTTTGATTATGAATTCAAAGATCATTTTCAAAGTATTCCTAATTGGTGACCTTTGTCGATCTCTTAGTTGATCGACTCATAATAAAGTTTATTAATAACAATAAACTGGAATTTAGCATATCAATATTCTCACCTGCGGCAGGCCCCATTATGATAATATGAGCCCAAATAACCAAAAGGATTTGAACCAACTGACGTCCACGGCTGGTAAAAAGAATTGAAATGGTTTCCCAGACATTAATCGGATGGAAAAACTGACCCAATTTGTACCAGAAACTGCCTTCGATTTTCACACTTCTAACATCGTGAATTCTGAATAAAGTATGAATGAATCCAATGACGTAAAAACAGAGCGAAATTCCAAAAACTCCATAATAGCCAACTACATTGGTCAACACTCCACTGATCGACGTTCCCATAGGAATTCCCATGGTCACTATAACTGCTACCACTCCAATCCTGAATGTCCGTGCTTCTGGTGCTGTGACATCAGCGATGTAACTATAGGAACCCATCAATGCTACTGGTAATCCTCCAGTGAACGTTGATGAAAGCGCTTCAATCAAACCCATAGCCCATAGAGGCCATTCCAGGAAATAGTAAGTGCCTACTATCAACCCTACTAGTGATAAGAACTCTCCAATCAAAGGTATTAGCAGTAACGCTTTCCTGTTTCCGGTTTTGTCACTCCAAGCTCCAATGAATAATATAAACAATGCAGGTACTCCTTGTTGAATGGGATCCTTCCAGGATGACATTCCTGCGACTAATAATGATGCTTGAGTAACAGCTTCTAAGGTGATATTGTCATCGAAGTTGGCATCAACAACTTTTAAGCATATTTCTTCGGTGTAATTTAAATCTACGCGACAAGCTTTTTCTATGTTTAGTTTTGAGACTGCAATGGAAGAAATCATGCTTGGTATTATGTAGAATAATAAATAAGGTTCCACGGTGAAAAAAGCCAGAAAAGATTTGAACATTCTTGCCAAATTGAATGGTTCCTTTTGAGTTTTGTCATTTTCAATGCCATTGTTTCCGTTCCTTTTATCTGCACTGCTTTGAGTATCACTTTCCGATTTTCCATTCATGATTATTTCACTTTAGCAAACACAAGGATGTACATTTGTTGATCAACACTGAAGGCGACTGAGATGATTCGCTCATCGTTATTTTCTGGTCGGGTGTAGATTAAAAACTTGTTTCCTCCAATTATGCGTCGGCAAGAAGTGGCTTCTAAGCATATCCTTGAAGAAATAACAGCAAAGTTCAACCGCAAGCCTAACTCATTTGTTTTTTATTATCTTAATAGAGACTACATCAATCTTCAAGGTGGAAAGTACACTGAGATGTGATATTTAATATGTATGTATGTAAATGCCACAAAGGGGAAGACGTTTTAACGAAATGTGGTAAAACTGGTTTTAAGGTACTAAAATGACATGAAAAATCAATCATACTATAAGGCAATACCTGAAATGAGATTGTGGTCAAATCCGTTAAAAATATATTTTTTTTAAATTCTTTAGATTATTTTTTAATTTATACTCGTATTTTCTTTTAATGAGCAAAAAGCTAAAATTGGTTTTGCTAACGTGCTGCTGAAGTTAATCAGCAGCCTTGAACTCGTAAAGGGGGTTGAGTAACTTTGTATGGACCCATGGAGTATTTTTTCTATTAGCGGCCAGCAATAATTTTACCACTGTTTTATAGAACCCTAAGAAAGAAACATATCTGAGTGGTCAGAATTGTTCTTAGTGATATCGGAGCCGAGATATGATTTCTTAAAGTAATATTTTTTGCCTTAGTTTCACTAAAATAATGGTTCGGAAATGTTACTTTATTGAGCTAATCTCACCTAACATCTGTTAAAAAGGATGCAGAAATAGGAGATGAAGGTCTTCTTTTCAAGATGTACCTGTTGAGTATAATTTTTATACAAAGTACATCCAGCAATACTTCAAGTTAGATATCCATAGTTTGAATGTTGTTTACATGTATATGTATAGCGGTAAATGTTAAGTATTTGACATTAGGAAGTGGAACATACGCTATCACGAAAAACGACCTTAAATCAAAAAGACATTTTCTAATAGTCAATATGTATATTAGAGGTATTGGTTCTTATCCGTCGACATTACAGACATTACATGGTAAAAACACCTGAAAGTCTTTTTACCCACAATACATGAACAATAATGGCCTAATATTGCACCTGGCTATTGAAAACTAGCCTTCTCAAATCCTAATTGCGTCGCATGTTTAAAGGGATTAAAAATAATGCCACTTTTTTACTTCTTCCTTGGCTTGGCATGTATCATGTTTAATGGAGTAGTTAGTTAAAAATACAATACCTAATATCTCAGCTCCGATATACTTTAGCTATATGTGCTAAATATAAAGATTGTTCCCCTCAATATGTTCTTTCATTATAATAAGGTTTGGTGAGTGGCCGCGAAATTTCAAAAATGACGCCAATGTTACCCATACTCCTTTTGTAAAAAGATGTCTAACTTGGACACTTATTCTTCACAAATCTGTGTATGACGGTTGACTTTGTGTCGCCCACCGCCCGCATCGAACCGGATGCACTTGACTTTCAATTAACTAACCCTTTACAAGCCAAATCAGCGGAAATGATGTATGCTTACCAGATGAAATAACAATAGCATTTATAAAGTTTATTGCAGATTTTTCAATTCTGCTCAAGAAAAATATATCTTTCACTACCTAGCTCAGAGTTAAATTGAAATAAATGACGCCAGCGTAATACTACTTCGAGTGTCAAAAAAATTGCACCAACAAGCCAGTCATAACCATTTGAAGTAGGTACAGGTTGATTGCAGAAGTGATAAATTTTAGGCGAAGTTCGAACATTTTACATCTGAAATAGGGTTCTGCTGACGGTTAACGACGTCAGTTAACGAAGTTTCAAAATCTGGGTTAAGTCAACATCTTAACAAGCTAGTTATCAAGTTCGCTCCGGCTCGCTAATCGTCGCTGACAAAGACATATCGGCTTTTAGACGTTTACAAACTGCGATACAAAATCACCCGGTATAACGATTTATACCGGGTGATTTTGTACGTTAGGAAAATGATATCACTCAGTAGGCAACCTTACAACTATCTACGTAAAAACTAGAATTTATTGAACAAGATATTATGAAGAAAACGTGTAAAGAGACAATGCAAAATAATTGAATTTAAACTAATCAAAAAATAACCAACAATACAAAGATATAAAAAGATAATTTAAAATGATTTTAAAACAATGTTAATCTAACTCACCGGTTTGAACGTCGCGTCGATCCCATCAAGAAGACGATGAAAACAAAATCAATAGTAAAAAACTGGCCGTGGTGTATAGTTATTAAAAAGTTTAGCTATGTTAATGCTTTGAACTATTGTAGCGGTGATGGCTGATGGGTGCCTGCCGTGACCGAGAACTTTTCGCAAACCAGTTCCTTTCTTATACAATTATACCAAATTCATCAACATTATTCTTTATAGGTGAATTAACTTGTAGCAAAACATGTTATTCAAACTAATAATGCTTTTGTAATTTTTTTATACTACTTCGGTGAGCATTAACCGCCTGATGATAAGCGGTTACCGCAGCTTATGAACGCATGCATGCAACACAGGCAAAACTCGCACGTTGTCGACCCAGCAAAAGCCTTTTCAGACCCCTCTTGAAGAAGTTCATACTATAGCTCATTGGGAAAACCTCAACAAGGAGCTCCTTCCACAATTGAAATGCGTCCTGTCATATTTTAATGTCTCAAAATCTTGTTTACGGCACCGTGTCACTTCGCCAAACCGCTGTCTCTCAACACTCAACACCTTTTCTCTCTGGAACGCATGGTGCTTTAAATTTGAAATTGATATCAAATTCTTAAAATCTATCTGGGGCCGTAAAAAACAATGTTTAATCATGTTAATGCAAAAGATGCTCCCCTTTTTGCCGCTTATTCTAACACAAAATAATAAAATCTTTTAAAATACTTTCATCGACCCAGAATCTTAAAATTCGGCAAGGAAGTTTGTCATCCTATTCCAATATGATATTATTATCTATACTAATATTAAAAAGAGGATAGCTTTGTTTGTTTGTACTGAATAGGCTCCAAAATTACTGGCCCTAATTTAAAAATTCTTTCACCATTAAACATATACATACATACCATCACGACTTTATCCCAAACGGGGTCAGAGGTAAGTGACTGTTGCCGTCATGGCGAACGGAACACGCAGAAGCCCACTTTTCACCAATGGTATTAGAACCCAACGTGGTAGGTGGTGAGCCTTCCGCCGCTATCCGCGTTGATTTGGTTTTTCATCGATGTTTTCTATCACCGCGGGTTAGTCGGAAATTAAACAATGAGCGCAGAGATTTTGGTTCTGGCCAGATTTGCACTCGGGCACACGATCCACGATCCGAGTTCGAGTGCTAAAGCACTATATCACGACGCTCTCCAATATAAAGCTACATTTTCAGGGAGTGACATAGGTTATATTTTTAAGGCTATATTTTGGCGGGAAAGACAGTCCAGTCCACGCAGGCAAAGCCGCTAACGGACAGCTAGCTTAGTTATAAGATACATTATATTAATTTTTCACAAAGCAAAAAGTATGGTAAAGTTCTTATAATATGATTAAAGCCCCAGCCATGATGTATTGATTACTTCCGCCTACAATATTGTACAATTTACAATAAAATAATTAAAGTGATTGCTGCATTCCGTGAAACGATTTCTTAATCACAACACTCATGATGACATATTACCCCGACCCACTTATGATAGTCCTGTAAAGAAAAAAAGTAAATTAAGGACCTTTACATGTCCCACTGTACGTAAAGACCTCTATCATTAAAATCAAGTCATTGTTACACCTCATTGGTATTGGCTTAATCAACACGCTTGCCAAATGCAGGTTGGTGAACACAAACCCGGGCTATGTCCCGAAAACTTCTTAACTTTGCCAGACCTGGGATTCGAAACCGGGACCACTGAATTATGGGCCGAGCTCGGTGGCTCGGAATAATAGTATTCCAAGCCACTGTTACAAGTACCTATAACACAGATTACTTAATAGTTACTAACGTAACGAATATTCACTACATAGAAATTTAACATTAATGTCAATTTTAAATGCGTGCTGTCATGTAACAGGCATATATTGCCAGGGCTACTTCTTTCGCTACAGATGTCAGTAGTCAGTAGCTACAGGTACGTCATCGCGTCCAGTTCTACCACAAGATTCGCGTACAAATGCTTTACGCAGCTGTTGACAACCAACTGCCAAATGAATCTTGGGAGACCCGGCGGCTGGTAGGTATTTATCGCGCGCAAGTACATGGAGTGACAGGCCTGCCTATAAAACAATGTTACTTTGAGAAATTGAACGTTGAAATTACTTCAGTATCCCGCGGCACTGAAAACAGGCTCCTTTACTTAGCCTGAATAACTGAATAGACAATATTTTTATGTGAAATTTAAAAAAAACTATAAGGCAGTTTAAATTCTATTTTCAAAGGAGATGTCCCATATCTGGCCAAGTCTATGTACACCTATTTATAAAATTAAGAACAATCTACTGATTCCAGTAAAAATACAAACAATAAGAATGATTACTTCAATATCTGGTTCTTTAATAAAAATCATTCAGTATTAAAGTAGATACTATTTCAGTATGGCAATTCACTTGTCAATAGACATTCAGAGCGAACTGTCACTTGTGTTGTGTTTGTACTTATTTTGGGTTTCGATTTTGAAATTAGCATTACCTACTATTTGTCTTAGCTTTTGTTTTGAGAACTTAGAATTTCTAATGCTATTCAGGCCACAATAACCACAAAAGTTGTTTGTAAAAACTGGTGTAAGTGAAAATAACCTCCATGTTGTCTTGTCAAATTGACACCGCGTAATCTGTGTTGACATATGACCGCCATGATGTTTTTCGTTGTGTGTTGCAGTTCTATTAATGGAATCTTGTTTGAACCAAGTAAATATGCCTTTTTAAGAAAATTTTATATTTAGAAACTATACCACGCATTTTTTCTATTTCTTGGTATGGTGTACATAGACCTGGCCAAGACTCCATACATTTTGGGACATCTCCTTTCGCAATCAGAAAAGGGACACCGACCAATCAAAATGAAATAGAGGGCCGTTTTGAAAGTACGCCATAACGGATACCACAGAATGATATTGTATTATGGGACTATCAGGCACTTAAAATATATCTACTTACATGAAATTTTCTAAACAAATACTAGATTAAATAATAAATGTAAATAACATAAAAAAAGTCCTTGGTGGAGATCGAACCCAATACCAACGAAGCTACACAGCGGCATCGGGCCAAACACACATATTGTCACATTTATATTTGTTCTGAGTGAGGATGAAACACACAACTATTGGCTATAAATAATTAAATATAATTATACACCAGACAACACACCACTAGTCATGTGTAACGAGGTACCAGACAAGGAATTTTGCGTCTCTCAGCACACCCAGACCCAATTCAATTCAGAAAACCTTGTCAAGAAACGAGATTTTCTGAGTTGACTCTTCCGGGATTTAATCCCAGGACACCACACAAATCAAGGCGAGAAATTGTGCTATAGCGCACTATGCCAATCGTGTCGTATCGTGCAGTCGCACGACAAAAATATAAAAAAAAATTTTTCTTCATAATGCCCCAACAAGCCATAAGTAAATTCCTTTGATTTTCAATATAATATAAACGGCTGTACTTGTATCTTTTATGTTATTCTCACAAATATTGTCATTTATGTTTTTTTTGGAAAAAGCTTCGCTTAGTGTTACACGCGTGGCATATTTACTCAAATTTACTTCCTAAGTAAATACAGATTATAAATATCTGATCAGAGTTAACCCAGCTCGTAAAATTACATAGTAAACAAACCATGCGATCACTATCTAATCATGTAACCCTTTCCTGCCGGAGGAGAGAGCACATACATAATTCATCAGCCACTCTTATTGGCACTATTGGCAGGAACCTGAATATTAATCGAAACACTTGCAACCGCTGTCAACGTTCCTGTTAAACAAAATGGTTTTACATGACTAGGTAGATTTAGAAGTGAAGAAATAAAATAAATATCTGGGGCAATTTAACACCAACACCATCAAGAGATTTCCTCTCTCTGCAAACTGTATTGTATATCTGTGCGTGGATAAGCCAAACCTTTTCTTTTGACGACACGGTTGGCGTAGTGCGCTGTGGCACAGTTTCTCGCCTCGATTTCCGTAGTGTCCCGGGTTCGAGTCCCGGTCGGGTCAATTCAGGAAACGATATTTTCTGAATTGACTTGGGTCTGGGTGTGCTTTGAGACGCCCCTGGCTTATTTCCTTGTGTGGTACCTCGTAACAAAGGGATATTCCCTACTTCGAGACCATTACAAGAGGTGTGTTGTCTGGCTCATAATTATTTATTTTAAACCTAAACAAATCTTTGTTCTTCTAATAACAAATTATTGTTTAATTGTTTCTTTGTATAAGTTACGAGTAATATTCATCTTTAGCACTTATCTAAAGTGTTTATGTAATCATTGTAAATTCGGGACCATGTTATCTCATTAACTCAATGTACTATGTATTTGTTTTCATTTATTTTGTAATTTCCAAAAACGAGGGTTGCCTGGAAGAGATCCCTTCTTAGCGATGAGGCCGCATTGTACTAGACTAAGTTTTTAGTGCTTTTGTAATTGTTATCTTCTTAGTTGTAAAATATAGTATATTTATCTTATGTTATCGTCTGACCCCAAACTAAGCAGAGCTTGTACTATGGGTGTCAAAGACTGATAAACACACCCAAAAACTTGTATTTCCAAATTGATAGTTGAATAGATAATAACACAACAAACACAAATTTCCGTCACATAAATGTTTGTCATGGGTAGGGATCGAACCCACGACCCTCGGTGCTAAAGGTAGGATCGCTGCCATTGCCCCAACAGGCCTGTCAACTCCCAAAATCGCGAATCAACAGTCAAAGTCAAGCATTTCGTACAAGAAGCTAGCTGCGCTGCCTCTTTGATAATGTTTAACACTCAATACAACTAAAATGAAAACGTGTCAAAACTAACTACTTAATACAATATATTGTTTTTAATATATTTAATCATGAATATTCAGTGATCGAAGTGTAGTCAATCATCTCTTCTCATGTTTGACGTACGTCTTTAAATGATTGAGATATAACTAATAGTGTTGACGTCGACAGTTAGTTTCTAATTCCAGTAAAAAAGCACAGGGCGTGAAAAGGAAAGAAAGAAAGAAAAATTCTTTATTGACCCATGCATACAACAATTTCAACACAAACGGTACAATAATATTTAGAACAAAACGCAGATTAAAAATTTAACAACGAAATAGTTGGCCAAGCAGGACCCTGCCTCAGCATAAGCCACTGCCGTGCAACAAAGGAAAGACATATTTGCAGGCCCTTGCGGTGAGGTCGATCAGCCCAGTAGATGATTTGCATTTCAGTCTTTCTGGACCTCATTGCTGCTTTCCATCAGGTGGAGTGAGGTCATCTGTGACCCACAATCAGTGCATAACCAACCTATAAAAATATCTACAATTTTCTTTGAACAATTAAAGCTTAGCTGAATAAACAAAATACAAAAAAACCCAAAGAAAACCTTGTACGTGTTCAATTAGAACTCATCGCTGAGCCACAGAGTGCTCTCATCCTTGATGTTCGAGGGTTGCCGCGTCGATGATCACCCTCAACAACAACCGGCCAAGTACGCGTCAACCACGTACTGAGCCGGGTTCTGTAATTACCTATCATATTTCGATTTTTCTACTACGTCGGTGACAAATAAGCACGCGGGCTGCCGCAGCCTGTGGACGTGCGCAACACCTGGGATATCACTCGCGTTGCCGACTTTTGAAGTACTCCATGCTATAGCTCATTGGAAAAACCTAGGCAGAGAGCTCTTTCCACAATAAGAGCGTCCTGGTAAAAAAGCATGTCTAACACTGAACTGGAAAAAAAACTGAAATCTGAATAGACATCTTACACCAAAACTATCTGACTCCAACTAAGTATAGCTTTTGATACTGTGCGTGACAACAACTGGTCAACATAATAAGTTATACCCATGTACAAAATGGTTGGGTGCAAAATAATTTAATTTTTTATCTATTTATTTATTCCAGAAAAACATTCTTAATATCTAATTACATAAAAGCTGCCAAACAATGATGTTTGTCCTAGGTCGGGATCTTACCTACTTTTTGGGCTCTACTTATCAACTTAGGCAGGATCTCAGCCTGGCGCCTACAAGCCAAAATATTTCTGATAAGCTTGTGAAGCCCATCTAGCTGTGTTTTTATCCTTTTTAACTTCGATATAATAGTTTTGCCATCCCGTCATTTTCACATAGATCCAAAAACAACCGTTTAAAGTAAAGTAAAGTAAAAAATATCTTTATTCAAATAGACTTATAGAAAGTACTTATGACAAGTCATATACGAGTTACAAAAAAAAATTAAAGAAAAAATATTCTACTAAAATAAACTTACATAAAATAATACTATGATAGTAAATATAATAATTAAACATAATGTGACTCTACCACCGGTTCGGAGGTTGTTTCCGATCGAGAAGACTCCGGCAAGAAACTCGATGGTTACTCTTTTCAATCTTGTTTTTTAACACAAAAATTGAATTGACAGAGTAAAGTCATAAGAAAAAAGTGTGCAGAGGAGCAGATTATACCTAAGATGACCACAAATTCTTATCATTTAAGAAATCCTCAACACTATAATAACCTCGCTTCATTAACTTAGCTTTAATTTGTGACTTAAACTGGTGAAGAGGCAGTTCAACAAGAGTTTGCGGAATCTTATGAAAATGTTTAACACATTGACCAACAAATGATTTTCCTACCTTATGCCGCGTGGTCTAAGGTTGTAAATGGAGCGGATGGCTCTTTTTTGAAGAATAAATATGGTGTTGAGATCCGCTGCCGAGCCCCACAACTGTATACCATACGACATAACACTGTGAAAATAACTGAAGTACACTAATCTTGCTGTTGCGTTAGCAGTCAGGAGCCTTATTTTTCTAACAGCATAAGCTGCCAAACTAAGTCTTCCTGCCAGAGTAGAAATAATTATGTTACCTATTGAAACGCAAAAGGTTTTTTGCCATAAACTACATACTGTTAATGGCCATAATAGTCATTTGCCATAAGCCTTTATAGCATAACTTCGTATAGCATAAATGCATGCGTGCAAGCAAAGCAGCATAATAGTAAATAGCGAGTTTTCTGGCGCTTCGCCGACCGCTGTCTCGGCACACTCGCTTCGCTCGCTCGGGCGTTGTTAAGTAGCAGTTCTAACCTTACCTAACCAAGGAACGATATAACCGATTTTTTTTTCTGTCAGAGGCTATAGTAAAAATATAACGAACAGGCTTTTTGGGGTTAAAAATACTTCATAACTTATATCGAAATAAATTTCAAAAAATGCTGAAAAAACTATACTTTTTAACGAATGTACTGTTTTAGTTATACTTGTACTTTATAAAACTATGCCTTCAATGAGTTATGCTTTGTAAGAGTATGTCAAACAAAATTATGAATAATAATATTATGCGTTATATGGTATGCTTAATAAAAATTATAACAAACAATAATATGGATTTTGATAATTTTTTATGATTATGCCTTTCAACAATTCTGCGTTAATATGTTTATGCGTAATGAATAATTTGCTCAAATCCATTAGTTATGCTTTTTGAGTTGTTTGCCAAATGACGTGTCAATTGAAATGATGGCAATAAACGTTATGAGTTTCAAAGTGCACCAAAACAACTATTTAGCTAGCTGGGAGACACTTGAGTCTAGTAAAAATAGCATTTTCAAGCTTAATATTTTGCAATAAAATCCCTTCAATGAAAATGTATCTTAAAACCACCATTATTACACAATTAACGAGTAGCAGAGGAAGCTTAAAATAAAGATGCCTTAAATATAATTTTTAATATTTTTTGTTTTAATTTATTTGACCACTTTGTCAGCATATTTCATATGTGTACTGGTGCTACATTACAATAATCCTGAATCAAAAGTCGCTAAGCAAACAAACGGACAGAGATTAGGTCCTTGATTACGGAACCTCAAAAATGCGAAGGTCTCTGAGACAGGGCTTCGTCAAGAGCGCCAAGTTCTCAAGTGGACTCTACAGGGTTTTGATGAGCTGTGGCGACTTCGCTGCCCCTATCTGTAGAAGTGTAACGCAGATCTATAGCGTTCTTTATTAGTGTTATCTCGCCTTCACTGTATTTGCCGCCATCTTTACACTTTATTTGTTAGAGCACATACGTGCACATCTTCTTGGCAGACGTCTTGGCTGTCGATGGACAGGGTTGCGGCTCGCAGACGACCTTCGCTTCTAGAGCAGCCGCGCATCGCGAGATACATTTGGTACATCATGCTCAAACAACAACAAACAAATACAGCCTTATACGTCCCACTGCTGGGCACAGGCCTCACCTCAACTATGAGGTGGTACGAGCCATACTCCAACACGCAGGCTCAGTGTGGATTGTTGGAGAGGTGAATGTAAGGCCAGTGATAAACCTTACCGTCAGATGTTTAACGTGCCTTCCGAAGCACGGAGATGCCCGAAAAACACATCACTAAATTTCGGTCGGGATGCTCACCCATCCATAACCCGACCTGACTGGCGTTGCTTAACATCGGATCGTTGCCGATCAGCTGCCGTCACTTAGCCACGGGCACCTCATCATGCTCACTACTATAATATCCAAAACGGGGTAGTGAAAGCCTAGTTGCAAGTTGACTTCCATTGCCCTTGGCGTGATGGTGGATGGAACACTCACAAGCTCACGTTTTAAAAAAATACATTCATTCTGGTCAAATCATTCTGAGTCCTAAGTCCTTCAGAAGTATTGATTGTTGAGGCCGTCAGTGAAGAAAAATAACATGACATGTCATTTATGTTTGTTTGTGCTTGGAGGATAGAGCATCGCATGACTGCAGAGAGCCCCTAAAAAGTAAGCTTGAAGGTGCGGTTTCTGAAACCAACTGCAGACCGCAGACCGCAACCGCACACCAGTAAACACTGCTGGCCCCCAGTACTGTCATTAGCGAAATGTCAGTTGTTTAGAACGAATGTGTCATAAATGCCTCTTTGTCGTGAGGCCTATCGAAACCCGCAATTGGGGTCAATTGCTTGACGTATGGCGCCAAATCAAAGCGTTGAACGCACGGCGAGTTTAATTGTGACTAGCTGCCCGTCCGCGGCTTGGCCTGCGTGGTCTGTTTCTCCCGTTACCTTTGATAAAAATATATAGCCTATGTCACTCCCTGATAATATGGCCTTAAATTGATTAAATATTTTTTTAAATCAGTGAAATAGATTCGGAGCCTGTTCAATACAAACAATCAAATCTTTCCTCTTTGTAATATTATTATAAATAAGTTCGGAAGCGGATCCTTACCTATACGAAATAAATTTCTAATTAATTAATTGTAATTGTTAATGATTAGCATTTCCAATAGTACAATAATAATTTTTCAGGATTTAATAAAGGTTATTAATACTCAAATAATAAATACTAAGCTTTGCCTGTGAATTTTTTCGTGTGGTCTAAATTTGTCCACCTTAGGCCCGTTAATAAGAAATCGTTATAATTGAAATCCACGCAATCGATTTGCATTGATGAGTTGATGATTAAAAAACGTTCACATTTATGGAGTTTGCTGTTATAATATGTAGAGATTGTATTTTACTAAAAAATTTGGAAGAACAGAGTTCTCATGATCGAATCTTTCGGTAGCCATCGTAGAAATAAATTATAATGGCGGATTTTCCATAGAAACATTACAGTTCCACTGTTTTTTTCTTGTTTATGTCAGTAGTTCTCAAATAAATAGAGATACTACATCTCTAATGTACTCGTACACATGAATAGACGTAAATGTAAAATTGTAAAATTAACGCGATTCTTATTATATTATTACGATATGTTAATATCATATTAGTTTACAATGTTACATTATTCAAAAAGCATAATGAAAGTAAATCCTTCTAAAACCCGTTCGAATACCCACAACATTTAAAGGTTTATAGTTTCCGTTTTAGTACCTCCCCGTAATTGAATTTCACATCCCGTTTAACGTTCAGTAAAGACAAGGTTGTGGAAAATTCCTTTTTTATTCTCGCGGAATCTGTTGGAAAATGCTGACAAAAACTCTGCGCTTCTTTACCGAGTAAGGGTTATTGGGTTCAGGGGCGTATTACCATCTCTTATAGCCAGTAAAGTTAATTTCATAAACTGAAGCTAGCGAGCAATTTCGTCAGTAATATGTGACCTAGAGGATGCATTATTGCCTGGTAACCGGTGACTGGCTGAAAATGAAAGATCATATAAGAAAATCAGTGCCCTCTCCCAATATTGGAATATTGGGAGAGGGCACTGATTTTCTCCCAATAATATGTGGCCTAGAGGATGCGTTATTGCCTGGTAACTGGCTGAAAATGAAAGCACATATAAGAAAATCATTGAAATATTGGGAGAGGGCACTGATATGTGTAACACAGGCTAATTGGTAGCCTAGCACAGAAATCAGGGACTTCACAATTTACTTGTAAAAATCAAATGTTCAAATAAACGATTTCAAAAAATATCGCTCGCTACGCTCAGTTTAGGAAATTAACTTAACTGGCTATAAGAGATGGTAATACGGCCCCAGGAAGCCTTGGCGCGTGTTATCCTAGCACAATGAATTTGTTTTGCGAACGGGTATTAACTTGATCTACATAAAACTGTGACTGGTATGCAAACCTATCCGTAATCAACATTTTATTAAATAATCATAATCATTTATTGCTAATTATTTGTTTATAAAGTTAATTCAGCATTACTGAGTCATCACAAACCTGCTTCACTAGCGTGGAAATTGAGCTGATTTTGTGAACTATTTGTTATTTGCTTTCAATGAGTACGATTTTATTTGCCTAAAGTACAAGTTCACACATGATACAAGTTGATACATGGTACTAGTAGCTAGATGGTTTTAGAGTTTTTGACCATGTCGGGCCTCATATTTCTAATGTTTTAATGGGGTTCTTACTAAACATACTAATAACTCGGTCGATGAATTTTCCTGAAGACATCGATAGAAAAAACAAAAGTTGTAATCGGCAAGGTGTAAATTTAAATTGGCGCGATTACACCCCAAATGCCATCATTGTCTGTAATGAAGAAGCCTTTTATTTCTGCTTTTATTTTGCTAGAGCTGGAAATCTACAGGTCATAAATCGATAACATAATAAACATGATCAAAATCTCCACGTTCTCTGGAAATTCCAAACAATTTAGCTTCTATTTTAAATGACAATATGATACATAAATCATACACCACGTGGGTGTTAGTCAGGAGTTTAACGCCTTAGTTTACGCTGAGAGATATGTGATTTTTTTTGTGCTGAAAACATCCCTTTTATGAAGGGTTAAGTAATTAAATAACAATAGGGGTTGTGAAGAATACAGGCCCATCGTCGCGAGTCCCACTCAGTCTCAGTTGTCAGTGCAACCGAGCGTCTCACCGAACGCGGGCGTGCGGTGCTAGCTCCGGGTTTCGCGACACAAGTAGAGTGGAGTTCTGATTTTGAACAGAAAAAGTATTTTCTTAAAAACAGACTCTTTTGTTCTCTCAAGTTTGTGACAGTGAAAAGTGCCAGTGTTAAAAACTTTTGTTCGCGATTTAGGAATTTTTCGGGGGGTTCTTGTTTGAATTTTGGGTAAGTTTTGGAAAGTTTCATAAAGTGAATTAAATATTTTTGCAACCTTATATAGAAATATAATGTGAAACATTAACGATTTTCAGTTAACTATATTACAAGTTTTACCTAGAATTAGGAAGCCTACGCTGTTGGATAACCTATCAGAACTACTTATCTAAGTTATGTTAAAGATCGTATTTTCCTATAGCGTTTGTATTTTCCCACACTATTAAACAAGCTACCAAAATTATTTAAAAAAAATTTAATAGAACTAAGTACCTGTTTATGCAATAGGCAGCGTTAAATATCATAAAACAAATTTATAAGTTGCTATCTTGATTTAAGTATCAGTAATTTTCTACGCATCATAAACTCGTAGATGCACATTAACTAATTTACTAAATAATGCTATAACATTTAAAAAACTTGTTTTTAAATCCTTATTTATTAACGTGACCTTCTGTAAAAAAACATAGCCAAGAAAAATGCTGTTCCTTTTTCAATCAAAATAAGAACTGCAATCAGCTGGTGTTTTCATCAGAATTTTACTTGCAAAACATACAACTTTATCAAGCGATTTTGATCTTTAAAACTTATGAATCAAGACTCTTTTACATCTTCTATAGCAGATATTTATCTGAGGAGTGATCTTGAACGAAATCAGTGGCGTTATCGTGTGACCCCGCCATTGGAGCGATCTGCTCAATTTGTTAATAAAGCATATCACTTGTTAGGGACGTGTGAACCGTTGAATCATTACCAATACTGTATTGTTAGCTTATCAATTAGATTCCCTACGAATTTTAACACGTAAAATTTGATTCCACGTTTTCACATTTTCTAGCAGTTTTGAACTGAAATGAGGCACTATGAGTTTATAATAAAATAAAAAAATATTCACCAGACCACACACCAGTTGTTATGGTCTCGAAACAGGAATAAGTATTCCTGTGTTACAAGGTGGGTTCCTGTGTACCAGTCAAGGAATTAAGCCAGCGACGTCTCCCACTACACACGGACACGAGACAATTTATAAAAGATCGATTCTTGAACTGACTCTTTTCATTATAATAACCGCTTTAAATGCCAATATACTTACTATAACTGTAATTGAATGGTGGGATTTCGACAGCTTTACTATGGACTAAATTAATGTCCAAAATATGCCGTTAAACCAAGATTATTTTTGTATTTAAAAAGCAGAATTTGGTTGCTGTATGAAATTCCCCTGTTTAGTTTACACGTTACTTTATACCGCGGTCATCGAAAATATGGAATGGTCTCCCTGTTGCTGAATCTTTAGAGGTTATCAACATTGGGGTCTCCAAGAAAAGAGCATTTCCCTTCTTAGTTAGGTTAGGTTGGGTTAACAACGCGTCGGTGTCATCTAAGGTGTGGCAGTGGTCATGGGTTAAGGTGATCCAATAAAAACATCGATAAAAAACCAAATCAACCAGGATGACGGCGGAAGGCCCACCACCTACCACGTAATTCCGAAACAACAGAATTCCTCATATTCAAAAGCACGAAAGTTATTTTTCCGAAAGTCACAAATCCGATATTTCCAATTTTCTAATTTTATTAGTAATTCTAGTTAAAAATACCAAGTCTCATTTGTTTTCCAATATTCCGAAAATTCATTGCAATTATTAAAAGTTTACATCAAAAATACTATTTACATATAAAATTAAGCTGAAACCCGACTCGCCGTGGTCATCCCGCCGTGATTCTAGTCTGCCCTACACTAGAGTGTATTTCAAGAGCCTGCACTAGCCAAGCAAGCGTAGCGAGCGTGCCGCGGCAGCGGCCGGCGAGTCCCAGAACCGAATTGTCGGCAAATAAGCATGAGTGGCAAATAATCTATTGATATTAGGTAAGTATACAATTTAATGAAAAAAATCCATTAATAGAATATTTTTCTTAGTATTAAGTTTTCACATTGAAGTTTAGTTTAGAAAGCTATATAACTATATACCTCACGGGGTAGACAGAGGCAAGTGACTGTTTCCGTCATGGTGAACAAAACTCAGAAGCCCACTTTTCACCAATGGTATTAGAACTCAGTTGGTAGTGAGCCTTTCGCCGTTATCCAGGTTGATTTGGTTTTTAATCGATGTTTTCCATCATCGGAAAATAATTCGGAAATTTAGCAATGAACACAAATGGTTCTGTCCAGATTTGAACTCAAGACCAAACGATACACGATCCGGGATGGGGAGCTCCTAGGCCACGACTTTCTTTGTAACCAATTAGTAGCATTTGCAATGGTAAATAATTAACTTTGGTAGTTTTTTTAGGTGTAAACCAGTTGATAATATTACGAAAGTAGTCAATGTCTTATTGTATAATATTGTTTTCACTAAATGCAGAGTGCAGCAAATAATTATACTTTATGTTGATTCGTCCCTAAATTAGCAATATGTTTCAACTGCGGAGATTTTTCATTCACTGCGTATCGTTCATTCGGAGAAATGTATAACTTGCACGTTCATTTTTCATTAATCTTGCCTTTCCAATGCTCACCGCACAGACGATATGGATTTTTAAATGCAAACATGAACCCAGATATCCTTTACGTATAGGTATTGTAAAATTGGTAGCTTTTTTCATATTTAACATTTGGTTACATTTTCACTGTGGCAAAGTAAAATACGTACCTACATTCTCAACGCCAGGAATTAGTGTTAATCAAAAGAACAAAATGAATTCATTAGTTGATTGCCCAGTAGGACAATTTCATGTGCCAATTTGGTTATCTATACTGATTTTATAGAGAGCAAAGGCATGTAGACAAGTTTAAAAGAGTAACTACTGAGTTTCTCGCCGGGTCTTCTCAGTAAGAATCAACTTCTCCGACGCGGTTGTAGAGTCGCATTATGTTTGTATACTGTTTATTTATATATTCATATTATCATAGTATTTATGTATTTTACTTAGCTTATTTTTTGACTATTTAAAAGTACTGATTAAGTCTATTTAAATAAAGATATTTGAGTTTGAGTTTGTGTTTTGTATATTTGCATTTTTCATTTTAACGACAAATCTTAAAAACTACTGGCCCGAACTTAAAAATGATTTTCCCAATATAAAGCTACAGTATCAGCTATTAACAAAGGCTATATTTTGAGGCTTTATTTCCATTTTTAAGCTATATACTAACGGGGGTAGAGACAACGCGGGCAACGCCGCTGACGGAAAGCTTTTCAAGGCTATAAATATAAATCAATAAATATTAATATGCGCCAGACAACACACCTTCTTGATAAGGTCTCGAAGTAGGGACTAATATCCCTGTGTTACGAGGTACCACACAAGGAAATAAGCCAGGGGCGTCTCCCAGCACACCCAAACCCGAGTCAATTCAGAAAAGATTGTTTCCTGAATTGACCCGACGGGAAATCGAACCCGGGACACTACGGAAATCGAGGCGAGAAACCATGCTACAGCGCACTCGTCAA
This sequence comes from Udea olivalis, assembly GCA_947369235.1. Lineage (NCBI taxonomy): Eukaryota > Metazoa > Arthropoda > Insecta > Lepidoptera > Crambidae > Udea > Udea olivalis. Next base: position 11,959,354 of record OX376359.1, read on the forward strand.
TCGTGTCATAAGGATTGTGTGATGTTTCATCAAAAAACGAAGTCATAGTTATCGAAAACAGCACATTGCAGCAATTATGGCCCAAATACATAATTAAATTTAAAACCTTAAGTTTATTTTAGCAAGTTCACTTCGTTGAATGTTGTGACATTGAATGATAAAATCAAAAACATATATTTTTTGCCTTATCCATTTATTCAAAGGTGGAAAATAAGCGGCAAAGGCATTTTATTAAATCACAGGGAGGCTGACATACGGCCCTTCCGGTTGAGTTAACCCTTTCATGTTATAACCGGATCGAACCGGTTTGCGTGGGGTTGACCGGGATCTAGCTGAATAAGAACTTGTTAACATTTGTATTACTGATCAAACTAGGGTTATGTTTGGTTTATAGTGATTTTAACTAATTAATAAAATTCAAATGTGGTAGTACCATTTTTGTATTTAACTATATAACTGCAGGAATTCAGGTAAACTTAGCACAAATTACATTGTGTATTTTGGGCCAGTATAACTACTTACGATAATCATCAATCAGTTTAACCTCTCATCATCATCCGTGCGGTCTATCGCGGTTGTGAACTCACACTGGTGTGTGGCGTCCCTGGGTCCGCCTTTCTTATTTTCTTGGCCCACTTCGCGCGGTCTTGTGCATCCTCAGTGGTGAGTCTGTTGGCACGCATGTCACCCTTGACAACATCGAGCCAGCACTTCTTGGGTCGACCTCTTCTACCGGTACCTGGCAGGGGCGGCATGGCCAGACATTTGTTGCCCAAATGTGTGCCGATCTCCGTGAGACATGACCATACCAACGAAGGCGGCACTCCTGCAGCTTGTTTGCGATGTCACGAACATGAAGGCTGCCGCGGATATGGGTGTTACGCACGCGATCTTCGCGTGAGACTCCACACATCCACCGCAGCATCTTCATTTTCGTGACGCGCAGGTCCTGCTTGTTTCGCTCTAGTAACGGCCATGTTTCACTGCCATAGTTTTACCTCTCGAAGAGTTAATTTTATTAACACTCGCCCTGAACGTTCAAATTGTGAATACAAATCAAACCAAAATAAATATCAAGCCAATCTAAATAAATCAAGTATGCGTTTTGTAAAACATGTTTATAATGTGTCCATTTTGTATGCGAGCGCGTTTATAGATTACACGAAATGTCAGTTATTTTTAAAAATCAACAGCGTATCTGTTCAAATTATTAATTGACGTTTTGTTTGCTGTAAAACGATTATCAGGTAGATCTTTTGTCATGTTACTGTCGAGTCTTCAGTTATTTTATAATCACGATACTTACCTACACAACGACCTACCTAACCTACTTAGGAATATATTTGGGATACCTCACACCGATATAATCTGACCCCAAACTGAGCAGAGCTTATACAATGGATGTCTGGCAAACATACTTAAATATTTTTTCTTACAAAAATTGATAATAACACCCCTACACGAAACGAAATTCGTCACATTAAAGTTTCTCCAGAATAGGGGTCGAACCCACACCATTTGACGCTAAAGGCAGGATCGCTACCATTACGCCAACAGGTCAAAAAACACATTAAATTATTCTAAAAAAATATCATACCACTAACAAATACTCGTAGATAGGTAACTCAATGCAATCAATAATTTATTTGTCTTACAAACCTTGAAGTGCCTTAATTCTAGAACTACATGGCTTAATGAGGCACCTAGTATGTATATGCAGTCGATGAAGCGTAGTTGAAACTGATTCAACAATCAACAATGTTCTGCTCGTGTTCATAAATTAGTTGACAGTATTGACATTGATTGACAATAGTTAAGGCACAAGTAGGTAATTTAGACACTAAGTAAGTAAAGTCGGCAACAGTTGTATTTGGGAAAAAATTGTATTGAGATTTGACATGACATGACAATGTCAAATCCTTATACATTTTTTTACGCGAACGATAACGTAAATTTAAAGTAGCAACTTGTGGTAGTCGCACAGGTAGATACTATAAATGACGCGCCACAATGTTTTTTTATTGCATTCATATTTTACATTTTTATAAGATGCTTTTCTACTGTATATCAGTAGTGGGACAGTATAAAGGCCAATCCCTTTACTTTTCTGTGCGTTATGGGTGCGTGAATGCAGTGGACCCCTCCACCCCCGCGTCATTTCAGATTAGACAAGCTCTAGCTTAACACTTTATTGCCCTCGTCACATTAACTTTGTACAGAGGCGTTCACATCAACCTTTACACAGGGGCACCGCTGCTGACATAAGACTCATTTTGCAATAGTTTTGTAAAGGTTGATGTGAACGCCTCTGTACAAGTTACGAGTATCATAACAATATTTAGGAAAATGACAGAGAACAATTATGACAAAGTAACTGACGTTGAAGAGTCGATATATATCTTGAAAAAAAAGTCACATATCCTACCATTTACCAAAATCAGTGCTAAAGCATGTTTTTAAAAAAAAAACTGTAATTAATAGTAAGTTTCTCTGCATTCTTATCTTTTTTATGTAATTACTATCGAAAAAAGACATAATACGTAAAGGCCTATCGATAAAATGTTTTATCGATGGTTACTGGCGATAGTCTTGTAAATGTATTAAACATATGAGTAACATTGCTTCCATTAGGTATATCTATGGATCTAAAATTTACTAAACAACAAACGATTACTTATTAAGTATACAAAGCGAGATAATTGTTTATGCTATTTTTTGCATTGCCTTGCCTCAGACAGAAAAGAGTTACGTTTAAAAAAATGTATTGGGATATGACATGACAATGTCTGATCATGTCAAATCCCAATACATTTTATTATTATTTTCTGTCAATGACAATGAATTTATGACGCGAAAGATAATGTAAATTTAAAGTAACAACTCGTGGTAGACGTACAGATCTGTCAATGTTAAGTGGTTAATAAAAGTTATGTTTTTTTCTACTTAGGTGCAATCTAAAACAAGGTAAACAGCACAAATTGGACGACGGAAAAACACCACCAATCAAATACCTTTAAAATGGTAAGAAAGCATTGGTAGTAATCCATAGAGGCTGGGTTCGAATTTTAGGTGAAACTTTTCTCGAACTGTATCAAATTCTTCAGCACATAGCACTGTAAAAGATTGGCTTCGCAACCCAAATTCTGAAAGTATGGTGTCTATTTCAATCATGCCTTAAAGTAAAATTAGGACAGTAATACTCACCATGACTTACCCACCTGAGCGAAGTTGAAGTAGATCATTTGATTAGTAACTACCAAATGGCCTATAAGGTTTCCGCGATAACGGCTGTTCTAAAAATACCCTCCGAAAACGTTAAAGATGTCACAGTAAATATTTATAGGCCAATAACTTTAACACACTGTTTCGATTGACTGGATACCGTTATGTCCGTCTTGTTGCATTGTTTTTCGTAAAATGCTGACTTCCCTGATTTAATTTTTTATTGATAAAATGAAAACTACACACAACAACATGGTCTACGGATCTAGGATCTAGGATCTAGGGATCTTACAAAAAACTATTAATGACAGATTAATAAAACATTATTAAGTTTCTTTTTTAACCCCCGACGGTAAAAGAGGGGTGTTATAAGTTTAACGTGTCTGTGTATCTGTGTATCTGTCTGTGGTATCGTAGCTCCCAAACGGATGAACCGATTTTCGTTTAGTTTTTTTTGTGTCATAGATAATTTTATCCCGAGTGTTCTTAGCCATGTTTCATGAAAATCTGTTCAGCCGTTTGAAGATCATCAGGTCTTTTCTAATTGATGGGGGGATATGACTAACTTCCTTATGCCCGATCAATTCGAAATTTGGTACCGTGTTACTTCAATGATATTGAAAGTATATGGTAAGGTAACCATGACCTGATCAGCCGTTTGAAGATCATCAGGTCTTTAATAGTTGATGAGGGGATCCGACTACCTTTCATATGTCCAAAATGATTTGAAATTTGCTACTGTGTTACTTCAATTATAATGAAAGTATATGGTAAGGTAAGCATGACTTTAAATATGACATATTAGAGTAAGGTTTAGATTTCGAAGGTGGGTAATTAAATGGGTTCAATTAGGCTTCCTAATATTTTACCTATTTTAAAAAGGACAAAATAAAAGTAAAATTAATTTTTTTAAAAACCCCCGACACAAAAAATAAACTCCAAAAACTAACAAATAATATTTTAAATTCACATGCATAAGGTAAGTTCAAATATTTTTATTTTCCAAGCGTCGCGTGGCGTCGGGGGACCGCTAAGTCAGAAAAACAGGTGTAGTCGCAGATTGCAAGAAAAGAATTTACTCCGAAAAATCGACACAACCGTCAACGTAGTCTGCCCTCACGTGTCTGCCCGTTCGGGTCGCCGCACTTGGTAGCGCCCACCCCCGCGCCGCATACCGCACACCGAGCTCGCAGCACGCGGCATTACGAAGAAGACTATGCATGAAACTTAGGATCGCTTGTAGGTACACTACATGTAATTCGTAATAATTCATTAGCTGTTGTTGGAAAAATACTTCATAAACTTGAGCGGTCCCCAGACGCGACGCGACGCTTGGAAAATAAAAATATTTGAACTTACCTTATACCTTATTTGGGAGTTTATTTTTTGTGTCGGGGGTTTTTAATTTTATGACGACACGGTTGGCGTAGTGCGCTGTAGCACGGTTTCTCGCCTCGATTTCCGTAGTGTCCCGGGTTCGATTCCCGGTCGGGTCAATTTAGGAAACGATCTTTTCTGAATTGACTCGGGTCTGGGTGTGCTGGGAGACGCCCCTATCTCATTTCCTTGTGTGGTAACACAGGGATATTAATCCCTACTTCGAGACCATTACAAGAGGTGTTGTCTGGCGCATATTTATTTATTTATTTATTTATATTTATTTTTTAAATTCAAATTTGTATATATAAAAGGTTTTGTTTTAAGATGAAATTCGCATTCATTGAATTTCTTCCAAAGAAGTAAATCTTCACGAACTTCTAACTTGATTAAAACTCCAAAAATTTCTATAAATCTTCGTCAAACGCATCTACGGTGTTCATTTGATCATGCCACGTAGACACTTGACCAGGAACGAAATGTTGAGAGCAGTGGGCATGATTCAAGCTGGCGCTACCCAAATTGAGGTTTCAGAAGCCATGAGAACCAGTCAGAGCGTTATTTCCAGGCTTTGGTCACGTTATCGTGTCACGGGGGAAGTGGTGGAACGGCACCGAGGACCTCAACGCATCACAACACATGTACAGGACCGATTCATAGGAAATGCTGCACGAAGTCAACTAAATGTAACGGCGATGCAATTGGTTCAAAGGCTACAGAGAGAGTTGGGTTTGCTGGTAAGCAGTCAAACTTTGAGAAGACGACTGCATGAAGTCAACCTACGTGCTCGTAGGCCACTTCGGGTACCAGGGCTAAGGAGAGGCAATCGAGGAAGAAGATTACAATGGGCTATTGCACACGAAAACTGGAACCATTCTCAATGGTCACTTGTGCTTTTCACTGATGAATCCAGGTTTGGAGGGAACCTGGACGTTGGAATCGACTGCAGCAATCACAACAAGTTCATGCATATCAAGGTGGCACGATTATGGTTTGGGCAGGAATTCGTCTCGGCAGTAGAACGGACCTCGTTTGGATACAAGGCAAAATGACTGCTCTAAAATATCGAGATGAGGTGCTAGAGCCTATAATCTTGCTCCATATACAGCAAATGGGACAAAATTTCCAGCTAATGCACGACAATGCCCGTCCACATACGGCGCGTATCGTTACGAGTTGGTTACAACAGCATAATATCCAAGCTTTAGACTGGCCTGCACAATCCCCTGACTTAAATCCTATTGAGCATGCCTGGGATATGCTTCAGAGAAGAGCTCTTAGGAATTTCCCTGAAGATATTGTGCATGAAAACCAGCTTTTCTAGCATCTTAGGACTTGGGACAGTATTCCACAACAGGATATTGACACCCTTGTTTTGGGTATGCAGAACCGCTGCAGATGTGTCAGGAGAGTCTTAGGTGTTTATTAATTTCAAGTTTTTAATAATTTTTATAAAAAAAATAGTTGTTTTGTTTAGGTTTTGATGTTTCAAAAATAAAGTTAAGATTGAAATTTTGTCAGATTTTTCCTCTTCTTCTAAGTTTTTTTTAAATTTAACTTTATCAAAAATTTTATTAATCAGATTAGATAGGCTATTAAACAAGGTTTACTTTAATGTGTAGGTGTCTTAACAAGAGTTTATAAAATTTTGGTTATTTAGGTTTAATTGAAGTATCCCTAGACCATGTTGATGTGTGTATCAGTTATGGTAATATTAGCCACTAAAGACGCAATAAATATGGCATGGCGTTGAAAGTAACACGCTTAGTCTTCATTTTGCTGTTTGGGTATGTAAATTAGAATTATAAAACCTAGGATGTAGTACGCTAAATCCAAAATCTCGTCCTGACCCGCTGGTTCTCAAACTAGGCCCCCAAAAGCCCCTACATACCGAGCCCTGACTACTCGGTCAATGATTCACTGCAATATTTCTTTATTTACATGTCAAAATACTCTAGCAACATTAATTTGCATTGGACGGATAATTTATCTTTGAAAAGGATCCAGCCCACAACATATCCCTAAATGACTCAAGTACCAATGCCAAAAAGGCCACAGGGCCTTTTCATTGATATACGTCCAATCGACTCATATTTTTATTAACAGATATACTGCTATTCATTATGAAGTATCCGTGCGCATAATCGTAAATTTTTATGGGAACTCAGAGATCTGCCAAATCTCTCTATCAATAATTTTCAAGTAGGAACGATTCTGATTTATCGCCTTAGGTTATCTAAAAAAATTATTACATACAGACATTTGAAGTTGGTGTTTTGCGTTAGAGTTTTATATTTATTTACATCTCCTAACATTTATAATCAATTGATTTGTTTAATTATTATTTATTGCACAACAATAAAATGAAACAAAAGGCGGAATTAATTCATGAACAAAGGAGGAAGTAAGACTTTCTCTAAAGTATTGGTTAAATATCAGAAAGTAGTGTAGTACTAAAAATTATAAAAAAAATACCTTTATAGTTTTACACCAGTCTATTTCACCTAAAACTACTGCTTAGTTTGGGCATTTACAATAACAGAGAACGATACATGGCCGTTACTAGCGACACAAGCAGGAGCTGCGCGTCACGGAAATGAAGATGCTGCGGTGGATGTGTGGAGTCTCACGCAAAGATCGCGTGCGTAACACCCACATCCGCGGCAGCCTTTGTGTTCGTGACATCGCAGACAAGCTGCAGGAGTGCCGCCTTTGTTAGTATGGTCATGTCTCACGGAGATCGGCAAACTACGTGGGCAACAAATGTCTGGCCATGCCACCTCCGCCAGGTACCGGTAGAAGAGGTCGACCCAAGAAGCGGTGGCTCGACGTCGTTAAGGGTGACATGCGTGCCAACAGACTCACTACTGAGGATACACAAGACCGCACGAAGTGGGCCAAGAAAATAAGAAAGGCTGACCCAGGGACCCCACACACCAGTGTGGGTTCACAACCGGGATAGACCGCACGGATGATGATGATGATGAATAACAGAGAACGATACAACAATACACACTAATTTTCAACAATATTTCATCTTCCGTTTTCCTTTTTGCCACCACAAGCAGCTCACCAAGTTCTTAACAAATTAAAAAAGAGACTTGGACTGACATTTACGTGCAGTATGCACTTCGCTAATCCACATCACCATTAACGACTTCCAACTAAAGAAGCCTAGTGAGTGGGTAATAAAAAGCGCAATCTACCGGCAAGTTATAAAGTAAGGTGTGGTTATTTCAATAAGCAACTTTATTGTATCCTCAGTACTTGCGTTAACGAGCCCGCTTGGTTTACGGTCATTTTTATGCTCACCAAGGTTTACTAACTCTGACTAGATATTTGTAGTTATGTATGAGAAAAGCCGGAAGGTTTTTACGGTCAGTTTTACAAGCTTTTTAGTGCCATTAAATTATTTTTAAAACAGTATGTTGTAATTGCTGTTATTATTTCTTCAACTCCCTTGTTTAAAATTATATGGTTGTATTAAAAAGAGGGTTGCTTATTCAATGCACGCGATTGACCAAGCAAGCTATAACTGTAGCCAAGGAGGGTTCCTTACCTGTGTGTTGAAGGGGTCTGCTCACACAGGCATCGCGCGTTGTTAACCCTGTGAGGCTAGAGTGAACTCATGTACAGTCAGTAAGAAAAAAGAACATAAGCTGACCAACCAGCTCCTTGATGAGCTCTCTTCTCTTTCTTGCTATCCATACTCGATATTATGAATGTAAAATGTTAGTTTGTTGCGCTTTCACAACCAATAATGACGAATTTCTTTAAATAAATTAATTGCACGTTGGTACCTGGGTCCCAACGGTGTGGTTTCGGGCAAACTAACATTTTATTAATAATTATGAAAACTAAGATAATTTTAACAACGGTCATGTATTTTTTTACTCTATAACATAATATTCACAATCCAGAAATAGATATTCAAGAATATCATATTGTTGAAGGTTTTTTGGTACATTAGTTTGACCGAAACTACGGATATTCCGTTCATGAGTCGGCTCTCTAGCCAAGCAGGCCAAAATGGATGAAGACACCTGCAGTAGCTATGTAAGAAAAAATAAACAATGTAAAGAAAACCTAAAATAATGAAACTGGCCCTAGGTTTTAAGTGGGACTTAAACCCGCATCTTTAGCAGACCGGGCGGCTGTCCTTTCAACAAAGCTTCTGAAACGTAACAGAGCTAGCGCCTTTCTTCAGTATATTTTTACGTTATTTATTAAATGTGTTAAGGTTACAACCGGACTGGTTAAAATTTCCTAGTTTTTTGGAAAAAACGGAACCCTTATAGGATTACTTTGTTGTCCGTCCGTCCGTCTGTCTGTCTATCAAGACCCTTTTTCTCAGGAACGCGTGGAGGTATCAGCTGGAATTTATATTAAATACTCAGGTCTACTGTCCCTTGGAGCTGTGAAAAAAATCAAACTTCTAAGCCAACGCAATCAAAAGATAACAGCCGTTTATGCCGCAAATTTCTGCAACTTTTTGACACTCAAGGGAATCAAAACCTACATGGTACTTCCCGTGAACTCAGAGTCTTGAAATTTGGTACGAAGCAACAGATAAAGGTAAAATTGCGAAAACTAAATTAGTTCCATCACATAGTAAAAGTATTTTTAGTAAATATACCTACAGCTTTGTATGGAACCCTCGGTGCGCGAGTCCGACTCGCACTTGGCCGGTTTTTTTATAAAACAGCATTGTAATGCCAAAAGCACAAAACAAGAAAGAAACAATAGCTAAAAATCCTCGCTAATGTTGATGACATACTATGTTGTCAGAAATTTGTAACCAAATCAATATTTTTAATTCAACGCAACATGAAAATTTTTAAGTTCATTAAGACTGGTGTAATAAATCGAAAACTTTTGGAATAATATTTTTAATTTCAAAATGCCTTCTGCTAATGGATTACATTACTCGGATATCGTAACACTATATTAATCCTAATACCTCGTTGCCTGATCGGTGAGATTACGCGCCGTGCTTCAATCCTCAGGTTAGACAAACTGTTTCGTATATATAATATATTGAAACCTATATCTGGATCACCTGGAACCAAGATTATATGCTGAGCCCAAAACATCTACAGCCTCTACTATGGTTTTCAGAGACTAATTAACATACGTAGATATCTCAAAATAATAGTACATGCTAAAATAGAAAATAACACCCAAATACAAAAAACACAAATCGTCATATGACTGTTTGTCTCGGGTGTGAGGGCTCAGGAAACTGGCCCCGCTCGAATTTGAACCCGCGGGGCCAATGCCATTTTTGAATCGGTCAACTAAAACTAAACAATGATATAATTATTTCACATGTATTCTTATTAGAACATTTTTGAATAACTCTCTTCATACTAGCATAGCTCTAAACACCGTTAAAAATTTGCTAAATGAAGTACACGCCGCGCAAGCTTTCTTGTATTACCCAAGGTAAGAATCAACTATGGCATAAAAATGATCACTTTTGAAGGTGCGCGACATAATGAACAAAATGATAGAAACTAGAAAAATTCGACCTTATCCTGGGACTCAAGCGGGATTCGAACCCGCGACCTTTCACAATCCGGGTGACTGCTCTTCCAACTTCGAATCCCGCTTGAGTCCCAGGATCAGGTCGAATTCTTCTAGTTTCTATCTTTGTGTAGAAAATAGAGCATTGTTTAATGCTAAAAAATAAACATTAATTTAGAACAAAATACCCTCAGCCATTAAAAATGTAAACTCATTTGGTGCATTCAAATTTAAAGTCACGCAGTACGTAACTGAAACTCAGTCGTAAAATTGTAATACACCAGATGAGTAAGTACTTAGTTCGAGTGACAGTACACATTATATCTAATATTAAGAGAATGATTGTTCTCATGCAAGTGGATGTAAATCTTTTTATTGAGAATAAATTTCCATAAACCAAAACTGGCCCCACAGCTGAAATTTGAACAATCACCAGAGAACTCACCGCTAAAGAGCTTAATAGTAGATATGAAGGGGTCAAGACATGCTCTGCATATTCTTCATTAAAACTACCAGGAAAGCAGAAATTAAGGTCCTAAATGCTCATAGTTATACATTATATTACTGTATCTGACTGTGCCTGTAATATTACTGGTACTTTTTTCTGTTCATTTCTGACACCCTGGTAATTTTAGTCAAATAGCTTGATGGTAAATAATAAATACTTCGCCATGAATGAGCTAAGTAGTAAGTTATAATATTAGAATTCACATACTAGTATCTTGTATTTTTTTCTGGTCACTGTACGTAAGAACAGCTGTGGGGCCAGTTGACCAATTCAGAAATGGTATAAAATGGCCCCTATGGGTCAGGCTCGTGCAGGGCCAGTTCCCTGAGCCCTCTTGTATCAAGGGAGGTGTATCGAACGCTCAAGTTCCAGCGCTATTGGCGAGATTGCTACCGTTGCGCCAAAGGCTTACGAGTATGACATATTCGTATCATATCATGTATTTTATTGACGGGCCTGGTGGTGCACTGGCAGCGATCCTGCCTTTAGCAGCGTTTTATGTGACGCTATTTGGGTGTCTGGATGTACATATATATAAAGTTACATGTATTTAGAAATATTTATCTCTGAAACCAATATTTCAAGCGCTGCTTAGTTTGGGGTCAGATGATTTTAGTGTAAATAATTGTTCCAGATATGTAAGTTTTTCCATTGAACTTATTATAGCTTGCATCAGCAGATTTCGTGAAGCCCGTAAAAAGTGAAACTTTATAAATCTGTGTAATACTAGGCGATACCATAATTTGAGTAGTTGCGATAAATATAAAGAAAAAGCCTCGGGTAGTGAAGTTTTCCTCGTCAAGAGAGGGTAATAATGATAATATATTCTTTATTGCACACAAAACTTACAGTACAGAAATAATTAACAATAAATGCAAGTACAATTTGGGGCTTTATCGCTAAAAAGCGATCTCTGCCAGCAACCCACAAGCAAAGGAAGGGTAGACAGGTAACTCAATCAAAACTGCTGTACACGTACGAGTAAGTAGACGTGTTGATATACCAAATTAAACACGTTGGAAAGAACCCTCACCTTACCCACCTGGGTCCGTTTTAACCTGATCAATGAAGTATTCACCCTTTTCAGTGTCATGTACGCTTAATTAAATTCAGGTACAGTCATTCGCAGGTCCAGCATAGCTCTAACCGTACCGTTAGCGTTCAAATTAATAAGACTTCAAATTAAGACGGCCATCGTACGTATAAAATGTAAATAAATGTATAAATACATATATAAATGTAACGTAATAATTGAGGTATTTACTAAAAAGAGAGTGAGATTGCGAAATCGGCAGACCATAGAGCCTTTACACATTGCGACTTTTTGTAAAAAAACGCGCGCTTGACAGTAGCGCGACTGCATCGCGATCCCAGCGATTCATACGCGCATTCGAATCGATGGAAACGCGCGTCTGTAGCGTTTGCTAAACGTCGACAGCTACCATCGCCGTATTAGGAATCAGCCGCTGCACACGCACGTTTGCATCGATTCCTAATACGGCGATGGTAGCTGTCGACGCAATACTGAACGGTTTTATGTCGCTGTGTTTGTATCGATCCTGTATCGCGTTTACATCGATGCTGTATCGCGACTGTATCGCGCAGCAGCTACGCGATCAGATACTGAATCGTGACTGCATCGCGATTGTATCGCTGCTTTTTGTAACGTGTGTGTGTAAAGGTAGATATGTCTTGCGACTGTATCTATACTGCATCGAGACTGAATCGCTGCAAAAAGTCGCAATGTGTAAGGGCCCTTACTTAGTCAATTGGTTTAGAAAGAAATGTTAATACTGTACATTTATTAATATGATTAAGGCATTTCGAAAACTATCAATCAATTATTATCCAACATAATTATGAAAAAACGGTCAACCTGAATTACACAAAAATTTGTAAAGTGATCAAAAAATGCACAACATATTTGATCATTTTCAAATATTCATAATAATAATGTTAGTTTTCCTGCATGAAATGCGATCGTAGTAGAGACGCTTGAAGAATGATTCGAACCCTGAAAGTTAACGTTTCTCTCGTTTAAGCATAGCTATGCTTTCCCAAGATTGTCAATATTTGATCGACTTTGTTTGAAGATAGATAACTACTAAATTGAAAGATATTTTAGCAAATAAAAAATTGTACGAGTGAGTCAGTGTCTTTAACAAGGCGATAAAAAAAAACACAAAGAAATACGTCGACGATTTTTTTGTTTTACTGTCAAATATTCATTATTAACATTTTGCACTTAAAAAATATAAATATAGATAGGCCTTTGTATATTCTAGGTCGACAACTTTTAAAACGTTTTAATTTTTCTAATGTTATTTCGTTATAAATTCATTACACGAAAACAGAAGGAAGCCGCGGCGTTATTCCGTTCGCGGAGAATTAATCAGTAGTAATTTGCTATAGAAAAAAAAACACGCAAGAAACATAAAAAGTATAAGCTGCGCTTGTATCGTTCGCATTAATGATACAAGCTGCAAATAAGACAACATATATCAGCCTTTTTATGGGCTAATAAACGAGAGCAACGTAACTATCAGGAGTTCGAATCATTCATCTCATCGTTCGTCTCATCATACCATGACAATGTCAAATCCCAATACATTTTTTACGCTAACGATAATGTAAATTTAAAATGGCAACTCGTCGTAGATGTGCAAGTGTTTCCTGTTTCTCGTTAGCAAAACTTCAGGAGACGTGCAGCGCATTTGCTATTGTCTGTCAATGATAAATTACGTAGAACAAACAAGAAACTACAATGGCATTCACCTCAGACTTGCATAACTGTGGATAAAGCCAGCAATTTTCTATCACAAGAACCAGAATAATGCTAACACGTTCCTGACTTCGCCTTTGTAATGAGTTTTCTCGACATATTGTATGTTGTTGGCGGTTGCTGAAGTTTCCAGTGCCCGTAGGTGATACAGTCTGCCGATTAAGGTAGCTAGGCAGTATGATTGCTTGTATGAGCGTATATATACATATTATGTGCCTTGTTTAAGTTAAAGTTATATGACATGGAAACTCTGTTAAGCAAGTTAAACCAAAGGCTTTACATTTAAAATTGCATACTAATAATTGTACTTATGTGATAAATATCTGAATTGAATTATTTTTTTATTAATTTTTATTTGCCGTCGTATACCATAGAGTAATCAAGAAGTGAATTTTATCTACCTTGCTTCTCAATTCCTGGCGACTTCGTACGCCCGTTCACGTTTTTAACCCCCGATGCAAAAAGAGGGGTGTTATATGTATGAGGTCGAAATCTGTGTGCGTTCGCCTGGCTGTGGCTTCGTGGCTCTCAAATGGAACGACCGATTTCATTCCAAAGCCAGTTTCCTTGCGGTGATTCCAAGTTATGTTGGAAGTTATGTTATGTTAAGTTAAAATCGCTGAAGCAGTTTGAAGATTATCAGCTCTTTTCCAAAATGATGTCAAACCTTTTTGGTATAAAATTGATTGCGAAGGGGGTTTTATAAATTAGTTCCTTTGAAAATTTCGGAAAATCCACTCTTAGTGCTCCCCTATGTTCTACAAGGAATCGACATGCCCAGCATTCTATGTCCAGTAGCCGCCCTGGCTATGCAGTGTCTGTCTGTCGGAAGAATAGAGTGATTTGCGAAGTGTGCGTTACTCATTGCTCGAAATGAAATAACGGACTAAATGCAGTCCTCTCAAAAAAGGTATTGGATACTGTAATTAAGTACTATAGGACTACCTACTATATTATTCTGATCTATGAAGTTGTGAATGCAGTGCAATATAGGTATCGTATGGCAGTTGCTATTTTTTGGAATTTTTTCATCTTGAGATATATTCGAATAGAATTTACATATTAAATTTTTAAAAAAAGAGTAGAATATTTGGAACAATGGAAATGTTGCATCATAAATTATTTATTTTATTTATTTATTTTTACTTTAATTGAAACGGATAAAAAATATTGATTATAAAATATATATCTATGAAGCGGGTACCTACGCAATAGTACTGTTACGAATGCTTTTGATTACCTACGCTTAAACACATATTAAAAAAGTTAGCAGTGAAAAATCGTGATTTCAAGTATTTTTTCATAAAACCAGGAGTCGTTTATTTTTAATGACTCTGATTTTTCTTTGTTTTTCTATTAGGTATGTGTTTAGCAAATTTACTGTAGGAAAGATTGGATAAACCTGCACAGGGTACTAAAATCCAAGTGTCGGTTTTCTACAAATAAAAGCAGTTTTAGACCATTTGTAGATTTACTTTGTTGCAAGAAAAAACAATTAGATGAATGTTACATTACAGAAACTTTTATGGGCGACGGTGATAAATTTTCTTAAGGGAACCCTCAAGCTCCTGCAATAATAACAACATTTATGCTGTTTGTTTTCGGAGATTCAAATTCACAAAATGCTATCATAATATTGATAATAAGGAGCTCCAAGATCATAGCCTATTTACTACATTGTAGTTATGTCATAGTGTACTTACAATCAGTCGCATAAGTTTATCTGCCACGGTGGCCACTGCGATTGTGTCTTTAGTTGAGACATTATGTAATTTTGCATTGAAATAGTTACTTGAAGAACAGATTTCGTAAGATTTGAGAACCAACTCAAACCCAAAATACATTATTTACAAGTCCGTCATTCAAAAAACAGGTAGACGGTGCAAGATACTTAAACATGTTGAATTAACTTGAAAATAAGTTCAGATGCATTAATAAAAAAATACTTAAAAAACAGCAATTTAAATTAATTACAAATACTTGCTTGGGTGGCGGCATTATTTAACACTTTAGATATCTAATAAAATGTTTCAAGTACATAGTCAGATTATCTAATAACATGCCTAGTTTTTATCGTTAAATTATTATCTTGCAATAGAATTGCTTGGGACGTCAAAGTTTTATTCTCAGGTGGTTCACTTCTAGATCTAGGTCACCAAGATGTCACAAAAACTATAATCTGGTACTATTTAGATTATCTAACAAATGACGCATGAATGTTAATGCGTGAAAGCACGATTAAGTAATTTGCCTTTTTAAACGGGGCTGAGTAGGAAAGGTCTTATCGCATCTATGAGGTCTGGTGGTGGATAAGAATTCATATCAAGAATTCATATCTATTATTTTAACTCCTTAAGAAAAACAAGTTTTCATAACGCTTTTATCGCTAAACATAATTTCCATAATATTTTTGCTCATATTCAAAAAGTAAAGCAATGTATATTAATGTGAGAAACGCCCTAAAGTCGCTTCTGGCGCTGTGTTTATGTCAACCTAACCGGTAGAGGCTATTCTAAGCAAATTTATTTTAAACTCGCTTCTGGCACTATTGCTTTGGTTAGCGAGAAGCGAAGCGACGAGCGGGTTAGGTTGACATAAACGCTAAGTTGTAATGTGTTCGGATTACAAATCGGTAGGAAAATCGTCGGTACGAGTATATAGTACTACAAATTGTATGAATGAAAACTTTAGGTGGAAACATTTTAGGAAGAGTGATCATTCGGAAAATGAACATTCTAAACAGAGTAGTCAGAACCCTACTGTACCTTACGGCTAGTGATGCCTTACCTTAGCTTATTAAGGTCTCCAACTCATAAACATACATTAATTAAGCAAAATGTAAATGAAATCATTTTTATCCAGCAATTGGACACGACACGAGTCAAGTCAAGTTGAACGATAAGGGCATCGCGAATAAAATGAGTCAGAACAATTAAGATAGCCATTAAGTTTTGATAGACGCCGTCAAACTGTTGCCATGTTAATACTCAGCTATTGCGAGTATGAATGATGATTATTTTTATACTAACGGTTGCCAGTAACCTCGTTTGTGAACTGAGGTTTTACTTTCCAACTCGTTCATGAGTTTCAGGCACCCTATGAGCGGTTTCAGGTTAGCGTTTTATAAGCGCCTGTAAGTTCGTTTTTGAAAGCTATACGTTCGAATGTAACACGCTTATAAGATCGTAGGTATAATATATAAAGATACTGACTCACCTCTACCGGTGCGAGCACATTCGCCGCAATAAGCCCGGGTAACACGCGCGTTTGGTTTTGGAATGATACATTTGTTCGTTCGTTGTTGCCTTCGTTTATCAATGGACGTCTTGCAGTTGCTAATAATGATGAGGTGGCTGAGTGTTTTATCCTAAACTTAAGGAAGACTTATTTCTTCAGATTGTAATGGAGTGTTTGAAAGAGAAAACAAACCGGTAAAAGGTAGATAGATATATATCCCTTTAAATTGTCCATTAACAACTGAACCTGCAGGAAGGAAACTACACGTCGCAAGGGATAGAGACTGATAACTGCAATTTATTAGTCTCACTTAACAGTTGCAATATACAGGGTGGTCCAAACACACACGTCAAGAAAATTTTTTTTGCTACCTCATACTCAGGGGTATCCGAATATACCCCATGTATGTTACCCTATTTTTTGTAGTTTTCGAGTTGTGAATTTTTTAACGAATTTTTGAAAAGAAGGGCGCGCGAGCCTCGACTGCATATTTTACAAACACGTTACCAAACGGAAACATATTAAATAAATAGAGTTAAATTTGTTGAATTTATTTCCATAAAATCGGGATTTTTAAGGAAGGCAGGTCAAAGATAATTTTTGTCCGATTTCAATATAACAAAAGTTTTCGGTAGCGACAAAAAGTGCAAAAACTAAACGGTTTTATTTCCTGTAAGAGTATTTCAATCTACGCAGAAGTATTCAATTACTGCAATCAATTCTATTTTCAATTTGTGTTATGGTTAGTAATATTTTAACTGTTTTGACCTAATTGAATTAAATCAATACACTTTAATGAACATTTTAAAGCCATATACTTGTATTTTGAATGTATTCTAGCGCAAAGTAAAAAAACAAACTGATAGAGGTTGTATGGGCATATACTTCTTTGCCGTCCCATTGTTGTCGCCAATGAACTTGTTCCCTAGTTAGTCTGTGCATCAATGCCAATGTCAAATCATTCGCATTACGTTACGTTTGATTTTTATTTAAAACATATTTTTTTCGTTTTCATCAAATAATCAAACTGTAAGAGAAAGTAGCCCTCCACAATTACCTGCACCGCCTGTTGCAGAAAAACATAATCTGAAAACCAGCAAACAAATGATAAAGCAAACACTCAAATAGCTCTTCCAACAATAAGAAGAGCAGCTGCCACTGCTGGCTGTTGCTTGTTTCCAGAGTGTGATGATCGGGAAAAACTTCATGTACCTGAGTCTATACGCAGAAGGGTCCTAGATTAAAAGTAGTACAAGGGAGTGAAGCCATTTTCGGATATTATTGTAATTGTGCTGCTGGAAATCACACAGTTGGGTGTTGCTCGCACATAATGTCCATTTTAGGGTACATGAGGTACGCTTGTCACCAGGATCATTTCGGAGCTTCTGCTGCATTCTTGGACAACTTGTTAATTATTTAAATAAATGTACATAAATAAGTTAATATGTTTTTTATTTCATAGCTTACACAGCAGTAAAACTATACTAAGCCTCATACTGAGCTAATCAAACTTAATTTGCGTACAACAGAAATGTACTTCTTTTGTTCTGTGTTGTTCCATATTTTTGTGATAATGTGATAAGGGCTACGGGTGACAGATAGCTCGCATCAGTATCCTTGTATTTATTAAAAAAATATTAAAAACCAACGATTTAAATTATAACCTCACTACCTTCAATAGCTTTAATATCTTTTTAACCCCAGCTTTAAAAGAGTTGAAACGATTAACTTTTTTGTTAGTCTAGCGTAGTTATATGAACATCAACCGATTTCTTCTAAGTGCGTGGCCCGTAAGTAGAGGTCTGAAATTACATGGAAGCTCGCCGCCCTTCTTTCTGGGTTGAGTCACTTTTTCGGTCACTGTAGCGCGATCTGTTGAGATAAATGCTCAATTTTTGTTGATTCATTAGATGAATAACAGCGATAGATTATTCTGGAGAATTCACATCCATAACGCTTATCATAACTCAAAAAAAATAATTGAAAAAGTTAGAAATGCTGTAGACGGTGACGAAGCAACTGTACGCCGACACAGGAGTCTATACCAGAAGAATACGCCATTGTGACCGAAGCCAAGAAGAGCTATGAAAACTCTTTGGGTTACGCCAGCGAAGTCGAATCCCAAAGCAGGCGGCCTCTTGGCGACGACTTCGAACCGATCGGCAAGCATAAACTCAAGGATTACTACTACAAGGTATCAACACCTACGTATGATGACCACAGCATATCGAAACGAACGAAAAAGGCAGAAGTTTAAGCAAACGTTTTTTTAAAAAAAAAAACATTTTTAATATTTTTTTTAAAACTTCACTACACTCTTATCTAAATACCATGTAAATTTCAATGAGTTACTTCAACGGTATCATACCTTAATTTTAATCCAAAATGTCAGAAGTGTAAAATTCAAATTATTGGTGTATCAACTGAACTTGATTACAAGTTGAGTTAATGGATTTATTTAAAAAAAAAACGTCACAATCAAAATGACGACTTTTTAGTTTCACAATATATATGACGTCGTTTAAAAAAATATATTTTATCTCAAAAAAGTCGTCTAAATAGACGCATTTATAGCCTAGTTTTTTTTTTTGTTTTGACGATGTAATACCTAAATTGAGCAATAAAATGGTTATTTTGGAAGCGTTTTATGGCTTTTCTTATCGTTATGATGTTTTTAGTTTACTTAGCAAAAAGAAATCTCTTACTCAAGTAATCTACATAAAATGTGTTTATTTTTTGTGTCAAATAAACCTTTTCTATTCTATTCTATTCTAAAATTTTCTACACAAAAGGTTCCTTTTTTTTTTCTTTAGATCAATTTTTAGTGAGATATGAAGGAATGAAAGTGGACAATAATAAAATAAACTTATGTAGTTAAACAATGCTCACTACTCGTATCTTCTAAACCTTCGATGGTGTTTTCGATAGGGGCTCCGTTACTGCATGAGCTGGAGCATACTATCCCTGACACTGGAGCAGGCGGTGCTGGGTCTATTCTGGTTTAGCCGTAAACAGCTTAGCAATTCCCACTTTGCTTTTTCCGTAGATCGTAGAGGTGGTGGTGGAGTCGCATCCGGAGAAACTGTGGTGGAGGAGAATCGTCTTGGCGAAAGGAAGCTGTTAAAGTAGTCGCCTTGAAAACCATTTGGTCTCCACCTTTCCACGAACTGGTTTCCTTAAAACATGTATTTAAACAATTCTAACTATCTTCTAAACCTTCGATGGTGTTTTCGATAGGGCATATGCTCCAGCATACTATCCCTGACACTGGAGCAGGCGATGCTGGGTCACTTCTGGTTTAGCCGTGAACAGCTTAGCAATTCCCACTTCGCTTTTTCCGTAGATCGTAGAGTTGGTGGTGGAGTCGCATCCGGAGAAGCTGTGGAGGAGGAGAATCGTCTTGGCGAATGTAAGCTGTTAAAGTTGTCGCCTTGAAAACCATTATTTTGGTCTCCACCTGTCCACGAACTGGTTTCATAAAGAACACCTTGATATTTGGTTGAGACAATCTTATAAGTAGGACTATCAAGTCGACAACGTCTACAACTTTTCTGCTTCAATATGTCGTTATATCTTGATCCCAGCGAAAAAGTGTACAGAACTTTTTTTGTAAGAAATTTGATGTAGATTACTTGAGCAAAATATTTTTTTTGCTATGAGCGACCGTTCACAAGGTCTTTAAGAAAAACTTAAAAAATAACATTTTGTGCCGAAATTCGCCTTTACACGAATTATTTCCCTATTTGGCAGTTTTTCGCCTTCGTTGAGTGGGCTATCATACTACCACGATGACATGAACTAAACCAAGTCGTCCACGCGCCATTGTGTTTGGAAATGTAAACACGATGATCCGCGAATATGATCGTGTAAATAAACACGAACTTGTGTCGGATGAATGCAGGGTAATTGGTAAACAGATATTTTTATTGCGTTTTGCGGTTTTTCATACGCGTTTGTGAAAATATTATCTGTTGTCCTGTCACTATTTATAATTTGCGTCAGAATTGTTTATATGCCAACGTGTTTGCAATGCAAATAATTCTTAAATTTTCTATCGTTATAGTTAGAAATATATGTTCAGGTACATTTATTTGATTCCAAAGCGTGTAAATGTACTTTTTTTAAAGTTTATCTTAAACAACTCGTAAACAGTGGCTCTTAGCAAAAAACTACATAAAAAATTCTACAAAAAAGGTTCTATTCACTTTATCTCTGGAATCAATATTTATGAAGAGAGATATGAAGGAATGAAGATGGACAATATGTAATAAACTTATGTAATAAAAAAAAAACCACAATAACTAACTAACAATACCTATCTTCGAAAATATCATCAAATTCGCTTCTACACGAATTAATTCCCCTATTTTTCCTTCGTCGAGTGGGCATCGTCAAAACTATCATAGAAAAGTAAAAAAAGAAAAATTGAATCAACATCATGTTATTTGTTGTAGAAGCCAAAAAAACATATCGACACCATCCAACATTAACCCCCTCAGTTCAGTTTCACGGTCGCCACTTGTTGAATACCTCATGTTTCCAATGAACTCGAGGAACTACTAAATCAGCCATGCTTGGGCTGCATGGTTGATTTAGTAGTTGCGATCCCGGATTGTACTAAAGTTATCTCGGTTTATTAATCTTGAGAGTTCTGACTTCGTTAATTATTTCAATTTGGGAGTCTAATCCTCGTGTTAAGAACGGTTCGTGCGGTTAGGAGCGCGTTTGTGGTAGTACTTGTGCGAGTTGGATTCGGAGTTAAACATTCCACTTTGGAACTACTTATTGTGACGTCATACTTGCTCAAGTACCTTTTGTTGTTAATTTCATATGCTTTTACCACGATGTTTGTATATTCTCTTTCTAAAAATTGCACAGAACTTTTTCTCACGGTTAAATTGTCATTAGGGCCAGGTGGTTTTTCACAACTGGTGAGCGCTCACCAGTTTCCTCCGGGAAATAATTTTCATTTGTTTTTCTTACTGTCAAGATGAGAAATTCAATACATTTTTAATTTTTACTACAAAAAAGGTAAAAATACAACGCAAGCCGCGAAAAACATTGGTGATGTTTATGGACCTAGTACAGAGAGTAGCAAAAATTTGGTTTAAGCGTTTTCAATCCGGAAATTTTGAAGGCAAAGATGCACGTCGCTCTGGTCGCCCTACTACGGATAAAATGGATGCCATTATTGAAAAAGTGGAGCAAAATCGGCATAGCAGTTGTTACGACGTAGCTGAAGAACTGGTAATTGACCACAAAACAGTTTTGGCTCATATGAAAAATACTGGGTACACAAAAAAGCTCGATATTTGGGTACCTCACGAGCTCACTGAAAGAAACCTAATGAACCGTGTACCCATTTGTGATTCTTTATTACGACGTAATGAACCCGAACCATTTTTGAAGAAGCTGTTACTGGTGATGAAAAGTGGATCACGTACGACAAGAACGTGCGAAAATGGTCGTGGTCAAAGGTCCAACCGGCCTTTGACACTTTGGCTTCACAGACTGGCAAAACCCGGGTTAACTCGCAACAAGGTGATGCTGTGGGATTGGAAGGGCATTATTCATTATGAGCTGTTACCACCTAGAGACCATCGATTGTGAACTCTACTGCGAACAACTGATGAGATTAAAGCAAGAAGTTAAGAGAAAGCGGCCGGAATTAATCAACAGTAAGGGTGTGGTTTTTCATCATGATAACGCTAGACCTCACACATCTTTAGCCACTCAGCAAAAATTAAGAGAGTTTGGCTGGGAGGTGTTAATGCATCAGCCGTATAGTCCTGACCTTGCACCTTAAGATTTCCACCTGTTTCGGTCTCTTCAGAATTCTTTAGGCAGTGTCAGGTTAACATCACGAAAGGACTACCAAAACCACTTGTCGCGGTGTTTTGATCAGAAGCCTCAAAATTCCTATAGCAATAAGATGGCAACCTACAAGATGGCAAAAAGTAATCGAACAAAATGGCATACTTTAGTTGAATGTAAATGAACTATATTAAAAAATGATTTGAATTTTCTTAAAAAATGCGAAGAAACTTTTTCCCCAACCTATTATTTAGGTATAGATGCTGTAAAGCTAGCTAGCTACAGTATCCTCTAAAGCTCTGAGGAATGATTGAATTTGTCACTAAAAATGAGAAAGCAATATATGCTTCGAACAAACAAGCTTCACAGTCGATCGCTTCTATAATCAATCATCCAGTTGATAGACTAGCGATATTTTAATAATATTTTCTGCTATAGCATAAATTCATTATTTTGCACATATATCGTTATAAATAGACGGTTAACTTCCTTTATTGTTCATCGAGAAAAGAAACGAATAGCCAAGTATTACATTAAAAAAGTATACTCAATTCAGGCGGTCTCATCGCTAACAGCGATTCAAATAGTTGTCAACCAATTAACGTTTATAAATATAAATGGGATTTAGTAAGTTTAGGGGCTAAAATATAAAAAATGGTCAATAATATATACCTGCCCAATAGACTCAGTATTATCTGTCAAACAGAAATCAAATAGATTTCAAACCAATATAATAAAACTAAGCAGAACTTTTACGTAATGTTGAACCTTAGAGAGGCGTGGACCGTCAAGGAACACATACGCCAAAATCTGAAAGCCCTAGAAATGTGGTTTTACCGTCGTATGCTCCGAATAAGCTGGGTCCAAAAAGTCACGAACAACAAGGTACTCCGCCGCGTCAAAAAATCCCGAGAACTCATGAAGAAAACAAAAGACGAAAGGTAGCATATCTCGGGCATGTGTGCATGAGCGCTATCGTCTTTTTCAAACAATAATGATGGGAAAGATTGAGGGGAAAAGACGAGTTGGAAGAAGAAAAAAGCCGTGGCTGAGAAATGTCAGAGTGGACTGGAATTGCCAGCGTGGAAGAACTGTTTCGGCTAGCGAGAGATAGGAAGAAATTCGCGGAGCTGACGGCCAACCTCGGTAGTGGAAAGACACTGCAAGAAGAAGAATAAGTTAATAACACACTCTAAGTGTTGAACAGATTGAAAGGTTCACGTAAGAAAAAACAAACTTCGTAATTATTTATCGAATTTTGTTTTTAATGAAGTTGTGAGTGTAATTCACAACTGCAAGAAGAAGGAAACCTTAGAGCATTCAGACGCTCTAAGTGTTGAACAAATTGAAAGGTTCACGTAATAAAAAACGAACTTCTCAATTATTCATCTAATTTTGTTTTTATTGAAGTTGTGAGTATAATTCACAACACAAAACAACCAAAAAGGTTAGTCCTATGAATCTGGAATCTTATTTTGACACAATTGGTACTCAGTCTTTGTCCTACGTCTAATGAATTCGTGCACTATCATGAATCTTGAAAATATATGTATACATATACATGCCAATAAAACCAGCTACATAACGGATATTGTTGTAAAATGTAAGATAATGCTGATTTAGTTGACACAGTATTGTGTAAATAGCGGTACATACACAAAGGTGTACACACACGTGTCTGTACTCGTGTGTATTTCCTCGTATTTTTCTCACCTGTGAATGAAGCTTGTTTTATTTCGAAACTGATTAATTTTATATTTCTTCATGACACATCATAAATAAAATGACCTAACGGTATAGCTCTTTCGGCAGTTACTAAAATGTCACCTATTCCCAAATCCGGGATTAGGTTTAACACATCTACGAGCAACATACAAAAATACTATTTAATAAAATACAATTTCGATATTTAATATCTCGGAATATATTCGACTGGCCTGTTGGCGCAATGGCAGCGATCCTGCCTTTAGCGCCGGAGGTCGTGGGTTCGATCCCCACCCATGACAAATATTTGTGTGACGAACATTTATATTTGTTGTGTGTCTGGGTGTTATTATCTATTTAAGTATGTATTTAGAAATATTTAAGTATGTTTATCAGTCTCTGACGCCCATATTACAAGCTCTGCTTAGTTTGGGGTCTGATGATCTTGGTGTAAATTGTCCCAGATATTTATTTATTTATTTATTATTATTATTATTAATATCTTCACAAATTCAGCAATGAAACCACTCAAATTGTATTCATTCCATCATGTTTTTTTTGTAAGTTGCTACTTGAATTGCTCCCTAGCAGTGACAGAAACACCTCAATTAAGTCCGCAAATTGAAATGGACTTTCAGACACTATCTGTACTAAATATTTATAGGCAGTAAACCTTGACACGGCCATAAACAACGTTCGTGAGATCACTCGCCGTAAACGCCCGGATTTTGAACGGATGACGGCCATTTTGAATCTCAGAAACTTAATTGAAACAACAAACAATTCTTGAATGACGTGTTAATCTTTCACGTAAACGGAGAAAATCTACACGTTACTCGGTTGACCCGTTAACAGTGGCAAATCTGGTTTATCAGTAATTAAAGCTAACTCATAAATTGTAGCACCAAAGACACTGTGGGTGCTCATGTATGTACGATGTCAAAGTGCCACAGAGACAACTCGACTCTGGTCTGCCGTAGATACCTGAGCCCTAACGAAAACACTAAAGCTATACCTAATGATCAACATACTACTATAACTCTAATTTGTATAATAACCTATTATAGAAGTTGAAGAAACATCCTCTTAAAAATAAATATGATAAGTATATGATAGTATTTCCAAACAATGTGATATAGACATCTTTGCGGATAAGCCGCAGAAATTCCGGCGCAAAGTACTTCAGTATTTTACGGCTGTCCCTGTTTGACCTGTTTGGCCAGCCTTCACTATAATGTTAACTGTAATTGTCTTAAATTAGTTTTACTTTTTCAAATTTTCAAATTTTTAAATTTTTATTAGTATTGTAAGTAGTTTTTAGAGCCTATTATGAATAACTAGTTAGTAAGTGTTTAGTCCACATTGCATGCCGTGGCAGCCTTTAATTAAGACGACATTTAGCATTTAGTCCGTGTGTGTTATAAAACTATTCTGTTATTGGTGTTTGTTTTGTTGGTTGTCCTAATAAATAAATAAATAAATAATGTATGTGACTGCTTGCGTATTTTGCTCTTCAGTAGACAATCAGACAAGTAGCTTTATTCTCGCGACAGTCGTTATTGAATAAGAAGTTTGTCATTATTACTAAAGCAAAGGTCTACGTCTGCTAGAAATTTCCTCAGCCAATCAGAATCTTTCTATTTCCTATCGATCGACTTTAGAAATGAGCAAGTCATCATTCTTGGTGAACTAGCGGAAACTAATTTAACTATTGACGAGCCTTACCAACTAGTTGGCTTTAATGCTGGAGCGATGATGATGCATAGTGAAAAGACGAAACGAGAATTAGCTACAATTTATAACAATAAAAATGTACAATCCTTAACACTTTCCGGTGAGAGTGTGACTGGTGAAATAAAAATTAAAGTATATTTGCATGTCTTCCTTATGTTTTGGTTAATTCCAGCCATCCAAATAAAGCCTTTTGCTGAAGAGCTTTCATGATATATAATGACAAAGTCTCTTCCAAACGATTTTAAATAGGCATTTACTGGGCAAGGGGGCAGCCACAGACGTCACCTAAATACTAGCAGTGCAATAAAATTGATCAAATGACAGACTAGTCCGATTCTAAAAATTTACACTAAACATTACTTTTGACAAAAAGGATTACCTGGTTCTATGAATAGAGCTTATTATTTCTTGCTTGGAGTGAGTCAAACCTCAACATTTACCTTTCTCAACCCGAACTTAAATTTCCGCCTACGACTGTGGCGGCAGGGTTAAAAGCATTATGCATGTACGGTTAAACTTTGAAACTCTCTAGTGTGTTCATTACTTTACGGCACATACAACCTCTTACCCCAGTAAGTAATTCGAGCAAAAACATTTACACAACTATGAACCTTATTCATTTTGCTTAAGAGATAAAATGAGCGCATGACTTTAAGACGACGATACTAGAATAAAGTGCCTATTTCGTAGGTAAATGTCACCGTAAGTAAATTTTTACTTGACGTTAGTTTAAAGTGGGGTAAAATAATGATATTAAAAATGTTACGAGTAACCGACTGGGATAGGAACCCATATTTTATATTAATTTTACTGTACCACGTCCTGCACGTCTACCATGAGTTGCCACTTTAAATTTACGTTATCATTCGCGTAAAATATTTCTAATGGGATGTACGCGCCTCTGTTCAGTCGAAATGGAACTAAAAAACGGTAGCTTAATGCTATTGTCACGATAAGGTACCGCTTTTAATTCCGTTTCGCACATTCAATTTGATTGCCATTTTTTGGAATGGTTCATGCAGTAAACGATCCCGAAATACTACTTATATTTTGTGGGCAGCGATTTCACTGAATGCGCTAAAACTAAAGCACAAAATTTACATTTTAACAATATGTTTTTCGGCTACATTCAAACTTAAAAAAAAGATATGTTTTTATAAAACAAAACGCGTGCCTGTATGTCTGCTTTATTATAGGGACAGCTAAGTATACACAGAGACGAATGTGAATGTTTTTTAGCTAAACATTTTGTTCTCTACCGTTTCATCAGCATAACCTATAGACTTTTGAGCTTCCCTTTTTACTGAAGAGACAGCTTTTTATGAAGGTTTCAAAATCCGGAGATATAAATGTAAGCTCGTTGTTTATCCGGATAAAGGTATGGATCCTCATTATTTTTAAGCATTTGCTCATAAAAATCGTGTAATATTCATTCTCGCTGAAACTTAAAATGTTGTGAGAATAAAACGTATTCGTAGGTCTTAAAGTGAAAAGTCCAGCTTTTGCGAAAATAATTTTGCGAAAAATATTAAGCTGGACTTTTAACTTTACCTATATCCTTTCTAACCGTTTTACTTGTGAGGTGTTCTTTAAGTCAATAACTCATTCTTATCAATAGCCCACTCAACGAAGGGAATGGTGTCTGGGGAGGGGGGGCGTGGGGGTGTACAGGTTTTTTTTTTTTAGTTTTTCTTAAACAACTCTTAAACAGCCACCGGTTTGCAAAAATAAATCCACTCAAGTAATCTACATAAAAAAATCTACAAAAAGGTACCACTTCACTTTTTCTCTGGGATCAATATTTAGTGAGATATGATGAAATAAAGATAGACGAAAACTTTTGTTTTAAATCAATTCTATCTTCTAAATCTAAATATTATCATCAACATCATCGTCGATGGTGTTTTCGATGGGGGCTCCGTTAGTGCATGAGCTGGAGCATACTATCGCAGTCACTGGAGCAGGCGATGCCTGCTTCCCGGCAGCCTGGTTCCGTAAAGAACACGTTGATATTTAGCGAAGACAATCCCTCATAATTTTATGTTCATCTTAAGTCAAGAACAACTTTGTTCTAAGTTTCTAACTCAAATGTATGAAAGGGCGAGTTATACGAAGAGTTAGGTTGCATTATGTGGGGGTATAGGTTAGTTGTACCGGAAAAATTGTAAAAATGAGATGTCAAAACAGACGCTGAGGAACGCCGCTGCGGGCTTCGCCCTCCGCTAAGTACCTACTGTATTGATTGTTCTGAGGTATAGATTTTGTTAAAATTCATGATCTTAATTGTTCATTATCACAAGGAGGACTATCAAGTCGACATCCTCTCCAACTATTCTGCTTCAATATCTTTAATCTTTTAATCTTGATCCCAGCGAAAAAGTGTATAGAACTTTTTTATATAATACATTTGATGTTGTACTTGAATAAAAGATTTTTTTGTGCTATGAGCCACCGTTTACGAGTTTCAGCTCCACCCCCATCCATCACTATTTTGAGTATGTTGCTTCAGACACCATTCCTTACATTTGTGCCAAAGCCGCCTTTACACGAATTATATCCCCTATTTGGCAGTTTTTCTTCTTTGTTGACTGGGCTACAAGTCTATGTCATGTGAAATGTTATTGTTTTTTCATTAATCTCTAAACTTTAAACACAAAAGTCTAACCAAGAGCTTGTAGTATTGGGTTTAAATCCAGTCATGATAAATTAAGACAAATTTTGTTTAAATACGGGGGAAACTTCTCAAATATAATATTACAAATATGGAATAAAGTCTGTTATATGTGTAGACATAAATATTTACATTCCATTAAAGAAACATCAACTTGTAGAACAGAAACATCATTATCGAAGACCGAAGGAGTAGTATGTTTACAGAACAACCGCGTGGTAGTAAACGGGCAAGTTAATATCGATGTGTGTTTGCCCTTATTAAGCAGACATCCCCTATACGCAGCTCTTTTAACTAGAAGTCATATTACTGGACTAGTAATAAAGGAAGTCCTAGTGCTTGTTCACGTGGACTCGCGGGCGCGGTGGCAGACGCGGTCGCAAAATATCAAACCCATAGATAGCATTGAAGTGTTCCGCAGGTGCGGTGGAAGTGACGGGCACATGCAGCGCACTTGTGGCGGCAATGTCCAACGTATGAAGTTGGTTTTGTGTGTTCACGTTAAACTAGCGATGCAGCATTTGCCGTCCTGTTTGTAAGAATTCTAACGCGCGGTGTCAAGTTCAACCAATCAGTTTCAACTACTGGTACACGTCACATCCGCGAAAAGGCACGCCAGCTAATGTGAACACGTGTCTACGTGAACAAATACTCAGAAGAACTGAAGTTACTGATCAGTGCCATCGTGCCATAACTTGGAGTAGAAGTGGGCGGCGGGTAAAAGTTTTGGAATGAAGAACTTTCTTCAGTTTGGGCTGATTTAAGCCTTATACACTTTGTAAGTGTGTGAAGGGGTCATTATTCATTCATTAAATACGAGCCGATAGCAGCAGCAGCTTTTGTCAAAATTTATAGTAATAATTTAAATAAATAAATATGCGCCAGACAACACACCTCTTGTAATGGTCTCGAAGTAGGGATTAATATCCCTGTGTTACGAGGTCCCACACAAGGAAATAAGCCAGGGGCGTCTCCCAGCACACCCAGACCCGAGTCAATTCAGAAAAGATCGTTTCCAGAATTGACCCGACCGGGAATCGAACCCGGGACACTACAGAAATCGAGGCGAGAAACCGTGCTACAGCGCACAACGCCAATCGTGTCGACAAATATGACTGAGGTTGCAAATTTTCAAGAACGATAAATAACTTACTCATATGTCCCTCAAAGTAAGTTACTCATATGTCCCTCAACGTTCGTAATGTTTTAGGCGCTTTTAGTTAGTCCAAGCAAAAGCAAATTATATCGACACCACGTTTGCGATGTTCAATGGGGATCCATATTTCATAGAGTTGTGGAAACAAAATCTTACTCTGACGCAGTCTCTGGGCGGGCGGGGCTGCGTAGGCGTGGCAAGCCCTTGCGCAATCAATTTCCGTCCAATTTTGTGATGATAAAGCTGCCCCTTAAATTAATTAGTGTATCAACTTACATCTTAAGTAATTTGTGTATAGCTTGGTAGCTATGGATCTAAGTCAGAACCAAACAGTTTGAAAATATTCATAAAAAGAGAGAATCGGTATTACTTGTTTAATTTATTCAAGAAAAGTTTATGTTTTACTCGTTGGACGCCGTGGGGCTCACCGGTGACCGGCAAACAATAGATTTTCCGTTGTGTCTGGATTGGCGGCAGTCAAAGAAAAATCGTCTTTTAAAAAATATTTTTGTAAACCACCATGCAAGTATTATATTTAATTAATTATCTCTCACCGCTTATAAAGATTAATATATCATTAAACTTCAAGTACTTATATCTCTTAGCCACATGGGTAGATAAACGGGTCAGCAATAAAACTTTAACAACCGTGCTGTGACAAATACATACTTCGCGTGCGTATTATGAGCACTAGTCGAGCCGGAGAAAACCGGTTTTCACCGGCGTGGCCAGTGCCTACAACTGTTTCCTTGCCTGGCTTGGCAAGGAAACACTACAATACGTGGGGCATGCCAAAAGAAATTAGATACTCAAAAATTATAAAATTTATTCTTTATTGATCTTTTCGAAGTATTCAACCTGAGCACGTATACACTTTTCCATACGTTTGAACCAATTGGAAAATACCTGTGACCACTATTCTTTAGACACCTCAGAAATCTCGAAAATAGCATCTTCTTTGCTTTCAAACCTCTTCCCCTTTGGTTTTACTTTCATTTTTGGAAACAGGTAAAAATCAAAAGGTCAGGGGAATATGGTGGGTGAGGAAGGATATCGACTGGCCTGTTGGCGCAATGGCAGCGATCCTGCCTCTGACGCCGGAGGTCGTGGGTTCAATCCCCACCCATGCCAAACATTTATGTGATGAACATTTGTGTTTGTTGTGTGTCTGGGTGTTTTTATCTAATAAAGTATGTATTTAGAATTATTTAAGTATGTTTATCAGTCTCTGACGCCCATAATACAAGTTCTGCTTAGTTTGGGGTCAGATGATCTTGATGTGAATTGTCCCAGATATTTATTTATTTTATTTTATTATTTTATATATAGGCTTTCAAGGTGAGGATGGCCAGCCCAGTGATTCGTTTGAATGACTGGGCTTATAAAGCTCATATCTGGACCTCACGACCGCTTTCCATCAGGTGGAGTGAGGTCATCTTGACGGGCAATATAAAAAACAAAAAATAATAATTTTGATTTGAAAATTGAAGTGTTCTGGCAGATGTGTGCGGCGCCGCATTGTCGTGGTGCCAGAGAAGATGACCGGATTCCTGACTTCGATCGCTTGTCACACCAAGCTGATATTATTGTTGGAACCCAAACTGTCACATACCATTCAGAGTTCACCGTTCTTTAATCCTCTAGCACTACAGTAGCAATATGACCCGTTTTGCCGAAAAACGAGGCGACCATTTGTTTCTGTGTGCTTCGTGCATGGCGACACATTTTGTTGGAGTTGGTTCATCTTCAAAACGCCATACAGTCGACTGTCGCCTTGTTACAAACCTACATTGGCTGACACCAACTCCAACAATAACAATAATTGTACCTACATATTATTTTATAAGTTTTAGAAGAATACGCAATTATTTTTTTACTTTTTAGTGTTTTGTTTCGGAATAGTTTATTTTTTTGAAGTTGTTTTTTTTTGTTAATGTTTTGTTTATTTCTTGATTTTCAGTGAATCGTTTTATACATCGAAAAAGTATCGTTCATTTGCTCCTAAGAATTGAAGAGTTCCGTTTATTTTTCATGGATCCCACAGTCAGAACCTCACCAAACTCTCATCAAACTACCGTTGAAGTATATCCTTTCTAATAAAAAAAAGAAGCATCTAAATCGGTAGGCGTGATATTGAGTTATTCATGCATTTGTCGCGGATTTAGTTTATCTAGATTAAGGACATATATGGTTTTCTCATGGATGCTACTATCAAAACTAGACCAAATTAAAATTGAACCTCACGGGAAGCACCAGCTTTCAAATAAAAATAGAATGATCAAAATCGGATCACCCAGTCGAAAGTTAAAGAGGCAACAAACATATAAAAAATATAGTCGAATAGCACATCCACCTTTTTTGAAGTCGTTAAAAACGAAACCTGTGATCAGGTGATGAAATCGGACAGATTGTGAACCCTGTTGGTAAGTTCAGGTTCGTTCACATTTTGACGGTTTGCCACGCCAAACAGCCATTAGAACTTTTAATTTTCGGTCTTTCGTCCATAGGTCCTGTAAAATTCGGTTAAAAAACTTCAGTAATATATCCATTTGACATTTTAAGCTTTTGGTATTTTAGATTTTATTATAAGTCAAATAACCATTAGGTATTAGATTTTAAGGATTTTAAACTTAGCTTATTTTACGTTTGTTTTTTTTTTATTTTAGACATTTAAATACGTACCCACCTCATAGGGTGACATAACGCATTACAGCGCGGTTGTTGAAATTTCGTTTTTGACACGTTTATTCACTTATATTATAGCTAACCGCACTATGAAGACCTAGGACCGTAGCTTGAAATTGTCCTTGTATGATACGCCCTTATCGTAAGTATGTACAGGACAATTAGACTAGAATTTAAATCAGACTGTATTCCCAGTTCTGCAGTTCAATTTTCTTTGGCAAGGTACTCTTCAATCTCGTGCTCTGAAATTAATCCAAGAAATATCGTTAGACTAAAATATATTTCAATGGAAGTTTCATTGATGTAGATTTACATTCGCTAGCATTGCTGCTTCGGATATCGTAATAAACTTCTAGTTTAAATTATATAAGCATTTTGTTTGCTAGTATTTATGTGACATTGGTGCTGTATAATATTAAGCCTGTTTTCTAAAAAACTTCTGTTTTACTGACTTAACGAAGGAGTAAGTTCTCAATTCGTCAGAATCTTTTTTATATATTTTCCCTGTACACATACAGAATAAATTACTCTTAGACGACTGGACCAATATGGAAATTAGATCTTTTTCGTTTGAAAGGGATCCTTCCTAAGTGGTCTCATGGTCATCAGATCAGTAAGTCTACCACGAGTTGCCACGCATAAAAAAATGTATTGGTATTTGACATTGTCATGTCATGTCATGTCAAATCCCAATAAAAAAAATTACGCGAACGATAACGTAGTGGAAATTTAAAGTGGCAACTCGTGGTAGACGTACAGGATCTGATGATGGCATCCTGGAGCAATCGAGGCATATGGTTTAACTTGGACACACAAAAACTTACGAACCACGTTCTTGGAAGAATATGAGTGACCTTAATTACTTATAGCTATTTAGGACGATTAAAGATGATAATAAATAATTTATGTTTATCTAGGTCGTTGTCGTTTATAGTTATTTATTATTCGAATCTATGTACATTTTCTGTCGTACCCAAAGGTTGACTGGTAGATAATGCTTTTAGCATGAATTCCGCCTTTTGCACTATTTCGTGCAACAAAGATAATTAAATAATAATTTTTACCCTATTATATCCCATTATACCCACATCTATCCGTACAATACAAGTCGACTAAACAAATATTACTTTTTATTATGGTACTAACGTAAGCACGATTTACTGGAAATACTGCACAGATTCTAATACCGTATTGATTAAATTTAAATTCATTTTTTTTTATTACTGCATAGCAATCGTGATCAGTGGATTTTTTGTTAAAAGTAGTGGAAGTGAAAAATCAACCCTTCCCTGTAAGTGAGAATACGTCATCTCCTCATCTGTGGCCCCAAGGGATATTCGTACGTAAACTTGTTGATCTTTGGCAACTTAAGTTCACTTTCGAAAGTGATTAAGAGCAACAACCCATTGGGTACTCTAGCGCAAGCTGAGAATGAGTAAAGTTAATAATACTAACTGCACTATTGTGGCTCAATCATCGCTAGGAGCGGTCAGTAAACTGAATATTCAGAACAGTCCACCATGAGTTGCCATCACGTTTACGGTAATCGTTGCGTTCAGTACTTCAACCACGAGTTGCCACTTTAAATTTACATTTTTTTTCATTAAGTAGTGGCCCTAGCAATCTTGCTTACACCGCAGATTGATTACGCCAATGTCAAGTGTGTGCGAAAGTCAAGACTATAATTTGGCCAGCGTTTATTCTCTAATTTCTTCCGACGAATCTGGTGATTATAGAGACACCGAAGCGGATGGCAGGTGATAAAAAGGATGTTCTGTCTCCGGAATTATATAATAAAATTATATATAATTTGGAAAGGAACAAATTCATACAAGGAGATAGGTTATTTCTGACAATTATAAAATATGTGTTCTGGTGTGCCCGCATCTAAACCGCATTCGCAAAGTGAGCTGTCCTTAACACTTATTTTATTGAGGAACACAGGACACGTATTTCATTTATTATAGCATTAGAAATAAGAAACAGTGGTGCGAATGACCATCATTTTCATTTGACGTTGCCATGAATAACCTGACAAAATTACAAAACCCCTTTCGCCACAATGTATAAAGGTATTATCACATTTCAGGTTTGGTAGGCTTATAGTGACAGTAAAAATGTGTTTGGATAAAAACCCCTGCTTTTTTTAGCTTTTTACACCGACAATATAGTTTGTGCAAGACAAAATAATTTATTTAAGCAAAAGTCTCGTAAATTCTGAAGTTATTACTTTAAATGAGAACAATTATGTGTGACAGCTGCTATATAAGTAGTTTAATAAATTCGTCATAAATCTTAAAAGTAATGTTAATTGTACTTTTACCACAAAGTGTACCCAAAAAGAACCTTTTTTACTTCTGTCTAATGCTTTAATGAATGGAATATAGGGGCGCTCTACCGAAATCCCATATAAACACGTCAACACGGTTTACGCGAACGCTAGCGCCTGTCATTGGTGTCAACTCGTGGAAGACATACAGATGGTGCTTTTGCGGTGTCCTTGGCTTCCAGTGAGGTCGGGCGTACATGTTTTTTAACACAGAACATAAATCTACACACAAATAACGCGCTACGTTTGTATGAAAACTGAGCGTTACACTTATTGAAGCTGATTTTTATGTCAAATACGAGTATTACATTAAACAAGTTCATATTTATAGTAATGATGAGGATTTTGATTTGCCATACCGGTTGACGACACTCATTTTTGACACGCAAAGTAGTACAGGCGTGCACATTAAGCTTTACTTAAAAACGCTGCTGACGTGAGATGCACTTTGCAATGGTTTTGTAAAGGTTGATGTGAACGCGTCTGTAAATTAACAAAATTGTGTTTAATAAAATAAATAAATATCTGGGACAATTCACACCATGATCATCTGACCCCAAACTAAGCAGAGCTTGTAATATGGGCGTCAGAGCCTGATAAACATATTTAAATATTTCTAAATACATACTTAAATAGATAATAGCACCCAGACACACAACAAATACAAATGTTCGTCACATAAATATTTGTCATGGGTGGGGTTCGAACCCACGACCTAAGGCGCTAAAGGCAAGATCGCTGCCATTGCGCCAACAGGCCAGTCAATAATAATATGAAAAATAATAAAACTACGAGTAGATTCCATTTCAATTGGTTTGTTTTTTGTTTGTTTGTATTAAATAGGCTCTGCAACTAACGGACCGATTTTAAAAATTATTTCGTCAATATGAAGCTATATTATCATGGAGTGACATAAGCTATATTTGATTATGATGAATAAAACATTTAGTGAACAAGAATAGTATTGTAAATCAAGTCGGAGAAACGCGGGCGAGATCTGCTTTACCGCGCTGCGACGTGCAATTACTTTTGACAGAGAACGAAGTCTGTCGAGGCAGCTAGACGCTAGTAATATTATAAGAAAACCATATCCGTTTCCGAAAACAATTAAAGATAGATGCCATCTTATTGCTAAGCCAGAGTACGTTGGCTAGAAAAAAAAACGTTGAAATGCAGCCTGCTTCAACGTTTTTTTTACTAAATTTTAAAAGGTATTTGCGTTCTATTAGCTTTGCCTGTGTCCATAACCCTTTTTAACGTCCACCGTCAGTGCACAATTGTTTAACAAAAACTCTAAATACATCTTTGTAATTTCCCATAAAATAATACCGTAGAATTAGAAAAACAAACACGTCTTGCATTGTGTTCGTATTTGAGTAAAACATTCTGCAATTTAGCTGTGGGTTTTTATATTTGGAATTACCCATTGTTGAATAACATTCAATTCAAAAATGGTTTCACGAACCTCAGTAATTATGTAGGAATTGAAAAGGTTATGAGATTATATTATAACAATACCCATGGTTTTGGTGAAAATGATGGTAAATGAGTGATTACATTATTTGACGACACGATTGGCGTAGTGCGCTCTAGCACGGTTTCTCGCCTCGATTTCCGTAGTGTCTCTGGTTCGATTCCCGGTCGGGTCAATTGAGGGAACGATCTTTTCTGAATTGCCTCGGGTATGGGTGTGCTGGGAGAAGCCCCTGGGTTAATTTCTCATAGAGTACCTACGTAAATTCTTCGAGACCATGACAAGTGGTATATTGTTTGGCACATTTTATATACATTGAAATGTTTCTGAAGTGCGGTTACTGTTAAAAGTCTGTTAAAAGTACTATGCAATCAACAACAGCTTGAGTAACACTACCAGTATAACCTAAGCCAACACTAGTTTCATAACTCTTTTTTCTCGGTCTTAAGAGTACACAGCACGGTCGAGAGAATTGAAAAAGGGTATTTGTAAAATCTATTGTTTTCTTTTGTAAACCTCGAGCGCCCCGCAGAGTGCGATAAAGACAGATGCAAATCGGACCGAAGTTACCTTTAAAAAGTACACAAAATCGACGTTTCGTAGTCCCCTAATCCCTTTTCGAAAAGTTGACCGATTTAGTCACTTTTTTCATTAAAAATTAAAGAAGGACAGTGGTCGTGTTACTATGTTTTCCTTTTTTTAAAATAAACTAATCCAATTTGTTTGTTTGAACACAGCTGAAAATCTGGCCATTATTTCGATTTTTGAAGGTTCATATCTCTTTTAATAATCAATTTATTAAATAAAGGAAAACATAGGGACATGCCAAGTGGAAATATAATTTTTGGGAAAAAATTATTCCTTTACTAGCAAAATCTAGGTAGGAAACAGGGGACTACGTTTTTATGGAAAAACGGCGGTTCTGTATCCTTTGAAGATTATCAAATAGAAATTCAAGTTACGTCATCTTACCTTGCATTAGAAATGCAAGGTAAAACTACTTTTAAGGCGCTTGAGTACGTTGATTTTCTGGCTCGTAGAGCATCAACTGCTTGTTTGCCCCTTCACCCCCGCATGATTTTTACATCAACGTCACGGCTAAATACCAAACGGGATAGTCCGAGGTAAGTTGACTGTTGCCGTCATAGAGAACGGGACACTTAAAAGCCCAGGTTTCACCAAGCTTATTACAACCCAACGTGGTAGGTAGTAAGACTTAGGTGTTTTCCATCACTGGAGAGTTAGTCGTAAACTTAACCATGGGTCCCATTGCCACAGTGCTAAATCAAATCAAATCTAGTCTAGTCTCCGACTGAATTAAATCAAATTTAGATTTTGGTATTAACTAGTGGTGCATGTAGTGCTCCTTCACATTGAAGGTTGTTAAAATGAAGGCTGTCTTACTCAGCAGTTATCTTTCAGTCAGTAATAGTCAGTTAATCGCTGAGGTACGTCAAGTAGGTGACTTTAGTTCATTACGTCGTCGTCGTTCGGCGTCCAACCTTAGATTTGAGCGGACGTGTCGGTGCTTACGTCGAAATAATTAATAAATATTTAATTTACTATCTGGAGTCCCGGGCTTCGCCCTTACAGAACACAGGATTCCGCCACGCTGCATCAGAAGTGTCCAACAGTCGGAAGAAACATTGAAAAAAATTGTCACTTCTTGGATTCGATCTACGGACCATTGGCGTGAGTAGCGAACATTTATCCATTCGGCTACGGTCCGTTGAACCAGCGTGGCCAAAATAGCGTTACACTACCTATGCAACGCACCGCACGCCACGCTCTAGCGTGAATCATTACTGCTACTACTGTACGCTGCGACTAACGAGCGATACAACTTGCACCAGTACCTCCTTAGTGGTACAAGGCAGTTCATATTTTACGTTTTTAACGATGCCTAATATTTCTTGTGCCGGATGTCGCAGTGCTGTGCAAAATAGACAATATTTGCAATGCTGTCTCTGTCGCGACCATTACGATCTCATGTGTGCGAATGTCGCCGAAAAGAGATTTCTGAATACTATGACGAAGGATCATAAGGCGGCTTGGAAATGTCAAGCGTGTACAAGCAAAGCGCCTAAAAGAG
This sequence comes from Udea olivalis, assembly GCA_947369235.1. Classification (NCBI taxonomy): domain Eukaryota; kingdom Metazoa; phylum Arthropoda; class Insecta; order Lepidoptera; family Crambidae; genus Udea; species Udea olivalis. The sequence continues at coordinate 11,997,665 of OX376359.1, forward strand.
ACAACACTAACACGCCGGCTCGTTCTTCGAAGGAAAGTCCTGATAATGTTACTCTTCGACGTGGACCTGTGCCATCTCAATCTCTAAATGAGTCCGTGTTAGATGAATGTGGTTATTTTCCCACGACTGACCAAATAAGAACCATCATACGTGAAGAGTTGCATATCTTTTTTGCTGAACGCATGCATGATTTAATTGCTAAGCCTATGGGAGAGGTGTCGTCGGTGTTATCAGACTCGTTGACCCACTTAACTGATAAGGTCGCAGCAATGGGAAAACGTTTGGAGTCTTTAAATGCGCCTGCTCTGCCCGGCCTTACTCCTGCCATGGCGGTGATGCGTCCTGTTTTATCCCAAAATACGTCTAATTTGGATGTTTGTGAGCCGGGAAAGACCATATCGCAACCGGTCGTGTCTCACCATGAGACGATGAGACGACCAGTGAAAGAAATACGCAGAGATAGTTGGAATGATGTTATTAAACGACCTCGTAGCAACAAGAGTGCATCGATGCCGGGTGTTATGCCTGGCAATGTATCTGCAAAAAATGACCAACAAAGCAAGGTTGAAGGTGGGCCACGTCGTGATCGGGTTCCTGTTGGGTTACTGCGCGGCACCGCCACACCGGGCAGCATCGGACTACAGGCTTCTGAGAAGCAGCGTAGTTTCCATATTTACTACCTCCGACTGGGTACCACTGTGGATCAAGTAAAAGAGCACATCTCAGTTATCACTGGATCGACAAATTGCAAAGTTGAAAGTTTAAATGCTCGTGGCCCTTACGCATCTTTTAAAATATGCATTCCCTCGGCTTCGTCTGTGCCCATATTAGCCCCAGATAATTGGCCGGAAAATGTATGTATTAAGCCGTGGAGACGTCCCTTTCACTCGGTTCAGCGAAGCGATGGTGACATGTAGTGACGCTGCACTCTTATCAAATAAGCTGGATGCCACTGAAAGTGACAGAATGGCACATTGTAATGTGCCCAATCCCCGATACATCACCAGAACTTCGTGTACCGTTAATATTACATATCAGAATGTACGAGGATTAAAGACAAAGCTACGTGCCTTCAATACAAATTTAGCACTTCTGGAGCATGATGTTGTGACTGTCACGGAATCTTTTTTAGATCACTCTGTTAGTGACGCTGAGGTGGTGAATAGTGGCTGGAGCATTCTTCGTCGCGATCGTGGCACTTGGGGCGGAGGTGTGATGTTGGCTGCCCGGCCCGGTGTTACCATGTCTCGTTTAAAAGATCTCGAGACCTTATCTGGTGAAGATATTTGGGCACTAGTCACTGTGCGATCTCAATCTGTGTACTTTTGCGTTGTATACATACCCCCTTCTTCTGTTGATAATGTTTATTTAAGTTGGTTCACTAAAGTCGAAAGTTTCATTCATACATTAAAGAAACCTGTAATAATTTTAGGAGACCTTAATAATAATAGTGCCTCATGTAATATTAGTAATTATTATTGTTATTTTTTATCTTTTTGTAATTTCGTAGATAGAAACTGTGTTGTTAATTTTTACGGTGGTAGACTCGATGTTGTGTTGACACAAGAGTGTGACAACGCAGTGAATATATCTAGATCTGAGTCTGAAGGCCTCGTCGAACGTGCAGATAAATATCATCCTCCACTAGATATCAGCATCACGTTTGAGATTACCCTACAGCGCGGGTCCATGCAGCCCAGTAATATTGACAATAGCAGGGACTGGAATTTAATAAGGTCGATCGCGCTGATTTGTTCTCTTTTGTGAATGGTTTGGACTGGAACTCTTTACTCAAATGTCAGGATTTAACCATTGCTTTGGAATTGTTCTATGAGTCCCTCTACAACGTATTCGAGCAGCTTGTCCCTAAAAAACGCAGGCCTAAATGCTCTTCAAAACGTTTTCCGGTTTGGTTTACTGCGGATATTATCAGTGATATTCGAGAGAAGGCTGGTTTTCATCGAGCATGGAAAGAATCTAAGTCTCAGGAGGCTTATGTTCTTTATTCTGCTCTGCGAGCTAGCCTGAAAATGAGAATTTCCCTGGCATATGATGCGTATATTACAGACTTGGAAACCAATCTTCGTAGCAACCCTCGCAACTTTTGGCGTCACATGAATAGTCTTAAATCCGTAGGCGGCTTTGAACCTAGCGTTACATACCAGGGTCTTCAGTGTTCTGGCGCAGATGCGGCGAATGCTTTTGCGAGTCATTTTTCATGTACCTACACTCGAGACCAACAGACTTTTGACCCAACACCTGTTCCCGTTTCAGCAACAACGTCTGCACACATAGAAGTTTGCAATTTTTCAATTGCTGACACTGAAAGTGCCATCAATAGCCTTCGGTCTAGTTGGTCTCCGGGACCTGACAGCGTGCCCGCTGAACTGTTGAAGATGTGTAGGAAGACTATTGCTGTCCCTCTTTGTCATCTTATAAATCTCATACTGCGTCATGGAACTTATCCGGTGGCGTGGAAGATGACTCGTGTAACGCCCGTCCCCAAAAGCGGTGGCAAGTCACACGTTGAGGAGCATCGGCCAATCGCTATTCTTTCGGCGGCGGCGAAAATCTTTGAGATACTTATTCATAGAGTTATTCTAAAGCAAGTCCAGCCATTCATTTGTAGCGAGCAGCACGGCTTTAGGTCTGGAAGATCGGTAAATACGAACTTGCTGACGTTGGTCGAAAATGTTTCGGAAGCGATGGATAGAGGCAAACAAGTTGATGTTGTGTATTTCGACTATCGCAAAGCATTTGATAGAGTCAATTGTCGAATTCTCTTATCAAAGCTCGATGCTCTCGGTTTTTCCACAAAACTTATTCATCTGCTTACTGATTACTTCAGAGGTCGTCAGCAGTTCGTGCGACACGGTTGCTATGTGTCTCAAGCTTATTCAACACCTTCTGGCGTGACCCAGGGATCCATACTTGGTCCTTTGCTCTTTTTGCTGATGATCAATGACGTTGTTGATGTCCTAAAATATACTAAATGCCTTCTTTATGCCGATGACCTGAAGCTTTATGCAGAGATCAGCGACGAAGTAAGTTGTGAGTTAATTCAGAAGGATATCGATGCGCTCCTTAGGTGGAGTACAGTGAATGATTTAGAGTTTAACCACAATAAATGCTCAGTCATGACCTTCAGTCGCCAGCGAAATCCTGTGAAATTTAATTATTTGCTTGGTTGTAATGTGATTGATCGAAAAGACACTATAAAAGACCTAGGTGTAACATTCGATTCCGCTCTTACTTTCAATGAGCACATTACTACTCTAACTCGTAGTTGCTTCCGTCGACTGGGATTTGTATTACGTAATTTGCGTGTCTTCCACAGTCCTGATGTAACCAAACTTATATTTATAAGTCTTGTTAGAAGCTCATTAGAATCTAGCGCATGTATCTGGAATCCTCACGAAGCTAAGTATAGGCTAATGTTGGAAAAGATTCAAAAGGCTTTTTTTCGGTACTTCTATAAGCGAGTGTATGGGTATTATCCCTTCATGTACCCCACCGATTTTTTGCTGGGAATGTTGCAGATGAACTCTTTAGAGGTGAGAAGAGCCCGTTTGGAGGTTTCAACTGCCTTAGCAATCTTGCGGGGCTGGATGGATTCGCCCGAGTGTGTTGAGCAATTGTCCCGTCTATATGTGCCTGATAAATATTTACGTATTCGCTCCGGTCGGAGACATCGGCTGTTCGCTATTCCAACGTGTCGTACAGTAGCTCGTGAGCAATCCCCGCTGTGTCGTATGCAGAGGGCGCTAAACATGTTACTGGTCGCTAACCCTGAATTGGATATATTCATTGACAGTCCTCAATCGCTTTTAAGCAAAGTCGAAAAATTGGTGTAATGTATTCCTTCCTGTAGCTTTCATAATTATGTAACTGGGATTATCCCGTTTAATTGTGTTAAATAAATAAATAAATAAATAAATAAATTAAGAAACTGTATGCATGTCCCTCAACGTCATTTGGATCTGGATTGTCTTCAAGGCTTTGATTTTGACGAGTTGGAGGAGTACCTAAGTAAACCCAGAGCAGCCAGCTCGGAAGACATTTTAGAGTAGTGTAGGACACATGAGACAGAATATCCGACTTTATCGAAGATTGCCCGTGATTTTCATTCAATACCTGCACTTCAGTATCGGCTGAGAGATTATTTTCTAAAGCGTCATTAGTAATTAGAAAACATAGAAATAGGCTGAGTGATGGGTCAGCAAGATAGTTACTTTGTATTAATTCGCGGTCAAAAGAATTAATATAAAGTAATAGTAATGTCAAAGCTATTGTGTACTGTTCTGTGATTTAATTTGTGTTGTATTTTTATTTAAATGAATGTTTAATTCACAATAAATACTGTTATATAATTTAAGTTAAGTTAAAAGTCAAGTTAATGTCATTAATTGGTTTTATTATCTGTTTTAACCATCTATTAACACATGTAAGCTAATTAAATGTAAACGTTTTTAAGGAACAGACTGACTCCCGTAGGTCCCGGTAGATAGCTCAGTTGGTTAGATCTGGATCGCTTAGGTCGTGGGTTCATCAAACCCCACCCGGTGGCAGATAATTTTTCGAATTTCTCATTAAATGTTTAGAAATTTATTAATTTGGTTGGTCTTTACTATGGTTATTTTAATTCAAGCTCAAATGTACCTACTTCGTTACGTTGTTATAAGATTTAAATGAACGTTTATGAAATAGCAATAGGCATAAAGGTAATTGCGAGACAAGCGAGACTCTTGCTGCAAGACCAAGACCAAGACTGGGAGCGCAATACCAAGACCAAGACCAAGACCAGGTGTATTGGCGCAAGACCAAGACCAAGACTGGCTAAGTTTGGGCAACACTACCCGTGACACGAGAACGTTACCAAAGCCTGGATATAACGCTCTGACTGGTCCTCATGGCATCAGAAACCGCAATTTGGGTAGCGCCAGCTACAACAGGATATTGACACCCTTATGTTGAGTATGCAGAACCGCTGCAGATGTGTCAGGAGAGTCTTAAGTGGATCCATAATCCGTGGATAATTTTAAGTTTTCAACAATTTTATAAAAAAAATTAGTTGTTTTGTTTAGGTTTTGATGTTTCAAAAATAAAGTTAAGATTGAAATTTTGTCTGAGTTTTTCCTGTTCTTCTCAGATTTTTTAAATTTAACTTTATCTAAAAGTTTTTTTATCAGATTAGATTGGCTATTAATCAAGGTTTATTTTAATGTGTAGGTGTCTTAACAAAAAGTTATTATAATTTTAGTTATTTAGGTTTAATTGAAATATTCCTAGACCATGTTGATGTGTGTATATAGCAGATTAAAGAATTAAAATTATATCACCGGTATAACTGATATTTTACCTCCTACACTTAAAACAAAACAATAAAGGTACAAGTTAGAAGCGGACGTCATGAAGCTGCAGCAAACGACGTGTCACAGCGACACTACAGGTTTCTATGAATTTGTATGAAAGCTTGGTGTCGCTGACTTCGGATGGTATTTCATACAAATCCATGGAAACCAGTAGTGTCGCTGCGACACGTCGTCTGCTGCAGCTTCATGTCGACCGCTTCCAACTTGTACCTTAACGCAAAATAACTCCAAAAATAAAACACCCGGATAACTTATATCTGTGTACTTTATCTTCGACTTATCAGAAAAAGGGAAATAACTAACGGATACTTCAAAAAGGCCGGCCAAAACAAAAACACAGTGTACTAATTTATTATTCGAACGGACGAATTTTTGCGAACGGAGAACCAATATTGATACAACCCCAACTTTCGGCTTTATGTTACAAGGTTTCAGATAACCCATGCCATTAATTTTGTACGAGCCAGTACTGGTAGACATGGAAAACCGAAATATCTTTGTTTTTTTACCATGATGAGCGTTGTTTGAGGAAGAAAAAAACAGTGTAAGATGCAAGATGAAAAGACAAACTTTTTATCGCATCACAAGATTTCTGTGGATGGAGTTCACTTCTAGAAAGAGTTTTAGCAGTAATGTAAAGGAGGATTCGCCCGCCCTAGTTTCTACAAGCTGCCCGGTCAGATGCAATATCGCTCTCTTACGGAAAACCACACCCACTTATAACTGCTTAGTTGTATTCCTGCTGATGACTAAGGTAGCCATTACTCTCCAAGAAACTTTTGTTTGATCAGGATCTAATTTCTTTTTGTGGATTATACGAAAGCTCCCCTTACGCCCACTTCTTCTGAATTCATTTGCCGCGGTAACTGCCAACGATCAGGGATCTTATTACAATCCCTCAAAACTTGTCAAGTCCATTACCTAAACGGAGGATAGCGAGCAATTTCGTAGTAAAATCTTTCATTTCCAGCCAGTCAGCGGTTAACTAGCACTAACGCATCATCTTGGCTGGATATTTACTGCTAAATTTGCCCGCTACTCTCATAACATAACATACCATCACGAATTTATCTCAAACGGGGTAGTCAGAGGAAACTGACTGTTGCCGTCATGGTGAACGCAACACTCAGGAGTTCACTTTTCACCAATGGTATTAGAACCCAACGTGGTAGGTGGTGAGCCTTCCGCCGCTATCCGGGTTGATTTGGTTTTTTATCGGAGAGTTAGTCGGAAATTAAACAATGAACACAAAGGTTTTAAGGCAGATTTGAACTCGGGACCACACGATCCGCGATCCGAGTTGGACCACGACGCTCTCTCGCTACACTCAGTTTAGTAAAATTAACTTGACTTTAATCCTTGCTTACCAAAAATGCTGTACAAAAATCAATGGTATGCCCATACACGGCAACGGATTTTTGTACCTGTGGTTGCGTTTCAAATTATTTATTTCATTAGTACTATCATAGTTACTCAAAGATGATATAGAAACGATCGGTGAATGTTTTTATTTTAATAAGTTTAATCTATAGATTTAGGCAAATATATGAAATTGAATCAAAAACATCACCGTTCAGATAGCTTATTCGTTTGCTAGTTTCTCAGTCATCAAAGCCATAGTAGGAAAAACGAAATCAGGAAGTTTCAAACACGTCATCTTGAAATAAGCGAGACTCATCGCCTTCTCATCGCGGTATGCAAATAAGGCTGTCATTGCGCGCGGCCCGAGACATCTTTGGTCTAGATTACCCTATTACAAGCGTATTCAGTATTAAAGAATTACAGCGTCTAAGTGGATTCGAGCTGAGAATACAGGGTATTACTCATGCTCCTTATTCTAACGGCTGCAGATAATTTAATGATGAAATTCTTATATTTTACAATTCGTCCGCGTAATCCTTTAATGTTTAACACTTTTCAAAATTTTGCTTTGATAATATAAGTTTGCGAAGTAAGTAACTAGTTTTTCCTTGATGCGTGGACATTAAATCCTACAGACACATGTTCTGAAAATGTTTTCTTTTGTTTCGTTCTTACATTTACGTCACAATCAATAAAAAACCAATGTAGGGTTCAGACCTACATTTGTTACGATTTTAATACCGGGTGATTTTTAATACTGAATAAATGAAACGATCTGAATGACTATAATATTAACGGCGGACGTTGTAGGTAGTGAAAAGAACTTTAATTCGTTCTCATAGAAATAATTCTGGGCTTAAAATAATTACACATCTGACTACTACCTACAGATGTTAATTTCTCGAGGTAAGAGCTTCTTCTAAACATTTATTTGTGCAGGAAATACTGAAAATTTTAATTACTTACATGTGTAACGAATTATTATATTGACAGCTGATTTAAGCACCACAAATGGCTCGTCTCTTGTAGGGAAACTATCCTTCTACGCGAAATTATTCTAAGATTCTGGTTTAATTTTATTTTGTCTAACTAACCAGATCTCGGTCTACTGTAATTTCGGGAGTCTTTGATTATGTTTTTAATTACATACGAGGAGTATCGTTCAAGAATACAATAACCAATCCATTTCGTCAACGTAATGTAATATTATTAAAAAGTATCTGAAAACCGTAAGCTGCTAGTAACGTAACAGAAAATCTAAAAGGTCAGAAGGTGATTTCTTTTTATAAAGTAAACGAGCGTAAGGGATTCACGAATTCCTACGGACGCCAGAAAATCCTAAAATCCATTGTGCTAAGTGTTATTTTACCTCAGCATCAATGGCTGAGAAGACTTCAGAACGAGCCATTTGAGCGTTCAACCATTTGAGTAAACCCCTTTGCGTCTCAGTTCTTTCTTTTATGTCATTATACGCATCGACAGTGTATATCAGCTTTTAAAAGCATTGTGTTTAGGAACTACAAATTATGTACAACAGAGTAATTCATCTGTAATGCATGATCGAATAAGTTTAAATGGCTTGTGATTGATGTTAGTTGAAGCACTTTTCTGCACTTCAGTCGACGTAAAAGATTCAACCTTAGTTAAGTAGTTTACTGAAGATAGAAGTTGCACGTTAGTGTTAATGTTTCATACAGTTAAATATCGCCTTCAAGGCCGAATGGTTTCAGAGCTCGGCCCGAAACCCGGAGGTCCCGGTTTCAATTCCCTGGTCGGGCAAAGTATGTTTTCGGATTTTTCGGAACATACCCTGGCTTGTGATCACCAACCCGCATTTGGCAAGCGTGGTGATTAAGCCAATAAGGTACCCATCAATTGTAGCGATGACTTGATTTCAATGATGGAGGCCTTTGCCCAGCAGTGGAACATTATATAGGCTAATTACTACTACTACTGCAGTTTAATAACAATTGTTTGATCATACGGCCTCTAAATTTATTCTGAAATATATTTTTCACACCACATGCTCGACAATGCCGAATTATATGTCATGTAAAGTGCAGTGATTCAAGCGCCCAAGAAAAAAACAGTTTTATCCCGGTGGTGTATACTCTACTTTTCTCACTTTATGCGAGACAATAAAAAACCAGGCTTAGTAGATAGTGTTTATTACAGCATATTAAAGAATCTTCTAAAGCTAGTAGTACTACTAGCTACGGCTATAGCAACTTCTTTCAGCTGGCGTGGCCTACTCGATTTGACAAACAAATGAAGTTCGTCTCAGTGCGAATCTAGTGGGCCACGGCCTCGGTCTTCGAAAATCGAGTTGGCCGCGTCCGCTGAGGACACATTCTGTTTAGTGAAATTAGACTTTATGGACTTTATGGATTTCAATAAGAATTATGGAAGTGAAAATCACATTATTGACCAGCGGGTTATAATAGAACATTATAACCCGGCTAAAGCCAAGAGGTATAATGTCTTGCTTTCGGTAAGGTTTACATGACATATAATTCGGCATTGTCGAGCATGTGGTGTGAAAAAGTACTTATTTTCCATAGTTGTTGTAGTTTTATCATCAAAACCTGCCATCTTTTTAGTAAGACCGACTGTATTACAGTACTAAACATCAATAATTGACTATGCTAAAAAGCAGATTAAGAAGTTTACCTGTTATGTACTTATAACAATATTACAGTATAATTCGTGTGAATGTCATAGTTCACGGTTCAGAGAGGTTCAACCTGGGATGGTTGCCTTTTCGACCTCGTTAAGGCACTAATCCTCTTGTAGTTTATGATTTTCATAGAAAATCCTTGAACCGATAGGTAAATAATGTTTAAATTTAGTCTAATCTCTCTAGTCGGTCCTTCATGCCTGAAGATCGTGATTATGGTGGGGTGCAAGTTTGGCACGAACACATTGTCTCCACCGGCCTCTGTCAGTTGCAAGTTTAGTTTAGTTTTTAGTCTTGAAACTTGAAAGTGCCAGGTCATAAAAATTATGATGAGATAATCCTTGATTGAGCCTTGAATAACATTATACTTTTATTTTTCACTGAAATGAAAATATTGTTCAATCATAATAAAATATAGCCTATAATCATAATAATAATAAACCCGCAGGGCAGTTCTATGAGCTGGTGGTGCGTAGCGACACCACGGGCTACCACCATCCCGACGCTAACCCGCAGGGCAGCTTGTGGCGAGCTGAGTGCCGAGTGCGAGTTTCAGTGAGAGAAGTGAATGACTTCACCATCGCGTTTTGCGAGCACGTAAATGTCAAATAGTATGGAATCAGGTCAGCGCCATCTAGCGGCGAATTTGGGCAACATTCAGGCCGCTAGATGGCGCTCACTCGATGCCAAACAAATTCGCGTTTTGTTTCTCGCAAACGCGATGGTGAATTCATTCACTCCTCTCACTGCAACTCGCACTCGGCACTCTGTTGGTGTGTAGCGACACCACGGACCCGAGTTCCCCCGAGAGTCGGTCTGGCCCTCTGCCTCCGCTTGCCTAAGCCGTTCGGCTGGAGTGGGGCGGCTCGCAGGGTGGAAGTGAAAGATGCATAAGTCGCGAGTTGGTGGGGTGGTTTAACCACCCCGTAGAAAGCGGTGTACACCTCTTGACACCCTGAGCCGCTCACGACCATGTTGCTGCCTTTGCTGACCCTATGCGTCAGCACGTTTTGGTGGCCCATTTAGTGACTAGTCACCGTCTGCCTGGAGGAAAATCATTGAGACATTTTACATGGCAGGCGTCCGTTGTCTAAAACAATAGCCCGTTAACAAGTCCTCCAAACAATTCACCTCCATAGCCCAGTTTTTAATTTTGAACATTTTTACAATAGTCCTTGCATCTTTTGGGTGTTGTCTGCAGGTAGATTTTCCATTTATCTAGAGACAAAACTCAGCAGATGTACACACAACAAAGTAGATTAAATGGTACCAAAAGGCCTCTACGTGTTGGCTTCGGCCCCACTCTAAGGACCGGGTCCCAATGGGCCCAGGAACTTCCAAAGTACCTACAAATTATAATAATAAATCATTTATTTCAGGCAATATTATACATTACTAAAGTTACATATAACAGAGGCCCATAGATAAATACCTTACAGACTAACATACTCGTACATATGAGTTATAATAATTAAGACAATAACTAATTTACACGTTGTGTCAGCGACGTGTATCGCGAGTTGTCAGCAGGCAGCCGTCCTCTGAACTTCCGAAATACGACTCTCTGCGGCCAAAAGTCTTCCTTCATGAAGGTCGCCAAATGGTGGGTCGGCACTCTCACTACGAAAGAATTAAAATTCACTTTGCGGCGAGCTTCCAACCGTTATACCCTGAGGGTGAAATGGGACGTTCTTCGCACATAGTCTACAAAGTCGTCTACCAGTATAATCTGGACACGTACAGCTGCGTCGCTGGTACTTCAGGATGCAAGACGCAATCCAGTTCGGTCGGTGCGGAGCCTCGATGGTTACGACTTGCGGGTTTCTTCTTCCTCTTAACCTTCACAGAACCCTCCTCATCGCATGGCTCCTTCCCCGGGCACTGAGTCACAGCCTTGCAAGGAAGCTTGTAAGACTTCGGCTTCTTCCCCTGAGGCCTTCGAGAATGCGCGGTCGGGGTAGATGACCTAGCGCTTGACGGCAGCTCGTCAGGGGCAGGGCGCGCGGCGGGGCGCGGTGCGTCGAGCTCGACAACAGCAAGTGACGAACATTGCAATTTCGCCGACTCAATACTGCCGTGTGTTGATACTCAAGGCTACGGGTGACCTACTTATCGAATCATTACGTTTTGATGATAATAATTCGGCACGCAGATCGGAGATCGTAGATTCCGAAACCTCCAATCTTAACTTCACATCAGCCATGCTTGCTTTCAGGGTTGTGATCTCCTTTAGCAAACAGGTGACGTCGACGTGGTCAAAGGTGACGGGAGGCAGCCCATTCAGCTGCTTTGCCACGAAAGCGGGCACGTCGTCCGGGTTCGGTCTCCTTCTACAGCGTTATGATGTCCTGAAGACTTTTTAGTTTTTTTCGTCCCTCCTGCGAGACGGCAATCGGTCGGCTTTGCTGAGCGTCTGGTAGAGCAGCACCTTGCTACTGACAATTACCTACTCCTCGAAGTTGGATTTGCAGATCTGCATGATGCTGATCTATGTCACTCCCTGATAATGTAGTTTCATATGAGCGAAAGAATTTTTAAAATCGGTCCAGTAGTTTCGGAGCCTATTCAATACAAACAAACAATCAAATCTTTCCTCTTTATAATATTAGCATAAATAGAAGAAAATATATTTCTTCAAACTTCCATGGTCACTAACGTTAGAATAGTTCAAAATAGAATTGCTACTACGATTTATGATTCCGTGATTATGGCGCTTGCAACAGCACCGAAATATCGGAAATTCAAATAAATCATGGTAGCAATCCTGTTCTGAACTACGAGTATTGAAGAAAAGAACAACAATTCAGGTATAATTACCAAAGTCTTCAACTGAATGCTATCCTGCAATATGTCAATAGACCGAAAAATGACAACCGTATACCAGCATATCTCCTAATAGTCTTCGCCGACAACAGTCGCCAGCATCTTCAGCATTCTCTGTGTTCATACTAATTAGGACCATGTTAGTTTGCCCGAAACTACGGACATTGCATAAGCGAGTAGGTACCCAGGTCCGCACCGCTATTGCAACACTTTTCCTGCATCTGTGTCTCCGGAAACATACAACCACGGAGTCTTCAAGGCAAGAGTGAATAGGCATTTTCTGGGTAATCTTAGCGATGTTTGAAGTCACGAACACAGCGAAAAATAGATGAAGCAGAGCTTAAATGTGCTTTATGTATAAGTATATGAACTCGAGTTATAATGATATAATATGACTAGCTTTCCGCCCGCGGCTTCTCCTGTTATGACATACGGGATTTTTTGCGACTTACGATACTTGATTGACAAAATCCCGTCTTAATTAGCACCTACGTCATAATCATAAAAAGAACCCCTATTGAGACTCTTAACACTTGTAGTTTCTGAGATTTCGTGATGAGTTGCTATTATACCTATATATATGAGAATCTTCCATTTATTAATTGAATAATGAAGCATTCCTATCAATAAAATGCTATCATGACATCACAGTAAACATCAAAAAAGTGATGGTTTAGTTTGCATACAGACAGCTTCCTGTGTGTGAGAATTGCGCTATTTCACTTTACGTATGTGGCTGAAGTTCAGCCTAGCCCATTAATCCCGAATCTACCCAATGAGGAATTAATTGGGTGTTGTTACACTCATTTGTCTAAAGTGGTTCAAGGTAACATCGCAACCGCAATGTTTAGGCCTATTTATCCGGAAAACCCGATAGCGTGACATGACATTTATTACAAGCGCTCGTGAATATTAAATTTCATGAAAAGCGCTTTGTTCTAGTTTCGCGAATAGTGCTATTTTAATTTATCTATTTTCTTTATATAGGTACTTGATTAGAGGTGTAATAATGTACCGGGTGATTATCATAAGCCTTACAAAAACAACTATTTAATTTATGTATAAGTACGTAAACTACGTAACTATCCATTTAGCTAAATATGTAAATTTGTTCGTAAATACCCTGAATACTACACTAAACGAGAAAACATACAGACTACATTCACTTTAAGACACGGAAATAGATTAAACCAACCAACCTCTCGACTAGAAATGCATGCCTCCAGCCTCTTGGTCATGTCAATTAAAATATACAATAAATTACCAATTTCTATTATAAACGAAACCAAACTAAATATTTTCACTAAAAAACTAAAGTTGTTCCTCATACAAAAAAGTTACTACAACATCAAAGAATTTATGAACGAAAAGTGACATTAGATCAAACGTATTGTTTTAATATCGTTGTTAATATACTCGTCGTAGGACTGTTTCGCATCAACTCTTCCTCTCTCCCAAAAACAAACTAAACTGTGCTGTGACCGACAGGGTCCATAATTTGATCATTGTTAATAATGTACCACCTGTATAACATTAAGGAATGCAATAAATAATTGAGTAGCTTATCCACTTTTTTTTTACTTTCAAATTTCTACTGGTTTAAGTTTGTAAAAGATCTCTTGATCTCTCCTTATTGTGTAAAAAGGTAAATTAAGCTTAGATTTACAACAATAAAAGATTCATTGATGATAACTAGCTCTTCTTTCTACCACCGGACTACAAGACGCCCATGTGGTTGACTATCCAGCAATCCTCACCTTACGGTTTGTTGCGTCTTTTCTGGTCTGCAATTCTAGGGAGAGGAATGCTCGTGCGTCGTGTTTCTGGATACTTACAAACTTGGTGTCTTCGAAGCAAGAGTTAATATGCATTTTCTGGCTGAGCGTATACCACCATCTGCCTTGTCATTGTCATTGCTTACCACCAGGTGAGACTGAGGCCAAACGAAAATTCATTTCGAAAAAAAATATATATAAAAAAACCATTCAAGCAAAAAAACATTCAATTGAAGTAGGGGATCGTGTTGCATTTTCCGTAAATATTGCTGAGAGGAATATTTATTCGCAGCATATTATTTCAGGGCTTTAATGATAATCTCAATTTGTATGGTATGATTGTTGGAAGAGGCAAAATTGGGATAAACCCATGTTAAGCTGTGAGCAAAACAGACGAAGTTAAAAAGAAAATAAATTTGTAAGAATTAGTTATATGTATTTAAATACGATAATTGAAAGCAGGGCAGGCGGGAGAGTAATACGCTCTAAAACTCTAAAAGGTCTGTTACCTTTTAGGGTTACTTTCCCCATGACGGCGAAAATTAAATATCTCAATACCTCATTAATTAAATTTTAAACAGATTGATCGACAGCACACACGAAAAACAGCACACAGTGGTTGCAAATTATTTAATCTTTAAAATTAATCAAAGTTCATATTTTGATATTTTCTTTCCAAAAACAACCTAATATTACTTATGCCTGCAACTTAATGTGTAGTCAAAGTAATTACATGCATATTTAGTAAAGTTGCATAAACTAACGTGCCGGTGACAACACTTTCTGTTTGACTGAGGATTGTTATCACTTCACTACACCAAGTATGGACAACAACATGATGGAAACGCAAGCACTTCTGAGGACTTTAGTGCAGAAGATGGTGGACTTTGAGGATCACCTGGAAGCTACAAAGAGTTCATCCGCCACCCCTGACAACTTGACATCTCTATCTCGGGATTTCTATGCGTTTCGTGAGTATACGTGGGGTGTCTTGAGCATGTTAACACAGCTGCTTCAGGATGTGAGCAAAGTTGTGGATGCTATTGAGATGAGGCACACACTAAGTTTTTAATAATATCCGGTGCTCCTGAGGTGGCTGATGAAAATCTCTCAGACACAGTTCTGTCTCTGCTGCATAAAAATCTTGCTCTCACTGACCTCGACAAATCATCCTTTGCCAACCCACATCGTTTTGGAGGCTCAAGTGAAGGACGTATTCGTCCTATCTTGGTGAAGTTCTCCAGCCCTGTTGTCAGGGCTGCCGTTCGGAGGAAAAAGTCTCTGCTGAAGGGAACCCCCTTCGTCCTGTCGGAATTCCTCATCAAGAGCCGTCAGGCGATATTTCTTGCCGCTCGCAAGCATTTCGGCATGAGGAGTGTGTGGTCAGTTGATGGTACTATCTTCGTAAAGCTACCCGACAGCACCCGCAAACGTATCTCCGATTCTGGCCATTTGGATCGGCTGATCGATTCCCATGAAGGCGTCAAAAAACCCGCACATTCTGCAGAGTTGAGTGCTACTCAACAGCAGCCTTCTCCGTCCGTGAAGCAGATGAGGTCCACTGCGGCTGCCAAGCCTGCAAAGGTGAGGACGAAGCGAACGGTGGCTCGCCGTCCAGTTACGTAGGCTTGTGATTTTTGTCCGGTTTTGTGAATACAAACCGATGGTATACCCAGTGTCTTTTAGTGTTATTTTGCCACCTCCAATTTGCTTTTTTTTTGTACAAAATATATCTTTACCGTTGATTGAATATTGAATTTTTTTTTAACTTACCTCAAAAACCCTTATAAATCATAACGTCAAGTTGACATATCTCTTTTTTTATAATATTTTGGCATTGGAGGCATCTTTCATAATAATTATAATAATGGACGGGAAATGCGTTCTTCCAAGAAACTCCGCCTTCAATTCCCTCCTCATTCTTCCTACTCCTACACACAGTCATTTACTGTGAAATCCATACGTTTATGGAACTCCTTACCCCTATCAATCAGAGAGTCCCAATCCTTATCCATCTTTAAAGCAAGGGTCAAAGCACATTTCCTTGCACTTTGACATCAGTCCTTGTTGTTCTTCTTTATCCTTTATATTTCCTGATCATTTTAGTTGCAACTGAGCTGATTGCTATTGTCTGTTTAAATAACGTCACATTTGTTTCTACGTTTTATAGATAGTATGTATGTGTTATGTGAATATATGTACCTAGTCCTATATTTCTAATTAAACTTATTTTATTTATTATTTTACTTGCCCTTTTCGCCAAATTTCCTTTGCTTGTGGGTTGCTTGGCAGAGATCGCTTTTTAGCGATAAAGCCGCCCAAATTGTACTTTCATTTTATTGTAAATTATTTCTGTACTGTAAGTTTTGTGGGCAATAAAGAATATATTATTATTTATTATTAATCATAGATTAATAATATAGTATCGACTACCGAATATCAACACCCTCATCAGCTGAAGTTTTTTTTTAAACTGTGTTTGGTTTTGGTGCCATGGCTTTGTGCTTTATTATTTCGAGCCTTTATTTTAGTTCTTTAGTAGTAGTTCCCTTCTGTGTAAACAGTCAACCGGTATTTTTAATTTGTGACTGAGTATTTTTTATAGTTTTTACTTAATTTTGTTTTATTCAAAATTAGTAATTATATTTTTTTATATATATTTTGCATAGTTAGTAAGTATATTTAATTTGCAACACACATTTTGCTATGTCTTGCGATGGAAGTTTCTACTCAGCTTGCGGGTCTCTTTCCTCATCGTACAACTCTCTCAACTCCTCTGTTGATAATAGTACCCTTCAGGAGAGGCTTGCTGCTGACCTACTTGATAGTCGCTGTCATCTAAATGTTTGTCATACGCCCAGAGTATACCTAAGCACTACACCGAGTTGCTTGATACTTTCTCTGGTGACTTGGTACATGCCGTACTTGTGTCTGAAAGTTTACTTAAACCGCACATAAATTCGACATCATACAGCATTCCTGGGTTTGTTCTAATTCGTAATGACAGAACTGAAAAGGGTGGGGGTGGCGTTGCAATATACCTACGTGGCGATATACCTTATGAGATTATTGCCACAACACCTGCTGAATATTCTCGTACTGTTGAATATCTTGTATTACAAGTCAACTTCAGGGGGGTCAAGGTTGTTCTTGGCGTTGTTTATTGTCCACCTAAATTAAATTATTTCTCCAAATTAGAAACCCTTTTGGAACAAATTTCTTCTGAATATTCACACATCATCGTTATGGGTGATTTTAACACTGATCTTCACAAGCATGATACTCGTTGCCTGAAGCTCAAATCTATTGTTGCTTCGGTTAACCTATTCATTCTTCCGTCATCCCCCACTCACCATAATGTTGATTCTGACGACACTGTGCTAGATCTTATTCTATCCTCTTCTCCCGACTTTGTTTCCAAGAATGGACAGCTCCTTGCACCTGGGTTTTCTCACCATGATTTAATTCACTTGTCATATACCAGTCATGTACCTAAGCGCAAGGCGGAGTTTGTACAGCTACGCAGTTTCACGAGGATTGATGAGGAGAAACTGCGGTTTGAGGCGTCGGCCATTGACTGGTCTTCGTTGGCTGAGGCGGACTCGGTTGATGGTAAGGTATCGGCTATAAATCATGCTGTTTTGGACTTTTTTGATAGACATGCACCACGACGCACAGTGAGAGTAAGGCAGCCACCGGCGCCTTGGATAACGTAGGCGGTTTGTGCGGCAATGTCCAAAAGAGATAAAGCGTTCCGGTACTTCAAACCAGATCGGTGTACCCTGAAATGAGATAACTTTAAAAAACTTAGAAATCGCTGCAATACGATGGTGAGGGCAGCCAAACGCCGATATATTCATGAAAATGTTCTGTCTTCGTCCTTTACTGATACATGAAAATTTCTTAAATCCCTTGGTTTCGGCAAATCGTCATCTCCTCTTATTTCATCATCTTTTTCTCTTAATGAGCTTAATGCACACTTTGCGTATTCATCTCCTCTTGATATTTCTATTTTAAACTTCACGTTATCTGTTATAAATTCACTACCTCCCTTACATATAGATACATTCTCTTTCTTACCGGTTTCTGAGGAGGATATTCGCAAGATATGCCCATAAAATCCAAAGCTGTGGGCTGTGACTATGTTAGTAGAACAATGATAGTCCTTATTTTAGACCAGATTCTCCCTGTGATCACACATATTATTAATTTCTCTTTTGACAGTGGATTTTTTCCCTCTACATGGCGCAAAGCCTTTGTTTTTCCTCTTCCCAAAGTGCCTAGCCCTGACTCGCTCAATCAATTTCGCCCAATTTCAATTTTACCTTTTCTGTAAAGTCTTGGAAGCTGCAGCGCACAAATAATTATCTTCCTTTATTTATTCTAATAGTCTCCTTATCACTTACCAGTCAGGTTTTCGTCCTATTCACAGCACCACCAATGCTCTTATAAAAGTCACTGATGATATCAGAGCCGGCATGGAGGAGTCGTGCCTAACGGTGTTAGTTCTTATTGATTTCTCTAACGCTTTTAATACCGTTAATCATGACATTCTCCTCGGTGTTCTCTCCCACTTACGAACGTCCGCTCCAGTGCTCCACTGGTTTTCTTCGTATCTTCGTGATCGCCAACAAGCTGTTCGAGTTGGACAAACTTACTCTGAGTGGTCTGGTTTAGATACCGGTGTCCCTCAAGGTGGCATATTATCACCTATGCTGTTTTAAATTTTTATTAATATTCTGGCAGGCGATCTTGGATGCCCATACCATTTTATGCAGACGATCTGCAGATCTACATGCAAGGTAATGCTGTTGGTATTAACAGTGGTATTTGTCGAGTCAACCGCGACCTTGAGTACGACTCTGTTTGGTCTGCCAGATTTGGCGTCAAGGTAAATCCAAGCAAATTTCAGGCCATAATTATCGGTAGCTCGCGTCAATTGGTGAAGCTTGATATGAGTGCTGTTACACCTGTTCTTATGGATGGTATTGTTGTTCCTTTCTCTCCCTGTGTGAAAAATCTTGGCATTTATATGGAGTGCTCCCTTAGCTGAACTAAACATATTAGTGAAGTGAGCAGGAAAGTCACTGGAACTCTTCGGGCACCTTATCGGTTGAAGAACTTCCTTCCTTCATCAACCAAGACATTGCTCGTACAGGCCCTTATTTTGCCATAAATTGATTATGGCGATGTCTGCCTCAGTAATGTGTGGCAGGAGCTGTTTAATAAAATGGATCGTCTTATTTAAAAAGCAAATTTCAGTTTCTTCATTCCTCACACTGTCGTCAGCTGCGTTCTGAAAATACTCTTTCTCTTCTTACCCCTTGTCATTCTTCCGGGTTTATGTCCAGTTCTTTCACGGTTTCTGCGATACGTTTCTGGAACAAACTTCCTGTCCCAGTAAGAAAGTCTCTTGGCAAATATGGTTTTAAAGTGGCTGTTAAGAAGCATTACAGGGCATTGGTCTCGGACTTGGACTATGGTCCTTGAGATACTGGAAAGGTTTGTGGCTCAAATACTGCCAGGTTAATCTGTGGCGTTTATATGGTTAGCCAATTTACTTTTTTTTGAATGGTTGTTGTTAAAAATATTATATTGGTTTTTACAAGTTTTTTTGTTATTGTGTGTGTTTAGATTTTTGTTGAGATTTATTTTTTTTAGCTATAAGACGTATATATCTTGTATTTATTTAAGTATATGTATGTTTATAGATAATGATATATGTGTAAGTATAGTTTGTTGGTTTTGGTGCTTTTTTTTAAATGTTTTGCTTCAGTTAGTTTTAGTAGTAAAATGTTATCACTGGCACCGTCTGTAAATTTATCTGTTTAATTGTGTGGTTGACTGGTAAAGAATGCCTTTTAGCATTAAGTCCGCCTATTGTACTGTGTATTTTTTTGTGCAATGAAGAATAAATAAATAAATAAATCGACATAGCTGAATATTCAGACACGATTATAATAATAATAATAATAAATAATCCTTATTGCACAAACAAATACTTACAGCACGTAAAATATATTATTCTGCTCTACTTTGTTCCATGGTAGTGTAAGTTCAAGTTACAGTTGTGTTACACTTTTTTTTTTTGTGCACAATACTTTGAATATCTATTTTACATTATCAACATATAAATGTATATTCAAAAAATAAATTACTGCTTTTTCGTAAGTTTTAATATCTATACTAATCCGGTCAAATTAGGCCAAAAAACAAGAGCAAAGCTACAAAAATTACCATCAGGCTGAAACTGAGTAAACTTGTTCAAAACACAATTAAAAACAATATTTCAAAATTCCCGATCGTTACGACCCATGGAAAAAAATTGACTCAAGGTCAAAGGTCAAAAAAATGGGGTTTTCACGATTTTCTTCGAAACGGTAAGTTTTATCGTAAAATTACCTCAGACAAAAATTGTAGATCATAAAATTATCTATAAAAAAGGTATCAAAAATTTTCTTTCTAAAAGCTACCGCTTGTTGTAAAAGTTGTAAGCGTCATTTTATGCACACGTTTTCACGCCACCTCTGGGGTAGTGTACTTAGCGCGTTTTTTTTATCATGGTTTCCCTTGTAGGCCTATTCCACAATTTGAAATTGATAAAAGCGATGGAAATGGAAGTTGGAATTGAAGTTGGAATTGATAAA
The DNA here is from genome assembly GCA_947369235.1 of Udea olivalis. Lineage (NCBI taxonomy): Eukaryota > Metazoa > Arthropoda > Insecta > Lepidoptera > Crambidae > Udea > Udea olivalis. The sequence goes on from OX376359.1 coordinate 12,018,321, forward strand.
AGCGATGGAAATTAAAAAAACAGTAGAAAAATGTATTACTTCTACTCGTAATCTTCAATTACTTCTTGTTAATCTTCGTCGTCGTCGTCTTCTTTTTCGTCGTCGTCGGGACTACACGAAGCCATAATATACCAGCGGTGGTTTGACTCCCGAGCGTGCGAGGGAATCAATGAAACCGAGGGTATATTTAGGTAGGGTAGGGTTTAGTCTCGAGGTGAAAACTGTACTTTTCACTTTGAGTGCAAGAAAAATAGTCAATTTAGTACAAAAACATTTAAAACCGAACAAATTTACACTTGACACAAGTGTCAGACTTGACTCGTAGTGAGTTTTTTCTTCTAAACTGAACCACAGATTAACAATTTAAAACACATGGCGCCACCTTCTTTGCGGACAAACCATGGAACTAAAACTCTCAACATTTTCGCAATGAAGACGGTTTACACTCCACAGATAATAGTATATTTTTACTGGCTGTTTGTCTATGTCACATGAAGGAAATTAAAAAACTGATTACTTTTTACTCCCTAGGGACTAAAGTGATCACTTAAGGCCCGCTTCGTAGGGCTATATTGGCGCACTTTTAGAGCATGATAAGTGAAAATAAAATTTATGCAATTACCTTCATTTCAAGGTCACCATACAAATCAGTCGAACTGTCACTATTTTTTGTGTGAAAACCTTAAAATTAATGTCAATTGAAAAAAACTAATTTTCACTTACATAGTTATTATGACGGGCAAAGCCGCGGCAAAAAAGGCAATCTTAATTCCAGCGTAATTGCCTCGCAACTCAAACCACATTGCATGCAAAAGAAAATAAGAAACCTACAACTCATCTTTTTAACTCTCACCACGGATATGCCACATCCTGCGGTGAATGTTCCAAGTTTCTTCAAAACTTTTAGACACGCATCAAGCAATCCTTCAAGTTCCTCAAACATTACTTCTCAAATATGTGATCTATGCCTCAGTGTTAAGGTCCTCGACAGTGGAGGCAAGACAATGTCCGACCCCTCACGTTAGTCCTAACGACGTGTCCTGCCATTCACGACCCCTTGACCTAAAAGCGGGGGTATTGTGCCACGTGTGTTGGAAGAAATATGTATGTTTTCTACAACAGAGCCATATCTTTTAGTTATTGCTTCTTTCAAAGCCTTTGTTGAAGTGAGAGATGTTCAAACATTCGGGGCACGGTGTAGACATCAAAACAATAAAATGTGTGTGTGCGCATAGTGAATGTCTTGGATTGCAAAGCTTAATACCATAATAACAAACTTCTTACAATTGCGTGTAAACTCAAAATATCAATATTAAATCGCTTGTTTATTAGTTATCCTGATTGACGAGTCGTGGGTTCGATCCATAAGTGAGTTCATTTATGTGACGAACACTTTCTGTCTGAGCGTTCTATCTTTATAAAATGTCAATGAGAATCTTAGATATCCAGAGTAATTCTGCTTAGTTAGGATCAGATCAGATTGGAATGAATCAAACGAAAAAATATTTTTGCAAGTATTCTGACCGAAAAAGATCTGAACGTTATTTGTATTTTCAAATTATTGTGCTACTTTTGACTTTTTGGAGACACGTTGTTTACATATTTTGATCAGAACTGAGAAATGTTTACAACAGTCTATTATTAATCGGATGATCGCCTTGGGTTAAATCTGAAAGCTTCCGCTTTCTGGTTCAACTGTTATTGTTAAATCAATCGTTAAGTTATGTCAGGCGCTGTTGACGCTAAGCAATTCGGAACAATTTGCTTTTGTCTTGAACCTCGACGGTGTTGTGAAGTTTTCAAAGGTGCCAAAATTGTGTGTGAATTAGTCCTATCCTATAATTTATTGCAGGAATAGATAGAAAAACCGTTAATCATACTATGTACGAGTAATATACAATAACATAAAGATCAACATATCTTGAAGACTCACAACGTCATGTAACTACAAAACTAATTCTGTTAAACCGTAATACGTAAGAACTGAAAATAACAGATTCGTGTGTACAAACTTTCAGTTGAACAAGGGTACGATTGTGAAATTACAAAAATGAAATTGTTCACTGGTTTAACGAGAGCTGTTTAACTTTTGCTACTCAATTGAGTCACCAATAAAAAATTAACTACGCCTTTTTTCACTTGTAAACATTACGACGTTCTTACTCATCCAGCTTAATGCACACTCAATTAAATATTACAGATCCTTTTAAAAAGCTTCAGTCCCTGAACGTACATAATTAATAATGCTTCCGCCACAGAGCTAAATCGTAACAGATGCTAGGGGTAGGTACTTTAGTTTAGCGACAGCTGTGCATTCAATTGTTTAATTTACTTCTAGATCGAATCGCAAAACTTTTTCTAGTTGAGCACTGTTTTTATGACACTGATGAATTTGCTGACTTTTGTAGTAGTGGAGATTTATTCCTTTCGAACCACCATAGGGGTACAGTAAGTACCAGGACTGTGTTTCAAACTTTGTTGATTTATTAGAAAGTTTTCTATAAACCACTAACTTATCGAAACACAGACAAAAAAAATGTTGCTAACAAAATACTACTCTGCAAAATTATGAATTGATAAGCCTAGAACGACTTGGGACACAGAAGCCCATTTTTATTAGTACGACGGAGTTACAAGTCTTGTGAGCAATTGCGTGGGACATATTATCCTACTAGTCCTTATATTACACTGGAACATATCCAATTGTGTATGGGAACAATTTTTAATTTTTTTTTTAAATATTTTTTATAAATACCTTTTACTATTTTAAGTAACTAATTTGAATATTTCGTTGATCTAGCCGGTAGTTCATTGTTTATTAATTTTTAAAAATTGCGCACTTATGACGTCATAAATTCACTTAGTACCAATCGGGGAAAAAACACATAATGGCAACATTATGTGTTTTTCCCCCGATTCGTGGTACATAAATAATGAGGAGAAAATTACTGATTTACAGCACTTACGGCTGAAACAGAGCTCGCTGTTCATCATGTAGCATCTCACGAGAATGTGAGAAGTAGTCTTCAGATACAATTTATTTTGCAACCAAACCCTACCTGAAAGGCTTGGGATTATAGCGAATGGCTATTTAAGTCCAATATCTGGACAATGGGTGTAAATTAATGTACGTATTATTAAAAATAACTTCGCGGAAAAATATTTTTCACTTGGGGGAATTTAGAATCTGCTATCTGACAACACCATTAATACCATGCAGTAGAATCACTTCGTTAAAAATGACACTTATGGTACAGATCGCGTCAATTGATTGGTTTATGGTAAGATTATCAACCAATTACGTGAAAGGACGGTTAAACGACCCAATGGGTTTCATTTGTGAGATGTCAATTTGATTACCGTCAAGAGTCCTTTAAGAACCATAATGTACCCTTTTCGTACGTTGGCAAACTGGGGTCAAATGATTGACCCCAGATTGCTAAGTTATTTAATTAAAAATATCCTAGATCCTTTGCCTTTTTTTACCATACCTAATTATGCATATTTATTTATTTATTTATTTCTTTATTTAGTTATTCATTTACATGTCACATTACAAAATGTTAAGGTGGTATTAATAAAATAACTAAGGTTTACATGTGACGCAACGCAAGGGCACAGCAATAGGAGAGGGCTAACATTGTTTTAAAACTTTTGAATTATAAACATATTCTTAAAATTAATAACATTATTAAAAAAACCAATAATATTACAAAATAATATTAACTAACTTTTAAATTGAGAATCTGCTAAATACAAATACATCTCTCACTTAAAGAGGCGCATACCATTCGGTCTGAAAGAGTTATCCAGAATTTGTAATTATCCGTAAATTTTATGTATTTTTCCTTTTTGTTTTGTTTGTTTTTAATGTTGGCCATCGCTCAATTTGTGTATTTTATGCTTGACTTTATTTGCTTGTGTGTGTGTGTGTTTATTGATTTTGTGTCTGTTTGAACATTTAGATTAATATTCATGTTTTTGGCTGTTTTTTTTTGTGATATTGTTATAATTAGAATTGATAGTTTTTATTGAGAATTTAAAATCATGGCGACACACTATTTGCATATCCACAGATCGATAAAACCTGTGTTGAACATTCCTAATTTTAAGATCTATTACTGCACCATCTTTTCAGCAAATAAATAAATATTCTATTCTATTCTACTACACTGATGACAGTCGCAAGCGTCTGCGTTGACGTTTTTGTTAGTGATTTCCAGTACAGCTCCTCTAGTGTATATGAAAGGAACTAAGAATGACGTACAAGTTGCTGTAGTTAATTGTGGTTTACGTGAGGCAAATGCATGGTATAGGTACAGTGCATTCCTTTTGATGCTGCTTCATTTAGTCGCGAAACCTTGTGGCAACGATGTCAAAATCACAGACCTGTACGTCTGCCACGAGTTGCCAATTTAAATATACTTACGTTGCCTAGTGCAATACAGGTGGTCAAAATTATTACCATCCCTCATAATTATCAAGTTCATTCCTTAAACTGAGCGTAGGAAGCAATTCCGTAATGTGATCTTTAACCCTAGAACCGTACCCATAATAAACTTTCAATAACAGTACCCAGGGGTTCTAGTGTACCCCGTTAAAGAAAACAATTTTTTTACATAAGAATAGACATTTATTAATAATCAACATACATAGACTTTTATGGCACTTATTTCAGTCTCACGTTACATAATTAAACAAAAAAATAACAAACTTAAATTAATAACTTTGGCTAATCTTTTTTTGGTGCTCTAAACATATAAAACTTTTACATTTTTAACATCGAGTGCGTGATTTACGGTCTTTTGACCTGGGACAAAATCAACATCTATAAGATGTTGAATCTGAAGAGGATGGAGCACTAGAAGGTCGTGTTTTTTCTAAAATACCGCCAATACTTCATTGTAGATGCATAGGCAAAGGCATGTACCCAGGGGTGCTGGAGTACCCCACACACGTGTTGCCACGACCGCACGCTAACAGGGCTCGCGCCCGACTGATGCTTCGACACGACCCTCCGTCCCCCGTAAATACGCGCCGGTGCGAAAAGATCCGTTTTAAAACAAAAAAGTTATAGGCAATTTTAAATATTTTTTTTCAGTTGTACCCCAGGGTACGGTTCTAGGGTTAATTTCCAGCCAGTCAGCGGCTACTTGGCACTAACGCATCTTCTACGGACGTGATTACCCGTTACCCTGAGTTTGGGTTATGAACTTCACATTTATAAGGAATTGTTTTAAGGACCCTTTTTAGTGAAATATCTAATTCCTACCAATGAAAGGAAATGTGGAAAAAAGGCGTCAAAAAGCGCTTGGTTTCATACAAATGAAGCGGCTTGCGTTCTCTACTTAGAGTTATGTCTGTGACTTCTGCACTGAAAGTCAGCCGACGAGCACGCGCAAAAATAATTTAGTAGAGCCACGTCCGCAGATTATGTAAATTTCGATTCAGTGATAACGGACGTGAATAAAGAAGTATTAAGCTTTATTCAAGTGTGTTAATAGCAGCTAAAAAATAAATTACTTAAAATGACTTAGAATTAAAAACGGCTGAACAGATTTTCATGAAACATGGCTAAGAACGATCGGGATAAAATTATCTATGACACAAAAAAAAACTAAACGAAAATCGGTTCATCCGTTTGGAAGCTACGATACCACAGACAGATATACAGATACAGAGACACGTTAAACTTATGACACCCCTCTTTTTGCGGCGGAGGTTAAAAACAATGCACATGAGACGAATGGAAATTATTATTATTTCAACTAGCTTTTTTCCGCGACTTAACTCTGACCGTTTTTTCAGGTTACATTCACATTGAAATGCCAATATTCAGCTTTCTACGCCCAGTTTTTTGCGTTTAATTCTTCCTTTCCAATGGATATTGGCGACTGGCCTGTTGGCGCAATGGCAGCGATCCTGCCTTTAGCGCCGGAGGACGTGGGTTCGATCCCCACCCATGACAAATATTTGTGTGACGAACATTTATATTTGTTGTGTGTCTGGGTATTATTAAGTATTTGAGTATGTATTTAGAAATATTTAAGTATTTTTATCATTCTCTGACGCCCATATTACAAGCTCTGCTTAGTTTGGGGTCAGATGATCTTGGTGTGAATTGTCCCAGATATTTATTTATTATATTGTTAACATGAATATCAGAAAAAACCTCTTACATTCTACACTAATTCTGCTTTTGTTATAAAAATACCTAGAAACAAATGAATTTATCACAATGCTTAACTGTGAGCGAATATTATCAGGAAGTAATCTTGTTTTCCAGATAACTGAAATACATAATGTTATTTTTGTTTGTTTCAGATTTCACATCTTGCAAAACAACTAGAAACAATCGAAAATAGGTAAGTGATTGATAGAAATATATAAAATATTTGTGTTGATATGAGAAGTATGTTTCTTGTTGATGTTAAATAAGGTTTTTTCATTATCAAACAAAATAAGAACAAGGTGACCAGACGCTTGAACCACACGGGTGCTTAGGGACGGTTTAATATAGTTATTATTTGAGCTTAAATAATGTTATAAAGTCCTGAGTTCAAATCTGGACAGACAGATTCATCTTAATTTCCAATTAACATTTTGAAATTTACTCTCAGGAGATGGAAAATACCGATTGAAACCAAATCGCACTCCCATTATCTTGGATGGGTATTAATGAGGTGGCCCAAAAGTGGGCTAATCTGCATTTCGTTCACTAGGTAGGTAGGTAACAGTCCACTTGATTCTAATTGCCACATTTGTTTATTCGTGAGTGTATGTATTATTGGTGTTTCATTTTTATGGAGCTGCATTAAGAGCCCTAATGGGATTCACGAGTCTGAATTCAGGATATTCTGGCTGATATAACGGCAGCAAGAGATAAGTGCGCGTCTACTCAGATGGTGTTTGCCTAAAAATCTCATTTGGCGCCGGATATCGGCGGGTTCAATTTGCGTAGCTTTTAGGTAGCTCCATTTCCGGCCCCAGTTGATGCTCTAATTTGCGCCTGTTCCGGATGTTATAGGTGACGGTTAAGCCTCGATGTGTCTGTCTGCTAGACAAAAAAAAACAAGGAAAAAATTGAAAAATTGTTGTTAAATAGATCGACATTTAAATAACTATTTCAACATTTGTGTTACATTTCGTCTATTAAAGTCTATGACACTACTATAGAAATAATGAAAAAAAAACCCCAATCAATAGCTATCAAATAAACAGAAGATCTTAAAATATCATCTCCTGTGTATTTTAAATCTTTAATATCGGTTTATTAGCACGTTGAGAAGAAGTAGTGAATAATTTACCGTCACATTTTTTTGTAGTGTTGCCATAAATTGCCACTTAAATAAAATGGCTTCATCTATTTGGATATACAGACTAATTGTTTAGTGGTACCTATATGAAACACTGAAACAGTAACGTTGCTTATTAAGGTATAATTGGATTAAATCAACGTTAGGTTTTACGTTCAGTTATTGTAGGAACGCTGCTGTCTAGAAATGATGCGATTAAAATATTGTTTTGGATAAAGTTTACATAAAAAACAATAGTAGAGCAACCCGACGTTTTTATAGGATCGGATCATAAATAGGTTTTTATTGTCTGGAAAAAATGGTCGTTCCAACCGATCAACGTGACCGTAATTCCGATCACGCAAACCAATGGCTGTTCATGATTATTCGAAAGGGATATAGAGCGAGAGTTACGGTTGGGGTGTATACTCGTAACATGAGCAACCAGTGATAAGTCTTGCCATTTGCCCTTGTAGCATTATTGAAACGATATTACTCATACGTCAACGTTTTATTTGTAAATTTTTCTTTACTGTCTGTTTTAGTTTTACTCTAAGAGGTTATGGTTCAGAGAATGGAAATCAGTACCTGAGGCTCAGGCTAATACTGAGGTCCTTTTCCACTTGTTGACATCGGGACATCACTCTCTGGTGGTTTGTTTTTGGTTACGTATTTTTTGGAGTGTGCCATAAATGCTACAATTAAGTTAACAAAAGATTTCTATCTATTCCATGAAGGTTCATGAAAACAAAATGGCACATCTGCAAGAGTTCACTGCAGGTCTGGTGTCGTGGTCATTTTCAAAAACGTAAATACGGCTGTTGAATTCAAGTTTTGGCAGGAATATCTTTACTGAACATTTTAAAAGCACAGAACCATAGCGAAAATTACCTTACAAATGTTAACCTTTCAATTTAAGTTGTAGATCAGCTGTCAATATATTATATTATATTTTTAGATTATTCATATTTATTTAGTCATCCAGAAACATGATGATTTAGTCAAGCAAAATGCAAACATTAAATGCTAATGTACAATTTTAGTTAAGTTGAGCGAATGTATTAGAAATAGCTGTTTGTTTTCCATAATAAAGAAAATAAAAAAAAATAAAAACAATTAGTAACATCACTTTATGTAAAGCCGCTCTTAACATAAAACTGCTCCTATCAGTTCGGTATAGCATCACAATAAGGCCTTGACCGACTCTGACATTTGAAAGTCGAGGTTAAAATATATTAGAACAAGCATTTCTTTCAGGAACCAGTGGAAGCTAAGTCTCTGGTTATACTCTGTGGTAATGGGGCATTACAGCGCTATCTGACAGAACATGAACTTTCAATTCCCACTGAATACGAGCGGTTTACGAGAATATAAACCCGTCGTAGCAGTCAGTGGAAATGAAGCCGAAGTTAATAAATGTCACAGTAAAACAGAAAACCTAAAGGAGCTGACAATCGCTCTCGTAATATTTTCGGAATATATAAATTGGAACTATCTACTGAACTTTCGCCGCGCAATAACTCAGCCCTTTTATTAAATACTTGTGACTTGATTATAAAAGAAGTTTCAACAACTTTGCTGAAGAGGGTTTTATTTCGATTTATTGTTAGATTCATTCCCAGCTTGTTTTACGACTCACCCCTCCCCCAACATTTTCTGTGTGGTATAGCAATAGTGTCTCTTTCTGTGTTTTTTTTATTTTAATCTACGGCCCCCAGCTACCGTTCACCTTCTTAACCTATTATAAAACTTTGGTCGCTGTTGACCATTATTATTATATTTTAAAGCAATCTTCTGTTGAACCAAAGGGTTAGTTTCCACCAGAAGTATGTGAAAAACTTGAGTGTTGCGTGGGCCTTGCCCTATAAATTAAACTTTAAAAATAATTATGAATAATGTAACTAAAAAAAAAAAATATCTAAAGTTAATTTAATGGAACAAAGTAATGTCTTTCGAAAAACTTAGACACGTACGGTTCATGTCGTCATAGGCTATTTGATTCGATTTTGCTGTAATATGTTTATTAGCTTGAACTTGGCTTTGACACGCTACCGCGTGTCTAGATGCTGATTTTGTACGCTAGTTACTGAAATATTCTTACTAAGACACCAGAACAATTTTTTTTGTCAATTAGTGAACGAGCAATTAATTCATTTTATATTATTTAATCTTTTCAACACGTCGTCTGAATACATAGTAGACACAAAAGAAACAATAATACAATTTACCGCATCTGGTTGCATCGACATGAGAATAAGAGGTGTTCATTTACTTTTCTGCTGAAAATCTTTCTCTCTTTACTATTTCGGCATGTGTCGAACGAAGTGCCGACATGACAGTAATTCCCAGACATTTTCATTAGAGCTCTGAATCGCAATTTGCAGGTGGCACACCTAGACAGGTGTCTGAAGAATTTTAATAAAACTTTATTGGAACGTTGGTCCAGGATTCAAAAGTTAAATGGCCACTCATTTCATACAAACTATAGCTTTCAAGCAAGTTTTTACTTCAGGATCATTCGAATGCGCTCTTTTACTGATAACATAAAAATAATCGGTGGCGATTAAAAACTTCGCAAACGAACTAAGTTTTTCTACTGATTTATTCGTAGATAATTCTTTTGGGGTTCTGCTGATTTCTTGAAAAGAACAAGTTATGTTCGTAAATAAATAAACCAATTATATGAAGGTTACCTGCGTTACAAAGACTTTATCTCTAATAATGCGAATTTCCAAAAACGAAGTGCTCTAAGGGTTAAGCACCCCAACTCGGATCGTGGATCGTGTGGTTCGGGGTTCAGATCCAGCATGAACCATCTTTGTGTTCATTGTTAAATTTCCGACGAACTTTCTGGTGATGGGAATATCGCTAAAAACCAAATCAACCGGATAACGGCGGAAGGCTCACCACTTGCCACGTTGGGTTCTAATACCATTGGTGAAAAGTGGGTTTCATAGTGTTCCGTTCATCATGACGGCAACAGTCACTCTACCCCGTTTGGGATAGAGTGATTATAGTTTATGGAAATGGTGAAAACCTTTAGTTTTTAGTCTGTGGCTCTGTGGTAAGAAAACAAAACAAGTTAAATTGAAAACATAACATTTGAACTCGGGACCACACGATCTACGATCCAAGTTGGGGTACTTAACCTCTAGACCACGACACTCTCAAATTGACACTGGCAATAATTTGTTTTTAATAAATATAAATTGTCCTTTATTCTTTCATTCTGAAGCAATGAAGGTTAGGACTTTATTGACCAGAACAAATAGCTTTTTGATGAGACACTTCAAAGGCTGATAGCTTCTGCCTATGCAATTTACGTTTCATTTCTTATTCTAAAGCGGTTCTATCTAGATAAGTATTTCATTATCGAGATTATTTTGGTAATCACATACTGTTAGGGCTGACCTTTTCAAAGGTTTAATTGATCCGTTTTATCTAGACACGCGGTAGCAATGATAGCGTATCAAGCCATGTTCAAGCTAACAGAACTGGCGAGCAGCACCGTGTGTGATATTAAACGAACCATTTGGAGCCACTATTGACCCCCTCATAACTTTAAAACTATTTTACATAAACATGTCAAATTTAGCTTATCTATTGAGACTTAGAGATAGATTTATGTATTCTAAATTTCATTAATACACTCAAACGCTCATTTAGATATTAACGTCCAAAAATCGAATTTTATGTGTCTGACTGACCTACAGATCAAAATTCTGGGTGTCCCGTGTTACTTGTACCAGCGAAAGTCTGTGCTCTGGGGACCCCAAAACCTATCGATTGGACCCAATGTATGTTTCGTGATATTGGTAGTTTTCGAAAATGTAAATACTTCTGAATCAACTAACAATGAAAAAAAAATTAAGCATGTACCTCAACTATTTGCGCCACAGTAACCAAAAAAGTGACACAACCAAGAAATTTTAGAAAATTTGTAAAAAAACATAACTCGAAAACGATCAAAAATCGCGGAACATACATTGGGTCCAATCGATAGGTTTTGGGGTCACCAGACCACAGACCTTCGCTGGTTAAGGGTCACCCGGGACACCCTGTATATTTTGAACCATATGTAATAAGGTTCAGCTAAGGCAGGACGCATCATCGCATCACACACTTCCAAAAATAAATCATAGATGTTGCTAGTTAATAACCGCGAAAATACTAATAATTATACATATTATGGCCTTCGCAAGTTCTAAGCCGTAAGTTACTACTTTATCAAACGAGCTAGCACCACAATTAGTATTTAGTATTAACAGGCATTTTTGTCAGAGTGAGATCTTAGGAGCTAAGAACAGCTAAGAATTATCTTCCTTTCTTTAATTTGCAAATAGCCCTACTAAATAGTGATCAAAATATCAATCTATCAGTTACAGAAGCAATACAAAAGCCCAGCACTGATAGCTTGTCCTGTGTAGGTCTTGGGTCCACGACAGTATGAATAGTGAATATCTTAGAACAGCATATTTTTATGACATACAGGATTTTTACCGACTAAGGATTATTCGCAAAATCTCGTCTTCGAAAGCACTTACGTCCTTGAAAGAACCCCCGTGCAAAATTTGAAACTCCTGGCACTTGTAGTGACCTTTCGCTTTTATATATAGAGAAACTACTGAATTCAGGTGGACAAAATTGCAAGCAACAATGAGACGGAGTAGCACATACGACGATATTTCCCATAAAGTGATATAAGGATAATTAGGAACTAATATTGCCTTTCCATTTCATCTTTGTGGATGCTTGCTAGAGATAAGTGCTTATAGCAGTGGCTTTGAGCATAACCGTTCTGAAGCTAAAGACACAACTTAAAGAGAGGATCGTAAAAATTGACAAATGGCAACTTTTGCATTTAGTCAAAACATATGAAGGGCGATTATTATTATTTCTGGTTATTCTCGTTAAATTTTTTCTCTCGTCTTGAGTTGGCTAGGAGATGCGGGAAATTATTCTTTAAAAAAAACAATTCATACATATTTCACTTAATAACTTTAACAGATTATAGTTATCTAAAAAGGCATCAGAAAATATTCACGTTTTACTCATTTTTTTTTTCAAATATTTATAGACTAAAAGTATACTCGCAATTAATTACTACTAATTTGTCCCAACCGCAAACATTTTCGTTTTCATATAGGCAATTAATTTGTGACCGCAAATTCCTTCCATTAAAACAGCCATTAAAACGAACGATTCATTTGATTTAGTGGGCTTAATTGTTTAATGAAAAGAGTAACATAAATTGTATCATGATATAATAAGATTCAGTAAATTCTTTTTGGAGCTGTCAATATATTTTGACATAGAAAAGTTAAACTAAACGTGGCGAGCAATTTCGTAATAAAATGATCTTTCATTTTCAGCCAGTCAGCGGTTACCTACTACTAACACAGATTCTAGACTGGATATTTACTGTTAAATTTTGCTCGCTATGCACAGTTTAGATAATGAACTTGACTGGATTTAAGAGATTCTATTAAGGCCCCAATACACATCTACATGCTCAAACAGGTAAAAAAGTGCCATTTTGGAAACTGGTATTTTTAGGAGTTTAGGTACTCTGTTTTCCAATTCGTTTCATCGGTCAGGCGTAAGACTGTCCGTATGTACGCTTCTTTGCAAAAGACGTTGTTAAATAGTAGATTGTTACACAAGGTGAGAAAGTTACCTTTTCAATGCACGAGATGGTTTGGCGCGCGAGCGTAGCGAGAGCGCTAATAGTTCGAGGGCATTGAAAGGTCTTTCTTCTGAGGTAAACACTCTGCTTTTCATTACGAATTTAAGTAAAGTAATTAAAAAATCAGATACATAAGTTCAACCAAATAAACTTCTCACTCGATTTACGAAACAACTGAATGAAGATCGAATAGTTGCAATCCCGCCTTTTTTTTGTCTGTGGAATTCAACAATTTTTTTATAATATTTGTAAAAAAGCATACTTAGACAATGATGATGGAATTCCTCCGCCTTATTTTATTTAAAGATTTTTTTTTTCATTTCTTTCGTAAATCCTTAGCTCAAATTTTATTCAATTAAAGACTAATTAAGTGAAACATACATTAATGAGTATATTCCTGCTTCGAATGTTTAAATATTCATTTGAAATCAAGATAAAGAAATTTCAAATACATCTGTGGCTGAATAGAATACATCGACTTGCCGCAAAAGGAATGTCAAAATAGAAAGTGACATTTGACAGTTATTTACTTTCAGCCCTAGGGCTGAAAAAAACTTTACAGCCCTAGGGCTGAAAAAACTTTACAGCCCTAGGGCTGAAAAAAACTTTTCAGCTGAAAGTGAAACTTTCAACCCTATGCTCAGGCAACTTCAAGCGTACTTTCCGTGTATGAGTAATGAAAAATAGATTTAAATAGAATTTAGAAATTGTATTATCTAAGATGTATATAGTATTACTTAAAAATACGTAATATGATGCAGATAGTACGTTATGTTTTTCCTGTATGTCTACCACGAGTTGCTATTTCAAATTTACATTATCGTTCGCGTAAAAAAAAATATTGGGTTGACACACGACATGACATGACAATGTCTAATCCCAATACATTTTTTTTACGCGAACGATAATGTAAATTTGAAATAGAAACTCGTGGTAGACGTACTGATTTATAGGTTTAAACGGCCAATATCACTTTTCGAATTTGCAACCAAATATTACAATGTTGAGTTCAAAAGTTGAAATTAATTTGAAAAGTTGGCGCTTGGTTTGGGAAAGTAATAGCATAATCATACGCGAACAATGGATTGAATGTCTAATGTTTCTAAGATTGTCAGATAAGATGTAAAGCGATTTGCTAAAAGAAGACCCAAACATTTCGCTTAGAATGCCTGGCGATACGCCAACACTACTCATCCGATTAGGGATGTGACAGGGTTTAAGGGCGCAAGCCCGTAACCCTCTCACTCTGGAAGTCATTTCTGATGCAATGCTGTCCTTGGGCTTGATACCTTGCGTCCTGAAACTTCTAGTTTCTATAATATGTGAATATACTTACTGCTTATGAATGAAACCGGGATAACATACCATAACATATCATCACGACTTTATCCCAAACGGGGTAGTCAGAGGCAAGTGATTGTGTCGCCAAGCTCACTTTTCACCAATGGTATTCGAACTCAACGTGGTAGGTGGTGAGCCTTCCGCCGTTATCCGGCTTGATTTGGTTTTTTATCGATGTTTTACATCATCGGAGAGTAAGTTGATTATTTAACAATGAACACAAAGGTTTTGATTCTGGCCAGATTCGAACTCGGGACCACACGATCCACGATCTGAGTTCGGGTGCTGAACCACTAGGCCACGAACCAGGATACTTTGCGAAATACTGTTGTTCATTTGTACACAGGTATATTTATCACCTTACCGTTATTCTGCCACCATGCTCTGGACGAGGACCAAAGAGGGGACCAAATCAAATTATGGCTTTTATTATGGCTTTCTAGCATCAGCTATCATCAGGTTTATGTGAAAACCATAAAATACTATACATAATTAAGAGTTTAAAAACAACAGACCTAAGTCTAGGTTGACTTTGTTGAATCGTCAAAGATTGTATCTTAATTGTATCTAATGTGGCCAATTGTAATAACTGTATGTTGTGTTTAATATATTTTTTAAATAACACAATTAATCTAACTGAGTTATCCGATAACATGTCCGGAACATCCCTACGATCGATGGCCGATCCCTCAGCACAATGTAATGTTGTGATCGGATCTTTCGGCTAGATTTAGCAGAGCCAATGATCGTATGATCATTCTATATCGGGATCTTTGATGTGCTGTTTTACAGGATCGTGAAAATGCATGCCAATAAAAAGCTTCAAAGTGTGATGAGCTGACGTAGACGTACACTTTGTTAGAAAATAAACATGATATCTGGCAGTAAAAGATGGAAGATAAATAAAATTTATTGCACAAAGAAAACAAAATTCTAGTAGCTACGAATTCACGCAGTTTTCTTAAAATCGATGTTGCTTCGCTATCATGCAATCGTCAACATAAACAAATCGGATTACTTTACCTATGCACTGAGATCTTTTTGCCATAAAGGCTACTGTTGGTCTACCATAAGTTTCCATCACGTAAACGGCGATAATTGGGTTCAGAAATTGGTATGGCCTTGTTAGTTCTTTTCTAATCACAATAGCTACTCTGTACAGCAATCACGTATTAAAACGTCATTGCGGACGCTAGCTACTGTCATTGGTGTAAACTTATGGTAGCGGTACTGGTTTTCTACTGGCTGTTTAGCTGATGGCTGAGTAACCTCAGTAGGTGGGGATACGTTGCACAAGTCAGGGTTCAATGCGACTATGGCGCCCCAGAACAGACCATGCAGCACTTGATATCTTACCCCCAGTGCCCCGCCAGCTGCACACTTCAAGATCTTTATGAAGTTGTATAGTTG
This sequence comes from Udea olivalis, assembly GCA_947369235.1. Taxonomy (NCBI): domain Eukaryota; kingdom Metazoa; phylum Arthropoda; class Insecta; order Lepidoptera; family Crambidae; genus Udea; species Udea olivalis. The sequence goes on from OX376359.1 coordinate 12,034,053, forward strand.
TCAACGAATAGGATCATCGACACGACGAAGAAGGTATGATGTATCAAAAGGCTACAACACTCCAGCCTCTTGTGTACACACTACACACCAAGCATTAGTACTTATTTATACTTAACTCTAGTCAAACATAACTTACGAAGCTGAAACGTCTGACTATGGGCCTCTTATAAAAGCTCGAAGTCACTCAGCGAGCTATGGAGAGGGCTATAAGTGATGTAGTAACAATTAAGAGAAAATTTGATTTATTCAATTAACTTTATTGCGCACGTAGTTCCTCTGGTGTTACAGGCGTCCATAGGCTTCGGTAACTGCTTATCATCAAACGGGCCGTAAGCTTGCTTGCCACCTTTTGGTGTGGTACTTTAATTTTAAGGTTTTCATACTAAAAAATCTGACCGTTTGAGTGATTTGTATGGTGACCTTGAAATAAAAGTTAGTTATATAAATTGCATTTTTACTCAGATAGTTTCTACATCACTTAGTGAGTATGCCATATCATTTTCGGAAGTTATTTGATAATCACCTGGTATACAGTTCTCGGTGTTATCATTTCTGGTATACAGTTCTCGGTGTGGTTAGGAGAGGAATGATCGAACGTAGTCGAAGGTGGCGTCGTAGATATTCTTTATACGCTCATAATAGGTATCCCTTAGAGTTCAAGTATAGATTACAATTAGCACGGAAGGATGCTCGGGATAATCTAATTAAAAGCAAAATGAAGCGAACAAATAATTATGATGTTGATATTAACCCAATTAGTGAAAAGAAATATGATTATTTACTGTTAAGAAATCATTCTGATAATAAAATGTATCCAATATATTTGTGATTGAGGATCTGGGTTGTAATGTCAAAATAATTAAAAATGGAAAAAAGACATCATCCATAAAATAGAACTAAATTATACAAGTGGATTAATAAAAACATTGTATATTAACTTCTAAAAACATTGTATCTAAAAATAGACACGGACAGTAATCAGCTGTCGTTGTAAGAGGATTGTGTACCTACTCGTAATACCAATTGCGTTAATAAGAGGCCTGTTGACCGTTGCCATCAGGGTGAACGGAACACTTAGAAGCCCACTTTTAACCCAGCGTATTTCAATACACCCAACGTGGTAGGTGGTGAGCTTTACGCCATTATACGGGTTCCTTTGGTTTTTATGACGTCATACTCTTAAACCCACAAAGGGCTGTCCGACGGTCACAGATTACGCTAAGGTTACGGGAAAACTATCCAGATACTAAAAGTCGTTCGCCGAATTAAGAAAGGAGCTAAGTATCGCTTTTTTCATTGACCTTTACGTTAAAAATGGTGACACACGACAATTAACGTAAATAACGCTGATCACGTGATTGAATTTATGTTTCAGCGCTTTCTAACATATTTAACTCTTGTTGCAAAGAGATTATAGCACATTATCACGGCGCTGCAACAGCACCGCTTCAACTCGGCATCGCCTCATATTTAGAGCCGTTTCGTATTTTGAGCACATCCAACTTTTTAAGCGCCTAATTTACGACCTGCGGAAAAAAATGTACTCTTTAATACAAACAAAACATCCAACCTTTGGTATTGACACACAATGAAACACATTTATAAAATGATCAATCTCGCCACCTCGATTTGCAAAAAAGCCTTATCGTGTCAATTTCAAGTGGCTACATTTCTGATTAAAGCTTATTAAAGTTGTATAAAGATGACGAAAACGTCAGACATATAGTTTTGTTGACACATAATGATAATATGCATATATTCATCGCAATAACTGTAAAAAAAAGTTTTAATTATCTCTATTTTTTATCCCGAATAATAATTAAAGCATAATTAGGTACCTACTTTTAAAAATTATTGCCAGTACAGTGCACCTATGATCTATGAGTTAATCGAAATATAAGGTTTTATTTAAATCCAACCAGTAAATTGTTTGCAGGTTTTGGGGTATTCTTATTACGTTTTAAGGTCTACGTAATGAGAATACCCTAAAATTTGCAATAAATCCCGATGCACACATGCGCGCTATGGCCGCACGCGCGATGACAGCCCCCGTCCGCTTTTTCATATTGACATTGTAAAATATATTATAGTACACATAGTCAATGCTCTGATTTGACTGGCAACTTAATTGCCGGGTTGGAGCGGTGCCGGGATAGTGTGGCTATGACCCGGTATGGTTTGAACTCGGGGAAGGATTCCTAGTCCCAGACTATTCCTTATTCATTTGGTCCAATCAAGCCACAAGCATAAGTTTTTTACAATATGCCTACTAATTATCTGCTTGGTTAAAAAGGAAGTGTCACTTGAAGATAACATTGTGATAACCAATTTAATTTATTCATATCTAAAGTATCTATAATGGCATACTTGAAATTTATCAAATAACAGTTATTGTGAAAATACTATCACAGACAGTTTAACTACAAATTCATCATTGCAAGCTAACACTGTTTCTATTTCAAATAAAATATTTTTTAACACAGACATTATCTCGTCATATTTCGCAGACATAACCCCGTATCTACAAACGCTAATGAAAAGTTGAGGATACCTCAAATTGATGCTGCCCTGTCACAGGGCAATGGATATGAAAGGGACAGCTATATACATGTGAGGACTGCTCGGCTTTGATTGACGTTTGTGGATTCGGGCGATAGACTTTCGAGCACCGTGGCAAATGCTGAAAAAACCTCCTCCATAGATTTTCAAAGTGGCCGGTTGTAGGCGGTCAAGAAAAACTGACATATAAACAGAATCAAGTAAATCAATACTTCATATTAAAAAGAGGAAAGATTTGATTGTTTTGAAACTACAGGACAGATTAAAAAAATCTTTCACCAATACAAAGTTACTTAATCAGCGAGTAACATACGCTTTTTATTTTTAGGTTGTATTTTAACATGAGGAAAAGTCCACGCGGGCGAAGACACTGACGGACATATTTTATATCGAGGGACTAAACGAAGCCATAATATACCAGAGGTGGTTTGACTGCCGAGTGTGCGAGGACTCTAAAAGTAGGCCAATATAGCCCAACGAAGCGGGACTAAAGTGACCACTTAAGTCTCTAGAGAGTGAAAAGTAATTAGTTTTTTAATTTACTTCATGTGACGCGGACAAACTCAAACAGCCAGTAAAAATATACTATTATCTGTGGAGTGTGGACCATCTTCATTGGGAAGATGTTGAGAGTTTTAGTTCCATGGTTTGTCCGCAAAGAAAGTGGCGCCATGTGTTTTGAATTGTTAATCTGTGACTGGTTTGGAAGAAAAAACTAACCGTGAAATTTCATAATTTTTGTCCAGTGTAAATTTGCATGGTTTCATATTTAATAAATGTTTTTGTACTAAATTGTCAATTTTTCTCACACTCAAAGTGAAAAGTACAGTTTGCACCTCGAGACTAAACGCGAACTTAATATACTCTCTGTTTCATCGACTCCCTCGCACGCTCGGGAGTAAAACCACCTCTGGTATGGCTTCGTTTAATCCCTCGATATAAAATAAACTATTATTGCAAAGTTTCAAAAAACCAAGTGAAAACAATGAATTTTGTTTTACTATTCAGAGATACGCAAGACCGTTGCCAAAAACTGGAGCAAGGTTAAAAAAAAGTTAACAAAACATTAGACTATACCAACTCTAAATTAAACTAAACAGTGTCGTAGATATTGGTATTATCTGTGCAGTAAATTCTACCCGCATCAGGCGCGAACGGTAGGTAGTAGTAACGGTAGGTCTAGCCTATAATGGACCGCTAATTTAATAGAACTGAGATCTCTTGCAATAGGGCTGTCACTAGTATTATTAAGCAAGACATAAAAAAAATCACAATAATATTTTTCATAAAAAAATTAAAATATATGAGTATGTATTTAACACAGTCTGCACATACACTAAGCAGGTACAGGCTCTACTAATTCGAAGATTAATAAAATTCTACATATTATATTTAAACTGGTATCTAAGTTTCCAACTCTAAAGATAGAAGCAATAAGACCGCCTTATTATTGTGTCATCGTGTTATTTTATGTTCTATACTAAATTTTTCTGAATTGTGGTGTGCAATAAAGAATATTTATGTTTTGTTATGTAAGACTCGAAAAATTAGAATTTCGGGCCTTGATGATTTCGAGCGGGAATTGTACCCGCGTCTTCCATAATCCGGGTGGCTGTTCTAAGCACTGAGCTACCGAAATCCCAATAGACCAAACGAATCTTTCTAGTATTGCTTACGTAGCAAACCAGCGTTGTACATTTCGAATACTTGTATTTTTCTACCTTTAGATAATAATATGAAAACAAGCATTGTTAAAATGCCAATAATAATCAAAGTAAAAACTATCTAAGACTCAGATTCTAAGCATTTAAAAGTACTTAATTAGATATGTTGGTCAGTCTCTGACACCCATATAAGCTCTCATATATGTACTTGATATTGCCATTTATGTCTATTTAAGTCGTTAAACTCTACCCCCGAATTCGCTTATTAATGAAATCAGGAAATTCTACCTCGCTAGTGACATCCTTGCTTAAAACAAATTACCCAGAGGTCATGCAGACCCGCGGAATACGTCACAGGCCAGCCATTGACACGACTCACTTAAGAAGTATTGAATATTAATGAGATGCATTACACGCTGTGTTAAGCTATCTTCGTGAAGACGTGTAGGCATTTTCTTTACTGTTTTGTCAAGTGAATTAATAAATAGGTAGGTATAGTACATTGTTCACCGAGAGGAGAAAGAGACCGATTACCGTCGAGGGTGTCGTTTGAAGGGTGTCGGGTGAGTTTTAAAACACCCGAGATCGGGAATCGCACTTTCTCTCGAGTGATACATAGTGTTTTATACTACACCTACGAAGAAAATAAAAAACTAAATCTTTACTAATTTAAATTTATATTGAAATTGTTGCAGTTAACATGTAACACTTTTTCCATTAATGTTTGTTTCAGCTGCGGCGGAGTTAAAAAATCTTCATCATCACTATCACTACATAACATTTTGATAGTTGTAAAATAAAACGAAAACTACGAAAACTGAATCCTCAAACAACACACAAATTGAAAATGGCTCCAATGGCGTTTGCAATTTTCACATGTTCTTTTTTCAAATTGTTTATCCTGCCGCCGCAGGGTCGCACTGCCAGCCCGACACCATCCGACACACAGCTAGTGGCCAGTGTCATTTTGCGAACTTGGAGATAAAAACTCACTGTAAAAACTTTTTGGCTTTTGATATTTAGGTTACCGGCGCATAGTCTTACCCAAAATTAAAAAAGAAAAACCACGTAAGAAATGGATTTTCATACACTTTTCTCTCCCGCTCAGATGCGTTTTCTCCCCGCATATTTGTTCGATATGCAATGACGTACTTTCTACCGTAAATTTGATAAAGTATCAAGGTACTTTCCGAGCAGGTTTGGTATTAAGTAATTTTTTACGCTTTGAGTAAGAAACTGATACGCTTTTCAGCAATAAATAACTATGTAACATAGAACCTGATTTTTTAAAACCTATTTTTTTACAATTTTCAGCATAGTACGCTTAATTCAGAGTTTTGAAAGAGCCAATTACTATCAGGTGGACAGCATAATCACTTGTTGACAACGTTTTTTATGAAAAATAGCGTAGAGCCAACGTTAATTCAATTCTATCTACAGCAGTGATATGATGGTGATAAGCGATTAAATATCCTTTCAAAATGATAGGCTGCTCAAAGTCGGCAAGTACCTACGGCATTTTATCCACGAGCTCGTATAAAATTCAGTAAAAGCATTTTTTTTATTTAACCCTGATAAAACTTCACATTAATGACATACAATGAGGTTTGTAATGATACTGCTTTGATTTTCGCATCGATATAAGTAAAAACTACATGGTATATTAATACAGAATACGATTACTTATTACAAAACATACTGTTAACAACTAGGTATTCACTTCATGATCTGATTAGTTAAATACCTACCCAGAACAGGCTTTTAAAATATTAAAAATAAACCAACCTAAAAAAAAACAATTATTTTCACTAAAATTAAAAAAATAAACCAACCTATAAAAAACAAATTAATTTGCACTAAAAGTAAAAAAGTAAAAAAATATTTGCGTATTCTGAAATAATAATAATAATTGCGATAATTTAATGTAGGTACAATTATTTTTATTGTTGGAGTCAGAAATGGGACCACACGGAAAGCACCAACTTAAAAAAAAAACATCAAAATCAGTTTACCTATTCAAAAGTAGAAGTAAGTAAGTGAGGTAACAAATGTTAAAAAAAACATAGAGTCGAATTGAGAACCTCCTTCTTTTTTTTTCATTCAGCCTAAAATGACGCCCTTTTCCCTTAATTAATTACATAATTAATAGATAAAGTAAGCAGAGTTCTGGAAAATAGTATTTGAATTTTGTAGTTTCTCGCAACAAGAAAATTGCAAGATTTTAACGAACTTTGAAGAAAAGGAACTTTACAAAGAGTGTTTAAAAATGTAGAGTTTCTTCGAACTATTCAACCGTGATAGCAGTGAAGAAACTTACTCGTGTTGTTTTGTTGACAGTATTCTTCTGATACCTGTGCATGTTTTATATTGTGGCTAATCTTTCTATTTTTAAATGATACGAGTACTTTTATATAATAGGAGACTATATATATAACAGAACTATAAGTCCATCATCAAGCATTCTTTCAAAATTCCAATAACGGGTATAGCATTTTTGTCGTTCGCATTATTCTCTGGGAAAAAATATAAATGGCTACGAAGCTACGCGTACTACGTACTACGAGTCTCAAAAAGGTGTGCAGGGTTGACCTTTCAAACTGCTAACGTAATGGTCGAGCGAGCGTAGCAACTGTTTAAGCGTGTCACGCGCACAACACTATTAGGGCGACGGAGGGAAACGCCAGGAGTCGCGGGAGACGCCCGCGCAGCCACACTGGCGCCGGGTCCTCATTCCGCGCTGGCCAACGCCGTGAACTTAAGTTACTTGCATTATTGTAATTAAGATCCAATTTGTAGAAAAGTAAAATAAATGTTTATTTAAGAAAATCTGTTGTTTCGATCTATTCGGAACAGCAACGGATGTCAAAATCACGTAAATTCACATTTATGATGCTACTTTGTACAAACCAAGTAGAAAATGATTGAAATATGGCAGATTTCTACAACTAAAACGCTATCCTGGCGTCAAAGTAGGCGTCAACAAAGTGGCACTTTTGGTTTTCATACAAACGTAGCGTCTTATAAACCACTTAGCGCTCTCACACACGAACGGCATTAGCCGTCGACAGGTCGACGGCAGACTTTGTACAGGAGCCAGGTGTAAGTTGATTTCGTTAAAGAAACACTCTTGTTGCCTTTACTCTGTCGCTGTCGGCAAAAAAGAAAGACCGGTGGTTCCAGGTTTAAGAAATAATATTGAAAAGAGAAATCTACCTCTATCCACTATAACCAAAACATGAGCAAAAACTTTTTATTGCTTTGATTCGAATGTTCCAAAATGAAGTTTTTTTTTGAGAGCAGTTTTGAAACAATTCAGAATCAAGATGTTGAACTACTCAAAATTACAGCCGTTTACGCGTCGACGGCAGCTGACGGCATGTCGACGGTATTTGCCGCCCTTTATGTAAGAACTCTTTACTGCGTCCTACCCATGTTGTTTTAGGCACAAAATAAGACAATGACTACGTGAACACACACCAAACACGTGACCAAACACCATACGTAAATGTTGTGACCCATTAACCACAAAAGTGAATAAACAAGATACAGACAACAAGACAGAGAGATAATGATTCAACAGAAAGCGAATTTCCGACATTGAAATGTGGATATAATTGTCGTTAAATTGCTGATTTCACGGTCCAACGGGCAATCGAGTAATACCAAGGAGCCTACTCCGGTGGAAAATATACAAAATTTCGAGGACCTTTTGATAAGCACCGATAAAGTACTGACCTTCCAAAGATAATCTTTATTTGAACAGGTTAATTGTATCCTGTATTATAAAAGTGATGTTTAGAAAAACCATAAAATCAAGACCCAAGAATACATAAAATCCATTTTTAATACCCATGATTTTTGCTGCTTTGTGTTTGGTTGACGATCGGGATAATGCAGGGCCATAAGTAAGATAAAAGTTACCCGTAATTCCATTTTTAAAAACCGGGCCAAAGGCCTGTATTTATAAACCATCAAAATGGATCGAATTTCCTAAAAAGATTTTGGTAGACCGAAGAGTACTTAATGAGAAAACGACGGTTAGTAACATGTTTACTGCACCAAATACAAAAATAAACATAACAAGTCAGTATTAATACTATTTTTGTTTGCTTTTGGTCCTCCATTTTAAATTTGAATTCCGCAAATTAAAATTTGCATCGCAGTAAGCCCCTGATCATTAAAGATCCCGAGGGAGACAAATGGTGTTACCTTTTTACTGAACGTGGCAAATAATTTGCAAGAACCTAGATCATATAAAATTCATTCTTGGATGTCAGAATCTAATAAATATAGGTCCTTGAATACAATTTTAATGGTAATAACCTCCAGACTAAAAATAAAAAAGTTTTAAGTGTCTAAACACACTATGCCGAAGGTACGCGACCGAAGTTCGGCATGATTACGCCTGCAATGCTATTTGAATTACTGATGACGCATTATGCCGAAATTACGTTGCGTTATAGCGTACAGCCTAATTTCGGTCGGGCGTAAGTTCAGCGGCAACTTATTTTGTAGAGCACACATTATACACTGAATACACACACAAAGTCGAGCAACTGAATTTCTGCCGCGCAAGTTCGGGACTTATGGTGTGTCATATCAGCCGAATACGTCGGAACGTAAATTCAACCGCGGAACTTCGGTCGAGTACCTTCGGCATTGTGTAAGTCTTGTAAGTGTAGTGTCTTCAACATGTTCAGTATAACTAGCAACATAAGGCTAAGAACTGACGGCGCGCTCTTTCGCGCCCGCCGCGGCGGCAGGTCGGCGGTTCTTTATCCAAACTCACGAGACCGGAGTTTTGTGCGGTGCTGCAGCCAGGCTCGTTTTTCCCTTTTAGCACTTTGGGCATGTGCCCAAGGCCCCATGGTCCGGAGGGCGCCAAAGATCAGTTTTTATTAGATTCGAGAACACGAAAACTAGGTAAACTAAGAATTGAATGGCCCCATCATCCTAATGTGTCCAGGGCCCCTAATAGGTTAGAGACGCTCCTGGCAGCAGCCGCGTAGCCGCGGCGCGACTTTCGCCCGCAAAGACAACCGCCGATCGACCGCCGAGCGCGCGGCCGGCTGCCAGCGCGGGAATCGCTTCCGCCGCGGGAATTAAACTAGTTGTGAAATCTTCTTTTAATTTTTTCAAACATTTCTGCACTCTATAGACGCTGCGGGCCCGCAACCGTGGCAGAAAACCTCGCCGTCTGTTCTTAGCCTTAGGATACACATTTCAATTTGAATGACACCCAGACAGTGACATTTGACTTGCTTTGACTCATCAAATTGACCCGCATAGGCCGAAGGGGTCAGACCCACAATTAGCACGATTGAGCACGAGAAACATGACAGCCAGATACTTACTCAAATATTGTTCAGTGATCAAAAATATATTTGAGCAATTTTTTATTAAAGTTAGATACAGTATAGATACAGTCTGTTTAAATACAAGACTAATTTGCACATTAAAATTCTGTAAAATAAATTGTGAGATAAAGGTTTAGAGGACCTAGAAAAAAACAATAATCGTATCATTGTGACCATCGCAATAGATGGGGGTGCATAGGAAGAGACTCCACGAGTGGCGTAGATATCTTAGATTCTTCGATTGGCGCAGTGCGCTGTAGCACGGTTTCTCGCCCCGATTTCCGTAGTGTCCCGGGTTCGATTCCCGGTCGGGTCAATTCAGGAAACGATCTTTTCTGAATTGACTCGGGTCTGGGTGTGCTGGGAGACGCCCCTGGCTTATTTCCTTGTGTGGTACCTCGTAACACAAGGATATTAATCCCTACTTCGAGACCATTACATGAGGTGTGTTGTCTGGCGCATATTTTTTTTTATTTATTTTTTATACGCCCGGCGCCCCTTGGGCAACCTGCGATGACAGCAAGTTGGTAACGCAGATTGGCTGATCCACTCACCACGATGGCAACACAAATCCCTGACCTACAGCCCTTATTAGGGCCAAATCTCTAACAGCTCTTTTTAGGGCTCAGTCCCACCACAAAGACTTGTCATACAGATTGTAGTGCCGCCACTCGAAACGAAAAGAAGAAGATTGCAATAGAAAAAAAAATGAGTATTATTGTATGATAGGCTAAGGAAACTTCTTGCCATCTTAGTTTTACACCATGCCCGTAATCACTAAGGATTCCTATTAACCCACTGTGCCAGTCCGTTCATATTAACTTACAAAATAATTTTCTTATAAATGTTAACAAATAACTACCAAAAAATTTTAGAAAAGAAAATAATTTGTTGTAACACTGTAACAAAACTAGGTGAACGTAAAAGTATTTAATTTAATTACGAAATAATCTAATGGAATGTAAGCTTCAATGTTAGAACACGCCTATTATTTGGGTCGCGATTCGGTAGAAATTAATCAGCTAAAAGGAAATTGGAAAAAGGAAGACAATGACAAATGGTGTGGTCGACGATCTGCTCGACCAATCAGTCTGCACGCTGCTGATATACTGACATTCCATGAAAGTCCATTCGTCTTGTTTCTACACAAGTTGGTTTAATTCACAGTTAAGTTTCACCCGAATCTAAGCATGCATTCGATTGTCATTGAGCAAGCGTGGTGTTTAGTTCATTTCAGCCCAATAATAAAAAAAAATATGCACCTGACCATTTGTTTATTTTTGGCATTTTTTTTAATTTTGACGTAAGGAAAAATACATATCTTTGTTCACAAATAGCCTTGTGCGTGACACAAATACAAGGTAATATACTTGTAGGCAGGGAATTTGGCCAGGGGCAGTTCCCAGCACACCCAGACAAATAAAAACATTATTACAAAATATCATTTCCTAAATTGACCCGACCGGAAATCGAACCCGGGACACCACTCAAGCCAAGGCATGAAACCGTGCTACTGACAGCGCACTACGCCAATCATGTCGTCCAATGAAGTACAAGTTGAAGTATTTGTATTCGGAATTCCACCATTTAGGCCCCTATTTCATTATGACACCATGGTTGCGTCACCAGCGGGTGATCCAGCTAACGGCAACATAACAGGGGGGCTAGCAAACAGCAACACACCACGAGAATTTCTACAATAGAAATCGTATATATGTATGTATGTATGGGGATGACAAGCGCCAGCGACCGCTTGTCATCCCCATACATTTGAGAGAAGGATTTGCCAGGTGAGATAATCTCCATATAATATGGAATGCAGTGGGCTAATTTTGTTGGTGGCCTCCCATGTACTTATTCTGATAACATAGATAAGCTTACTGTGAAAGACCCATTGAAAGTAAAGATTCTAATGTATAAATAGTAGCAACCCCTACTTACGTAACGAAATACGTTCGTAAGAATACAAACGAAAATCTAAGGGAACGGCCCGAGGGAGGGATGAAATTTTAATAGAAACAGCCTGGTCAATTTGTAATGCGTACGGATAGTGTTTCGTTTTACTTATTATGAGATAAAAGCTTTTACGAAAATGTTACAGTACAGAAAATGCAAGTCCATTTTGTTTATTAATTGCTTATATTTTTGGTTTCCTATCCAATAAACATATTTGACAAAACTATGCAGAGAAATAGAAAGCCATCAAAGCACCCACTCTAAGTATTGGTAGTCTAATAGTAAATAATTAGTTTACATACGTATTATATTTCACTCGGGAAAGGCCTGTCATTGTCATAGAGTCATCATCATTTATTGTCAAATGTGGATTAGGGTTCGCAGGAATTTAAAAATATACTTTCGCAAGTGTCACTCTCAGTAAATCTAAAAATATGCTTTTGAAAGTGTCCTGTGAACCTAAGAGACAGGCCCTATGTCTCTTAGGTTCACAAGACACTTTAGTCTAAGAGACAGGCCTTATGTCTCATAGGTTCACAGGACACTTTCAAAAGTATATTTTCAAATTTACTGTACTTCAACTACTCGTACTCACACTCGGCCGATGAAGTTCTATAACAACGTAATAGTATAATTAATTACATACAGCAGCTAATTAAATGTGAATATTTGCAGTCGTAATATCGATTTGAATATGACAATACAATTCATAACTTTTTTTACTAACTTTTAACGAAGAAAACGAAAGAACGAACAAACTTTGTTGTGTTTACATACTGACAATGAGTTTTTGATACAATGTATTCTTAAGTGAATTTTTATTTTTTAGCACTAAACAATGCTCTATTTCCTACACAAAGATAGAAATTAGAAAAATTCGACCTGATCCTGGGACTCAAGCGTTACCTTCGTTTAAACAAAACAAGGTTCACCTTGCAACTTCAAAACGAAGTTTTGGAGCAATGAAATTATGGTATCTTCTACTTATTCCCATTTGGAGATAAACTGCACTATCACTGGATGGATCGTAAATTTAATGCAATTCGTACATAAACACAGACGACCGTTTTATGCACTTTGTTCGAAGACATTTTATTACTAACCATTACAGGAAACCCGATATTTACGTCCGGGAGCTGTGTTTTATTAAAATGATTTCGAGTACTTATATTTCCAATGTTCAGAAAAGTGCGAAGCTTTCAAATCACCATTTTTTTAAAATATCTCTTCCTACAATAGAATCCTCAATCGGAAAATCATGATGAGAGTTATCTTTAATATTTACCACAATGCTTTCATTGAACGTAAATGTTTGCAGTGAAAGCTTAAATGTATTGGCTTTGGCTCGACAGAACGTGAAAATGGCCGTAAATTTGCCTTAACGTGAACGCAAAGGTAAGAAATGGGCTTTATATTTTATTTACATAACTACCTATTTTTCTTTTTCTCTATTGCTGTTTAAATCTCCTTCGCCTGTACTAATTCTGTGTCAGCAAACAAGAAAGGTTAAACAATGTTTGGGCAAAAGTAGCGAGTACTAATAGTAAGTAATTTCACTAATATTATTTATTTACAGTTCTTCGTGATTTATATATTCTAGCTCAAACAAGAGGGTTGAGATGTCAGTTTAGAATTCATTCCAATCGAACTTTATTTTATGCAGTACGCTTCGATGTTAACCAAATAAGACGATAGATAAATGGCACATGATGAGCTGAAAAGTACCCTGGGGTCTACCACTTTACTCTTGTACGTTATGTGTTGTGATAGAAATTGAATCCCTGACCTGTGTTGAAATTAACTTCAAGTAGCCCAAAAATGATTGTAAGTGTTATGTTTCTCATTTAAGAGATTTTGTAAAATCTTTTTTTATGTGTTTTTTTGGAGGCACTAAATATCTTTCATTTTATCTAATTCTAATAAAAACAAGTTTTCGCAACGAAACAAATCACTCCGCGATTACGAGTCCGCTCGTGAGTCGGACCATGGTGACATGCAATTGTTGCCGAAACGTTGAGAAAAATAGGTAAAGCAAATTCCTGTAATTAATTTCGTTGCGAAAACCGGTTTGCAACAAGAAAGTTGAAAATGATATCTTTATTTTTTTACTTTTTGTAGGATTTTATGGCTTGCCGTTTTCGGCGACTACGCTACGCTAGCTGGCTCTGGGAGCGGCTGTGGTGACAAAGGGAAACGTCTAAACCGCCTACCCCGACGCAAATTCTTATCAAATTCAATTCTTTCAGACTAACAATTTTTATCTTTGGAATTGTATAAATGACTTGGTACATCCTATTGTTTTATATTCTTTAGCTTTGATGTACTTCTTCTTCTTCTGTTTGAAAAAGTTAAAATTTAATCATTTTTTTTCCAACAAACATATTGTACTCTACTAATTCGCATTGCAAAACCACAACAAGTTTAAAAGAGCAACAGATGAGTTTCCCGGCGGATCTTCTCAGTAAGAAACAATTCCGACGCGTTTATGTTATATAATATATTCATATGAATAAAGTATTTATGCCTATTATTTAGAATATTTTTGACTATTTAAAAGTAATGCTAAAGTCTATTTGAATAAAGATGTTTGAGTTTGAGTCAAACGCAGTGTAGCGCTCCTACCCGTTAGGTGGGCGGACAAAATGATAAAGGTCGCGGAATCTCGGTGGTTACAAGCCGCCTACTAGTCACTCTGGAAATATATAATGTGGGAGGCCTATGTTCAGTAGTGAATGTCTGTGGCTGCATAAAGATGACATTTATTTTGAAACCACGAATACAATACGAACAAGCTCGAGCTCTTATAAGCATGCCCAAATCCAGCAGCTTTTATGTGTGATTTATAGAATACTATTCACATGAAAACAAACATTGCACCCTGAAAATGAAGTCATGTCAAAAGCGGCGTGTTCCACACACAGTCCAGTATTTGTTCCCACGCACAAAAAGGTTTGGTGACTCTTTTCTTTGTCGAACCATTCGGACGTGGAACGCTCCCCCAGCGCATGTGTTTCCTTCCTCCCGGGGTCTACAAGCGGGCGTGAGAAGGCATTTTTGCAGGCCTTCAAGATGAGTATGACTAGCTCAGTGATTGTTTCACATTACTGTGCTTGTAAGCCTTATATCTGAACCTCACGACCGCTTTCCATCAGGTGGAGTAAGGTCGTCTTGACTGGCACTATAAAAAAAGCAGCTTGGTATTAATTTTGCTTTAATTAGGCACAATGCTCAGGTAGTGCCTTATTTTAAAAGGTTTTTTTAACGCAGCTTGGCTTCAATAAATAAAATTTAAATGAAAAGCTAATTTCAATTTTTAGCATTTAAACAATGCTCTATTTTTCATCTATAGATGAATTCTTTCGGGTGTTAAAAGGCGATTGCCTTATAACATTGGCTTAAAACGTAAAATACACAATTGCCAGGTCTGTTAATGGCCTCGATACCTTTGTTGGAAGAGCAGTTACCCAGATAGTGGAAGGCGCGTGTACGAGTCACGCTCACGTTGAATTTTTCTAGTTTCTATCTACAGTAATACTTAGATGTCGTCTTAGCCTTGGTATTGTGGAATGCATTTTATCCTAGAGAAAACACATTTTTAGTCGCTTTTCTGCATTAAATAATGCATTCAGAATACGTTTTCCTCAACTTTTCCTCTGCTTAAACAAAAGTATCAAAACTAAAAAAGTAGTATAATCAAAGGACAAATGATAATGCAACAGCATATTTCTCTCTTAGCAAGTCAAACACGTGTTTGGTTTTAATATCAGTGCCAAACGTAATCTTAAGCTAAGTACTAAGAAGTATTTTATTTTGTGTCAATTTTATTCTTTAAAGTTTTTATTTAGGTATTTTACGACATTATGTTTTTAATTATTATTTTTGTTGTTTTTTTACTTTATTTTGTTTATAAGTATTCTATTTTATTTTATACGACAAACTCATTGTAAAAACTATTATTGACCATCCGATGTAATTTATTGTGTATTTTCGCAACAGGGAATAAATAATGATTATAATTCAATGTAATCTAATATATAATGTATTTTAATGCGAAAATTCATAAAAAGTAAATATCTTATAGTAGCTTTTACCGTTTGTTTTATCGACGTACACAAATTATTATGCTAAACAAAATACACCAAAAGCAATCTGGGTCAATCGCCAGGGAATGATAGCCATTTCTTTTACAAGCCCCACACGTATTTACAATATTCATGAAAATTGATTCAATTTACGTATCTAATTCGATAAGGTAAACATTCTGGCAGCAATAACAGTAGTTTGTGCTACATAAAATCCAGTGCTATCTGGAAAACAAAAAGATAATGTACTTTTTACGACAAAACTTGGTAAAATATAATTGGGGAGTTTAGGTTCACTTTTATAATTTTAGTATAGTTCTATTCAGAGTGCCGAGTGCGAGTTGCAGTGAGAGAAGTGAATAACTTCACCATCGCGTTTGCGAGAAAAAAAACGCGAATTTGTATGGCATTGAGTGAACGCCATCTAGCGGCCTGAATGTTGCCCGAATTCGCCGCTAGATGGCGCTCACTCGATTCCATACCAATTGGCATTTACGTGCTTTTAAAACGCGATGGTGAAGTCATTCACTTCTCTCACTGCAACTCGCACTCGGCACTCAGTATACAAAGTGATAAGTTTTAATTCTGCCAAACTCATGCGCCTTTAATTCGCACTATCTTTGTTTTTTTTTTTTTTTTATTTAAAATGGGTTTGCTTTTGACCTCAGTCTCGCCTGGTGGTAAGCGATGACGTGGCCCATGGTGGTTTACGCTTACCCAGAAAATGCTTATTCACTCTGGCCTTTAAGACACCAAGGTTGTAAGTATCCGGAAACACAGACGCAGGGAGAGCGTTCCACACCCTAGCGGTGCGGACCAGAAAATATGCAGCAAACCGTTGGGTGCGAATTGCTGGGAAGTCTACCATAATGGGGGTGGAAGCCTTCTCGGCGTCTAGTGATCCAGTGGTAGAAAGTAGAGGGTGGTATCAGGTTATGTATACGTAGTTCCCGAGCACACATACGCTGAAGCTCCAAACTCTGGAGTGTGGTTCCAACAAGCGCATCGTCGTCAATGAGTCTTCTGGCTCTTAGATCCACTGAGTCCAATGCATCGAGCTGCATGCGTGAATTTTTCGACAAGTAATATAAATTAGTTATAAGTAATCATTTGGCTCGCAAAAATTTGCATAAAAATTGGGCTGGATTTATATTTTTGAGGCAAATTATAATACGCGTTATTCACATATCTCCGTACGTAATTCACTTTGGAGTGGTCAATAGCAATGGTTCCTCTTAGTCTTCATTGATTTTGTACCTTTAACATTTTCACAAATAGACGTTTTTTTTATACGACGGTGACAAACAATCACGTGTCCTGTAATAAGCAGAAAATAGTAAGCAGCATTTTGACGCCAGCAACACCAGGGGCATCAACCACGGGTTGCCAACCGTATAAAAACATTTTCACCCTAACTTCATGTTACAGCTCATTGGGAAAATCTCGGCAGAGCTCATTTCACAATTTAAGCGTCCTCGGAAGGAAGCACCTCTGAAGCCGAACTGTACGACACCATGGTGGATCCATAGTGTGATTATAAACTCTATGGTGGTGGCGGGCGGTGCGGCTATAGGAGCCTCTAACTTCGCGACACGATTTGCTGTACAAAATTGAATGGAATTCATTCAACGCCCGCTAAACGCAAGTATGATCGAGGCCTAAAACTTTCGTGATATATTATTTGACAGAACGCCTTTCATCTACGTTGGCACGAGTTTAAACTTTAGCCTCGGAATAAATTACAAGTCAAGTCCTAAGACAAAACGCCTTTGAAAATTTTTCTGAGTATTGAAATTTTAACGTGTAGTTCTATTCGTAGAACGTAAATAATCCATGTTCTCGTCAACTGTTACTTTTATAAAATTGTACTTGGCCAAGATATTTGAGACAAGACATACAGTGTCTAAAGATTACAAAATTCAATTTCATAGAAAACCTAAAGTAACTTAATATCAAAGAAATCTTTGCGAAGATAGAAAATTTGAAAAATTTAACCTCTAGATAAGATAAGATAAGATAAGATATATAATCTTTATTGCACAAACAAACAAATACAGCAAGTTAAACAGTAAGTAGACATAAAATGTACAATTTAGGCGGTCTTATCGGTTTAAAGCCATCTCTTCCAGACTACCTTCTGAAGAGAGACTTGTATAACGGGTAAAGGCTGTGCAAAACAAAGGATAAGTAAGAGATATTTAAATAATAAACTAAATGAATTGTGTTACATAAAATACATATAGGTATTGCAATAGGATCACCAGTTTCCATTTTAAGGACTGATAAATAAAGGATGAGACATAATAAAATACTAGGTTACAGAGAGAGGAAGTATGATTTGACTTGGGATTTAAAGACATGTAAGGACTGAGATTTGCGGATGGGTAAAGGTAAGGAATTCCACAAACGAATGGAGCGAACAACAAATGATTTGGAATAAAAGGAAGTGGGATGTGAGGGGACTGTTAGATGCAGTTTCCGACAAGACCGCATGTCTTCACTTTTGGCAGATTCAAGAAAGTGAAATAGTTCCTTGAGGTACGGAGGTGAAAGGTTATTAAACAAGACTGTGTAGAGAAGAGACAGAATATGAAGATCTCGGCGAAAAGGTATTGGAAGCCATTTCAACTGTGCCCGGAATTGAGAGACATGATCGAATTTACGCAAACCGTAAATGATGCGTATGCAGAAATTTTGGAGGCGCTCGAGTTTATTGAGGAAATTTTCGCTAATATCTAAATAACAACAATGGGCATAGTCTAGGATTGGTAATAGCAGAGCCTGCACGAGAGCAATTTTGGTGGGTATGGGTAAAAAGTTGCGGAGTCTACTGAGGGAGCTTGCCGATTCAAACATTTTCCGGCCTACCTCGCCAATCTGTTTTTCCCAATTTAATGTACCATCAAGATAGATACCAAGGTTTTTAACTGTATTGCTGTAAGTTATTTGGATCCCGTCGAACATAATAGGAGGCATCGACTTCCACTAGATTCTCGAAACCAACCACAAGCTTCCTATAATAATAACTTGAGTTTTGTTGGGATTCACCTCGAGTCCAAAATCTTTGCTCCAAACCAAAATACGCGCCAGATCAGCATTAACAGTCTGCACGACTTCATGCAGGTTTTCTAGGCTACCTTGCGAATATATTTGAAGATCGTCTGCATATAGGTGGTAGAAAGAAGATAGGTCATGGGTGATTGAATTTATAAAAATGGAAAAAAGAAGAGGAGAGAGGACGCCACCTTGCGGAACACTGGCTGAAATACCGCGCCATGCGGAGAAAGAGTCCTCAACGCGAATGCGTTGCCGGCGTCCATGCAAGTAACTATGAAACCAGTCAAGCACCGCTGGAGATATGTTTAGAGAACGCAACAGGCCAAGAATAATGTCAAAGTCAACTGTATTAAATGCGTTACTAAAGTCAAGCAGCGCCAACACAGTCAAACTCCTGCAGTCCATGCCACGCCGAATGTCGTCGGTAATCTTAACTGAAGCTGTAGTCGTACTATGGCCAGGTCGGAATTCAGATTGAAATGAATTTAGGAGGTTGTTTTTGGAAAGCAAGCTACTGAGCTGGAGATGAACAAGACGCTCAAGTACTTTGGATAGGAACGGTAGTATAGATATAGGACGGTAATCAGAAAAAGATGCAGGGTTAGACTTTTTTGGGAGAGGAATTATTTGAGCCTCTTTCCATATAAGTGGGAAGGTGCTCGAATGGAGAGAGTGGTTAAGGATGTGGGTGAGAATTGGATTAAGGATATCTAGGAGAGGTAAGACCATGTTACGACTAACGCTATCATTACCGACGGCATTCGATGCCACAGCCATGACATTCTTCTTAACACCATAGTCGGTCACTTGGCCACAGACAAAGGGGGGGTAATCAGGGGTTGGAAGATATGACAGTTGATTTAAAGTGTTACTTTTTTAGTACTCTCAATAGAAGTAGATGAGCAGAAGTGGTTATTTAAATGGTCAATGTTAACATCTTTAGGGACAAATTCACTACGTGATCTTCCAATTCCTAGCGATTTTAAGAACTTCCAGACTTTGCCAGGATTACCATTTTCAACAGACTCGTGGATATGGCGTCGTTGGGAGTCTCTACACAACCTATTGCAGCGATTTCTTATCAGCTTGTATTTTTCATGATTTCTGTCTGAAGGGTCCATTTTGTATTTCGATTTAGCAGCGTTCTTCTTATTTCTCAGCGTTTTTAGGTCATCAGACAGCCATGGTGCAGGAAAATGCTTCATCTTAACAGGCCGAACAGGTGCGTGCTTATCAAACAGCTGGATTAGAAGCGAATTAAATAAATTGACCTTCTCGTCAACACCTTTGGCACTGAGAATCACCGACCAGTCTGTGTCAATGGCATCTCGTCGCAAATCCTCAATGATCATGCCACCAAAATTGCGCTGAAGCAGAATTTTTGCCTTCGATTTGGGAGGGCGGACTTTATACGATAGATAAATTAGATCATGAAAAGAAAAGGCATTAGCAGGACATTGACCGTCTCTAGACCAAAGTCTAAGGCGGTATTCTCTTTTTGACAATCAAAAAACAACTACTAGCGGTGCGTTTACATCAGGCGAGCGAATGCTCATTCTATCACAAGTCTATAAAATTTTCTTTGTCTGTCTCTGTTTACACTAAGAAAATTTGAGAGAGAAGGGATTGCCCTTCTCTCTCAAATTTTCTTCAGCGAATGAGTATTTTCTCGTTTGGTGTAAACGCACCGTTACGTGCCCTGTCTACTCAAGTTAGTTGTTCTACGGATTTCCTTATTGTTCATGCTCATTCAATCATAACAGCGCATAAGGATCCTCAAACTGTAACTATAAGGTTATTTTGTCTTCAGTAGGACGACACGTTTGGCGTAGTGCGTTGTAGCACTACGTCAGATTGGTTTATCGCCTTGACGTGTGTGGTGTCCCGGTTCCTATTCCCTCGTCGGCCAATTAAGGAAACAGTTTTCTTTTAAATTGACAGGTGGGTGACAGTGGACACTGGGTGTGCCAGGAGACGCCCCTGGCTTAAGGCAGCCCAACCACCGAAGCGGAGCGAGGCAACGGAGCGGAGTTTTAGCAATATTCAACCAATGAGATTGCTTAAAAGCAGGCCTGCCTACAATCCAATTGGTTAAAAATTGCCACAGCTCCGCTCCGCTTCGGTGGACAGGCAGCCTGCCTTGCTCCGCTTCAGTAGACAGGCACCCTAAATCTGTCTGGTACCTCGTAAGTCCAGGATATTTATGCATGACAAGTGGTGTGATGTCTGCAGATATCTAATGCTTGAATCGGACAATAATTTATTAACATAGTTGGTAATATAAAAGACCCAAAAACTCCAGAGAACTTTCTCCACAAAGGACAATTCCTACGCATTTTCCTGTAACGTGAGTCGCATTAATCGGGTAAAAGCAATTAAGAACAGATATCGATACCACTCGGGGCTCTTTTCAGATCTCAATGACGAATGTTTGCGTGCAACTATCAATCAACTATAGTTTTTAGGGTTCCGTGTTAAACAGGGAACCTTTATAAAGGCTGATCTTTTTGAAGCTTTCAAACTTTCGTTTTAAAAAAAGACACAACCAGACTTTCAGTGGGGTTTTCTTAAAAGTTATGTGTTTTTTTAAAGAAAGTTTAGGAACTTGAATTGGATTGCCTTTAGTTTTGCCATGTTCGTTTGTCTGACCGTCCGATCCGTCCAACCGTGGCTAAAAGACTTTTAGTAGCTACTGAAGGCAGCAATGTGCCATGTAGAGTAAAAACAACTACTTCGCTAGTTCTGTTAAAAGTATTGATGAGCTCAGGTGGAAAAGCTGTCGCCTGGTCAGCCATAGGACGTGGATTCAGGTCCCACCTAGTCCAAAGTTGACTTTTCTAGTTTACCTGCTTTTGAAATATTATTGCAATCATTTACTGGAGCTTATGTAATAACATTCAGTTTGATTTGATCCATACTTCCAGGCTATAAAGTCTCTAGCGCATTGGGGGTCAATGTTGACGTCACATTTTTTGGCGAGTTTTGGGATATGGTAGAAATGTAGCTGCGGTTCCGGTGGACCACATAATTTTGAAAGTGGTCTGTACAAGAAAAAGTTTGAGAACCTCTGCTCTAGCGCATGGCGGGGAATAGTTCCACGTTAGCTATTGTTAACTTGAATGTAAGCCTTTTATTTCAGTCTGTTGAAAGTGGTGAATGATTTTAGTTTTTTTTATATTATCCTAAACAATGAAAAGGGCTCCACTTTGACATTATGATGTTAGAGCGTGAACTCAATGAAGCACTTTTCGACACGCAAGTACACTCATGTCATTAAATTCAAATTACGTCAGTTTTACTTATTCACGTAGATACATTCAGCCATACACATGTGGTCTACCACTCTACGGTTGAGGGTCATTTAAAGTTCATGAAATAACAAGGTCGATTTCCCCTTCCAATAAATAAAAAAGTCAATTAAATGTAACAGAAACTTTTGCCAAAACTGGTGGACGACTTTCTTGGCCGACTATACTGAATATTTCGTCTGTCAAGTCCTGTCGTGATTCCAATTTGGCAGCTATTCGAGTGTGCCACTTAGTCATCAATACACGTCAGGATCACGCGTACTCAAACTCATTGATCACGTGAGTTTGGGAATGTTTGCTATGCGAGACAAAAATAACTATAAAAGAGCTAAAAACATAAAATACATTTAACCAAAAATTCGAAAGAATGATCTGTGTCATCTCACATGAATGTCATTTGACCACAAATCTCTAAACAAAGTAGGTAGAGCTTATTTACTTAGAGCCCGACAGGGTCCGTATTGTAACTATTATTAAGTTTAAGACCTTTGTATTACATACGAGAAAGCAATAAATAAATAAATATGTGAATGTACGGACAAAACCATTCAAATATGGGCCTTATTCTGTCGGCGTAAGGTCCCAAATTACGCATACAGTGCGGTGCCCGGGACAGACACTCGTAGTCGCTAAGAACAAACCGCCATTTTGATCACGCACACAGACACAGTGAGTTTACAGGCGATACCCGTGAGAAACCGTGTCGCAGCCAGTCTCACTATCGCCGGTGTTTTTGTCGAACTTGATGCAATTTTTCACAAAATGTATTTTGTTTTTGGCGGGTTCTATCAAATAGGTACGAGTATAACCCACCTTCTTCATTTTAAAAGTGAATGTCTTACGAGACTACAGCCTGTCGGAAATTCTTGGATTAAAATACAGTTTGAATTTAAGTGACACGACGTTTATATACTCGTGGATGAAGCTGTATCCTTTAGCAACGTAAATTCATTTATAGATTTAATAATGTAACAGAATTTGGAACCAAACTTATTCAACTGGAGGTAGATTCATTATTAGAGTTTGTATTTTATAAATACCTACCGGTGATAAAAGTGTAAGCGGCAAATTGACAAAGGCTTCAAGAGAGATTATACAATATATCCTCATGTACACTGTTAATTAAGTATCATCACTTTACCCTCTCTTACTTAAATTAATTTAATAACGCCAGGAAATTCATAAGTGTGGGAGTATAATGCTTCATGCAAGAGATTCGAGGCATTATCTATGGATAAGGGCTTATTTTGTTTAGCGGTAAGAACATTCTTCTATATATGAAAGTAAGTCAAGATTCTAAAATACTTTTAAGGATATCATTATTATTCACTGGATGATCTTAACAAGCAGGTCGGAACAATTCTGTTTTTGATTAACTATTTCATAAATTTGTTTTTAATAATTGAGTACTACTTATATCTATAGATTGTTAGCACATAAAATACACAACCACTTTAATGGGATTTTTTTAGGGCAGCAAAATAATAAGTAATTCTACGAATACAATTTTACAAAGAAAATTCCCCTAAAAAGACCAAGGATGCACATATTATGATTATAATGTTAATAAATAGTAAAAATAATGACAGAAGACTGTATAGTGCAAATTTTCGTTAAATACATAATTAAAAATACATGTCGTCAGAGCATCCCTAATTTCCAAGTTATTAAAATATAATAATAATATATTCAGGAACTAATCAAAAATATCGGCATCGTTCGTAAGCCTACAAAGGCCATTAGTTGTTCAAAATGAATGAACGAAGCCAGCAAATCGTAGCCCCAGCCTCCCTGATTAAATAATGAGTGCTCTCTACCAATTAGCACCCTTTAACTCTGCCTTTGATACACCCTCGGAGGTGTTAGCGCTAGGGGTGGAAAGATTTCTCGGGCAGATTAAAAAAAGACAGGGAAGACTCACGTTTCAGGGTTTAAGGGGACTGTTATATAAGGTTGGAAATTAAACAATTGCACACGATATTATCTCAGGACACGCACAAAGTGAAACGGGGACGCTAAAAATTTTACAGCACAAGCAAATGCTCTGTTTTCATTTATTTAATGGTATGCCAACGATTGCTACAAATAAAAAAATAGAGATTTTGTAGCGACTACGTTCCCAAAGCACATTTCAGTAAATAGTTAATTAATACTTTACTTTTTAAGATCGTTTTCTAGTTCAGGTATATCGCTCTAAATCACATGCCAATTCAAATGTGTATTTTTCTTTTCGTATCTCTCATTCTCATGAGACCCATTCGTTCGAAACAAACAGGGATTTCTAAAAATGTAGCATACGCAAAGCTATTTGCTACTCCATAGCTCCAGGGAAAACAAAGTTCTCGCTATACCTACCTGGCAGAAACCACCAACTTAAACAATGCTAGCTAATTTGGGGTACCTAATTTGGGGTAGGTACCTAATTTGATTTGAAAAGAGAATTTTAAGAAAGAAAAAGTCTGAAACGAACTATTTTAAACTGTTCTATTTTCAAATTGGGTTCTGATTTTGTAAAGCTTGTCTCTTTTATACACTGTCCCTAATAACTGGACCTATATTGTTCTGAACTTGCGTACAACGCATGAAGTCCATCGTGCGTTATTACTTGGGCTTGTAAAAATACTTTTGTATACAGTGTAGGGTAGATAGGTACTATAGACGTTATTGTGCGTCTAAATATATTACTATATTATAATGTTAATTTATTACCTACTATTGTTATTTACTAGCATGTTGCTCCCGACTATACTTCACCCACCTATTTGTATTCTACCTTGTAAATAGTTGCATTTAATTAGTAAAAAAAACAAAAACCCGACTGCAAAAAATGACTAAGTACTCAAAAGGAAAAAAGAAGCTTGTTCGCAACGTTTTAAATCATTGCGGCGCGCGCGGCGGGGACCAACACTAATCGAACATAAACAAAACCTTTTTGTAGAAGTATATGTAACTTCAAGTAATTCCCTGCTTTGTCCCCGCCTGCAATGATTTAAAACGTTGCGAACGAGCTTGTTTCTTCCTTTTGAGTGGTAATTTTTTGCAGTCAAGTTTTTTGTTTTTTTAATAATGTCTTTTTATTTCAGATTTTTTAGTTGAATAACCAGTTTTTATAGAATCGCTATTTCAAGCCCTTCATTTTGATACCCCACAAGGGGTTGGGTAGAGTACAAAAAATCCCCCATTTTTTTTTAATATACCCAGTGTCACTCTCCCAGTAAAAAAAAATCTAACGACACCTCTTAAGCTAAAATCCATCGAGCCGTTCAGGCTGCAGAGCGTGCCAAACAATTATACATAAATACATATTCTCGAAAAACATACCCTCGGACTAAAAAAAACCTATTTTTTCAGTCCGTTCCGTCGGCCATTTTGTTTCAATTAAGCGCAAGTACCTGCGCACAGTAAGAAGCGGTCGTTTCCGCAGTAATTACCCAGACAGGCCCTGATCCTTCTCCGATGTTCACTTTGAGCTTATAATCGCTTCTCCTGTGAAACTAATTAACACATTTGCTGATTAAATATAAATCGGGTTACCTTAGGTTTGTCTAAAAAAGGAACAAAACTACTTTTGAGAAAGGTAGCTAAGGAATTTGGATGAATAAATATCTGAACAAATTATGTTGAAATACATCACCAACTGATCCCAAACGAAGCTAATATAAATGGTAGCAGTGGTATAAGTATTTCTGAAAAAGGTTTAATAATAATACATTGTAGCTTTATTTCAGCAATTTTCAAATCTAAGTTAAAAAAAACTATTTTTGGAGTGCTAAAACAAGTGCCTATCTAAAATCTAAATGTGCCCATCTAAATTCAGTATATTTCAAAACAAAACCGACTGAAGATAAATTAAAACAATATTGCATTTACATTTTAACACAATAGCTTAAGATTGTATCTTAGACAACATAGAAGCAGCAGTAATTAGATATCCAAGAATGAAAGCTTATTAGAGAAGTAGCTTCCTTATCTACTGAAAGAAAGAAATATCTAAAACAAATTCCACTACCAACTGCCTCCGAACTAAGCAGAGCTTATACCATGGGCTTCAGAACCCCATAAACATAGTTCAATATTATTATTTTTATGTAATAGTCTAGGCTGGGACACTGACCAAACAATCGAATCCCGGACCTTTGGCGCTGTAGGCAGGACAGGAAACCTACCTGGTTCGCCAGATTTTTTTAATACAAGTAGTTCCTGCATGTTGAAATTACTCGTAAGAGAATAAATAACTAAACTTGGCCGATCATTAGATAATTCTAATAAGAACGGGTTTTTGCAACGAAACAAAAATTAAGGTAAATTGTTTTACCTATTTGTCTCGACGTTTCATCATTAGAAAGAAAGTCGTGTTAGTTACACCACTTTTAAATAAATATAAATAATAAAAAAATATGCGCCAGACGACACACCTCTTGTAATGGTCTCGAAATAGGGATTAATATCCCTGTGTTACAAGGTACCACACAAGGAAATAAGCTAGGGGCGTCTCCCAGCACACCCAGACCCGAGTCAATTCAGAAAAGGTCGTTTCCTGAATTGACCCGACCGGGAATCGAACCCGGGACACTGCGGTAATCGATGCGAGAAACCGTGCTATAGCGCACTACGCCAATCGTGTCGTCAAATCAAGAACGGGTTGACCATTTTTTAAGATTTCTGTGTTTTTGGATTTGTCTACATCGGGTATATGATAATAAGTAATAAAAACATTGGGAAATTTACGAAAAAATAAACAAAAGCAAAAAAAAATTTCCATATTAAATCTTCACAGCTGTCAAGCATTTGCCAATAACTTTTGACAGGATGAAGTTTGTCGGGGCCGCTAGCTTGTAATAAAAACATGATAAGTAGTAATTAATATGCATAGCACTAGGACTCAGTCAAAGAGAATCAAACATACGGGGGAACTGCTAATTATTATCATATCTCATATCAAAGTTATGCAAAGTAATCAGTGTATTTTTACGGTAAAACTCATGTGCATCGGTAAGTCAATTTGCTTCAATTTGTTTAATTCTAATTGGCGATCATAAACCCAAGCCATGTTTCAATATTTTTTTTTATTTTTAGTTAATTGCCGAACAGAAATTTAACAACAATCTCACTTGCCGGCCTAGCAAATGCCTTTACACTTATCAAAAGTCAAATATGTGCAAAAAAAAAAAAATAGGGTGTTAAAAGGCGCTTGCCTTATAACATGAATGAAACAACGTTCGTTTTCAACGTAAAATACAATAGACAAATTCGCCAATTCTGTCAATCAGCTCCCGGTAGCTGAGTTGGAGGATCAGCCACCCGGATTGTGGAAGGCGCGGGTTTGAGTAGGTTTTTTTTTTCTGCTTGAATTTTTCTAGTTTCTATCTTCACCTTTGCACTCTCTTTCTGGACAGTCCCACTAATATTTGTGCATTTTGATGTTGTTACTCTTCTTTAATGTTCGCATTATGAATGAATTAACGAAACGTTCCGTGCTCTAATTTCGAAAAAAGATTAAAAAGTTAATTAGCGTCCGATGGTGAAAAGTAGCATTTATGAAATTGTAATTTTAGGCTCCAAATAAGTTTTGACGATCTGATAATTGTCAAAATATTATTGTTTTTCAAGCGATAGTTACAATTACAGCATGGAGTTGAAAACTCGAATAATCTTGTTAGAATGACTCAGAAAGTATCGTCAAGCCAAGATCAAAAGCATCTTCCAACTGAAAACTCTGAGCTCTAAATAAATCCAGAACGGGAATGTTCGAAAAAGCATTCCAAGTTCTTTTTGGTTCCGGACAGTTTCCCGGATGATCGCTATAAAAAGAGCTTCATCACAGTACTACTCAACACGGAGATATGGATCAAGATTAGGTTGTCATTGGCGTAGCTGCACTTTAGACACGAAACAGTACTAAAGCTTAGTCCATTGTGATTTGTATAAGTGCATTTTATTATGAAAAAACTGTAGTGCGTGCCAGACTAGCGCTACAAACTTGTGAACATTGCTTTAGCAAAAGTATAAGCCATTGAAGAAGAAACTTGATCCTTTTGTTCCTTGAGTTGCAGTTCCTTTACTCGTAAAAGCAAACTATTTTCGTTGCAACGTTCCGTTAAAATAAAAGAAATGTATAGACTATTTTTAACTTATATATTTTCTCGAGTAAGTACCGTAAATAGTAGTAAATTCAAACTTAAAAAAAAGATTACCTAATTTAAATAGACTTTCACAGTAAGAAGTTACTTTTAAATTGTCAAATTTTAAGTAAAACATACTAAATAATAGACATAAATACTATTATAGACCTAATGCGACTTTACCGCCGCGTCGGAGTTGTTTCTTGCTGAGAAGACCCGGCGAAAAACTCAGCAGTTACTCTTTTAGGTTTAGGTTTAAGACATTTATTTCTCTAAAAGAATACAATAATTCACTTGTAAGAGAAATACACTGAAATCTTAAGTACTAACTTACAAACAAAACATGGTGAGACCAAACAACAATAACACGAGCTACACTAATTACTCCATCCCCACAATCTGTTTTTTTTTTTTTTTTTTGTCACAATAACTATACCCGCAAGATAGCAAGGCGTTCACAACAGGCGTTAGTAACTATGTTCAGTCTAGCCAATACTGTAAAAATGCAGGCGCAAAAACTAATAGGTTCCTTGGACTCTCTGATCAGGCTAAAGGTCCATTCTAGAAACGTATACCTATCCGTTTTTAAAAAAAAACAATGACAAGTACCTACGTTTTTTTAAACAAAAGGGTTCACATTAAATGTTACGTAATGTAAAGTCAGCGCACACCGCCGTATTCGAAAGCCTTTATTATGAACAAAAGAATAAACAAGTGTTTCGTCAAATGTTAACAATCCGTGAAATTCTCAAATTATAAAGTTAAACATGCGAATGACTATACATGAGTGAAGCAGAAATTTGAAAACTTTTTTCTTCATTACCAATTATTATTTAATCCTTCACTTGTTTCTAATTCGTGTCCACGATAAGTAATCGTGCAAGGGAAATCTTAATTTATTTAGAAGATACGATGCTTAAGATGTCCTAAGCTTAGAAGATTGGAAAGCGTTAAAAGCTTTGAAAGCTTCGAAAGCGAAGTTTAGAAATCCCTAGCTTCAAAGAGAAATAGAAGATCAGCAAAAATGTTGGTTCAGAAAATTTGCGTCATGGTTATTTATTCTCGGCCAATATTAATTATGTTTAAAGTGTAGTCTAAACTTGAGGTCTAATAAGGAACATTGAATATGGACAACTTTAACATAATTTAGGTAACAAATTCACACATTTATTTCACCGCATCAGCCTGTGAATACCCTCCCCAATCCTTTCATTCTCGAGGCCTGTTAAACTTTCCGTGGAATGTATACGATATGAATGTATGTATGAATATTTGGCTCGACGTGCACAAGTTGCAATATTTTGTTCAGTTAACGCCTTTTCAGGTAGCACCACCTTATGTCAACGCAGTAAAGGTCATTTTCCTACCTTTGTGTTAGGATGTTTTGTGGTCGAGTCAATCTACATAATCATTAAAGATGTGTACAGACTGGTGATGTCTGTAAGTGGTTTCATGCGTTAAAAGCAATTATTTATATTTTGATAATTTTTTCACACGCAAATCAAATTACTATGGTAGTCACGCGACGGTCAGTGTTCCTGCCGGTGTGTCTTGGTTTCGATTCCGGGCGAGACAAGCTACTCGTAATTGTGATGTTATTATCGTTTTAATATGTATCTTTTTTAAAACTTCTTTAGTGTACCTACATTTAAGTTTATGCGTATTTTTTTTATATATATATTGCCCTTCAAGATGACCTCACTCCACCTGATGGAAAGCGGTCGTGAGGTCCAAATATGAGGTTGACAAGCCCAGTCATTCAACGAATACTGGGC
Source organism: Udea olivalis (assembly GCA_947369235.1). Classification (NCBI taxonomy): domain Eukaryota; kingdom Metazoa; phylum Arthropoda; class Insecta; order Lepidoptera; family Crambidae; genus Udea; species Udea olivalis. Next base: position 12,063,933 of record OX376359.1, read on the forward strand.
TGGCCATCCTCACCTTGAAGGCCTGCAGAAATGCCTTTTCAAGTCCCGCTTGAAGAACCCGGGACTATGTGACGACGACGTATATACCTACGCACCTGTATGTATACCTTTGTGAAAAATATTTTTAGTAGGTATGTATTGATACTTTGCTATGTTGGGTTTTGTTTTTTATTTTTAGAGACGACAAAGATATTATTTAATTTTTTATTGTCTAAGTACCTACATAAAGCTGATTAAACGTAATTTTATTTTAAAAAACTAAACCATTTAAAAGAAATCAGACAACATAATAATGAATCATAATATCTTGGTTTAGTGTGGCTGATTAGCCACACTAAACTAAGATATTATGATTCATTAGGCATTAAGCGACATTAGGCGTCTCAGGCCCTTGGTTTCGAATTTAGTTTCAAGGTTCCCAGAGTTGGTTGCCAACACGATGCCTTAATTATTGATATTATGTCAATACACGGTGACTTAATTATTGATATCATGTCAACTTATAATAGCTAGCACAATTAGCTTTAAAATCTAAATTAAATTCGTATCAGATTGAAATATTAAGAAAATTTTCCTTTGTTCTGCTGCATTTTAAAAATAATTTGCAGAATTCACGTTCAAAGGAGTGCTTGTGTAGACGTGGCCTTACCCGCCCACGGAGCTTTTATCAAGACTTCGCCTTTCAAAATTGAATTAGACATTAAGTATAAATAAACATGGGACGGGAACAAGGTAAGAAAACTGTATTGAAATTCATATTTTGATTTGCTCTCGACAACGGCTGGTTTCATTTCCTTTCTGTTGTACGTTCTACCATTGTGCTCAATAATAGTATTAACTCTTCCGTTTCTGGCCGACTGGCAGACAAAGCACAGCCGAAATTATGAGACGTGTGGGCTTGTCCGCCTTATATCTGGACCTCACGACCACTTTCCATCAGGTGGAGTGAGGTCAACTTGAGGGACAATATAAAAAACCAACCTGTAGGTATATAAGTAAAAGTTCATCCATCACGACAATCGAGTCATTTAAAATTATTAAAAACATTTTTATTATATGATGTAACTAAAAAATTACGTTTTTCGCAATTTTTCCTATATCTGTGCTATAAGACGTTGCTTCGTACCAAATTTCAAGATTCTGAGTTCACGGGTTTTTTGATTACCTTGTGAGTGTCGAAAATTTGGGGAAATTTGCGGCATAAACGGCTGTATCTTTCGATTGCGTTAGCTTAGCCGTTTGATTTTTTAACAGCTCTAAGGGACAGTAGATTTGAATATTTGATATAAACTCCAGCTTGATACCTTTACGCGTTCCTGAGAAAAAGGGCCCTGACAGACAGACAGACAACAAAGTGATCCTATAAAGGTTTCGTTTTTTCCTTTCGAGATACGGAACCCTATAAAAAAATAGTGAGCAAAAATTTTGCATAGGTTCCTTGAGAATCCAACTAAGTGAAAGAAAAGGAACGGGAAAAAACAAGATTTTACATTCATGCGCGTATGCAGTCGCGGACGAAAGACAAACTTGATATAAAATTGAAATATTTCCTAACTTTTCATGAAAAGCAACAAGCATGTCCATGGCTGATTTTTAATAGTTACCGCAGCCTTCCATCACTGTTAGTTTTATGTTTTTGCTCTGGTTGATTTTTGCGTCATGGTTATTTATTCTCGGCCAATATTAATTATGTTTAAAGTGTAGTCTAAACTTGAGGTCTAATAAGGAACATTGAATATGGACAACTTTAACATAATTTAGGTAACAAATTCACACATTTATTTCACCGCATCAGCCTGTGAATACCCTCCCCAATCCTTTCATTCTCGAGGCCTGTTAAACTTTCCGTGGAATGTATACGATATGAATGTATGTATGAATATTTGGCTCGACGTGCACAAGTTGCAATATTTTGTTCAGTTAACGCCTTTTCAGGTAGCACCACCTTATGTCAACGCAGTAAAGGTCATTTTCCTACCTTTGTGTTAGGATGTTTTGTGGTCGAGTCAATCTACATAATCATTAAAGATGTGTACAGACTGGTGATGTCTGTAAGTGGTTTCATGCGTTAAAAGCAATTATTTATATTTTGATAATTTTTTCACACGCAAATCAAATTACTATGGTAGTCACGCGACGGTCAGTGTTCCTGCCGGTGTGTCTTGGTTTCGATTCCGGGCGAGACAAGCTACTCGTAATTGTGATGTTATTATCGTTTTAATATGTATCTTTTTTAAAACTTCTTTAGTGTACCTACATTTAAGTTTATGCGTATTTTTTTTATATATATATTGCCCTTCAAGATGACCTCACTCCACCTGATGGAAAGCGGTCGTGAGGTCCAAATATGAGGTTGACAAGCCCAGTCATTCAACGAATACTGGGCTGGCCATCCTCACCTTGAAGGCCTGCAGAAATGCCTTTTCAAGTCCCGCTTGAAGAACCCGGGACTATGTGACGACGACGTATATACCTACGCACCTGTATGTATACCTTTGTGAAAAATATTTTTAGTAGGTATGTATTGATACTTTGCTATGTTGGGTTTTGTTTTTTATTTTTAGAGACGACAAAGATATTATTTAATTTTTTATTGTCTAAGTACCTACATAAAGCTCAGTCAAGACTTCGCCTTTCAAAATTGAATTAGACATTAAGTATAAATAAACATGGGACGGGAACAAGGTAAGAAAACTGTATTGAAATTCATATTTTGATTTGCTCTCGACAACGGCTGGTTTCATTTCCTTTCTGTTGTACGTTCTACCATTGTGCTCAATAATAGTATTAACTCTTCCGTTTCTGGCCGACTGGCAGACAAAGCACAGCCGAAATTATGAGACGTGTGGGCTTGTCCGCCTTATATCTGGACCTCACGACCACTTTCCATCAGGTGGAGTGAGGTCAACTTGAGGGACAATATAAAAAACCAACCTGTAGGTATATAAGTAAAAGTTCATCCATCACGACAATCGAGTCATTTAAAATTATTAAAAACATTTTTATTATATGATGTAACTAAAAAATTACGTTTTTCGCAATTTTTCCTATATCTGTGCTATAAGACGTTGCTTCGTACCAAATTTCAAGATTCTGAGTTCACGGGTTTTTTGATTACCTTGTGAGTGTCGAAAATTTGGGGAAATTTGCGGCATAAACGGCTGTATCTTTCGATTGCGTTAGCTTAGCCGTTTGATTTTTTAACAGCTCTAAGGGACAGTAGATTTGAATATTTGATATAAACTCCAGCTTGATACCTTTACGCGTTCCTGAGAAAAAGGGCCCTGACAGACAGACAGACAACAAAGTGATCCTATAAAGGTTTCGTTTTTTCCTTTCGAGATACGGAACCCTATAAAAAAATAGTGAGCAAAAATTTTGCATAGGTTCCTTGAGAATCCAACTAAGTGAAAGAAAAGGAACGGGAAAAAACAAGATTTTACATTCATGCGCGTATGCAGTCGCGGACGAAAGACAAACTTGATATAAAATTGAAATATTTCCTAACTTTTCATGAAAAGCAACAAGCATGTCCATGGCTGATTTTTAATAGTTACCGCAGCCTTCCATCACTGTTAGTTTTATGTTTTTGCTCTGGTTGATTAAACCTTCGAAATCTTTCATTCGGAATGTTAATAACTACTAATTACTATTTTTTACACTTTCATAGTTCGTCAAAGCAAAACGTCAACTCGTCGCAATTCGCTCGCTTGTGGAGGAGACGCTTGGTGTGGAGGCTCTATTAGGATAGCATGTAGCAGAAGCGCAACGAATTGGCCTCATTACCCTATTTAATAAAGTTTGAGAAAAGCCATTACAAAAAAATAAATTTACAGAAAAAGCAATTTATCATCTTATTTATAGCTTACATCTACTTGAAGAAACTATATTTATTAGGAGTATGAATAAAAAGAGTATCGACACTGCATCAATATTTTCAAAATGAGGGCATCTCATTTTCGATGGAACGAAAATGGAGAATACATAAACGACAATTTGCGATCATAAAATAAATGACTACATTACTTTAAATCACTTTATAGTACATTATTGCAAAGGCAGCGAAATAGGCAATTGCAGGTCGAGTATGAGTTTGAAGGCCGAGCCGCAGGCGAGGACTTCAATGATACGAGACAGGCAATTGCCATTTCGGCCGAGGCATATATAGTGCTTTTCTTAAAAAAATGCAAGGAAATAAAAAGGGCCTTTTACATAATAAATTTAATTAATATTAATAAAATAACAACTCCGCTTTACCGCCAATTTGTTTTTTTTTATTTTACAATTTGTGCCGAAAGGTAAACGCATCTGTGGCTATACAGCCACGAGAACGCAATGTGTACGATAGATGAAAGAGTTCTAAATTCAAACAGCACACCGTTTCATACAACATTGCCGGCGCGCTCTTCGTTCGAAATTCAAAGAACGCGCCGGGAAATGATTTTGGGTTTTCAGTCTACGTAAATATGATACTTCGCGTGTTCTTTATTCAAAAGTAATGACAATATTTATTTTCCGAGCATGTTTAAGAAAAATATATTATCTAGACTAGATCTCCACTCAAGTTAGAAAAGAGTTTGCAAGCCAGTGACTTTAATTACTGCAACTAACAGCCGTCACGGAGTCTTGTTATAAGTTGACGGCAGCTTCAACTAAAGTTGCCAAGTTTGCACAGTGCCTAGAATTGATTTATGACTTTATAAAAAATATACTTGAGTGCACGATGAAACGAGAAAGCTTCAGTACGTCTACCTCGAGTTACCAATTTAAATGTACATTCTCGTTCGCGTAAAAAAATGTATTGGGATTTAACATTGTTATGTCATGTCATGTGTCATTCCAAAAAAAAATTTTTACGCGAACAATAGCGTAAATTTAAATTGGCAACTCGTGGTAGACGTACAGGTTGCTTAAAGAGCTTTGATCGGTATTTCTTACGGATTTTTTTGAGTTTTTTCTGCAAGAATTTTTCATTGTCATCCAACTGCCAGTACAGTCCTACTACTTTTTTGGTAAGACATTCTTATGTACCAGGCCGGCCGACAATCACATCTCCCATACCATATCCCGTGGATCGTATGTTCTCCCAACGGAATAGCACTAGATGCTGTTCTGTACATGCATACATCATCATCACGACTATATCCCAAACGGGATCAGAGGCAAGTTTTCACCGTCAAGGTGAGCAGAACCCTCAAAAGCCCACTTATCACCGAACACATAAGAAACCAACGTGGTGGGTGGTGGGCCTTCCGCCGTTATCTGCGTTGCCTTGGTTTATTTTCGGTGTTTCTCATCACCAGAGAGTTAGGCGCAAATTTAACCATGAACATGAATGAAGTCTAGCTAGCCGCACTCATTATGATTCGTGTCTGCGAGAAATATCTTTTAGAAGTTAGTTTCCATTACCTAATAGTTATTTTCCTGTACCCAAAAATATAAAGCTAATGAAATATCGAACAACAGTGATTGTTTTCCCCAAACGAGCTTGATAAGGCATCCGATATCTTCCCTCTCTTGAGATTTGTCAACAGAACCCGGAAAAACTCGGCCACTTCTATCGGCCTTCGGCTTTGATGACGTCATGTTTACTCGCGACTTAAGTCTCGACGCGTGACTGGATTTTTGGCCTTAAATTGTTTTTGTTTTGGCGAGCTTTGGTCTCCAAACTCGAAATTGGGTGACGAACAAAGTCAAAAGCTTAAAATTAAGGGGAGAATTCGCATAAACAAATGGAACGTTTGCATAAGAGTTTCGCGTAGTTTTTAGTCTATAGCATATTGATTATCTTGGTGACTACACCGTAAATATTTCCACCAGACCTTATAGCAAGTCTTAAACACGTGAATGCCATCTCTGGTCAGATCATTAGGCAGTCCACATGCTTCCTTTTTTTTCTCAGTTTAATATTTTGAATTTAGGTTAGGCTCAAATTCAGTATATAATATTATTGCAATTCATTTAGAACATGAAGAAATAAATAAGAAAATAGCGGTAAAAGAAACCAGACAACACAACACTTGTCATAGTGTCGAAGTAGGAATAAATTTCCCTGTATTACGAGGTACCAGACATGGAATTAAGCACTGGCGTCTCCCAGCACACCCAGACCCGAGTCAATTTAGAAAAAGTTGTTTTCTGAACTGACCCGACCGGGAACCGAAAACGGGACACTACGTAAATCGATGCGAGAAACCGTGCTACAGCGCACTACGCGAATCGTATCGTCCACCTTGTTCTACAAATGTGAAAATATCGCAATTATTAGGTATGTTATTCGCCTACTCTAAGGTTTGAACTTTGAGTTTGGACATGTAAGCAAGTATACCAATTCACTCCTTGGAATATTCTCTTGAAAATGTAGAAAATATTTGAGCTTAGGGAACGGGCATGCACGAATCATTTCCACAGAAAATGTAGTGAACACCCTTATAAGCTTATCTGGTGTGTAAAAGAATCCAATATTCACGTATCCATTACCCGGGAATCGTTTTAAAACGTGGCACATGATCCGCGCTCAGTCAGGCCCCGGCTTTTGTGTCTTCACAAAGCCACAATTTTATGTCAGACATGACTTCCCAAACAGTTGCGTTCCATTGAAGAGTAAGGGAAAATGTCGAGTCAATGACGCCTTTATTGTATATTTTGTTTTAGAATATTACTAAAACCTATTCCGAAGTTATGTTGCTATTTTTGAAGATTCAGATGTTTGTACCTCCTTATTAACGGATGTCGATCATCTTTGTATAGCAGGCTAGCATACATAGCACGCATCCACAGTACGCTTTCATTCATTTAAAAACAAAACAGCTTAGTAAAATCTGTTTCCACCAGTGCTGTCCGCACGCAGCCTCTGGATATCACTGATTTTCGATATTGTTATTAATCATAACATCATATTTTCATTTCAAGAACTTTGCTAAATAATCTATCATCTTGTAAATCTCTGTTGCGGAAATAAACAACGTTGCTTGCGCATCAAAGTGGCGTGCTGTCTAGCGATCAAGATCAATCACGATCTCCTTCAATCGGCCATCAGGCAGGCAAGCACGTTTACAGAGGGGGGGATAGTTGGGATTTATAAAATAGAATAAATAAAATAGATCTTGGTCTGATTAAGCTAGCGACGTTACTAGTAGCGCCATCTAACCTATTTAGAGAGAAACCGAGAACGAAGCCAATAATGACATCTATCGTCGAGTAGAAAAACTAATAGTAGAAAGGCCGTCGAGAAAGATTTCGCGAACATTCTGCTGCTAAATATCACCATTTTTCTAAGTTATGCGCAGAAAATTTCTCACCCGTAATGGATTCAGCAGCTTTAGACGTTGTATCGTAGCTTAATGATCAAAGGCGCAAAGAAAAGGAAAGAAATAGAACAGCACTAAAATCGTCGAAACTATCATCTTCTGTGTAGAGCAAGAGCTGCGACATATATAAAGACAGTGGACCATTAACTTTAGAAAAGCCACTTAGTAAAGATGGAAAATTCAGGGCTCTGCTGCGATACCGAGCAAGCTATGATAATATCCTGAAAGATCATATCCTTACAACCCCAAAAAATGCAACGTATTTTGGCCCTATTATTCAAAATAAAATAATAGATACTTGTGGAAAGATAATTCAGAAAAAAGTTGTGCCCCAAATAAATACTTTAGTTTTTCGCGATTCTTGGCGATGAAACTTTAGATGTGAGTGGAACTGAACAGTTGTCTTTGTGTGCGAGATACGTTTATAAAGGTATTTTGAGGGAGGACTTTCTCAGTTTCATTGAAATACACGACCTAAGTGCCGAAAACATAAGTGCAGAAATTTTAAAGAACTGTCGTGGTTTGAACCTCGATAAACTAGTTGGTCAGGGGTATGACGGAGCTGCTACCATAGGAGAACACATCAGTGGTGTGCAGACGAGAATTCGAAAATAATTTCCTGAGGCCACATACGTACATTGCATAAAATATTTATCAATCCTTTTTATATCTCTGCACTTGCTGACCCTTTCTGAAATCTTTCCTCTACCTGTAGTAGGTTGTCTGGAAGAGATTGCTTTTAGCAATAAGACCGCCTAAATTGTACATCAACTTTCTTTGTAATCCTTGATTTTTCCTTTGTTTTTGTGCAATAAAGAGAATCTTATCATATCTTAGCTTACTGCTATTTGAATAAAGCTATTTGAATTTGAGTGGGAACAAGTGGGTGGTTTTTCACAAAATTGTAAAATACGTACAACTTTGAGGAGCATCAGCATGAGAACGATTAGTCTAAATAATATAATTCTTATTCTATGTAAAATTAAGCACTCTACAATTTTCAGATAGAACACTTGTCGATAATTTCAGACCTTTACGAGATAAAAACGTAAAACCGCAAAAATACTGATTTTGGGGTACACTTTTGCCCCTCACAACTTATGCACAACTCCCACAGGGAGGAAAACTTAAGATAGTCTTAATGGGCAACAAATAAAGCCATTACAGCAATAAAACCTTTTGTAGGATTTAAATTCGATTTTAAATCGAATCCTACTGGCCTAATACACAGGCCAGTAGGATTATAATAATCACACAAAGCATAATCTTTAAACAGAGTGGAATATATATATATAATAATAAATATGATACTTATTTTGTACTAAATTTATATTTTCTTAGCTCTACCATGAAAATAACACGCTTTGCAACCCTATTATCAACCCTGAACAGTTTAACAGTTAATATAATTTTCTGCAGAAAAACTTTTTCCAAGTTGTTGTTTGACCTCCGCTTCTTATTGTATTTATCGCACATTAACGGAGATTAGCGAAAGTGATTATTTTATCGGTTTTTACGAACAACGTTTTTCTTTCTGCCTTTAAAGCGACGCATTAAATACGAAAGTTTTACGGCATCAACTGGTTAATTATATTTTAACGCTGACCGTTATCTGCGTAAACTCATCTAAGTATAAATCTTTGGTTCGACATTGTAACTATTAAAATTATAATTTGTCCCAGGTGGGCCAAACATAAACCCGCGGCTCAGCAGCCGAGTGCCTATCGGATGATGCCTGCCAGTGGACAGTGACATATTCAACTTTGATTGAACTTGACGACCGACTTGGTGTAATGGTTAAGAAGTTGGCTACTACACCAGAGGTCGCGGGTTCGATCCCCGCACAGTACAAACATTTGTGTGCATGAACATGTCTGTTTGTACTGGTCTGGGTGTCTCTTATGTATAATAAGTATGTATTTACAAAAGAAAATGTATTTAAGTATGTTTATCCGTTGTCTAGTATCCCATAACACAAGCTTTAATTAGCTTACTTTGGGGCTAGATGGCGCTGTGTGGAATAATGTCCAGGGATATTCCAGGGATATTTATTGAAATTATGCAAGTTATTTCTAGCAACCTGGGCCGTATTATATTCTTTCACCACTATCGCAGTGTGGCCGTTCACGTGATACGATGTCACTTTTTTAGAGCTACTTCTGCACTGAAAAGTTTAAGACTGGTACTATTTGACAAAAAATAAACAATGATATGAAACGTCAAATAAGAGTTCGTAATACCAATACGCCGCGCAGAAGTTGAGTTTGCATGACGTAATGGTCACGTGACTGGTAATAAAAGATCTACCAAAAATAGGACGCTCAATTCATAGAGAACATTATATAGCTCAATTCACAGACAAATGCAAGCAAGCTTTAAGAGATCGTAATAAGGCCCCAGGTATATCATTAACCGGGTGATTACTTTTAGTTTTTACAGTCAGTAAAATGATATGACTCATTCGGTACGTGATGTAGACAGATACTTAGTAGTACTTAGTGTCTAGACACTACCCAAGTGAAAAATTAAAAAAAATCAACTTACTTTTACTTTGAAGTTTTCATACAAAGTCAGTCAAACATTCGTATTTTTTGTTTGAAACCCCTAAAATTTGAGTAACTATAAATAACTACGTAGAATATATCTCTTTTTTATTTAAACTGTTGGGCAGCTATGGCTGTTTAGGGTGTAAGTTCGTAAAAAGAGGTGAGGTTGTTTTATACTGTCGTAGTCAGTTTCATTGTTATGGCTCCCATGTGTTTTTCTTTTACTTAACGTTCTTTTTATGGTTTGTTTAGAATGAAATGCTGTCAGTTATGGCAACTTTAGATATGTTGCGGAGGGTGGTTTTTATGAACAATATGTTTAATTAATGGCAGTCTTTTTTAGCTGTAAATGCTTACATGAGTAAATTTTGATATTGGCTATTCGGGTTTAAAAACAGTTTTTCAATTCGAATTTTAAAAAGTTTCGATCCGAATGCTAATAGTTCATTTAACACTTGAATGCTTAGTTGAACTGTTCCTTTATATCGTCATCGGTCCTTCAGGCCCGTGCCTGCATAATTAACCCTCTCTTTGACAACCAAAGCATAGATCGTGTCTATGGCAACCAAATGCTGAATTCACCAAATATACCAGACTGAAACGGATGGCTAATCAACAGTGGTCGCAATTTTGCTGGTATCTAAAGTTCTAGTATACTTGACAGTTTTTTATTGTAAGTATCATTTATAAGAGATATTAAAAGGTATTTTAAATACTTTCACGATACCGGAAGGTAATTGCGCGGTCTAGTTTATTGGCAGTGTCAACGTTATACGCTTGAAGCATTGTTTAGGTATTTTTTTATATGAGTCCTTGTACATAGATTCATAATAACAATGCGGACTGTGCAGTCAGTGTCACTAAGTTGACAGATAAACAGATTGGCCACAGGTGAGACAGTGAAGAAGCACGAGCACAGCACAGAAGCAGGCCTCTGTCACTCCATGTACTTGTGCGCGATATTCACCTACCAGCCGCCGGGTCTTCCAAGACTCATTTGGCAGTTAATTGTCAACAGCCGCGTGAACATTAAATAGATAAGAATACGAGGGGCACGCCAAAAGAAATTAAATACGCAAAAATTATGAAATTTATTCTTTATAACAAGTATTGATTTTTTCGAAGTATTCACACTGAGCACGTATACGCTTTTCTATACGTTTGTACTAATTTGAAAATACCTGTGACCACTCTTCTTTAGACACCTCAGAAATCTTAAAATTACAGGCAGCCAGTGCATCTTCTTTGCTTTCAAACCTCTTCCCTTTTAGTTTTTCTTTAATTTTTGGAAACAAGTAACAATCACAAGGCGCTAGGTCAGGAGAATATGGTGGGTGAGGAATGATTGACATATTTTTTAAGTTAAAAAAGTCTAGGGTTCTGGCAGAGTGCGGCGTCGCATTGTCGTGGTGCCAGAGAAGGTGCCGGATTCCTGAAGTTGGTCGCTTGTCACACCAATCTGATATTACTGTTGATAATCTGATATTACAAACTGTCACATATCATTGAAAGTTCACCGTTCTTTGATCCTCTAGCACTACAAAAGCAATATGACCCGTTTTGCAGGAAACGAGGCGACCATTTGTTTCTGTGTGCTTCGTGCACGGCGACATTTCGTTGGAGTTGGTTCATCTTCAAAACGCCATACAGTCAACTGTCGCTTTGTTTCGGGATCATAGTTATAAAGCCATGTTTCGTCACCAGTCAGTATATTATACATGTTCTTTTTCTCGCCACCGTCGAATTTATCTATCATGAATAGGCACTAATCCACCCGACGGTCTTTCTGCTCATCGATGAGTTTGTGCGGCACCCATCTCGAACAACGTTTACGGAAAGAAAGGTGGTTGTGAATTATGGTTTGCATTGCTGCTGATCCAATTCCCAGCTCTTGCTCCAGCTCTTCATACGTAGTTCATCGGATTTCGCGAATAAGTTTTTCGACTGCACGAACGTTTTCTTGTGTGACCGCGGTTGGCGGCCGATCTGTCTTCGCTTCATCTTCGAGACATCCCCGTCCTCTTTTAAATTTAGCAAAGTAATTAAATACTGTTGCTCGTTAACAAGCAGACTAATCAAAAGTAGTAGCCAAAAGTTCAAAACATTCTTGGGGCTTTGAATCTTTTTTATAGTCTTTATAAATCTTAGCGCGAAAATCACGTCGACTGAGCTCCATTGCTACAAGCGAATTCCCGCCAGATTCTCGGAAAAATGATGCTCATTCAAATAAAAATAAAAAAATATTATGTGTGTTCTTTTTTCAAATATATTAATTAATATTCAGCCTTTAAGATGGTGTATAACTTGCCAGTGTCAATCAAATGAGTAAAGAGTATCTAACCTCTTTTGGCATGCCCCTCGTATGGACTGACGTAACTGTAAATAGTGAATAGCTAAATTCTATATCGAAAGAGGTAGCCTTGGCAATATATGCCTGTCACATGACAGCACGCATTTCTGTCACAGATTACTTAATAGGTAACTTCCTATTAAGTAATCTGTGACAGAAGGACCTAGGTTTAAATATTAGTTTACTTCTCTCCTTTTCTCATTTCCAAACGTCAAAAGTGATGAGAGTAAAACAGCGGATTCCTTTCCCAGTAATTTGCTGTCTGTTTCAATGTAAACATCTCCAGCTTTCGAAAAACCATTATTGCTTAGGCAGTGTACTGCTAAAATTACCTCGAGTACATATAGCAACTCAGTTTTCAATTGCAGTCTAGATCTGCGATTGGTGTATAAACGCATTTGAAAAAAATTTGATGCGCTTTTTCTAATTCTTAGGTAGGTAGGTCATTGTTAGACGAGATAGTACGAGTAAGCAGGTATAGTGCTTCATTCTCCACTAGGCTTTATTGGTCACCAGAAATTGAGGTTTGCTTTGGCCTTTGCCGCAATTTAATACCCATAAAATGACGTGTGTTAAGTAGTTTAAGGTTGTAAGGGCTGTTTGCAAATTTTAAGTTTTTATTTTTGTTACGGAGATGGTAAATGATAACGTTACCTATACGTTACCATTTGCATCCATCCATCCATTTGAGAAATAAATTACAAATACAAAACCATTTATGAACATACTGCAGTATGCTCAGAGAAAATACAAACTATGTTGGCTATTGGAAATGTATTTTTAGGAAGGTATTTTCCAGTAACAAGCAAATGAGGCCAATGCAGAAACAAATTGCACAGGGCTATACATGGGTACATTGCATTACAGATTTAACAAGTATAATTTTCCCGCTATACCTACTTGCATAGTTTTAGAGTATATTTTGCATTTTTAAAAAGGGTCCCTTTTTAAACAGTCTATTTTTAAAATATTTTATTTTCCAAACTTTCAAAAAATGTTATATGGTAATTTTGGTGTATTTTTTGCGGTAAAATCATGTTCTATAATGGATTAAATTTTATTTTATTATTTACAATTTACATCACACTGTTCATTATTGTTGACTAGAGTTTATGAAATCATGATTCCATTTGAATGTTCTAAAAATAACATAATATTGCATTTTTTTTTAAACTTCATTCAGTCTCAAACAATGTTCACTCCAGCCATTACCTATTTACTTTCTTCGACCTTAATGGAAACACCGTAGTTGAGGATATTCAATGCTGATTTCTAAACATTGTTTTTATAGAATAGAGCCATTTAATAAGCCTCGATGTTCACCGTTTCTAAATGATTATCTAATTGTAATTTTTAATAACTATGTACATCAAGACTATTCAGTCAATCGTGACGTCACAACAGTGTATCACATACAAATACGCTGTGGACTTATCTCATAGGTGCGTAACGAAGGACTACGTAGCCTGATCACTGTCTGCAAGAAATCTAATGGGGTTTTGCAGAGTTTCCTTTACAATGACCGACCAGGTACTCCATTTCATTTTATTAACGGTAATCACTCGGTATAAGTACAAAAGAATTTGACTTGAGAGTTTAATACTATTTATTAATTCATTTGTTTATTTTTCATTGCACAAAATTAAAGATACAATAGGCGGACGTGATGCCAAAGGCAATCTCTACCAGTCAACCTCACGTTCATACTGATAAATTAAACACGGTGCACGATACGCAAACAACAAAATAAACTTACAGATAAATCAATATCAATATACATACACTAGCTTCTGCCCGCGACTTCGTCCGCGTGGAATGATGATATACATATAGCCTATTACAAAGCCTTCCTCGATAAATGGGCTATCTAACACTGAAAGATTTTTTCAAATCGGACCAGTAGTTCCTGAGATTAGCGCGTTCAAGCAAGCAAACAAACAAACAAACTCTTCTTATAATATTAGTATAGATAAAAAGAAGACATATATATCTATAAATAGATATAGAAAACACACACTCCAAATAAAAATAGAAGAGCCAACTAACCCACAATTCTAGCAACAATAACAAAATTAATATTAGCTCAACCATTTAAACCCCTCACATTCTCACAATAACCCCGCAATAACTAATATACTACCTAGCAAAATACCGCTAACCACGATATCCTCGTTTATCGTAACATATTACTCGTAGTAGTAGTAAGCCTACTTCGTACAACAAAAATGACGAAAAGAAACGCACATCGCCAATGACTCTCAATTAAAAAGGATATCTGTGCGCTGTCAACGGGACAACAAAAAGTGTGATTAACGTTAGAGAAGATAGAATCTAAGCACGCTTTTTCCATAGTTACAATGTGTTCCTACTCCTATCACTCATACATGTAAGAAAGAGACAGAGAATGTCACTGTCACGCGTGTGCTATACATGTGTATGACGTGATATATCCATAGTATGGAAAATTTCTGCAACTTGGCTGCCTGCCTGGCTGTGACTTTCAGTTTAAAGAAGAATTTTATTCTCATAGAAAAGACATACATGTCACTTATTTGAGATCTAAATCATTGTACAGTCATACGCTGTGTATTTAAATACTAATTACACTACTTTACTTAACTTAAACATTAGAGCAATATAGATCATAAAGTTTAGGAAAATAATGGAAATAACAAATAACGAAGACAAAGCTAAATATTTGTGTACAACACTGCGTCATGAATGACGTTAAGCCACTAAGTGAGCTAATACTCTCAACCACGTAATAGGCTATAATCTGAGATGATATAGTTACTTAATTTTGTTTTAAACGCTCGGAGAGTATCCGCGGCCTTAATGTTAGCTGAAAGTTTGTTGAAAAGCTGTGCTCCCTCAAAAGTTATAGTCTTTTTCCCGTAGTTGGTACGTGTTTTGGGCAAAACAAGATGTGAGGGTCTTCGTGAGCTGCGTTTGTTTATTTGATATATTTTAAGGAGCGAAATGTTGGTGTGTATAATTTTATTAATAATTTTATAAACTAAGATGCAGGTACTGTAATTAAATAATTGTTTGATGTTCATGAGTTTAGTGTCTCTGTAATTTTTTTCTGTTCGTGTTAGATAGGGATAGTGAAACAACATTTTAACTATTTTATTTTGGGCTATTTGGAGTTGATCTAATTTAGTTTTAGACGCAGCACCCCATATTTCAACTAAATACAAAAGATGGGACTTGACTAGCGAGTTATAGATGGTCAGGCGTACTGTAGGTGGAAGGCTTCTAACTACGTTTCTGAGTGAACCCATCAACGAAGACAGTTTACTTTTTATGTGGTCTATGTGCGTATTCCATGTCAAGTGGCTATCAATATGTAATCCAAGGTATTTTTCATTTTTCTTTTCTGCCAGCGGTATGTTATTAATGGACAGGGAAGTAAAAGGTGAAACTTTTTTAGACCTGGATTTAAATATCACGTAACAAGTTTTGGCTATGTTAATAGTTAAGAGGTTATACTGAAACCAATCATAAAGCTTATTGATATCAGTCTGGGCTCGGGAAACAATATCGGCCATACATGTGCCAAAGTAAAATAAGCAGGTGTCATCAGCATATAGAGTTATTTCTCCATTCAATTTCAGTTCACATATGTTGTTTAATTGTTTAATATTGAACCTTGTGGAACGCCACATGTGACAGGTAATGGTTTACTTTGGTGCTCATTGATTTTAACGATTTGTACTCTATTTTCAAGATAAGATTTCAAAATTTTCAATGCAGTTTCAGTAATACCGATGCTTTCTAGTTTTTTTAGTAGAATGAAATGGCTTACAGTGTCAAAAGCCTTTTTAAGGTCTATGAAGACACCTAAAACTATATTTTTTTTATCTATGCTAGTTTTAATTTTAGTCACTAAATCAATGGTAGCTGCGAGAGTATTTGATTTTGATCTAAAGCCAAATTGTCGTTTAGACAAGAAGTCCGTAGTTTCAAGGTACGCTTGCAAACGATTGTATATAATTTTTTCTATAATTTTAGACATCATAGGTAACACCGATATAGGCCTGTAGTTGCCTGGATCAGCTTTTGACCCTGATTTATAGATTGGACTAACTTTTGCGATTTTCAAAGTGTCAGGGAATACGCCCATGCGTAAAAGTTCATTTATGGATCCTGTCAGCTCATTCAGAATAATGTGTTTGGTGCATTTTATGTCTTTAGTAGAGATACCGTCTATGCCAGTACTACAATTTGGATCAAGTTTATTAATAATTAGATTTATCTCATCTGCATTGCATGGTTCGAATTTGGAGAGTTTAATAAGATTATCAAAGTGAGGGGGAGGAAGAATATGACTGTTATTATAAGTCATAAAGTTAGGTATTTGACTAGCAAGGATAGTACCTATTGAGGAAAAGAACTGATTGAAAGTCTCACATATTTCAAGAGGATTTGTAATATGTTTTGATTCGACTACTAACTTTGGGGGAACACAGCTCTTGTCAACTTTATTGATAGCCAAATCATTTAGTAGACACCATATTTTCTTTGGCTTCTTACTATTCTTGGTGAACTCCTTGTAATAATATGCGTCCTTGGTTCTCTTAATGTCGCTTGCAACTGTTTGCCTCACCAGCTTAAAATTATTTTCAAGAATTTGATTGTTGGGGTTCTCTTTAAATTTTCTCCAGAGGTCGTTCCTTAGATTTATTTTCTGAATAATAGCTTTATTGATCCAGTCTTTTTGTGGCAAATTGAGAATTTTGACTTTTTGTCGTTTGCTCAGAGTAATGTGGTTTTTGAGTAGGGTTTCAAGAGTCGAGAAGTCAGGCGGTGAGTTTGATAGATCAGTTGCAGCAAGTGTACTTTGTAGTTTAGTATAATCAGTTGTGCCGTGTAGTACCGGCACATAAAAAAGAATAGCACTACCCCCTCTCTTCCCGTGGGTGTCGTAAGAGCCGACCGAGGGAAAATTGCCATAAGGAGATGGGCAGCAGCGTCTCCAGATAACAGCAGGCCATACTGCGATCGCCAACCCGCCTGCCAAGCGTGGCGATTATGGCAAACCCCCCCCAAAATGGCTGCACAACCAAATAATCGGCCCCCAGTCCCCGCCGCCCTGCTATTCCTAGCTACGGCAGCGGCTATAGTAACGGCGGGGCAGGGGGTGCTAGGAATCCCCGGGTAAGATCCGGCTGCCAACAACGACGACTCGACCTGGCAACATATAACACGCGCACACTGAGGCTCGACGCGAAGCTCATAGAGTTGGAAGAGGTAATTAGTAAGTTACATTGGGATATCATTGGGTTATCTGAAGTCCGAAGAGAGGGGGAGGACTCGATAATCCTGCAATCCGGTAACTTACTATACCACCGGGAGGGCGACCAACAGTCCCTAGGTGGTGTCGGGTTCATCGTCCACAAATCCCTTGTCAACAACGTGATTACTATCGGAAGTGTTTCGAGCAGGGTAGCGTACCTGATACTCAGAATATCGAAACGATATTCGCTGAATGTCATTCAGGTCTACGCTCCGACCTCAAAGCACGACGATGTCGAAGTGGAGGCTATGTATGAGGAGATCTCTAAAGCCATGCATAGCTATAAAACCCACTACACGGTTGTGATGGGGGATTTTAATGCAAAGTTGGGGCAACGTTGCGGTGATGAGTTGAGAGTGGGGCAATTTGGATTCGGGCAACGGAACAACAGGGGCCAGATGCTGGCAGACTTCATGGAGAGGGAGAACCTCTTTATGATGAACTCCTTCTTCAAGAAGCCCGTAAGCCGCAAATGGACCTGGATCAGTCCGGACGGTAAAGTCAAAAACGAGATCGATTTTATCATGTCGACGAAGAAGCATATATTCAATGATGTCACTGTGATCAACGCTGCTAAGACAGGAAGCGATCACCGAATGGTCAGAGGCACATTGAATATCGACCTAAAGCTTGAGAGAGCGCGACTGATAAAATCCACGCTCCGACCAATACCGGCTCAAATTCAAAACCCCGAGTGCTTTCAGCTCGAGCTTCAAAACCGCTTCGAAGCCCTTGAGAACAGCATCGATGTGGACGATCTGTACAACATGGTGGTGGATACTGTCCGTACGGTAGGGTCCAAGCACTTCAAAACCCGCCGTCCCAAATCAAAGAAACTCTCCAGTAAGACTCTCCTACTCATGGATCAGAGAAACGAAATGAGGCTACAGAACTCAGCGGATGCCCATCGTTATCGGCAACTCAATAGACAGATATCTAAGTCTTTGACGAGCGACCTTCGCCAATTTAATACCCAGCGTATTAAAGAGGCAATTGAGCGGAATAAAGGCTCCAAAGTGTTCGCCAGAGATCTGTCTATTGGGCAAAGACAATTGACGAGGCTAAAAACTGAGGCAGGTAGCATCATTTCGTCAACACCTGAAATTCTGAGGGAGATTGAGAGTTTCTATGGACAGTTATATTCCACGCAAACACCTGTTGAAAGCAAGGCTAAAGATCCTAGAGCCAAGCTTACCCGACACTATACCGAAGATATCCCGGACGTCAGCCTGTACGAGATTAGGATGGCTCTTAAGCAGCTTAAAAACAACAAGGCGACGGGTGATGACGGAATCACAACCGAGCTCCTGAGAGCGGGCCTAAGCCGATACTTAAGGTCCTCCAGATGCTCTTCAGTTCTGTCATCCTCGAGGGAAAAACGCCAAAGGCATGGGGCAGAGGCGATGTGATGCTGTTCTTCAAGAAGGGTGACAAAACTCTCTTGAAGAACTACAGACCCATCTCGCTTCTGAGCCATATCTATAAGCTGTTTTCGAGAGTCATTACGAATCGTCTCGCTCGCAGGTTCGACGACTTCCAACCTCCCGAACAAGCAGGGTTCCGAAAAGGCTATAGTACCGTAGACCACATTCATACGCTGCGGCAAGTTATACAGAAGACCGAAGAGTATAACTTGCCATTTTGCTTAGCGTTCGTGGACTACGAGAAAGCCTTTGATTCGATTGAGACCTGGGCAGTACTGCAGTCTCTCCAAAGGTGCCAAATAGACTACAGGTACATTGAGGTGCTAAGGTACTTATACCAGAACGCCACCATGTCGGTCCGATTACAGAACCAGAGCTCTAATCCGATCCAACTACAGCGAGGCGTGAGACAAGGAGACGTTATTTCTCCGAAACTGTTCACGGCTGCGTTGGAGGATATTTTCAAGCTTCTGGACTGGAAAGGACGCGGCATCAACATCAATGGCGAGTACCTAACACACCTGCGATTTGCCGATGATGTAGTTCTTATGGCTGAGACCTTGGAAGACCTGAACATAATGCTCGAAGATCTCGGTAATGCTTCTCAAAGAGTGGGTCTTAAGATGAACATGGACAAAACGAAAATCATGTTAAATGCCCATATTGCACCCGCTCCAGTTAACGTTGGGAACATTACACTCGAAGTTGTTGACCACTATGTTTACCTGGGACAGACAGTCCAGCTAGGTAAGTCCAACTTCGAGAAAGAGATCTCTCGTCGAATCCAGCTCGGATGGGCAGCGTTCGGGAAGCTCCGGCATATATTTGCGTCCGAAATACCTCAGTGTCTCAAGACAAAAGTCTTTGACCAGTGTGTGTTGCCAGTAATGACCTATGGGAGTGAGACGTGGTCCCTTACTATGGGTCTCATAAGAAGGCTCAAGATCACCCAGCGAGCAATGGAGAGAGCGATGCTTGGTATTTCCCTGCTCGATCGAATCAGAAATGATGAGATCCGCAGGAGAACAAAAACAACCGACATCGCTCGAAGGATTGCATCGCTGAAGTGGCAGTGGGCGGGACACATAGCGCGGAGAACCGATGGCCGTTGGGGCGGAAAGGTTCTTGAATGGCGACCGCGTACCGGACGACGTTCCGTGGGCAGGCCCTCTACAAGGTGGACCGACGATCTGGTCAAGGTCGCGGGAAGCCGCTGGATGCGCACAGCGCAGGACCGATCGTTGTGGAGATCCTTGGGGGAGGCCTATGCCCAGCAGTGGGCGTCGTTCGGCTGAAATGATGATGATAATCAGTTACTTGGTATGTTTTTCGTTGTTTAGGTATAGCTTTAAATTTTTTCATTTGTAAATATATCTGCTTATGGTCGGTCATTGGTGAGTCCATTATTATCAGATGAAAACTACTGCTTGTTAAATTGGTGCTGACGTGGTCTATTATTGTGTTTGTAGATGGCGTCTCACGAGTGCTGAATTTTTTGTGTATTTTATTTATTAGTTTAAAACCTTGTTCTCGAATAATTCGTTTATAAGATAGCGCTTGGCAATTTTTCGTTAGTAAATCTATGTTAAAATCTCCGAAAACCAGAGCCCTTTTGCGTTTTTGCAATTGTAAGGAGTAGGTTTCTAAAAAATTTTTGAAGTTATTGTCGCCTGGGTGGTAAACAACTCCAATTTCTAGTGCAAATTTCTCTAGTCGTATCCACAGGTAGTTGTTTCCATCGGCATAGGTTGACTCACTCAAGGTATGTTTTAAATCGTTATGTACAAAAATCGAAACTCCTCCACCAGTTTTGTCAGTCCTGTAGTTATAATAATGAGTGTAATTTTTAATTTGTAGTGAAAGTGCTTGTTCTTCGGTTTTGATCCATGTCTCTGTTAATAAGACTAAGTGTGTTTTGGATGGTATAGCTTGTAGTACACATTTCAGTTCATCAAATCGGCCCTGACTTCGAATGCTTCGGATGTTTGCGTAGAAAAAACTTAAGTATGATGGATAAATTAAATTTAGGTTTCTATAATTTGTTAGTAGTTCATATGTAGTAGTTTCCTTTTCCTTATTCTCTAGAGAAATGCTCAGTTTTTTGGAGTCGAGTGTATGATTGTCGGTACATTTTTCACATATTTTATGGTCAGATCAGATTCACCATTTGATTGATGTTTTTCAAATCAAATCAAATCATTCATTTGTGAATCACAGGTGGTACAGATCTCAAAGTTATACATAGTTTTGTTTTACTGCGTTCTGCTCTAGAGCGTACAAAGTTCAAATCAAAAAACATTAGTAATTAGGTTAAATCATATTGAATTAGATAAATAACAAATTAAAAAACATAATACTACTTTTGTTCACTAAGAACTGTCAAATTACTGTTAATCTGACTATCGCTACATCGATAACAGTTTCGTGACTTTGATATTAAATATAAAAATCTGGAACACCTTACGTCATCTGACTCCAAACTAAGCAGAGCTTGTATTATAGCTGTCAGAGACTGATAAACATACTTATAATCTCTATATACATGCTTATATACGAGTAGATAATAACACCCAGACAAACAACAAACACAAATGTTCGTCACATTAATGTTTGTCATGGGTGGGGATTGAACCCACAACCTCCAGTGCCAAAGGCAGGATCGCTGCCATTGCACCAACATGCCAGTTATTATTGAGGTAGGTACTGAACGTTTCGGTGGATAATCTTGTTTCGTTGGTGGTTACATGGTTAAGTTAGTCTATAGCCCTACTGGTTAGACTTTCAGCCAACTTGGAATCAGTAAGTAATTGCTTTCAGAAGCTCTCACACAATATTAGATATCATCCGTCAATGTCATTGGTTGGTAATACTTTTACTTGCGAGGTCGCTGACCGCTCGTGTGTGATTTGTAACAAACTAGCTACCCGCCGGGTTTGTACAGGTGCAATTTATGTTTAGATCTTATTTTTTTGGAAATATGTCATGATACTAGCTATCAATGTAACTAACTATAGTACTACCTATACTTAAAGTAGTTTATTTTTTCATTAATGTACTAACTTTAAGCATGATGAGACCTATAAGTCTACCATGAGTTCACAGCAATGAAAGCCGCTGGCGACCGCGTTGACGTTTTTGTATGGAATCTCGCATCTAGCGGCGCACAGGGGGGGGGGGGCAATCCGCGGAACACAGGCCCCCTCCAACCGTTTGTGAACCGCGGCCCCCATCTCGCACCCTAAGGCGCTGCGCCCGCGGGCGGGCAGTGGTAGGCAGGCAGGCACCATACGACCACCATGCCCGGTAGCAGGCAGTGGGTGGGTGGGAAGTTTTACACACCGCCACGCCTGAGCTCTCTTAGTTTACCGGTGGTTCCCCCTGCCACCAGTACTAAGCCCCCCGCCACGACAAGGTGAAGCCTCATGGGGGCGGTTTTACAGAGCCCCTAGTCATTAGAAATTGAACTATTTTTGGTTCAATTTGTTCAAGACTACAATTGTAGTTTACGTGACAGATACTCATGGTAGAGAACTTTGGTATAGTAGTTTAGACGATATCCATGCGGATCTTTACACGTCAAAGAAATTCCAAACCCACACGTGCTCGCCCCTTCACTTAACTCCCAACTATTTAGCAAACCACTTAGCGAAATACCTTCTTTTCGTCCTTATTACCTAGCAAAAAAGAAAATTCCTGAACCTCTGCTTGGGAAAGGGAATTAATAAAACCGCCTCTTAAATATTTTGCTTAGGAACAAGTGTACTTACAGCTATAAAAAGCCACTGAACATCATTATAGACTAGTTAGTCGATATGTACTTCAAAGGTAATTAATAACAAGAGTTGTTGTTTTAAAATTTGGTACCGTATAAGTACGACTTTCTTCTGTGCCTCACTTTAATTAATAATGTACTGGTAACCGCACAAAAACATAGTTATTTCATTTGTCTATTTATTCAGACTTTATCGTTGTCAGAAGAGAGAATGCCGCCCCAACGGGCGGCCTAACGGCCTCGTTTGCTGTTTACGTTTAAGCAAAATAATAAATATTCAGTTTATATTCAATAATTATATTCAATTTTTATCAAAGCAGCTCATTTAACAACTTATTAATATCATGATGAATTTGATGGAAAACAACAGCAAAGAAAAGCAACTCGGATAAATATAAATATGCGCCAGACAACACACCTCTTGTAATGGTCTCGAAGTAGGGATTAATATCCCTGTGTCACGAGGTACCACACAAGGAAATCAGCCAGGGGCGTCTCCCAGCACATCCAGACCCGAGTCAATTAAGAAAAGATCGTTTCCTGAATTGACCCGACCGGGAATCGAACCCGGGACACTAAGGAAATCGAGGCGAGAAACCGTGCTACAGCGCACTACGCCAATCGTGTCGTCGAATGACAACGAAAGGCTCACCACCACCTATCACGTTGTGTTCTAATACATACATATATTACATACATACCATCATGAGTTTTCCCAAAGGGGTAGGCCATCTTTCCACTTGCTATGGTCACAAAATAACGAGTTTACAGAGGGACCGCTCCCGCCTTTTTCTGTCAACTTGCCTGATCGCCTAGGGTTGCTACTCGCTACAATATTCGCCTGATAAGCGCGATTTGACAGATACCGCGTAAAATAAAATACATCAAGTGAAAAACTGCACCTAGTTCGACAAAAACAAAAATATACGAAAGGGGTCCAGTTAGATTAAAAGGAGTTGAGATGGGTGAATACGTATAAAGTATTATATTATAAGGAGTCATTTAACGGGGTCCACGTGCAACCTGCTAGCCTAATGACTTGATCATACAGTCCTACCCACCTACCTAGTTTGCTGTAGATAACACCATGAGCTACCGCTTCGGCGGTCACCTGTCGGCGGCGCGGCACGGATGCAGCAGCCGCCTGTTTTATTAATGCATGTTAAGATAAATTACGGAAACAGTAAAAGCACATTTGTACTGGATTTGAATGTGTTACGAAATATAATGGTTTACCTACCTATATACTTATCATCATATCATTACTTTCTTCTTTATTTATTTCTTTCTTCACACACTTACACACACACACGCACTCACTCACACTCAGACTAACTTACAAATACACACGCGCGCACACACTCTCAAACACTTACAAACTTTTTGGTTGTTAAGACTTTGTTCACAAAATGTTATCACAAATCGTTTCTTTTTTCCCGTATAAAAAGCTGTCATTAAATGTTTTTAGAATAAGGTCAATTAGTTTTGACCACTTAGCTAAGGAAGAGTGGCTTCCTCTGACACAGGTGCTTATGTACTTAGTAGAGGAAGTCAATACCCAAATTGTAAACCTTAATTGAACAGAATAAACATTTTATTCTTTTTTTTTCTTTTTTTTCCATATGCCCAAACCATGTTCTAATACGCTTGGTGAAAATTTGTCATAAGAGTGTTTCGTTCACCATGACGGCAACAATCAACATGCTTTAGACTACCCCGATTGGGATATAATAAATGAAGGAGTTAGGACCTACAAGCACAATGAGACTGGCTGCTTATTGAAGAATTGGAAACTGAAAGCAATGCGCCAGAGTCGCCATTTCTACACTATGTTTTGTAGCAGTGGGCATCCCTAATGATTAACTTTAACAACATTATGAAATGTTCGTTGACTTTTAATTTGGTAATTACTGAAAACCTTTTCTTGGGGATATAATGTTTGCATGAGCGGCCATCCCACCTTGTTCGTTAATTGTTAAGCACATATGAATGCGGGTAACCAACCGAAAGACTTAACTCAGCCCAACCCTTGGGGGTGCGCTTGCCAGGCGATCGATACCTACCCCTAGTTTAAGCGGAAAGTTGTAAGTATTAGGTTAATACCAGATACCGGCGTTAGAAAATAATATTGTTTATTCGCGTGAAAAGTGGTATAAAAGATGGTACAAATAAAAATGAGCTATCATTTCATTTCACCAGAACCGGGCATGCAAACAGATATATGATATTTAATTATTAAAAAGAAAAAACATCTATAAGTACACTCGTAACAAAAACCATTGGGTCACGATAGCACTCGTCTCAATGAATCAAAATATTCTCTGACTAAATAAAAACACCTTTCGATCATTTTTGTATGCTACTGAATAAAATATCTACAAACAATTGACGACAGAGGCATAATTATGTGAAATAAAATTTAGGTCATCGATAATTAGGCAACATAATCTTGAACTAATCTACTGTCAGTCAACTATAGACGCAAACAATAGTTTATACTTCAATGGAATCGGTTCATTCATAGTAAAGAGGCTTAATTGTACATTACGTCACAAACAATCTTATGTAACTATGTGAACATAGACGAGTAGAACGGTAAATATTTTTCGGAAAAAGTTGATTTCTCGAACAACTGAATCAGAAAATATATCAGATGAAAAATAAACTTCTAGCTACACAATATTTAAAGTGAAGTGTTAATTAATCAAAATGATTTTTGTACATAATAATATTATGATTTCACAAATTCACGTTTAGTGTACTTGGTTGGTCTGTAGGGTTTTACGGTACAGGGATACTTAAGAGGGTTTGCTTTTTGCGTTTGGGGTAAATCGCATTTTTTTAAGGTTTTCGTGATTATTTAGCTGCATTCAAATTAAGTATAAATTATCTCTATTATTGAATGCACCTTTTAATTTCATAATTATAAGTAACTGTGTACAGTAAATTTGTAAGTGTCTTAACAATTAAAAAAAAAAGTTTTTTTTTTAATTTAGCATATAATTGGCGACTACTTAATTTTAGACAATATAATGTGTTTTTAAATAACACAATAATATTAATTATTATTTAATTACACATAATAATAGATTAGTTCTATTTCAATTCAATGAAATAATCACGAAAATCTTACAAAAATGCAACGTTTTTGAACCACCCCCAGCTAACGCTCTAAAACTACCTCAAATCGTCAGGGTGATTTTAACAAGGTGCGGGTTTAATCTCGCACGTAGGATTTCCAGTCGCACCTGGTTAAAAACACACTTTTTCAAGAATGTTAAAGAGTCTTGATTAGGATTTTATGTGAAAAAACCTTCTTTAAATCTTTTTATAGACCACGTCACTTCTACTAATAACCTTGTTATCATGCTGACGTGTGCACCAAAAGACGGTTGGACAAATGAAAAGCGCAAATAGTGTAATCCAGCCGTGTCGCCGAATGCGGATGGCGATCATTATCATGATGATATGTGTCAACGACATTCATTGCACGTGAATTTAACAGTGTGTGGTAATTCTCCTGCCCTATTTTGACGAATTTTAGTGGTATAACAGCGGTCTGGGCGCAGAAATTATATTTACGACTTAAAATACACGGTGCTATCACCGTGTGTTCCATAGCGGATTAACGGTCCTTTCTTTCATTTGTTCGTTATTGCACAAAATCAAACCTACACTTGGCGGCTATAATGCCTAGGCATTATTCACCAGTCGTGAAACAACTAAAACGACTAAGGCCCGTATTCTAGAATCGTACTCAAGCACTGATCTGTACTTGAGTAGAGATTTTAAAAAGTCAGTTCATACAAAAACGTCACTTAGATCTATACTCAAGTACAGATTTTGTTAGAGAATACGGGCCTAAAAGGCCCAAACGCCTGCAGTCCTTTACGAAAAAACTGGCGTTTAAGTAAAGTTGGAATTGAAAACTGTCTAGACTGAAATGAGAATACTCTTTTTCATTATATGAAGTGAAACTATGTATACTCAGTCATTAGCCTACCACACTCGTACGGATTCACCCGTCCGATCGTACCCGTCATTTCCCACAAGCGCACAGTTTTTGGGGCTCAGTTATGGCCGTTCAGTTGTACTCACGTGAGTACAGGCCTCAGCACGCTGCGGATGTGCCCAAACGAGGCCCTCCCAGCTCCAGCTCCCGCATGAATAAATGACGTTAGGTTCTATATCTCAATACCTCGGAAATAGTTCCGAGTATAGACTCAAACGTACAACCAAGAAATCAATGACACTATATGTAAGGTAATTAAATGGTTTACTATTAACAATTTGAATGTTAATTTAAAGAAAACGTCATTTATCCAATTTAGAAATGGCAAAAGGTTATTATTGAGCGTACATTTTGCAGGTGAATCGATTCAGGAGTCATGTTAATCTTTATTTCTTGGAATCTTGTTGGACGATCGCTTCTCTTGGATCAGTCATATCGAGAAATTGTGCAATAAAATAAATTCATTTGCTTACGCACTGGCGTTTGACTAAAGTCAGTGATGCCAAGGTTGCCACACAGGCATATCATAGCTACGTGGGTTCTCTTTTGAGGTATTCTATTCTGCTCTGAGGTAATTCTTGCCATGTAAATCGAGCACTCATAGCACAAAATCAATGTATCAGAGCCCTCACTAACATTGACTTCATGACATCTTGCAGACCATTTTTCAAGAAGCTTGGGTTAATAACTGTCCCAAGTTTATATATCTTCGAATAGTGCCTTTTTGTTAGAACTAATTCCCAATTATTTAATTCGAAGGGTAACTCTAGACTCAATACAAGATTCCCTGATAAACTCGTCTTACCCTGTGTCTCGACAGATCTGTACAGTAGAAATGCGTATTGTATGGCGATCAAAATATACAATAGATTAGATGATAACATGAAATCATTGCCAGTTAACATGTTCAAGAAAAAGTTGAGAATGTGGCTGATCGAAAAGTGTTTTTATTCAGTCAAAGAATATTTTGATTTATTCAGACGAGTGCTATCGTGACTTAATTGTTTTTTGTTTCGTGAACAGTTATTGATGTTTTTTTTATAATTAACTTATATCTGTTTGCATGCCAGGTTCTGGTGAAATGTGAGCTCATTTTTTATTTGTACCATCTTTTATACCACTTTTCACGCAAATAAACAATATTATCATTATTATTTGTTATTTTTAATTTCATACTCTCGAAATAACGTTATTTCGGTCAGTTTTAGGTGAGATTCCCGGGCCTAAGCCAAGTGAATGTGTTATTATTAATATAATTAATTTAAAAATTATTATTATTATAAGAAAATCACTTGTTGCATAAACTTACGCCTTACGACTCGACTCCCCAGATGTTAAGTCGCAAGTCTTTTAAGTCCTTTAAGCTGTTTAGGTAATAGCTCAGTTTTAACCTTAAATGACTTAGACTAAGAAGGATAGTCTTATTACTTAAAGTTGGAGACTTAAGACTTAGTAAGTCGTGAGTCGTCAAAACTAAGGAGAGTCTTTATTGAAAGCTTTAAAAACTGAGTCTCTTTCTTCACTATTTACCAGTCAACCGACTATTCTAGAACAAACTTGATTTACATCGCGCTCCCTGTCCTCTGGAACTTAACTACTGGCCTGATTAACTTAAGGTGCGTTTAGACCAAACGAGCGAATGCTCATTCCATCCCCACTCTATCAAATTCTCTTTGTGTAAACAGAGACACATCATTCATTCGTTGTTCTATCTATGTTTGCGGAGATCCTAGAGCATGAGCTCTAGCCCTCTAGGGCTTGGTCTTGATTTTTCGTACTTTTTCGTTAGAACTCTATTGGTGTAAATGAAAAATGATTTTCATTGACACTAAAAGATCACGAAAGAACATTCTTGCTCTAGCTCTATGTTCGTTTGGTCCAAATGCTACTTTAGATATCATGATTGGATGTCGTAGCGACCGAACGTTGAAAGCAAAATTGCATTTGAAGTGGATTTTCACTGACTGACGCAACTAGGGTCATCGAAGCTTCACAAAGCAATGCATTACGTGTTTTTAAAGAAAAAACTTTGTTGCATCTGCATCATATTTAGACCCCTAATTAAATACAACATCTCAGTACGCTCTTAGATTTGATAGAAGACTTCACTTTGCACTATTAAATCTTACAAAATGTAAAAATGTATTTTCCTTTTTCCAGTTTGCTGAATACAAGACCGTCATGAACGTAAAGAAATACAGTCTTCATCATAGGTAAGTCTCCCTCCTCTCCTTCCATCTACATATTAAAACCACGAGAATATTTTTTTCTTTCTTCATTTTTAAACAGTTCCAAGAATTGTCAAGTGAAGCTTGCGCAACTAGAGGATAACAGTTTTTTACCACCCAGACCCGAGTCAATTTTGAAAAGTTAGTTTTCTGAATTTATCCGACTGGGAATTGAACCCTAGACACCACGCAAGTTAAAGCGAGACGCAACACTACCGCACACCATGCCAATAGTGTCGTGTGTGTAAGAAATTGAATATCTATGCTGTGGTATATTGTAGCTAAGTCTGAACTTGACTGAGCCTGACTTTTATGTAATCGTTCCCCCATAGATTCTCATCTACTACGATAAGATAACGGTAAAGACAGTAGGGATTCACCTCTGGAGGCAAATTTCAATTATTACTTTGTCTTATAACCTATCTCTTTAGCTTTCCTGAGCAAAATTATGATCATTACGCCCTCCACAATGCTATAGTTTATCCGATTAAAATGAAACTTTCAGACTCTAACGCTAAAAGCAGAATAATTGAATTTTATGCAGCAAATCGGCGAACTTTTATAGTTCCATTGAAAATACTGTTTATTCAGTTTCGGTATTTATTCACTTTAAGTGCATATGTATAGTTGATATTTTGCCACAATAGCTGCTGCGTTAACCGCTAGTTACTTACTATTAGATGGCCCGCATGCTTGTTGGCCACCGATGTGGTTTATAATACAGGTTATCAAGGTAAAACGTGAGGGTACTAACCGATGCTTAACACCATCAGTTAGTTCTCTTAAACATATTTTTAAACAGGCTATAATTAATAATATTCAATAAAAATAAGTTAAAAAATACAAAACATTCGAAAGTTCAATGATTTTCAGGCCAAATGTTGAAATAGTCTTATGAAAGTTACAATAAAATTAAAACGAAAGTAGATATCCAAAACCATTTTTGGATTAAATATCTGTCCAATGTTTTAAAATTATGATATTTCTGTAGCACAGAACACTATTTAAAAGCTCAACAAATACTATCGAACACTATTTAAAAGCTCAACAAATACTATCTCACGAAGTAATATTCTTCAAAGTCGTTTATTTTATTTTCGTCTGTAGATGAATATAGATGTGATAAGACTGATAAGTCACCGAGGTTATTAATAAAGGACTTGTGAATAAGTATTTCAAATATACTTTCTGCTTTACTTTACTTTACTTTACTTTACTTTAGTTTCGTTAGAATAGTTTAAGAACGATTTTTGGATAAATGTCGAGGGCTTAATATATTTCAGGGTAATTCGTTAAAATACAGGCAAATGATCACTTTTTTTGAAATATTTTCATGATATGGAACGTTCTGGCTTGTTTTTTTTTAATCAAGTTGGAACAATCCATCGAGCCTCATGTTCGCATGTTCTAGTAAATTTAAAAAATCCGAATGCGTGATCTTCTGATACAAGTTAATGCTCAAATCTATCTGTACCTTTAGGCCAGTCCGTTGGTGGAGTGATAGAGCTTTCAAGATGTAGTGCCAAAAGGTCGCGGGTTCGTGTGCTATGCGATGCGATTGTACAAATACCACAGGTAACTTAGAGCTGTGATTCACTGTACCTGCTTCAAACAATTTACAACATCAAAAGCCTCCTGGCATTTATACTGGCTATTTATTTAAATTCTTAATTCCTAATCCTACTATGGTACGGATTATTCCGTTTCTCTCAGTCGCTTCCCGTTAATCTTTCTAAGATAAATCCTGAAATAAGGGCAGAGTTAAAGGTTACAGGCAAGATTTCCCTAGAGCTAGCAATGAGGCTATGTGGAAAATAACTATGCCAAGGTCTAATCAATTTGTCAAGTGGTTTTCGGAACACGTTACATGATACTCATCACAACTGTCTGATTAGTTTAGGCGATAATATCTTCGCACAGTGAAAGTAAGTCGGAAGTATAATAATGTATAGTTAAAAGCCAACGCGCGAGTGATACTGGTGTTGCACGTGTCCAAAGGCTACGGGTACCGGTGGTCCGCATGCTTGATTGTCACCGACGTGGTATAAAAAAAAAGTAAATACTTAGAGGGCAACTGCATAAAAATTGCAGGAAGCCATATGTGATAGACCTATAACTGGTTACATTTATGATGTAATGTGTGAAACTAGAAAAACTTTCAGGTCGCGTTTAAAGTGGTGTCAAAATCACGAAAATCAAATTAAAATGGATATTTTGGCTTCCCACCACTCGAAAAGCGACTTTCGTTCCTTCTGGAAACATACCAATAAACTGCAATCTAAACCTAGTCTCCCTGTGAGTGTTTGTGGTGAGAGTAAGCCTCAGAAAATATCAAATCTGTTTGTGGATTCTGTTGTTAAGTCGCCTCTGGGGCCCTCGCGCTCTATGCTGGAGGTTGAACTCGGAATGAGCAGGGAGATTTTATTCACAGTCTAAGATATAGACCAAGTCACCAAATCAATGTCCAGAGGCAAATCCCCTGGCCTTGACGGGCTCAGCATCGAGCACCTGAAGTTTGCTGGTTCACACTTACCTAGAGTGTTATATATGCTTTTTAATTTCTGCTTGGGTCATAGTTACATGCCTGAAGATATGATGAATACAGTGGTCGTTCCTATGGCTAAGAATAAAACGGGTAACCTTTCAGATAGGAAAAACTACAGGCCTATATCATTGGCTACTGTGATTTCGAAGGTGTTTGATAGCGTGCTTAATACACAGTTGAATAAATATATAACACCACACGATAATCAATTTGGGTTCAGACCAGCATTATCAACTGAAAGCGCGATATTGTGTGTTAAGCACGCTGTATCATACTATACACAGCGCAAGACTCCTGTGCTAGCTTGTTTCCTGGGCCTGTCCAGGGCCTTCGACCTGGTTTCCTACGACCTGTTATGGGGTAAACTCAAAAAAGCTGGAGAACCAGCGGAACTTTCAAATATTCTAAAATATTGGTATGGAAACCAGGTCAATAACGTTAGGTGGGACGGAACACTGTCAAGACCCTATGGACTGGAGTGCGGGGTGAGGCAGGGGGGCCTATGCTCGCCAACCCTCTTTAATCTTTATTTGGAGAGCTGATAGGCAAGCTCAGCAGCACCAGGGTCGGTTGTTACATAGATGGGGTAAGCGTAAACAACATCAGCTACGCGGACGACATGGTGCTGCTGAGTGCGTCTGTCTGTGGCCTGAGAAAGCTTGTAGCTTTATGTGGAACGTACGCGGAGCGTTGGCCGTTGGGATGCCATTCCGTTGCTGTCCTCGCCCTAGATTTAAGACTTATATGGATTTCCCATGGATGCCACTGTCAAAACTGGACCAAATTAAAATGGGACCACACGGGCAGCATCAGCTTTCATATAAAAGAAGAATTATCAAAATCGGTTGCCGTAATATTGAGTAACCCGTCCATTTGTCGCGCATTTTGTCTATCTAGATTCAAGACTTATATGAATTTCCCATGGTTGCCACTGTCAGAACTAGACCAAATTAAAATGGGACCACACGGGCAGCATCAGCTTTCAGATAAAAAAAGAATTATCAAAATCGGTTAGCGTAATATTAAGTTATTCGTCCATTTGTCGCGCATTTTGTCTATCTAGATTTAAGACTTATATGGTTTTCTCATGGATGCCACTGTCAGAACTAGACCAAATTAAAATGGGACCATTCGGGAAGCACCAGCTTTTAAATAAAAAAACAATGATCAAAATCGGTTCACTCGTTCGAAAGTTATGAGGTAACAAACATTAAAAAAAAAACATACAGTCGAATTGAGAACCTCCTCCTTTTTTTGAAGTCGGTTGAAAATACCTCTCCCTAAATTGAGTACATTGACTCGCCTGTCTGGATGCGAGCCTTCACCTCAGGAATAACCACCAACTAGCGATGGCAGAATTATTCAAGCTAGAATTCAAGCAGAAGCTATTCAAATATAGACTCGTTTAAGGAAGTGATTTAAGGCTTATTTTTTGTAAAATTATATCATGACTTTTTTGTTTTTTATTATGTTTTACCGGAAATGATGCATTTGTTGGCTGTATAGTGTGCAAAAAACGATGCCAAAATGTAGTCTCAGTCAAAGGTGCAAAGCATTTTCCGGCACAATGGACGATCCGCCAACAAACAAGCTAAGTTCTTTCAACAATGTGTGATTCTCAAATAAATTATAAAGGGAATGAGCCCCAGTAATGCCCCACTGCTGTGCCTCCATCATTGAAATCAGCTTCAAATGATGGGTGTCGATTTGATCACCACCGCCGAATACGGATTGGTGATCGATCACAAACCCGGGCTATGTTCCGAAAAATCCAACGAAACACTTTGCCGGGCCTTGGATTTCAACCCGGGACCTCCGTCGCCACCCGGCCACGGAAAATTGTGAAAAAAAATCAGCCTATTGGAATCCCTTCCGTAAAAATAATCTCAAAAGCTCCTGCTGCTTAAAGTATTACTTTTATTACGCCAAGCAATTTTACGGATGAGAAAGCATTTTTTTAACATTTTGGTCGTCAGTATTAAGCAATGTTCACGTCCATGTAGGGCAATAAAAATGTAAATCACCCTTGCAGTATAGTATCGTAATGTATGGTAATAAACGTGAATGGGTTAACACAAAATAAAAAATTCTGTTTGTAAATACTCCTACAGTTAACTATTGATCTGCATTATTTATTAGTTTGTCCCAATTTGCTTTACCAGTACATACTAGGTAATTTTATTCCCGAATATAGCGGCTGATTATTATACAGTGAGGGTAATCGTATGGCAACTTAGAGTAGCTGATGTAGAAACTTTCGATAACAAATATTAGCATTGAAAAAAACTTCAGGGTTGAGGTTTTCATACAAAAAATACACATGTCTTACCTAACAAAAACTCCACGGTAGTATACAACATCTTCTGAATATGCTAAATGATTTTCCTTTCAGTAATAAATACTCACCCTGTATGTCCGATTGCCCTCTTCCAATAACTCACAGGTATGTTACCTACCTAAATATGTCTTCTCAAGTCTTCTGAGGTCACAGTACAGTTCGGTATGCTACTCAAAGGCATCTGTGCCTGAAACTTAGATTAGCTCTGCGTCGGAAGCCGGAACTTCAATTTCAATATTGAAATCTCAATTTTGCCTCAAATTTGCCTTGCCCGTTGGTGCAATGTGTAGGTAGCCTTTAGGGCGGGCCAGCTCTTACACACATCTTAATAATTATATCAGAACTTAGACAAACACTCAGTACTCGGTACCTCTCGTCACCTCATCCCTAAGACCGCTGAGTCTATCTGGCTCCATTAGGATCTACTATTATTAAATTATACCAATTCTGATATCTGTACTAAACTTGTCTTTGGCTTAAAGATATCAGAGTTGAATCAATTATTTATAGGTAAACTAAACTCTCTATTCTTTCAAAAATACCTCCCCCTTGATTATTTTAATAGTTAGTATTTCCTAGGTAACAATGGCGCTCATAGTGCTCAAGATTGTAGAATTTTGACTATTCTTGACCGAAAAACCGTGTTTTCCATATGATTTTACTTTTACAATATAAATACTGTGATGAATAGCTGGTATAAATTCATAACTTGCTTGTAGTGTATTCTGCTCAAATACAGGGTTTTCTCTCAACAAACGTTGGAAGAACCTAAAGAGTATTCTCTCATTGCGTACCATAAACATGTTCATTCATAATGTACACTATTTTACAGCATAATGTTCGAACACTTTGATGTTTGGATGCGATTTACCATTTAACTTCTGTTCTAACAGAAGCACATAATGCAACAACGTCTTGAAAACAATAACAAAGCATGCTTATAAGAAGCAAAGGCGTCTTCAAACAGATGTTTTGTTATAATATCTCGTCAAAGGCTTTGACGTTCTAAATCATGCCTAAGGTTGACTAACAGTAGTTGAATTTCATATTTTTACCTTCTTCGTCGTTGGAATTTCTTTGTACTGCACTACCAGGTAAATAAAATGATGCCTTTGGCCTTTTGAACACAAAAGCTCGTGTTCCTTTACCAATATCGTGTTTTGGAAATTTCTTTTATGTTTCTTATATTTGAATCATTCAACGGCTTACCTCTTCTTTACCATGGTATCTGGGATTTTTTTGTACTATGTTTGCTTGTCGCATGGTTAAACAGCTGTAATAAATTAAAAAATTTTTGGACATTGTACAAGACACCTACTGGCTGCTAGACGAAGTGCAAACCAGAACCATAAAAGATTTACATACATTATGCAATAACAAAACTGGATTACACAGTTGACATTTTATAACTTTTTAATGTTTACCGGCCTAAAAATTCAACACCCGACTGACTTACAAAGGTTGCTTGGAAGGTCTGTTGTTGCCATTCGTATCGAAAGATAATGGGTCCCAACATGCAAGTCATGAAAATACGAATTTCCACCAATTCTCGAAAAGTAGCCACAACATACAGCACCCTTTAGCCATTTTTCAACGCAAACAAGTGTCCGCTCAGATAAGAGTGAAAATGTTTTTTAGAAATGGTCCAAATTTGCCAGATTCAGGCGAAGTTCTACGCGGAGGGTTCTGCCTGAATCAGGACATTTTTTTGTGTGTAATGTTATTATTATTATTATTTCCCGAAGTGGGAATTCATCCAGGACCTCCAAATGTCGTATGTACCAGGGGGCCTACTACCCTTCGTCGAATCTTTGGGCGTTACAAAAAGACTTATAGTTCAACAAAATTAATGTTAGTTTTTTGGTATATATTTTTTGGTTCAAAATTCATAAAACCTGTTCATTAACACTACTTTTTCTGTGGATCTTTTGCTTTCCAAAGTTTCACAAAATTTCGTTAATTTGAACCGGAGTAGGCTCCCAGGCTCGGCGCGGCGTTGAATCGTACATACAAGGTGAGGATTGGTAGGCTGACAAAAATATTGATAAAATCTCACCATACGAATATATTTTTATAATTTTGTACAGAACCCGATTTTATTATTTGTGTCATATTTTCGAGGCAATCGGTAATATAACTAAAAAGTCACCGACTCGGCAACGAAACCCAGCTGCAGTGTAAAAAATATTCAGATATAAATCTGATTAATTTTTGAAAAATGGACTACATGTAGTTATCTATGAATAATTGAAATTGTTTTCATAGTGTAAATAGCTTATTTTAGTGCCACGGATTACCTAGATTTAATAATGTTTCGTCAAAATATCATCCGGCTTTAACCGCCTCATTTCGGAACCCTAAAAACGAAAAATAAAACAGTTGAACAATCGAGAGATTTGGTAACGAGAGGTATTGTTTCGGCTGTTTTCCGGACTAAAAAGGCCTTTAGTCTGTTCGGACATAAATTCCCGCTTTTACGGTTTTTTTAGTCAAGTAAGTAGGTAACCGCTGAAGTGTAGTCATTTTGTGTCAAATGGCCGTTAGCTAAAAAGCTTGCCAAGTTGAATCGATAGCAAATTATTTCGTCCGATTGTATCTATCTGTAACCGTCAGTTGCTCCGTACCGTTCGGACCTGATTTTATTACTCACAGATGTAAAGCTTGTATATTGAGGTATATTCCAGGTGATTTTTTCTGGTTAAGTAGCGTCTATGACGGTTTATTGTGAGATTTTGTCGACTAATATTTTTGACTTAGATTTTTAAAACGTTAAACGTTACGTAAAAATGTTATAGGCACAGGCTCAACGATAAAAAGAGACGTCTACGTAACTGATTTTTCACCAGTGCTCCAAACAACGTGACGTCATAAGAATCCAATTCACTTAAGGAGCCGCTAGAAGGGCCTAGCTTGGCATTTCTCTGAAGAGATTGATACGTCTTTTACTGTGCATGCTCAATTTATTTATGGTAATAATACGAGTATATATCGCATGTGCATATAAACTCCCATCTCAGGTTCATATATATCACTCAAAATTAAAATAATACTTGTAACCCTCACTCCCGAATCCACAAACGTCAATCAAAGCTGAGCAGTCCTTACAAGTATAGCTGTCCCTGTCATTTCTATTGACATGTGAAAGGGTAGCATCAATTTGAGGTGTCCTTAACTTCTGATTAGCGTTTGTGGGTACGGGGGTTAGTATATTGGGAAATAATTTTCTAACGTTTAAGACATTTTGATAAAATGCCTATAACAAATTTTTAATGATGGAATAATGGTAAATTCGTTTGCAAAGAACAGGGGCATGTAGAGGTGGCAAGTATCAGTAATACGATTTCTATTCAGGTATTATCAGGCATTAACATAATAAAATTTAATTTATTAATTCTTTATAATGCAGATTTAGCAAAATGTGCTACATAACACCTTCATCGCTATTACTTAACTCCTAAAAA
Organism: Udea olivalis; assembly: GCA_947369235.1. NCBI lineage: Eukaryota > Metazoa > Arthropoda > Insecta > Lepidoptera > Crambidae > Udea > Udea olivalis. The sequence goes on from OX376359.1 coordinate 12,101,218, forward strand.
TCCCTGTAGAAAAAAAATCTAATCTCCCGTGAATAAAAACATTGTTATTAACAGTATAAAAACTTCTTAAGAAATTAAAATGGCGAGGTAAGAACTCGACCTGAATGTTGACGTTGCTGACGTTGTTGACTCCTGGAATTAGCTATTGTGCTCAACTGCGAGCTGCTTCAATGGAAAATGTTAAAAGTTGGCATTTTGCTTGACGAACAAGTTTTAGGTAAAATGTACCTTCATACAATTTTCCGTCGCAATCTGTTTAGGAGTGCTGTTTTCATCTTGTTCGGTTCATTTTTTTTCTAGGCAAAATTTTCGAGATTTCCTGCAGGATTCTTAAAAAAAAGGTTCCGGTGGTGGTGCAAAGTCTTCTTCTTCTTTCGTGTCGGCAAGAACACGGGCTAAATCCGACTTGCCCAGAAAGCGGCTACTGTAGTAGCTCTCTGGTTACTGACAAGTAAGTCCTTACGCGAGCAGGTGGTCGGGCACGCGGGACAGTTAGTGAGGTGAGCCATGGTTTGCAGGGGTTCTCCACATTCACAGCTGGCGTCTACGTTGCTTGAGTACCCCCACCGACACAGGTTATCTTTACTTCGACCAACCTGGGTCCTCAGCCTATTTAGACTTCTCCAGGTTGGCCAAGGTTCCTTATACCCTGGAGGCAGATTTTCATCAGGGGGGTACAGTGAATGTGGGTACTCGCTCCACTTGCAATTGCAATGTGGGTGCAAAGTAAAATCAGTGTGCTAAGGTACCTACAGCTACTTTTTAAAAATTAAAGTATATTTTTTAACTCAAGTTAATCTCAAGTTAAAAAAATCTGGTGACATTGGAGAGGATGGTTCAGCGCAAGGGTACAGTTCAAAGGGGGTTTCAAAACCATTTGGCGCTAAATTAGCTCATTCTTTTATAGAAGCTTTACCATCATCAAAGTCACCTCGCTTTTTCATCAGACTATAGTGGTAAAACCCTATTCAAAAGATGGAATTGATTCCTTGTAATAGGTACTACTATGTGCTATTATGAACAGGAGAATTAATTCGTTTCATCCTTTGTAGCAGGTGTACGGAATTTGTAATCTAAGTTTGAGAAAATCGTAGATTCCCATTCAACAGAATTCCTCAAATTACCATCCTGCTTGAAGTTTCCAAGAATCGTTCCAAATTGGTAAAAGAAAAACAATAACGTTGAAATGTTGCCTGTATATCGGCGGAAGGGGTAAAGCCTAACACAAGATTAAATGTTATTTAGGATAATATCATCATCAGTCGCAGCCATTAAAAGTCCACTTCCAGGCTGGCCAGTTGCAAGCTCCCTTCCTACTTCCACCACAATGCCGGGACCTTTAGTAAGTCGTCCACGCACCTTGCGGGTGAGCATCCCTCGTTGCTTTTGGTTGCAAACTGTCTCCAATCCATCACTTTTTTGCCGCAACGGCCATGTTCTTTGCGCTATGTGAACTGCAATCAGCTTTGACTGCCACTTCAACTCACTATGAGTCGCGGCCACTATCGACGACGAAGGTAACTTTAGCGTAGGTAACATTGTCGTAGATTGTTGTGTTCTACAAGTTACTAAGAATAAAAATGGGTTAAAAAAATATGTTTGGGATATTTACAGTCCTGACTCTATGTATGTTGTCCTAACCCTTTCCAAAAACTTCAAAACACACTGGGTGGGTCAAGCGACCTGAACAAAACCATTCTCATGGGTTTTGGGACGAGCGCTCTCGCATTAATTAATCAAGCATAACGAGTGTTTTATATTAATCCAGTTGTTATTTTCATATAAGTCCAGACGGGTTATTAGAATGAGGTCAGAAATTAGATATTTTCCCAAATTTACGCTGCGGTTCTCTCCCAAAGTGATGGATGGTGCAGACGATGTAATGTGTGTATTTACCTTAAAGGGTCGGCCGCAGCTATTCTATTCTGACGTGGGCCCTTTGAAATACAACAGAAAGCCTGGGGTGAGGTTATGAAAAGTACCTACGCATTTTAATTTGTCCGAGGATTTACGGTTGTATAGGCCAATTTTGGATACTCTCTCTGAAAGGTGGTTGAGGAGGAACGTTCTAGTGCTATTAAACGGTATTTTTCATCATTTTGGCTTTACATCGATTTTGGCTATTGAGAAAATGCGAGTATGTTTCAGCTGATTGTAGCAATTTTTTTTTAAAGGTCTTCATGAACGTTTTTTGTATTTTTAAAAAGAGGAAAGAATGGTAGAATCTAGTTAGATTCTACCATTCTTTCCTCTTTTTACTAGCTTATCAGAAAATTTAGTAACAGTCACATTACATTTTCTCGACCGCAAACTGAAGTTACCAGTTTAACCAGTAACAATGTGAGTACTATACATACACACAGACCTAACACCTAGCTTCTAACGATTACCCCACAGATTTGTACAATACATGTCTGTGGTTTACCCTAAAACTGTCTGCAAAATAATATTTTTTGAATTTAATATTCTCTTATTAAAGTAAGAATAAATAAAAATTAAAATAACGAATACGAGATTTAAACATTTTGATTCAGATATTTCTGATACTGAACGCATCAAATTTCGAAAAACTGTACGGAAATCGAGGCGAGAATCCGTTCTACAGCGCACCACGTCATTCGTGTCGTCAAGTTAATGTAATGGAAGTTAATGATTATCATCAGTTTTTTTGGCAATTTTAATTATTAATTTTTAAAAACAGCATGTAGAAAATTTTGCATAGTCTTTTACTCATAAAACTCCAACCGAAGCCAACTCACATCCGACGCCGGGGGACAAAATCTATACTGCACGAACTACGACCACAGCTTTAAACTAAGTTTGGCTTCGCTTGGCATATCCGAGCTTAAGCCAGATAATTGGCCGAGTGTAAACGGTAAAGTTTGTGGACTGGAAACAAAAAGCAGCGGAAACTTCATTTATTTAGAGGCTTTTGTTTTCACGGCTTTTTTAAGCCTAAATCAATATACAGGGTGTCCAGGAAATAGTACGACATACTGCAAGGGTTGATAGTAGGGTAGTAATACCTACCGAAATAACTCAATATATGTTCAGCAAAATTTTCCGAAAAATCGAAAAATGTCTACCTTGAAACAGGTTTTTTAGCATATCTCAATGAAAAATTCCTTTAACAGTATTTTTTTTACATCAAATTCATCGTGAACAGTTACTCTACTCATTAATAAGTCTTTTTTTTATTGAAAACAAAGATGTTCTCAAGAAAAAAATAACTTTGTTGAAATTTTCGCTGTATCATTTTCCTATCACTTAATTTTAACCTACAGTGGTGAAAAAAAATGTATGTGGGAGTTTTGTACAACATGCTTAAAAAATTGTTTGTTTAATGGTGATTTTGTAATGATACAAGACTATTGCGTTTTCATTAAACAAGAAGAAAAAAATGGTATTCTAGTCCCAGAGGAGCCGATTTTGTTGAAAATGTAACATACGTAATTTTGACAAAACATTATGAGAGTAAGTAATAGCTGCTCATTTACGCATATTATTAAAAAATAAGTTGTGACCAGTAAAATGCGACAGTAAAATGCAATAATGGTCTGTAATTTAAACCTCGAGGGTTAAGGTGATAGTAAAAAAAACAGAGGACTTAACTTTTGCAAAAAAATATTTAAGACAATAAATCACAATAGATGCTCGAATTGCTTGCTTTGTGCCCAATAACGCTTCAAGGTAGAGATTTTTCGATATTTTGGAAAATTTTGTCTAACTTCAAAACCGTAAAATTTCGCAGAACATATTATAATGAGTTATTTTGATAGGTATTGGTCCCTGCGATCACCCCTTGCAGTGTGTCGTACTATTGCCTGGACACCCTGTATATATTGTTTTATATATTTATGTGCACCACCATCTGATCGGCCTCGTCATCGCTTACCACCAGGCGAGACTGAGGACCTATTTTCAATGAAAAATAAAAAAAACAGAATTCTTGGACGAAGTATTTTTCTAAACCCTCTTTCATTTGTGCACTATACTGTGCTTCCACTTTCTGTCATCTTTCTCCGGCCTGTAGATTGTCTGGAAAGTCTTCTAAGCCATTTGTTGGTTATACAATTATGAGTAGTTCATCCTATTTTATTTTAAATTCCCACGTGATTAAAGTGTGCAAGCATATTATCCCACCAACCAGCAGTCTCAAGTGCTAAACAAAGGTCAAGTATGAGTGGAGTTCCACTCGCGTTCCCTCGACCCACAGCGACTCGTTCACATTTTTATATTCTTCCACTTGTATTATGCTGACTGAAGAAACTTTCCAGAGAAAAATCATTTTTGGCATGTAGATTTCGACACTGAACGAGTAACGAAAAACATCTTTTGTTATTGACACAAATGAAATATGTTCTGCTTATAAACTACACACTGCTACGCGTATGTGGGTGAGCACAACTAGTCAAGCCGATATAAAACCGGTTTCCTTCCGTACTCACAGCTACTAGTATATACGAAATACTATGGGATAAGATGGATATTTACTGATGAAATTGCTCGCTGGCCTCAGTATATTCCAGATATTTGCTGACGAAATTAATTGCTATGTTCAGTTTATTAGGGGGTGAACTTTTTTTTAAAATTATTTGGAAAGGGTTTGCGTTTGGCCTCAGTTTCGCCTGGTGGTAAGCGACGACGAGGCCGATGGTGGTCATGGTGGTGAATTTGATAGGTTATAAGGGATTGTACTCGTAATAAGGCCCCTGGATTAAAAAGCAACCATTTACACTGCTACTTAATTAACATAACAGCCGTTCTATAGTCTAGAATAAGCAATCACTATATTACATCTAAGGCTTGTTTAATCTTGCCCTAAATATAAGGTAATGGTAGGATTAAAGGGTTCTGATCCTCAATTTAATTCCCCTATTATCTGGGAGTTCCACCCCATTAGAAGTCTGCTCGGCTCTCTAAATTGGTGGTATTCGTGTTTACATATAAATGCGAAGAAAGTGTTTTAGGCTTTTAGTATAATACCTAGAAACCTTTTTTATATTCTTATTTGTAATTTCGTTATACTATTATAGTTTTTTTTATCCTAAGGCCTAATTGTTTATTTGTAAATTTTGTGAAATTTGTATGCCAAAAAGGCAGATCACAGCATGTACGAGCACCTGCAAAACAACGTGCCTACTTAACATCCTATTTACCCGTGTATCACAAATAAATAAATGAATGAATGAATAGAATAAGGATAGTTCCATACTAAAAGGCGCCTCAATTATAATGTCATTACCCAAAATATGCCATGCCATTGAAAGCATAAAGTACGGAGGAAGACAACCAACCTTTGCAAAACCATAACAAATTGGGTGTTATGTCAGCAGCATAAAGTGCCCTTATGTTGAGCTTGACGTGAACGCGTAGTGGGAAACTAACCGAAATCAAAATCATTGTTTCAAAGGATAACCGCCAAATCTCATACAAAAAAGCCCCAAGGCCAGCGCAAAAGAAATGTTTCTCAGATTGTGAAGTAATAATAGGAGAAATATTGGAAAGTATCGCTATTGCCAGATTCAGTGGTAAAGCTTCACAGGCACTATTTGCAAAAATTATAGATTAGGATAACTTTTAAGGGAAAACTTAAATCTCTTGCATTAACTAACGTTAACATCATTACTTATTTACTCGTATGTAGCTATATTTTATCATAAAATATAATGCGAATAAGCGCCTTAGGGGTAATTTATTAATAATAATATATTCTTTATTGCACACAAAACTTACAGTACAGAAATAATTAACAATAAATGCAAGTACAATTTGGGCGGCTTTATCGCTAAAAAGCGATCTCTACCAAGCAACCCACAAGCAAAGGAAATTTGGCGAAAAGGGCGAGTAAGTGCACCAAGAAAAATAATAGAGAAAATAAGTTTGATTATGAATATCTATACAGTATAGGACTAGGTACATATATTCACATAATACATAAATACTATATATAAAAACTAGAAACAAATGTGAGGTTATTTATACAGACAATAGCAATCAGCTCAGTTGAAACCAAAATGATCCGAATATATAAAGGATAAAAAAGAAAATTTATTAAGATTATTGTGAGACGAGTTTGGCCATTTTTACGTGTTTACGAGTTGAGAGTAGGTACTATTTAATATTTGGTTTGGTTTGTTTAATGTTGTTTTCAATAATCCACTTTAATAAAAATATATACATAGGTTGTTTGGTATGTACCCTATCAAGCCGAAGTCAACAACTGGAAATTGTAAAAAAAACTTTTTTTTACTAACTCGGTCAGTTGACCAGTCATTTTGTATGGAGAATTGAATATATTAAAAAAAATTACATACCCGTACCCAGGTTATCCACAAAGGTTGAGCAAAGAACACGGAAAAATGAAGTCTTTCTTAAAACGGTTTATTTTTACATCAAGCGCCTATAAAAATTCACCAGGCAAAAAACCGGTAATTTTGTGAAAATTAAACTTGTTCTACATAAACAATCGGTCATTAAGGTTAAAATAAAACCGCAAAAATTAACCTATCCAACTAATCACAATTCTAACGCTATATGTAACGCAGACCACAGCGATACGTAAACAATCCATTTTGGAACGCACCACGCTGGGTTAGGCCGCAGCCACAACCATCAATCTTGAATTAGATGGAACTCTATGGACCACGAAAACAGATTAAGGTTTATTTTTGATTTGATGATATTTTTCTACTTAGGCTGGCCAGTATTCGTGGGAAATTTTCCATATGACCACTTCACTTCTAAGTAATCGGTTTCCTGAAGTCGTACCACCTACTTTGACAGCTCATGAAATTTATGTACATAAATGCGGACACTGAGGGCTAGTTTCACTAAATTCAAACCTTCCTGTGACCCACATATTTTGTTTGTTTTTTTAAAGTATTTTATTATCTTCTTGATATCATTTCACCTATCATCACCCGCATCCTCACACACAACATTCCCTTACCACAGGGTCCTTTTCCAAAGCGTGGACCTACTCCGACTATCGTCCAATATCAATCCTATCTTTCCTGTCAAAAGTGCTCGAGCGTGTTGTTCATCAGCAGCTCAGTGGGTTCTTGACTAGGAACCAGCTCCTAAACAGTTTCCAAGCCGGTTTCCGTCCTGCTCATAGTACGACTACTGCACTTGTCAAGATCGCAGATGATATTTGCTTTGGAATGGACTCTAAATGCCTTTCCGTATTAGTATTGCTCGATTTCAGCAACGCTTTTAACACTGTCGATTTTGACATCCTTTTTGGCGTGCTGCGTTCTCTCAATGTATCCCCAATAGTTAATGACTGGTGTCATAGTTACTTGCATGGGCGCCAGCGACCTCAGTGCCGGTGTCGCAAGATGGCGTTTTGTCTCCTCTTCTTTTTGCTACTTTCATAATTCGATTACTTATAATCGCTCTTCTTTTTCACTTCGTAATTTTCTACCAATACCATAGCCAATATTTACTATGCAATTAATTACAATTGAAACGCTTGTGATATGTAACGCAAACCACAGCGATACGCAAATGCATTCCATTCTGGAACGCACCGCGCTGGGCCAGGCCGCCGTCACAGTCAACAATCCGAAATTTGATGGAAATCTGTGAATTACAAAACAAATTAATGGTTTGTTTTGAATTGATGATGTCTCTTTACTTAGGCGGACCCACAGACATAAATCTGCACAAATGTATGGCAGCTCGTCTTTCGACGCTGCTTTATGTGTGTGAGCTGTGGATTTGAAATTAAATTAAATAACACAAAATTAACACATTTACGATTCCTTCATCATTGAATTCCAATAAAATCGATTGAGAAATAATTCCCATCACTAAAGCTCTATCGTGTGCTATGGAAATAAGAAAAGGTGAAGGTCCTACAAACACCCCACACAAATATTCAGCAACAGACATTTAATTTGGTGCAGGAATCGAATTCGCTAGGCTTTATGATTCAAGTTTTGCTTGAAATTGTGCGCTAAATAGGTCGGCAAAATGTTTAAAATTAATCAAAGAATCTCTGTCGGTTTTTAAAGTTCCGTACCTCGAAAGGATCACTTTGTTGTCCGTCCGTCCGTCTGTCTGTCTGTCGAGTTCTCTCAGGAACGCGTGAAGGTATTAAGCTGAAATTATATCGAATACTCAGGTCTACTGTCCCTTGGAGCTGTGAAAATATTCAAACTTCTAAGTCAACGCAATCGAAAGATACAGCCGTTTATGCCGCAAATTTATCTCAGAATCTCGAACTGAGAATCTTGAAATTTGGTACGAAGCAACGTCTTATAGCACGGATAAAGGGAAAAATAAACTGCCCGCGTTTGTTTTTCCGGAAAAATATAAGCTGGGGTATCTTTAAGACAAGAGTGAATAGGTATTTACTGGGTGGCATATCATTACTCACCACCAGGTGCAATTGTGGTCTAACGACTGCCCAGTCAATAATAAAAAAGAAAAAATAGAATTCATGCGGACTACCAAACTACATTTTTCTGTAATTAACAATTTTGTCTTCGTAAACGGTTGGCTATTTCAGCCCCTATTTTCGGCCTCTTCTGGGAAGTCCGTGTCGTGGTTCCATTTTTCAATGCGACAGTATCAGATCGGACGTCATGTTTCGTTTAAACTCCTTACATTTATAAATGGTTTTTGTTTTGGTCTGTTACGGTGCACCTTTTTTTAAATTATACGTGTACCTAAATTGCAACCTATCCGCATCACATAGGTGCTATGTAGGTACCAATGTGTTTAATCTATTTTAATATGCATGTATTATACATAAGTTCAACAATTTGAACCTACTTCCCGCAACTTCTGCAGCACTAAAAGCTTATACAAGCTTGTACCTATATTATTATACTAATATTTCTCCTGGAAAGCTTTGTACCTAGGAGTCAAAGCAAAACAACACACCGTGGCTCATAGTCGGTGCAGTGTTTCTGAGCGGTTTAATATCAACAAGTTGTTTGAGCGGTACAATGGGGTAACCACCCTAGCTCGCATTTATTTTTATAGAGCGCATTTTGTGTATTTTGAAAATAGTCGCAAAATTGGTTTAAGTAAGATGTTTACAAGGAGTCGATCTTTATCTGATCACACTTGCAGTTTTATGCCTTTATTATTTCATGAACATTAAAAAAAAAAAAAACCTGGGACAATTCACACCAAGATCATCTGACCCCAAACTAAGCAGAGTTTGTAATATGGGCGTCTGATAAACAGACTTAAATATTTCTAAATACATACATAAATAGATAATAACACCCAGACACACAACAAATACAAATGTTCGTCACACAAATATTTGTCATGGGTGGGGATCGAACCCACGACCTCCGGCGCTAAAGGCAGGATCGCTGCCATTGCGCCAACAGGCCAGTCAAATTAAAACTATTAAGTCAATTATTATGATTCAACTCCTTTATCTATGTCTGTAAATAAAAAAATAATGAAAGAGATTTTCATTTCATAGAAGAGCGTGTCTTCGTTGGAATTACAAATTTTTAACACCAGGTTTGTGTAACCCAACAAATCAAACAGTAAATTGATTAGCCTAATTAATGTTCACACGATAGCTGTTGAAATTTGTAGTTAGAAATGCAAAGAGAACGTTTGAAACTCAATTTTTAATATTGGTGTTCTTCAAATATATTTAACATATTTACGTTTACCTAATTTCTTTATTATTTAAGGACTAAGCACAGGAATGTTTCAATTAAGTGCAACTAAGTTGTAAAAACTATTAGCAGCTATACAAAATGGGTCAATCTATACAAAAGTCTATAAATAAAAAATAAAATAAATAAATAAATAAATATGCGCCAGACAACACACCTCTTGTAATGGTCTCGAAGTAGGGATTATTAAATCCCTGTGTTACGAGGTACACAAGGAAATAAGCTAGGGGCGTCTCCCAGCACACCCAGACCCGAGTCAATTCAGAAAAGATCGTTTCCTGAATTGACCCGACCGGGAATCGAACCCGGGACACTACGGAAATCGAGGCGAGAAACCGTGCTACAGCACACTACGCCAATCGTGTCTATGTTCGTAGAATCTTATTCAGCAGACCGGTTAACCATTTCTTTAGTCACCAGTTTTCTGCCATGAAATAGAACTTGAGTGTCTTTATCTTATTGAATTGTAAGAAAGTTGCTTTTGACAGTATTCCTTTGTACTAACTACACCACACCTTTGTGCGATAAAAGTACAATAAAACTCCGAACGTTAGCCCCAAGTTGTTTGAACACCCACAGTGGAGGAAAAACATTTCTATTTTTGCAACTGCAATACTGCGATCTGTTCAGTCCTTTGATGCATTTGACAAAAGCAATGCAATGATATTTTTATAAAAGGCATGTTTGCAGCAATATTTCCTGATACATTTGCTGTAAAATCATCTGAAAGGCTTTTATTTCAGTCGCTTTGTTTTCTGCTTGAATTGAGACGGCGGCTAAGTTGACGCAGTTAAAAACTGTAGGCAGAGAGTCGATGCGTCAAGCTGAATATTTAAATCAGGAACTTACAAAGAAAATTCACTCTGTAAATAAATAGCTACATACCATACCATCACGACTTTATCCCAAACGGGGTAGTCAGAGGCAAGTGACTGTTGCCGTATGGTGAACGGAACACTCAGAAGCCCACTTTTCACCAATGGTATTAGAACCCAACGTGGTAGGTGGTGAGCCTTTCGCCGCTATCCGGGTTGATTTGGTTTTTTATCGATGTAAATTGCTATAAGCGTTATTGTGCATTTACAATGCTTATTGTCATATCTAAAGATAAGTTTATGTTTAGTGGGACTTCCCCTAAAAAACATTATTTATTATAAATACCGTTGCCTTGCAACGTAAACTTACATACATTGTTGAAGTTCGCTAGGTCCATTAATGATTACGGTAGCTGAGTGGTAACAGCTTCCGCCCGGGTTGCGGAAGATACGGGTTTGAATTCTGCTCGACATCCCGGTCTGAAACATGATTTTTTCTTGTTTTTCTTCAGATAGTAGTTCGCACAGAATTTCCTCTGGCGGATGAATTTACGTATATCATTTTTGTAAGTAAGACGTGAGTTGTCAGGCACGTAGGCGTGCAATCGTACCAGCAGTGGACTGTAGGATTTTTCATGATGTTGATGACGGATTAAAACTCTTATCATGACGTGCAAAGGTGGGCCAAGCGTCATTCAGTTGCAATTGACAAACGGTTGAACGAAGGGAGAACTATAGCTTCGGAAATACAGTTTGTATTCATCGCAACCAATCAGCAGCACGCTTTGTTGCCGGTTGTGATATACCGGAGCGGTACTGCCGCCCGTCGCCCCCGCAGACACCCGCGCGCGAGGACGCTCGCCACAAAGCACTAAAAATGTTATTTACATGGGGCACAGGAAGTATTTTTGAAAACCCACCGACCTGATTAAAGGAGACTTGATGGCCTATATTTTCCTGTAAATTCTATACAAATCACACTTATAGTTTAGGAGCCTTAGCAAATTGAAGTTTTACAAAGATCCTTTTTCAAAATTTTTTTAATATATAAATTTCTGTTCTACGACAATTTCAAACGTACAGAATGAAGATAACGTGTCTAAATTTATTACATTTTTTTTTTTCAGCCCATCCGTTTAGGAGGAGTAGGCCATTGACCACGACGGAATTTATGGTTTTGGCGTGAGTTCGCGCCCTAACGTATTAGAATCCGACGTGGTAGGCGGTGAGTCGGTATCCGGGTTGCTTTGGTTTTTTATCCGTGTTTTCCATCACTGGAGAGCTAGTCGCAAATTTAACAATGAACACAAAGATGTTTCTGACCAGTTTTGAACTCTGCTCCGAGCTAGATTGCTGAACATAAGAAATAAACTCTAGTGATCGCATTCGACTAACAAAGCACAAATATCTCTAACGATGCAGTTGACGCGTCCGCCCGCATCCCCCACTTATCTCTGAGAGCCAGTTAACACTTGATTACTGGTCGGCGGTAGAGCTTCGATTAGATTGTATTCAAGAAACACGTGTTTTTCTTTTATTTAGTTGTAAAAAATCCCACATGCAATTACAGATACTGATTGCAAATAGTAATGTGTCACCTTTGTACAAAGTCAATTTCAGCATCCAAAAAAAAGGTTTAAAACATAACGTTTTTAGAACGTTCCGAACGGAACGCGAACAAAATGGGAACATTTTATGAGAACGGAAAAACCCGGTTTATTCCTCAAGGAACAACGGCTCGTGGCGTGTAAGCAAAAACTCATACATGGCGACACATTTATTCATCTGAGAATTAATATATTTAGTGGTGATCGATATAGATCTATATATTCTTGTATCATCTAACGAATAGTCGTTAGATGATACAAGGATGACGAAATATAAAAGTTGCTGACAAAAAATATAATGCTCTTATTATTGCGTCAATATTTTTCAGTTCAAACTTTAACGATACGACCCTTGACTAAGCTGCGTGGCTGTGAATTATTATTCCTAGTTTCATATTGAACCCAATAAATAGAAAAAACCGGTTAAGAATAGTTAAAAACGTTATATTGAGCGAGAACGATTACGTTTTGTTCCTCTTCTAAATAATTTTTCAAACAAAAACAAAACCAATACGTTCTCAGGCATTTTGGACGAAAACGGTTTGAAAAATAAACCGGTTTCAAAGCTCTGGGTAATAGTGCATACAGGTTTAAAATAACCAATAAATAGGCCTTAAGACTGTGTCTCATTGTTTTAATGTCTCGCAATTAAATTTGCTTTAAACACCAGCTAGTCTCATACTTTCGTAGGTAAATACGAGTAGTTTATTTTCGCATCGACTTTACCACAAATTGCGCATGCGGCGCGGTGGCCCAGACAGATAATCCGCTCAAAACAAACCGCCATTTTGATCACGCAGACAGACATAGTAAGAATCGGTCACGCGGCGAGTCGCACTGTCGCGAGTGTTTTGGTTTTTGTCGAACTTAGTGCAATTTTTCACATGATAAATTTTGTTTTTGGCCAGTTCTGTCAAGTAGGTTTAACCTATACTTAGTCGATTTACTATTTCAAAGCTTATTATGTAAACAAAGATCACACCGTAACAAAATCACGAATTTAGTTAGTATCTATTTATAATTTTATTTATTTATTTCACGTCTAGCGTAGTAAAAAAGAATCATAAAACGTGTTATTCATGCAAAACTGTTAAAATTAAGCATTCTCATACGTTTATTTTATCAAAAACAAAATAAGGAAATAATTATAAAATCTGCTTGACAGCAACTTGACAACGTTTTACTCTTGAATAAAATAGGTCGTCTTTGGACCATAGTGAAAGGAAAGTTGCATGAATGAGAATCAGAATCATTTATTTTGATTGAAAGTGGTACAAATGCAATGCCGTCTACTTACGGTTCCTACTATCAAGTATAAAATAACATAAATTTAAGTTTGATTTATTTTGTTAATTAAAAAAAGCAAAGGTAAAAATCGGTAGATTGTCGTTCAAAATCAGTATTTCAGTAAACTTAGGCCAATTTCGGTATATCTACTGAATTTAATCAAGAACTTTAAAGTTAATAGCCTCTAACACCCGTCGGGAAAACCCATACGTGTATGGTAGGCTAATGACTCCGTATGATTCATTCGATGATGTCCCAACACTACGAATTGGCAATGGTTGTATATACGCCACGTTTTTTTAGAAATAAGACATGTAAGATGAAACAGACTGTACCTACTGACACCCGTCGGGCAAACCCATACGTGTATGGTAGACTAATGACTCCGTATGATTCATTCGATGATGTCCCAACACTACGAATTGGCAATGGTTGTATATACGCCATGTTTTTTTAGAAATAAGACATGTAAGAGAAAACAGACTGTACCTACTTCATTATAAAAATTCAGAGCGAATATTGTAGTAACCCTATGATGGTCGGGCAAGTCATGAAACTCTTTATTTTGTGACTTTACATAGAGTAAACTTTTAGTGATGTAGACCTCAAAGTGCACCTAGGTTTGTGTTATATCTTGCTTCATAATTATACAAAAGAACGCAAAAAGAGTTTGACTCGCGATGACTTTGCATGTTTAAAAATCAGACTACTTTGAAGCAAACGCTTTATTTGGTTATCTGAATCCAGTTTTACAATGTTTGCCGTGCAGAAGCGAAAATCACGGAAATATTCACTTACATTTTAAATAAAAGCTGCAGCCTCAACGTTTTTAAATGTATATCCTGAAACAAATAAGTATATTTAAACGAATAACAGTTTAAATATACTTATTTGTTTGCTTGTTAAATAAGGTATGAAAACGCAGCAATATACTGGGTGATTAACATAAAACTTACAAAAACGGTATTCCATACTCAGTACCTAAGTGATGCAGTAACTTTATAAGTGAATTTTAATGTTTTCGTACAAAAAAATACAGACTGGTTGACTGATTTAGTATGACGACCTTAAAATTGAAGTCGATTATAAAAAACTTATTTTTACTTACTAACATACTTACTAATCACTTACTAAGTATGCCATAGCAATTTTGTATGATTTTTGATAATCACCCGGTATTTTTACTATTCTAAGCAAAAGTGTCGTAAAACATGATTAGTTTTGTAAGTATCATGACAACATGGCGCTGGTATAATGCCTAATATTCGGATTCTTTCACCTTTACCAACTCTGACCTATGGGAATAAGAACTGGACGTAATCCAAAACTAATGTGTGTTCGCGGTCCACAAAACAAAGATCCGACATGTTTACACTACATTTGCAAACTGCCGAACAAACAGACGAACGTAAATAATACTGTGTGCCTGCTGTCAGCACTCCTGTATGCAAATATTGCTTAGCATTATTATTTTATGTTACCATAAGTTCCTGGGGCCTTAGTACAGTCCCCAATAACTTGTCGAGTTCGTTCCCTGAACTGAGCGTAGGGAACAATTTCGGAATTGTGACTACACTCAGTGAGCACACTAGCTATGGCTTTAAAAATATATAATCACCTACCGGAACATATAAAAGACACAGATAAAGAAAAAGAGTTCAGTAATAAACTTAAACGATTACTCATTAATAAAGCATATTATACAGTCGCTGAGTATTTGAGTGATAATAAGTCTTTAAAATAATTTTCAGAATCCAAAGCATACATAAACAATATATAATCTGGTTTTTATGTTAAATAGTTTATTAATGTTAGAAATGTGGAAGTATAGTGCCCTCTATTAAATTGTCATGTCAAATCCGGACCCATAATTGTGCTATGTATCTAATTTGAAGACCTTATGGAGTTATGGAGAGCAAAAAACTGATTGAATTGAATGATCCTTTATTTCCAGCCAGTCAGCGGTTACCTGGCAGTAACGCATCCCCTAGCTGGTCGTATAAAAGCGATTGTAATAAGGCCCCTAGTCAGAGTTTTGTTGCTCAAGAGGAAAAAAGAAACTGTAGGTTTTTGCCGGGTCGACAACGCGCGAGCGATGCCCGTGGTATTGCAGGCGTCCATAGGCTGCGGTAACCACATACCATCAGGCGGTCTGCCTGCTTGTCTGGAAGAGATCGCTTTGTAGCGATAAGACCGCCTGAGTTGTACTTTTTGGGTTTCTTTTAGTTATCTGTTACATTTGTTTGTGCAATAAAGATTATTTATCTTATCTTGATTGTCACCGATGTATTATAACAAAATGGTCTGATTGTCTAACAAGACAACTTTTTTTCAGTTACCTGTGTAGGTGTCAAGATGAAAACAAAATAATAGTCTCGCAGTGCTGCGCTGCTGCTGTGAATAGTGATGTACAAACCTCGAGGCGTCGAGTTCTACTTTTGAAGCTTCGAGGCGGATTGGCCGGACTCAGTGAGCTCGGTAGGCTCGTAGACCCGAGCCCAGCCGAGACGCGAGCTCCCTCAGCCTTACAACGAGGCTTCAAAAGAGCTCGAACCTATCAAAAGAGCCCAAACCTATCAAAAGAGCTCGAACCTATCAAAAGAGCTCGAACCTATCAAAAGAGCTCGAACCTATCAAAAGAGCTTAAGCCTTCAAATAAACTTGAGTTATAAAAGACTTGGGCACTTATAGACTTGAGCTTTCTTAAACCTTTTCACTTTGATATTTTTCATGATGATTAAAATGTCTTTTTCTTTCAATTAAACCTCTATTTTTCAAAATATCCTCTTGGTCACATACATTATATCTCACAAACTCATATTTTGTTGCCTGCTTTGAAAAGTAAGACTAACTTGATCACGACAATGATGAAAAGCCTCGAGGTCGGTCGAGCCTTGAAAAAGTCTCGAGCCTCGATCAAGCTCTCAAGAAGGCTCGAGTTCTGTCAAAAGACTCCCGAGTCGTCGAGCTTCATACAAACTAGGCAAGCCCTGTAAACGATACCGAGCTCTAGACAAAAAGACTCAGAAGCCTCGAGCCTGGTCCATCACTAGCTGTGAAACATCAAACTTGTAAATAAATAAACTTGTGAATCATCACAATCAAAAGATGCGATCTGAATGCCGCATATTTGGATTAGCTACTTGCTAGGGAATTAACGCTGACCCAAATGCATGCAAGAAAAAATGTCCGACAATTCGGAAAAATTCGCAGTTCATGAAAAAACAGAATCGTTCTGTTTCCTGTAAAATCAATGAATTTACCACCAAGCATCGCAGGTATTTTCCATGCCGCTAACTTAAAGGGGGACACAAACTAACTTCTTAAACATCAGTCACATTCAAACTCAGGGCTAAGACTAAAACAAATAAAATGAAATTCACTGTAATTAACATTTTCCTTCTGAGACACCACAAAACACTGTCCTATTCCTTAATTAATAATTTAAATACTGCGAAACATACTCAAATTATCATTACAAAAATACAAAGGCGCTTATTCTCGTAATAACATCACTAATAAGGAAAATCCTAATAGAAAACGAGGCGAATAATTTGAAAATACGTCTTCAGGGGTAGAGAGTTATCAAACTTCCTCTGCAAATGTATTTATGCGAAATCCGTCGTCCTGGTTTTTGTGAAACTTCGCACGAGTTTGCCGACATGATGAAAATGATGACATAACAATGGTAGATTTGTTTTGTAAAATAAAATAGTATTGCTCCAAAAACTTTCACAAGTATTAATTACAGTGACCTTATCGGTAAATGCGATCTCTTCCAGACAATCTCGAAAAAGACACGGTGGCGCATGATGAGGAGTTAATGATTCCAGAAACATTTACTATCACAATAAACACATTATAACCACGATTTTTTTTAATTTTTTGTTACAAAGTGTGGGCGATTCTAAATATTTTATGTTGTTTAATTTATTTTATCATAAACATACATAAACATGATTCAAACCTACTTCCCTATTATATAAGTCTCTGGCGAGAACTGGCAAGAAAAGGAAACTATCGATAACGCCTGAAAGAGCATCCATGAAGGGTCCGCTTCTTATGTCGTTGAAGCGAAAACAGATTAGGTAACGTTAGCATTCTGCCCTTTCTAACATCTGGTGCCAAAAATCAAAAGTCCATGATCAAAATATGCCAAAAGGCAATGGAGCGAGGGGTTTTAGGTAAACCCTGCCCACTCACACTGCGTCTTCCAGTTCATTGTTGCCACTCGAGTCTTAAAAGGTCTAAAAGCCGACAAGTAAGAATCCGACCCACCATAAAAGAATCCAACAATCTTAGTGTCTGTAATTCTCATCAACAGCCAGCATGTGAACAGGGCAGCACATAATGGTGTATCGTTAAACAATTGAACACCACGTCTCATAATCAACGGTTTTTTTTAAATTAGCTACAACAACTACAAAGAAAGAAGGTAAATTATCTGAAATGTCAAATTTCCCATAGGATGTACATTTTGACTAGACGCCGAGTGGACTAAAACTCCCATAGGATATGTTTTCTAGGAGGAAAGCAAATCGAAACGGAAAGCGGAAAAAACATGTGAACGAATAGCGTTACGGGATAACGTGATAGGTAAACTTGCCAAACTAATAACTAACCTGTCTTTGTTACGTTTTGCACGAATAAACTAATCAACCAGTTTTTTAAGACTTCAGGTATAGATATAAATTGTTTCTTAGGAAAAAGGTTCCAAAATTATAACTCTTCATAATGTAAAAAAAACTTGTCCATTCGGGTGAAATCGCGTGCAAGAGCTACACCAGGGGGGTGGCTAGCCAAGAGCAACACGTCACGACGATTTCTTCAATAGAAATCGATCGAATGTATGGGGATGACATAGCGCCAGTGACAGCAAAAAAAAAAGTAAAAGTAAAAAATCATTTATTCATTTAAGCTTGTACAAAGCACTTATGACATGTCAAAAAAAGTATATAGAAATAATAATAATAAACTTAAATAAAATAGTACAATATTAGTACTTATCGTGAATATACATAATTTAAATCTACAACCGGTTCGGACGTTGCTCCTTATCGAGAAGACTCCGGCAAGAAACTCGATAGTTACTCTTTTGAACTTTGTGTGTTTTGCAAAAAATAAATTCAGAGTACAGTCAATGAGAGTAGAAAAAAGAACACAACATTGAGCAGAGGAGCAGATCATTCCTACTATGACCACAAACTTTTGTCGTTCAAGTAATCCTCTACATTATAATAACTTTGCTTCAATTGCAGACTTAAACTTGTGAAGAGGTAGATCAACAAGACTTTGAGGTATTTTGTTAAAGTATTTTACAGATTGACCCACAAATGAGTTTCCCACCTTGTGTAGCCTACAGCTTATGTCATCACCATACATTTGAACGCTTCTATTGTAGAAATCGTCGTTGCGTGTTGCTCCTGGCTAGCCCCCCAGGTTATGTCTACAACTTTGCTATTATAGCGAAATAATTACCAATCTATAAAAGAAAGTGTGTGATTCTTGATAATTAAGTTTAATTACAATTCTTGAGAATACTTCATTAGGTTATGACTTTTTAGCATATTTCATTAGAATAAACAATGAAACGTACATGATCGGTTGCAGTCATCGTTACAAGTTCGCAAAGCTTATAACTAGCAGCCTCAATGAATATCACAATAAATTACGACAGTTCCTTCGTTTAAGTACTCGTAACTTGTTAACGACCCATCTATCTACAAACAAAAGAGACAACTTTCTTATATTGAATTATGTGACAGAAAACTGAAAGCAGGGAATCCGATTTCCAACTCAGGATTATTTCCTTCACTGCCATGTTCCCTCCACGCAAATTGAGTTGAGTTATATAATTGAAGAGTGACATAGCTTGTTTAGACCTCTTCCATTATGCCACAGGTTTACTTTGTATTTCAATTGAATACTCATTTTGATGTCAAACCATTGTCGCGTTGTTTATTAAGTTCATTACGTAGCAACAATTTGTATCAGTGATTAATTTAATATAAGTTTGTTTGTTGACTTGCAAGAGCACTCGAGCTGAAATCTGGCCCTGATCATGGGTTCAATGCCCAAATTAAGAATTCACAAAATTAGTTACATAATGTCATCTAAAGTTTAATTATTAAGCTTTAAAGTTATTTATATTTAACTATCTGAGTCTTTGCCTAACAAGCTTTAAAGAAAATGAAACAGTCCGTCTACTTGTAAAAGTAATTTTTACAATATTTTGTATAAAAGTTGACTATTAAACATTTGAAGACCGTTACCATCATCAACAAAGTTTACAGTTCAAACGATCAAGATGCACAAAGTCCTGAAACAATTTTCCTAAAAGTTTTATTATGTGTGAAGCTAATGAGCCAGCGAGCTTCCGCGTCACGTTCTTCGCAGTCTCACGTCTGACAGCATCTGTGATGAAATTTTAATCCGGCTCTCTTTAATGTTCTGGCTTTGGAATTTTGAAAAGAACGCAACACCTCTGCGAGGAAAGTACCCTGATTTATAGGGTAAGTACGTGACGGCGACCCCTTTAGAAAGTGACCCGAAGATAGACCCTTGTAGTGCCGCTGTAAATGCGATGGAATCGTAAGCATTCACGGATAAGAGACAGATTTCTTTTTAGTACTTTAGTTGAATCTAGTTCGTGAGAGAACTAGATAGAGTGAACATTACAGATAGCTGAAAATTTATTTTAAGCTATTTTTTTTTTTTTAACCGACTTTAAAAAGGAGGAGGTTACTCAATTCGACAAAAAGCATATAGCTTATGTGTGTTCGCGAATACCTGCGTTGTTTATGAACCGGTTTTCATGATCATTTTTTTGTTGGAAAGGAGCTATTCCAAGGATGGTCCCATGATAAGGAAGCCAGGATCTGATGATGGCATCTAAGGGAAATCGAGGGGAACTATCAAAAACCGTAGGAGGTTTGTTAACTTTTTCACTAAGCATTTTAAAGCACTACAATTTAATGAAGGTCTGGAGTCGATCTGATGATGGAGCCGATAGACAGTCGGGGGAACTCCTCAACGATTTACAGCAGTTACCCTGTGTTTGGACTTGAATAATTTGTATTGATGAAAACTTGACACCTAAATGGGATGTTACTGTCATTAGGGGTCAGATGATGAAGAAGTAGGACAGTTAAGGGAACTCCTCAACGGTTTACAGTAGCTACCTTGTGTTTGGACTTTTTTCATTTATATTGATGAGAACTTTTCACCCATGTGGGTAATAAGTGCTATTACAGGGCTGATGATATCACTTGCAATCGTAAAATAAAATATTTTCTAACAAAAAACCAGACTTCAAAATTAAACTAAAATTTAAAAAATAAATTTACTATGCTCAAAGTATTTTAATTTAGTTAAACCGAAATTATTAATAACTTATTTATTTTATAATTTTGAAGTTGGAGCCAAGTAAATGCTACAACAATCTTACTATAGTATGAAATTACTGAGTACACACAATATCATAGGTATATTGAAACAATTACAGACTAATTTCAGTTTTATAAAATATAGGAATAGGTACCTACTTACAAAGTACTTTTAGGTACTCTGAGGTTTTAGGTATTCTGAAAGTACAAGAAGCGCCGGCAGCTGTACTATATCCACCGTATTTGTGAAGCTTATTCTTGGCACTGACTTCAAAATTATAAAATACGTATTTAATAATTTCGGTTTACCTAAATCAAAATACGTATTACTTTGTTCGAAGTAAATTTATTTTTTTATTGTTATTATTACTTTTGGAGTCGGGTTTTTTTTGCTTCAAAATATGTTCTTCAAAGTCAAAGTCAAAACTTTAATTACAAGAATACATGTCACAATTGAAAAATAGTATCAAGGTATCTTTTTTAGTTGTATTTCGACTCAACAGAGGCGCTGTACGAAATCCCAAAACAGAAACTGTCCTGTAACATGAGAAGGACACCTATACTGTGAGGGCTGGTGAGGGCTGTTATGCTTGGATCGTCAGTTAGTAGCAATAGCTTTTCTTTTATCTCGACCAAGACCCGCATTTAATTCTCAGATTGTTAAAATTTCATTCTCCACTGAAAGTTGATTAAAGGAGCTCATTACAACTCATTAAAAGTTCCTATTTAAAATCTCCTTAAAATGTTTGCTGAGTAAATTAAATATCAGGTTACTTAATTTTCAGATATTAGTCACAAAGGAATGAGTTATGAAATTATTTAATCTTCTGTAAATAAATAATGACTAGAAATTCTTGGAGATAGTGCCTTAATTAAGTGTCGCAAACTTATAATTGCCTAAATATTTACGTGACTTTTCATTCAGTGTGAGTTTTGAAACACTGGAAGATAGGTTGTGATTATCCTCACAAAAAATACACCCCTTAAAATTTGAATTTCATGGATTTTGGTATCTAAAACGCAATAGGCAATGAGATTTTTAATAAGTGTTATTTCGCTTCTGTGACAAAAATGTCGCTTGTTGTTATTTTCGGGCA
This sequence comes from Udea olivalis, assembly GCA_947369235.1. Taxonomy (NCBI): domain Eukaryota; kingdom Metazoa; phylum Arthropoda; class Insecta; order Lepidoptera; family Crambidae; genus Udea; species Udea olivalis. Next base: position 12,123,068 of record OX376359.1, read on the forward strand.
AGGCAATAAATAACAGAACTTCCTCCTCGTTATTCCGGAATTGGAACATTGTTGTTATGACTGAATCGCGAAAAACGTAATATGATCGAGGTCACGGAACGGACACTAATCTGTTTGGAAATTTGTATGCTATTTTTTATTCTATTCCAATTTAGTAGAGGTGATTTACCTAAATTGAATAACAAAATGTCGACTCATAATAGAGTTACAGTTTAAAATAAAATACGTTTACGATTTATCTTAATGAATATTTAATTTATTCATATTAGTATTGTATGTAAATTTATATTTATTCGTTTATTAGATTTTACTATTCGAGAATACTATTATTATATGTGATCTATTTGAATAAAAATATTTTTGACTTTGACTTTTGACTTTGAAAATAACGTTTATTGAACTGATTTTTGCTTGAAGGTTTTCATGTAAAAAATACGATGTCCATCTAATTCTGTTTAAAATTCTTTAATAACACTCTGAATAAGTCTTTTTTACCGTTTCTTTATAATTTTGTGTATGTATGCAGATATTTACTACGTTTATAAGTACTACCTATATGTAATTGCATTCATGGATGCTTAAAAGAACTTCATGTATATATATATATATAATTATCTCACTATCTCACACTACCTTACCTATTTTCTCTTTTTAATCTTGTCATTTCCTCTACCTGCAGGTTGTCTGGAAGAGATCGCTTCCTAGCGATAAGACCGCCTACATTGTACAATCTAAGATTATGTAATGCTTATGTTAAGTATGATTTGTTGTACAATAAAGTTTATTTATCTTATCTTAATCTTAAATAAATTGAAAATAAACTAGCAAGCTACCTGTTATACACGCGGAGAAATTCCACCTTAAATTTTGATAAACTTCTAGCTTTTCTCTTTCCGGATTCTCCCGGTGTAAGTTTTTTTCAAAATAAATCTAGGAATTCCAGAATAACCTAATTTTAATGTAGCTATCTATCTAGTCCACGATATTTCAACATTCATCGTTCTGAAACACTTTAGACATTGGATCACTTTAGGGTATCACTCTCCACCAGTGTGACACTCAGTCTGGCACTCTTTTAAAATAAAAATAGATTTTCATTGCAGATAAATTACATTATTATTATTATCCTACCTACTCATAAACTGCACAATAAAAAAAAAGTTAAATACATTATTCAGTTACAGAAACTGCTATTTGTACAATTTGCAGCCTTATCGCTAGAGAGTGGTTAATTATGATATACTCGTATATATGCAAAAAATTATGCTACGATTACGACTGTATGCAACCGGTTATTATTTTTATTTTCTTCGTTTAGGATTGCGTAGTTATATTTTTGGGTCGCTTCCTACATAAACGCGCCCAGCAATGTACCTCGCTAACAATATCCCAAGGGGAGGGCTGCGTAAGTACCATGGAAAGTTAAATATTGAGACCGAGCTCGCCTGAGGCCAACTTGCCTCAATTACTGACTGAAAGCTCATACTGGTAACTAGTTTATGACTAGAGTATGGCCTTAACAAGGACTGAAGTGCTCGCGTGTACTAGGAACTTAAATACTAACTTATCTCGGCTAATGAACACGTGGTCCACCTAAGTATCCGTAAGCGTGTCGCGTAGAGTTAATACGTAACAGCAACTGATATTCAGTATGCGTACTTTGTCAACATCAGGATACTTTGAGGTTGATAGATTAATTGATAATATGGCCAGGCCTTTGGCAATCCATGTACTTGCGTGCGATAATCACCTACTAGCCGCCGGGCCTTCCAAGACCCATTTGGCAGCTGGTTGTCAACAGCCGCGTAGAGCACTTCTACGGGAATCTTGAGGTAGTCCCTCACCTAGAGCATTTTCCTGTAATGCAACGTTTCAGGTTCGATTTTGCGCATTACAATACATTACTGCCTTACAAAACTTCAGGGAAGTTGTATCAAAATATAACACATTGTAACATCAAGTTGGCACTGTAATGCGCGGTTCTAATCCCTCGCTGATGTAATGCTCGAATTTGTAACATTACAGTTTGCGCACTGTAATGCGCGGTTCTCCGCCCTCATAACGTTGTATTATAACTTCGTAACGTTACATCACAGGGAAATGCTCTAGTGAGGAATCAAAGATGCATTCATGACGCGATAACGCGATGACGCGATGGGCGTAATATAAATACTGACTACTGACTGACATCTATATCGAAAGAGATTAGCCATGGCCAAGATATTATGCCTGTCACATGACAGCACGCATTTACAATGGACAGTATTGTCAATTCTCTATGGAGTGATTTATCTGTTACGTAGTAACTATTGAGTTACCTGTGACGTGGCTAACTGCGTTGACATTTTCGAGCTAAAATTTTCTGCAACCTTGCACCAAGTGTACTTAATGGAGATTTTTAAATCGTTCTAAAGTTTTATTTCAAAACAGCTAGAAAAAATATCTTCAGTACTACCGATTAGACACAATATGAGGGCATTATACACTAGCTTTCATTTCCAAAGAACAATACATTAAAACAAAAACGAATTGACGATCCGATTAGCTCAGTGAGTCAAGATCCGCTTATGATGCAAAGGGTCGCTGGGTCGATACCGCAAAGCACAATTGAAGGTTGGTGAATTAGATATTTGAGATGCATTATCTATGTTTTTTTGAGTTTCTATCTTGAACTTGAATGACTACTAACAATCTTGTATCAAATACTTGTTATTATTGCCTTAATGTAAGCATTTTTCATTGTAGAATCAATATGGGACTATGAATCAAGAACTTTTAGTAACTTCAATAATTGACTGTATGTAGGTGGACTCTTGTTAGTGTTGTAAGAAGCTCGAGTCTTGGAGTCTTATTTACTAAGACTTAAGCTCTTTATGAAGACTCGAGACTTATAAAGAAAACTTAGAGCTCAAGTCCTTCATATTTTGGAGTCTTATGTAATAAGACTTGAGCCTGCCAAAAAGAACTCAAGGACTGAGTCTTTTTAAAAGAACTTATGACTGAGTCCTCTTAATCCATAACTGAAGTTTGAACTTGATAAAATAGCAATGAAAAAATTATTGGAACACTTGTCGCATTATTAGTTTGCTAAAGCCATTTTGGATAGTTGAGGAAAATATTTAGTATGTAGCCTACACCATAACAGCACGTCAGTTTCATCGGATTCCAATAATAGGTATTGTGATCTTTAAATAAATATGGATGACGTTATAAAATCACCCGTATTACCTTTTACAATATACCAATTCATGTTCATGACTCAGTTTAGCTCAAAGAACATAAAATACTCGAAAGGGCTCAGAAAACTCAAAGGACTCGGACTCATGTGGCTAACGAGTCCTATAGTCTGTATGTCATTATTTAAAAAAAATGTTTTATTGCTGTTGATGCTGTTCTATTGTATTAGGTACAAAACCTGTAATGATAGAATAAGTTTTTGATGAATAAATAAATAAATAAATAAGAAATAATAGTCTTGAAAATCTACTCATGTCTCGAAACTTAAGTACTAAAATACTCGAGTTTCTTACAACACTAACTCCTGACCTGAATAATAAGTTATTTAGATTCGAGCGTCTTTAGTTTTTTTTACTATGCTTTCTTAGAGCAGCTTATTGTGAAACGGAGGTTCTTTGCACTTCCTAACAAACAGAACTCATGTCTGCAGTATTTAACGAGGCTAATTTATGGCGAAGTTTTGAAACTGAAGTTTCAAAAGTTTCCCAAACTTTCCTTGTACGACGGCTTCATTGGCGCTGCGGGTCGCGGATGTATCTAAGTTTGATAACGCACAGATCGACTTTGCAAACCCGAGTCTTGTGTTTACCTAGATTTCCCATTAGGATGATTACAAGCATGATGCCATGTCTCGGCAAAATTTCTAGAAGGGTTTATTAAGCTTTGAACTGTTATATTTCTAAAAAAAAAAAACAGATGAAAACAGTGCATTTTTGACAGTAGCCCGGAGGTCAATAACCTTAACTGCAAGAAAAGAAATGTTTTAAAGTTAGTATTGCTATATGCCTTAAAATACTGACAAGCTGTCTAGTCAAAAGACTAATAATCGGGTCGCATTTTAAGGAATTAAGGGGTGGATCAGTAACAAGCAATTTTTCCTACTGATAGGAGTCTAATACAGCTAGTTAATGAGTAAAACAACGATTAGATTAAAAAGGCAAATTACAATACGGTGTAATTTGGTGAGTAGTTTTGTCAAAATGACGCGTTTAAGTAGCTACTAATAAAAATATTTGCATTATTTCACTAGCAAAAACCATGTCTGCTGTATTTAACAAGGCAAAGTTTAAATGCGGTTGAAGTTTCCGCTTCCCAAACTTTCCTTGTAGGACGGCGTCAATGGGGCTGCGGGTCGCGGATGTCTTAGTTTGAGGACTCACAGATCGACTTTTCAAACCCGAGTCTTGTGTAGCGTTTTGCATCGGGATAATTAAAGGAACGACGTCATGCGTAGACAGGAGTCTAATACGGCTGAATTGTTAAAGTAATTTACATTTACATTTTGATTAAAAAAGTTGTAACTGTACTAATTTGGTGTAAATATACCTTTACAGTGTGATCTAATTTATAGTCGTATATTAAAGATGTTTATTTTAGTTCGTAATAGTGACAATTATTTGAATTGGTACAAAAAATGTATAATATATGTATAATGTTAATATATAATATAACAAACAACAAAATAGGAGATCATTCCTTTTTCCGCAGTGATCAAAATGTAAAATCTAAACCCATGTTATAAAATTTGAAAAATTAAGATGGTAATGCTATTTCAGATCAAAAACTGGTTTTAAATGGTATTTTGAGTGACGTCTTAAGTGGTCTGTGAATGCTGATATCCTGCTAATAAACAGTTCATTTCTCATGACGGGACCTCAAAGATTGTATTGGGACCTTAAAATGTAGTTGCACTAAAATCCTGAATAATAAATGTGTGCAAGACATTTACCTGGATGATCGCTTAGTGGTAGGTTAGTATACCTTACGAGTGCTTCTGTGCTTCCAATAGCGCGTTAAAATGGCGTCAGCCCCAGTTAATATCAATTGAATACAGCCGTTATGCCGCCTCACAGGTCCTAGGTCGCTTTATGGGCACTAAAAGCAAGATCGCGCACTTTAAAGAGTAAATATCGTTACGTTTGCTATATGATCAGTGGATATGACGGATAAGTTTACTTTGTTATTGAAAGTTTATCTAAGCATGGAGACTTTTAAGTGGTAGATCCTTAAATAAATTGAAGAATTCTACAGGAAGGTCTGCTACCTATAAAATGGTCTGGTTTGAGCTCCTGAGGTTCCAGAGTGTTCTTACAACCCTTACAACATTGAATTATGTGTTATCGCTCTGAATTGCATAGTGAAAACGAAAGCTCTGACGGCCGACCGCATTGGACGAGGAAGGAAGGGCCAAGTGCCAATTTGTCCAAATCGAACGCCGATCCGTAGCGTTGTAGATTCCGACTCAGCCATTAGACACGTTGCAGAAACTGCAGTTATGGAAACGTAATTTCTGAAAAGGCATTTTCGCAATGCCTTCAAGATAAGGTGAGGACGCAATGGAGGTTTTGCATTCTATTATATCCTCAAAACAACCGAATTCGGCTACGGCAACAACTTCGATCACTTACTGGCGTCTCTCATGGGCCCTAACGTGACTTACATAGCCAGCCTTTTGTGTGAATAACCACGTACACTGCGGACACGTTAGAGCACCATTGACACAATTGTAGCTAATTGCCGCTGGCGGTCGGGCTTTCAGCTCATCACGTTTGGCATCCAACTCGTAACGCTGACGTGCTTTAAATCTAAAGGCTATTTTTAACGAAGTCTTCTAACATTACTGTACTTACTTCTAATGCTCATATCTGGACATCACAACCACTTTTTATCAAGTGGAGTGAGCTCACTTTGATGAGCAATATTAAAAATAAACTTACTGTTACTTAGGAGCTTATTAACTTCTCAATTGAAAGAACTTCTCTTTGCCCTGCTCTTTGTAACGCAAAGTCACAACGAAAGTAATACTTTCAAATTTGCCACAGCGTTGTTGTACGCTGGTTTAATCTAACTTTGTATCGTTTATAACGGAATTACTAAACTTGCTGTTCCTAACTTTGCAAGGTTTACACTTAAAAGGAGTTTATCAACTCCTATGAATGGGTATTTTGTCACGTGTGTGGATGTTTATTAAAGTAATACAAGCGACTAAACCTTGTAGTGACACGTGCGCTGCTACGGAAAGGGTTTGGATTTCAATAACTTTGAGTTATCGTTGGGCCAAAGCTACGTGAAGAAACCAGCATACCGGCAGGGGATGGGTATTTTATAAAAAATATAAACGTCGTAATAGAAGGCAAACATGTGTAGGACATCTTACAGAGCCAATCAAAAGTCGAAGGTCAATCCTTTTTCTTAAGTAGTTATTATTATTATTTTAAAACTTTTGTTTTTCTCCATTGTGATTATCGCAGGAATGGGTTTTGTTAACCCTCTTACGCGGACCTTAGTCAAGCGCAATAGGGTGCATTGCTGCTGATGTTGATCCAGAAGATAGAAATTTTCTGGTGATACGGCACGTGTTTAATATCGTGGCTTTCTAAAGGGTGTAGATTATTGTAGATGGGATTCCAAGTGCTTCAATGCTTTTATTAAGACTGCCAGGTACTATACCTGTGGATGACATCACTATAGGGATAATAAAAACATTTTGGGCGTGCCATTGAGTTTTAAGTTCAATAGCGAGAGCGGTAGTTGGATATTTTATCTGACACTGTTGATTGCAATTTAACATTACTTTTCTTATTCTTATTTAATTTAAGTTAATATATTAATAATAATATGTTTTAACATACACACACACACACACATACATCCTCACAAACTTTGGCATTTATAATATTTGTAGGATTAGTAAGAACTGTATTTGTATATAAATTCAAATATTTAATATTCATATTTATAATATTAAACATTATATTTAAATATCTTATTTAATAATATTAATATTAGATCAAATAGATCTACGTAGTAGCAAAGGTTTTTTTTTATACTACGTCGGTGCCAATCATCACGCGGGCCGCCTGATGGCGAAAGGAAAGGTTTTTTTCAGCAACCGATTTCTAGCGAACTAGACAACTCCACGAGTTCTTAGTATTCAACTTAGCCCCTTATAACATAACCTCAAAGTTTAACTGGAATGTCGCTCGAACTTCTGTGTGTAGTCAGACTCCTCAGATGTTAAATGAGAATTTTGAGAGCCAGAAATGCGGTAAAGAGCTTGGGAATCTTTCTGGAATAGTAGTAGACTATTGCCTTCTTTGGACTATTTTTTAAATTGGTATTCCAACTAATAATAATCGGCGAGCAAAAATAAGTAGGCACTTGCATAAGAGATCGTTTCAACGTAATTAACTATCGTTAAAGTAACAATTAATATTCAAGTGAATTTAACCATGCGATATGTGATGTAAGAATCTTTTCACTGGTTATTTATGTCAAGAAGCTATAGTCTTGTTTAAGAAAAACCTTTAATATTATGAGTGCCTACTTAATTTTGTTTTCCAGTTTATATGTATAGGGACGACTGACTTTAAGTCGTGTTCATTTCTTTACCCTAATGTCTCATTATAGTTGAGACGTAGTCAAGTTCACTACGTCACGTAGTCAACATGAAGTCATCTGAAAATCGATTAACCCAAGTAGAACAATCAGAAAATTTCATCATGGACATCATCATGATGATGTCAGATTATGATTGATTTCATCTCTGTTATAAATAATAGATAAATCAGAACTTGTACTATGTGCGCCAGAGACTGATAAACATACCTAAATAACGCACAACAAACACAATATTCATCCTTGAATGTTTCTTCTGGGTGAGGATTGATTCGGCACTAAAAAAGAAAAAGCGAGCATTCGTAAATTTAAGGAGATCGTTTCATTTTATAAACAAGTGACAGGTAAACAACATAATAACGAAAAGAGGAAAAAACGTCGGACCGTAGTGTCCCGTTGTCCTGAAATAATAGGACCCCACTTACACTCACTTATCATTCGTCAAGTTCATACCCTAAACTGAACGTAGCGAGAAATTTCGTGATCTGAGTGTCGAGTGCGAGTTGCAGTGAGAGAAGTGAATGACTTCACCATCGCGTTTTGCGAGCACGTAAATGTCAAATAGTATGGAATCGAGTCAGCGCCATCTAGCGGCGAATTCGGACAACATTCAGGCTGCTAGATGGCGCTCACTCGATGCCATACAAATTCGCGTTTTGTTTCTCGCAAACGCGATGGTGAAGTTATTCACTCCTCTCACTGCAACTCGCACTCGGCACTATGATCTTTAATTTACAGCTAGTCAGCGGTTACCTGGCACTAACACATCTAAGCTGGATATGTTCTGACGTAATTGCTCACTCCCCTCAGTTTAGGGAATCAACTACTGGATATAAACGATTGTAAAAATACCCCTGGCGCCATTTTCTGTTGCCCAGCCCGACACTACAGGTGCTCTACTATTTTGAATCTTACCTACTTTACTTCTTAGACACGATTGGCCTAGTGCGCTGTAGCACGGTTTTCGCGTTGTGTCCCAGGTTCGTTTTCCGGTCAGGCCAATTTGGGAAACAATCTTTTCTAAATCAACCCCAGTCTAGTTGTGCTAGGAGACGCCTCTGGCTCAATTCCTTGTCTGGTACTTCATAACACAGGGATATTTGTCCTTACTTATACACAAACAAGTAGTGTGTTGTCAGAGGCATATTTGTTTATTTTTATTTAATTTGGGATGACTAAAGATAAGAAGGTCCCAAACACGTGACAATGGCCTTAACGTCGTCCATCGCAGCTTTCAGACAAGGACAAAATAAATAGCCTGAAGCTGTTTCGGACAGATTTATGTGACAATCGCGCGCGTTATTTCTCGTTCATTCTGGTTTTATCCGCCATTTTATTTCAACAGTTATGAAAAACTTTTTAATATCAAGTGAGTAAAGTAATTGACCTACTTATGTCCGGTCCTACCAACACACTCATATGGATCATTTAGTTTGCATCAGTCCCCTCATTTTCCATGATTAATTTTACTGAATAAAAATGTTCTAAGATCCAAATAATCCAACTTAACCTTGTCGTATCCTCTACAATATTTTTTATCATTATGGCTTAATAAAAAATATTTATTTAACACTTTTTTTTGTTTCAGATTTACCAGTACCTACTGATATAAAACAACGAAGGTGTGTACTTACATCATAAAAAATCTGGCTATCTTTCCTACATTGCGCATTATGAATTATACTTCATTCATTATAAGTATTATAACATTATAAATAAGAAGCAGGGGTGCTAAAATTTGCATTTGAAGTTTCCATGACGATGACATATTGTAATAACCTTGCAAGATTGAAAACCCCTTCCGCCACAACGTATGAAGGGATTAAGTAACATTTTCGATTTGGTAGAGTTATAGTGACAGTAAAAATGTGTTCGGGTAAAAACCCCTGCTTCTTTTACGTTTTTATATCGCCAATATAGTTTCATGCAACACAAAATAATTTATTTAAGCAAAAGCCGCATAAATTCTGAAGTTACTTTATTTTAAATGAGAACAATTAAGTGTGACAGATGCTATATTATTAGATTTTAATAAATTCGGCAAAAATCTTAAATGTATACGTATATGCAGCGGGACCCCATGTATTAATGGTTTAGGTCCTAAATAATCGAGTTGGTATATGTTTCTACCTATCGATTTATGCACTTTAAAATTTCTACTTTGCAAATTAATGAAAAAAAAATATATAGTTCTGGGCTGTACCAGCGGGGCCCTTTGTAGATATAAATAGTTTTTAAGAAATATGCGTTCGAAAATGTTGTCCTTCTAGCAGGGCCCTTTGCTATTTAGTGACTTACATGACCCCAGGTAGTTTTAAAAAACAGCGGGTTATTTATACTTCTGTGCGTTGCGCTGCTATAGTGGCCTATATGTGAGAGCGCTCATACATCTTTTTGATGTTCTACAAAACCAACCAATTAGCCCAGTAATATTTTAAAGCTTTAATAGGCTCATGGGTTGCCTCAAATGGGTCAAAATAAATGTTTTGCCTTGGGGACATTTCACTTTTGGAGAAAGAATAATTAATTAATTACATAAATTCCAAAAAGATTTAAGTCCAAAAGCAAACATTTAATGTTATAGACTTTAATGTCTTTGTAAGTTAAAAAAATAGTTCACAGTTCAACTTTTAATATTTTTTATGAGGAAGGTATCAATGGAAGTAATATCTGTAAAGTATTGAACCAGAGATATCGTTACCGTGGCGATAGATAGGCACAAGATAGAGAAAATCTATCTTAAATGTGACGTTGTCACATATTCTTATGGGATACGTATATATGTCGTAACGCACGTATTTTTCATTTAATATTATGGTGCGCGAAAGATCAAGAACATCTGGGATACACCCCGAAAAAAAAGGTAAATTTATAATATCTGTCCATGTAAAGACCTAAATGCCAACCTAAATGTTGAATGAAAAATATACTCTAGAGATTCCGTATTTTTCTTTTTTGTTAACTTTGTAATGTTATTCCCTCCACGGATCAAAACATTTAAAAGCCCGGCATGTTCCGCTCCTTCCAGACTACTTTCAGTTAAGCCTGCCACTAACCGTTTTTAATTAAACGGTAGAATAGAGATCTAGTGCGTGTAAACTACTCAGTAAACAACCGACTGAAGCAATTTACTTTTTCAATCCACCTTGTGTATGTACCTGGTATAGGGATTAGAACAGACACTCGTGACTAACACGACTCTGTTTCTGGACCATTTATTTATCTTTATCTATTAGGTGGGTCCACAAACGGAGAATTTAAAAAAGAGTGATTCATTGCGTGTCGAATGTTCAATGCATTAAAACTTAGTTCAGTCTGCAATGCGAAAAAGATTTTGGAATCCGAAATGAGACAATTACTTTTGTGAGGGACTCAAACCTTTAGAATCTTTTTCTGAAAATTAATTCGCTACAGCAGAAGTCCGGAGCTCAAAGATTTCCGCGCCTTGGGAACCTCCTGCGACTTAAAAAACTCAGAGGTTTAAAATAGCCCTCAGTCCTTTAGCTTCATTGCATAAACTCAATAACGCGGTCGATTTTACAGCATTTTATGTAAATGTTGTATTGACTTTCATAGGAAATGAAACTTCTGAATCCTACATCCTACCCTAAAATTTTCCAAAAGGTCAGTGGCAGAGGGCCAGTATCTACAGAATCGAAGGGCCTTTGATAGACCTCCCGCCCATATGACCATGTGTGTAGGTGGACGTCCGAGTCCAAGATTCTGCGACTAAAATGACATAGATCCCTGCCTGTTTTCGGAATTTTAGGTGCTTTTATATCGTATAATATAGCTTTAAAGCGAGTTGTTTGGACTACTATACTCGTAGAGAATTTTAATGCAAATACAATACGTTACTTCGATGCATCATATATTAAATAGTACGCAAATTAAAAACAAATTAATAGAGATTATGGGAAATTGACATCTCTGACACTCTTCTCTGAGTGAATTCACAAGGATAGCCCTTTATATTTTATCGTATCAGAATATAGTATGTTAAATTGTCTTCGTATGTCATTATTTTAAAAAAATGTTTTATTGCTGTTAATGCTGTTCTATTGTATTAGGTACAAAACCTGTAATGATAGAATAAGTTTTTGATGAATAAATGATAATAATAATAATCTTAATCCCAGCTATATGGCAGGAGCTCCCTGTTATACGACCAGCAACCTCCCATACATTTTGTCCTTTCATTTAATACGAATACAAAAATTCTACGTGCAAAGTGTACAAATGTAAGCATTATCGGAACTAGTGAAGCTTAAGGCTTAGGTACATTTCCTTTTAGTAGCTCGAGCTAAAATATCTTTACTAGCCATCAAAAATTCTACGTGCAAAGTGTACAAATGTAAGCATTATCGGAACTAGTGAAGCTTAAGGCTTAGGTACATTTCCTTTTAGTAGCTCGAGCTAAAATATCTTTACGAGCCATATTTTAATATATTACAGAATATAAACTGCTTAAATACTCCTCAATTTTTAAGTCTTTGACTGCTGCCAAACCAGACACAATAGAAAATCAATTCCTTGCCGGTCACTGGCACGGCGTTCATCGTGTTCAAAACTTCAATGTTTATACAGACAGGGCTTCCTCTGCCCATAATTGAGCTGCCACCTAAATGCATTAATGCAAATACTTCCACATTACTTAAAACCAAAGCTAGAATAGTGCTTTGCTGGAGTTGTATACTTGGTGGTGAGGAAGGCAGCCGGAGTACATAGAGCCGCTGTTATTTGGTCAGCTGAGCGGACCTTATTTCTCGTTGCTTAATACCCATCGCTTAACAGCAGTGTCACAATTATGCATTCGGCGCGGTTTTTCTAACCGATAGTCCACTAAGAACAAACCCGCCATTATGAAAACGCACACAGACACAGGAAGTTTACAGGCGATATCGGTGAACATCAGTGTCGAGGCCAGTCGCATTGTCTGGCCGATTCTATCAAGAATAATTAACCTATCTACTTCATTTTAAAAAATCAGAGCGAATATAGTAGTGACCCTGGGCGGTCACGCAAGTTTAGGTAAAGGCGCGAGCGGTCCTTCTGTAAACTCTTTATTTTGTTTACAGGGTTGGCTACGCACGAAAATAAATGCACTCCTCATTAAGCATGCTTGTTTGCCACCGTGTTGTTTGAGAAAAAAAAATGTGTTCCTACAATGCATTTTTTGTAAAGGCATGACTGATAAACACACAAAATCGCTTTACTGCGCATAAACTAAGGCTATCACACGCATAATTCTTCGACACTCTACGTAATGGCCCATCCAATCTAATAGAGTCTAATTCAATTGCCATAGTGTGGGCGAGACCTGTACCTACATCCAAGTGTCCCATATATTTGATCCTTAGCCTAATCGTCCATAAAAGTATCTAGTAATATAAAGCTTTAAAAAACATCACATATTTTTATATCGTTTATTTCGGATTAAGCGTAGAATGAAAACAAGCAAAATGGTTACACGGTCTTTTTTATATACATACTACGTTGGTGACAATCAAGCACGCGGACTATCTGATGAAAATAAAGTATACTCATAGTAATAAACGTACTACACTCTATATTATTCTGTATTTTATTTTTTCACAGCCTTATTCATTTACTATTGCCTCTACCTTATAATCCTGTAATATTATTCCGTTTAACAGAATTGAACTATCAAAGTGCAAAAAGTATTCTGAAAATGATATGGCATATCATTTTCCTACACTTAGAAATAATCACTCTGCATAAATTGTCGATAGTTAGTCGCTTTCTAGTCTGTGGGACCACTGCCTTATCGAGCAGGCGGCCAATATCATCGGATGACATGCCGCAACCCTAATTTAAATGTCGGCCGCATACCATCTAGATATAACCTTGTTGGTTATTATGCCTAAACATCTGAGGAATTCGCGGGTGAAATTAATATTCAAACGTCAGTTTATGGGTAATAATCAAGGATATGCTGGAACTTTACCATATTTGCACAAAATAAAGATCTCACAGACGCACCGCTCTTAAGTATAATTACCTATACTCGCCTGACCACCTAGGGTTACTACTATATTCGCTCTGTTTTTTTTTTAACCTACCTACTTCATTTAAAATAATCAGAGTGACAGAACCCGCGAAAAACCAAATTCATCATGTGAAAAATTGCAACAAGTTCGACAAAAACAAAAACACTCGCAACAGTGCTACTAGTCGCGTGACCGATCCTCACCGGTATCGCTTGTAAACTCACTGCGTCTGTGTGCGTGATCAAAATGGCGGTTTGTTCTAAGCGGACTATCTGTCCGGGGTGCCGCACCACGTGCGTTATTTGTGTTATTTGCCAGTAATCAACTAAAGATGATGTAATCAGCTTGTTTATTGTTTGTTATCATCAAAAATTCCGCAATAGGCGGCTAACCGCAGACCGCAACCACAAACTGCTAGTGACAGTATTGGCACATGACATAACAGAAGCAAAGGCTCAACGACCGTACTTTGACAGAATCCGTCACAGCCACCAGTGGCTGTGACGGATTCTTCATGCCAGCATGAAGCTTAATTTACCTCTGTTCCATTGATATGTTCATCTGGTATTCGATTTGAAGTCGGTAGGTACACAGCTTAACAGGTTCGCTGCGTTTTAACAATCGAATTCCTATTGTCTTCTTTTATTTGGCAGTGCATAGGGTTAATAGGATTACGAATTGAGCACGTATATTAATAAAACATAAGATACACAACAAACCAGAAAACATTACTTTCTTTAATGACATTAGACAACTTAGCATAATGATGTCTTGTATATTAATTTATTAATATTAAATTCTTTATTTTAAATCCCCCAGTTGTCGTTTAACAAACTAAAATAGAAATCATTTCCATACCGTCTTTAACTTTCAGAAATAAGCAAAGTAATAAAAAATGTACTGTATCTGTTTTTTTTTTTTTTCGCCAGACAACATACCTCTTGTAACGGTCTCGAAGTAGGGATTATTAAATCCCTGTGTTACGAGGTACCACACAAGGAAATAAGCTAGGGGCTTCTCCAGCACACCCAGACCCGAGTTAATTCAGAAAAGATCGTTTCCTGAATTGACCCGACCGGGAATCGAACCCGGGACACTACGGAAATCGAGGCGAGAAACCGTGCTACAGCACACTACGCCAATCGTGCCGTCCTCTGTGAAAATGTTTACTAAAAACGTTATTAAATTACACATTTTAATAAGACGTAGCAGGAAATGTAGGCCAATGTAATTCATGAGAAAATTATACTTATTATATTATGACGATAAAAGGCAAATTACAGAGAGTATTCACACATAAAATCTTGGGAAGTAATTAGAAAATTATGCCCAATGAAGATAACCTAATTTTTACGTTTTAAAACATCTGTACAATTGTACATGTGCACAATATAACCTAACAAAACAGCTACCTACTTCACGATCTACTTTTTTACATAAACTTCCACATAAAACAACATTGTAAGGTGGTATCGTAAGCCAAGATATTACATTATGTTATCATAACGTTGTAAAATAAACTCTTTCTTCGCAAAAACGGAACAATAAAAGTGTACGCCTGTACTTTATTAAGTATGTACTCATATGTAGACGAGTATAACTGACGTAATTTTGTATTTTTACGATGCCTCATATCCTGAAACAGCTCCAATTACTTTTGTTTTGTCATAAGCACGAAAATAACGTAAAAAATGGTATTAAAAATGAAAGACAATGTGATGAACATGTACCTACAACGAGTACATCTACTAAAATAGAAGCTTATGAAATAATTGAACGTTAAAAAGATTTCTTTTTTGGAAGACCGAGTTCAATGGTTTGAGAAAATTGTAGTCAATTGTACTTTTCCTTTGTATTGGTTATTATTTGTTTAATGTCAACCATCAAAGAAAATCGAAACATGAACCAACATAATTATTGACTGACTTTAAATACAGTTAATAAACTTTGGACTTCTTAAAACTTTTATGCTCCTTGTATTACCTGGCTAATTTATAATGGGCTTTAATTAAAAGTCAAAGTTGATACTTGAAGTGTTTTGGGGATCAATTCTCGGGTCATCCTTAATATCTGTCAAAAACCTCTTTAAACAGAGATGTTCGGGTCTGGGTGTTTGTGCAGCCCATGTCATTAGTTCTCGAAATGATACAAAGGAAAACCTAACTTAGTGCTTAAGATTTATGTGAAGTGTTTTCAATTTATTTTGTCAAGGTTGCCTTTTAATTTTATAAGAAAATCATTCTGAACGAAACACTTTCAAATCACTACCTTTTAAAATGATGCACCATAGTACCATTCTGGTATAGTTGATTTGCCTGCTGTTAAAATGGTGGTTGACCTATTCAAATGGTTCTTTTAGAAACTATGTATAATTATGTCATCACCATGCCACACCCTATAAGCCAATATAACAAACAGCCCATTTCCAAATTATTGAACCTAAACTTTGAAATGGTGTTTCGCAATAGGCCTGTTTATGCCAACACTGAGCTGTTTCGTCACAATGAAATGAATTATTCATAAACGTACTCGAGACAAGTGCCAAT
The DNA here is from genome assembly GCA_947369235.1 of Udea olivalis. Classification (NCBI taxonomy): domain Eukaryota; kingdom Metazoa; phylum Arthropoda; class Insecta; order Lepidoptera; family Crambidae; genus Udea; species Udea olivalis. The sequence continues at coordinate 12,139,260 of OX376359.1, forward strand.
AACTAAAGTTAATTTACTCCCTTACAAACAAACTTCAAAATGACGCCAATTGAAGAAGTTTTTGCAAAAACAACTCGAGGAGTAGGCTGAGGTACTACGATAAGTAAAATAAACCGCGGGAAAGCATTTACAATTTAGTTGAACGAGATGAGCTTGGCTTCTGTTCTGTTTACTCTTTAAGGCAGTTGTCCCACCCACTATATATTGGCTATTTTCTCGCTCAAGAAACGTACAACAGATATACATTCCGTGTAAACAAAGGAGATGTATATATAAATAGTTGATCGCTGACTGTTGACACTGCCCCGCGAGGACTCGCTCCACTAATTCGTCGCTAAGCAACAAGAGCTATTAAAGAGAGTTCTCGCTTAGCGACACTTGCTTAGCGATCTAAGAACTCACGGAAGAGACCACGGCCGCCGCGAGCGAGTGGCGCGAGTAATTTCGCCCGTTTCACTCGCACCGAGTGTACGATTTATGGCCCAGCCACAAAACTATCGGAACTACACACTCGCTTTCCGCTGCTCGCCAACTCGTTTCTAATTCTAGCTGGACTCGCTTCTCGTTCATCGTCGGCGGTAGGACAACTGCCTAAGCCGCCGTAATTCTTATGTTTGGAGACAATTACACACACGTCATCACATTAGATGAACTTACACCTTGTACTACTGACGAGGTCAATAAAATTATAGATAACCTTGACTCAGATACTAGTATGGGACTGGATAGAATCTCCGCTAAAGCAATTAAATGCTTAAAGAATCTCATAGTAGAAAACTTAGTGCATTCGATAAATAAATGTTTTTCTGTGGGTATTTTTCCAAACTCTCTCAGGGTTGCCAAAGTCACTCCTATTTATAAGGCTGGGCCTAAGACTGATCCGAGCAATTACAGACCAGTCTCAGTGTTGCCACTGATATCAAAAATATTTGAGAGGCTATTGTATACTCGAATCGATGACTATCTAACTGATAAACAATTTCTAATCAACGAACAGTACGGCTTTCGATCAAAATCTAGTACACTTACAGCAGCCATAGACCTAATAACCAAAATTAAAACAAATATTGATAAAAAAAATATCGCATTGGGTATTTTTATATCAACCTGCGAAAGGCCTTTGATACCGTGAGTCACGATAAGCTGCTCTTAAAACTAAACGATATAGGTGTCAATGGTAAGGCTTTGAAGATGTTTCAATCGTATCTGCAAGACAGGCAGCAGGTTGTTAAGATCGATAGTTTCACAAGTTCTTCTCGGAGTATCTCATACGGTATACCTCAGGGCTCCATAGTCGGTCCGCTGTTGTTTTTGATTTACATTAATAATATAAATAAAATAGGTCTGTCAGGGTATTTGACAGTATATGCGGACGACACCTGTCTTTTTTATTTTGGTGAATCTATAAAAAATATCATAACTGAGGCTCAAAAAGATTTGGATATAATTAATGAATGGCTTAAATTTAATTTATTAACTGTTAACACGGCAAAAACAGTCTACATGCTTTTCTCAGCAAAGAATAAGATAATACCTGATTTCACACCTCTCAGCATAAATAATGAACCAATACGGCGTTCTAGTCAAGAGAAATACCTCGGGCTATGGGTTGATGATGGGCTTACATGGAGGTGTCATATTGAGCATGTTCGGGGGAAGCTGTTCTCAATACTGGGTGCACTGCGTAAGGTCTCATATTGCATTCCAAACAGAACCCGCACTACGATATATAACTCGCTCGTAAAATCACATCTCGAATACCTAATCGAAGTGTGGGGGTCTGCATCCAAAACACATCTTAACTGCTTACAAAGAATGCAAAATAAAATTATAAAGGTGTTGTACCACTACCATTACCTTACTCCTACGACCCAAGTATATAAAGACACTAAATTAATGAACCTCACGCAGCTTTACAAATACTATACTTGTATACTTATAAAAAATATTTCCACAAATTCTATTAAATCTAATATCCGAATAAACAAAAGAGAAAACACACACAATCTTAGAAATAAACACAAACTTGAGGTTGCGAATGCACGAACTAATTATGGAAAAAAGACCATCCTATCAGAGGGAGCGCAGCTGTACAATAGCCTACCAAATGATGTGAAAGAATGCGATACTGTGACCATGTTTAAAAGTAAGCTCAAAAACATGTTGACCCTATAAGTGTGTTTCATTGCAATTTTTATTTTATGATTTGTATTGCTATGTATTATTTTATTCCTAATTCATGTTTGTTTTAAATTTTAATCATTGTTAAGTCCCATATTATTATTAATTGATTTTGAATATTATTTAATTTTTAATAGGTAATTTAAGAAGCCCCAGCGGTTATCAAGTATTCATATTATAAACAATTTATCTGTATCTCATTTTAAATGAAACTGTTATGTTTTTTATGAGAAATAAAGTTCTTTAAACCTAATTTAAATGTGCGGCAAGTTGGCTAAGTATAACTACACGAGGGTTACCTATCTTAAGTTTGAATTTTTTATGACCTAATTTCATTAGACCGATTACTTTTCGACTATTTTCGTTTCGTCTTTTTTCACTTCGTCGAAGGCACGTTTGCCACTGTATTAGTTGACCGACTATCAATTCGTTTTTTTCTTTACTCCGACGTTTCACTTGGTCGAAAAACTTTTTACCAAAGTTATGCTTGGCCGCAATAACATTTGTTCGCAGTATTATGGTGCCGAACATTCATTACACCACTGTTTTATATGGCAAATTTTCATTTCACCAAACGCCTCGGCACACTATTCCCGATTAGAATAATTGCTGTTATTTTCAATCAAGCAGGCATGCAATCAAGCAGGCAAGCTTAGAAGCAGGCATGAAAGCAAGCATGCAAGCTTGCAAGCAGTTATGCAAGCAAGCATGCAAGCTTGCAAGCAGTTATGCAAGCAAGCATGCCAGCAGGCATGCAACCAAGCAAGCATGCAATCAGGCATGCAAGCACGCATGCATGAGGATTGCCTCTTCTCCGGCGCTGCGGGATGTGCAGCCCTCGCCCGCTGTAGTGAATCTCAGGCACCCGTCCGAGCTGAAGCGGCTGAGGCTGGTCGCCTTAGGCGACCAGCAAGCCGAAACTGCGCATGCAAGCTGCGCAAGAATGGCAAAATTCATTGGAAGGCCAGCATGTTAAGCCTCGTATCCACTATAGGAAACAATTGACGCGCAACACGTAACGCTTAACAAGATCGGCAACGTTGCAAAACAACAAGTGACGTTGCCAGTCGTCGGCAACATGTCGCTAGAGGAACTTAAGGCGCGAACTCACGCCAAAATCGTAAATTCCGTCGTGGTCAAAGGCCTACTCCGCCTAAACCGATTGGCAAAAAAATCAGAAAAAAATATATAATATTTTTAAACAAGTTATCTTCATTCTATACGTTTGAAATTGTCGTAGAATATAAATTTCTATACTAAAAAAAATCTTGAGTCTTTGTAAAACTTCAATTTGCTAAGGCGCCTAAACTATAAGTGTGATTCGTATAGTTCTTACAGAAAAATATAGGCCATCAAGTCTTCTTTAATCTCTACCCTGGGTTTTCAAAAATACTTCCTGTGCCCCAAGAAAATAACATTTTTAGTGTTTTGTTGCGAGCGTCCTCGCGCGCGGGTGTCTGCGGGGTCGACGGGCGGCAGTACCGCTCCGGTAGATCTAAGCTAAGGGGAACAAAAAATCGACGAACACATCCAACTTAAAAAGTTCCGCGTCGCTGTTTAACATGTTCAACAACGTTGAGCAACAATGTTGTGTAACAAGTCGCGCGTCAAATGTTGCTTTGGATACAAGGCTGTATGTATAAGATCTAACAACATTAACAAGGAGGTTCGGATGTGGCAGCTTAGCCCGGCAACACCTTCTCAATTTGTGTTATAAATAATAATGACCTTACATAGATTGATGAAATCACACAGATTACCTTTAGTGCTTATGAGGGTTTGCTTTTTGCGTTTGGGGTACATCGTAAACGTCGCATTTTTTAAGGTTATCGTGATTATTTAGCTGAATTCAAATTAAGTATAAATTATCTCTTTATTATTGAATGCAGCTTTTAATATCATATTTATACCTTTGAGTGTGTACAGTAAAATTTTGAAGTGTCTTATCAATTTAAAAAAAACGGTTTTTTATTTAATTTCGCAAATAATTGGCTACTACCTAATTTTTGACAAATTAATTTGTTTTTAAATAGTATTATGCACACAATAACAGAGCAAAAAATCAAGTTTTATTTCAAATCAATGAAATAATTACGAAAATCTTACAAAAGTGCAACGTTTTTGAACCACCACGCTCTTAACACATTGGTCGCCAAATGACCGGCAAACAATAGAAAATCTATTGTGTCTCGTTCCGCGGCGGCGAATGTGTTAAGTAAGATTTTCACCGAACTTTTCGCGAATATGATCTCTCTGGCACACCTAAAACATGAAAAGAAGAATTGACGTTAGGCCTCGGTCACATTATTCCAGTAGCAGCGCTGGAATACCACTGGAATAATGTGAACGGGGCATTAGGTGAAAACCATCAAGCATTTTTTTCACAATTGAAATTGCGAACATGAAAATTATTTCACCGTTCTTTTTACAGTAGCATTTCAGTCAAAGCGTGCATAAAATTGGTAATCATAAAAACCGCTTACTAGTAATTGGTGACTGTCTTTATTGACAATTTTCTTTCCAATTCAAGATATTACGGACTCTTTTATTCGAATCAATCAGCCAGGGATGTTAGTAGTGTTGCTATTCGATTATATCGATAGAATTTCAGGAAAATTAAAATAGCTAAACTATCGGCAGTGTCGATAAAGTATGAGCAAAGTCCGATCCGCGTTTGATTAGTGAGAGCGCTTTTCCCGAAATCCTTGAATCCTGCAGGGCTAAGGCTCGTATTCTAGAATCGTAGTCAAGCACTAATCTGTACTTGAGAAAAGATTGCAAAACGTCAGATCATACAAAAACGTCACTCAGATCTATGCTCAAGTACAGATTTTGTTTTAGAATACGGGCCTAAGACTCTATCTATTATAAGCCTTTTACTGGCGGCCAGATTATACGAATTGCACGAGATACAGTCGGAATTTTAAGGGATTTTGTCAACCACGTCTTATGATCACCAATCTACGTTTGAGGTTATAATCCAGAAGCTGAATTTCGGTGCAGACCTCAGGTACACCGGTGAAATAAAGTGTCAAACTGCTTATAGATCCCATGTGTGCTTAAAACTCAAAGAGATCAAAGGTAAAAAATGTTTTGTTTTTTTAATTTATCTCGAATCGGTAAGATAAGATTTCTTACATGGAAATCTTTCTTTTATATTCTTACATGGGCCATGTAAGAATTGTAGATCATTAGATTCTCTACAGAGTATTTATACTATCAATAGTGCTTTTGATAGTTAACTGAATTTAAATGTCAACTATGTAGGTAGTCAAATTGTCGATAGCTAGACAGCACTAGATGTAACAACGGCATAAAGTTTACTGCGAGCCGATTGAATGCGTCGAGTTCACTCTGTGCTCTGATCCATACTAATATTATAAATGCGAAAGTAACTCTGTCTGTTTGTGTCTTCTTATCACCTAAATCACCGAAACAATTAAATATATTGCACCTTATAGGACGTAGGCTACCTACCTGCCCATTACTACTTGAATTAAGTAGAGATGATAAAAGTTTGTATGAAATCAAATCCGCTGGAACGGTAGATCTCAAAATGTATGTTTTCAGATGCTTACTAAAAATTAAATGGATTTAACCCTTATGATGGTAAAAAAATAATGAAAGTTTGTACGGAAACTTGAAAATCGAACTCGAAAGGCAATCGTCGTGGTTAGAAAATTAACCCGTGACGGTGTATAAAAACTGGTACATGCGGGCGAAGTCAAAAGTTAAAACTAATAATCTAGCTATAGTGCAGTCATTGAAGCATTATTGCTCCGATTTTTTTTACTGTGAACCGAATTGCATACAATTTTGGAATTAGGTTCATCTTACCCTTAACTTCAAAAGTGAAAATGATTTGAACTCCGCAACCACCCTGGGGGTGGTTGCCACCCCTTCTCGGGGGTGAATTTTTTTTTTGCAAAATAACCTCGGATATCGATAGTAGGCCTAATTTTAAGCAAAAATTCATCCTTAAAGTTTTTCAAAAAATCCAATAATTTTCAAGTTATTGGCAATTGAAAATTCGCAATTTTTTCACGTTTTTCATCGGTTTTTTGCAAATATCTCCAAAAATATACGTTTTATCGAAAATTTTACGAAGAACAAAATTGTAGCAGGTAAAACAATGAACAATTTCGTTTTTTATAAAGTATTCTAAGTGCAATATTAAGCTAGATATTAAAGATCAAAGGCGTTTTTTATTTTGTCTGAAATTTAATCGATGTGGTCAATGCCATCTAGCGGCGAGCAGATGCATTTTATGCATTCTAATACAAAAGGGTTTTGTAGTGCTTGAAATAAGCTTTAAAATGAGCACTATTAAAAGTCTTTTGCACGTAAAATAAGTGAGCTGTATTGCAAATAAGGGTAGCATCTAATGTTTTTTCTTTTAAATCAATGGGTTTCATAAGTGCCATTTCCACCAAAATTAAAATTAATCGTATTCCGCCTAGAATTAACTTTATTATGAAGAGTTTGATAGATAGTATCAGTTTGGCTGCTTCAGGACAAATATTTTTCAAAAAAGTCGCTATTAAAAAAAAAATCAAATTTTAAAAAAATCCACTTTTTTTTCATAATATCTCAAAAATGACGACAGATACGTATAAAAGTGTACGGATTAAAAATTTAGGTATTTTTCTGACAAGCAATTTGGTTTTTTGTTTTTTCTGTCAAACAAATATATATATATATATATATAATATATCTCCGTCATATGATTGTTTAAAGAGCGCGTGGCAGCGCAATCACAGCCTCTCTTAAGCCCTTTAACCCTTCACCGTTTTAGAAAAAGGTTTTTTACCATATATTGCAATAAAGGATGTAGCTCTCTTAATTACCTTTACAATGGTTTTTTATAAATTGTGATAGCATGAAAATTGAAGGAGTTATGGTCCAAAAACTTATCATATTTTTTTCTACTTAGTAACTGAATTTTTTTTTTTCAAGGGGTTGAAAATGATTTTAATATGAGGTAATTATGTTAGAAAATACTTTACAATTTCACCACTTACTATTAGACATGTTTTCTAGCGATAAAATGGCTCAATGACAATATTTCCATTAAGGGGTTGTTTACACCCCTTAAAAATAATAGGCGGAGTTCAGATCATTTTCACTTTTGAAGTTAAGCGTAAGATGAGCCTAATTCCAAAATTTCATGCAAATCGGTTCACAGTTAAAAAATTCGGAGGTAAGACCGTATTTTTCGCTTCAATGACTGCACTACTAGCAATTTAAAGGGTTCAATACCTTTATTTTCTAAAAAGATTTGGTCGCGTCTCGAGTATTCGTTTATAAATAACGGAGTGCTCAATTTTATTGTCATTTCGTTTTACTTTTTAACCGACTTCAAAAAAGGAGGAGGTTCTCAATTCGACTGTATGTTTTTTTTTTTTTATGTTTGTTACCTCATAACTTTCGACTGGGTGAACCGATTTTGATCGTTCTTTTTTTATTTGAAAGCTGGTGCTTCCCGAATGGTCCCATTTTAATTTGGTTTAGTTCTGATATTGGCATCCATGAGAAAACCATATAAGTCTTAAATCTAGATAGACAAAATGCGCGACAAATGGACAAATAACTTAATATTACGTTTACCGATTTTGATAATTCTTTATTTATTTGAAAGCTGATGGTGCCCGTGTGGTCCCATTTTAATTTGGTCAAGTTCTGACAGTGGCATCCATAGGAAATCCATATGTCTTAAATCTAGATAAACCCTATGCGCGACAAATGGACGAATAACTCATTATCACGCCAACCGATTTGAATGCTTCTTTTTTTATTGAAAAAAGGATATACTTGATGATTAAACGATCTTACCTGTACGTGAAGTTCAATCATAATTACTCGAAGAGCTTCGTTCGAAGATATTAGCATATATACACATGTAGTTTCACATATAGGTTCGCCATTACGCACTAAATTCAAGAGGTTAAAATAAAAATCTAAGTCAGGTAGATTTAAAAAATAAATAATTCGTCAGACACCTGCCCTACCGGCAGAAACTCGTCATTTAGTTTGGAGAGATGCTGAGCTGTTTGATATTTCACAACTAAGGGCACCAGGTAGCCTGGTGGGAGGGAGGGGTGCTAATATCTTCGAACGAAGCTCTTCGAGTAATTATGATTGAACTTCACGTACAGGTAAGTTCGTTTAATCATCAATTACTCTCAAGCTTCGTTCTCGATATTAGCATATTAACACATGTTGATGTTGAGAGAGCAAATGTGAAATATTGATATCAAATAACAACACGTAACAAGTAACGAAATCAGACATGTTTATTGATATAGAAATCAAAATAAAGGAAATAATTAAGTGGCATATAATTTTTAACATAAACAAATTCTTAACACATGTTAAAATGTGAATAATATAACAAAACTGGACTTTTCCTGCGGTATTTATAAATAATATTAGGAACTTAATACATTTCGAGCAAAATGACTATCGGCTGACATATCATTTGAAACATACCTATTGTAATATTTAGCAAAAGTAGTAGAAGTGGCCGACCAACCTGCGGTCCTACGGATAACGTCTAAACTAACTCCAGACTTGTAAGCCTTGGAGGTAGCTGCGTGTCTGGTGCTGTGCGCAGTAAACAGGGATGTGTCTATGCCACTGCTTTCTAACGCAATCTTTACCCATCTACTCAACGTTTGAGAACTTACTTCTCGGTGTGGTTTTCTAAAGGAAATGAATAATAATTGGTTACTCTGACGTAGGTTCTTGGTCTTATCAAGATATGTACGTAGAGTATTTGCGGGACATATTTGCGGCCTCTGTGAGAAAAAAGGTAGAGAAAGTATCGGTTGAAGAGCACCCACACGAGATGTTTTAATCAGATCGGGAATTTGAATTTGAAGACCTGATTCAGAACTGAGTATATTATTTATATTTATTTTCGAAATAGTTTGCACCCTGTGTGCTGTTACTAAGGTTAACAAAGTTACTAATTTTTTACTCAGGTGTTCGAGATTTAAATTTTCATTTGGATACCACTCGTTTAAGAAGTTAAGTACTTGATTAGTGTCCCATGTTAGATTATATTTAGGTAAAGTAGGTCGCAAACGAAAGATTCCCTTAAAAAATCTTTATATTACATCATTGTTTACTACTTCTTGACCCAGTAACAATGACAGGGCTGATCGGCAACTATTTAGTGTTCCGTACCGAGCGCCGGAGTCAAAGAGGTGCGTTAAAAAACAGAGCACATCAGATGTTGACGTCCCGTAAGTATCAATTGTATTTTCCCGACAGTAAATAAACCATTTTTTAAAACATGTGTTGTATTGTTTTACTGTGTTATTAGAGAGCGACGCTAACATTATTGGTATGGCTGACTGCGGAATTCCTCTTCGCAGTAGCGCTGTCCGGACAACATCCCGGCAATCAGTGTAATCTGCTGGTGTATTTTGCGTTTGCTACAATAAGAAATGATTAAATCAGTATGGGAACGTAAGATTAAAGGTTTTTCTATAAGAAGAGATTTAAATAGCGGAAACCAGGGCTGGGTGGGCCATTGTGGCACTACGACAATTCCGGACGCTTTATCATTGATAATTTTCCGTAAAGCTTTTAAAATAACTGATATAGGCGGAAACGCGTAAAAGAAAAAATTGGTCCACGGAAGAGTAAATGCATTAATTGCGTGGGCATCGGGGTCCCTACGCCAAGAAACATATGTTTCGCATTTACGATTCGTTCTACTCGCAAAAAGATCTACAGAAGGGTTACCAAAATAATCCACGATCTTATCAAAAGCAGCCTGAGAAATTTCCCACTCAATGTCTGGGTGGGATCTTCTAGATTCTGCGTCGGCAATGACGTTATCAGAGGAACGAATATATTCGGCACGTACAATAATTTTACGCGCTTCGCACCACTGCCATAATTGCTTAGTTATATCTGTTAAGTGTGGAAATTGTACCCCACCCATCCTATTCACGTAAGATATCGCAGTAGTATTGTCAATTCTCAAGAGAATCTGACAGTTACTAAAGTTGTTACCGAAAACTTTGAGACCTAGGAATGCTGCCTTAATTTCTAAGTAATTTATATGCATAGAGCACTCAGATGAATCCTAAGGTCCGCTCGCAGTTTCATCGCCGCAGGCGGCACCCCATCCCGTTGTTGAGGCATCCGTAAAAATCTCTAAGGAATATTCATCACCTTTGATAATACATCTTGAACTATCGATTGTATTTAACCACCAGTTGAAAATAGGGGACAATGTGTCAGGCAGGGACATTTGTTTATCATAATCATCGTCTTCTATGAGATTTAAAAATTTACACCGTTCGAAATCTTTAGTATATAGCCAGCCGTATTCAACGGCCTGGCATGCAGAAGTAAGCAGCCCTAAAAATCGTGCGAAATCTCTGATTTTACACCGACTAAGATTTTTAAATTTTTAAATTTCTTTTTTAATTTTTTGTTTTTTAATGTCAGGTAAAATAACTTGAAATGCTTTTGAATCAATTATGTTACCTAAAAATTGGCATGTATTGTTAGGTACAAACGAACTTTTCTCTATGTTTATGATAAATCCCAAAGCCTCCAGTAAAGTCCTTGTGTGTCTCAAGTCACGTAAACAGCCACCGTAAGACGAATTGATTAATAAAATATCGTCCAAGTAAAAGGTAGATAAATATCCCATGGATCTTAGCAGCTTTGCGGCGGGCTTGAGAATTTTTGTAAATACATAAGGTGCTGTACTTAAACCAAACGGTAAGACGTTAAATTCATATAGTTTTTGTTACATTGAAAACGTAAGTATTTTCTTGAATTTGATTAATATTTACCAAAAAATAGGCGTCTTTAAGGTATATTTTACACATAAAAGCATCTTTTGAAATTAGTTTTAAAGCCGTTCTCATATCTTCAAGCTTGAAGTGCTGAGTGTTAATAAATTTGTTAAGCTGCTTCAAATTTAATATAAGTCGTTGTTTACCGTTTGGTTTAGGGACGAGAAATATGCTGGAGATGTATTGGCCATCGCATGGCTGGCAAAGGGAGATAGCTCCAATAGACAAAAGATTATCAATCGATTCTTGAAAGGCCACATGCTCATGCTTTGAACGTTTGGGTTCAATGGGAGTATTCGTTTGAATTATTTGACATGAAAACTTAATTTCATAGCCCCTTATCCAAGAAATTATAACTGGGTTATTCGTGATCATAGACCATTGTGCATAAAAATAAGAAAGGCGGCCTGCCGGCTTTACCGAATTTAGCGCCTGTAGCGTGTCTGCGGCTGACGCGGTGACGGCCTGTAGGCGCTGCGCTGCGCCGGCGTCGTCGTCGTCTTTCTCGGAGTCGGAGCTGGGTGCGCCCCGCGCCCGCCTCTCGCACCCCCCGACTGCAGCGGCTTGCGAAACGCGGGGGGAGCTCTGAAGTTTAAAGGCCTGCTATTGGTTCTCACAGGCCTCTGGATAGTAGGTCTTAATGACTGAGCCGCCCTTATATCGGCTCCGGACTTGCTTATTGTTTTTGCAGATCTTAAAGTATCTGTCAGGGTGCTGCCGAAGAGCATTTCATCAATTTTAGTCTTGTCCAACTGGTCTCGGAGTTCTTTCTTGACAGCTGAAAGAATAAAGGATCGACGCGAGACCGAATCCGTGTACTGTATATCACCTAAGATACGAGCTGTATCCATCAATAGTTTTAGAAGTGTCGGGTCTTTATCATTTGACGAAAGATGCAATGTGATCGCAGCACTAAGCGACGATAAGGCACACGATGTCATTTCCTGCTTGCTTTCTATGGCTTTGTCACGCTTGGCTTGGGTTTCTATGAGGGCCGCTCTAATCTCAGGATTGAGGGTAGGTGCTTTTATGAGCTTACAATTTGCTGGAATTAAATATTTATCCTTTAACTCCTTGCGATTTTCTTCCACGAGGCCACAAGTTGAGACATGATTCAGCCTTACCGCAAGATCTTTCTGAATATCATCGCTGTATTCTCTAATACAAGCCGGATCCTTACCGAGAATCGCCATCAATTCTGGATCTAACTCGGGAACTTGTGCAATTGAATCACTTTCAGTCGGTTGATGCGGAGGCGCGGTAACCGACAGGGGGCCTGAAGCTGACTGAGGTGCGATTACTGGCCGAGATGCGGTAACCGGCAGTGCCGCGGTGAGCGCCATAGCACCAGTGGTAGTGGCCTCGGTGTTACGAGTATCAGCGCTTACCCGCTGCGGGGAGGTCACGGAGACGTGGGACTCGACTTCGCTATCTGCGGCGGGCTCCGGGACATCGGTGTGAGGGGCGTCGCTCCAGGAAGAACATCCGGGGAGATTGTTATCTTGTTCATTGCCAAAAGTAGTTTCGTCGCCGATGGCGACATAGTCATCCTCTGCAAGTAAATATTTTTCTTGCAATTAAGTAGGTAGCAATGGGTAGTGAGACTCCAGTTGAGAATCACGCAAACCCTACCTTTTGGCAATAATTAAATAGGTAGTGAGACTCCAGTCGAGAAACACGCAAACCCTATTATTTGGCACTAATTTTACGGGTAGTGAGACTCCGGTTGAGAAACACGCAAACCCTATAATTTGGCACCAATCAAACAAGTAAAAACGTGCTTGTAAGTATAATAAAATACACAGATTTCAGGTATTCACTTCTCTAATGTAATAAGCCTATAAAATATTAAAGACAAAAGGTAAAAGTAAAATGCAATAGCAACTTACCCAATTGGTAACGAGGTGAAAAATTATCGCCAATCGGAGACGATGAATCACTACGACGACGGCTACGATTAAGACGTCGTTTTAACTTTTTCAATTTTTTACGTAAATAACTAAATTCTTCATTATCGTTCCTTTCACGTTTTCTTTTCGGCATTTTGAAACGATTAAAATGGTATTATCTAACAAAACTCACGTCAAACACCACAATAATATACAGACGTATGCGAAACAGCGAAGCACTAAACTGTGAATGACGAGTTTCTGCCGGTAGGGCGGGTGTCTGACGAATTATTTATTTTTTAAATCTACCTGACTTAGATTTTTATTTTAACCTCTTAAATTTAGTGCGTAATGGCAAACCTATATGTGAAACTACATGTGTATATATGCTAATATCGAGAACGAAGCTTGAGAGTAATTCAAGGGTAGTTTGATGAGTGTTAGGTTCTGATTATGGGATCAATGACAAAGTAACGGAACTCTTGAATTCTTAGGAGCAATTGAACAATACTTTTTCGATGTATAAAATAAATAAGAACTATTCACTGAAAATCAAGAAATAAAAAAAAAATTAACAAAAAAAAACAACTTCAAAAAAAACTATTCCAAAACAAAGCACTAAAAAGTAAAGAAATAATTGCGTATTCTTCTAAAACTTATACGATAATATAATGTAGGTACAGTTATTGTTATTGTTGGAGTCGGTGTCAGCCAATGTAGGTTTGTAACTACCTACATACATACGTAAACGTGATATGTAAGAAATAGGTATATTGCTAGGTATATTGTAGTGTTTCCTTGGCTGACACCGACTCCAACAATAACAATAACTGTACCTACATTATATTATCGTATAAGTTTTAGAAGAATACGCAATTATTTCTTTACTTTTTAGTGCTTTGTTTTGGAATAGTTTTAGCGAAAAAGGTTCTTTGGTTCATTTTTTGAAGCAGTGGCGGTTTGTACTTCACAAATGCTTCACTCAAAGCAAAAATGCAGCAAATTTAAAAACGACGAATGCTCTGATACAGGTAAATGCTCACATCTATCAGCACCTTACAGCACCAATGGGATGGCTCGCGCGTTACCGACTCTGTAAGGCTGGGTTGTTTTGATGTTGGCAAGACTATAGTTCGCTAAGTTGAGGCCAGGTTCACTACAACGCCTCCCGATGAGCACTGGCTAAACAAGCAATTTTGTTTAGTTTATTTGTTCTAAGGTTTTCTAATGGCAACTCGAACGGAAAATCGAACACTTGACGCTTCTACAGCTGCACACTGTCCAATCAGTTGCTTTCCTACGATTTATACGAGGGCTGCTCTCAGAAAAGCGGCGGATTAGCCAAACATCGAGCTGCATGGCGAAGCATCGCGAAAGTAGTGGTGGCTAAATCGACCAATATGCTATGACCAAGACCACTATGTTAAAAAAGAAAGGATCAAAGGTGCTGATAGATTAGAGCATTCACTTGTATCAGAACATCTCAATATATTCGTCGTTATTTAATTTACTCGAACCACAATGCGAACAAGCAGCTCAATGTTTTGTTCCAACTTGATTTCAAAAACCAAGCAAAAACGTTCTAATTACCTAATGTTTTTAGAAAACTGACCATTTGCCTTGCCCCACATTACAATTTAATGCTCTAGCAAAAGCTCTATTCTATACCCGCCTTAAGAAGACTTATCAGATAAACATTTGTTTATCTACACTATTATTATAAAGAGGAAAACATTTTTGTTTGTTTGTAATGAAAAGGCTCCGAAACTACAGAACCGATTTTAAAAATGATTTTACCAATATGAAGCTACATTATCAGCGAGTGACTCATACAATTTTTTTTTATTTAATTCAGGCTATATTTTGACAGTAGTAACAGACTTCACGGGAGAAGTCGCTGACGGACAGTTAGTATAAAACCTTTGAAAAGAAAGATAATAAAAAAAACATTCTTCTTCTTTTCAGCCTATAGCAGTCCACTGCTGGACATAAGCCCCAGGACGTGCCACAAAGCCAAAAAAACATATTTCTCTGAAATATTATCTGCAACACCTACTCAAGTAGGCCATGATATATTTGTAAAATATTACATGTAAAATGTCCCGGCTTAAGAAATTTTAGGTATAACTTAATGCGCTGGTCCATTTCGGAGAAAATAATATATTAATTAAATTGGAAGCTAACAACATCTAAGACGATAGCACAATAATAATACGAATGATCCCCTTAGAAATTCAGCTCGTTTGTCTCGAGGGACACTTTTGTCTTACAAATAGTAATCATTTCTTTGATGTCCTCCGACCATGATAAAATCACTTACAGAAAATTGATTTTTACTAGATCTTGGGCTTCAGTTATCGACGTTTATATTTCATCAGAATTCCATTACACTATCCGATATTTATAAATATATGTGCTTTTTATTTTATGTCACAGCACAGTACCATTTTTTCATCAGCCGATTTTTACAAAATCTTTTATAGACTACACGTTGCCCGGGAGAGCACCGTGCGAGTCCCGGACTCTCCTGCTAACTTACGCAGGCATACCGAGTAAAAACCAATACGCCTCCCCGACAGGCAGAGCCATGTTTTTGTTTATGTATAAGTAAAGTCACGCCGAACTGCTACCCGCTGGTTCCACTAAGGCGGTGCGCGGTGGCGCAACTCCCCTGCCGGTGATATAAAGGTCTGCCGAAGCGGCCCCCTCTCCGCGAGACACCTTTCGCCATCCCACGTCACCGAAGTAGCCACAATACCGCTAAAAATAAGAAAGGATGTAATTCTTTTAAGACGGAGAAACGAGATTACCGGAAATTCACCGCTAAGGGCTTTAAATGAGATTTCCGTTAATTAAGTTGCAGTAAACAGCTATTACAAAGGAGACTTGCTCAAGATATTCAGTAATAATTATAAAACCGAGCGATATTGCAAAAAAACTTAAGGAAAGCGGAAAAAAGAAAATCAAAGGTATGAATCTGAATTGTCGTCCACTTCAAAGCTTCCTGGTCGTTTGTGAAGCGGAGTTTCGAACTTTGCAATCTAAGTAATATCGATTTATACTTCAAAAACTTTGAACGATGCTCCTGATTTCTTGTTTCATTTGACTTTACGGACTGATCTTTGTTTTTTATTAAAATAAAAGTAGACACCCCCTTATTGTCTTAATGATCTAACACTTTAAGGACTGTTCCGTTACTTACACAAGTATTAGTGAGTGTTATTTTGAAGTAGTAAGTAGTTAGAATTAAAAATTATCGTTGTGCTCAAAAGCGCAAAAAACTTCGCTTCTAATTCTTCGTGATTCGGATTCACACCCCGTGATTCGAAAAGGTTTGTTTACCTTATTTTTGCGATGCTATGCGCACAGAGATAAGGACATTCAGACGTAAAATTAAATTGATATTAAGTTTTGTATAAAAGTAAAATGTTTTTAACTATCAAAAGTCGTATAAAAAATGTTGTTGTGTATGATGGTAGTTAGCTAGTCTTACGAGGTGGTTGATGTTTTTTCAATAACCCTGTATAGATACCGTATGTGGTCACCTTTCTGCGTTGGCGCCTGGATATCAAGTCAGTCTTTTGACTTACTTCAGAAAAGTGCGATCAGGATTGGCAATCTGGAAAGCGGTTTGGAACCATTGAATAAATAAAAATAAATGAATATATATATATATATAACGCATCACTTGTCATGGTCTCGAAGTAGGGATTAATATCCCTGTATTACGAGGTACCGGACAAGGAATTGCCAAAAGCCAGTGGCGTCTCCTAGGATACCCAGACCCTAGTCAATTCAGAAAATATCGTTTCCTGAATTGACCCGACCCGGGACACTATGGAAATCAAGGCAAAAAACCGTGCTACAACGCACAACGCCAATCGTGTTGTCAACCACCAGATAACATCGCCTCCCTTAGTATCGACTTTGGCTCATACGAACCGTTCGACCTGATACCCACTCCTTTCTATCAACGCACCGCTCACCATCGCCAGGGAGAAAAAGTTTTTCTTCAAGGGGGTTTGAAATTTTTCTACAGGATAGTAGATTATTAGTGATTGATTCGTGCGATTGAATAGATGCGCTTCTGACGAAGCAGGATACTAATCACTCGCAATAATCCATCGCTGTCTACACGTGTTTTCTCATAATCAATAAGCACATGCACTAATCACCTGCACTCGCACTAATCAAAGTGAATGCGGGCCTTTACGATCAGGCGGCCCTTGAGTTTGTTTGCCACCGACGTACGAGTATTATAAAAAAAAGAAGAGTGTTTAGAATGATTAAGTTTCATTTTTACTTCCAGATATTTTTAAACGTTATCAGGTTTTTCATAAAAACATCATACTATAAAGTCACAACGCTGCACCCAACAAGTTGCTCTAGATTTTATAATAAGTACTTAACTGCGGTTTGAAAAATTGATAGTCAATTTTCATTTCAAGCAAAAAGCAATTTACTGTTAACGAAAACTTTCAATCGACTATAAATCAGTAGCAAATTAACCGAAAGCCTTTGAAACCAATTTGTTGGATGACCACACTTTTAGTTTTTGGTGTAAATCGTTCTTTGCGGACAGAAACGGAGCTATTGTTTTATTACTTATGACCTCACTACTTGTCAGTTCTATTAACAAAGAATTTGATGCAAATAAACGAATTGAATTGAATTGATAAACGATACGGAGTACGAGCAAAATGATTTCTGTTATTGTGCAGTAGGTAAATCACGTGGAGAACAGCTGTTGGGGCAGAAAAGTTCTAGAATGGAATATGGGTTCAACTGAAGTCTTTTGCCTGCAAAATTATGTTGAAGGGGACTTTCTTAGGCAATATTGAAATGAAAATCATCTACTAGGATGAAGACGTCATTGGATTACATTAAAAATATTTTAAAATTCAGTACTGCGGTCGAAAACCATAAGTTTTCTCAGCACAAATCAAAGTATCCTTATCCTTACTTTTAAAGGTATTGGATCAATACAATGCAAGTAACTTTAATAACCACTACGTTTACGGGTAAATCGAAGAAGGCCCCCGGGTTCGGGTTATTAGGTCTGACCGCACTATTAGGGACCAAATTGCTGACCCCCAGTTCCCAACAACACGGAAGCAATGACCCGTTGAGTTACTACTTCACTGGGAACATCAGCATCTAATGTAAATAACAGATGCGATATTGAGCATTACATGACATTTTCACCGCGTGAGTGTGAGAGCGTCGTGGCCTAGTGGTTTAGCACTCCAACTCGGATCGCGGATCGTGTGGTCCCGAGTTCTAATCTGGTCTGAACCAAAATCTTTGTGTTCATTGTTGATTTCCGACTAACTCTCCGGTGATGGTAAACATCGATAAAAAACCAAATTAACCCGGATAGCGGCGGAAGGCTCACCACCTTCCACATTGGGTTCCACTGGTGAAAAGTGGGCTTCTGAGTGTTCCGTTCACCATGAAGAGTCACTTGCCTCTGATTGACTGTGATGATATGTATGTTTGTCATTATCATTCGCAGGCATAAGTCGTTATTACTTTCATTCGGTTCTTTTCTCTCACCAACGTAATGCTCGAATCTGTAACAAAACAGTTTGCGAACTGTAATGCTCGGTTTCCTCCCTCACTGATGTAATGCTAGACTCTGTAACGATGCATTACAGGCGAATATTCCAAGTGAGGGGGCACCTCAATACTCGTATACAATTGAAAATGCGAAGTCGAGTATTTGTTTTCACTTCGTTATGCTCACTTTGCCTCGCCGCCCTCACTGATATAATATTTGTATTATCACAAGTTTCATTGATTGACGGTTTCCTCACCAACTGATGCAATGCTCCGAACTGAACTTACATAACAGGAAATATTCGCGGTGAGAGAGCGCCCTTCGAGGACCACTGATAAAGTGTAACAAAATGCTGTTCAACCTTACAACCACAACCCAGAATCTGTTACCTACGTAAACATTGTTATCTTACGGTTTTTAAGTGACTCAAATTACAAGACGCTTTGATTAACCAAAACACATCATGAAAAGTTAAAACCATAGCTTGCTGGCTTGTCCTTAACCGGCTTTCAAAAATAACAATCCACAGCAAAAATAAAATACTCTTTCCCTTTGCCACTATCGGAACAAAGCGCTGTCCTCGTTCAACGTATTCCTATACCTTAATTATAACTACCTTCGTTCGCCTTGCAAAATTATAGATAAACAGGGCTTCAGATAAGGCTTTAGATGAAAGGAAACGCCCCCGAGCTACAAGTAGTTACTAAGGCTATTAAACTATCAGCTGACTGACCGTCGTGGTTCGTTATCTCTCCGCTGCACTCCGCTATGTGCTCTCTGTTCGCTTCTTATTACGAATGCGGTGCCACTTCCAGCGAGTTTCGCTGGAATACAATATTACATTTAATCAAGCTTTACACTATTGAATCTAATTTAAAAATTGTTCGAAATGTCCGCTTAATATTTAGCATGATTTGTGTTTGTTTAACTACTCTTATCAATTTCCCACAGTGCACGTTAAGAGTTCGCGCAAGGGTCATATTCAAATAACAATAACTTCCAAACTATGTAACTTAGAGCAATAAATTTGGTGTTGTTTTGTAGTTATTATTACTAGGTTTTTGTAATTTACAAAAATCATACACCTTAACCAGCTAGTTTTCAAAATATGTTACGTAATAGTAAAAAAACAGTTGATTTTTAAACAAAAATCTAACATATTTTTTTTTTATGTGGCATTGTTATTAGGAACCGTATGTTTCTTTTTTATTGGGTAATAGGCAGTATTATTAGCTTTTAAACACAATTTTTTTCTACTTATTAGGGCTTTCAAATCCAGAGATATTGATAATTTTCATCAGTAACATAAAAAAAATAAAAAAACTAACAATAGCTGTGATTTCTGAAAGAGAGCAGATGGACCCCTTTAAGGGGGTGTTTTTATCGATAAAATTAAGTATACAACATGCCCTAAAAATATCGCTACCTCTATCCCTAACACACTGTATAGAGCAAAATCAAGAAGGCTAGAAACTAAGGAGAGATAACTCCCTGGAAAGGGTTGGACTAAATCCGTATCCCACAGTGACGCATGCGCATTACGCTTCTTTGCCGCGATCCTCGCGAAGTGTCAAAATGATCCTCGCGAAGTGTCAAAATTGGTCAACACAACCTCGAAAAACAACAACTGTCGCACGTGACACCGTTCAAAACAAAACCATGTGACCATGAAATGACAAATAGCTGCCGCTGCACATGCGCAATACAGCGTTTTGCCCGGCACAGAGTATACGACTTTCGGCCCTCGAAAGCTTACCCCCACTTCGGGAGTTATCTCTCCTTAGTCTCTAGCCTTCTTGAGCAAAATATAAAAGTTATTTCGCCCAAACAATGACGTTCGCGAAATTCAAAATAAACTTCAAAAGTAAACAATAGCAAGCCAATAGCGTTGCTTAATAAGAGATCACTTTAATTTGTCAAAACACTAGTTCATCGGTGTATAGTGTGCTGACTTTCTTCTAAGAAATTTTCTAGTTACTTACCATCCAGCCAAATAGGAGCCAAAGACGGCGAGAACTGTTCATACGTAAATCCAACGAAATAGACATTATTGCAAAGCTACAAGACCTGTAATAACGCTAAACGATGAGTAGGTACACGAGAACCTTTTCCTTTTCACCATAAATTGGCTAAACAAGTATTAAACTACAATCCGCTCGTTCTCAGACCACAAATTCGGTCCAACACTTTCTAGCCAGCTGTAATAATATTACAGGATTAATAGACGTTACAGGCAAAGAGACTGTTAAGGCATAGATAAAATAAACTAATACCTTGCGGGTATTTTCTAAACAGTAATTAAAACTCAAAAAAACCGTAAACATCCCAGGACAGTGACATTTCACAGTCTTTTTGATTTGAGATATCAAATTATTTACTTATCTTTACTAATATTATAAAGAGGAAAGGTTTGATTGTTTTTTTTTAAATAGGATCCGAAACTTATGGACTGATTTAAAAAAATATTTCACCAATATAAAGTGACATCATATTTTAACGAGAGAAATAATTTATATACGTAGGCGACTGCTAGCTTGTTATAAATTTTTGATTAAAATTAAAATTACAACAGTAATTAGGTACTGCGATAAATTCGTCAAAGGACACCGGAACCGACAATATCATCACAGTATTTTGCAAAAACGTTGTCCTTACAAAAAGCACATCAAAGGAACGAATTCAAACAAAATAGAATTAAAAACAAAGCAATATAGAGACGAAGTGAAAATGAGGATACGGTGAAATCAAAAGAAACACACCAACAAAGAACCTTTCCATCAAAATAGATTTATGCCAATTCTTTTAGGAGATTGTTCTTATAACAGGTTTACAGCGTCACTGATTTATCGATACAAAATGCTAAAATTCAAAATTCAAAAATACTTTATTCAAGTAGAACAGTTCTTTTGAGTCGTCGTCACATATTTGAACTTTAGCTATAGTATAAACAGACATAATATTAATACAATCTAAATACTTATTTAATACATACATTTAATGTGACTCTACCACCGGCGTCCAAATGCTGATTTGCTGATTCCACTGACAAGCCCCGGTGAGAAACTCTGCTCTTAAAAAAGAGGTAGTTTACAATGCAGGTTAGTCACTTACACGTAACCAGCCAGAGTCATAACAAAACGACGTCTATTCAAACTCGTGCTAAAATTGAAAATAAAACAGTACGGTTCTGTATTTACAGGTGTAAACGTGTTAGTATTTTTATTTTTTACCGACCGCATCATTGCTTTTCATCAGTTGAGATAGAGTTAAATACTTCTATGTAACCATATTGATATCCAAAATATACATATTAAACTATCAACGTCCTCGCTATGCTCGAAAAGAGCCCGAACAAAAAACAGCAAAATAGGAATCCGATTGAAATGTATATCGTAAATTATCAACGTTGTTGCATCGTTTGCCTCTAGAACCTTTCCGTTTTCAGCCCCGTTTCATGTGCGTCGGTACAAATGAAGTTTAAGAAGTTTATTTTGGGATCACTGCCCGGCGTTCATTTTTTTGTATAGTATCATATTTCCAGTGCTTCTTCTTATCGAATCGATTCTGGCAAGTCATATCTATTTTGACCAGTACTCGGCCGCGCGAACTGCATTGTCTATGCCGTTGTAGAGGTCCTCCAGTGTGCAGGTGGAAGGGCACGCAAGACACGACAATAGGTGTGCCATTGTTTGTGGAGAAGCTCCGCGCGGCCATGAGTTGTCAGAGCTGAAACTCCACCAGGACATGTTCTCCTTGCTACGGTTGACTTGGGTCCGGAGTCTGTTTTGATTTTCTAGTGCTAATAACCACAAATAAACAAAACAAACAAAAAAATAAGATGACAAGTGGACCATTTTACTATTAAATAAGCCTCGGGTGAGTGAGTTTTTGATTTTAGCATTTACCAATACACAATTTTCTGCACAAAGATAGTAACTAGAAAAAATCGACCTGATCCTGGAGACTCCAGCGGGATACGAACCCGCGACAAGCCTCGGTTGCAATAATTTCATATTTTCACAGCAATGATTTTTATTTAACGTCGATTACTGTATCGTCTCCGGTTATGAGCTCATCAAATACCAAGCAAGTAGCAATCCAGCCGCGTTGCGACTGTATCGTCTCCGTTTAAGAGCTCATCAAATACCAAGCAAGTAGCAATCCAGCCGCGTTGCGACTGTATCGTCTCCGCTTATGAGCTCATCAAATACCGAGCAAGTAGCAATCCAGCTGCGTTGCGACTGTATCGTCTCCGCTTATGAGCTCATCAAATACCGAGCAAGTAGCAATCCAGCCGCGTTGCGACTGTATCGTCTCCGCTTATGAGCTCATCAAATACCGAGCAAGTAGCAAAACAGCCGCGTTGCGACTGTATCGTCTCCGCTTATGAGCTCATCAAATACCGAGCAAGTAGCAAAACAGCCGCGTTGCGACTGTATCGTCTCCGCTTATGAGCTCATCAAATACCGAGCAAGTAGCAATCCAGCCGCGTTGCGACTGTATCGTCTCCGCTTATGAGTTCATCAAATACCGAGCAAGTAGCAATCCAGCCGCGTTGCGACTGTATCGTCTCCGCTTATGAGCTCATCAAATACCGAGCAAGTAGCAATCCAGTCGCGTTGCGAGTAAGAGATTCTAGAATGTGCACACATTCTGCATTCTGAATGATTCAAAAATTCATAAAGTTTACCTGAAAATATTTAATTAAATAACATGTGCGCTTTTCGGTGTTCGTTCTTTATTAAGTAATCTGTGGTTCGGTTTGGAATCAGTACATCTACCACATGTTGCCAATTTAAATTTACGTAATTGTTCGCGTAAAAAATTGTATTGGGATTTGACATGACCTGACATGACAATGTCAAATCCCAATACAATATTTAACTTCTATGTCTCTTTACTCATCACGATGTGACTAAATAAAAAAAGAACCCACTGGCCAAATAAAGCTTCATGATGCTCTCGCCACTACTTGACATTGGCCAAATCAATTTGCTGTATATGCAAGATTGCAGAGGCCATAAATTAAAAAAAAATACAATATTTTACGAGAACGATAACGTAAATTTAAAGTGGCACCTCGTGGTAGACGTACAGAACTCCTATCATGAGTTTACACCGGTGAAAATTGCTGGTGACGTTTCTGTATTGGATTTGGGGACAGCGCCTCTAGTAAATAGAAATGGAACTAAAAACAGCATACAAAGTCATGTAGTCAACTATTGTAGTCTACGACGGAAACTCATGGTAGACGTACAGATGATTCTGATGTCTAAGATCTTTCTAAATCTAAAAAAAATTTTTTTTAATTTTCTTAAATATGCGCCAGACAACACCCCTCTTGTCATGGTCTCGAAGTAGGGATAAATATCCCTGACTTACGAGGTACCAGACAAGGAAATAAGCCAGGGCCGTCTCCCAGCACACCCAGACCCAAGCCAATTTAAAAAAGATCGTTTCCTGAATTAACCGGACCGGGGATCGAACCCGGGACACTACGGAATTCAAGGCGAGAAACCGTGCTACAGCGCACTACGCCAATAGTGTCGATTTTGAAGATAAAGTTTGTAAAACAGGTAAAATACTTGTTGATAATGTCAAAAAACACAAGACCTTTGATTAAACTACGCCTCCAAGCCTCAAAGAGCGCGGTGTAATAAAAGGGTCGGAAGTCAAAACCTTCACTGAGTTCTATTTTAGTTTACGTCTTTACCTTTACTGACTATTAAAGTGGTCCCCTGACGTAATTATTTATTCTTAATTACTCGGTAGATTCAAAGAAAATGGCGTCTTAGAACACAAAGAGCTAAAAGTCCCTCTTTTAATTAAATTTACTGTCCTCTGTATAGAGAAGGCATTATTATAATATCTTGGTAGGTACTATAGACATCTATATTTAATTTATTTTCATTCTGCTGTGATTGGTTAAATATTAACACAGTGTTAAAATGTTTTAATGAAACTTACTTTATGCAAATGATTTTCTTTTTAACTTTTGAATTAATTTATCATTGTGCTGTATTGTACACAAATGGCACAATAAACTAAATAAACAGTAAAAAATAAAATCATGCACTTTTTTTTTCCGTCAGCATATGAAGTCGTGTCTAACTACTTCTTTGGTAAACTTCGGTGGCGGTCTTGACTAGCTTGACTTGGTCTTGTTAATTATTTTCATACTTACCCAATAAATAATACGGGGTTTTTTATTAAAAGTTGTGTCGAAATATTTTCTAATAATACATTCATTTAAAAATATTATATTATTTGCTCAGGAGCTTCACAATCATATTCTGCCGAGAAAAGATTATGTACCATCGTTCCTCATACTAAAATTACTACCAACGCAACAAACATGCGAATGCATGTTGGGGTTGGTATCCAACCCGCTACCCCAAACCCAGTGGGCAAGATCTCTACTAATCCAACTAGCCAAAGCTACATTTCATGCCATTATTGCAATACCAAAACCTGCCTGGAACCTATGGCTAAATTTCAATTTCTTCACTCTTCTCATCAAAAAGTACTCTGTTCAAGTGAAACTTTATACAAATACAAATATTTATAAATATGTATGTAATTTGCCTTTGTGTTTGTGCTGTAGCTCTGTGAGAGCGACACTTTTATTATATATATATATATATATATATATATTCTTGTTATTTAGAATGAGAGTGACATCTATTGTTTTTAATTTTAAATAGTTTTAATTTTACTTCATTTTATGTTAAGAGAGTTACAAAAATATAAACTTACTTTTTATTGTAAACTTCACAGAAGATTTAATCGAGAATAACTTTTGTAATGTTTAAGTTACTTAAATTTTCTTTATTTTACGTTACTGTTTAATTTTACTTATGTAACTATTTAGTTTAGCACCTAATACAATTATTTTACTATTCATTTTAATAATGTTAAAAAATCTATGAGGTGGAGAACCTGGTGTCTTGTAGCACAGGTTAATAATAACCTATTTCAAGCACCAGTCTTCACATTAAGTGTTACAATTATGAACATAACTGTACTATCTCATTGTTGTATTTCTTTCTTTTTGTGAAGAAAATAAAGATTCTTATTATTTCATTTGCTTGCAACAATACATATCAGTGGTTGGACTCCGCTTTTAAGCAATTATTTTGCTTGTGTTAGGAGACTCCGCTCTTCTATATCAGTTTAGTTAGAATATACTCGAAATACAAATGAACCAATTGAAACAACAAAATCAAACAAAAATAAATAACACATTTTTACGAATCTCTAAGTATGTAAGCCCCTTGTGTGTGTGTGTGTGTTTGTGTGCATATGTGTGTGAGTGTGCGTGTGTATATGTGAGTTGTGCTTGGGAGTGTATTATAAGTGCGACCTATCTCATCATAATTTGTACCATGTCTTCAATTTCTTCATAGCTTTTACCCTCTATCCATTTCATTATTGTCTTCTTACTACTATTGAGTGTCTTTGGATAAATGACTAAATGGCTGTTGACGCTATTATAGAGGTGGTATGACTGCCATTCATATTGACGCTTAGCAAAAGTGGATTTTACAATTGGTTTTTAACTTTAGCCCTATTTACTCCACTTTTCTTTACCTCCTACATGTCAAGCTCGTTCAGACTGTCTGCCATTCGACTCTGTAACTCTCTTCCAATCAACATCCAAAAATATACCTCCAAACTTGCTCTGAAGAGGTCGTTGCGTGATCACTTAAGTGAGTCGCTGATGTATCCTGTCTTAGTTAACTATGTCATTGAGTTCAGATGCTGACTTTTTTGTTTAACTTTCTTTAGGGCAATATGATGTATTATTATATAAAATAATATAGTATATTTATTTTGAATTATTTAAGTATGTATATTTGCATGATTGCTATAATAACATATGTATGTATGTATTATTATTTTTAATATATTTAAGTATTAATATCTGAGATTTGTTGTTATCGCTGCCATTTTTTAATGTTGCACAGCCCAAAATTCCAATGTTGCTGTTATACCTTGCGGTTGACTGGTAGAAAATGCCTCTAGGCATTAAGTCCGCCAATTGTACTTTACTTGTTTGTGCAATAAAGAATAAATGATTAAATAAATAAATGGCTATGCTTAACCTCATTGTATTAACGTAATAATATCTTAGTTGTTCTCGTAAATTCAAAGAAAAAGATGTTCTTAGAAAAGTAAAACAAATCTTAGACCCATTCTCGGAAGGCGCATAAATTAAATTTTTCTCTGCCCTAAGGCATCATTTGTCGGTTAAAGAGAAAAATGCTACCCAAAATAACGTTAAATTACGTTTTTAGGATTCCACTCTCCTCGCTCAAGCCCTGGCCTATTATGTCTATTTTGCCAGATTTATCCTTAAGAGGGTTTGCTTTTTGCGTTTGGGGTAGATCGTAAACGTCGCATTTTTTAAGGTTTTCGTGATTATATCTATATCTTGTGTGGTGAATATAAATATATTATCTTTCTATTATTGAAGGCACCTTTTAATTTCATAATTTTAACTTTAACTGTGTACAGTAAATTTTTAAGTGGCTTATCAATTAATTTATTATTTTTTTCTTATCGAAAAGCGGCCCACGGAGGGCCTAGACGGACGTACTTAGGACAAGTCCAAGACGTGCTCAGAAAAGGTCAGGTCAGGAGTACCCATAATCGACGAGCATGTATGAAAGGATTAATGTGAGTGGAAAAAGCGCAAGAGGTGTGTCAGGACCGTAGCAAGTGGAAATATGTGGTCTCTGCCTACCCCGTTGGGAAAAAGGCGTGATGGTATGTATTTGTGTATGTATGTATGTTATCAATTTAGCAAAAAAAACGTTATTTAATTTAAATTAGCAAATAATTGGCGACTACCTAATTTTAAACAAAATAATGTGTTTTTTCTTAAACATGCTCGGAAATATTGTCATTACTTTTGAATAAAGAACACGCGAAGTATCATATTTACGTAGACTGAAAACCCAAAATCACTTCCCGGCGCGTTCTTTGAATTTCGAACGAAGAGCGCGCCGGCAATGTTGTATGAAACGGTGTGCTGTTTGAATTTAGAACTCTTTCATCTATCGTACACATTGCGTTCTCGTGGCTGTATAGCCACAGATGCGTTTACCTTTGGGCACAAATTGTAAAATAAAAAAAAACAAATTGGCGGTAAAGCGGAGTTGTTATTTTGTTAATAATATTAATTAAATTTATTATGTAAAAGGCCCTTTTTATTTCCTTGCATTTTTTTAAGAAAAGCACTATATATGCCTCGGCCGAAATGGCAATTGCCTGTCTCGTATCATTGAAGTCCTCGCCTGCGGCTCGGCCTTCAAACTCATACTCTACCTGCAATTGCCTATTTCGCTGCCTTTGCAATAATGTACTATTAAATAGTAATGCACAAAATAATAGAGCAAAAATTTAAGTTTGATTCAATTCAATGAAATGATCACGGAAATCTAACAAAAATGCAACGTTTTCGATCCACCCTCAGCTTAAGAAGGCTGAACTACTTATAAATAAGACAAAATGAATGAGAAATCAAAAACAGGAGTAGATAAATTTGAAAGCATGAAGGTTTGGACTTGTTATGCAAACTTTCAGTGGATTGCTGTTTCAATGCTACTTTCTCATCAACAAAGATACTGTTACCTACCTCTCTACCATGAGTTGGCCTCACTTAAACTACAAAAGTTAACTTACAGCAAATTGTATGTTATTTTTAGTTTCATTAGTATTTACTAGAGGTTGCTGTGTCGGGATCTCATACCAAAAAGGTACCACAGACGGTAAGCGACTGTCATGAGTGCAGGCTCATGGTCAGGGTACCGGTTAGTAACGAACGAATGTAAACTTTTATTTTATCAAGATGGTAAGTAATGGTAAGTTTTGGAAAATTTCTTTCAAATACACAATATTTAAAAAAAAAAACACTTACATAATATATTCCATCACGACTATATCGCAAATGGGTTAGTCAGAGGCAAGTGACCGTTGCAGTCAAGGTGAACAGAATACTCAGAAAAGATTTTTATAAACCCAACGTGGTAGGTGGTGAGCCTTCCGCCGCTAACCGGGTTGATTTTGGTTTTTTTATCGATGTTTTCCATCACCGGAGAGTTAGTCGGAAATTTCACAATGAAAACAATAATTTTGGTTCAGGCCAGATGTGAACGCAGGACCTCACAATTTACACGGGGTGGTATCGTGGCCTAGGGGCCAACCACCCCGCTCTCAAAAAATCGAACATTTAATATTTTGAAAATTGAATCATTGATCTCATACCTACAATGTTCACACACATCAGAGAATTCAACTGTCGTCAATTTTTTATACAATTCCTTAGCCACGTAAGTTTTACTCGAACAATTTTTCAGGATTATTTTTAAATAAGTACCTACCGAGTTTTCATCAACATGTTTTTTTACAACAGGGACATACCACCTGTTACCGGAACATTACTGTACATTCATAATAATAGTTAAAAAAGCCTTGCACGTTTTGAATCTGTGAGATTACTATCGAAATATTTGATACAAATAATTACGTCGAACGTCGAATACCTAATATATTATGTATTATAATTCCTGCGCTTAATTGCGAACCACACGCGTGTCGATAAAACCATATACCAAAATGTGGATTGATAATGACATGATACGACGTAACTAATAAATATAAACAGAACCCTGATACAGAACAAACACAGCTGCTCATCATGTTTGCGTTAGGCGAAGATGGAACCCTCGACCTTTTGGCGCTAGTTACAAAATAGCTACTTAGTTGAGTCCTATTAAGAAGAGCTGCGCGCGAGTCCAGACTCAGGCACCTTCTGAAAATAAACACTATCATTTATTTTAATGTCTGACAATCAAAAGAAAAAATCTATTAATTTCACGAAATTTTTACTGCACTTATATCACTGAATCAATATATTTAATTAATCAAAATAGAGTTCGTTTGATGCAGCCTTTTTCAAACTCCAGTGATCAGAAGTCAGCATACTTAGAATTAGAAATTATAAGTCCACAGCTATATTTCAAGAATGTTTATTTATTTATTTAATTAATTAATTAATTCCCATACCTACTTGCTTACAGCGATTGAACAAAACGCAGACAGGTCATACATACAATTAAATCACATTACGATTACCAACAAATTAATTACAATAAAATTCAAATTCTTAAAATTAAACAGAACAACATAAAATAACAAATAAAACAAACATTAAAGATTCGATTTAGAAACAAAGAAATATCACAAAGTAGAGGTAAAAGGTACATATTGATGGCCGTTGGGTCGCGCGTTCACCTATCCTCGCTATAACACACTCCCCGCTTTCATTAATCTTGGCTCACCACAGTATTCTTGGTGCTTCCCACCAACTTTTGCAAATGATTTTAATTTTTCATTCAATTAAGAAACGTATACCCTGATGAGTGGCTTGAACGCCTTCATTATGGTAAAAGAATCCCAATATCTAAAGGGGTTGAGTTAGAATTCCGTCAAGAAAAGTGTGTTTTCAATTTCTCCAGTAAATAGCCCCGGCAGGATACATTATTATGGCAAAAAATAACGCGATTATAATATTATTGGCCATATGGCCATTTGATTGTCCTGTTACCGCAATTTCTTTGACTTGAGCGCCAAATAGACATAATTAACAAATTCTACACATTAACATCCAATTACTAAACTATCTTTGAATTTTATCGCACAACCTACATTCTGCTCAGCCTTACTGACATTAAGTTCTTATTCTTTACTTCAAACCTAATAAATAAAACTGAAGAAGAAAAGTTTCGAAATCTGAAATTTCATAAAAAAAATATCAAAACGCCTCTGTTCCCGCCCATAGGAATCTCTAAAAAAAGAAATACCTCAATTTACTGGCCAGACACAAACCGATGAAGCAGCAGCGGAAAAAAGTCATGAGCAACAAAATCAAAGCGGCGGATTGCTATAAAAGCACCACAAAATTTAATTACGAACAACCGACAAATCGGATTTATGGCCGTTTCCTCTGCATTACACGTTCCATCGCCATTTCAATTGGAGCTAACAGGTACAGTCAACGGGAAAAGGCGTCCAAATCTATTTTATCATTGGAAGCTCCAAAATTGGGCACCAGTCTAATTAGCCAATATAATAAATACAATTTCTCATTCAAATTATAAGTCGTTGAATATGCTTCGTAGACTTCTGTTGAATGTACAGTCACGTTCGTTAATGTGTCCATTTTAGCGGTAACGACAAAGGCAGGATAGAGGCATGAATAATAAATATGGATACGGATTTCGTCAGTGGAACTTCAAAGGGGCGGATCCGACAATTGATTTTCTGTTAACTACATCGTAATCCATAGAGCATATCGTATAACTTGCAATATCGTAGACAACGATTACCTGTTATTAATTACAGAGCTTTTAACGTCACGTTATATGTCATGCCTATATTACTGACACCTTCCCTGGTCGGTATAATTCCCATGAAGAAGTTTTGTTTTTTATTGTAATCAGTGTTAAATAGCTGTCTCGTTCTTGTGTTGTAAAAAAATTGTCAAAGATCCATCATCAATTATTCTCGTGTAAAAGTAGAAGAACGCTAATACCTAAATGCTTTTGTGATTCGAACTGCGATTTCTGCGCGTGACTGTACGTACGCAATTCACGTATAAACTCAAAGTAGCTACATGTGTCGTATCGTATAGGTCGTTATTAAGATGTAACACCTTTGGCTATCTTTTTATCTTTGAACTTTTGAAATTAAATTTTTAAGATTTCAGTAGTGTCAGCAGAATACTCCACAGTTATAGGATTTTGGGTTCCATAACTAATAAACGTTTTTTAATTGGTTAAGAGGGTTTGCTTTTTGCGTTTGGGGTAGATCGTAAACGTCGCATTTTTTAAAGGTTTTTGTGATTATTTAGCTTAATTCAAAATAAGTATAAATTATCTCTCTATTATTGAATGCACTCTTTAATTTCATAATTATAACTTTAACTCTGTACAATAAATTTTTAACTGTCTTATCACTTTTTCAAAAAAAAATGGCTTTTTATTTAATTTAGCAAATAATTGGCGACTACCTAATTTTAGACAATTCAATATGTTTTTAAATTATGCACATAATAACAGAGCAAAAAATTTATTTTGATTCAATGAACTAATCACGAAAATCTTACAAAACTCCCAACGTTTTCGATACACCCCCAGCTAACGCTCTTAAGGTTTACTTTGGTTTGGTAACAGGGTCAGGTTATGTTAGTTTACAGTGTATTTACGTATTCATATTATTATAGGTACGAGTATATTATTAAGAATATTTTTTTTGTAATCATCGGAAACATCATTTGGCTAAATAGTAAAATGATGATTTTTTAATAGACCTTAGAACCGTATATAGGATTACGCCCGGTTAAGCAAAACACGTGTGTTCAAACTTCCCCTTCCTACTATAGAAACTTCTTTTGCCAGAAAGTTCTCTAGGTTTTTGAAGCCTTATCTTTATAATAAAATAAATAGAGTTTGCCCCTTTCATGAATTAAATGTGTATGATGCAAAACGAGTTGTAAAAACTGAGCTTTTGCAATGGACCTACCAAGCTTCAGAGGATATTTTTAAGCGAGGTTATTGATAAACGTAGTTTAAGATTATTTTAATTTAGTTAATATTTAAAAATAGTTCTAGTTTGTTTATTCATTTATTTCATTTATTTATTTCCTCATCACACCATCTTTACAGATTACTTAACCTAATGCGACGGTATAACTAACAGTATCTACCATATGACTATATTATACTAATTATAACTACTTAACATATCTATCTATATCTACTTATTATAACATAATTTTGTTCAGATAAATCTAACTGTAAAGAGTCTTACAGGACAGGTCAAGCCTAGTGTGAGATTCTTTATCCCGTTAATCATATCAATTGTTAATACTAACTGTCGATTTCTTAATAATTGTAAAAAGTTTCTTTGGTCAATAAAGTATTATTATTATTATTCTTTTTATTTAACATGAAACTTAGATATAAAATTTGTACAGTATTCCTACAAAAACAAAGATTTATAACAATAAAAACAACTTATGAATTATAATTATAAAAACTAAATAATTACAATTATAAAACCTAAGGCTGAGTTTGTCCTTCTCAGCTTTTACGAGGTTATCGTCATGCGGAATGGTGATGTCGACGAGCACTGCCCGGCGTTGGGATCGGTCTACCAGCACGATATCAGGCTTATTGGCTACAATAGTCCTGTCCGTGATGATAGAGCGATCCCAATAGAGCAATGCACGACTATTCTCGAGAACTGGTACCGGTGCATACTTACAGTACAGTACCTCCGACTCGACAAGGCCATACCGAAGAGCAAGATGCTGGTGAATGATCCTGGCTACTAGGTCGTGCCTGTGCAAGTACTCTCCGTTAGCAAGGTGAGAACAACCGGAAATAACGTGGCGAATAGACTCGCCAGGACGGCGGCATGCCCGACGAATGTCGACCGTACCGTCCTTCATGATGTATTTCCAGTAGTTATTCACCTTGATAACTTCATCAGCAATTGCACAGACAAAACCTTCGGTTTCCCCAAAGAGGTCCCCGAAACGTAGCCAGTTCACCGATGCGGAGAGGTCAACATCAGGCCCTGTTAAGGACCGATAGAACCTCCCATGCAGCTCCTTGCTCTTCCATATTTCCCTGCGGTCGTCGGTGGTGAGCACCGATAGTTGACGCCAATTCTCGTTTGCCAAGGAGAGCGGCGTGAGGCCCTTATCAACTGCCACAACATCGCGATGTATCCCACACTCGTTGCTGAGGAAAAACCTCCTAAAAATGCACACCACGCGGTTATGAAGGTTCTTGGCATTTAAAAAGCCACGAAAGGAAAGGAAGGTCTCGTTCCGCGGGATGTACAGTCTCATGACAGACGAGCGTAGTTGTAACATACGATATGTTGTGAGCAATTTTCGGACCCTTACATCCAGGGCGTCCAGCTCGGTTTGAGTCCATCTTAGTATGCCAAAGGAGTATATCAGTAAAGGCATTACCCAACTGTTGAAGGCGCGCACCTTATTGCTACCTGACAAAGAACTCTTGAGTACCTTTGTAAGGCGACTAAAGAAGCGCTCCTTCACCGATTGCCTGACGTCTCCCACTGATACACCCAATGACTCTGACATACCAAGATATATTTTTTTTATATTGCCCGTCAAGATGACCTCAGTCCACCTGATGGAAAGCGGTCGTGAGGTCCAGATATGAGGTTGACAAGCCCGGTCATTCAAACGAATCACTGGACTGGCCATCCTCACCTTGAAGGCCTGCAGAAATGCCTTTCCACGCCCCGCTTGAAGAACCCGGGACTATACGAGGAAGGAAACACATGTGCTGGAAGAGCGTTCCACGTCTGGATGGTACGACAAAGAAACGAGTCACCGAACCTTTTAGTTCGGGCCAACAAATGTTGAATTGTGTGTGGGTGACGCCGTAGTCCAGCACGCGTGGTACGGGAGTAGAGGGGCGAGGGTGGGATAAGCTGGAATAACTCGTCAGAGCATTCCCCATTGTAGAAGCGATAGAGAACACTTAGCCTGGCAATGTCTCTACGCAATTGGAGAGGCTCAAGGGTCAAAGTTGCCTCTGGGTTTCCAATAATACGGATAGCACGCCGCTGCAACCTGTCAAGACCTTCGAGTAGGTACTTAGCGGAACCGTCCCAGAGATGAGAGCAATATTCCACATACGAGCGAACTTGTGTCTTATACAAGAGACAGAACTGCTTAGGCGTGAAGAATCGTCTCACTCTGTTCAGGACTCCGAGTTTACGGGATGCAGTTCTAATGACGCTCTCAATGTAGTCCCGCTGGTTTTAGTTGCTACGAACATCCATGCTAAGGATGTTTAGACTATCCTTAATCGGTAGCGGGGTGCTCTGAAGAGTGGGATGGGAAAGGAACGGCGACGCCTTTGCTGTGAATGCACACACCTGCGTTTTCTTGGCATTGAACTCGACAAGATTGCATGCACCCCATTCTAAAATGCGGTCCAACACTCCGTCAAGCTCAACAACAAGACTTCGCCTCTTCTCCTCGATGTCAGTCTGCTTTGCCCAGGGCACTCGAAATAACGCGCGTGGACCGTGCTATCATCCGCATAGCAATGAATATTACCAAGAGATAACATGTCATTGATATGCAGAAGAAACAACGTCGGCGACAAGACGGAGCCCTGCGGCACTCCAGCATTAATCTGGAGAAAGCGTGATTTTCGACCATATTTGTAGGTTTCGGCTTCAGAGAGGGATCTGAGTGTCATCGTCTCAGAGAGCTTTAAATTCGGTGAATCTACAACCCTCCCTTCTTGTACATACATGACCGCACACTTGTCCACACCGAACTCTATCTTGAAGGCATTGCTAAAAATCTCAGTGATTTGTAACAGTTCCAGCAAGACCTGGGGTTTTGGTGTAAACAGCTTCAGGTCATCCATGGACAATAAATGAGAGATGAACTCACCCCCTCTGCGAAGCCGATAGCCTAGCTCTGAATCCTTTAGTAAGGTACTAAGAGGATTCAGAGCTAAACAAAACCACAAAGGACTCAAACTATCACGCTGGAAAATACCTCGCTCTATCTTTATCAAGTCCTACGGAGTAGGCGAGCCATCTCCACCACCTGGTTGACGAAGGACTGTGATCCACTGCCCCATGCATGTGCTTAAAAAAGATCTCAGAGTTGCATCAATTTTATACAGCTCCAAGATCCTTCTCAGCCACGAGTGGGGCACCGAATCATAGGCCTTCTTATAGTCAATCCAAGCAGTTGAGAGAGCTTTCCTGCTTCGCCGGACTTGCTGGCAAATGGTCGTGTCTATGAGGAGGAGTTCTTTAGTACCTCGGGACCCAGCCCTACATCCATTCTGAGCAGGAGCCAAAACATTGTTCGCAACGACGTGCGTGTTAATTTTTTTGCTAGAATGGACGTAAGGAGCTTGTAGATGGTAGGCAAGCACGTGATGAGTCTATAGTTTTTTGCTTCCGAGGTACTACCAGACTTGTGTAAAAGGAAAGTGACACCAGATTTGAGGAAACTAGGAAGAGAACCAACCTCAAGGGATTCCTGTAACTGCATTGCCAAGCATGAATGCGAGCATCGAAACCACTTGATCCAGAAGTTGTGCAATCCATCCGGGCCAGAACTTTTCCAGTTCTGAGCCATCTGGATTGCACAACTAACGTCTTCGGAGTCAATAGTTACTGACTCCATGGTTTCGATGGATTCGCATTCATGCTCGACAGTACGCATCCAGTCACCCTCCGTGTGCTCGACAGGCATGGGCCAGATGCTGCGCCAGAAGTCAATCATGACACTTGCATCCGGTCGCTGACTGTCGTTCACACGTCGGTTAGTCTCTTCCCAGTTTCGGGACACCTTCCTTTGGTCACTTTGGAAAAGGCGATTTTGTAAATATCTGTCCACACGTTCTTTGTAGCGTCGGATACGGTTTGCCCACGCAAAGACCTTCTGCTTCAGAAAGTCAATGCGTTTCGTGACATAAGCCATAAACTGTTCGGGCCTAATACCCATCCCAGCAAAGGCTTGGTTCACGTAACGCATGACCCGAGGGCGATGGTTCCTCCGGCTGAAGCAGACCAGCTTTGCAATGAGGGTCCTAAACGTGTTGATACGCCGTTCTATTCGCATTTGCCATGCGGGTACAAATGCGGCAAGTCGCATTGCACGATCAGAGTCCGGAAACTTGACACGAGCAACACGGCATGCCGCAATGGCCCCGCAGTACAGAATCGAGTGAGTATCAACTAAATCTTCACTAGTCCGTATGAACGGAGCTAGTAAATCGTCCAGGGCCCACATGAACGCTAGGTTGTGTCTATTTGTAGGCAAACGTGGTAACTGAGGCCTGGAGACTCGTGTGGAACAATATTCTGAACTCCCATCCTCCTCAGTTGCTCTTTGGCCTGGGTACTTACGCTTGAGTTCGCACTGGCCTCTCCATCGGCATCTGGATCCATCCGAGGCGCTACCGGAACCGAGTCTGTAACCGGACTCGAATGTGACAGCGCGCCGGACGGGTACCGTGTCGAGGAAGAAGTCGCGCGGACTTGAAGCGCCTCCAGGCGAAGCCGGTCAAGCGTAGGCTGATCCAGCATCTGTAGACGCTGAATCGCCCGCGCTTGATCCGACAGACGTTGGGCGGAAACAGCCACGGTTGGATCAAGGGCCTGAAACAGAGGCATCATCCGGTCACGATACGCAGACAGGTTGGTTCCTCCCTCTGTTGCCCCGTAATGTAAATGTAACGTAAATATTTCTTTGGCCATTGTGACAGTTGTCACGCTTGTCATATTTATTATGTAGTTTCGAACTTATAAATGTTGGCTGAAATTGTCTTGAATATTCTTGGAATTGAATTTGCACTGACATTTCACTGTTTTAATGATGAAATTTCTGTAACATCGGTAGAAAAGTAACTAAAAAAACAAAAATATAAAATATGATTACGAAAAGAAGTCTGTTGTCAAAGAGCGTTTTTTTTATTATTATTATTACCTATAGCAAACAGGCCGTTTTAAAAAAAGAATGATTTGTTAAATGTTGATAACTTTAGAAAGATTGAGATCTTGAGATCTTGAGATCCCATCATTTAGGTAAGCGTCTTATAGTGATAGTAGAAAATACCATAACATGAGTTACAATTGTCACGTATTTTTACATAAATAATCGTCAAAGTGTTTTATCTCATCCTGACTGAACCAGTAGTATCGTTTTCCTGCCAGCAGGAACATTATAAATTACAGAAGTTTGTTAAATTTTATGACCATATAAAAATATGTGTACTCAAGCTTTACGATGACAAACATTGTTTGACTAATTGGTCCCAACAGGTCCTAGTGTAGCGCAGGGATATGACGTCACTGCGCTAATAAAAGTCAGTTTACCGAGCAGTCAAGTCACTGACGTTTACATGTCAATGGCACCAGGGGCAAATGTGAAAAATGTACGAGAATGACAAAGCACTCTGCTAATCGATATCGAGGCCCCAGATGTTAGAAAAAAAGACTTCAGACATTTGGTTTTACCCCAAATTCATAAATGAAGACCATTTTCTGTGCTATTAAATAATTTAAAATCACAGTCTTATTGAATAGATAAGATTCACTCCCAATCAAAACGAAGGTATAATATTTGTTAGCTCATAAAATTTTCCAAGCTCTTAATGACCTCGACCGATAAGTTTACTTGTAAATTGTTTTTGCATTTCCATCGTAGTTAATAACTACAAATAATATAATCAGCAAATAAAAGCAGCGTTGGACGCAATTTTAATGAAAAATGTACAATAATAATAATAAAAAAAACAAATATAATGTAATAATAAATAAAATAATAAAAATATAATTATAATTTTCTTTACAAGAAAACGCATGACAAGTATTCACGTGGGGCCCCAGTTAAGCCTTACTAAAGTTTGTCGATGATTGGGTACTAAATGTGGCTTATAGGACCGTGTCAAACACCGGGATTTCTGATTTAATTGGTAATCGCTAAACCGGTAGGTAATGTTAAAAAAAACGAAACAAACTTATCCTTGCCGGAAATCAAACCCGGCCTAGTATTGCAACCACTCAGCCACAAAGCGTTGTGATGATCACTATCATATAATAATAAATAATTACGACATCCATTTGTCCTTTACACCTCATGCAAATACTAGGCTCAGTATCTGCAACCGTAATCTTAATTTACACAGTGCTATCACAACGAAAACATAACCAAAGACGTATCTTGCAGGTTCCACGGACACCGGCTGTAAATGGGACGGAGACATTGGAATGAAAACGAAGAGTTTCTTGCTTCAGCCGCAAATAATCGCACAGTCTGCCGATGTTTACTTTCGGGGCGTTATCGCTTGATAAGTTAGAACAAAAGCCGAGAGCAAACAACCTTATCATGCCAGCATTCTTACTAGAGACATTGAGGCACTCTTCAGACTCCGGGCCGCGGAGGCGCGTCGCTCAGAAGCAGAATTAAAGTGAAAGTTATGTAGATGATAGTGTTAATATCGAAGCCGAAGAACAAGCTTAAAGCTTTGAGCTCAAGTTTCTAGTCGTGCGGGTCGGTGAGAGTTGTCAAGCTGGAGGACCTAAACACTTTGGAGGGCACTGAGAGTGTGGCCGCGAATGTGAGCGTGGAGGCTGAGGAGTGCATGGCCAGTAACTGGAATGTCACTGAAGAGTACTGCCCGGCGTACCACGATGGACTGTTGTGCTGGGACCGGACGCCTTCGAACTCGCTGGCAGTGCAAAAATGCTTTAGCGTTTTCCACGGAGTGCAGTACGATGACACACGTATGTACCTTTTTTATCTTGCTTTACGCTATTAGTGGATTAACTTCAACTCAGATTAGTGACGTTATGCTTGACGCTAATGTCAATACAGACATGTCGCGTCGAGCCCATTTATTGTGATTGCACTCTAGAGTATTACCTCAAACATTTGCTTACATTTACACGCCCAATAACGTTTTCTTTCGTCAAAGTAGTGTTAAGTTTTTAAAGCAGCTGAATTCTGTAACTTGACAGTTATGTTTGCAATTAATTCGTTATAACAACAATTCAGTAATCGTGTCTGTAAACCGGATACCTCGGTCCGCATACTCTTATCCGGTACCGTGACTGCAAATCTGAATGAAAGTTTCAACCATGAAACATGAACCAGTTAACGAATCCTAGTTCTTTGCATGTCACGTCTATCAGCCACTTGGCGTTAGCCACACAAAAAAAGCAAATAAACCTAATAATAAAAACATAAGAAAATAACAGTGAAGATGATCTAGCTGCTATTAGGTATGAGTACCTTGTAGTCATTATTATTCAAAAGAATAAATTTGAATACAAATGTTTTTGGACTGTCTTTCTCATGGCCATATACTTGTAATATTGTTAAACTAAACAGCGCATGTATTAAGGAAACCATCAATATTTTGAAAAAACAATCGCAAAATGTCTCACGAATGTTTCCCTTGAGTAGGTATCGTGGCCACGACTTATGGCGTAGGAGTATCTCTTTCCGCCAATAACGTCACAAATGCATTAGCTTTGTCTGAAAGTTTTCAGGACCATTTCCACGAATTTGCAATTTGAAATTCTCGAACTGTGACCGATTCCCTGGCAGCAAATTTTATCTGTATGAACTACGTTGAAAGTTCAAAGGCAATGTGTTTATAATGTCCGTCAGTATTAGCTACGTTGTGGGATTACAGTTTAATCACACGAACAATATTCACTAGAACACAAAAGCGGGAGAGTAATCCGTTCGGTGGCAAACATACGAATGTTGTGACAACGTAGCAATCAACTGAGATACAGCCGGTGTTAATCTAACGAGTTTTGAAGTTGCTATAGGCTTATTCATTGCAATTCACAAAGCATTGATTTTTAGGTTGGGTGTTATTGAATTTCCTAAGGTGTATAATGACCTTGGGAAGTCTCAATGACCTCGCACACAGAAGCAGCTGTGCGAAAGCGTCTACGGCAGTATTTTTACTTTTTACGTGTCCTCCATTTTGTTGTATTTTCACTTTTTTATTTTTACATTCTCTTTTACGTAAATTTAGTAAAACAGTATGGTTATATATGGTCTTTTGGTTCGCCTTTTCTGGTGTCTAATACTGCATTTGCCATCAAAGGATAGTGTACATTCGGCCATACATTGCCGCCTATGAACCAACAGTCATGAAAAATACCTCTTAGGGTTCATAAATACATACACTTTAGTGTCAAAACGTAGTTTATGGACGGACACTTGAGTCGTTAAATATCAAAAAACTGAAACTTTTTGAGGTTATATTTAATAATATAATGCGAAGTTTCATTTACGTGAGTGTCCCACTAATGTGCTTCAAGCACATATTTTGTTGATCTGCCACTTCTACCATTACCATGGAACCAATAACTGAGCCACAAGACACACAAAATGTTGATTCCATTGCGATGATCGTAAATCCGTAACTATTGCTGAGTTAGCTATGTGCAGGTTACAAAGTCTTTAAACGGTTAAATCTAAAAGGAGGTAGGTCACTACAGAGAGCCATCAACGTCCGTTTTTTAAGCCGAGTCGTGAGAATAAAATTATTAATTTAAAAACTATAACACAGCATTGCAAATTGAAAGCGAAAAATACAAGACACTAGACAGATGCTGGTATTTTTTTTGCGTTAAAGTGTCAAGTCAACCAAACGTCATTAACTTCTTTTTTTTGGCTCTGCACAAAGCTGATTTAAGCCAATGTATAATCTGATTTAAAATAAAAAGTTGATTAAACATCTATCGCATTGACAGTAATGTATTGTTACTCATTTTTAAGAGCCTTTAGTAAGTTCACAACTACGTTTTCTTGCACAAACAACGTTTCTTTTCTCAATACAAAGTAAATTAAAATATTGTTGCGATGGCTAAACAACAGAGGGCACAGACGAATGCAATATAAATGGTATTAAAAAAATGTTTTCGTACTATAAATCTTTCCAGTATTTTTAATTTTGATGTCGAAAATCAGAAGTGTCCGTGACAATATAATAAGTGATATTTATGTCTTAAATCATGGCCAGAATTATGACAAATGTCAAATGTTTGTTGGTTCATAGGCCAGATGGGCACTGTCCTTTGCTTGAATTTACAAAGTTTAGTGCAAGCCAATGGATCAATCTAAAACTAGCTTGTATTTTTGCTACAGTTTGGCATGTAAATCTTTATTGAGTGAATTGGAATGTCAGTAGTAGTAGTATCAGTGTAGTATTACATTAGGATTCCAAATTTCGTAATATAGGATCATTTTTCTTTTCACGATAGAGGTTTTTGCACGGCAGCGAAACATCATATGCCTTTAAACTACTTACTTCTAGATTTCTAGACCAAAATCTTGTCCCAACGCGCAACGGCCATCAGTACTCTACTAAGTGCTATCGCCCACTGCCACTTAAATTTACTTTGTGAACTTTGATCGTCATAAATTCAAGTATAGTACGAGTAGGTACATAACCTTCATAATATATCACAATACGATTAAACTAATATTATACTTGTATGGTATTCATTCAGTAAATGTTGTTACGTGTTCAGTTTAAATGTAGTTGCAGGAATAGATTACAGTATTTGAAGACTCATAGAAATACGCTAATTTGTTTTGCGTTTTGATTTTTGATAGTATATTACAATCTCTTAGGATGAATGGCACCTAATATTTTAGAAAAGTTTTCTTCGCGGACACCTTAACCGTTGGCGGCCAAACTCGATGAAATCAAACGTACCAAAATGAAAGAGAGCTCCTATTGGCTGACAGAATCGGTCGTACGTTTGATTTGATCGGCCGAGTTTGACCGATGACGTCCGAGCATAGTTTGGCATGCATGCCAATGAGCATGTT
This sequence comes from Udea olivalis, assembly GCA_947369235.1. NCBI lineage: Eukaryota > Metazoa > Arthropoda > Insecta > Lepidoptera > Crambidae > Udea > Udea olivalis. The sequence continues at coordinate 12,181,158 of OX376359.1, forward strand.
GAGATAGTGGATTGGCCCTTAATATTTATCACTTAATTCGTAGATGATCCCTTACGAATGGTTCAGAAGCACGAACGTTCGAAGGGATGAAAGACTCACACATACGAGTAGTTCTAGTTATCAAAGAAACAATCAAGGTAGCTTTAGATTTACTACTATGACAAAGTAATTAGGTTATGGCGCGGTGAGGAACAGGGTGTAAAGTTCCTCATCCACCATTGAAAAGGGAGAATCCTCCGACCAGACGGGTGTTGTGTCTGGTGGGCTACTTCCCAACGGTTGTTGTCGGGTTCTGGTATTTATGTTTAATCGCTCGGATAACTTTGATATCGCGATGTGGGATACGACAGTTCTTAGTTCGTATGTGGCGAGATAGATGTCGCTACGTCACTCCCCTCCGAGACCGGAGGTCGATAGTGGAATGTTCCAGTGAGTCGGAGCCATATGCCGCATAGTTCACGGTAAGTTGGAACTGTCTGCGGTGATGCCCCAGTGAGTCGGGGTGATGCTGCGAATGCTCCAGTGAGTCGGAGTGCAGTGCTGCGTAGTGGCTGGTTGATGCGTCGACCAGGAGAGAAGTGCGTCTCTGCTTGCGCTCGCTGAGAAGGCTGGCTATACAGCCACATACAGACTCGCTGCTCCAAAGCTCGAGGAATGATTTACTACTATGACAAAGTAATTAGGTTATGGCGCGGTGAGGAACAGGGTGTAAAGTTCCTCATCCACCATTGAAAAGGGAGAATCCTCCGACCAGACGGGTGTTGTGTCTGGTGGGCCACTGCCCAACGGTTGTTGTCGGGTTCTTGTATTTATGTTTAATCGCTCGGATAACTTTGATATCGCGATGTAGGATACGACAGTTCTTAGTTCGTATGTGGCGAGATAGATGTCGCTACAAGGTGTTTCACATTTCTAAACTTTTCTCCAGAAAATGCAACACGCCTCTGCCTCGACGGGGAATGGCAGAACTACACCAACTACGCGAACTGCACGGAGCGCACGGCCAACGTGTCCCCCACCGACGTCACCAGCCTCATATACCTCAGCGGCTACTCGCTCAGCCTAGCCGTGCTGGCCCTAGCCGTCTTCGTGTTTTTATACTTTAAGTAAGTACTATTAACAACGATAGTTAAGAGGACACAGCACGGTCGAGAAAATTGAAAAAAGGTATTTAAAAATCTATTGTTGTCTTTTGTAAGCCTCGAGCGCCCCGCCGAGTGCGATAGAGACAGATGCAAATCAGACCGATGTTACCTATCAAAAGTACACAAAATCGACGTTTCGTAGTCCCCTAATCCCTTTTCGAAAAGTTGACCGATTTAGTTACTTTTAACATTAAAGATTAAAAAAGGACTGTTTTTGAAAAAGGACTTTTTTGAAATAAACTAGTCAAATTAGTTTTCTGGTTGTTTGAACACAGCTGAAAATCTGGCCATTTTTTCGATTTTTGAAGGTTCATCATCATCTATTTTAATAATTAATTAATTATATAAGGAAAACATAGGGACATCGCAATAGTGGCAATAGATGTTTTGGGAAAAAATATTCCTCTATCTGCAAAATCCAGGGAGGAAACAGGGGACTACGTTTGTATGGAAAAACGGTGCTTCTGTATCCCCTTAACAGCAGCAACTTGTATTTCATTTTTAGTTCCTTTTCTAATCACTAGCTATACCGAAATCCCAAACAAAAACTAAACAACAGATGCCAGCGACTATTGCCCTCATGGCAGGGGATCACGCAACGAAAAAAGAACGCTCGGGGAGGGCATGGTTTTAAGCACGAGTTCAATCTATGTGTATATTATTCCGCCTCAAATGTTTCGACAGAATTCAAGAGGGCAACTTTTTAGATCCACAGTATTCTAGGTGAATAGAACAGATAAAATAATCCACCACCACAAAAATCTCGATTACATTTTTCGATCACCATCACTCGCTACCCTAAGCACGGGGTACGTACTAAAAAGGCCGTCCCTATACTCTGGGAAAATCCTCATAAAATAAAATTGAAACAAAGCGCCAAGACCGTGCTGATTAATTACAAAAAAATTTGTGCCATTTTATAACTTCTCAAAATTTTCAATGAAATGTTAAATTTTCATAAAATTTTCGTTACCCCCAAGTCTCATACAACTTAAAATAGGTAGTTTTAAAATCGACGTTCAAATATTTTTTTATCAAGTAAAATGTTAAATTGTGTTTTTATCCAAAAAAAGTCACTCGATAAAACGTGTATCTGCACTATGTATTTTTTCAACAAATTTTAAATACGACAACTCGATCTAGAAGCATAAATTTCGGAAAAGGGGCCCTAATACGCTTAGCACAACGAGGATTTCACACACACACGAGGTTGACGACACGATTGGCGTAGTGCGCTATAGCACGGCTTCTCGCCATGATTTCCATAGTGTCCCGGGTTCGATTCCCGGTCGGGTCAATTCGGGAAACGATCTTTTCTGAATTAACTCGGGTCTGGGTGTGCTGGGAGACGCCCATAGCTTGTTTTCTTGTGTGGTACCTCGTAACACAGGGACATTAATCAATATTTCGAGACCATTACAAGAGGTGTGTTGTCTGGCGCATATTTATTTTTATTTATTTATTCTTTCTGAGAGTTCCGTTCACGGGCGTCTACAGTCAACTTGCCTCAGTCTATCTACGAGTATTTAGGATAAAGGTAGTCGTGATTTTATATTCAAATGAAGCTTGTTTTACATTTTACAAGCCATTTTAGTTAAAGTCAATATTGAAATTAATCGTTAGTTTACAAGACTAGTAAAAATAAATTCGAGGTAGTCACGCGTGGATTATTCAAATTGTTGGGTTTCAGTTCAGCGGCGGACAGAGCTAACAAATTCATAAACAAGTGAATCTGTTACGGGTTACCGACTGTTTACTTCCAGTTTAAAACTAACTATAACAACCCTATAGTTTACATGAAAGGATAAGTACTAATACAATTATTTAATCACTTAAATTGAGACTACACTTAGATATTTTTCCCTGCCAAATAAAACTCCCAGGAGAATGTTTCATTCAGTCACCGTAAGTAAGGGAACGACGACGTAATGTCGACGACGACGATACAATATCACATGCTTAGGAAGTTTTCTAATGTATGTCTGATTTAGTTGCGAAATATTCGTTTACTTGTACAAAAACCTTAAAATAAAAGCAAAATAGAAAAACTAATTTCCAGTTAGGTAGATAGTAGTATTTACTTCACATAATGAGTACTTACGAGTATGTCACATCATTACCTTTCGGTACAATTTATTGGTTTATAGGTATTTTTTTAAATATTATTTAAAAGATTACAATCAGTCATTCGTATGTAGGAAAACTTCAACACTAACTCTAACGCTGCTGCTTCAACTAATTCTAAGAGCTATGTCGATAACTTTGTTGCAGATTTTATCATTTATCATCTTGATTAATTTTCTTAACTCCCTGATTGAATTTGAATTAGTGCTCTTACTGCCCTGTGAGCGTGCACACAATGAAAGAAGATAATATACATATAGCTATATGTTTCAGGCATGTCAGCAGGGATGTCATTGACATGAAATTCGGATATGGATACGGATGTATGGATAATATTTTACGGTGACGGATAATGCAATAATTTCGTTATATTCGGTTCAGTTAAGAATGATCTGTAGAATCTGAAATGAATAAACTGTAAAATCAAATATAAATGATGATAATCGCACAAGGATAAAATATGGCTCAGTTATGAAAAACATCTGAGCGCAACTATCAATAAACAGCAGTTACTCTTTTTCACTATAAATTTTAGTATTTTTTACAAAATCTGATGTTTTTGAATTTCTTAATTAAACAAATTAAGCAGAAAATCTTAAGTTCATGAAAAAATTGCTTTACATCATGAATTTACTAAAGATAGTTAGAAGTGGGCCTATCAAAATACATTAATTTGAAAGATATAAGTAAAACTATTATTCAATTTAGAGAGTTCTAAAGATTTATTTATTCGACTAATTTGAAAATGGGGCCCACCGTAGCATGTGCAATGACTTTATGCATGGGGCCAATATTTTACAAAGTGACATACATAAACTCCTTTCAAATTATTTAGTCTAATTTGAAATTAGATTTTGAACAGAGTGCCGAGTGCGAGTTGCAGTGAGAGAAGTGAATAACTTCACCATCGCGTTTGCGAGAAAAAAAACGCGTATTTGTATAGCATCGAGTGAGCGCCATCTAGCGGCCTGGATGTTTCCCGAATTTGCCGCTAGATGGCGCTGATTCCATACTAATTGACATTTACGTGCTCGCAAAACGCGATGGTGAAGTCATTTACTTCTCTCACTGCAACTCGCACTTGGCACTCAGTGCATGGGACTCGTGCCGTTTTGCTTAGCACAGCGCTCGTACGAAAACTTGACAAAACGTTTTTTTTTATAAACCATCCTTATCCGAAATCATAAGTATTCGAAGCTTCCTTAATAGATTTGGTTACGATATTGAAGAAATCATTAAATTGAATATCCGATAGTTTCGATTACGGAGCTCCATAACATCCCTAATGCAAAGAGCTATCCATCGAGGAATGGAAGGCGAATGCAGTCAATAAATCCTCGCCAAGGTGAAGCGAATGAAGAACTTAGACATCTTTATTGCCGCAATATAATTCGCCAGCAAATGAGGTCGAATAGAACCAAGTACATTAACCCGAAAAAGTCCCTCTAGCCATAAAAGTCGTCAAGTACATTCCACAAACACCATTGCTAGGAGAAAATTCCTCGACGATTGCTGAACTTTTCGACTAACGTCTGGCACGTGAAGCTCATTTCTTTTCGTAAATAAAACAATGCACACCTGTGAGTTTACCTTCAAATGCAATACGCTATTTGAAACTCGATTCAATTGAGTGAGTTTCTCTTTATCAGCTTTTAAATCCGACTATTCGGATAAATCATGTACGTGGATATACTGTTTTATGCAATAAGAGTCATCCGAGTGAATAACTATTGGGTAAATTAATTATAAGTTTCAATTAGAAAATAAATGCTTGCCACATGAAATGTATCTACTCGTATTAAACAGTTATTTTGATTTTCATTTTGAAATTAACATTGGCTAGATTGATTGATCATAGTCTTTTTTGACTCTCTGACTAAATACAGAGGCGTTCACATCAACCTTTACATAGGGGCACCTTCTGCTGCTGATATAAGACCAATTTTGCAACGGTGCTTTGTAAAACTATTTCAAAAAATCAAAATAAAAAGTATAAAAAAAATAATTAAAAAAAAATCGAACATCCGGCAGAATAATATCACAATTGTTTTTTTTTCTAGATGTGATTAAATTCCTCAAAATCAATCTGTACTAATGGATTATATTTTGACTCTACTCTAGTTACTCTGCCGGATGAGCGAAATACGAGTATGATTTTTGATATCAAAGTGTAAAATACTAGTGAAAGGCCAATCTTCAATCTTTATCTTGATTATACGGCAAAGTTGGCCAGATTGGGACTCGGGACCACACGATCCAAGTTGGGGTGCTTACCCCTAGGCCACCACGCTTACAAATATTAGCTAAAAGATTGAAATAATCCCTATGCACCATCACGCTTTTCTTCCCACTGGCTACGATACGATCCTGACACACATCTTGTGCAAATTCTACTCTCATTATTCCTTTCATTCATGCTCGTCGGAATAATTTCTGGTTGAGGAAATAAACCTGCTGATTTTCAAATTTAATTATCGGAAACACATCCTCGCAAACAAGGCAAAAATACTTAACGTCATTCACTCCCATCCCTCGCGAATTTCATCATCTAATTTGAGACTGTTCAAAATTCAAGATACGCGTGTTAGAACAAACAAAATATCTCCCGTTAATATCATTCCCGGTCTTATATGCAAAGAACGTGTACGTGCGGAAAAAAATAACGAGGGAATGAGTTTGCCGCGTTTTTCGGTGAAAGACATTCTGCGTGACCTGCCTGCGAGCGGGAATATTGTGCCTCTAGAGGCCCAAAAATGCTTTGTAAACTATTAGCCTTGCAGCGGCGACAATTTTCAGAGATGAGTTTTTGAAAAAACCAGAACCTGATACGACTTAATTGAATTCGTGCGGGATTTCAGAGGCACTCGTGGTATGATAAAACAAGGTTTTTCTTAGAACGTGATGTGACGCAACATTCTTATTAAATTTTACTTACTTGTAGAATAATATTTACGAAGAATATGGCTACATTGTGTAATATGAAAATATTGCTAATTACGTAAAGAAAAGTTATTGATATGTTTTATACAGACCTTGACGTTGTTCTAAACTAAGTTATTATAATCTATCTTTCCGCCCGGGTGAACTTCATTGATACACTAGCTTTCCGTCCGCGGCTTTGCCCGCGTTATAGTTATGTATCATGGCTGAATTACATATAATTTTATAAATTGTAGCCCATGTGTTATTATGATTGTATTAGCTATCACTGTAGAGTTTCATCTAAATCCTTTCAGTAGTTTTTGCGTGAAAGAGTAACAAACAAACATACATACATACATTCTCACAAACTTTCACATTTATAATATTGAGTAAGATTAGTAAGATATTATGGCCAAATATTTAACATAAAATCTTTATTAATTTGTAGCATATGTGATATTCTGATGTATAACCTGGATTACTGTATAGTTTCAACTGAATCTGTTCTGTAGTTTTTGCGTGTACGAGTAACGAACATACATACTCACAAACTTTCGCATTTATAATATTAGTAAATTAGTAAAAGTAAGATTGGGTCTACAAATACAAGTGAGGGCTTCCAAGACGGACCCGATATGTAACATTGGAAGGCTTAGTACGAGGATGTTCTAACGGAAACTGATAGACGCTGTGGTGGACGTACCATCAAACTTCTACTAGTGGAAACTAGAGAACAGATACGGAAATGTAAATAAGTGCTGACTCAGGGCCATATTAAAAACTGTTATTGTTATTTTATAATACTATTTATAACACTGACGTTGGTTAATTAAGAAACCAACTATAGGGCCAATTAGTTGTAGTTGGCTAAAGAAAGTGCCTATAGCCTCGGGTGAATTAATACCCAGTGCTTTCTCATATCTATTCTAGGTTTAAGTCATAGTATCCATTGTGTATAAAACTGAGAGGTTCTGAAAGAAATCCGACGAAAATGACTGGTAATTCTGTAAAGCGGTTGCCATTTAGATAAATCTCCTTGACTGATGAGATTTAGCTTAATATCTGAGGTAATAAAGTCTTGCGACATTTGTTAAACCAAAGGACAAAAATGGAATTTACTTCGTCAGCTTCAATGGCTCTGATGTTAGGGACTCTCCCAAAATTTGGGGCCGTGAGTTCAAATCCACTTAGAGCTAACATTCAAGTGAATCTTTTTTTATTTTAATATGTACCAGTATATAAAATATCTTAGGTCACTTAACACACCCTGAAACTAACCTTGCACTTGTAGAATGGGCATTCTACAAGCTTGGCTTAGGTTGGGGTGTCATATCTGTAACGAAACTGAAACTAAAAACGATGAAAATTATTATTCTTAACATCCGTATCCAAAATGTCATATTCATAATATCCGAACGGGACATGTTGAAGTTACTTTTTTTCTGCTAAAGCTCGTAAACAAATAAAGCCTGACGAGTTAGAAACAGTCGTTTGTGGACTTGTCGCTGTTTTATTGCGTCTGCCTAATGGCACTTTTTCACATTCAACTGAACTAGTTTTTCTACAATTCGCTTCTGGCGAGACGGGTGTTGACGATTTTCTTTAATGAAAACAACTCGTGGGCCATTGTGGTGAGTAATAAACATATATTTTGCTAGAAATTGGATTTACGTTCAGAAAATTGCACCACTTCACACATTGTTAAGTAGGATAATAATGGGTTTTCTTTTATTATTATTGTAGAAAAAACAATATCAATGAATTTGCAGGAACACCCTTACAACTCCGAAAATTTTTTGTCTGAAAATCACTGCTCATAACACATTTCTTATACCTTCACTTGCACTAATATTCGAATGATCGAAATGTTGTTTAACCTCATCATGTTTCATCATTTTTTCTCCGAAAAGTTTTAATGTCGGGTGCTATAATAATTGGTTTCCCTAATTTCACATGTCATAAGGTCATATGTCAGAATCGTTTTATTACATAATATTAGTTTGTATTGAAATTTCTTTAAATAAATAAATAAATACCTGGGACAATTCACACCAAGACCCCAAACTAAGCAGAGCTTGTATTATAGGTGTCAGAGACTGATAATCATACTTAAATATTTATAAATACATACTTAAATATATAATAACACCCAGACACACAACAAACACAAATGCTCGTCACATAAATGTTTGTCATGGGTGGGGATCGAACCCACGACCTCCGGCGTCAAAGACAGGATTGGTGCCTTTGCATATTATATTTTTGAAACATCATTTATAATGTGTCTAAAAGATCACTGTCCTGGGTGTGCACGAATCACTCTACGAGTGAATGTCACATAATTTCACGTACCCTTGTATTGGAATCCCTAACTAAATATGCTCTACACTTCGTGAATCTATAATGTGGCACCTTATGCTCTCAACATGAACCCATTTTGTAAAGGTTGCCATAATGTTTTTTGTATAACACCGAAAGTTCCATTCTGGCAGTCGCCAGCCACTGCCGTGGTACATGATGGCAGTGCAAAAAAATAAGTGTATTTTCAGACAAACAATTTTAGAAACAGAATTTATCCAGCAAAAAAAAATCTATGAAAATTCTCGTCGGCTAATCAAACAAACAAACAAAAAATATCTTTATTTAAATAGACCTGTAACAAGTACTTTTAAATCGTCATTACAAGAAAAAAAAAAAACATCAATATTAGACTTAATAGAATAATAATATGAATAGATACATAAATACACTGTATACAAACATAATGTGACTCTACCACCGCATCGGAAGTTGATCTTATACTGAGAAGACTTCTTTTAAACTTAGTTCGGTTTTACAGAAAGAGTTAGTAAAGTACAGTGAGTAGGTATTTTGTTAAAAATGCTTACGGTCTAACATTTCCTTAAAATATGAACCTTAAAAGTACATCTGAACTACCGAACATAAAGCAAAAGCATGTACCTACAAAGTTTATACAATTCAAGCATAGAAATTGTTAGATTTTTGTTAGTCAGTACAAACTAGTGATATAAATATTACAAGAGTGAACTAATCATGCATCGAGTAAAAAGCTTAAACCCAGGCCTTTTTATCCAAAAGGTAATCATTTGTAGTGTAATAGCCCTTTTTTGATCAGACTGTCTTAATGTGGTTTTTGAATTTATTTAGTGGTAACTCACATATTGCCTTTGGGACTTTATTGTATAAGTGTACACCTTGCCCTATAAATGAACCTAAAATTTTCTGTTACCTGAAGGATGGGAGCGCAATTTTATCTACATGCAGAGTCGAAACTCAAAGAATTCTATTCGGAAAAGAATTCCTCTCTCGTTTTCCAGTATATTGTTGAACGACATAAAGCAAAAGGATGTAAAGGAACTACTCAATTCGATCCCGAAACATGAGACCCTGGGAAACTCCCGGCACGTTGTTTATACGCGGATAAGCGATTTGAATAGACATTTTAGTACTTGGGGATAGACTTCCCTATCCGTTAGTGTTATTGGATGACTATGTTTGGTCAGTCAGGTACCTTTCAAATTCTTTTTTATCCTAAACTTTGTAATAGTTCTCAGCATTTGGCGGATTTATTCTAGAGCGCATAAGAACAGATTCTGATTAAATATGGATGTATTTTTTCGATGTACATACAACAGATAAAACAACATCAAAACTTAAAATCCAAATAACCATATTTTCGTTATAATTCGCACGCTGAAAACGAAAATGACCTGATCAAAAATTTGAGATTTTTGGATAATGAAGAAAATAAGTCACCTTTTTAATTTATTTATTTTTGTGTTCCAATAACTCATATTTATTTTATTGTAAATGTTTAAATTAATATTGCTAATAAATCTTTATCTAGTCTAATTTCAAACTGAATAACATTTTAATGAATTGACATTTTGACGACACGATTGGCGCAGTGCGCTGTAGCACGGTTTCGCGCCTCGATTCCCGTAGTGTCCCAGGTTAGATTCCCGGTCGGGTCAACTCAGGAAACGATCTTTTCTGAATTGACACGGGTCTGGGTGTGCTGGGAGACGCTCCTGGCTTGATTCCTTGTATGATAACTAGTAACACAGGAACATTGATCCCTACTTCGAGACCATGACAAGTAGTGTGTTGTCTGACGCAAGAAAAAATAACAATAATTAAAATAATTATTGCACAAATAGTACATTTAAAAACACCTTCCGAAAGTAGGTCACTTTGATACTTAAAATAGTGACATTATGTCCTTATTTTGAAATAGGTCTGTTTTAATCTGGTAATTATAATTATTCACTTTCTGCTCTGCAGGCATTAATTTATTCAATCATTTGCCATCTGATATGAAATCAATGGAATTGCCAAAATTTAAATTAAACTTTAAAAAATGGTTATTACAAAATGTTTTTTATAATTTAAATGATTCGTTTTCATTAGTTTTTATGTTTCATTATTGCATACCCGATATGGGTAAACTATTGTAACATTTTAATAGCAATAACAGTTTAAAAGCAATAAATTATTTGATTCTTATTCTGATTGATTGATTTGACAAAAAATATACCACTTTAATTCTCAAATGTATTATCATGACCAAAACAGTTGCCACCAAGCTTGTGTTATTATCAGTTTACCATAAGATAGGGTTGCTTGCTTCCCAAGAAGTACTTTGTACAATAGCATTTAAAATAAGCCTGTGTGTATGCCAATGTTGCTGTGAGTGGATGTGCCTTTTTATAAATACGTATGTAAATAAGATGTCAGGTTTTTTTTTTTTCAATAACTGATAAAAAACTTATATATATTCATTTTAATACAATTAGTAATTATATTATAATACAATTAGAAATAAATTAATAACATACCATCACGACTTTATCCCAAGCGGGTAGTCAGAGGCAAGTGGCTGTGTCGTCACGGTGAACGAAACACTCAGAAGCCTACTTTTCAGCAATGGTATAAAAACCAAAATAAATTAATAATTTATCTAAACCCAATCCCAGGTCGATCAAAGTGTTAGTTTGGATCTGTGGACCTGGCTTGTGATTACCAACCCGCACTTGGTAAGCGTGGTGATTAAGCAAATTTCAACTATGACGGCCTTTTTCCAGCAGTGGTAAAGTTTATAAGCTAATTATTATACTTTACTTAGCAACTAGCATTATACCTATTTCTTACATATCACGTTTACTTATGTATGTAGGTAGTTACAAACCTACATTGGCTGACACCGACTCCAACAATAACAATAACTGTACCTACATTATATTATCGTATAAGTTTTAGAAGAATACGCAATTATTTCTTCACTTTTTAGTGCTTTGTTTTGGGATTGTTTTTTTTTGAAGTAAGTTTTTAATTTGGTAAAATTTTTGTTTATTTCTTGATTTTTAGTGAATAGTTATTATTTATTTTATACATCGAAAAGGTATCGTCCAATTGCTCCTAAGAATTGAAGAGTTCCGTTACTTTGTCATGGATCCCTTAATCAGAACCTAACACTCATCAAACTACCCTTGAAGTATATCCTTTCCAATAAAAAAAGAAGCAGCGAAATCGGTTGGCCTGATAATGAGTTATTCGTCCATTTGTCGCGCATATGCTTTATCTATATTTAAGACTTATATGGATTTCCCATGGATGCCACTGTCAGAACTTGACCAAATTAAAATGAGACCACACGGGCAGCATCAACTTTCAAAAAAGAAAGAATTATCAAAATCGGTTGGCGTAATATTGAGTTACCCGTCCATTTGTCGCGCATTTTGTCTATCTAGATTTGAGACTTATATGGATTTCCCATGGATGCCACTGTCAGAACTGGACCAAATTAAAATGGGACCACACGGGCACCATCAGCTTTTAAATAAATAAAGAATTATCAAAATCGGTTGGCGTAATATTAAGTTATTCGTCCATTTGTCGTCCATTTGACACGCATTTTGTCTATCTAGATTTATATGGTTTTCTCATGGATGCCACTGTTAGAACTAGACCAAATTAAAATAGGACCATTCAGGAAGCACCAGCTTTCAAATAAAAAATGAATTATCAAAATCGGTTCACCCAGTCGAAAGTTATGAGGTAACAAACATTTAAAAAAAACATACAGTCGAATTGAGAACCTCCTAATATTTTTGAAGTTGGTTGAAAATAAAAACCTACATCAACGAAAACCAATTGGCATTTTCCTTCTCTGGGAACTTGTTGAAACTCAAGCAAGCGAGACCGCTATGTGAATGTTTATGCAGATGCATAGACATTTGGTGCAGCTCGCGGATATAATAACCTATCAGTAAATATGGTAAACTAAGATATACGCCACGTATTATCTTTCATTCTTTGGCTTTTCTATTTTCTTGCAATAGTCGAGATCCTTTGCACAAAAATACAGGTTATGGTAATCCCTCAGTTTGCGCACAGCGCTGACTGCTAGTTCAGAATTTAGTTTTATTGTTATGAATCATTCATAATTCAATAACATTCAGAGTTCTTTATCAACCGGTTGAGTAATTTCTTATTTTTATATTGCGCGTCAAGATGACCTCACTCCGCCTGATGGAAAGCGGTCGTGAGTTCCAGATATGAGACCAACAAGCCCAGTCATTCAAACGAATCACTGGGCTGGGCCATCCTCACCTTAAAAGCCTGCAGAATCATTGTTTTAAATTGTAAAATTATAACACAGAAAAAACTACAATAACACAAAACAAAAATTGAAAAAAAACCCCTCGGGTGAAGCTTTCTGCGCTTTGGGTTGGGAATTTCTTGCCTAGGGCGAGTCCCGTAAACGCTTTCAAAGCCCTGCGGTGAAACAACAGAAGTCATTTAGAGAAAAACCTCGATCATTTGAAAAATGAAGGATGAAGGAATATAGCATTCTGTAGCCCATCTTAATATTGTTCACAATACTTATAATAATTTATTTTGTAAACTTTTAAACTTTTTTGCGCACGATGTCACCAATTTTCCAAGTGGGACATATTATCAGATGTAAACGCATGATTAAAAACGCCGCAGCGCCATGTTTGCCAGTGAACTGTGAGAAAACAAACAAATACACTCTCTCATTTACGTCAAACAGATTACACAAACAAGCGTTGCACAGTAAAGGTAACGAAGTAAAACGAGACAGCAGGCCGCGACACGTACTTGTTATGTCTCGCATCGTTGTCGCCGGTCTCGCTCGCGCGCTACAAAGCCTTAGTGACAGTCTTTATCTCTTAAGCTGTCTTGGTATCCGTGCAACCTGTACCTTTAATGCTGGTGTACACTGGGAATCTCAAGGCATTTAAACGTGGCGAGAAGTGTTTGTGCTGCGCCACTAGTCACCACCATCAAACGCGACCGCTCGTGGCTGTGCTTAAGCCATCCGATGCCGCCTAAACGATAGCTTTCATTTTTATAAATTGCACCGTATACTAAATAATAAATTACCAATGCAAGGGTAGAAAGAAAAAAAGATTCTAATAAAAACGGGTTTTTGCAACGAAACAAAACTACGGTAAATTGTTTTACCTATTTTCTCGACGTTTCGGCGACAATTGCATGTCACCGTGGTCACGAGCGGACTGGTTGTGCGCGGCGAACGATCTTCATCCACCCGCACATTTTCAATTATTCTGTCCATAGTACAGTCAGATCGACAAACTACAGTCACACATCGACACTCACAGTGTCCGGGTTTTTTCGAGACGGTCCAACTCGCGTTTTACACTTTTTAATCACTGGGTTCCACGCAGACGATAGCTTAAATCCATCTTCCCTATTGCAATTCCTGTATTTCTTAATTTCAATGGCTTCACGCACAATCCTGGTATGTTAATGCCGATCAGTGGAGAGAATTTTCGGGTCATGCAACTCCATCCAGTGATTAACATCTGAATTTATCAGGTGCTCAGCTATTGCAGATTTGGTCGTCTGCCGATTTTTCACCGCTGCAATGTGTTCCTTAACTCGTTCAGCAATGGGACGCTTTGTTTGGCCGATATAAGAACTACCACAGCTGCAATCGACTTTGTATACACCCGGTGTCTGCAAAGGTATAACATCCTTTGGTGAGCGCATCTCTCCCGTTACTTTAGAAAACGGAGTACATACAGTCTTAACGGAGAATTTCTTTAATACTGATCCGATTTTGTCCGTTATTCCCTTCACGTATGGTAGAAATGCAGGTTCCCGGCTTACCGAAGGTTGTCTCACCACCTTTTCTCTCTCTTTCAAGTGTCTCCTCGTTACTTTTAAGTACCTTCTGAACATGACCAAGCTCAGCTCCAACATGCTCAGGGTCACATAGACTGTGTGCCCTATTTACCAATGGAGAGACAACAGCTTGTAAGTGACAAGGATGGTGATGCGAAGAGGCGTGGAGGTATCTGTCAGTGTGAGTTGGTTTGCGATAAACAGAGTGTGCCAAGGTTCCATCTGGTCTCACTGTTACCTGCACATCAAGGAACGCCATGGACCTGGTCTTCTCCATTTTACAGGTAAACTTAACCCTCGGATGAATAGAGTTAAGGTGTTGCAGATATTGTTCCACCTCTGTTTGGTTTCCGTTTATGATACAAAAGATATCATCAACATATCTCTTCCAAAACTTGATAGTACTTGGGCCGCTTGCTAATGCTTTCTGCTCAAAATGTTCCATCCAGATGTTCGCGATCACCGGTACAACGGGACTCCCCATTGCCACACCGTCAATCTGGAGGTAGTATTGGCCCCGGTACAAGAGACAGTTACCGTCCAAACAATTTTCTAAGATGGAAATATATTTGTTAGGCAGTTCATTCTCTAATAGTTTATCCCTAATAACTTTTAGACATTCCTTAAGTGGCATATTTGTGAACAGCGACTCGACATCAAAACTCACCATAGTGTCACCCTGTTCGATTGAGACATCTTTAATCAGCTCAATAAAATGCCGCGAGTCCATAACATATGAAGGTGATTTTCCAATTAATGGCTGCAACACTCCCGCAACATGCTTTGCCAAACGATATGTAGGTGAGTCTATTTGGCTAACAATCGGTCTAAGTGGCACGTTGCTCTTGTGTATCTTAGGCAAACCATATAATTTCGGTGGCTGTACCGTTTTTGCCCTATGTAACAGAAAATACAGTCATCCGTAAATATCTCACTCAGCTCCTGAATCAGGGTGCGTATCCGTCGCGTCACTCTTGCAGGACACGGATTTGTAAATTGAGTTGTCAGCGAGCAATTCCCTTAATTGTCGCCCAAACGTCGAGAAAATAGGTAAAACAATTTACCGTAGTTGTGTTTCGTTGCAAAAACCCGTTTTTATTAGAATTAGTTAAAATGCAACAAGAAAGTTTAAAGCGTTAGAAAAAAAGATGTTATCTACTTACCAAGACTTAACTTAATAACAAAACTGTTTACATTTGATCCTCAATGCAGTACAACTGTTACTAAATCAGTAACATTGCTCGCTTTAGTATCGCGGTTCACAACAACCAAAGCAACTTATAGTCATGTAACACTCGTAAACAAGGTTATATAGCTACCTATTTAGAAGTGAATTCAATCGGACTTTAGGAATATAGGGTATCGAGAAGTTGGCACGCATCCAGCCAACCCGGCAAAGGTACCAAGTTTGCTGACGGTTTGGCATAATACTCGTATATGTTCCGTCTTGTTCGGCCTCTTCAGAAAGTTAACGACTTTGAATTTAAGAGCAGCAGGTGCCTCTGACTTAAGGCATGTTCTGCATAGTAGAGATAGTGTACAATAACTTGGACTGAGGTTGGATGGCCCCTCTGCAATTACAGAATATAAAACGAGAGCAGGAATGTTTAAAAACATAACATACGACTATATCCCAAACGGGGTAGTCAAAGGCTTGTTGACTGTTGCCGTCCTAGTGAACGGAACATTCAAGATCCCACTTTTCACCAAGGTTATTAGAACCCAACATGGAAGGCGGCCAGCCTTTCGCCGTTACCCGAGCTCCTAGGGTTTTTTATAATCGGTGTTTTCGATCACCTTCAGATTAAAACTATGCGTGTATCTTATGCAGTGCTAACTGTGATAATCAGTATGTTTGGAAGCATTACTTTTAAGTGAATTTTTATTTTTACCACTAAACAATGCTTGAAACTAGAAAAATTCCACCTGATCCTGGGACTCAAGCGGGGTTCAAACCCGCGACCTTTCACAATCCGTGTGACTGCTCTTCCAACTGAGCTACTGAGGCCGTTAACAGACCTGGCGAATTTATCTAGTGTATTTTCTACACAAAGATATAAACTAGAAGCATTCAACCTGATCCTAGGGACTTCCGGATTGTGGAAGGTCGCGGGTTCGAATCCCGCTTGAGTCCCTAGGATCAGGACGAATTTTTCTAGTTTCTATCTTAGTTTAGAAAAGAGTGCATTGTTAAATGCTAAAAATAGAAATTCACCTAACTAGTGTATTTTATGTTGTAAGCCAACGTTGTTTCATCAATGTGTTATAGGCAAGCGCCTTTAACACCTGAATAAATATTTTGGCAAATATTTGACTTTCGATTAAGATGAAACTAGCTATAGGATAAGTGATTTTTTATTATTTATTTATTTTTAGCACTAAACAATGGTCTTTTTTCTACACAAAATAAATACTAGATTCTATCTTTGTGTAGCATTACTTTTGTTTCTTATTATTTTTTAGGTGCTTAAACTCCTGACGGCTATGATGAATTTGTAAAATCTGCATTATTGTTCTTTTTTATGTCTGAAATTTAGGTAATGTTTTTTTAGTACAATATCGGTGGCCAATACGCATGCGGCTCGTCTGTTGGTACGCAGCTACTGCAGTCTTTGAAGCCGTGCAAACCCAAGGCATTCTTCATTCGTGATTCGTACACCTTTTTTTTCCGGGTGTGAAATGCATTACGCACTATCCCACTGCCTGGGTCGGGCAGTGGGGGAGTGTGGGACTCTTCGCCGGTAAAGCCGACGGCATACCCACTAAAATACACCCGGGTATACCCTCACCGCTTTGGAATAGGGCGACATGGAGCCTTGCGGATTACCACGTCGCCCCAGTGGTCGGCCTGGCCTACGCACCGGGCCTCCTCACGCTGCGGGGGCGTCCCGGTATACTGGGGACGCCTCCAGACGGGAGCACCATGGAATAGGGTGTAAGCCGGGGGGCTTACACCCCGGTGCTACTTTTAGGGAGCAGGAGGAGGACGGGCGAACCGCCGTCTTCGTGCCCCCCGCCGTCTGCGTCGGAGAGGGGCTGCCAGAGGATCCTCCTCTCGGGCCCTCTCCGCAGTCTCCATCTGCGTCATCACCTCCACGCAGAAGGAGACCATAGCCAGCCATGCCTCCTCACTCCCGAGCATGGCCCGTACTAGGGCCGGGAGTAAGAGGTCCCTGCCTACAATGGCCGCTAGATTGCGGCGCTGATCCGCCCAAGCCACGCACGCCTTCAGCGTGTGCTGGGCGGTGTCCTCCTCGGCACCACACTCATGGCACGTCAGGTCAGGCTCTCTCCGGGCCACTTTGTGCAGACACTTTCCAAAGCACCCATGCCCGGAAAGTATCTGCACCAGCCGGTATGTAAGTGGCCGCCCATCCCGGTGCACCCACTGTTTGAGGGCCGGCCTGATGGCGTCTATGGTGTGCCGGCCATAGACGGATGGGATGATTCGTCCACCTAGCATAACCATTAAAATATGGTCTTTTGGTAGTTTGATGATTGATGACTGTTTTCTTAAAAACCAACTTTATAAATCATTTTCTTTTTGTTTCAGGGATCTCAGATGTCTAAGGAATACAATTCACACAAATCTCATGACAACGTATATGTTGTCGGCGTGTAGTTGGATATTAAATTTAGCTTTACAGGTGAGTTTTAGTATAGGTAACTCTTTAAGTTAAGAAAGAAATAGAAGTTATGTATCAAGAGTGAAATAAAACATATCACTATATTTTCTTTCAGTTTAATAAAAAAATAGATTCTCTCCCGAAATATGGTCGGGACAGTTTACCTTGTAGTTCTCGGTTGTACCTTTCAGAATGCGGGGATAAGACCCTTGTCAGAGGATTAGTGACCACAGTAACAATTTAGTTGAGTATCACCATAGACCAGAACAAAATAGACATGGCAAACATGGCATTACTATTCGTTTTTTCGGAACCAGTGTAGCCAAACTCCTTACATTGAAATTATGTGTTCTGCGTATAATAAATAAATAAATATCTGTAACAATTTACACCAAAATCATCTGACCCCAAACTAAACAGTACTTGTACTATGGGTGTCAGAGGCTGATAAACACACTTAAATATTTCTAAATACATACTTAAATAAATAATAACACCCAGACACACAACAAACTCAATTGTGTGTCACATAAATGTTTGTCATGGGTGGTGATCGAACCCACGACCTCCGGTGCTAAAGGCAGGATCGCTGCCATTGCACCAACAGGCCAGTCAATACTAACTAACCGTTGGGACTAGTAACTTATATTGGTTCATTTAGAGTGGTGACAAAGGATAACATAGGTTTATAACATTAAATTATCCACTGAAAGACATTATTATGCTAACATCAACATAGTTCCAGAATGAATAGATTTATGACTAATTTTATCAAGAAGTATTATTTGTACTGTCCTTAGCTAGCCAGTAATGAAAACGTGCCATTTCTAGATTTTCTTTATCTGTGACAGTGGCCGTAGATACAGGTTTGTCGCAGTATGCATTTAGAATATCCTGAAACTTGGTATGTATATCCTCGATATTACAAAATCTCTCTTGGGCCTGGCCTGGACATAAACCGGTTATACCCACTAAAATACCACTCAGCAACTTCAGAGGCCATTCCGTCTGCACTTTATGCAAAGCTCGGATTATACTTTTAAAGCGCTGAATAAATTCCGCGGTGAGTTAACCCTTTTACACTCGCGTTTTTTAAATGGTTGTAATTTTAAAAACATAAGGCAGTATTATAGTGGTATTTCAAGGGGACTTCCGCAGTTTAAATGGATATTTCATTTGTATGTTTACAGAAATTTGTAAGAGAATATTTTTCTGAAATTTGAGGATGTAACTGATATCTACTTTCAATATCAAATAGATACTAAAATAAAATATTATGTAAGTTACTTGATCACAAATTGCCTAAAATAGGTACACTGAGGGAAAAAATTAGAAGTCTACACTCAGATAAATCCACGTTATTTAATTAGTCAAGATACTTGTAGTTACTAAAGGAAGGGTGGCATTTAATTGTAAGATTATTTAATGGTGTGTTCAATCACATAAACTTGAACTAAATATTTTTTTTATTGCTTTTTTTTTGAGCCACCTTGGTAGATTTTCCTCCTCAGTGAAGTCGAAGTATTATTGTGTCTATAGTAAAAAAGGTGATGTTAAGCTTAGTTTTACAAAACATTATATCTAATTGAACGCCTCTGTGACCGAGTGGTTTCAGAGCTTGGCCCGAACCCCGGAGGTCCCGGGTTCAATTCCTAGGTCGGGCAAAATGTGTTCTCGGATTTTTCGATCAACCCGCATTTGGCAAGCGTGGTGATTATGTCGATACCTACCCATTGTAGCGATGACTTGATTTCAGTGATGGAGGCCTTAGCCCAGCAGTGAGACAGTTTATAGGCTAATTACTATGTCTAATGATTTGTAGGATCAGTGTATAATACCCAACTTTGTTCCAGAATTGGTCGGATGAAGCACAGCAAGAACAAACGTCGTGTATGGTGTTAGTAATATGTATGCACTATTTTTATCTCACTAATTTCTTTTGGATGCTAGTCGAAGGTAAGACAACTACTACCAATCAATGATTTTTATTTATCAAACTCAAATATCTTTATTTAAATAGACCTAATCAGTACTTGTAAATAATCAAAAAATATACTAAATAATAGACATAAATACTATAATGATATGAATATATAAATAAACCGTACACAAACATAATGCGACTCTACCACCGCGACGGAGTTGCTTCTTACTGAAGACCCGGCGAGAAACTCAGTAGTTACTCTTTTAAACTTGTTGTGGTTTCTACAATGTTTTATAATCTTGGTAATAATTGGTTATAATTAAGTAGATAAAGGCCCTTGGTTCTATACCGAGTGATTATCAAAAGACTTACAAAAAAATCGGTGACACCTCTGGTGTTGCAGTTGTCCATGGGCGGAGGTGATCACTCTCCATCAGGTGACCTTCCGGCTCGTTTGCTCCCTATTACATAAAAAAAATGATATGGCATATTCAGTAGTTGATGTAGAAAGAACTATCTAAGTGAAAAAGACATTAATCCACTTTCATTTTAAGGTCGCCATACAAATCAGTCGGACAGTCAGTATTTTTTTATGAAATTTTAATTAAAATCAAAGTGAAATGAAAAAATCTAATTTTCACTTGCTGGGTATGCCACATCATTTTTGTAAGCCTTTATGTAAAATTTCCGGCCACTGCTACAATTCTGTATTTTGAAACTATAATCTAGATAGATAGATAGATATACTTCATTGTACTAAAAAACAATAACAGTAATATTCAACAATTAATATCTATTGAAACCAAACTGAATGTGTATGTCAGTGACAAAGCTCTAGAATATGTTATGCCTGAAAGGGAGATCAGCAGAATATCCCGTAAGTATAAAAAAGTAAATAATTGACTTTAATCGATTTTTTTTTTTATTTTGGAGCTTGTGCCAATTATGTTTTCCATTTTGAAATTCCATATGGCATACTATGGTTTATTTCAGTTCTGAACTTAAACTCATACAATGCAGTTCAAAATAAGATTGCCTTACCTGAAATTACATTCTAACATTGCCTGAAATGCTAAATTACATAAACTTAGTCTAAATTGACGACAATCCTTTGATGTGTAATATCAAATCTGATCACTAGTCTTGGGGCCGTACTACCATCTCTCATAGCCAGTCAAGTTAATTTCCTAAACGGAGCATAGTAAGTAAGTAAAAAATCATTTATTCACTTAAGCTTTTACAAAGAAGCACTTATGAAATGTCAAAATTCACAAAAAATATATATAAACGATAATAGACGTAAATAAAATAATACATTAATAGTACATATTCTAAATAAACATAATGCGAATCTACCACCGGTTCGGAAGTTGCTTCTTATCGAGAAGACTCCGGCAAGAAACTCGATACTTACTCTTCTGAACTTCGTTCAGAAGAGTAAAGAACAAATAAATTCAGAGTACAGTCAAATGACCAATAAAAATACATTATTTGAGCAGAGGAGCAGATTATTCCTACTATGACCACAAATTCTTGTCGTTCAAGTAATCCTCCACATAACCTTGTTTTATCAACTTTGTTTTAATTGTAGACTTGAACTTGTGAAGAGCGATCAACATAGCGAGCGATTTCCTAATATGATCTTTCATTTTCAGCCAGTCAGCGGTTACCTGTCAATAATGCATCCCCCTAGGCCATCAGCTTCCTGCTTTACTGAGAAAATTACTCGCTACACTCAGCTTAGGAAAATACTTGACTGGCTATACGAGATGGTATGGCCCTTAGCTCTCATGGAATAAAATTAAGAAATTTCTTAAACTAAACAATGTTTTGACAGCCTATTATCACACAAATTGTGGCATAAAGGTGCATTTACACCAAACGAGTGAATGCTCATTCTATACCCACTATATATAGTAGAGCCAACTTTCGTTGTTCTATCCATGTTCGCGGAGACCCTAGAGCACGAGCTAGAATGCTCGTTCTTGATTCCTCGTACTTTTTCGTTACAATTATTTTGGTGTAAATCAAAAACTAATTAACATTTACACTAAAAAATATATTTGCAAAGTTATTAGGTGCATTTAGACCAGACGAACATAAAACTAAAGTAAAAATGTTCTTTCGTAATCTTTTAGTGTAAATGATAATTAGTTTTTCATAAACACCAAAAGAAAAATAACGAAAAAGTACGAGGAATCAAGAACGAGCTTCCCAACTAAAATCTTATAAAACACTTAAACATAATTATTTTGACTCATTTGGAGACTTGTCGTAGGTTAACACTGAAACTTCCCCGAATTCAAGACTGGAAGACTTGTAGCAAATGAAACGACAAATTTTACGCAAGCATTAATTTATTTACATCTATAATATTCGGAATAAATTGAGATCAGTTCCCTGGTGTACTAAATAAATTCACGAATAGACTAAAATATCTTGGGAACAGTACGTCTACCACGAGTTGCCACTCCAAATTGACGTTATCGTTCGCGTAAAAAAAAAAGTATTAGGATGACACATGACATGACAATGTCAAATCCCAATAAATTGTTTTACGCGAACGATAACGTAAATATAAAGTGGCAACTCGTGGTAGATGTACTGTCCATTCAAGGGCCTTTAGACAGAATCGTGCGGCGTGTACAATGTTTCTCCGGCGTTGAATCGCTCCTTTATCGCACGGAAGAAATATTTGTATTCCGCCTTGGTGGATGCTATCCAAGCAACATTTGGGATTTATTCATGGCCCTTGCGAGGCCTTGTTGGTATAATTTATCGGATAAGTTACATCGTGGCTGGCGCTTACTCATTTTGTAAGGTTTCGAAAACCTACAAGTGAAATAAACTTTCGCTTTGTGCTCGTAATTGCCATCTTTACATTTCATGATTTATCTGTGGTAGAGTCAAATTATGTTCATTTATAAAGGTATAGGTTGTACAACATAATGCTGAGATTTAATGTTTTGACGACATGATTGGCGTAGTGCGCTGTAGCACGGTTTCTCACCTCGATTTCCGTGATGTCCCGGGTTCGATTCCCGGTCGGGTCAATTCAGGAAACGATCTTTTCTGAATTGACTTGGGTCTGGGTGTGCTGGGAGACGCCCCTGGCTTATTTCCTTGTGTGGTACCTCGTAACACAGGTATATTAATCCCTACTTCGAGACCATTACAAGAGATGTGTTGTCTGGCGCATATATTTAATCTGTTTTTTTTTATTGTAACTTAAGTACCCTTTATTTTATGAAGATTATTAAATTAGTTATTTCCTAAAAATAAATTACAATAAGAGCTTGATCTATAATATTTCAGCAAACTGTGAAGATGATGATGTACATTATCTTCATGGGACAAAACCACCCAGGTTGTTCATGGTACAGCTTTCAGTGGCTCTGACAACATTTTTAATAATAGTACAAACATATTGTATTAACAAGTAAGTATTTGTATATAATTATAACAATACAAATTTTCTGATTTTTATTTCAGGTCTATACTTGTATATGCTAGTCGTCGAAACCTTTTCAGCAGAAAACATCAGGTTGAAAGTTTACGCAACTATTGGCTGGGGTAAGTTACGAGTATATTTATATCATTTATTTATTTATTATTAACACAGATACAAACATTAACTTGCAGCTACTTAAGCCAACACGTTTATATTGGTATTCAAAAATCTATTGTATGAAACTAAGGTAATGTCGCAATTTTGCCACGAAACACTGCAAGGACTCTGCGAATACTATATCATATTGTTAATTAGGACAACTAAACAAGTAATGATTTGCTTCTCAATTCTGAAGGTCGTATCGTCAATTAATCCTTTACCGTAACACATGGAGGATACAATTGTGAGATATACCTAACTCAAGTTAAGAGACTGAAAGCAACTGAAAGCAACTTTGAATGATGACATGTTATCTCTTGGTAATATTCATTGCTATGCGGATGATAGCACGGTCCACGCGCGTTATTTGAGCGCCCTGGGGCAAAGCAGACTGACATCGAGGAGAAGAGGCGAAGTCTTGTTGTTGAGCTTGACGGAGTGTTGGACCGCATTTCAGAATGGGGTGCATGCAATCTTGTCGAGTTCAATGCCAAGAAAACGCAGGTGTGTGCATTCACAGCAAAGGCGTCGCCGTTCCTTTCCTATCCCACTCTTCAGAGCACCCGCTACCGATTAAGGATAGCCTAAACATCCTTGGCATGGATGTTCGTGGCAACCTAAACCAGCAGGACTACACTGAGACCGTCATTAGAACTGAATCCCGAACAGAGTGAGACGATTCTTAACGCCTGGGCAGCTCTGTCTTTTGTATACTATACACGTTCGCTCGTATGTGGAATACTGCTCTCATCTCTGGGACGGTTCCGCCAAGTACCTACTCGAAGCTCTTGACAGGTTGCAGCGGCGTGCTATCCGTATTATTGGAAACGCAGAGGCAACTTTGACCCTTGAGCCTCTCCAATTGCGAAGAGACATTGCCAGGCTAAGTGTTCTCTATCGCTTCTACAATGGGGAATGCTCTGACGAGTTATTCCAGCTTATTCCACCCTCACCTTTCCACTCCCGTACCACGCGTGCTGGACTACGGCGTCACCCACACACAATTCAACATTTGTTGGCCCGAACTAAAAGGTTCGGTGACTCGTTTCTTTGTCGTACCATCCAGACGTGGAATGCTCTTCCAGGACATGTGTTTCCTTCCTCTTATAGTCCTGGGTTCTTCAGGCGGGGCGTGAAAAGGCATTTCTGCAGGCCTTCAAGGTGAGGATGGCGAACCCAGTGATTCGTTTGAATGACTGGGTTTGTCAGCCTCATATCTGGACCTCACGACCGCTATCCATCAGGTGGAGTGAGGTCATCTTGACGGGCAATATAAAAAAAACGATTAGAATTAGGGAGCCAAATTATTTTTTCAGTTGCTCAACCGACCCTTGCAACTAAAATTCCTGCTTCTCTTCTAATATTAGGGATACATTTTTAATTAGTAAATGATGGGTACAGACAGAGATATAGGCTAGAGCTTTGTAAAGGACAAAGGCTAGGTTTTATAGCGAAAACAAGACCTTAAGAAAGTTTGTATAGAAGTTCGTGATTGTTGCAGATAAAACAATGAACATTGTATTAAGGCACTTTATGAAAAACAACTATATACTTCTTCTAGCGTTTTTTAAAGTTTGACCTTGCTGCCCAATGTAACTATTGCACTTTTTTCTGTCTGTACCACACCCACATCGCGTCAAGTTAGTACAAACTTTTAATATAAATGCATGTATTTTCAAAAAAAATATGAGGATATTTTACAAAAAAATATTTAACTGTATAGTATCTGCAGGAGCCTGTTTTACAAATGATTTCTACTTTATTTTAAAACAAGAGACTGAAATGTAATGATGATGTGATATATTTTTAAAATCGGCTAAGTAAGCCCTTTCATTAAATACCCCATGCGATAGGTTTCATAACTTATTTTTTCCAATACAAAATAAAGATGTCTTAACTCCTCTCTTCTTTTTCTTTTTTTTGTCGAATTAAATGGTTTGGCCAGAGATCAATCTTTGCGGTTTTTATGCTTTTAAAACCATGTGCAGCTATGTATCATTTCAAAAATCGCAGTTACTTATTTATGAATAACATAGTATTTTTAGCGCTCTGGCGATCGCTGATAAGCGAATGTAAAAAAGCATTGAGCGGTAAAAGCGAACAAAAGTGGAACAAACTCGACCGAATACTGCGTATCAAAGAGGAAACAAAAAGTCCACACAAACGTGGTAGGAATATGACACTGGCTTTGTTTATGCTCTGATCAAAAAACAATAGCTCTTTATTCAAGATATTTGTAAACTTTTGAATCGTTAGAGAATTCACTTCGTAATTTAGAAATTAAAACCTAAAGATGCGTTACTAAATATAATACAATCTGTACACACACTATAATCTGACTTTACTTAGAGTTAAAGCTTCAAAATGAACTGAACAGCGTACAAAAGGTATTTTTGCTATCTGTAATTAATTTCAATAACTATAACAGAGCCAAACCGTTTTGACATGAAAGTGATTTAGTACTCAGCTTTTTTTAAAATTAAGAGTCTATGAACTATAAAAATAAGTCTGATCTGGTTGGGTTTTTGTTCTATGCCACGAAAGTTTTCTAGCCTTTCCGTGGACTAAAATATATTTATTAAATAAGTTGATTAGCTCTTGGACTGAAACAGATCTACGTGGCCTACTCCATAAATAAAATAACACTTTCTTGTTAACAGGTGCACCAGCGATATTCATCACAGTTTGGGTGATATCCAGGTGTTTGGTCACAATCGGCCCTTCCACTGATTCTGATGGGGTAAGCAAAGTGTTATTTATAATAAATACTCCATGTAAGTGAAGTTGCATACAAGGCTACTGGTGGCAGCCACTTAACGCGAGGACTGGTGGTGGAGTTCAGCCACCTAACGCGACTACGAGTGGCTGAGGTCAAGCTACATGCTGCCAAAGAATTCGGGACAACGTGCGACGGCGATCACTTTGGCTCACTACACCGAAGGCAGCCACTGAACGTGGCCACAAATAGATTGTCCGGAAACCACTGGCAGCAGTTTGCGTCGATGGCAGCTAATTGTATACAAAACCTCGTGCTCCACCTGTGGCGGCCTGCTGTTTGTTGTTGCGGTACAGATCTAGGATAATAAATTAGCATTCAAAATAAATTTACTTCTGTTAGTTGGACTTGTTTCAATAGGTACTATAATCGATTAGTATTAAAGCTCCGGCCATCATTGTACAAAAACCGTTAAAAACATTTCTGTTAATAATACTCATATTTTGATATCTTTGAATTAGTATTATAAAAGAAAAAAGTAAAGTAATTAGCCTATATACTGTCCCACTGCTGGGCAAAGGCCTCCATCATTGAAATCAAGTCATCGCTAAAATTGATGGGTATTGGCTTAATCACCACTTACGTAATTAGTATTTATGATTGATTTATTTTGTTGCAGTTAATCATCAGTAGTGACACAAAAATGTGTTTGTGGATACACGAACACCAGGTCGACTGGATCCACAAAGCCCCCGCGCTCGTTGGGTTAGCACTCAACTTGTTCTTCCTCATCAGGATAATGTGGGTAAGTTCAGAACTTAAACACAAACAAGACATCAAGGTTTTGAAGATAAGCCCTCCACATTCAGACATGTCTGGCTTCGAATTTTCAAAAGTCATTCTTAGAAACTTCGTTTTCTGCTACTGCAAGACATAATTTGTTAGTAATAATTATAAGTTACCCTCAAAATAGCTTCTTACCATGAAGTGGAGAACTTACCAAGAACTGCTGTCATAGTAAATGGGACAACGTATTTGACTCTAACATAGCTCCAGGAGAGCGTATACCGCTCTGTTATCCGGATAACTTGAAAATTAATCAGCGAACACAAATATTCTAGACTTAATTAATTATAACGATACGATTATCTGTTCACTTCATGAATTTCTTTGCAAGCAAACTGTTTCTAAATATCTCAAGACTTTGAATTATGAGGCGACTGAAAAACTTCTCCGCCCTCTTAAGTAGAGCTATCAATTAACTGGTGATGTGAACCACACTATTTTATGGTTACTTCTCTCATTGACGTTCACTCTAACCCATACACTCACACATACACTTCATTCTACACAAACCTCACCTACGCATACACACATACACACCATTCTACAGAAACCTTACCTACCGATTCACAAACCTCAATCATACCTACACTCACTCACGCACACAAATCTGCAAGGAACTATACATTAGTACTTTTTTATTTGTTGTTCTCCTGTATTATTTCTAATCTCTTACTTTACATTCACACAGCTTGTAACTGTGCTGGCCACGAGTAGGGGGGAGACCTGTAGGACAGGTTTCTAGTTTGAAACCTATTTCAGGCACCAGTCCCTCACAAAATATAGGCTATATTGTCATTCATATCATTGTCTAGACCTAAGATTAGCCTTAAATACGATTGTGAAGGGATAATAAATATATTCGAATTGAATTGATTATAACGATTCCTATGCTTAATCTTTTAGGCCACAACGCTCGCCTTGTATTAATAAAACAGGCATAAGTTGAAACTTTCTGGAACAGTCGACAATACTCCGGATTGGTGGCCGGATCATCCTAAGCGCTTCCACGCCTCGGAAGGCACGCGTCAGCTGTTATCGACTACCAGCTTACAGCACGAGTGTGCTCGCCATTCAAACACAAACTGCAGTGATCCATCAAACATCTGCACATTCCTTTTGCGTTTTTCTTTTTGCAGTTGTTTGTCTTAAAATAATACTGAATTCAAAATCTGAATTATTGTACTTTTCTTACTAATATTATATAGTATATGCGAAAGTTTGTGAAGGTGTAGATATGTATGTGTGTATGTTATTTACTCTTTCACGCAAAAACTCCTGAACAGATTTAGGTGAAACTTTACAGTAATACAGCTTACACATCAGAATAACACATACTCGTAGGCTACAATTCATAAAGATTTGATATGTAATTTGGCCACAATATGTAACGATAAAGTTCACGCGGGTGAAGCCGCGGGCGGAAAGCTAGTGTTAAAATATGCGTCAAAAGTTTTACTTCTATTGTTTTGTGTTTACTTACAGCAAAAGTAGGTATATCGAGTCACACTTAACATGCAATTGTGACGTGAATATAAGCTGCTTTTCTATATCTACTAATATCATTAAACCGAAAGATTAGAATGTTTGTTTATGTTGAATAAGCTCCGTAACTACTGAACCGATAAGTCCTATCAACAATTTAAAGGTACATTTTCAGCGAGTACGAGTAATATAGGCTATATTGTAACGGGAAAAATACACAGGACAGCTAGTGACCTATAAAATCATTGAATTCTTATTGACTTATACTTGACTGGCCTGTTGGCGCAATGGCAGCGATCCTGCCTTTAGCGCCGGAGGTCGTGGGTTCGATCCCCACACATGACAAATATTTGTGTGACAAACATTTGTATTTGTTGTGTGTCTGGGTGTTATTATCTATTTAAGTATGTATTTAGAAATATTTAAGTGTGTTTATCAGTCTCTGACGCCCATATTACAAGCTCTGCTTAGTTTGGGGTCAGATGATCTTGGTGTGAATTGTCCCAGATATTTATTTATTTATTTATTCATTTCACGGTCATTGTAAAAATAATAATAAACAAAAGTCCTTCACAAGAACTTCTGTGAAACAATAAGAATCCGTCGGCATTGGCCACGATGAAAGAAATCTACCGTTGCTCGAAAGCTAGCTCTGAAGGAATTTTAAATAAAACTCCCCTTCAATGAAGCGAAATGATCGCGAAGCAAAGTAGGTCAGTGGCAATCCGTCGCGGGATTATTTATTTCAACTGACCTTTTGAAGGAGATGTACCTAAATGTAAATTATTAAGTCTATTTTGCAAGTCGGCTTCATTAAAGCGCCGGCTCGTAGGATTGAGTGGCAGTGATCTTGCCTGCGATCGGGTCGTCGGTAAATACCCAAGCAGGAACATGATTGTTTCGAGTTTGTGTCTTTTTCGTGTCCGAGTGTTATCTGAAAGTTTGATTTGCCAGTATTTATAAACAGTGGTCAAGTCACCGGTGTCGGAGCATGAATCAATTTGTTAGACAAATCACCATGATCAATTTGCAAATTTTTCTCCAACCATAATGAAATGGCAGGCATTTTCTTTTGTTACGAATGCTTTAGGGATGTGTTAATTAAATAATTCCTATTGCTTAGTATTTACAAGGAAGTGTCGTTTGGATATTGAAATTTTTAGCAATCAATTGGTGCTCAATATAGTTCCTTATAAAGTTAGCAGCAAAGCAGAGAATAATAATGTTTTTTTTTACACTCAGCTTAGTTTTCCTTTAATAATAATGTGGTCCTCGGTATATACTGAGGCATACTAACATGTATATTTGTGTTTGCTGCGATAAGGAGGTATTTTGTATATTATAGATATAATCAAGAATAAGGTTATTCTTGATGAAATAAACACAGAACGCCTCACAGCTGGGCAAAGCCTTCCATCGTTAAAATTCAATCATTGCAGGATGAATAAATCAAAGTTTTAATGATTTTCAGAATTCATCTAGCTGTTTTACTCGCGGCTTCACAAACTTATAATAACGATACCAGTGAGTTCGGCAAAAAGATTATTTCAACTGAGACTTACTAATTGCTCTAATTTAATTCTTAAGACGTTCAACTAAATACATTTTATAATTAATACGCAGCTGAGGTCTATTTGGAAGTTAACCTTTGAAAGTTAACTAAAGTTATTGGTAATAACAAAGAGATTTTAAACCTTCTTCACCCAAAAACAAGATAAGGCAAGAAAGTTCCAGACAAGCTAAGTTTTCTTCAATAAATTATTGTCTATTCATGAAATTCTAATAAAATATTCATTATCAAGTCTTTGGACCTTTCGTTCAATATTTCAAAAGTTTCAGGAAAAACTCCTTAGATGTATTCTCAATATGCTAAATGAAATCTCAGACATGATAATAAGCCTTTAGTATGATATTTTAGTTCAATATAAGTTACAGTAAAATACATCCCTTATTATGCTGCTGTTATTTTATCTGACGTTCTAAATGACAGACTCTTACTGTACTCGTAATTTATCCATTTTTCAGGTTTAATTTCAGTTATTTATTAACTTCCAATTCTCCAACAGGTATTAATAACAAAGTTACGGTCTGCCAACACCTTGGAGACCGAGCAGTACCGGAAGGCGACAAAAGCGTTGCTGGTCCTGATCCCACTCTTGGGCATCACGAATCTGCTGGTGCTGTGTGGGCCCAGCGACGACTCGTGGTTTGCCCACGCCTTCGACTACACCAGGGCTCTTATGTTGTCTACACAGGTCAGTATAAGATATAGGATATAACAATGAAACGGGCAGCTAAAACTGATCAAGCAAGATCATCATGCATCTACCTATATTTTTTTTATACATATTGCCCGTCAAGATGACCTCACTCCACCTGATGAAAAGCAGTCGTGAGGTCCAGATATGAGGTTGACAAGCCCAGTCATTCAAACGAATCACTGGGCTGGCCATCCTCACCTTGAAGGCCTGCAGAAATGCCTTTTCTATTTTATTTATTCATTCTTTATTGCGCCTTAAACAAGTACAAATGTCGGACTTAATGCCCGAAGGCATTCTCTACCAGTCAACGGCAAGGTTAAACAGAGAATGAAGATAGTTTGGGCTGTGCAATGTACAAGAAACGATACAACGGGGAGGCACAGTGACTAAATTAATTATCTTAAGTAAGGCTGGGATTTAGCGCGCCGTCCGATAGAGCATTCGGTGGGCCACTGATTAGTTCTGCGCGAACGGAATAACGCCGCGGCTTCCTTCTGTTTTCGTGTATTGAATTTATTATGAAATGACATTAGACAAATTAAAAAGTTCTAAAAGTTGTCGACCTAGAATATACAAAGACCTATCAATATATATATATTTTTCAAGTGCAAAATGTTAGTAATGAATATTTGAGAGTAAAACAAAAAACTTCTTTGTGTTTTTTTTATCGATGAAATTATGCTATATCGTTTTTTGGAAAAGTTATCGCCTTAGTTAAAGACAGTTACCTACTCGAACAATTTTTTATTTGCTAAAATATCTTTTAATTTAGTAGTTATCTTCAAACAGTCGATCAAATATTGACAATATTGGGAAAGCATGGCCTTAAATAAAATATACTTACACAGAATAAATAAAACATAATACATGTTTATTACATACATTTATATTTTTACCGCCTAAATAATCGTTGACCTGATAATGTCAGTGTGAACTAAGAAAAGAAAGACAGTTATTAGAAGAAAATCAGCTGATATAATAACGAGAGCAGGTTCCTATCTGAAGGGCTCACGTAATGAATGTGTAATCTTTATAGGTATGAGGCCGTAAGGGTAATACACAAATAATTTTTGATCAGAGTGCCGAGTGCGAGTTGCAGTGAGAGAAGTGAATGACTTCACCATCGCGTTTTGCGAGCACGTAAATGTCAATTAGTATGGAATCGAGTCAGCGCCATCTATCGGCGAATTCGGGCAACATTAAGGCCGCTAGATGGCGTTGACTCGATACCATACAAAAGCGCGTATTTTTTCTCGCAAACGCGATGGTGAAGTTATTCACTTCTCTCACTGCAACTCGCACTCGGCACTCTGTAGAAACCCTTGAAAAGTAAGCCATGGCATGAATCGGCAGACGACAAGATTGGCGTAGAGCTCTGTAGCACGGTTTCTCGCCGCGATTTCCGTAGTGTCCCGGGTTCGATCCCCGGCCGGGTCAATTCAGGAAACGATCTTTTCTAAATTGACTCGGGTCTGGGTGTGCTGGGAGACGCCCCTGGCTTATTTCCTTGGATACCTCGTAACACAGGGATATTAATCCCTACTTCGAGACCATTACAAGAGGTGTGTGGTCTGGGGCATATTTATTTATTTATTATTTATTTTAGCTAGAGAGTACTACTTCTCACTCCCTTACAATTTTTAAATTAGTGAAAACGTATCCGTGCGTTTCTCTTGACTACGGCCTCAGGTGTCTAAGAACGCTCCTGTGGGTTGTTTCTTAGAGACAGCACAAGTACAAGCATTGTAAAATGCTAAAAATAAACAAAGTAATAATCAAAGAGCATATTTCATCATAACGGAAAGTTTAAATATTTGTAAAAATGTTTTTTTCGGATGTTTGAAGGTAAGTGCCTTAAAAACAGTGATGAAATACATAACGTTGGCATGCAACGTAAGCATGTACTTAAAAAGATTCGTTCGTTTCATTGTGATTTCGGTAGCTCAGTGGTTAGCGCAGCCACCCGGATTGTGAAAGACGCGGGTTCGAATCCTGCCTGATTTCATCAAGGTCCGAAATGCTAATTTTCTAGTTTTCTATGAATCGATATGAAAACAACCATTGTCAAATGCTAAAAATAAACAAAGTAATAATAACTACTAGCTTTTATATAAATAAATAATATCTGGGACAATTTACACGAAGATCATTTGACCCCAAACTAAGCAGAGCTTGTACTATGGGTGTCAGAGAGTGATAAACATACTTAAATATTTCTAAATACATACTTAAATAGATAATAACACCCTGACACACAACAAACACAAATGTTTGTCATTTGGGGATCAAACCCACGACCTCTGGTGCTAAAAACAGAATAGCTGCTATTGCACCAACAAGCCAGTTTTGACGGCGACTTCGTCCGCGTGCACTAGATTTTTTTCTTTACCGGTTTTTTTTTTCGCGACAATGGTAGCCTATGTACTTTCCCAATGTCCAATCTATCAATATCTATTCAGCGATTTGAGAGTTACCTACGCATTAATAACATTAGTATGTAACTTACTGAGAGCTACGACTTAACTAATGTATACTAAATATTAACAAGCCTTTGATCTATTCAACTTTGCGGATCATCAGCCACAAGTTAAACAACAACTTTACGGAATAGTCTTAGGATTATGGATCCCTTAGGCACTCAAGAAAGATAAACAATATTCAAACACACTTAAAAACAAAGGAGTTATAACGCACTAGCAAGCATCTACTTGTAATTAATAAGATAATACTCATCTTCGACAAGGAAACACGTGCCGCCAGTCATTGCGAAACCATTTTCATATTTTCGTTATTGCTGCTTCACGTTTTATACAAAACCAGCTAAACTAGCTACTAGATCGGCCACAGTTTTCTTTAAAAACTTAGCCTTTATTTGAATAAAGATCCTAATTAACTTACATCTTTTGATTAAGCGAATGAAGTTTCACTAAAACCAGAAGTTTTCACGTAATGCTAAAAGATACAAACTGGCAAATGCCACCAAGTCTTAATTTTTCGAACTTTAGTAACATACTCGTACATGCGCTGAAAAAAACACAGTTTCACATCTCAAACTCATTCAAACATACCTTTCATCGAATATTGTTTTGATATGTATACGTGTAGTAATAGATAAAATAAGAAAAACTGTAACAAAATTACAAGTATCTGCTGGAGTGCGTGTGTGTGACACCTGTCTGAAGCATCGGATTCCACTGTTCGGTTCCAGAATGAAATCGCTCGAGCGACAACCGCAAACGTTCCCGTCATTCACTCGGACGGACAAACTTTATTTAAAACGTCTGGATTTTTCCCCTTCAGTTTGTGTATACATTGGGGAATATTCAATTATTGCAAAACTTTCTACTATTAACGTATTACATACAAAACTATGTGAATAAATTCCAAAAAATTGTTTAGAAACTGTATAGAAGTTTTTCAATGTTAAAAACCAACAATTGGTAGAAACAGACGCATGATTAGAGAGAGAGAGAGAACCATAACAATAAATTCTAGGAAACAGTTTTCAAAGTTCAAGTTGACCTGGGGTTTGAACCCTTTAACCTCATGATTTTGGCTACAACCATAGGCGCGAGTAAAATGCCCGACATATTTCTAAGTAATTATCCAAAAGAAACAGGAATT
The DNA here is from genome assembly GCA_947369235.1 of Udea olivalis. Taxonomy (NCBI): domain Eukaryota; kingdom Metazoa; phylum Arthropoda; class Insecta; order Lepidoptera; family Crambidae; genus Udea; species Udea olivalis. The sequence goes on from OX376359.1 coordinate 12,215,634, forward strand.
TGGGTAGATTAATGAGAAAATTAAAACAAAAAGGGCGGAAAAAATACTCAAGCAAACGAGGTTCTTTTAGTCAATGGAGGGAACAATTATAAAATCGCCAGCGGACTTCATTAGCGTTCATTCAGGACTGCAATCAGAGCTGAGCCAACTAAGCCAGCTTCATAGGACTCGTTACATTACTCCTGCTAATGGAAGAGCAAATAACTGAGGGACGGGGGAATTAGTCTTAACTATTGATTTAAGTTGGCAGCTGTTTTTTACTTTCTTTTATCTTGAGCTTTCTTCGTTTCGGATCGCGTTTGGGTGTGAGTTCAAATCTGGCCATAACCATATTTGGGCTCATTGTTAAATTCTCGGCTAACTCACACATCGTTTAAGTTATCCGGGTGAGCTCGCCACCTACCACGTTAGGCTCCAATCTGCTTAGCGTAACGTAAGCTTCTGACTGTTCCATTCATCAGCACGGCAACAGTTAACATGCTTCTGACTACCCCGTTTGGTGAATAGTCTTAAGCGAATGTGTGAAAGTACATATCTTCAGCTGCATAGAACTGCAACTATAAGGCGTTCACTGCTGCACATTGTCTCGCCTGTAGATTTTAGCAATAGCTGTTTGTTGTTAGTATATTTAGTCACCAAAATCATGCGATCTTTTTTTGGTTATCCGTCCCCTTTGGGACATGTTCCTCGCTGCGTTTACCATCACATAGTTTCATGTCAGAACGGCCCAACCAAATGACCAATGAGTGAAAGTGAACAGAACAGCGGCAAAGCTTGAACAGCCGCGCTGTGACAGATGACACTACTACACATGCGTACGTAAAAATGGCTTCGTCACGTACGAAGAGGAACCATTATACATTATTATTATTAACAGGGGCAGTGGTCAAGGTGGGCCTAACGCACACACAGATAGGAGTGTACCCGTCACAGCGCGGTTGTTGAAGGTTTGCGTTCCGTTTACTCATTTGGCCTTACCAATGAGAAAATTGATTGATTTTGATTGGAATTAGAGCAATGTTTTCAATGTTTTCATTCAAAAACAATCGATAGATGCAAACCTTACTTCAAACTATATAAGACCCTAACGTTACCCTCACCATATATTTCTGAACTACGAGTAGCAGTATTTGCGAAAACAAATCCACATTTATTTCCTCGTCTGTCAGATTTCACTGTACGGAACAGGCGTAATGCTAATGACAGACTTTGGCCCTGCGCTACCAAAACTAGGCTTATGTACATCAGTGTCTACCGCATGGGTCCAACTGTTTACAATAAGTTACCGAATAAATTGTACATTTTATGTCTACTTACTAATTTCTTGGCATTGTTTGTTTTTGCTATAAAAATTATTTATCTCATATTTTATCTTACCTAAAACATTTAAAGAACTGAGAGTACCATTGTTTAAGAGAAAGTTAGGGGATCTACTAACAGAAAAATGTTGTTATGCTATTACGGAATTCTTGAATGACAAATCTTTATGTTAATTTATTGTTTTATTTGTTGTAAAATGTATTATTTTTAAGACTGACTTTGTTTTATTTTTTTAAGACCGACGTCATTATCAGCTGTCTGTCCTCACAACATTTTTATGCCTTGATTGGCGAAAGCATGAGCACATACAATTTTAAACTAAGACCTTGCATTTCATGTAATACCATGTTATTGACAAATAAATTATCTTCATCTTTATGGGGATGCTGGCAGTAGGCCGGTGATCGGTCCGCTGGTCCATCGGGCCATTTAACCCTTTACCCCGGCTCTACTTAGTTTGAGGTCAGATAATGTTAGTGTTGAACAAAGAATTAAATCGAATTCCGTATAGGTACATCCATATTCTAAATCTAAATCAGCCTATTTTGTACCTCCCTCCCAATCTCCATTCCTCACGATTCAAAGCCATTGTTGGCCAATCCTTGTGATGCATATCTAATTCGTCTCGCCACCTTCTTCTAGGCGGCCCGCGTAAGCGTTGGCCGTTAGGATGCCATTCCGCTGCTGTCCTCGCCCACAACTCAGCTGGCATGCCGCAGACGTGCCCAGCCCATTTCCACTTAAGCTTGGCGGCCGTGTGACCCACGTCAGCGATTTTTGTTCCAGAGCGCAGTTCTGAGTTCATAGTACGGTCAGTGAGTTTGACATCTTGAATACTGCGCTCCATTGATCGTTGCAGACCCAAGGGCGAACTTTTGACAGTTCGTTAAACTCGGTTTGTTGGCGCTCCGTAAGTGAGGGTGGGCAGAACGCACATGTCCATGAGTTTTCGTTTGAAAGAAACAGGAAGAGTGTCCTACATCAGTTTTTTCATTGACCAATAGTTCTTCCAGGCGTTTTCGATGCGTCGTGCAATTTATTTGTCTTGTCTTGCCTGGAAAGAAACTGTTTGGCCAAGAGAGAGATATTCGACTTGCACTACGTCAATTTCGATAGTACGTTTTACGCTGTTTGTCATTTACTTCGTCTTCGTCATATTCATTTCGAGTCCGACCTCAAGGCTAGCGATGTTGAGTTGCCCATCATAACATTCGTATTAAAAACACAATATTTTTACACCTATCATCTCTTTCATCTTTCCTCGCACACAGTGTTTTGATACAATTATATTTCACCGAGTTATTCTAAGCCATCCTTGAATAACAGTACCTATAACAATACGAGCTTATTGGCTGTCAAAATCACTTCTCAAAACGGTAGTGATAACATGATGAAAATGGGGCAGATTAAACAATAATATTAAATGAGCATACGAGGTATTGATAGGCAATTCACACGTTAAACAATATTATTACAGCAATATTGATTCTGTTCTGTATCATGTGAGGTCGACTCGAGAACTCTGTTTTCATCTCTGTTTAAAACCAATTCGCTTTTCGTTGTCCATACGCTCACATATTTTTATACTACACAACGGATCTGAATGCGATTTTCATCAAAAGAACATTCGAGCCCTTCAAGAGAAAGGTTTATATCTCTTTACCAATATTATAAAGAGGAAAGATTTGTATGTTTGTTTGTTTGTATTGAATAGGCTCCGAAACTACTGAACCGATTTAAAAAAAAACCTACATTATTAGGGAGTGACATAGGCTTTCATTTTTTTAATATAGGCTATATTTTGACGGGCAAGACAGTCTACGTGGGCGAAGCCGCTGGGCACAGCTAGTATCTAATAAAGTATACATTAGCCTTAGAATAATTACATATATAAACCAAGTCCGCGGGTCCATTTTGAAGCACCTTAATTGGAGCCATAAATGGCTCCAAACGAACCGTTTTGCAGTGCTCATTACAGCTCCGCAATGTTCAATGGCAAAGCGCGCCGCACGTAAGCAAGTAATAGTCACGCTTGTGTGGATCGGATTAGTTCTTCATTTTTGACGCGGCGGTTGTATGAAGACTATCGTTCTATACGTTATTATTCTAAGACACTAGCATTTCTCTACGTTGCACCTGCGCGAAATCGGGGCGGGTCGCTAGTGCACGATAAACCAACTCATCTTCAATGTTGGAAACTAAACGAAATCCATTATTGTGTACAGTCAGCCAAGAAAGCGTCTGCGACTGATGGTCTGAGTTCGAAGTTGGATTGCATGCCGATGTTGGATAGGGTTTTATCAGCATATTAATATTCAACATTGATGTATTACAACACGTCTATATTATTATCACCGTACTCTACTTACTTTACCCATAATAAGTAATTAATTAAAAACATAGAGTCTTGTGCAAACTCAACTTATACGTTTTAATTTGGAAAAAACTTCAAATTCTATGTATCACATAAAGTTGAGAAGCCAAGAAAATGTATGTTGTTTCGCAATGAGCACCAGATGTTGTTAATGTTGATAAATGTGTCCCAGTATCGGTGTGGAAGCACATTTAAGTTATTGTTCTAAAGTAATAACGTGCAACTCACACTCGCAAGCACTCATATCATTTGAAAATGAAGGATTTGGTGTGAACGAAGATCAAAGCAAGAGAAATTAAAGACATCGTCAAATGAAACAGCAAACAAAGCTTTCTTACAATCGAATCCGCGCTTTGTCCGCGGACGAATGGTCCTTTAATCTCGACCTCAAAAACAGTGAGCCTTGTTTCATCAAGAGTAAAGTGTATTTAAATCCCAACAAAAAACGGGGCTGTACTGGAAACAAAAGACCGTGCTAATGTTTGAACATTCGTCTAAAAACTAATGGGTTCGGGGTGTTAAATAATTAAGAAAATGTAAGCAAGAAAAAGCTCTTCGAAATGAAAAATGGGTAGTAGTTTCTTAATAGACAAATTAGTGTCTTTGTTCGTGTTTGGCTTTTATGAAATATACGTTTTTGTAAATTAGTAGAATAATTTGTAGTAAATATACAAAAAAACGGATAGTATTTAATGGAGCGACATACGAGTACTAACCAAACCACCAAAAATACTATCTGAGCCTCTAAATATTCTAAAATCAGTGTTTTGTGGCCGACATATTCATTCTGGGGCGCATTTCAGTATTTTTAGTTGCTCAGTTTATTATTTCTCCAAAAGAACTCACACTCGCGTTGAAAATCATACAAATGGCCTTAGTCTGTCCCTGGCTAAAGGCTTCTCAAGCCGCCATAATAGCTACTGCGAGTGCTACATCGCCCTTTGCAGTCTCTTTGGCGTTCAAACAGTTTGCTCTCAAAGACGCGTTCCGTTTGACTTACTGACAAAAGCTCAAACTTGACATAACGGCTTTGACCACACGGATAGACGGATAACTGTCTTCTTTTATGATGCGAAAACTAGGAATTTGACACAGTTGATATAGCATTTTCTTTTTCAATTTATTAGTTATATTTGTAGGGTTCTGTACCTCGAAAGGAAAAAACGGAACCCTTATAGGATCACTTTGTTGTCCGTCCGTCCGTCTGTCTGTCTGTCAATTTTTCTCAGGAACGCGTGGAGGTATCAAGCTGGAATTCATATCAAAAACGTAGGTCTACTGTCCCTAGGAGCTGTGAAAATAACAAACTTCTAATCCAACGCAATCAAAAGATAGAGCCGTTTATGCCGCAAATTTTCGACACTTGCAAGGGAATCAAAACCTACAGGGTACTTCCCGTGAACTCAGAATATTGAAATTTGATACAAAGCAACGTCTTACAGCACAGATAAAGGAAAAATTGCGAAAACCGTAAATTTGAAGTGACATCATACAGGTTTGTACGGAACCCTCGGTGCGCGAGTCCGACTCGCACTTGGCCGGTTTTTTTTAATGTACGTGGTATGATGTTAAAAACAATTTTATTTCACTAACATTCATCGTGTCCCAGAACACGAACATTTACTGTACTATGGGCTTCGGATATTCAAGTCTTAGGAATATTTTTTGACAACGTTATCTAATGAAGTCTAAGTAATGTTACGCCGTTACATACTCTGCAATTACTCAACAAATAACGCGAGGGTAATCATTAAAATTCACAGATGCTGTCTTTGTCAGCTTTCATCGAACAATACATTATTTTAACTTGCGGTTAAACTCCCGTAGAGAAAAAGAAGTGGTGGTAAATTTGTCTGAAACGGAAGAAACTTACGCTTAATCGGTCCTCTAAATCAATTTAGTTCAAGTAAGGTTAGGACAGAATTTCCGGTGTAAGACAATAAACATTTGACTAACCATTCTTTAGCTTGCCTATTTATATTTAAACTACACATATGCAACCTTTCTGTACCAAAATGTAACTTAAAAAAACGAAATAGGTTGTTTTTGTTCTCGCACTCTTTATCTCAGGGAAAGTTGTTCATTTCGATGTGAATTAACACCCCTGAACTGATTAAAAACTAGCGGTGTATAAACAATTCTCTTAGGACTCTACAACACACTTACGAGACTACTATTTAGCACCAACTCATCAATTTAAAACTTTAATCCTTAGTTAACGAACCTTTTATTAAGGCTTTAACTTCTAGACGTTATTTTCCTTCGGTCACAAATCCCTCGTTATTTTAATTCAGATTACTTTCATGAGTTGGCGTAACAATCAAGATCGTGTATCTATTGTAATAAGGTTTAGTTTGTTTGCGTTTTCTTTAAGCACCGTCGTGATGTATGCGATGCAATGAACTTGCAAGTGAACTACGGGGAAAGAGAAAATTATGCATGCTTCTAAGCTAAGCTGGGGTCAACGTTCCTCTGATTAATATTACAGTAAACAAGGTGTATTACCAACCACAAATATTTACCCACATTAGAACATTAAGTCACTGACTTAAGGCTATGCTTTCCTAAGATTGTCAATATTTGATCGACTTTGTTTGAAGATAATTAAAAGATGTTTAGCAAATAAAAAATCGTACGAGTAGGTCAGTGTCTTCAACTAAGGCGACAACTTTTCCAAAACACGATATAGCATAATTTCACCGATAAAAAAACATAAAGAAGTACGTCGACGATTTTTTTGTTTTACTCTCAAATATTCTTTATTAACATTTTGCACTTAAAATATATATATAGAATAGAATAGAATAGAATAGAATAATTTATTTGCATTAAAATATGGTTTACAAGATGACACATACTTAATAAGACCAGCATATTTTACCTTAATTTGGCATGCAAAAATGTTTAAAGCTACATTTCAAACAGGTCATGGAATTCATTAAAAAATAACTAAAACAGGAAAAGTTAATAACCCTGCCCATAAAAATAGAATAATAAGATTAATTAACAAATTAGGATAATGTCAAAGTATAAGTAACCAAAAAATACAACACTTAATTCCAATAGGTAGTCAAAATAATACTATTATGTCAGCAAGTTAATTAAATACAATTATCAACATCAATATCGACACGATTATATATCTTATATATATATAAATATCTTTTTATATTCTAGATCGACAACTTGTAATTTGTTATTATTTGTCTAATGTTATTTCATAATATATTCATTACACAAAACCAGAAGGATGGCGCGGCGTTATTCCTACGCGCAGAACTGATCAGTGGCCCACCGAATGCTGCGCGCTAAATCCCAGCCTTAAGGGGCAGAAATGGGTACATAATAACGCTCGCAACTGTACCAGTACCTACATACAAGTTAGACTCGTATGCCAGTCTTGTGTATGACGTTCTTTGCTGTAATAACTGTAAGCAATGTATTGTAATATCAGTCTGTGGGCACATTTTGATCCAGCTCCAAATCTAATATTTTTTTAATGCGCCAGACAAGACAAGATACCACTTGTCATGGTCTCGAAGCAAGGATAGAATATCTCTGTGTTACGAGGTACCAGACTAGGAATTGAGCCTGGTGGCGTCTTCTAGCACACCCAGACCCGAGTAAATTTAGAAGAGATTGTTTCCTGAACCTTGGAAATGTATTGCCGAACCCTATGCAAACTTTTCTTTACTAAATATCCACGCTAGTTTAGTTTTGCGTTGCGTAATTAAACACGTTGAACATAATACAATGTTGACCAACGAACAATAGAACTGCTATTGTGTCCGGTTTCTCAGCGGTCTAAGTCTTAAGGCTACCTTCATCCAGCCTTTGATAGGCTTAACCTTGACACAGGCGCTCCTTTCCCTTTCTGCATTTAATTGAGTTGAACCCACTTAAATGCGTCTAGTCCACAGCATAAGGTAACAACAAGTTTGAAGTCAAATAATTTTTGTATTCGGAGATTGTTGCTCAACTTCAAATTACGTTTCAGCATTTGAGCTCATTGTGTTCATGGTTAAATCTATGACGTAGGGTGCGTCCCCACCAGAGATGTGCGAGGATGCATTGCGAGGAATGTGTGTGTTAAGAAGCAATATAATTTTTTCATTCACCTAGCTTGGCTATTCTATTGGTTCTTTACAAACGCACCCTAAGGTTGTATTTCCACCAGAGATGTGCGATGATGCGTTGCGAGGAATATGTTTGTTAAGAACCAAAAGAATGACGAAGATAGGTGAATGAAACAATTCTATTGGTTCTTAAAACACACATTCCTCGCAAAGCATCCTCGCACATCTCTGGCGGAAGCGCACCCGTACTCTCCGGCGATGGAAAATATCAATGAAAACCCAAATCAACCCGGATAACGGCGGAAGGCTCACCACTTACTATAGTTGTGTTCTAAAAACATTGGTGAAAAGTGGGCTTCTCCGTTCACTATGGACGGCAATGGTCACTAACCTCTGAGTAATCTTTTAGGAATAAATCTCTGATGGTTTGTTATCTTACTTTATGGATTAACCACTACAAAATAATTTTCTTCGCAGGGTTTCACAGTAGCGCTCTTCTACTGCTTTATGAACACCGAAGTCCGTCACGCCATCCGGTACCACGTGGAGCGGTGGAAGACTGGCCGCAACATCGGTGGAGGACGGCGGCGAGGCGCTTCCTACTCTAAGGACTGGTCCCCAAGGTCGAGAACTGAGAGTATCAGGTGAGGAACTCTCTCGTCATGTAGCTATTTGTTACATTCATAGTCTATATTTTGGATATACCTGTCAAAGAAGTTGTGAGTAGTTTTATTAATACGAGTAAACCATTTATTCAAAGTTAAACAACTTTGCAGGAAAGTAAGAATTCATTATGATCACAAACTGGAGCCGCATTGAAAAACACATTTTGCGAAGATATTTTATTTTACCGGTTTACTTTATGTACCTACATGACTCCAAAAAACCATAGTAGTGTTACCTACGTGTAAAGCCGTGACTTTTCGATAAGTTTCCTCATGGGGCAAATTAGTATAATTGTGCGTTCATAAACGCCTTTGTATAAATCACAGCTCATCATAACATAATCAACACACATGTATAATACATGTAATTAAGTGGACATTATGAATTGATGTCTACAAATGTTTGGCATGCTTCACATACTGCTCGTTTGCATACCGGACGTATTTTTAGTGTGTATTATGCGTTCGTATTATACGCGCTTATATGAGCCACTGCTGAACATAGTTGCAGGATGCCAGAATCCTCCGGAATCCTACGGAATTCTCCGTAATTATGCGTCCACCTTACGGGGTGGACGCCCGACGCTGCGCTTGCCTTCAAAAGTCACCTAATCCCGAACTTGTCTGCCACGGCAATCAGTTCTTGGCACTGCTAATAGGGTACTTCAGAACATCATCAGATTCTAATTAATTTAATATAACCAAAAAACTAAAATAAAAAGGGCCTCAAAAGTTTTAGTTTATTTACTAATGTACAATCCATTTTATGGCCCTTCGAACTTGGTTGGGAAAATCCATTTTAGAAAGTGTTAAGTAAAAAACTATACCATTCGATAATCTACACAATTTATATTAACTTTGTGAGGTAAACGTGTTCATAAACGCAAAATATAACAAAGCTGCCGACCAAAGGTTCTGCAGAACGCGAAGAAAGAAATAGACCCGAAATGACGTTTAAGACGGCAGTTTGTTGCGAGCGTTTTGGGCAAGTCCAAAAATATGATATTTAAAATTGCTATATCTCGGGGAGTTTTGGTGCTTTCGAAAAAAATTTTTGGCAATCTTCCTATTTTTGAGAGGTCCTTCGATAACATCTCAGCAAAAAAAAAAGTCAAATAGCCTCACTAACTAACTCACTTACCAAACGGGGTTCGTCGGTCACTTCAGTTCTTCTCCGGATTAAGAGGATACAGAAGCCCCGATTCACCATACAAACGTAGTCCCCTGTTTCCTCCCTGAATGATGCTAGTAGAGGAAAAATTTATTTTCCAAAAAATCTATGGCCTCTAATAGCAAGTTCCTATGTTTTTTTTATAAAATTAATTATGAAAATAGACATGAGCCTTCAAAAATTAAAAACATTGGTCAGATTTTCCGCTGTGTTCAAACATCTAAAAAATTAATTTGACTAGATTATATAAAAAGGGAAAACAGGAATTTTAACTAAATAAAGTAACTGATTCGATCACGTAGTTAAATACCAAGCATAGCCCAGCCCTATCCATTGCTTCTTGAGTTAAATCATCGCTTTTCATTGCTAACGATTTTATTTCAGTTGTGGGTCGGGGAGTAACAATATGGATTTCGAGTACGGAACGAGCGGCTTCTGGCTTATGTCTGAAAACGCCTGAGCGCGCTTTTTTGTATATAATTGCGCACAAATACTTGCTTGTACGCTTCGAAAATATGACCGGTATGTAAACGTCCTTATAACCTTTCAGTACACTTGATGAAACACTCTTATTTACACAAACGAAAAATACTGTGAATTGTGATAAATACGACAACAAAGGAGAACATATTGTTTTGTTCAAAGATAATTAATTTGCAAATACAGCTAAATAATATGTACACAATATATATCAGGATTTCGCAATTTGACTAATTTAAATTTTCGTCGTTATATCAAAGTGATAAGGTTCAAGACACATTGGGAAAATAAGACAGTATAATAAATTAGTAGTTACCTGAGGCCCAAGCCATGAGCAACACGCGAATGAGTAGAAACCTTCGAAAACTGTGGAAATTACATTAAAGTATAGAATATAGTACATTAAAAGTACATTTACATGCGTCGATGTTCCTCTTCAATACTATCCTCGATGTGTATGGTTGTACATTGCCTCTATAACTTTAAAAACTCTACAAACAATGTTAAAAAGATAAACCAAGTTCGATATTACTTTAAGTATACTTGGAGGTAATTCCTCACTCCTTACATTTTGAGCTCTTACGGAAAGAGTAAAAAACCGCCGGACTATGTATGTCTGTCTTTCTAAGAAATTCAGATCCTAATTGGTCGTTAAGCTCTAATCTTTTCATCTTGTTTTTGCAGCGATTTATCCTCTTAACACTGGTTGTCCTTAGCAATAAATAAAACCCGTGAAAAATATCTTGCACGCAGCTTTACTGACACCTTAGTTAAACTCATTTATCAGCACGATCTAATGGCATGAAACCAACAGCCGCTCTTTAGCAAATTGCCAATGAATCATCAAGACAAACGCAAGAGGGAATACTTAACAGAATTAGCATTAAATCTTAACATTTATCTGAGACTCTTGACGAAATTAGCTGTATTAATAATAAAATCTTAGAAGTGTTTTTCTCCGAAAACAGAGGAAAGTTCACTTGGAATCAGAATAAGGAATATTAAGGTGGTCGCTCACCTCATTTTCCTGTAATGTAACGTTTCAGATTCGATTATGAGCATTACATTACAATACTGCCTACACTACTACTACACATTGTATCATCAATTTAAGTTGCGCACTGTGTGCACGGTGCTTTTCTCTCTTCAACCTAATGCTCGAATCTGTAACATAACAGTTTGCGCACTGTTATGCTCGGTTGTTCTCCCTCACTGATGTAATGCTCGACTCTGTAACGTTACAGGCGAAAGGTCCAAGTGAGGAAGCACCTTTAGCATTACGAGCGGTTTTAGACTAGCGTTTTATACGCGCTTTTAGGCACATTTATGGGAGCACATTTTGACTAGCTTGTTAGCTCGTATAAGCAGGAACCGGTTACTGACACCACTACCGGTTCGAGCGAATACGCTGCAATAAGTTTTTCGACACGCGTAATTTAACGCGCGTGGAAGCGTATATTATGTGTATTTGATTGACTTAGTGCGCTGTAGCACGGTTTCTCGCCTCGATTTCCGTAGTATCCCGAGTTTGACTCCCGGTCGAATCAATTCAGGAAACGTTCATTTCTAAATTGGCTCAGGTCTGGGTGTTCTGGGACACGCACCTTAAATCCTTATCTGGTACCTCGTAACACAGGGATATTTATCCTTTTTTCGGGACCATGAGAAGTGGTGTGTTGTTTGGCGCATATTCATTTTTTTATTTATTGATATACTTACATGCATAAAAAAACTCTAGTCGAAACACAATTTATAAGTTTATTTAGCTTGATCTTTTAAGTGCTTATTAGAAATGGCAGTTTTAAAATGGAAGCTAGGTGGAAAGAAATCCATTTGCATACCACGTGTAGGGTAACGTGTCATCTATTTTTGTCATTTCTCTTTTTATAGCACAAAAAAGATTCAATAGCTACTATGCTATTGTCATTGGATAAGCAACAACGCCGTGCTAGATCGATTTATAATCCGAATTAATAATTAATTTATGGGCATACGTTCACAGTGACGGCACATAAAATAAATTAACAAAATTATATTATGACCAAAAGATTTTCCCTGACATTCAAATGGACTAGTACGTATGTTTCTACCATGAGTTTAGCCAATGACAGCCGCTACCGTCCGTGTAAACCGCGTTGACGTTTTTGTATGACATTTCGGTACAGCTCCCCTGCAGATTTAAAACGGAACTACGGAACCAAAAACAGCATACAAAGGAGATCATTTTTTGGGCCTTTTCACAAAGTGCCGGCCAACAAAAAAAAAGTGGTACGTATAGGTAATTAGTTAGAACTAGTCAAACGGAGCAATAGTTATTACGACACAAAAGTTGTAGGTTTTCCACAATCCAAGTTAAACAAGTTTAAAGATACGTACAAAAAAATGGGATTTGACATGACATGACAATGTCAAATCGCAATACATTTTTTTACGCGAACGATAATGTAAATTTAAAGTGGCAACTCGTGGTAGACGTACAGAACGCAACGATCGCCGTTCACGTGACGGAAAATCATGGTAGGCGTATACGGCAACAGTATTGTTGTGTGGAGGGTATCATGGTAGGCAGGCCTACTGTGTGGAGGATATGTTAGGCTACTTGCTGTGTTTGACCAGAATCGCTGTGCCACTTGCATTGCATGAGGGGTGTGTCATGGGCAGATGGTATTCTGTAAAAGTTATTATCACGAACAGTCTCCGTTTGCTACTTTATGTCAACTTAACAAAACAAAATAACAAAATGATACCTTTCCGGAATCGTTGGAGGCCCAATCCTCTCTTAAACCAGTATCAAAACTACTGAAAACTTAAGGCCCAAAATTGATAAATATGAAAACTATGCTCCCGTAAAACCTCAGTGTACTTTATTATACTGTGTACTATCTACAAGCCCAGCAGTTGTAGTCAAACCATAGCAACTAATAATTCCACCAATAAAACCGTTTGGGTAATTGCATCTCTATTACCAACGCTTTTAGGGTTGCTTATTTTCAAATCCATGTTTGATCTTTTATTTCTTTCCAATAGGCTCACTGTTTGAAGAGGCCTGGCCTGGGTTCGCAGCTTTGCTTTCCGGAATGGACCTATTGCATTTACGAAGAATTTATGTGATGTTACGTGGATTTGAATGTATTTCTATTTTGTTATTTTCCAATAAATGTTACACCGCTTTAAATATCTGGTTGTTATTTTCATTCTGATCATGCTTTTCATTGGATGTTATTATTGTATATGCCACATCTTCCTTTATTTTGTAGAATTTGTCTCTCTGATTATTTTTTTTATTAACACCTTAGCACTTGTTTTTTATGCAAATGTCTTAGGGGTATGTTTCGCTTTGTATACTATTTGAAATGCCAACAATTAAGACGAGCATTTTATGGCAATATATATATTTGAATGCATTGAAAAACAAGTTAAATTGTGAAAAAAAGATGATAATGCAATTTTGAACTGAGCCATCGATTTATACCTACAATAACTAGTAAGTATTCGTTCGGTTTTAGTGCTGTAATAGAATCATTAAATGATGAGCAGTATGATGGTTTAGATTTTTATTTGCGCAGCTACAGGCAAATCTGGATATTATCAAAACATCTAAAACTAATGGAGCCATTCTCAATTTAAGGCCATCATAACGTATAAAATTATTTTAAAATGTGAGATAATAATTTAAAAACAATCTGTCATATGCGAATCACGCCCAATTCTTCTGCGTCACGCTTGGGTCTCGCGGGCTTCAATAGATGCGGCATGCAAACGTCAAGATTAGAATGGTATCTTGTTCCGTCGCAGTATGCGTCAGCGGTTCCATACAATATGTGTCGGGCAACGCATGCCGCATAACGCAGCGCTGGGCGTAACGATCGCAATACCAAAGCTTCAGGAAGCATGACAGTCAATCACCACCTACCCATCGCATGTGTTTGATACAAAGAGTTCTAACATAAAATTTACCCACGTACTATACAAATGAATATGATCAAAGCCTTTTTCATCGCGCTAAGTTTAAGTCGGTTGTCTGAAAAGCATGCTTCATTAGATAGTTGCAGTCGGTACACTTTTACCTACACACAAATTGAAATAGAAGACGCGAATGTGCGTTTTTCGCGAGTCGTGAAAGGGCAGTGCAGGTGCACCTCTATTGACGCTGTTTCATTTGGTGTCAAAGTCTCTCAATTGATGTCAAAATAAAGAAGATTCTCACTTATAATTTATCTTCCTATGAACCAAATTGTAAACGATTGAGAAATCGTAAAGGCACCATGAGCGTCAAAAAAATTGCACGTTTAGATTTATTGTCGTGTACCTACCCGTATATTAAATCATTACTGTCTAGATGTCCTTACTTAGAGGTAAACAATCCTTAATTTGACGGCAAACGCAGCCTGGAATGCTCAGTGGCCAAGTGTACGGATGACCAGATAAAGATGTATGGTGGACTCATACCGCTCACAATTGACTGACTCTTGGTTCCATGGAGGAGGCGGCCATGCATAGCAGATAAAAATGGTTGCAACAAGCGATCCTAATAATGTACCCACTAAGTACAAGCTAACGCCCGAATCCAGAAACGACAGTCACAGTTGAGCAGCCCTAAAATGTATGGCTGTCCCTTTTATTTGTACTCACATGTGACAGGACAACATAATTTGAAGGGTGCCCAGGTTTGACCGTCGTTTCTGAATTCGTGGGTAAGTGGTTTATAAATACAACATTAAACGCAAAATGTGGTTCATGATATTAATTCTGAAACATCATTCAGAATTAAGCCACTTTTGTAAAAGCTAGGATACTTTATTATGTACTTACTGCCTTTTTCAAAGTAGCATAGCAGACATTTGAAAGAAGGAAGATCATGTAAAATGCTTATTGAATAAAATGTTGTTCAAACAAAGGTAGGTATTAACCTGAATCAATAAAACGTATACCTCAAGCCAGGAAAGACCTGGAGACCATGGTGCATTTCGCAAGTCATGGAAAGTGTTCTAAGGATTTTTTAGAACATAGGCTTTGTTCAGTAGTGAGAAAGTGTGAAACCTAATTTACTTTTAAGCAAATCTCAAAGCAAGACTCACATAATAAAAAGTTTATTTCATATTTTTAATCTGAGTCATCTCACCAGATTTTGGATTGATTTTATATTTGTGAGAGTCGGTTTCTGTATATTTAGACAAGATTAACACGCTACTAAGTTTTGACCTGTTCACAGATCACTCTGTGGACCTGTTAGAATAACTTTCACGCGGGAAAGACATTGAATGTTGGACATTGCTGATTATGCATAATCAGCAAAGTTTTTGTTATTTCCAACACCTTGGTCAAAGATTCAAGTGAGTTTCAAAAGAGTTTTACATGTACAAATTTAGTGGCGTGTTGCTTCTCTCTAGGCCCGCAGCCCAGCCGCTGCCACTTCAAGAGGCCGCATTTCCATATTTATTGACGCTCGGTTCAAATGGCTTGATTCGCAAGTGTAGCGAATCTTGTAATCCCTACGATATTGGTTCTGTTCAGTTGTTTATTCGATTTGAAGGATTCGATTTCGAGCGACATCTCGCTCGATCTCCGAAATACAATATGATCTTGACGAAGACACTTATTTTGACTTGCTGCGAAAGATATTCTAACAATAGAAACACACTGATTCGTAGATTTAGAAAAAGGTGGTAAGTACAATCACTTCCAGCGTAATATAAAAAGGGAATGACATTATTTGCGATAACTATGACAACTAACTAATGAAGAGTTATGTAATTATGAAACAAAATAGTGTAAAAACAATAATGAAAGTAACGGTTGGTCTCCAAAAAATTCCAAAACACATTGTTATGTATTTTTTGGAGAATACACATAAACCACGAGCTCCGAAAAACAAGGAAACAAAAGATATTACTAACACAATGCATCCGTAGCTACATTATGATTTGGTTGACTGCGGCAGACTTTTTTATTTATTTATTTAAACAGATACAAATACAAACTTAGCTACATAAGCCAACACTAGTCTAGTAAGTGTTGCTACAATAACTACAACACTATCCTGATTTTAGCCCAAGAACAAACAGCATAACGAATTTGTTTTAACAGTTCTGTGTCTGGCTGTTGACATCTATTTATGTATATAGGGTGTAAAAATATCCTTAACGGAGCCGAAACCCACGTGTTCTTCACATTATCAGGATCATTTTTTCTCTCTAGACTATGCTTGAGAGCTAAATACTTACCAAGTTATTGAAGGTCCATGTCAAAAAAAAACTCAAAATTTTGGTGAAAACAAACTCTCATCAGTATTTTTTAAGTCCTAAGAAACATCATTAAAATTTTAAGTATTTTCTATCAAAAAATAGCTTAAACGTTCAACTTGCAATGTACCTCGTGCGTAGGTACCGCTTGATTATGCGTGCGTGTAACGCGCGGTCTGTTGCGGGCGTAACATTGCGTAGTCCGTTTTTAGGTTTAAAATTGATACCTTGAAAACAATTGTTTTCCATTAATTTCTCTTTCTGTAACTTAATTTAATGGTCTGAGTGCGTAGACGCCAGCTTGGTTAGAATCTTTTTACACTCTGTATGTTTTCGAACTTTAATCACAAAATTACGAATAAATAAACATTTACATTTTTTTTTGTCGAATAATTTATTCCTAGTTAACAGCCTTTATGTTTGATACATTACGATTTTTTATTTACAAAGTCTGAAATTCAACTGACTACGAGAAACTGATGATAATATCGCTTTTCGCCATTGTTTGGTGACATTAATTAATTGACTTTGATTGTTGTTGAGCTAGTTTCTCACCATACACTCAGAATTAATTGTGTAACTAACTTGGGAATGCTTTCAGCATAAGATGTACCAACCGCGAACAGTAGAAACTAATTAATGGTGATTTCCAGCAAACTTGTAACTTATCAATGTTAACAACTACTAATTTCAATTAAAGCTAAACATTCAGTGTGAGATGGATTGACTATAAATATGAGCAATCCACAGCGTATTACCCCTCCTAGTGCAAGGAGTTTTGGAAAATCTACCTAAAACAGAATACTATCAGTACGTCTACCACGAGTTGCCACTTTAAAGGACAGTGTCCAAGTTGGCCTATGAACCAACAAACATTTGACATTTGTCATTATTCTGGCCATGATTTAAGACATAATTATCACTTATTAGATTGTCACGGACACTTCTGATTTTTGATATCAAAATTTAAAATACTAAAAAGATTTATCGTACGGAAACATTTTTTTTAATACCATTTATGTTGCGTTCGTCTGTGCCCTCTGTTGTTTAGCCATCGCAACAATATTTTAATTTACTTTGTATTGAGAAAAGAAACTTTGTGAAATGTAGTTGTGAACTTACTAAAGGCTCTTAAAAATGAGTAACAAAACATCATTGTAAATGCGATAGATGTTTAATCAACTTTTTGTATTAAATCAGATTATACATTGGCTTAAATCAGCTTTGTGCGAAGCCAATAAAAAAAGAAGATAATAACGTTTGGTTGACTTGACACTTCAACGCAAAAAAAAATACCAGCATCTGTCTAGTGTCTTGTATTTTTCACTTTCGATTTGCAATGCTGTGTTATTTTTTTTATATAAATAATTTTATTCTTACGACTCGGCTTAAAAAATGGACGTTGATGGCTCTCTGTAATGACCTACCTTTTTTTAGATTTAACCGTTTAAAGACTTTGTAACCTGCACATAACTAACTCAGCAATAATAAAATTACGGATTTACGATCATCGCAATGGAATCAACATTTTGTGTGAATTGTGGCTCAGATAGTGGTTGCGTGTTACTGGCAGAAGTGGCAGATCATCAAAATATGTGCTTGAAGAACATTAGTCCCACTCTCGTAAATAAAACTTCGCATTATTATATTATTCAATATAACCTCATTTTTTTTTCAGTTTTTGATATTTAACGAGTTCTCAGAAGTGTCCGTCCATAAACTACGTTTTGACACTAAAGTGTATGTATTTATTAACCCTAAGAGGTATTTTTCATGACTGTTGGTTCATAGGCGGCAATGTATGGGCGAATATACACTATCCTTTACGTTATCGTTCCCGTAAAAGTTGTATTGGGATTTGACATGACATGACATGACAATGTCAACTCCCAATACATTTTTTTACGCGAACGATAACGTAAATTTAAAGTGGCAACTTGTGGTAGACGTACTGAAGATAGAAATGATAAAAAACATCGACATGGTCAAGTTATGAGACGGAGCTTAAATTCGCGACTTTTCCCTCACCAGCCTGTCCACCATGAGGTTACACCAATGACAGCTGCTACAGTCCGCCTTGACTGCGTTAACGTCCTTATATGAGATTTCAGTACGTCGCCTCGCCACTAGAGATTACAAATAAAACAGAAATGGCATACAAAGGAGATCATTTTTGGGGCCTTTTCTGAAAGTGCCGGCCAACAAAAAAACTGGTACGTATAGTTATAACTAGTCATCCGGAGCAATAGGTAGGGTAGGGTTGTCACAAGCCAAGTTATACGAGTTTAAAAACGAGTTTAAAAAAGTAATTTTCATACATTTATTGATTTTTGAAAGTGCGTGGAAACAAAATAATGATAGATATTGTTAGAAGTAATGATGTGAAGCTGTTTTACTTTAGCGCAAAATCTATCAGCTAATTAGAAAAACATTACCAGGCAGCCCGTTTTGTGTTATAATAACAATTGCTCAGTATGACTAGTTCTAACTATATGAACAGGTTTTTTCGTTGGCACTTTCAGAAAAGTAATCGGTTATAATAATATGCAGATTAAGGTTTTTTTTTGTTCAATTGTGGAAATGACGGTTTTCTAATTAGCTGACATATTTTGCGCTAAAGTAAAAATGCTTCAGAGCATTAATACTTCCAGCAATATCTATCATTATTATATACTTTCAAAAATCGATAAATGTATTATATGAAAATCATGAATTTTTAAACTCGTCTAACTTGGCTTGTGACAACCCTACGACTTTTGTGCCATAATAACTATTGCTCCGAATGACCAATTCTAACTAAACGTTTTTTGTTGGCTGGCACTTTCAGAAAAGGCCCAAAAATGTATGGAGCCAGAATTATCTCCTTTCTGAAGTTAACTATCGTAGTTCACGTTTGACGACACGATTGGCGTAGTGCGCTGTAGCACGGTTTCTCGCCTCGATTTCCGTAGTGTCCCGGGCTCGATTCCCGGTCGGGTCAATTCAAGAAACATTTTTTATTAAATTGGCTCGGGTCTGGGTGTGTTGCGAGACGCTCCTGACTTAATCCCTGTCAGGTACCTCGTAACACAGGGATGCGAGTTTCATCCACGTAGAAAAAAAATATGCGCCAGATAACACACCACTTGTTATGGTCTCGAAGTAAGGATAAATATCCCAGTGTTACGAGGTAACAGAAAAAATCGTTTCCCAGAATTCACTCGACCCGGGGAACTACGTAAGTCAAGGCGAGAAACCGTACAACAGCACACTACGCCAATCGAATAAATTTTACTATCAATTCTTGTAGCCTTGACTTTGATTTCAATAATGGTGGTCTATACCCTGCTGATAGATGAATAACTTGGCTTTGATTTAACTACCTTCTCAGTGATACCTACTATTGCTAACAAGGCCCTTGACTAGGTTGTACAGTCACCCTTCGAAGCGCGAGTCGGCGGCTTCGGAGACCACAACGACTACCCTGCTCGTGCCGAGGACTTCCCTCGCCATGCACTACGATGGACGGCATCTGCATGCGGTAAGTTCTTTTAGATACTGATAAAGTACACGTTACAAACGGCTGTTCTGTCACAAATATAGTAAACGCTCCAATAATCTCACGTCCAAACTTTCATCAAATTACATCCAGTAGTTTACATGTTAAGCTGTAAAATTGCAGATGACGTTCAATCTGTGTTCAGTATTCAATCCTTACACGAACACCAGACCATTAGTTCATAATCCGCTTTCAGTACGAGTAACTTTAAAGGCCAATACGGCAGCCAGAAAGGTGACTATTGTAATACGAGTATATGCCTTCGATATAGTATTGCCTTAATACTTATTTCGTTTTGAGTTGGCTTTTTATGCTCTCATCTCTTTATAAGAACACCCTTTTCGTACATTCATCTCAATATTTAGCTACTCTTTAGGCTGCCGGTACACTCAGCGGGATAAAACGAAGTTTTGTTTCAAATAGAACACAGAATTTAAAAACTAAAATTTAAAGAAACGTCGTTTAATTCCGAGCCGAGCTATTAAGACTATAAACTTCATTTTCACTTTACGTTCCTTTTGGATATATTTATTTCTAGTTACTTACTTACCCATCAATTGCAGCGATGACTTAATTTCAATGATGGAGGCCCTTGCCCAGCAGTGGGACAGTATATAGGCTAATTACTTTACTTTATTTACTTATCGCCTAAAAATCATCGTCAAATTTCATCAACATTTCAAATAATAGTCTGATCGTACTGAATTTTTATCTACCACGGTTTTCTCAATGTACAGTTATTTTATTTTATCATATTTTCTATACAAATAACATATTATGCGCAGGATTACATCACGAGTGGAAGCGCAAGCGGTGACCAATCGCCGGTGTGAGGCGGGGTGCGGGGGAGGCTCACGCGCCTGCGCACCCTTCCCGAGGAGGACGCGCCCCCGGAAGCGCCCCTCGCCTCCCCCGCCTACGTCAGATCCGACAACCACCACCAGACTTCTAATAACCACGTTACAGAACAAACTACGGACACTGTCCCCGTGATAACCATACACGAAACACACATTTCTAATAACGTCAATACCAAAAAATCAAACTCTTGTGAAAACAAAATGGCTGCCAATGGATCTGTGGCTTTTACACCTTCTATTTTTACGGAATGATTTATAAATAAATCATGAAGCATTTATTAAAAATATTTAGATTTAATCACTAATAATTATAAATATATCTAAATATTATATTACAGAGTAATTTTTATTATGATAATTTATGTGTAACATTTGTAAATATGAGCTTAAGCTAACGTTTATATTTTAATTTATTATTGTAAAATACAAAAATACAAATAAAAATATTTGTGAATGCTTTACAACGAGGTATCGTTTTAATGGCTGACAAAATAAATATTTAGATTAGGTACTATTTTTTAGGGTAATCTATACGTATGAGGCATATTTTCTAAAAATGGAAAGCATAGATGATTTTGTCTAAAATTGTTACTAACATACTAATTGTACATACTATGGATGGATTTCTGAAATGAATGATTTTAATTTTATTTAAAACGAGTAACATTTGTTAATAAATAAATAACGTCATCTTTGTCTGAAGGTGGTATATTTTATGGCTTATATTATGGCTTTTCAGGTAGGTGTAAATATCAATGTAAAAATTCGTAGTGTCATGAAAAATAATACTAATTGTTAAAGTGAAGAAATAATAAGCTAGAAAAAGAGTTGATACTGATAGGCATGTTTAGTCCGTCAGGGGTCATAGGTTCGATCCTCATCAATAAAAGCAGTCCTTGTTTTGTGTCCAGGCTTAAGTACAACGTGCTTTAAAGGGTCTCGCTACTTGTTTTCGAAAGTTATTGATTCGATTTTTATTAAATCGAACACGGTGTGTCGAGTATTCAGTAGTGCGATGTTTTATTCTGTCGATGCTTTATTCTTGCGATGTAACGTTAGTGCGAAAAATTCTGTTGCGAAAAATCCTACAGCGATTGCTCATTAGTTCGGTAACTTTTAGTTCGGAACGCCTACTCTTGTCCCTGGCAAAACTGTTTAACACAATCGCCTAATTCAGTATGCACGGAAAATAAAGCATCTGTAGTTAATAAGAAAAGAAAGCAATAGTTTAAGCCTCAAATTAAATACCGTTTTTTGTTCATTGCAACGCCCTAGATAGCTAAGCAACACTTTTACTAATGGTTTGTACTTATTTTCATGTGACTGGCAATAAAGATATTTAACTGTTTTTTCTTCTGCGCCCAGAACCGTAGATGACATGGCAAGACAAAAAAAAAATAACAACACTTAAAGTACTATTTGTATGCTGTATTGTATTTCTTAAAAATCATATTACAAAATAACAATTTAATCAAATATTAATGTTTGTATATTTAGAATAATAACCACTCATTATGATTTTTAGTACAAGAACAGTACCTAGATTTAAAAAAATACTTTACATTGCAATATTTGTTACTATAAGAACGCTCTTAAAACAAAGAAGGTATTTCTATCATAAGGGATTTCACAATAATTTTCGCAATTAATTATAGAACAAGAAATAAACTAAACAATATTATTGATTCATAATAAAACAATAATGATATTATTATTGATCGATTAGGTAGGTAAACATTACAATTATTCACTAATGAACGATTTACTAGAGCAAAATATGGCACGTGTAGTTGCACATGTCATTATTATTACGCCTACCCACATACACATACACATACTTTTACAATCATAGACGTATTATGGTAACTCTTAAAATCTTAATCATAAACTGTCCAATGAACTTGTAAACAAATAGATGTCATTTAGTATATATTTTTACAAAACATAAATATAATAAATAAATAAATATGCACTAGACAACACACCACTTGTCATGGTCTGGAAGTAAGGATAAATATCTTTGTGTTACGAGGTACCAGACCAGAAATAAGCCAGGGGCGTTTCTCAGCACACCCATTTCTAAATTGACTCCGGTCAATTTAGAAAAGATCGTTTTCTGAATTAACCCGACCGGGAAACGAACCCGGGACACTACGGAAATTAAGGCGAAAAACCTTGCTACAGCGCACCACGCCAATCGTGTCGTCAACATGAAACGAACATCTGAATTAAATGTATCGTCATTTTCATAGAATCGCTACAAAAAGTTAAGCAAATGTTCCAAGAAATGTAGGTGTTTCGAACCGACATACTTTCGAACTTATAAGTGACCGAACTATGAGCAATCGCTGTAGGATTTCTCGCAACATAATTTTTCGCACTAACGTTACATCGCAAGAATAAAGCATCGACAGAATAAAACATCGCACTACTGAATACTCGACACACCGTGTTCGATTTAATAAAAATCGAATCAATAACTTTCGAAAACAAGTAGGGAACCCGTTTTAAGTATGCCTTTAAAACTATCTAAGTGTGAACATCAATTTAAATATCAAACTGCTAACTGCTAACTGCTTTAGAGGCGCCAAAGACATCTGAAAATGCTATTGTTATGAGTAGAAATGTCACCAAACACTGATATATATGTGTTATGATATTTAAGTATGAGATTCTTCAAACGAATATAATTATTTATAGAAGTAAAATATGCCTACTTTTTACCCCCGTATCCAGAAACGATAATCCAAACTTGAGCACACCTCAGATTGATGCTGCCCTGTCACATGTTAATAGAAAGGAAAGGGGCAGCTATACAAGTAAGGACTGCTCAACTCTGATTGACGTTTCTGGATTTCGGCGTTAGTGATGTAAATAAATGTTTTACCTACTTAATATTTATAATTTTATGTCGCCACCAAAAAAAGGTTTGGATACACTGGGGTTTTCTGCCCAATGTGTCCAAAGTCTAACTATGTTGCCAAAGCTATACTACGAATTTAAGAATGATTTAAATCAAAAAGCTGGAGTTTTGCTTTTGCTAATAGTTACAGCGTTTATGGTCCTTTGTAAAGAACTTTGAAAAGCAAATGGCTGCAAGTAGTTTTTATTTCCATGCGTTACATTTATTTCTTGAGTAACCAATTTGACTTCCGTTTCCTTACCATTTGTGTTCCGACGCGCTGATTAGTGTAAATCAATTTTACGGTTTTTGTCAAAGTCGTGTAGATATTATTATAATATTGTTGTTGTTGTAGGTTGTAATACCATGAGTCGATGACGTTAGTTCTTAACTGTATCAAAATAAGAAACGAAATCGGGAAACAAAACGCTGTTTGTAATATAAAATTATAATAGCATGTAGTAAATTTTAATGTCTCGTAAGTTCATAGGTTTGGACCATGATTTTATTAAAAGTATAAAACTTGTTAATGCTTTATTGTAAGTGAATAAAAACATGGTTCTATTCCATCTTTTCACCTCATAGCGTGTCCTAATTTTTTGGCCATCCTATGACGTCACCGAGCGGTATATACTTAATGTACCTATACTGAAAATGTGGCATGCTAACACTTTACTCGTGGTTCATGGTCGAATAGCGTTTCTTTCTGACCTTTAACAAGGGAATTAAATTTTTTGATTTCACTTCAAACGATGATGTCTTGAATGTATAGTAAATTATTCAAATATTCGTTAATTAATTAATGCATCAAATTTCCGTAGTAGTGAAAAAGGGATTGTACTGGCGAAACAATAAGGCTGCCTGTCCACCGAAGCGTAGCAAGGAAACGTAGCGTTCAAGAGTAGCGGAGTTTTAGCAATTGTCAACCAATAACATTTCCCTTTTTTTTTATATTGCCCGTCAAGATGACCTCACTCCACCTGATGGAAAGCGGTCGTGAGGTCCATATATGAGGTTGACAAGCCCAGTAATTCAAACGAATGGGCTGGCTATCCTCACCTTGAAGGCCTGCAGAAATGCCTTTTCACGCCCCGCTTGAAGAACCCGGGACTATACGAGGAAGGAAACACATGTGCTGGAAGAGCGTTCCACGTCTGGATGGTACGACAGAGAAACGAGTCACCGAACCTTTTAGTTCGGGCCAACAAATGTTGAATTGTGTGTGGGTGACGCCGTAGTCCAGCACGCGTGGTACGGGAGTGGAAAGGTGAGGGTGGGATAAGCTGGAATAACTCGTCAGAGCATTCCCCATTGTAGAAGCGACAGAGAACACTTAGCCTGGCAATGTCTCTACGCAATTGGAGAGGCTCAAGGGTCAAAGTAGTCAAAGTAGGCCTGCCTGCCCTTAAGAGAATACAGCACGGTCGAGAGAATTGAAAAATAGGTATTTGTAAAATCTATTGCTGTCTTTTGCAAACCTCGAGCGTCGTGCAGAGTGCGATAGAGACAGATGCAAATCGGACCAAAATTACCTATGTACACAAAATCGACGTTTCGTAGTTCCCTGATCCCTTTTCGAAAAGTTGACCGATTTAGTTATCTTATTATTAAAAATTTAAGAAGGACTATGGCTGTGTTCTTATGTTTTCCTTCTTTTAGATAAACTAGTCATTTTAGTTTTCTGGATGTTTACACACAGCGGAAAATCGGGCAATTTTTTTTTATTTTTGAAGGTCCATATCTCTATTATTAATCAAAAAACGGAAAACATAGAGACATGCCAATAGCGGCAATAGATTTTTTTGGGAAAAAAATATTCGTCTACTAGCGATTTCCAGTGAGGAAACAAGGGATTATGTTTGTATGTAAAAGCGGCGCTTCTGTATCCTCTTCAGTAATCCCATCGGTTGAAAGTTCCCAAAACTCCGCTCCGCTGCCTCACTCCGCCTCGGTGGACAGGCAGCCTTAAGGCTGGATTTAATGCTACACGGACGGCCCGTATAGGAAATCAAATATTGCGTTTAGTGGACCCGCGGAGCGTCCCTCCACCCAGAGGAAAAGCATCCGTCGAGCGCGTTCGTGCTCCGGACGTCCGTATCAGGCCGTGTTAAATTTTTATTTTCTGCGCTGTCGCACATGTCTGTCTTGTCCGAGCGGTATGTTAGTCCGTGTATCACTTTAAATCCAGCCGAAACCTGCGTGTGACAAAAAAAGCGACATCTCATTTATAAATGTCACTACAATGGCGCACAAAAATAAAAAATAAAACTGTTTTTACCTAACCAATTTTGTTACTTTTTAAAAAAAAAAGTGTTCTTTGTAGTGTTTAAGATTGTTTAATTGATTTCATTCCTGAAATTAAGTTAAGACAATATTGTTCATATTGGCTATTCTAAATGTATTTATTCCTATTAAAATATTTACTTGAGTGACTGCATTTTTTATGACCTAATTGCTCGTTTAGAAGATCTTATATTTTACCATAAATGACGAGATGCATCAATAGTGTCCCTTGACTTTTTACTCATTAATATTACTACAGAATAATATTACCTACCACAAAAACTATGAAAAAGACCGTGAATAAAGAAAAATGTTTTTATTCCTACAGAACTATGCCAGAATCTGGCAAAATGCTTTAAAAATCGAGTAAAAAGTTTCACTATTTTTTCATCTTAATTTTATTAACAGCGGTTTGAGAAGACATGAAGTGGGACATCTACATAATTACCTGAAATAAATTTATTTATAAATTGTTTGGACTTATTTTCAGCAGAACATCAGCCTTACGTTTACTATGAGTTGCCACTTTAGACTTACGTTATCGTTCGCGTACAATATTTGTATTGGGATTTCGAACAGCGCCTCTGTTCAGACAAAATGGAGCTAAAAACGGTACCATAACGTAACAATATAGCATTGTTGCAAGTGGCGACTCCTGGTAGACGTACAGTACTGGTTGTCATGAACTGTAATCGGCATATTTAGACAGTTCACATTCCAATCCTTAACGTTTTTAGCCGGTTAAGAAAATATAACATTTTGTAACAGAATTGATGTTTTTTTTGCAATAAATATGCGCCAGACAACACACCTCTTGTAATGGTCTCGAAGTATGTATTAATATCCCTGTGTTACTCGTAACACCTCTTTGTGTGATACGAAGGAAATCAGCCAGAGGCGTCTCCCAGCACAAACAGACCCGAGTCAATTCAGAAAAGATCGTTCCCTGAATTGACCCGACCGGGAATCATATTGGTCAAAACTTGTTAAAACTCAGCTCTGCTGCCTAACTACTCGGTTATAGAGGACAGCCTTTGAACTTCACATTGTAACGCTTGCACTGTAGTTCACTTGCCATATGACAACAACTTTCTTGAAATTGATATTGTTGTAATTTGGTAAATTTATAATCTTATTCATACTTATTAGCGTTTTGGTTGAACGCCACAAAGGTTGTTATTTTTCCTTTTAAAATGTCTTTATGTCTGTCTTTTACAATGCTTGTCAAAAGTGTGTGCTCTATAAAATAATAAAAGATTTTCTCAAAGTTAATTTCTGTATTTATTCTAATAATTTCAACAGATATGAAAATTAAAAAAGGATCCGTTAAGTCACTGCCCAGAACTCAGACAGTAGACATAATAAAAAATCAACTGTTCGTCAGTCACCGCCAACGGTCAAGGTTTTAAATTTAATGAAAAAATGTAATTATTTTTCTTAAAATAAATTATTCTTATTCTGATGGCTCAGCCACGTCTATTGCTGACTACAGAAACTTAACTTCCTGTGAAATTGAAACTGAAATATGTCTATTTTAGGCATAATGTGTGTATAAGTAGGACTTGATGAAAAATGTGTACTGAATCTTTATGTTTGTACATTCACTTTGGTTAAATCTCGATATCTAATTCAAATATTTTATGGATTTGCTTCTGACGTACGATTTTTCCGAATATTCTTTTGCGGCATCGTACGATGTCCATAAAAAGCATCACACAAGTCCATAGTCCACACACAATTCAGCATTTGTTGGCCCGAACTAAAAGGTTCGGTGACTCGTTTCTTTGTCGTACCATCCAGACGTGAAACGCTCTTCCTGCATATGTGTTTCCTTCCTCTTATAGTCCCGGATTCTTCAAGCGGGGCGTGAAAAGGCATTTCTGCAGGCCTTCAAGGTGAGGATGGCCACCCCAGTGATTCGTTTGAATGACTGGGCTCCTAATATCTGGACCTCACGACCGCTTTCCATCAGGTGGAGTGAGGTCATCTTGACGGGCAATATAAAAAAAGGATAAGTATTCTTTAGTGTACCAGTAAAACAGTAAAACTATAATACAGTTCTTTCTAATACCTCGATCGTGCCCAGAAGCTCCTATGAGTTTTATTTTGCAATCTTATTATCAAGGGGCATACTCGCGTTCGTCCCGCCACATTTTAGCTTGAATTTTTGGACGTTAAAAAAAGATTCTTACCGTTCAAAATTGTTGTTGATGATTTGGTATTCCAACTGTGATACTTTATTCTACAAATAACATGAAACCTATGCATATTGCACTTCTTTTTGTGTGTTTATAGTTTCGTGAAACTTTGAAAAGCTTTGAGCGGAATAGGCTCCCAGATCGCCGGGTCAGCGGTCACATCTGTTGCGAACAGGAATTGCAGATTAGGACCGCCATGTTGAAAAGGAAAAGGGTTAGACGCAGACGACATAACCAATGTCATTCAATTTGCTACGAGCTCTACAAGCGTCTACTAGGCTACTTAAAACGCATCGTAATATAAATAATAATGTTACTATTCTTAGCTTAGCTAGGTTAGGCTACGACCTACGAGTAACTTGAACCAGCGAAACGTCAATAACAATGTTATCGAATTGTGTTTTTTAAACATTTTTCAATGCTATAATTTCATTAGTTGGAAGAATATTCGTAGGTTGCGGGTTCAAGTCCTACATACAGTCTACAGTCCTACAAAACGAAGGATAAATAAATGGTATAAGCCTACTCGTAAGTTATTCAGTAATGCGATGCGATACATTTTGATCATGATGTTATCTGTACCTACGTCTACCACGAGTTGGCACTTTAAATTTACGTTATCGTAAAAATTCGTATTGGGATTTAACATGACATGACATGGTAATTTCAAATCCCAATAGGTTTTACGCGAACGATAATAAAAAACTAAAGGAGCAACTCGTGGTAGACGTAGGACTGGTCATCACTTGAAGTGCGTAGGGAGAAACAGTGTGGGATGTGGAAACTTTTACGATCTTGTCCTATTTAAGGGCCCTTTAATCTAAACCCGTAATGAGTTCCTTACATCTGTACCGGATCCACCATAAAATGAGGCAGTCAAACCAATTGATGGCGCGTAAAGCAAAGTCAATAAAGATCGCATCTTTGAACTTCTCAAACTGCTTTTTCCGGTCCTAATGGTAAAGTTTGAAACTCCACGATGACTTAGCCAAATCGGCTTTGATTACTCGATGAGCTGTTAAACTTTATTAAGTACTTAACACAAATTAAAACTTAAAGACTCGGTAATAGGGCAATTTGAAAATATGAAAGGTTCGGTGTTTCATTTCTTTGTGGTACCATACAGACGTGGAACACACATTCAGCGCATGTATTTCCTTTCTTTTGTAGTCTCGGGGTCTTCAGGCAGGGCGTGAGCAGGATGAAGTTGCCAAGCTCCGTAGTAACTGCATTACTTTAGAGCTTGTTTAAGCTGAAATGCGCCACTCTACTGCATCATCATCATCATTGGTGCGGTCTATCGGTTGTGAACCCACACCGGTGTGTGGGGTCCCAGGACACGCCCCTCCACTGCATTCACGTAATATAAATTTTAAATATGGACGCAATACATTTACACATAGCACTGTAATTGGTCGATAAGTAGCCGGTTGGACTCGAACCTAGGAGCACGCGTCGTTTTCTCGCAGAAGTACACTCGACACATCTAAATGAACTAAAAACAAAGTGAGGCGCGTCATTTCAAATTAGACAACATTTCGAATTAGACAAGCTCTACTTGTCAAACTCATATGCTGTATTAGGTCAATGGAGTGCAAATAGAAAAGCTGAGGTAACAAAAGAGCGCATTCTTTTCTAAAAGGTAAGTGACGTATTCTGACACTAGAAGTATCGCAGTCATCCATGTGCGGCGGTGATCCCTTCTAATAGGTTACATAAAACCTCGTTAACGTTCTATAAATGTCTAGACTGTTAAAGTTGAAGCGATATTACATTCTGGCGAGACTCACGCTCCACCACCTGACAAAATTATGCTCACCGTTAAACATTCCCGAACGATCTGCCGTGGCCTATATTTTTTGGCCCAACACGGTTAAAACAGTGATACTATTTATCTACGGTTTTCTGAAGTCGAAGTATTTGCATCCAGACGGACAGCTTAACACATCGTCAGTCGACATAGAAGACACGATAGAAACAATAATACAATTTCCTCATCTGGTGCATCGACTGACGAAGTGTTTATGACGGGCCGGGCCTACATGGGTTCAACCGATTCCGGACTTAGGTGGGTCGCTGCAGTACTTAACCTTAGTAGGTAGATTAGCCCAGTAGAAAGATAAAATCCTTAGTACTCCATCAGAGTGTCAAGTGCGAGTTTATTTGATCATACGCACCGAGAAAGTAAACGATTTGCATTGAAAAAAAACTGGTCGCATAAACGTGCCGCCAGAGGCGATGCCTAATGCCATACAAATTCGCGATCACGTACGTGACCGGACAGTGAACGAAACTCGTACACTAGGCACTCAGGAAGAGCATGGGCGTGTTGCATCCTGTAAAAACCTTCTCAAACTCCTCCTGAGGAATTTCATGCTATTTCTCATTGACTCCTCAGTCCTCACCTGGTGTTTATTCCATATGCCCCTACTGCCACCCACCTGCTTATTTTTAGACGCTGCTTAGTGAGAAAGGTGCCGGTTGACGCGGAGACCGAGACAGGTGATCGAAACAGATGCCTCAGTCTCGAGAGGTCAAAAGGAAATGAAGTCCTTTATAGTCTAACTGGCGCCCATACGAATCCATGGTGACAAGTAGTGTCTCCAGTCTCGGTCGCGGCGCATACCGATATTTTATGATTAGCCTTACCTTCAGAGAATAGAAATAGATAATCATATCACTCAGTTAAATATAATTAAAATATATTAATTACGGAATGCAAATGTAAATTGAAAAACAATGAATTCTTGCAAACAATACATTGAACCGACACTGCAGCTGGGTATACTAATGAAAGTGCTCTTCAACTTTTGTCCGCAGCGCCCCTGCACTGTTTATTGCTGCCACTGCGCCCAGTGTGCGGAAACTTAACCTTGGATTTTCATTGTGTTTGCAGATTAATATTTGTTTCACTGCTTAGCAGAGACGGTGAGAGATTAATTGCCTTTACTGAACGTCAAACACAACATAGGAGTGGCGGAATCTGTAGGTACTTTTCTTAACTAATATTATAAAAAGAAAAGATTTGTTTGTTTTTTGTTTGTTTGTATTAAATAGGCTCCGAAACTTCTGGACCGATTTTAAAAATCATGATATGATACAAAGCTACATTATCAGGGAGTGACATAGGCTATATATTTTTTTCAATTTAGGCTATACGAGTAATTTGACCTAAAGTTTGTTTATTTGTTTCTGAAACTGCTCGACCGATTTAGAAATTCTTTCGCCGTTATAAAGCCACATTATCAGCGAGTAACATAGGTCTGTATTTTATTCAAGGCTATATTTTAACGGGAAAGAATAGTTACGTGGGCGACGCCGCTGACGGACAGCAAGTTAATTAATAAAGTGGTTTAACTGTTCTGTTTCAAGATATACGTCCCTTTAAACACTACAGACACATTAAGACAGTATTATCAAAAAAGGGCTATTACACTACAAATGATTACCTTTGGGATAAAAAGGCCTGGGTTTAAGCTCTTTACTCGGTACATGATTAGTTAACTCTTGTAATATTTATATAACTAGTTTGTACTGACTAACAAAAATCTAACAATTTCTAGGCTTGAATTGTATAAACTTTGTACAATATTTTTTCTTTATATCCGGTAGTTTAGATGTACTTTTAAGTCCATATTTTAAGGAAATGTTAGAACGTAAGCATTTTTTTTAAATAATCTTTGTACTTTGAAACCGAACCAAGTTTAAAAGAGTAAGTACTGAGTTTCTCGCCGGCTCTTCTCAGTATAAGATCAACTTCCGATGCGGTGGTAGAGTCACATTATGTTTGTATACAGTGTACACGTATTTATGTATTCATATTATTATAGTATTTAAGTCTATTACTAAGTATATATTTTTTTCTTGTAATGACGATTTAAAAGTACTTGTTACAGGTCTATTTAAATAAAGATATTTTTTGTTTGTTTGTTTGTTACAGTTTCCAACCGGCTTCACAAGATTTAAAACATCAAAAATCCGCATCATTTAATCCACTGTAAGTGAACGTATTAAGCGAACATAGGCCAACGTAGTATTCTATTTCTATACGTACAATATAACGCAGAGTCTGTTCAAAACAAACCACCCCTTTCTAATAACGAGCGATAAAGCCAAGCCATTCCCGTCTACATTGCCGTCCATACTTCCTATTGCAACTTTCTTTGTACTACTGTTGGAATATCGGTTACTGTTTCCTGCAATCGTTCCTTGCCAGCTCCGAGCTGTGATTTCAACGAAATATGTCGGATTTTTGTTAGAAGTTAGTTAGTTTTTGTAGAATCCGCTTATACTTGTATGTATTGTTGGTCAACTGATAATCGGTTCTAACATTTAATTGTATAGTGCGGTGTTACTTTGTAACTAAACTATATTGTCTTATATCATATTTTAAGCAGAGGTAATAAAAAGCTTTTATTCCGGTCAAGAAGCAAAACAATTTCAAAAACGTGATACACCTGTTCAAAACTACAGCAGCAAAATAAAATAATACAGCCCTAAAGTTTTGTGTTCATAGTGTCACTGTCTTGGCCCCAGGCCAAGCAAGACCTAGAAGCAAGCTACATCAAAAAACCTAATATTATTAGCCATAATTTTTAGTACACATAATTTTTTAGTACACATAAATTTTTAGTACACATAAATTTTTAGTACACATATTCTTTATGTATTTTTAAAATTTAAAAGTTGTCATTTTTGAATTGATAATATTGATAACTGAAAATTATATTTGCATGCCTCAAATGGGTGAATGTGTCTTGTTTGCTATTTTATCTGTGCCACCTTTAATGTACCATACTTACTTACTACTTACTTAACCCGATATAAAGCTACATTATTAAGAAGTGACATAGGCTTTTTTTTCAATTTGGGCTATATTTAGACGGGAAAGACAGTCTACGCGGGCAAAGCCGCTGACGGACAGCTAAACTTGCATAATTTTGAATAACATAACATAACATTGAAAGTCAAAGAAAACATAGGTCGTAACTTTCATAAATGACCTTTACAAACAAATCGTACCAATAATTCATTGTTATTTTTCACTAAAACCAGATAGCTGAATTCGACCAGATCCTAGGACTCACGCAGGATCAGATTCTATCTTTGTGTAAAAAATAATACATAGCTCTTCAAGAAGTAAGAAAATAGTTAAGAAAATATCGTCGATAAGTGTCAGTTTAAATTTGCTCGTTTGTGAAGTTATGCCAATTCTGAATGCTATTCCTATTTTGGTTCCATTACCATGCAATTGAGAAACCGCATTACCACGCAATTGAGAATGCAACTATGTCAATGCATTCTTAAGTACAATACAGACTGAATGGCGCGTGTCTGAGCGCATCCAATAAAGGTGCACTCAGAGACCAAACTAGCGAATGCAAATTCTATTTATTTATTTATTTACCCTATCCCCACTCTATCAGACTATCTTTGTGTAAACAAAGACAGTGCATTCTTTCGTTGTTTTATCTATGTTCGCGGACCCGCTAGAGCACGAGCTAGAATGCTCATTCTGGATTCCTAGTACTTTTTCAATAGAAAACCTATGAAAAAATTATCATTGACACTAAAAGATCACGAAAAAACGTTCTTGCTCTAGCTCTAGGCTCTATGTTCGTTTGGTCTAAATGCACCTGAAGAAGAGAATATTGAGTTGTGGTTCTGCGCTTAGTGACGACAACATACTCTCAGCTTGGAAACCGGTTTAGTCCAAAATGCTTAAGAACGTCAATACGTTCTTAAGCGTTATTACGTTCCCGTTCGAACGGAAATAAACCAATGTTTTATTTCCGTTCAAACGGGAACGTAATAAAAACGATTTAGAAGAGGAACGAAATGTAAATCGTCCTCGCTCAATATACCGGTTTTAACCATTTTGGCGGTTTTTTGTATTAAATAGGATCAATACAAAACTAGGAATAATAGTTCACAGCCACGTAGCTTAGTCACGGGTTGTGTCGTTGAGGCTTGAACTAAAGAACATTGATGCAATATTAGGGGAATTATGTTTTTAGTCTGCAACGTTTATATTTTATCATCAACTTGTATCATATAACGAATCTATCGCCATGACATATTTTCATTCTCAGATAAATAAAAAGTGTCGCCATGAATGAATTTATGTTGTCACGCCACGAGCCTCTGTTCCTTGTACAATAAACCAGTTTTATCCGTCCTCATAAAACGTTCCCATTTTGTTCGCGTTCCGAACAAAATATTATATTATGTGTCTTCTAAAACACAGTGTTGGCTGTGAAGAAAGCAGTCCTGACATTTGTCATAAATAATGAAAACTTACCAAATTTTTCGTTGTTTTTACTTTGTGGCTTGACACCTGAGGGCCGAGTGCGTAACTTACTCGGCATTGCAACCTGTCAAGGCTGTCAAATTCAATAGCGTTTTGATATTTGTCGGTTAAACGTCAAATTTTTTCATTAAATTTAAAAGTGTATAAAAACATGAAAATACAGTGTTATCTTGGAAATAGCTAAGAAAGATTTGTGTTACCCCTGATGGGGAACGTGTGGAATTGCACCGAATTGTTCGGATTCCTTTGCATCTTCGGAGGATGAAAACTTTTCTTATTTTTCATTTATAGCTATTTCCACCGAATACGAATCGATTCAACATTGGTGAGTCTTATAGCTTATTAACAATTTATCTCTCTCGCTTAAGCAACAATGCTTGAACAGACATTATCTTGACTCAGTAGGTACCTAGTCAAACAGAGTGATAGCGTACCTACCTATCCAATTTCGAGTGTAACAAAGGCTTTATTAAGCTGTGTCTGTAATTGGGCTTAGCGTCAACTATGACGGAAATAAAATTACACATCCTGTGAATCCAAACGATATAATTTACAATAGTTTGACTCTCAGCTACAAAAAGGCTTTTGATACAAGTTCCAATGCAATATTGAATGGTTAGCTCACGAGCTTTAAAAGGTCACTGTGACTTTTATTAAAATGATTGCGCTAAGGAGAAGCCACTCTTACCACCAATGCAGCGGATGCAAGGTTGTGCGCACAATTGAATATGACTTACATCATATAGCCTTTTCTGAGACCCATATGGTCTGGCCTGCCTTATAGTTTATCTTAAGCCATTTAGAACAGAAACATCTTATTCAACAACAATGGCGAGATGTTTTGAAGATGTTTTCTGCCAACCCAGCAGAGTGACTTAAATGTGATCAATTTGGCCCTTTCTTTTTTGTCCAGATTCTGCTTTCCCTTAAGATGCAGAAGTGACCCTGCAAATCTTGTGGAATAAGCAAGTAAGAGTGTATAAAATTATTAGGGGGCAGTAGAATGTACAGTCAGTACTATCGGTTAAAGTATAAATGTACCGCTGAGCTTAGAATATGTTTTATTCATAAAGCTTTGTCACTTGTTTTTTAAAACTCTATAGTATGCAAGAGTGGTTGTTGGATGTGGTTAAATATTGCTAAATGATTTTAATAGAGAGAACCTTCAACTAATTTAAAATTAATGGTTTAATTGCATAGCAGACATAATAAAATTTATTACCCGTTCTCCATTGTTATTTTTAATGTCACAGGTAAAGACTTAAGTATTTATCTAATACTTACCAGGAGTAAAGTAGTTGCTAAATAATATGCAATTTATTTGTACTTAATTATTATTACAAGTTTTAATAGTATTACAATGCATTTATCAAAATTGGCTCCAAAGACGCCTTTTGATCTCAATAACCATGTTAAAAATTCTCAGAATGAACTATAGTGGATGTCTCAAGGACAATGTTTCAAATCAGTACTATTTAAAATGTGTTGTAATTGTAGAGTTCCATTTAATTCTCCCCCATTGCAGTTTTCTTACAAAAATCTTAAATAAGATGTTTTTGGTAACCAAAAAACAAGATTGAATTGAGGCCAATGATTCTATGATAATTCAACTTAAAGACTGCGGAAGTCAAGTCAAGTCTAGATGCACATGTGTGGCAATAAAACACTTTCATCTAGTTTTTCATTCAGATCTAGTGAACTTTTGCACAACCAGGACTGGTGTGTGAAAATCAACCTCCAAATACCTTTTCTGAACTACCATTAGCAGAGCCTCGCTGATGGTTGATTTACAACTATTGTTATCATCTAGCATCTCTTCAACACTACAGATTTTCTCAGCAGTGTTGAATTAGGTTGCGGAAACCCTCTATGCCACAGGTGTTGAATGACAGGGTATTGAAAATACAAGCGTCTAGTCCATTGTGACAGGTCAATTCTAGTCACTCAGATTGCGGAAATACTGAGATGCTAGAGACTTGTGGAAAACATAATAATTATCCAAAGTCTATTTTATGGCTCACACAGGAGCAGGTATACACTAGAATACTCTCAGAAACATAGACCAGTATGAATACATTAATAATAATATAAAGAAAAAAAAAAAAAAAAAGCAAATAAAGGAATTTCAAAGCCTATTTGCCTTTTGAGTCTTGCAACATTGACCGTTCCCGGAGGACATTTTCAAAGTTGCAAAATGCGATTGTTTCTGAGAGGATTTTAGGGAGGACATCTCAGAGAGTGAAAAGAGTCCTGTCTAACACTGTTCACCACTGAATTTGTGGCTAAGTGCAGTATACTCCGCAGAGCTCAGTGCGCTACAAAGAAGTCAGACACTTCCTTACCACCAACGCAGCGGATGCAGGGTGGGGAGCTTGATTGAACGACATGTGCTTATAAGCTTAAGACATTAGGTTCAACTCACATTTAATATGGCACTCCTATGTCAAGGAGCTGTATGCAGTGTATGGTACGATCCTATACCAACACAATGCATTAAAGGTAGCCCACATTCTGGAACAACTGAACCGCAAAACTGGTAGTATGCCATGCCATTAAGACATAAACAGTGGAGGCGCTCAGATCTCTGGCACTCCTAAATTTGGCCACCAAACTTCTGAATCAAAATTGTTGACCACCTGTCCAAGGTGGGGTGGCTCGCGACTGGCGTCTATTGCCCCTGGCCGCGGAGGCCATATTCAATATATGGGGATCCAGAAAATTATTTGTTTTAAATGCCACAGCAGCTGTTCCAGGCGATGTCGCTTTAGACACAACTGATGAGTACCTAATTTTATTATGCGACGCCTTTTGTCGTCCCTGAGACTATCTACTGATATGAGGGCTTTCAAATCCTAACCTGATACTGCTAGTTTTAGCACACTTTACTAATGTTACTATTACATGATGTAATAAAAGAGTCAGTCATCATAGTGGTTCCCCAGTGGCCCTTCTTTTTCTTCTGGCTTACCCGAACCAGATAACTATAAGACCCATCACCTACAAAGGATCTGCGGAAGACCTTGGTAGATTGAACAGTTCCGAGGCCCTTTCCATGTGAACAAATGGTCGTCCTGCTATGGAAGATCGGGCGTGTATAGAGCGAATCTCCCACATAGTTTCTGTGACTGTGACTGACAGGTTTCTGTGACTGACAGGTAATAAAAAGGTACCTATATTCTTGGGAATACTATTTTTTGAGGATAAAATAGCCTCAGTGAACTAAAGGCCTATGTGTATAGTGTAACTACTAGTTGTGTGCCACATCAGTAGTTGAAACAATTTTTTCTTGCCAAGCGAGATATTTAAAAAACTCTGGTTTTAATATTCAACTAACATTTTGAATGAGTCTTGAAGGACTATTCAGATTCTCTGTTGTGCTTTATGGGCGTAGAATGCATGACTGCTATATTGGACTCATACAAGACATGCTTATTTGAAAATCAGTTGAAGTCTAGTCTAGGATAGACTCCAGTGCTACAAGGCCATCTGGATGGACCGTAATTATGCATACCTGTCAAATATAGGTAGTAAAGGGTGAATTTGAGCCTCTGGGAAGATAAAATCTCAGAATTAAATTTATCGGTGCATGCATTCTAATAATCCTTCCTGAAACTTTGTCCATAATTATGTGACATAGTTGACATCAGGTCCATAGCTCAAGAAAATCTGCAAAATGCACTGCCCTCTAAAGTGATGAAAATGTTTAATAAAATCAACCCTGCATTTTGCAAATTAGGCACAGCCATTTTTTAAGATTGATTTATTCTACTCACAGAGGTTTTATTGGTCTGCAGTAGCAACCCTTTGGACTTGAAAGGAAGACCATGGATTATTATCCTTGAGTAAACTAAGGGTTTTTGGTAACATTACTGCCTGAAAAATAGAAGTGCACTTCTCAAAGCAATTATTGTGTTGATTAATATGTGTCATTTTTTGGAGTACTTACCTAGTCAGATTATTTGAGAATGTTTAAATCTGCTCAACTTTATTTGGTTATTTATGCTTAAATCTATCTAATTCTTTTTTCCACAACTGAATTAGAAGATTAACTTTATTTTGTTATTTAATTTGTGAGAAATTCATATTACAATTATCTCTAAGTACCGACTTACCTAGATTGTTTGGTAAGTTAGATTAATTGATATAGATCAACTTAACTGGAAGGAAAGGATGCATGACTATCTCTACACACATAAGGTTTCTAAGTTTGGTTAGAAATTAAAAATATTTTGTCGATATTTTTCTAATAGATAATAGCCTCAAGATCAAGAAAGCCGACCCCGCGTAACGGGATAAGGCGAGGGCAAAGAAGAAGATATTTTTCTAATAGATCCATAAAT
Organism: Udea olivalis; assembly: GCA_947369235.1. NCBI lineage: Eukaryota > Metazoa > Arthropoda > Insecta > Lepidoptera > Crambidae > Udea > Udea olivalis. The sequence goes on from OX376359.1 coordinate 12,254,393, forward strand.
AGAGAGAATCGTATAAAATAATAAAATATTTTTATTTTTAATCATATTCTTGTAGTCAACAATATTTATTTTTTATTCAACAATAGCGTTTTGCTTGACACCAGCAGATAACAAACAGGTCTTCACAGCCAACACTGTGTTTTAGAAGACACATAATATAACTGTTTTGCATTACAACAAAACAACTATTATGTGTTGAGAAAACACAGTGTTGAGGCAAGGCCTTGCTGGTGAGAAGACTATTGAATTTGACAGCCTTGACAGGTTGCAATGCCGAGTAAGTTACGCACTCGGCCCTCAGGTGTCAAGCCACAAAGTAAAAACAACGAAAAATTTGGTAAGTTTTCATTATTTATGACAAATGTCAGGACTGCTTTCTTCACAGCCAACACTGTGTTTTCTCAACACATAATAGTTGTTTTGTTGTAATGCAAAACAGTTATATTATGCAAGGAACGGTTTCAAACCTTACTGAATCCCTTTGTTAAACAAACTACAAAGCACTGCCGCAGATTTCATTGCGAAATTAATTTGGTGACTACCTAATATCGGATGACTCAATGAATTTGTATATTTAGTTATTTGCAAAAATAAAAGAGGAAAAATCATTCATTTGCATTTAATAAAATGATAAAAATTCAACGTTTATGGTCCCCATTGCACGCTCTTAAGGTCACAATTTGTAGGTATAGAACTTGGACTGCAGACCTGCCGTGTAATGTTGTTAATTCTGTACAAATATATATTTTGAGACTTCCTATATAGACTTTAAGATTTTCCTAATTACATCTTGACACTTTGCACTTCGCCGCACCTTCTTCGGGTGTTTACAATGAATGGCACATAAGATCAGAGATGCATATCGATTTAAGTTCGTATTGAGTCTCATCAATCATCTAGTTGTAGACAAATGGGTATAACTTTATTTTACGACGGGGAAACCTTTTAGCGAAATGGCAGGAACACATTCAGATTCAAGCGTTTCAGAACGTCTATTTAAGTGAGCAAACAAATCTTGAAATGAAATCCATTTTTTGCTTTGAGCAACGAATTATTAAGGTTTCTTGAGTTTGATGCATACTTTTGCAGTCGCGTTTAGACGTCTATATGGACAGTGTCGCATTTTATTTAAATATAGCGTCTTAGAATAGTAGCTTAGAATATATTTCTCGCAGCATAGTGAAATGATTTGTTTTTCTTCATTGGTTTGTATAATATGTTTTATTTTAGAATCTACATATCCCCGTCCCCGGCGAATAGAATGGTTATCGAAAAAAGACAATTGTTCAAAAAAAATAAAAAACATATTTTTACAGTTTAAAAAAATATTATGCATGTGGGAAACTACAGTAACCACTCAAATGAAAGCTAATTTTTGTACGTTTTATGATGTGTGAGTATTTTATTTCTAATATTTATATCAATTTAAAGATAAAACATAAAATAAATAATAGTATATACAAAAGACAGTACCTTGTACTTGCAGTGCGTTAGTAGCACTAAAACCATTTTATTCGCATTTTATTCATACAATAACGAATATTGCAATAGAAGGTTGCGTTGTTATTCGCATGAATATTTGTCTTTAGTAACGAAAGGTTATCATTTATTCTCGTCACTTATTATACCTAATGCACTATTACCATTTTATTCCCATGAATATTTGTCTTGAGTAACGAAAATATTATTAGATTATCATTTAACATTTTATTCTCGCCACTTATGAAAGTTTTCTTGTATGGTATTCAGCTTTTTTATCAAAAATGGGTTTGCGTTTGGCCTCGGTCTCTTCTGGTGGTAGGCGATGATGGCCGATGGTGGTACACGCTTACCCAAAAAATGCCTGTTCAGTCTGGCCTTGAAGATACCGGAGGTTGTAAGTATCCGGAAACATAGAAGCTGGGAGGGCATTCCTCTCCCTAGCGCTGCGGACCATAAAAGACACAGAAAACCATTGAATGCGGATTGTTGGGAAGTCAGCCACATGGAGGTGGAGGCTCTCCTGGCATCTAGTGGTCCGGTGGTAGAAAGTAAAGGGCAGTATCAGGTTGTGTAGTTCCTGCGTACAGTCTCCGAAATACACCTTATAATATACCGATAGACCAGCGACTTCAAGCCGATGCTTCGAACTCTAAAGTTACCAACAACAAGCACATAGTCACCTATGAGTAACCCTTTGGTTCATGGAGTTTAATGCATCCAGCTGGTGTTTAGCAGAGCCATCCCACAGGTGGCAGCAGTACTTCATACATGACCGAACTTGTGCTTGATACAACTGGAGCAGCTGTTCCGGTGTGAAGTATCACCGAACCTTAAAGAATATTTCAAGTTTTATGGCAGCGGTTTTTGCTTTTCACTTAATAGAAGTTGAGATCAGACGAAAGATCCATAGCTAGGAGCTCGAGGTGGTTGGTTATCAGTGTCGGTACATTCAAGAAAGTAGAAGTCAGATTGAATGGATTCCGTTTAGCAGAGAACAGACAAGCCCGGGTTTCGGTGGCGTTCAACTCAACAAGGTTAGTTTTGCGACAGCTGGACACTGTTTTTGATGTTGAGTTCAACCGCTCGACTTTAGCCTGTAAGGGACTCAGTCTCAGCGACACTGGGTGGATACAAAGTGCCTGGTGCCAACGGCGCTGTCGTCTGCGTATCAAATGAAACCATAGCACAAAAAATCATTAATGTGCAGCAGTAAATGCGTCACAGAGAGAACAGACCCCTGAGGATCTCAAGCATTTATAGCCAATAGGTCAGAAGAGCAGCCATCAATGACTACCCTTATTTACCATTCACAATGCCTTGTTGATGTAGAGAGAGACAGCGAGTGCTTTGCCGTGTTTCTCAATGGCTTCGCCCCCCAAGTTAATCGTTCACGACGAAAACCGTACTGTACGCCAGTAGCTTGTTGTTAATTAACGTTCCATACTTTTTGAGAAAAACACGGTATAGGTATGTAATACAGTAAACAACTCGGCGCACAATTCAGCAAGACCACTGCAGGAATCCCATTGACTTTATTCACGTCAAGAGTGCAAAGCGTATTCAGTATCTCTCTCTTTTTGGCGTATGCGGATTTCTGACAATACATAACCGCTTGGTAGTGGTTGGTGGAGCAGGGGGTGTTTTACCTTCAGCATCGAGAAGCGAATGGATTGCGAATAGAGAGGGCCAGAGAGTGGGCCAGAGATCCGTCGGACGTCACCAGAGGTGGCAAAGATGGGCGGCGAAAGTTAAATTCGACCGTTTTAGCCAAGAACCAGGTAGCCTTGCTACCCGATGGGTAAGAGGTGTATATGGCTAACACGGTCGAATAGTCTTCCTGAATACTTTTTTGAAGGACCTGGCAGCAGCGTTATAGGCTGTCTTCTTTGCACTGAGGCTCATGATGCGCGAGCTCAACACATATCATATATTTTTTGTAGAATTTTAACTTCTTTATAAAAAAAATAGAAAATAATACAATAGTATTAGTGTTTTTTTTCATATTCATAATTACACGAATAAAATTACAAAAACATGTTAGTAGAATCTTCACAACGTTACTTTGAATTAACAGCCTTAATAATAACTTTCGCGGAAATATTTATTCGCGAAATAATTCTAATCGGTGGTTACCACTTTATTGGCGAAAGAAATGTCTAAACGCTTGCGACTAATCGATCCATAGCACTACGTGTGCTAAAGTGGGGAGGAGTGAGAATTATTGCCATGTTTTTTCATCCGCATGAACAATACAAGAGTAAGATGATAATTACTGATAGACCGCTACAGGTTAACGACAGGACCCGATGGTGCAGCCCGGCTCTGGTACGCCGATTGCTCTACCGCCTCACGGCCAACACAATCATCGAGTCTTCCTGAGTACCTTTTTGAAGGACTTGGCAGCAGCGTTATAGACTCTCTTCTTTGCTCTGATAAGGCGATTGCTTTACTACCTCATAAATATATACTATCATGAGAATCGTCCTCTTGGTCCCTCTCCGTTTTCTCCTTCTGCGCCATCGCCTGCCAAGCCTCTTCGCTCCGCAGCATGACTGGTATGAGGGTCAGGAGCAAGAGGTCAACTCCAACTACAGCCACTAACTCGCGACGCTGATCCACCCACGCAACCCACTCCTCCAGTGTGTGCTGGGCGGTGTCGACATCAGCGTCACAGTGGTGGCACCTCGGGCTCCAGGGTATAACCTGGGTAGTTTAAATACGCCACACCTGACTGACACCTGATCTGCGTCTCCGTGACAAAGACCTGGTGAGGCTTATCAGTTTCAAGGTAGAGGTGGAATGCAACGAGATTTGAGTACAGACCTCGAATGTTACAGAGGTGCACTTGGAGTGCACCGACAACCCAGCAACGACAGCGACACAGCCGCACCTATGTTAGACTTATCTGGAGACCGCGGGGACGCCCGAACCCCTCCAGAATGTCCATCGGATCCTGTCGTTAACCTGTAGCGGTCTATCAGTTATTATCATCTTACTCTTGTATAGTTTATGAGGAAAAAACATGGCAATAATTCTCACTCCTCCCCACTTTAGCACACGTAGTGCTAAGGATCGATTAGTCGCAAGTGCTTAGAGATTTCTTTCTCCAATAAAATCGTTAGCGCTCATTAGAATTATTTCGCGAATAAATATTTCCCCGAAAGTTATTATATTATTCGTGTAATTATGAATATGAAAAAAACACTAAGTATTGTATTATTTTCTATTTTTTCTATAAAGAAGATAAAATTCTACAAAAAATATATGATATGAATTGGTGTTGGTAGATCGTAAAAAATCAATAATCCTGAAAAAGTGATAATGGCCGGTATCATTTTATTCTCCGGGGACAGCGATATAATGATATTAAGGAGAAGCTTTCAGTGAATTAGGTACCAAAAAAAAATGATTTTTTAACACTACCTCTATCCAGTTCATTATATTAGGTTGGGGAAAAAGTCTTTTCGCATATAGTATGTGTGAACTTGTAATAAAATCTCTTTGGCTATATATTATCTATTTGTATCTGGCTGGTTTTGTTATCATTAAAAGTTTAAATTTTAAAGAAGATAATTCCAAATTCAAACTAGGATAATGTGTGATTTTCATTTGTTTTTCTTACTGTCAAGATGAGTGAATCTAATAAAGAAATTAGAAACATTTTTAAATGCAACACAAGCCGCGAAAATAATTTGCGATGTTTATGGACCTAGTGCAGTGTCTGTGAGAGTAGCACAAATTTGATTTACGTTTTCAATCCGAAAATATTGATGTCAAAGACGTGACGTCGCTCTGATCGCTCTATTACAGATAAAATGGATGCCATTTTTGAAATAGTGGAGCAAGATCGGCTTATCAGTAGTTACGACATAGCTGAAGAACTGGGAATTGACCACAAAACAGTTTTGGTGCATTTGAGAAAAACTGGATACACAAAAAAGCTCGATATTTGGCTACCTCACGAGCTCGACGTGGTTAAAGGCCGGTCAGGCTTCACAGACTGTGGCGATACCCGGGTTAACTCGCAACAAGGTGATGCTGTGTGTGTAGTGGGATTGGTAGGGCATTATTCATTATGAGCTGTTACCACCAGGCAGGACCATCGATTTTGAACTCTACTGCGAACAACTGATGAGATTAAAGCAAGAAGTTGAGAGAAAGCGGCCGGAATTAATCAACAGAAAGGGTGTGGTTTTTCATCATGATAACGCTAGACCTCGCACATCTTTAGCCACTCAGCAATAATTCAGATAGTTTGGTTGGGAGGTGTTAATGCATCAGCCGTATAGTCCCGACCTTACACCTTCAGATTTTCACCTGTTTCGGTCTCTTCAGAATTATTAAGGCAGTGTGGTTAACATCACGAGAGGACTACCAAAACCATTTGTCGCGGTATTATGATCAGAAGTCTCAAAATTCCTGTAGCAATGGGATCATGTCTCTACCTACAATGATGGCAAAAAGTAATCGAACAAAATGGCATCTACATACTTTAGTTAAATGTAACTAAACTATATTAAAAACGGTTTTGAATTTTCTTAAAAAATGCGAAGAAACTTTTTCCCCAACCTTAATAGGTACCGTTATCCTCAAGATGTTATCTTACTGATATTTTAAATGCGAAAGTTTGTGAGTATTTATGTATGTTTGTTACTCCTTCACACAAAAATTACTGAAGCGATTTAAATAAAACTAACAGTAACACATCAAAGTAACAGATAGGCTGGAATTTCTAAAAGTTTTTTTGTAATTTATAAGTATCGAAAGTCGGAAAAACTCCTTTAAAGCGGACGAAGCCGCGTCCGGAAAGTTAGTAGAAAATAAAGTGGAAGCTAACCTTCATTTAATATACAGGTTAACTTGTACGAATATTGTATCATTAAAAAGAAAATCTGCATATTCTGTCTCGGCGTCCGCGAGACGGGACCGCGCTGTGGACCGGAGCCAAATTGAGCTATTAACCACCGAACCTATCCAACGTTATGGCCTATTAGCCTGTACACTCTTTTGCAGCATTAACGTCTACGAGCACAGGCCTTCGTATATATATATATTATATTGCCTGAGAAGATGAACAGGTGGGGTACCTGATGAAAAGCGGTCATGAGGTCCAGATGTCAGGCTGACAAGCACAGTAATGCAGAGGAATCACTGAGCTGGCCATCCTCACCTCGAAGAGAAGAAAATACATGTGCTAGAAGAGTGTTTCACGTCTAAAAAATAATCCGCTTTCACTTACGACAATTGTCGGTTGAGAGCGACGTTGCCTAGGTTGAACCCCTAGGTTAAGCATCTCAATCCGAACTCGAATAGTGGATCGTGTGATCCCGGTGATAGAAAACATCGGTTAAAAACCAAATCAACCCGGATAACGGAAGGAGGCTCACCATACGTCTACCACGAGTTGCCACTTAAAATTTACATTAACGTTCGCGTAAAAAAATTTATTGGTGTGACACATGATGTGACATGACAATGTTAAATCCCAATACATTATTTTACGCGAACTAAAATGTAAATTTGAAGTGGCAACTCTGGGTAGACGTACACAGTACGTCTACCACGAGTTGCCACTCACATGACATGACAATGTCAAATCCCAATTATTTTTTTTACGCAAACGATAACGTAAATTCAAAGTGGCAACTGGTGATACACGTACTGTTCACGACCTACCCCGTTGGGTACTAATACCATTGGGGAAAAGTGGGCTTCTGAGTGTAACGTTCACAATGACGGAAACAATCACTTGCCCCTGACTACCCTGTTTGGGATATAACCGTGATAGTATGTATGTACATAGGTAACTTTCGGTCGATTATAAAGTAATCTACTTAAATGACCAGTTATTATGTGTTTAGAACGTTATCTTCAAATTACTGTTTATTTTTTGTTAAATTTTCTATACTAACTTTAAAATATGTATATAGGTTTTTGCTAATTACACCGTGTGCCGAAACCTACGACATGTGCATTTTATCTGACAATATTTTCGGAAAATATCTGCTCTGGCTCCGGTATTTAATTATTTTGGCATTCGGGCTCGCGACGCCGGAGAAGAGTACCAAATAGGGACGCTTAATATCTGACCTGAAGGTCAATAAGGCTACTATACGACCACATAGTAAGAAAAAAATGGGAGAACGTCGTGGCCAAGGGGTTAGGCACCCCAACTTGGATCGTTGGTCGTATGGTCCTAATCTGGCCATAACCATCTTTGTGTTCACTATAATTCCCGACTAACTGTCCGGTGATGAAAAACCAAATCAATCTGGATAACGGCGGAAGGCTCACCACCTGCTAGTCGTGATGGTATGTAGGGGAAGGATAGGTAAAGTGGCCCATGCAGGTAAAGTGACCACCTCCTGTTTAGGAACAATCTAATCGGCGCCATCGGTCACCGGGTTATGAAAATAATTCATTAGTTGACGCCATATTGCCTCCGTAAACGTCAAATGGATCAGTGCTCGTCTACAGATTTTATGGTAAAAAAAAAAAAATTTTAGTGGCGTTCGGTCTAAGGTGAGTGGTTTAAACATAGTAAGTAACTATTCTCATAAGTTTTATAAAAACACAATGCACAATTTCATTGATTAAGTATATAAATTAAGCACTTAATTTCACTGCAAAGTAAACCAACATAACCGCATTTGTCATTCATATTGGGTTTATTTTTCAGCGCATGCCAATTCGGGTAAAATTGCCTACCAACGGGTAAGGTAAACTGACCTACGACATTTTGCAAGAATTTAGTTAATAACTTTGTGCTATCAAATATAAAGTATTTTTATAAGTATATACACGCTGTTTGTAATAAGTAAAATAATATTGTATATAAAAGACTGATTGCTGTGAATATGTTTTGGATGATAAATTATCATTGTTTTAGGTTAAAAATCAATTATTGAACAAATATGAGACTGTTGCTTGCGCTAAATATGTTGTATATTCTATGCAAATTTTAAATAAGTCAATATTTGATTATTATAATTTTGATGTTTTATTTGAAGTAACCTACTTTACCTGTTTATGAATTTGTATAGGCGAATCTACCCGACCAGGGTAGGTAAAGTGCTCAATTTCTTATTTTGGCTTAAATCCTAAAATACGCTAAAATATTATAATATTGGGTTTGAAAACAATGTTATATCGAAACTTTAATAGACTTTAACAAGATAAATAATGAAACTCACTTCAAAAATGTTGACATTTATTTGTTTGACATGCGTTTAAAGCTCAGGGTGGCCACTTTACCCGACCTAATATTTTAATAATTCATATTTATTAAAATATCTGCTCCGGTTTCGGGCTATAATTACTTTGGCATCCGGGCTCGCGACGCTCTACAAATAGAGCCACTTGATATATAATATCTAACAAAAAGTTCAATAAGGCTACTTAACAACAACATGGAAAGAAAGAAAAAATACGAATATACGTTTTGGATTTATAAAAGTTAGACTATACTGTTTAAGCTCAGTCGACGCTGAAAAATGGGCTAAACAATTAGTTATTTTACAAATAAAGGCATCGTGACTTCTGCAGAGGCTCGCAGGGCGGAACCGCACCAGCCAGTGTGGGATTACCAAGTATCAAATAGTGTAAGCAAGCTCCTCTTCAAATAATATCAAAAGCAAAATGGAGTATGAGATTAAAATGTAGGTAATTAACATAAGTTCACACAAATGAATTATTCATTTTGTATGAGTGTGCTTGTAGATACCCGACCCAGGACAAACATTAATATGATGATCTTTCATGTTGCTCATACTAAGTGAAAAAATCAAATATTTAAGTAACTAGATATACCTACTCGCTTTAGTGTCTGTTCTGAATTCTAAAAAGTAACACTCAATAGAGCACCTTTAATCGGATGCTATCCCACAACATGTCCGAAATTAAAGGGGAAACTCCACTACTTATAATATATGTTTGTAAGGGCAATTACGTACGATTGGAAGCAAAGATAGACACAAAAACCTCAGCGGCAACAAAACACAATATTGCGGGCAACGAGGCCAGGTTTTGCGGTGATTAATACATCCTCCATCTTCCGTAGTCATTAATCCCGTCGTAATCACTTACTGACTGCACTAAATAACTTACGTTCTTCCATGGGTACCTAGGTAGTAAATTGGTTGTTACAGCCTGTTACAGGATAGCACTGGCAGTTTTCCGGCTTTTTTTATCTTATTGGGCACCACGCTCTGTATGTACCTGTTAGTAATAAATATAAGTAATTAAATTATACAAGTGGCTGGAAAAAAAATCATAAAATGAGATTAAATAATGAAAGTTTTGTACCAGGCAAGTTGAGCGAAATTAACATGTCTTTCATCTTTAGTTTCTTACATCATCGTGAGTAATGAAATCTCGTTTTACCCAAGTCATTAATGAAGCTAGGTCTACCGCGCAAGATTCATGAATCCTGGGTAACTTAAATCACTGGCGAATATAGTTGCTCATTCAGTGACTGGCCGATAAATTTGTGTCAGGGCAAGTGGAGCAAGTAAGTATAGGAGTAAACTTACTTGCAGCTAGTTCATGGGTTTAGATAGACTAACAGACTTCAAGTTTTACTAGAAGTTGTTTGTGCAAGCATGTCTGTCTATTTTTTGAGACGATTTTTCTATACGAGTATTGAATTACGAAAATATTTATGATTGTTGCCTTTAGGTAGCTCTTTAATATTTGTCTAGAGACAATACTCAACAGATAAAACAAAGCAGGTCACAGATTACTGAATATTTACTACGTAACAGATACATCACATCCTTAGGAAAATAAATAATTGTGACAGACATAATTATATTTCCAGGGCAACCTACTTATTTCGATATAGCGGTCAGTACTTACAGTAGGTAGGTACGTCATCGCGTCAGTTCAACCGCAAAATTCACGTACAAATAGCCGTAGAAATAGAAACGCGGCGGCTGGAACGTAATTATCGCGCAAAAGTACATGCAGTGACAGAGGCCTGATAGGGTGGAGACCCTGGAGATGGGCACGTGAATTTCCACAGTACCAACATTGTCATAATTTTAAAATCAAGTTATGTAGACACTCCAACCTTACTCTTAACTGCACCAAACATTAACTTCTAATCAGGACTACCAATCCGGAACACAGTTATACAATGCTTTCCTATTTTCAACCTTAGTGGGCTGACATAACGGTGTAGAAAGGCCGTTTTCGTAGTGCATAACTCTGGCCATAAATTGGAGTCGGCTGTAGCGGCGGCCATTTTGCCCTCTGCCTGCGCCGTAATGTCACAGTGCAGTCATAAACTGCGCTTACGCTCGCGTTATGCTTTTGGTTGAATACTTTTGAACACATTTTAAATGGCTTCGTGCGGCCACAGTAAGAATTTTGTGAATTATGTTTGTAACTTGAAAAACAACCAAACATAGCCAATAACAATTTTAATTATTTATTTTATTCCCTAAAAGCGGTGTGAGACCAGCTTTCAATACCTACGCGTGTATGAGCTTGTTTTGATAGCGCATGTAGGCGCGTACAGGCGCACCTTTTGTTAAACGCGTAACTCGTACGACCCCCGTACTGGTCTGACGCGCTTAAAACTCGTATAATTCATATAGATATTTACACATCACTACCGGTTCGAACGAACACGCCTCAATAAGCCCGTGTACACGCGTTTGCCAAAGCGACCGTATACGTGCGAAAACCAACGCTATTCTGAAACCGATCTAAACAATACACTCAGATTTTAATGATACTTTAGTTAGTGTATAGGTCGCGTCACGTAAAAAGCGCCCTGGAAGACAGTGGTGGGGATGTGTTTGCCCATGGATCGACTAACGAATCAATGGCGCGAGGCCCATGCCCTTGCGCCATTGGTTCGTTCGTGCGGCGCCTCCCCCTCCTCGCTTCGTACCACTAATTAGATCCATAAATCGTCTAGTGCGCAGGATGAGCCCTAGAGCGCTTTTTACGTGATGCGAACTGTCATCGCTTAAAAAATTGTATTGGGATTTGACATGACATGACATGACAATGTCAAATCCCAATACATTTTTTATACGCTAACGATGACGTAAATTTAAAGTGGTAACTAGTAGTAGACGTACTGTATTGTTCTGTCATTTACTTACCTATAGAAGAAGCAAAACAGTACCGTAAACGGTTAAACTGAAACAATTTTATTCGACTGATTGACTTTTATTAAAGAATAAGCCAATCACAATTTATCGAATAATTGGACCAATTAGCGAATTTTAATTTTTATTTATTTATTTACAACAAATCCACAGCACTTAAATAAACTTATCATATGTTATAACTAGACAAATCCTACTCCCACTTAAGGATTTTAATTTTCTAAACTGAACTTTATACATTTCAAAGGCAATTTGTGTTGAGTTCGCGTTGCTTGAGATAAGTGTGTATGGGTGTGTCTGTGTGTGTGCATGTATGTGTGGTTTTGTGTAATGTTACAGTAGAAAGCTACACATCTATGTCACGTTTAAGCATTCTAATAATTTCACGCTTAAGTGAAACTTTGGTGGAGTTATAGAGGACATGTATAATGAGCAACTACAGCAATTAGAAGGTGCCAGTTACCAGTATAAAATAATATTCATAAAACACACTGAGCTGTGTTTTATTATTCAAAGTAAAAGCATTATTAACATAAATGCAAATTTCAGATTACCAGTATACAATATACAATCTCACCATACTAAAACTTATATAATATAATTCTCTCTTCCTAAAAAATACTATCCAATCTTTTTAAATTTTGTTGACTCATAAATACCAATCAGATGCATTTCAAGTAAATTTTGAACAGTTTTGTAGACACATAAAATTTTCATGGCATTTTTCACTCTGCAGACACGTTTAGTTTTATTATTCATTTTATTGCGTGCACCGTAACTTAAAACTTCAAGGAGATCTTCGCTACAGATAATATCTTATCTAAAATTAAATAACTTAGTAAAACGCGACGTCAACGACCGTTGGAAAGCAAAGTACTCTGTGAAATTCCCTTAACACTTATGGTTGAAAAAATAAGAAATTCAATTATTAACTCTTCATAGAACACGAGACAACATCTCTCACGAGGCCACTTTAATATTTTTGTGAATCTTCTTTTGTTTTCTTAACCACAAATAAGGGAAAAAGATACCTTGAACAAGACGTATGTACCTATCTTTTGAACACTTGCTGCCACAAAAAGAAAAATAATGTTCTATTATTCATATTAATTTTGATTGATTTGATTTTTACTACACTTTCCTTAGAAGAATATCTCACGATGTGCGATATTCTTTTAGTAATTTATGCTTTGAACTAAGAATATGTTTTTGTGCTGGTCATAGTAGTTTTGTTGAACTGCTTTTTTCTTAGCACTGACAAGGGGAAATAAATTGCTCCAGTCTTTCATACTTTAATTGTAATACATTTTTAAAAACATAAACGTTTCGATATTCGCTGCGGATTCTTACGCTACAAATGCTACGTCGTAGTAAGCACTACGACTTACTACGGAGGATTTTATCATAGCAGCTGACGATTTTTGAGTTATTTATTTCGATGAAGTCCCTTATTTTACCATACTTGAGGAAATGTTATAAAAATAGCACGCTACAATAGGTTGACCTTTATAAGTTTAAAATAATATATTCTCAGCTTCTAAAAACCACCCCGTACATAATGAATAATACATAAAAGTATTCGTAATAAAAATAGACGGGAATGAAATAATATCAAGAAAGGAAATTTCATATACAGCATAATCTGGCTACTAACAGTACTGAATAAAATACAATCTACCGGTTCGGTGGTTCATTCCATCGAGGAGACCCCGCTTTGAGCGGAATATTTAAGCGCTGTGTTGCTTTAGGTGCTGCCGCACATTTGCGCGCCGGCACCCGTCGTAGACACAAGTGGCCAAGTGCATGCTCGATTTTGTAAACTTCACAATTAGGTCTTAGCTTAGACACCATCATCGGATTCTAATAATAATCCAATATTATATATATTTTTTCTATAGAAAAATACCTGAAAAGGGCAATACGTAAACTTTTAATTTGATAACTTTGGTACAATTTATTTTATAGCCCTTCAAATTTGCGTGGGAAAGACCATTTTTTAAAAGTGCAAATAGGATAAAAATAGATATACCAATGGATTATCTACACAATTTATAACAACTTTTGTTAAAAAACCATTTTCATAAACGCAATTTTTAATAACAAATATTTTGCAAAACACAGAACGTGACGTCACTACCTTAAAACAATTTGTATAGAGCGTTTTTTAAAATTGCAATATCTCGGGGAGTTTAGTGCTATCAGAATATTTTTTTTACCAATGATCAAATTTTTAAGAGCCCTTTAGATAACACATCAAAAAAAATTGTCAAATACCTAATTAGTATGGCATCAAACTGGACGTTCGAGAGGCTGCGTCCGAGCCACAAGCTAAGTGCGGCCACGACTAGCAGCGCCTACCGCGCACACTAAGCCACGATCGCTGGTTTCTCTGGTTCGCGGGTTTAGTGGCTCAGGGGCCATATTACAATCTCTTATAGCCAGCCAAGTTAATTTCCTAAACTGAGCGTAGCAAACGATTCCGTAATATGAACTTTCATTTCCAGCCAGTGAGCAGCTACCTTGCAGCTACCTGTCAGTAATACATCTTTTAGGCTGGATATTTACTGACGAAATAGAATAGAATCGAATAGAATAGAAAAAAGTTGATTCGGTACCAAAAATATGCAAGAAACAAAAAACATACATTCGACAAAAAATCAAAATCAAAACAAAAATACACTCAGATTCTTAATCATTAGATCATTAGATAGATAGAACGGTTACAGACTATAGCCTTTCATGCGTAGGTATAACGCTAGTTTTAATTGAATTACGCGCCTGCGCATGAGCTCGTATAATTCCAAATCACACTGACTCACCACCGGTTCGAGCGAAAAAGCCGCAATAAGCGCATATGCGCGCGGAAAAAGTTGCTAGTCTGAATCCGCAGTTAATCTCAGCCACTAGCAGTCGTATTTAGTAGCCACAAGTGGCCGTGACTAATGGCCTAGTGTGAGGCAGCTCTGAGTGGGGTTTTCGGCAGTGTAACGTTCAACCGTAGTTTACTGGTACTAAATGGAATATTTTGTCATAACTAACTAGGCTTCATATGCCGGAATCATAATCCAGCATTCATATTCCAGGACTCAATTAACTGGGTTTCTATAGGCCGAACGACGAATTTAATAATGCTTACAAAATGCCTAACGAAGGACGAGGAAAATCATTGCTCGATATTAAACGGAGCGGCATTGATCATTTCCATTCAAAATAATATGATTTACCTCGCGCTACCCTGTATATTTCAAATTTCAATTTAAATAATATTCTGGGAAATTCAAAACAGTTCTGTTAAAACTTAGGTACCGTTAGTAAATACCGGTAGATTATCTCTACCGGAAAGGAATATGATACAGCATACCCGTAAAGTGATATGGAAACAATTTTACGTAATACTCGTATTTTTGAGTCACTTTTATTTTAAAGATAGTTACGACGATACGATTCAATTCTTTCATTATATCGCCTAATATGAAGAGATCAGTACGTCTACCACGAGTTGCCAATTTAAAACTTTATCGTTCGGGTTAAAAAATGTATTGGGATTTGACATTGTCATGTCATGTCATGGAGTGCACGAAAGGAGCCTCCCCGCAGATGTACCAAATCTTTGTACGTCGGGCGCACCCCGGGCAACAGTTGGCGATCACCTAACGCTAACTGGCGAATCCTTTCACAACGATGGAACCCACAAATCCAGCACTAGAGCCGGCTTTGTGCGTAGTCTCGATTAACATCGCAGGACAAGTTAGAAATTCTTTCTGAACTCTGCCGAACCACACGCTGTCACATTCTGTGTGTTCAAGAAACCCATCGGGATGAAACACAAGGCCGACCATACATACCTGGACTACGATGTAATTAATTCTCGTGTTCCATCGACACGCTAAGAAGAAAAAATCCCAATACATTTTTTAACATAACGACAACGTAAATTGAAAGTGGCAACTCGTGGTAGACATCCTGTACCTATGTCTACCATGAGTTGACACAAATGACAGCCAAGAGCGTCTGCGTAATCGCGTTGACGTTTTTGTATGGGATTTCGGTACGAAGCGCCCACAGTGATCTAATATGGAACCAAAAATGGCATACAAGTTTCTGAACGTAACGATTGCCGTAAACGTGATGGAAACTCATGGTAGATGTACAGATAAAAAAAATATCATAAGTTTTAGAAACGGAACTAACATAATAAGAGGTATGTTGACAACTGGCTAGCGCGGCAATTTAATTTCCACTGCCTTATTGTCTCGTACGGAAGCAGTTGCGAACAACGCTGTTTCGAAAAACGTTTTCACTGCCTCATTCGTTCAAATGCTTGTGACTTCGTATTATTAGTCACAAGATATTATGAAAGAATATTCATGTAGTAACTAAAAATCATGATATTATTAGAAATCAGAAGTGAAACAGCTTTTTTAAAAAGACAATTTATTTAACCTAGACCGAAAATAACAATTAAATTAGCAAAATGATTATGACTCTAACGTTAACACAATCAACTATCAGCAAGGCACGAAAAATAATATGGGCACCCGATACACCAGCGTCCGACGGCTAGCAGCAGAAAGATAAAAGCTAAGCAGGTCTGCAGCCCTTGATATAAGGTTGCGGGGACACTACCCACACCATAATCTGTTTCATCTCCTACAATATTCAAAGTCAATTAACATATAGAGACCCCCCAGGAACACTAGCACAAAAATACCTACCACCAAATGCAATTATGCGGCGCGCTGCGACGCCTCAGAGGAAGTTTGGCGATACCACCGTAATGTTAGTGCTTACTTAAAGTAAATGACGTCTAGTCACATCTGCTATCTATGGTACACAACCCGGCAACTGCCGACAGCGCGTGCAGAGTCCCATTGTTATCTATGTCACCATCTAGTGACAATGGGAAGCTACACGTGCTGCCCACTGCAACTGCCGACAGCTCGGTTCCAAATAGTACCTTTAGGATGAGTGCACAAAATAATGTGCACTTACTAAGCTCTTTTGTTTTTAGCCTATATCGCTCTAAATTTCTAAAATGAAGTAGGTAGATTATATCTACTCGACATAACCCGCAAAAAACAAATTTTTTCATGTGAAAAATTGCACCAAGTTCGATAAAAACAAAATAACTTGCGACAGTGCGACTGGCTGCGTGACCGATTCGGACCGGTATCCCCCTGTAAACTCACTGTGTTTGTGTGCGTGATCAAAATTGCGGTTTGTTCTAAGAGGACTATCTGTCCAGGGCGCCCGCGCCGCATGCGTATTTTGTCCTAACACGATATCTGTAGTTTCGGAAAGCAAAACGAACATGGTGTTTATCATTATAAAAATTAATAGGATTTTAACAACCAGGTGATATATAGTAGTCTGCTAAATATGGTTAGATGGGCCGGAGCGTGCTCTAATGTACATGAGTTGGACTGTGGTGTGAGGCAGGGAAGGCTCAGCACGCCCCGTCTCTTCAACCTTCATGTAAACCGGCTGATGGGTGAACTCAATGGCTCCCATGTAGGATGTCATGTGGACGGATTATGCATGAATAATATCAGCTATGCTGTTGATATGGTGCTCTTAAGTCCGTCTGTAAGCGCGTTGCGGGGGCTTCTCTTCATTTGTGAATCCTATTCGCGGGGTCATGGACTTGTGTATAACACCAGGGAAAGCGAATGGCTTCTTTTTAAAACAAAGTCGCTAAATTATACACTGGCTCCTGAAATATCACTCTGCGGATCGGCTTTAAAACGTGTACCAAGTTTCAAATACCTAGGTCACTGGGTCCCTGAGGATATGAGAGACAACCTGGACATAGAAAGGGAACGCAGGTCGCTGGCTGTGCACTGCAACATGATGGCTCGAAGGTTTGCGTGTTGCACTAGGCCAGTCAAGCTCACGCTGTTCAAAACATACTACCAAACATTTTATACGTGCAGCCTTTGAATGAGCTATAACCAGCGTACATACAGCGATCTGCGAGTACAGTACAACAATGCCTTGAGAATATTGTCGGGGTTGCCATGGCGGTGTAGTGCGTCAGGAATGTTCGCGGAAGCGCGAACTGACTGCTTTGCCGCCATCATGAGAAAACGGTGTGTTTCAGCGCTGGCTCGTATGCGAGGCAGCACCAACACTATTCTCAGGGTCTTTGTTGACCGATGGGACTCCCCCTTCCTCATGAGGTGTGTGACGGCCCATACAATTGAGTAAATAATGTTTTAAAATTGAAATTGAATATTGTATTAACTAACATTAGTTAATAAAAAAAATTGTTACTAACTTTAGGCAAAGTGCCCATACTTTGCCCTGAAATACAATATTTGAATTTGATACTACACTCGAATAAAACTCCAAGAATATAAACTTGTAATAAGCTTTATTGCTGACATGAATTGAAAAGTTTTTATTCAAATGATATTTTAAATTCAGTTATGTATTCGTTTTCACAAAACAGAGGATTTCGTTTGTGAGTACGAGTATGCCGTATAAGACGTATGATGACGTATGACCTAAGACGCCAAGTAACAATAGCCACGCCATACCATCAACAGTTACACAGCACCATCTCCGTCACAACAGATGCATATCGAATGCGCTGTCGCCGCCGGATATCGCTTCTAGCGGTCGTGACGTCACCATACTGCACGTCCGCCGCAACTTTGGACATCTGCTGCCTAGTCGAAGTAACGATGATATCTCCCTATGTTTTGATTTATTTATTTAAAATTGGTTTGCGGTTGGCCTCAGTCTCGCCTGGTGGTAAGCGATGACGAGGCCGCTGATGGTACACGCTCACCCAGAAAATGCCAATTCACTCTGGCCTTGGAGTTGTAAGTATTCGGGAACACAGACGCAGGGAGAGCGT
Source organism: Udea olivalis (assembly GCA_947369235.1). Classification (NCBI taxonomy): domain Eukaryota; kingdom Metazoa; phylum Arthropoda; class Insecta; order Lepidoptera; family Crambidae; genus Udea; species Udea olivalis. The sequence goes on from OX376359.1 coordinate 12,272,858, forward strand.
TCCACTTCCTAGCGGTGCGGACCAGACAAGACGCAGCAAACCGTTGGGTGCGGATTGTTGGAAAGTCTACCACATGGGGGTGGAAGCCCTCCTGGCGTCTAGTAGTTCGGTGGTAGAAAGTAGAGGGTGGTATCAGGTTGTGTAGTTCCTGCGCACACTCTCCAAAATACACCTTATAAAAAACCGCTAGATAGGCGACTTTACACAGATGCTCCAAACTCTGAAGTGTGGTTGCAACGAGTGCATCGTCGCCTATGAGTCTCCTAGTCCTTCGGTCCACTGAGTTAATTGCATTAAATAAATAAATAAATACCTGGGACAATGCACACCAAGATCATCTGACCCCAAACTAAGCAGAGCTTGTAATATGGGCGTCAGAGACTGATAAACATATTTAAATATTTCTAAATACATACTTAAATAGATAATAACACCCAGACACACAACAAATACAAATGTTCGTCACACAAATATTTGTCATGGGTGGGGATCGAACCCACGACCTCCGGCGCTAAAGGCAGGATCGCTGCCATTGCGCCAATAGGCCAGTCAAAACTGGTACATGACAGAGCCATCCCACAGGATGATTCCACTTTAAAAGTATCTAAAGAAAAATCGAAACCTCACTGTAAATGTGACCACACATAATTATTGACATATATTAATTACCTGTAACATACTCCCAGCTGAACATTTAGCAACTAATAATCTTAACTCTGTGGCTTGACACTGATTAAAAATAGCTTTTATAAGATCGATGACAGTGGGCAAATTTGAAATAGGTACTTACCTAGTTATCTACATAGGTATAGACTTAAGAGACAGAAGCTAGAAGAAAGTAATTACGTGTTTGCATTTTTCATTTCCTAAAAACTGCTATTTTTCAATATAAATAATACTTGTCGAGATTCACTGCTTTGGGTCAGGTGGTTTTCTGTCCTTTGAGCTTATTACAATCTCTTAAAACTTATTAAGATTATTCTTTAAACTGAGCGTAGCGAGCAATTTCGTAATAATGATCCTTCATTTGCAGCCAGTCAGCGGTTACCTGGAACTAACTTATCTTCTAAGCTGGATATGACGCAACTGCTCGCTGCCTTCAATTCAGGGAACTTGACAAGTTTTAAGGGATTCTAATATGGCCCCTGGATTGCAATCAATCTCACGGCCTTCAGTGCTATTGGCAGTCTACCCACTGCACCAACGCTCTAATGAAAATCCATAGACAAAAACAATACTAGAAAACAAAAATCCACCAATTTCACTTCACTGACTGAAAGAGATCTATAGAAGCTCAACAATCTCAACAAAACCTTCTAACTTACGCAGAAAAAACAAACAAATCTTATCTTCCAAAACTTTTATATCAAATTGTTATGCCTTCTCAACTACCTACAGGATTTAAGGAGTAGCCGGAGATGTATCAGTGAAATAAAAATACAGGGTGGAGATAACAGGATAAGGGTCCTGTAAGCTTTTTGGAAATGCCGGGATCATCCCCCGGGAATTGCGTCGGGTTTGTAACTCGAATATTCCACACTTCAGCTTATCACGTACGTACAGTGTAATGTATTTCACATGTCTTTATGGGTACTAAAGTGTGGGGAATTATGTCTGTGCCTACTCTCTGAATGATAAAGCCGGAGACGCCTCGGGTTTGATTCCCACGCTAGCTAAAATGTATGTTGATGAAACATCTTTGTTTTTTTGGTTAATATAACTTAAGGGAAAACTCAGGTTATGTTGTTTTTTTTTTTGTAACAACGAATCGGTCAGCTAAATTTTTGTAAATAACTATACAAGTAAGAAAACGTAATTTTGAATTAGACAGCAAATAATGAATGATTAAGCAACTCTAACGTAAGTTGTACAGCTTATTAAATACGTATTCGACAGTATAATCTACACTAAAAGAACTCAAAATGCGGAAATTATTATCATTTTTGAAAGCCTTCATAAAGATTGTTAAAAATGAATTCTCCTAGATATTTCTTACATAACGTAACTTGTTTATCATAAAGCACAGAAGCCGTGATCCTGACAAACTTCTTCTCACAAATTGAGCAACCGCGAGAGAGACGCTCCGCGGAATTGCGACAGTCTTGAAATAGAGCGCGCAATCTCATTTAGCGCCACTTGGGAGTTTTTTGCTGGTATTCAAGTTGAAAGCACGCTCTTTTTTAGTTTTTCATCAATGTTGGTATTCAGAGAATGTGATTAGCATTAATTTTTAAGTTAAGTTGATGACCATACTGAGCCATGTTAAAATTTGGAATAGAATAGAAATTATTATTGACACTTAAAATAAACACAGGTTAAGCATAGCAAAGTATAAAACATGACAAAATGCTGAGTAGGAACTCAGCATAAGGCAAGTTATAAAATAGCATCCGTATCATAATCGTATCCGTGGCCACGAGTAACTTCGTATGTCTTAGAAAACATAAGCACACCATACTCGTAAAATAAAATTGTATAAAGTTATTGTCTCTAGAACTTGGAAAATTATTTATGCTGGTTTGAGTCAATCCATGTAATAATTTGAAGCTGTTTATCACGGACAACGAAACCTGTGATCTTGATAAACGGGTTCTCACAAAATGAGCAACTCGGTGAGTAATGAGGGTGACGACTCTACATTTTCGCGAGGAATTGCTGTCACCTACAAAAAATAATACGCAATTATGATAACTGCTACTTTATAGCCTAATATATCGACCATTTATGGGAGCAAAAGGAGCTCAGGTTATGACTGAACGGGGAATATAAATTTTCAAGTTGTACTTTCGCAGGTCGTTGAACGCAGGGTGAAATACAGGCCATTATTATTGCTGATATAATTCAAGATATGAGGTACTTTCACATACAGGGTGATGTTCTGGAAGCTAAGTCCTAGCCGACGAAAATACTGGTATGAAATAAAGAAGTAATATTATGCAGTAGGTATACTACATTTTAAAGCGGACGGTACGCTTCTTTGTGCCATGGCGTGCTTAAATAAGCCATTGACTAGAGCATTGCGAAGTCTTAACAAAGTCGCAGATTATGTTGACATATTCCACTGCTCCTTGACTGAATACACAAAAACGATTCTTTTTGTTTTGTGTTATGAAAATTAATCAATTTAATCAACTTTAAGAATTACTGTTATTATTTATTTTAATTAAGGATTCGTTATTTGAGTACCTATTATTATTATTTTAATGTTTTTTTTTAATCTAAATAAATTTTTGTTTGGCTTCACTATTGTATTGGGTAGTCCTGTAAGAATAGTGTAAGGTTTTGATATAAATAAATAAATAAATAAATGTAATTACATAATATTATTCCAAGTTTTAATGAAACATAAACGTTTGGAGGACTATGCTGATTTCACATGTAAATATCAATGAGAGTGTGTATAGAAAAACTCACATTAAATTCTGATTTTAGCTTTCGGATTTATAGCTAACTTTTAATATTCGGATAGCGGACATTGTTATGTTGAGTTAAGTACGAACTTTAGCCTTCAACCGGACATTGTCGGGCTACCCCTGATTATAAAGGACATAACAATAGGCTGTCCTTCAGGATTCCAAATGCGGGTAGTGGGCGTTGGGCCATTTCCAACTTAATGTCAAAGTAGCAGAGCCGCTATTCCCAACTTCTGAGAATAATAAATTTAACAGTGCCAATCAAGAGTACCTACGAAGAGGAGCATATGAAAGGATTAAAGTGGGTGGCAGAAGCACAAGATGTGTCAGAATCCTAGCGAGTGAAAAGAGGTGGACCCAGCGGTTGCGGTCTGTTAAAGACTGCAACCATAGGTCAATTTGAAAAAAATCCTCTTGACCTTCAGAAAAATCTTGTAGTTCCTAAGAGACGTCACATTCTCACGAGAACCTGACGTTAGCGAAATTAGTGCTTGCATAAAACTGTTCCTGCAAATATCTCTATTTTGCACTTCAAGTTGACCTTCACCTACAGGAAAGCGGCCTTAAGGTCCAGGTATGACGTTTATAAGTTAGGTAGCGTAGTTAATCTGAGCTAGGCATCTAAAAGACCTGCATGGCCTTCAAGCACCATGCTTGAAATCCGGGGCTTATAAGATGATAGAACACTAAAAGTCTACGTTTACTCAAGTTTATGAGATTATAAACATCTTCTTACAATCTGTAAGAAGCGTGACCATCACTAAAGTCTGTTTAGACACTAAGAATATTTTAGCAAGGTTTAAGGTAAAGGTAACAAAATGATGAGGCTACTAATCCCGGGTAATGAGTTTAGAAGCCCCGGATTTTCATGTTCTTCCACTCGGGATTACCTTTCACGTTATTTAACATGACTTTTTGTGGTTGGTAATACTTACTTTCTCTCGACTGCAATTTTTGACCTCTGCGGCTTCTCTTCACAGTGAAAGTCTTATCCTATATTACGAGATAAAACAAGTTGGGAAGTGGCTGTAAAATAAATACCTGGTAAGCTTTATTTAATCATTTCGGGCTTAAAAATAATAAAATCCTTTTAGCTCAGAACGGAAAATTTCATTTTTACTGTTGTTTTGAAGTAAGATCGGGTTGCCTAATGTATGTGGACGACTGAGTAAAATGCGACGTCCATTTAGACTAAGAGCACTCATTATTTCTGAAACGGAGACCGAAATTACGGATGAAAATCCGATTTGTAACCTATCTCATTTGTTTGAAAATGAAGAGGCGAATACTACGAGGTGAGTTTTTAATAAATAAGGTTCTCACATGATACTTTTTTGCTGACAGAAAAAGATTTAATTTTCTTTTGTCTTGACTTCACCGTGTGCTCTAAAGCGATTCTGAAGAAATTCTCACTCCCTTATCAGTCGCCTAACACTTGTCAAAATCTCATTACACTTAGTTTATTTTCGTAAAGTCCCTACCCTTCCACGTTTGTCAGGGCTTACATTTCACTCGCATTTTTTTCTTGAGTAATTTTTTTAGACATACACACAACAACATGGTCTAGGGATATATAAAACTTTTTAAAATAACTCAAAAAGTACTGGCCTTACAAAAAAACTATTAATGACAGATTATAAAAACATTATTAAGTTCCTTTTTTAAATTCAAATTTGTATATAAAAGGTTTTGTTTTAAGATGAAATTCGCATTCATTGAATTTCTTCCAAAGAAGTAAATCTTCACGAACTTCTAACTTGATTAAAACTCCATAATTTTCTATAAATCTTCGTCAAACGCATCTCCGGTGTTCATTTAATCATGCCACGTAGACACTTGACCAGGAACGAAATATTAAGAGCAGTGGGCATGATTCAAGCTGGCGCTACCCAAATTGCGGTTTCTGAAGCCATGAGGACCAGTCAGAGCGTTTTATCCAGGCTTTGGTCACGTTATCGTGTCACGGGGGAAGTGGTGGAACGGCACCGAGGACCTTAACGCATTACAATACATGTACAGGACCGATTCATAGAAATTGCTGCACGAATGCAACCAAATGTAACGGTGAAGCAATTGGTTCAAGGCTTCAAAGGCAGAGAGAGTATGGTTTGCTGGTAAGCGGTAAAACTTTGAGAAGACGACTGCATGAAGTACTACTACGTGCTCGTAGGCCACTTAGGGTACCAGCGCTAAGGAGAGGCAATCGAGGAAAAAACACGAAAACTGGAAACATTCTCAATGGTCACTTGTGCTTTTCACTGATGAATCCAGGTTTGGATTTCATCCTGATTCGCGAAGAGTACGCGTTTGGAGAGAACCTGGACGTTGGAATCGACTGCAGCACCCTCAACAAGTTCATGCATATCAAGGTGGCACGATTATGGTTCGGGCAGGAATTCGTCTCGGCGGTAGAACGGACCTCGTTTGGATACAAGGCAATATGACTGCTCTAAAATACCGAGATGAGGTGCTAGAGCCTGTAATCTTGCCCCACAGACAGCAAATGGGGCAAAATTTCCAGCTAATGCACGACAATGCCCGTCCATATACGGCGCGTATCGTTACGAGTTGGTTACAACAGCATGATATCCAAGCTTTAGACTGGCCTGCACAATCCCCTGACTTAAATCCTATTGAGCATGCCTGGGATATGCTTCAGACAAGAGCTCTTAGGAATTTCCCTGAAGATATTGTGCTTGAAAACCAGTTTTTCTTGCATCTTAGCAGGACTTGGGACAGTATTCCACAACAGGATATTGAAACCCTTGTTTTGAGTATGCAGAACCGCTGCAGATGTGTCAGAAGAGTCTTAGGTGGATCCACGGATTATTAATTTTAAGTTTTCAACAATTTTTATTAAAAAAATAGTTGTTTTTGATGTTTCAATAATAAAGTTAAGATTGAAATATTGTCTGAGTTTTTCCTCTTCTTCTAAGTTTTTTTTAAAATTAACCCTAAAAGTTTATTTATTAGATTAGATAGGCTATTAAACAAGGTTTATTTTAATGTGTAGGTGTCTTAACAAAAAGTTGATAGAATTTTAGTTATTTAGGTTTAATTGAAATATCCCTAGACCATGTGTGATGTGTGTAATTAAAGTTGCATAATCTTTACTGTCATAATGAAAGAAGGGCGGCGAAACTCGCCTGCATATTTTACAAAAACGTTACCAAACGGACATATGTTAAATAATTGAATTTATTTCCATAAAATCGGGATTTTTAAAGAAGGCAGGTCAAAGATAAATTATTACCACCGACTTGGTGTAATGGTTAAGAAGTTGGCTACTACACCAGAGGTCGCGGGTTCGATCCCCGCACAGTACAAACATTTGTGTGAATGAACATGTCTGTTTGTACTGGTCTGGGTGTCTCCTATGTATAATAAGTATGTATTTACAAAAGAAAATGTATTTAAGTATGTTTATCCGTTGTCTAGTATCCCATAACACAAGCTTTAATTAGCTTACTTTGGGGCTAGATGGCGCTGTGTGGAATTATGTCCAGGGATATTTATAGGGATATTTTATAGGGATATTCCCGATTTCAATAAAACAAAACTTTTCTGTAGTGCAACAAAAAGTGCAAAAACTAAACGGTTTTATTTTCTGTAAGAGTATTCCAATCTACGCAGAAGTTTTCAATTACTGCAATCAATTCTATTTTAAATTTGTGTTATGGTAAGTTTTATTTTAACTGTTTTGACCTAATCAATTAAAGCCATTTAATTGTATTTTGAATGTATTCTAGTGCAAAGTGTAAAAACAAACTGATAAAGAGGCTGTATGGGCATATACTTCTTTGTCATCCCATTGTTGTCATCAATGTCAATGTCAAATCACTCTCATTACCAAGAAGGCTAGAGACTAAGGAGAGATAACTCCCTGGAAAGGGTTGGACTAAATCCGTATCCCACAGTGACGCATGCGCATTACGCTTCTTTGCCGCGATCCTCGCGAAGTGTCAAAATTGGTCAACACAACCTCGAAAAACAACAACCGTCGCACGTGACACCGTTCAAAACAAAACCATGTGACCATGAAATGACAAATAGCTGCCGCTGCACATGCGCAATACAGCGTTTTGCCCGGCACAGAGTATACGACTTTCGGCCCTCGAAAGCTTACCCCCCCTTCGGGAGTTATCTCTCCTTAGTTTCTAGCCTTCTTGCTCATTACGTTACGTTTGATTTTTAATATTATAATATTTATAACATATTTTTTTAGTTTTTATCAAATGATCAAACTGTAAGAGAAAGTAGCCCTCCAGAATTACCTGTACCACCTGTTGCAGAAAAACATAATCAAATTAAAAACCCAGCAAACAAATAATGAAGCAATCAATCAAATAGCTCTTCCAACAGTATGAAGAGCAGCTGCCACTGCTGGCCGTTGCTTGTTTCCAGAGTGTGATGATCGGGAAAAACTTCATGTACCTGAATCTATACGCAGAAGGGTCCTAGTAGACTATAAGTAAGTAGTACAGTTAAGGGCAAAGGGCAAAAAATATATAAACACCACAAAATCTCAAAAAACGACGTCATCAATAAGATCATACATAAAATAGGGAACATCAAAAGGTAAAAAAATATGTATACATTGTTTGAAAGATAAGTATATAAGCAACAGGTGCAATAATATGTTCTCATCAATCAACGCTTAAGTTTGGAAACACGATAAAATTCATAAATATATTTACAGTCAAGGGAAAAGATAATAATAATAGTACACCACAAAATCTCAAAAATATGTATGCAGACCTTATTATCGCAGCAATAGAGTTGATGTGTCCATATCATAACATAACGCGTATCGTAAGCAGGTGCGGTCACAGCCTGAAATTTGGAGTGGGTCACTAATAATACCTATAACAGTGTCGAGTAATTAAATAAAGAATAATAAATAAATTAGACTTTATTGTACAATACACAATTTTTTGCACACATTATAATTATACAACAAATCTAAGTCTTCTATCTCTGGATGAATATTTAGAAGACCTGAAGTCTTTCTTCTAACATGTTTGCTCTCAGCCAAGTTTTTACACGCATTAGCTTAGATTTTTTTTTTATATTGCCCGTCAAGATGACCTCACTCCACCTGATGGAAAGCGGTCGTGAGGTCCAGATATTAGGTTGACAAGCCCAGTCATTCAAACGAATCACTGGGCTGGCGGCCCTCACCTCAAATGATCTCTCTGATGTTGCACCGCTTATAAGAAGGGTTGCCAGAATTTTCAGCAAAGTCTTTATACAGGGTGTCCCGAGAAGTAAGGATCGAAAGAAAATGTCGCATAGCTAGGGCAATTTCTGACCTTTCTAGCCCTATCAATATTAGTCCGATATCACACCGTTTGAAAAGCTAAGCCCAAACAAAAATAATTATTTACCGAAATGTGTCAAAGGTCCAATTTTTTGCGATAGATTGGTGGATAATTTGTCTCACTTTGACTAGTTATTTTATTATGCTATAAAACAAGTGTCTGTTGAGAAAAATTAAATATCGTAATAGACGAGTTCGCTCGTGTGTGGAATACTGCTCTCATCTCTGGGACGGTTCTGCCAAGTACCTACTCGAAGCTCTTGACAGATTGCAGCGGCGTGCTATCCGTATTATTAGAAACCCAGAAGCAACTTTGAACCTCGAGTCTCTTCAATTGCGTAAAGACATTGCCAGGCTAAGTGTTCTCTATCGCTTCTACAATGGGGAATGCTCTGACGAGTTATTCCAGTTTATCCCACCCTCACCTTTCCACTCCTGTACCACGCGCGCTGGACTACGGCGTCATCCACACACAATTCAACATTTGTTGGCCCGAACTAAAAGGTTCGGTGACTCGTTTCTTTGTCGTATCATCCAGACGTGGAACGCTCTTCCAGCACATGTGTTTCCTTCCTCTTATAGTCCCGGGTTCTTCAAGCGGGGCGTGAAAAGGCATTTCTGCAGGCCTTCAAGGTGTGGATGGCCAGCCCAGTGATTCGTTTGAATGACTGGGCTTGTCAACCTCATATCTGGACCTCACGACCGCTTTCCATCAGGTGGAGTGAGGTCGTCTTGACGGGCAACATGAAAAAAATAAAAGAATCTTAATCAAAAAAATTACTTCATGTTCAAGCAGATCTCGTGATAAATAATTTTACTACTGAAACATAAACAAGTTTAAAAAAAAGTCCATTCAATGTAACTTTCTGGCAAGTGTCGGATGTTTGTCAAATTAGTATCATTAATAATAATGAAAAAAATTGTAACCTAAACAAAAATTAAAAAATATTTTTCAACAAAATGGAATTTGATAATTCTATGAAAATCCATTTATGAACTCTTTCTGTCGCGTTTTTCTACAACTGCAATAATTATTTTTGACTAATTGTGTAATCAGAAGCTGGTAAGTCAACTATTAGTCAAAAAGTAGAATGATTTATTTCATTTAGTGTAAAATTACTTAAAATTTTTTGGTCTAATTATATATTTTTTCATTGATGCTTTATTATGATTGACAACAATACCAAATGATTATTGATTCATAACTCATCATAAATGGACTTTCATGGAATTATCAAATTCCATTTCGTTGAAAATCATTTTTAAATTCTTAATGTTTTTTTTTCTTCAAGATTAATGGTACCAAGTTAACAAACGTCCTTAATTTGTCAGAAAGTAACACTAAATGGACATTCGTGCAAAAAAAGATAAATAGGTTCAAATAACCGAGCGTAAGTGTATGTGAGTGGCTCTTGAAGTTGGTCAGGCAGATTATTTATTCCACAGCCTACGAGTAACTGCTTGAACTGTGAAGGAATTACAATACATGGTTGTGCTGCAGGAAGGGGCACGTAACTGCAAATGATAAGCTGAGCGATGCGGTCGGCCGGACAGTGATAAAAAACGCTTGCGGAGATAGCAAGAAGAAGATGGGTTGAGAGAACGTTATAAAGGATGACCAAAATGTGGTAATTGCGACGCAATCGTATAGGTAGCTGTTTTAATTGTTTTCTGTACTCGGAAACATGATTATACTTGTGAAGGCCAAATACAAACCGGATACAGCGGTTTTGGAAACGTTCAAGCTCAGTTGCATCAAGATAACAGCTGTCAGCATAATCAAGAATGGGGAGCATGAGAGTTTGAGCTTGTGTGATTTTGGTTTGTAGAGGAAGAACATTCTGTAAACGCTTCAGCGAGTGAAAGGCAGCAAAAACCTTTCGGCCAACTTGGTTAATTTGGTTAATCCAATAAAGGTTGCAGTCAAAATAAAGACCTAGATTCCTGACAGAAGCAGCATAGTCTATTGGTATCCCATTTTATTACATCGATGGCAGCGGTGATGTGCTAGCCTTATTGTAAATAAATTTGCTACCAATAATGCTGGCTTGTTACTTTTGTGGATTGCCAAGCAGACCATACGATTCAGCCCACCTGCGAACCTGATCAAGATCACGATTCATATCTGAAATAGCAGCTTTAGTATCGTCAAGAATGAAATAAATGTACAGTTGCAAATCGTCAGCATATAGATGGTAGTGAAAAGGCAGTTTTGAAGTGATGGCATTAATAAATATAGGAAATATCAGAGGAGAAAAGCGTCACCTTGAGGAACACCAGCAGCCAGCTCACACCAGTTCGATCGCTAGCATGAACACACTGATCGCGACCTCTAAGATAGAGAATATGAGCTAAACCATTCAATTGCGATAAGATGTTAAGAGATTGAAGGATACCGAGAAGCACGTCAAAGTCAACTGAGTTAAATGCAGAGTTTTCGTGTTTTTGTAATATTTATTTTACCAATGTTTCTGTTATTGAGAGGTCTTTCGATAACACCTCAACTCAAAAAATAGTCAACTACTCTATTCTTAGATGCGATGTCAAGTATTTTAAAGAATTTACTGACACGCGCACAGAACAATATTTTTGGCCAAAGCTCGGACAACGGTGTATTTTTCGAAACTTTTTCTTGAAACCTAATAAAAGCGTTGTTGAAGAGGAACGAAATTAGTTGAATCGTTCTTTCTAGTTGTTGCTTTATGGCCGCGCAGGCTAGTCACGTGTAGTTTTCCGCAAACCGGTTTTTGACGTTCTCATAAACGTTCTCGTTTTGCATATCTAAAGATAGAAAAACTAGAAAAAATCGAATTTCGGACCTAGAAGAAATCAGGCAGGATTCGAACTCGCGTCTTCCACAATCCGGGTGGCTGCTCTAACCACTGAGCTACTGAAATAATACTGGCCTGAACGAATCTTTCAAGTATATGCTTACGTCATTTCATTCTAGTTTTTCTATCTTTGGATATGAGAAACAAGCATTGTAAAATGCTAAAATGAACAAAGTAAGTTCTCGTTTTGGTTCGTTCCGAAAAAAAACCTTTTCCTTACATAGGATTTTTTACCGTTCGAATTTTTTTTGCCTTTAAGAGCTTTCATGAAGGAACGGCTTTATTTTTATGCAGAAAGATTTCTTGGAATCTCATCGGAAGCGACACTAACGCAATTTGAAACAGGATTGTGCTGCAAAAGCTATTTCATAGTGAGGGTCTATCTAATAAAGACTGAATAAGTAGCTAGTTGAATGGAAGCAAAAGGGACATGGTAGAAATCCCGTAACTAATAACTATTCTAATGTTAGTGAATCAACTCTACTTCCTTAGGAAGAAATTCTTTTGAGGTTTTTGTATTACAGAGATAATTTCATTGTTTTGATTGCCTTTTTGTAGAATAAGCTGGCCTAGTGTGTGAGGTACCAAACCTGTAAAAATTGAATAAGTTTTGATGATCAAATATGAATTTCGGTTTCTTGATGGCTTTAGGCAACGGATCGTGCGTTCGATTTCTAATCAGTACAAATGTTAATGTTAGCCACATCTTTGGTTGTTTTGTTTCAATGAATTTTGTAGTCAACTTATTTGTATGGATACACTTGAATTATAACTATATTTTTGTGCCACGGTGGGTACAAAAACATACTTATAATTCAAGCTGGCCCTTCTTTCCGATTTGGCACTTTGAGCACGTGCCTAGAGCCCTGCGATCCTGAATCAGTTCAATAAAATATATAATCGCATAAACGGTCCTGATTTTAAATGTAACACTTAGGTAATGTTAAGTGCATTTCTCTGACAAAATCTGATCCGTGTACCGGAGCAGCGCCACGGCGGATATCGGAAATTCTGTCGAGTAAAAATAAGTCACGCACGTAAACGACCGGTTTTCTGAACTAGTCAAGACAGCTCATTGGACAATTGCACATTGAAAGATTTGTTTGTTTGTTTGTTTGTGTTGAATATGTTATATAGGCTATATTTTATTATGATTTGACATAGAGGAGAGTAACTAAATGTGGGCTAGTGCTTTATTAAGGGCTAGTAACAATTCTCGGAAAACTACAATCGTAAGACGCAACAAACGACGATCGTTTATCTCTTTCATTCGCTCTAACAGTGCACTCACTCATTCTCGTCAGTCGCACGCGAGCTGTCGCCAGTATCCGCCATTTTTGTGTTGGTTCTGTCGAAAAACTTTTTGCGGTACGTATCAATGTGCTATTTAATTAATGAAAATTAGGTTATTAGTTTAATTTCATGATTTTCGGTCGATTTATTGCTTGCTATATCTGATTTGTAAAGTACACGATCAAGTTAATTTCAGTAAAGAATTTCGAATATGGGCTATGACTTATATCCAATTTGATTCAGATAGTGAACCAGATGCCCCTATATGAAGAAAGGCTCCTGACTGCCGATGCATTATGTGATTTCTTCCATCTATATGATCTCATAAAAGATAAATATTTATAATTGTTAAAAATAATAAATAATTTGTTTTTTATTTGAGTACCTGTTCCATATTTAGCGTCTATTTTAATATTTTGTTTAATGCTCAATTTAATAATATATTATAATATTAAGAACATAAGATTGTTACTTAGCTCTTTAAAAATGTATGTGTGATTATTTTGAGGTTAATAAATAATTATTTTTTTAATAGTTTTTTTATTTTTGAGGCAAAAACAAAATGGTAGCCCATATTTGGTTACTCTCCCAATTCAGTGAAAAAATAAAGTATCTATATGTAAATCAAGGCGGAGAAAAGCGGGCGAGATATGATATTGGACACCAGCAAACATTTGACAGAACGAAGTCTGTTTGGGCAGCTCGTTCTTTATAAAATAAATACAAAACACGTAGCTTACCAGCCAGCTTTGCCAGCGGCTTTGCCCGCTTGAATTATTTCTCTTGTAAAAATATACCCTATATTACTGGATAATACGATTAATGTAACTATAAATTAACTAACGAATATTTGAAATTTCTACAATAGTTTTTGAGAATATCCATTAAAACGTACAAACAAATAAAACAAATGCATTGTATCCTTTTAGTAATATTAAAGTGTACAACACTTTAATATTACTAGTAGTTACTTTCGTTAGTTATAGCTGCAAAGGAAACTAATGTTCCTGGTGTTATTTCCTAGGGCAATTTAGCTTTGTTTTTAATACATATGTGAGCTCTCTGTCCTGGCTTATTTGTTGTGGAAGCTCTCCACTCTACGTCTGCAACGACAATATTTATAGAGTAGAAGTGGTTTTCTATCCGCCTTTTTGTATTTTCTCATCTTAAAGCGTATGAAGTAGTGTGCTAGCTTAGCTATTGTCTTAGAAAATGGACTGAAGAGAGGTGGACGACAAGTTCAAACCACGAAGACTGGAAAATTCACGTTTTCACGAGAGTTGGTAACTAACCAACTAGATTGATTGCAATAAAATCACCATTTCGATAGTAATTTTACCTATTCGAAGTAAAATACTATATTATCATTGGCTAACAAACATTTTGAGGAGAGCTTCGTGGCCTAGGGCACAAATTACGCGTGAGGCGCGGCGCCCCCTTTATTTTACACGATCCACGACCCCAACTCGGGTCGTGGATCGTGTGGTCCCGAGTTCAAATCTGGCCAAGAACCATCTTTGTGTATTTTGTTAAATCTCTGACTAACATTCCGGTGATGGAAAAGCGGAGGGCTCACCATCTACCACGCTGGGTTCTGATACCATTGGTGAAGAGTGGGCTTCTGAGTGTTCTGTTCTCCATGGCGCCAACAGTCACTTGCCTCTGACTACCTCGTTTGGGATAAGGTCATGCGTGATGGCTGGCATGTATGAGGACCATGTAAATAGCTAGTGACCAGCAATTGGGTGCATTGCGACTCAGAGAATCTGGTGGCTGTTTATTATGACATCCCACGCAATTAATTGTGACTGCATTGTATTTTTTACAAAAGTGATAAAAAGTGAGTAAATCAAAAACTACTGTAGGGTATAAAATAGCAAGTGAACTGTAGACTAGTGGTAAACAGCCTGGTAATCCTACCAGGTAATTATTTATACCGCAAGGCAACTTATTGTATATGGCATACTGAATAGGGAATGTAATCGTTCATTATTGTTTTTACGGTGTGATTATTACCCATAAATACTAAAATAACACGTAAAAACTTAATAAAATAAGTACCTAGTTATTATATGAAACTCGTAATACTGGATGGAAGCGCATGTGAATTTTCCCAGTAAAGCGGGGGTCCCGTACGTTACCGTCCCAAGTTGCATAAAAATCATAAAATATCGCGTCGTCGTCAACATGCATGCATTTGCGTTTGTCAAATTAGTGCATTTCATATACACCAGTGGCTCAGCAGTAGCGCTCCTCGAAACTAAATATACTATTGGTGCACTACGCAGACATAAATCTGAATAGATAAGAGAAGACGCTCCGTTTGTTGGTGTGATAACGGTTTAATTTCAGATCGTCAGTTCGGCTTCAGGCGGGGTAGATCTACGGAGGATGCTGTTTCCCTTCTCTCCAATACTCTAGTATCTCTCCTAGACAAGAACTCGAAATGCATTGCTGTCTGTCTGGATCTAGCAAAAGCCTTTGATTCACTATCGATCCCGATACTTAAAAAAAAAATGGGGGCATATGGAAACAGAGGTAACGCTCTGAAATGGTTTACAAGTTATCTGTCTGATCGTAAACAGTGCGTTAAGTTTTCCGACCATATAAGTAGTCTGAGGCCTGTATTGTTTGGTGTCCCGCAGGGCAGCATCTTCGGTCCTACTCTCTTTCTATTATATATAAACGATATTGCCTCATTCCGTTTACATGATGCTGAGCTGTTCTGTTATGCAGATGACACTGCCATCATCTTTCATGGCCGTACTTAGTCTGAAGTTCGTCAAAAAGCAGAGGATATTTTGGTACTACTTTCGAGCTGGCTCAATCGCAACATTATATCTTTGAATACAGCTGAAACAAAATTTTTATGTTTCCACAAAACAGCAGCTTCACTCTGCTTAACTCTAACTCCTATTCGCAAATGCTTCTAAACCGGGTTTTCAAAGTACCAACTGTCAGTGTATCCACTTCCTTTGTTCAGCGTTTTGGTGTCTTTCTTTTTCCGCATATTTATAACAAAATGGTGAATACTTGCCGCTTCAAGCACTACTCTGTCTTATAGGCAAAGTCTAGCATCATTATTTATTTGTTGAACTCGACATATCACGAAGCAGATAGGTTTATTAAAATAAAAAGGTGATTCTGTGTTATTAGCACAAATATCAATACAGTCATTCACACATAGATTACACTCTCATCCACTTGCATTCTTCATCACACTTACTCACACACACACACACACACACTCACACACACACACAAACACAAACAAATTCGTATAGCATCTTACTTTTTGTCAATCCTTTAATTTATTACATTTATATTAGTTTGTTATTTTGTTTGCAGCCTAAAGGCTGTTGTTATGTAAACCGTTATGTTTATTTATCTTCCCCCATAGGACGGGGTCTGCCTTGTTTGGGGGCCAGATATGTTCATAGTTGTTACTGAGTTTATTAATAAATATTTACTTTACTTTACTTTGTATGAAAACGCCAAACGCCGTGATGGAATCGGACCCGGGACACCAAGGAGGAGGCGAGAAACCGTACGCACTACGCCAATCGTGTCGCCAAAATAGTTAAGATTGAAGAGAGATCGATGATCACATGCACATAATACAAACGTAGATGATACTAAGTGTAATTCTACCTGATTTCGACATCCGTTGCTACGAGTAAAACATTTGAGTGAACCAAATGAAGACGCTTTGAAAGAGGTGCAATGCACTCTTTGTTGAGATGCGAAGTATTACGCGTCATCTATTTCGACTGCTTTCTGTGGTACACTTGCTACTGGAAATTATTTGCGCTTGCTATAGTCGTCCCCTGGTGACTTGACAAGCAGAGGAAAAAGTACAATTTGATTTTGGATACAAAATGTGAAGATAATCAAAGGAGATGGCCCATTTCTGGCCAAGTCTATGTACACCTATTTAAAAGATGAAGAAAAATCTACTAATTCCGGTAAAAATACAAACAATAAGAATAATTACTTTATTATCTGGTTCTTTAATGAAAATTATTCAGTTAATTGTCAGTATGGCAATTCACATATCTATAGACATTCAGAGCGAACTGTCACTGTCACTAGTGTCACTCGTATTGTGTTCGTAGTTTACTAAGTACAAACACAATACGAGTTAGTTTAGGCTTTCGATTTTGCAATTTGCACTGATATTTGTCACAGCTCAGCTTTTGCTTTGAGAACTTAGAACTTCTAATGCTATTCAGGCAACAATAACGACAAAAGTTGTTCGTAACAACTGTTTTAGTGAAAATAACCTCCATTTTTTTGTTGTAAGGTACTTGATACAAATAAGGCCTACCAAATTTCAAATGTTTATATTTCAATGAATATTAAGATTAAGAAATAAAAACAAGGTTAATCAACTTCTTTCATTCTTTGAAATCTAATAAAAAATAACACCATTTTTTACTAAATCTGATCAAAATAATCATATTTCGAAACCACCTATTTTGGCTTTCATAAATCGCCTACAAGTATTAAGGCCTATATGATTCAAAGGCCTCTAGGCTTTAAAATTGAGGCTATATAAAACAAAATGCAGTCTCCTAACATTCAGCACGTCGATTTCTTTGCGATATCAAAAGTTTTACATACAAATTATACAAAAATATATTGTAAATCTTTAGCCAAACCTAAATTCCACTTATTAAGAATTACACATGAACTATCACTAAAATTTAATATTCATAATAACAAAGTTATGTACGATTGTTTACATATTTTTTCAATAAAATAATCAAAAACAAACAATATTATTTTTTTGTATAGGCCCTATTAAAACACTATGTTCATTCATAAGGCCTTCACAAAAAACGTTAAAAATTATCAGTTTAGGAACTTAAATTTAGTCTTCTTTTCTTATAAACTAAATGTGATCTCAATTTTCGTTACAATCGGGGCATAACACGGTTTCTGTATCATCTTTGGTTATCCCTACGCAATCTTCATGATACCACCTAAAGCAGTCTTTGCATGGTCGCTTAACATGACAGTGCCCCAGCTTTCCTTCTCCTTTCCTTTAGAATTAAAACCTTTTATGTTTTCTTTATTAGTAGTATTTTTAGTTTTTCATTGGTTTTGTTTTTTGTTCCTTTTTTTACAGGTTTGTAATTCTTTTCGACATTGTTTTCTTTTTTTTTCTGTGCTGTTAGTAACACTCTTAATGAATAAGTCTTTTGTCACCCTATGACTCATGTAGTTTAAGGCTTGTCTTCGGGGTCGAGTTTTAATTTATCCGTGATCAGGTGTTGGCATGAGTTTCTCAAAAGGAAAACATAAACATAAAGAAGCCCAGTTCGTACATTTTATTGAATAAAATACAAACTACCTACGTTTACGAATAATGTAAGTGAAATGCTAAAGTAGACGATATTAAGTAACTTTAATTTAAGTATTTTTTATGAAAAAATAACATAACAGTAAGTAAGTAGTTACCAATATAAGTAAGTTGCGGGATTCTCATTAAAGCCTACGGTCACTAATATGGCCTACCGTGCTGAAAAAAGGCCTAGGCCTTATTCGATTTCACGCTCAAATTGTCTTTGAAAATTTACAAATAATTCATCTACAGCCAGTAGTACAAATTAAGGTATTTAATAGCAAATAATAAATATATATCAACGATTACTAAGAAAAGCTTTATCTAAAACAGCGTTTTAAACGAAAACTTACCACGAAATCGCCCGATTTTTATAAGGGAGCACTAAATCACCCACCACCTTTGAAGGACGCGTGCCAACCGGCACAGGGATCCCGGAGCACGACGCTCTTGAACTCGACCGGGTTATAGGGTGTGTGGGTACGTATCCTTGAAGTATTTTCCCGTTTGGATTTATTTATCTGTGTTTTCTGATGCATAGGCCGTATAAGAACGTAGGCCTTATTTGTATCAAGTACCTTAGTCTTGTCGAATTGTCACCGCGTAATCTGTTTTTGACAGATTTCCGCTATGATGTTTTTTGTCGTGTGTTACAATTCTGCTCATAGGAAATCTTGTTTGAACCAAGTAAATATAGTTTTTTTAATTTAATTTAATTAAATTAAATTAAATATTTAAAAACTGTTTCATGTAGTTTTTCCTATGGTATGGTGTACATAGACCTGGCCAGAACTCCATACATTTTGGAACATCTCCTTTATTTATACTTAGTATCTTAAGATATAACTGCTTAGTAATAGTACATTATAAAATTCTCGTGTGTCTAAGTCAGCATTCATTTTGAATCAAAAAAAGGCAGTTGGTTTTGATCCGGAATATAATAGTATGAGTTTTTTCATCTGAAGAGAAATGGATATGCCATGTGGATTTTCATACAATTTCACAACCGAACTAGGAATTCCATTTCATTACTTGTTTCCATTTTTTTTTAATCGGGAAAATTGAGTCTGGACTATACCAGTTAAGTAGATATTAGTATGAATGCCGAATCTGCCTGTGATAAGAAAACTACCTGGTATTATCATTATAAATTTATTGAATTGCAGCATTGTACAGAAAGTATTTAATGCAAAGTTATTTAAAAACAGATTGAACTAAATGTTAAATAAGATTAGGTTTTACTATAGAGTCAGCGCGACGTTATCATGACGTCACAAGCGTCGTGTCGGATTCGGCGAATAACGTTGTTACAACGGCGGCTAATTGAACAACTCAACTTGTTACCGGCTAACGAATATCCCTCTAGTAACCTACCTACATCTTACTTTGTAATGTTAATATTTCTACTACTCTTTAGGGGAGAGAAAGTGTAATGATTTTGCTGAAAGGTGTAAGAGAAAGTAAGTAAAGCAAGTATAGTACAATGTTCACCGAGAGGAGAAAGAGACCGATTACCGTCGAGGTTGTCGTTTGAAGCCCGAGCCGTAGGCGAGGACTTTAAAACACCCGAGATCGAATCGCACTTTCTCTCGAGTGATACATAGCGCTTTATACTACACCTACGAGGAAAATAAAAAACTAAATCTTTACTAATTGAAATTTATATTGAAATTGTTGCAGTTAGTGAAGCTTAATGTAACACTTTTTCTTTCTTTATTATTTTTGCTGTTTCCTACAACTGCAGCGAAGTTAAAAAATCTTCATCATCACTATCACTACTTATCATTTTGATAGTTTTATTTTACTTTCTACGAAAACTGAATCCTCAAACAACACACAAATTGAAAATGGCGCCAATGGCGTCTACAATTTTCACATGTTCTTTTTTCAAATTGTTTATCCTGCCGCCGCAGGGTCGTACTGCCAGCCCGACACCATCCGACACACAGCTAGTGGCCAGTGTCATTTTGCGAACTTGTAGATAAAAACTCACTGTAAAAACTTTTTGGCTTTTGATATTTAGGTTACCGGCGCATAGTCTTACCCAAAATTAAAAAAGAAAAACCACGTAAGAAATGGATTTTCATACACTTTTCTCTCCCGCTCAGATGCGTTTTCTCCCCGCATATTTGTTCGATATGTAATGACGTACTTTCTACCGTAAATTTGATAAAGTATCAAGGCACTTTCCGAGCAGGTGTAGTAGGATAAACAAAATTTAAGTAAGCAAATTAGAATGGCAAGTAATTAAAGATAAGTATGCAAGCTAGGCATAGAGAGCTATCCCGGAGGGGGAGTAACCAAAGTTATGTAAGGTTTAGTTTAAAAAGAAACAAATGTTTAAAAGTAAAAACAGGAAATAAATTTATTTGTATAATATCCTAAATTTGGTTTATAAATCCTTCCTAAAAATCTAATATAATTTAGGTGGTAAAATGGGAAACCATGTGGCCTGAATTCAAGCCTGGGGTTTGATACCCGGCCGGGTATGGAAATCAATTCCGACCACACGGCTTCTACAAAAAGATGCCCTAAGGCTTTATAAATACTCTTTTACAGTATGGACTTAGCTCTCCAAGGAGAAGTCCAGGGTTCGGGCTGGCTTGGTCGGTAACAAAATATTATCAATTCAAAGTTATTAAGTAAATATGTACTGTGAGGCTTTAAATGAAAACCAAATGGAAATTTTATTACTACAGAGGCTTAGATATTAGGGGATAGCCCGTGGGGGTCAGCACGTGGGGTAGTACGTGGGTTAGCACGTGGGGTAGCACGTGGGAGGTCCACGCGCTGTCTTTACTCGGCGTGTCCACCCGGTCCTGGGTAGGCCTGCGGCGACCCTCGGTTCTCCCTCTCTTTGAGCCGCTACGGTAAACCTCCTGTCAGAAGAAGAGCAATATAAGATACGGATCGCACACTTTCGAAATGGGGGACCATGACGGGGTTCTACACGCGTTTGGGGAACACAACCTAACCTATACACTATGGGCCCTACTCAAACACTCACCTGTCGGAGGACAATGGTGTTGCGTGGGCTGTCTACGCCAATTTCAACTCCTGGGCACGTGGCGGGTCTGGAGCACTGTAAAAACAATTACTATTAGAAGGAGACACGTAACAAGCGCCTACCGCCTGCCGAAGCTTCAAGATGGCGATCGTGGCTGCTTTGCAGGAACCTTTTGCAGGAATACTGGCCTACAGACTTTAGTCTGCCTGATATGAACTGCGGTGCTGGCCTGCTGAGGCGCGTCGGCGGCGGAGTCTGCTGCTCTTTACTTTCGGGTGACTGGCTGAGGTATGGCTGGCGTCAGGCCTCCGCTGAATTTATAACCTCCCCGCCCCGAGCCGGAGCAAGCGTCTCGGAAGTGGTGCCATAGAAAATCTAAAAATCAAGCCAGTTGTCAAACCGACACGTTCCAAAACTCGATGCGATGCGTTCGAAAACGCATAGATAATACAGGGCGAGTACACACCCTTTGCTAGAAAGTAGAATAAAGGAAAAAACACATCCACTGATGTGCGTAAAAATTACAACGTTACAACTTACTACTTATCTCGATTTATCTAAATGTTTTAAACATTACAAGGCTTCAAAAATACCTGAGCAAAACATTAGCCACAAATATCTATACAAGTCAACAAGGAGTCTGAACAAACTCTCGTGTACATATTTGTGGCCAATGTTTTGCTCAGATATTTTGAAGCCTTGGAAACATACATATATTAATGCTTTCTATTTAGTTGATTTTGGCGTAAACTGTCCCAGATATTTGTGTTTAATTTAAGTGTTGATTCTTTAATTTGTATACTCATGCAAATACGAGTTTGCCTACCAAACACGAACTCCGATCACACCAAGTGCCATGTCAACACAAGCAAACGATAAATTAATCCCGAGGGCATCTCCAACTCTGTCAATAAATATCCAATAGATAATAAAGAAAATTGCGGCTAGCTTAACCCCTGGGAACGAGTTTTCTCTAGTTACATGAAAAATCTAGCGATAAAGTAATAAAAATACTTATTTCTGAGACCATCATCATAATTTTCCATTTCCACAAGAAGTCATATCCATATACCGGGTGATTATCAAAAGACTTAGAAACATGATACGGCATTCTCAGGACGTGTAGAAACGATATATACTGTGAATATGAAATTCATGTAATTAACTTTCATTTCAAGGTCACCATACAAATCAGTCGAATAGTCAGTATTTTTTGTATGAAAACCCCTCAAATTAAAGTGATTGAAAAAATCAAATTTTCACTCACATAGTTATTACATGACTTAGGTACTGAGTATGCCGTATCGTTTTTGTAAGTCTTTTTTTTGGTAATCATCGGGTATAAATAGGAATGACTAGTTTTTTTTAGAAAATATTACGTAGCTCCGCGCACTAGGTGGTACCGCTCCACTCACCGACTCCGTATTCGTAGCTAAATCCGTAGCATGAGTGTCGTAGCAATTTATTTTTTTAAAAGGGCACACGTTAGCTGTGCCTTGAACTGACATTATTAGTTCTTGGGATAACTGTGAGAGAGGGACAGAATGACTGAAGCCAGCCTAAAATAATGATTTTGACTTTGACTAGAATATAATACAAACAAAGAAAGAAAGATGAAGAAAAAAAACTAGGTAGGTATCTTTAACTAATATATCGTTTTTGGACAGTCGTAAAGCTGTCACCAATATCCTTAGTTAAGATAAAATAAAGTAACGTATGTACTTATCTGTCTATTTATTTTTACGCTTTTGTTTGGTAGTAGATGTCTAAAAGTTAACACTGCTAATTATAGTTAGAATTGTTGAACAAAGCTGATGCAAAAAGCCCTTTTTGATAAACCATGATACAAGGAAGTTTTATGAAACAAACCTCCTTCTTGCATAGTCGGGACACAGGGCGGTAATTGATATAACATTGGTAGTTTAATGGCACCTTACAATTTAATTAAAGACTCTTCAATTAGGCAGGTAGCTGGAACGTTGTTTGTTTTCATTAAATACCAATCATAAGTGAAATGTAATTCCTATAGAACAATTACCTAATAACAATTACATTGGTTTCGATAAAACATACGTCATTTCGTTCACAAGTTTGGGTAACTACGAGTACATTCAGTTTCAGAACTTTTACAAAAAGAAAAAATTAAGACTGACCCGCAGTTCAAGTTGAACTTCCCCTAAAATGTATAACTGTCCCCTTATTTTATACTCAAATAATACAGAACAGCATCAGTTTGAATGGTGCTTAATCTTGACTTGGGATTCAAAATGAGGAGGCAAATGTCTTTATTTTGCAAAATAAAACAATATACCTACCACTGTTTCTCTGTACCAAACATGATGATTTAAAATTTGGGATTCTTTTTATCGTCTTAAAGGTATTAACCGTACAAACATTTATTTCTGTACATTTACAAAAAAATCGTTCTGAAAACCATAGTTATTAGATCCATAGTTTATAGCGATGGGTTCTGCGCTGCACAGGAAATATTATTACTCCGTGAGATTGAAAACGAATACCGTAATCATGCAGTAAGCGGTTTCTCTAATGCATTTTCTCGGCACATTAGATTCTGGATCTGAAATGAGTCTTAGAAAATGTTATACGATAATTTTAAAAAAGTACTTACGAGTGTTTAAACAATTTTGTTATGTAGGTAAAACGTATTAAATCATTTACATAACTTTTTATTCGTCACTTATGTACAATTTGTTAAAAACTGCTGGATAATTCGAAAGCAATTAACACCCAATTTTCCATAGCCATTTTGCCATCTAACATTAAAAACAACTATAAATGTAACAACATAAAATCTGCTTTGATCATTTCAATAGTTAGAGCCACAATGTTCACTACGATAGTAGACAAACTTGAAGAGAAGCTTTTTCATAATGTTGGTGATCCTCTCGAGGCTCAGATGAAAATGGTGAATTATATCCAACAGTTCGTAGGAAATCGTAATGTGTTTGGTGAGGAAGGCATCCGCAGTAAGTGTACTAGTATTAAAGCACAACAATTAACAACATTATTTTAAGAACTTGACGTATAACCATAAAAATTACTTATTTGTAATTTAACTTGTTCCTTCGGTAATTGATGTCATTTATAACTTAGCGCCTTATGATATTCTCATATTTAAAAGACAAAAAAACATCAAAGCATCTTCGCTCTTTTTTCTTTTTGAATAAAATAGTTATAAATAATATCCTGATTTCAGAGTCTTTTTTTGCTATGAAGATCAATAATTCGTGCCTATCACGTGTCTTCCACGTGATACATATTATTATTATAGATACGAAAAAAGGGTGTATACTTATTTGGCCGCGTAGAACAAGGAACTGTTTCATTTCATTTCATTTATTCAAATACAACATACATTGTGTGTGAATGCACATTTGAAAACAATAATATCATTAACAATAGAACAATTATTAATTATAAGGTTAGTAGTCAACGGTTTAGAATTAGATTAAATTGGGATAAAAAGCAATGTTAAAAAATAAACCAAAACATAAAATATTCAGAAACAAATTACAAAAATAAAACAAAAACAACAATAACAATAGCCTACAACTCCGCTACGTTATACAAACACTTTTCCAAAAGAAACGGGTTGAGGGTATTTCTAAAACTTGAATGGTAAACTGAACTTTTTAAGTCAACTGGTAATCTGTTAAACAGTTTGATCGCCTGATAGTGCGCGCAATGTTCAACTATGTCAAAATTAGGCCTTATCACACTTTGGAAGTCTTTCCTTCTCGTATTCTCTCTTTTCTGTCTCTCGTTCTCTGTCTCATACTGACTAATGTGTTTGGCAAAATTACATGAGACTACAAGAACGTATAGGGAGGGTGCCGTTAGTAAATTTATCTTTCTAAAATGTTCTCGATACGATTCCTGCTGCTTTATACGGACAATTACCCTACTTGCTTGTTTTTGCAGTATAAAAGCTCGTTTAATGTTATTTGTTATTGTTTGAATTCTATGTTCTTATTCATCATGTTTATCTTATAAAATACCCCCGAAAGAGTAAAATCAAATTAAAAAATATAATATATAAACCAAATATATAAATATAAACCAAAAAAACCCATTTTAACATGCCGAGGTATAAATTGTACCACACAGATCACCCTGATGGCACAGCGCATGGGGGATTTAGGGAGAGCATTTAAACATCATGCATCCACTCCATATAGTTCAGACCATATCCGGGCTACAAATATTATAGTTGAAGATAGCAGGGGGCTACTTGTAGTACGTGCGCTCTATACCCCCCCTAAGCACACAATCAAAAAATATTCTTACGTGTTTTTCTTTAACTCTCTTGGCCGTAGATTCCTGGCCGGTGGGGATTACAACGCAGAACACACCCACTGGGGCTCTCGTGTAACTACAACCAAGGGTCGTGAACTTTTACACGCAGTGCAGAGCCTAAATATAGACGTTTAGGTTAAGTCAAAATCACACGAGGCAATTCTTGTGCTGAGAACTTCTGACAGTTTACATTAGGTACATAAGTATTTTCGCAGAAAAATATACAGTAATGGTGTCGTAATATATTCCTAATTCAATTCCTAATTAGTTTAATTATGGAGAGAATAAAGTTCCAAATTGAGTGAACACTCCCTTGAGTGTTTCTTGTACATACGGATGTACAGCGAAAACAATGGCGCTACGTAAACCCGGGTGTACTCGAAACACACGACGGGTGTAGGTGTGAAATTGTGAATTTCCAACCCAGGTCAAAGTATGCTGACAGGGAGAGGTTTTAAGTTGGATAATGAAAATTAAACCTCATGGGCTTGTTTCAGGTTTAACGGTACCATCAGTGTTTCTGGCAGTGCTATTCGGAGGTGTCTTTGTCTACGTTGGGTCATTTAGTCAGACAGTGTTCCTAGTGCAAGTGGTACCAGACAAAGTGAAAACCTTTCAGGCTATTAACTGTTTGAGTAGCACGCAGGTTCCACTGTCAAAGTTTGTGTTCATGTTGACTTCGAGGTAAGCGAGATGTAGATGAGGTATACCTGCTACAACACAACTTACACAGCTTACTACATCAGTATAGATTATTTTAGTCTAGTGGTGTCCTACAAAAACTATTAAAAAGCCATATTGCTCCTGATTTCAGCTCACGCCTAAATAAAATAATGAAAATGAGTCGCGAGGGTTTGGCTTCAATACCCACTGACAGTGTGGCTCACAAAAGGATCATGAGCATTCTAAGGAAGGCCCGCTTCATCTCGTGGTTGGTCCTCATCAATCAGACTCTTACACACTTCGTTTATCTACTACTGCCGTTCTTTCTCACAATCTTCGGCAGCGAAAGATATCTGCCAACCACACCGGGAAACATATATGGTAAGTTTTAACATGGTCGTCTTCTGACCCTAAACTCAGCAAATCCTGTTCTATGTTGGCGAAGACTACTGTCGCCAGTTTGATTATCAACCATTACACATACAATGTAGATACAATAGCTGATACTATCCGTCTCGTTCACCATGACGAACAATCCGCAATATGCTCAAGAAACCCAGTATTCTCGAAGTTTTAAATTACCTTTTTTTTACAGGCATGAACTTGAAATACGAGAGTCCCTATTACGAAATGACCTTTATCTTAACGATCGTCGCCACTCTTTTCTCATTCATTAACCAAACAGGCTACATCATTCTATTCGTCACACTACTCTCACATGAGCTCGGACATTTCTATGCTATATGCGAAATTCTTGACGAAGTACATAAAACTGTTTATAATTGTAATATCGGTAACGAAAAGGAAGTTAAATATTGTGTTACAAACGTAGCCAGATATTGTAAAGAAGATGATGAAAAGCATAACAGAATCAACGAGCTGCTGCTATATTGCGTTAAACACCACCAATTCCTGACGAGGTTCCACAGTAAGATAAGTGAGCTGTACAAAGTGATTTTCGGATTGCACTTTCTGGTGATGGTTTTGGTGCTGGTGACGACGCTGCAGACGATGAACTCTTGGGGGTTGGTGAACACGGCGTTGACGGGGTTGACAGGCGTGATGCCACTGGTGGTGTATTGCTTTGGTGGGGAGTTGCTGCTGTCTGCGGGGCTGTCGCTGTGCAGGTGCGCGTATGCTTGCGGCTGGGAGGGCATGAGACCGCAGCAGGCGCGTCTAGTGGTGCTGCTGTTGTGCACAGCGCAGCACCCCAAGCCGTACACTGCTGCCGGCATCTTTCGTATGAACAGAGAGACGTTTGGCGACGTAGTTCAAGTTGTTTACAAGATCTACGCTGTGTTTAACTAATTGGGTACATTTAAATCTATCACACAAGAGTCTAGTATAGTCTCATGCAGTACCATAGAGAGGTATTGTATCTCTAGCTAGACTAAAAAGATTTATTTAAGAAAAAAGTGTAACGCATGATCTTTTCCGATGAATAAACAATACGATTAATATTGATTAGTCTTATGTATCACTGTTTAATAGTGTTGCCCTTCGATAGTCCACTATCGCTTAATTAACTATCGATATTCTATCGATAGTTGATATTGCTTCAGCGCAATGTTCAGGAACAATACTATCGATAGTTTAATAAACTGCGATAGTATTGCCTTCTAATAATCAATGACGTAATAAATATCTCAAACACATTCATTAATAAAAACGTAATAAGTTTTTGAAAGACTAATAGTTATCTTACTAATATTAACAATGCGAAAGTTTGTCAGAATGTTTGTTACTCTTTCACGCAAAAACTACTGAACGGATTTGGATGAAGTTGAACAGTTATACAGCTTATACATCAGAATAACACATGGGCTACAATTTATACCGATTTCAAGTAATTTCGTCATAGTATATATAACGAAACGCGGACGAAGCCGCGGGCGGAAAACTAGTAATCAAATATTAGCACAGGGCAACACTAGTAAAGCTTTGTCAAATACAATTTTTTAGTTGCTTTAATTGGAGAACAATACTATCGGCAGATTTGAAACCATCGATAGTGTAATACTATCAATAGTTTTTCTGATTTAGTACAACTTTTGTATTACTTTTGAAAAGTCGATAGTATTATAATGTAATAGTATCAATACTATCGGTTTTTTTTCAATCAATAGAATTCGTTAAATTGTGATATCGATAGTATCGATTGTCGGTACAATATAGCACTATCGATATTGTTACCAGTTTTCAAGGTCAGCTATCGACGGCGAAACTAGTTGAGTCGATAGTTGGGCAAAGAAATATTTGAAAGAGCAGTGTTCTGCACTTTCAAATATTTAGTTTCAAGTAGGAACTGTGTGGCAAGTGTGAAAATTATTAGGTAGGTAGGTAGGCCTAATGATCGAGCGTAAGTAGGTTATGATGATTACGAAGTAAGGTATGATGACACGAGCGCACTACCTTCGACTTTGGAATATTCGAACTCGCAAATTCGGTTACAATGCACTGTCGACTACGTGCAGAATTTGCAGAAAATCTCGAATCACGACGCCCGCCCGTCCCATCAAATATTCGATTGAACGCATTGTCTAGTATGCGTAATGATATCGCCTCAACAAGCTTCGAGGTAGCGGATAACGTCAAACTCAAACTCAAATTTCTTTATTTAAATAGACTTATCTAAGCATTTCACTTTAACGTAGTTAAAAAACATTTAAAGGCTGCTTCGACAGATTTCGTTCTGTCAAAAGTAAGTGCACGTCGCGGCGTCGGTAAAGCAGCACATCTCACCCGCGCGTTTTTCCGACTTCATTTACAAATAGGTATGTACAAATATTTTTTACTGAATATTTCGTTCAATCATAATAAAAAATAGCCCATGTCACTCCCTGATAATGTAGCTTCATATTATACCTCTTTTTTAATTGTTTAAATGACCTTAAGTTTATATTATTTTATATTTGTTTTCTTTTTCATTGTTTTATATTCTTAAGATTAGACACTCAGTAGGTTTATTTGTATCAAAATGACACATTGTACTTTACTGACCCTGTTGTAAACCCAAAACAAGTTTAAAAGAGTAACTGCTGAGTTTCTTCCCAGGTTTTCTCAGCAAGAAACAACTCCGACGCGGTGGTAGAGTCGCATTATGTCTGTACTTATAGGTACTGTGTATTTATATATCTTTATTATTATAGTATTTATATTTAGTACATCTTTCTTTAAATTTGACGATTGAAAAGTACTTACTGTGAAAGTATGTTTGAATAAAGTTATTTCAGTTTGAGTTTGAGTCATATTGGTGAAAGAATTTTCAAAATCGGTCCAGTAGTTTCGGCAGACAAACAAATAAAAAAGCAAACAAACAATCAAATCTTTCCTCTTTATAATATTAGCATAGATATAGATAATAGACATAAATACTGTGAAGTAATATGAATATATAAATAAACAGTAGGTATACAAACATAATGCTACTCTACCACCGCGTCGGAGTTGTTTCTTACTGAAAAGACACGGCGAGAAACTCGTCGCCTTGTCAATGATTTTACATCGAACTTTAATCCTTGATCCTGTGATTTTCGTTAACTAATTTTGAAATAAAAAACTATGTTATTCATTTAGGTTAGAACCAGTTTACCAAAGGATTTTATCAATTATTCTCAAAATAATATTTATTTAATATAAAAAATATTAAAGCTGAAGGAACCACTCGAAGGTCTATAAAGCGTATAGTAGACCTAATAAGGCTGCGAATTTTAATGATGAAAGTGCTGACTTACAAAAGTGGTATCATCCCAGATCATTATCACATCTGACTTGCGGCTTTAAAGTGTAAGTAGGTGAATGTACTGAAATAGATACTATTCAGAAATTCAGTCACTTAGCTGGGCCCGATTCCTCTTCGGTAAATCTTTTAACCGTCTGTTTTTTGTTTGGGTATACAGCAAACCGCAAAGCTGCTGTTTGAACGAAGGAGGTTTAAGGTTACATTGGAGTTCTTCGTCGTAGAACTGGTATGGAGGAAAAACATATTGTGTGTTTCACTTAAGTCGCAAGCGCGGCTAACAAAAAATCATGTGTGTGGGAAGTAGTACGTGGTTGTAACACCATGTGACTAGGTTTTCTGATGAAAAGCTCTTAGCACTCCGCAGGCCATGGCTCAAAAATCCGAGTCCATTTTGAAAATATCGTTATCTTAATGGACCTGACCGGGAATCAAATCCGAGACACCATGCAATTTAAGGCAAGAAACAGCGCACTACGCCAGTCGAGTCGTCAAAGATGCAAGCTTGGCAACTGCTATGCTAGCTACATCTCTAATGATGAGCCTCAGAGTGGAAACAGGCGGTCACAGCCTCAGCAGTAATTACCCTAGTCGATTCTTCCAATTACCCCACTTCGACGCAGGAAATTAAAGACTTTTCCACTCGGGAAAATGCTCTTTTCCCCTACGTGTGACGACAAAGGTTTCTGTCGTTATCTAGATTTACGTGGCCGAGGTAATAGGGACCTACTTATTGAGGGCAGAATGATAATATCGGCTGGAGTTAACTGAATTTTGTTAAGGTAACGTGTAAGTAATTAAACATATTGAAATCTCTCATGTAATTTTCGTGTCAAAGCCATATTATTAAAAGCTAGAAAAGAACTTGCACAACTGTTTCGTTCCAAATTGTAAAACATTATTACGTACCGAGGCTTTAATAATTTGTGAGTCAGCCGCATATTAAAAGGTATTGATGTTATAAGTAACCACCTCCTAAGAGTTTAAGCATTACGCCAATTAAGTATACCGTCAGCTCCTGTAACTTCGCCTGATTTCGACATGAATTTAGCGTTTTTTTAAATGTTCCCGCTGAATGAAGATAGTCTGACACATCTGCAAACTATCAACCTCACTAATCAGATGGAGTCTTTTCAAGTGTGTGTGATTGTGTGACACGGATCGGTACTTAGCTGTGTACGTTTGATAACTGAGTTTTCAAAATGAAGGCGAAGTAAGGGAATTTGATCTAAGGTCGCCTGGCTGTTGTTTCTCTATGAATTGAAACTATATTGCGCCACCTAAGCATTCATTACATTCAATTTAAGATCTACACCAGTTTCAATGAAATAAAACAATGAAACAGTCGTTATTTGTAAAAAAAAATAGGTAGGCGAAGTTGGGCTGGCTTCTTTTGATACTTCTACTTTTGATACTGGGCTAGGAACAAATAACAGGGTTGCAACAAGCTTTACATTACATTTATTTACATTTTTTTTACCGGGGATTATGATTTGACATTAAAAAAGAAGATTGCACTCGAAGGCCAGTTCTAGCAATTCATGACTATGTTTCGCGTTATACGAGCTTTTGCATTTTGAACCAGAAGAGTTTTGCTGCATTTTGGTTGGTCCCTGTGGGTAATAAATAATTATCATTAAAATAAATTAAAATACCCATAGGCGACCGTGCTCTGCTCAGTGCCTAAATGAGACCTAGCCAGATCGCTTTTTCGCCCACAAAAACCCCTATGTTGTGAATTTCATTAAAATCGTTGGAGTTGTTTTCGAGAACGCGATTACAAATATGTAAATAAATTCCTTCACGTACAAAGAAATATTGCTCGTTTAATTCAAGTACCTTGGCAACCACTCAGAGAAAACAACTTTTCCCGGAAATGAGACCTACCTAGATCAGTTTTTCGCACCCAAAAAACCTATTTTGTAAAATTCATCCAAATCGTTAATTCGAGAATAAATTACTGCCGGTATTGGATGAGATAGGATGTAACATCATTACAAAACGTTTATCGCTCTTGAAATTGTTTTAAAATGTTGTTTTATTTTCAAACTGAATTACCGTTACACAAAATCGCGTAAGCAACCACATCAAATTATTGTTACTAATTTTTTTTTTAAGTTTTATTTTCTAGACCGTCGTGGCCTAGTGGTTCAGCACCCTAACTCAGATCGTGGATCGTGTGGTCCCGAGTTCAAATCTGGCCAGAACCAAAATCTTTGTGTTCATTGTTAAATATCCGACTTATTCTCCGGTGATGGAAAACATCGATGAAAAACCATATCAACCCGGATAACGGCGGAAGGGTCACCACCTACCACGTTGGGTTCTAATACCATTGGTGAAAAGTGGGCTTCTGAGTGTTTCGTTCACCATGACGACACAGTCACTCGCCTCTGACTACCCCGTTTGGGATAAGGTCGTGATGGGGTTACACCCACTTGCCACAATAAAATTTGCCGGAATTTCATCTGCTATAATGGTCAACAGACATAATATTGTTTCTCATAATTTCATATGTTATACTCATTGTTTACTAGAAGTGCCAGAAAGCTAATCGCTTTTTAGAACAAAGGCGTTAGGTTAAATTTGCACGGAAGCGACTTGGATAGTTTATAGAGGTACTAGATAAGTAGGCATCTTCATAAGAAAGCACTCCCACTTATTCCCCCAGCAAGAGAGACCCAAAAGATTGAGACCAAACATAAAATTAGCCCCCCCAACTTCAAAATTACATTTAATTCACACCGGCCCGTATGCTATGGCTGTGAAGGTATATAATAAACTCCCTGAAAGAATAAAAAATGTAACTACAATCAAGAGATTTAAAAAATTATTGAAGGAATTTTTGGTTGAGAAGGCCTTCTATACCTTGACGGAATATTTTGAGAATAAGTTGTAGATTTAGGATTTCTGTCTGATTTGTTCATTTCGTATGTTATTTGCTTTTGAAAATGACTGTCTCTCAAAAAAAAAAATGCTATTTCGGCCGGTTTGTGTATGTAATGAGACAAATGACGTATTTTATTTCAATTCTAATTTTGAAATTTGTTAAAATTACATTTAATTTAATTTGTTTTTACTTTGTATGTTATAATTATGTACGAATATTTATTTAATTTGATTTTTATGTTATTCTAATTTGATTTAATTTTAATTACTTAAACAACGTTGCTATGCCCTAACAGGGTTCATGTTATTGGTACTGGTTTGATATGTTTACCATCTTTGTAACCACATGATTGCAATAAATATTTTGACTTTGACTTTGACTTAGGTATGAAATAAAAACAATTAAAATATATAATCATCATCATCATCATCATCATTTCAGCCGAACGACGCCCACTGCTGGGCATAGGCCTCCCCCAAGGATCTCCACAACGATCGGTCCTGCGCTGTCCGCATCCAGCGGCTTCTTCTTCTTGACCAGATCGTCGGTCCACCTTGTAGAGGGCCTGCCCACGGAACGTCGTCCGGTACGCGGTCGCCATTCGAGAACCTTTCCGCCCCAACGGCCATCGGTTCTCCGCGCTATGTGTCCACTGCCACTTCAGCGATGCAATCCTTCGAGCGATGTCGGTTGTTTTTGTTCTCCTGCGGATCTCATCATTTCTGATTCGATCGAGCAGGGAAATACCAAGCATCGCTCTCTCCATTGCTCGCTGGATGATCTTGAGCCTTCTTATGAGACCCATAGTAAGGGACCACGTCTCACTCCCATAGGTCATTACTGGCAACACACACTGGTCAAAGACTTTTGTCTTGAGACACTGAGGTATTTCGGACGCAAATATATGCCGGAGCTTCCCGAACGCTGCCCATCCGAGCTGGATTCGACGAGAGATCTCTTTCTCGAAGTTGGATTTACCTAGCTGGACTGTCTGTCCCAGGTAAACATAGTGGTCAACAACTTCGAGTGTAATGTTCCCAACGTTAACTGGAGCGGGTGCAATATGGGCATTTAACATGATTTTCGTTTTGTCCATGTTCATCTTAAGACCCACTCTTTGAGAAGCATTACCGAAATCTTCGAGCATTATGTTCAGGTCTTCCAAGGTCTCAGCCATAAGAACTACATCATCGGCAAATCGCAGGTGTGTTAGGTACTCGCCATTGATGTTGATGCCGCGTCCTTTCCAGTCCAGAAGCTTGAAAATATCCTCCAACGCAGCCGTGAACAGTTTCGGAGAAATAACGTCTCCTTGTCTCACGCCTCGCTGTAGTTGGATCGGATTAGAGCTCTGGTTCTGTAATCGGACCGACATGGTGGCGTTCTGGTATAAGTACCTTAGCACCTCAATGTACCTGTAGTCTATTTGGCACCTTTGGAGAGACTGCAGTACTGCCCAGGTCTCAATCGAATCAAAGGCTTTCTCGTAGTCCACGAACGCTAAGCAAAGTGGCAAGTTATACTCTTCGGTCTTCTGTATAACTTGCCGCAGCGTATGAATGTGGTCTACGGTACTATAGCCTTTTCGGAACCCTGCTTGTTCGGGAGGTTAGAAGTCGTCGAACCTGCGAGCGAGACGATTCGTAATGACTCTCGAAAACAGCTTATAGATATGGCTCAGAAGCGAGATGGGTCTGTAGTTCTTCAAGAGAGTTTTGTCACCCTTCTTGAAGAACAGCATCACATCGCCTCTGCCCCATGCCTTTGGGGTTTTTCCCTCGAGGATGACAGAACTGAAGAGCGTCTGGAGGACCTTAAGTATCGGCTTACCGCCCGCTCTCAGGAGCTCGGTTGTGATTCCGTCATCACCCGCCGCCTTGTTGTTTTTAAGCTGCTTGAGAGCCATCCTAATCTCGTACAGGCTGACGTCCGGGATATCTTCGGTATAGTGTCGGGTAACTTTAAAACCCGCCGTCCCAAATCAAAGAAACTCTCCAGTCAGAATCTCCTACTCATGGATCAGAGAAACGAAATGAGGCTACAGAACTCAGCGGATGCCCATCGTTATCGGCAACTCAATAGACAGATATCTAAGTCTTTGGCGAGCGACCTTCGCCAATTTAATACCCAGCGTATTAAAGAGGCAATTGAGCGGAATAAAGGCTCCAAAGTGTTCGCCAGTGATCTGTCTATTGGGCAAAGCCAATTGACGAGGTTGAAAACTGAGGCAGGTAGCATCATTTCGTCAACACCTGAAATCCTGAGGGAGATTGAGAGTTTCTATGGACAGTTATATTCCACGCAAACACCTGTTGAAAGCAAGGCTAAAGATCCTAGAGCCAAGCTTATATAATCATACTGTCATATATTTATTAGAAATACATAATAATCATACTGTTGGTATTTCATGAGCCGATGCATCGAAAACAATTTTGTACGGCATTTAAATATTCTGTTGAATAATATTATTGCAATTAATAAAATGGATAACAATACGTATGGCACTCGTTCATTATGTATATTATGGTCAACAAAACATTCAAGCAAATGAAATTCGGGCAAATGAAATTCTGGCATTTGAATATTATGGCATATATTCTTCGGGATAACAATAGACAACCGTCGTGATGGTATGTATGTATGTATTTATTTTCTAAGAGCGCTAACCCTAATCGTAGGCGAAGTATGAGAGGTAGTAATACGTACAAACCTTGAGGTCTCGAGTTCTACTTTTAAAGCTTCGAGGCGGATTGGCCGGACTCAGTGAGCTCGGTAGGCTCGTAGGTCCGAGCCCAGCCGAACCGCGAGCTCCCAGACCCACGCCTCGAGGCTTCAAAAGAACTCGAGCCTTGAAAAGAGCTCGAACCTATCAAAAGAGCTCAGGCCTTCAAAAAAACTCTAACTTTAAAAGAGCTCGAGTCTTCTTAAACCTTTTCACTATAATATTTTTCAATGTCTTTTTCTGTTAATTAATCCTCTATTTTTCAAAATACCCTTCTGGTCACATATTACATCCCACAAACACATGTTTTATTACCTGCTTTCAAAAGGAAGACTCCAAACGGAGAACAAACTTGAGCGCGCCTCGCCACGTAAAAACGTCTCGAGCGCTAAAAAAGACTCGAGTCCTGAAAAAGCCTCGAGATCGATCGAGCCCTGAAAATGCCTCGAGATTGATCGAGCTTTCAAGAAGACTAGAGTTCTGGAAAAGACTTCCGAGTCACCGATCTTCAGACAAAAGGACTCGGAAGCCTCGAGCCTTGTACATCACTAATGGGAGGAGACTGTTGATGATACCCTTCCTAACATTGCCGTCACGATATTTCTGTTCAATTCAAAGACATCCTTATTTATACAACGCAACGGATAGCCCATCATACTACACTCGGCGTCAAAAAAATCGCACCTTTTAAAAATCTTCTTTAGAAATTATTGAACCTTATTCAGAGGATAGTGTTGGGTATCATCAGAAAGGTAACAAAAAGGAGTATCAAAAAAACAATTGAATTTAACTTTTGTATAATTGTTATTACAGAAAAAACATTAAATTTAAATAAATAACAAAAATCCTTAAGTAAGTTCTAATTAACAACAGATAATTTACAAAAAAAATGACACAAAAAGTGGCTTAAAATTAACTCAAAATCAAGTGTTACCCCCCCTTGGCCTGATGACGGCTTCCATACGCTCCCTCATGGACCGCACCAATTTCAGGAGCTCTTCTTGAGGGATAAGCTACCATTCTTCAATCACCGCGTCTTGGATCTCCTGAAGAGTCGAAGGAGCAGGATCCCGAGATCGG
This sequence comes from Udea olivalis, assembly GCA_947369235.1. Taxonomy (NCBI): domain Eukaryota; kingdom Metazoa; phylum Arthropoda; class Insecta; order Lepidoptera; family Crambidae; genus Udea; species Udea olivalis. The sequence continues at coordinate 12,309,480 of OX376359.1, forward strand.
ACCTTCCGTTTAAGATGGTCCCAGAGGTGCTCTATCGGATTCAGGTCCGGACTTCTCGCTGGCCACTGCATCACAGAGATTCGGGACCTCTGCAGAAAGTCGCCCACGATGGCTGCAGTGTGAGCGCGAGCGTTATCGTGCATTAATGTGAACCCCTCGCCAAAAGAATCGGCAAAAGGGATCACATGCACTTCCAGGATCTCTGTGACATAGCGGCGAGCAGTCAGCGACCCTTGTCCGCGAGCACCTCCAGTCCGGGAGACGCAGACAAGGTCGGTTTTGCCGGCAGCCGACATGCCGCCCCAGATCATGCAGGATCCGCCCCTATATTATCCGATCCGTCTCCTGGATGCAGGCTTGCGCGAAACGTTCACCCTGTCTTCGGTATACTCTTCTGCGTCGGTTGTTGTAAAAGAGACACACTCTTGTCTCGTCTGAAAAGAGAACTGCACTCACCTGCTCAAGGGTCCAATCGACGTGGTCACGAGCAAACTGTAAGCGGACTCGCCGATGCGCTGCAGTCAATTTAGGACCCGTAGCAGTTCTGTGGACCGCTATCTTCTTCTCCTTTAGTCTTCTTCTAACCGTAGATACGCTCACAGTGCGTCTGCACACTGCCTGGAGCTGCTGTTGCAATTCAACAGCATTGGAGAAACGATTTCTCAAAGAATTCGACACAATGAACCGGTCGTCTCTTTCCGAAGTGCAGCGACGTCTACCGGACCCATGTCTCCGGAGTATAGCCACCGGTCTCTATGTAGCGCTGGTATACTCTTCGAACCGAAAAACGGCTCAAGTTCATTTGCCGGGCGACATCACGCTGTCGCATCCTTGATAGCTAGTGCTACCACTTGGGCGGCTTCATCAGCTGTGGATCCATTTGCAAGGTGTTTTTTCTGCTGGTAAATCTGTGTAGGTTAGTGTTGCCCAAATGCAAGAACAAGACGGACTTAGCCAGTCTTGGTCTTGGTCTTGCGCCGATACATCTGGTCTTGGTCTTGGTCTTGGTATTGCGCTCCTAGTCTTGGTCTTGGTCTTGGTCTTGCAGCAAGAGTCTCGCTAGTCTCGCAATTACCTTTATGCCTATTGCTATCTATTAACCGTTCATTTATATCTTATAACAGCGTAACAGAGTAGGTACATTTGAGCTTGAATTAACATAACCATAGTAAGGACAAACCAAATTAATAAATGTCTAAACATTTAATGAGAAATTCGAAAAATTATCTGCCACCGGGTGGGGTTTGACCCACGACCTAAGCGATCCGTGCCGATGCTCTAACCAACTGAGCTATCTACCGTGACCTACGGGAGTCAGTCTGTTCCATAATAAACGTTTACATTTAATTAACTTACATGTGTGAAAAGATGGTTACAACAGATAATAAAACCAATGAATGACATAACTTGACTTTTAACTTAACTTCCACAATTTTACGAACATTATACAATAAACAGAAGCTAAAAAATATATTGAGGTGTATGTTTGTACCCCCTTGAATATCTAGAAAGAGATAGATATACAGCCAAGGCCTCACCTTATATGCAATGGAATAAAAGAGTTACACAATTTATACAATATACCATTTATTTCAATAAAAAATAAAATACTATACAAATTAAATTTCAGAACAGTATTTATCGAATTAAACATTAATTTAAATAAAAATACAACACAAATCAAATTACAGAACATTACCAATAGCTTTGACATTACTATTACTTTATATTAATTATTTTGACCACGAAATAATACAAATTAATAAAGGGTCTAGGTCGATCAATCGGGGGGCACGGCAGTGCCCCCGCTAAGTCGAGCGCGAAGCAAACACTGCCGTACCATCCTTTACTGGAACCATTTCGACGCATTTTCAGGCCCCTATTTGAGAACCTCTGGATAAGACCAGAACGCAGAAATTTTCGTCATCCAGTAAGCTATAATCACATTCTTAAAATCTAACATTTCATGTCTGTAGGTCATTTAGTTCCGAAGTTAAGCGAAAGCAAAGTTTCGCATTTATGACACTCACTCACTCATGATCATCAAAATAGAACTAGTACTTCCCATAAACTCAGGAGAGCTGAAATTTGGTACAGAGTTAGGGTTTAATGGCCACATAAAGGGAAAACTATAAAAACTAGGATAATCGAAGATCTGGAGTACCCGGTGACCCTGATTAGAAAACACAAACCAGCTACGCGTGCCCGGGTACGCACTATCCGTACGCAGCTTTATATAATAAATCAATATGCCCACGTTTCTACAAAAAGAAGTGAAATCCCACCAAAAAAATTCGGTAAAAAACTAGCCAAGTCTCGATGGAGCTGCTTGTTTATCTCTAAAAAGTAATGAAATCTAGACAAAGTCGTGCCAAGTCTACGGTTCCTTACTGCGATTTCTTTAATATTATAGTTAATGTTGTATGACTTGGCCGTTGAAGGGTACATCATCATCATCATCATCCGTGCGGTCTATCCCGGTTGTAAACCCATACTTTTGTGTGAGGTCCCAGGGTCCGCCTTTCTTATTTTCTTGGCCCAGGTCTTGTGCATCCTCAGTGGTTTTCTTATTTTCTTGGCCCACTACGCACGGTCTTGTGCATCCTCAGTGGTGAGTCTGTTGGCACGCATGTCACCCTTGACGACGTCGAGCCACCGCTTCTTTGGTCGACCTCTTCTACCGGTACCTGGCGGGGGCGGCATGGCCATTGGCCTTGGCATTACCAATACCAGTAGATATGGACTATTATCTCACTTAACGAACATAGGTAGTTACAACAGATATAACATTACGTGTAAACGCAGCTTTATCAAGCCTACAATTGACTGGTTATTCATTCAACGTTTTCCATCTCAATGGGTAGCGGTTCTTGCGACAGATTGGTGCAATGGTGTCATGGAGCACCTGGTTTTGTACCATTGTGTACCCTTCAACGGCCAAGTCACACAACATTAACTATAATAATAAAGACATCGCAGTAAGGTACCTTAGACTTGGCACGACTTTGTCTAGATTTCATTACTTTTTAGAGATAAACAAGTAGCTCCATCGAGACTTGGCTAGTTTTTTACAGAATGTTTTTGGTGGGATTTAGTTTACCTAAACACAAATTGTGTCACATAATGTAGTTGACTTGACTATACAGTAGTGTTATCTACTTGGTAAATAGGAGCCTATTACTGACCTCCCGAGTTACCTAAGTATCATAATGGCTATAGGTAATGAGAACATTTGTTTAAATCAGTGCCGACTGTTAAGCACTATGTGATAATAATGCGTAACTGGGGGCCTACTTCCATTTGTCCGAACAAGGAAAATGACAGGGTATACTTAGGCGATGTAGATACTCTTCAAACAGAGATAAAATAACAAGTTTTTAAATACTGAGCATTCCAGGAAAATTATAATTTTATATCACCCGGTATAAGTAGCGTACCTAACTGAATAAGTGTTCAAAAAAATACCAATTTGGATTTGTAATTGATAGGTATAAATTTATTGTTTAACATCCCAAACAGCATCTTTCAGAGTACAAAAATTACCCAGAATACGTAGCTTTCTAAAGTTTTCCAGAATTGGTTAGTTTTGTACAGTCAACAGCAGAAGTAAGTCATACTTTAACATGCCAAAATATTTTTTTTTACAAAAACTAATAAGCTTAGATATTAAACTACCTACTGAATATCTATAGTTAAATGAGATTTTTCATTGACGATAATGGATATATTTTGCTGCATGTAAGTAGGTAATCATTTTTTACGTAGTTTTCTTTACTTATATAATAAAGAGTAAAGGTTTGTATGTAACTATGTATGTTTGTTACTCTTTCACGTAGAAACTATCGAATGGATTTGGATAAAACCTTTTACTGTAATACAGCTTATACATCAGAATAAAACGTGCTACAATTAAAGATATCATGTAATTTGGCCATAACATATAAGTAAATAACAATAACGCGGGCGAAAAGCTAGTCATTCATTAAAACAAATTGGAAGTTTGATCTATCATCACCTACCTACCCTTTTTTGATCTATTTATATGACCTGCCTTATTTTGTCAAAGACCTATGTGGGATTGTATTATTTGCTGATGAAACTTATCTGATTTTTAACGTAGGTAGAAGTTACAAAGCACTTGACGACGTAAATAATACTCTCTCTAGATACTGCATTGGTTCACGAGTAACAATTTACTGCTTAATGCTAAGAAGACTAAATGTAGATACTTATCAAATTTTATATGCCCAATGTAAGACAGGTCGATACCATTATAAACATGAATAACGAGCCATTAGAGATTGCGAATTCCACTGTATTTCTAGGAATTACCTACTCTCGATTCGAAGTTGCAGTGGGGTCCGCATATTTCTGCTGTGGCAGGAAGACTTAGTTCGGCAGCTTATGCTGTTAGAAAAATAAGGCTGCTGACTGATATCGCAACAGCAAGATTAGTTGTACCTACTTCAGTTATTTTCACAGTGTTATGTCGTATGGTCTACAGTTGTGGGGCTCGGCAGCGGATCTCAACACCATATTTGTTCTTCAAAAAAGAGCCATCCGCTCCATTTACAACCTTAGACCACGCGACTCGCTTCGTGAAGTATTCAAAGAGATAGATATTTAACTGTGTACTCTCAATTTATTTATGATAATGTAGTAAAAACTTGCATCTCTTCAAGAAAAACAGTGATGTTCACAAACTCAATACCAGAATAGTAGATTATACACCAAGGGGATAAAAACTGTTTTATGTCACGGGCGCTACATTGAATCCTGAACGTAACGAAGGACTCCAAAAACTCCCGAGCGCAGCGAGGGTGTTATAAGTTAATTCCCGAGCAAAGCGAGGGAATTATGATTGAGTCCTGAGTGCAGTGAGGGATTCAAGCGCCCAAGAAAAAAACAGTTTTATCCCGGTGGTGTATACTCTACTTTTCTTACTTTAAACGAGACAATAAAAAACCAGGCTTAGTAGATAGTGTTTATTACAGCATTAAAATTGCAAATTGATATTGGAGACATTAGTCCAATTATGGAAAGATAACGTTATATTTTTATTTGGTACGTTTATCGAGGTTGAGCTAGAGTTTATTTGAGTTGTGTTCAAAATATTTATAGAATCTTCTAAAGCTAGTAGTACTACTAGCTACGGCTATAGCAACTTCTTTCAGCTGGCGTGACCTACTCGATTTGACAAACAAATGAAGTTCGTCTCAGTGCGAATCTAGTGGGCCACGGCCTCGGTCTTCGAAAATCGAGTTGGCCGCGCCCGCTGAGGACACATTCTGTTTAGTGAAATTAGACTTTATGGACATAGCAATAAGAATTATGAAAGTGAAAATCACATTATTGACCAGCGGGTTTTAATAGAACATTATAACGCGGCTAAAGCCAAGAGATATAATGTCTTGCTTTCGGTAAGGTTTACATGACATATAATTCGGCATTGTCGAGCATGTGGTGTGAAAATAATAATAAGCTCGTGACTCCCAGTCTAAGACTGCATAAGGTCGGGAAATCATTTGTTGGTCAATGTGTAAAATATTTTAATAAGATTCCGCAAACTCTTGTTGAACTGCCTCTTCACAAGTTTAAGTCACAAATTAAAGCTAAGTTAATGAAGCGAGGTTATTGTAGTGTTGAGGATTTCTTAAATGATAAAAATTTGTGGTCACTTTTTTGTTATGACTTTACTCTTGTCAATTCAATTTTTGTGTAAAACAAGATTGAAAAGAGTAGATATCCATCGAGTTTCTTGCCGGAGTCTTCTCGATCGGAAACAACCTCCGAACCGGTGGTAGAGTCACATTATATTTAATTATGATATAGAGAATAACTATCATAGTATTATTTTATGTAAGTTTATTTTTATTCAGTATATTTTTGCTACAATTTTTTTTTGTATATGACTTGTCTTATGTACTTTTTATAAGTCTATATGAATAAAGATATTTTTTACTTTACATTACTATATACTTTTGCTGTTGACTGTACTACTAGTAGGTAATAGGTAGGCCCTTGTTCTATATCATTGTTAACGAAATAGGCTTTTTTATTTCGTTGGGCAGTATCGGACCTTCCTAAATTAGGCATGTTCAAAGAAATCCAGACCCGGTAAGAATTTATACCTGTCGTTTTGCGCACTAAGCCAATTACCATTACTTTTGCTTAAGATAAATTGCGTCTTATATTGTTAGCGTAAAAAAACTGCGAGTTCATTGGTTTTTAAGATTTTAGGCCTAAGGGATTGAGTTTTATTCCTGCCATTTTATCATTAGGTACTTAGGCTGCTTTTCCAGCAGAGATGTGCGAGGATGCGTTGCGGGCGAGGTATGTGTGTGATAAGAACCAATAGAATCGTTTCATTCACCTAGCTTCGCGATTCTATTGGTTCTTAACAAACACATTCCTCGCACATCTCTGGTGGAAACGCACCATCAGGCTGCTTTTCCACCAGAGAAGTTTTTTTTTAATTTATTTAAAATGGGTTCGCGTTTGGCCTCAAGTCTCGCCTGGGGGTAAGCGATGACGAGGCCGATGGTGGTACACGCTTACCCAGAAAACGCCTATTCACTAACACATACTAAGGTTGTAAGTATTCGGAAACACAGACGAAGGGAGAGCGTTCCACTCCCTAGCGGTGCGTACCAGAAAAGACCCAGCAAACCATTGGGTACGGATTGTTTGAAAGTCAACCACATGGGGGTGGAAGCCCTCCCGGCGTCTAGTAGTCCGGTGGTAGAAATTAGAGGGTGGTATCAGGTTGTGTAGTTCCTGCGCACACTCTCCAAAAAACACCTTATAATGTACCTTATATGTGCAATGTGGATGCGTTTTATATCTCCACCAATCATAATTCATGCCACAAAAGGACGAAGTTAAGGTAGAGGTTACAGAAGGACCGCTCGGGCTTTTTCCTAAACTTGCGAGACCGCCCAGGGTTACTACTATATTCGATCGTGCACGCTCCCGAAAGACATGCGGCGTGGTCGCGGCATGGCAGGTATAACGAAATCTTCTGAACAGTCCTAACACTGCACGACACGGAGTTCTAGAACGACGACACACTTTTTAGTCAGTAAAAACGAGTTTTTACACTGTTTTGTCGCGACGAAAACCGGTTGAGACCTGTTTAACCGCGTTGGGCAGCCAGTTTAGCACGTCGAGCGCTATTATGCGGGTTCTTGTAACAGGCCGAACCACAGTTACTGTAAAATCGTTTATTTAGAAGTCCGTGTAGGTTTCACAGTTATATTAGCTTATACTATCAATGGCGCGAGAACGGAGATCCGCACCCGGTCTCTCTCGCGGCAGCCATTGCTCAAGTGGCGCGCTCTTGCGCTCGCGGCAAAAGATGGAACTATTACGTTCCATTACATAAAAAGGCCGAATAACGCTACGGCTATGTTTGATACGGTAGGCGACACGCTTTAATCTGAATTTTTAAAATGAAGTAGGTTGGTTATAGTTACTTGACAGAACCAGTCAAAAAAAATTATACATGTGAAAAATGCGTATTTCGTAATTTGTGGCTGTGCTATGTGAACCAATAAATATGATTGGTGGATATCAAACGCATTCATAGCAACGTTGCTTAAGCTTAGCAAATCTCTGGTAAAATAGCAGCCAGCAGTAGAAGCAGCACATAGGTACTTAATCGGAATGGTTTTAGAAGTCGATCAAAACACGTTCTGGCAAGAAAACTAAATATGATTTTTTTTATTGAAAGAAGGGCGCTTTATGTACTTTTTTATTTTATAAACAGTATGTAGACAACCATATAATTGCACAACAAAATTTACACATATATCCTGTCACGTGTTCATTGGTTTTCAAGCGCGATCACACATACATCAAACATATCCATTTACAAACAGAAATACTAATCTAGGTACATGACTTTATTTATTTCCTAATTTACGAGCTTCATTCATTTTCCAATTTTCAAGGCAACTTAGCTCAGCCACAGAAAAATTACTGAGAAGATAACATCCATCGAAACGTTGATAACTACAATGGATGTGAAGAAAATAGTTTAAAATGTATTATTCCTATCACACACACTATCATCAGGGGCTTTTTAATCGTATATCGATTAATTGTAATCCTGCTAAGATTAAAAAGCCCGCTGCCGATTAAATTTTGATTGCGTGTCAGTTGAGTCCCAATAAAAACAGTTTTTAACGGTCTGTACTTACACATTTTATAATAAATATAAATATGCGCCAGACGACACACCTCTTGTAATGGTCTCAAAGTAGGGATATATCCCTGTGCCACGAGTTACCACAGAAGGAAATAAGCCAGGGGCATCTCCCAGCACACCAAGACCTGAGTCAATTCAGAAAAGATCGTTCCCTGAGTTGACCCGACCGGGGATCGAACCCGGGACACTACGGAATTCAAGGCGAGAAAGCGCACTACGCCAACCGTGTCGTCAACCATTGACCCCCGACATTCAGTAAAAGTGTCGTGACACTTTCGGTTTATGCTATGTTTTTATTTTACTCACATATACTATCTACTTGTAGGCACCTTTAAATGCAATATGTTACGCTTATGATGGGGCGGTACATTCATTTATTTATGTCAAATAATTAAAAGTTAAAGCTTGAGGTAGTAGAGTTGCTGAAAATGAATGGAGCTACAATTTGTTACTTCTTGCTAGAACTTTCTCTGACGATGATAATACGGGAACCGCTGCTGGGACGGCATGCCGCGGGGCGCTTCCTTCTTGCGGGCAGACATCACGATCTCCGCGTTTAGCAAACAGTCCAACGACTAGAACAATGAAATGAAGTGAAGTTTACGGTATCTTTAGATCGTACATTCGCCACCTGAGTTTCTGGTAAAGACATTCTCAAACACCCGATTCAACGAAGACATTTTATTTCGTAGGTGTTTTTTGATCTTACTAATATAATTATATTATTATAAATGCGAAAGTTTGTAAGGATGTATGTTAGTACTCTTTCACGCAAAAACTACTGAACGGAATTAGATGAAACTTGAATTACAGCTTACACATCAGAATAACATATAGGCTACAATTTATGAAGATTTTATGTAATTTGGCCATGATATAACGATAAGCTAGTTTACTCATAATTTATACTTATACCAATTGATCTGAGGTTCTGGTAGTTTATAGGTAAGATCTTTCTGGATAGTTAAAAAAGAGTGAGGAAAAGAAGATTTGGGCATAAATCCTAGTTGCGGCTGAGACCTTTATGATATCATATTTTAACGGCATACTACCTGTGTGCTGTCTATTAACCGGCGATCTCTTAGCGCCTTTTCAATATTCTCAAACTCTTTTTGAACATCTTTATCTTGCGATTTTTCTACTGCTTGCCGCACTCTTGAAATCTAAAAAAAGGTATGACAAACAAATATTCATTATTTATTATTTGACTGGCCTGTTGGCGCAATGGCAGCGATCCTGCCTTTAGCGCCGGAGGTCGTGGGTTTGATCCCCACCCATGACAAATAATTGTGTGACGAACATTTGTATTTGTTGTTTGTCTGGGTGTTATTATCTATTTAAGTATGTATTTAGAAATATTTAAGTATGTTTATCAGTCTCTGCCGCCCATATTACAAGCTCTGCTTAGTTTGGGGTCAGATGATCTTGGTGTGCATTGTCCCAGGTATTTATTATTATTATTATTATTTCAATGGAAAATGTTTGGTATTTTAACCACCCACTCTTTAAACATCATCCAACGCACCGTTTCCTCGAAGAATGTGTGTTTGTCTTTCTCCTCTGGCATGTCAATTTCTAAAACACCCTTTAGTACTGGCAGGGCGTCCTCAGCCCTTCCCGCGTCTGCTAACGCCATAGCCTAAAAAAAAAAATTACATTGAAAATTAATCATGCTCTACCATACAACAAGCTCTTGATAACCAGTCATTAGGGTTGAGTTACATTTGACCACACCGCATCGCAATTTTCTATGCTTCTATCCTTTTCTATCACTCGGAACTGTCATTTACTAGAGCGGGAAAGAGAACAGAACACAATGCGACAACACGCGGCGGAACCGACGAGGCGATCGGCGCTTGTTTTCTTCTCTCTAGAAAAGGATAGAAGCATAGGAAAGTGCGATGCGGTGCGGCCAAATGTAGCTCAACCCTTACTCACCCTTATGTTTCTCACTGTGACATAGCTTGGCTTTTTTGTTGAGATCGATTCCAGGGCTATATGTGGAGCACCTTGCTTTAGTGCCAATGCTAAAATTAAAATAAAAACATTTACACAGTATGTACATATTTTAATTTAATTTATTTATTTTATTTTAATTTGGCGCAGTGCGCTGTAGCACGGTTTCTCGCCCCGATTTCCGTAGTGTCCCGGGTTCAATTCCCGGTCGGGTCAATTCAGGAAACAATCTTTTCTGAATTGACTCGGGTCTGGGTGTCCTGGGAGATGCCCCTGGCTTATGTCCTTGTGTGGTACCTCGTAACACAGGAATATTAATCCCTACTTCGAGACCATTACAAGAGGTGTGTTGTCTGGCGCATATTTATTTATTTATTTATTTTATTTTAATTTAATATCCTAATAAATATATTTTTCCACTTCTGAAATGTGAACCTTTTTGAGAAATTTGTCATCACTTTAATTTTCAGCAACTGAGGTCGAGCGTCGCTAATCGCTATTGACAATACTTCCTATGTCTAATGTCTGAAATGCCATGAATAGTTCCTTACCTGCAAAGAGAGTGCTGGCTCTCCGCAGAGGCACCGTCCCTTTAGCGGTCATCTCCTGCCATAATTTCGAGGCATATTCCATGCTCTTTGGTGTGTTCTGAAAAAATATCCTTAGTTAAATAACTAAATTGTGTTTTGATGTTGTTTTAATGAAACAGTAATTGGCTGAAGCTTCTTTCGTTTTTTGATAATTCAACCCGTTGATCTGGTATTTTGGCAAAGTTGTATGCCTGTTCAAAAGTTGTTTGTTTAAATACCTGTTTATAACATGCCGCCAGGATTAAAACCACAGGATATTTAGGGAACTTTGTCATGTTTATTTGACGCTCCTGCACTCTATCAAACACCCTGTACATTTCATCGTACATCTCATGGCAATAGAGGAGATCCAGCAGAATCTGGTATGAAACTAACTGATCAAAAAAGCCATCATTCTGAGGGTCTTCAAAGCACTGCAAAAAAACGACTGTTTAAGGTGTGGAAGTAAAAAAAGCAACTATAGTTAAAGCATGCTTAAATACAACAAACTCTTCATGGAATAAACAAATTCTCAACTAATTGCTTAATCAATACATATTTTAAAAATAATTTGACTTAATATATATATCATGATATATATTTGACATATTATAAAAATAATTTGTCTAGAAATTATTTCTACAAGCCGAAATTCGAATTTTTTTAGTTTTCTATTTTTCGATATGAGAACAAACATTGTAAAATGCTAAAATAAAAAAAAGTTATAAAAGAAGTTATAATATAAATTATTTGTTATATGCTAGACTGCATGTATTAATAATGTGACATGAATTTTATTAGCAGTAGTGAAAACATTTTAAGAAGTTATCTAAATTCATTGTATTCAATATATATATAGTTACTTCAACAACATTGGGTTTTTTCACTTCCCATCACCATAACCATCACTACACATTGATCAACCCTAGCTGCCATGTCACAGTACTAAAATATTTATTTTAAAAAATGTATGCAAAATGCAGAATCGCAGAAGTTTTCAGTGATGTTTGTTTTAGTTAGTTTTACCTTGAGGGCCTCATTTGGTGCGTCCAAAAAATGGTACATCCTCATCACAACAGGACCAAATATAAATGAACCAAATCTGTGCTCAACGTTGTGGGAATTGAACCTGAAACAAAAAACTCATTTTTAAATGATTCAAATAGATATGTCAGTCAGTGTGTATGCATTCTGATGCAAACACATACATAGCCATTGCAAGGTTTTAAAAATGCATTCCTATGAATTGTGTGCTGGGTGTTTTAGTCCCAGTCAAACATATGTCAAGACTCCATAGTCCATGTATAAGCTCCATAGCTTATACATGCTCAGTAGCAGTTCCAGGATTTTAGTTTGAAAGGGGTTTCAACCTTTGTGGCATAGGCCACAAGCAGCCATTTTGTTTTTTTCTCGATGTTCAATGAAAGTGTTATAATATTCTTACCATATATTCCATATATTATATGGAAAGAAAACACATAAACAAACAAAAAATGTCTAATTATATGGTGCGCGAAAGTGTCATGTTTCCGAGTTATTTGCAGGTAACGATCAATATGGAAAAGATGATATTCATTAAAAATCGACTTATTACTACGCTGTTTGCATTATTTTGTTACCAAATAACAGATTTTAGGACTTCTGAACAGACTGTTATCTTCCCAAAGTCGTCCAGAAGCAATCGCTCAAAGCGATAAGGTCACAATTTGCCTATCCTATGCTGTCACAAATGAAATTGTATTTGTTTCCTATGCAATAAAGTATGTGATTTTAATTTTAATATTTTTTTTAGCTTTTTTACCAACAAACAGGTAAAATGCACATTAACTTCAACATTTTGAGCACTTTCAAATGTATGATACGATTATACACTTAACAGACAGTTTGAATGTCCTGAAATCTGTTATTTGCTGTCAAAATAACACATAAAGCCACATGATTAATAGATTTTTAAAAAAAATGGCGGCTTCCACACAAAAATGTTCAAACTTCTTTGAAGATGGATTTAAAATGGATTAAGTTACAAATAAAAGGAAGAGGATGTTGTACTGTTGGAAAAGTATCACTTACCAAGAAAGTGGGACAATATGAAGTTTAGTGTAAAAAGACCATGGGCACTTTAGTATGAAGCTTGGGCTAACTTTCCAACAGACATGACCCACCCTTTGTCAGGTGAAGGGATTCCGCTTGTACTTGATTTATATTATGGGGGCAATTTAGATGCATTTTATTAGATCCATCATACAATATTTGTATACACAGTGATTTTATATTATGAGTAGGTATAATAATCCCCGTGTATATTATAAAATATGGTATGAATATGTGTTTCCACTATATCTATCTCCTTAAAAATAAAAATATATATTCAATGTGATAGGTATGAAGCTAGAGGCGGTAAGTAAAAAAACAAGATGATTATTAACAAATTTGTAGAGTAAACAATGTGCGAGTAAGAACTACCTGCCATGCCTAAAACTTTAGCCCGCCCATACCCCAATCATGGGTTGTTTAGGGGGTAGGGTCATTCTCTTTACTTGAGATATAAATAAAGTTCTAAAAAAACCTTACTTTTTAATCATATTATTGATGAGTTCTAGATCACTGGGTTCTGCTATGTGAACCATATTTTTAAGATCTTCTGTAAAGATCATAGTTTTTGGATCTTCAGCGAACTCAGTCATCTTTGTCCGGAACTTATCAGAAAAATTTGCAAATTGTTCCTTGGCCCTCTTTCTAGTTTGCAAGTAGCCATCGATTCCAAGAGAACTTTGAGAATACAGATGTTGGACTAGAACAAAAGAAACATACAATAATATATCTAAACATGATATTTAATGTTCTATTATTATTATATATAATACTAGTTTACTTTGTTTTACAGAGAATTAAATAAATGTGTTTAAATAGTTTCAGAGAACCATCTCAAACAACTAAAACTAATTAGAGCTATTACTCTTGTTGTTCTGCACTACTAGAAATACTTATAGAATTTTATATGAATACTTCATTAAATAAGACTTCTTGAAAGTGAACAAAAACAAATTGTTACAATTTAACCAAATCTAAAAAATAAGAATAAAAGCTCTGAAATGCTTTCATCGTCTAACACAAAGATGTGAATAAACTTGACATAATTGTTTTTAGACTACAAAACCATGAATATAATGTTAATTTACGGAAATCATTGTTAATTCTATTACACAAGGAGTTAGGTTATAATACCTTGAGTTACAGCTATACTCCGAAATGGTACTAAATATTGAAAGTTATAGGTAAGTGAATTTTTCAATAATGCATTTACTAAAAAAGACATTTTTTTTAAATTCGCCTTTATTATATTCAATTTTCAATTCAAAGCACTTTGACAATTTTGTCTATTTTGTTTGAGGTTAAGTTACTTCTCAAATTTGACAGTTGTTTTTTTTCAAGGCAGTGCCAAATTGAGTTTGATTGAACAAAAAATAAGTAAGTACTGTTACTCAAGTTGAGTAGTGTTAGGTAGGTATAGGTTTTAAACGTGTTTATACCAAAATGTTTTAGAACGTGATAGAAAGAGGTTTTTTTTTCTGAGTCTAAAACAATGATTTGATTTGAACACTTGTTTTATAAAATAAAAAAAACTTTCATTTTCAGACAGTTGTTCATAAATGTTAGTAACAATACTAACAATGAATAGAAATCCTTGATAAACTAGGATATCTTAAGACTAAAGTGTTGTAGCAGGATGGAAAATAAAGCAAAAATATACTTAGTAGGCTCATCGGGTCTTTATTACATGCAGCTCTCACCGAGTTGCATGTAAAAGGACTCTATGAGCCTGCTAGCAAGCAAACTCCATCCTGTCACCCACCATCCTCAATACCCTGTTGGAGCTCCCTCGCACCCATGTCATTAGCGACCCAATTTTTTTGCGCATCGTTGCGTAAAAATCGTCCACCCTAGCATCAGCAAACATGCCGGAGGCACTGCAGTAGCGTGGGAGCCTGAACAGCGCTCTGAAATTATTATTATAAAGAATGCGCAAAGCATTGTAGGATTTTTGTGTAAAATTTACCCATAGGCTGTTGGAATAAAAGGTTTGGCAGAACGCTTTAAATAGCGTGATTTTGACCTCTGCTGAACACCGAGCAAACCTATACGCCAAATAGTGCAGTCATTGAAGCAATAATGCTCCGATTTTTTTTGCTGTGAACCGAATTGCATACAATTTTGGAATTAGGTTCATCTTACCCTTAACTTCAAAAGTGAAAATGATTTGAACTCCGCAACCACCCTGGGGGTGGTTGCCACCCCTTCTCGGGGGTGAATTGTTTTTTTGCAAAATAACCTCGGATATCGATAGAAGGCCTAATTTTAAGCAAAAAAATCATCTCTAAAGTTTTTCAAAAAATCCAATACTTTTCAAGTTATTGGCAATTGAAAATTCGCAATTTTTTCACGTTTTTCATCGGTTTTTTGCAAATATCTCCAAAAATATACGTTTTATCGAAAATTTTACGAAAAACAAAATTGTAGCAGGTAAAACAATGAACAATTTCGTTTTTTATAAAGTATTCTAAGTGCAATATTAACCTAGATATTAAAGATCAAAGCCGTTTTTTATTTTGTCAGAAATTTAATCGATGTGGTCAATGCCATCTAGCGGCGAGCAGATGCATTTTATGCATTCTAATACAAAAGGGTTTTGTAGTGCTTGAAATAAGCTTTAAAATGAGCACTATTAAAAGTCTTTTGCACGTAAAATAAGTGAGCTGTATTGCAAATAAGGGGAGCATCTAATGTTTTTTCTTTTAAATCAATGGGTTTCATAAGTGCCATTTCCACCAAAATTAAAATTAATCGTATTTCGCCTAGAATTAACTTTATTATGAAGAGTTTGATAGATAGTATCAGTTTGGCTGCTTCAGGACACATATTTTTCAAAAAAGTCACGATAAAAAAAAAAATTCAAATTTTTAAAAACCCACTTTTTTTCATAATATCTCAAAAATGACGACAAATACGTATAAAAGTGTACGGATTAAAAATTTAGGTATTTTTCTGACAAACAATTTGGTTTTTTTGTTTTTTCTGTCAAACAAAAATTGACGGAGATATGATTGTTTAAAGAACGCGTGGCAGCGCAATCACAGCCTCTCTTAAGCCCTTTAACTCTTCACCGTTTTAGAAAAAGGTTTTTTACTATATATTGCAATAAAGGATGTTGTAGCTCTCTTAATTACCTTTACAATGGTTTTTTATAAATTGTGATAGCATGAAAATTGAAGGAGTTATGGTCCAAAAACTTATCATATTTTTTTCTACTTAGTAACTGAAATTTTTTTTTTTTTCAAGGGGTTGAAAATGATTTTAATATGAGGTAATTATGTTAGAAAATACTTTACAATTTCACCACTTACTATTAGACATGTTTTCTAGCGATAAAATGGCTCAATTTTTCCATTAAGGGGTTGTTTACACCCCTTAAAAATAATAGGAGTTCAGATCATTTTCACTTTTGAAGTTAAGGGTAAGATGAGCCTAATTCCAAAATTTCATGCAAATCGGTTCACAGTTAAAAAATTCGGAGGTAAGACCGTATTTTTCGCTTCAATGACTGCACTAAAAATATTGCCACGAACCGACAACGCCCTGCGTTCCTTTTCTACATCTAAATTATCACACAAATTCTCAACACCTAACAATATGGCCAAGATATTTAGACTGCCTAACACATTTATGCATTTGTTAAAACATTGTTGCCAGCTCTGGTACCTATACCTACCTAATGTTTGCATTTTCTTTGTGGCTAAAATGTCTGAACTTTTTTCACCTGTCAGGTTTTTAGTCAGGACTTTTCAAATTTCTAAATTATATAATTTGAAATGTCCTGACTAAAAAAAAGTCTGGACATTTTAGCCAAAAAGAAAATGCAAACAGGCATACATACAAATGCAAATAGGTATGTTTTAACAAATACATAAAAAAAGTGTTCAAATCATTATATAAAATCTGAAAAAAACCTCTTTAGCCACTCACGTACCTACTTGGCGTGGCGATCCCCGTTTTGCGCTTGCGCCGCGCATGAAATTTGACACCACTCCGGACTACTCGCCGCTTGAGATGTAAACGCGATTTATGGGTCACACGTGTGGCTTTAAGCTAAACAAACGACTGTTTCTAACTAAGGAATAGATGCTCTATTTGATTTTAAATACAATATGCTTAGCACATTTAGTAATAGTTTACAAAAAATATCAATCTTCATCAGTGCGAAAAATTTTCGAATTAATGAACGAAAACGTTTTTACTGTAGAATACAGCACGATGACATACGTTTTTTTTATATTTTAATCCATCATAATATTAGTTTTCCTTTTTATTAAGATAATTTTAAACATATGTTTGACTTGAAAAAAAAAACATTAAAAAAATTTCAAAGTTTGCAAATAAATATCGCGATGTCAGCGGAAATAAATGAATAAATTAAATAAATATCTAAAAATCATTTCGAAAATATAACAAAAATATGTTCAGCTATAGAAAGATACGTTTCCTATCTTTAATATTTGGTAAGAAACATGGTATTAATTATCAGGAATAACCAAGTAAATAAATAGAATAATAAAAGTCACATTATCAGCAATATAAATACTTGGTGATCATATGAAAATCTACTTCGAAATACCCATATTTCGAAACAGAGCCAACTGAAGATTATTTTGATATACAACACCTTTACTAATACATAATTCTAGCATTTTTAAGGAATTTACGAACAAAAATTACATTATCATCCACAATAGGCGGCAGCCAATTTTCACCAAGCATATTCTGTCACTGTCATTTAAAAATTCTTTGATAGAATCTAACAAACTCATTACTTTGAGTGATGCATTTGTCCTTATTCTATGTATTTTTTTTTATATGGAAAGAAACGGCCCAGTGATTCAGTTATTTGAGCCTGTTGAGTATACGAAGCGCAATTGCACGGCGGCACTTTGGACGTCTGTTTTCATTTGGGCACTTTAGTGGTTAAAACATGTTCTAAAACATTTTGTTTTAAAACATATTATAAAAAACCTATACCTACTTACACTTATTCATTTATTTCATACAGGTTTTTTGTTAATTTAGCAATAAATTTTAAGGTTGTGCCGCCTCTGTGGGCTGGCAACACTCACTCAACATCGATTTCGGTTTTTACGGGGATTTAGGGGGACCCTTCGATTTTTAAGGTAGTAAGAAAAATAGTACCTACTGTTGCGTCATTTAGTTCAGTTACAAGTTAGTGACAGCACGTATTGCTGCATAAATCCTCTAGTCGATGTAACTGTGAGCTTATCTAGAAAAACGTCAGGGGTCGTCAAGATCCCTTTCATTGTTTTCTTTTGTAAGTAGGTGTGTACTTAATAATAATTTTTAAAACAAGAAGTGTTTTAAAAACATGATTAAAACATGCGAATTAAAACATAATCAGAAAAAATATTAAAACATATTTATTTTATCGTAGTAAAAAAATACGGTGTTTTGTTATTTTTAAAAAAACGCGTTTTTTTCAACTCTGGTAGGTACTACCTACCACTAATAAAGTAGCATATACTCGCTTGAGGAGTTGGGTTGTGGGGTGCGTCGTGGATCACGCGCCTCAGAATCTCGCAGCTGACTGATTTGATATTACTTATTCATTTAAGTTTTATTACTAAGATCCCATCGAAACTACAAAAATCGGACAATTTACAAAGCCGGACAAAATTCTAAGTCCGGTCATGTCCGGACTAATTCGGACGTGTAGTAACCCTACTCATGTGTTAATCAATCTCCTTTGGTCGATTTGTCTGCTCCTTCACTCAGACTTAACTGGACTTAACCTACATACGAAAAAAAGGGCGGGAAACGTTCGACTTGGCGGGCGCGTCTTTTTTGTAAAATTTTGATTATTTTGTTTATTTAGCTTTAAAGTGATCAGAAGAGTATAATATTTTTATTTATTCATAGTTTAGTGTATATTTTATTTAGTTTGTATATTCTTCTAGTTCTAGGTAAGTTTTTTGTAAATTTTATTTTTGATCGTCTATGAACGATCCTCCTGATCCTGATCCGGGGGGATTTGTCCCCCCGGCAGAAAATTTTGTAACTATAGAGGCCGAGGCTGAGATAGTTGTAGATAATAATGAGCAGGCAATGGAGACTGACGCGTCATCGGCTTCCAAGTCATCGTCTTGGCAAGTCTCTAAGAAACGGCGTAAAAGAATTTGTAAAAAATGTAATAAAAAACGACGAAGGAATGGTAGCGGTACCCTTACTCCTGATGATTGTAGCTGTAATGAAACGCATATTGAAAGTGACTCTCAATCGTCTCGCCCCCAACCGCCTTCACAGGATCCAGCTCCAGCAGTGAATCAAACTCAGTCAGCTAAGACAGCGCCTAAATTCTCTCCCATTGGTCGTATCAATTATAATGAATCGGATACTGCTCCATTCGTGGTGCATGTTCAAAAAGTCGAACTTTCACCGAATTCTGGCACCACATTGCACCCCATCGAGTTTGGCAATATTATGAAGAAGACTAAAATTCGCAACATTGTGAACGGGAGTATAAAGCGTATACAGCGTAATAAAATAGCACTATCTTTTTCGAACTTCGAAGATGCTAATTCATTTCTCCAGCATAAAAGTTTAGAAGCGAATAAATTAAAAGCGTTTATACCTACATTTACAGTAACAAGACAGGGTACTGTTCGAGGCGTTCCTGCAGATTGGTCTCCTGAGCAGATCATTGAAAATATTTCAGTTCCACCTGGATGCGGCAAAATAATAAAAGTCAGACGGTTTAATTATAAAACATTTATTGATGGCTCACCTGTCTGGAAGCCATCTCAGACAGTCGTTATTACGTTTGATGGTCAAGTATTACCTCCACGCATATTTATGTGCTACAATTCACTGCCAGTAGAGCTATACATATTCCCAACCATACAATGCTACAACTGTTGTAGATTTGGTCATACCAAAACATTGTGCAGATCCAAACCCCGTTGTTTTAAATGTGGTCAGGATCACTCTGGTGACTCTTGCCAATTAAATCAGGAACAAGCCACATGTTGTCTGTGTACTGGGTATCATTATGCAACAAATAAGTCTTGCCCAGAATTTTTAAGGCAAAAAAATATTAAAACTTCGATGGCTAAAAATTGCTTATCCTATGCAGAAGCCTCTAAACTATATCCAGTTGTTTCGAAATCTTATGCTGATACTACTGCTTCCAGTCCTAAAATTCAAAAAAATTATCCTCAACAAGATCAAAACATTGTAAATTCAAATACATCCTATAAGCACACTAAATTTTTAAAACCACGTTACCCTCCTAGTCTAGTAAAAGGCTACGATCAAAGGGCTCACCAAGCTCTTATTCATGAATATGCTATACCCGCTCCATCTGATGGGTGTGCATTAAACAATATGAACCAGTCTGTTGCCCAAGTATCAATTACAAATTTAATTGTTTCCCTTCTTAACCTTGTAGCGAAATCTAACTCAAATTCACCGTCCTACGCTGCCCACATAGTTGAAAAATGTATGCAAATTATTCGCGATGGCGAACATAGCGAAAGTCCTTCAGTGGAATTGTCGCAGTGCAAATAGTAAAAAGCATGAAATTATATATTTATTAAATAAATATCAGCCTTTTGTCTCTGCTTTGTCAGAGACTTGGCTTAAACCTATGTATAATTTTAAAATAAATGGTTATACCTCTATCAGAGATGATAGATCCGATAGTTATGGTGGTGTTGCAATACTGATTAAAAATGGTATTCCATTTACTCATATTGCTCTGCCTGTAAATAATGTAAATATTTCAATGGTAGCTATATCTGTGTATAATATTTGTATAGTTTCATTGTATATTCCTCATTCGCCATCTTCATCCATATTAGCTGAAATTAGTCATATTTTTTCTCTTCTTCCAAGACCATTCCTGATTTTAGGGGACTTTAATTCACATCATTGTTCATGGGGTAGTTCAATATCTAACAGCGCTGGTGAAAAATTACTAGAAATATTGGACTTACATAATATTTGCATTTTGAATTCTGGTTCTCCAACTAGAAGAACATTACCTGATCAAATAATTAGTGCAGTAGATTTATCTCTTTGTTCTCCTAACTTAGCTACAACAATGTTGTGGGAAACTTTACCATCTTCTTTTGGTAGTGATCATTTCCCTATTATTATTTCTTTCCCGATGAATAGGACAATAAATCCTAAGCAATTAAATCATTCAAAATTTAGACTTCCTGAAAAGGGTAGTGAGATGTGGAATTCTTATAAAAGCTGTGTGGAAAGGAAAATCTCCTCCCTTCCTAATATTAGTCCAGGTTCTGAAGCATGTTCTGCAGTTGCTTTGGCAAATATATTAAGAGAAGCTGCCAAGGAAGTTTTTCCAGTAAAAAATAACTCTAAGTCTAAAATCCCCTCCCCTCCTTGGTGGGATAGTGAATGCACTGTGGCTGTTAAAAAAAGAAAGGAAGCCGAGTATAATTATAAACACAATATGTCAGTTAGTAACTATAATCTGCTCTCAAACATAATTTCAGAAACAAAAAAATTATTTAAGCAAACAAAGTTTAATAGTTGGAGGAAATTTTGTTTATCTATCTCTCCTGATACTCATCCAACACTTGTTTGGAGGAATATTAGAAGATTTAGATCTGCATTTTCCGAATCCTCTTTTACTACTATTCCAGAGACTTTAGCCAATGACTTCATGGACAAGCTGGCACCGCCATGGGTTCCTCAAAATGTAACTGAGTTTTCTCCCAGTGGTTATTCACCAGACTCTTTTGGCCTTCACTCTCCGTTTTCACTGCATGAGCTCAAGAGTGTTATTAGTAATGTAAAGGACTCGGCTCCTGGCCATGATAGTATTTCTTATTCCTTTCTTAAGAACGTAAGCGACGAAATTCTTCTTTTTTATCTAAATTTAATAAATTCAATGTTATTATCAGGTGTCATTCCGACGTCGTGGAAATGTCAAATAGTGCTGCCCATTCGAAAACTGGGTAAAGATCTATCAGATATATCCGGATATCGTCCTATCGCCCTTTCATCCGTCCTTTTAAAAATAACTGAACATCTTGTTAAAAACCGATTAGAATGGCACATGGAAAAGAATGGATATTTGGCTGAAAGTCAGTTTGGATTTAGAAAAGGCAGAAGTACCACTGATAGTATTAGTTGCTTTGTTTCGGATATTCGATTGGCCTTCACTCTAAATAAATCTGTTATTGCGGTTTTCTTAGATATTAATTCTGCCTATGATAATTTTCTTTTACCAATTTTAAATCAAAAACTACAATCTTTGAATGTGCCTTATATAATTATTAATTTCATTATGAATATGCTTTCTGAACGCCTCATAAAAATAACATTGCCTGATTCAGAAATCACGCGCACTGTATGGAAAGGTTTACCTCAAGGATCGGTTCTAAGCCCATTATTATACAACATTTATACCTATGATTTAGAACCTTCTTTGAGTAAAAATGTACAAATATTACAATATGCTGATGATCTGCTCTTGTATTGCGCAAATAGTTCTATTTCAGAAGCTGAATCTTTGGTGTCCCATTCATTATCGCTTCTTAAGTTGTGGATGGATAGTAATGGCCTAACACTATCAGTATCAAAGTGTGCAACGATGTTATTTTCTCGTAAACTTTTACCACCTCCAATTAAATTAACTTACAATGATTGTATTCTGCCGTTAGTAAAAGAGTTTAAATTTTTAGGGGTAATCCTGGATTCCAAACTTACTGGTGTTGCTCATTGTAACTATATTGCGATAAAATGTGAGCGACTCTTAAATATATTAAGGTGTCTTTCTGGAGTTTGGTGGGGCGCTCACCCATACTCCATGAAATTGCTCTATAATGCACTAATTCGAAGCGTTTTAGATTACGGTACTTTTCTTCTTGAGCCTGGCAATGTTACAGCCTTTAGAAAATTAGATTTAATTCAAAATAAAAGTATGAGAATAATTACAGGTGCCATGAAGTCAAGCCCCATAAATGTTTTACAAGTGGAATGCTCTGAGCCTCCTTTACATCTAAGAAGGCAATATTTATCTGACAGATTTTTATTTAGGGTCGTTAAGTTTTCCAATCATCCACTCTTATCAAAACTACAAAATCTTTCTGAATTGGTGCCATCTTCATCTTATTGGTCACATAAATCCGTTCCCCCTATACTATTAAGTTATCAAAAGTATCAGTCTCTTTCATCGCCTACTTATAGTTCTCTTATGTTACCATTGTTCTGTAATAGTTACGAGTCTTTAATGTATTCCCCGATTATTCATTATGACTTGTTTGATAAAAATGACCTTAATGCTAATAGTAACTTCATTTGTTCTCTTCAATCGGATTTTGGCGATTTTCATCATTTATACTCTGATGCTTCCAAACATTCGGTGTCTGAATGTGTTGGAGTAGGAGTCTATCATTCCCAATATAAAATAGTCCAAAAAATCAAATTTCCGCCAGAATCTTCAGTGTTTACTGGTGAATGTTATGGTTTACTTAAAGCTGTAGAATATGTTCGAATTATGAAATTAAATAAAGCTATTATTTTCACAGATTCAAAGAGTGCTCTTCAAGCTTTTGATAAATTCCCTTTTCATCTCACATCCTTATATCCTATAATTTTTCAACTGAGAAAGGTATCCTATGAATGTGCTTTGAATGGCTGCATAATCCATTTTGCCTGGATTCCTGGTCACAAAGGAATCATTGGCAACGAGATAGCTGATCGCCTAGCCAATGAAGCGGTGCAATGTGGTGACAGGTTTCCATATGAAAATTATTCACATGACCTTCTGTCTTTGACCAAAACATATTTACATAAATCTTGGACCAATCTCTGGGAGGTATCCTCCCAGTCTAAAGGAAGACATTTTCATAATATCCAACCTAGTATCCCTACTAAGCCTTGGTACTGCAAAGCGAGGTTTAGCAAGACAGTAACATCGATTTTAATACGTATGCGTTTAGGACATGTGTGTACCCCGGCTCATCTTGCTAAACTTCACATAGTAACGAGTGATATATGTGAATGTGGTGAGGACGTAGGCGATTTAAATCACATTTTGTTTTCCTGTCCCCTATATGATCATTCGTCGTTTTTCACCAACTTAGCATTGCATAGAATTCCTTTCCCTACTAACATCTTAGCTTTATTATGTACAAATAATCTTAAAATATATAAAATAATAATTGTTAATAATATTAAAATATCAAGAGAAAAAAAAAAAAAACCTACATACCTAATCTGTGGCGAGGTGAGTCCGCTGTGCTCTGTGGAAGTGATCATGTCATAGATGTCATGTGTCAAATTTTCAATTGAAAGGAAAGAAAGAATAATCTGATGTCTGGCTGCAACTGAATAAAGTCACTAATTAAATTTATAGTGTCCGTTTGTTGTGTCGCTGTTGCAAATTAAATTAGGTTTCCACGAGGACTATTATTATAGCAAAATCTGCAGTGCTTATTTTACAATGATGGGATTAAGTTGACCAAGACGCATAATTGTCTCCATAATAACACGACCACCAAGTGGAGTAAAGTAATGCTTCGGAACAACGGAGTAAGAGTTCGAAGGCTTTAGCTTTCGTACACACCAAAACGATTGACCAAGAAAAATGTCTAGCACTAACGGCTCAGATCTCCCTCCCGTCAGTGAGGACACCTTTTGTAAATACGTTTTGTACTATGAAATAAATAACTCAAGGTAATAATTTTTGTACCTTGCATTGAACACATTTGTTTTTGTTTTTGTTTTTTACGTGTTCCTTGCTATAAATCTATTTTTTTTATGGATTTAAATATAAAATCTGTCATTATGTTTCAGGGTACGCATTTGGGATTTGATAATATTAATACCAAATGCGTTATTCGTGTTCTTCTTAGTAGTAAGATTCAATAAGGCTCAGTTGAAACTGCGTGCTACAAGTAGTCCTATATTCCTAACATTCTATACATTAGTATGGGGAAATGTGATTATAAGTTTGATACGATGTGGAGTGTCCATGACGGTGAATGCCGCTGTACCATTTGGTGGTCTGGTGGATAAAATATTGTGGGTCACAGTCAGGTTCTTTCTGCTGGCTACAGAAATGAGTGTTGTTATATTTGGATTAGCCTTTGGTGAGTATAACTGATTTATTAATAATGATTAAGCAGCTAATTTTGACCAAAATCAAAGCTTTTGTGGACACAATGAACATATTGTTTTTTATGACCTCAGCTAAGTTTACTAAATTTTATACTAAAATTATGAAGACCTAAAGGTTTATTTGTTTGTATTGAATAGGCTCCAAAACTATTTGACTGATTTTAAAAATTATTTCACCAATATGAAGCTACATTATCCAGGGAGTTTTTTTAAATTAAGCTATATTTTGATGGGAAAGACAGTCTATTCAGGTGTAGCTGCTGACAGACAGCTAGTAATCGATAATAATAATAATAATACTGATAAACAAGTCACAATTTTATTAAGATTTACTGCGAAAATTTTCTCTATTACTTGTAAACCTGCTGTATAATATGTAATAGCTATGCTTGGTAATATCAGCACTTCAGTCTGAGAGACCCCACACTAGCAGTCTTTGGGCGTCTGCGCCTTGCTGCGACCCCACCACACTGGCGTTTTTGTGTGTTGCGTCTTCCAGGCGCTCACAGGAATTAGGATTTTTGTTCAATTAAACGATATGAATGGCATGAGCCAAAATAACTTTTTTGAGAAACTTTACTTTGATAACTTTGATTCTATCAGTATTAAATGATCTCAATAAACATTTTCTTAATTTTTGAAATCCTTTACAGGCCATTTGGACAGTCGTAGCAGCATCAGATATGTCCTACTGGCAACATCTCTTATCTCACTGGGTTTCACCATAACCCAGGGAACACTAGAAATAATCCAGCCAGATATCATGTTCCATATTGATACTCGGGACTACAACTTGTTTGGGCATGGTGGGATGTTGTTCTGGTTCACATCTTCACTTGTCTTTGCCCTTATTTATTTCCTCATTTTATTATTGCCCTGGATACCACTGCGGGATTACTTAGCACTACCAAGTAAGTCAATTATAACATTTTCTAGTGCCACTTAAGGTTTGATTCCAATTGTATGTGCGCAAAAACTTGCATATGTTAAAAAAAACTGTGATACTCATACACTTGTGTGTATGAGTATCACAGTTTTTTTTCTAGTTTCTAGTATTGTTACTAGAAATAAAAACAAACTTATTACTCCAAGTTTTAGGCTACATTAGGTAGGAAATTCTTTTGTGGGTCAATCTGTAAAGTACTTTAACAAAATACCTCAAAGTCTTGTTGATCTACCTCTTCACAAGTTCAAGTCTACAATTAAAACAAAGTTGATAAAACAAGGTTATTATAACGTGGAGGATTACTTGAACGACAAGAATTTGTGGTCATAGTAGGAATAATCTGCTCCTCTGCTCAAATAATGTATTTTTATTGTTCTTTTGACTGTACTCTGAATTTATTTGTTGTAAAACAAAACAAAGTTCAAAAGAGTAACTATCAAGTTTCTTGCCGGAGTCTTTTCGATAAGAAGCAACTTCCGAACCGGTGGTAGATTCGCATAATGTTTATTTAGTATAGTACTATTATTGTATTATTTTATTTACGTCTATTATCGTTTATATATATTTTTTGTGAATTTCGACATTTCATAAGTGCTTCTTTGTAAAAGCTTAAGTGAATAAATAATTTTTTACTTTTTTTTACTTTACTTACTTATTTTAGAAAAAAAAACATCAATTTTAAATGTGAATTTGAATTAAAATAACAGTAACATCTAATTTGCGTAATGGTTGTATTTTTTAAGTTGATGTACCTACTATATTCAACGACCAGCTATAAACTTATGTAATAAAAATGCAAATTTTACAATTACGGCTTTCATGGTACATAATTTAAGAAGTTACTAATTGTTTATCTTTTTAAGTAAGTAATTAGATGTTAGTAATGTAAGAATAATGAGAAATTATCATCTATTAAACCTCTTAATAAGAGTAGCTTAAGTGTTGTTATCTTAACATGTTAATTATTATGTAGCATTATGTATTTCATTAATGTAACATATTAATACATAATAAAGACGTGTCATCAGAACAATGCTTGGTAGTTACTTCTTTTTGTCCTGTGATACAAATAGGGATATTAAATTATGCAATTTATTGTCGTTGATTAAAATGATGCATTACGCATTATCAATAAGTTTCTTGGCCTTTGTGATAAGAAGAAAAATTACTAGAAATATTGGACTTACATAATATTTGCATTTTGAATTCTGGTTCTCCAACTAGAAGAACATTACCTGATCAAATAATTAGTGCAGTAGATTTATCTCTTTGTTCTCCTAACTTAGCTACAACAATGTTGTGGGAAACTTTACCATCTTCTTTTGGTAGTGATCATTTCCCTATTATTATTTCTTTCCCGATGAATAGGACAATAAATCCTAAGCAATTAAATCATTCAAAATTTAGACTTCCTGAAAAGGGTAGTGAGATGTGGAATTCTTATAAAAGCTGTGTGGAAAGGAAAATCTCCTCCCTTCCTAATATTAGTCCAGGTTCTGAAGCATGTTCTGCAGTTGCTTTGGCAAATATATTAAGAGAAGCTGCCAAGGAAGTTTTTCCAGTAAAAAATAACTCTAAGTCTAAAATCCCCTCCCCTCCTTGGTGGGATAGTGAATGCACTGTGGCTGTTAAAAAAAGAAAGGAAGCCGAGTATAATTATAAACACAATATGTCAGTTAGTAACTATAATCTGCTCTCAAACATAATTTCAGAAACAAAAAAATTATTTAAGCAAACAAAGTTTAATAGTTGGAGGAAATTTTGTTTATCTATCTCTCCTGATACTCATCCAACACTTGTTTGGAGGAATATTAGAAGATTTAGATCTGCATTTTCCGAATCCTCTTTTACTACTATTCCAGAGACTTTAGCCAATGACTTCATGGACAAGCTGGCACCGCCATGGGTTCCTCAAAATGTAACTGAGTTTTCTCCCAGTGGTTATTCACCAGACTCTTTTGGCCTTCACTCTCCGTTTTCACTGCATGAGCTCAAGAGTGTTATTAGTAATGTAAAGGACTCGGCTCCTGGCCATGATAGTATTTCTTATTCCTTTCTTAAGAACGTAAGCGACGAAATTCTTCTTTTTTATCTAAATTTAATAAATTCAATGTTATTATCAGGTGTCATTCCGACGTCGTGGAAATGTCAAATAGTGCTGCCCATTCGAAAACTGGGTAAAGATCTATCAGATATATCCGGATATCGTCCTATCGCCCTTTCATCCGTCCTTTTAAAAATAACTGAACATCTTGTTAAAAACCGATTAGAATGGCACATGGAAAAGAATGGATATTTGGCTGAAAGTCAGTTTGGATTTAGAAAAGGCAGAAGTACCACTGATAGTATTAGTTGCTTTGTTTCGGATATTCGATTGGCCTTCACTCTAAATAAATCTGTTATTGCGGTTTTCTTAGATATTAATTCTGCCTATGATAATTTTCTTTTACCAATTTTAAATCAAAAACTACAATCTTTGAATGTGCCTTATATAATTATTAATTTCATTATGAATATGCTTTCTGAACGCCTCATAAAAATAACATTGCCTGATTCAGAAATCACGCGCACTGTATGGAAAGGTTTACCTCAAGGATCGGTTCTAAGCCCATTATTATACAACATTTATACCTATGATTTAGAACCTTCTTTGAGTAAAAATGTACAAATATTACAATATGCTGATGATCTGCTCTTGTATTGCGCAAATAGTTCTATTTCAGAAGCTGAATCTTTGGTGTCCCATTCATTATCGCTTCTTAAGTTGTGGATGGATAGTAATGGCCTAACACTATCAGTATCAAAGTGTGCAACGATGTTATTTTCTCGTAAACTTTTACCACCTCCAATTAAATTAACTTACAATGATTGTATTCTGCCGTTAGTAAAAGAGTTTAAATTTTTAGGGGTAATCCTGGATTCCAAACTTACTGGTGTTGCTCATTGTAACTATATTGCGATAAAATGTGAGCGACTCTTAAATATATTAAGGTGTCTTTCTGGAGTTTGGTGGGGCGCTCACCCATACTCCATGAAATTGCTCTATAATGCACTAATTCGAAGCGTTTTAGATTACGGTACTTTTCTTCTTGAGCCTGGCAATGTTACAGCCTTTAGAAAATTAGATTTAATTCAAAATAAAAGTATGAGAATAATTACAGGTGCCATGAAGTCAAGCCCCATAAATGTTTTACAAGTGGAATGCTCTGAGCCTCCTTTACATCTAAGAAGGCAATATTTATCTGACAGATTTTTATTTAGGGTCGTTAAGTTTTCCAATCATCCACTCTTATCAAAACTACAAAATCTTTCTGAATTGGTGCCATCTTCATCTTATTGGTCACATAAATCCGTTCCCCCTATACTATTAAGTTATCAAAAGTATCAGTCTCTTTCATCGCCTACTTATAGTTCTCTTATGTTACCATTGTTCTGTAATAGTTACGAGTCTTTAATGTATTCCCCGATTATTCATTATGACTTGTTTGATAAAAATGACCTTAATGCTAATAGTAACTTCATTTGTTCTCTTCAATCGGATTTTGGCGATTTTCATCATTTATACTCTGATGCTTCCAAACATTCGGTGTCTGAATGTGTTGGAGTAGGAGTCTATCATTCCCAATATAAAATAGTCCAAAAAATCAAATTTCCGCCAGAATCTTCAGTGTTTACTGGTGAATGTTATGGTTTACTTAAAGCTGTAGAATATGTTCGAATTATGAAATTAAATAAAGCTATTATTTTCACAGATTCAAAGAGTGCTCTTCAAGCTTTTGATAAATTCCCTTTTCATCTCACATCCTTATATCCTATAATTTTTCAACTGAGAAAGGTATCCTATGAATGTGCTTTGAATGGCTGCATAATCCATTTTGCCTGGATTCCTGGTCACAAAGGAATCATTGGCAACGAGATAGCTGATCGCCTAGCCAATGAAGCGGTGCAATGTGGTGACAGGTTTCCATATGAAAATTATTCACATGACCTTCTGTCTTTGACCAAAACATATTTACATAAATCTTGGACCAATCTCTGGGAGGTATCCTCCCAGTCTAAAGGAAGACATTTTCATAATATCCAACCTAGTATCCCTACTAAGCCTTGGTACTGCAAAGCGAGGTTTAGCAAGACAGTAACATCGATTTTAATACGTATGCGTTTAGGACATGTGTGTACCCCGGCTCATCTTGCTAAACTTCACATAGTAACGAGTGATATATGTGAATGTGGTGAGGACGTAGGCGATTTAAATCACATTTTGTTTTCCTGTCCCCTATATGATCATTCGTCGTTTTTCACCAACTTAGCATTGCATAGAATTCCTTTCCCTACTAACATCTTAGCTTTATTATGTACAAATAATCTTAAAATATATAAAATAATAATTGTTAATAATATTAAAATATCAAGAGAAAAAAAAAAAAAACCTACATACCTAATCTGTGGCGAGGTGAGTCCGCTGTGCTCTGTGGAAGTGATCATGTCATAGATGTCATGTGTCAAATTTTCAATTGAAAGGAAAGAAAGAATAATCTGATGTCTGGCTGCAACTGAATAAAGTCACTAATTAAATTTATAGTGTCCGTTTGTTGTGTCGCTGTTGCAAATTAAATTAGGTTTCCACGAGGACTATTATTATAGCAAAATCTGCAGTGCTTATTTTACAATGATGGGATTAAGTTGACCAAGACGCATAATTGTCTCCATAATAACACGACCACCAAGTGGAGTAAAGTAATGCTTCGGAACAACGGAGTAAGAGTTCGAAGGCTTTAGCTTTCGTACACACCAAAACGATTGACCAAGAAAAATGTCTAGCACTAACGGCTCAGATCTCCCTCCCGTCAGTGAGGACACCTTTTGTAAATACGTTTTGTACTATGAAATAAATAACTCAAGGTAATAATTTTTGTACCTTGCATTGAACACATTTGTTTTTGTTTTTGTTTTTTACGTGTTCCTTGCTATAAATCTATTTTTTTTATGGATTTAAATATAAAATCTGTCATTATGTTTCAGGGTACGCATTTGGGATTTGATAATATTAATACCAAATGCGTTATTCGTGTTCTTCTTAGTAGTAAGATTCAATAAGGCTCAGTTGAAACTGCGTGCTACAAGTAGTCCTATATTCCTAACATTCTATACATTAGTATGGGGAAATGTGATTATAAGTTTGATACGATGTGGAGTGTCCATGACGGTGAATGCCGCTGTACCATTTGGTGGTCTGGTGGATAAAATATTGTGGGTCACAGTCAGGTTCTTTCTGCTGGCTACAGAAATGAGTGTTGTTATATTTGGATTAGCCTTTGGTGAGTATAACTGATTTATTAATAATGATTAAGCAGCTAATTTTGACCAAAATCAAAGCTTTTGTGGACACAATGAACATATTGTTTTTTATGACCTCAGCTAAGTTTACTAAATTTTATACTAAAATTATGAAGACCTAAAGGTTTATTTGTTTGTATTGAATAGGCTCCAAAACTATTTGACTGATTTTAAAAATTATTTCACCAATATGAAGCTACATTATCCAGGGAGTTTTTTTAAATTAAGCTATATTTTGATGGGAAAGACAGTCTATTCAGGTGTAGCTGCTGACAGACAGCTAGTAATCGATAATAATAATAATAATACTGATAAACAAGTCACAATTTTATTAAGATTTACTGCGAAAATTTTCTCTATTACTTGTAAACCTGCTGTATAATATGTAATAGCTATGCTTGGTAATATCAGCACTTCAGTCTGAGAGACCCCACACTAGCAGTCTTTGGGCGTCTGCGCCTTGCTGCGACCCCACCACACTGGCGTTTTTGTGTGTTGCGTCTTCCAGGCGCTCACAGGAATTAGGATTTTTGTTCAATTAAACGATATGAATGGCATGAGCCAAAATAACTTTTTTGAGAAACTTTACTTTGATAACTTTGATTCTATCAGTATTAAATGATCTCAATAAACATTTTCTTAATTTTTGAAATCCTTTACAGGCCATTTGGACAGTCGTAGCAGCATCAGATATGTCCTACTGGCAACATCTCTTATCTCACTGGGTTTCACCATAACCCAGGGAACACTAGAAATAATCCAGCCAGATATCATGTTCCATATTGATACTCGGGACTACAACTTGTTTGGGCATGGTGGGATGTTGTTCTGGTTCACATCTTCACTTGTCTTTGCCCTTATTTATTTCCTCATTTTATTATTGCCCTGGATACCACTGCGGGATTACTTAGCACTACCAAGTAAGTCAATTATAACATTTTCTAGTGCCACTTAAGGTTTGATTCCAATTGTATGTGCGCAAAAACTTGCATATGTTAAAAAAAACTGTGATACTCATACACTTGTGTGTATGAGTATCACAGTTTTTTTTCTAGTTTCTAGTATTGTTACTAGAAATAAAAACAAACTTATTACTCCAAGTTTTAGGCTACATTAGGTAGGAAATTCTTTTGTGGGTCAATCTGTAAAGTACTTTAACAAAATACCTCAAAGTCTTGTTGATCTACCTCTTCACAAGTTCAAGTCTACAATTAAAACAAAGTTGATAAAACAAGGTTATTATAACGTGGAGGATTACTTGAACGACAAGAATTTGTGGTCATAGTAGGAATAATCTGCTCCTCTGCTCAAATAATGTATTTTTATTGTTCTTTTGACTGTACTCTGAATTTATTTGTTGTAAAACAAAACAAAGTTCAAAAGAGTAACTATCAAGTTTCTTGCCGGAGTCTTTTCGATAAGAAGCAACTTCCGAACCGGTGGTAGATTCGCATAATGTTTATTTAGTATAGTAC
Source organism: Udea olivalis (assembly GCA_947369235.1). Classification (NCBI taxonomy): domain Eukaryota; kingdom Metazoa; phylum Arthropoda; class Insecta; order Lepidoptera; family Crambidae; genus Udea; species Udea olivalis. Next base: position 12,342,186 of record OX376359.1, read on the forward strand.
TATTATTGTATTATTTTATTTACGTCTATTATCGTTTATATATATTTTTTGTGAATTTCGACATTTCATAAGTGCTTCTTTGTAAAAGCTTAAGTGAATAAATAATTTTTTACTTTTTTTTACTTTACTTACTTATTTTAGAAAAAAAAACATCAATTTTAAATGTGAATTTGAATTAAAATAACAGTAACATCTAATTTGCGTAATGGTTGTATTTTTTAAGTTGATGTACCTACTATATTCAACGACCAGCTATAAACTTATGTAATAAAAATGCAAATTTTACAATTACGGCTTTCATGGTACATAATTTAAGAAGTTACTAATTGTTTATCTTTTTAAGTAAGTAATTAGATGTTAGTAATGTAAGAATAATGAGAAATTATCATCTATTAAACCTCTTAATAAGAGTAGCTTAAGTGTTGTTATCTTAACATGTTAATTATTATGTAGCATTATGTATTTCATTAATGTAACATATTAATACATAATAAAGACGTGTCATCAGAACAATGCTTGGTAGTTACTTCTTTTTGTCCTGTGATACAAATAGGGATATTAAATTATGCAATTTATTGTCGTTGATTAAAATGATGCATTACGCATTATCAATAAGTTTCTTGGCCTTTGTGATAAGAAGAATGAATCTAGGAAATGCCTGTTGGATTCTGTCTGTAAGAATACATATCTTATAAGTAACTTTTGGGTTGAGAATTATAGGTTAATGATTTGAGCATTAATAATATAAATGCATTGCCTTAGGAATGCAGTAAAATTCATGTGCTTAAAATAAAACGAAATATCTCTGCAACTAACCATGCGTGTGTTAATATATCAATATGTATTTTCCATTTCTCACTGAATGACTGACAGACAATGCTCAGCCAAACCTAACCTACTGAGTGTAGAAAGCTGATATTTGGCAGAGAAGCTTTAAAAAAACAAAATTCATAAATGCTTTATTCAAGTAGACCATCAATTTACAGTTCTTTTGAACCGTCATTTAAAATTGAAAATTTTGCTATAGTATAAAAATATTTAATATACAATCTATATATTAAATGTATTGAATATATTCTATGTATTAGACTTTATCTTGTTGGTGGTCCTATCTAAATAAATAAAATAAAAATATAATACATACATATTAGGTTGGAGAAGAAGTCTTTTCGCATATAGTATGTATGAACTTGTAATGAAATCTCTTTGGATATACTATTTGTATCTGGTTGGTTTTGGTATCATTAAAAGTTTAAATTTTGAACAAGATAATTTTCCAAATTCAAATTAGGAAAATGTGTGATTTTCATTTGTTTTTCTAACTGTCAAGATCAGTGAATCTAATGGAGAAATTCGATACATTTTAAAATTTTACTACAAAAGAGGTAAAAATGAAACGCAAGCCGCGAAAAAGATTTGCGATTTTTATGGACCTAGTGCAGTGACTGTGAGAGTAGCACAAATTAGGTTTAAGCGTTTTCAATCCGGAAATTTTGATGTCAAAGATGCACGTCGCTCTGGTCGCCTTAAGATTACGACGTAGCTGAAGATGAATTGACCACAAAACAGTTTTGGCGCATTTGAAAAAAACTGGGTACACAAAAAAGCTCGATATTTGGGTACCTCACGAGCTCACTGAAAGAAACCTAATGAACCGTGTACTCATTGTGATTCTTGATTACGACGTAATGAAACCGAACCATTTTTGAAGAAGCTGATGACTGGTGATGAAAAGTGGATCACGTACGACAAGAACGTGCGAAAAAGGTCGTGGTCAAAGGCCGGTCAGGCTTCACAGACTGTGGCGAAACCCGGGTTAACTCGCAACAAGGTGATGCTGTGTGTGTGGTGGGATTGGAAGGGCATTATTCATTATGAGCTGTTACCACCAGGCAGGACCATTCTGAACTCTACTGTGAACCACTGATGAGATTAAAGCAAGAAGTTGAGAGAAAGCGGCCGTAATTAATCAACAGAAAGGGTGTGGTTTTTCATCATGATAACGCTGGACCTCACACATCATTAGCTACTCACCTCCTTAGCTCACCATCAAATAAAGAGAGTTTGGCTGGGAGGTGTCAATGCATCCGCCGTATAGTCCTGACCTTACACCTTCAGATTTTAACCTGTTTCGGTCTCTTCAGAATTCTTTAGGCAGTGTCAGGTTAACATCACGAGAGGACTGCCAAAACCACTTGTCGCGGTATTTTGAGAAACCTCAAAATTCCTATAGCAATGGGATCATGTCCCTACCAATAAGATGGCAAAAAGTAATCTAACAAAATGGCACCTACATACTTTAGTTAAATGTAAAAAATTAAACTATATTCAAAAAAGTTTTGAATTTTCTTAAAAAATGCCAAAAAACTTTTTCCCCAACCTATTATAATGTGACTCTACCACCGGCGTCGGAAGTCTCTCTTTATGGTGTGTCAGGTATCCCTTAGAGTTGATATGCTGAAATTCCAATGAGAACGGGATTTTAGGTTTATTCGCGTACGAAGTCGCGGGGAATAGTTAGTTCGTTAGCAAATGAAAAAAAACCACAGCTCCAAATACTATCAAAGTTGCTTATTTCATTAAACTCCAGAGTTGTTGATAAATTGATAAGAAGTAACTTTTGACCTTGATAAGCAACTCACTAGAACTTCCTGCTTCAGTTTCTCAGTGAAGGGTCATTAAATTGCTGAGGGCCATATTACTGTACCTATGCATAGAGCTTGTCTGATTGGAAATGACGCTCCCGACTACATTTTTAGTTGATTTAGATGTGCCGAGTTTACAATTGTGAACAAACGATGCCGGCTACTAGGTTCGAATCTAACTGGCTACCTACTTACGACTGATTACAGTGGCATGTCTATATGTATTGCGTCTATATTTAAAATTTATATTCGTGCATGAATGCGGTGGAGGGGCGCGTCATAGAGAAGCTCTACCATGATCTGCGTTACTCTTGAGCAGAACTACATAGGATCAGGCTTGGGAAACGTCAAATATGTAATGTGAGGAGCTAATATCAAAGCATTGAGGTTTAAAAAGAGTTCCAAGCGACGTGTAAAGTTGGCAAAATTGAATTGATTCCTCAAGTAATTTAATCATGACTGACAAACTAATCAATGCATTCCCTTCCAGCAAAGCTCTCATTCTACCTATACGTGCTATTACTGGCGCTGCTCGACACGACCCAGGCTGTCGGCGCAGGCCTGCTGGCCTGGGGCAACATGCAGTCCGGCCTGTGCATAGTCGACGTGACCACTTGGCTTTACTTCTCTCTGTATACGCCGCTGGTCTACCACACGTTCCTCAGCGAGTTCTTCAGGTAATTTTATGTTTTTTTTCAGTAAAAGCAGTCAAAAATCAAGGTTTCCTAAACTGAAAAGCCCACAATTTTCCTATAAATAGACTAGAATTTGTTGAACATGTGTATTTTTTTTATGGTGTTGAGTTGTGAATTCATGTGACGAAAATGTTCGAAGTCTGAGTTTTAAAAATAATAATAATAATAATATTTTAGTTTATCAGTCTCTGATACCCTCGTTTTAAGCTTGACATAGATTGAGGTCAAATGATCTTGGTATAAGTTATCCCAGATATCTATGTAGTTTTCATTTTTGTGGCACGCGCGATCCAGCCGTAAAGTAAATATTTTGGACAAATATATACTTAGGCCATTTATTGGCATCCTATTTTTGAAAAGAATCAGGGGGGTTTTTTATAATCTATTTCTGTCACAGAGTTGCCTAAAAATGTTACGCATGCGACAGCCATCAACAGCCATTAAAATGTGAAAGTTCGGACAAGTTATGATGTGGGTTGCTAATGTCGTCTGTCGGTGATTTAGTACTCTTTGCAACTGGACGAAATTAACGACTAGGCAGATTTGGATCGCAACAAGTTTTAGGAAAAACTTCTGAAGAAAAAATAATTATTCATGGTATCATCATCATTCGCAGCCATAAGACGTCTTTCAGTGTCGAACATAAATTCCTGCTTCCTTTATCAGGCCGTTAGTTGCAGGTGGGCATCCCACGCTGTGCTTGCTATTTCTGAATTTTCTGCCCGAACGACCATCGGTTTTTCACTGCCCACTCCGACTTACTTGTCCGCTGGGCTAGGTCGAAGATTCTTCTAATTCTATTTTATAGCGAAATACCAAGCTTAACCTTCTACAAAGCTTATCGAATCGAAATCGAAGGATTATGATGTCTATACCATGGGTCTATAACGTTGTCTAATAAGACCACCTAGGTCTATGTGCATAACTTCCCTATACCATGGGTCTATAGATAAGATCACTTAAATATATGTGCATCACGCAGATTCAAGCACTGGCTGGTGTAAGGAATCCTTCAGATTTTGGTCATGCTGTGACAACATATTGAATTTATGCTATTGCGAAACGACGCACGCCTTTCAATTTTAAATCATACAATCCATTTGATATGAATGTGAAAAACATAATTAGTGACCTAAGCTAAACACGACGACAGTAAAAGTCTGATTCATCTTTGTGTTCAAACATTAAACATCAGTTTTACTTCTCATTACTGAATGTGACTCTGACTTAGGACTGCGAGACACTTATGAACGGCGATTAACATGAACGTAACAATGTTATTGTATGTTACGTGCAGTTAAATCGCCCCCATAAAATATAATCTTTACTTTCTGATGAGTTGACTTCAAGACATCGTAAGATGCTTGTGACGATTCGAAACTAACCATAAAAACATCTGTTGGACAGATAATGGCCTTGACACAGTTTTCCTTTCGCAGCGCAGATTGGCGCGGCAAATGGTGTTTCTCAAGGGTCTGTTAATATTTATGTTTTTTTTTTTTCTATGCCTCACTGATCTGAGTGGCCGGTGCGGACCTTGAGCCTCTCAATTGGTTTTCCGGGTCAAGTATTGTTGTGTTAAAAATCTTCGCTCATGCCTACTTGGTTTATTTTGAACCGCTTGATTTAACAACGCGGTAAAAGTTAAGCACAGGGTAAGCGTAATGTTAGACGTCTTTAGGATTGGCATTTTAAAAGGTCTCCTCCATATTAGGTTACATTATCTCACAAATGTACCTAGTTTTTTCAAATAATTCGCTTACTTGCGCATTTTTTTTGTAAAATCATATATACGTACTGCAATAACAATTTTTATGTGTGGCGTTTCACTTATTTCATCAAGCATGATGTTGTGAGCGGACTTTTAGCGATAACTAAGTAGTAATTTACTATCTCAAATGTAATCTTCATTTGTTTTTATTATAAGCAATGATTATCCTAGTGCATTTGTCACAATATTACAATAATAATGCAGGTTTAATGATTGATTTAAAAAGGCATTCTAAATGTTTTCAAGTTTTCGGTCCGGTTCGATAGTACGCTCCACTTGCTATGCGGTGCAGTTTTTGCGATCGATTTGCTAGCCGTACCGTGACACGATGTAGTGATTCAAACGTTAATTTGACTCTCGTTAATACTGGGTGATTATCAAATAACTTCCGAAAACGATATGGCATACTCAGTATTTGATTTTTTCAATTAACTAGAATTAATTCTAAGGTTTTCATTCTGAGAGATTTGTATGGTGACCTTGAAATTAAAGTTATTTAAAACAATATTTCCACTTAAATTATTTTCTTTCTACATCACTTAGTGAGTATGCCATATCGTTTTCGGAAGTTATTGATAATCACCCGGTATACTCTTGTTTTCAGGGGCTGCAAGGTTTTCTGTATTGTAGTACTTAGTGTAGTAGCTTTTATCCCTAATAACATTCGTGAATCGGTTCCAACAAGCATGCCGGTGCCGGATCCTATAAATTGAAAGGTGTACCATTTCTGAAAAAGTCGGTGATCACAATTAAAAAGAATGGGTACAAATATTTTGTTTGCCAAAATATGTTCTGTGCACCTAATATGTTTGCCCTAAAAATTATAAGTTACACCAAAAAAAGAAAAGTGATCCAAAAAAATGAATAGTCTACCAAATATTGAATATCTAAAATAGTAAATTCGCAAATCAAGTAAGATGTAACTTGTATCTGAAAAAGTGATGCGTCAACTGTGAAATGTAATCGTATGCCAAAATTAGTAAATGTTTACCACATTTGACTTAACCAATTTACGCGGCAACACTACCCAAATAAAGAAAAACGCTTGCATTAAAATGTTTGTTTTTTGGATGCTGATATTTTACAAGACTAACTAAATGGTCATATTTAGATAGATTTGAAAAAATTGGAGTTAACATTTTGATAAACATCAACTAAATGTGTGTTTTAGATACATATTAGGTGTCAGTTGCTTTATTAGGCCAACTTTGACTTAAATGAATAAGTACGTTTTAGTATTAAATAGGGTAACAAAATTTGGTGAACATTTACCAATTTTGGGTCACAAATATATTTTTTGGACGCAGTTGTTTTATTTGGCCAACGTTGACTTAAAAAAATTAGTACGTCTTAGTATTAAATAGGGTAACAAAATTTGGTGAACATTTACCAATTTTGGGTAACAAATAATTTTTTTTTGGATAACACTTTTAATCAAATTTGGTGAACAGTTAAACATAAGCCAATTTGTTTTAGAGCGCGAAAGGAGAGTCATTTTTTATCTCAACACCTGACAGAGCCGTAGGTAACCGTAAATCCTCGAAGCTCTTTAACCCTAGAACCGTACCCATAATAAACTTTCAATAACAGTACCCAGGGGTTCTAGTGTACCCCGTTAAAGAAAACATTTTTTTTACATAAGAATAGACATTTATTAATAATCAACATACATAGACTTTTATGGCACTTATTTCAGTCTCACGTTACATAATTAAACAAAAAAATAACAAACTTAAATTAATAATTTTGGCTAATCTCTTTTTGGTGCTCTAAACATATAAAACTTTTACATTTTTAACATCGAGTGCGTGATTTACGGTCTTTTGATCTGGGACAAAATCAACATCTATAAGATGTTGAATCTGAAGAGGATGGAGCACTAGAAGGTCGTGTTTTTTCTAAAATACCGCCAATACTTCATTGTAGATGCAAAGGCATGTACCCAGGGGTGCTGGAGTACCCCACACACGTGTTGCCACGACCGCACGCTAACAGGACTCGCGCCCGACTGATGCTTCGACACGACCCCCCGTCCCCCGTAAATACGCGCCGGTGCGAAAAGATCCGTTTTAAAACAAAAAAGTTATAGTCAATTTTAAATATTTTTTTTCAGTTGTACCCCAGGGTACGGTTCTAGGGTTAAGGTTTTCTGTTAGATTGGTCGAAGTGACGTGGTTGCTCTGAGCTGATTTAAGACCTTGTTTTCTGTGACCATAGCGAATACCTTAGGTCAAAGAAATAGAGTCCTAGTAGAGTACTATCGTTGATTTGTAGATTTTTCAGTAGTCCTTTGCATTTCTAAATCATATATCCAATACATGTATGTGTGTATGTATAACTGCTATTTAAGAATAACAATTGTTTTATTTCCAAAAAATATTAAAAATATTTTAAGATTCGGTCCCAGATTCTTTCGTACAAAAATGGAAAAAATTGTCTAAACGTGGTGCTAGTCAAGCTCCATCTTGACCAACTTTATTGATACAGGCAAAGCAACTGACTTTCAGTTACCAATCAGCACAATTACCAACAGTATTGCCATGGTTATAAACTACATTTATCCTATTCTAGTGTGTCCCAACCGAGCATCATGTTCTCGTACAAGGCTCAGATGGATGAGCCGATGGACGACGACCAGGTCTCCCTGCCGCATCAGCAAAGCTTCAGCTCTCTGAAAACCGACTCCGACTATATTTATCAGGTGAGAATATTTTCATCATAATTTATTATACAGGCCGACACAGAATTACTAGCAAAGCTAGAAAGGGGTTTGAGTAACTTTGTATGGACCCGTGGCGTCATTTTTTTTATTAGCGGCCAGTAATACTTTGCCACTGTTTTATAGCACTCTAAGAAAGAAACATACCTGAGTGGTCAGAATTGTTTTAAGTGATATCAGAGCTGAGATATGATTTCTTGAAGTATAGTTTTTTGCCTTAGTTTCACTTAAATAATAGTTCTGAAATGTTACTTTATGGCGCTAATCTCACCTGACAGCTGTTAAAAAGGATGCAGAAATAGGAAAGGAAGGTTTACTTTTCAAGATGTACCTGTTGAGTATATTTTTCTAATAAAAGTACATCCAGCAATATTTCAAGTTAGATATCCATAGTTGTAATGCTGTCTAAATAGCAGTAAAAGTTAAGTATTTGGCATTAGGAAGTGGATCAAAAGCTATCACGAAAAACGGCCTTAACGTTAAAGACATCAAAAAGACATTTTCTTATAGTACATAATGTAAATAGGAGGTATTGGTTCCTAACCGTCGACATTAGAAACATTACATGGGAAAAACACCTAAAAGTCATTTTACCCACAATACATGAACAATCATGGCCTAATATTGCACCTGGCCATTGAAAACTAGCCTTCTTAAATCCTAATTGCGTCGCATGTTTATAAGGATTATAAATAATGCCGCTTTTTTATCTTTTCCTTGGTATGGATCAAGTTCAATTGAGTAGTCAGTTAAAAATACAATACCTAATATCTCAGCTCCTATATACTATATGCTCTACTATAGCTATATGTGCTCCATACAAAGTTTGCTCCCCTCGATATGTTCTTTCATAATAATGAGGTTTGGTTAGTGGCCGCAGAATTTCAAAAATGACGCCAACGTTACCCATACGCCTTTCAAAAATTCTAAAAAGTCCTTTTTGTATAGAAAATTATCGTCGCGGATATTTTTTAAACCGTAAAGAAAATGATGTGGTATGTAGCGGTGACTGAAGTATAATATTATGTCTAATGAAAACTCATTTTGCCAACTTTTATTTTGAGAATCAACAAAGAAGAATACCTACTCTACTGAACTGACGCGTGACATTTTTAAGGCCTGTTCAGACCTGAGCGGTATTCGCTGCCGCTGTGTGTAGCGGTACATTTTTCCGCGGAACTTGATACTAATACCTGAGGGTAACCCGCGCGGTATTGTACTGCTACCCGCAGCGGCATCGAATGCCGCCCAGGTTTGAACAGGCCTTTATTACTCTGCCAAGCCACATGTCGTTGGTGCCATGTATTTCTATTTTTTGTAGGAAATACTTAGTGACAATTTTTTTAATTACATAACTAGATTTAAATTTGTGCATATTTCAGTGAGATTATGTGTAAACTTATTCTATTATATTCTAACCAATTATGATACTTGTATGTATTGTTAAATTAATCCAAAAAAGTTTACATTGGTTCTGTTTCAATGGCCAAAAATGTTATTTCATTATCATAACGGTATAAAAAACCACCAATCAAAATCGATTTTTCAAACTGAAATTAGCTAGTCACCAAGAATCAGACATTTGAAAATATCACAAGTAACTTGGACTTTTCTTCCTACGTCTATAAATCCGCATCGTTTTAGCAGAGCAACAGCGTATACGACAGCACACTATTCGAAGGGGGCGCGACGCCCCTCAACGCGGCCTACAGCGCCTCTCTGCAGAGTCCCGGCTCCGTGGCGTCCGGGCACTCGCTGGACGCGCCCAATGACGGGCAGAAGACATAACGCTCATGGGTAGAGGCGCCTATTACGCGATACTGTACAAGCCGGCCTTCAGTTAGTTAGGTCATTAGGTTCATGGCAAGGTTGAGCTCGCAGATAAATCTAAATAGATTACGCAACTCTACGTTCGTTATTAATCCAAAAGTGTCACTTTTTTGACGTTTTTAAGACTACACCATAATAGAGAAGTTCTAATAATGAATTGGTGGATTTCTAAAAACCCAATTAGTAGCGTCTTCAATGACGTTAATCGGGGCTTACAGTTAATTTTTAGGCTTTTGTTCGAAATCAGGTGGACAATCAATATGACACACAGGTAGTAACTGTGCTATCACTTTTGCAAGTCTTTTGAAAATCATCCGGTAGAAACAGGAATGATAAGTGTCAATACTGTCAATCTGCTTGATTTTGACATCCTTTGCCATAGTGATTGAGCGTGAACCTAATGAAACAGCGTCAAAAGAGGTGCACTGGTTTTTGACACGCGAACTACACTCAGATCATCTTTTTCTATTTGAATCTGTTATAAGCTCGTTTTTTGTTTTAAGGTGCTCCCCCCACCTAGAGCATTTTCCTATAATGCATAAGTCGAGCATTACATCGGTGAGAGAGGAGAACCGCGCATTACAGTGCGCAATTTGTTGTTACAATGTGTAATATTTTGATACAATTTCCCCGAAGTTTTGTAAAGCTGAATTGTAATGTAATGCTCAAAATCGAATCTAAAATGCAAATTACAGGGAAATGTTCTTCATGTCAGGGAGGCCGTACTGTATTGTGATGCTCAACATCGAATCTGAAATGTTACACTTCTGGAAAATGCTCCAGGTGAGGGACCACCTTTAGGTCCGAGAGTTTGGGATCTCATCATAACATAATTCTTTATATCTTGCCCAATTCGAATCCTCAATTGAGTGTGGCAAGCCTCTTTCGTGGCTGGAAAGTCAGCGGCCATCTAGCACTAGCGTACTTCTAGGCTAGAAATACTGTTACAAGTAATGTTTCAACTGGTAAATAGAGTCAAATTTAACTATAGATTTTACAGTGCCTTTGCGTGAATTATTTGCATGGTCAAGTCATTTTTGAAATAATTTCAAACGAAGGCTAATAAAATGCATCTCGAAATACGAGAAAGAGCAAGCTTCTCTTTGCTACCTCGTGTTTGAAAGGCTCATAAATTTTTGCAAAGGCTACATTCAATTTGCGACATTAGTTTGGTCAGTGCGGGCAACATAGTTTTGAAATAGCGTAGAAAAAAGGTCCGGTGGTACGCCCGTGACAATAATATAGAATACCTTAGTACTGACATGATGGTGCAGTAACTGAAGTTAAGGCGAGGTATTTAGACGAATAACCTCAACGGAGTTGGAATGTTGCGTGTAATAGGCGCCTTAAAATATGAATACATCATCCAAAGAGAAAAATTACTAACATAGCGGTAGATGTAACGAATATCGATAAGAACATTAGTGTTAAGTAATAATTACAAGATTTATTTTCAACGAGAATCTCAGTAGAACTGAATTTTTAGTGTCTTATCCTTCGGTTTTTAACTGCATCCTTGTCTGTGAATAAAAAATACTCAATATGAGATGCTAACAATCACAATTGTATTATGTAAATCGCAATCATCAGGTATGCATGGTGATTATTCTCATACTTTCGTATTACCATTAATGCAGTAAGTTTTTCATAGACCAAAAAAGTTTAAATTCCCAATTCTGATGCAAATGCAATCATCCTTTACCTTTTATTGTGAAACTATATGCAGGGTTTACATGGGTCTATTTTTGCCGAGTGCGTGACTAGTCTCTTACCAAATCACTTGTTCAGCAGTAAATTTTACAAAAGTGATTAATATCGCAGCTTCCTTGTTGTGCTTAAAAAATGTGAAGCAAATAGTGCCTTTACAGTTATAGCATTTACAAATAGTCTTCTTAGGCGGTTTTTATCTTAGTCACCTGTAGTCGTAAAGTCGTAAGTGTCGTAACCTATTGGAAAGTTCTGACACTAGGTGAACCCTAATGGTTAATCAATCTTAAACTTTCACATTTCTCAAAATGACACTCAAGTCTAGATAGACGAAAATTTAACATCCAATTATCAGATGATAATTGGATGTTAGATTTTTGTTGTAAGGCAAGGTCGTCTCGCGAAAAACATCCCATGTAAACCCTGTGTAACCTAACCGTCAGTTTGTGATAGTCAAAGCCAGTGATCAAATCGAATTTCTTGAGACTGCTTTACATCCCATTTCTGTTTTAAGTCTATGTAATGGATCCATCCATAAATCTGACATTAGATTATATTACAGGTCGAGTCACGTAAAAAGCGCCCTGGGAGACAGTGGAGGGTATGTGTTTGCGCATGTGTCGACTAACGAACCAATGTCGCGCGGCCCGTGCCCTTGCGCCATTGGTTCGTTCGTGCGGCGCGCGGACTCGCCTCCCCCTTCACTTCGTACCACCAATTCGATCCATAAATCGTCTAGTGCGCAGGATGAGCCCCAAAGCGCTTTTTAAGTGATGCGACCTGTAGCTGTAAAAAGCTACTTAAATTGTATATAGAGTTTGTTCTCAATTAGGGGTTTGTGATTATGTTACTTTGTTTTAATACACGTGAGCACACATGTGATGTATGCTTTACATTAATTTCATTCTAAAACTGTATGCGCATTCTTCTTTTATCTATTTTGAACATTTATTTGTTTTAAATATCACTCGTCTCACAAATATGAACATGATGTGACTGTTTAAGTTTGTTTACATTATAAAATGAGGATGCAATTTATCAGGTGTAAAAATGTGTCGATAACTTAAGATCTAACGAGGAAATTAGGTTCTAGTTCAGTTAATATTAGGGTTACCATCCGTCCGGACATGTCCGGTCTTTTAGACCTTTGTCCGGCTTTTTGGTTTAGAGAGGATATAAGTAAAAAAAGCTTAAAAAAGTAATGATAAATCAATCGGCCATGCGGATGCGAGGCGCGCGATCCCCGCACCCGTAACTACCCTCCCTGATAGGTGAGGTACACACTGGTGAGGTACACACTGTTTGCATTTTGTGATTAAAAAGTCCGGACTTTTTTTAAACTGGCAGGACTTTAGAAATTTTCAAATGGTAACCCACCCTGGTCAATATTATGATTGAAGACAAATTTAGATTTTATTACGTTTACCTACATACACTTGTATGCCGCATACAGTTTTTAAAACTTATCTATCTACTTATGCTAAAAATCTGTGAGTAAGCTTGTGTAAATGTAAAAAATATATACACATTTACATCTTTACTTTATAGTAATTGAAATTTTATTATATTGTTCTGTAGCACATCGAATTAAATTTGTTAATTATGGTTGCAATCATTGATTGATTGAATAAATTCACATGAATTCATATTTAATTCAATTATTGCCTTATTCATAAAAGTGACTAGCTATCATTTCTGTAAGGAATAAATCTTCATTTCGTAGGTGTATACCCAGAAGGTACCCGTTGATACAACTAGACATTTCCAGTATGCCAAATCAATCATTCGGTTTAACGTACGGAGCCCGGCCGGTGATGCCGAATATGAATATATCACTGTGTAAGAATGATTTTAGTAAATTCAATTGGGTAAAATTACCTTTTTCTACCTCATTCAATTTAACATATCTCGAATAATTTATCAAAGATTCTTAAAGCAATGGCTTAGTTGTCTGTGTCCATAAACTTTACAATAAGTAATATTATATCTTATACCTTTTTTATGGTCGTCCTGTTACTCCATTTATCCAGTAGCAATAAATTCTTTTTAGAACATACAGTATTTGTCTCAGTTTGAAAGTATTACGAGGGGTTGATAATCTTTAGCAGATAAAATAAATTGCGTGCTTGATTATTTGTAAATATTAGTTGCTAATGTAGTGCTATTTTTATGATCACGTGTGATTGAGACTAATCGGTTTTTATATAATTTTTACTGTGATGATATTTACATGTTTTAAAGTTGTGTTGTTAATTTTTATATTTTCTTTATTTTGTAAAATGAAATTTTGCATATGCAATCAGTTCTAGTTTTATGTAATTGTGTAAAATGCCTAAAATGGGATCTAATAAATTATATTTTGTCACAGTTAGATAAGTTTGTCGAAAGCAATAATTAAGTGCTAGCACAAAATATATTTCAATGGTCAGTTAAATACAGTTACAGCAGGCTCTTGGTCTATCCTATGATATCTTTGGATAAATTTGGGCAGCTTTAGGAAAACTAGTATGGGCGATTCATAGTTATTCATATTTTAGTTGTTGTAATCTAGTTGAAGTTCGCGTCAAACTTCTAGTTCACTCTGAACAGCACAGAACCTAATTTACTATGAAAAAAATCGGAATGTAATGAAGTGATATATGTTTAGAATCGGCCCTGTAAGCCCTTTTATAAGATATCACACGCAATAGGTTTCAGAGCAAAAAAAATGTTTTTCCCATACAAGAAAAGGGGTCTATAATTACTCGCATAAAAACTTTTGTCATAATTTATTCAGGCATAGTGGTTTTAGGAATATTGATATTATGGCATAACAACTATCCGCATAAGCAGATATGGCATAAAGATAACTTAGCATGATATTCTAACGCATAAAATGTGAAACGCATAACATTAATGAGTAAAATCATCAAATCTAGAATAATGAGGTTTTTTGCCTCTTGCACACCTAACACGCTCGTCGCTTTGCTCCTTGCACCTATTAATCTATACTTATTAACCTTTATGACCAAACCCTATTAGTAATGAAAATGGCTAAAGACTATTATGCGTTTCCTCAATAGCCCAACAGATCGTTATGCTTAAAACTCATTATGCCAAAGTGTCATTATGACAGTAAAGATTATGCAACACTGATTAAGCCTAAAAAAATTAGCGAATAAAAATTATGCGAGTAAAATGTAACCCAAAAAAAAGATGACGCCATAACTCCCCCCCCCCCCTTTTTTCAATTTTTTCGTGCTACGGGTCAAATTGATTCGTATGGCATAAAGATCAATCGTTTCAATTTTCATGCCTTTAACACCATTTGCAGGTTTTCGTTAAATTTCGGGGTGTACCGTTAGCACTACTAAGCAATAGAAGACAAGTAGCTTATTTCTCCAAGTGACAAGCTTATCTTTATCTGGTCAGCTGTTAAAAGTAAGATGGCGCTACTGCACTTGGTAACTTTGTTTTCCAAAGCGACTGGAGGTGAAAGCTCTTATAAGTTACCCAGTGCAAGAGCGTCGCCTTTTTTGTAGACCTTTTATTACCAAGATTATATGTGTCAATGGAGATTGAAGTAAGAAACTTGAGGTCCAGAAATATATATTTTACAAACTTCTTGGTCAAATTGTCTTTCTTAAGTTACTTGGCTTCCTTGTTAGGTAAACTGTGTCATAAGATCCTCATTTTGAAAGGCCAATTTTAAAAAACAAATAGGCAGTCCCATGATCTTAAGTTTAATCTCCATAGATATGCAAAATCTTATTTATTATTATCTACATGCTAGAATAGACGTATCTCGAATATTATCATCCTCATTCAAAGTCAATTCGTCAGGTCGGTCGGTTAATATAACTGGAAGACAATCGTCAATTTTCCTTTATAATTTGTGATACTTCACATGGTGTAGGTGTTTCATGTGAAACCTTAAGTGATATTTTGGTTGATGGCGTATATTTTTTGTTGTTTTGTCTACTAGGCAATTAATAAAGTACTTCTATTGAAAACGTGTTTTATTTGGTAGGTATCAAATACACACGGGAGCAAAAGTATGGAATCACTTACCTACTCCAAGTAGGAAGAAGTATTGACTCCGTGCGATCTTGAGTACTTAAATAACTAGATAAGAATAACAAAAATGGTACCATTTTAAAAGTTAAACTGTTAACTTTAAATTGATAGATACGAGGGGTGATCCAAAAGTAATGATAATCAGTTATTTCTAGTGCACACAAAAATCCAAAAAAAATATCAGTCACTTGCTCAGTTACCCACTAGTTCAGGAAAAAAAAAAATATAAATAGGCCACGATTTCCGGGAGCTACATTCATTTGAATACGAACTGTCAAGGAGTGAACATCAACATGGAAAAACACGAAATCAGAGCTGTCATTAAATACCTCTGCTTGAAAAAAATGTCTACCAAAGACATACACAGCGACTTGGTGGAAACATTAGGGGACACTTCTCCTCCATATTCCACAGTTGCACGCTGGGCTAAGGAGTTTAAGCTAGGAAGAACATCGACGGAAGACGAACACCGCGAAGGACGCCCATCGACGTCCCTCACTGAAGAAAATGTGAGAAACCGTACCGAAACACTTGTGTTTATCTGTTGCCAGATAAAAACAAATGTTTCGGCGGGTAGTGGAACCTCGTTAGAGCGATAGATTCCGAGAGCAGGACGCCGCTCAGAAAAAAGGATTTTTTTTATGTGGGTAGTTGGGCCTCTTCGCTTTAGAGCGGGACAGACGACCAACACTGTTAGAGCAGTAATGTGGTGGCCGCTGATCGCTACTAAGGCTAGTCGTGGTGTAGTTCTATCGAGCTGTTAGAGTAGGCTTCGGGTGTGGGGTCGTACCTTGGCGACTTTTGGCGCAGCAGATTCCGCTGCTTTCACCGTTGCCTTTCCCGGTGAGACCCGTTGGTGGGAGGCCAGGAAAGAACAACAGTTCCCACGGGAGTCCGCTTTGCCGAGTGCGTAGGTGAAGTCCGAGCCAGAGTGAGTAGGAAGCCGATCCCCTAATAAAGAAAATCCGATAACACGTGCTTTTATAGGCCGCAACTCGCGATCGTATCAAACAATTGAAACATCTTTTTTCTTACTCCTCCACTAAATCCGGATAGCTCCATAAATACTGATGTGATTTAGATGAATTTGGTATCAATTTAAAGTTAACAGTTTAACCTTTAAAATGGTACCATTTTTATTATTCTTACTACTTATTAAGTACTCAAGATCGCGCCCGAGTCAATTCCAATTAAGTGATTTCATACTTTTGCTCGCGAGTGTAGATACGATACAGTGTCATCACCAGCCTTAATTTCTAGCGGCCATCTGCAGCTAACTAAGCAGCTACAGTTTTTTTCAGAAAAAAAAAGCAAATATTTTATTGAATTGATTAATGCGGAAGTGCCTAAAATTTGTTCAATAGAATATTTGCCACTAAAAGTCAAAAAGGCCCGTTAACCTGACGTGCCCAGTGCCCCAAATAGGGTGGAGACGGTTATGCCTCAAATGAATAAATAATACCAGGAACACCTTCCACTAAGATAATTTGCCCTAAACTAAGCTGAGTTGATAAACATATCAAAATAGTTAAAGCAACCACCAGAACAAACACAAATATTCATCTCACATTGTGGTTTTGGGTAGGAATTGAACTCACGACTCGGTGCTTTAAGCGGAAGGTCAACTCCGGGGCAAAGGTTCCACGAAACGTCACTAACTACTGAGTGCCGAGTGCGAGGTGCAGTGAGAGAAGTGAATAACTTCACCATCTCGTTTGTGAGAAAAAAAACGCGAATTTGTATGGCATCGAGTGAGCGCCATCTAGCGGCCTTAATGTTGCACGAATTCGCCGCTAGATGGCGCTGACTCGATTCCATGCTAATTGACGATTTATGTGCTCGCAAAACGCGATGGTGAAGTCTTTCACTTCCCCCACTGCAACTCGCACTCGGCACTCTGAAGGCTGTGAACACCGAAAACTAAAGAAAATTTAAAAGTGGGTCCCGATATTTTTAACGCATATGTTTTATTTATTTATTTATTACACGGGATAAACCAAGTTACAGTAACCAAGTGTTATTATCTATTTAAGTATGTATTTAGAAATATTTAAGTATGTTCATCAGTCTCTGACGCCCATATTACAAGCTCTGCTTAGTTTGGGGTCAGATTATCTTGGTGTGAATTGTCCCAGATATTTATTATTTTATTATTACATAATTATGAACAACAGGAAGTAATACAATACACTAATTTTACGACTTTGTTTAAAAGCGATTATGGACTGTCAATGTATTCAACATCCAATTCAGGGTTAGCGATCAGTAACATATTTAGCGCCCTCTGCATACGACACAGCGGAAGGGATATACCGGTTTCGCAACATTTAATGAACGGGCAAATCAAAATTAATAGAAAAGGAATTCGCGCGACATTTTTTAATATCATATACAACCTGAAAACCCATGAAGTGGGAGCCGACTTGGTTCCAGTGAAAAGCATCCACGAAGTCGTGTCAACAGTAATCACCTTCACCCAGTCATCTAGCGCTAGCGAGGTCGCCGCTGCTAAACCGCACGTGAGTCCCATCATTTCTTCCTTTTTTTCCTGATATAGGCCAGGCTAATACGCCTCCCTCACATTAGGTCAAGCACTAGAAAGTTGGGTCAAGGAACAGGGCCTATTTGGGGTTTTATTAAATCTTATCTAAAACCATTAATTTAAAAAATGAACGGTATACCTACCTACTCGACACGATTGGCGTAGTGCGCTATAGCACGGTTTCTCGCCTCGATTTCTGTAGTGTCCCGGGTTCGATTCCCGGTCGGGTCAATTCAGGAAACGATCTTTTCTGAATTGACTCGGGTCTGGGTGTGCTGGGAGACCCTGGCTTATTTCCACACACTTTTAACACAGGGATATTAATCCCTACTTTGGGACCATTACAAGAGGTGTGTTGTCTGGCGCTTAATTATTTATTATTTACCTACTAGTTGCTTTGACCAAAAGTTTTTGACTTAATTATAATTATAAACCTCCTGCTCCCCGATTCAGAACAAAGTTATCGACCGATTCGGTTATTTTCTTTTATTTTTAATTCATTTATAAGAAGGGTAGATTTTATGTTATTTAGTTTATGAAAACATAAGGCCTTTGGCTTTATCATTTAAAAATATTGATAGCTAGATACTGTTAGGCGGATCATTTACTTAATTGAAGCCGAATCGGTCGATAACTTCGTTCTGAATCGGGGGGCAGAGAAGGATCCAAGAATCTGTATAACACCCAGACACGGAACGAACACACACAGATGTTTGTCTAGGGTAGGAATCGAAGCCACAACAACAACAGCTTATTTTCAGTCAGTCTCGCCTGATGGTAAGCGATGACGAGGCTGATGGTGGTTCACGCTTACCCAGAAAATGCCTATTCACTCTGACCTTGAAGACACCGAAGTTGTAAGTATCCGGAAACACACGACGCAGGGAGTGCGTTCCACACCTTAGCGGTGCGGACCAGAAAAGACGCAGCAAACCGTTGCTAGGAAGTGCGGATTGCTAGGAAGTCAACCTTATGGTGGTAGAAGCCCTCTCGGCGTCTAGTGGTCCGGTGGTAAAAAGTAGAGGGCGTATCGTATAGGTTATGTAGTTCCTGAGCACTCTCCAAAATACATCGTATAAAAAACCGATAGACATGCGACTCCACGCCGATGCTCCAAACTCTGGAGTTTAGTTCCAACGAACGCATCGTCGTCAATGAGTCTCCTGGCTCTTCGGTCCACTGAGTCCAATGCTCCCAGCTGGTATTTGGCGGAGCCATCCCACAGATGGCAGCAGTACTCCATACACGACTGAACTTGTGTTTGATACAAGTGGAGCAGCTGTTCTGGTGTGAACTATCGCTGAACCTTAAAGAGGATGCTAAGCTTTTTGACAGCGGTTTTTGCTTTGGACTCAATAGATCTACCAAAGTTGAGGTTAGGCGAGAGATCCATACCTAGGAGCTCGAGGTGGTTGTCTATAGGTATAGCTGCATTCAGGAAAGTAGGAGTCAAGGACTCAAGTCAAGGAGTTAAAAGGACTCTTGTTTGGCGGAGAACAGACAAGCCTGGGGTTTGTTGGCATTGAACTCTACAAGGTTAGCTTCGCCCCAGTCGTACACTGCTTTTAACTTTGAGTTCACCCGCTCAACCGTAGCCTCTAGGGACTCAGTCTCAGCGACACTGGCGCGGGCACTGGATATATAGGGTGTCCCGGGTAACCTGTACCAGTCTGAGGACCCCAAAACCGATCGATTAGACCCAGTGTATGTTCCGCGATTTTTGGTAGTTATGACTTTATTACAAAATTTCTGGGTTATCACTTTTTTGTTTACTGTGGCGCAAATAGTTGAGGTACTTACTGCTTCATTTTGATCTTCATTTCGTTGTTAGCTGAATATAACGTCTACTTATTTTTCATTTAAAGTGTCAGAAGAGTGAAATTCACGATCATATGGTAGCAAATGAAACCTAATTAAAAGTAAGCCTAATGCATTTTTCTGTATAAAAACATCACAAAAAAGTTTAAGTATGGTGACTTTCTTGTTTAAAAAATATTATTCTGTTCAAAATATCATCCACGTAAACGCTTTTATGGCCGCTAAAAAAATTGTTCTTCACCGGCTTTTTTTAAAACTATTACTAATATAAATTGATGTATTTTTTTTTAAAATGCATGTTTTACTTATACTTAAGTTTTATTTCCTACCTTATGATCTTCAATTTTACTCTTCAGACACTTTGAATGAAAATTTAATTATGATACCCATAAAGAATCTCATTGAAACTTTTGTGATGAATAGTTGATAAAATAGGTAAGGTGTTGATTAAATAGATAAGTAAACCTGACATAGACTTACCTACAAAATTTTTACTCAATTAAAATGTGAATTTTTTTAATAAACTGTAGTCGTAGTAGTAACTGCGACCTATATTTAATAAATATAATTTTAAATATAAGTTTAGTATTCGTAATTTCGTATAAGTGAACGCTCTGTTCTATTTTTAAATTGAATGAAATGATCTTTAAACCGAAGTTAAAAAAGGTTTGAAAGAAAAAGTTCTAGTATTTTTTTTTTTAAATGGCGTTCAAAACGGAAAAAACAGTATTTACCACTTTTTCAATTTCATTGTTTTTTGTTCTGAATTATTCAGTGCTATAAATGTTGATTCTTCTGAATTAATCAGACCTAATATTACAATGAAAAAAAATTGAGCATGTACCTCAACTATTTGCGCCACATGAACCAAAAAAGTGACAAAACCCAAAAATTTCAGCATTTTCGTAAAAAAATCATAACTCAAAAACTACATAACTACTAAATTGCGGCACATACATTGGTTCCAAACGATAGGTTTTGGGGTCCCCAGACCACCTTCGCTGTACAGGTTACCCGGGACACCCTGTATATCGCTCTGTAACCGTGCTCTGCGTATCCAAAGATACCTGGGCACAACAGATCGTTAATGTGCAGCAGGAAAAGTGTCGCAGAGAGAACAGAACCCTGAGGAGCTCCAGCATTTATAGCCAATATATAATATATCCAGTCACACAGTGCGGTGGGAAATCCGTATGAAGGAAGCTTGCTTTCCAGACTATCGTGCCAAACCCTGTCAAATGCCTTCGAGATGTCGTGAGAGACGGCGAGAGCTTCGCCGTGTTTTTCGTTGGCTTCGCCCCACAAGTGAGTGGCATACGCAAGAAGATCACCAGTTGATCGTTCACGGTGAAAACCCTACTGTCGATCACAGAGCAGACTGTTGTCCTCAAGGTACACTGCAGGAGCTTGTTGTTTAATACACGTTTCGTACTTTTGCAAAGAATGGAGGCGATTGCGATTGGTCTATTGGCAGGGTCGGCTCGACTGCCTTTTTTGGGCACAGGTTTGACGTTTGCAAGCTTTACGGGACTTAGGAACTTGTCCCGTTTTAAGAGATGCGCAATACAGGGGACAACTCGGACGCACAATTCTGCAAGATCACTGCAGGAATTCCATCAGGACCACTATATTCACGTCAAGAGTGGGAAGCGTTTTAAGCACCTAGTTTTGGCGTATGCGGATTTCTGTCAGTACAGAACCGCCTGGAGGTAGCACAGGAGGTGTTTTACTTCCAGCATCGAGATGCGAATGGCTTGCAAATAGAGATGCAATTAAATTTGCTTTCTCTTCCGCAGAGTGGGCCAGAGATCCGTCAGGCTTCAGCAGTGGCGGTAGAGATGGGCGGCAAAAGTTTGATTCAACCGTTTTAGCCAAGGACCAGGAAGCTTTGCTTACCGATGGGTGAGAGGCGACCTTCGCTCCAATACGGCTAACACAATCGAATCGAGTCTACTTGAGTACCTTTTTGAAGGACTTGGCGGCAGTGTTAAAGGCTCTCGTCTTTTCACCAACATCGGAAGATTTGCGTGCGCGAGCTTAAGCCCAGCTCTGGTACGCTGCTTGCTTTACCGCCTCAGCAGTTAGTAGCACACTTAGCGTTGTACCATCGGGGAGTTCGGCTGTAGAGGGATACGTCGGAAAATGGAATGAAGTACTCCATAGCCCTACATATCACCTCAGAGATAGCGTCAGCGCATTTTGATGCGTCGCCAGAAGAGAAGCATGCTTTCTGCCAATGATAAGATGCAAAGGTCAGGAATATTCATCCTAGCTACTTGTCCGGTAGCTAAGGCATGGTATACGGGTACGCGACCCCGGCCCCCGAGCTATTACTGACTCACCCCAATCCATCCGAGGCAGTGTTATCTCTTTTTACCTTTTTCCTACCCATGCCCAAAACAATTCCTATGTTCAATCCTAATCCTCTCCTATTTCCTGTTTCCTTACCTATTCCGCAAATCCAAGGCCTGCCGTACCGATGGATGCGTGGCTAGGGGCAAGCCTAGTCGCAAGCGGCCAAACTGCCCTGGGGCTGGGCGACCCCAGAATCAGGCTAGCCTTATCCTGACACGCGGGGCTCTGCTGGGACTGACAGTTTATATCCCTTGCTACTCGTGGGAACGCAATGGACACAATTTTTAATAATCCAGTTGGCAGCCATTACGTCTCGTTCTCCGCGGGGGCGAAAAGCGGCCCACGGAGAGCCGCTTCGCTACGTTGAATGTAAGGGGTGGAGTGGAATGAATGACAAAATTGATGAAGTATGTCACATGATGGATGAAAGGAATATTGGTGTTCTTTGTGTGAATGAGACTAAGCGGAAAGGATGTGACATGTCGAGGCATGGACCCTATACGGCTTACTGGTCCGGGGTTTCTGCCAACAGCCGAGGGTCTCAAGGAGTTGGCCTTATTGTCTCCGAGCGAATGGCCGAATGTGTAAATGAGTATGAGTGTGTAAGCCCGAGACTCCTCTGGGTGTAGGGGGGGGGGGGGGGGGGGGTTTGACTCGTATCTTTGTTCTTGGTGTGTATGCACCCACAGATACGGGTCCCAACGCCACTGTAAAAGCCCAAAAAGAAAGGGAGGAGTTTTGGGATAGTGTGATAGAGACGTTACGAAAATGTTCGCAAAATGAGAGACTGATTAAGAAGCGTTAACACCGAACCATTTTTTAATTGGAGCGTCAAATCCTTTACCCCAACCTTTTTTTTTTTGTTATCCGGGTGAGAAATGCTTTACGCACTATCCAACTGCCTGGGTCGGGCAGTGGGGGAGTGTAGGACTCTCCGCCGGTGAAGCCGGCGGCATACCTACTAAAAAACACCCGGGTATACCTCGCCGCTATGAAATAGGGAGACATGGAGCCTAAAGGATTACCACGTCGCCCCAGCGGTCAGCCCAGCCTATGCGCCGGGCCTCCTCACGCTACGGGGGCATCCCGGTATACTGGGACACCCCCAGACGGGTGCGCCTTGGAATAGGATGTAAGCCCCCCGGCTTACACCCCGGCGCTACTTTTAGGGAGCAGGAGGAAGACGGGCGAACCGCCGTCTTCTTGCTCCCCGCCGTCTGCGTCGGAGAGGGGCCGCCAAAGGATCATCCACTCGGGCCCCCTCCGCAGTCTCCTTCTGCGTCATCACCTCCTCGCAGAAGGAGACCATTGCCATCCAGGCCTCCTCACTCCCCAACATGGCCTGAACTACGGCCGGGAGTGAGAGGTCCCTTCCAATAGTGGCCACGAGGGTACGGCGCTGCTCGGCCCATGCTGTGCACACTTGCAGTGTGTGCAGGGCCGTGTCTTCAGCAGCGCCGCACTCGTGGCACCGCGGGGTGGGCTCCCGCCGGGCGATCTTGTGCAGATACTTCCCGAAGCACCCATGCCCGGAAAGTATCTGCGTCAGCCGGTACGTCAGAGGCCACTCCTGACGTAACCACTGGTTGAGGACCGGCCGTATTGCGTCTATGGTATCCCGGCCATAGAGCGGGTCAGCCAGGTCCTCCGCCCACCTCTGTAGGAGCGCCTCCTGCGCTCTCCTCCGAGCCCCTTCCACCACGTCCTGGAAGGGGCGCTCGCCCTGGGCTCTCGCTGCTGCCCTGTGCTGGTAGACAGCAGCAAGAACTCGCGCATCCAACTCCCACGGAGGCATACCTGCGAGAACGCAGGCTGCCCCCGCAGAGATGGTGCGATACCCTCGGATGGCTCTCACCGCCACGACCCTTTGCGGAGCTCGCAAGAGGGAGATGTTGTGGGCGGTGAGAGCATCCGCCCAAATTGGCGCTCCATAGAGCGCCATACTGCGGATAACGCCAGCATAAAGCCGCCGGCATGATTGATCCGGGCCGCGCTCATTCGGAAGCAAACGGCCCAGTGCCCCCGCGGAACGAATAAGGCGGGGCGCGAGGCGGGAGAAATGTTCCTCGAATCGCCACCGCCCATCCAAAAAGAGGCCCAGATATTTGATCTGGACCATGACCCGCACCGTCGTCCCATTGAGGGAGACCGAGGCACCAGGTGGTGGTCCCTGCCGAGGCCCGTGGAAGAGGAGGGCCTCGGTTTTGTGTAAGGCGACCTTTAGGCCCAGCGCCTCAATGCGTCCAATCACGAGGCTGGCGCCGACCTCCGCCAGCCTCTGGACCTCCGGAAAGGTGTGTCCCCTCGCTACGACTAGGGTATCGTCCGCGTAACAAATGACGCGCATCCTGGGCAGGAGCGCGCCGCGGAGAACCCAGTCGTAGCCTATGTTCCACAACAGGGGCCCTAGGACGGACCCCTGGGGAACACCACACCTCATGGGATGAAGGATGAGGACCCCGTCTCTGCCCTCAAAGAGGATCTCCCTGCCCCGCAGGTAGTCCTCCAACAGCCTGCCGAGATACGGGGGCACTCCGAAGTAATGGAGTGCCTCTCGTATCACGCCGAACGGCAGGCTGTTAAAGGCGTTGGCGATATCCAGACTTATCGCCAACGACCTCTCTCCGCGGGAAGATGCCGCTGCAGTTTCCTCCTTCAGGAGTGCCAGGGCATCGATGGTGGAATGCCCCGCCCTAAACCCAAACTGCACCGGCGACAGATTGGGCCCCACCTCATTCAAGTGCTGGACGAGACGGAACGCGATTATCCGCTCGAAGAGCTTTCCCGCTTCGTCCAACAGCACGATTGGCCGGTAGGCGCCGGCTTCTCCTGGGGGTCTACCCGCCTTCTGGATTAGGCACAGGCGGCCTTCCTTCCACAGCTTCGGAAAACGCGCGGATGAAAAAGCGGCGTTGAAAATGTCCCGAAGCTGGTCCCCCAGGTGTTTCAGGGCAAGGGCTAGCACTCTGCCCGGAACCCCATCTGGCCCTGGAGCCTTCTTTTTCGCCCTGAGCCGATCGACCATTGTCTCCATCTCCTCATCGGTGACAAGTGGGATCGGCTCATCCTCAATTTGCCTCACGGGAGGAGACATCGAGGGAGGGGTGTGCGCTGGGGAATCCGGAAAAAGTTCCCGCACTACCCTCTCCAACACCTCTGGCTGGAGGGACTCTATGACCGAGGGACCTTGGTGGCGCAGCTTGTCGCGCGCTGCGCGGTACGGTCTCCCCCATGGACCTTTACCCCAACCTGGAATATTTTCAGACGATGACTTTCATCTAAGAAGACAATGGCGTGTGGCACAACGATTAGCTGATCACTTTTGGTCTCGTTGGGTTCGGCAATATTTGCCAACTCTGCAAACCAGAAAAAAATGGTCCCGCGACCGAGGGAAAGCAATTCAATTAGGAGACATCGTGCTTATTGCAGACTTGAATGCTCCTCGAAACAGTTGGCCCAAAGGTAAGGTCGTAGGCGTTTTTCCAGGGTCGGACGCAAGAGTTCGAACCGTCGAAGTGGCTACAAAAGGAGGGAATCTCAAAAGACTGGCCAACATAATAGTTATTCTTGAATCGGTAGCCACCTAGTCTGTAAATCGAGGGCGGAGAATGTTACCGATTCAAAGAACCTTTTTTAATTGACTGGTATTCCTTTTCTACGAGACTGACTTGACAGTTATATGACAAGAGAAAATAAGAGAAAAGACAAGTAAATATAATGGAGAAAAGGTGTAAAATTTAGATTAAAAACGCTTGTTAAAATATAATATTAAAAGTATAACGCGTTTTCTTGAAACAAGTAAGTAGACTAGGTGGCTACCGATTCAAGAATAACTATTTTGTTGGCCGGTCTTTTGAGATTCCCTCCTTTTGTGGCCACTTCGACGGTTTAAACTCTTGCGTCCGACCCTGGAAAAACGCCTACGACCTTACCTTTGGGCCAACTGTTTCGAGGAGCATTCGAGTCTGCAATAAGCACGATGTCTCCTAATTGAATTGCTTTCCCTCGGTCGCGGGACCATTTTTTTCTGGTTTGCAGAGTTGGCAAATATTGCCGAACCCAACGAGACCAAAAGTGATCAGCTAATCGTTGTGCCACACGCCATTGTCTTCTTAGATGAAAGTCATCGTCTGAAAATATTCCAGGTTGGGGTAAAGGATTTGACGCTCCAATTAAGAAATGGTTCGGTGTTAACGCTTCTTTTTCACCAATTTCCAAAGACACATGGGTCAGCGGTCTGCTATTGACAATGTTCTCTGCCTCTGTAAGTAAAGTGTTTAGAACTTCCTCTTTTGGGTTACGAGTATGTAATGTGGCATACAGAGCAGTTTTGATAGACCTGACAAGCCTTTCCCAAACTCCTCCCATATGTGGTGCATCTGGAGGGTTGAATCTCCATTCAATCCCTAAAGCACTGGCAGAATCAGTAAGCGCTTCATTATTGAGCAATTCTTTAAGTGCCTCCTTCAGGTCTTTACTTGCACCCTTAAAGTTAGTCCCATTATCTGAGTGGATCTGTTTAGGATAGCCCCGACGCGCTGCCATTCGCCTAATGGCAAGTAATGTAGAGTCTGTTGTAAGGGAGGCTGATGATTCAATATGCACTGCTCGAGTACTGAAGCACGTGAACAAGACCGCCCAACGCTTCTCAACACGCCTACCGACTGAGACGGTTAGGGGCCCGAACAGATCCATGCCGCAGTAAGTGAACGGTCTGCAATGATGCTCCAGTCGGCAATCAGGGAGAGGAGCCATCATTGGCTGCCCACACCTAGCCCGTTTCATTTTGCAAATCACGCACCTGGCAATTATAGTTCGCACCTTCTTTCTTAATCCGATTATATAATATTTCTGGCGTAGTTCATTTAACAGAGTTTCGGAAGTATGATGTCCAAGTTTGCGGTGGTGATATTCGATAAGAAGTTCCGTCGCATAATGTTTCGAATCTAAAATTACAGGTCTCTTTAAGTCGTATGGTAGGTAGCGTCCTGCATCAAGTCGGCTTCTTGCTCTCAACAACCCCTTACTGTCGAGTTCGGGATTAAGCTTCAATAACTTGCTAGAACGGTCAATTTCCACGTTTTTCATGAGTGCTCTCATCTCACTATCGAAACTCTCTCCTTGTACCTGACGTACCACTAAAGACTCGGCAAGACTTTCCATCTCTGGAGTTATCAATGTAACAGATTTTTTGAACATATATCTCTGTATAAACAAAATAGCGTAGGCAACGCTCCGTTTATGACGTCTCCAATTAGAAAAACGTGATTCCAACACGAATTTACGGAATGCTTGTGGTCGGTCAGTTGCCAAAACCTGAAATTAAATCTAACGAAAAGA
Source organism: Udea olivalis (assembly GCA_947369235.1). Lineage (NCBI taxonomy): Eukaryota > Metazoa > Arthropoda > Insecta > Lepidoptera > Crambidae > Udea > Udea olivalis. Next base: position 12,369,664 of record OX376359.1, read on the forward strand.
AAAACAATCTTTGATATTTCCCAAATTCCGTTTGCTTTTACTGAACCTTTTCGATTCTCTCCGGTCTCCAATGACGAAATCTTAAAAATTTTCAATTCCATCAAATCCAATGCTTCCGGCTGTGATCAGATCACCCGGAATATGCTGACTCCAATTCTTAATTTTGTTATACCTTTTATCACTCATATTGTCAACTTTTCGCTGGAGTCTGGCAATTTTCCATGCGTTTGGCGTAAAGCTTTTATCCGTCCTCTTCCCAAAGTGTCCCACCCCAGCATTCCCAGTCACTTTCGCCCTATATCTATTCTCCCTTTTATCTCCAAGATACTTGAAGCCACTGTACACAAGCAGTTTTCCAAATTCGTACTTAGCAATAATCTTATCAGTAATTTTCAATCAGGATTCAGGCCAGGCCATAGTACTACCACTGCCCTCCTCAAAGTTACAGAGGATTTTAGAGCTGGCTTAGAGGAATCAAAACTTACTGTTCTTGTCTTGATTGACTTCTCAAATGCATTCAATGCAGTGAACCACGATATTCTTCTTTCTATTCTTGCCCACCTGCGTGTGTCTCCATCAGCCCTGAAGTGGTTTGCGTCGTATCTTGGGGACAGGCAACAGGTTGTCCGTGTTAAACGTGTATTTTCGGACTGGTGCGTCCTAAACTCTGGGGTCCCACAAGGAGGTATCCTCTCCCCGTTGCTGTTCTCTGTTTTTATTAATTTTGTCACTTTTTATCTGCGCAGCTCTTATCACCATTATGCTGACGACCTACAGCTTTATGAACAATGTACCGCTGATAATTTCGAGCGAACTATATCTGCTCTGAATGAGGATTTAAGCCGCCTGTACGACTGGGTTAACAATTTCGGCACAGCAGTGAATCCTTCGAAGTGTCAAGCTATTATTATAGGTACTCGGCATCTTCTCGCTAGGGTAAATAATGGCGCTGACGCTTTGCTCAAATTTAATGGAACTGTTATTCCCTATTCTGAAAGTGTCAAGAACTTAGGACTATTTATAGATCGCACATTGAGCTGGGACAAACATATTACTGAAACCAGTCGTAAGGTGTCAGCTACCCTTCGAGCCCTGTACCGTTTAAAAAATTTTCTCCCTTCGAGCACTAAAGTGCTTCTGGTTCAGGCGCTGGTTTTACCAATAATCGACTACGCAGACGTCTGTTGCTCAAATTTATCTCAAGGCTCACTGAACAAATTAGACCGTCTCCTCAACGGGTGTCTGCGGTTCATTTTTGGAGTGCGAAAGTACGACCATATATCTCCGTATCGTAGCCAACTAAAATGGCTTACCATCCGCAAACGCAGAGAACTAAGAACGCTGTGCTCTCTTTTTAGTATCCTCAGAGACCCAAATGCTCCGGAGTACCTTAGGTGCAGATTCATGTTGAAGGGTGAAACTAGTTCCCGCAGACAGCGCCCCTGCAATATGTTCAAACTGGAAATTCCCGCGCATAGGACCGGCCACGTGGGCCATTCCTTTACTCTTACAGCTATCGGACTGTGGAATAAGCTGCCTGACGCTATAAAATTGTCACAAACTAAAGCCACTTTCAAAAAATCATCTGAGAAATTCTACGTAATTCCTACAGATTCCCCTCCATCATCTTCATTTCTTATGGAAAAGTGAGTATGTTATTTATATATATGTATATATTATTTGGTATGTGTATTTATATATATAAATATATATATTATTGTTTGTTGTATTATTATTTATTTATTGATATAGGTATTAGGTATTTTTAGTAAGTTAAAGGTTATTTATTGTCTTTTTTAATATCTTTGTTTCTTTTATTTTCTTCTCAAACCCAGATACTAGCACCGCCAACAACATTTCTGTCCCGCCCAAAGGTTGACTGGTAGAGAATGCTTTTAGCATTAAGTCCGCCTTTTGTACTATTTTGTGCATTAAAGATTAAATAAATAAATAAATTCGTCAAAATCATTTTTTTCTTCTATCAACGGTGGCCATTGTTCTGCTGAAAGGCGTATAAAATCAGGACCAGCGAACCATCTGTCTCCAAACTTGCCTTCAGCTCTTGTAGCTTCATCGGCTACGTTTATAGCCCCAGGCAACCATCTCCACTCTGATGGCTTTGTTATTTCGTCAATGTCCATAAGCCTTTTTGACACAAAGGGTCTGCCTTTGCGTTCACCTTTGTTTATCCAATACCAAACGGTCTTAGAATCTGTCCAGAAAAACCTCTCATGTATTTGAAGAGTTTGTTCCTTTGCAATCGTTTGTCCGAGACGAGCACCCATTAAGGCGGCTTGTAACTCTAGCTTAGGTATTGTTGCTGATTTTAATGGCGCCACTCTGCATTTAGCCGCCACGAATACAATCTGATCCTCTCTTTGAAGGTATGCTACTGAAGCATAGGCTTGTTCGGATGCATCTACAAACACATGCAGGTCAATATTGTTTAATATTTTAAATCCATAGCATCTGGGCACTGAAAAGTCACGAAAATTTTTAAGGTCATCAAGCCATCAGTACCAACTTTGGGCAACGTCGTTCTCAATTTCTTGGTCCCATTTTGTCTCGCTACGCCAAACCGACTGCATCATAATCTTGCCGCGTATTATTAACGAACACAACAAACCAAGGGGATCAAAAACTGTCATGATGACTTTCAGCATTTCTTTCTTAGTTGGTTTTCGCGTGCCATCCAGCACATCCTGATTCACCTTGCGAAAATTCAAGTCGAATCCAATTCGATCTTTAACCGGGCTCCAAGTTGACCCTAAGGTCTTTTCCACACTGTCTGGCTGTTGTAGAAGTTTGACCGTATCTTCGTTGGCTCTATTTTCAGGCAGCACGTTTACCTTATTGGAAGTCCAGGCTCTGATATTGAACCCTCCTGCTCTATGAATCATAATTATATCTTCCACTAGTCGTTTCATCTCTTCTTCGGAGTCTGTACTGTCTAGATAGTCGTCGACATAATGCCGTCTCTTAATCGCTTCCACTGCTCGGGAATGTGAAGAGGCAAACTCATCTGCATTTCGTCGAATAATGTAAGTAGCAGTGCAAGGAGACGACTTTGCGCCAAAAATCATTGAGGTCATTTTGTATACTCGGGGTTGCTCGTTCCGTACCATATCTTGCCATAGAAAGCATTGTGCTAATTGATCTTCCTTAATGATTTTGATTTGCATAAACATCTCGCGAATATCTGCAGAAACTGCTACGGGCCTTTCTCTAAAACGTAGAAGCACGCCAATTAGTGAGTTGAGAAGGTCTGGTCCACTAAGAAGTTCGGTATTCAGTGAGATTCCTCTGGTCTCAGCTTTAGCGTCATGCACTAGGCGCGTTTTTCCGGGTTTATTCTTCACAGCAAAATGAGGCAGAAACCAAACTTTTCCGCTAAGGTTTTCTTTAACTTCTTCAGCATAGCCCTTTTGCAACATGTTGTCAACTTGTTTGGTATATTCTTTGGCAAAATTAAGGTCTTTGTCCATTAACCTTTCTAAAGTTTCTAACCTTCTTTCTGCACTTCGTTTATTATTTGGAAAAACCACATTGTCCGACCGCCACAATAAACCAGTTTCCCACCTATCGTCAACCTTCTGTGACTTTTCCTCTAAAATTTGCCACGCGCGTTTTTCTTCATAGGTACATCCTCCATCTTGTTGGTTCTTGATACCCAATCCATCAAGTGCAAAGTAGTATGACGGGAATCCCGTTCGGGCGCCATATAACGGGGATCCTCGATGCTGGCCAGCAACACAGGAGCCGGTGCGCCGGGATTCGTCACACAATATTTAGAAGTAGATGTAGTTGTGGAATAGTTAATAAAAGATCAGCCAATCCAGTGACTTGTTTATTAAATAGGATAAAAGTATAGGTAGGAAAGAAGAACCCCGATACACGGGTTCCTGTTACTTATAACTGTTTTAACTGTTTACAAAATTGGTTATTTAGAGTATTTAAAAATACACCATCACGTAAGTTATACTAGTTAAACTGGTAATCTGGTAAAATGCTCACAAACTGTTCAGTACGATGGTTTTGGTAGAACTGAATCAAAAAAGCTGCGCATGCAATGCGAAACAAAAATCGAATTGAATCAAATTTGAAAACAAGTACAAAATACTTTTGTTGGCCAGCAGTTAAACCATGAAGTTTCCAGCGATCGTGGAGGTTGTAACGTCCACGAGACTGAAGGGAAACGGCATCGTTACAATACCGGGGTGGCCGGCGCAAAAAAAAATCTTTAAGGATTTTTTTTTTGAAAGTTAAGTTAAGTTAAAGTTAAGTTAAGTTAATCTTTAGTTAAGTTAAGTTATGTAAAAGTTAAGTAAAAAAAATAAGGTAATGTTAACGATGTCGTTTTTACAATAAGTTAAATTTGGAAGATAAATTGATAGTTACAAGTCAACAACCAAGTAAACAAACAAGTCAACAAACAAGTCACTTATTTTTAAAAAAATACAATATAAGTAATAACCTATTAATTAATTAAATGGAAGTGCATGATAGAATTTTGGGTAAACGAATGTTTTTTACAGTGAGAAATTTACACTAGGTTGGTTTCGGTTTCATTCAAATACTAACATCCGTCGTATCTAACAAAGTCTTAATTCTGTAAGTTTGAATTAAGGCATCAGTCAAGTAGAGAAATCTTATATAATAGAAGATGTTTCTCATGCAACTAACCCAGATTAGTGCAGGCTTATTTAAATATGCCAGTCACCACCCGCTGGCTTTTGGTGATCATGTTTAGTTTTTATGTGTGTGATGAATGTCATGTGTAAGTGTTGGTGTTAAGTGTCTTAAAAATGTACAAGTTTACTAACCTTAATATGGTCAGAAGATAAGATTTGAATCTCGTTAGAGACTTTAATAAGTAAGTACTTGTTAAAAGTAATTACTAATAAGGTAATAAGTAAGTTGGTTGTAGTCCACCTACTAGGGAGAAAATAACAGAGGCTTATTTAAGGAGTTGTTATCCGCTCCATAGGGAAAAATACGACGATTACTATAACATAGGCTTATTTAAGGAGTTGTTATCCGCTCCATAGAGAAAATGGCTAATGACTAAAGCCGGAAATACGACTAGTCGTTTTTAAAAAAAAAAAAAAAAACATAATCTTATATGTACAAAATTACGTATTGACATGGTAGTTAATGGTTAGCCGAAAGGATGAAGATGTATATAAAAACAGTACCTATATTAATCAAGAGATTAAGTGACATGCGTCACGCTTAAAGTAATAATAAATTATAATAAATCAATAAGTAATTATATAAAGAAAATATGGTAAATTAGAGTATACGGTGATCGATAGTTATCTTAATTTTGGAATAGGTTTAATGTCTTTTACATGCCAACGACCTAATGGTTTATTGGACATGTCCGATAGATCGTAAATGAGAGGTGAAACTTTGTTTGTGACTTTACATTTAATAAATTTAGGTGCTAATTTTGCCGAAAAATATTTATCAGCTGAGCTAATGGGGTAATTCCGTTTCCAGACAATATCACCTTGGTTGAATTCTAATTGTCGATGTTGTTTATTATAATAATGAGCATTAGTTTGGTGACATTTGTAGAGACGAGCTTGGACTTCTGAAAATATTGGGCTAAGTAAACCAATGTTCTCAGAATATTTGTCTTTAGGTGCTAGAATGGCATCTTCTGTTGTGTCGGTGTTGTAGATAGAACCGCATGTGACAAGTTCACGACCGAAAACTAGATAAGATGGCGTGAAATGGGTTGTTTCGTTCACAGCCGAATTAATTGCAAACTGAATTTTGCTGAGATGGATATCCCATGTTCTATGATCGTCATCGACAAATGAAGCGATTGCGGTAATGATGGTTTTGTTGTAACGTTCAACTGTATTTACTTGTGGGCAATAGCGTGGAGTATAGTGTACTTTGGGTATGTTGAAGGATTTAAATAAATCTGTGATTTCATTGCTTATCATTTGAGGGCCATTGTCTAAAATAATTGTTTCAGGAATACCATAGGTCATAAAAACTAGATTTTCAAGAATATGCTTAATGACTGAAGATGTAGCACGTTTAATAGGATATAATAAACAATATTTAGAAAAACAACAAGTTGCTACAAAAATAAATCTGTTAAGTTCACGAGATAATGGTAATGGTCCAATTAAATCAATTGATAAACATTGAAAAGGACGTGAACAATGTTTAGGTTTACCCATCAAACCAATTGTGTGTTGGTTTTGGTGTTTGTAGGCAAGGCAAGTTTCACATTTGGATATATATGTAGCTATGTCTTTATACATGCCAGGCCAAAAGTAGCTATTTTTGATGCGGTGATATGTTTTGAAAGTTCCGAAATGAGCTGTCGTAGGCGTAGAATGGTTTTCGGAAATAAGGGAATCTCGTAGTTCTAAAGGAACAACTAATTTCCAAGAAAACTCAGAATGATATGGGGTATTAGATCTTGAATATTTATATAAGTTATTGTTTATAATAGAATAATCAGGGGTTGAAGATGGGTTAGCTTTACATTTAGAAAAGATGGTATTATACCAATCATCAGACTTTGAAATATTTATGTTGATGGCATTAATGGTTTTTATACGGGATAGGGTATCTGGTACTAGATGATCTTTACCTTTTTTATGTTTTATTTCAAAATTAAACATGGATAAACGGATACTCCATCTAGCTAGTCGACCTGTGGGGTTATCGAGTCGTAAAAACCATTGAAGGGCAGAATGGTCTGTATAGATAGTGAACTTTTGACCGTTATCTAAATAACAACGCCAATGCTCTAGAGCAGTTATGACACTTAATAACTCGCGTTCAGTGATTGAATAATTCCTTTGGGGTTGGGTAAGGGATTTACTCATATAAGCAATAGGTTTCTCTATCCCATCAAAATCCTGTGTGAGCATTGCTCCCAACCCGTATGCTGATGCATCACAGTGAACAGCAAAAGGTTTTGAAAAATCAGGACAAGTTAAGATTGGGGTAGAAACTAGAGCTTGTTTAATTAAATTGAATGCATTGTTTGCTTCAGGAAGCCATTTAAAAGGAGGTGCTTTTTTGCTGGTTGAAGTTAATCTAGTGAGAGGGGCAGCTAGAGTGCTGAGATTTGGTATAAAACGACGGTACCAGCTTGCTGTACCGAGAAATTTTTTGACTTCTTTAATAGACTTAGGCGGTTGTATATCTAGAATTGCTTTAATTTTGTCGGGGTCGGTATGTAAACCTTTGTCGTTAACTACATAGCCTAAATATTTAAGTTCGCTACGAAAGAAAGCGCATTTTGGAAAGTTAACAGTAATGTTAGCTGATTTTAATTTACTGAAAACTTTATTTAGTAGGTTAATATGATCGTCAAATGTTTTACTAATGATAATTATGTCATCCAAGTAACAGAATACGGAACTGTCAACGTCACAAAGAAGATTATCTATGAATCTTTGCTGAGTTGCGGGTGCGTTGGTGAGACCAAAAGGCATAACCTTAAATTGATATGTTCCGCGACCAGGAACGTGAAAAGAAGTCTTGGGACGGTCTTCAACCCGGAGAGGGATCTCCCAGAAGGCTTTAGCAATATCAATAGAAGACAAGTATTTAGCGTCTTTCAAGTTATCAATAATATCTGAGATAAAAGGTAATTTATATGCATCTTTTCTAGTAATGTCGTTTAGTTTACGGCTGTCTACACAGAAACGCCAAGTTCCATCTTTTTTAGGGGTGATAATAACTGGGTTAAGCCAAGGGCTTTCGCAAGGTTCAATCACATCTAATTCTAACATTTTATCTACTTCTTGGCGAAGAGCTTTTTGTTTTTCAGGAGATAAGCGATAACATCGTTGACGTATTGGAGGATGGTCACCCGTGTCAATGTGATGTTCAGCTAAGTGAGTTTTCCCAAGGGGCAAAGTTTCAGTAGAAATATTTTTAAAATTTTGAATGATGGTATCAGAAATTAGGCGTTGAGTTTCGGAAAGATTGTTATAATTATTCAATTTAATATCAGTAGTATTGATTAGGAAAGTTGGAGCGTTTGAGGATTTATGGATAGTAATTTTGGAAAGGATTTGGGGAGCTAGGTTGAAAGCTTTCCAAAAATCAATTCCTAGTATAAATGATTCAGAGATGTTCGGTATGATGTGAGCAATAATAGTAGAAAATTGATTATTATATATAGTAGGTAAGTTAATATAACCAATGGAACGTATGGGTTGACCATTTGCAACCGTTCCGTGTATAATGTTGTTATGTTCTATCGCAAAACCATGTTGAAGCAATAATTTATGAGAGTTATTCCCTAAAATAGTGATTGCACTACCACTATCTAATAATCCAGATAAGAGTAAACCGTTAACGTTAATATTAATGTAGGGACGTTCAGTATCAGTAGTATTAGCAAAGAGGAGCGTAGTAATTTTATAAGATTTAAAAAATATTTTAATAGTATTTAGCCAATTGTCCCAATCTAATTTGTTAAAATTCGACTTACTACGATCCTCGCTTATTAGTTTTTTGGAGGGTTATTGTTACATTTTGGACAATTAGTAAAAATAACATTTTGTTTTCCGCATCGAAAACAAACTTTATTAGTACTAGTACAATCTTTTAAGTTGTGGTCATCTGTTCGGCAACGAGGACAAGAAAAGTATTTATGTTGTTTAGTGGTAGAAACTGTATGAATAGGTGTTTGAGGTGTGTAGGTATGTGATTGTGTATCAACATCGAAGTTGTGAGAAATTGAAAAACTTTTTTGTTTCGAAGAGGTAGGTATTATATTAGTTAAATTATTAGAGTCTGTATTAGAAACTTCTAGACAGTTCTCAAACCATTTGCAAGATTCAAGCAATGTATTTACTGAGTGTTGGCGACAGATGTGGCAACCCCGGTTGCTAAGGGTTGTTATTGTTCTTCTCTAGGCAACGGGGCCTCGGGTCTTCTAAAAACTATAATTAGAAATATTATATTTGTATCACCCGTAAATAATAAATTAATACCCTGGCTTTTCTAGTTTGTCTTTAACATTTGGTCCTTCGAGTAATAATAAAAAGAATTCAGCTTTAAATTTTTTCAAAATTAGTTTCATCTTCCGTGTAACACTATGTTCACACGTTCGCAAAACCGGAAAGCCAGAAGCGCCCAGGACATGGGGGAGCCCCGAGCAACATCATCTACTTCAAGCACTTCGAAAGCCGCGCGTATTAAAGCTGCAGAAGCGTATCATAAAAGAAGGCTCGCTGAGATCGATCAGGAAGAAGTTGAAGTGGCAGCAGCAGCTCGACGCAAGGTGGCCGAAGCTGCTTTCGAGGCAACTATCGCTGAACTGGAGATGGATGACATTGTCAGTGCGAGGAGCGAAATATCAAGTGCACGGAGCAATCGCACCGCAAACTGGGTAGCAAAAAGTGATTTTGCAGTTGACGTGGCAGCTCCTGCAGCGGATATTCTTCCGCGTGAGCCGAGTATGGCGGCTGTTTTGACGCACGACGCCCCAGAGGCGAACCACGTGTGTGACACCGCACTCCCCTCGCCGAAGGCTGATGCTGTAGCAGAAGTTTATTTACCGCCGCGTCGTCTGGCCAAGGACGGTTCGCCTCCACAACCTTTAGCGACTGGTAATTGTACCACACACCCAGTAAGTGATATCCAAAAACTCACTAACGCCATTACCTCCTTAGCCTCATCTAGTCAAAAGACTAAGCCTTACGTCGAATTGCCTTGTTTTGACGGAAACTTATCAAACTGGTTACTATTCAAACGTACTTTCGATGAAACCAAACCTTATTTCTCAGCAGGTGAGAATCTAGCTAGGCTACGAAATGCCGTACAAGGGGAGGCTAAAGAAGCTGTTTTTTCTCTACTGCTATGTTCCACTGACCCTGAAACTGTCATGAGTTCACTTGAGACACGTTTTGCTCGCCCTAAGCAACTAGTTCTCAATGAGCTGGCTTCAATTAGAAACATGGCTAAAGTTGGGGCAGACCTTAACTCTCTAGCTACTTTTGCAAGCAAAGTAAAAAACTGCGTTAGTGTAGTCAGTTTATTAAATCATTCACCCTATATACATTCACCGGAACTTATTGATGTCTTAGTGTCGAAGCTGAGCCCGCTGCTGCAAAACAAGTGGTGCGACTACGCGGCGGAGCGTTGTGTCTCTGAACGCCCGCAGATCGAATTCTTCGCAAACTTTCTTGAAGCGGAGGCCAATAAACAAGCCCAATTTGGCCCTTGTGGAGTTTTCAACGCCTTTCTACACCCCGACAAGCCAAAAACAGCGGCGGTGCAGCAGTTCGCACAGGCTCAGCGCACCCATCATGCCCCATTCCGTAGCGCACAAGCTCATCACACAATTTCATCTTCATCACCCAATTCCACCACACCTTTGAATATGCCTGAAAGTGTCAACGCGTCTTCGCTTACATGCTTGTACTGTTCGGCCGATGATCATAATATTAAAGCTTGCCCCATGTTTATGGCGTTAAAAGTAGCCGACCGCATTACTTGGGTCGGAGACAATAAAATCTGCAAGGTATGTCTACGCAAGGGCAAACACTACTACAAGCAGTGTAGAGCGAAGGCCTGTGACGTAGAAGGGTGTAATGAAATGCACAACAAAATTTTACATTTCCAAAAAACATCTTCATTTTCATTTCAACCAAATGTAAATAACGTCATGTCAACCGTCACTCTAGTGCCATCGACATCCGTTGTCACATCTGACATCATTGACAATTTGATTGCTGCAAAAGAAACGACTAACATAAATTCATCAAAAGAGAATTTAATACTACCCAAAGAGATTTTACCTTGCGATGAAATCGCTGATACCGCATATTCCTGCGTTCCCGAAAAAGAGAATGGCATACTTCTGAAAGTTTTACCGGTGATCCTTTCTGGCCCAAATGGACAAGTAGAGACATACGCTCTTTTAGATGACGGTTCCACCGTAACCCTTCTGGATTCGGAGTTGGCACAAAAACTAGGTCTTTCGGGGGCAGCAGAAGCTATACGTATTGAAACCATCGCAGGTATTAGAGTTAGTACTTCAGTTAAACTGTTCGATTTTAAGATTTGCGGTAAATACCGTCGCGAACAATTCACTATACATAGGGCTCGCGCCGTCCCTGATTTGAAACTGAGGCCTCAAGAAGTCACGATTAGGGATACGAGCTTTCCACACCTACATGATATCTCCTCGGAGCTAGTTTTTAGCAAGGCTACCCCAAAAGTTTTAATAGGAACGTCAGACTGGCATCTTTTTGTGAGCCATGAAAATAGAACGGGGACCTTGCCTCAACCTGCTGCTATAAACACTGCTTTAGGGTGGGTTTTATTTGGTCAGGCCCCTTTGTATCCCTCTGTGCACACAGTCAACAACTGTTTCATCAACCATTCAACAACGGTTGAGAACGAGTTAGATAACCTTATAAGAAATTACTACCGCCTAGACTCGATTGGCATTAAACACGACGAAAAAGTTAAATCAGAAGACGACCGTGCCCTAAAGATTCTAAAACTTACAACTCGCCGTTTAGAAAATGGCCGGTTTGAGGTAGGGATACCTTGGCGTGAAGACGAACCCAGTATTCCAGATAGCTACAAGCTGGCCCTGTCCCGATTTCGGAGTTTGCAAAAACATTTTAATAAAGATGCCGCATACGCAAAATTATACAAAGCCAACACTGAAGCATATGTAGAAAAAGGCTACGCTGAAGAATGCTTAGATAGTCATAGCCACGCGAGTTCGTCGTCACGCCGATGGTACTTACCTCATTTTGGGGTGACTAACCCGAACAAACCAGGGAAGCTTAGGATTGTTCACGACGCGTCCGCCAAAACGTCAGGCGTAAGTCTTAATTCGTTAATCCTACAGGGACCTGACGAACTTCAATCTTTGCTCGGAATTTTAATGAGATTTCATGAGGGTCAGATCGCCTTGAATGGGGACATTCGCGAAATGTTTCCCCAAATAAAGATTAGAGACGAGGATAGAGATTGTCAGCGTTACCTTTGGCAATCCGCCCAGGGAGATGTGAAGGAATTTAGGATGTCATCTCTGATTTTTGGCGCCTCTGCGTCACCCTTTACCGCGATGTATGTCAAAAATAGGAACGCCAGTGACTTTCAGGATCAATATCCCGAGGCCACCCAGTCTATTATACGAGACCATTACATGGATGATTATCTTGGTTCATGTGATGATCTAGACAGCGCAGTTCACCTCGCGGCTGATATTTTACATGTACATGCACAGTGTGGCTTCGAAATGCGATCCTGGGTGTCGAACAAACCCGATGCCTTAAGACTGATTCCTCCACATCTTCTCAAAGAGGACCCGGGTGATGTCAATCTCAATTTATGTGAGACCCCAGCGCAGCCTGATATTCGGGTTCTTGGGATGCACTGGGATCCCCTTGGCGATACATTTAACTTTAAAATCAAGATTGACGTTCCCCTACGTATCAGGCTTACTAAACGCCAAGTACTCAGGGATTTAATGCGTATCTATGATCCACTAGGACTTTTACAACCCAAGATCACTAAAGGAAAAATTCTATTCCAGAGAACTTGGCGGCTAGTTAACTCGTGGGATGCTGCTCTTCCGCCTGCCGAATGCGTGCTGTGGGAGGAGTGGTACCATGAGATAACTGAAGCCCAAATACCTCGGGCATATAAATATGTTTCTACATACGTCAAAATTGAACTCCATACATTTACAGATGCTAGCGAGCTTGCATATGCTTGCGTCGCCTACTGGCGCTTCTCATTCGAAGATGGCAACTGCAATCTCGCCTTGATTGCAAGCAAATCTAGAGTAGCTCCCTTAAAACCGGTGAGCGTACCACGTTTGGAGCTTCAGGCAGCTTTATTGGGAGTTAGGCTAGCCCAGACAATTGCTTCCGAGCATAGGCTTCATGCATCTCGGAGGGTGTTTTGGTGTGATTCTAAAACTGTACTATCGTGGATAAGAAGCGATGCTCGTGCTTATAAACCGTTTGTCAGCTTTCGCCTGGGTGAAATTTCAGAACTCACCCAAGTTGGTGAATGGCGGTGGGTTCCGTCAGCTTCAAACGTGGCTGATGACGCTACACGTTGTAATTCTGTTGACCTGCAGAGGTGGTGGCAGGGCCCCTCCTTTTTGAACTCTCGGGAGGAAGATTGGCCTAAGGAAACGGACCAGCCAATCTCTCCAGAGTGCAATGTTGAATTGAGACCCACAGTAGTTACAGCAATTATTAACTGCACTTCGCTTTTGTCTGCAGATAAATATTCCGATTGGCGGCGCTTACTACGCGTCACCGCGCGATGCTATCAGTTGGCGCGGATTTTGAGAGCAAAAGAAACACGCGACGCTGTTTTATTCGGAAGTGGTAATCTGCGTCCGCTACTCGCACAAGATGTCAAGAGAGCTGAAGGATACTTATTAAGGCAGGCCCAGAAAGAATCCTTCACTGAGGACCTCAAGAACACGCGAAGAAGCCGTCTGCAAAAGTTCAGCCCTGTAATGGGTGAAGATGGTCTGCTTAGAGCACAGGGGCGGATCGTCCTAGCACCAGGAGTACCTCACGAAATGCGTGAGCCAGTAATTTTGGATGGCCGGCACCCCATAGTAAAATTGCTGATCTCTCGATATCATGTGTGGGCCATGCATGGGAACAACGAAACCGTTGTAAATGAGTTAAGACAAAAGTACCTTATACTTCATCTGAGACCAACAGTTAGAGCTATCGCCGCCAAGTGCCACCTTTGTCGTCTACGAAGAGCGCGACCCACAGTCCCGCCTACAGGTGACCTTCCCGTGGAAAGGCTGCAGCATCACCATCGCCCATTTTCATTTACCGGATTGGACTACTTTGGGCCCTTGGAGGTCACAGTCAAGCGCTCACGAGAAAAAAGATACGTTGCACTATTTACGTGTCTTGTTACCAGAGCAGTACACCTCGAAGTGGTTGGAAGCCTTACCGCTGGTAGTGCCATTATGGCCTTACGTCGGTTGATAGCTCGCCGTGGATGCCCTGTGAAGATTTTATCCGACAACGGCACAGCATTCACCGGCGCGAGCAGACTGTTAAAAGAAGCTTGGGCCGCAATAAACCAAGCCCAAATCTTAGATTTTGCTGCTTCTAACAATATTGAATGGGAGTTTATCCCACCTGCCTCCCCCTTTATGGGAGGAGCCTGGGAGCGCTTAGTCAGATCTGTGAAACGCGCCCTCTCCGTAACACTCAAAGAGAGAGCACCCAAAGAGGAGATTCTCATCACGCTACTAGCAGAAGCAGAATCAGTAATTAATTCAAGACCGCTGACACACGTGCCGGTTGCGCATGCAGATGAGCCGGCTTTAACTCCCAACCATTTTCTACTTGGGTTTGCGTCATGCCTACCATCGCCACCAACTTCGGAAGCAGACCTCATTGGACGACAGGAGTGGAAGAAGGCCCTACATCTCGCCGACATTTTCTGGGCCCGCTGGGTTAAGGAATATCTGCCCAACCTTCTGCCACGAGGCCCAGCGTCAGAAGGACATCGCAACCTTCTCGAGGGCGAATTAGTACTTATCTGTGATGGAAACTTGCCACGTGGACTGTGGCCTCGTGGCAGGGTTGTGAAGGTATACCCTGGTAGGGATGGGGTTGTGCGAGTGGCGGACGTAGAAACTCGCGCAGGAGTTTTGCGTCGCCCTGCGCGAAAATTAATTAAGTTAACCCTGTCGCCATAACACTTCTTGGTAAGAGCGAGCTCTTACCAGGGGGGAGGATGTTGGCGACAGATGTGGCAACCCCGGTTGCTAAGGGTTGTTATTGTTCTTCTCTAGGCAACGGGGCCTCGGGTCTTCTAAAAACTATAATTAGAAATATTATATTTGTATCACCCGTAAATAATAAATTAATACCCTGGCTTTTCTAGTTTGTCTTTAACACTGAGGATAAATCATGAGGTAATAATCTTTGACCGAACTCAGGTTTTAAGTTCCGTCGTAAAATTTCTATTTTTTGTTTTTCAGTAAGTGGTTCATGGAGTTTATGAAACAAGGACTCCATTGTTGCAAAATAAATAATTACTCTTTCATTAATTTTTTGTTTGCGTGCATCTATAATTTTTTTGAGTTTATAATCATAATCTGTGATTTCAAAATATTTGAACAAAGATGTTTTAAAAGTTTCCCAATCTCTAATAGTATCTTTGTTGGCTCTGAACCAATCCAAAGCTATTCCTGAAAGTACATCGTAAATGTGGTTGAATAAGGTATTATGACTGATATTTCTAGCAGTTGCAAATTCTTCCACTTTCAGGATGAATTCCCTGGGACAGCCATCGCCAGTAAAAGTAAATTTTTTAATCTCTGTGTTCGGTCGAGAGTTAGTAATATTTGATAACGTTTGTGTGAGCGTATCAAAAAATGAATTAGGAATAGCGGTTTCCTGAATAGAAACTGTTGAATGGTAAACAGATGTTGGTGGTGGTGATTCGAGAGTTTGGAAGTGTTGTTCGTGTGTTTTTAATTGATCCCAAAGAGATTTATAAATTTGAATATCTTGGGTTGGACTTTCGGTGTCGATTTCTATTAAAGACAATCGGTTACGAACGTGAATAATATAAGGTGCAAGTTTTGCTTTCCTAGTAGGATAGGAAGATATCGTTATATCTATAATATCCAAGCATTTTTTTATTTCATCCACATCGAGAGTAAAATTATAGGGGCTTGATGAAGATGGTGGATATGTATTTGGTTCTGATAGGGTATTGGATAGGATTTCACGCAATTCAACGGCAGTTTGAGTTGGTTGAAAATTTGCGTTACGTAATCTAAGTTCATAAATAATTTCTGGTTTGTTCAATTGAAAAATATCCATGGTGTACAACTGGTATTATAATAAGATAAAAATAAGGTATAAAACCTTTTCTTAGTTTGAAAAAAGAAAATGATTTGATTTGAAAATAAATAGCGTGACAATGTCTGACAATGTCGGTTAGAAGTAAAGTTGTCGTTTTATATTGAAAATAGTAATGATTATAAATTATTGTAAAAATTATTGCTCAATTCTAGTAAGATAAATTGATGAAGTACGAAAATAAGTTGGAGAGTGGTGTATTTGGTAAAAAATATTTTGCTATTCGATGTATGTAATGTATGTAAGTATACTTAGCTTGCGTAAACTTAGTCGGCCTCGAAGACCTAAAGAAATACGAGCTAAGCGTGTAGTATCTTGGTTAAGGATACTCTCCAAAGCCAAGGATGTGGTAACAAACGAGGTTTGGAATAACCAAGGGTTTAAACTCCAAAACCTCGAAGGTTTATGTAGCTGTCGGTTAGACAAGCCGTAGAGTAGGTGATGTCTGTAGGGCTGTGGTGTAAATAAAGTAAAGGGTACTGAAAGTATCTTTGGGATAATAAGTAAGGGTAGGTAATAAGTTTGTGAATGTAATGCCTCTGCTACTAAAGCATCGGGAACCGATTACATTTGTAACCAGCAGTAGTAGCGTCGATCGTATTATTGTCTGTAAAATGTGTGTATAGTGATTGAAGTATAATTGGTTGTGAAAACGGTATGGTATAGTGTAATGAAATGGGGATGAATGATAGTACACAAAATAGGGTAGGGTAAATGCACTAAATAAGTTCACACTTAAACACACATTATAAATTGCACAAACGTCCTAAATTATCTTCTTTTTCAGTTACTGGAAATAACAAATATTATTCTTCACTCGTGGTTTCGAGCTGCAGAGAAGAGATATCTTCGATTTTTTGTTCGGGCGCCATATGACGGGAATCCTCGATGCTGGCCAGCAACACAGGAGCCGGTGCGCCGGGATTCGTCACACAATATTTAGAAGTAGATGTAGTTGTGGAATAGTTAATAAAAGATCAGCCAATCCAGTGACTTGTTTATTAAATAGGATAAAAGAATAGGTAGGAAAGAAGAACCCGATACACGGGTTCCTGTTACTTATAACTGTTTTAACTGTTTACAAAATTGGTTATTTAGAGTATTTAAAAATACACCATCACGTAAGTTATACTAGTTAAACTGGTAATCTGGTAAAATGCTCACAAACTGTTCAGTACGATGGTTTTGGTAGAACTGAATCAAAAAAGCTGCGCATGCAATGCGAAACAAAAATCGAATTGAATCAAATTTGAAAACAAGTACAAAATACTTTTAATGGCCAGCAGTTAAACCATGAAGTTTCCAGCGATCGTGGAGGTTGTAACGTCCACGAGACTGAAGGGAAACGGCATCGTTACAGTAGTCTTTCATCATATCGTGTAATTCTCCTTCTATTTGCGTGTAAGAGTGTACGTGACAGGTAAACTCAGACAAACTTTTGTCCGTCGTCGATGAAGAAAAGCCGTGCAGGACCCAACCTAGTTCAGTAAGCGAGGCAACTGGTTCATTTTTTCGTCCAACTCGAATTTCTCGTGTAATTATAAGGTCCCAATTATCTTGGCCTATGAGTAAACGCGGGCGCCCATCTATTGCGGCCAGTGGAATGTTTTTAAGATGATCGTGTTTCAAAAGATTTTGTTTAGTTACAGTATGTGTGGGTAAGGTTAAGTTGTCAACTGTCCGAACACGGTCCAATCGACAAGCATATTCAGCTGTTCGTATAGTGAATGAAACGGTCTGGCTGGTCTCGACATTACTTTTTCCTACAGCACCTTGTAGTCCAAGTGTCGTTTCAGGCCCTACGGCTCCAATTTGTCTGGCAGTCTCACTTTCCAACGGTTGATCCTTCGTCTAGTAGGGCGTATATTTCGGCGGCGCCGTTCGGACCCACAATTTGAACTGGGAGTACTTTCAAGTAAACTTTTTTCTTATCGTTGCTCCACACATTTGCCGTCGTTTCATCACAAATATTATGTTTTGTGTCCTCTTGCTTATAATCTGTAGTTTGGGGTTTTTCCCAGTCAAATCGGTGCAACAAATGATGATGTAAACCTTTGCAAGTCATACATCTCTTTTTGGAACTGCATCTGTCACGTCGGTGTGTGGAACTCAAACAATTAAAGCATAATCGCCGCTGGCAGATCCATTCCCAGCGAGTTTTCACGTCTTCACCTTTGAATTTAGCACAATTAGTAATTGAATGACCTAGTTCGTCACAAAACAAACATTTATCAGATCGTTGTGTGTTAGCCATTGCATTAACACTTCCAGGTTCTGCGGGGCCAAACGATTGCAGATCATTTATCTCTTCTACACAGGTAAGAATGGGATGCATAAGAAACGCCACACATAAACCTAAAGCCTTTGAATTTTTGGCTGAGGGTTCTACTGCGCCGCGCCTGCAAATTTCGTGTGCTTCACTCATCAAGTATTTAGCGATCGCTGGTAGTTGAGGCTGGTGCTGAGGAAGACCCTTACTATAATCCAGCCAGCGATAGAAGATAGCCTCAGTAAATTTATTAACGATTTCATTAAGTAGTTCTGGACTGTATAAATATCCTACTTGTCCCGCTGATTGAATGGCCGCGACACAGTTGTCCACTTTTGTTGCAAGTGTCACTAAATCAGAGCGCGCGCCGGAAAGTTTAGGTAGTCTTTTTACCTCCGATATAAACCTACGCAAAATAATATCAGGTCGGCCGAACCTCATCTCCAAGATTTCCATCACCTCGGAGGCCGATGACGTTGCGTACAGTCATGTTGCCACCGCCTCCCAGTCTTCACCACGAAGACACCTCTCTAATCGGCTGAGGTTTTCTGCTTCGGAGTATTGGCCCACTCTAGTCGTAATGTCGTAGGCGCTTTTAAAACGGAGCCAATCCAGAGCATCGCCTGCAAAAGAAGGTAAATGTCGAGCCGAAAGTCGACCTAGCAATTTATCGTTGTTCGAGGGAGAAGAATGAGCATTTATTTTAAGGGCGTTAGTCAAAGCAAGAGTAAGTTTAGTCAAAGTACTGTCCTGTCGTAATCCTGGGCGTCGATCCTGATGGTCTTCCTCTTGTTCTGAGCGTTGATTTCGGTCCTCTTCGTAAGTAGAAGCCTGGTCATTTGCGTTATTAATCAAATTGTCGTCATTTAGTCGCCAGCGGGGTAGCTTGTCATCCACGAAGCATTGTTTGCCAATCTCAGGTTCATGACAACGTACAGGATTCTCGTCGTAGACCTTTCTTGTCGTGATGACAGGTTCTGCGATTTGACGTAAAGTGCTCTCTACCCATTTCTCTGTTCGTTGATCAGATTCGGACTGGGTATGAGCTGATCGATTTTCGCAATTGAGAATTGCTAGCTGTTCTTCTAATCGTGCCGATATAAGTGTTTTTTCTGCTTCGGCTAGTTCTTTTGCTGCTCTTGCCTCCAACAAGCGGCGCTGCGAGGCAACACTGATTTTACTGCAGTTTGATTTACATACGGATGTACTTTTCGATGTTTCCATGTTGTTCTCTCGTGTACCTGTGGTAGTAATCGGTACCACGGTGCTCGCGCTCATCATTTCTGAGTTAACTTCGTCTTCATGAACCGAACCAACGTTCAATTTTGTTTTCAAAATACGTCCGTCACGTAATTCCATGATTGCTTTTTTCTTTTACTGGTCTGTTTTCACGGCTCGAAGGACCACTTGTTTCAAGAAAACGCGTTATACTTTTAATATTATATTTTAACAAGCGTTTTTAATTTAATTTTTACACATTTTCTCCATTATATTTACTTGTCTTTTTCCTTATTTTCTCTTGTCATATAACTGTCAAGTCAGTCTCGTAGAAAAGGAATAACAGTCAATTAAAAAAGGTTCATTGAATCGGTAACAGGTGGGTAGGTAGAAAGCGAGATGGGTATGAAAAGGTTCTTGGTGTACATGGTGACGATAGAGTAAATGACAATGGTAGGAGTTTATTAGAGATTGGCATGGAATGGAATTTGTGTGTGATGAATACCATGTTTGAGCATAAAAGGATTCATATGTACACAAGAGAAGAAGGGGTGTCCAGGAGCATGATTGACTATGTGATTGTGGATGAACGATTGAGGAGGTATGTTCTGGACACCCAGGTGTATCGCCGGGTTGGCGTCGACAGACCACTTCCTGGTGCTAGCACGAATGAGTGGTCTCTTTGATAAGTGGCGTCATAGAGCTCCAGTGAGTACGGGGTTTCTGGTGAAGGGTGTGGAAGAAGAGTATGTGAATGGGTTACTAGAGCGATTTGAAGGTTCGGAAAAGCTGCAAGAGATTGAAGATCTGTGGGATTGTGTTAAAGATGTATTAGTGAGTACGGCTGTGAGTATTTGTGGAACTACGAGAAGAAGGAAAGGTGGTAAGATAAAGAGTAGGTGGATGGACAAGAGTGTGCAGGTGGCAGTAGATGAAAAGAAGAAAGCGTGGTCGGATTGGTTAGCCATAAGAGCTAATCAAAGGATGGCGAAAAAAGGCGACTGATGGAGATGTGGTTGAAGCGAAAAAGGAGTATAAAAGATTGAAAGGAATTGTGAAGGATGTAGTGAACAAACGTAAGGAAGAACAAAAGGATGAGTTTGATAAGAGGCTTACTGAAGACTTTCGGACAAATGTAGAGTTTTTCTGGAAGTCAGTACGTTCTGCTAGGAGAGCATCGACCGTAGCAGAGCTTACGAAAATCAGAGGCGATGATGGAAAAAAATTAAAAGAGGAAGAGTGTATCTTAGAGAGATGGACAGAGTACTTTGAAAGAGATGATGCTTTGGCAGAAATAGCTGAGCCATACATAGAAGAAAATGGAGGTGAGGGTGAGATTCGTATGGATGAGATAGTGACAGCGTTAAAAAGTATGAAAGCTGGTAAGGCTGCAGGGTATGATAGAGTGTCTGTTGAGATGCTGAGGGCCGGGCGAGGCATAGCTGCTAGTCAGTTGTACCGCCTTTTTAATTTGTGTTGGAGGGCCGGCCGGGTACCAGAAGATTGGTGCAAGGCCGTGATCGTGCCGCTTTTCAAAGGGAAAGGTTCACAACAGGACTGCAAAAATTACCGCGGAATCAGCTTTCTCAGTGTTGTCGGCAAACTGTATGCTAAGGTGTTGATTAATAGGGTTGTGAAAGAGACGGAAGAAAAGATTTGGGATGCGCAAGCGGGATTCAGAAAGAGAATGGGATGTACGGATCAGGTTTTTTCCTTGCGTTGCGTAGCGGATTTTTTTTTGTTAAAAACCAAAAAGAAAAGGAATGAGTTGTAGTTGTCTTTATCCGCGCATGGGGTGAGCAGCTGTCTGATACGAGCGCTGAAATCTCTCTACGAGTGTTCCAGTGCTTGCGTCAGAATAAACGGGGCCTACACTGACTGGTTTGACATCCATAAAGGGGTTAGACAGGGTTGTGTAGCGTCCCCATGGCTGTTCAACCTATTCATGGATGAATGTTTGACAGATCTGAAAGACAGTGATTATGGACTGAGAATGGATGGGTTGCTTGTTAAATGCCTTCTCTACGCTTATGACGAAGTCATACTGGCGTCGTCGGCCGAAGAGTTGCAGGTAATGGTAACATTAATGAATGCGTCGTTAGAAGCGAGAGGTATGAAAGTGAACGTAAGTAAGACAAAAACCATGGTTTTTGAAAGAGATGAGGATATGACAAAATGTGATGTTTCAATTGGAGTTGAAAAGGTAGAACAAGTGAAAGAATTTGTGTATCTGGGGACTAGGTTCACGAGGGTTGGAAGGCATGAGGGTGATATTGATAAAAGAGTGAATGCAGGGAATATGTTAAATAGAGCGCTGCATGCCTTTATGAACAGCCAGAAGATGTCAGAGCAGGCGCGACTGGCTGTTCATGTGGGGGTGTTAGTGCCAACGCATATGTGCGGAAGTAAGAGTTGGGTATGGCAAAAGGAGGATGAAGGTAGGATAAATGCAGTGGATGGAAAGGATGGATGAAAGGCGATTAACGAAACAAATTTACAAGGCGAGGGTGGATGGAGCTGTTGAAAGGGGAAGGCCTAGACGGATGTACTTAGGACAAGTCCAAGACGTGCTCAGAAAAGGTCAGGTCAGGAGTACCCATAATCGACGAGCATGTATGAAAGGATTAATGAGAGTGGAAGAAGCGCAAAAGGTGTGTCAGGACCGTAGCAAGTGGAAAGATGTGGTCTCTGCCTACCCCGTTGGGAAAAAGGCGTGATGTTATGTATGTATGTATGTATTAGATGCAAAGAAATGCCGCATCTCGTCCCAGTCTGCAGAATTGTATCGCCACACCCGCCTTGTGCCTCTAGGGCTGGGGTCGCGTGAGGAGTAAATCCTATCGTTGAATCTTTGGCCATCGGCCTTGACATTGCAAAAGCTTTCGCTAGTGTCTGACATCGTTCGCTTCTTTCCAGGCTTCCGGCATATGCTCTGCTACCTCGCTTATACGACTGGGATACTGGATTGCCAGATTTCTGGAGGGACGCAGAATTCATGTTCTTTGCGATGGACGCAAATCGCGTTTTGTCCAGTTAAACGCCGGAGTGCCGCAGGGCTCCGTCTTGTCGCCGACGTTGTTTCTTCTGCATATGAGTATCAATGACATGTTATCACTTGGTAGGTATATTAATTGCTATGCGATTGAAGCGTTCTGGGTCAATGCAGACCGATATCGAGAAGAGGCGATGTCATTTTGTTGAGCTTGTCGGAGTGTTGTCCCGCACCACGCGTAGTCATTCACACACGATCCAGCATATTTTGTTAGCTCGCACTAAAAAGTTCGGTGACTCGTTCCTTTGTCGTACCATCCAGAAGTGGAATGCTCTTCCAGCGCATGTTTCCTTACGGTTAAAGTGTCGGGGTCTTCGAGCGGGACGTAAAAAGGCATTTCTGCAGGCCTTCAAGATGAGGATGGCCAGCCCAGTGATTCGTTTGCATGACTGGGCTTGTCAGTCTCATATCTGGACCTCACTAGCACTTTCCATCAGGTCAGGTGGAGTGATGTCATCTTGACGGGCAATATTAAAAAAAAGGTAAATTGGAGTATTTTTAAAATAAAAAAATTGCATTGCCATAGGTAGGTACTTAATAACTTTGATTTGTACTATTTCGAGTTTTTGGTTTAATTTCTTACCGAAAGCAGTGATTTTTGTTGGTCTCGATAATCTCGAAATTCACCGAGACTGAATGTTCAAATTCTCGAGACTCCCGTGAAACCGAGTCTCATTTCCCGGGATGGACTAGCCTTACTGCCAATACAAAACTATTTATTTTTTCTCAAATGAGATCAATTTGATGTCCACATCATGTCTCATATTATTAAGGAAGATATAACTATAATTAAGGAAGGATTTTTTGGTACAGCAACCACGCGCTGAAGAACATATGATCTCTTTCCACTTGCCTAAGTTGTGGACCACAACTCGTGATTGACAGTATTTGTGGCTAAACATAAAAGACAAAAATGTTTCCCAATTTCTTTTATTAAAATAGTCTTTGTTAGTTGTAAATTTATTTAACTAGTGGATCTTGAATGAATGGATGTTTGAAGCAATCTGTGATTGGTATCCTTTGGTGGTAGTCAAGCATTAGCATTTTATCTAGGAGATCTTTCAGATGTGTTAATTTCAGTTCATCACCTGTCGATATATTTTTGTGTGATTTTTTTAGTTCACGAAGTATGTCCCTTGTTGCATTAATATTGCTAAGCTCAACAAACTTTTCTCTACCAGTAGCTTCATCTTTTTTATGAAGAAGGAAGTTGTTATTGTAGTTAAAATGTTGATCTCTGAATTTGCCTTTACGAATCATCTTTCCAGGTATTTTACCTTTAACATCCATGAAGCACTTTAGCATTTTGTTATTAGAACTCCCGGTAAACATAATTTTTCCAGTGGCCATCTCAAAAATGGTGCAAGCAGTTGACCACACATCAACACTGTGTTTATATGGTATACCTAATATGATTTCTGGCGCTCTATAAAATCTTGATACTAAATAAGGAGTAACTTCATTTTCTCCCACTTTAGATGCAGAACCAAAGTCACACAATTTCAAAATGTTCTTTTTCTCATTTACTAATATATTGTCGGGCTTTACATCAGCATGGACTATGCCAATTTTTTTTAGAAGTCGCAACGCCATGAGCATTTGTCTGCTGTAACTCATCACAGCTTTCATATTGAGGCCATGTCTGCCATATTTTTTGATGACTTGCCTCATGTTCATAAATAAAGGTTCTAAAACTAAGCACAGGTGGCCTTTATGCATAAAGTTTCTTAATAATTTAACACAATGGTACTTGTTTTCAGGATCAGCTTCACTAATTTCTTTTAATATGGCCAATTCTTTGAGTCCGGTTTTATATATCAAATCATTGTTTCTCATCATTTTAATAGCCACATCTGACTTATTACTTTTGTTGTCATGAGCAAGAATAACATTGGCGAAAACTCCTTGCCCAAGTACACTTTTGACCACATATTTGTTATTATCTATTAAATCTCCAACTCTAATATTGTAATATCCTTCTGCATCATCCCAATTATCGTTTAATTGTACTTGTCCTGTATTGCTGTTATCTTGTGTAACTGTATCATTATTAGGAATGAAGTCTTTTTCTGAAAACATATCTGTGGCTTCTTCTGTGGGGTGATTATTGTTAGATGAAATTGTTTTGTCAGTGTCGATGCTTTTAATATTTATATTTTGCTGTTGATCGTTACAATTCGTATTTTCAATACCAATGTCAGATTCCTGTGAACGGTTTAGTTTCTCCAAAAGTTGTTTTCTCTGTTTTCTCCTCTGCTCAATAATGTTTTCTTCATCTTCAGAGTCTAAATGAGCATATTCCTCATCATCCTGAATGGGTGAATCTTCAGTAGTTTTTCTATTTTTATTAGCGTTATGGTTGTCATTTTCTTTAGGGTATTTTCTATTAGGTTTGTAGTTTTTTTGCCTTAAACTTTCAGTGTTGTATTTATTTTTATCTTCTAAGGCATGTTTTGAAGGTTTATTAATTTTGTTAAGTTCCTTTTTAAGATTATATCGCTGCTTTAAGAGATCTTCTAAACTTGACTGTTTTGCAGGTAGTGGCGGTGTTTTGCTCTCTGAGTGCTCGTTCTTTTCTTTTCTACTTTCATGTTTCCTTTTCCTTGTTTTTGAAGTTACATTTTCATCTCGACGGCTCCAGGTTGGATTGTTCTTTGAATATCTATTGTCTGCCATTCTACAACTTCAAATTTAAATTTGTTATAGAAACAATATAATGGTGAATAACTATCAATCTGTAAAGATAGAAAATAAATATTAGTAAATTGTTAAAACAGACAAGTTTTGCAAGCTAATATCCATAGGTAATAATAATACATTAATACAAAAATGTATATTAGAAAGTTATAATTATGTCACATTCTTGATAGCTGTATCATTTCTTAGCCGAGTTTTCACAAAAAGTTTTTCTAATAGTGTTTAAACTGAAAGCTATCAGGAACATGATAATGTGACTCGCTATAAAATATTGTTACTATATTATATTGATTACATTTCCACCCTTCCATACTATCAGTATTGTCATTCTTGGTACTCCCAAGACCGATTTATTCATCACATTCTGTGATATGTACTGTCCTTTTCATCTTCCATCAATAAATATTTAAATATGTCCACCATTTTAATAAATAAACCTCATCATTTTATGGAACCATCCATGGTTTTTATAACTTTGATGCAGACTTTACTTTGTCATCTTAGCTAGAAAAAATGTGGGAAACATGTATTAGAAGATATGCCACCCTTGTAAGAGAAGACTTTCAATATTTATCAACACACATCCAGCTCCAAAATAATATACTTACCTAAAAGCATGATCTAAAAAAATATTTAGCCGTTAAACTGAAAACAGTGACTACAAAATACGTAGATGATTTTAAGGCAGCAGACACCAAATAATGTTACTTTTAATGTCGATTATTATTTCACTGGTGATAATATTGGTGCCTATCTATATTTTGAAAAGCAAATGGTGTTCAGTGTTGATATTGACCAAAGACCTTTTCTGACATACTTGCCTGATAATTTGGATTGCCATGTACATTTAAATCCCAGTGAAACTGTGCCAAACAATTGCATTACAGTTTCAAAATATTCATTTGTTACAAACAAAACAATATACTTAGGTAGGTAAGTACACAAAATAACTTTAAATATTAATGATTCTATCAAACTTTTGAGGTATAGGTGATGCTGACGTAAGTATGCAGCTTAATAGTTGTAAGTAAGCAATAATAGCGCCAAAACAGACCAAGTTGTTAGGCGCAGGGTTACCATTTGAAAAAGTCCTGACAAAAAGTCTGACAGTTAAAAAAAAAAGTCCAGACATTTTAATCACAAAATGCAAAGTGTGTACCTCACTCACTGTAATAAAGTAGCATACTCCCTATCGGGGAGGGAAGTTGCGGGGATCGCGCGCCTCGCACCTGCACGGCCGATTGATTTATTTAATCTTTAATGCAAAATAAAACCATTAGGCAGACTTAATGCTAAAAGCATTCCCTACCAGTCAACCATCGGATGAGACAAATGCTGTTGGCGGTGCAAAATGTTCATTTGGAATCGGAAATGAATACAAAGATTTTATAAATGCTTAAAAACGACAGATACAGACCTAATCAATATAAATTATATTTAAATACATAGAAATAGATAACATAAATAAATATATACTTACATAATATATAACATACTCACTAATAAGGGAAAACAGTAAAATAAAATAGATGATGCACAGTGGAAACTATTGAGAATTTCTTAAAAAATCATGGGTTGCTGTTTTAGACATGGCTTTACTTGGTGACATATTGATAGTGTCTGGCTGCATAATTCACAATCTGACAGCTGTGAGAACAAAAGAGTGATCGACGTGGCTTGTCCTATGATAAGATTTAATATTACCTACTTCTTAAAGTTTTTTTACCTAAATCCCCTCTAAATGTTTGTGTCTAGGCAAACTAGTGTATACTGTTTTAACATCTATGTAACAACATGGTGCATTAAAGAACTTTGAACTTGAAACCAAAAAATCCGGACAAATTGAAAAGCCGGAAAAAGGTCTAAAAGTCCGGACTAATCTGGGCCGATGGTAACCCTAGGCGCAATGTACATAAACGTCATCATCGAGCTGGAACAAAACTACTCACTAGTAATAGATCGTCTGTGCTAAATGCTATTGTCTACCTTAAAATCGGAAGACAATAAAATTAGCTCAACAACGTAAATAATTACACAACACAAATCAAAGTAGAAACTTGCGCTGCGATTAACTCTCAATTTAGAAAAAGAAACAAATAATTGGTTATCAATTATTTGCTTCCTTTATTATCATTTTATTCGTTTAAAAACTCTTATACACACTTGTCTTGTAATTTCAACTAATGCAAATTCGCTTAAATTCTTGAAAAAAATTGTTCCATGACAACCCAACCATGACACAAAATGACAGCTAGTTGAGCTAGTGGAGTGGCTACTGGCTAGCTACAGATTAAATAGTATCCATGAAAATAAAATCGTTTTACCTTACAATAAAACGCATACTATAAACTTACTCAAAGCTCATTAATAATGAGAGGCTTTCCTTTTTCGCGCTATTTTCTACCTTTTCTTATCTAGCCACTAGCACCATCTAGCGTCTTTCACTTGGTACCTCATTCACTATCTTTATTGATTATTCAGTTGATTTCTAAATGAAGTCATCATTACATACTCAATGAGTTTAAAATATATTAATAACTAAAATAAGTACATTTAAATTGTATGATAGTTTAGTTTTAGGTATTGTGGTCTTAGTTCACTTCGTTCAACTTCGATGTTTTCAATTGAATTCTTCACAAGTAAGACCTGTCAACCTGTCTTTGGCAAGGAAGGACGAAATCACGAAACACTTGTTCCCTAGTTAGTCTGTGCCATAGAGGACTGAACTCAAATAACATTGACGTTCAAATGAGAAAATAAAATTAAAATTACTGTACGTAACAAACAATGAAAATTGTAAACATTAATCAGTGTCTAAAGTCCGTTTAACATAATGTAGTTTTATGATAAATAAAATATTACCAGGAAATTTTATGTGACCTTAGGTTATGTAATACACTTGAAACCATGTCTAACAGAATTCGGTTTGTATGGAATAGACTATTCCGGGCTAAAAGCACATTCAGATTATCGCCAGCGACTGCTTCACGTAAATGGGCTGTACATCCAAAGCCAACAGTGATTCCATACACGGTCGGGTTCTCAATCTTTACTTGGCTTGGCTTTGAGAAAAAGGTGTTGGCAGAAGACGAACTCATAGAAACTATCAAACACTGCGTACTCTTCATTCAAAAAGGTGAATTCGTGAAGGCTGAGCAACTCCTACACATTGCTCTAAGACAAGCTCAACAGATGTCCCATCAGCTTGGTATAACTTACATATATGACGTAATGGCCAATTTGGCTCTTGAAAGGGAGCAACTAGACAAAGCAAAACAGTTATTTGTTGCAGTTGCGCAAAGAATCATGGCTGACGGAGCCAGAGAAGATGATCCGCGTATCATCCACATAAGCACAAAACTTGCTAGAATTAGTCATTTGAAAAAAGAATATAACACAGCCCAGTTAGGTTATGATTGGTGTATAGAAAAACTTGAATCAATGCAAGATGAAGCTGATGATGCAACTAAGAAGCTCTTAGCAATGACTGAGGATTGGTACGGAAGACTATTCTTGGATTGTAATCAACATGAACGAGGTCTATTACTAATGATAAGGGCATTAAACAGAATGAAACAGGTCTCCGATGTAGAGAAGGAGCATATTGTCATACAGTTAAATGATATAGGAACTGTTTATGACTGTCTAGGAAAATCAGATGAAAGTTTAAGTTATTTTAATGAAGCTATAAAATTGGGGAAAGAATTGAATATGGATGATGTTGGAGCCATGTATGTTAATTTAGGTAGAGCATATCTTAAGAAAAATATGATTGAACAAGCTAGGAAAACCTGCGGCTACGCTTGGAAACTTGGAATTTTATCAAAGAATAAAGACATCATGCATGAAGCTGAAATGTGTATAAATGAAGTAAAAAATGCAAGTTAGATATTTGATGGTTTTATTTGTCTTAGAAGGATTTTAGGACAAAATTATATTTTTAAAATTAGAGTATTTTTAATTTAAAAAATTAACCCTGTAAATCATATTGTGGCACATAATAATACAGAAAAAATAATATTCGTTTTACTTATTTTAAATGCACTGGGTTTAGACATAAGTTTGACCAGTAGAATTATACATACAGTTAAATGTATCTTTTCTTTATTTTTTTAAACTATGTTATTGAGCACTGTCTTTGGTGACACTGAAAGGTTCTGCAACTATTTCAGCGCGGGAGTCTGCAATGACGACGTCTTTGACTGGGCGATCGTTAGGGCCAGTAGGCGACTTTTCGATCGTGCGCACAATATCCTGTAAACCAAAACAAGCAAAGTTACAAAACAATAGAAATGCATCGAAACTCACTGTAACTACTGTTTACAAATTTATAAAAGAATTCATAACACAACAATCATAACAATCGCAAATAAATCATGTGAAAAATTTAACCTTCTTACTGAAACATTAGAAACACAGTATTTTTGTTTAACTATGCTCATTTAGAAGCGCATCAAACATTTGTGGGAAATTCTATATGTATTTAAAAATAATATACATAGCTAAAAATTTTTTTTTACTCATTTAGTCCCAAATTTGGGGTGTTATTGTAAGTGAGTCACTGAGAGATCTGCTTTCTTGAGATTTAAAATAGTTGAATGTGTATTTGAAACAAAATTGAAAAATCTTATACTATTCTAAGTCAAAGGCAGTAATAATTTACAACTTACCATGCCTTCCAATATTTTGCCGAAGACAACATGTCTGCCGTCCAGCCAGGGGGTCTTAGTGGTGGTTATGAAGAACTGGGAGCCGTTAGTGTCCTTTCCAGCATTAGCCATGGAGAGCCAGCCAGCACCGTAATGGCGGAGCTTGAAGTTCTCATCCTCGAAACGTTCACCGTAGATGCTGCGCCCTATAATATATTTATTTTTATAGTTACATACGAGGTGCATTCAATAAGTACCTAACCTCATCGCCAGAGGGCGCTGTAGTTTCAAAAGAGTTTTACCACAGTGTAGCACATTCTTTTTTAAAATTTTCATTCCAATCCCTTCATTTGTTTTAATTTGACAACTTATGGAAGCGAACGTGTCGATCGGTTTTACAAAAATGGAAAAAGAGCAATATCGTTCGGTGATTCGATTCCTATTTTCGGAAGGGAAAACGCGCATCGAAATCAAAGAGCGCTTGGATGCTGTGTACGGTGACTCTTCTCCACCGTCAAGAATTGGTTCAACGAGTTTGCACGTGGCCGTACGTCGGTTTTTGATGAACCACGTCCAGGTGCACCGAAAACAGCTGCTACGGAGGAAAACATTAAAAAAATCCATGATCTCGTATTGGCAGATCGCCGAAGGTTCGGGAGCTAGCTGAGACTATAGCCATTTCAGAAGGAACAGTGCATCATATTCTTCACGAGGAACTCGGCACGAGAAAGCTGTCGGCGCGATGGGTGCCGCGTTTACTCACACCGGAAAACAAGCGCAACCGTGAGACCACATCGGAGACGTGTTTGGCGCTGTTTAAGCGGAATCCAGCGGAGTTTTTGCATCGTTTTGTGACCGTCGATGAAACCTGGATCCACTGGTACACACCAGAGACCAAGGAGCAATCAAAACAATGGATCCAGACCGGGGAACGTGCTCCAAAGAAGGCGAAAACTGTAAAATCGGCCGGAAAAGTTATGGCCACCGTTTTCTGGGATTCACAAGGTGTGATCTACATCGATTACCTCCACAATTACAGGGCTTTACTATGCCGGTTTATTGGGCCGATTCGACGCCGAATTAAAGAAAAAACGACCCCATCTGGCGCAGAAAAAAGTGCTGTTTCACCACGACAACGCACCGGTTCACACGTCTGCCGTTGCCATGGCCAAATTGGTCGAATTACGCTACGAATTGCTGCCCCATCCACCGTATTCTCCAGATTTGGCCCCTTGTGACTTCTTTCTGTTTCCTAATCTGAAAAAATCACTCGCCGGGAATAGATATGGATCAAATGAGGAGGTCGTCGCCGCCACGGAGGCCTATTTTGCAGAGTTTGACAAAAACTATTTTTCGGATGGGTTAAAAAAGTTGGAGCATCGCTGGGCTAAGTGTATCGAACTAAAAGGAGACTATGTTGAAAAATAAATTGCCACTATTCCAAAATTTTCGTTTACTTTTTGTAGGCTAAGTATTAATTGAATGACCCTCGTATTTAGTGGTAGGAGTGTTTTTATTTTTAGTGATTAAAAAGCTAATTCTTTAGTTTGATCCCTGAACTTGTCAGATAAGTAATCCCTTGAAAAATGTGCCATAAAATACCTCACTGAGTGGTTGGCACTTGAAGTATTCAATGCTATCTGTTTTGAGATATAGCTTTATCTTTATCCTCATCACTAAATTATAAGTCAAAAAAAAGTTTTAGATTTACCTCCAGTGCCATCACCCTTGGTGAAGTCACCACCCTGGATCATGAAGTTATCAATGACTCTGTGGAATTTGCTTCCTTTGTAGCCTTCGCCCTGTGGTTTCAGAGATAGCTGGTAGAAGTTTTCAACTGTCTTTGGCACAGTCTTACCAAACAAACCAATCACAACTGTACCGAGCTTCTCGTTTCCCATGGTGAGGTCGAAGGACACCTGATTCAAACAAACAGTGATAATTCAATCTTAAAATAAAAATAGTAAAAAAGAGAACATCATCAGATAAAAATAAATTAGAGAGAAACTATTAAAGAACACCACTATCAAACTGATAATTTAATATTGCTCAAGTACTGTGACAAGAATGGAGACCCATTTGTGCTAAGATTGCTTCCTTTGAATATGCAATAATAAAGTTTGAATTGATATACAATAGTTTAAATTAGAATGACCTAGTCTTATATCATACAGGACAAATTTAAAGTACTGGTCAAGTTAAAAGGTGTTGGCAGAATACAAATAGGCAAACAAAGCTTTTAGAAGAAACTTGTAGCGTCATTTCCAAAGGTCACCGACCGCATCTGCCTGCCACGAAGTTCATGAACTTTAGGTTACATACTTTAATAAAAGTTTAACATAAATTAGTTATAGTTTAAAAAAAGGAATATGCTCATTTATTTTGAAGAAAATACGTACCTTATGAGTAACTTTCGGACCTTTAGCTGATTCATCAGACCGGGCGCTGGTAATAATTAATAGGAAACCAAGAGCCGTTGCAAGGGTGCCCATGATGAGGATAAGTCTAACTCTTGTCTTAGCTATGGTTTCAAATATGTTAGGACTTTGAATTCAGCTAAATCACAAAGATAAGAATTAGCTCAGAATGAAAAACCCACAACACGAGTTACTACTTCGAGCACTGAAATTAAAATCCACGTCAGTCTTCCCTTTTTTTCCCCTCCACAAGCAACAAAAGTACAAAACAAGCCGTCAAGCTAACGTCAACTCCCCACAGATAAATAACATGAATGATTCAATTGAACTATAAATCAACTGCTAATTCGTAAAAAGGCTTCGTTATTCTTTTACTTGCAACGCGAATTGATTGTAGTCTTTCGAGTTTTGACAGCACCCTAATGCCGCGATGACGGACGGACGGTGCAATATTCTTCAAAACACGATTACCTAACATCGAAGAAAGTGAATAGTTCAACCGCTATTTTGAGGGGGTGATAACAAGGATAGTGATGGAACATGGTATCGGAAGACTGCAGTAAGTTTTATTTTATATGAAATAAATACTTCTACACAATGTTCTGTGACTAAGCGCTAGTCCTATAGCCAGAGCCTCTGATCATTAATTGCTAAGACTGTCAAGAAAGTGTTTTCTTGTCTTTTGCGAAAACCGATAACAAAGTCTTATTACCTCAAACTCAAATAGACTTTCACAGTAGGTACTTTCAAATTGTCAAATTTAAAGCAAGATATACTAAATAATAGACATATGCTATACTAATATAAATATCTAAATACACAATATACAGACCTAATGCGACCCGGCGAGAAAGAAACTCAGCAGTTACTCTTTTAAACTTGTTTTGGGTTTACAACAGGCGTTAGTAAAGTACAATGTGTCATTTTGATACAAATAAACCCACTGAGTGTCTAATCTAAAGAATATAAAAACAATGGAAAAAAACAAACATAAAAGAATATAAACAAGGTAATTTAAACAATTAAAAAAAGAAAAATTGTTAGTCATTACAAACGAAGTATTACAATAAAATATCTGTTACAGTCGAGTTATCTAATCCCGCACCGAGCAGAGAGTTTACACCTAGGCATTTTTATCTATAAGGTAGTCTTTTGTAGTATAAAATAATAAATATTAATAATAATTTCGCCCTTTTTTATTTAACCTGCTTTGATGTGATTTTTGAATCTATGTGGTGTTAACTCACAAATGGCTTTTGGGATCTTGTTGTAATAATGTACACACATCAAAAAAGTCTAGGGATCAACATATATTTTTGCAATAACTTTTCTCCTGATTGATATTAATTAAAATTTTCTTTAAGGATTCATCAAATAAAGTGTTTTCGTTTGTCTACAGTAACGATAAACCAAGTCACCTTTGCATTAATAAAGAAATTTGCCATTTTCGTAATAAAGGGATTTTTGACATTTGAACCACTAACATTAAAGTTCGAAAAAAAGACTGAAATAACAGTTTTCTTTAAAATTTTATTGGGTAACTTAAACAATTAATAATCCGTGTTTCTACCGCGAACACTAACAACACAAGAACATCGGTTTGGCATACTCAAAATGAGTTCATCCAAATCACGCTGTGGAATGGCCGCCCATGTTCGTTGCAACAACAAAAAAAGGTCTTCTTGCGACTGGATACCCTCCATATTCGGCAGAGGTCTTCTCTGTTGCATATCCCATGCATGCTCAATCGGGTTCAAGTCTGGCGACTGAGCAGGCCAGGGCAGGACATTGATGTTAGCTGCGGCGAGAGTCTGTCTTACAACTCTTGCGGTGTGCGGTCGTGCATTATCATGCATTAACTGAAATAAGGGACCGATTTGCACTTGAAGGGGAACGATGACGTCTGATACAATCGTCTAAGCATAAATTTGAGCGTTGAGGTTGCCTCTGATCCAAATCAACTCAGTTCTTCCGCCGATCCAAATACCCGCCCATACCATGATGGTTCCACCACTATAAGGATGGACTTCCTGGCAGGATTTTAATCGCTGTTGGCGTCCAGGGGTTCTCCAGTGTCGTATACGTCTTGTATCCGGTCTCATACCAAAACGAGACTCATCAGAAAAGCACACGAAACGACATTGTTCTTCTGCCCAATTTCTGTGTTCAAGAGCCCATTGATATCGAATCCTACGATTGTGCATTGCTATAGGTGGTACCCTTAGCGGTCTTTGGGAATGAAGGTTCACTTCATGCAAGCGGTTTCTGACTGTTTGGTCGCTAATTAAGTTTCCTGAAGAGTGATGAAGCCTCACGGCTAACATCATGGCGGTTATTGTTGGAGCTCTTCGAGTTGTGATTTGAATGTATCGGTCTTGTCTCCGTGTGGTGCAGCGATACCGTCCTCCATGGCGCTCAGCCACGGTACCAGTGCTTCGGTAACGTGTCCAAA
Organism: Udea olivalis; assembly: GCA_947369235.1. Lineage (NCBI taxonomy): Eukaryota > Metazoa > Arthropoda > Insecta > Lepidoptera > Crambidae > Udea > Udea olivalis. The sequence continues at coordinate 12,404,299 of OX376359.1, forward strand.
GTCGACTGATAACACTCTGACTTGTATTCAGAGCTAAAGCCACAGTACGTTGCCGGGAACCAGCTTCTATCATTCCCACGGCTCTGAGCATTTCTTCCCTGCATAAATGACGTCGCCGCTCCATAATAACGTTGGTTTTAATCAGTAGTAGGGAAACAGTAGCACTAATAATGTCTTCAATGCGTTGTATGTTTTTATAGGGAAAATATTGACAGCTGATTTTCATCTTTTACTCGAATTTGATTGACAGTTCCTGTTTCAAATTATGAAATGCACCAAAAAGGATCCATATAAATTTATAAAATCATAAATTTATTACAAAGCCACATCTCAATCTCAAGAAATCCGCATAAAAATGCTTGATCCCTAGACACTTTTGATGTGTGTATATCTTGCCCCATAAAGGATTCCAAAACGTTTTGTAACATAAAGAGTGGAAGCGCAATTTTATCCTTTTTCCTAATATTTTTGAAATGTATATCATAATCATAATCATTTAGTGAGCTATGATAGATTAAAGAATAAGAATAAAATAAGTTTATTTGGTACTAAATGCAGTAAAAAAATAACAGAAAAAACAATAAAATAAAAGCCATAAACATTAAAACTAACTCAAATTAAATTACAAGTAAGTGCCAAATAGGCATTCGCTCAGCATATGTCGCAGTGAGAAGCTATGACGCTGGTTTTATGCGAATACCTTTACAAATAAAGCTAAAACAAGTATGGACGGAACAACTTAAAACAGATAATTTGGAGCTATGAATAAATACAGTTTATCAAATAAAACAAATGAATCAAAAATTACAACAAAACCAACAAATATAAACATACAAATACAATATTAACCTACTACTCTACTCTTCGGAGATCCAATAAATAACTTTTGTACCATTTTTTAAAGGATTGAACTGAAAACGAGTTCTTTATTGGTAGTGGAATGTTGTTCCAGCACTTGGTTAAAGAGTAGCGAAAACTTCCACGGAAAGCCGTCGTATTGTATTGCGGAAAAATCAACAGCGGGGCATTTATTGGCTCACGGCTACTAAAGTGCAACTTTTTGAAAAGATATGGTGGGTTTCGATTTTTGAAAACGCCAAAGAGCAAAGTAGCAAAGTGCAGAGCACGCCTGGAATCCATATTAATTAATCTATTCACATTAAGGTAAGGTGTAATGTGTGATCTGCGTGGAATTGGGAAACAGTACCTAGAGCAAGCATTCTGAACTCTCTGGATAAGTCTTTTAATACGTTCCAGCAAACATCCGCCAATTACTGTATCGGCGTAGCTTATCACTGTGTTCAGTATAGAGACCAATGTTTTTCCTCGCCAAAACAATGCAGTTGTAAATATATTGTGAAGCTTCAGTAAGGATACCAATTTCCTTAATAAGCTCTCTAAGTGATCGCTCGCTTCTGGAGGACAAAGATGGTTTGCATATCCGCGGCTTTACCCCAAAGTACAATGCCGTAAGACAGTACACTGTGGAAATAACTCAAATAAACCGAACGAGCAGTATTAACATCTGTTAATAACCTAATTTTTCTCACTGCAAATGCAGCCGAACTAAGTCTGCCTGAAAGGGCTGTTATATGAGGGTTCCATTGCAGTTTTGAATCTCATATAATTTCAAGAAAAACTGTAGAATCAACAATCTTCGTAGTATTACTATCTATTTTTAGGTCTATGTTGTTATCTTTAACCACATTGACCTAAAAAAATGTTGCATTAAGCTGTAGATTATTTACTGTGAACCATTATAAAACCTTTAAAAGTGTGTCATTTACATCATGAAAAAGGTTTTTATTTCTGTCCCTTTTAAAAACTAGAGACGTATATCTGCAAACAAAACGACATCACAAATATCCTCTAAGTGAAAACGTTAATCATTTATAAATATGAGAAATAAGAATGGACCCAGAATAGATCCTTGTGGTACCCCCATTTTAACTTGTGATCCTGTAGACAGAACACTGTTTACATCAACTTTTTGAGTTCTTGATCAAGGTACGATATTATCATATTTAAACCTACCTATATATTTAAATAATCAATTCCAATAAAAGAGTACGAGACATAACATTATCTTTTGACTTATTACTTGGTGAAATAAGTCTAAAACCAGAAATCCTGAACAAAATATGTTTTATGCTGAAAATTTGTGTTTGTTCTGTATGCAGGAATAAAAACAGCATTACACAGAAGTTTACCTTTTATCATTTATTACGTAAATTAAAAGTCTTAAAATAGTAAAATTATGGCAATGTTTGATCAAGTCGTAAGAAAGTAGTTTAAAAGAAAGAAAGTAGTAGCCTATTTTTCACTGCTTTTCCAGCCCAAGGCGCCATACTGGAGTTCCACTAAAAAGCATATTTATTTACTATAGCACTTCAAAAAATATTTTAGTAGAAAGATATTATATTTAATGCACTTACAGTTTTCCTATTTCTTCTATATTGTGTTCAACGATTTGTTGGGGTTCTGCTGAAGTTTTACATTTGTTGAGCCATTGTTTCGTAGGTTTAGCGAAGTGAAATACAGTTCTATCTTGAATAACATTTGTTACACTGTAAATATGGTTAATTTCCTTGAAATATTCATTTGCATAAACACAGTCATTAATGCTGCGTTCCTCTGTTGTCTTCGAATGCCTAGAATTAATCGTGCATTGTGATTAATTTCATCATTTAATTAAGGATGGTCAAAGACCGAAACTGCCAGCCGGGAAATATTGTGAACTGAAGCACACGCCTGAAAATACTATACGTGACATGACTCGTGAATTTGATTTCGCTGGCATGACAAGTAGTGTCCTAGAGATAGAGACAATATTTTTGGGAATTCATAATTTATTACGTCGGTGTTTAATGAATCATGATATTAAAATTAAATGAGAAAACCATTGGCAAAAATTGCGATCACTAAAATAGTCTAGACTTACGTTTTGGTATCATCCAAAAGCGAGTTTCGTCTATAAAGTGACTGACCTAAAATTGAGAAATATACATTATAATAATTGCTTGTCCATTTTTGGTACTATGATGTCGTCCATTTCGATATAAACTCTACTGTTCGTATATCGTATCGTTCTTCTGACATTTAAAACAACTATTTTCTGATTTCCTGGTAACCATTCTGTTACAATATTACCGTCAGCAAAATCTATTTAGGCCTTTCCTCGATAGCGATGGGCGGAGCATTGAAGATTGTAGCAACTACAATATTGGGAATTCATGGATCATCGACACGACAAAGAAGCTGAATAATTTATTTATTTATTTGTGAGTAATGATAGCAGCGACGCACACCACGTCGCACAACATATTGCTTAAAAATCTTTAAATATTAAAAACCTAAAAAAAAACAGATATTGTTTAACTAATACGAAGTACGAACCCTGATTCGCTGTTTCTCCACGCTTGTTTAAATGGAAACCAACACCTTTGGTAGTCTTTTCCTTGGACTGTATTCGAAAGCTTTTTTGTTTCTTTGTTGGTTTTGTTTTCATCTTCCACTCGTCAAGGGCTAATTGCTGTAGCTTTTTCAAATATAAATATTTAGAATACCATTTCATATGTGAAACTATGGCAGCTTCGCTGGAACCTGAAATATAGGTTTTTTCATCATTAAATAAGTATATTAGTTGGTTACTGTAAACGTTTTTACCTTATTGAAGTGGTTAGTTTTAATACCAGTTTATCTCTGCCCACCTAGCCCCTGACTCTTGAATCTAATTTTGCCGGATTGGCATTACATTACTGTCACCTATATTTTTTTTGAACCTTATTTTATAAATTTCTTGTTTGACATTTCTGCAATGCTTGTCCAATGAAATTCTGTTCAAGAGTCAGGCCCCGAATGTTCAACTAGCCTTACATACCCGGAATTTGTCCCAATACTTCACTAACAAATGTATCTTTATCTTCACAAGTAATGTTTTCGGAGTAAAGATATATGTCTTCTTGGCTTTTAAAATATTTTTGCCATAACTTTGTAAATATGTTATGGTTATACTCGTTCCAACCACCGTATTTAAAAGTGTTTTTCAAAAAATCTTGAAACTTCTGGACCTCCTAAAATTGGCGAATTTTAAAGTAAAATTTATCTTAAGAATTTACAAAACACATTCAGCCCATAAATATATCTAGATAGATAATATCTTTAAACCTTAAATATTTTATTTTTTATCGTTAAAGTACGATAGATATAAAATATTTATTGAATGAGTACAAAATACTAAAAAATTGCAATTCTATATTTTATTAATGGACGCAACAAAACTTACTATTTTCATATACTTACTGGACATTTTAAAGGAGAGTTTATTATTATTTTCACTGGACTTGGAATAATATCACTGTAGTTCTTAGGTGATATTTTTGATAACTTTTTTATCTTGATGTTTTTAGAGATATCCTGGTTCAACTGAAACAGTAATCAAGTATGTACTAGTGAATTCCCTCTTCTACATTATTTGATACTAAAAACTGACACAAAATCCATTTTTACCTCTTGCAAAAATAAATTTTCAGATGATTTTAGATTTAATATTTCTTTTTGAAGAAAAATCTTGTATTTTTTGAGCTTTTTCTCTAGCGCTAGAATATCATTTTTTACGTCATCAATGTCTGAAACAATATTTATTGATTTTTAATTAATACGAACCCTGAATCCCTTTTTCTTCTTGTTATTACAAGCTACAGCAAACTATAAACTGTATTAGTTTCCATTAGGAAACTACGTGGGCAACAACTGGGTGGTCTTGGCATGCCGCCCCCACCAGGTACCGGTATAAGAGGTCAACCTAAGAAGCGGTGGTCGACGTCGTCAAAAAGGCGGACCCTGGGACCCCACACACCGGTGTGAGTTCATAACCGGGATAGACCGCACGGATAATAATATTAATAACCGTTTTAGGTTTTAAGTGGACTATTGGCGGTAATCAAATTGACATCTCACATTTGAAACCTATTGTATAAACGACCTTTCACGTGATGGGTTGCTAATCTATCCTTCAACCAATCAAATAACGCGATCTGTATCATTCGTGAGATATTTGGCTTGGTGACTCTACTGCATGGTATTAATGGTGTTTCCAGATAGCAGATTTTAATGGAGCCAGAATGATCTCCTTTGTAAAGCATAGTCATATCAATAGCATTAAAAGGCTTAATTTTAATTTGCCATAATTGTGAAAAGACGTACTAATCAAAAAGCACACAATTGCAATAAGCATAACTTGTAAAATCCATAAAGTCGTAAGGAATAACACTTATTACTTTGCTATGCATAACAGATATTTTTATATAATTCGCTATTTGACTGTTTCTCGAGAAGTGGTTGAATGTTCGTAAAAGATGTTTAAGATTGTATTAATCCCTTTTTATTTTTTAAGGTCGCGGGAAGCCGCTGGATGCGCACAGCGCAGGACCGATCGTTGTGGAGATCCTTGGGGGAGGCCTATGCCCAGCAGTGGGCGTCGTTCGGCTGAAATGATGATGATGATGATGAATCCCTTTACAAAAGATTTTTACAAAAAATATGTACAGTTTAGAAGAAAATAACAGTTTTTTCGGCGTGGATTGAATTTCCTGCGAAAATGGTAGGTTACGTGACTTTTACGCCACTAGGATAAAAAAACATTCCTTCTCACGTGTAGAAATGTACTAATTCATTGAATTTAATTATAAATAAACCAAATAGGTTTTTATTAGTCTTGTGCAGTTGCTTTTTATAATTAAATAAAAAATAAATCACAGTATGCTCATAAATAAGCTCATGGCGGCCAGTGCGCACGGCAGCCTTCTGAGATGGATGCAGTCCTACATTCTTAATAGGAGTCAGGCGGTATGTATTAAGGGCTATTCTTCTCAGTTACTTCCTGTACCATCAGTCATTCCACAGGGGTCACACCTGGGCCCTCTTGTGTTCTCCTTCTACATAAATGACATTGGGGAGGCCTTTGTTAACAGCCAACACTTACTCTATGCTGACGACACAAAGCTGTACAGAATTGTGCAATCACATGGTGACTGATCTGAACTGCAGGCTGATGTTGACAGATTGTACGACTACTGTCTCAGGAACCAACTATTTCTCAATATTAATAAGTGCCATGTAATTTCTTACACTCGTAAAAAGAATATTATTAATTTTGACTATCACATACATAACAAAACTATTAACAGAGTGGCCTGTATAAGGGACCTAGGAATTATCATGGACTCTCAACTATCATTTAATTCTCATATAGATCACATTGTTGGTGCCGCATATCGTAGACTGGGGTTCATCCTAAGGATCAGTAAACCCTTTAAACTCACAATTACACTTAAAATACTTTATTTCTCATTTGTCCGCTCCATTCTTGACTTTTGTAGCACTGTGTGGAACCCCCGTTAAGCTATTCACTCCAACAGAATTGAAAGAATTCAGAAAAAGATCATAAAATCGCAAAATTATCGCACCAACAGCTTCAATGACACTTACAATGCAACCCTATGTAAACACAATTTACTCGCTCTGTATAACCAACGTAAAATGTTTGATATAGTTTTTCTATATCAAATTGTATATTCTTTAATTGACTCATCAGCGCTTCTCGGTTCCGTTCAATTCTCTAGTCGAGCTCGACTGCCCGTGCGCTCCTCACGTACACTACCACTGTTTGTTACCCCACGACGAAAAAAAATAATACTAGAAACTCATTCCTTCATCGTTCCACCAACTCTTATAACTAGGAATTCTCAGAAATAGATTTATTTCATTTGTCCCTTATTACTCTCAAAAATAAGATAAAACTTATATTAGGTCATTTATCCGTCTAAATATCGTATTTACTTTATACCTACTATATATTGTCAATTTTACATAGCCCTGCGTGGCAAATTGATTTAGTATTGCCGCTTCTGGTGCGGTCGACGACGGTAACCTGTGAATGATCGTTGCTTGCTACAAACGTAAAATTAGACGTAAAAACGTAAAATTTGTGAATGACGCACATGTACTCGAAATCGTCATAAACTGGTGCTAGAGATAGTCCCAAAAACGAGAAGATTCCAAAACAATTGCTATGCTATGTGCGGCACTATATATAACAAAATACCAAATCGCATTAAGGAACTCCCATATAATAGTTTTAAAACATCTTTGCGTAGGTGGTTGTTGGACATGACATTTTACTCACTCAATGATTTTTTGAAATATAAAGAATTGTAAAAGTTTGATGTGGTTGATACACGATTTTGATGTTTAGCCTGTAATTTAGTGAATAATATTTATTTTTTATAGATTAATGAATGAATACTATTTAAATAATAAATGCTATCTATTTAGTTATCAGATGCGTATCTGAGCAATGATTAAGTTACTGTGAATTATTTTTAAATTATTGTTGTTTGCATGCTATACAATTGTAGTTAGGTAGGCTAATGCACTTCTCATCATTTATATCACTTCATGTACTGTACCCTACTTAATTGCAAATAAAATATTTGTATTTGTATTTGTATTTGTAAAACTTTTATTCTAGTGCTCTGTAAAAGCTGTTCCTGCGATAGCTTATATAAGCGACTTCACTCGGATATTGTCCTTGAATGCATCCGCTGCCTGATCAGGTATTGCTTGGTCATTATCTCCCTGATGATCACGTTTGATCATCCAATTGTTCATTTTTCATAATCCATTTTGGGCACTGTTGGTCTTCTTACACAATTATTATTTATAAACATTGTAGCATAAATGACTGTTTAATGCCGAAATAAATTAAAAAAAATAAATCAATATTTAAACTTGTGAAACAAAGAGAATGCAATAATATGTTGGAAGCTTGCAAATTGCAAGCGGAAGTTGTTTGTAAATATCACTATTTTAGTATCAGTACCTTTACTGACACATTAAAGTATCGGTATTTTGGTTCGGAAATTTTGTATCGGTATTTATACCGATAAATCGATACCAAAGTATCAGTACTTATATCGATATTCAGAAATATCGCTATTACGGTCCCTGCCGGTTTCCAAACCGGTTTAAAAAATAACGTTTTTAAAACGTTCCGAACGATTCCTTTCATTGTTCGCGTTCCGAACAAAATGGTAACATTATATGTTATCAACCAATCAAATGATGTGATCTGTATCATACGTGAGACTTTCAGGATGATTCTACTGCATGGTAGTAATGGTTTTTAGTGCCGTGCTGGTGGCGGCACTTTAAAGGAATACTTTCCACAGCCCCATATCTTCCCATGGGTGTCGTAAGAGGCGACTAAGGGTTTCTTCCAGCAGACCATCTGCTCTTCAGGTAGGAGACTTATGTCGGCCGGTTGTTGTTACCACTATGCAGTTGTGTAAAACCCGCCAAGTGATTCTGACCTATCTCGGTCAGGTCGCGTTCCGGGATCAGCACTGCACTAACCGGTGCCAGGGGGACAGTGATCGTGGCAATTGTTGGACCAGTGGGAGCCTTAGCGGCGGTATTGTGTGTGAAGTGTGTATCGGCCCGCCGGCCAGGGAGACCCGTAGAAACGGTGGTGCCGCTGGCCGCCCGCGGCACAGTACAGGGGCCCAAAAGAGGTTAACCACCTCTGGAGGCTGCCCCACCAGGTCACGCATAATCTCGGGGTGGCTCGTCGTGCCGGGTGGTGCCCGGTTCCGATGGGGCCCGGCGACCACACCCGAGGGGGTACAGGGGCCCTTCCGTCCGGCGGACCGGCCTACACTATTCCACGCGATTAATACCAATGCAGGGCACCACGCTTTGTCTTTCATTGCCTCGATCACAGTCGTCCTTTCACGCCCCTCCCATCCTCCAACTTCTATGGCAGTCAGAAGCACGAAAAAACGGCCAACAGCGGCATCCCCATCCCCCACCAACACGCTGTTTGAGGTGGAGTACGCTAACATCCGCGGACTCCGTGCAAACCTCAACGCCGTCCATCAACACCTTGAGACGGCGAGGCCTGCGATGCTCTTTTTCGCAGACAACGCTCAGGCGCAGTTCCCAAATGCCGAAATGGTGTTTTTGGGAGACTTCAATGCCCACCATGAGTCCTGGTTAGACTCATCAAAAACAGACCATGCAGGCCGAACTGCCCATGCGTTTGCTCTCATGCAAGACCCGACGCAACTGGTACACCAGCCCACCCGGGTACCAGATATTGTTGGTCATATGCAGAATTGCATGTGTTGGCCAAAAACTCATCACGCACCCTAAGGGTAGCCGCTCCTACTGGCGACTGGCTAAACACGTGCAATCTAACTTCTGCGTGCCTTCGCTACCCCCACTGAGATTCCCTGATGGATCGTTGGCTCATCAGCCGCAAAAGAAAGCCGATTTACTGGCTAACCTCTTTGCCGCAAATTCTTGCATCGATGACTGCGGTGCTGCGCCGCCTGAAATTCCACATTGCGGCTCCACAATGCCTGATATTCGTATCAGGCAGTGTGATGTTCGTGCCGAACTGCAGTCACTCGATGTCAGTAAAGCCAGTGGCCCTGATGGAATTCCAGCTGTGATGCTGAAAAAATGTGCAGCGGAGTTGTCTCCAGTGTTCACTAGCCTGTATCGCCTCTCCTACAATTCGGGTCTTGTGCCGCTGTCTTGAAAGGAGGCGAACGTTCAACCAGTTCCCAAAAAAGGGGACCGGTCTGACCCTGCCAATTACCGTCCAATAGCCGTAACCTCAGTTTTAGCTAAAGTGTTTGAGCGGATAATAAACACGCAGCTCATCCGCTACCTAGAGGATCACTCTCTCATTCACGACCGTCAGTACGGCTTCCGACCAAAACGGTCTACGGGTGATCTTCTAGCGTACGTAACACACATCTGGGGGGAGGCTATGGACAAGCATGGGGAATCTTTGGCCGTCAGCCTTGACATTGTCAAAGCTTTCGACCGTGTATGGTATCGTTCGCTTCTTTCCAAGCTTCCAGCATATGGTCTGCCACCTCGCCTATGCGACTGGGTCGCCGGATTTCTGGAGGGACGTAGGATTCGTGTCCTTTTCGATGGTCGAAAATCACGATTTCTCCAGATTAATGCCGGAATGCCGCAGGGCTCTGTCTTGTCGCCGACGTTGTTTCTTCTGCATATCAATGACACGTTATCTCTTGGTAATAGTCATTGCTATGCGGATGATAGCACTGTCCACGCGCGTTATTTCGAGCGCCCTGGGGCAAAGCAGACTGACATCGAGGAGAAGAGGCGAAGTCTTGTTGTTGAGCTTGACGGAGTGTTGGACCGCATTTCAGAATGGGGTGCATGCAATCTTGTCGAGTTCAATGCCAAGAAAACGCAGGTGTGTGCATTCACAGCAAAGGCGTCGCCGTTCCTTTCCCATCCCCCTCTTCAGAGCACCCCGCTACCGATTAAGGATAGCCTAAACATCCTTGGCATGGATGTTCGTAGCAACCTAAATCAGCGGGACTACATTGAGAGCGTCATTAGAACTGCATCCCGTAAACTCGGAGTGCTGAACAGAGTGAGACGATTCTTCACGCCTGAGCAGCTCTTTTTCTTGTATAAGACACAAGTTCGCTCGTGTGTGGAATACTGCTCTCATCTCTGGGACGGTTCCGCTAAGTACCTACTCGAAACTCTTGACAGGTTGCAGCGGCGTGCTATCCGTATTATTGGAAATCCAGAGGCAACTTTGACCCTTGAGCCTCTCCAATTGCGTAGAGACATTGCCAGGCTAAGTGTTCTCTATCGCTTCTACAATGGGGAATGCTCTGACGAGTTATTCCAGCTTATCCCACCCTCACCTTTCCACTCCCGTACCACGCGTGCTGGACTACGGCGTCACCCACACACAATTCAACATTTGTTGGCCCGAACTAAAAGGTTCGGTGACTCGTTTCTTTGTCTCTCGTTCTCGTTCTCGTTCCTTCCTCGTATAGTCCCGGGTTCTTCAAGCGGGGCGTGAAAAGGCATTTCTCTTCAAGGTGAGGATGGCCAGCCCAGTGATTCGTTTAAATGACTGGGCTTGCCAACCTCATATCTGGACCTCACGACCGCTTTCCATCAGGTGGAGTGAGGTCATCTTGACGGGCAATACCTTACAGTAGGGGTCTGTCACAAGCAGAAAATGAAAAAAGACATAGAATCAATTTGACATCTGATACTGTGACATTTTCAAATAATTTAATAAATCTCATTGACATTAATCCTATTATTAATAATAATATGTACCTGACAAAAGGTAGATTTCATTTATCTAATTATTATAAACGACAGATAGCTATGTCGCTATCTTATTTTTTTAACATTTCAGCCAATTATTTGGCTAAACACTCTGCTTTTATTGAGCAGAATGATACCATTGTACCACAGACTTTGGAGCTTGCTCCAAATCATTTAAATTAGATTCAGAGATAATAGAGGTAAACTCTTGCACATTGTTGACAAAAGAGAAGCCCCAAAATAATTTTATAAACTTTGTGCATCAAAACATGCAAGGCTTCTCTGGCAAAGAATTAGAAGAAGGTTTATTTTTAGACTGTATGGATATACATGTCATAAGTTTAACTGAACACTGGCTGAAAAAAAATGAATGCATGATTAGCATTGATAATTATAGTATCATTAGTTCGTTCTTGAGAAGTTCCTCTATTCGCGGTGGGTCACTGATATTAATTCACAATAAGTTTAAATCTAGAGAGCGTAAAGACATAGTAGCACTCTCAATTGAGCGAACTATTGAACTTGCATGCGCAGAGTTAGAGCAGATTATTATTGTGTGTGTGTATAGACCCCCTTCTGCTGATTATTGTCAGTTCGAAGAGACCATGGAAGAAGTACTGAAAAAGGTTTGTAAATCAAACAAGAAGGTGGTTGTATGTGGGGATTTTAATGTTAACATTTTAGATTCTTCTCAGACCTCTGTAAGATTTTTAAATCTCTTTAAATCATTTGATTTACTTAATCTTTTTGATCAACCAACCAGGATCACCGAGTTAACAGCCACCTGCTTAGACAATATTTATTGTGAAAATATCTCTATCGAGAAATCAATTATAAACTGTTTGAAATCAGATCACTGTGGTCTATTGACCAAATTTGAGCACCGTCATGTCTCTCAATCAGTGGATATTAGTTATAGACCAGTTACCAAGAGTCGAGTAAAAAAGTTTCAAACTAATATAAATAAAATTATTTCTAACCTACTGCCCCAAGGTCATCATAACATAGATGATCAGTATGGGCATCTCTTTGAGATAATATTGCATGAACATAACCATATTTTTCCTAAGAAGAAAGTAACTGTTGATAATTTTAAGTTTAAATTTAGTTATTGGGCCACTCCAGGCATCCATAAAAGTAGAAATAAATTATACGAATTATATGGATTAAAAGCTAACTCAAACTGTCAAAAACTAGTTGAGCATGTTTAATTATATTCAAAAACATTCAAGAAATCATGTCATATGGCAAAGTCCATTTTTTTGCGAGACAAAATAAAACAGGCTAAAAATAAAATCAAAGCCACTTGGAACATAATTAATAAAGAAACCGGTAAATCTAAACCTCGCGATCACTCATTCTCTCTCAAAATTCAAAATAATGTTATTGAGTCTGAGATTGAAATAGCAAATACATTTGAAACTTTTTTTTCTAATATACCTATTGTAACTACAAGCACGTTAAATTCTAGTCCACATATAGCTGAGTCCCTGCTAACATCTAGTGTTGATGGGTGCACAAATCAGTTCTGCTTTGATCATGTTGATTCTAATGACATCCTCAAGGTATTTAAGGAACTTAATATGAAAAATACCGAAGATTTGTGGGGTATTTCGATTAATCTACTCAAATCAATCATTAATACGATATCACCCCACTTAGCTAAACTTTTTAATAATTGCATAGACCAAGGTCAGTTTCCCAACTTGATGAAAGTTAGTAAGGTCATCCCGCTTTTTAAATCTGGTAGCAAAAGTGACCCATCCAATTATAGACCCATTTCTATACTCCCAGCTCTCAGTAAAATCTTTGAAAAAATTATATTGAACCAGCTGCTTTCACACTTTGATTTAAATAACTTACTACATGAGAAACAATTTGGTTTTACTAAACACAAGAGCACAACTGATGCAGGTGTAGCACTTATCAAACACATATTTGATGCTTGGGAAAACAAGCAAGATGCAGTAGGAATATTTTGTGATCTTTCAAAAGCATTTGATTGCGTGGATCATGAAATATTACTGATTAAGCTAAGACATTACGGTGTTTCAGGTATCTTATCTCAATTAATACAATCCTATCTTACAGATAGAACTCAAAAAGTTAGTATCAACGGAACTGCATCTTCCGGTGCCACCATACGTATGGGAGTGCCCCAGGGATCTATATTAGAACCTTTGCTTTTTCTTATTTATATAAATGATCTTCCTACCTATGTCAAAGATATTTGTGAGATAGTATTATTTGCTGACGATACCTCGTTGATTTTTAAAGTCGACAGAGGCAAGCAAGCATTTGACGATGTAAATAATACTCTCTCAAAAGTACTATGTTGGTTCACTAGTAATAATTTATTACTTAATGCAAAAAAAACAAAGTGCATCAAATTCTCTATGCCCAATGTGAGACAGGTTGATACTATTGTAACTATGAATGACGAGCCATTAGAATTAACAAATTCTACTGTATTTTTAGGGATAACTTTAGATTCTAAGTTACAATGGGGTCCGCATATAACGGCCCTGGCAGGGAGAGACAGTTCCGCTGCTTGTGCTGTTAGAAAAATAAGACTCTTGACTGATATTGAAACAGCAAGACTAGTATATTTTAGCTACTTTCATAGTGTTATGTCGTATGGTCTACTGTTGTGGGGTTCAGCTGCAGACTTGAACACCATTTTTGTACTTCAAAAAAGAGCCATCCGCTCCATTTACAAACTTAGACCACGCGACTCGCTTAGGGAAGTATTTAAGAAGATCGATATTTTAACTGTGCATGCTCAGTATATTTTAGATAACATAATGTATGTGCGCAAAAACTTGCATCTGTTCAAAAAAAACAGTGACACTCATAAACATAATACCAGAAATAAAAACAAATTCAAAACTCCCAGTCTTAGGCTACACAAGGTGGGAAACTCATTTGTGGGTCAATCTGTAAAATACTTTAACAAAATACCTCAAAGTCTTGTTGATCTACCTCTTCACAAGTTTAAGTCTGCAATTAAAGCAAAGTTAATAAAACAAGGTTATTATAATGTAGAGGATTACTTGAACGACAAAAGTTTGTGGTCATAGTAGGAATAATCTGCTCCTCTGCTCAATATTGTGTTCTTTTTTCTACTCGCATTGACTGTACTCTGAATTTATTTTTTTGTAAAACAAACAAAGTTGAAAAGACTAACTATCGAGTTTCTTGCCGGAGTCTTCTCGATAAGAAGCAACGTCCGAACCGGTGGTAGATTCACATTATGTATATTCACGATGTGTACTAATATTGTACTATTTTATTTACGTTTATTATTATTATTTCTATATACTTTTTTTGACATGTCATAAGTGCTTTGTACAAGCTTATTTGAATAAATGTTTTTTTTTACTTTTTTACTTTTAATATAAAAAAAAAGGTGTTTCCAGATACCTAGCAGATTTTAAATTCCCCCAGGTGAAATATATTTTTCTACAAATTTATTATTTTAATAATACGTACATTAATTTACGGCCACTGCCCAGACCGGTAAGTAGGATTTAAAATAGCCATTCGCTATAAACCCAACCCTTTCAGGGCTTGGTTTCAGAACTTGGCAAAATTAATTATATCTGATTAGATTAGATTTGATATTTTATTTCTCATATAAAATTACATTACAAAATTACATGTCAAATTGCAGCCATTCATATTGAGATCGTCGAAAAATAGAAAACAAATGGTCTGAACTAAAACTTAAAATTAAACAATAAAACAAGAAAAAAATATAAAATAAAAAAACACAGTCCAATAGGTAATTAAGCACCTAAAATGTCACAAAAAAGAATAAAAATAACAAAATACTCCATTACGATGTCAAAATAATTAAAATAAAACAATGTCAAAACCATTAGAATAAAACAATGTCAAAATAATAATAAAATGAAATAAGAATTCTGTATAAAAATATATAGAAAAATAAATAAAATGTCACGGTAAAAAAAGCAATAAAAGGTATAAAATGTCGTCTTGTAATAGATTTCAAAATGGTTTTTCAATAAACTCTTTAACAAAGTAAAATGGGTTATCCAGTAAAAGGTTTCTCAGTCGACGCCCAAATGCTTCGTCAGACGGTTCATTTTTAAGCTCGGTGGGGACACGCTCATAATAATTAGGGCCTATGACACGAGAGTTCTTCTCAGAGAGTGGTACTGATCTGAAGTCTACTTCTCACATTCTCGTGAGATTCTACATGGCGAGCTCTGTTTCAGGCGTAAGTGCAGTAAATCAGTAATTTCCTCCTCATAATTTATTTACCAGGAATCGGGGAAAAAACACATGTGGGACACTAAGTGAATTTGTGATGTCATGAGTTCGCAATGTTTAAAAATTAATAAAACATTAACTACCAGCTAGATCAACAAAATATTCAAATTTAGTTTCTTAAAATAGTGAAAGGTATTTAAAAAAGTATAAAAAAAAATAAAACAAAATCTGTTCTCATACCCAATTCAATAAATAGTATGAGACACACATTGGGGTGCCTTATTGTATAGACTTATCCTTTTAGGTGTTATGATACCAAGAGTAGAATCAAGGGTAAAGGGACATCGGGCGCGGGTTCACCAATTTTCACTTTGGGATATTACGCTTGCCAAAACGTGAGAAGGCCCGCATTTTAAAACAAAATCTGTACTTGAGTATAGATCTGAGTGACTTTTTGTATGATCTGACGTTTCACGCACTGATCTGTACTTGAAATCTCTATTCAAGTACCAGATCAGTGTTTAAGTACGATTTTAGAATACGGGCAGGAGAGTTCCGTTTACCAGTACAGCGACCGTCAACTTGCCTTCTTCTGACGACTCCGTTTACAGTCGAACATAGTCTTGATTTCAATCAATCCAATCAATCATTAAAAACTCCTTCTTAGCTCCAATAATATAAACAAACTTACCCAAAGTTTTCAAAATGTCTTGTGATTTTGCTGTACACTTCACGTCCTCAAACATTAGTTTTATTTCGTTGTAAGGAACTTTTATGTTAAGTAGATATCTCTTGAATTCTAAATTAGATTTTATGAAACCGTTTTCAGCATCGCCAATGTAAGAAAAGTTCTTTGTTATATTTTGTAACAGCAATTCTTCTTGGATTTTTAATCTTCTTATTTTAGCTTTCACACTAGTTGTTGGTGAACTTTCTAATGAGGAAATAGCGCTTGTGTTGCTGCTGTTAGAGGCATCCATTGCTTCTTATACGCAAACAATAAAATTATTAGGTTAATTTCAAAATTACTTTGTATCAGAGATTATGGAGGAAAGACCAAACTATTGATTAAACTTTCCAGTTGCCGCTCTCCTTCACTTGTCAACTTGCACTCGGTAGTGCTGCACTAACCCGTTTTCAATTGAACGTGGGCTCTAAATGGTTGAGTAGATCTTATTACCATTCAATTGATGGTTTTTTTTCCAACACCATAAACGTCAAAATCATGTCAAACTGACGTTTTTTTCTGCAACTAAATCCAAATGGTGGAAATCGGTCGGTATTCGGAGGATTTTGAGAATGGACTGTGAATGAATTTTAAATAGTAAAGTAATTGTGTCATTTTAAACATCATGTTTTCTCGGTCCAGGCTTTTGTTCACAAGGGCACTGTCGTTGAGGGTTCGTACCTGCAATAAACAGTTTAGATAATCAATAACAACGTATCCTAACCTTGCTATTCTTGTTTTCAGAATATTTCTAAGCCGGATTTTCAAAATGAACCTCGTATTTTGTACAATGTTGCAGCTACGAGAGGACGTTCCACTACTCCACTTAACACTATCATTATGTTCGTCCCACAACAGGAGGTAAATAACTGACTGTTACCAACCCTAAGTAATGGTTATGAAATCGAATTACTTCCACATAATGTAGAGTTCTCTAATGCTGATTCCTATAGTGTTTGCCTGCATGTCTTAGGTATATTTATAAAGTCAGAGTATTGCGAAAGGTAGAAGGTTAAATTTCTTTAATATCATTAAGTTGTACCTGTTGTTCCTGTTTGCTATTTGACTCATTATTTATGAACAGTTAAGGAAGTAGATACACAGCTATTTTATTTTTATACTCAATATGACCCATTTGTGTGTAGGTATGATGTATTTAATTAGGCTAGAATTAAATCCACCAACAAAAACAAAAAGTAAGAGCCCCAACCTACTGTTGTAAATTTACCACGGAATTCAATTAAAATAAAAATCTTTACTTAAAATACTTTTAATTTGCTGATGAAAATTTTTAAAGCTAATATGAAATTATGGTGAACTTTCATAGCAAGCATAGCACTCACCATACCATTTGATATTGAAATGTCTTGAGCATCTGTGAGTATTGGAAATCTATTGTATTACCATCCATCCATTGTATTGAGTCTGCATGTTTGTATTAGAAATGCAAACTTAAAACTAAAAATTTACAATACAATTTAATTTGTATTTCAGGCATGGATTGTTGAACGCATGGGTAAATTTCACAGAATACTTGAGCCGGGTTTGAATCTACTGTGGCCTATTGTTGATAAAATAAAATATGTGCAAAGTTTAAAAGAAATAGCAATAGATGTTCCAAAACAAAGTGCCATCACTTCAGACAATGTCACGTTGAGCATAGATGGGGTACTGTACCTACGCATCATTGACCCATATTTAGGTAATTGAACCTTGCTGTACATTGTATTACAATACCTCAAGTAAAAGCAGTCATCATACTTATGTGATTCTAAATTTTAAAAAGTGTCAATGATTCAGATTTAAACTATCATTTATTACTATTCAGCATCATATGGAGTTGAGGACCCTGAATTTGCCATTACACAGCTGGCCCAAACTACAATGAGATCGGAGCTGGGTACGATATCACTGGATAAAGTGTTCCGAGAGAGGGAGTCATTGAATGTTTCCATTGTACATTCTATCAATAAAGCCAGTGAGGCTTGGGGGATCACTTGTCTCCGGTATGAGATTCGTAAGTATCTTCCTTGATAAGAAAATTTTTTTTGATTCTGGATTAAATTTTAAATAGCAAAAACACTAAATTAATATTATTACTCAATGAGTTCAAAGTCATCAATAAACTGAGAACAAAACTAAAAATAAAATGTATACTTATAAAATGGCACTTGCAAAGATTTATGGGAGTAAAAAAACTAGGCACACAGCTGGGTAACAAATAAAATGAATTTAGTCAGCAAACAAACAACAATCTAGTACTCTCTCTCTGTTGATTGTTGCCTTTTTTTTTACTTTCTTAAATTGAGCAGCAATATTTTTAAATTCATTTACACACCTATTAATGTCATTAAAATTTTCACTTTTGTTATAGTGTTAATGCCATGCACAATTATTTTGTTTTATCATAACATACCGCTTACCGATTTGAATCTGCCGTGTTACAGGTGACATAAAGCTTCCTTCTCGCGTACACGAAGCAATGCAGATGCAAGTGGAGGCGGAGCGAAGGAAGCGCGCGGCCATCCTCGAGTCTGAGGGCGTGCGAGCTGCAGACATAAACGTGGCTGAGGGCAAACGGCAGTCGAGAATATTGGCTTCTGGTGCGTAGCACAATAGTGTCTTTTCGTTTACGTGATTTTATCATACTCACTCAACATGCCAAATTATTTAATGACTAAAGTGGGCATGTACAATCTGTCCATTCATAATTATCAGCCAGAAGACTTTTACTGTGGAACATAGGCCTCACTTATTTCCAGAAGTTATGATTCTCACCAGTATAGTGATTTTTTTCTAGTGTATGTTTATGTTGCAAGCCCATTGGTCTATCTTTAGATATGGAAAAAGCTTTTTAAAATCAATGAAATAATTGAGGTATTTGTTCTACTTTTGTCAGAGGCTGAAAAGCAAGAGCAAATCAACAAGGCATCAGGAGAGGCGCAGGCGATGCTGGCCGTCGCGGCGGCGCGCGCGCAGGGGCTGCGGCTCTTGGGCGGCTCGCTTGCTGATCAGGTGTGGAGAATATTCAAAATACTCTCATAAATATGTACATTTTTTTTTTATTATAAAATCATCAAGGTTAGGAAATAGTAACAGAAGTATTTAGCCTATTATATTTTACTGTCGCACTGGTCGGCCTTGGCGGTTTGCCAAAGGCAGGTTGGTTATGTTCTGAAAAACGCGAAGACACTTCGTCGGACCTGGGATTTGCACCTAGGACCTCTGGGTTTCGGCCCGAGCTACTTACTAAAATAATAACTGCCAAATAAACATGGTAGCGCCCACACAGGCACGAGAAATACCACCAAATTGTTTTTTTTACAGAACAACAAGCACGCTGCCTCCCTGACGTTAGCCGAGCAGTACGTGTCCGCATTTAACAAGTTGGCGAGAACAAACAATACTCTCATTTTGCCAGCCAACGCGGGAGACGTATCGAATCTTGTTGCACAGGTACGTTAATTTTACGTTCTACATAAGTTCAAGACAGGAAAACTCAACATTTATTCAGAACACAGCTGGCCAAAATGTATTCAGCGGCTAATTCTCCGGTGATAAGAAATCCCGTCATTACCCAATCACTGCAGATAACGGGCGTAGGGTTCGCAATCTTCAACGTTGAACACACTTAAGTAGACTGACTTGGTGGGTACAACACATCAGTAACTATAGAATAGAATATATTTTGTTGCACAGATTACAGGTGGCACTGGTAATTAGAGTAGTGATAAAGTACATTGCTATATTCTGCCTATCTAAGGCATGCAATAATTAATGTTGTTTTTATTTTTAAGTATAAATCATGCAGGTACACGTACAAAAAAAAAACAAGTAGTAATTCACAGTAGAGTTAACAACACTACATCTAAAATTTGATACTGTTTGAGTTCGTTAAGTATTTTATTGTAGGTTTCAGTCATGCAGACTATACTATTCCGTAACAGTGATGTTTTAGAAGGGAACAGACGAAGTCGATCTATATCACGTCTGTTTCTTACAACTTGGTCTGAAAGGCGCGGAAACTAATCAGGGTTATTTTTAACAAATAGGGCTATCACAATTATGAACAGAGATGAAAGTGTTAAGAGATGATGCTGCACAAATAGGGGCTGACAACTATCGGTACTTTGCAGTCCAAATATGGCTCGAATACAACGTTTCTGACATTTAAAAGCCACATCTTTATCAGAGGAGTTTCCCCAAAAGATTATACCAAATCTGAGCACTGACTCTACAAGCCCGTAATAAGCTGTGAGTAGTGCATCAGTGTTCACTGTGGATGAAAGTCTAAATAAAGCAAAAGCCAACTACTGTTTTTTTACTTATGTGGTCCATGTGATTTTTCCAGTTTAATCTTTTATCAATTGTTAATCCAAGAAACCGTGCAGAGTCAACCTGTTGAATATTGATGTCATGATAATTCACTATTATGTCAGAAGGATTTAGAGATCTTTGATTAAAATGCATTATGTTCGCTTTATTAAAATTGGTTTTCAGATGATTATTATTATTATGCCAATTAATTATTAATTTCAAGGTTTCATTAATGTCCGATTCATAAGAATTTATATCATTAAATTTTATTGTTACTGTGCTATCGTCGGCAAATAATGTCATTGGTTGATTAGTTACACTCGGCAAGTCATTAATATAAATTATGAATAAAAGCGGCCCCAGGACACTACCTTGAGGAACACCGTACATAACTTTGCGCTCAGTCGATTGGTATGTTTCTTCATGTTTCGTTGCAAAATTAAGTCTAGTTATCTCAGTTACTTGTCGGCGATCAGATAAGTATGATTCAATTAGAGCCAAGACATTCCACAGACATTCAGACTCTGATCCCGTAATATTCAAGTTTATTTATTAAAATTGTATGGTCTACGTAGTCGAAGGCTTGTCATATTACAGTATAGCGAGCAGACGGGCAATCTCTTATCAACTTGCGTAATATAATATTTTTAAAGAAATCAAAAATTGCCATATTTATTGTTTTATTACGCCGGAAACTCTTTTGCTCATTACAGAGAATATTGTTATTCTCCAAATAGGAGTTTATTTGCTCAAAATAAAACTTTTCAAAAACTTTTGAGAATATTGATATCAATGATATTTGAAGTTGATAGGTCTGTAAAATTCCATCAAATTCCTCACTTCTTGAACAGAGGTTTTATAACGGTTATCTTTAGGGTATGTTGGGAAGATGCCTGATTGTATACTTAAATTAATAATATGGCTCAAGTGGGAACAAATATACTCATTTACAATTTTAATTATTTTTGTTGAAAAGCCAATATAATATTTTGCGGTAGACTCAGAGCCAAAAACATAGATTTCGCTCTTCGATTGATGTGCTTAGTCACTTTATTGCCACAACTATCCACCTAAAAACTCAAACTTAAGCGACTTTTGAACTTATGCTGAGTATGAAATATACATGTCAGATGAAATATGAGACTCAGCTTTACACGTGAGAGCTGCTCTAATCTAAGTGACTGTTCCGAATGTCTTCGTAAACCTAAATCAAGTTTAAAAGAGTAACTGCTAAGTTTCTCGCCGGGTCTTCTCAGCATGAAACAACTCCGACGCGGTGGTAGAGTCGCATTATGTCTGTATACTGTGTATTTATATATTCATATTAATAAGGTATTTATGTCTATTATTCAGTTTATTTTGCTGTAAATTTGACAATTTAAAGGTACTCAATAAAGTGTTGAGGATTTCTTAAATGATAATAATTTGTGGTCATCTTTGGTATAATCTGCTCCTCTGCACACTTTTTTGTTATGACTTTACTCTGTTAATTCAATTTCTGTGTATAAAAACAAGATTGAAAAGAGTAACCATCGAGTTTCTTCCCGGAGTCTTCTCGAACGGAAACACCCTCCGAACCAGTGGTAGAATCACAATATGTTTAATTATGATATTAACTATCATAGTATTATTTTACGTAAGTTTATTTTTATTCAGTATATTTTTGCTACAATTTTTTTTTGTATTTGACTTGTCATAAGTACTTTTAATAAGTCTATATGAATAAAGATATTTTTTACTTTTACTTTACTGATAGGTACAGTCTATTTGAATAAAGTGGTTTCAGTTTAAAAAGTACTATTATCCTGATAAAATGACGAACCTATTTGTAGTTACTAGGAGTTTGTAGACAAAACCTTTCAATTTGTTTCAGGCTATGTCAATATACTCAACAGTGACCGCGCACAACACACAAAACTTCAGCCAGCCAGAATATTCCGAAGGAGAATACGGCGACCCGCTAGTCAAGATAAACGCACTTACAGAAAAAGGCTCCACAATGGCCGGCCTAGCCGTTCCCGAAGACGAAAGCCTCGCGGAATACTTCTCTGATGACGAGGAACGGGAGAAGGCCTTACAGGCACAAAAGGAAAAGAAAGATCAGCATTTACATAAGTTAGAAAAGGACACGTAGATGTTAAGTAGTGCTTGTTGTTAAATGAAACTAATTGAAACACTGAATTTGTTTTATTGCTCACACTGTTAGTAAGAATGCAAGATGTTAATTAATTTTGGGTTTTTGTTCAGGAGCCTCTCGTAAAGCCAAAAAAGATTTATTGTCAGGCAACAAGTTACATAATTATTAAGTGAAATAGATAATTATCAAGTAAAATACCAAGTCAACCATTGCTTGCCCCGCTGACTACTACAATTTAACCAAATCATGTCTGCAGGGAATTTTCCATCAGTACATCAGTCAGTTAGGACGAAGCATACAATGTTTCGATTTTGATAAATATGCCATTCATGATTCCTATTCGTTTGAGGTGTTGATTGTGAAAGAGATGTCGCACGACTGTTTTGGTAATGTTAATAAATTAGAGAGTTCGCGTCAAACTTCTAATCCGCTATGAACACGTGAAAAGCCCTGCATTCCTAATGTTACTTATAAACAATAGGTATTATGCTTGCGCAAAACAACTTCAGAGCGGACTAAATGTTTGAGAACTATACCATTTTTTTATTACAAGACATTTGCGGCCATAGAGCACACTATTCAACAGGCACATTGAAGTTGACACCAGAGTTGAATTTCTTAATAGTACTGAGAAAAGACTAAGTTTTTCGGACTTGTTGAAAACAGTACTTAGATATTATGTTCTTGTTTAATAAATTATTTCGCAGAGTTCACATTTGGTTAACAAAATACTAATAAATAACAGCTGCACACTGTTCTAATCATTTCTACCTTATAAATTGGCCTTTTGTAATACAGTAACATGATTAATATAAAAATATATCTAGTACATAATTAGGTGTAATTCATTAAACTTATCATTAGCAGACTAGCGTAACAATCGCCTAGCAGATAAATAACAGAACTCTTTATACAAACTCTTAATTCAAATTGTCTAAAACAAATGAATCATCACTAAATTGATTAATGACTATTGCATTTGTATCATTTTTATTGGTTGTTGTTAAATTCAATCAAATCATCTTGTTTTTAATTGCATTATTCAACAATCCTATTATTTATCTCCTTGTAACTTCATTGTAGCTATTAAACTCCACTTACTATTCACTGTGTAATTTCTACTCATTATAGAAATAGTTTTAGTCCACCACACAGGGAACAGGCCTTTCATTTACACTACACATTTGGAATGAATTGTCTTTTATGATATTTTGACGATTTTTTCTCTTTGATTGAAATAGCTTACAGTGCCCTCTTCTGGTTGGTTGTTTGCAGGGTCTGTAGGCACTTTGTGTAGATTTAAGTACGACGCCGTCAAATCTGTGCTATCGAACTGTCGCAGATGAATCTGATGAAAAACGTTATTGCTATAAAACAACTGCCTATTCACCATCATAATAAATATAGCAACATACCAGTTTTTTCATAAATCACAGTTATTCCTAGGGATCATACATTTTCAAGAATTGTCTGTTATAAAACTATTTGGTCAGCAAAAAGCAAGAATTTGGGCAGCATTTTTTTTGTAGGTAATAAAATTAAAACACTTAAGTTAGCTGCTACAGACTGCATTGTTCAGCAAATGAACACACTTTTGGTTGATGTTTTTTAATGAAAAAAATATGATTATAAATGTTTTATTTTGAATGCAGATGTATTAATTCAAACTTACTAATAAATGCAGGTTGACTTCATCACTTCTGCTCAAATACGGGAAATTGCCTCCACTCTTCAAATGTGCCAATTTTGCTTTTGGGTATGATTTATAAAGGTCTTCTCTAACTTGGGCGCTCAGAGCGCTTTCATCCCAAACATCCATTATTGTAATGGGAAGATCGGCCAGCACTTGAGGTTCTATGTAACTGGGTGTACAGTTGAGTGTCAGCCTTGATGCCAATTCTGACTGGTTGAGAGATTCCAGCTGAAAATATATATGAACAGGCAAATATTAGATGCAAGATTCTTCAAAGTTAATTAAATTGAAACAAATTAAAAAGAAACATTTTGATTTCATCCACTATAAAGCAAAGGTGTTTCCAATGTGAGTTTGCTAATGCTAGCAATAGTATCAAATGTAAACATAGCAGTTGGATAATGATCTTTACATTGTCTGTAAAAGAGTTTACACTTGACCTGTGCTGTGAAGGTATGAAAGGATTGTTACGATTACAATCTAACAATACCTACATTTAGAAGGTTTCTCAGCATGAGATATTCTTAAATTTATTTACAATGTAGACTGGTGGAGAGCTGATTTAAAGCAATACATACATTAAAGTATTACACTTTATATTCTATTATTTATTTTGTAATGAAGAAATGTACACCTTGTCAAAAAGTCATGTATAAGTGGATAACAAACAAGCATAAATACAACCTGATGATTAATTTTCATGAACTGTAGTCTTGGTTTAAGCTAAAAAGTTCAATATTCTCACAAGTTGTGAATAATTGAAAATAATCCATTTAGTCAAAATAAGAAATTAATTAATCACATTAACAATAACTTAATTTTGAATTTATAAACAGTTAATTGAACTCAATATTTTATTCCTGAACTTCAACTTACTACTTGAATCAATATTGATCAAATTTGTTCAGCTGTGTTGCTACCATAACCTTCGTCATTTGAAAGTACAATGAAACAGAACACTGCTGTTAGGTCAACAGTAATTAATACAAAAGCAATCATTAGAATGATGTAAATTGATTGTTACCCTTTCAACCATGAAGTCTATAGATTCTGCTATTCTGCCATCAACTCTGTCAGCAGTAAAGTTCCCCATAAGCATTCTCTTCAGCACTAAAGATGGTAAAAGCCAGAATAGTGCAGAGGAGTCATTGTATTCAAACACAGTGGTATCAGTAAAGCTATTGCATAGAATCAGTGAGGCCACCCGAGGGCAGTTCAGATTGAACTCAGCAAACTTCTGTGCTATAAAACCACCTGAAAATGTTAATATTAACGTTAGGTTATAGTTAACGAGGTGAAAAATTATTTCTTTTTGAGGCCTTTGCTCAGCACAGTAATACTGATTTGGTTGAGCTAATCAATTATATGTTAAGATACACAAGAAAATGGGATTTTAACAGTGTTTGTGTTGCATGTAGGACCGACTTTCACACACACTTGGAGGCACTTCGATTAGCTTGATTGATGGAACATTCAACATTGACAAGCATTTCTTTGAGGATTATATTTCTTGATAAATAAATTTTGAATAAAATTATAAATGAAACAGAAAATGGTTATACCCACCTAAAGAAGCTCCGAAAATGTGTACTTTGTCCAACTCTAGATATTCAATGAGCCGTTTGAATCCATCACACCATTCCTTCATGTTCCAGTAGGGTGGCGGCTCTGCAGATATCACGCGGACTCCCCGCGATGCCAGGCCCATCACTTGCTTGAAAAAGATATCCGCAGTGCCCGATACTGGCGGTAGACAAACCAGGGGACAACTTACTGACTTCGGGCCACTATCAAATATCCTCCAAGCCTACAAAAAATTAAACCTATGTCACTTATCACTGTAAATACCCGCTAAAGATTACACGAGACCTTTTAGCCTTGGAACTGTTACTTAGACAGATATCAAATTATTTACCTTAGCACCATCTGAATCGACCACTATTTTCCTAAGAGGAATGCTACTCCTAAAACTTAAATACTCATTGGATTGTGATAAATCACTAACACAGCTCATTGTGATTCAAAGTAAGATGGAATGAAAAATAAAAGGTATAAATTGTTTTGTTTCTCCATTCACAAACAACAAAGTAAGTCTGTAATTTACAGTTTGACGTGGCTGTCAACTGTCATCATAGCTAGATGGATGGCAAGCTGTCACTGTCATGTGCTTGTTTTTTCTTAAATTAGGTTTGATACTCAGTCTTTTAGCCCAATACTGAGATTACTTTTTTTAGCGGATTGCGGTCAGCAGAAGTACACCATATACCCTGTCCATTCGTTTATTTTCTTTTTTGCCTATGAAGTACCGTTTTCTTTTTCGAAATAAATAACTACAGTATTATCGTACTTTATTGACGGGTACCGCCCACTTAATGAAGTGACCTGTACATTACAAACAACCACATATTATAAGAGGTATCCTTATACGATATAAGATACATCAACATGAATGATGAGACATTAGAAATTACTAACTCTACGGTATTTTTAGGAATTACTCTAGATTCTAAGTTACAGTGGGGTCCACATATAACGGCTCTGGCAGGGAGACTTAGTTCGGCCGCTTGTGCTGTCCGAAAAATTAGACTCCTGACTGATATTGAAACAGCAAGACTAGTGTATTTTAGTTACTTTCATAGCGTTATGTCGTATGGTCTACTGTTGTGGGGCTCAGCTGCAGACCTTAACACCATTTTTGTACTCCAAAAAAGAGCTATTCGGTCGATATACAACCTTAGGCCACGCGACTCGCTCAGAGAAGTATTTAAGAAGATTGATATTTTAACTGTGCACGCTCAGTATATTTTCGATAACATAATGTATGTGCGCAAAAACTTGCAAATGTTCAAAAAAAACTGTGATACTCATACACACAATACTAGAAATAAAAACAAACTTATTACTCCAAGTCTTAGGCTACATAAGGTAGGAAATTCTTTTGTGGGTCAATCTGTAAAGTACTTTAACAAAATACCTCAAAGTCTTGTTGATCTACCTCTTCACAAGTTCAAGTCTACAATTAAAACAAAGTTGATAAAACAAGGTTATTATAACGTGGAGGATTACTTGAACGACAAGAATTTGTGGTCATAGTAGGAATAATCTGCTCCTCTGCTCAAATAATGTATTTTTATTGTTCTTTTGACTGTACTCTGAATTTATTTGTTGTAAAACAAAACAAAGTTCAAAAGAGTAACTATCGAGTTTCTTGCCGGAGTCTTCTCGATAAGAAGCAACTTCCGAACCGGTGGTAGATTCGCATTATGTTTATTTAGTATATGTACTATTATTGTATTATTTTATTTACGTCTATTATCGTTTATATATATTTTTTGTGAATTTTGACCTTTCATATGTGCTTCTTTGTAAAAGCTTAAGTGAATAAATGATTTTTTACTTTTTACTTTTTTTTTTAATCGATCATTTGAAAAAATAATTTGACTTAGAAGATTATTAAATTCTCTTAATGAAATTTAATAAAAAAAGGTATCTATGACGGTAAGGGAAGGTATAATTATTTGCAAGGAATTATAATAGATTATTTGTAATTGGATGTACAGATGAAATGAGAGTGAATTTTTTTATTACATTACAATTACGATTAATCAGACTATATTTACAGATTTATTTTTATATGTGCCTATGTATTTAAAAAAAACTTTATTAAACGAATAATTCATATTGAACCTAAAAATATTTCAATATTAAATCAATTGAAAGTTTTTCTCAGATAAAATCGATTATTATTTCTGACCTAAGCGGTAATGTGTGAGGGCGTCACTAATTTCGAACTGTCTCGAATTGTCAAAAAGAAAATAAACGAATGGACGGGGTTTAAATGTGGAGATATTATTTCATGTTCTTTTATAACATCCCATAAAAAGTCAAAAATCTAACTGTAGGCGTAGCATGAACCACATATCGAAATAAACGATGAACTCAATACATGCATCAGGTACCTACAGATACCTACTCGTGCTGCTGAGACTGGGTGTTGTGAAACTAACTTTTACGTCTTATTATTTAGTTGGGTAGCTTAATATGTAAACGGGTCTATAAAATATATGACTTTGGGCCCAAGCAAGACTCCATGCAGGGGCACAAACAGAGTACAATACCCCAATAGAAGTTCAAGGTGTGTTCATCAGCTGGAAAACACATGCCTACTGTTTTCTGAAATACAAAAAGTATCCTTCTCTTAGAAAAGGGTGTCAATTGAACTTGAGTGTACTAAGCTACACTATTAAAACGCCTCCGAGATCCTTTGAGGGAGAAATGGTGGTGAAAATTGACCAAAGGTGTGCTCCTTCTGCACGACAATGCACACTTGCAAGTTGCGATGCCTGCTGTAGTGCTGTACAAAGAGTGGGCTACAAAATTTTTAAAAGTTCTATCGATAGGTTAGACTGATCTCCAATAAACTATTATCTGTTCCTAAAAAGTAAAAAAGAGCTTTCTGAGGAGACATTTTTAAGCGATGAAGAGGTAAAAAGCGCAATTTCAGCCTATTTGGAGGACAAACACTTAATATTTTTATTTGAACGTATAAATATTTTTTTTGATAAATTTATCAAAGAGTAAAGGAAGAATTTATTATTGAGAAAAAAAAATCAAGTTTTATTTTTCACTCTAACCCTCCATTCCGCGAACATTTTGACCTCCCCTCGAGTGATCTATAAATCGTAGGATGAATCACTACGTTTATGAGTATGATAAGGTTACGTTGCGTTAATGAGTGGTAATATGCGGATTTGTAGTTTTTATGCAGGTTGGTCTCATCTCGGCCCGTGTGACCGAGCCAATGCCTTGGCGGTAAGGAGTAACATGTTGGCTCGCAGGTTTACTGGATGCAATAAAGCTGTAAAAGAAACCTTGTTTAGAGCTTTCTGCCAGTCTTTATACTCCAGTAGCCTGCGGGTTCAATATCCTAAACGAGCTTTCATTGTCTAGCGCGTCCAATACAATAACTCGCTTAGGCTGCTGTTCGGACGACCGCGGTTTCGCAGCGCATCTTGTTCGCGCTAGTTTTAAGATTCTATTTTTTTTCAAATAATCAAAAAATACACTGAAAACTTTTACTCTTTTACTTAAGTATAATTAATTTTATGGCTCTTTAAACTCGGGTGGGCATATTCATGAACGCTTAATTTAATATAGATGCCGAACAAGACGTGTCTTGCAGAATGCATAGAAATAGGCTTACATACTGTGATGTCACTGTCTTGCGACAGATTGTAGGGAGCGTCTTGGGTAAGTCCAAAAATATGATTATTAAAATTCGAAATTTTTCTTTCACCAATGTTTCTATTAATGAAAGGTCTATCGAGACTTTCGATAACACCTCAATAAAAAAAATAGTCGCCTACCCTATTGCGAGTGGTGGACCAGTCCGGCAGATGGTACTGTATTTAATTAGGATTTTTTGGAGATCAGCTTACCATAGAAATAAAATAATACTTCGCTTTCAAACACATCCGTTTATTATAGTATCATAGCATAATTAATTAACATCCTCGTCATGAAATTTTCCTACTACAATACTTCAAACAACTTAGGACGTAGCTTAAATCTAGAACTAATTATTAAGTTTTGGACGATTTGTTTAATATTACCCAAAAGTTTAACCAACTGCCAGTTGGTACATGAAACACTTTGAATTAAGTAGGTAGCATCTAATTAGATAGGTAGCAAGATAATGTTGTACATGCACAGCATAGCTAAGAACATAGAAATTTTGAAGGGCCAAAACTTTAGATAGTTAATAATCTAAACCTTAGAATAGTAAAGTTATATATGTATCTATGTATAATAATATATATATATTTATAATTAAAATTATTTTAGTGCATACTAACCATTTAATTTCACTTTCACTTAGGTTCATAAAGTATATTACAAATAATTTCGGTAATAATCACTATAATTTAATATTATTTGAAAGTACTTTATACATTAATATATATGTATATATATATAGGTACTGTATTTATTTATATTTTGTTATAGCAGTATTTTGATTTGAGCATACTTTTCAATCATGATCATGAATAAGACATTGAATCTCTCTACAAGCATATGTCGTAGTCACCATCGGATGAAATTTACACTACCTGTACATTTTACACATTTGAAGCCATTCCATAGTATAAAGGAGGAGTTCCATAGTATAAGATTATACTCATATATGGAGTACAGTTAAGTAAAAATACTTGAAATAGTTCCATCTAAGTTTCAAATATGTAAGTTAGGTACTCAATAAATCGATTCAAAACTAAGGGTTGTAGCTCATTAAAAATATTAAAATACTCCAAAAAATAGAAAGCTTCGAACAGCATTTAAGATTAATATTGAAATAATTAAACTAAATTCCCTATAAAAATGAAAATAACATAGGCGATATTGTTTAATAATTACAGTAGTCTTGATAAAGACAAAATAATTATTTCTCTCTGTAATTGAGTATGGGAACAACTTTTTTTATTTTGTTTAAAAACACCTTTAACTATTTTAAGCAACTAATTTAAATATTTTGTTGATCTAGCCGGTAGTTAATTTGTTATTAATTTTTAGACATTGCGAACTCAGGGCGTCACAAATTCGCTTCGTGTTCCCACAAGTGTTTTTTCCCCGATTCGTGGTGGTAAATAAATAATGAGGAGAAAATTACTGATATACTGCACTTACGGCTGAAACAGAGCTCGCAGTTCATCATGTAGCATCTCACGAGAATGTGAGCAGTAGACTTCAGATACAATTTATTTTGCCAAGTTCTGAAACCAAGGCCTACTTGAAAGGGTTGGGATTAAAGCGAATGGCTATTTTAAGTCCTACCTACCCGTCTGGGCAATGGGCGTACGTATTATTAAAAATGACTGTGGAAAAATATTCACCTGGGGGAATTTAAAATCTGCTATCTGGAAACACTATTAACTAGCTAAAAGTCTGACGTATGATACAGATCGCGTCATTTGATTGGTTAATGGATAGATTTAGATTATCAACCAATCACGTGAAAGGACGTTTATCCGACCCAATAGGTTTCAATTGTGAGATGTCAATTTGATTACCGCAAGAGTTCCTCAATGTACTCTTTGCGGTCGTTGGCTTTCTGGGGTCATTCATTTGACCCCAGTTTTCCAACGTATTTAATTAAAAATATCCTAGATCTTTTGCCTTTAAAGATGTTAAATATTTAAATAAGGTATGAAATACCTCGAAATGGTTTTCGATTTAGGACATGTTTGTTTTTTTTCCCATACCCAATTACGTACAGTTATAGATGTAATTTGACATAAAAATAATCAAGTAATCGTTATTTTAAGTAATTAACTATCCAGCTCGCTTATAATTAACGAGAAATAGGAAATCTGTCGGTTACTCTAGTCAATAATCTGAACTTTTCATTTGGAAGTAGAAAAGTACAATCAAAGAAAGCCCACATTTCTGGCAATACCTAATCTATGTTTCTTCTCGAAATAAACCACTATTTCTAATACTACATATACATAAGACTCACTATTAGCTAAATTGGGCACAATACGAAGTACTGCGTCTCCGCTTCTATCAACTATATACATTACGTTTAATTCAGTGCTATGAAGCGTACATAACGAGTTGATATTTACTTCATAATATTAAACTGTGATGGTGAGTTAAGTCTTTTCACATTATGACGAAATGATACAACTTAATATTTCGTCCTTAATACAGAGTCAACAAAGGCGTTTTACCTGTAATAATTATAAAGTATAAAATTAGACAATAGTGGCGATTTGCTATACAATGAACCACAGCTTAAAAGGAAAGACTTGGTACAGACCTTGCATAGTTTTGAGATTTATTGCAACAACTTCGCTCAACCCAACTTGACTAAAAGATAGTTAAAAATTTGAAATTTATCTTTGAGTTTTGTTTAGTACAGAGTGCAGAGACCGTTGGGATAACATTGCATGGCCACCAATAACTCCTGTTTAAATGAACTCATTACAAATACTTTGATTTAAGTGAAGTTTACCTGATTCTCATCTGATGATAATACCGTTAAGATTTACCGCTGAATTCCTTGCCGTCCCGTAATGACGGCAAAACTAAACGCTATGCTCTGACACTTTTAAGGGCCGCTTAACTTTGAACGGGAATTGAGAACTCGGCAAGTATATCGATGATTTCATCAACTGATAAATCTGTCTAGCATGAGGTACCACAATATAATTTTGTTGTTGTTTGCCTAGTTTTTTTTTATTATTATAAGTATTTTTACAAGGTTCATTATGGTCATTAAAAAGCAATATGCTTTAAGATCAGAATATAGTTTTTTCAGTTCATAGAATAATGCAGTAAGTAGGTAGCTAAGCGATTTTGAAAATATGATGTCAAATACCAATACATTTTTTTACGCGAACGATAACGGAAATTTAAAGTGGCAACTCGTGGTAGACGTACTGTTACAACAACATATATTTTAAGCCAGCTATTTGAGATTACGTAATAAAACTGTTAAGAGGACACAGCTCGGCCGAGAGGATTGAAAAATAGGTATTTGTAAAATCTATTGCTGTCTTTTGCAAACCTCGAGCGCCCCGGAGATTGCGATAGAGATAGATGCAAATCGGACCGAAATTACCTATCAAAAGTACACAAAATGGACGTTTTGTAGTCCCCTAATCCCTTTTCGAAAAGTTGACAGATTTAGTTACTTTTTTCTATGTTATAAGCCGTGTTTCTATGTTTTCCTTTTTTTGAAATAAACTAGTCAAATTAGTTATCTAGATGTTTGTACACAGCAAATCTGGCATTTTTATTAGATTTTTAAATGTTCATATCTCTTTTAATCATTAATTTATTAAAAAAAGGACGACATATAGACATGGCAATAGAGGCAATAGATTTTTTCGGAAAAAAATATTCCTCTACTAGCTAAATCCAGGGGACTACGTTTGTATGGTAAAACGGCGCTTCTGTATCCTCTTAAGATCGGGATATTAGACAAAAATTTCCAGCAATTGTGTTTCGCTTGACTTGTGGTTGTGACCCGTTGTTCTAGGGTGTTTATCCACCAACAAATGTGCCTTAACCGTGTGAAGCTTTTTAGGCCACCAGGTTTGTGAGATCAAACGAATCGTTACAAAATCATTGCAAAATGGGTCTTTTGTCAGCAGCAAAAGGTGCCCCTATGTAAAGCTTGACGTGAACGCACGCGTGTGTACATCAAGAGCGACTGCCGGGGGTAAATCGTAAACGTCAGACTTTTTCAAGATTTTCGTTAT
Source organism: Udea olivalis (assembly GCA_947369235.1). Lineage (NCBI taxonomy): Eukaryota > Metazoa > Arthropoda > Insecta > Lepidoptera > Crambidae > Udea > Udea olivalis. Next base: position 12,437,856 of record OX376359.1, read on the forward strand.
GATTTAGCTGAATAATTTAAGTATAAATTATCTCTCTATTATTGTCTACACGTCATCATCATCATCATTATCCGTGCGGTCTATCCCGGTTGTGAACCCACACTGGTGTGTGAGGTCCCAGAGTCCGCCTTTTTGTTATTTTATTATTGTCTACACCTTTTAATTTTATAATTATAACTTTAACTGTGCACAGTAAATTTTTACGTTTCTTAACAATTATTAAAAAAAAAAAGGATTTTTATTTAATTTAGCAAATAATTGGCGACTACCTGATTTTGGACGATTTAATGTGTTTATATAGTATTCATCATCATCATCATCCGTGCGGTCTATCCCGGTTGTGAACTCACACTGGTGTGTGGGGTCCCAGGGTCCGTTATTTTCTTGGCCCACTTCGCGCGGTCTTGTGCATCCTCAGTGGTGAGTCTGTTGGCACGCATGTCACCCTTGACGACGTCGAGCCACCGCTTCTTGGGTCGACCTCTTCTACCGGTACCTGGCGGCGGCGGCATGGCCAGACATTTGTTGCCCACGTAGTTCGCGATCTCCGTGAGACATGACTATACCAACGAAGGCGGCACTCTGCTTGTGTCGCTCTAGTAGTGTTTTCATATAGTATTATGCACACAATAAAAAAAAATATAATAATTTATAGAGCGAAAAATTCAAGTTTCTTTTCCCTTCCATAAAATAATCACAAAATCTTACAAATTAGCAACGTTTTCGATCCACCCCAAGCAAACGCTCTTAAACTTGCAACATTAACTAATTTCCGAGTGCCTAGTGCACAAAGAGATTCGAATGACTTCACCATCGCGTTTGAATGTTGCCCTTTTTTGCCGCTAGGTGGCGCTGACCCGATGCCATAGGTACACATTCGCGTTTACGTGTTCGCAAAACGCGATGGTGAAGTCGTTCGAATCTATTTGTGCCACTCGCACTAAGCATTCTGTATTTTAGGGCCACTTGTCAACAACTTCAAATTTATGATAAAATAACCATAAAAAGTGTTCCTGAACCTCAATCAATTTTGCCCCCGTTGGCAACACTACTTTTTCGAATGGTCGAAAGTTTGAGGCAAACTACATTATTTGCAACAGGTGAAATGGTTAAAGCTATTTTAGAAGTGATATTAAGCTGGGGGTGGATCGAAAATGTTGCGTTTTTGTAAGAATTTCGTGATTATTTCATTGAATTTGAATAAAACTTAAATTTTTGCCGTATTATTATTTAAAAACACATGGAATTGTCTAAAATTAGGTAGACGCCAATTTTATTTGCTAAATTAAATAAAAAACAATTTTTTTTAAATTGATGAGACACTCAAAAATTTACTGTACAGAGGCGTTCCACATTAACCTTTACAAAACCATTATTCGTCATATTATTATTCGGGTCTGGGTGTGCTGGGAGACGCCCCTGGCTTATTTCCCTGTCTGGTACCTCGTAACACAAGGATATTATTTATTCTTACTTTGAGACCATGACAAGTGGTGTGTTGTCTGGCGCATATTTATTTATTTATTATAAAATGGGTCTTATGTCAAAAGCATGCCCCTATGTAAAGGTCGATGTGAACGCCTCTGTTCACAGTTATAGTTATAATTATGAAATTAAGAGGTGCATTCAATCATAGAGAGATAATTTATACTAAATTTGAATTCAGCTAAAAAATCAAAAAATCTTTAAAAAATGCGACGTTTAGGATCTACCCCAAACGCAAAAACCAAACCCTCTTAAGTCAAATGAAAACTTCTAATATCTAGAACCGTGAACGCGTAATTTAAATTGATTATTAGCGGTGGCGAAGCGAGTGAGGGAGGAAAAACCTGCTAACAAAATAACTACTTAGTTCTAAGCGCGCGCAGCACGCAGTCATTGGTTTTTTTCCTCACTCTTTCATCTCGCAGCGCTCTGGTGGACAGTTAGCTTTAAGTACGATTTAGAAAGGAGGCTCGTGTCGAAGTGCGTTTTGCAAGTATAATTTGCAAGGACTGGAGTGTCGCTAAAGAGAGGTCCAAAGAAGGATCAGGTTCAAATTCACGCAGCCCCGGCGCAAACAAAACATGTCTGACTTTCTTTTATGATTAATGTTCAATCTTCATCACATAGGTACTAGTTTTCCAATTTCAGTGGCTAACCAAATAAAATTGCCTTCGTGGAGCAAATTACGTTTGTTTTACCTGGAAATGTAACATGACTTATTCATCACATAGGTTGATAATGGATAGCTGTTATGTTGAAAACATGGTAAACTGTAATCCAGATCACAATAAAAAAAAAAAAAGAACTATGACTATGTTTTATTAGCACCTGGCTTGTGACACAGCAGATGATCCTTTTTCTTGACGCTTTAACAATAAAAAATGTATTTAAAGAGCTGTCATGAATACGGAACGTGCGGCCTCATGATTCGCCGTAGCCGCTGTAGTCTGAGTCGCCTTTGCCGAGAGATAGCTTCTAAAGTAAAAATGTTTGTAGAAGTCTCTAGTGAGTGGCAAAATCTCCTTCAGCGTATATGAGTGATTTGACACCTCCCCATAAATAACAGTGACAATATCTGGCGAAAGACGACAATCTATACATTCTTAAAAAAATAGGTTATCTGACGTGTCGTGAGCGCTTCAAGAGCAATCTGAAAAGTGATTTTAGAGCTGACAGTTCAAATCCCAAATCGGACCGCAGCTGGCTAGTAAAACCTCGGTTACAATAAAACGTGTGTATTTAATGAGCTGTCATGAATGCGGACCGTTCCGTAGCTCAGCGTCACGCGTCCGAGCGCGCGGCCTCACGACTCGCCGTTGCCGCTGTCGTCCGCGTCGCCCTCGCCGCCCGAGAGCTCCTCGTCCGAGTCCGTGTCAAGGTCATCGTAGTCGTCGTCGTAGAAGTCTGTCATGTCCAGCTGAGGGGGAAACATTTTTAATTTATAAATTGAAGGAGATAAGGCTTACAGACTTCGCGCGCTTGGCCCCCTTGAATAAATGGAGCCGGATCGAGTGGTAAAGTCCGCAATCAAGGGAAAGCTGAGGAAATAATTACAATATAGGAAATTACTAGAACGACAAAAATTTGTGGACATAGTAGGAATAATCTGAAAATGAATGAAAATTTGCATTCGACGTTGCCATGACGATGACATACCTGAGTATAACCTGCCAAAATTAAAAACCCCTTCCGCCACAACGTATGAAGGGATTAGGTAACATTTTAGATTTGGTAGAGTTATAGTGATAGTAAAAATGTAATCGGGTGAAAACCCCTGCTTCTTATAGGTTTTTTATTTTATTTAAGCAAAAGCCTCATAAATTTTGAAGTTACTTTACTTTAAATGAGAGCAATTAAGTGTGAAAGCTGCTATGTAAGTAGATTTTATTAAATTCAGCATAAATCTTAAAAGTAAAAATTATGATTGTGTTTACCACATAGTGTACCCTAAAGAGAACCTTTTGTACTTCTGTCTAAAGCTATAATGAATTGGGTATAGTCTAGTCAAACTCATAGCGACGGTAAACTGTGAATGTGAATCTCCCACATGGTACAGAAGAAATACTATTCTCAATCAATACAAGTTGTGTCGCAGTTTAAAAAGGCTGTTGTGAGGGGTCGCCAAGGATGAATAAGTAAGGTGAATCCGACCTGGATTCTAAAATAGGTATTGTTTAATTGCCCTGTTCGATAACGCCGCTTACAAAAACAGAGTAATACCACAGGTAACTAACATTTAGTAACAAGGTTAGTAACATTGCATGGGGGTAAGGAGGACAACACAGAAAGAGTAAAAAACAACATTTTGTCTTGTCAACACGCAATGGAAAGAAGCATCTTGAAACTAAGAAAAATACAAAAAAAAAAAAATAGATATTTGCAGAAAAACAACTAACAGATGCTCTTCAATACAGCCTAAAACAGAACTAGAATTGCGAGATACAATGACAAAAGATGGACTCACCAAACAACACAAGGGCCGGGTCCTACTGGAAAAAGAAGTGTAGGAAGGCAAAAGAAAAGATGGGTTGATGACATAATATATAGGTACAGCAGGAAAAAAATGAATGCACAAGGAAAGGGTAATTGCCTGCCGCCGGGCGTGGTGGTGGTATGGTGCCCACCACTGCCCGCCTAAAGGGGCGCCCGCGCGCCCACGGGCGCAGCGCCTAAGGGCGCGAGGTGGGAGCCGCGGTGCACAACCGTTTGGAGGGGGTCAGTGATCCGCGGCTAGCCCCCCCCTGTGCACTGCGGCTCGGCGGGGCCGCACCGCCAGATGCGGCAGCGGACCCACCTTTTAGGTGGATCGTGGTTGCGGACCTAGTAGGGTCCGCGTACGGTGAGAGCCAGCGGGCTTGAGTACGGGGGTGCTTTTGCCCGAATGCACGGTTTTCACCGCCGTGAATGACGGCGAAAGTACCTGTGTGCTCCAGGTACTTCCGTGGCCTCCCCCCTTCATTGGGGGGTCGGCTGGAGGGGGCCCCAATACGGGGAGGCACTGGCGGCGGGGCGTTGCGAAACTTTTTAGGGACGCCGCTGAAGTGTTAAGGTCGAGTACCGTGGGGTTTTAGTCGGTAGAAGTCCGACATAACCTCGTCGTTCCCCCGGGCGTCGAGGTATCCATGAGGATTTCCCCACGTTAGTAAAAAAAAGGCTTTTACCCAAGGGGGGACACACAACGAAGGAAGAAGAAATAAACAGAAAATTTAAATGTCATGTAGAATTAAAAAAATAAATTGGTATGTGGATAAATAAAAGCTATAATAACAACAATAAAGGAGGACAGACAGGAGTAATAGGAGAAAGCGCAATCTTAATGTTTAGTAATGTTTTGTAATTTACTAGTTATTAGCAATAATTGAAGGGTAACTAACAGCTTTTGGAGTTTGATTTCTAAACCAATGATAGGATGGCTGATATCAATTCAGTTTTGAATCGAATAGCTATATATAAGTATGTATTTGTTCAAGTAAACTCTCACTTATTTATATCTTTTAATATACTCGAGGCCTTTAGCTATTAAGTATCAACCACAGTGTTTAATTATGCAGACATGACAATTTTATTGACGCCTTGGTACTCACTGAGGGTTATCTGGTGTTTACATTTGGTAGTAATAAAAAAACTTGAAGACTAAAACCGTCTCCTTTAACCATAACACTCAGTTAATACTGTTCATGATTTAACAAATATCCTTCAATAATTGTTTACCTACTTTATTTATACTCTGTGTAGACTGCTTCGAATCTACAAATCTAACTAACAGAATTTTTCACTGCGCATTTTTCAACACGCACTTGGCTAGTTTTTACACAAAACGTATTTAATAGATTATTTAACACGTGATTACGTCTATTATCGGTCTGATCGAACTCGCGCGTCCAGAAATGATGCGCAACGACGTTACGCTAAACGGCGCAGTAAGGTGTAACAATTACAAAAAGCTCATTACAATAACTTCCTTATTATGCGCAATTTTAAAGCCTTTTCTACAGGAAATTAGCAATTCATATCATTCAAATCAAATCAAATCAAATACTTTATTTGCTATAAATAGGGTTACATATCACAATTTGTGGGTGTTATTATAATAATATTAGCTCTTATGCCTACTTAGCTATATTTTCATAGCATGCAAAATTTTTATTAAACTATGAGGTCGGTATCTACTATTTCAATATTAATTCTTATTATTCCACTTATTCTATAAAATACATCACTGTCCTTATTATTTATATTATTTGTAATGCGCTCTTTATTAGTTTAGTTTTTTAAAGAAATCGTCAATGGAGTAAAAGCATTTTTCCATAAGCCATTGCCTCAGAACCATTCGAAATCTGTTGTAGGGTAGCAGTTTTATTTCATCAGGTATTCGATTAAAAACTTTAATAGCCATCGCACAACCATTCTTATTGAATTTCGAGGTTCTTGGTAGGGCATTTAGGACAAGCCTATTAGGATTTCTCAAGCTTCTGTTAGTGTTGTCCTTTGCCTGCTGATAGAGGTATTGGTTTTGTTTTACAAACTTTCCCATTTCTAATATATATATACATGGGAGTGGCAAGACATTAAGGGACTTAAAAAACGGCCTGCAGGAAACATCTGGTGCAATATTTGAAATGGCACGGATGCATCTCTTTTGAGCAACAAAAACTTTTTTTATATTGGTGCCATTTCCCCATGATATCAGCCCGTATCTAATTATTGATTCCACATATGCATGATAGGCAACAATGGCTGTCTTTTTATTTGTCATTTTCGTTAGTTTGTAAAGGGCAAAAGCGAATCTATTTATTTTGTCAAAAACTTTTTCTATTTGCTCTTTCCATGTGAATTTACTATCTATCATGAGACCTAGAAACTTCACACTACTAGTGCAATTTATATTCTCACCGTTCAGATTTATGTGGATAGTCTGTGTTTTGAAATTATTAAAATTAATTATATTTGTTTTTTTAAGATTAATTTGAAGATTATTTTTATTTAACCAATTTATCATAGATGTCAGTGTATTCATTATGTCTATTTGATGCTGTTCTATTGTACAATATTTATTACTAGAAACAAGAATTTAAACATCGTCAGCAAATAGAGTGAGTTTGTCCCTTGTGACCCCAATTATGTCATTAATATACAATAGGAACATTAGTGGACCCAGAATGCCGCCTTGCGGAACTCCATTTCCACTATATGCTAGGTTAGATCTGTATCTTTGTAAATTATGCCTTAGGTCCAGTTGTTCAATTTCGACATATTGTTGCCTATCCTCCAGATACGATTTTAACCAACTATTAGCCGGTCCTCTTATTCCGTTCATTTCCAATTTGCTTAGCAGTTGTTTGTGTGAGACTCGGTCAAATGCTTTTGACATGTCTAGAAAGATTACGGATGTATATTTACTTTCGTTAACATTTTGTAGGACATCATTGACCAAACAAAAAATAGCTTGAGTTGTAGACTTCCTTTTTTGAAAACCATATTGACTGGTGCTAATGACGTTAAACTTCTCAAAAAATGATGATATCTGGTCGTTCATGACTTTTTCAAATATTTTTGAAAATATAGATATCAATGTTACGGGTCTATAGTTATCTACTTTTGTATTATCGCCTTTTTTGTAAAGGGGTTTGACAATAGCCACTTTTAGTTTTTCTGGGAAGATACCAAGTTCTATTGACAAGTTAACTAGATATGTTAGTAGAGGGCTTAATTCTTCCTTGCTGGATTTTATTACTTTTGTGCAAATACCGTCATATCCCTCTGATGGAGTGTTATTTAATGACATAATAATTTTACACATGTATTCTCTATTGACTGGGTTCAGGTATATTGAATTATGAAAGTTGCTTGCTCTACATGTATTTTCTGTTTGTGCGTTTGTTCCATTTATTTTAATAAAGTGTTTATTAAATGTCGAGGCTATCTCCGTCGGTTCTAGTATTTCTTTATCATCAGTAACTATTTTGTTGATATATTTTCTTGTCTCCGTATTGCTTGTTTCATTTTTTATAATTGTCCATGTGGCTTTACCTATGTTTCTGCTATTTGTTATATATGTTTTATTAGTTAACCTTTTTGAATTGTTTATGCATTTTTTAAGAATGGTGTTATATCGTAAGTATTTTTTCCGGTCAACATCAGTTTTCGTCGTATAATAATGATATCGTAATACTCTCTTAGTGGCGCAACTTTTTTGTAACCCTTTTGTTATCCAACGAGGTTTAGTATTAATGTATTTTTTAACTTTATTGACTGGAAAACACAGTTCATATAATAGACAGAACCTTTCATGAAATGTATTAAATGCAATATTAACATCCTTGTGTTCTAAAATGTCTTTGAATGGAATAGATTTTAGGTGATGTTTAAATTTTTCAATGTTGTCCTCCGAATAATCCCTTCTATTTATAAGAACATATCTCGAGATATGTTTTTTTTGCTGAACTGTAAATTTCAGAATTTGTGCTGTGTCATGGTCGGACAGTGCTAGAGGTAGGACCAATCCTGTAGCATTTTCGATATTACTAATTATGAGATCTAGGCATGAATTTCGCCGAGTTGGTTTGTCAATGTGCAAATTTAGATTATATTTGTTAAAAATGTCATTTAGTTTAACTACACCATTACAATTTTTATCAGTCATATTAAAGTTCATGTCACCAGAAATAATAATTTTTTTTCCCGAATATTTTTTGAAACATGTATGTAACAATAAATCAATTTTATCCAGGAAACCTACTACATGTCTCTGTAATTTCGATGGAACTCTATAAATACAGACTATAATAATATTGTTAGAAACTAAGTTTACTGCACAACATTCGAAGTGGAAATTTACAGTGAGTTTATCAAAATAAGTAATTTTTTTAAAGTCTATTCCCTTCTTTACCATTATACACGAGCCTCCCCTTTTGTTTGGTCTCGAATAATTCGCTGCTAATTCGAAATTGTTTACGTTAATATTTCCTTCATCCCCACTCTTGACGAATGTTTCTGTAAAACACAATACGTCAGGCTTTATATCTTTACCTATTTCTGTTAGCGTTATCTCTATGATCTCTTTCTTCGAACACAAACCATGTATATTTTGGTGCAATATTGTAAAAACATTGCCCGGTTTATTCTCGAAAAAACCGATCATTGGAGTGATTTGTTTTGGGATTATGGGTGTTATGGTTATCCGATGTCATATCATTATCCCCTCTATTTGATGCAATTGAAGGAGATGAGACACATTTTCCAATAGGCCTGAAATAAAATGTAATTTTGCCTTTCTTTGGGATAGGGTTTGAATTATTATCCCTAACACTTTTGTATTGTTGCGTACATTATAAGTTTATGAAGAATTTTATCTCTGCTTAGTTAGAAAGACCCCACATTAGCGTTCTTTGAGCGTCGGCGTCTTGCCGGCGACCCCCCACATTAGCTACGCGGCGGAAAGACGCAATACCCAAAAAACGGTAGTGTGGTGTCTCTCTTATATTTATCTTTGCCAAGTTATATTAAAAATGATAGATATTGGAAGACTCTTCGTTCTTCTTTCTTTATACGGACATATGGCAAACCATGTCTATGCTTGCCACTTATATTAGGGAAATGAGTGACCTCGGCATTTTATAATGAAGGGCACTATCACATTATAATAACAGATACTGTTAATATGGAGACAGCATTATTGCAAATGTGCTACAAATAGAGAATGTTATGTAATACAAATATTCTTTTTTTTTTATATTGCCCATCAAGATGACCTCACTTCACCTGATGGAAAGCGGTCGTGAGGTCCAGATGAGGTTGACAAGCCCAGTCATTCAAACGAATCACTGGGCTGGCCATCCTCACCTTGAAGGCCTCCAGAAATGCCTTTTCACGCCCCGCTTGAAGAACCCGGGACTATACGAGGAAGGAAACACATGTGCTGGAAGAGCGTTCCACATCTGGATGGTACGAAAAAGAAACGAGTCACCGAACCTTTTAGTTCGGGCCAACAAATGTTGAATTGTGTGTGGGTGACGCCGTAGTCCAGCACGCGTGGTACGGGAGTGGAAAGGTGAGGGTGGGATAAGCTGGAATAACTCGTCAGAGCATTCCCCATTGTAGAAGCGATAGAGAACACTTAGCCTGGCAATGTCTCTACGCAATTGGAGAGGCTCAAGGGTCAAAGTTGTCTTGTATAATGTTCCTCGTTTAGCCAGACGATCGTCTAGAGAGGTCTCAGAGGGTTTTCTCAACTTACCTGTGGCTCCTGCGTCGTCGACTTGACCTGCGTTTTGATGCAATAGTCTTCTAACGTGAGGGGCACGACGATTCCCTCCTTCTCCGCGTCTACGCGCGCTACCTGGGCTTGTTTCCTGGAATTAAAATGACAAATTGATTATTATTTTATCATTTCGCGACATCTAAATGAACGCTGGCCAGGACCAGCGCGGTCAGCGAATTTAGGGCCAAATTGGTGGGGCGTAAAAACAGTACCAGTGCGCAGAACAATCGACTTCACTGTCGACTAGCGTTAATTTACGTGACGGGATCTATACCTACATATTGATGATGTTCTGTCTGTATGTACCTGTGAGTTTGCATAAAAACACTACATTTATCAACGGGAGAGATTTAGGTTCAGTTTGTAATAGGCTAGAGAAACTTAGCTGGTTCGTGTGACCAGCAGATTTTCAAACTGACTAATGCCTGTTAGCTACTCGCAGTTGGCTTACACAGCACAGTGTCACCAGAAAGTGCTGTATCTACAGAGCGAGTATTTTTTTGGCTTAAAACCCAAAACATAAGTGACATGTCTAACTGTCTTAACTGCGCATCAAAGTTGGGTTAAGGCGTTGCCAGGAGAGAGCAATGGAAAAAAAACACATAATCAGCAAGACAAAAAAAAAACCAATGCATTGAGCACATTGTTTTCAGGCAACGATATAGACTAATTAATTCGATTGATCTGTAAAATTAGTAAGTCATCGTGTATGTTTATGTAGATAAGTAAGGAAACTCAACACATGGTACATGATTGAGGATTTTATAGTCATAGACAAGGGCTAGCCATTCATTTGATCACAATCGTATCTACCTGGTGGTAAAAACGATGTGGTCTAATACAGTATGCAAGGAAGAGTACCTACTTAGTTATTGTTAATACCTCAACATTTATTAATACAATGAACAAATCTTAACCTAAAATTAATCTAACTAAAAAACAAAATATATATATATTTGACTGGCCTGTTGGTGCAATGGCAGCGATCCTGCCTTCAGCACCGGAGGTCGTGGGTTCGATCCCCACCCATGACAAACATTTATGTGACGAACATTTGTGTTTGTTGTGTGTCTGGGTGTTATTATCTATTTAAGTATGTATTTAGAAATATTTAAGTATGTTTATCAGTCTCTGACGCCCATAGTACAAGCTCTGCTTAGTTTGGGGTCAGATGATCTTGGTGTAAAATTGTCCCAGATATTTATTTATTTATTTATATAAATAAAAGAAATTAAAAATACCGTCAGTCGTTGAACAAATCCTGTGAGTGTGGCATGGCAGCAAGGATAGAGGCAGCATTTCCACGCTCAACGGCTATGCTTAGGGAGGAAAGAGTTGAGCGAGGAAAGAGCCAGCTCTTCGGTCTCTTGCTGCCATCATCAGTAGAGGGTTAATTTTTAAAAAAAAATTGTATTGTTAGTTATTGTTTGAAAATTTCAACTGATTGTAATCTAATGGTGTTGGGCAAGCACATTGGATCCAGTGATTGTATTTTACGTACCTGCTAATAGAAGTCTTAAATTTCAGCTAGTAGCTATCAAATGGTTAGTAAAAAACAATACCTGCTGTTTTTTATTAACCATTCAATTCCATAAAAATATACAGTTTGTAAGTGAGGCCAAAACCGATTTTATACAGTTTGTTTCATGCCGCATTGCAATGCTACTTCAGATAGTAACTCAGCTTTAGAAGATATAATGAACAAAAATTAGTACATGAAATCTTCCAAAATAAGGCACGCAACAGTTTCTTGCTTCGCCGTAAGTTGTTTGGTAATGATAAAACTACAGGAAAAATCTTAAAAATAACCAAATTGAACTGTATTGTTTCTCTAATCAACCTACTTACTACACAAAACATAATTAACTACACAAAGCAGAGTGAGACGTTTGCTTATCAGCACTTTTGATAAACTAGTTTTAATAATTATGCTGTGCTGTATACTGTTGCCCCTCTAAAACCACACAAGGCAAATCATATTTTGTTGCTCTACTTAATTATTTCACCGATAAAGAACTCTAAGCACATTAAAATAGAGACTATAATGGATTAAATAATGAACTGTATCATGATTCGTATAAAGATGCGCTTTCGGCGTCATGTACTAATGTATTCTTCGGTAAATCTGTGTATTGATGCGTACAGTCAGATAACCTATAACGATTATCAATGCTGTCAAAGCTAACATTTAATATTATTTTATAGTAACATAGATAAATTAACTAGTTCGTTCAGGATTGAATGTAAGTAGGTAACCTAATGTTTCATATTTTTGAATTATTGCGGATCGGTATTTTTTTGTACTCGTTAAATGAATGCATGCTGGTAATAACTAAAATCTTATTATTTTAATAAGACACATCGTGAATCGTGAAACTGGTATGCCAATTATTATTATTATATCTTACTACGAAGCCGGTTCGTTTCATGATTTCTGTCATAATAACATTTGCTAATATTATTTTATTCCCTATCATCTCTTTGGCACGACTAAAGGTTTTAGGTTTGTGCAAGAGCGATGAGGGAATTGATTAGACTATCTCTTCATTTAATTATAAAACATTCAAATGTGTACGAGTATGGCAGTTAGTACTTACGTAATGGGTGTGAAAGAGTTACTAGTTTCATCATATTAACCTGATAATATTCTCATATTCCTTGTCCTTCCCCTTCGAGTCGCGCCAACGCCGGTACATAACGCTGGCGTCCACATTGGCTGGACTGAAGGTGTTGGGTTCGTTGAGGAGTGAGATCACAGAGAGCAGCACTGTACGGACAGACTGCGTGGGATTCCAGCGTTCACAAGGCAGCTCTCCCGACTGCGGGTCGTCCACTGGCGGGTGCAGAATTGATATGCACAGATCGCCGTTCTGAAAAACATATTGATGATTGACTTTAATAGTGCGTCCGAGCAGATTTAATCACGCAACTAGGGAAGTAGTCCAGCAGACGGTGATGGTTTGAGTTGATTGATAGATATAAGAAACGATCTAAAGACATGAATTAAAACAAATAATTGAATAAGTGTGCAAATTAGATAAATAAAATCACTGATATTTGAATATTAGTGTTCTATTACAAGCAATGCAATCGGTGTGTTTGTAATCAATCAAGTAGGTCAACGTCATTACGACAAATTTTACATTAAATCCGAGATAATACCGACATTACTCTAAAACTGTGCAGTGGCCATTAACGCCCACCTGAAGCCTCAACGAGGCGTCAGTATTGAGATAAACTCTATTTGGCTTGACAGTTTGTTAGAGACTTTACATGCTTTTGAGACAGATCAATGGAAAATGCAAAAACATAAGATGTTGCAGAACTAAAAAATAATTACAGCAGTATTTAAATCTAAAACCTTATTTCGAGAATATAGGCGGCCTTATCGCTAGGGAGGGATCTCCTCCAGGCAACCCTCGGTAACCTAAATGTAATTCTACGATAAGATTGAGAACGGGTCTGCTGCAGTAAAAAGCCAAGATCTGTATCTAGTTCAATACTGAACAGTGAAGGACAATGCGATTTTGATAACAATCATATAAAATATTATTTCTTAGACTAATGATCTACAATTACAATTTTAAAACTTATTCTGGATCAAAATGAAATAATTGAAGGGGATTTTAGATAACATCAGTATCTATTTAGTAAGAAAATACAGTCTGTTGTGCATACAGTACAAGCATGCAAATGGCCATTTTTAAACCTGAGTCGGAAAGCAAGATTCAAACATGACCACATAATGGCAATAATGACTCTACCAGAGCGCTAACGCGACGAAATAGTTTAGGTTCTTAATGAGTTGATAACGAATTAGATTTTACCAAAGAACTATCATTTGTATTCATGTTACTCATACATAAAATAATCAGTAGGTTTTGGCACATCTGTTTTCCCAAAAACTGCGGAAGGGTTCTTAAAGTGTAGGCCTGTCTGGTCTAGACCTAATACTTAATAATTTAAAAGTTGGAATAATTTGTAGTTGTGGTTTTTGAGATATTTTAGTAATAAAATAATTATACAATAAATTAATAATGTAATACATTACCAAATGAATAAATAATTGAATGAATCATATGATAATAAAAGCGCCAAAATAATGTTATATTGTAATTGTACCTACTACTAACAATACTAACTTATAATAAATAAAAATTGTTACTAACATACTTGTACAGAGGCGTTCACGTCAACCTTCACTTAGGGGGGACCTTATGCTGCTGACAAAAGACCCATTATGCTATGGTTTTGTAAAGGTTGATGTGAACGCCTCTACTATGGGTGGATATCGAAAATAAATGTTTCATTTTATATAATACGACGTTCCCTACTATCATTCGACTGTCGCTGACATAAATCGGCCGGTTTGCGCAACCGTTATTAAATCTTGATATTTAATGCTTCACGGTCCAAGATTTAGATTTCGTTTCCGTTGTGGTGCAGAGCATGCATAACCGGGTGTTACATAAAGGCATTGTTGCCTCCGTCAAGTTTACCGATTGCTGAGGAGTCTTCATAACAACTTACGTGCCCAATACTGATTCACAATCCGGGGTTCGTCAGGAAATGGTCTTTAACATATGATGAGAGAGGTAGGGCACGGAGGATTCCTCCGCCCGTAATTGAGCAGCAAATAAATACCTCCACCTTGCAGGAAACCACAGCTAAACAATACTATTTTGTCAATATTGGGTTCTTGCTGGTAAGTAAGGTAGCCAGAGTGTCTAGTGCGAGATGAACAATGAGACGCACAACTCGCATTAAGCACGCAGAGCTTTCGCGGAGCTGATTAGGTTGGTGTTTAATCAGCTCGCGATCAGCATTACCGGAGTTTACATAATTGGCAAAGAGAATGACGTCACGTCAGTGTACTATCTCAAATACTACAGTTTTGCACTTGCTGAACTGCACTTCCATGAACAGTACTCTTGCACAACGCATGAAGTTACCTATGTTTCATACTTCAGTCCAAATACAGACCGTAGACTGGTTTGCATTTCCATGAATTATGACAGCTTGTGTCACCTGAACTAGCTTTACCCTAGGGTGCTGATAGATAAGAGCATTTACATGTAGAGCATATATATATTTTTTGACGACACGATTGGCGTTGTGCGCTGTAGCACGGTTTCTCGCCTCGATTTCCGGTTCGATTCACGGTCGGGTCAATTCAGGAAACGATCTTTTCTGAATTGACTCGGGTCTGGGTGTGCTGGGAGACGCCCCTGGCTTATTTCCTTGTGTGGTAACTCGTAACACAGGGATATTAATCCCTACTTCGAGAGCATTACAAGTGTGTTGTCTGACGCATATTTATTTATATTTAGATTGAGCATTCGATCGTTTAGTCTAAACCCACCTACCTATTTCATTACAATGAAATGCTCGCGGAAATGTTCTAGTTTAAACCCACCTTAACGCTTCTTTCAAAGAAGATACTCTTTAGGTTTGGAGGTCGGTACTAGTTTGGTAAATTCAGAGTAAAAAATCTAAAAGTAAAATCATTTTGAAATGAAATACCGATACGAGTTGGCATCTATCAATTGATCGGAGTGAGTTTGTTGCCAACCACTGCATGTCGTTACGAAACCAATTTACTTTCCAAGTAAATGTCTGAACAGTTTCATTTGGTTGGACATTATGTACCTATCAATGGACCCACATTTTAGTGTTAAGCTGAAACTAATCTGCATTTTGATTATAGTCCTGTCTAATCTAAACTCTATTAGAGTTAGATTATGATTAAAACGGCAAAAGCAGATGATAATTGAACTAACTTCCAAATTGTTTTTATGAATGAAAACTTCGTAAAAACTGATCACAAGCAGCGTATATCCATTTTATTGAATGAAATATCCCATTTATATTCTTAGTAGTTGAAGAAGCTTTATAGTTTTTGTAAAATCATAAATTTTGGCACATTAAAGTATCACCTACTTGTGCTGTTGACTGTACAACCAGACAACTAACTATTACATCAGACATCAGCATAATGTTCATCAGAACTAGTCAGAAAACATACTTAAGTATATATTATTTATGTACTTATTCTGTATTTTTATACGAGTATTTGCAGTAAGTATAGCCAAAGTGTATTTTTAGAGGGAAATAATAAAATGAACTAGAGTTGGACTTGCATTTGGTTGGACGGCAATAACAACTATTACCTATCCGGTGGTAATAACTCGAACCCTTGGTGAGTGGAGTAATGGGAAAGTAAAGGATTTGCTAAGTATGAACTTATGGAACATTGTAGGCGACTAAAAATCATTACTTTTCAAAGATAGAAACTAGAAAAATTCGACCTGATCCAGAAGCCTGACTAGGCGCTTGCCTATAACATTGATGAAACAACGTTGTCTTACAACGTAAAGTACACTAGATAAATTCGCCAGGTCTGTTAAAGGTCTCGGTAGCTCAGTTGGAAGAGCAGTCACCCGGATTGTGGAAGGTCGCGGGTTCGAATCCCGCTCGAGTCCCAGGATCAGGTCGAATTTCTCTAGTTTCTATCTTTGTGTAGAAAACATAGCATTGTTAAATGTTAAAAATAAAAATTCACTTATCATTACTTTTATTTCCATATACCGTACTATGGCACTTACGTGCCTTGAGGTCCCGCTATGTGGGACGATTGTGAGTACTGGGACACATGACAAGTTTGCAAATGGCGATTTGTACACCACAGCCTCTGTTGACTTACTTTGAATTCATAATTTAAATACGTCAGTACTTCATGATGTTAACCTATGGTAGAAAATGTGACTTTTTGTAACGACGTTAAAAGTCCAGTAGACGCACGTTTAGAATTATTTTATATTTAAGTATACAATTTATCAATTTGTAAGCAATCATATAGTAAAATAGTTAATGTGCAATATATGTAATTAATTAAGACAATGATACATAGGAACGGTATTTTGTGCCAGAATCTAATTAGCACACATATTATGTACTCACGAGTATGTTGAGTATCGCTAAGAGGAGATACAGTTAGGTACATAAACATACAATACATAATATTAGTCATGCTGTGTATATTTCCTGTTATCCTTTACGAATGAACTTGATCTAGCCTCTTATGACGTTACTAACATCAACCGTACAAATAAAATACTGAGATGGTAAACCTAAAGCGTCTGCTACACGGTCGGCAACAAGACCACCAACAGAGGTTACCTTGGTCGGGCCGAGCGCCGATCTATTGTTATTTGGTTGCTAACGGCCGTCCACACGGTCGCTCCGACCAAGGTCACTTTTGTTGGTGGTCTTGTTGGCGACCGTGTAGCACCCACTTAAGTCACGAACTATAAACTAGTAACTACATTTGCAGCGAATGTCAAATCTTCAATTAACCTTAACACATAGTTAATTAACTTTGAAGAAAGGCTGATGCTACGTTTCTGTTGATGCGTTGATATACACTAATCCTATAAATTAGTCCACATAGCATAGCACTGGTGGACACAGGTCCTACTAAGCTATGTTTTTAATATGACGATACATCGCATAGCCGAGCTGCGCATTTTCCTCGCACATATTACTCGCTCCGTTACATTACATACCATAGCATCGGTGGAAACAGCCTAACAAGTTTCGTAGCTTAGCTTGCACATCCTCGTATCCTAGCAGCATAGCGCATCTCTGGTGGAAAAGCAGCGTACGAATTCCAAGAACATAAGGTTATTAAGCCGTATCATGTTGAAACAGCAATGTATTCTGCTTGTCATACTACAGATGCTACACCTTAATCAGCATGGCTTTAAAAGGAGCTAGCTCATATCGAAGATGGCGTCCGTGTATCTGTCTATGGAGATAGCGGAAGAAGTGCCGGCCAGAGACAACACCGCTCACCTTCGCCGCTTGCCCTTGCGACCTCGCGATCCTCAGGCCATGCAGTCGCTCACCACTCCATTTACATCGTAATCTGCTCAACGGCTCGTGAAGGCTGCTTCATACACCACGTTTTAGTCGTTCGCGCGACCGAGAACATTTTGAAATTCGAACGGTTAGCTGAGCAGGCCTACTCCGTTTCGTATGACCTAGATTCGACGAGAATCAAGATAACTCGTTATTCACCTAAATAAATAAGATACATCTATACATACCACACGATTTTGTAACCAATGTTAAACTGTATTTTTTATCAATTAATTTTAGTATTGAACAAAACTGAATAAAAAAAACTTTTTGAGCTTTTTTGTTTGTGATCGATTTTTATGAGAAAAGTCACTAATTTCGGACAGTAACGCAAGACCAGCGAAAAATTAAGAATTTACTAAAAACAAAGTTTCAAATATGCCTAGTCCACGCAACGGAACAAGAGTTATAGTAGGTAAAATGTAAAGTTGTAACAGTAGGGCGAACTACAAAAGCATAAATAAAAGATAAACCTAAGGAGAAATACAATATTTAATAATGTTATTTCCTATTTCTATAAATAAAAGTAAACGGGGAGGGAATGGATTAACATGTAAATTAGGATTTCCGCGGCGTGTGTTATCTTATCATCACGGAAGTTTATGAAAATGAAGACTGGTCAGGGATTTTAATATTGAATCACATCACAATCAGAGTGTACAAAAGATTTATGCTATGTAAATGCCAAGGCGATAATATAGTAAAAGGTAAGAGTGCCTCAAGTAACGGTGCCTTGCCTTGCGGCGCGTCCCACTCAACAACCACTTTGCCTGGCTTCTGCTCCGTAGGATTATTCAAACTTGGTTTCTCAGATCGTCACCTAAGCCAACCTGTAGTTTGAAACTGTTGATTCACGCACGACACAGTTCTCAAATTTTCAATTATCATTATTTATTAGATATGTGTTTGTTAGAAAAACATCTGCGAGAAGCATAACAATTTGTGTTTATATTTTTAAATGAGCTTTTATTATTATTTTCCAAATAGTTTTCTAAATATCGTCCATTAAATAATCAACGTCACGCAATATGCTCGGTTCTAATCGATTGTCGCCGCGTTTATTATCGAAACAATAAAAGATATCGAATTTCATAACAAAACCTAATGTATTATGATAATCGATGTTTGATCTTTCGAATGCGCTTCATATTTCGTCATCGCATTGCTCATCAAGTGATTTTCATCATCTTTCTTTCCTGTCAGCTTGTGCTTCAAATATAGGTGTTAAGTGGTCATTTTATATCTTCGGTGCTTACTGCTTATCATCAAGTTATTCCAAGACGATGTCAAACATTTGGATCTCAATAGGTCGTATTTGAAGGTAAAACGCTTACGAATGGTCAATAATACAAACATATAATTTAGATGTACTTAGAACACAATAATACAACATACACAATATAATGAGACTACCAAAGAAAGCGACCGTATTCTCACGGAATACCCGTTCTGTGCAGTTAAAAGGCTTGCATTAGCTAATTCAGTTAGCTGTTTGAGAGCAACATTCGCCAATGCATTAAATATCACAAGGGAGATAACTAGCTCACTACGCTTTGACTGATAAGGATTGCATTTATTTATATAGTTTATAATAAAACGCAATAACATAGGTATAACGTGTTTATATAGTCATCATGATAGCGCAAAAGCAAGACGTCCATGCAAGAGCTCGACGCCCTCGGCTAAAAATATGCCGCCGGTTCATCGCGCGCTTCCTCACAAAGAAAATGCGTGTATTCTGACCTCTAAATCGGGAAACACACGAGCAAACGATTGTTTGCGATACCAGTGCCAGAAAAATCTAGACAATCAATATAATTTTATCAGGGCTTCTGCTAACATTAACTTCGCAAATTTGTGATTTAAGAGCGTTAGAGACAATGAATTACTAATATTATCGCCAAGTTATTTAATATTACAATCGAAAATTACGATTATTGGTGTGTTTGTTGCAAATTTAAATTCAGCAGTTGCTTTGCGGAATCACAAAGTTGTATTAACTGAAGTTAAGTCGTATTAACCACCTACAAGGACCTTGGATGGGCTGCTCGGCTCAGTCGACGCCGGGTGGGTTGAAAGCCCGCTGACGCATTGTCCGCGGAAGCGCCCCCGCCTTAACTCACCTACCCGAGTTTTTGTCGTACCCACTTCATGAGTCGCTAAACGTTCACTGAGCGCAAGTTCCGTATGAACGGGTTAAGTGACGCGAGGTCCTCTAACACGTCACGCGACTCGATATCAGTGCACCGCAAAAAAATGGCGTCCACGTGGCTACAACAAAGGGTATGCGAAATGTTGGCACGAGCGTTCATCGGTTTGGAATCAAGTCGAACCGTGTCCGAGGCTTTATTTAAAGAAGCGCGTGAATGTAGCACAAGTTCAGAGCGACCACCGCGACGCAGGTCATCGAGATCAGGAATAAGGTTAATTACCCCAAGGCCGGGGTGCCAACGACGGATCTCAGAGGAAAATGTTCTCTACGAGGAAATGAAAACAAACAATCATTGACATTGCGCCAGATGTACTTAGTAATCTTTCACATTTGAATCTTTATAAAGCCATTTGCGTGACCTAGACGCAAATTTGTCCGCAATTCCGCGTCTTTTGTATGTAAACGTCACTAGAGCAGTCTTAGGCTCTTGTGTACAAAGTTGGATGAAAATATTTTAATTCATAGATGGCTCATTATTACTAGTTCTTCCCATACGGTTAAATTAAAAGTAATGCGTTGGTTGGTTGGTTACCATCTTCGTCGGTGGCATCATGTTAAGGTCGTTCAACTTGTACTGCATCCTGTTTGACGTGAATTTTTCAACGTCTAGGCTCACACAAC
Organism: Udea olivalis; assembly: GCA_947369235.1. Classification (NCBI taxonomy): domain Eukaryota; kingdom Metazoa; phylum Arthropoda; class Insecta; order Lepidoptera; family Crambidae; genus Udea; species Udea olivalis. The sequence continues at coordinate 12,458,354 of OX376359.1, forward strand.
GCGTAGTGCAGTTTTAAAACCTCTACATACAACGAAATGAATTGTAAATACAAATCTAGAAAACGAACCTATCGCGTAGTTTACTATTTTCTAATTCAGAACATTATTCATTCATGCCAGCATCGGTTTGCTCGTATATCCTAGATTATCATATCAATGCCTAGCTAGACTCGGTTTCACTATTTTAGTGGTGTTCTAAATCCCTAGAATCGTCTATCAATACTATTTTCATCATGAAAGTTTCCCATTTTCCAGAAAACCTAACCAACAACATTTAGAGGAATAGGTAATACTGGTATATTTCTTACGAATAATCATAAACAAACTCGTCTTTGTATAGATTTCAGTTTCACATACATGATTGGAATGTTTTTAGGAAAACTACAAACACATTCATTTCTGGAAAGGATAAGTTAATCATTTCCGAGTAACAGTTTGGGCGTGTAACCGCATAACAGTCATGATTCAGAGGCGAAAACTGATGACCCTGATGTTTCATTACATTATTCGCAATGGCGACTCGACAACTGTCTCTTCTAAAAGTTAACGGTATTTCCCGGCTGCCGCGAAAACTGTATAACCGGCTAGAGACGCGATTTTTAGAAATGAACTGCATGTACGATACTAAAGGTGTGCTTGTTACTACGACGCAACTTCACCAAGAATTGTCACTGCAGTATTTCTTTTCCGGGTAAATCGGTTTATTTCTTTGCTTCGGTAAATATCTGGTGAACAACATCAGGGGAAATTTTGGTAAAACGAGAATTTACATAGAAAAATGGCCTTTACCTTAAGTGAAAGTAGGCGAATATATTGTATCTTTAGGAATGGGCATGGAAAGGCCTCCCTCACCCGTGGTCGGGATTTAATTCTCAGGATGTGTGAAGTATGTTTCAACTACAGGACGAAGCCTGGCTTCGTGATCACTATTCCGCACCAGACACCCGTCGTGTGTCACTAATACAACCGGTTTTACATAGCGTGCCGAACATTTTCGATGTACACCCGTATGTACAAGAAACACTAAAGGGGTTATCCCGTGCAATTTGTCTGAACAGGGTGTGAGAAAAAGCGTGAGATGTCTACGATGCGAGTGAGGAGCCAAAGGTTGTCATTCGTTTTCTTGTAGAGTTTGCATGGTTTTAATACATCAACACTTTTTCAGGTAGTGCGCATGTTAGTCAAGAATATACCAACCCGTATACCAATACCGTTCTTGGAGAACGTATCATAAAAGAACTGATGCAATCAAATTATAAAGAAAGTAGGTAGTTAGGATATTGGGAATATGGACACCGGTTGTGGCTTCAGTATAGCTATTTTCTTCGTATTTATTAACTAGGCATAATGTTGCGTTGAGAGGCAAGGAAAGGTTAATGCTTAGTTCACAGCTATCTGAGCAGAAATGGTTGAAATAGAGATTGAACGCGCTATACTATAAGTTAGAAGAAATATGCCTCAAAAGTGGGTCAGACCGCGATGCAGCTGAATGTCTCGAGGCGGGGGTCAAAGACGCCAATAGTTGCAACAGACCAAGGGAGCCGCTTCGTTCTCAGACGTGTAACATTCAAATCAACACACAATAGCTTTGTCTTTTTGTGCTAACGATTTACGTCAAAATTCTGATATTCAACTTCAGTTAGTATCACATTTGTCGCATTAGCCTCATTGTTAGGTATTCTTGAATCTACTTATCTTTTGTCAAAACATCATTACGATTCAGGCTTTCAAGAAACAGTTTATAGAAGCAGACGATTTAAATTCATAAAAACATTGTAAATCAGATGGCTCTGAAAATGTTAATGCTACAAAAAGTATCAATCTGAACTTTCAAAATATTTATCGATTTGAATCAGTCTGTTGGAACACTCAATAATAATGCTACGTGTACAAGTATTCACTTAGCCAAGATCGAACAAAACTTGACGCTAAATAAGCTAGAGGTACAATGGCATGAAATTGGCAAGCAAAACAATGTTCTTTGAGGTAAACGAGAAAATATTCCACTTTTGTAAAACCAGAAAAGGTAAAAGTTCTAAGTTTTTTAGGTGGAACAGATACAGATCGAATTAATATCTAAACGGAATGGACCTTCAATCCTGTCAGATTATGATGCCTGTTAGTGTAATTGATGAAGAGTGCATTAGTTTTAGTCCCTTCGTTTTCAGGAAATTGATAGCACCTAGAGACTTGATCACACTATAATAAGGCGAAGACATAAAAAGATGATATTATGTAAATCAGCCACTGTGGCTGGCAGAAAATGGTCACGGACAACTTCAATGCCAAGGGTTCTGCATTGATGCTTAAAAATACTTGCTGGCAGTAGTCACGTGTACCATCCTCGAGCCAGCTTTCTAAATGAATGAGAAATGTTAACCGAAAAAAAAAATATCTTGCCAGACAGAGTAGTTGGGTAAAAATCTCATTATTATGTACCCTGTTTGACATTGTGAGGCTTCGAATATTGATCTGAATAATATTATGTTTATTAGTGGTGACTGAATACATCTGAACGGGTTTCTTCAGATGGAGATTTTACTTACCTTATTCAACCTAGCATAATTTGCGTCTAGACTAGAAGTATTATTAATTAATAATTGAATTTCAAGTTTATTCTTTCCTGACTGTAGTGATATTTAAGTCAGCATTTTAGCAGACAGGTTTTTGTTACATACAGAATTAAAGATCTGACGTATTAGTGATTGTAGTTACGTACTACATCCGTATCAGTAATCAACAATGTTTACGTCTTCTGTTACACTTACATACCAGCATTAACCTTATCCGCCTGTACATTTTATATTGCTGCTCAAGTAAAGAGCTGTAAATAATAAATATCCAATACTGCATCAATGCAGGTGTACCTACTTGTTTTTTTCTCTATGGTCTAGTGCAAAACCAAGAAATATACTTAGTAGGTAACTCGAATCTGTTTTAGCTTTATTATTTAGCATCTTGCTAATAATATAAAGGCGAAAGTTTGTGAGGATGTATGTATGTATGGATGTGTGTGTTTGTTACTCTTTCACGCAAAAACTACTGAACGGATTAAGATGAAAACTTATAAAGATTTTCTATTTACATGTTACAGAAATGAAGTTCACGCGGGCGAAGCCGCGGGCTAAAAGCTAGTAAAATAATAACGAAAAGTTGATATTATTGTTCTTGAAGTTTCAAGGAAGTCCCGTTAACACTATTGCGACTCGTCGTTCAAAGGAACCCAATTTGCAACAAGCTCTACCTCGTTAATGTATCTGGAAATATAAGGTTTCCGAAAGAACAAGAGAGAAAAGGATTTGAAGGTTTAGCTATCACTGGTCTTGGCATTACCTTTGTCAAAGTGGTACAATGACAACATTTTAAGACCAAACACGAATAAATAAATACAAGAAACAACGCAATTCAATAGGTTAGTATCTTAAATCGATTTAGATGATGTTACATTTAATAACCAAAAGCTAACACGACATTGATTGGTCTTGACCTGATTTTAATGCTTTCGTATAGTGTGACGAACTCAACAAATGGGTAAATAAGTCAGTAGGCGATTGATTTGATAGCACAATTACATACGTTTGCCCTGATTCATCATTTACTCACATTCTAATTGCTTATTCAGGAATTTGAGTAGAATTACAAATATCAGTATGAATGACCTCTAAATGAAGTTTGCGCTGGCTTTATTTGTGAATTATTTAACGTTTGCTAACAATTGCTATTGTTTCTTGTATTCCCATAGGTATTCTAGACTATGATCTATTGTGTTTGTTGTGTACCCGAACGCCCTAACAATTTTACGACCAAAAAAGCAACAACAAACTCTGAATATGATAAAATTAAGTAACAATACTTGCGATATGTTCGCTTTTTTTTGAGGTGGCATTTTAATCAAATTCTCTTACGAAATGATCCATTCTGCGTCATCATGAGTAAAGAAAACAGATACTGTAAGAACCCAAATTAAGTACAAACTTGTTAAAACGTCCATAGACATATATCGATATAGATAACGCCTTCAAATTCATATTTTATTTATTACGCAAGTCCATCTGTCTGTTTAAGTATTATGCTGCTTTAGTTTCAAGCGTGCAACACCTCTGACGTTAACTGTGACGTCACGACATGGGAATTATTCTTAACACGCATGACATACGAATCATGTACACTCACGTCATCTATTTCGATTTATGTCTGTGGTAACAACTAACAAACTCAACTTTCTAGTTAAAAAAATGTTTTCTTTCCCATGCAATCGATGACGTATGTCACCACGACTCGCGGTCAACCCAACTGCAAAATGTAAGTTTTGGAGAAAACGATTTTCGGGTAGTGTGAAACTGCTTCTTGCCAGTTTTTATGATTCTAGGTCAATGGGAAGTACCTATATATATACCTATAGCTATAATTCCGTGTGTGAGTGGCAAAAAAGACGCCGTGGATTTGATTCTATTGACTTAGAAGCTCGCTTAACTCCCATAAGTTCTAACCTTCTCGTATAGACTATAATATCATACCTACTCACTCGCAAATGTCGACATCCATAGGTTTGAAAGAGGCAGAATCTTGTTTAAAGAGTGCCTGACTTATAACAGACTTGGTACAGTTAGCATTTGAGGATAGGAAATCATGATGATTAAAAACTTGAAAATCACAAAAAATAATGGATACAATGACTGTTCATTGGTTAATAACTTATAAATATAGTAATAGCATTTTAAGGTACTTACCTCATATACATTTGGATGCCACACTTTCGTTAAAAACCTTATCGAAGGTGGTGAATACGGGTAATCTGTAGGGAATTTCATATGTGCCTGAAACAATAAAAAGCAAAGTTGGTATGTTTGTAATCAAACTCACTAATATACTTACAAAATAGCACATAGTAAAACATTGATGTTGCAATGGTTACAGCTTCTATCATTTTATCTAAACTAAACTAACTTAACAAGGCATAATGTAATTTATTAATTTATTTTGCAAATAAATACACAGATGACGATTAATACAAACTCGAGTTTGAAGAGTTAATACTATGGTATTAATTTATTTTTAATGAGATAATCATTTTGAAGAAAGAAGAAGAGATGAAAAGCACTATAGTAAGTTTTAAGGTCCACCACACCTCAAATCTAGCACATAGCAGTTCGGATTGAATTGCTATGAATGAGGTGTCAAGCTGTAACTGTACTGGATTTGCTCTTACTGCTCACATGGTACAAAATACAGATTTATCATTTGATTTTTACATAAAAATAATCATATTTTTAGATAAGAAACAATAAAAATTTAAAATTGAAGGTGCTAGCAAATTTTGCTATGACAGCGCCTGTTTGGACACTGCTCAGCAAGGTCTGGTGCATATTTATTCGTTTTGTATGTTCTGCGCCTCTCAAAAGACTCATTTTATCAGACACTAAGTATATTCTGTGCATGCTAAATATACGTTTTTCTATTATAAATGGCATTCTGAAATAAAAAAAAGTTACATTTGGCATTCAATCTTTAGAAATATTGTTACTTTTGATGATATGGAAAATCATATCATAGTATGAAAATAGCATTAATCAAGCATTCAAGCCTAATATGGTGTGAACAACGCTTTGTCAATTCTTACTGCCCAAGAGATTGAACATTGATTAAATAAATAACAATAATTTACAAAAATTCCACCAATAACAACTGTTAGTGTATTTTAAAGATGCTCCCTCACTTATAGCACTTTCCTGTAATGCAACGTTACAGAGTCATTACATCGGTGAGGGAGGAGAACCGCACATTACAGTGCGCACACTGTAATGTTACAAATTCGAGCATTAGGTACATCAGAGAGGAAGGAGAACCGTGCTTAACAGTAAGCAACTTGTTGTTACAATGTGTAATACTTTGATAAAAATTCCCTGAAGTTTTGTAACGCAGTATTACAATACTGTATGTAATAATGTAATGCACAAAATAGATTCTGAAATGTACATTACAGGCGAATGTTCATCATGTCAGTGAGGCAGTACTTCAATCTAATGCTCAAGCTAATCTGAAACGTTGTATTACAGGAAAATGCTCTAGGTGAGGGACTACCTTACTGTTTTATTGGTAGCAATCTTATCTAATGGATGAGTGACAATAACGGAAATGATACTAAAAAAACAAATAAAGAGGGTATCTACATTTTTTCACAATGGTTGTTCTATTACATACACCTTTTTAGAATTTAACACCAAATATGTGATTGAAATTTTGATTTCAGTTGTGTATCTCATAAAGATAAGGTCCATAATCCTTTGTTTAATATTATGTCCTATGTCTCCCACATGGTATTTTTTTAGCGTCATTTTATCAAAGTCTAGTTATATAAAATAAATAAAGGATATGCTTTTAGATACATCCATTGGCAATCTAATAGACATTGAGTTTGTTTCAAAGCAATAAAAAGATCATTAGCAGGTCATTGCTTCAGTAATGACTGTGCAGTGACTGTTATGTCTCTGGTGTACTGTAACTTACCTTGAAGTATCCACCTTGATATAATGTGTCTGGGGGACCAAAAATTGCAACTTCCCATTCGAACAAATTCTCTCCTAGAAGCTTCACTCTAAAACCCTCCACAGGCTCCTCTTGGAGACTTTTGTACTCTAAGGCCAGGGCCCTCAGGGCAGAACTGTGTGTGTTAGACATAGTCAACAACTAATTTACTAAACTAAAATACACATAAACACTTTGTTCAGAGATTCTATTGACATAACACAGCAGAACTCTCCTCGCGGTCCACGTATTCACAAGCCATCTTAACTCGATTCACAATAACAACGATGAATTTTGGTAAACATAGCGCCAACACAGCTAACGGACTATTTTGCGATTCACACACTTCAATTATCAATACTTCAGCAGCAATAAACTTTGAAATTGTAAGAAAGAATAGTCCTAACTACACGGCGAATGACACAACAATGAGAAAGCAACTGTCCAAACAATCGCGACTCCAAGGAAAACTGGCGTGATCGTACAGCTGCTGCTTGGTGCCTGAGTTGCCCGACCGAATATTGTAGAACAGCTGTTTAGCTATTTCCGTGCTTGATTGCGCAGTGTGGTGACGCAGGCGGCCATATTTATTTATCGACTAGAATATTGCTACCGCCATCTATGTAATGCTTCGAACAATAATTGCAGAATTGGAAGAAAGTTCTACAATTTGTCTATGATCAGCGGCGCCATTCCTTGTCATGTTACCTTATTCAGCTCATAGGTGGCAGCACTGGTTACTATTTAATATACGGGTTCCATTCTAGATGGCACTAAAGGAAAAATAACCACAAGACCTAAAAAACCGTGGAATAGAGGTGCGAGTGAATAGAGGTGCCCGTGGCTAAGAGAGGTGCCCGTGGCTAAGTGACGGCAGCGGATCGGCAACGATCCGATGTTAAGTAACGCCAGACAGGTCGGGTTATGGATGGGTGACCATCCCGACCGAAATTAAGTGATGCGTTTTTCGGGCATCTCCGTGCTTCGGAAGGCACGTTAAACAGTTGGTCCCGGCTGACGTCGCAAGATATCAGTCGTGAAGCCTAGTCAGAGGCTTAAAAAGGCGGCTTGATAACATCTGACGGTAAGGTTTATCACTGACCTTACATTCACCTCTCCAACAATCCGCACTGAGCCCGCGTGTTGGAGTATGGCTTGTACCACCTCATAGTTGAGGTGAGGCCTGTGCTCAGCAGTGGGACGTATAAGGCTGTATTTGTTGTTGTTGTTGTTGACCTAAAAAACATTAATTATTGGGATAATTTAATTTTTTTAAGTTAGTAAATTAAAAGTTCATTTTAGGATTGAAAAAATAAGGCTATTAATGGCAATATCGCAACCGCTTTTAATAATAGATGGATCTGCAAATTGCTAAAAGTTGTATAACGATTTGCAATAGATGTCGCTAGCTTAAATATCTTTCGCTGTGATTACTCATATTTATCTTTTTCTAGTTATCTAGCTAGCTTTGGTGTATTCGTTATTTGTTTCTGTCATCAATGTATACATTGTTTGTTCACATTCATACTTTAATATATATCTATTTAAATATCTTCTATAGTATAATATATTATTATTTTATTAATACACATACTCCATTAAAGCATTAGACAAAAGTAAAAAAGGTTCTTTTTAGGGTACACTTTGTGGTAAAAGTACAATAAACATGATTGCTTTTAAGATTTATGCCGAATTTATTAAAATCCACATAAATAGCAGCTGTCACACTTAATTGTTCTCATTTAAAGTAAAGGAACTTCAGAATTTATGAGGCTTTTGCTTAAAATAATTATTTTGTCGTGCATCAAACTATATTGTCGATGTAAAAACCTAAAACAGGCAGGGGTTTTTATTTTTACTGTCACTATAACTCTACCAAATCTTAAATGTTACATAATCCCTTCATACGTTGTGGCGGGAGGGGTTTTCAATTTTGCCAGGTTATATTCAGGTATGCTATCGTTAAGAAATGCCACCTAGAAAGTTGTTTTGTAAATAATTCGAATATAAACCGACAAAATAAAAAATCCCTTTCACGTTAGATGGCTGCGTAATGTAAGTTACTTTCTCAATATAGTAAGGTTATAAAGAACCCATTTCTTAACATTTTGTTCTGAGATTGTTTGCCCTGTTCTAATGTTATAATGAATGAAGTATAGGTTTATTTTATTGTTATTAAGTTAACGTATTTATGCACGTAATACTTGCCATTTTATATTATATTTCCTCTACCTGTAGGTTACCTGGTAGAGATCGCTATTAGCGATAAATTGTGCATTGTTTTAATGTAATACTTAGCATTAGTTCCTTTTGTAAAATGTACAATACAGAATATTATCTATCTATCTTAATTTCAGTTTTCGAATGCGTGGGAAACTCAACCTGGTTTGAAATAGTTTTAGACTACAAAGAGTGCTCTTCAAGCTTTTGAAAAATTCCTTTTTCATCTCACATCTTTTTATCTTATAATTTTTCAATTAAGAAAGGTATCTTATGAATGTCCTTTGAATGGCTGCACAATTAATTTTGCCTGGATTCCTAGTCACAAAGGAATAATTGGCAACGAGATAGCTGATCGCCTAGCCAATGAGGCGGTGCAATTCAGTGACAGGTTTCCATATGAAAATTATTCACAAGACCTTCTGTCTATGACATATTTACAGAATTCTTGGACTAATCTCTGGGAGGTATCCTCTCAGTCTAATGGAAGACATTTTTGTAATATTCAACCGACTACTCCTACAAAGCCTTGGTACTGCAAAGCAAGGTTTAGCAAGACAGTAAATTGATTTTGATACGAATGTTTTTAGGACATGTGTGTTTGGGGAGTGTGAGGAACAGGGTGTAAAGTTCCTCGTCCACCGTTGAAAAAGGAGGATCCTCCGACCAGACGGGTGTTGTGTCTGGTGGGCTACTGCCCGACGGTTGTTGTCGGGTTCTTGTATTTAGGTTCGATCGCTCGAAGTGCCCAGTGCGAGTTGCAGTGAGAGAAGTGAATAACTTCACCATCGCGTTTGCGAGAAAAAAAACGCGAATTTGTATGGCATTGAGTGAGCGCCATCTAGCGGCCTGAATGTTGCCCGAATTCGCCGCTAGATGGCGCTCACTCGATTCCATACCAATTGACATTTACGTGCTTTCAAAACGCGATGGTGAAGTCATTCACTTCTCTCACTGCAACTCGCACTCGACACTCTGATAAGTTTGATATCGCGATGTAGGATACGATAGTTCTTAGTTCGTATGTGGCGAGATAGATGTCGCTACATCACTCCCCTCCGAGACCGGAGGTCGATAGTGGAACGTTCCAGTGAGAGTCAGAGCCAGATGCCGCATAGTTCACGGTGAGTTGAAACTGTCTGCGGTGATGCCCCAGTGAGTCGGGGTGATGCTGCGAATGCTCCAGTGAGTCGGAGTGGTGCAGTCCTGTGTAGTGGCTGGCTGCTGCGTCGACCAGGAGGGAAATTTGTCTTTGCTTGCTGACCGGCCGAAGTGCAGTGTGCTGTGCCAAGGTCGCTGAGAAGGCTGGCTGTATGACTCGCTGCTCGGAAGCTCATGGAAAAGGGAGGACCCTCCGACCAGACGGGTGTTGGGTCTGGTGAGCTACTGCCCGCCGGTTGTTGTCGGGTTCTTGTATTTAGGTTCGATCGCTCGGATAACTTTGATATCGCGATGTAGGATACGATAGTTCTTAGTTCGTACGTGGCGAGATAGATGTCGCTACATGTGTACTCCGGTTCATCTTGCTAAACTTCACATACTTAGTAGCGAGTGATTTATGTGAATGTGGTGGGGACGTAGGCGATTTAAATCACATTTTGTTTTCCTGTCCCTTATCTACATGACCATTCGTCGTTTTTCAGCAACCTAGCATCCCATAATATAGCCTTTTCCTACTAACATCTCTGCTTTATTGAGCACAAATGATCATAAAATATATAAAATAATATCTAGCCTTTTTCATAATTGTTAGGAATATAAATGTTTTTATTAATTCATGTACATACATGTATATATGTTTTACAAAATTATATTATATTATAAAAAAATACTTCATTTTCCTCTGCTCTCCTGATCCTTTCCGTATCCGTATCCGATATCCTTTTTTAAGTATGTTCCCTCCCTAACTTTGAAACTGGCAAACGCACAAGCCGTGCGAGCTATATCAAGAAAAAAAAAAGTTTTCAACAGACTTTTGACGAGTTTCCGGATTAGTGTGGTGATTAGTGGATCTCTAATTCAAAATCAAAATTATCAATTTTATTGGTAGTAGTGATGTAAAACAAAAGAAAGTGAAGGGGAATTGACACTATTTCCACCAATTACGGATTACAGAAAGCAGTACGTTTCATTTAAGTATAACAGTTTTGAGACATGACATGGTATGTTGCTGAAATACTTATATTTTTAAACCTAATTTCCACCAAATAAAACAATTATTTCCTATATTCGAAGTAAATTAATAATAAACTGATTTAACTTCATGATTCAAGAGCGATACTCTTATTCGACCGCTGCTATATTTTTTCAAAATAAATGTCACGGGCGTACAGTATACCATTGAAAAATAACACAAAGTGAACTAGTAACAAAGTATCCACGCCAAACTAGAAATAAAATAGATATACTCCCACACCATCCATCTCGTACAACATTTTTTTCAAAAAGTATATAAGTATAACATAGGACCAAAAATTTTTAATCACCTCCCTGATTATTTAATAGGAATGTCATTACAAATATTTAAAAAAACATTGTTCCAAATACTCATTGGCAAGTGTTATTATTCTTTGCATGAGTACTTTGAAGACAAAATTAGGATAGAACAATGATACCTGTCTGTCATTATGGGCTATAGTATGTAGGATAAGTAAGAAAAGGATTTAAGTTGGAATTTAAGTTTATTGAAAATGTATATTGTACGCTTAAACGGCTTGTTATAAGGTAACTTTAAACAATATTACTCACAACACCTGTAATATACAAACTTATAACTTGGCAATAAAAAATATTTGATTTGATTTGATTTGATTTAGTCCGGACTCCGGGCACCCTTGGTGACGATGCCTCAAATATTTGGCTGTGTCGGCAAAATATGGACGTACCATTAGATTTGTGTTTGGCAGCACAATTAGAATGGCTTTTTGTTTGAAATGATTATTTTAGGTATTATTATTTTCTAAAGCATCAATCAATTCATAAGTCGAGGGTACGTAAAACAAGCGTCCACAGGATCTCTTAATTCAACTTTATGGCAATGAGATCGCATTTCACGAGTATGTCGGCGTTCTTACGCGCTCCAGCCAGGCCTCTGTCACTCGCCAGGGACGGCACGGTAATCCGATCCGAACCAGGCACCATGTTGTCCCGTCAAGGCGATGAGGTATACCGGGGGTCTTTTAAGTGGGTATGCCGTCACCTTCTGTGACGGAGAGTCCCACACTCCCCCGCTGCCCCACCCAGGTAGCGGGATAGTGCGTAATGCATTTTTTCCCCTGCAAAAAAAAGAAAAAAAAGGCCCCTGTCACTCCATGTACTTGCGCGCGATAGTTACTTACCAGCCGCCGGGTCTTCCAAGATTCATTTTAGTGCAGTCATTGAAGCATTATTGCTCCGAATTTTTTTACTGTGAACCGAATTGCATACAATTTTGGAATTAGGTTCATCTTACCCTTAACTTCAAAAGTGAAAATGATTTGAACTCCGCAACCACCCTGGGGGTGGTTGCCACCCCTTCTCGGGGGTGAATTTTTTTTTTGCAAAATGACCTCGGATATCGATAGAAGGCCTAATTTTAAGCAAAAAATCATCTCTAAAGTTTTTCAAAAAATCCAATACTTTTCAAGTTATTGGCAATTGAAAATTCGCAATTTTTTCACGTTTTTCATCGGTTATTTGCAAATATCTCCAAAAATATACGTTTATCGAAAATTTTACGAAGAACAAAATTGTAGCAGGTAAAACAATAAACAATTTCGTTTTTTATAAAGTATTCTAAGTGCAATATTAAGCTAGATATTAAAGATCAAAGCCGTTTTTTATTTTGTCTGAAATTTAATCGATGTGGTCAATGCCATCTAGCGGCGAGCAGATGCATTTTATGCATTCTAATACAAAAGGGTTTTGTAGTGCTTGAAATAAGCTTTAAAATGAGCACTATTAAAAGTCTTTTGCACGTAAAATAAGTCAGCTGTATTGCAAATAAGGGAAGCATCTAATGTTTTTTCTTTTAAATCAATGGGTTTCATAAGTGCCATTTCCACCAAAATTAAAATTAATCGTATTCCACCTAGAATTAACTTTATTATGAAGAGTTTGATAGATAGTATCAGTTTGGCTGCTTCAGGACACATATTTATCAAAAAAGTCACGATTAAAAAAAAAACAATTTTTTTTTTTTTAAAAACCCACTTTTTTTTCATAATATCTCAAAAATGACGACAGATACGTATAAAAGTGTACGGATTAAAAATTTAGGTATTTTTCTGACAAACAATTTGGTTTTTTTGTTTTTTCTGTCAAACAAAAATTGACGGAGATATGATTGTTTAAAGAGCGCGTGGCAGCGCAATCACAGCCTCTCTTAAGCCCTTTAACCCTTCACCGTTTTAGAAAAAGGTTTTTTACTATATATTGCAATAAAGGATGTTGTAGCTCTCTTAATTACCTTTACAATGGTTTTTTATAAATTGTGATAGCATGAAAATTGAAGGAGTTATGGTCCAAAAACTTATCATATTTTTTTCTACTTAGTAACTGAAATTTTTTTTTTTCAAGGGTTTGAAAATGATTTTAATATGAGGTAATTATGTTAGAAAATACTTTACAATTTCACCACTTACTATTAGACATGTTTTCTAGCGATAAAATGGCTCAATGTCAATTTTTCCATTAAGGGGTTGTTTACACCCCTTAAAAATAATAGGCGGAGTTCAGATCATTTTCACTTTTGAAGCCTAATTCCAAAATTTCATGCAAATCGGTTCACAGTTAAAAAATTCGGAGGTAAGACCGTATTTGTCGCTTCAATGACTGCACTATTTGGCAGTAATTGGTTGTCAATAAACACGTAGAGCATTTTTACGCGAATTTTACTGGCAATAAATACCTGTCACAGAACAGCACGCATTTACAAAAATTGTAAAAATGGTAAATTTTCTATGGAGAGATTTATCTGTTGCGTAGTAAGTGATATGTGCTCCAGCTTTGGTAAACGTACGAGTAAAAATACTGAAGGAGAAAATAGAGATTCTAATTTCAAAAAGTCAAAGATATTTTAACGAAAAGTGAAATGCAGATACAAAATAACGGTGTAAAGGCATGATTAATGGACTTTTGCAGAACCCATTGCAATCAGGCGTAGGTGCGTCGATTCAAAGCGGCCCGCCCACCCGAGCGCCTTGTATAGTCTTGCGCAACCCACGGCTGGCTGCAGCGTTTGGGCACGGCGAACCAGGTAATGTAGTCAAGGAGGTTTCAGCAAGGATTATGAGGAAAACGACAGTATGTTCGGTGAAACGACTATAGTTTGCATAAATTTACGCAAAAAAACTATGTTATCGATACTAAAGTTGATATTAAGGATGATCGATTTTGGGGCTACCTAGAAACTAGAAAGCCGCAATAAGTATTAAAGGATCATAACAGAGTACGTAACAACTGAGTTTCTACTATTTATATAAAAATTGTGAGTAGGTATGAATTAAAAACCTACTTCAACAATTTAAAACAACATGATAACAACATGGTTAGCTTATCGCTTTCTAGAGATAAGCTAACCTGTACTTTTGTACACCTTATTGTTTTATTATAAGTAATCTCTTTGTGTACGAAATAATAAATAAATAAATAAAACTTTTTTTCTGTAGTCATGTCTTTTTGGAAAAACACTTATACTCGTACTTAGTTCCCGTCAGGAAGAAGAACACTGGCGCGAGCGAGTTTTTGCCCTAAGTGCAACATGTCGTGGAACGTGAATATTGTACTCGTGTGCACAGAATCATTTTCTTTACTGTACGTTCATGTGACGGTGCGTTTACACCAAGCGAGCCTTTTTTTTTTTATTAACGTGGGGAAATCCTCATGGATACCTCGCCGCCCGGGGGAACGACGAGGTTATGTCGGACTTCTACCGACTAAAACCCCACGGTACTCGACCTCAACACTTCAGCGGCGAGGCGGGGTCCCTAAAAAGTTCCCCGCCGCCAGTGCTTCCCCGTATTGGGGCCCCCTCCAGCCGACCCCCCAATGAAGGGGGAGGCCACGGAAGTACCTGGAGCACACAGGTACTTCCGCCGTCGCGGTGAAAGCCGTGCATTGCGGGCAAAAGCACCCCCGTACTCAAGCCCGCTGGCTCTCTCCGTACGCGGACCCTACTAGGTCCGCAACCACGATGCACCTAAAAGGTGGATCCGCTGCCGCATCTGGCGGTGCGGCCCCGCCGAGCCGCAGTGCACAGGGGGGGCCAGCCGCGGATCACTGACCCCCTCCAAACGGTTGTGCACCGCGGCTCCCACCTTGCGCCCTAAGGCGCTGCGCCCGTGAGCGCCCCTTTAGGCGGGCAGTGGTAGGCACCATACCACCACCACGCCCGGCGGCAGGCAATGGGTGGGTGGGAAGTCCACCGCACTGCCATGCCTGAGCCCTCTTAGCTTCCCGGTGGTTCCACCTGCCACCAGTACTAAGCCCCTCGCCACGACAAGGCGAAGGCTCATGGGGGGGGGGGGGGGGGACACCAAGCGAGCCTATCCCAACTCTATGGAATCTTCTTTGTCTGTCTGTCTCTGTTTACACAAAGATAGTTTGAGAGAGGGGATGAAATGAGCACTCGCTTGCTTGGTGTAAACGCACCGTTACGTGACAGCCTAAGATTAGTAATTCTTCCATTTTAATTTTATTACTATTGAACATATACCAAAAACAATAAATGATAAGGACAAAAACAAAAATTTTAACAAAAAAAACTAACTTCAAAAAAAAAACTATTCCAAAACAGATTAATTTGCACTAAAAAGTAAAAAATAATTGCGTATTCTTCTATAACTCATCGATACTTTAATGTAGGTACAATTATTGTTATTGTTGGACTCGTATACGCAGCAATATATATTTTTTTTACATCTACCGTTTGCGTATGTAGGTTACAAACCTACATTGGCTGACACCGACTCCAACAATAACAATAATTGTACCTACGAGTACATTATCTTATCGTATAAGTATTAGAAGAATATGCATTATTTCTTTACTTTTTAGTGTTTTGTTTTGGAATTTTCGAAGTTGGTTTTTTTTTGTTAAAATTTTTGTTTATTTCTTAGTTTTCTGTGAATAGTTCTTATTTATTTTATAAATCGAAAAAGTATCGTCCAATTGCTTCTAAGAGTTCGAGAGTTTCGTTACTTTGTCATGGATCCCATAATCAGAACCTAACCAAACTCTCAGACAGACTACCCTTGAAGTACTCGTATATCCTTTCCAATAAAAAAAGAAGCATCGAAATCGGTTGGCGTGATATTGAGTTATTCGTCCATTTGTCGCGCTTATAGTTCATCTAGGTTTAAGACTTATATGGTTTTCCCATGGATGCCACTTTCAGAACTGGACAGAATTAAAATAGGACCAAACGGGCAGGATCAGCTTTCAAATAAAAAAAGTATTAAATTATCAAAATCGGTTGGAGTAATATTGAGTTATTCGTCCATTTGTCGCGCATTTTGTCCATTTAGATTTAAGACTTCTATGGTTTTCTCATGGATGCCCCTGTCAGAACTAGACCAGATTAAAATGGGACCACACAGGAAGCACCACCTTTCAAATAAAAACCCAGTCGAAAGTTATGAGGTAACAAACATAAAAAAAAACACACTTACGAATTGAGAACCTCCTCCTTTTTTTGAAGTCGTTTAAAAACAAACACAAACAAATGAAACCGATGACACAAAAAAGCAAGCGTGTCCAGTTTGAGGGATTAAAGTTAACGGTAAGTGAGGAATTTGATATAACGGAGGCGTAAGCCCTCTTAATAGGCACCTACAGGTTCGCCTCTGTAGGTTCCATACTATACAATACACTACCTTCAAAGAAGTATTTGTTAATTGAGTAAGACCAGCAATCGTTATTCTAGTATACTTGTGAAATTATATTGACAAGCACTTACCATTACAAGTTTGCAATTTGACGAAGCAACAATGTGTACTTTTTTATTTCATTTTAGATTGAATACATGTTTTTTAAAGACAAAGAAAAATCCTAAGCAAAAATAAAATTTTGTTACCAAGTCTCCTTTCTGATTTTAAATAAGGATCCAAACATCACAATATTTAATTGAAAAAAGTAAAGGACAACGAATTAAATGTAGCATTTAATCTCGTTCCGTTGAAGATCTCTGCAATCCATAAAAAAAAATCACGGACAGCTACCATCTGATATTCATGGTGTGAGGTGGCCCGGTTCCTAAACTCTTAAACGTCAGTAAGCATCAACCGACATTTTGAAGGGCAAAGTAAAATAATCAGCCTACATTATTTTCATTCTTGTTGTCTGGTATGTAGGCGGATTACCTAAACTCAGAGCTGAATTGAACATAAAAGGAAAATGGCGGTTTCTGCGAATCAATGAGTGCATGGTGACTGCAAAACCGCACTGACCTTAGCGCGTGAATGAAAATGGGTCATCGGAATAAACAACAACTGAAGATTAACTAAAAAATTGCAGAATTTTATTAATGTTATAATAAGTAATTGAAGTCCTAATTATTTAAGAGGATAAAAATGTGGAGTCTATTGACAGATTATTACTGTAAGTACATGATTGAGTTTCATAAAAAAAATACAGTTTTTCATTTGCCTTAATCAGCATTACGATTATAAGATATTTTAAGATAAGATAAGTAAGATGAAGTAAAATGATGACTGTTTTATTTACATGCCCAAACAGACTTCGTTCTGTTCGCTTTTCTCCGACTAGATTTACATTTACTATTATTTTTCACTGAATTTTTTGTTTAAACATCATAAAATATAGCCAAATCACTCCTGAATAATTTATCTTTCTGTTAGTGAAAGAATTTTCACGATCGGATCAGTAGTTTTGAAGCCAATTAAATACAAACAAACAAACAATCGAATCTTTCCTTTTTATAATACTAGTAGATATAGATATAGATTTGGCCGGTTGAGCAAGTTTTACTGCAGTCAATCAGAGTTTTGTCATTACATGTTCGAAAAGCGTCGTACCATCTCCTACCTGTGAATCCTGTGATGATCTATTGAAGGCCTTTAGAGCTGGTCTAGAGATAAGTGACGGCTCTAGTTCTTGATCAAGATAGAGCGAAAATGTTTTTTTACCTGGTAGGTACACCCAACATCATCCAGCAGCAGTTGTTTTTAAACAACAACAAATTACTTTGGTATTTTGTCAACCTCCGATCGTGTTCGTAGGTAATTCATTAAATGTATTAAGCAAGAAAAAAACATTTTTATGTGATTAAGCTGATAATGAGTAAATCTATCTGTAAATATTTCTAACGAGGTCAAACAGTTTATGTACTTACTGCTCTGTTCTCCTGCTCAAATAATGTGAATAAGATCGCTCAATTTACGAAAATATTAAAATAAGGCAGTTTTCCTGTTGTGCTTTAAGAAATCAGCCCACTTTATGAATTAAACATTGACATGCATTCGATGCAAGAACGGCCCTACCAAAGATGGAGGCTGCAGTCTTCGCCTTAATCCCATGCAAATTTCTGTGTCACACACACATGTGTATTTTAGTATTTACATAGCTTTTGCATGATGAATGTTCTTAAAGACTGATTTGTAAAGTACTTGCAAGTTAATTGTGATAACTTTAGTGAAAAAATAATAGCAATTACACTTTACCTTTCCGACCCCCTGTTTTTGCTGTAGGTACCATCCAGGCGAGATAGGCCAACCCCTTTTAAACACATAAGTTTTGAGATTTCACCATTTGACGACCTGTTAAAAAGGTGCTGATAGATAAGAGTATTTAGGACTTGTATCAGAACATGGGAACATGACGCTCGATGTTAAAGCTTGATTTCAAAACTAACCTAGAACGTTACTTTACATGGAAATGTTTTTAGAAAACCGATCATTTGCCTGTATTGTACCTTTAGCTCCAGTCTATCTATACCCACCTTTAGCATGGTGGTTAGTTACCTTACGAGCGAGCGTAAAGGCGTGAAACATCGCCGGTTCGATTCTCACAGCAGCACAAATGTCTGCGGATGAAACATTTATATTTACGTTAGATCTGTTAAGTTGAGTTTATATAATCTGTTGCTAGATTACATAAATGTGAATATTATCACAAATGGAAACCGTTCTTTGGGACTAGGGCAATGTATATGATGTTATCTCATATTTATTTATTATCCTTTGCGAAGCACGGAAGCGCAAAATTTGATTATATCAGTAGCCATTACAAAAATATCTTACTAACTATCTTCACAAATCTTACTAATATCATAAATGCGAAATTAAGTATGAATGTATGTGTGTGTTTGTTACTTTATCACGTAAAAACTACTGATAGATGAAACTTTAGAGCAATGCAGCTTATCTATACATCAGAATTACACATAAGCAGGCTACAATTTACAAAGATTTTATGTAGTTTGGTTATAATAAACATAATATAGGCGGGCGAAGCCGCGGGCGGAAAGCTTGTTAACAATATATCATTCGTACTTTAACTAAACGAAATTTGTACTTGCCTGTCAATATTTTGCACCTATGAATACGAATTAGTTCTCGTAGTGGTTCTTCAAATTAGTTAATTTTCTTAAGGTCTAATATTGACGCATCCTAATCTTTTTGACTTTAAGCCCATTTTTGGTTTGAATGACTTCAGCGAGATGTGAGCGCTTACGTGTCCGAAGGTCTCGTGGGCGACCCGGCGTCAAGGTGCGACGGGGGGCGCCCGCGCGGCCGGCCTGCGCAAGCGCACCCAGACTCCGCGAGCCAGTCGACAGCGACGCGCGCGCTGCGACGACGACACGAACGACTCTCGCGACCATTCCTATACACGGCCGTTTGACAATATTATGTGATAGAACTAACTCGTATTTAATCGAAAAATATTTAATCTTCATTTAAGAATCTCCTAGAATAAAATCTAGTGTTAAGTAAATTATTCGCGTGAAGTGAAATAAAAATGACGATAAAAAATAAAAAGACTAAACAGACCACGTCTGAAGTGCAATCCAGTGCGTCGAGTAGTGTACAGAAGACCAGTACATCGAAGACGGTGCAGAAGAGCAGCAGCAGCACCTCCCTGCAAAAGGCCAGTTCGTCCGGCAAAAAGATTCGCTACATCGATGTAAAGGTCGAGGAAGATGACCCGCTCATGATAACTGATGTGACCGACCATTCGATTAGTGGGTCTACTATATCTGAGCACTACAATAGTCATCCGCACTACATTATTACAGAAGCTCCTTCTGTCACTGATTTATCGCAATCGAGATCGCAAGAACACAACGTAAGTGACATGGCCCTGGCGACCACCGGTGAGTTTGTATCCAGCTCTGTGTTACAAGAGTCTTCTACATCTCATCAGCAGAGTTCTAAAAGTGAAACGTTCCAATCTTCTTCATCTGTTCACCAATCTGGATCTAGTCACAGTCAAATACATGACTCTTCTACTGGTAATCAGTCACTGAATACTGCTTTTATAAATACATCAGATGGCTCTAACTCGAAATTTTTAACAAGTTCTCAAGGAGCAAATGTAACCGATTCCTTTCTTCAATCGGAACGTCAAGAATTATTGAATCAATCAGGACAGCAGTCGAGTCAAACAGCATCAGAGACTATAAACAGATCAAATGTATCAAGCGATCACAGAAATGGTAAACAACAAGAGAAAATGGTTTATCGAAACTCCCCAGAGCCATCTAAAAGAGTTCAAACCGTTAAATCGGATACTTCTAACTTTTACGGAGGTGAAGGTAGCCTTGATAAAAATCTCAAATCGAAAGAATACAGCAGCACATCGCAGTCAAGTGAAAGTAAGAGTAGTAATGTTACAAAATCATCTTCTAGTTCTTACGTTGTTGAAATTGTAGACGGTAAAGAACGAATAATTGATAGTTCAAAGAGAGAATGGGGCGATGCCAGCGAAAATAATTCTAAAGAAGCCTATGCTAGCGTCAGTGGCACAGATATAAAGCCACAATCTGTTTACAGCTCTCAGAACTATGACATGAAGTCAAATTTTGATACAGGAAAAGACGGTCGAAAGCCTACAAGTGATATTACAGTACAAGAGCAGTCTAAACTCATCAAGGATGGAAATCAGATAACAACCCATAAGAGTATTACATCGGAGAAAGATAATTACAAACAACACCAGCCAACGTCTCCTCAAGATCATCTCACTTCTACTCAAGCTATTCCAGCTTCCACTCAGGATCATCCCAATTTAAATCAAGGCCACCCAAATTTTACTCAGAGTCACCATCCAGCCTCAACTCAGGGTTATCCAAGTCATAGCCAAGGACATCCCACTTTAGTCCAAGGTCAACCTGGGGCTACACATAGTCACCATTCTTCAACTCATAGCCACCCAACATCCACACAGGGTCACCCTACTTCAATTCCTGGATACCTCTCCTCTACTACCCAGGATCATTACTCTACTACCCAGGATCATTACACTTCTACCCAGGATCATTATACTTCTACCCAGGATCATGTTACATCTACGGATCAAAAATATAATTCAACTACATCTGACACACATAATACTAATGCTGTTAACCAAACTAATAGTAACGTTGTCGATAATAGTAAACAAGTCACAACAGACAGAATCGACAGAAGGCGTAATAATAACAAGACAGATTCATCAAACTTTTATGATTATGATAACACAATACAAAATGAGTTAAGAAAGGTAGGTGACATTCTGCAAGTGGGCGATACTCAAAATTTAAATTTCTCTACTAAGATTTTAAAAAGTAATACAAGCAGTGCTGAGCAAGCTACAACTTCTTCATATGTATTTGAAGTTGTTGATGGTAAACAAAGACTAGTTGACAGTTCCCACAGGGAGTGGGGTGACAGTAAAGAACACGGAACATATGAAAAAAGTCACAATGTTACTGGCACTGGAATTAAGCCTGAAAGTGAATACAGTAGAAATGTATTGGACAAGGAATCTCATTATGATACCGGTAGAGATGGTGTTCCCAAAAGTTCTACACAATTTTCTGAAGAATCAGTTTTATTCAAGAATGGGAATGAAATCGCTGCAACTAGTAATGTTTACTCTGGTGATTTTACCAAGAAAAGGGCAATTATTGAACATCCTGCAGATGTGTCCGATGTGCACAATAAAAGAATTGTCGACACCTCAGACACAAACGTACATTCTACAACTTATGAAACCTCAGATATTCAATCCCATTCTAAAGATTATACGGATGTGACCAAGACAACAGATTTTGTGACTACCGAGAAACAAAATCTAGAAAAACAAAACGTTACTTCCCAGGATAGTACGTCGACTCAAACTAAAGACACATTGACCAGTTACGAACGCAGTACAGGAACTTGGAATGGTAAGTTTACGTATGAAAATGATGACGACAGGCCTAAGAAGCCAAAGCAAATGTCGCCATTTGGAAGACCTGAACAACCACGGCATCATCTCAAGCGGCAAGATACTGAAGAAAACATAATTTTATCGTCGAGGGACATAAAAGATTTCACTTCTATCAGTGACTTGCGTAAAATTATTGAAACGTCACAGAATAAAAAAGACATTACAGTGAGCAACAACAATATCGTGATAAACAGAAATATCGACGACAGAGTTCTGAAAGATATTATAGAAACTGTAAAGAAGTACCCATTCAAAAGAATAGACAAAGTTTCATTCGGAACCAAAATTAATGAAGATGTTAAAGATTTGTACGAAGGTATAGACACTGAAGAAACTACTGTACTCACAACTACAGGGGGTACTGTAAAGAAGTCTTTTGAAATCGAAAAGAACAGGAGTCAAGTTGAGGTTACTCGATACGTAATTGAAAATGGCATAAAAACAAAGATAACAACATATGAAGAACCAAAAGTAGATGACAAAATTAAAACTAATGTCTTCGTCGACAAAAGCTCCGTAGACTTCAAAAACTTGGTAAGTAGGGGTTAATACGATATCAGCTTTATAAAAATAACACAAACGATGATGGTCTTTTGTATTTAATTTGTATATTTATATTTCTTTAGCGCGATGTCCAAACGACTGAAGACGTGATTCGGGAATACGACGTGGTAGACCATGCCATCACTGATAAGAGACAGGATACCACAGTCAGCACCGTCTACGACGAGACCATCATCGACAAGAGGAAGACGGTGCGTGACGACAGGACCTCTGTCGAGGAAACCATCATTGTTGACGAGACCAGGCCCAAGCATGGTGGCCCCAAGAAACCTGAAAAAGTGAGCAAGGAGCAGTGCATTTGCGAAATCTGTACTTGTGGGTAAGTACCTTTTTCTAACTAGCTGTTTATTCTGTTCTAAAATTAAACATTTAAAAATTTGGTGAAATGATGGTCACTACGGTTAGATCGAATGGAGTCATTGTGTGCGCGTACGTTACGAAATTAGTATGTATTGTCGGTGACACAATTTTTCTCAACTAGGCACCTATTCAAATGAGAATGACTGTTACGTACATCCACGGCAGTCATGTCAATAAATAGAAGTGTTTTCATGGTCCCTCAATGATTAGAGGAATTATGTTCAATACGATGCGTCAGAAATTCAGAATGAATGTACATAGTTATTATAGAAAATAATAATACGCGGTTCCGACTTTTCATTGTTGAATAAGAGTTCCTGTTTAAAAAATATTTTGTAAGTTTTATGATTTTGCACATCATCACATTCCTTCTTGACACTCAGGTATTCGTTGCGATGCAATTTCAAGATTAATTTAATTCCGCAAGATAAGAACTTGGTGTTCTTTCATAATATTGTTATCAGCATCTTGTATTTTAGAACTTTTCAGATAAAACTAACAAAATTAGATCATGTTGCTGTAAAAATTAATAGAACTCCAGTAGATATCACATAAATTAATGTATGTTATGTTGTTGGTAAACTAATAACCTATTGACTCGTTTATTGTTGACACAACTGTTTCGTTTTTATGAATCATGTAAGAATATGTGATTATTTTTTGAATTTATGATGTAGTTAAAAGATAAAATAAAAAATGCCATCCTCTAACTGAAATATGCTTTAAATTCTTTACATTATGAGTGCAAATTAATTGCAAAAGTTTCAAAAATCTTAATAAGTAGGTAGCATTGCTTACGTAATCTCTGTAGGTTAGCATGACGTCGTCGACAAAACATTCTGCTAGGTAGCCATTTTGAAACATTTATTGCACTACAACTTAGTTACGTGAGATGTAACGACCGTGAATTCTTAACAAAGTTAACAGCGCGGTACTTAATTCTTTAAGAAAGTATAATTTCCAAACTTTCTGAACTCTGCTCATACAAACGCATACACAGAGGTCCGCATGAGCGTACAAATTCTGCAAATTTTCTTAATTTACTCACAGGGTTCCATAACAAAAATATTTGTTCGACTTCTTAAAAAATAACTCAATTTAGTTTTCCAAAGATTTGTTTCCATTTTGAGATGTGCTATATCCTTGACTCGTATATTAGTACCTAAGATATATTTCCATTTAAACTATGGACATGATTCCTTACAAGGGTAAATTGCCATCTCAGGTCTTTTTAAATAATTACGCTGTACCTACTCACTTCGTTTATTTGCACGTGACTCAACAAAAATAGTCACACTGACACAAATACTCTCATCTAAATGCTTTCTTGCAGTGCATCAAAATAGCATATGAACACAAGCTTTGTAAGTATAAGGTATTCAGGTATAGTTACGTCGGTTTGTCAAGTAGTTTTCTAATTTGAGTTTGTAACTGTATCAACCATCAGAGCCTATCATTCCTTTTTTGCGTGCCCACCTTCTGTAACATTGTAACTCTATCACAATTCAACCAGGCAAAAACGATATAAATTTGCTAAAATTTAATTGGATTTTTTACTATCATAAACCCATAAAACATGCTATCTGATTTGCAGCCGAATACATGTTATCATCACAGATAGTCAGGTATCCGATCTACAAATCGCCCGGCGGCCAAAAGAGACTCGTTACGCAATCGGTGTTCAAACAAGATGTTACTTGTGTTGTAACCGTCGCCGTCTGTAAAGTCTCTACATGTTTCGCGAATTAACAGCAAAAGTCTGACCTAGTATAATTATTGTTGATAATGAGTTACCATTATTAATGTAATTAATTAGTAATCGTTGATGCCCACTAAACATTAGCCTCTCAAC
This sequence comes from Udea olivalis, assembly GCA_947369235.1. NCBI lineage: Eukaryota > Metazoa > Arthropoda > Insecta > Lepidoptera > Crambidae > Udea > Udea olivalis. The sequence goes on from OX376359.1 coordinate 12,483,285, forward strand.
TATTAAGGTCCCTCACTTGGAGCATTTGCCTGTAATGTATGGTTACAGAGTCGAGCATTACATCAGTGAGGGAAGTGAACCGAGCATTACAGTGCGCAAACTGTAATGTTACAGATTCGAGCATTACGTTGGTGAAGGAAAAGCACTGATCATTGCAGTGCGCAACTTGATGTTACGATGTAATTTTTAATACAACTTCCCTGAAGATTTGTAAGGAAGTATTGTAATGTAATACTCTAAATCGAATCTGAAATTGTTACATTACAGAAAAATGCTCCGAGTGAGGGACCACTTTCATATAAAGTATTTATTGAAGCAAGTTTTTGTAATACTCGATAATATGTTTTAATGCATATTATCCAGTCAGTCTGTAATTTTAGTTTGTCACGTTGCCAAACTAGAGTTCATTCACATTACGACGCCCTTTGATATTTCAATTATAAATACGTTAGCAGCTCTAAAGGGCCACTTGGTAAGCCAAAGAAAGGGTTTCTTCTAATTTTGGACTATCGTATTGCGAATTGTCATTTAGGTTTAGTTTTCAAAAGCTTGACTGTAAAGTGACGTGTCTGACCGAATTATGATGTCATTGATAATCTAGGTAACTTACAGGTGGACAATAAAAAAATTGTGATTGGTGATTCCTATTCCTACTTTCTAAATAATTCTTTTTAAATTCCTAAAAGTGAGAATACCACAAATTTTAACGACACAAACGTAATTTTTACACAATCGCATACATTTCATCGTCATCGTTGGCAACTTGCCTACTTGGACATTCTTCGTTATTGTTTATGCCGATCCATTCACAGAGTCACGGCCACTTGACTTTTAAAAAATGACCTTTGTTTGATCTCGTTCACCAAATCTGGTATCCCATTTCGGCTTTAAACGTTTACACTCCTCAATAAAAGTTACCTAGACAAAGCACAAATTTTAATGTGTTAAAAGTTGGTGAAATAAGTTCACAGTAGGTACTCGATAAAAATTAACATCTCCCTTTTTTCTTTTTACCTGCTACGAAATTACTGTTTTTTTTGCATTTTCTTTTTTTTTTTGATAATATTATCAAGAAAATAAATTGAAAACTATAAGGTGTAATTAAAACTGTGTGGGTGTTAAACACCTTTAATTTTTTTTATGTATGTTTGTAATACATAGCTAATATATCAGCATTAGATTTTTTTAATATAGCATCCTTTATCTTGCTTAGAATCGTATGCAGTGCGGGTTCTTCAGATATATTTTTCAGACACTCCATTTGGGCTATCATATAGAGATGATTTTTCGTAGTATTTCTGTATTTTTTTAAAGTACCTACATGATACAGTCACGTCTCTTCTCGTGAAATACCGTAAGAAGCAAATTCGATTTCGATGAGTCATCTTTTGCCGCCAGGAGCGGTGTTGCAAGCACTTTATAAATGGTGTTCGCTGAGCGACTCCGACGCACACGTAGGTGGTGTTCCGAATAAAGTGACCTTAGTATCGCCCTCGGTATGAAACTCGTTTAGTATCTCGGTGATGTGATGATGATGACGAGCGTAATTTTGTAATGACTTTCATCGTTTGAATTCACCTACTTGCGTGTAGTTAGAGTAATAAGAGTTTTAAAATAACTCGGCGAAAGTAAATTTTCCTAACAGAAACCAGAGTTTTCTTTACATATTTTACTTGGCTGTATTGTCTTCTAGTAAGACAACACACGAGATACCATAATCGTTTTTTAACAGTCTCTTAACCAATCAATTGCCTACGATGAGAATTAATTAAAGAATTTGATGATAGCACGGTTAATTTTAATTTGTACTCGGCTAGAATTTAAACATTAAACCAGGTGACTCACTGGCGTTTGCAATGTCTTGGTGGTGTAGTGTAGGAGATAATTATTCACAAAAGTTTTAGGTGGATTCACCCTAGCAGAACCGTTAAGTAACGTTACGCTGCAGCCAGAATCTTTGCACATCCATCCATCTACAATAGGTTACCGAATTCAGCACAAAGCCTCAAATGTCAGCCTTAAAAGTCAAATATATGGGTCACAGCACAAAACACAGTGAACTCTTGTACATATAGGGCTTTAGTATGGGGCGACAATTCCGAGGCGTCCCACATATCTTTCCAAAATCACCTACGTGAAGAACAAGAACATTAGCCAATTATTAAAAAAAATGCTTTGTATCCCTCAAAAGTAAGGTACATTTTCGGCCCTCAGACCTACAACGGTGTGGTATAAAATGCTAGTAAGAATAACATGACCCAGTGTCTGTTTGGTCACCTAAAACGCAGTTATAGAAATATTTATTTCTAAGTAATAAGAAATTTTTTTTTTTATAACTGCGTTGTTTAATTTAGAATTTTACAATACTTGCTTTCATTTCGATTTTCATATTTTATTTGCAGATTATCTGCGGCGGCAATTCACTTAATTAAGTCTTTTAGATCCCCCTTTCTTTTTATTTAAATACTCACCTAAGGCCATATTCACAACAGAAAACAGACCAAATGTGTGAGCATAAAGTCAAGTGCAGTGTATCGGAGCGTGCGGGTCGCGCGTACTCAACCGTGGTCCTTCCTCGGTAGTGCCAGAAGTAATGGCTAGTTAATCTATGTGGTGGTAAACAATAGGCATGATGCTTTGTCGGCATCATAAATTTGCAAGACTGATGATCTTTCATGCGAAGGTGTTTGGACTTCGAGATATCTTTCATCTTTACCGATTTCGATGATTTGAAATTGAGTTTAAATTTGACCCGGGAATATAGGTTGCTTTGAACTCGACAAAAGCTCAAGTTTTCATCAACGTTATTAAAGATATGAATTAACCATTAGAACACTAAATAATATCACTTATTAAGCAAATAAATACTTTGACTTAAACTGCTGGTTCAGATATAGCGCATACCTTAACCTTGTTAATTCAACCTTTTATTCTCTTCATGATGAATTGTTGCATTCCACATTAAAAGCAGTGTTAAAACACGGGCATGGATTCCATCAGTAAAAAACTACACTGAATAATTAACTCTATGACAACCAACATTAAAACTACTCCACCGCAAAATAAGAGCTATTTTCTCATAGAACTCTATCGTTAAAGACACCTATAAATTTACAGAGGTATGCTAGGAAGCAAATACATTTTCGTTTCATTCCTTTGGCGACGCAAAGCATCTGTTGAACGTAGACTCGTTCAACAATGTAGACTGGTTGTCGTTTGGTAGTTAGCACGGGGGCAAAGACCGACCATTTGGCCAAGGACAGAACTCTCCGACTACTTTTTCTATTGCAAGAGCGACAAAAATTTTTAAAATGACCATTTTGCAATTTATTAGTGTAGGTAACTTTTTTTTTGTCTCCGTATTAATCTTTATTGCAGCTGATCACGTCATGAAATACTTTATACAATGTCAATCATCGAGCTGTTGTGATTCGTTCAATCAGCTTTTATGGGTAATTGCTTTCAAGGCCTAAGCCCTAAATTATGTTTATTTAAGTATTTTGGTAGTTTACAATCCATGATGGAACTCAATTGCGGAAATATGACTTAATTTCAACGATGGGGTCTTTTTTTTGCACAGCAGTTTCGGTGTAAAGTAACTACTGCAAGGCGTAATTAACACTTTCAATAATATGCCACAACACCGCACCGGTGCGTTTTAACAATCGATCTCCTATTGTGTTTTTTATTCGGCAGTGAATGGGTTAAGTACTTAACTTTATAGATGAATTACATAGTACACCCGTAATAATGTACTGATAACATTTATTTTTTATAATTTTCCAGTTTTAAAAAAAATTGCGTAATCTATTAGCAGGTTATTGTAGTATAGCTGATAACAAGTTTAATTCTCCTTCGTGGAGGTGTTCCCTGCCGTGCCCTCACGCGCCTGGCACGAGTTCCTATCACGTATCTAAATACCTCCAGGGAACGAGCCTTGGATCATATGGCCAGATTTTGCTCAATAAAAAACAGGATAGAAAACACTTCCTAAATAACTTTGCACACACTGACCTAATTCGCCTGTAGTGTACTAGCAAACTGAGTACGTAAAGGCAACGAAAAGTAATTAGCTATGTTAGATTCATACTTATTTACCAGCAGCAGTGTCGGATTTGATTTCTAATTCGGGCTAGTGTGTTTCAATTACACAGCCCGTGACTAACGTTGGCGTAGAAAAACACTTTAACTCCTACCTCACGTAATTTTTTTTTAGGTTCGTATTTCTGAATATTATCTGAAAATAACGCGCTCTAATGATATGCGAATTATACAAACAAGAGATTCTTTAACGAAATATTGAAAAAAAAAAATTGTATGAAGTCCATCTATCTATTCTCGAGATTCCCTTGCCTGTTTTCTGCTTTACTCGTTTTATTTAAAGTATACTGACTAATTGAGGTTATCCCAAGAAGTTATTTCACTTCAGGCGTATCCCAGCGAATGTAGAGCCATAGGCATATGCGGTGAAGATTACTGTAATTAACGTTCAGTATAACAGTTTGAATAGATTCGGTCGGTTTAATTAACTGTAATGCGTACTGCCTGTCTAGTTTTGCTATGGATATATTAAAATTCACGTTAACGCCAGTTATTAGGTTTTTTGAGTGGCCCAATGGGTAAAATGGTCAGAGATAACGTTCATTCCTTAGATCTTGTGATATAATATATTAAAATTGTTTTATTGTATGATGGATTTTTCAAAAACAATTATACAGTAGCCATGGAGTAACTTCATTGATTACATTCTACAATATATTTTTAAATTCAAATTCAAATGTTTATTGCACTTCTATGTTGTACATACTCGTACATGGTGGTGGTATTTGTTTATGTATGGCAGAGCAAAAATAAAAATAACTTAAGTACATATTAATGTTAAGAGTAAGAATATCAAATCTTTTCTGAATAAAAAAAGTAGTTATTTATTCAGAACTATTAAATAATTAATATATACAGTACAGTAAAAATTAAAAAGAAAACCTTAAAATAAATATAACTATAAACTACTAAGAAAATTTTGCACCTGTAGTAAGGTACCAAAGATGCTGGCAGCATTCCCCCGTTGTATAGAAAGACTCACACTTGAACTCTTTTTTTGAACAAGTTTAATATATTATTACAATTAACTTATGTTATTGAATTTATCAATTGCAAGTAATTATATTATTTATTATATAACTTAATTATATCATCAATTAAATAAAAATGCAGATGGCACTAAAATACAATTACTAAAAAAACAATAAATTCAAGTTTTAGCTGAAAAAATCTTGCAAAGTATAATAACATTTTTGCACTAGAAACTTTGTAAGCTCTTTCTTGAACGTAGGTATTTAATCCTTTTTTTAATATTTTCTGGCAATTTGTAATAATTTTTACTGAATTTATAAATTGCAAGTAATTATATTACATAGGGTCCTGCGTGTACTAATTTTAATATCGAAAAAGGTAGCGCTAATTTTGTACGAACGGGCTTTTGTAGTCATCAGACTGAAATAAACGTGCTATAATAACTATAAGTTTAATTCATTCATGACAATTTATTAGTAATGCAATGGCCAAACGAGTCGTTGAACTTTTAACTGATGGAATAGTGGCAGTACTCAAACTAAAGGCCTATGAAAATAGATGAATTACATACAAGTGTGGGTAGTAGGAGATCGATAACGAGCTCAAAAGATTTATGGCAAGATAAGAACTAAGAAGGTGGTCGTAGGCGTGCTGAATTTGCGTTTAACTGACACTAGGAATTTCTCACTCCAGTCTGAGTGGTATCTGAGTAAATCTAGTTTTTATTGGCAGCTGTTGGAACGGGAAGAAATCGGAACGAGTATCGCGATAAGGCTTTGTGAAAGCGACGCAGGTTTCGCAGGGTAACTCCATGAAACGGTTTCTTGTTTTTAATTTATTGAGAATTAACGAGCTTTATTAACTCCTTATCATATTTCTTATTGATAATTCAGTCAATCATCATTATCTACTCTATAGACTAGGTTGAGGAGAGCTCTTACTTTACGTGAGAGAGACCGATATAACTAATTGGCTAATCACTTGAGAATTCTAATGTATTCTTTAGTCAGTAACTATTAATTACATACATAAATACATACCATCACGCCTCTTTCCCGACGGGGTAGGCAGAGATCCATCTTTCCACTTGCTACGGTTCTGACACACCTCTTGCGCTTCTTCCACTCTCATTAATCCTTTCATACATGCCCGTCGATAATGGGTACTCCTGACCCGACCTTTTCTATTAATTAATCTGTTATTTAGTGTTAAGTTGGATATAAGCACTATCTAGGTGCACTAAATGCTCTTCTCTTGAATCTAAGCACAGCGCGTCAGCTCATAGGGCCATCGCATGTGAGGGTTGAGTTCAGTCGAGGTGAACTATTTCGATTTCACCTTCTAAGAGAAGTAAAATAGCGATCATCGAAATTTTGTCTGCCAGCACTGTTTGGTACAAGTAGATTCGCTTTGATTTTTCATGCATTGGAATAACTTTACCTTAACTTATCTTCGAATTATTTAATGGCTATTTAATCTATTATATCTAATAGCCTAAAAGCCTTAATCCTACGATGTTCATTGTAAAGCGGCTAAAAATAATTGCAGCATATAAATAAACATTTCACAAATGCTGAATTAGAATATATTACCCCTTTATTGCTATTGCAATCATCATCAGTTCCGCATCGCGCGACCTTCCGCCGGCCTTTACTCTTCGTGCATTTACTTACGAAATAGGTGTTTTTCATACTACTAATCATTTATCTCATGCGATGAAATCATTAAAATACACAGAATTCCGTGAACATATATACAAAAAATGTTCTGGTCGTTCACATGTCGTCACTTCTTATGGTAATGAATGAATGACACCGATATTACAAAAACGTGTTTTAAATGGTTTCAGTAATTTGAAAATTATGCATGAAACGTATACACGCACACCCCCAACTGGTAGATAGTGTTTTCTAGCTTTTCCTAGACCGGTTCCTCCGTCTTAGCATTACAAATCACTACTTACTTAATACCTAATTTTACTAGCTAAAGTGGGAAATTGCAACGAGCATTGAGAGTTGAAGTGCCTGGTCTAAGCTTTAATATTTAAACATATTTTTTCTTTTGAACAGGCATTACAAATATAATTATCTCTCTATGAATAATTAATCGGTTAGAAAATGAGGATTTAAATAATACATAGGTATGTACGTCATTTCTGAGCCTATTACCTACCTTAGTCTTTTTTAAGCAGTTACATCACACTGTATAGAGGTACCATAGAGGTAGGTCACAGTTGAACAATTAAGACACTTTTGTTAACATCTGTAATCTGTATATACCTGTGTTCCACAATAAAGCATGATTTGATTTGATTTGATTTGATTTGATTTGATTTGATTTGTATTGAAGTCGTTTCGATTCACCTGCTGAAACAAAAATGCACCTTCTTTTTTTCAACTATCAAAATGTTCGTTATCATCATTGTCTTTTGCATGAGATGATGAAGAAAAATTGTGCATAAACCCTCAGTATCAAAATAGGAATGAAATAGTGCACTGTCCGATGATTGACTATTCGATAATCATTAGTCGGCTGGTGAAGAGTCGGTCATGAACATCGGCTGCGCAGGCGTCACCTCGGCTAAGTCACGTGTGAGAGCCGCGAGATAAAGTATTGTACGGTCTACGGATAGTTTAATTATGCATCTACCTATATTTACTCGTTTGTACTCAGTTATCGCTACAGTGAGTAGGTTTGTGCCTACTCGTGAGCTGACACTGTTTCTGTATACACACGAGACAAAGAGATTTATTGATGACATCATCATCACTGTCATGGACTCTTCGATTTCTGTTGCAGTTTCAAATCAGTTAATATTAATAGTACCAATCTCTACCTACGAATGTATTTTGTTTCTAGGTTATTTCAAAAGCACTTTCTCATTTCAATCTGGTATAATCATTTAAGTGTCTTCATTAACAGAGTATCATTAAATTCTCATGCTATTTCATAATCAGAATATATGATAATGAAAGTTAGAAAACAACTGCACGTTTGTGTGAAAATCTTTAAATCAACAAAGATAAATCTCCGCGGGCGTCGCATCGTATCCCTATCTGATGATCTCTTACACTATCATTATCTTCAAACGTTTCTTTAATGCATTCATTCTAAGGAGTTTCAATACATTACTTGTAAAATATATTTTCTTCCATTCCATTTTGTGCGTGTTAATTTGTGTTAATTTTGTCTCTCCGTTTGCTCTCAAAGTGGTAACTCCAGAATTCAACAGTTCCTTACGAGATACGGCCTTCATCAATAATATCAACCAATGCATAAGTCGGACGAACAAAGCTTCTGTGGGTGTACCACATCTGTCACTCTCAACCAGTCGACGTCTAATTTGGCCGCGCTGTTCGCACACATACCAAATTTGGTCTAGGATCAGAGACTTTATGTGGAATACCCATGCGAATGCAATTAGCGGTGAAAGTATACAAGTAACTCTTTCCCTTTTATGGATGCCTTAGAAATCTGCTAATCAGTCACGAATTGATATCTTTTCCTGGTAAAATAGTTTCAGTGCAGCTTTAATGAAAAATTGACAGTTTCATTGCAAAGAGAGAGCAAGATTTCAGCATTATTGACGCGCTTTTACAGTAATCACACCCTACGAATTTATCGGAAAAATAGAACTCTTACATTAAGTGGGTCGGTAAAGCGTATTCAGACAGTTTATCGATCGGACATGAATCTGGGTATACTCGTAGATAGACTCACACTGACCTAGTTTAAGTTTAGGCATAAATCGTCCCGAAGACCTGGACTACATTTAATTTTTTTACTAAATTGGTAGCTGCCAGACTTCGAACGAATGCATCAATTACAGATTAAGACATTTATATCATATATTTTTAGCCAGTATCAGGACTTTTGTTTAAAAATTAAGAACAATCTCAATAGGTATACAATTAGACTTCACCCCAGTGTTAGTACACTCAATATTATAATGAGTTTATAATCATTTGCGGCATGTAATTTGACCACAATAATGACACAGGGTGTTCCGTCAGTGCCGAATAAACACCTGCTGTCACTCGACCTTCCTGTATTATTAATATTTTGTTTCGTGTTTGCCACAAAATGAGTGTGGACAGCACCGAAATCAGCTGTTCTACTTGCTTTGTAATTTTTATTGAATATTGTATTATACGAAAAGTAGTCAACTATTTACTCATGATCAGACCAACTTCATTTCCTTTTTGATTAAGTATGTTGGCAGGACAATTAGGGCCATTAATTTCAACGGTATAATCCAATCCAACCCACCCACATCTAGAGTTAGGATAACAGCTAAACCTAAATATTACAATAGGAGTCAAAAAAAATGCATGCTACTTTTTCGAAGACAGTATGTGCATCATACACATAACCGTTTCGCTTTAGTAATTGCTAATTCTAAAGAAGTTAACCGTGGGTGTTCCGCGATTTGCCGCTTGATCGGCGAACAGTCTTGATAGTCATGGCGGGAGAGTTAAGAATTTTACTATTTCAATAAAGGGTGTACTTAAATGAAAAAATATGTATGAAAAATAAATTGTTTCTGATGTTGGTTATAAATTCGATGAAATGTTGATATACCTACAATAAAAACAAGTAAAAAGTTGGCAGACAATTCGATTTATGCTAACAAGTCGTAAGACTAATAGAATCGCGAAGCTAGGTGAATGAAACAATTCTATTGGTTCTTAACAAACACATTCCTCGCAACGCATCCTCGCACATCTCTGGTGGAAACGCACCCTAAGAAAAAGAAAATAATTCTTGGTAATGATAACACTATTTGTAGTTTTTACTAATTTTCTACCTCTTACTTAGCAAGGTAAACTTTGCTATTACTTAATTGTCTTCAAAATTGTATGTTAATGTTTAACACAACAAAGGAATTTAAGCTCTCATGTTTATAGTCAGTAGTTAGTTTTTATCATCGAATAGTTAACCGTTGCGTCAGAGTCAATGGCTGGCGCCCAACACAGTCCGCGGTTTGACCACGTGCTGTGTTGTGTGCTCAGCCTCCGTGACAGAGAGTTTTGTTATGGCTTACACCGTGCCAGTTGTTGCAGAAAGGGCTCTGTACTCAGACCGAGCCAGTAACTACTTACTTTTTGCTGTTATTGCGCTTCAAATTTGGTGTATGTGGATGACGTATTTGTTGGTGCGAGAAACTTCGTTATTCTTGTAGTTCTTTTTGAACAAATTTATTTTCTTACACAAAAAGATGTTAATTTAATTCAGTTTGACTGTCTTCATTCTGAATCTCAATTGCTTTCAAGATAGCCAAATCACATCATCAAACAGAGAATTGACAATCAAGGCCTAAGTCACAGGAACAAAGTCATTCTCTCCATAAGCACTGTATTGTTATGTTCGGTCTACATCCTTCGAAGAATTTGTTTAAGTAAAGGAAGCACTCACGCTCTGAGAACACTGGATTCATTGAAAAATATTGATATGTTCAATGGTCATTATCCCGTGTAAGGTCAATGTGTAGTCTTATTCACCAATTGAACCGGCGGAGACTTTATCAACTTGTTTATAGGTGCGCGGTATATTGTTGTTGAAGTTGTCACCTTGACTTCAATATCAGAGTTATTTCAGAAAAAGAGTTGTTTACTTAAGAAAAGTAATGAGTCGATACAAATTGTGAAAGCATTCGTTTTGCTTATTCGTTTGCCTTTTCCATGTACATGGTTTGAAAGATACACTCAATGCATACAACATTGAGAAAGCTTTTGTATGGAACAGGACGTATGTATGTACCTAGAATGTTCATAGCATAAAGTATTTGCATAATAGTGCTATTGCTTATCTACTTCCATTACATCACGATTCGCGAATGGAATAAAGTGAGCGTCAAAACATAGAGTCGCTTCCTAGAATTTCTGCTCAGTAAATAAATCACGGCACGTTGACTCATTAGCGTAACGTGACAGTTAAATACTTTACTTGTGTTGAAATGTTTGATTTGAAACAAGTATGGACCTTTTTAATGTATCTTTCCCTGATGACTTCTTCCGTCATAGAAGATGTGAACGATATAGTTTCGATTCTCACTTGAGGCTGTGATAAATAAAAACAAGAATATTCATAAATTTATGCAGGACTCTGTAAAATAGATTAGTCAAACTCCTACCATCTCATGATTGCGAAATGTTCTCTCTCTGTAATGTGGCATTATATTGTACAGATAAGTTAAATCCGACATTACATCAAAGCTTTCATTGTGAGATTATATTACCATCCATGTTTTGTAATAACAGAAAGTCAGTGCTGTGTCCTTAAATGGCAAAGATCAATTTGCTTTCTGCATGTAATCGAGCTAGTCTATTGTTGTAGACGCAGTTACAAGCACGCCTAAACGTGACTTGATTGGGTTAGTTTGATCCAGGCTAGGCATTCCAGACACGCTAACGATTCGTGTGACATGGTCGATAGCCATACTTGAGTCCTCTTGCGGAATTGTCTCAAGGCCTTATGGACTTTTCTTATTTGTTTTTCCTGTAATTTGATATGTCAATATACGGCGTTTTTACGTTATATCATTTTTTCTGTATCCATACATTGGTAAAACTTAAGAAGAAATCCATGACTGAACTTTGGGAACCCCCGAAATTTACAATTCCCGTCAATAGTAACAAGTGGTTCTACAACGGATTATTAAATGAAGAACCAGTATTTCTGGATATAGAACAATGTTGTTGTGGTTGACAAACATTTATGGCTATTTGAATTCCCAGTTTCAATCCGAGAGCTTGTTCACGTAGCGAACGACCAGTATTGTATGCAAATATCAGGTCATTCGGGTTTGCGGGACTAACCTAAATTGCTTGAATGATGCTCGGTTTGTGAGAGAAGTTTTGGCCTTTTGAAACGCTATTAGAAATTTTGATTATATGAAGGGTAGTATTATTAGATATATTATTATTCAGTACGTCTACCATGAGTTTCCGTCACGTAAACTACGATTTTTGAACACAGCGATTTATGCCCTTTTTAGTGACATTTCTATCGGCGCTGTACTGAAATCAAAAAAGCCAACACTGACGCTAGTGACTGTCATCGTCATCGCTGTAAACTCATGGTAAGGATGTACTGAAAGGTCAAGTAAAACAAGTAGTTCGTAATTTACGAACCTTGTATTGATACGTGGTTTAAGCCTCTTGACGCCGCAGTCGCAGAAATATTTCAGTAGATAAATGTCTACACACGTCAACGGTGTCAACAAAGTAAATATCACATTTCCTGCTCCACAAACATACTCCAGATGCAGATTGACGATCGTGTCTCCGAGTGATAGCATCGCTCCAACGAGACAACAAGTAAATTAGAGGCATATTACTCGCCCACTCACAGTTCCTCAATTGAAAAATATTCCTCAACAGAACTGAATTGACCTTATGACGTCCTACGTCTTGAATGGCTTCAATGTGCCATAAAAGTTTCTGCTTGACGGAAATAATTCCTATTTGCAACATATTACATTGTGAAATCGCAAGATTATCCACGAATAGTGCGAAATCATATAACTCTGGTGGAATATAGTAGAATTTCATCAGTGAAATTGTAAAATATGGCGCACTTAGCGCATGCAGAGCCGTATTCGAAGGCTTTAAAACTTAAGTGGTATGCTTGCAGCATTCCTTACCTACACGTTTTGTTAGGCGAGAATACGCCCGGCTTATTCGTCATACTTAAAACAGGTCTGACTGAGATTATTACGAAATTCCTTCTCAAATGCAAATTATCCGTATATAAAAAGCATTTTTGAATTTCTGACTGGTTGAGTGATGATACGTTTGGATTGCTTTTAAACAAAAACTAACGGTCGTACACTTAAGTGTTACCACGTCATATATTTTTATTTTCAATAGGTTTTTGCATGGATTACTTACTCCTCTCCTTATAAAGAAACTGATTGCCACACAGTTGACTCATATTATTTATAGTACTCGATCTCCTTGACCAATATTACCAATGTATCCCGAATATACATAATTATAAGTACATTCTGAAAGATCTTATTCATTCATTTGAGTCAGCTTTATTTTGATACATTTCTAAGGATTACAGTCGGCGCCGGCAGCGGCTGCCTTAGGGGCTGAGGTTGATCTTGACACATTAGTCGTGAAGTTGGTTGTTATAACCTGGCGTTATGATTAACGGCAGATATGGTTGGTTTAGGAATTTGTTCGGGACCTTATGTATTTTAAATTAGACACCACACCACGCAAGTTGAATCAGTATAATAAGATAATGTTGAAAGAACAATTCAAATGCTGTGCGAATAAAGAGATTTTGACTGTTTCGGGCTTCCATTTAACGTTTTAATTAATACCTCTAAACAGAATTTCCTCATTAGCATTTAAATTCAGAGGTGAATTAGACAATTTTGATGTTCGTTTGTTTCATTCGTATAGCACCGGCGTTTCTCATCGCGTGTCGTGAGAGCTATGTAAAAGCGGGCATTGTAAACAAAATTGGCACGCCAATTAGAAAGATACGTGACGTGTAAAGTGGTGCAGGCTGCGACCTCAGGCGGCTAAAGTCGGCGATGATCTCATCGGAGCCCACGTCCTCGCGTCTCGAACAAACCCGTTTCTTGTTTACTTCGCTGTGTAACTTAACGTTTCTGAACGAACGATCGTGCAGCCTTACGTCATCTTCACTTTGCAGCGGCTTAACTTCGCGGTTGACTTTTAAAAAAAAAATCGCGAGATGTTTGAATGTAACAAAATGGTCGTGCATGTCGAATAATGTCGATACTCTCCATTTTCAAGCTAATATTAAAAAAAACATTGAATTAGTTTCTTTTCATGAATACGTGTAGGTTTAAGTCATATTTACAATTTGCAGGGGTTTTTATTTGTGGTTGACTATAAAAAACATTCGCAAGATGTCTGAACTCATTAACGTGGCCGTGTTATAAAGTAGGTATTATTCCTTTGAATAAAAATTTTCCCGAAGAGATTGGAGCTATCTTCTAAGAAAAGATTCTTGATTAAGCAATGTTTTTATAAGAAAATGTTACGCTTCGTTATCACTTGGTTGATAATGTGAAGTTTCAGCTTTATATGAATTTTCAATATTAAGGCCGAAAACTACAGACGTAGTCATCATTTATAGGGGGTAACAACAAAACGGTTAAATTGCAAACGTTTGATGACTTGTGTTCAAATCAGAAGTTTTAAGGAAATTAAACATTAGTCCTCATCATCATCATCCGGGCGGTCTATCCCGGTTGTGAACCCACACTGTTGTAATTCGCAGTACATACTTACTAATGTACCTAAATGAAACATTAGTATTTACTGCTATTAAGCAAGATTCATCTATATGTGACCATGTGCAGAAGGCCAGGTTAAAAAAGGCTTTTGTTTCGCCAGGAAGTTATCTGTACAACCTTCCTGCATGGTATGTTCTGAGTTTAAAGCCAATTTGCCGCTACGAAATAAATTGGTAACTATTTTTTAGATCACGGTTTTTATTTCGCGTGAAGGTCGGATTTGCAAAAGGTTTGTTCGTTAAAATAGCTTCAACGGATTGTTTGCTGGATAATTTGGAGAGTAGGCTTGCGTGCTCACGTTGCCCGCCTAGACAGGTAGGCCATATGGTCGATGACCTTGTCTAAGCTAGCGACTGGCAAACTGTATTCACACCTACACACACCTTTATTATTTCCGATTCTTTACATTCGTCTATGTTAGATAAAAACTTATTTGGTCACAAATAACACAATCTTATCTATTTTCAAACATTCGATTAAAAGAGCCAAAGTTAGTTTTTGCCAATAGATACAAAATAAGCAAATAAGTACCATATTTTTTTCTAACAATGGGTGTTTTCACAAGCATTCTTTCACTAGATTTCAGATTCGCAATAATTACTCTACGTTATTCGAACCTTTAGGGCTACCCTTCCATAAGAGCTAAAAATACGACTGACTTTGTAACAACAATGCAATCTTGTTTTTCAATATTCTTATTACGATAAAAACCTGACCAGCATTCAGTCTTTCGGTGTATTCCTTTCAGCGTGCCAAGATACTGTTATTTCTTCAAACAGCTAGTGGTCAAAACCACTTATTTCTTTTAAATCCTGTTTTCCTCATGACAGCATTATGCAATGGCAAGTACTTGCGTGGTACAGTAGGCATGTCCCGCAAGAGCCTTCGGTGCGTCGCGTCGCGCCGTTTTTGGGCTGCCACAGGGGGCAACTTTCAACTCCGGCGCATTTGGGTCGAGCTTTTTGCTCAGGCTTGCTGCCACATTTTGGAGACCATTTTGAGCATACAGATAATTGGAGAAAAAAAATTAAAAATCTCATAGGTACTAAATTGCCGTAAGGTTAATAAACTTTGCAGTTAAACGTTATGTGAATGATGTATGACAGAATACTTATCTTTTACTGATAAGTTTGTGTAGGAAATATGTAGGTTCATTACTGAGAGTTAAAAGTAATAAAAATGTATTTAAGAATCCATTAGGCTAAAATGAAATAACTTTAAGCAAATAAGCATGTGAACACTTAAGATAACTAATGCCTGGATTGATGATAGTTACCATTGTATCTTGAGCCAACATCATGTACATATAATTGACTCTTAATACGAGTATTATCGCTATAGTTTGACATTTTTAATATATTGTTGAATGAGAGAATGTTGAATGAGTTGAATCCCTTTATTTCCAAAAGTATTCGCATCCACGAAGAATGTTGAATGAGTTGAATCACTTTATTTCCAAAAGTATTCGCATCACCATATTCACCACTCTTTTCACTATATTGTGATACTCAGAGATCAGAAGGCAACCTTTAGATTTATTGCCATTATGATGAACGGCTGCTAAAACTTCACAGGGTGAGCCCAACGTCTTTTTCAGTGCACAAAGTTAATTCCAACAGCATACATTCATGACATCACGGCTTTGATTAACAAAGACCTTAACTCCTTGAGAAGAACAGTGCTTCATAAATTCACAACTCACGGACGGAATGTTTCAGAGATCCGTGAGTTGGTTATACGAGTTAGTTGGGTGGCAATTTAAATAAAACTCGACCAAGGAACAGGCTTAATAAAATATTTTGAGATTTACTGCGTCATGTTCAGAACAGAGTATAGGGTCACCACATGACGACATGGATCGCCAACGGGAAAGTGCAAATAAGGAGCATATGAGTAAATTTGCGGTGAGATGACGATCAAACTGCATCATCGGTATCATGAGTCAATTGAATTTGTTTACAATTTGAGTTAAGCTTGCGCAAGGGCGTTTGGTCCACGACACTCTTGAGCATCTGTTGTGGTCTGTTTGTAGCTAGTCATTCGGCAAACGCTTCTGACCAACCATTTACATATAGACCAAGTAACATAATACAATAAGTCACAGTTAGAGCTGATATAAGATAAACTCTCATTGCTAGTATCTTACATACAACGCGCGGACAGTACACGAACTCCACTGCTACGCTTGAGTCGCGGTTGACTGTACAGATGGAAGTCGTAGTCCTTTTAGTTGTGTATGTTGTTACAAGTTCTGATGAATCTCTTGTTGTTCGGTGGGTTGAGTAATCCTCCTGATTTAGTACGGTTCGGTCGATCTCCCCGTAATGCAATCTCTCCGAGTGTGACTCATGCTGATGGCTCGGCGCACAGATGTTGCGTGTTGCACCCAGTGTGTTTACGGCCTAATGTGACTCAAGCTTGTTTGTAGGAACAGTCACTAAATAAGAAGTTGTCATTATTTATTTCAGGATGCATAGTAACCTTATAGTAACAGAGTGGTGAATTTTTTTTAGCCGTGGGTGGCTTGTTCTTGAAATAAGTGAGTAAGATTAGAGGAGTTTTTCTAGCCAATTATATTTATATTCTAGCCGTATTCTCACTACCTAATTTAAAAAAATCCCTACTAAACTTATGTTGATAAAATGAACTCGCATAAATTATTCTACATATAAAGTCAGTACCTACCTACCTCTCATCAGTCAACTGGCTGAATAAACAAATTGGTCATAAATATTTCTGGACGCGCTCCTCATGTCAGGGTCTCGAGGGAACCTTCAACGACACTGTGATTCATAATTACCTTATTTTTTTAAAATAATGTTCATTATTGTTCATCAATATTTCAAGCTACAGTTAGTACCAAAATTCTGCATTCATTTTAATGAATTATCAATACCTGCGTATTGAAATGTTTACAATATTTACGTATCAAGACTTGAATGAGTAGATATTTAAAAATATTTTTATTATCCTCAGACAAATAATTTAATATATACTATAATTAATTATAGGTACTATATAATTAAAGTAGGTAGAGCTTGTCCAATTTGAAATGACGGGCCGAACTACTCTTTTAGTTGATTTAGATGTGCCGAGTGTACTTTTGCGAACAAAAGACGCATGCTCCAAGGTTCGACTCCAACTGGCTACTGAACGACCAATCACAGTAGCATGTTTGTTCATATGTATTGTGTATGTAGGGGCGCGTCGTTTTAGATTAGACTATCTCTACATATATTTTCGCATCGGTACTTTGAATTGCAAAAAGGTTTTGGCAAAAGTTGGTATGACGAATTCTTAAAACAAAATTCCAACTTCAGGTTCCTAAATGAACGTAATAGGTGTTAAACTGATTTTTGTTGTTCAGCATTTTGTCTAAAGATATAAAAATAACCGAAAGTTATCCACTTGCTAAATAAAAGATAATACTAAAGCCTGTCAAACTAATAAACCTTTGTCACTAGGCAAAATAGATATTTTGGTAAAACACCGACTGATAAGGGTCACGCATGGTGAACTCATAATGAAGCCTGAGTGTTCTGGTCTGATGTTATCAGCCTAATGACACCAGACCAGTGACTCTCAACGCACCTGCAGTTCGTTTTTGCAAATTCACACACCAAGCAAGCAATGGGTCTCTTAGTGACAGTCCAATATACTGTTTAATCTGTGTGTGCGGTAATTACATTAGCTTTTCTGATGGTGTTATTTTTAAGGTAAATGCTATAGAGGCTTAGTAGTCATTTAGTAAACTTCCCGAAAAGACAAGTTTTTTAAAAGATTATTTTTTTCGGTTTTTAAATATGATTATTTATATTGCTCAAATGTTACGCAAATTGTGTTCAAGGGGGTAAAACTCTTTCCGCTAGCCGTAAGGTAAGATTTCCGTTCATTTCTCAAGGATGGGATTTAGCCTATTTTTGAAATAATCAGCGCTGTTAAAGACGGAAGAAGGGCGTGTAGCCTTCACTATTGACTATTCTGTTAAGTAACCTTTAAAACCGACGATAATTATCAAATAATTTATTAGCCTATTTATTAATTTGCGTAAACTTCTTTCATGCAGTAATATTTCTTCACCTTCTATTTGGTTTTGCCTCTTTCCATTTTTTTATATTTAACCGGGACTCTATAGTCTAAATTTTATTCAATTAAGTTTCATCATTTTCAACAGCATGTGCGTGTTTTGTAATAACTAAAGTTCGACAATTGTAAGCAAACTCGCTCTTTGTTAATTCCGGAAAATATCATCAGTGGCCGTATGTTTGTTCACGTGTTATTGGACGATATTGATCGCAATTAGTCCAGACGGATTTAGGACATGTTTGCGTCTCATCGCTAAGCGACATATTATTCAGAACCAGTGAGTAGAAAATAATCACTGGATTTTACTGTAATTCTTGGTGGTTAATTACTTTAGAACTTGTTAGAATACTTTACTGGTTTTACTTCTTTACCTGGGTCCAGGCCTTAAACTGAATAACTCTATTGTGGCCTATCTTGCTCATTGCAAAATGGTTTTCAAGAAGTAGTTAGTATATCCCCCTTGATTCATAAGAGCTGAATTTGGCTTATTTTAACACTAGTTGGTCTCTTTCGTCCTTCCCTCTAAAAGAGAAATAGACAAAACACTGCATAATATGCTTAGCAGTGTTAAAACTGATCACGTTCTTGAATAAATACAATTTGAGAAACCTTAGGTACACCAAGATCATTTGACCCCGAACTATAAGGTGCAAATAAGGGGTTAGTATTCGCCTTCAAGTGAATCATTTCACTCCTAAGTTTTAAGCACACTAAATTCTCTCTTACAAGTAGGTAGATAACTAAGAAACTGGAAGCAGCTGATTATTTTATTTTCGTTTTTTTTTATAATACATTAAAATACTGTAATATTAATTTGTTTTGACCTGCTTATACCTATTAATACCTGTTTTAAGATCATCCGTTGCTTTATATTAGATAAGTGACGCGCCAAAAAAGACACGTCTGAACGTTATTTCATTGTTATATGGCTCGGCAAAGGTACTGTCAATCTCAATTTTAAAAACATTCACGACTTAACACTTTCAAGTGGAATTAATTGGACATTGCACTTGATCCTTGTAGAAAGCTGCCCTCTAAGGACCCCATTAGCGCATTGAGTCAGTGCTATATTTGTCGATGCTCGAAGCTTTCGCACATGCCCTGCCACAGACATAAATGGATAAAGATGACGCGAGTGAATGTATTTTGCTACTGAGTTAGCAATGGACTGTACTTTCGACGCTTATGCTATATTAAGTTCGCGCTCTATAGTTATTCCAGCGGATAACAAACGGGCCAGAACCAGAGAAATAGCTTATATGTGTATCTCTTTTTTAGTTTTAACATAGTGACGTCATCTGTACGAATATTTGCAGTGCCCTTACAGTCTGCCATATGTAAAGTCGTGTTTACTTAATGTTAGATCTTTATGTACCATGTGGCATGCAATAATTAAATAAATAAACCATCTTTGAGTTCATTGTGAAAATTCTGACTGACTTTTCGGTGATGCAAAACATCGATAAAAAATCAAACTAACACCACAGCTCAGCTGACAGGACAGCTCACCACTTTGGGTTGGGTTCTGATTCCATAGGTGAAAAGTGGGCTCCTGAGTGTTCCGTTCACCATGACGACAACAGTTACTTGCCTCTGACTACCCCGTTCTATTTATGTATGCCCTGCTAAGCTGCTGTGCTCAGAATAAATCTCACATTCCCCTTGATTAACTACTTGTTTGGAAAGGGAAATGCGAAGTGCAGTAATGTTAGAGACAGATGTTTCCTTTATTGCAGCTAGCTAGACGTGAAATACCCTCACTAAGTAAGACAAGATAGCGGGTTGTATTTACAGTGGATTAAATGGGATATTATCACTAGACTTGCCAACTTTTCAAAGCTTCCGATCACCTTTTTCGAAATTATTTGCCTATTATAATGATGTCAATAGTTACTGTCTTGTTAGATTCCTCATTCAATGTGCACTTTATAAACAACTAAAAATTAGGCGTATACACCGTTTTGGCTCTTTTATTCTTTGCGATTACTACGTTGGCGAGATAGGGCCAAAACTGTAGGTCAGCTAAAGAAGGTAGCGTCAAAGTACTCAATAAGTACCTATTCAAACTCAAATATCTTTATTTAAATAGACTTAATCAATACTTTTAAATAGTCGAAAAATAAACTAAATAAAAGACATAAATACTGTAATAATATGAAAATATAAATAACCAGTATACAAACATAATGCGACTCTACCACCGCGTCGGAGGAGTTGATTCTCACTGAGAAGCCCCGGCGAGAAACTCAGTAGTTACTCTTTTAAACTTGTTGTGGTTTTACACATTACATATTCATGATAGGACATGATGAAGAAGCGTAATTTACTTCGAAACTAAGCATTCACTGTGTAAACAAAACTGTAATTACTTGTATCTACTCATGGAAATAAATGAAGTTGTAAGAATTTGTCTAGCCGTAAAGAAAGGTAAAAGGAGCGACCAGTATGTTCGGACTTTTATGAGTACTTTCGTTATTTATTTGATCCTGATAAGATCGCTTTCTAAATACCTCAATAATGCAAAGCGAAAACCAGTTTGATTCCGTATCGTAAAATTTATCAATGGATTTAAATGCACTTTTACATATTTAGAATCGTTTTTATGATTTAAAAATTATCCTTTGATATCCTGCTGTTTATTCAGAGTTGATTTGCCTCTTAAAATATATTTTTGTAGTATTGTCCGTCTTATAAACGGACGACACTATTGGCGTAGTGCGCTGTAGCACGGTTTCTCGCCTCGATTTCCCTAGTGTCCCGGGCTCGATTCCCGGTCGGGTAAATTCAGGAAACAATCTTTTCTGAATTGACTCGGGGCTGGGTGTGCTGGGAGACGCCCCTGGCTTATTTCCTTGTGTGGTACCTCGTAACACAGGGATATTGATCCCTACTTCGACACCAACAAGAGGTGTGTTGTCTGGCGCATATTTATTATTTATTATTATTATTATAAACAATGGAAAAGTTAAGGTGTCTGCCTAGGCAATCAGAATCATTAAAGTAAAAAGAAATATTAAAGTGCTTTACTTTTCAGTTTCGATAATGTTGCCATTGGTGTTAATGACCTATTTAATCATGTTAGGTATGTATGTATTGTGAAACGATATCTTACAAACCTTATTTTCACTTGAGTGGTAACTAAAAAGTTAAATTTAAATCCAGATAATAATGTAAATTTCATTCAGTTACTTACATTTAAATACTGCCTCGTACGTAACATGTAATAATGTTAAGTCCACAAGGCCATACTTTACTCAAGCTTGTATGTAATAGAGATAAAACTCAATGCATTGGTAACTAGTTTCAATTCCTTTTTTTCTTAATGTAATACTGTAACTAGGGTAAATGTTATCGATTCTTTCAGTCGACATGGATAATATAATCAGCCATTTTACAGCCACCCCTACCTTTGAATATTCTTCCAATCATACATAAGTTATATGTACTAGTTTTCCATTGTACGCTCAATGAGGTTCGACGGCGTTGCTATGGCAACTACAATAGGTCACGCGGTCGTTGTCTGAGTTTCAGGAGGCGATTGAAAAAACTATGAAAACTGCTTTGGAATATTGCAACAAAGAATTTTTCATGATCAGTTCTGTTCACTATAAGCGTGTCGTTTGATTGCCATTTGCCATGCATTTTTTCTGTATGCGTTCCTGTACTTAATGAACAGGTTGTTAAGAAACTTTATCTTCTCTAGGTGAGGCTTCTGTTGTTTGAATATAATTAGTATTCGTTTCTTAAAGGTACATAAAACAAAGAAATACCTGACATTTATTTCGAATTTGAAAAACGATGCTTGAAACCACCTCACTCATAACATTTGTGCCGACGGTGACGTGAATTTCCATTCATTATTGTATACATTAAAAATACTGCAAAAATCTCTTTATTTTTGTTTATGCAAAAAATAATTAGTTCGATACGTAAAATATTTATACTGTAAAATGTTAAAGTTCGCTGTTAAATGTATGTGAGAATGTGCGATACATGCAAGTACAGTCAACCTCAGTTCAAACGCGACATCGTGAATTTTCACAGTCCACGCGTAGTATGCAAGTTCATAGCAACGAGAGCTCAGCCTAAGCTGGCAGCATCAAGCTCTTGTATTGGCTGACTGTATCGTAGAAGCTTTGAGTTGATTCGAGTCCCAGCGGCAAAGCCTACGTCAGTGCGCTACGCTGCCCCGGGTCACCCGCACGGTCTGTGAATGCGACCCGGTTGGAACTCGGTTACGTGTTAAACAGTGTCTTAAATAATTCTCAACTATAAACAGGTCAGGCGGTGATATATCTCTCAATTCAAGCAAGCTAAAAACGACTCGTTGCTTCAGCCTATTCTATTATGTAGTGAAAAGTCGCCGATTCTATTGTGTCATGCACTTCACTGTATACATATCGTGTTCTGATTGTCAATTTCTATCTGCATGCAAGTTCAATTAGGTGAATCCGGTTGATATTATTTTAGAGATCGTCTTTTAAAAACACTGTGTTTTGGAAAAACAAACTTGATTATTCAAGATATTTGTTAAAGATAATAATTTTACTTATTTTCAAGCAATTTGTGATTGATCGCATTTTTAATAAATAAGACTTTATTCTGCCTTTATATCTAGTGCAGTTTAAACACTCTCACATAGCTTCTGAAAGTAGTCTACCAGCAACCAGTTACTCAAAAAATTATAACTGCGACTTTTGATAAATCCTAACAAAGCACTAAAAAGTGTCAAACCTTTGTTATCGTACGTGCCTATCCGATTGTATTCTCCCGTTCGTACCTTCATCGAGTAATGTGCGTAAACTAGTCGGTTTCTTGGTTCCGCTGAGCGAGCCGAAGTGTCCGCCGTCGCCTGCTCGCGCGCGCGAGCAGTGCAGAAGCTGTCAGGATGGATGCGTGTGATGGCCGGCCCGCTGACGCTGCCGCCCTTGCCGCTGCCGAGACGATATCCCCTCGCCTTGAACCCTTACCGGTTCAAAAGGTGCTGGTCTATCTGTAAAAAAGGAATACCTATATAGTTATTTAAAAAAGGGAAAAAATAGGCTGATATGAAGCATATTTCCATCACACCACCAGTCAGCTAAGGCCCATCTGTAATGGGAATAATTCGAAAATAAAGTAGAGTTCTAGCAATGATGGCAAAAGATATTACTGAAAAACTAATTACTGTGTTTTTGTTACTTCCAGGCGTCACCGCTGCCCACACAACGATGTCCCGGAGCCATTGTTCGATGTGGAGCACACGAAGAGCGTGGTCTCCGCGTACAAGACCGACTACGACGAAAAACACGTTACCCGCACCACGGCCGTACACCACGAGGACCACTTGCACCTCGAAGGTGACTTTCAGCAGCCGGAGCGCCCCAAGTGGCAGCCCGCCGAGAGGCCCAAGCAACACAAACCAGAAGACAACCTCAAGCCAGAGGGAGACTTCGAGAAACGTCGTCCTGAAGAATGGCGACCGGGCGAAAGAGCCCCAGTCCGACGCCCTGAAGATAACTTAAGACCTGAGGGTGATTTTGAAAAACCAGAAGAAGATAAGTGGCGCCCTGCTGAAAGACGAACTCCTACAAAGCCGCAAGACAACTTGAAACCCGAAGGTGACTTTGACCAGCCAAAACATGACAGATGGCAACCGGCAGAAAGACGAACCCCAACTAAGCCACAAGATAACTTGAAACCTGAAGGTGACTTTGAGCAGCCAAAACATGATCAGTGGAGGCCGGCAGAAAAGCGTACTCCCACGAAGCCAGAGGACAACCTCAAACCAGAGGGTGACTTTGAGAGAAGACGCCCGGAGGAATGGCGACCAGGAGACAGAGCCCCCGTCCGACGCCCGGAAGATAACTTGAGACCAGAGGGAGATTTTGAAAAACCAGAAGAAGATAAATGGCGCCCAGCCGAAAAACGAACTCCTACAAAACCGCAAGACAACTTAAAAACCGGAGGTGACTTTGACCAGCCAAAACATGACAAATGGCAACCGGCAGAAAAACGAACGCCGTCAAAGCCCCAAGATAATTTGAGGCCTGAGGGAGAGTTTGAAAAACCAGAAGAAGATAAGTGGCGCCCAGCCGAAAGACGAACTCCTACAAAGCCTCAAGACAACTTGAAACCTGAAGGCGACTTTGAGCAGCCAAAACACGACAGGTGGCAACCAGCCGAAAGACGAACTCCTACAAAGCCTCAAGATAACTTGAAACCCGAAGGTGACTTCGAGCAGCCAAAACATGATCATTGGAGGCCGGCGGAAAGGCGTACTCCTACGAAGCCAGAGGACAACTTGCGTCCGGAGGGTGACTTTGAGAAGCGACGACCTGAAGAATGGCATCCGGGTGATCGTGCACCAGTCAAACGTCCCGATGATAATCTGAGGCCTGAGGGAGAGTTTACTACTCCAGAAAAAGAGCAATGGCGGCCGGCCGAGCGTCCAAAGCAAAAGAAACCAACTGATAACTTGCGGCCCGAAGGAGATTTTGCTAAGAGACGGCCTGATGAATTTGTTCCCGCTGAGAAGGTTGTAGTTAAGAAACCCGAAGACAATTTGTTCCCTGAAGGAGAATTTACAACTAGAAGGACAGAGGATTACACAGTAGTCAAGGGAGAGCGAGCTGAGATAATTCGTCGAACAGACAACATCATAACAGAAGGAGAATTCACAGGTATTTTTTTTACTTAAACTTTCCATCAGGTGGAGTGAGGTCATCTTGCAATATATATTAAAAAAAAACAACGAAACACTAATAAAGAGATATTATAAATATTATTAATATCCAGGACAAATTATACCAAGATCATCTGACCCCTTACTAATCAGAGCTTGTACCACAGATTACTTAATTGTTACTAACGTAACAGTTAAATCACATCGATAGTAAAATTAAAATTTTCTAAATCCTAAATGCGTGCTTAATTTCTAAATCTTAAATGTTTCAGGCATATACAGGTTGGTCCAAATAAACACGTCAATAAATTTTTTTTTGCTTCCTCACACTGAGGGGTATCCGAAAATACCCCATGTATGTTACCCGTTTTTTTGTAGTTATTGAGCTATGAATTTTTAAAATTTCTGGGTTGAGTCACTTTTTCGGTCAGTGTAGCGCGATCTGTTGAGATAATAGCCTGTTTTTATTCTTTATTAGTTGAATAATAGCGCTAAATAATTCTGAAGAATTCACATCCATAACGCTTATCATAACTCTAAAAAAATCAGGAAATAGAAAAAGTTAGTAATTCTTTTTTTCCCCTGAATATTGAAGGCCGTTTTAAAAAAAAATTCTTGACGTGTGGTTGGACCACCCTGTCATGCCAGGGCTACCTCTTTCGATATAGATGTCAGTAGTCAGTACCTACAGTACGTCATCGCGTCAGTTGAACCGCAAGATTCGCATACAAATGCTTTACACGGCTGTTGAAAATCAACTGTCACATGGGAGTTCCATGTCCCGGCAGCTGGTAGGTATTTACACGCGCAAATTCGTGAAGTGACAAGGGCCTGCTTGTAGTATGGGTGTCAGAGACTGATAAATATACTTTGAAAAATCGAAATACTGACTTATACAGGGTGTTCCTGGATAAGACAAATTATACACTAACCTTTCGGCAAAAAAAAAAGTTGGTAACTTTGATTTCTTTTTTTAAATTATTATTTTTGTTCGGAATTAAGCAATTTTATGAAAAAAACTAAAATTGATCATTACTTTTTACCGGTTGGAAATCGCATTGCTATTGATAGGGCTAAAAAGTTTAGAAATGACCCCAACTATGCGCACGCCACCCTGTATTGCTAATAACACCCAGACACACAACTAACACAAATGTTCGGCACATGAATGTTTGTTATGGTGGGGATCGAACCCACGACCTCCGGTGCTAGGCAGGATCGCTGCCATTGCATTGTCAAGCCAGTCAAATAAACTCCGATAACTGTCGATAAAACTTTAAGCTACAGCACAAAATCCAAATCACAAAGAACAGTTGAATTTATCTCTCTATAATAATAACTGTCGCAAAATAAACCAACATGAAATATTTTATCATTATTTTCAGACACAACAACTTCTCGCTCTGCGTACACAATCAAGCCGGCAGAGAGACCAAAACAAGTACGGCGTAATACTTGGACTAAAATCGAAGGCGATATGACAACTGAGACCACAAATCAGACAGAATTCGTTGATTATACTGATATTGTTGAGAGGACTACATTGGTCGCGAAGAGAACTGACAACATTATAAGAGAAGGGGAAATGGAATTTGTTACATCAAATCAAAAAGATTACACCGAAAAAGCAGGTCCCGTTGAACGTCCTCACCGGCGCCGCACATGGACTAAAGAAGATTTTGAAAAATTCTATTCTACAGAAGATTTGCAAAAATTCACAACTTCCCAAGAGGAATACAGAACCTATGAGGAAACAGACGTGCGTCAGAAGCAAATAATAAGAAGGGATAACTTGCACATGGAAGGTACATTTGAAACACATACTGTGTCACAAGATGATTTCCGGCCTAAAATAACTGAGAAACCCTTACAGAAGAGGCCCGTAGATAACTTAAAACCTGAAGGTGAATTCGACCAACCAAAACATGATGAATGGCGTCCAGCTGAAAAACGAACTCCTTCCAAGCCCCAGGATAACTTGAGACCTGAAGGTGATTTTGAGCAACCAAAACATGATAAATGGCAACCGGCCGAAAAACGGACACCTACGAAGCCTCAGGATAATCTCAGGCCAGAAGGTGAATTTGAAACCCCGAAAGAAGATAAATGGCGTCCAGCTGAAAGAAGAATTCCTACAAAGCCAGAAGACAATCTTAAGCCTGAGGGTGACTTTGAACAGCCGAAACATGATAAATGGCAACCAGCAGAGAAACGAACTCCTTCCAAGCCTCAGGACAATTTGAAATCCGAAGGTGACTTTGAGCAGCCAAAACATGATAAATGGAGACCGGCAGAAAAACGAACTGCTACGAAACCTGAAGACAATTTGAAACCCGAAGGTGAATTTGAGCAGCCAAAACATGATAAATGGCAACCAGCAGAAAAACGAACTCCTACGAAGCCCCAAGATAACCTCAGGCCAGAGGGTGAATTCGAAACCCCGAAGGAGGACAAATGGCGTCCAGCTGAAAAACGTACTCCTTCCAGACCTCAAGATAACTTGAAACCTGAAGGCGACTTTGAACAACCAAAGCACGACAAGTGGAGACCGGCAGAAAAGCGGACTGCCACAAAGCCAGAGGATAATTTAAAACCTGAAGGTGAATTCGAGCAGCCAAAGCACGATAAATGGCAACCAGCAGAGAAACGGACTCCTACTAAGCCCCAAGATAACCTTAGACCAGAAGGTGAATTTGAAACCTCGAAAGAAGACAAATGGCGCCCCGCTGAAAGGAGAACCCCTACGAAGCCAGAAGATAATCTTAAACCTGAAGGTGAATTTGAACAGCCGAAGCATGATAGATGGCAACCGGCGGAGAAACGAACTCCTTCTAAGCCCCAGGATAACTTAAAACCTGAAGGTGACTTTGAGCAGCCAAAACAAGATGAGTGGAGACCGGCAGAAAAACGAACTGCTACAAAACCTGAAGACAATTTGCGGCCCGAAGGTGAATTTGAACAACCAAAACATGATAAATGGCAACCAGCAGAGAAACGAACTCCTACGAAGCCCCAGGATAACCTTCGGCCAGAGGGTGAATTTGAAACCCCGACAGAAGACAAATGGCGTCCAGCTGAAAGAAGAATACCTTCGAAACCTGAAGACAACCTCAAGCCTGAGGGTGAATTTGAGCAGCCAAAGCATGATAGATGGCAACCGGCGGAGAAAAGAACTCCTTCTAAGCCCCAGGATAACTTAAAACCTGAAGGTGACTTTGAGCAGCCAAAACAAGATAAGTGGAGACCGGCAGAAAAACGAACTGCTACAAAACCTGAAGACAATTTGCGGCCCGAAGGTGAATTTGAACAACCAAAACATGATAAATGGCAACCAGCAGAGAAACGAACTCCTACGAAGCCCCAAGATAACCTTCGGCCAGAGGGTGAATTTGACACCCCGAAAGAAGACAAATGGCGTCCAGCTGAAAGAAGAATACCTTCGAAACCTGAAGACAACCTCAAGCCTGAAGGTGAATTTGAGCAGCCAAAGCATGATAGATGGCAACCGGCGGAGAAACGAACTCCTTCTAAGCCTCAGGACAATCTGAAACCAGAAGGAGAGTTTGAGCAGCCAAAACATGACAAGTGGAGACCGGCAGAAAAGCGAACTGCTACAAAGCCAGAGGATAATTTAAGACCTGAAGGTGACTTTGAGCAGCCGAAGCATGATAAATGGCAACCAGCAGAGAAAAGAACTCCTACGAAGCCCCAAGACAACCTTAAGCCAGAGGGTGAATTTGAGACCCCGAAAGAAGACAAATGGCGTCCAGCTGAAAGAAGAATTCCTACGAAGCCTGAAGACAATCTTAAACCTGAAGGTGACTTTGAGCAGCCAAAACATGACAAATGGCAACCTGCAGAAAAACGAACCCCTACAAAACCTAAAGATAACTTAAAACCAGAAGGTGAGTTCGAGCAGCCTAAGCATGACAGATGGCAGCCAGCCGAAAAGCGCACGCCCACGAAGCCTCAGGACAACCTTAAGCCAGAAGGTGAATTTGAAACCCCCAAGGAAGACAAATGGCGCCCAGCTGAGAGAAGAACTGCTAACAAACCAGAGGACAATCTTAAGCCTGAGGGTGAATTTGAACAGCCGAAACATGATAGGTGGCAACCGGCGGAAAAACGAACTCCTTCTAAGCCTCAGGACAATTTGAAACCTGAAGGAGACTTTGAAACACCGAAAGAGGACAAGTGGCGTCCAGCTGAAAGGAGAATCCCGACGAAACCTGAGGATAATCTTAAGCCTGAGGGTGAATTTGAACAGCCAAAACATGATAGGTGGCAACCGGCAGAAAAACGAACTCCTTCTCGGCCTCAGGACAATTTGAAACCGGAAGGCGAGTTTGAAACACCGAAAGACGACAAGTGGCGTCCCGCTGAGAGAAGAGTCCCTACGAAACCTGAAGACAATCTCAAACCTGAGGGTGAGTTTGAACAGCCAAAACATGATAGGTGGCAACCGGCAGAAAAACGAACTCCTTCTAAGCCTCAGGACAATTTGAAACCGGAAGGCGAGTTTGAAACACCGAAAGAAGACAAGTGGCGTCCAGCTGAAAGAAGAATCCCCACGAAACCTGAGGATAATCTCAAGCCTGAGGGTGAATTTGAACAGCCAAAACATGATAGGTGGCAACCGGCAGAGAAACGAACTCCTTCTAAGCCTCAGGACAATTTGAAACCGGAAGGCGAGTTTGAAACACCGAAAGAAGACAAGTGGCGCCCAGCTGAGAGAAGAGTCCTTACGAAACCTGAAGACAATCTCAAGCCTGAGGGTGAATTTGAACAGCCAAAACATGGCAGATGGCAGCCAGCAGAAAAACGGACGCCTTCTAGGCCTCAGGACAATTTGAAACCTGAAGGGGAGTTTGAGCAGCAAAAACCTGATAAATGGAGGCCTGCAGAAAAACGTATCCCTTCAAAGCCTGAGGACAATCTTAAGCCTGAAGGTGAATTTGAGCAGCCCAAACATGATGAATGGCTACCGGCAGAAAAACGGACTCCTACAAAGCCTAAGGATAACCTTAAACCAGAGGGTAACTTTGAAACACCTAAAGAAGATAAATGGCGACCAGCTGAGAGAAGGATCCCGAGTAAGCCTGAGGACAATCTGAAGCCAGAGGGTGAATTCGAGAAGCCTAAGCATGATAGATGGCAACCGGCAGAGAAACGAATTCCTTCGAAGCCTGACGACAATCTTAAACCAGAGGGTGACTTTGAGCAGCCGAAACAAGATAGATGGCAGCCAGCCGAAAGAAGGACTCCTACGAAGCCTCAGGACAACCTCAAGCCCGAGGGTGAATTTGAAACCCCGAAAGAAGACAAATGGCGTCCAGCTGAAAGAAGAATCCCTACGAAACCTGAAGACAACCTTAAGCCTGAGGGTGATTTTGAGCAGCCAAAACATGATAGATGGCAACCGGCAGAGAAACGAACTCCTTCGAAGCCTCACGATAACCTTAAGCCCGAGGGTAAATTTGAACAGCCAAAACACGACGAATGGCAACCAGCAGAAAAACGGATCCCCACGAAGCCTCATGATAATTTAAAACCTGAAGGCGAGTTTGAGCAGCCAAAACATGATAGATGGCAACCGGCAGAAAAACGGACTCCTACAAAGCCTAGAGACAACTTGAAACCCGAAGGTGAATTCGAAACACCTAAAGAAGACAAATGGCGTCCAGCTGAAAGGCGTACACCTACGAAGCCTCAAGACAACCTCAAACCTGAAGGTGAATTCGAAACGCCCAAGCACGACAAGTGGCGTCCAGCAGAGAGACCCGAAGTCAAAAAGCCACAAGATAATCTTAGGCCTGAAGGCGAATTTGAAACACCTAAAGAAGATAAATGGCGTCCAGCAGAAAAAAGGATCCCTACAAAGCCTCAGGATAACCTTAAACCAGAGGGTGAATTTGAGCAGCCCAGACATGACACATGGCAACCGGCAGAGAAGCGGACTCCTTCGAAGCCTCACGACAACTTACGTCCCGAAGGTGATTTCGAAACACCAGTACAACAAGAATGGCGACCCGCAGAACGTCCAAAGGCAACGAAACCTGAGGACAATTTGCGCCCTGAAGGTGATTTCGAAAAACGCCGTCCTGGCGACTGGAGACCAGCGGAGCGTCCCGTTCAGAAGAAGCCAAAAGATAACCTTAAGCCGGAAGGAGAATTTGAACATACAAAACCAGCGGAATGGCAGCCAGCTGAAAGGCAAACCCCGAAAAAACCACAAGACAACTTGAGACCAGAAGGAGAATTTGAAAAACAAAAACCAGATCAATGGAAGCCAGCAGAAAAACGTACTCCTACGAAGCCACAAGACAATCTTAAGCCTGAGGGTGACTTTGATACACCCAAAGAAGATAAGTGGCGCCCAGCCGAAAGGCGAACTCCTACAAAGCCTAAAGATAACCTGAAGCCTGAAGGAGATTTCGAAAAACCGAAACATGATAAATGGCAACCGGCAGAAAAACGAATTCCCACAAAGCCTGATGATAACTTGAAACCAGAGGGAGACATGGAAGTTGTCAGGCGTACAGATTACACAGCCACAAGGGGTGATCGTGTTGATGTCGTTAAACATGAAGATCATTTGAGGATGGAAGGAACAATCGACGTACATCGTTCGCGTGATGATTATAAGCGCATTGAAAAGACAGAAAGAGTTGTGATTCAGAAACATGAAGACAATTTGAGAACTGAAGGTGAATTTATTGACCTTCAGGTACGTAATGACTACAGTGCAACAAAGGGTGAAAGGGCCACTGTAGTTAAGCCTCAAGACAATCTTAAGCCCGATGGCAAGTTCTACAAACCAGAAGTAGTACCGTCTCAACCAGCTGAAAGAAGAAAACCATTCAAACAAGTTGATAACATTACCATAGACAGGGAGATCGATTTACACCACAGGCAAAAGACCGAACGCCTTGACATTATAAGGAGAGAAGACAATTTAAAGATAGAGGGTGAATTCATTGATATGAACCAAAGAAATGATTACAGTGTCGTTAAAGGAGATAGAACTGCTACAGTTAAACACGAAGACAACTTGAAAATGGAAGGAACAATGGAGAATATGCGTTCTTCCGACACATATAGAGTCGTTAAGGGTCAAAGAGTAAAATTAGTACGCAGAGAAGACAATCTCAAAATTGAAGGTGTATTTGAAGATCACACACGTCGAGACGATTACAAAGGCACAAAGGGTGAGAGGTCTGCCATTGTTTACCACCAAGACAACCTGAAACCTGAAGGAGATTTTGAGAAGAGACCTGAAGCTTCTACTGTTATATACGAAGAAAAACGTACTCCAATAAAACAAATAGATAATTTGAAGCCAGAGGGCACTTTCGATAGACCAACTAGGCCTAAATGGGAAAAAGGAGAAAAACCTAATCAAAAGAAACCCCAAGACAATCTTCATCCAGAAGGTGATTTTGAACGCACACCTAAAGATAAATGGCAACCCGCAGACCGACCGGGTCCGGTGCGTCCAGAAGATAATTTGAGACCAGATGGCGAGTTTGAAAAACGCCCTAAGACAGAATGGCAACCCGGTGAAACACCATCTCAAGTACGTCCAAAAGACAACCTTAGGCCGGAAGGTGAGTTTGATAAACGTCCTAAAACTCAATGGCAGCCAGGCGTAACGCCAGACCAAGTGCGTCCTAGAGATAATCTGAGACCAGAAGGTGAATTTGAAAGACATCCCAAAACTAAATGGCAACCTGGTGAGACACCTGAACAAGTACGCCCAAGGGACAACCTTAAACCTAGCGGTGAATTTGAGAGGAGACCTCAAACGCAGTGGCAGCCAGGTGTAACACCAGCTCAAGTGAGGCCGAAGGACAATCTGAAACCTGAAGGAGACTTTGATCGACCAACTAGGGCAAAGTGGGCCCCAGGAGACAGACCTGATCAAGTCAGACCTAGAGACAATTTATATCCAGATGGTGAATCCCAAGACCGACCTCAATCACACTGGCAACCTGGTGAGACACCTGGACAGGTTAGACCAAAGGATAACTTGAAACCAGACGGCGAGTTTGAACGCCGTCCTCAAACGAAGTGGCAGCCCGGCGAAACACCAGCCCAAGTTAGGCCAAAAGACAATCTGAAACCTGAAGGAGATTTTGATAGACCCACCAAGGCAAAGTGGGCCCCAAGCGACAGGCCCGATCAAATCAGACCTAAAGATAATTTACATACAGATGGTGACTTCCAAGACCGACCTAAGTCACACTGGCAACCCGGCGAGACGCCTGGACAGGTTAGACCAAAGGATAACTTAAGACCCGAAGGAGATTTTGATAGACCTACTGTTCAAAAATGGAGCCCAGGTGAAAAGCCAGGACCCATTAAACCAAGAGATAACCTTTATACCAATGGTCATGTGACAAAGCACGATTCAACACATGTTCAGTCTACTGACGTGTCTCAAAAGTCAACTGATTCAAAATCTGTGACTGGTCGTGACGGCTATACTATAAAGTCAAACACTGAAGTATGCCATGATGATCAGACCCATACGTCGCACACAGAACGGCACGTGAAACAATCTAGTACTCACAGTACCACCCAGCATCAGACTATCAAGAACGTGCAATCTGGAACTCACAGTACTGTTCATGATACTGCTAAGCATATTCAATCTGGGCAGCAAACAAGCCAGAAGCCTCATGATGACACCGATAAGACCGGATCTCAAACGAATATTAGTCGAGTAACATCTCAAGACGTGGTGGACAGGCCAAGATCTCGAAACGTAACCGATCGTTCTACTTCACGAAATGTTGTAGATAAGTCTTTAAGCAAGTCAGATTCTAGAAATGTGAAGAATTCATCCACAACCACCACGAAAGTAATCAAGCAAGTAACAGAAAAGAAATTAATCGGTGGCAAAATGGTTAACGTAACAAGAAACGTCGAGACGTACGTTACTTCTACTGGCGATGATAAAAGTCCTGACGTAGAAAAACCCAAGAGAGTTACTGATGATCGTTCAAGACCGAGGGGACCTTTCGACGGAGATAGTACAAGGAGGGTTGTATCACCAGATCAACAGTCCGTCTCTTCTACCACTAGTAGCCACGATTCAAGCTCCCACCATCGTCACAGCCACATTACTTCTGACAGTCATTCCCAGAGGAACGTGTCAAATATAAATCAGCAAAGAACTTCTCAACAAATTGCTACGGACAGTCAGGTCAAGAAGCAAATGAGCAGTGATACGAATAGAATAGTACCTTCTCAACAGTCTGACCAAAGACATGTGTTGGGTAAGTCAGACCAAAAGCGTGTTACATCAGACAGTCAAACGCAACGCCACGTTAGTTCGACTTCGCATGATATTCACGGAAGCCACTTGGAACAAAGCCAAATTACTCAATCGACCTCTGGCACCAGGCGAGTCGAGGGTAGCTCGCAAAACGTTATAAATTCCACAAGCCAGGGCTCAATTTCTCAGCAGCACGTCAGCTCTGATAGCCATAGTCAACGAATCACGGGTAAGACTGACCAGAAACACGTCACATCAAGCAGTCATACGCAACGTCACATTGGTTCAACATCGCATGTTTCTCATGGGAGTGACTTGGAACAAAGTCAAACTACGCACTCGACTTTCGGTAACAGGAGAGTCGAGGGTAGTACGCAAAATGTAATCAATGCAGCAAGTCAAGGATCCATTTCTCAGCAGCACGTCGGCACAGACAGACATAATCAAAGAAACGTATCTTCTTCTCACATAATACAAGGTGGGCATACCGAACAAAACGTTTCAAAATCATCACACCAACAACACAGCGTGAACAGAAACCAACTCAGTGACAGCGTAACAAGGACCAGCGTAGAGTTCCAACGAGCAATGCACGGCGGTGGAGATTCTAAGACTTCTGCTGTAGATAATTCGTCTCGCAGTGGATACCATAAGCGCACATCAGATCTCGTGTCCGACACAAATTCGGCGAATTCAGTCCTTCATCGTAAAGGAGTAACCACTTCTACAGAAGCGCAGCATACGATCAGTTCCACGGCAGCGGCGCAACGCAAGAGTATCGTCAATCTTAGCGAGCGGGGCGAATACTTCAGCAACACCAACAGTTCTGACAGGAAGAGCATTAGTTCAATGCATCGTTCCGGTCGCGACAATATGGGTATAATTACTCAACACACAGATAATTCTCAGCAGAGTGATGCGAGACGTAATCAAAATAGAAGAGACTTGGTGGTAGATCGTCAATCGCGTGTGGCTTCTAGGGATAATCTTCACGTCGGGGGCGAGTTTTACGGGCATTCCGAGTCTCGGTACGGCAGCTTTTCAAAGTCCGAGCAAGCGCATAAGTCCGAGCGCACCGAGCGAGTGGAGCGCGTGACGAGGCACCACGGCAGCACGTCGCAGTTCGTGCTGGGCGACGGCAGCTCCAGCTACAAGCGCGAGTTCACGGCGCACGTGCACGGCGCGTGCCCCGCCACGCTCATCGAGGCCCCACGCACGCCTTTCAAGCACACACGAGACACTCGCGACCACAAATTCTACGCAACTAAAGTCACTCAAAAATGAAAAAAATTATGAACTTCCATTCCTTATTTTGTAGAGCTTATAAAGTTAATATTTTTGCCATATTACTAAAGAGACCTACTATAAAAGGCGAGCTAATAAACCTAGTCCTAATACGAATAACATGCCCTAAGAGAAATTATAATGCATAATTTTTTATATTATTAATTTAACATAATTATTTTATTTACTTTTTGGTTGTCAAACTTGGCCATGTAATACATTTTTTTATATGATAATGTTGTTGTTATTTCAAAACCCTTCTTATTAAACCCATTTCACGTCATGCTCCTCAGCAACCCCTATGGCTGTTATAGCATCTTTATTCAACTAAAACAATTGTTCACAATAAGTTCTCAATTAGCACACTTAAAAAAATTACCTTTGTAGGTTAGATAGAAAGTACAATTATTTCAATTTGGGGCTGCTGTTGTAGAGCATCTCTCCAACAACCCCATATTGAAATTTCAGGTAACGCAAATACTAATGATGCAATGATGAACCCCCGGGTTGCTGATGACGTCACATTTCTACTATACACAGGATTTTAAGAAGAATAGTAGTGTAGTGTACCTACTTACGAGGAGACAGCACGCTCGAGAGTATTGAAAAATAGGTTTTTGTTTAATATATTGCTGTCTTTTGCAAACCTCAAAGCCCCCCGCAGAGTACGATAGAGACAGATGTAAATCGGAATTACCTATAAAAAAAACACCCATCGACGTTTCGTAGTCCCCTGATCCTTTTTCGATAAGTTGACCGATTTAGTTACTTTTTCTTTAAAAATTAAAGAAGGGCTGTGGCCGTGTTCCTATGTTTTCCTTTTTTATATTAACTAGTCAACTGTTTCTCATTACCTATGACATATCATTTTTCTAAACGTATGAATAATCACCCGGTAGATATATTAAATCACACTTGGTCAATACTCTGTGATAATAAAAAGAAACATTTATAAAATATTAAGAATTTTAATGAAAGAAGAATAACTATATTTAACTTATAAACAAATCTAAAATGAAGTAAATTAATATATATAAACTAGGTTAGTCATGGCCTCAAAATGCTTAAAGTAATAAAATCTCACACAACTTAATTAGAAACTATTAATCACCAGAAACAATACCATCTGCAGTTGAAGGCTTAACGCGTCTTATTCTTTTGTATCGGCTTAGTTCTGCGTCGTAGCCATGCGGTAAAGGGCCTAAGCTCATGCTTTCTTGATTATTTGGTACATTCATGTCATTATCTGAGGGTTTAGCCGTCTCGTCTGCTGGTGTGGATCGGAGAGAGCGAGCTGGTTCTTCTGCAACTAGTCCGTCGTTATCATCGGCTGTGCGTCTGTTCCGAGCACCGCTGTTATACATAAGGTTATCGTCGACACCTTCCACGCCTGACAACACACTATCAGAGTCCGAACCAAGCCTCTCCGTATCACTCTCTAATTTATCATTTGACGCATCATCGGCATTGACCTGATTTCCAATGGTTGCTTTTGGTTTAGACCGTTCCGATTTAGAGGTACGAATGACAGAGTCTGGTGCCAATTTTTTAGGTTCATTTTCATTTTGTTTAGCATAATTAGATGTACGGTCGTAAAAGCCTTCGTCGTCGAATTCACTTCCTTCCTCGTTGTCTTCGTCATCATTTTCAGCCTTGTAAGGGACGTAAGCCACTTTAGGTTCCGGTAAATCTATAGCAGCTCTCTTTTTGACGGCTGCGTCGTCATTTCTCCTTTTTACTCTAATTAAGGGTGCCATATCAGAGCCAAAATATTTTCCGTTTCCGTCGCCGTTATTGTTTGGAAATGAATCTTCTAGGGACTGCACGGTATCTAAATCAGCTTGCTTTTGAATAGCTTCTCGCTTATACTGATGTTCGTTGGGACCATATAATTGAGCTTCTTCATCCATTAACTGAGAAAATTCATCTGCCTGAGAACCAAGAGGGTCTTGTTGATCGTTCAAAGAATCATCAGCATCCTTGATATCAAAATAGTTATCTAAGGACTGTGATTCGTCAAAAGAACTATCAGAGTCTTTTGTATAATCCATATTAGTTTCTCTCTTATTTTCCGATTTTTTGGATTGAATATTAGATGACTCAGGGCTGGCATCTATAGTATTTGAATTACTGTCCAACTTCGTATCATCTGCCTTCCCCGATAACTCTACTTTATTTTCAGATGTCTCCGTGCGAGTGGTTTCAGTTTTTTTTGTGTCAGATATTTCACCACTTTCTGTTTGACTCTCTTGCTTACCGTTTTCCGATTCAGAAGTGCACGAAACTGCTGATTCTGTGTTAATGTCAAACGATGGACCGCCTTGTACTTTACTTATCTCCGAAAAGCTGTTGTCTATGTAACCATTATCTTCAACGGCTCCAGCCTTTTTGGTTATTTCTCTTTTATTTAATGTTTCATAAGTGCTACTGTCGCTCTCAATGATTTTGTTGAGTAGAGCTTTTTTATCATCAGATAATGAGTTGAGTAATTCCTCGAGTTCTTCTCCTGAAAGTTTACGGATGTGTCTCTTTATAGCGGCTTCTTCTTCTTCACTGTTAACATTAGAAATGGGCTCTTTTTCTGTTGAGGAACTTGATAAATTTGACGTATCCCTTAGTTCAGCTTGCCGCCTGTCCCGGTTCGCGTTGTCAGAGCTCCGATCTCCTATCATGCTCTTATGTTCAGATTGCATTGTGTTATAATACTGCTTCAAGTGGCGAGCATGTTCGTTAGAGTCCGGTACTTCGTTGTATGTGTATTCAGCTTTGTTGCCGCCATTTCTATTTTCCCTATTATTTTCGAATAGAGAGTCACTATCTTCAACGGATGAAACATGCGAATCAACCGTTCTTTTGTCTAATTCATTATTACGGTTATCTCCCTGAACGCGGTTGGTCTTGTAATTGGTCAGGTGTACGTTTTCTGGTGGGTCGTTAACGTCGGTATTATCTATGTATCTGTTCGATTGCCTGCGCTTTGCGAGGGTGGAGAAGTCGTTGCTCGATTGTGCAGCATCATCAAACTTTTCTTGATTTGGCCTGCTGTGTGAGTTATCTGAAAACTGAGAAGAAAAACATTCATCATTACTCAACAAATACACAAAAATGGAAAGCACCTCAATGATAACTAACCAAGCAGCTCCTACTTACATTGAGTTGTAAAACGGAGTACATAAAGAAAATGGTCGGCTGATTGGCCCGTTCAGCGCAATGGGAAAGTCCTGTCTATAGTGCTGAAGAGATTATGGGTTCGATACTGTCGATCCAGTGTGTTAAAATCAATTCAGCTTTTTATGATTATATGTACGCTTAGATTAAAACAAAATAGGAAGATAGGTGACTCGACTCTACGGCGTGGACCGCCTAAATCAGCCCCCGTCGCCTAGGTTCACTCAGTCGCAATCATGGACTTAATATACAAACAGGAAAAATTGCATTTACAAAAATGAACTGTATTATTGGCAGTTAGTTAAGGTATATTTTTGATTACGTCTTTTATAGAGGTTAATCCGAGCCTAGCAGAGAGATAGCAACCACAGAGGCCGTGTGTCTCGTTCTTTTATCTTGCTAGGCTAAAAAAATGTTGTTGATTAAAAATGTACACTCAATAATCTTCGTTGAAACACCTATGTTTGAATGGCATTTCAATGAATTCAAGTCACTGTATTATGTTATAATTACGTAATTTTGTTATTATTTTCATATTACACAAATATATCATTGAAATTTTTCAAATGTATATTTTGCCTTATTTTCTACTGGCAACCCTTAAAATGTCATGGCAGTGATAGATTGTTTT
The DNA here is from genome assembly GCA_947369235.1 of Udea olivalis. Classification (NCBI taxonomy): domain Eukaryota; kingdom Metazoa; phylum Arthropoda; class Insecta; order Lepidoptera; family Crambidae; genus Udea; species Udea olivalis. The sequence goes on from OX376359.1 coordinate 12,522,754, forward strand.
GACAGTTTACGTTTTACTTATTCGTGAATAACATTTTGACGTGATTACAATATTTCGCATTACAACAGTTTAAAATGGTAAAAAAGTATTGCGTTTATGCTTGCCCAAGTGAATCGTAAAGTGGTTGCAATATATCTTTGCAAAGGTAAGCTAAAAATAACATTATTATAAATCTAACAACTATGTTGTCCATTAATTCTTGTATTGTGTGGTCGAGGTAGGTCCTACTTACTGTATTAATAATTACAGTCTTCCGAACAATGAAGAAATGCGACGAAAATGGCTTAGCAGTATACACGTAAAACACAAAATTACAAAGAATTCAGTCGTATGCAGTCGTCAATTATTAAAAGATAACGACGATTTCTCTCGTGGTAAGAGTATTTTCGTATTGTAACCATCCATTTACAGGACAGTAACATTTACAGGGGAGTAAGAGGAGATCGGAACACTACTATCACCGGCCCCATTGTAAACCCCACCTGCACGCGCCGAATTGCGGTGACGACCAAATGGTCGCCGTGGTGCACTAATTCCCATGAGAGTCATGAATAGGTCGTATGAAAGTAAACATGTGCCTAGCGATCCGAGTAGCGACCGGCGCCCTGAGTTGTCCGGGAACCAGGGTGTGAAATGGGTTACCGGCCATGAGGCGACCAGGCGCCCTATGGAAACTATGCCACTGGAAGAACAAACAACTGCGAACAACATCCGCGTCGGAACATGGAATGTAAGGGGCCTCATTGATGACGGAAAGCTCCATGTTTTAGACCACGAACTCGACCGATGTAACACTCTTGTTGCGGGACTGAGTGAGACGCATTGGAAGGAGAGTGGGCACAGGAAACTAGAGAAACACTCTATCTTTTTCTCTGGAAACGAATCGACCAGTTTTGCCGGAGTGGCTATCGCAATACCCAAACTCTGGGCTGGGTCGGCCTGGGTTACACTCCCGTCAATGAGAGGATCATTACCATGAAGCTCAGCGCTTTACCATGCGCACTAAATATCATACAGGTTGACGCCCCCACAAGTGCCGCATCAGAGGATAAGATCGAGGATTTTTTTAACCAACTTGAGGCGTGTATCAGTCAAGTCCCAAAAAGAGAGATGCTAATGGTTATTGGCGACTTTGACGCTAAAGTGTGTACCACTGTCCTAGATGCGGGTTTGCGGAATATCGTGGGTCTCTACGGTCTTGGTTGTAGAAACAGCAGGGGAGAACGCTTAATCCAGTTCGCAGCTGATAATAACTTTACTGTGATGAACACAGTCTTCACACACCACCCCAGAAGACTGTATACCTGGACCTCCCCAAACGGGAAACACCGCAACTAGATCGACTACAAGGAGACTACTCGAAGGAGAAACTCGATAACCAACGCACACACACTGCCGGGAGCCGACGTCATGTCTGACCACTAGCTACTGGTATGTAGCATGAGGATTAGGTTGCGCAGACCTATTGTCAAGAAAACGGCCAAACGTTTAGAAGTCCTTGACAAAGACTTGTTCATCCAGTCGCTTCGAAACAGGCAGCAGTGTTGGTACAATAACCTTGACGAAGAGGATAACATTGCCCACCTCTGGAAATCAACAGTCCAAGTTATAAAATCTGCTGTGGTCGAATCACAACCCAACGTTAGACCCAAGAAAAGAAAGCACTGGATGTCGACCGATACCTGGGATTGGTAAGAGAAACATAGAGTCCTTAAAGCTAACGGCACCAATATACAAGAACTGAATGCGATGAAGTCTACCATACAGGCTGCCTGTCGTCGAGACCGTAACACAGCGCTGCAATCAATTTGTGAAGAGGTTGAACGACATTCTAATAATTTCGAAACGAAAGACTTGCACATGAAAGTCAGACTTGTCACCCGTCAGTTTAAGCCGAAAACTTGGGCCATTGAGAATGCGACAGCAGATACCGTCACAGAGATCAAGGAGATTGTCAACGTCTGGAAGGACTACTGCAGGTCTCTGTTTACTAATACTGCAACAGACATCGCAACGACCTGCGATGGGACTTCAGCGCAAGAACCTGTCCCACTGAGAGATGAGGTGCGAACGGCTATCAAGCACCTTAAACGCAATAAGGCTGTAGGTTTGACGGAGTCCCAATTGAGGTAATACAGGCTATGGGTAAGATCGGAGTGGACATGCTGCACACAATCTGCTGTCGAATATGGGTCACTGGGGTTTGGCCAAGCGATTGGTCACTCACTATATTCATACCGCTGCATAAAAAGGGATCGACAAAAAAGTGCAGTAACTACAGACTAATCTCTCTCATATCCCACACCAGTAAAATCATGCTGCATATAATAAATACGAGGCTTCAAGTTTTTCTGTTCCGGGGGATCGCCTCCGAGCAGGCTGGATTTGTAAAGGGTCGAGGTACAAGAGAACAGCTACTCGTGATGCGACAAATTGTGGAAAAAGCTAAAGAATTCAACATCACCTTCTATGTGTGCTTCGTTGACTTCAGAAAGGCCTTCGATACCGGCAGTAAGTGTAAATTATGGCTGGTTCTGAAGAAAATGGGTGTACCACCACATCTTGTACACCTTATACGGCGGCTGTACGAAGATGGGATTACAGCGGTCCGCGTTGACGGTGTTGACTATGAATGTTTCAAAACACAGGCGGGCGTTAGACAGGACTGTATTCTGTCTCCCCTGCTGTTCAACATATACACAGAGTACATAATGCGGATAGTTCTCGAAGATTGGGACAAGGGAATATCCGTAGGGGTTCGGAAAATATCGAAACTGAGATACGCAGACGATACCACCCTCCTAGCGTCAACCAGAGGCGAAATCGAAACTCTGCTACGTCGACTGGAGACCACTGCGCTGGATTTTGGACTTGCAAGCAATCACTATAAGACCAAAATGATGATTGTAGATCGTGCCGACAACAACCAACTGGATGTACGTAATATAGCGGGATGTGAGGTAGTTAAGAGCTATATATATCTGGGTTCCACAATTACCAACACTGGAGGTTGCGAGGAAGAGATTCAAAGTCGTTGCGCCGTGCCAGGTCCACAGTGGAGAGGCTTGCAAAGATTTGGAAAGACCGCAGAATAAACAGGAACACAAAGGTTCTAATATTCAGAAGTCTGGTATTTCCAATCTTCCTATATGGAGCAGAGGCGTGAACGATGAGGGTGCAGGACCGCCGCAAGATTGACGCGCTGGAAATGTGGTGCTGGAGACGCTTGCTAAGAATCCCATGTACTGCGCATCGCACTAACGTTTCTATCCTGAAAGAACTCAAGATCGAAGAGAGATTATCGTCAACTGTGCAAATACGATTCCTAAACTTCTTTGGGCACGTAACTCGAAACGAGGACTCCATGGAGCGACTTGTAGTGCAAGGGAAAGTCGAAGGCAAAGGATCTCGCGGGCGCTCCCCGACACACCTTATCAGGTCGGTGCACTCCGGCATCAACGATTGCTCCCACTCCGCCAAATATAGAGCTGCATGGCGAAGCATCGCGAAATCGGCGATGGCACAACAATCGGCTAATATTGCATGAACACGACCACTCTGACAAGAGTGAACGACTGAGAAAGAAGGATTTACAGGACTTCTGTGTATATATTTATGTTTATATTTTTGTTTTGAGGATATTTAAAATAATAATAACTCTGAATAATTATTTGCAAGGGACGTATGTGTTACGCTAGGTAAATAAATTTCCTCCACTTTCTTTTAACTACACTAACATACTTTAACCTTACTTTCGTGTTTATTTACAGCCCAAAAACAAATCAAATTGAAGGTCTCAGCGATATATTGATACTACAGGCAGAATGGTTCACCTTTGAAACGAAAGTCCATAGAAACTCCTGTTATTGCTGGAACGAGTTCAAGCAATATAGAAGAACCTCAAAAGAAACTCTCCTTGATTGTAAAGGAAGTCTGTGTTCAGACAGTTACTAATAGATGTTTTAATCCCGTAGAAGATGATTTAGAGAGAAAAGTAAAAGTATTTTCAAAAAGGCTAAATAGGCGTGACAGCAGATTGAAAAGCTTACAATCTCTTTTACTTTCATTGAAGAATTATGTTTATTAATAAAAAAAAAGATTGTATATGAAGTCCATGGTCGCAATATACGATTGACAGGACTTCACTCTGACGCACGCTTGTCTCGCTTACGCTAAGGTCAAAACAAATAGGTTAGTCTCTGTCCTTCACATCGCACAACGGTATGTAGTTGTGCATCATCCCCGTTTTCAGTTGACAATTTTAAGGACGTGCCGTACTTCCGCTATTTGATTTAATTTAAGTATGTACATGTACGTATATAAGTCTCAGACATTCATTTACAAACTGTGCTAAGGTTGGTATTTGATATCTTGGTTCAAGCTGTCCCCAACTTCAATTAAAGTATGAAAAGGAATAGTTACACTATCGAAGTTGCTCCTTCCACCTCGCTCAGCGTCAGCTGCATAAGACCGCTGTTGATACCTCTCTCTGCCGACCTTCACCTGCTGCCTACTCCTCGCCTCTTCATCCCCGCTAAGATCACTGGAGTCCTGATAAATGAAAAGTTGAACAATTTTATTCGTAAAGCGAAAATTTGAATGTACATGATGAGAACAACTTACAATGAAGTATGTTTTGTCGAGAAGCACATGAACTCAGTATACACCAGTATATATTAGATGTTGAATTTGCTGGATTAATTATGTAGTAACTAACCAGCTTGCAGCTATGCCTCCATCACTTGCGAGTCTCTAAATGACTAGATAAAAACAAAATTTACCTGATCGTTTAAACGAGATTCTTCTTCGTCTTGGGCAGTATCCTCAGATGCCGCTTCATCGTTTTCCTCGTACTCGGTTTCTTCTGCCTCACTGCAAACCGTTGAACATTATTCGTAAACAAGCGAAGAAATGCTTAGTATCCCAAGGAATGCTTAGTATCCCTAGGAATGCTTAGTATCCCATGATTCTGATCAGATGACCTCTGCCTATTTTGTCAAAACTTGCGAGTTCGATTTTACCCAGGACAAACATTTATGTGATGAAGGTCGGAGTCTCCAAGTGTAGGTAGTTTGTTTAACAGTGTCTGACACACATAGTGATGTCACTATGCTGTTTTATCTTGGAGTCAAATGATTTAGTTGTAAGATGTTCCAGATATTTATTATAGGCTCGGAGCAACATGTGGTCACGCACCCAGATTTCAGGAAGTTGACCATTTTGGAAATATAAACCGTTACTTACCTGTCGTTGCGTTCATCAGCACGAGACGGCCTAGCAATCGCATTCGTAATTAAAAGTGTGATTAATGTGAATAATAAATAACGCATTTTCTCCGCTTTAAATGCACTTCAAAAACCTTTAAAAATGTGACAGAAGTAAGACTTTAGCAGTTTTGTTCTTTTGTTTTTATTTTTATTCAAGTTGTTTCGTGGCCAGTAATTACAGTTTTATCATTGTCATAATATTTACACTATGGTGTTTTATGACCTACTTAAGCGGGGACTTCACGAGCGGGCCGCCAGACACGGGCTGCCCTACGTACCTGTTCAATCCAGGTCTGTGGGCTGCCTGTTGCGGGCGGCCATGCTGAGTTCCTCACTTTAGACAGGGAATCCACTAGCGGGCCGCCCGCCACGGACGGCCAGGTCTATCTCATGTCTGCGCGTGAATTCTAGGTGATCTCCTACGATTTATTCGGAGACATGAAATAAATTTTACTGTAGGTGCTTCTGCAAATGAATTATAGGTTAACCGCCGTAAAGTCGACCCTCCTGATGGTCCGCGGAATGTGGGGCGAGGGGTAGCACGGGTACACACGGCATTACGCAGCGGCGAGATATCTCAACACATGATTAATAAAAATCTCCGTGTTGTTCTTTAGGAAATTTATAACTTCAGATGTGTGAGTATGTATTTGTTTTAGTATTTTAAGTAAAAATAAACTAATTAAATAGCAATAATTATCTATCAGACGTGGGACCAAATACGGCCGCTTTTACTTTACTTTTTAATAGTTGTCATATCTGTGGACACGACAGTAGCCTCTGAAATTGTCCTAATTACATTTGTCTTCACCTGGAATAATCATGAATACATAAAACTAACGAAAAAGCAATAACAATGCAAAACACATCGAAAGTACTATGAAAACTTTATTAATTTAACACTATGTACGAAACGAAATGAATGCACACCTGAAGAAGACGCTTGTTCCAATGTTTTTCTTCGAAAATAATTCGCCAAATTTTAAAGTATTCACTTCTTAATTTTTTATTTACGTAGATTTCCATTTTTGTATTTACACACAACAACATGGTCTAGGGATATATAACAACTTTTTTAGAACTTAAAAAGTACTGGCCTTACAAAAAAACTATTAATGACAGATTATAAAAACATTATTAAGTTCCTTTTTTAAATTCAAATTTGTATATAAAAGGTTTTGTTTTAAAATGAAATTCGCATTCATTGAATTTCTGCCAAAGAAGTAAATCTTCACGAACTTGTAACTTGATTAAAACTCCATAAATTTCTATAAAAAATCTTTGTCAAACGCATCTCCGGTGTTCATTTAATCATGCCACGTAGACACTTGACCAGGAACGAAATGTTAGTTAAGAGCAGCAGTGGGCATGATTCAAGCTGGCGCTACCCAAATTGCGGTTCATGAAGCCATGAGGACCAGTCAGAGCGTTATATCCAGGCTTTGGTCACGTTATCGTGTCACGGGGGAAGCGGTGGAACGGCACCGAGGACCTCAACGCATTACAACACATGTACAGGACCGATTCATAGTAAATGCTGCACGAAGTCAACCAAATGTAACGGCGATGCAATAGGTTCAAAGGCTACAGAGAGAGTATGGTTTGCTGGTAAGCGGTCAAACTTTGAGAAGACGACTGCATGAAGTCAACCTACGTGCTCGTAGGGCACTTCGGGTACCAGCGCTAAGGAAAGGCAATCGAGGCACCCACAACAAGTTCATGCATATCAAGGTGGCACGATTATGGTTTGGGCAGGAATTCGTCTCGGCGGTAGAACGGACCTCGTTTGGATACAAGGCAATATGACTGCTCTAAAATACAGAGATGAGATGGTAGAGCCTGAAATCTTGCCCCACAGACAGCAAATGGGACAAAATTTCCAGCTAATGCACGACAATACCCGTCCACATACGGCGCGTATCGTTACAAGTTGGTTACAACAGCATGATATCCAAGCTTTAGACTGGCCTGCACAATCCCCTGATACACATTATGGTTTGCAATAAATACATTAAAATTGAAATTAATTCCTAATGAGCATGCCTGGGATGTGCTTCAGAGAAGAACTCTTAGGAATTTCCCTGAAGATATTGTGCATGAAAAACCAGCTTTTCTTGCATCTTAGCAGGCCTTGGAACAGTATTCCACAACAGAATATTGACACCCTTGTTTTGAGTATGCAGAACCGCTGCAGATGTGTTAATATAATTTTAGTTATTTAGGTTTAATTGAAAAATCCCTAGACCATGTTGATGTGTGTTTTTCATGTGGAGCAGACACAAGGCTGCAACCGCGCAAACTTTGACGTTGAACATCTATAGCGGTCGGTAGCCGACAGTCGATAGGTGATGACTGATTGAAGTAATTGATTGGCTTAGAGCATTCAGACTCTCAAGTTGATTGGCCGAAAGCATCCCCCTCCCGCGTCCCGCGCACCATCAGGAGGGTCGACTTTATAGCGGTCAAGCTATAGTAAAACAGTCACAGACAGCACTGAACATTTTAACTAATTGATTTGTAGTCTTTAGACAAACGCAATAGCAATAGCCATACATTTTATGAATTTAGGTCAGCGTTTCTTCACGCCTGATTTGATAGGGCTCTTTCTTAGTAGAATTTAATTTTTAACATTAACCTTCGTCGGAAGCAAAACCTTTTATAATCAACCAAATATTGATATTTAGCTGTTCGTTGAAAAATAATGGACCAATAAGTTGACTGATCTACTACATAAAAGCTAGCTTATTTACTAGTTTGCTTCTTACTGCTATTGATAATAAGTGGAAAATAAAAAAACAATTAGTAGATAGTTTAAAATTTACTCTTTTTGTACTATAGGAAGACTACATAAATTAAGGAATATTAATTAAAAAAACCTTTTTGTTTACTTACAACAATTTTATTTTAAATGAGACTGTTTCATCTCTATCACACTTATTATGTACATTTGGTTTAAATAAAACAAACCTTTGAAATATTTACTGCAAAATCTTCATTAAGTTTGTGCATATTTGAGGGAAAACATTTATGTCTTAGATTTAATGTTATACAAATTGATCAAAGATAAAGACTTTGTAGAAATACTCAATCACACGATTTGGTGTCTCGTTGCTTCCGCGTGAAGCCTCACCCGAACGTACGCTAACTATTTCTAAAACATTAACGTAACCTAAACTCCGAAATGCAAACGGTAAAAAAATCAACAGATAACTGTGAGTAGTTAATGCGGCTCTAATGCAGTGGGGACGAACACAGTGCGCAGTCTGAATAATATAATGATGATTAAAAAGTTAAGCCAATAAAAGGCTTTCCACAAAACATTAGTGGTAAGTAAGCAGACATTTTCCACGCGCATAAGGGTTGTGCTACATTTGGCCGCACAGCATCGCACTTTCCTATGCTTCTATCCTTTTCTATCACTCAGAACTGTCATTTACGAGAGCGAGAAAGAGAACAGAGTGCGACAACACGCGGCGGAACCGACGAGGCGCTCGGCACTTGTACTCTTTTTAGCTCTAGTAAATGACAGTTCTGGAGGTAGAAAAGGTTAGAAGCATAGGAAAGTGCGATGCGGTGCGGCTAAATGTAGCTCAACCCTAAAAAAGGGGGGTACTGGTGAATATCCTCTTTGCTTACCGTTCTGCTACATTACAAGAGTGTGCTCAAGTTCATAGCGAGCATTTTTGTAGCACACTTAGCGTAATATAATGTTTGTCTTTAATTTCACCCATCAAATTATATCTAGTAGAAACTATGAATGCATGGATGTAAGGGACAATAATAAATCCCCACTGTCCACATGGCACTATTCCAATATAGAAACAATTTAGAAATTTGGCATTGTACTTCTAACGACATAAATAATAAAAGAATGTAACATTCGATATAATATTGATAATTTTATCTTTGGAAAGGCAAATTTACTAATTTGTTTTCAGATTGCTTTTTAAAATTGATTTATTTTAAAATTCCCTAATAAAATATAAAAAAGTAGTATAACGAAGTCATTAAGTGGTTATCTAAACGCATATTAGTGAATAGCCTTACCAGCGTCAATTTCTTGCATGGATCACATATGTTGTAGTTTTAACTTCAACACTAAACACCATATTGCACCGTTTCAGACTCGAGTCTAACCCAACGTTACCATGCGACCAATGCGATCGCAGACCTAACTTACAACGTTACATAATGCTACATACATCCCTAGATGTTCTCACAACCAGAGTTACTGTTTGTAGGGGCCTCTTAATCAAATAGCGCGGTACTGTATTTTCAGTTCATTAGTTTTTTTATTATTAGACCATTACGTTGTTTACATGAAAACAACGAAACGGTCATACGACACTATTTTCATTGTTAATTTTGATATTTGATAAGTGTCAAAGGAGGGCGTTACGAAATAAAAAAAAAAGTATTTTATTATAAGAAGTCATTTGCCGGTATTATAGTAAAAATATAAATAAATAAATAAATATGCGCCAGACAACACACCTCTTGTAATGGTCTCGAAGTAGGGATTAATATCCCTGTGTTACGAGGTACCACACAAGGAAAATAAGCTAGGGGCGTCTCCCAGCACACCCAGCCCGAGTTAATTCAGAAAAGATCGTTTCCTAAATTGACCCGACCGGGAATCGAACCCGGGACACTACGGAAATCGAGGTGAGAAACCGTGCTACAGCGCACTACGCCAACCGTGTCGTCAAACACGGTTAAAATATGTTTTAAGCAATAATTATTACATTTATAGAGCCCCTAAATATTTAGGTATATTGACTAAATGGCACAGAGGGATCGTAACCAAATATACAAACAAAAAGTAACTGCAGCGTGGGAACATCGTCTAAAAACACTTAAAAGAAACTTACTCCAACATCAGATTAGGCTTCGCTATGTTTTATGTTGTGCTTTTTTCCTTTATCACATTTATCGTACAAAAACTATTTATACAGTTAATTATATCTGTCATACAGCACATACCCTTAGTGATTTCCAAATTAAACTTTAAACCGTGAAAACAACTTATGCAAGCGTGTAAATAATACACGACGTGAATCAGTTGCGAAGTTACATGTGGTGATTTATGTAATGCTACTGACAAGTTAAAATCATGAATCAGATCGAAACGCATTGAAAGCGGAGCCAGTGATAAAACAAATGATAGGCCGATTTTGAACAAAACAATTCTCTAAAATTAGTACAGTTACATCAACATTAACAAATATTTACATTAATCAAATCTCAGTTAAAGCATTATATTGCACAAATGAGAATAGTTAATATTATGCAAAAGAATTATCAACTGTTTAATAATTTGAAACTTTGTTTAGACTCACGGTTAGTAGTAAGATTGACGGTATCGACAATGTCCTCTGTTCCACTTTCAGTGTTTACTACCTTGCCAACCAACGGGTCCGATTCGCAACCACTGGTCTAACGCAAATCCCACGAATGCAATAGCCCACGTCGAATGGAATGAAAACTGACCGCGTCTCGGACCGTGGACTTGTTATATTTCGTTTGGACTCATAACTTGATGACTAGACTCTTAAAACGTAATAAAATGAGCATTTACAAAACAGAAAAACACGTGCCTACTTGCGAATCGGCGCGCGCGCAACATTAACTCGTAGGTGCATTAAAATTAATTTGTACATATTTTTTACCAAAATTTGTTTGATTATAACGCCCGGCATCCATCATATTAGGCATAATTTACATGTTTAAGGCCAGTGGAGATTTTGAATAACTATGTTAAGACAGCAGCACAGAGACTTGATATATCAGCCTCCTTGTGACAAAAAATGTTAAGGGGTAAATATTTTAAAAGTAAACTGTCGAAATGGCTCATGGATAAGCATTTTTATAGTCTTAAGGAATATTTTAATTGGAAATCGACATAATTTAAAATAATATAATGTAATTCTTAATTTGATTTGATTCATAATTTGATGTTGTTCTAATTTATCCTTATTAAATTGGTACTTATTGACATTTTTTGGTCTTTATAATTGTACTGCTATTTCTAATTTTTTTTGCACGTCTGCGAGCAGGCTAAACACACTGGACTTACATTATTATTTCACCATTTTATGTACTGTGTTTGTAGCAAATAAATATTTCTGATTTCTGATTTATGACTTGTTTAACTTCAGGCAAAACTCTGTTAAACATGTTTCTTTTCCTTGTTACATGTGTCCAGTTACGGAACTCCTTCAGGGTCCAGTTGACAGGAATCTCAAAAGGTAACTCTTGCTACCAGTCTCTTAACGGAAGTTACATGACAAATCCTCTTTTTCCAAATGGTACACGGAACCACACGGCTCTGAACTGTAGTGAGGCTAAGACTACTAATATAAGACCTAACATAATGAATACCCGGCAAGAAGGTCGAAAACATTAAAATAGAAAGACGACATTGATGTTGCGATCGCACCGCTGGACTAAAATTAAATAAATCAAACTTAATAACTACTTAAAGTTTTACTTCAGATAGTAGTATACTTAAAAGTGAAAATGCATTATTCGCTGACACGGCTACACCCAACCGTAAACCAAATGGTGAATGAAAGTAATCTAGTTAGTTAAAAACGTGACGTCATTTCATAGTGAAAATGTAAGCGGTAAAATTATTTCATAAAATCTGATACCATGCCAAGCCACTGAGGTAAGCGTTCTGAAATCAAAATCTTGTCTATTAGAAAACGCAAGGCGACCGTTTTTATAAATAGTTAACTAAAATTTTGGTGAAATTCAACATTACCTTTTCACAAAAAGCTCTCAAAAGCAACATTTGAATTGCCACTGACCATAGTTATCTTATATCATGAAAACTAGTTTTATCGGAAAATAAAACTTCGTGGTGCTAAAAGATAACATTATCCATTAAGAAACTATGATTTATAATATCCCCTGTATTTCAACTATCATATCAGACAAAAAAACCAAATGACGTCACGGATTCATCGTAGGTATCGTCAAATCGTAACTAATGTACAAGAATTGACAATTATCCTGTCAAGGCTCGCAACCACTCATACGCACATAAATACATTAGATATGTTTGCGACAAAAGCTATTAAAATTTCAATAACAACTCTGCAGCCATAAGTACAACAATACGCCAAAGGGATCCGACAACTGCTAAAATAATCTTTATACATTAACAGTATGTGTTGAAATCATATTTTTGTGTAGTAAAATATCAACATAAGTAACTTAAATATCAAAATTTTCAATAATTGCACTAATTTATTATGAAAAATCTTTAATTATTATAATAAATCCTCTAGTTTATTGTTGTTGCTCAGGTCGTCAGAAAATATTTATTTACATCGCTCTGAAAAGATTATTCTAAAGAATTATATTATAAAGGAATTGGGACATATCTGTATCTAGCTAAGTAACATTCAGAAGCTGTGAATTTTTGATCGGAGGGCATATACGATGTACTCTCTGCTATGGCTAACATTAAGAGGTGTAACATTTTATATACGGAATATCCAATTACACCAAATCAAGAAAATCTTTTCCAAATCTGTCACTTTCCTCGCCAGAAAAGAATCTAAACATCTATTAAATATATGTATTTCTTTGACCATCAACTACAGTAGAAAGTTCATTTGTATAGATCCTCAGGACAGTAAAGCTAATATTTCTATATTACACGTAACATTTGGCTAAAGTCGAAAGTTCAGTCAATGCTTGAGCAATCGCTGAATGACAAAATTGGAAATGATGAAACGACAATCTTGGAAATGATGAATTATTTCCGAGCATACAATTGCCATAAAAATTTAATCCAAATTTCATTATTCCGTCTGACACAAGTTTGAAGGGACTTTTTATTTATAAAACATTGATGATAAAGCAACTATCGATTACATTATTTATTACTATCCAATTACCAAAAAGTATGAACACAATAAATTCGTCATTTCCAGATTATAAAAACCGTATGCCCGGAAATAATCATTGTTGTGTGAGCACACTAAAGACTTTTATTTTAAATGAAAAAAATCGTTTTACGCAACTGAAAATTACCGATACACTAGCATGCAAAATTAGCGATTTAAATGCAATTTCAATAAAGTGAACACTTTCAAGTTTTATTTACAAAGAAACGACCGTTCGGTCGCACATTAATATAGAACAGTAATAAAAATCCATTTAATCCGAATTAAATTCCCTAATGATATTCGAGTAAATATTCACAATACTAATTTAAAATAATCACTTCATGCTGTACACAAATCATCGACAAATAGATCGATTACCGTTTTTAAAAAATCTAAGTAATTCTATAACATACCTAACCCTTCGAATAGAAACATGAGTAGAACGTTAAAACCACAAGAACACTTGCATCCGCAGTATATTACAGTGCATGCCGCCACCGAGCGCCGTCTTCGGTAACGTCACACTATAGCTATTCAAATTCCGTTCTCTTTAATTATCATTGCGAAGTCCACAATCCGTTGCAAACTATGCGATTCTCTAACCTTATCACGGGCAAGAACGACGCTGTTGATCCGCGAGTTTGACGGTAAGTCAAAATTGACATTTAAACGACGCTACGCAGCGAAAAAATACGTGAACGTAGCTTAGAGAATCATTTATACTTTAAAATAAACAGATATTAATCAAAGTCACATTTCTTTGCAACGTATTGCGGGATTTCTTAAAGGGAGAGGGCACTTTGCACACAAATTGTTAAAACTTCATCCACTGAAGCTTTTATTCGAATCTTATTACCGTCAAGACATAGAAAATCTAAGTTAAAGTTTAATAAATTCAAATACGCTAGATTTATATCGATCAGTTTGCATCAAGGTTCGAAGGTGCAATAAATGCCCAAAGTGCGCCCTAACTTATTCCCTATCGAATCCCCCGTACCTTGTGACGTCACCCGAGCTCGAAGCCGGTCCACTCACACACACAACTTAACTAACGCCGGCTACACCGAGTCCTACGTTCACTAACTCAGACTTGAAACGATAGAAATTGTCATGAAGTATTGGGAGCCTCGCGTCCAGCTCCGCCGTACGACTCGCGAAGATTGGGAATCATACTGAAGGAATGCGTTTTGCGGCCTCACTATAGTTGACACTCGTAGATTGGCTGGCGGTGGTTCTGTGAGCTCGCTAACACTATCATGTGGCAATAATATCTAGCATATAGCAGAGGGTAGTAAACCAAACCACTCGTTGGAGAAGTTTTCAGAGCATTACTAGTTGGGCCTCTTCAAGAAGAGTAGGCATTTAGGCCAGTTTAGACCACTTATTCAATTAAAATCAGATGGGACTGCGGTCAAATGCCCAGGGCCGTAATAAAAAAAAACTTGTGTATGACTTTGGTGCTTGTGCATGTGTTTTAGGTTTATGGCCCTAATTAGTCAATAATTTAGTGCCGATGTAAAAGTGACGCAGAAAAATTAAGATAACATCACTTGACCAAGCAAGTAATAGTAAACATTAGATATTGCATTACTCACGCCACGCACAATATAGGGCAATATAATATCCCTTGAATAAAATAGCTATTTAATGCACAGGAAACGTCCAATATTTTATTAATAAGGAACAACCAACCAGTCATAATTACACGATAGTAAGGTAATAATCTTGAATTGAAAGTATGGAATTGCCCGGTAAAAAGTCACAAATAAAAATTGTCACTTACTTCATTCCTGCATTACCCACCAGCTGAATAATATTGCCACATGACTCGACCTTTGGCATTTTTTAGTTTCAGTGACATTATCTTCCCTCAAACCTTTGATTGCAAAACCAAACTCATCACGGATAAGTAATTTAAAATATTAATTACTTGCCATTTCATAACCTATTTTATTATAAGTTGCCATGATGTTTTAGTTTTACACATTGCTATTACAAATAGACTGACTAGGTTTTACTGATAGTGTCTAAAAATAAGCAATTGTTTTGAAAAGTACTGTCCGCGTCCAAGTTATCTGAGCGATTTACTTAAATAAGTTGATAAGAAGTTTCTGATTAATTATACATTAGGTTGACCTTTAGTTTTTCAATATAGCCTAATTATTCATACTGTGGTAATAAATTAAGTCATCAGGAGCCTACTTACGCCGGCCACTGTCTGATCCGGTTCGAAGGACCAAAATATACGATCAGGAAGCTACGCGCCGCATCGACGCATTGTCATGTAAAAACTGAATTTGATCAAAAACCAAGAAAATCTTCGAAAAATGCGACGATGCTAATCCGCTACTAGCGCACGCCCTAAATGGGGCTTTTAATGATCACGATTACAAGTGTCAACCATTGCAATAACAGACTTAACCTTTGTTTGTTTGAGTTGTAACGTTATGCGTATTCTTTCTTAAAAAAAGATTATCTTCCGTTTAACAATGTCACCGCCATTAAAAAGAGTACCCACCTCATACCTAAACGTCGTCAAGCTCGTCAAAAGGCGCCGGGTACTACAAGCGGCGGAGCCGGAACTCTTGTTCGACGGACGAGCCGGGTAGTAACATGCTCGGCTCGTTTCTTGTTCTAAATCTTTAATGTACCACGATCACGCAATGACCGCCTACTCAACCGAAAGTAACTCAGATTTTTGACATTCTTTATTTCGTTCCTGACCTCAGTTTATATTGTAAAACAAAACAAAACCGATTTCAAATCAGAAATTTCCGCTTTATATTTAAGTAAATCGCTCAGAAAACTTAGACGCGGATAGTACTTCACAACGGTTCACTTTCTGAAAAATCTAGTCAGAATACTTGACAGGGATTGAGGACATTTAAAAACGGTTAACCATCCTAAAAATGTAGTCAATCATTGGATGCCTCCTGTCTGGGCCGATAAATGGTCCTTGTAATGTCACCGCCACTAAAGAGTGCCTAACATCACAGCTAACAAACGTCGTCGAGCTCGTCGAAGGGCGCCGAGCACTACAAGCGGTCGAGGCGGAACTCGTGCTCCACGGCGGAGTCGGGCAGCAGCGCGCTGGGCTCCTCCAGCAGACTGAGGTCGTCCAGGTCCAGCCCCGCGCGCAGCTGCGCCTCCTCGCCGCCGAAGATGCCCGCGTCTAGCTCGCCTGAGTAATCTGAGGGAGATTTAGGTTTGATTTAAAAAAAGTTATAAAACCAAAGTTTTAAATGGCGCCACAGATTACTTAATAGTTACTAAGTAACAGATGTGACAGTGGTGCCCGTGACTAAGTGACGGCAGCGGATCGGCAACGATCCGATGTTAAGCAACGCCAGTCAGGTCGGGTTATGGATGGGTGACCATCCCGACCGAAATTAAGTGATGTGTTTTCGGGCATTTCGCTTCGGAAGGCACGTTAAACAGTTGGTCTCATCTGACATCGCAAGATATCAGTCGTAAAGCCTAGTCAGAGGCCTAAAAGGCGGCTTAATAATAACATCTGACGGTAAGGTTTATCACTGGCCTTACAATCACCTCTCCAACAATCCGCACTGAGCCCGCGTGTTGGAGTATGGCTCGTACCACCTCATAGTTGAGATGAGGCCTGTGCCCAGCAGTGGGACGTATAAAGCTGTATTATTATTATTACGTAACAGATAAATCACATCCATAGAAAAATGTCAATTTTCTTAATCCTAAATGCTGTCATGTGACAAACATTATATTGCCAGGGCCACCTCTTTCGATATCGATGTCAGTAGTCAGTACTTACAGTACGTCATCGCGTCAGTTCAACCGCAAAATTAGCGTACAAATGCTCTAATGAGTCATGGACTATCCGGCGGCTGATAGGTGATTATCGCGCGCAAGTACATAGAGTAGAGGCCTCGTTGAGCGACATGTACAGTCAAAAGCATTATTATCTATCCGTTACCAAGGCTTCAAAATTTCTGAGCCAAAAATAAGCCATAAATAATATAATAATACGAGAGTTCGTTCAGACTCTTTGTTGACTTGTATAGATATTTCTAATTATACTACTTTCGCCGTATGATGATATCCCTGACAGTTCATAATTGTCAATTATAGTGCTGTAACGAATGTAATTTAATCGAGTTGGCAAAGGAAATGGAATCGGATTTACCGATTTTCAATTTTTAAATAAATTATCAATAAGCGGTTTAAGGCTAATAATAAGTTATAGAAAAAAACGCGGTATCTCGAAAATAATAGTTAAAAATTGCACACAAGGCAGACGCACTGGTACAGATGCAAAAGACGTGATTACAAATTACATAATGGTCGCTCCTATTCATTGATTTTTTGTCGATTCAATAGTGTCAATACACTATTGAATGGCGTTCTTTTTCACGCACCAGGCGCTGTGAAGATTTTCTCATTTAATTCCAAATACTTCATTAAATTACCGGTTAATAATAAAAACAATAATTTACTTGATACGATTCAAAAGAACAATAGTTTTTTAATAGTTTATAACATTTTCTTTTGCTAGTTTATTTTTATTTAGTTTGAAATAGTATGCATGACACGGCACAATAAGAGCTGTCAGGCAGATCATCTTACAGTGAAAATAGTATAATGTTTGTATACTTTTAACAGCAGCGGATCTGAGGGGAGAAGGGTCTAATTAAGAGGCTCAAGCCATCTACGACGAATGTTCTATGTTCTGATACAAGAGAATGCTCAAATCTATAAGCACCTTAACGTTTTTTTTCCTCTCTTACTTACCGGTGAGGATGATGTCGGGTATGCTGGCGGGCGTGGCGGGCGCGGGGGAGGGCAGCGGCTGCGGCGGGGGGAAGCCGCCGCCGGGCACGGGGTCGCGCGCGCGCCCGTCCGAGCCGCACCCACTTGAACTGGCCTGCAGGGAAATAACGGCTTTAGTATGACGAAATGCTAGTGACAAGTTGTAAAATAGAACGAATATAACGATTCCGTGGCTTATTGAAAAGGCCAGCGGATCTTATCTTATCGACCGACCGACTTGGTGTAATGGTTAAGAAGTTAGCTACTACACCAGAGGTCGCGGGTTCGATCCCCGCACAGTACAAACATTTGTGTGCATGAACATGCCTGTTTGTACTGGTCTGGGTGTCTCCTATGTATAATAAGTATGTATTTACAAAAGAAAATGTATTTAAGTATGTTTATCCGTTGTCTAGTATCCCATAACACAAGCTTTAATTAGCTTACTTTGGGGCTAGATGGCGCTGTGTGGAATAATGTCCAGGGATATTTATTTATTTATTTATCTAGTAAATCTTGCTTCACTAGTTATAGCATGCAAACCAACATACTTAGTTAATATCTTTGTGTTGTTTTGATAGCCTTTCTTCCTTCTTTTTGATCGCAGTGTTTTCTAGATCATTACTTTATGTATTGCCCAACAGTGAGAACATGCGAATGTAGGTTATATTTAAGTTGTGCAAATGTATTAGAAATAGCTTTTTGTTTTCCTTAATAAAGAAAAAAAAATAAGTAAGACGGATAACTCTCGAAGAAAAGCCAAATTAAGGTAAAGGAGAAAAGCTTCGAAATCGAAAATCGCTGGATACGAACGTTCATATACCGCTAGGCGGCTGCTGACACAAAACGCATTTATTAATCAGGATTGCAACTCGCCGACATCGTTCATATTGAATTTTAATATCATTACAGTCGTCGAAATCTAAGAGGCCCGTTTTGACACCTGTCATCGCGGCGTAACTAGGGATGTGAGAGAACCCACCGTCAGTAACCTGATTACTGATTCCCGGACAGGTTTGCTGTAGATTTCTGTCTCAAGCCTGGGCTAATAATACCAAAAAAGTATGTTTAACATGTGTATTACTATTATTAAAAAAGAGGACCAAGAACGTAACTGTTTAAGAGACGTTTCAAAATGATTCAAAGTATCATATTTCTTAAGAATGGCAATAAAATATAAAAACCCAAAACATTTTCAGACATGTCACTTACCGCGCCTTTCAATTATGTGTCTATTTTAACGCAAAAACAGTTTCTTTTATTTATTCAAAGTTTTTATGTCGAGTACTGCTGAGATACATTCTACGGTCTTTGCTAGCTGTCAAAACGGCCCTATTAGATTTCGACGACTGTAAGTATTGTTATTATTATTCTTCAATAAATAACAATTATAGTTGCAAAAAAAATTTTTTTTAATAAAGCGCTAAACAATAGGTTGTCTATTGTTATTAGCCCCTCGGTGGGGTGAGGCAGCCGAGCGTACCTAAATTTCGGAGTGACACCTGCCTGCTAAAAGACCGAGCGCCATAGCCCATTCTAGCTTAAAAATAAACGAATCAGTTAGGGCAGCAATTTAACGCTTTCAAAAAATTGCAAACCGCTCCTTTTTCAAATACTGCAATATGATTCAAAGAAGGTGCTGTAAACAAATGGTGGCATATAGTAGCATGTTTCCAATCTCTAGAAAAGCTTACATATTGAAAAAACTAAAAAAAATGTATACGTCATGCAGTCCTATTACGATAAGCGGGCAAATGACGCAGGTTGTAATCGAAATTAATCATGGTTGTTACGCGATAATTATGTGATAGATGGTAACTTAATGAGATGGAGAAATTAATGAGTTCAACAACCTTTTAAAAGTTTATCCCAAACCAAAGATACAACCTAAACAGCTTTTGATTAAGTATGAAAAAAACATTCAAAGCACTTCTTTAGCATTTACACAACAACAAATACAGCCTTATACGTCCCACAGCTGGGCACAGGCCTCATCTCAACTATGAGGTGGTACGAGCCATACTCCAACACGCGGGCTCAGTGCGGATTGTTGGAGAGGTGAATGTAAGGCCAGTGATAAACCTTTCCGTCAGCTGTTATCAAGCCGCCTTTTTAGGCCTCTGACTAGGCTTTACGACTGATATCTTGCGACGTCAGCCGGGACCAACTGTTTAACGTGCCTTCCGAAGCACGGAGATGCCCGAAAAACGCATCACTTAATTTCGGTCGGGATGATCACCCATCCATAACCCGACCTGACTGGCGTTGCTTAACACCGAATCGTTGCCGATCCGCTGCCGTCACTTAGCCGCGGTCAGCTTTAGCATTTATTTACTTGAAAACCGTAAAACTATGATAAAAATGCTTTTGTCACATTGTCACTAATCGTAATTTTGTCACATTTTGTAAAATTTGAAAAATTATAAAATAATCAAGAAGATGTAAAAACCTAACTCAGCTGCCGAACTGTCTTTACAATAACCTGTATTTTCGGCAATTTTTTATAAATATATGAACCTTGGAATTAATAAATATCATTGAGAACTACAATTTAGAGAGATTATTCAAATGTGTTATTTCTATTTTCAATGCTATATTTTTATTCTAAGATTAAAACTAGAAAAAATCAAGTTGTACCTAGGTATCTCAGTATCATGCCGAACCAAAGTCAAACTAAACTGTTGCAGTACTTATCTTTAGAATGCTGTTGCAGTACTTATCTTTAGAATGACAGGGAGATGCTCAGCTTGCACTAGTACGTACTGTCACTTATACTGAGGCACTCTCGTTGCAGTTACGAAGGTACTCGTATGAGGGTCATTTGAAAAGTTCTTAGCCTAACATTGGGTCATTGATTCATTGGTTTTTTTATAACTACTCTCATTTTATAGCTAGATCATTTAGTAACAACTATGCACAGTTTAGTTTATTCACAATCATTCATTGTTCGTTTACACGTGAAACCATAAGTCAAGTCAGAGCTATTTTTAAAAATGGATAAAATTGAACATCGTGCAGTGATAAAATACTTGAATTTGAAAGGTTTAACTCCAAAAGGTATACATGAAGACATGTCTGCTGCTTTGGGTGAGTCCGCTCCTTCGTATGCGACTGTTAAAAACTGGGTGGCAGAGTTTAAACGTGGTTGGGAGAACATTCAAGATGAGCCCCGTAGTGGCCGGCCTTCGACTGCTTCCACTGATGCGAAAACCAAGAAAAAATCTGTGATTTAATTTTATCTGATCGAAGATTGACTGTGGAGGACCGTAAGAAGACCGTAGGCATCTGTTCTGTGCGAACACATCATATAATTACTACTGAACTTGGATTATTTAAGGTGTCTGGGAGGTGGGTACCGCCGCGCCTGCTTTCAGTGGAATAAAATCGCAACCGACCCACAACTTCCCGCGACTGTTTTAGAGTTATATGAAGCTGACCCACTAGAATTTATTGAAAGATTTATAACCATCAACCCAGGTTGGGTTCACCACAATACACCAGAGATAGAACAGTCGAAACATTGGAAAAGAGTAGGATCACCCGCCCCAAAGAAGGCAAAGGTGGTTTTATCGGCCAGTAGTCATGGCATCGGTTTTTTGGGATACAAAGGGTATAATTCTGGTGGATTATTTAAAAAAGGGTGAAACAATAAACTTCGATTACTATTGCAACCTGCTGCGTCGTTTGAGAGAAGAAATCAAAGATAAACGTCCAGGTTTATTGAGAAGAAAGGTCATGTTTCATCAGGACAATGCGCGCGTTCACAACTCTGTGTAATTCATGGCAGAAATCCATCAGTGGGGCTTCGAATTGTTACCTCATCCCCCATTCACCGGATTTAGCACCTTCCGACTTTAATCGGTTCCCAAAGCTAAAAATATTTTCAGATGGTAAACATTTTTTTACTAATGAAGTGGTCATAGCCGCCGTCGACGCTTATTTTGAGGAGTATGACGAAGACTTTTTTAAAACGGGTATCGAAGATGGAAAAAGTGTTTTGGGCTCGGGGGAGAGTATGATGAAAAATAAAAATTATGTGGTTTCATTAATCATGTGGTTTTGTTAGACACTGGGTTAGTAGGCTTGTGTACCCTGGTGTGCACTTAGTCAATTAAATATATTTTTTCTTTCTTGCTACATTACTTACACTACTTGTTAAGATGTTACTAACACAATATGGATCTCTGCTCTGAAATAAAGTTTTATTATTATATTATTATTATTAAGTATGTTAGGCTAAGAACTTTCTAAATGATCCTGGTAAATTCGTAACTATGAAGATAGTTACTATTAAAAATACATTTTTCACACCTGAAAAACGTTTACTTTACATTACATTTACCTGTGAATATGTGTGAGGCGTATTCGTTGTCTGCGGCGAGTGCGGCGAACTGTGGTTCATGTAGCTCGTGTTGTAGTTCTGGACGGGGTTGTCCATCTGCCGAGTGAAACGAGCGTTAGAGAGAGGCGGATGCGCGTACGCAGCAAGCAATAAACAAAACACCGAGAATAATGCATAAAAACCCTGAAATTAAAACATGATTTCACTAGATCTACACTGGTAATGACCAAGCATCGGACTTTCGCAATTTGGATTAGTTTTGAAATAATAATTCGCTTTTTTGCAAACAATATAGTTCAATACGAAACTTACGTTACTGACTGAGTGATTGAGTGAGTGACTGACAGACAACGCACAGCCAAAACCACTGGGCGTAGAAAGCTGAGTTTTGGCATGTAAGTTCCCTATAGAGAGTAGGGGAGCACTAAGAGAGTATATCCCGAAATCCCTACGGGAACGGGAAAAACGGCGTACGAAACCGCGAACAAAGCTAATAATGACTTAATAAGTTAGTTTGCCATAGTTAGCCTCTAACTTTTGTTCATTTCACAATATTACGAACATTTTACAAATGGGGTAGTCAGAGGCCAGTTGTCTCAGGCAACTACCTGTCCCCCCCATGAGCCTTCGCCTTGTCGTGGCGGGGGGGGCTTAGTACTGGTGGCAGGTGGAACCACCGGGAAGCTGAGAAGAGGGCTCTGGCATGGCAGTGCGGTGGACTTCCCACCCACCCATTGCCTGCCGCCGGGCGTGGTGGTGGTATGGTGCCTTCCACTGCCCGCCCAAAGGGGCACCCACGGGCGCAGCGCCTTAGGGCGCGAGGTGGGGGCCGCGGTGCACATCCGTTTGGAGGGGGTCAGTGATCCGCGGCTTGCCCCCCCCTGTGCACTGCGGCTCGGCGGGGCCGCACCGCCAGATGCGGCAGCGGATCCACCTTTCAGGTGGATCGTAGTTGCGGACCCAGTAGGGTGCGGACCCTACTGGGCCCGCTGGCTCCTACCGCACGTGGAAGTACCTGTGTGCTCCAGGTTAGGGGGGTCGGCTGGAGGGGGCCCCAATACAGGGAAGCACTGGTGGCGGGGCGTTGCGAAACTTTTTAGGGACCCCGCCTCGCTGCTGAAGTGTTGAGGTCGATTACCGTGGGGTTTTAGTCGGTAGAAGTCCGACATAACCTCGTCGTTCCCCCGGGCGGCGAGGTATCCATGAGGATTTCCCCACGTTAATAAAAAAAGGCAACTAACTGTCGCTGTCATGGACACTTAACATGTCGTCACCCTTATGCACGACTCCCACCGAACGGCGCGCGTCGGAGCGCATTTATAAATTAGTATAAAGTTTAAAGTGTATCAACAGTGGTCTAGGTCCATATTGGAATGGGACTTCGGAAGCCGATCGCCTTGGGGCGCATTCCGTGGAACAATATGAATTTCATGTAGATTTATTCCTTATTTCCTTTGTTGACGCTTCGGTTTCCCTAAATCTATATCTTGCGTTCCGACGCACGACTCGGTCGGTGTGAATCGTACCTTAGGAGCGATACCTAATATGGTAGGTGGCGAGCATTTTCCATGGGTTTTTCAGCGTTTTTCTATCCGTAGCAAATGCAAGTAGGCCACGGCACACTCTAGTCTTGATCATTTATTATTTATAAAATTTCTCACACAAACTCCGGAGTAACTGTATTCATGTTGTTATATCCAAAATTGTTAAGTCCGATCTTTGATTAAGAGAATCGAAGCAGTACGTATCTTAAATGTAAGCAGGCGGGTCACTTAATTAACTCACATGACACATAAAAAATATTTTATAAATTAAACGCTAGGTGCATTTGGACGGTATGTTTTTAAAACATGCTTCAAATCATAATAAGGTAGTTGACATTTTTTTTGTTAAGGTGTTATCGAAAGACCTCTTAATAGAAACATTGGTGAAAGAAATATTTCGAAAACACGAAAACTTAATAATTTTGCCTATGAGCTTGCCAAAAACATCCCTACAAACTGTCGCAAGATAATGACGTCACAAGTCGCCTATTTCTATGCGTTGTAGACACTTGTTCGGCAGCTATATTAAACTTTGCTTTTATAAATATGAATTCTTAACAAAAGTTACTGTTAATTGTGTGGATTATCGAATGGTTTACTTTTTTTTTTACACTTTTGAAATTTCACTTGCCCATCCGAGTTTGACCAGCCATAAAATTAATTATACCTAAGTAAGCGAACTAAAAATTTACATATGCTCCTTTTTTGGTGTATTTTTTTGATTATTGTTAATAGTTTTTAGAATTCGTTGATGTTGTCAACTACCCAATTATGTGAACGCTACATTGTAAAAAAATCATGCGATAGTTAAGTGGAAACCAGTACTGTTACGTCGATTGTGCACAATTTTACTGCAGTCCAATTTTCTATGCAATTAAAATAACTATTCTTTTTTACATTAAGCCGTTTACTCCGGCTCTGGGACTATCTAATCTAAAAATATAACTTTAAATTACTACTTGTGCAAGCAAATGATCCAAAAGGTATGATTTGGACGTTATAGAAGATATTGTCTTACAAAAGAAATTTCTAAAGCCTTTACGGTACTATTCTCGTTATTTCTTATCGGTTTATCTTTTAAATCATATGAGATTACGATAGTACCATAACAGACTAGCCTGTTATAGAAAATAAGCATTTCATGGCATAAGAGTTATAATAAATATGAAAATGTAAAATGATTTATTTTCATAACAGTGCGAATGTAATAATTAATAAGATACGAAAATACTTTATTGTATGTGTAACGATTATCGGCATAGTTGTGTATAGTTTTGCATCGCCTCATACAACAAGCAATGAAATTCATAACACACCAATGTTGCGATTGCGAATCAAGTATAATAAACTGAGAAAGTATATAGAGTGTATGACAAAGCTAGCAAAATACATAGAAATTTAAACAAATCAAAGAAAATTGATAAGAAACAACATACCATTCATATAAAATACATCTCTATATTGTTTTCAGTGAATTACCGTGTCAGAAATGCATTTTATCATGTTCATAGAATGAGTTATTCAAGAAAATAAATAAACAATCGACCAATTTACCAACATTTCTAACAGGTAATCTAGAGTGATACGCCATCTGTTGAAAGATATTTAAACATCGTAAATGTCATCTTTAAACACCGAATAAAACGGCTGCTTTGTTTATATAGGGTAGTTAAAATTCAAAAACCAACTGTTTCAAAACATTCGCGTTTTATCACTTGTTGTTATTGTGGAAAACGCTTGCTATTCTAGCTGAATAGGACGAAAAAAAATATTATTATGATTAAAACGAGCTACTGTTCAAATTACATGACGTCACATCTCAACAGATCGCGCACGGTGTGTGTAACTGCGTATGTGTGGGGGGTGTCGTACATTTTCCGCGACTTGGACGTGCGCGGTCCATCCGGACTCCACTAGCGTCTGCACCAACTGCGCCCAGTCCTTGGCCAACATCCACACCAACGTTACACACGTTTACGGGTTACGGGTACGTACGTTAAAATAGGCTCAGGTGTACCAACTGTCACTGGCGTTGTCAATTTTAAAAACAACAAAGTCTGTAATAATGTATGTCATTTATTGGCTAGGCGACCTGTGAGCGAAGTTAAAAATGTTATAAAATGTTAAAATTGGTTGTATGTATCCTCTCCACTGTTGCCTAGCGTTCCTTACATGACGCGGTCTATACGATTGTTACTTTCTAGAGCCAGTTCGTACATCGAGCCGTTTTATTATGACCACAAAAAGAACATATAACAATAATAACAGCGTAAAACAGAATACACAAGTCCGTTACGAGACGAAAATATAAATTCAATTAATTTATTAGCTATTCTTGCGGTCACTTGATATATCGTTTAAAATATACGCAGCTTTGGCAACGTTTCCAAATGCGACTGACGTTAGTATTATTCGTATTTAATTCTCGTGTTTATCTACAGTTTACGTGTACTTTCTTCCACTAACGTCCATCACAAATCCTTATTACAATAACAATGTCGATGTAAAATCTATTCACTTGATTCTATTGTGCTTTTATTTATTATGCTGTGCGGCAAACTTTTTAGTTTGTGAGTGCCAATAGTCAGCTAATCTTTAAACTCATTCGTTTCAGTTTAAATATCGACTTGCATCAATTAAACGTACTTAGACGGATAAGCATTTTGTTAGCATCTAAATATTGTCATCTGATTCATTACTTACAACTCCTTGCTATTCCATTGAAGCATAGAAATAGTTTAAAAAGTTTACACATAATAAACATTTCATCGAAGTATTGGATGCCATATCGAAATATCATTTCGAACCTGCAGATTCTTATTAAACCTGGGCTTTACCAGGAGTAATAAAAGGTGGATGCTAACACCCCTTCATTTGGTCTGATTTTAAGGGTAAATGCTGTTGTTTTTACTTATTTGAGTCAGTGTCATCGAACCTGCACTAAACAAGTTATTAACTACCTTTAACAGCAGTTTTTATTTTATTTTACACCATGAGCATGCAAATGATGGATATGATTCATTATGCATGTCATATTCCATCACGTGTTTTTATTTAAATGATTTCTGTCTTTTAAGAATCTTCCCGTCTTTAATTAGTGGTTATTTTGCAGTCACTTATTGGTTTAATTGAGTTAATCTTGTAGTATTAGTAAATGGGTAAATATCAGACATTTTGTTTTAAATGTAATAGGCCAAATTTTTTCGAACCTCCCAAAAACCTAAATCAATTTTGAAAATGGGTATTAATCTATGGTTAATGCCCAATAGGTTATGAATAGTCGTTAGAGGTAGACTCACCATTGTGATCTGCTCGAAGGGCTGCAGCAGCACTTGGTGCAGGTTATAGTCCGCGCCCGGCGACTCCGCCGGACTACCTGGACTGTGAACCATCTGAAACGACAACATTAACATATTTTTTTGTGTTTTTTTATATTTACTAGTTCTAGGACTTCTTGGAGGTCTCGGGTTCAATAAAATTATCAGGTCGGGCGAAGTGTGAATTTTTGGAACAAAGCCCGGGTTTGCGTTCACCAAGCCGCATTGGGCAAGCGTGGTGATGAAGCCAATACCCATTCATTGTAGCGATATGACTTGATTTCAATAATGGAGGCCTTTGCCCAGCAGTGGGACAGTATATAGGCTAATTAATTTACTTTTTTCACTTTTATAAAAAGTTAGTTAGATTTGACTATTCGAAAGTGCTAATATTATATGTGGTCTATTTGAATAAAAATATTTTTAACTTTTGACTTAAATTCTGTAATAATAGAAAAAGATGTTACTTAATAGATAACCCTTAATAGATAAGAGCGTCAAATCTAGGTTTAGCTAGTACAATTTGTAGAAGGTTTACACATTTCCTACCTGCGACTATTAGAGCCTGGGTGGTCGGGTTCTATGGCTCTGAGGCAGACGGCAATCTTCAGGTTCCATCTAGACATAATATGTGCCCAAGACGAGAACTGGCTTCTTCAGACGGCATGGATCCTAAGATTAAATACATGCAGAGGCTCCAAGGAGTTTGTCCGGTAAAATTTCACACCAACCCCTGCAGGTATGTTTTCACGTGATGGTCTCTCCTAGCAATAAAATAAGGAAGGAAATTGATCTCTTCGTTACTATACTAATAGTCAATTGAGTGTAATTACCGTTGGTGAAGGTATGTTAATATTCGACGTCGACGAATATTGTGAAGGCGGACTACAGTGCGATTGGTAACCTGACGCTATCCAACTTTGGTCCAAGGGCGACATATTCTGCAACCAGTCAAAACAGAACCCTGAACAAATATAAATGTCAACCATATTGCAACCGCAAAAGGTGGAAAACAGTGTGACTTATAGAACATTTTGTAGTGAAATTTAATATTATATTGTAATTCATATGATTTAAAACGGTAATTGATATATAACCTAGTCACACTATTTTAATTTGGCAGCAAGCAGTCATGCTGTTAGAAAAATGTACAACGAAGCAAGTAGTAAAAAAATGGGAAGCGTATCTCTGAGATGAATGATGAAAAATTGGTCACTGATTGAAAATTATAAATATAAATACAACCTAGTGTCTGCGACTAGCCTCCGTCCGTGTAGGCCGTCACAGCTGCCTTTTGATAAATAAATTGTTATTAAGCTTAAAACTATTTTTTTTATTACAAAATGGAATTCAATGATTCGTCTTTTGAGTGACATTTAATAGATGACTGTCACAATTTTTGAGAACTGCCTAACTTTTCATTAGATAAACTGCCTAGGGAGCTTCACTTTTGTGGTTTTTCGGTTAAAGCAAAGAACTTCAAAACAGTAATTATTTAAAAAAATCTTAATGAAAGACCTAAGCCTCAGTCAAGAGAAAAAAGGCACTAAGTTACTACATGTATTTTTTTTTAAATGTTCGAGACATTTACATAGTCTTGAAGTTCGTGTAGAGCGACGCGACGTGTAGTGGTATGCTGGTCTTATCTGCAGTCTCTGATTCATAGTTTCCCAGGTGATAAGGGAAATGAGAAGTTTGTTACAATTTATTGTAGTTTATTTCACCTAATACCATGAAAAAGACTAAAAAGCTTCAAGTAACTTGGAAGCTTTTAGTTTTTTATAAATATATTTTTTTAATTTAAAAAAGCATTATGTAAACTTCTTCAAATTAGCTGAGCAATCCTTTTCAATGCCACTTGTGATAACAAAACAAAAAGCTCAAGAAAATGTTACAGTTTTGTGGCTTTGAATAGGTACAATATCCACTGTACGCGTTCTCGTCAAACGCGAGTAATGTATACGCGAGTATGAATGGCCATGCAGTATGCACGGTTAATTTGAAGTCGCCCAAAGCACCTATATTAAACTAGTTTAAGTAACAAAACAAAGGTAAGTCACATTATAAAATATACATTACAGTGGCACAAATAAAGCGAGTGTTTAACAAATGTAGTGTCGATGTCGCTAACCTTTTCAACCGTCATGGGCATGAATTGTTGAATGACTTACGGCTAAGTGATAATCTTATAAGAGTTTCAGACTTTTATAGAACCTTAAAGCAAAAACGAATTTAATTTAGTTTTGATTTCTTGAAACATAGGTATAAAAAAACTAAAAACAGTTTTAGAAAATTAAAAAAAATAAAGAAACAAATGGTCTTCTTTGAAACAAGTGACTTTTGATTTTTACATTTTAATAATAAAAGCAAATGTTTGAATATATCGAGTTTTTTGAGTTGCACTAAACTGCGATTGAGATTGATATGTATGGACAAAATGAAAAACCAAACACAACGCATAATGCAATTAACATAATGTTACAAAATAATTGAAATATGAAAGCAAAAAGTTGCTTCGGAAAGTCTGAAATTAGTGCCGTAAAAATGAAGCCAATTCAAACTGTTAATTCATGCGGATAATATTAGTACACCAATGGAAGCATTGAAAACTGATGAATTTGGTAAATGTGCCGAGAATGGCATTCAAGAAATGCAAAGGCTATTCAGAGCGATGCGGCACCGCGGCAAAGCATCAAGCGAACGCCTGTAGAAAACTTATGAACCGGGAAAATTTAAAAGGAGGTTAACAAAGAAAACGAACCTTATTATGATGAAGATAATTATTTGTGTTTGGTACAGATAAGTGATTCTGAAATAAACAAAAAATGATATTGTGTAGAAGCAAAAAAACACAAACAGAACAAAAACAACATCAACAGAAATGTTAACGTACCTATCGGAAGTTTAGCCACTCGAGACATAGTTAATGTGGTCAAAGCCTTTGTTAGGTAGCTATAGCGGAGTACTATGCTTCAGATTAAGGCCTCCAGCACATGACTAAGCTCTGGTTAAGCTAGCAAATCCTATCTAAGTTATTAGGTACCCTAATTTATTGTAGAGTCCATTTATGTACTTCAAAAGGTATCGAGAACTTCACTAAAGTTTATAAACTGTTAAAGTCAACATATGGCTTCAAAATAGATTGGTACTAATTAAGCATCGATCATAGCTTTTACAAAAATATTAAAACAATCAAGATTTTAAATATAAAATTGGTATTTAGAACTAGTTGCTTTATTGTTTATCACGATTACGGAATTACATTGACTGTAATTTAACTTTCAAGTCCGAGGAGGTTGTTTGAATGAACTTTTGACAAACAGTAAACTTAACTTTAACTGCTTCTATATTAGAATAATTGCATAAGATAACACAAAAAAAAACTAATTTGCCTAAAAGCTTTTCCAGCATTCACGGGGCAAGCTATAGCCATTCCCATACAAAACGACACGGTACTTTTGTTATCGAGCTATGATTAGGGCTATTGGATGGCTTTGTATAATAGGACTACTCGAAGCTCTAGTCGCCTGTTTCATCGATTCGTTGAACATTATAATATTTAGATCAGGCATCCTTTTTAGTTTCTTATCCTGCATTAACCATCACACCGACCATTTAAAAAAGGAACCGAGGCCCCTTATACGACAAACAATGCCATCAGTCATCCTGATTAAATTCCTGAATACAAAATGTTTATAAACAGTATGTTTAATCCATGTCACCGACAAAACAAAAGCTGATCACTTCTTACAACGAACACAGAACATTATCACAAATACAATTGGGGGATCGCTACGTGAGCTTAAGAAGCTAGTCCATTTAAACATAGAGCATGAGGGAAATTGGTTTGTCTAACTACATACAAGACCGTACGCCGAAGAGTTACTAACATTTGGAGGCGAAATTAAAATAACAACCTTTAAGTACGATTTACACCGAACGGGCGCGTGTTGGAGTACATTTTCCGAAAAGTAAGATGCAGTTGGTTGCTTGTATTACTGTTTCCTCCAAAGATTTATCTTTTCCGTTATGTATGAGTATGTAATGTGCGCGTAATTAAGTAAATGTTGAAAAACGGCGCGCAGATTTCGTGAAACTGTATAAATTCCATGCCAATATGACCTTTTTTAATATACTGACAATGCTTTTCAATATATAAATTGTAGCTGAATATACAGCTCTGAAACGCGCTGTTTGGTGTGAATCTTACTTTAGATATAATATCCTTTACGTACAGGACTCCTAATACAAACTAAATATTCTCACGCTCGCGAACGTGAGTTTAAAAAACTCAACTGTTGTTGTTTTGACCATAAAACAGAACATTCTTGAATAAGCTTCAAGAAAAATAAAAATGTTACAACTGTGCACCTAGTGAACTATTTTGAATAACAACACCTGGAGGGCTAGCCAAGAGCAACACGCTACTTTTTGTACATGTCAAACTAAAAAAAATACATTTTTCAGTTTGACATGTCGAAACGAGAGTACCGTGTTGCTCTTGTCTAAGGCCTCTGATCCAGCCGTTCATGTACAGTCACCCACACTTGTTTAGCTGTAACACACCAGCTTGAGTAGAGTTTTTATTTCTATGAACTTGCTTATTGAGCGCGGACGTTACAAAGTCAGCAGCAAAGTTACTACCCTACCCTATTCTATTTAACAGCATCTCTATTGTTTTTTGGAACAGTGGCTGCAAATTTGTATTTCATTGTGAAATTGTAGGTATTTAAATGTCAGGTTCATGCTCAAAACTAACAACAAAAATTGGAATATTTTTTCCAAATCCCCGAACTCTCCCCAACTAATCCTCACTACGTTACCTCGTAAAGTGATGTCGCGTGGTCGTACTGGTGTAGCGTGTTCGCGAGCGGCACGGTCGCGCCGACGGGCGAGCCCGACGCCGGCGACAGGCCGCCCGTGGCCGGCGACACGCTGCCGCCGCCGGGCGACACCGCGCCGGGGGAGGTGGGACTCTTCAACAATAATAGGGGTATAGGGTTGAACTATATCCGGGAGCACCGAATCAGACTTTCCTATTCTATCACTCAGAACCAACATTTACTAGAACGAGAAAAAGATAGTACCGTAGGAAATTGCAATGCGGTGCTGCCAGATGAAGTTCAATTCAACCCTTATGCTACTGTCACTTAGAGACACCCCATCATACCATCACGACTTTATCCCAAACGGGGTAGTCAGAGGCAGAGGACTGTTGCCGTCATGGTGAACGGAACACTCAGAAGTCAGTGAGAGAATGGATTCGAACGAACAATAGTTTTTCTAAAATCACTCGTACAACTTCTCGCACCAAAAGAAGTACTATTTATTGGGTTCTAGGCGTGAGAAAACTTACATTTAATAACGCATTTTTAAAGTTTTACTCAATTCAAAAAAGCTTCAAGTCAAGATTAGGTACTTGTTTATATCAGAGCGTTGCGTCGCCGTCGCGTCAGCGTCGCGCTGGCGCTCAAGGAACGCTAGTGTGGTGGCACTCATAAGGTAACGTAATAAAAGTGTCGCTTTAGAAGAGGATGAATAAATAAATATATAAAGTATTTGAGAGGAAGGGTTGTATTTCGACTAGATTTTTTTAACCCATTACTGAGCCGAGTTGATAAAAAACGTGCCGGTTTGCGCAAGACCCATACTCGAGACCGATCGATCTCCGGTGAGCTTTGTTTATACGAGGTGTCTGGCGTCTCTATCTCCGGTCTCGGTCAATGCGCGAACTGGCACAGGCACTATCACCTGTTTTTTCGCGGCGCCAACCGTCACCTTAAGGGTGGCAGTGTGGTTTTCTATATAAATAAATAAAATAATAAGGGAAGTCGGACACTAAAACTATTTTCTAACACCGAACTTAGCCGTTTGTAAGAGTATTTTTTAATATAGTAACCAAAACATAATTCGTCACAAGAATATTATTTCTGGGAGAAGCCACGACTTTCGGCGCTAAAATGAGATTACCGACTTAGAATTAAAATTTAGAATTGACTAACTAAATCATTGATGTGTCAGCCTTGTTTTTTATGGCAATAATCTGAAATGATATGGTCAGATATAAAAGTACGAATTATATCTCAGAAAACTCTAATAATCATCAATGATCTAGTGACGCTAGATGATATCATAATCAGATTCAGTAATACACCACAAATTGCTATTTGATAAAAAGCGTTTTAAGTTCATATCAGACACGTAACAGCCGCAAAGTATGAGTCAGATCAATTTCAGCGTGAACCGATAGTGGCCGTTTATCGCTCTTCGCATAGCTTGAGAGGTAAATGAGAAACTATTTATACGATTTTCTTGACAAAATTCAAGATTATTGAAACCAATTTGTATAGGTTGAATGAGGTCCACGTGAATCGCCAATTCCAACTTCATCGCTCTTTGTCGAACCTTAACTTATGGCTGGTGACTTTTTATTAGTTTAAATACCTCTATCATTTATTATGTTTAAAAAAAACACTAATATTTTAAGACACCTCCTACAAACGTAAAATTACCTTACATTAACAGCCTAACATTTCAAATTTCAGCAGGATGGTTACACTTCCGATACGAAACGCCACAAGTTACAGACACAAATAGGCACAGAATAATGTTACTTTTATCGATTTAAGCCTGAAATACACCTGCCTGCTGCTGGCATGTCAGTAGCAGTTACCAATCAAATGGTTTGAAATGTTGTACCCTACAATATCCTGCAGATTTTACACCATTTAATTGGCTGGCATGCCAGCTATAGTTTACGTCATCTGAAAAGAACGCTGGCCAGGACCTGCGCGCGCAGTGAGTGGATTCAAAGCCATTGGTGGTATACACCACCCCCTCTAATGTCCCCTAGGTTTCTTCTTCCGTTAAGCAATTTATACAGGCATGTGTATTTCAGGCTTAACATTTATAAAACTTACATATCTTTGTATATTGTATGCGGAGGAAAGTTTACAGACGTAAGGTTGGGCAGCAACCCGCATGGCATCTTCTAGTCGCCGTTCATCAGGTGTTCAGTCAACAGTCAAATTGAATCAAGCATGAGACCACAATGACCAAGATGACTTAAGTAATTTAACTGAATTTGACAATAAATGACCGGTGATATAAGGTCGCAGTAAGTCATTTCACCTCTCTGCATGTGTATTTTGTGCTTAATATTTAAGAAACTTACATATCTCGGTTGATTGTAGTCTGGCGAGGTCCGGTGCGGTAAGTGGTGGGGTGGGGGAAAGTGAACAGAGGTGAGGTTGGGTAGTGACCCGCACGGCATCTTCTGGTCGCCGCTCATCAGGTGTCCGACCCCCAGGCCGCCCCCGCCGCCTCCTCCGCCATCCCCCCCGCTCTCGTACACACTAAGAATAGGAAAAAAGTTAAAAAAAAATTGTGATGGTCAAGACACTTAAAGACAAACTTTTTTTCGCATAAACCACTTTCAAAATTTATCTGGTTCCGGTGGTCCCCCTGTAACTACACATTCATACTATATTAACAAAACTCGACAAAAAATAACGCCATCATAGACCCCCGTCGAAACTCCCGTGGACCCCTTGGGGTCCACCTGGACCACTTTGGGAACCAATGATCTGAACAGATAATACTAGTTAACAAACAACAACAACAAACAAAAATCGTCGACACGATTGGCGTAGTGGGCTGTAGCACGGTTTCTTCCCGGTCGAACTAATACAGGAAACGATCTTTTATAAATTGGTTCGGGTCTGGGTGTGCTGGGAGACGCCCGTGAATAGATTCCTTGTCTTGTACCTAGTAACACATGGATATTTATCCCTACTTCGAAATCATGACAAGTGGTTTGTTGTCTGGCGCATATTTATTTATTTATTATTTAGCTTTAGCTAGTAATAGGAAGGTAATGATTAGTGTGAATCTACTTGATTATGAGCATGACATCCTTTGTCATAATAAAAGCAAGCATAGAACTGACCTACCAGGCATCGACCCATAATAGGGATTTCCCAAATAATAGCTTAGCAAATAAAATAATTAAAACTTCCTCCGCGAAGTGTCAATAACCATCATGTAAGTAGTGCGATTATAACGACAAGATCCTTCAACAGTTCGATGTGCATGTGACAAATTGATACCAATTATGTATTGGATTGGACGTCTACTTGGATCATTCGGTGTTTTAGCGGGGAGTATAACTGTAATTATGGCATGAATACTACAGTCCATTTAACGGCAGGACATAGGGTTTTCCATGTTATTAAGTGCTATATTACTTTGTGCTTTTATATTTATAACGAGTTGTCACTTTTTCAAGAAAGCTACCTGGGACACGAATTCATTTATTATTCACGTAGCGTGTGGTTTGAACCGTTTGAGATCTATGTGGTCGACGCAGTATTTTTTCTACCTAATGATTTGTACATGTAAACAAATTAACTAGAAAGGATTATGGATAAAAAAAACAACTGCGCTAACAGTACTCTTTGTTGGAGCCTTTATTTCCACCTTCAATGTGCAGTTGATATTATTGGTTAATCAGAAATATGTGTTCAAAAGATTTGATCCGCTCCATATTATACGGAAATCAGAAAATCAACCCAAGCTCAAGCGTACATTTATTGCGAGTCGATATTAATACAGGAATTGTGAGTGAACTTGTTTTGTTAAATTACAGATCTAGACCATATATTTTCAAGAAACATTTAGATTAAAATTCATTTATACCCAAAAAGTGGTTCTTAATAAAATTATTATCAGGCTTTTAAATCGCTTCTGTAAAGTCTAGTTGCCGTGTTGAGTCGGACTGGACCGCATCACTTCCGCATACCCGACAACCTGTAGGTTTGCATGAGGCCGAGTCGCTATTTTATACTTACTCGTCTAATAAAACTGTAGAAAAGGTGAATTCTGTAGTTTTTTCTTATATTGCTTTCAGGAGTCTTCATTTACGTAGAAGAAGCCAAAAAACTAGTTTTTGGAATTTTTGTGTCCTTTTTTTTATATTGCCAGTCAAGATGACCTCATTCCACCTGATGGAAAGCGGTCGTGAGGTCCAGATATGAGGCTGACAAGCCCAGTCATTCGAAGGAATCACTGGGCTGGCCATCCTCACCTTGTAGGCCTGCAGAAATGCCTTTTCACGCCCCGCTTGAAGAACCCAGGACTATAAGAGGAAGGAAACACATGTGCTGGAAGAGCGTTCCACGTCTGGATGGTACGACAAAGAAACCAGTCACCGAACAAAAATGTTAAATTGCGTGTGAATGACGCCGTAGTCCAGC
This sequence comes from Udea olivalis, assembly GCA_947369235.1. Classification (NCBI taxonomy): domain Eukaryota; kingdom Metazoa; phylum Arthropoda; class Insecta; order Lepidoptera; family Crambidae; genus Udea; species Udea olivalis. The sequence continues at coordinate 12,559,161 of OX376359.1, forward strand.
GCGCGTGGTACGGGAGTGGAAAGGTGAGGGTGGAATAAGCTGGAATAACTCGTCAGAGCATTCACATTGTACTACCTAACCTAATACCTTGCCGTAACACAGTCTTTGACTAGCGCGGGAGGTAAAGATTTAAGTCTGTATACCATCAGTTTGTTTTTAAGAATAAAGCTTATAATTAGTGTAATGTTTCGGTCAGAAGCACACTCGATTAAGGATGTAATTTGTTTTATAATAATAATAATAATAAATCCCTGGACATTATTCCACACAGCGCCATCTAGCCCCAAAGTAAGCTAATTAAAGCTTGTGTTATGGGATACTAGACAACGGATAAACATACTTAAATACATTTTCTTTTGTAAATACATACTTATTATACATAGGAGACACCCAGACCAGTACAAACAGACATGTTCATGCACACAAATGTTTGTACTGTGCGGGGATCGATGTTATATACAATTTAGTAAAAATGCGTGGGGACACGCTTATTGTTTGGCATAATGTGCTGCTGACCGTACCCACGACTTTGTTTAACAATGTTAAGTATTTAGGCCATAAGGTGGTGTACTGTGCACAAATTTATAAAAAATAAAGTTATTTGTATTGTAGAAGCGATTCCCTATTGTGATTGTCCGTCTGTTGTTCGCAATTCACGCAAAAACCGCTGGACGTATTTAAAAAAATCTTTGTTCATTTAAGTGGCCTAAGGCCTCTTCAACATCTAGTATACATTTTATCCCGATGTAATCCCTAGGAACTCAGCAGGGAGCAAGTGAAGTTTGTATGGAAAAGTGCGTATGGTCTACAGCAGCGCCACCTAACGGGTATAATCCAGGAGACCGATGAAATATAGACACAATATTTCATCAAAATCGGTGCAGCGATATAAGAGCGTTTGCTAGGGGTAGATCGAAAACGTTGCATTTTTGTAATATTTTTGTGATTATTTATTTGAATTGAAATAGAACTATAATTTATCTCTCTATTATCGTCTGCATAATCTATATTTATAAAAGAAAGTCATGTTAGTTACACCACTTAAAGACCAATTTTGTGAATTTTCTGTTTTTGGATTTGTCAACATCGGGCATAGGATAATAAGTATTAAAAACATTGGGAAATTGACGATGACAGATAGAAGTTTGTCGGCGCCACTACTTTATAAAAACACATTGAATCGTCGTAAATTACGTAGTCGCCAATTATTTGCTAAATTAAATGATGAAACCGTTTCTTTAATAATTGTTGAGAAACGTAGAAATTCACTGTACGCAGTTTAAGTTATAATTATGAAATTAAATGGTGCTGACGATAAAAGAGAGATAAATTAAACTTAAATTTGAATTCAGCTATATAAATACGAAAATCTATAAAAAATGCGACGTTTACGATCTACCCCCAGCAAACGCTCTTAAGAGGAATTAGTGACAACACAGGTGCAATAGACACACACCTAATAGTTTTAATAGTGTTCAGAGTAAATTGCGCAGATAGGTGTTATAATATGTAATATAAATAAATACTGTATTTTTAGGTACACAAAGAATGTGGGAAAGTGAACTAAACGCGCGGCAGATAGATGAAACAGAACGCAGAGTAAATGAGTGAAAAGTGAACAAGATGTGTTAGTAAAACGAAAGACGCAAGTTTTTAATTAAGAGAAACTTGTGTTCAAGAAATAAACCAAGAATAAAAATACCACCAGTTTTCCACTTCTACAATTAGAGGCTCGTCCGGGATCAAATAAAAATAATCGGTTTCGCCTAGATTACCAAGATAAACGACGTTAAAGTAATACCTTACGTCAGTTTCGGTTCTGAGTAATTAAAAAGCTCTGTTGAGCTTCTTGTGTGGACAAAGTCCAGACCACCTGGCCTACTCCTGGCGCTTACGTTGAGATAACGATAACAAACGTAGTACGGTGTACGGTGGGCACGGTTCAGCACTGATAATACTGAAGTCTTTGTGTAAATCCGTCGTCGATTTCCGTTTATCACACTTTATCTATGGAGACACGCCATGCGACATTTTATCATTTTACCGCAGTGTTATTAATCAAAATAATCATCGTTTACTTTAATCCGCATATTGTCGTACAATTTTACGATTTGATGACTTCTTCACAATACATTTGTCATGCGGCTTTGGAGAGACAAAATGATGTTTTAAGTTAGTCTCTATTTAAGCATCTTAAATAATACATTTTGTTATTCAATCCAGCAACATATTAAAATAATCATAAGGGCCTGTCCTCTTGATTACCGATGAACGAATGCTACAGTATCGAAGTGAATGAATTGCTGATAAGCTAATGGCGGGAAATGTTAATTATTGAAATATATTTCACTCCAGTTTATTTTATTTTCAATAGACTTGGCAGTCATTTGATCACATTCACGCCTGATGGTTCACTATAAATCTTAGAGGTCACTTAGTTCACTTCCATGTAAAGTGTTTCTCACAACACTTTCATACAACTACTACTCATTTATTTGTTATGATCAGGTACATAATATAATCATGATAAGTAAAACTCAACAAGATGGTAATGACAAGAAACCTGACGTAGAGTACCTGACCAACAAAATATAAAGAATAACTGTTATGTTAATAGGAACTATCTTGTCTGTGGAACTATTTGAAATCTTTAAGTTTTAGCAAAAGAAGTATTGTTTTTAATGTTCATGGCTCCACATGCTACTCGAAAAATATTTCATTTTTAGATCTTCAGTCACTCCGTCATCACGGCGCTCGCAGTAGTGCCGAAATATCGGAAACTTTCGTACCAGTACATGGTATCAATCCCGTTTTGAACTATTCTAATATTTTATTTCTAACCAAAAAGGTAAGGGCTATAAAGTTTGACTTACTTATTAATGTTTGGTATCCTGGGTATTTCACACGAGGATCGGGGTCTGTGGTTGGGGTTCATGCCTAACGTCGCTAACACATCCAGATGGATGTCTGCTGCTGAAACAGAAACGTATTTTGAATTTCTTTTGATAAAACTTATATAATAATAAGCATCCTTACTACTTATATAATAAATAAATAAAAATAAATATCCCTGGACATTATTCCACACAGCGCCATCTAGTCCCAAAGTAAGCTAATTAAAGCTTGTGTTATGGGATACTAGACAACGGATAAACATACTTAAATACATTTTTTTGTAAATACATACTTATTATACATAGGAGACACCCAGACCAGTACAAACAGACATGTTCATGCACACAAATGTTTGTACTGTGCGGGGATCGAACCCGCGACCTCTGGTGTAGTAGCCAACTTCTTAACCATTACACCAAGTCGGTCGTCAAAACATCATAATAAATATCGTCATAATAGTAACCGATAAGGCCGCCTAAATTGTACAAATTGCTTGTTTTATGTAATACAACTGTTTTTATTCCTATTTTGTGCAATAAAGTATATCTATTTATCTATCTATCCTTTATTCCTCTGCCCGACAAAGGTCTTTGTCATCACTACAATTGATGAATATTGGTTTAATTATCACGCTTGCCAAATGAGGGCTATGTTACGAGAAAATACCAAACCTTTGCATGGCATGGGATTTGAACCCAGGATTTTAAGCTGAACACTGCTAACTGGCCTTGGAGACGACCGCAATCACTGCATGTTGTGACTAAGTATACTCCATTCATCATAGACAGAAGTAAAAAAGGTTATTATAAGGGTACACTTTGTGGTAAAAGTACAATAAACATTTTACTTTTAAGATTTATGACAAATTCATTAAAATCTACTTAAACAGCAGCTGCCACACTTAATTATTCTCATTTAAACTGAAATAACTTCAGAATTTATGAGGGTTTTGCTTAAAAAAAATATTTTGTCTTGCATCAAACAATTTTTTTGATGTAAAAACTTAAAAGAAGCAGGGGTTTTCATCCGAACTCATTTTAACTGTCACTATAACTCTACGAAATCTAAAATGTTACATAATCCCTTCATATGTTGTGGCGAAAGGGGTTTTTAATTTTGCCAGGTTATACTCAGGTATGACATTGTCATGGCAACGTCAAATGCAAATTGTCATTCATTTTAGTTCATTTATGTTATAATAAATGAAGTATTGGTTTTTACCGGCAAGTGCCTGGAATTGTCTATACAACGGTTTGCAGAAGGCTACGTCACATAGCGCCTCCATACAAGCATGTAAGACTAGATGTAAAGATTGATAAGAAAAAAAATGGCGCAATTACTGCACACATATTGTTATGTTAAGTGTTTTCCATTGGTCTATCAATCTTATTATTTTTCTTTAGATCGAATATGAATTCCATGGTCTATTAATCTTGTAACGAGTGTTTCATTTTTGTCATTCTGACCATTTATTTTATTTGGCAACTTAAGGATCCTAAACACGAGTCAACTTCTTAAACCTAAACGAAAATTCACAAATGAAGAGATAATAAAAACTTCATAATTTAGGCAAGTGTTTGTTTAAAGCAGCCCTTCATGCGTACAGGCGTCAATGTAGCAGTCAGAATCACTGAAAAGGATGTAGAGATGAAGGTACTTGTAGACTTGCATTGCCCGCGGCTAAATAATAATAATAATAATAAATAATAAATATCCCTGGACATTATTCCACACAGAGCCATCTAGCCCCAAAGCAAGCTAATTAAAGCTTGTGTTATGGGATACTAGACAACGGATAAACATACTTAAATACATTTTCTTTTATAAATACATACTTATTATACATAGGAGACACCCAGACCAGTACAAACAGACATGTTCATGCACACAAATGTTTGTACTGTGCGGGGATCGAACCCGCGACCTCTGGTGTAGTAGCCAACTTCTTAACCATTACACCAAGTCGGTCGTCAATGCATGCAAGTCCTGCGCGCGAAATCTCGCGCTCCGGTTCAGAACGGAATGCTTGTGACTTCTTCGTCATGTCGATGATCCTGATGTTTAACTATATTAGTAGCCCTAAGGTATTTTGGTGTGCAGCTGGTAGGACACTGGGGGCAGGGCTTAGTCTGATTAGAGTCACCAAACTCACACAGCGGGTTGCCCTGCCAATATATCTCCTACTTAGGGCTCCAATCGCTTTTCGTAAAGTGATTTTCAACCTCGTAGGAAAGAAAGAGACAAAACAAACAAAACCTTCTTTTGACAGCAGTCAGGTGAATCTCATCGGGGTCCAGGAACCGGTTAAATTCGTACTTGTCAGAGTGAAAAACGTCACTCGGACGTGTTCCGAAATAACTAGAAAACTGTCAGGTGACAGCTCGATCAGCCTCGATTTCATTCGGGTTTAATTTGGATCGCGATATTTTTCACTTATGGAACGCAGCCTTAGGTTACTCCTGCAACGAACCAGTGACTACAAGCACTCACATGCATTGTTCTCAACCGACTCACATCTTCTCGGGTTCAGCACCGAGTTTGAGTTACTGTACTGTCATGTCCAAAAAGGCGAAGACTCAGGAAGGAGCAAGTACACCGGAATAAAGAACCTCGTAGGGTACTGCCTAGTAGTAGCAAGTTCCACGCACATTTCTTTCGCCCCAATAACCAGGACAGTCGGTATCGTGGTTGGACGATGGTTGGCGGGTGTGTACTGAAGTGACTCACATCTCCTCGGGTTCTGGTGCGAGTTGTGGTGCAGCAGCGAGTTAAGATTTACTGTACTGTCATGTCCAAAAAGGTGGAGACTCAGAAAGGAGCAAGAACATCGAAATAAAGAACCTCGTAGGGTACTGCCTAGTAGTAGCTAGTTCCACGCGCATTTCTAGCGCCCCAATAACCCGGACAGTCGGTAGCGTGGTTGGACAATGGTTGGCGGGTGTGTACTGAAGTGACTCACATCTCCTCGGGTTCTGGTGCGAATTGTGGTGCGAGTTGTGGTGCGGGTGCGCGTGCGAGTGCAGCGGGTGGTGCGGCGATAGCGGCTGCGTCATCGTCTGCTGCTCGCCCGCGCACGACTGGTGAAGCGCCGAGTCAGAATTCGTGCGTCGCCAGTTGCTGTCCGATGGGGGACTGGAACAAACGGTTTTGTGAGAGCAACTAATGATATAGCTTCGGAGAATACAGATTGACGCATGTCTTTCAAGAATTCAACCTGGGTACCTACTCATCAAGACAAGAGTGAATAGGCATTTACTGGGTAGACTTGACCATTATGGACCACATCGTCACTTACCACCAGGTGCGATTGTGATCAAATGCCTGTCTAGGTTATACTAAAAATAATATAAAAGTTCAAGAAATGCGTTTGCTTCAACTTTCTCATGAGCCTGAATGGTGAGATCGTTATTTCCAGTGAGTGTTAGGGTCTAATCCCTGGTGTTTTCGGATTAATATGATCATAGCTTGGATTTGTGATAATCACTAACACGCATTTGGCAAGCGTGGTGACAAAGAAAATATATCATCCCGATGACTCAAATATAAATTATAGAGTCCTTTGCACATCAGTCGACAGTTTACAGACTAAATAATTACTCACTTTCTTATATTTAAAACGTTCACAAAATACGGTTATCAGTAGCCATTAATTTAGTGAAATGTTCAAAATGCATCATAATCATAAGTGTAATATTTTGTGAAACAATACTTTATTTATTGATACAACGCGTAGTAATGACGTTTACGTGCCACTTCATTGATTTTCATTTATGAAAATACCTAGATAGTACAGAGGCGTTCACATCAACCTTAACAAAACCATTGCAAAATGGGTCTTATGTCAGCAGCATAAGGTGCCCCTATGTAAAGGTTGATATGAACGCCTCTGTACTAGCTCTACTCAGTTCGGCCTAAAATGATTTTGAAAGCTGTCCTTCATAAGCATGTTTGATATTTAATTAATATTATTTATACATGTCATTTAAAACCTAATAAATAGTTTCCTTATCTTTTAGAGAAAAAAACTATTTATAGCAATTCCACCTCTTCGAATCGCATCATAATCATCCTATAAAAATTGTCGTAGGTTAAACTGGTGCTACTAAAAGAAGTAAAACTCGAACGCTGTTGAATTAATTTATTCCATTGATTTATTTACCTTCCAAATACATATCATAGTCATACATTTTTTCCTTGTCTTGTTTTCCTCTAGAATGAACAATGCGCAACCGTCACAATTGCTACTTGCAACTAGTACGAGTACTTAACTGTCTTTGCCATAGTGAATCATGCGCGTGAGTACAATTTGTAGCAACAAAATGATTTGTCTCAAACTTATGAGCTTCCGTGTAAAAAAACGAAATAATGGAACCTGGAATGATAAATTATGAACTTGCGACATTCATAAAGGCAAATATACATTTGTATTAAATCTTGGAATCCAGACGACCATGTTGATAGAATATGTTCAATATGGTCCCAAGAATAAACCTATAATAAATTGCCTACGGAATTTAAGAACATGTTATTAGACTAAATGATAAAGTTTAGTAGCATACTTGACAAGGCCTAATCATAAATTAGACATGCGCGGCGCTCTGATAGATAGCCCGCTTAGTACAACACGCCATTTATGACACACGCACACAGAGACGTGAGTCTACAGGCGAAGTCAGTGAGTTTCAGTGTGTCGGTCAGTCGTACTGTCAAAAACATTGAGATATTATTTGGACGTCGTCAGATACTTACATTATAGTTCAATGGTCAAAAATGGTTTCGCGCAGATATTTCTGTTGCAGTGTATTTGGCTGTATGAACACCACACAAACTTGTAATTATACGTTTTTTAAGTTACCAAATGTTGTTGAAAGGTAAGTAAAACTCAGATAACGTTTGCGAGTTAGTAGTACTATGTACGAGTATTATAAGTACCTATACAGGTAGGTAACCCATTATATTTCGTAATACATTCAAATCCAGTACAAATGGGCTTTTACTTTTTCCGTAACTTATCTTATCATGCATTAGTAAAACACCAGTATTTCCGGTATATTCTTATATTGGCTAGCGCGACTGCTACATCCGCGCCGCCGGCAGGTGCCTGCCGAAACGGTGGCTCATGGTGTTATCTACAGCCTACTAGGTAGGTAGGTATTTTTCACTTGATGTATTTTATTTTTGGCGGTATCTGTCAAATCGCGCTTATCTGGCGAAAGTAGCGAGTAGCAACCCTAGGCGATCAGGCAAGTTAATAGAACAAGGCAAGAGCGGTCCTTCTGTAAGCTCTTTATTTTGTGGCATAATCTTGTTTTTGTTCATTTTATTTAGTAGGCTTAGTAAATTAAATATTATTATCCGATTTGATAAGTTTTCACTGTTACAGTTACATGACATGATACATCTTGTTGATTTGTTTACTGTTTGAGCAAGCAGCGCTCTTTGTGTCGAGGTTTGCGTAGTGAATTTGAAATGCAACAATACTGCAAAAGTCACCTGCCTTACATGGCAAAGGATATTTTTCCGGTTATATTAACCGTAAATATAAATAACATAGTTTATAGCGACGGTCCAAAAGGAACCAATAGTTTTGTGCATGAATGAAGTATTTTTAAATATGATATAATACAGCTTGAAAAATATAAACAGCTTTCACTAACTTTTTAGTTAAGATTAAAGGCATACAACAAAATATGATCCTATACAAATTCCTTAATTTCTAAACTCAACAAAAATTGTTTCAATGGAAATTATTTTTGGTCCCCTTTCGGTCAAAATAAAAAACAATATTTTTCAACACAACGCGAAAGAATTGGATACTTAAGGTTTCATTTTGACCCCAATACAATTCGGTTCTAGCAAAGATCAAGCGCCATACGTCGTCAAAAAAGTAAACCATTACAATACAAAATGTTCACGTTGGGGCCATTTTAACCATCCACGATACTAGTTATGGGTCAATCGTGTTACCTAAAGAACCTGTTAATTTTGAATTATAGCCGCAATAAAGAGAGACTATCTGATACTCTAATGATATGCAAATGGCGTAAAATCATTCTTCAGCATTATTGCCAAACATTTCCTGTTTGTATACAATTATATTATTATGAATAAATTTTCTTAGAATTAACCATAACATTCGTGTCGTCACTTCATAGTATTTTACAAATAATAGATTAGTCATTATTGTAATCAGGAGAAACTTCCAATCTTTAAGCTAAACTAGAAGTAAGTCACTGAGCTCCTCTACTGAGCTTAGCAGCTTCCATTAACCGTCACTGTTCCATGTTCGAATGACCAAAGATTCATATTTATATTCATTCAAATAGGTGCTATACTATAATACACTATCTAATATTATGAACGTTTGTATTCATTTAAATAGGCTTTCTAGCTCTAGCCACAATCCCAAAACTAAACTCGCTAAGTATTGAAAAACCATGCTCATATTTTCATACCCTTGCTTGACGACTATTAACATCGTGTTTTATTTAATTTTTTTTATTCTGTGACAACCTATGACAACTACAAAAAAGTAAGTGGCATGGTCGACAAAAACGCACAAGTCACTTCGATCCAAATCAGTTTTCAGTACAGAAATGTAAAGGGCAAAACATTGTTTTGTCATCAGTCATGTAATATAGTCACCATGATTTAATTACGTGTCTGTGTGACGTATATTTGGGCTTGAAGATGATCATTAGGTTAAAAAGATGTAAAATAGATGTAGAGTTTCAGTTTGAGTAATATAAACTAAATAAAATATCAACGAATAATAATTTCTAAAATGCGTTAATATATAAGCGCGGACGCGAAGATTCAACTTCTTTGGTAATCTAAATGCGCACAAGCATTCCGAATACCAAAATTCTTTCAATCGCCATTACTTTACTCAGTATATGACATTTCGTTCACACATTCGAATACCGATCGCCCCGAGTTGTCCTGCATGGTTTTTACTTATTAACTCAGTAAATGTCAAGTTAATTATAGACAAATAAATCAGAAAGCTTTACTAAAAGTAAGAATTCATTCGCGGACAAGTGCGAAGAACTTAAGGTAAACAAAGAAAACCGCATTGAAATTAGCTTTATTATACTCCAAAAATAAATTAATCGCCTATAAAAACTTGTAACCAACTTGTAACGATAAATTATAGTTGACGGATTTGACAAAAAGTCACCGCCTGATTTTTTTCTACGAAATTGTTTTTTTGCAGATATATTCATTTCCTTCAAGTTAAAATCTGTAAAAATCATCATTATAATTGTATGATGTTATAAGGATAGTTTTGCGTCCCCGGTAATCACATCATAGGACACTTATAAGGCTGCGCCGGAGTTGACGGCAAAAAGGTCACATGCAAAAGAAACGTATAACCTTCGCCACACTTGTACTAAAAATACTATACGCTTTCACATCCGTTTTTAATTTGTCTTTAGAGCAATCGTTTAAAAAAAAATCTATAGTATTTTACAGAAAATAGTTAACTTTTAATTAGTTAAGATGACTTAACGTGGCCCAGATCAGGGAGTCCAACATTTTTTATTGATTTTAACATCGTATTCGTGACTTATCGTTTAGAAAAAACATTAGTTCCGCGAAAATCTTTATTTTTGAAGGTTGCTCAAATACGATGGTTACGAGTATACGGAGGTTAAACAGTTCAACGTGATGATTAAGTGTACACTCGTAAACTGTGGCGACATTACCTATGTTCGGGTGCGCCAAAGTTCACCAAAATTTTCAACTCCGATAATTGGAACTCCGAAAATGTTCTTCGTAACATTTTTCATCCTAAAAATCACAATTCCTAACCACTGTTTCTAATGTTCATAATCCGAATGATCACTTTACCTAAAATGTTTCTTCCTAAAATTTTCATTCACACAATTCGTAGTACCGACGACGTTCATAACACTAAAGTTTCCGAAAATTTGAATTAATATTATTTTAACTACTACTCGACGCCAGAGATCTGTCTATTGGGCAAAGCCAATTGACGAGGCTAAAAACTGAGGCAGGTAGCATCATTTCGTCAACACCTGAAATCCTGAGGGAGATTGAGAGTTTCTATGGACAGTTATATTCCACGCAAACACCTGTTGAAAGCAAGGCTAAAGATCCTAGAGCCAAGCTTACCCGACACTATACCGAAGATATCCCGGACGTCAGCCTGTACGAGATTAGGATGGCTCTCAAGCAGCTTAAAAACAACAAGGCGGCGGGTGATGACGGAATCACAACCGAGCTCCTGAGAGCGGGCGGTAAGCCGATACTTAAGGTCCTCCAGACGCTCTTCAGTTCTGTCATCCTCGAGGGAAAAACGCCAAAGGCATGGGGCAGAGGCGATGTGATGCTGTTCTTCAAGAAGGGTGACAAAACTCTCTTGAAGAACTACAGACCCATCTCGCTTCTGAGCCATATCTATAAGCTGTTTTCGAGAGTCATTACGAATCGTCTCGCTCGCAGGTTCGACGACTTCCAACCTCCCGAACAAGCAGGGTTCCGAAAAGGCTATAGTACCGTAGACCACATTCATACGCTGCGGCAAGTTATACAGAAGACCGAAGAGTATAACTTGCCATTTTGCTTAGCGTTCGTGGACTACGAGAAAGCCTTTGATTCGATTGAGACCTGGGCAGTACTGCAGTCTCTCCAAAGGTGCCAAATAGACTACAGGTACATTGAGGTGCTAAGGTACTTATACCAGAACGCCACCATGTCGGTCCGATTACAGAACCAGAGCTCTAATCCGATCCAACTACAGCGAGGCGTGAGACAAGGAGACGTTATTTCTCCGAAACTGTTCACGGCTGCGTTGGAGGATATTTTCAAGCTTCTGGACTGGAAAGGACGCGGCATCAACATCAATGGCGAGTACCTAACACACCTGCGATTTGCCGATGATGTAGTTCTTATGGCTGAGACCTTGGAAGACCTGAACATAATGCTCGAAGATCTCGGTAATGCTTCTCAAAGAGTGGGTCTTAAGATGAACATGGACAAAACGAAAATCATGTTAAATGCCCATATTGCACCCGCTCCAGTTAACGTTGGGAACATTACACTCGAAGTTGTTGACCACTATGTTTACCTGGGACAGACAGTCCAGCTAGGTAAGTCCAACTTCGAGAAAGAGATCTCTCGTCGAATCCAGCTCGGATGGGCAGCGTTCGGGAAGCTCCGGCATATATTTGCGTCCGAAATACCTCAGTGTCTCAAGACAAAAGTCTTTGACCAGTGTGTGTTGCCAGTAATGACCTATGGGAGTGAGACGTGGTCCCTTACTATGGGTCTCATAAGAAGGCTCAAGATCACCCAGCGAGCAACGGAGAGAGCGATGCTTGGTATTTCCCTGCTCGATCGAATCAGAAATGATGAGATCCGCAGGAGAACCAAAACAACCGACATCGCTCGAAGGATTGCATCGCTGAAGTGGCAGTGGGCGGGACACATAGCGCGGAGAACCGATGGCCGTTGGGGCGGAAAGGTTCTCGAATGGCGACCGCGTACCGGACGACGTTCCGTGGGCAGGCCCTCTACAAGGTGGACCGACGATCTGGTCAAGGTCGCGGGAAGCCGCTGGATGCGCACAGCGCAGGACCGATCGTTGTGGAGATCCTTGGGGGAGGCCTATGCCCAGCAGTGGGCGTCGTTCGGCTGAAATGATACTACTGTGGTTTTTCATAACGCTTTTTATTCCTAAACATTAATTTCCATCTCATATTCGGAAAGTATAGTGATGTACATTAATGTGAGAAACGCCCTACAGTCACCTCTGGCACTCGCCGGCCGCTGTCGCGGCACGCTCGCTTCGCTCTCTCGGCTTGTATAAGTAAACCTAACCCGCTCTTCACTTCGCTCCTCGCTAACCTAAGCGAATTAATTTTAGTCGCTTCTGGCACTCGCTTTGGTTAGCGAAGAGCGGGTCAGGTTGACATAAACGCTAAGTTGTTAAGTTAATTATTATTTTTATACTGCCCGTCAAGATGACCTCACTCAAGTTAGTATGTGTACGGATTACAAATAACTATTTAGGTTCAAGAACTTTAGGTGAGCCAATATGGACCCGGTATGAACATACATGAATGATATTATTAATTCCAATTTTCGGAAACACGAGTGTTATGATCATCGTCGGTAGTATGTACTACAAATTTTATGAATGAATACTTTAGGAAGAAAAAATTTAGGAAGAGTGATCATTTGGATTAAGAACATTAGAAACAGAGAAGTTAGGAATAAATAAATATAAATATGCGCCAGACAACACACCTCTTGTAATGGTCTCTAAGTAGGGATTATTAAATCCCTGTGTTACGAGGTACCACACAAGGAAATAAGCTAGGGGCTTCTCCCAGCACACCCAGACCCGAGTCAATTCAGAAAAAATCGTTTCCTGAATTGACCCGTCCGGGAATCGAACCCGGGACACTACGGAAAATCGAGGCGAGAAACCGTGCTACAGCACACTACGCCAATCGTGTCGTCTATTTATTGTGATTGTTAGGATGAAAAATGTTAGGAAGAACATTTTCGGAGTTCCAATTATCGGAGTTGAACATTTAGGGAACTTTGGCGCACCGGCGCACCCGGACCTATTTTCAATGCTTCTCACTTTAATTTTAATGGTACAAAAATGGAATCTTTGACGGGGATTTCTCTTATCTTTGTCTACCTTTTCTGTCATCACTCCTATTAGTGTATTTATTTATAACACTTGCTGAATGCGAATCGTTGAACAGGTCGCAAAACAGTGTTACGAATTCACTCAGAAAAGACTTTCGACCAGATAATTTATAATGATTGTAGGATTGGCAACTTTACAGTACCTACTATTCAGGTATTTTGTTTTTTTTGTTAACTATGATTGTTGTGGAGTATTTGTTTTCTTAAACAATATTATTATTTTGCCACCAAAATATTATCTACCGTATGATTACGTCGACAGATATTAAGCCCTGCGCAGACGAAGGACTTTTGTCCGCAAAAGAGAAAAAAAGTCTGCTCTGCGAATAAAAAGCTCACCACGTACTTACCACGGACTCAACGCACAGAAATTTTGCAAAAAGCACGCTAAAGTAGTTACGGAGGCAAATATTCTGAGATTAGTACGTCGCGGATAGTCCCTCCTCTGCGTAGGCCTTTAGAGATAAAGTTATGGAGCCCTTTGTACATACGGTGTCGCTATCGGCGCATCTTCAGACCTTACCTCAAATAAACCGTGCTCCCGTATGGGCTGGTATCGTGCTTCCGGTCGGCAGGGCGGCGCATCGGCCCCACGGAGGACGACGCCCTGCCGCGCTGCACCGGCGAGCGCGAGGGCGAAGTGCCGCCTAGCCCTCCGCCCATGCCATACTGTGTTGTTATCGGCGCATCTTCAGGCTATAGACAAGGAAATAGGTTAGAATTATTTAATGTGGACTTAAGAATATGAAACGAAAGGGGTGTAATTTGATAACGCATTTTCTTAAAGGGATGAGAAAAGTTATCTCTAGGTCATCTCTAAAATTAAAAACGAAAGTACTATATTCATGTTTTATTTAAAGAACGCATAATTTATCCTACATCGTAATTGTAATTTCGAACAACAGAAATCATTTGAAGTACGACAATTTGTTTTGCGTAATTCCAATCTATTATAAGGTGATTAATAATAATAAGGCAGTAAATTGGCAATATCTTAATTAATTTGGATGGCTAATCCAAGTACATACATAACACTTAGTACAAGCATACAAATACACGGTAGGCGACGGTGAATGAGACGGTTAAGTGCAAGGGTACAGTATGGTTCATACCGCCAATTTCGCCCTTAAATTCGCATACTGAGTAGGACTTGGCCAGCGTTTATTCTTAGATGCCAGGAACAATACATGACGCTATTGCATTCAGCATTTGTTTTTTTATATGACATTTATGTGCTTTTAAAACTTCATCAAAAAAGGTATTATCTGGAAAAGCATCACTATGACACTTGCCTGCTCTCTGAGAATTTTTATATTAACTTTTTTAAGCCACTTGGGACTCGGTTATTGCCGCGCAATAACTCGTTAAAGGTTATGGTGGTAGTAACTTGGTTGCCTTGATTGAATTCAACCCAATAATTCATATTGATGGGATTTACAACCCAAGCAACCTTGAACAAATAGCCATGTTTTTTTTAACTTATCTACTAGTAATTAACATTATCGGTTTATTAAACGTCGGTAAGGAATGATGTATGTGCTTTTTATTAATTTTGTGTGTGGTTTCAAAAGACATGTTCTTTGAATTAACTAAGTTTTGAATAAAATGGCATAGATACAATCTATTCATTGGGTTCCCTTCATATGTATATTATATGATTTGCCAACTTCTCAGTTCATAAGGTCACTCAAATCTTTTGGCTGATTAACATCCTAAAATATGAGCCTTAATTTCAGGTTACAATATTTAATTGTCTTTTAAAAACACCTTTTCAACTAAAACAAAAAAAACATAGTTTTGGTGTATGTGGTTGTTAAAACATACAATTTCTTTAAATGTACCTCTAAAGACACATGGAGAGAGGCGGGGGGATTGGGGGGGATTTTCAAATCTTAAAAGTAAAAATACTATGATGCAAATCTAAATTAATAACACACATGTTCAAATAATTTCCTAGTCTAATTTAAGCAATTAAAATAAATTGAATGTAACATCACAGTCATGCTCTTGAATAATTAATCAAATAATCATTACCAATTTAAGATATCGGAGCAGATAGGTATATAGATATAAAAATATTTCAACCACTGATTTTTTTCACAAAAGTTTTAAAAGACCACAAATCAAGATTGGCCTGAGAAGTTATGCTACAAGAGCCCTGTTCTCACTCTTCTCAAAGGTGTATAATTGCTTACTTAGTATTATCTTCATATTATTTTGTTTTTTTAGTTTAGTTTTAGCCAAATTCAAAGACTAAGGCATCATCAGTAGCGCGTCAGGCGTACGCATTGCGCTCTCCAAGAATAGGTGAAGACAGCATTAAACCAGATGCTGATGGAACGACACAGTATAGTTAAAAAGATTTAGATGATTAGGCGTAAAACTGTCTGTACCCATCAGTTTAAATTTCGTAATTTTAAATGTATTTTTTTGTATCAATGCAATTATGTGCCTAAAATGAATGAAATTAGTGCAGAACGGAATTCGAAATATTTGAAAAGAGATATATTTTTTGTGGTCCTCCTTGATCAGTGTTGACAGAGATAAAGCCAGACACTAAGGAAATTCTGAAAAATTGTATTGAATATCAGAAAACAAATAATATAAATAGTTTCTTCACATCCTAGCATCTACTGATGCTTTGCTACCTTGAACTAAATTATAGCAGGCATAAGAGTCAAGGTCACTACATAAAACACATATGAATGCAGTACAGGTTTTCGAAAAAAATATACAGTTTCCCATAACAAGCAAACTTTAAATGAGATCAATAGAAGTAAATTTTCTATTGTTTAATAATCTTGATTCTCCACATGATGTTCATCAGAAATAGTACCACATGTTGCAATGTAAATATATAATTAGCAGTTTTTACACTGTTTAGTTAGTTACACACATGAATTATTATCAAAATGTATGTCATGATGAGGGGCATTAGATTTCGTTTAGCAATATTAAGCGTGCTTTGATAGGTGCTAACTCAATTATCACTATATTGTGTATCAAACATGTATTTGGACTGCAGTAAAAATGTAAATTTTTGCTGTCTCTTTTGAGCATCTATGAATGGGATTATCATGCAGCAACTGTATGAACATTTGGGAAGTAATTCATTAATAAATATATATCATTATTTTCCAAATCCATTTAGCATTAAAAAAAAAAAAAAAACTTGACACATAGGTACATACTTAGTCCATCATTTTCAACAACAAAAATCAATACAGGCTACCAATATCTCAAGGTAGAACATACAACAATAGGTAATTTGAATAAACAAAAACTCATAAACATTTTAGCCTATTACTTCAACAAACTTACAGCCATCTACAACTGCACCACTACCATAAAATAAAAAATAGCGATTCTATAAAATGTAATAATCAAAACTAGTGGATACCAAAGTGTAGGAACCTTAGTATCACTTGGCTCTGCGCTGGTGGCCTGTGGTGCAGCCACATTTGGCAATGAGCCACTGCGGAACGGGCCCAAACCCTGTTGGACGGGCCGTAGTGTTGTTTCTACACTCACTATGGGCTCAGGTGGGGCTTGCACTGTAGCACGGCTGTTACTAGAAATAACCTGTAATGGTGCTCTTACAATTAGAGACCAAAAACTAATTTATAAAAATCCTCACAATTTTAATTTGAATGGCAACAATCAGTATAGTCTGCATAAAAATAATGATATTATTTGAAATGGAATGTTGGAGTGTTATTGTCATATTGTAATTGGTAGCTATCAATGAATACAGTTTGGATTGTTTACATCTTTGTTTATATTGTACTAAATGATTCTTAAGTAACAACTTTAGTGCATTAAAGGCTGTATCTATTTACTACATTGCGTTTACAATATTAATTAACAATAATACTACTAAGTTAAATCATGAAAGCAATGTATGCTAAAACCAATATAACAATGACAAATAACTACAACACAGTACGCGGAAAGGATTGTTTCATTAAGTGTCCCTTGTTTGTATTTAGACAGGATTAACTATTGAGTTTATCACTAAGGCGCAATAGGCATACTGTAACGATTATTGTTTACGTCGGCTCACACATTTGACGGCCAGGAAGCGATTGCTGAGTAAATAGGCGAGAGGCGACATACCTTGTTGGTTGCGTCGGAAACTTCGCGCATAATTTTTTCAAAAGCGGCTGTCTCCTCAGCCTGCTTTTGGTTGTGGAGGGCAATTTTTTCACTAAATTTCCTTGGATTCGCCATGATGGCCAGTAAACATTTATTTTTCTCGTTTTACATCACAATTTTCAGCGCTCAGTACCTATCAACTTCATAAACGCGCTTGCTGTCAGAAGAAATGTAATGTTGCCATTTTTTTAAGAAAACATAGGGCAACCAAAATATTTGAATCGAGAGTTCTGTCGATTATAATTAAAAAATTATTAGATAGTAAAAAAGGAGGAAATGATTCACGTACAATACTGAAAAAGACTGTTCCTTGTTTCACGATTTCGGGTAATGGGTTGAAAGCTGGCACAAACAACACATTCATACATTGTTGTGGTTAAGTGAACTTCAACGATTTTTTTTATTTTATAATATAGCACTATGACATGTTTTTATTATTTTATACCATCTCTAAATTAGTTTACCTTTTTAATAAAATAATTTTGAATATATAGGATGATCCAAACATACAGGTCAATATTTTTTTTTTGTTACTGACACTCAGGGGTATCCGAAACTACACCATGTATGTTACCGGATGATTTGTAGTTTCCGAGATATGATTTTGTTTACGAATTTTTGAAATTTTTTTTGGTTGGTTCACTTTTCGGTCACTGTAGCGCGATCTGTTGAAATAAATGCCTGGTTTTTTTTTCTTTAATAGATGAATAATTGTGCTAGATGATTCTGAATAATTCACATCCATAACACTAAACATTGTGAAATTGAAAAAGATAGAAGTGCTCTTTTTCTCTGAACTTTGAAGGCCGTTTTAAAAAAAAGCTTTATACATTTTTTCACCCAAATCATTTTTTAAACTTACTCTTAACTATTCACCATGTGAATTTTAAAGAGCAACTTCAACGGCATCATACCTAAATTTTCATTCAAAGTGTCACAAGTGTAACATTCAAGTAATCAGTGTATCAACTAAAACTTGATTACAAGTTGGCATAATGGATTTATTTATAAAACGTCACCTTAGGTGTTTAAAATGGTGACTTTTTAGTTTCATGTAGATAAGACGTCGTTTGAAAAAAAAAAAAATATCCCCAAAAGTCATCTAAATAAACGCATTTACAGCCTTATTTTTTTCTGAGGATGTATTATTTGTATTGAACAATAAAATGGTCATTTTGAGAGAGTTTTATGGCATTTTTTTACTAAGATGTTTTTAGTTTACCTTTAATCAAGTTTTAGTTGATACACAGATTACTCGAATTTTACACTTCTGACATATCGAATGAAAATTTAAGTATGGTGCCGTTGAAGTAACTCATTGAAATGCACATGGTAATTAGTTAAAAGTGAAGTGAAGTTTTTAAAAAAGATTCGCATGAAAAAAAATTTCAATTCCGCAGCTTTCAAAGTAAAAGTCAGAGGCCAGTTCTGACACGAACTTAATTGACTTTACATCTAGAGTTTTTCTAACAAGTATTGCAGTGCCGCCTCTAGACTTGATACGACAACATGAAGAAACCAGCTTAAAGTCATGAAGCTTTACGTTATGTTCTGAGCCCTTTTTAATAAAGGTCTCCGAGAGGCATAGTACATCGATCTACCCACTATTTTCCTCAAGTTCCTGTAGTGAAAATTCCAGAGCATCTAATTTGTTCCACAATCTATCTAATATATATTTTGTTGAAGTATTCTAAGTCCACGGTTAAGATTAAAAATTTTCGTGTTTTGTTGGTTATTGACTGGCTCAGGCAACGGAATCGAGTCTTTCACATTATTTTTCGTTTCTATGGATGCGAAAAAACTCTTCCGTCGGAATATTTATGTTACAATTACTCTGTTTTGAATTATTAGATACAATTTTAGATCAAATTCCAGTAATCAAACATTCTCTTTCATACTTCAGATAATCAATTTCGATATTCAATTTATAAGATAAATAGTCTAGGTAATTCATATAATAATAGCTGTATATTCATATTTGTTTCTACATACTTGCAATTAGTGTAATTTTTAGCTACCGTTTTAAATTCAGAGTTCAAAAGTTTTGTATTGAGGTAATTATTGTGTTGAACACTTAATAGACTATAGTAAACATTATTATTTTTCAATTTTGACAGAATATTACCTAAACAAGTAAAAAGTTCATAAGGGTTTTTGTCGTTGGATCCCACTGCTAAAATAATAATGTTGTCTCTATGAAAAGATTTGTATTCTAGATTTTTGAGAATTGCAGAACTGGAGGCATTTGGTTTCACTTCTCCGGAGACATTGTAGACATCATTCCATTTCCCGGCTCTAGCTTTTTGTATTTTAGATGCTAAGCCTACGACTTGCTAGTCGCCATAAATAAATACTGACTTTTTCAATATTTTTTTCTGTTGATTAGAATGACCCACAGAGCTACATTAATTCTGGTCAGTACATAGAACAGAAAACTGTCATTTTCCTTTTTTGGAGTCTCATTGAAGTTGCCAATAGAATCTCGTCTCATTTCTGACTTCTTAGGTACTGATCTACAAATTTGTTTCAGACAGTCCACTTTCTGTTCATGATTTCGATTTTGCTTTTTAAGCGTACCATTGTCTTGCAATAAATTACTGATTTCGCAATCAGCTGCTGCTAGTTTTGCCTGTAAGTCGGATAGTAAATTCCTCATTTCAGCCAAATCTTCATGTAGCGAGTGGCCCGAAACAGGGCAGCTTCTATTCAGACTAAAATTGCTTGTCTCGTCCTCGTCATCAGTACCTAGCGATTGAAACGAATTTTCCGTAGAAACCTTAACAACGCACATTTTGCGTTCAGTGATGTTATTTTGGGATAAGTTACCAGGTAGTATATTGTTAGTATTTGTTTGAGCCGGAGATGATGTATCCAAAGCTTTTCCTTTTTTTTTATGGCACAATTTTTTTGTTCTTTGTTGGTAGCGAAAAACGAGTTCAATCCTCTCTGAGACATCTGTACATAAAACATGAAAAAATTTTTTGCAGCATGAACAGATAAGAGATTGCCTGTTTACATTCGCCACTTTACCACACTGTCCACACAGTGTCGACATCTTTTGCTTTCCAGTAGACATTGTCGCAAGATGGTTGATTTGATTAACATGAACCAATAACTGAGACCAAGTAGTGCGGCCCCGTTTACATAGGTGGCGCCTTTGAGTAAGTACGTAGGTGAAATGACACAAATTAGTAGTTTTGACGGGTTTCCGCTAGATGTTACCCAATGTTCCAGTCAGAGCAATATGTCCACTAAAGCGATTGCAGTAGAAGCACTTTTAGAGTAAAACGGTTTTAGATGTGTCATTCACTATTTCAGAACATTGTTTAACCGTTCACACTAATCAGATTTTTGTTTATTTACACGTTTAGGCACTTAAATGTGTGAAGTTTGGTGCATTTTACCCAATAATCTGCATTAATTAGGACATGAAATGGAAACACAGTATATTAAGTTTGTTGTAATCATTTATTTAATATAATATAAAAATATTTATAATATTTTTATTATTTTTTCAAATTACGTTCTCATAGCAAAATGTTTATAAGTTTTCAATAATCAAATCACTAATTGTTATTGTTTAATTAAATACTAAGTATTGGTATTTCTTTTTTACATGTGACTTGATTTGTTAATAACAACAACAAAACAAAGTTACTGACTTAATATTTAATTAACTATATAAATCATTCAAGTACAGACACGAAACAAAAACTTACATGTAATCAGTTCCATCAAAACATAACCTCGAAAGAATGTTTGCGTCGGACGATAACACACTGACTAAGTTTTGTTGCTACAGAGTTATCCGAATGGCGCACGACAATTCCCGAACAGGGCCGACAGCGTCCGCTAAAGCGTTGCCGCGGGATACGAAGTAGCAAGCGTGCATGACAACTTCCGAAATCAGTTTCGGTTTCGGCAAAAGGTTCGGCCAATTTTGGCCGAAACCGAAACTGCTGCCGAAACTTGATTTTTGGCCGAAACTCAGCCAAAACCGAAACCGAAACAGAACTTTCGGTCGGATACTAAAAAAAACCCATTGATACAGTTATTTGAGTCTATTGAATATGCGAAGCGACCCACTTGCCGCCGTGCAACCGTGGTTGCATGAAGCACTTTAGACGTCTGTTTTCATACAACCGTGGTTGCATGAAGCACTTGAGGGGTTATCTGACATATTTTGCTGACATTTTATTTTACGTTAACGTAAAAATGCTTCAGACCATTACTTTTAGCAAAATATTATATTATTATGTCTAATGTAAAGGTGCCCGTGGCTAAGTGACGGCAGCGGATCGGCAACGATCCGATGTTAAGCAACGCCAGGCAGGTCGGGTTATGGATGGGTGACCATCCCGACCGAAATTAAGTGATGCGTTTTTCGGGCATCTCCGTGCTTCGGAAGGCACGTTAAACAGTTGGTCCCGGCTGACGTCGCAAGATATCAGTCGTGAAGCCTTGTCAGAGGCTTAAAAAGGCGGCTTGATAACATCTGACGGTAAGGTTTATCACTGGCCTTACATTCACCTCTCCAACAATCCGCACTGAGCCCGCGTGTTGGAGTATGGCTTGTACCACCTCATAGTTGAGGTGAGGCCTGTGCCCAGCAGTGGGACGTATAAGGCTGTATTTGTTGTTGTTGTTGTTGTATCTAATGTTTACACGCACTTTCAAAAATCAATAAATGTATCAAAATTACGTATTTTTAAACGTGTATAACTTGGCTTGTGACAACCCTACGACTTTTGTGCTGTTATAACTATTGCTCCTAGACTATGACTAGTTCAAACTATACGTACCACTCTTTTTTGTTGGCCGGCACTTTCAGAAAAGGTCTAAAAGAATGATGTCCTTTACGCAGAGACAACTACTACACAACGTAGAGACCATTGTTCACATGAACTAATGAAGTCGAAGTATCGGTTTTTTCGCAATTATCTCTCTCTCTCTAGTTGGTCTTTCATGCCTGAAGATCGTGATTATGGTGGCGTGCAAGTTTGGCGCGAACACATTGTCTCCACTGGCCTCTGTCAGTTGCAACTTTGGCGTTGCAACAGTGTAAAATGTAGGTATTGCCGATCTTTAAGCTTATTAGCTGATCCGACCATCTAGTTGCTAATCGGCCTCTGGGTCTCTTTCAATCAGTGTTCCCAACAACAATCAGCTTATCCAGGCTTTCATCACCACGCCTCATTATCAAAATCGGTTAATTAAGAAGGGAAACATGTCATGGCATACTAATTTTTCAGGCGACACAAAAAATAAGTTTCTAGAAATGTTAATTAGAAATTGCCTAACATTTTTACTCTTATAGATAATTTACATTAATATACAAAATTTGAAATGTTTTTTGGTACTATAATACTGTGTAGTTTACGCAATAATTAATTATTAGTCATTGAAGTAATAACTACTGTGCTTCATAAACCGGCCGCAGATATTATCCAAAAAATTCCTTCGAGTAATAATTCTGTGCAAAGACGAATTGATGAAATGGCTGAAAACATTGAAGAATCATTGTGCAATCATCTGAGGACTAGTCAATTCTCAATTCAGCTCGATGAGTCCACTTTACCAACTAATGAAGCGTTGTTGCTATCTTACGTGAGGTTTATTAAAGATGAGAAAATACGTGAAGAACTATTGTTTGCCAGAAATTTGGAGACAGATACAAAAGGTGAAACCATATTCAATACATTGGAAAAGTTTTGTGAAGAGAAAGAAATTCCTTTGAAAAATATTATATCAGTTGCTACGGATGGCGCTCCGGCTATGACAGGGCGCCATAAAGGCTTCATAACATACTTAAAGAATAAAATTCCAGATGTCCTTGCTATACATTGCGTTATTCATAGACTACATATGGTTGGTGGACTGCAATATGTCATCAAAGCAGTCAATAAAATCCGTAGCAGCTCTTTGAATGATAAATTATTTCATCAGCTTTGTGTTACTAATGACGAAGATTTCAACCGTTTGTTGCTTCATACTGAAGTTCGTTGGCTGTCAAGAGGCAATTGTCTGATTCGATTTTACAACCTGTTTGACTCTATGATAGAGTTCTTGGAAACTAAAGATACAGAACTGCGCAACAAGCTCATAACATCAAAGAATGATATAGCTTACATGACAGACCTGTATAAAATGTTCAACGACATGAACCTCCAACTGCAAGGCGATGAACTAAATTTAATTAAAACAAAAAATGTCGTTGCTGCTTTCGCAGCCAAACTGCTTCTGCACAAAAAGAATATGGGCAGACGTGAGTTTCACAATTTTCCGAATTTATCAGTATACTGCAGTAACGACGACTTGTTTGCCTACTGCCAACATTTGGAAAACCTCCACATTGACTTCACTGAACGATACCAGGACATTTTAAACTTGAAAATACCAGACTGGGTGTTGGATCCGTTTTCAAATGTCAACACAGCAATGTCACCTCAGCTGGAAGAAGAACTTATAGAATTGACAACAAACGAAGAAATAAAAATCAAGTTCAAAAATGGATATCAAGAATTTTGGCTACAAAAACCGATCCCGCAATTGTACCCTGGATTGTGGTCAATTGTTCAACGATTTTTGATAGCATTCCCATCGTCATATTTGTGTGAACGTGGATTTAGTGCTGTGGCAACGCTGCTTACTAGAAAGAGAAATCGTTTGCGTGTTACCGAACGTGGCGACTTGCGGCTGTTTTTGAGTAAATTGGAACCTGATATCAACAAACTTATTGAACAGCACCAGATTCAACCTTTACATTAGTTTTTATTTAAGAATTGATTATGTTTGTTTTATTTTCAATAAAAGATACTCTGTCCGAATACTATAAATTTGCGTTTCAATAATCAGTTATAAGTACTTAGCGGTTTTTAAGTAAGTATGTTTAAAAAGGGGGGCGTTAAAAAATAATTTATTCTTAAAGTGGGCAGTAGACAAAAAAAGGTTGGGAACCCCTGGCTATAGTATGCAGGATAAGTAAGAAAAGGATTTATGTAATGAAATGTATATTGTACGCCTAAACGGCTTGTTATAATGTAACTTTAAACAATATTACTCACAACACCTGTAATATACAAAACTAACAATAAAAAACTTGACATTAAAAAATATTTGATTTGATTTGATTTGATTTGTTATATGTGGCAACATTTCCTGCATAGTGATGTCCGCCTAGCGTATTCAATATCGTGTAGATTTTGTTAACAATTGACCGATTTCGATTGTATTAAAGCAAAAATGTGAAGGCTCCGAGGCTTAAAAAAAACAATGTCTGCATGACGTGACGGCAGATGATTGTGTTTTTGACATGAATACATTGGTAGGTACTGTCTGTTGCTGTGCTGTGCTGTATGTACTGTCGGTACTGTCAAAACTGAGATTCGATGTTGCGACGTGCTGAGAAAAAAATTCAAAACAAAGTTGTAAAATAAATACATTCATGTTACGTTGAGTGAGGTTACTGATTTTTGACCTCTGACCTCTCTAAAATCATCATCGTTGTCGGAGCTATGGAAGAACGATATATTTTAACATTAGATATCGGCACTACTACGATTCGCTCTTTTATTTATAATTCAAGAGCAGAAACTGTGGGTAAAGCCTTTGACCAGGTAAATATTAAGGCTCTGTTTGTTATCATTATAAGATTTTCTATCAGGCATTAAAGATCAGTTTTTGAAACTTTAATTCACTTTTTTTAATATTAGAAAAAAAATAGAGCTACATTTGTAATTTAGATTAGATAATGCAAATACTTAGCAGCAATTTAAAATGTTTCATATTATTTATTTTAGGTGACATTGCACTATCCAAAACCTGGATTTGTGGAAATTGATCCAGATGAGTTATGGGAATCAGTTGTAAATGTTGTACAGAAAGCATTGCAAGGTAATGTATAATTAAAGTAAAAAGACATAAAATTTGAAAATTTGTTCTTGGCCTTTAGTCAGTTGTCTATTTGCTGTTTTTTTCCAAATTTTCATAATTCTCCTAATCTTTTTTCACTTTATGGTAAGTTCTGAATACAATATCGTTCACATAATAATATTTTGCAATTATCTTTGTAATGTCAGGAATCTAAAAATATTAGATGTAAATAAATCACAAACAACATTGTTTCTCGTCAGATGCCTGCCTGTCAGCAGGACAGATGTCTGCCATGGGTATATCCACACAGCGGAGCACATTTATAACTTGGTCCCGGGAAACAAGCAAACCTTTCCATAGGTTCATAACTTGGAAAGACTTGAGAGCAGACAAGTTGGTTAGACAATGGAATGATTCTTATACTTGGAAGGTAAAGACTAAGACTTTGCAAATCAAATTAAGAAATAACTGTTATATGCATTGACTGACATGTAACTTTGTTAAACTATGTAATTTTTTTTTTGTCAAGGTTATTACTTACAGTACTTTACCATTCTATTGTACAGTAATAGACACATAGATGAAAATAAAATTAACAAAGATATTACTCTAGATAGAAAATAGATAAATTAGACCCGGATCCTAGGGGATCTCAAGCAAGGTTCAAACCCGGCACCTGCCACAGTCTACCCGGACTGTTGTTGTGTACTTTCTATCTTGGTGTAGAAAAGAGTGCAAAATAAATGCACTCTTTAAAAATTAAAATCCACTTCGATATTAAGCTGGTCAACTTACAGTACTGTAACACATTAATTAAATGTTCGACATCTACCAAATCTATATTTAATATAAAAGGCAAGGCCTGAATGACTTACATCTTTCTTTGTCATTACAGAGTAAAAACGATTAAATAATCCCAAACCCTGATATTTCGTCAGTAATTCTATGCGTAAGGATTTTAAATAGAAAATAAAAATACTACAAATAATTTTATGTTTAAAACATGATTTGATTGCAAATAAAGTCATTAATTTACTTATAGTATCCCAATAGTGTCTTCGTGCTATACATAGGTATAATCCAGGTTTTTATTATTTTTAGATGCAATGTTATATATCCACAAATAAGTAGATTTATGTTATAATATGGTGTTTCTTAAAAAGTCTTTTATTGCAGCTCATAAAGGCAGGTGCATATGCTCTATTCTTGGTC
Source organism: Udea olivalis (assembly GCA_947369235.1). Lineage (NCBI taxonomy): Eukaryota > Metazoa > Arthropoda > Insecta > Lepidoptera > Crambidae > Udea > Udea olivalis. The sequence goes on from OX376359.1 coordinate 12,585,984, forward strand.
ACACGGAGTAAAAGATTCCGTGCTGGAAGTGCCCTCAAATTTATGAATTCTCAGGTGAGTTTGATGTCAAATCCATAAGCTAAAGTAGCCACAAGCTTGCAAAATCAAGCTCTCTCGGGGGTGACATCAAACCTCCGCGGGCCTGGCGCGATCAGGCTGAATCGCACACCCGGGGCAACCACCACGCCAAATAAAAACAAAAAATACTGAAAATTTGAATATTTGGAGCATTGTCTTTTGGATTGAAGAGTTAAGAGTTTTGGTTTTGTAAGTACAGTTGCTTTATTGTTATATTGTAATTTCAGTTAGTCGCGTAACCAGGGGTAAACCTAGTAAGGAGCAGAACCAGCCCGCGATGGTTAGGAGTTTTCCTACCACTTATAAATCATTCAGTGTCTTGTAACTTTGTTCGAACAAATCCTCAGTTTACATTTTTCTGTTACACAATTGCGGAGAAAACCGGCTGGGCACATGCGGTCTGCGATTAGAGTAAACGGAATCTCGTTTGTGGTGGGTTCTTCAAATTCAAGGTCATTTATTAAGCTCATAGTCATAGGAATCCGCCATTTCTCAATTAATTTTAAGTACAATTGCCATGACGGTTAATTGTGCGTGGATTAAATAAGGCGACGTCGAAGGGGAAGTACTCATTTTTGAGGCGCGATGTAGGTACACTCGCGTCTTCTATGACTGAAAGAACGCCTTTCGGACCGTAGTGTAGGACTTCTCCTGGCCAGATGGAGACTTGCAAGAATCTGCTGGCAGTAAGTAGATGCGTCAGACCGAGAATAGGATCTGGTGATTAGGGCAGCAATGGACTAATATTGGCTGACGTCCTGATGATTATGAATCAATACGAAAAAAAAAACAAAGTTTGCTCATCGCGAGAGTTGCCTGCTGGTTATTTCTATCGTAACGTAACAAAAAGCCGCCAAGGTAATCCACAAACCTCACGATTACGTCTACCACTTCTTGTGAACAAGCAAAAATCTATAAGGTTTCATAACTGATAGGCCTAAATACTTTATTGTGAAATTTAGTGATGTAACTTCTATTTTTGGGCATCCTGCTCATTTGCATTTTCTGTTTCTGTATGGAAAATGTTGACTTAAATCACTTAATATCTTATGCCCAATTTCACCAAAATTTTGCATTACCTTATCTGTGAGGTATAAAATCCCAGACTGCCGCTTAAACTGACAATTTAGGCATTGCTTAAGTTTGCAAATAAACAAATTTGAAATAAACGAGTATGTAATAAATTAGTCACATTCATGACGAGTACCTAAGACGGACGACCGGTCAACTTTACGAAACCAATGCAAAATGGGTCTTAAGTCACTAGCCTTTGTAAAGCTTGTTGTGTGTACCTATTGCGCAATGAGTGCTTCGTACCACTTCCAGTGAACTGTATTTCGATTTATATAACTAGCGAGTCAATGTTACGCTTCCTTTACGTTTCAAAATTGAAATGGATGAGTGAAATTTTATTTGTTTTCCTATCTGATCTGATAGATCACAAAATGTAATGAGGCATGGCCGTGTGTCTTTTCTAACTAGCTATTTTGTTTTTATTTAATTTGCTACGTCTTTCGTTGAAACTACATACATACTAGCTTTTATGTTTTATTAATTGATATTGTGATACTCGTACCTATTAATAATACACATTTTCTACAATTAATAATTTGCCATACCTACTTGATATTCCTCACTTCGACGGTCCAAATCCAAAAACGAGATATATTTCGAGTAAAAATTAGTAGACATTTTCGAATAATAGTCTATATATATATATATATATATATATATATCTATTCGTAGTATATCCATATCATCATTGCAGTTGTTACTTAGTGCCCTGTAGCTAGCACGGTTTCTCACCTTGACATGCGTGGTGTCCTGGGTTCGATTCCCGGACAATTCAGGAAACAATCTTTGCTATATTGGCCCGTGTCTGGGTGTGCTGGGAGACAACCCTGCCTTAATTTCCGTGTCTGGTACACTCGTGACAGGGATATTCATGCATTCTTCGAGACCATGACAAGTGGTGTGTTGTCTGGCGCATATTTATTCATATTTATTAAACTAGCGGCCCCGACAAACTTCGTTTTGACAAAAGTTATTGGCAAGACAGCTGTGAATATTTAGTATGGTTTTTTTTTTAGTTAATTTCCCAATGTTTTCAATACTTATTATCCTATTCCCGATGTAGACAAATCCAAAAACACAAAAATCATAAAAATCGACCCACCCGTTCTTGAGTTATAAGTGGTGTAATTAACACGACTTTCTTTACATAATTATATAGATTCATGATATTATGGGTCTTGATGTTAAAAAAACTCTAGTGGGCAATAGAACAGTTACGTCAGCTACAGGAGTGTTTTAGTACTTGAACTTACGTTTTTAGGACTGCGTGAGACTAGCAAAAGTTGCCGTCCGTTGCAATTCTATAGACCCTAAGTATTTTGTACTCATCTCACTGCACTCTTCATTAAAATTAGTTATTCCACGTCAGTGGAAGCGAATGATTGTATGTCGGAGTTCTAAAAACGATTACTGGTTTAACCAGTAGCAACGTTGTTTGCCAAGTTAGGCTTATAAGCACTCTGCAAAGTGTCATCACAAATCAGGTACTTACATTTATTACAATATTTTGCCACTGTCGCGGCGTGGCCGTTTGCGGTTCTAAAATGCTTACTTTGTTTAGACTAAAACTAAATGTGAGCATTTTGGAACCGTGAACGGTCGCGCTGCCAAGGTGGCGGGGGATTGTAACACGCCCCCTAATTCCTTATTACAATCGCTTAAATCCAGTCAAGTTAATTCCCTAAACTGCGTAACACCCGCATCCGCGGCAGCCTTCGTGTTCGTGACATCGCAGTCAAGCTGCAGAAGTGCCGCCTTCGTTGGTATGGTCAGGTCTCACGGAGATCAGCAAACTACGTGGGCCAAAAAAATGTCTGGCCATGCCGCCTCCGCCAGGTACCGGTAGAAAAGGTCGACCCAAGAAGCGGTGGCTCGACGTCGTTAAGGGTGACATGCGTGCCAACTGCCAACAGGCTCACCACTGAGGATGCACAAGACCGCGCGAAGTGGGTCAATAAAATAAGAAAGGTGAACCCTGGGACCCCACACACCAGTGTGGGTTCACAACCGGGATAGACCGCACGGATGATGATGATGATGATGATGGAAGTTAGTTCCCTAAACTGAGCTTAGCGCCCAATTTTGTAATACGATCTTTCATTTTCAGCCAGTCAGCGATTACCTGTCAATAATGCATCTTCTAGACTGGATACTTTCTGACGAAATTGCTCGCCTTCTGTACAGGGAATTAATTTGACTGGCTATAAGCGTATGTAATAAGGTCCCTGGTTCCAAAGTGAGGTTTGTTTAATGTAAATTTGAAACAATGAAGTACCAAGAACTCTAAACGCAACACAATGATGTGTTTTATTTACAGACATTTGCAATATGACAATAAAACCTCAGTATGTATGTACCTTTTGTTGGGAAATAAGTAGGACATCAATTATACCTTCATGATTTTTATTGTTTCAGACGACGTTAAGATTATATTGGGCTATACAAAATGTTCCTGCACTGAAAACTGCTATTGAAGATAAAGACGCTATGTTCGGCACCCTTGACTGCTGGCTTTTATATAAACTGACAGGTAAATAAAATAAAATCACGGTAAGTAAGTATGTCAAACTTTTAACCCTGAATAAGTGTTCCGAGACTTAGATTCAAGCCAATTTCTAATAAATAGTAACAAAATCAAGGAACCATTTCCCATGAATTTTGTAAACCTGGAACGACAAACAATTGAGACCTAACACAAATAATTCTGACGTCAGAAGACATTTTAATTGAGTGTGGGTTCGTACTCGCGGCTCTTAATGTTTCAAACGGCACAAACCACCGCCCCAAATATGTCGATATTCATACTAAACTCTGCTACACTCAGGCCTAGAGTAGTTACCAACCTAAATCGGAGTATTATTATCTATTCTGTGCCTAAATGTTCAGTTAATTTAGTTGCTGACTGTAGGACCGTATTTGGCAGTGAAGCGTACCAAAGAATGCACTTAACTCGTATCTGCGCGAACTAATTTTCACGCATGATGCCATAACTCATCAAAAGAACCAGAAACGGTAATCATTTCTAAAAAAGTCATTCCGAACTTTTTAGATCTAAAAATATTCTGATTTGAAAATTCTTAGAAATCTCCAGTCCGTAAAGAAGTTATATTTAAATGAGTTATGCTTGAAAATTAAATTTTTAAATTGAAAATGATCAGTAAGTTTTCTCTTGTATCAAACAAAACATTTGAACATCGTCGGATGCCATCGTTTAGTTTTACTCGAACCACATTGCGAACATGACGCTCGATGTATTTTTACAACTTGATTTTAGAAACCATTGTTTTGGTGTAGCATTATGCACGAGCGCGGGGTACGGCGGGGAGTACATATTCCTAACTAAGTGTGCATTAGAAATTCAGGTTAGTTCTGCTGTAAACAAACTCTTCCCGCAATAACAAAATATTTTAAAAATGTACATAAATAAATGTGACAACATGACTTGACGTATTGTCCTGACCCTACGCTATCATGCTCAAAAGTGTGTTAAGTGTTAAAATAATATTTGTTATTGGTTCTAAAAGCGACGTTCTCAGGTTATTGGTATTTTTAAACAAGAGAACATATTTTTTTTAACATGGAAGTCAATATTTATCTACGAACCTCTTCCGTTTCTTGCCGAGTTTTTTAGTCAGATTTTACACTAATATAGGTACTTGTAGGTACTCCTATTAAAGTTTAGAAGCTACATACACTGATGTCTAGTCTAGTTGGCGTGCTGGACGGTTCTTTGGAGTCCAATTTACGACTTAAAAAGGATACAATTGGCATTGTAGGTGTTGTAGCTCTAGAAGCTTTGTACCGGTTGGAAAAAATTAAGTGCCTAGCAATTGTTATCCGTGAATATCTACACTGATATTATAAAGAGGTAAGCGTTTGTGAGTTTTATATGTTTGAGGCAGGTAATCTCCGAAACTACTGAACCGATTTTGAAAATTCTTTCACTGTTAAAAAGCTACATTATCGGGAAGTGACAAAGGCTATATTTTTTAATTTAGGCTATCTTTTGACGGGGAAGAGAGTACGCGGGCGAAGCCGCTGACGGATAGCTCCTCGATAGTAATTTAAAAGAATTAGTTAAGTGTAAGTTTCTATAAAGCAACCAGCTATAGTGATTCAGACTAGACATTCCATCTAAACGTACTTTTTTTTTGCTTCCACTTGAAACGATTACGTAGCACTGTTGCCCTTTAAGTATAATTTCAGAATCTCCAAAACGCAAATGAGTTACCATCTAGGCAAACGTGGAAAATAGTCGACCGCCTTCCCATTGCACATGCATTGCGGTCAATGCCTTTAAAACCCGGTCAAAACACGTGATGCTCTCTTAATTAATAATTTAATTTTTAAGAGAAGAGAAGCTGGGGGAGGATAGAAAATGTTGCATTTTTGTAAGATTTTCGTGATTATTTCATTGAATTGAAATAAAACTTAAATTTTTGCTCTATTATTGTGTGCATAATACTATTGAAAAACACATTGAATTGTCTAAAATTAGGTAGTCGCGAATTATTTACTAAATTAAATAAAAGACGTTTTTTTTTATTATAAGACACTTAAAAATTTACTGTACACAGTTAAAGTTATAATTATGAAATTAAAACGTGCATTCAATAATAGAGAGATAATTTATACTTAATTTAAATTCAGCTAAATACTCACGAAAACCTTAAAAAAATGCCACGTTTACGATCTGCCCCAAACGCAAAAATCCAACCCTCTTAACGCAACGTCAATCAACTCACCTTCAACAGGTCACAATATCCATATGACAGACGTGTCCTCAGCATCAGCGACGGGCTTATACGATCCCTTCACGATGCAGTGGGCCGGATGGGCCATGACCCTGTTCGATCTGCCCTTCGAAGCGTTGCCGACAGTTGTGGACACAGCTGGGGAGCATTTTACTAGCACGTTGCCCGCTATTTGGGGGCATGCGATACCTATTAGAAGTTCGGTAAGACATTTCTTGGTTATTTTATAGAATGAGTTAGAATTGACCAGGGCCTAGTCCATATGATATGTGCCATTAGCATTCGTCTAACCAAAGTGACATTTAATAACATTCCCATACAGTGAAACACTGGAAATTTGGAAACGAAGGTAGGGTTTTGCTATTGGTTACGGTCTTAGAGGTTTTTATGCATTTAATGTGTTCTTCAGAACGCCTTGTTGGTTGAGTGATGGAAGCCTTTAATCCAGGTTTTAACAACCAGTATCAGGACTAAGTTTGCGCAGACAATAGTCGCTAGGGTCTGCTCTGTTGTAAAATATTTGTATGAGATTTCGGTACAGTGCTTATAGTGAATAGTATAAGTTTCTTAGTGGTAATGGAACTAAAAATGACCCCCTTAGTTAACGTGACGTTAACTCATAATCAAGCAAAGTCTGTTTAGTGGTGGTTTTATTATATTCTGTGGTGGTGGTTATGAAAATATTCATCACTTGTAACTTGATACATACATATTAATGCTGAAGTCTAAGCCCAGTAGAATCTTACTTTATACTAATATCACAAATGCGAAAGTTTGTGAGGATGTATGTATGTATGTTTGTTACTCTTTCACGCAAAAAATACTGAACGGATTTGGGTGAAACTTTACAGTAATACAGCTTATACATCAGAATAACACATGGGCTACAATTTATCAAAAATTTTTGTAATTTGGCCTTAATATATAACGATAACGCGGGCAAAGCCGCGGGCGGAAAGCCAGTAGTATAAAAAACGTAATACTTAACTTTTATTACGTCAGATGGCAGACCAAACAGCCTCCATGTGGGGTTCCTGCTGTTTCGAAGTAGGCGACGTCAAGCTAACAATGGGAACCGGCACATTCTTCGACATCAACACCGGCGGCCTACCGCACGCGAGCGTGTCCGGGCTCTACCCGGTGGTGGGGTGGCGCATCGGCAAGGAGCTGGTATACTCGGCCGAGGGCGCCAATAGCGATACGGCTTCTATCATCAAGTGGGCGCAGAATTTGGGTAAGTTGTGTGTTGTAGACCCATAGTTCTCGTCAATTAAGGTAAGTTGAAAAAGAACGTTAGCGTAGATGACATTTTTTCTGTTGAGGTGTTATTTAAAGACCTCTCAAGAATAGAAACATTGGTAAAATAAATATTTCGAAAACATGAAACTCCCTGAGATATGACAATTTTAAGATCATATTTCTGGACTTGCCCAAAACGCTCTCTACAAACTGTCGCAAGATAATGACGTCACAGGTCGCCTATTTCTATGCGTTCTGCAAGACACTTGTCCGGCAGCTTTATTAAACTTTGCGTTTATGAATATGGTTCCTAACAAAAGTTACTATAAATTGTGTGGATTATCGAATGCTATACTTATTTTTATTTATTTTACACTTTCAAAATATTACTTGCCCACCCGAGTTTGAACAGCCATAAAATTAATTATACCTAAGTGAACGAACTAAAAGTTTACATATGCCCCTTGTTTAATGTATTTTCTGATTATTTTTAATAATTTTTAGAATTCGATGATGTTGTCAACTACCCAATTTGGGGCCAAATTGGTGGTATGAATTCCCCCTTTCATACTGTCCTCGTACGCAGAACCATCCCCTCTACTGTCGCCTGGCATTATTTTCACGTGATGGGCTCTGTACCTGCTGGGTTTGCTATTACCAATGAAACCTAATATCATTGCCACCCAGAACTTTTTTTTTGGTTTCAGGATTATTTGATAACCCTGAGGATACAGCCGACATCGCGTTATCAGTTCCAGACACCGATGGAGTGTATTTCATTCCAGCATTTAGTGGATTAGGTGTAAGTGTTAAACTACTACTATCTATCTTATGTTTTTGATGCAATCGTATAACGAAAGTGATCTCTAATGACATATTTGTGAGGAAGTCCAAAATATACAACTAATTATCTGCATCTTTCCTTTTTATTATGAGAGCGATTTTGCAAGTTTGTGTGATTATTTTATTTAATGTTTAATAATATGCAAATAATATAGCCGGCATTAAATATCTGAGAAAGACCTAAAAGCCTGTCACATGACACGTCTCCTACCAATCATCATCATCGTCCGTGCGGTCTATCCCGGTTGTGAACCCACAATGGTGTGGGGGGGGGGGGGCTCCCAGGGTCCGCCTTTCTTATTTTCTTGGCCCACTTCGCGCGATCTTGTGCATCCTCAGTGGTGAGCACGCATGTCCCCCTAACGACGTCGAGCCACCGCTTCTTGGGTCGACCTCTTCTACCGGTACCTGGCGGGGGCGGTATGGCCAGACATTTGTTGCCCACGTAGTTTGCCGATCTCCGTGAGACATGACCATACCAACGAAGGCGGCACTCTTGCAGCTTGTCTGCGATGTCACGAACACGAAGGCTGCCGCGGATGTGGGTGTTACGCACGCGATCTTTGCGTGAGAATCCACCGCAGCATCTTCATTTCCTTCCTCTTCCCCCTCGGACCGCTACCAGTGCGAACGTGTCTACTAACCCGTATAAGTTTTTATATTAAAATAAAATACAAATTTCAAAGCAATAAATTTCATCAATATATTAGGAGTGCAGAAATCTAAGGAGCTGAATACGCGCTGGCATACACATACACGGAAGCTGCTAGCTCGCGAGAACGAGATCACAAAGCCGAAACCGTGAGTCGCTATTTGCCTTCTTCACTCATTAGTGAGAACCCATTTGAAAAGGCACCATTGTTCAGAGACGCCCGCCCAACCCTCCGGGTGCGCATACGCATATCTATCTCTCTCTCACAACCGAGAGCGCGGTCTGTTTGACCCCGCCCATCACCACTGGAGGAAGCTGGTCAACTATATTTCCTGTACCCCTGTCTCGCTCCTGGGCTCATACGCCGGAGTGTTCCTCGCTGCTGACTGTTCGATTTTGATCCTTGTGACCTAGAGAATAGACCTTTATTATCCTGGTTTGACTACGTTTTTTACCTCCTGCAACGCTCTGGTATCCTAATACAATGGATAATGAAACTAACATGTCAATTGTCGACGAGTTGAATGATGAATCATCACAGCAGGACTTGAGCACGCCGCCGAACTACGTTTCTACGCGCAGTAAACAAGTAACTTTGCAAGATTTTCATAATTTTAAAGAAGAAATCAAAAGTATGATTCACTCATTATGGGCCACGCAACTTCAGGAACTGAAAGATTTGAAAAATTTTGCGCCCACACTTATGGAAATCAAGGAAACAAATACTAAAATTGAAAGCTCAATCGTGCAATTGACTGTTCAAAATGCAGAATTAAAACATAAAGTTACCCAGCTAGAAAATAGATCTAAGGAGGACCAGGAGCGTATCACCTTACTGGAGGAAAAAGTGGAGTATCTCCAAATGGGTTCGCGAAAATCAAATCTTGAGTTGAAAAATGTGCCCAAGAAAACAAACGAATCCAAAGAAGACCTAGTAGAGATGGTAATGTGCCTCTCTTCGGCTATTGGGGTAAATCTGTCAAAGCATAACATTAGGGATATTTATAGAGTGAGAGGTAAAAACGACTCCCATCACCCACCTATTATTCTGGAATTGTCATCCACCCTTACAAGAACTGACATCCTTAAGCAGTGCAAAGCGTTTAACGTCAAGACAAGAACTAAGATATGTGCTAAGCACCTGGGCTTCCGCACCTCGGAAGACAATCCGGTTTTCGTCAATGAGCAGCTGACAGCCAAGGGTTCGCGTCTGAACTTTCTCGCCAGAGACCTTGCTAATACGCAGCAATATAAACATTGCTGAACTGCCTACGGCAAGGTGTACGTGAGACTGACCGACACCTCCCCGATTATTACCATCAAGTCTGAGGCCCAAGTTCAGCAGCTGATGAGCAAGATAGCAACATGACTGGAGTATTTTGAGACAAAGGTGACGAAGTTTCTTTCGAAAATACCTACTACTTTTTGCGCTTGCACTTTGTGTTTTTTGTGTGTACTGTGTATAATTTTTAGTGCAGCTACGTGTGCATTTATTAATACTGCGCTCCTGCGCGGGATTGGTAAGCATTTATACACACTCACACCTTACTTTACACACTATCACATACACTCACATACACCATACTACACACAACACACTCATAGACACACACACGATAGAAAACTTTACATACTGCATATAGCATCAAAAAAACATGCTTCTTTAAAATACCTCCCTGGAAATGAAAGCAGAAGAAGAAAATATAAAATTGCTACTATTACTCGAGTTCACACACGTTTTGCACTAATGCAATTCACTTACTTAGCGGCAAAAGTATACAATCATTTAAATGAGAAACTAAATATCTATTCCCTGACACTTGGAAGATGTAAAATGAAAGTTATTAGCTGGTTATAATGTTTGGACTACGATGAAACTGAAAGTGTACTTAAGCCTAGTCTTAGCTAATTGGACAACTAATTGCTTGCTTCACACATTACCCTTATTTCACTTACTCTTTCTCACTTCTTACTCACACACCTGCACGCAACCACAAACACCCCCACACACACCACACACACACACACACACACACACACACACACACACAACAACAACCCATACGCACACACGCACGCGCGCGCGCACGCAATGTGAAGCTTTGTACAATATGAATACATATAATTAAAACTAATTAAGATATATAAGTATTCCATTTTATATAAAACGCATAAAATGATACAATATATTGTAAAATATATTTCTACAGATTTTTTTTGTAAAAGACGATATTGGTTGTAAAATGGGAATAGGAGTGGTTATTTGTATTATATTAAGTTATTCTAGTTCGTTATATATGTAAAAATAAGCTACGAAAGAGTTGCTCCCTCTGACACAGGTGCTACTGCACTTACTAGAAGGAGTCCACCCCTAATTTTTAAAACTGTCTTGTTTTACATAAATAAACATTTTTCATTTTTTCTTTTATTTTTTTTTCATTTCAGTGACGCGCAGCTCCTGCTTGTGTCGCTTTAGTAACGGCCATGTTTCACTGCCATATAAAAGGACAGGCCTAATGATGGTTTTATAGACCTGCCCCTTCAGCTTGATCGGCATTTTGGGGTCACAAATGACACCAGTCACCTCACGCCATTTGGCCCAAGCCGTGGTAATTCGGGCTCTGACGTCGCGGCCGATGTCCCCGGACGCGCTTAACACAGATCCCAGGTATTTAACACGGTCCGTGCGCTCGACCACGTCAACGCCTATGCGGACAGACTGGGTATCTGTGGTGTTGGAGGCCATGTACTCCGTCTTCGCTACATTAAGTTTCAGACCACCGTTTTCAAGTGAATTTTTCCAGTTATTCACCCATTGTACCAGCCGTCACCTGTCCGAATCTGCTAGCGCTATATCATCAGCATACATAAGCAACCAGGGTGGTTGTTCATGGTGGTCTAGGATGCTGTTTGACAGAACGTCCAATATTACGCTGAACAGAAACGGGCTAAGCAACGGAGCCTTGGTGTACTCCAACGGTGATAGGAAAAGGAAGCGTGTCACCAACCGCAGTCCTAACTATGGAACTGGAATCGTGGTACATGTCCCGGATAATGTCAATAAAGACTTCGGGAACGGCCCTGGACCCCAGCGCCCAGCCGATCATCTCACGAGGGACACAGTCGAAGGCCTTCTGCATGTCTAAGAAAAGTAGATGCAGAGGTGTATTCTTCAGTTTGTATCCCTCCATGACCGGTCGAAACCCATACTGACACTCCGAGATTGTACACTCCCGTCGGATCCGAGAGTCTACAATGCGCTCGAGGAGCTTCATGGTGTGGGACATAACCTTTATGCCGCGATAATTGCTGCATTCCTCCGAGCTCTTGCCCTTGAAGACTGGCGTGATAATGCTCAGTCTCCATTGGTCAGGTAACTTCCCGGTGAGGAGGATGCGGTTGAAAAGGTGGTTAAGTATGCCCACACCACGAGAGCCCATCGATTTCCACGCTTCGATAGGGACTCCATCGGGTCCGCCAGCTTTCCGGTTCTTCATGCGGCGAAGAGCCGACTGGACTTCATCAGGCGTTACCGGGGGCACTAGTCCCTGTTTTGGAGGGAGTTCAGGTGGCTGCACCTCTTTGTGCTGCTTGTTGAGCAGCTCGTGGAAGTAAGAGCGCCATCTCTCCTTCACCGCGCGGTCCTCGCATAGCAGGTTACCAAGAGTGTCATTTACACAGCGGCACATGGAAATATCCCGGGCCGCTTTGACTCTCGAACGTGCCAACTTGTAAACGAGCTTCTGCCCCTCAGACGACTCCAACTTATCGTACAAAGGACGTAAGTGGTCACGTCTGGCTCTGGCTACAGCTCGTTTAGAGGCACGTTTGGCATCCCTGTACGCGGCGCGATCTTCGGGAGATTTGGACGCTTGCCACGCCTTGAAGAGGGCTTTCTTTACCCTGATCTCCTTCTGGACTGCATCGTTCCACCACCAGGTCTCCTTGTCAAGCTCACGGTCACCCCGAGACACACCCAACGCCACCCTCGCCGCCCCGGTGATAGCTGCCTGACACCTATCCCAGAGTTGTTGCCCGAACTTACTATCCGCTGCGATGCACAGGTCACTGACAGTGGCAGCAAAGTCATAGGATCTGGCTCCTTCAAGCAGCCACCACCTGGTTCGGGGCGGGCAGCGCACCTTGCATTTGCCTCGAGGCTTCACTCGCAGGTCCATCACAAGTAGACGGTGTTGGGCAGTAAGACTCTCTCCGGGTATGACCTTACAGTTAGCTACCTTGCCGATCTGGGCTCTCCTGGTGAGTAAGTAGTCGATCTGGGTTGCGCTCCTACCGCTCTTGTAGGTGATCAGATGCTCGGGACTCATTTTGAAGAACGTGTTCACGACGGCCAAGTCGGCAGCCATACACGTCCGGAGAATCTCTTCGCCTTCAGCGTTACGACTGCCAAAACCAAAACCACCGTGAACACGCCCGTATTCCTCACACTGTTCACCCACATGACCGTTCAGATCGCCACCCAGAACGACGCCTTGGGACAATGGAATAGTGCATAGGAGCTGGTCGATTTGCTCTCAAAACAGTGCCTTATCCGAATCGCTACAACCGACCTGCGGTGCGTAGGCACTTATCAAATTGGTCGTGACCCCTTCGATAAGCACCCTCACGACCACAAGGCGGTCGCTAACGCGATTTACTTCCAAGACACTATTCTGGAATTCCTCAGACAGCACCACCCCCACTCCATTGGCCCCACCAGGAGAACCTGCGTAGATCAGCTTGTAGTCGTGCCCGATGTTGTTCGGGCACGACTACAAGCTGATTGCCTGTTGCCTCTCCAGCGAGTCTCCTGCAGGAACGCCAGGGCCACCCTCCGTCTGGCGAGCACATCGGCCAGCTCGCGAGCGCGTCCCGTCAGCGTGCCAACGTTCCACGATGCGAAGCGGACCTTCCTTTGGACTAATGTCTTTAACCGGGGCCCGCCCATGGCCCGGTAGCCCTAACCCACTTAACACGGGAGTAGGGCGATCCCCCTGCGCGTCGTTTTTCGGCGACGCCCTATCCAGGTCGGGTCGGGAGCAACAAGGAATACGCACTGGGCTGCTTCTTCGACGTAGAAGGGGCATTCGACAAGGCCAGCCCTAAGTCGATAGAAGCCGCCTTAGACCGCGAAGGCATTCACAAAGATATATCTGGATGGGTGAAGAATATGCTTCAACAACGACTGATAAAGGCTGAGCTAGCAGGGGCTACACACACGGTCAGGGCGAGAAGAGGATTCCCGCAAGGTGGATGCCTATCCCCTCTACTATGGTGCATTCTAATAGATGAACTAGTACACGAGATAAACAAGATACACATATACACACAGGTGTACTCTGATGACGGGGTATTGCTAGTAACGGGAAAGGTCCTCAGCGTCATGTGCAACATCATGAACAGAGGACTGAAAGCGGCGCTATCATGGTGCAGAAGTAAGGGACTCAACCTCAATCCCGAAAAGACGAAACTAGTCCTATTCACCAATAAACGTAAAATTGGTAGAAAAGAAATAGTGCAGATAGACAACTTCGAACTAGAAATGGTCAAGGAGATCAAATACCTAGGAGTTACGCTGGACAGCAAACTAACTTTTAAAGCACACATAAGTACCACCTGCTCTAAGGCCAAAATGGCTATGATGCAATGTAAGAGAGCCATAGGACGCACATGGGGAATCAAACCGGCGACTGTACTATGGATATACAAAGCAATTATCCTGCCACGAATCCTTCACGGATCACTGGTATGGTGGCATAAGGCGGCACTAAGGACCAACAAACTAGAGCTAGACAAGGTCCAAAGACTAGTGGCACTGATGATCACAGGTGCAATGAGAACAACACCCACATCAGCGCTAGAGATCGTGCTCGGGCTGGATCCGCTAGACCTAGCGATCAAAGGAAAAGCTACCGAACAATGGTTCAAACTCAGTAGCACGAACCTCTGGATCGGTAACCACACGGACAGAGGGCATCTACGCATTGGAAGTGAAATCGAGAGCAACATGTCAATGATCTTTACCAACATCGACCTACGAGTAACAAGGAAAGAACAGATCTTTGACAAGAAATACAAAGTACATCTATATGTACTTTGTATTTCTTGTCAAAGATCTTGTCCTATGACAAAGAGATGAATGGAACATAGACACAAGCGGAACAGTTTGCTACACAGATGGCTCCAGAATTGAGTCACTGAAGCTATCTGGCGCGGGTGTGCACATAAGGTGCGAGGACGGCACAGTGATTAACAGATCAACCTGCCTAGGCAGGTTCGCCAGCGTATTCCAAACAGAAATATACGCTATCATGGAATGCGCAGATATATTAGACAATCAGGACAGCGTCACCAAGGCCACTATCTACAGTGACAGCCAGGCAGCGCTGAAAGCGCTTAGCAAAGCAGAGACGACATCGGTAACTGTCAAAGAATGCAAAAAAGCTCCAGGGAAACTCGCAAACAAAATAGACGTAGTGATTGCATGGGTCCCTGGACACGAGGGGAATGTCGGCAACGAGTTAGCAGACGAACTAGCCAGGGGTGGTGCGGCCGAAGGCTTAGTGGGTCCGGAACCCAGGCTGCCAATAGCACACAACATCACCAAGGGAGTAATCAAAAGGTTAACCACAGCAGCAACAAACAGACGATGGAAGGCTGCAACAGGCATGCGACAGTCTAAAATGTTCATCAACGGAATGGACACGAAGAAGACAGGTCATCTACTGAAGCTGTCAAGGAACAGTGTACGTATGGTCATAGAAATCGCCACAGGGCACTCTAGACTAAACAGGCACCTAACAGTAATAGACATCAAAGACAACCCCACATGCATGGAGTGCATGGACAGCGAGGAAACGAGTTTCCACCTACTCGCCGAATGCCCGATGTACTCACACATACGGTGGGAACTCATGGGGTCAGACTCGTTAGATGAAGAAGATCTGAAAGAACTGACGGTGGACCAGATAGTAAGATTCTGCAAAGCAACAAGAAGATTCGACGGGACGCCGTGAAAATGGGATAACCTAAAGACTCCCTGCAAGGGGGCCCGGGGAAATGGGTGAAATGGCCCATAACCAGCGGACCGATCACCCGGCCCACTGCCAGCGTCCCCAGTCGAAATAATAATAATAATAATCCAGGTCGGGTACTCTCTTCTTGCTAACCTTAACTTATTGGCGTGTGTTGGCTTTACGGGAGCGACTGCCATCTGACCTCCTAACCCATAAAGGGGAGCCATCGCCAGAGCCTCCTCCGTTAATCAGCAGGGTGCACCAGCTTGCAGGCGAGGTTGGCTTGGGGCTCGAAGATGTTGGAGGACCCCCTTACACCCCTCGTTACGTCTCCTACCAAACCTAGACACATTAATCTAGAGAAGTTTCCATTTCCACTTCCTAAATCACTTCCCAATTCCTAAATGAGTGGGCATTGAACGCAACATTTCCTTTTAAGTGATTATTTGGCTGGACTAACCCGGCAAGAAACTCAGGAGCTACTAATTTGGTGGTAAATAAGGTGCCTTATCCATACATTTCCTGTCCTCAACAAACGGAAGTATGTTCCACTCCTATACCATTAGTTAAAGCAATACTATACTATTTCCACTTTAGGATGATATGCCTGACAGTTCACATTTTCCCGTGTCACGCATTCTATTTCAAACTAAATAAAAAGAAACAGGCAAAAGAAAATGTAATAAACTATTAAAAACTATTGTCCTTTCGAAACTTATCAAGTAATAAGTAATTCGAAACTTAATAAGTAAATTATGAACTGTCAGGGATATCATTATACGGCGAAAGTAGTTATAATCACATTGTCATATTCAAATTTGTGAATAACTGTTATTATTTATTTCAATTAAGGATTTGTTATTTATTATTATTATTTTATTGATTTGTCTTTAATTTAATTATTTTTTGTTTGGCTTCACTATTGTATAGGGTGGTCCTGTAAAAATATTGTAAGGTTTGAAATAAATAAATAAATATTTGCCAGCCCCCATTCAACGACGGCACTGCCGCCTCTGGCTTCCTCGGCCTGAAGCCGTCCACCACTCAGGCGCACCTGGTGAGGGCGGTGCTGGAGTCGCTCGCTTTCCGCACGGCGCAGCTGTATGACTGCGTGAGAAGTGAAACTAGTTTCCAATTTAATAGTATTAGGTAAGTCCAATAATACTATTGTCCTTTTCAGCTTTAGGAAAATACAGAAGCGCCGTTTTTCCATACAAACGTTTCCCCTGTTTCCTTCTTGGATATTGCTAGTAGAGGAATTATGTTTCCCAAAAAATCTATGGCCACCATTAGCACGTCTCTATGTTTTTTTTTTGATAAACTAATTATCAAAAGAGTATGACCCCTCGAAAATCGAAAAAACTGGTCATATTTTCCGCTATGTTCAAACATCCAATAGCCTGTATAAATGAACCAGCAATATATTTATGGTTCGTTGTCTGTCAATTTTATTGCAGGTTAGATGGAGGGGTATCAAATAATGACTTCATTGCTCAAATGGTGGCCGACCTCACGGGGCTGAAGGTGGAGCGTCCTAAGAACGTCGAAATGTCGTCGTTAGGTTGTGCACATATCGTTGGCCTACAGTTAGGTAAGTAATTTCAAGACTGATCAAGTAACAGATCTTTTATTTGAATACTAAATTTGTATTTGAATAGCCCGTTATGCTCATTATCATACATTTTACATTATTTTTGGATTTTGTACTTTGATTTTAACAACCAATAAAAAGTATCCAAATTGACATACTTAAATGGTATTCACCCCCTAAAAGCATAGGTTGAACATGAACAAAACAAGCCTACTTCACTTTGCCTTTTAACGCTGACTGATAATAATAAGAAAAGATAAGATGTTCTTTATTGCAGAAATATAACAATCACAAAAATAAAGTTTACACAACTTATTAGTACAATTTAGGCGGCCTTATCGCTAGAAGCAATCTCTTCCAGGCAACCTTCAGGTTCAGACACTGAAAAGAGTAAACAGTTGAGGTGGCGCAAGATGAGCAGTTAATCAATAAAAAATAAACATATTGACTAAAACAATACATACATACCATCACGCCTTTTTCCCAACGGGGTAGGCAGAGACCACATCTTTCCACTTGCCGTAGCAAGTGGAAAGATGTGGTCTCTGCCTCCTGACACACCTCTTGCGCTTCTTCCACTCTCATTAATCCTTTCATACATGCTCGTCGATTATGGGTACTCTTGACCTGACCTTTTCTGAGCACGTCTTGGAGTTGTCCTAAGTACGTCCGTCTGGCCTTCCCCTTTCAACAGCTCCATCCACCCTCGCCTTGTAAATTTGTTTCGTTAATCGCCTTTCATCCATCCTTTCCGTATGCCCAAACCATCTTAGCATTCCCATCTCAATTTTTGTGACAACATCGCTCTCTTATTATGCTATTCCTTGCTTTATCAATGTCACTCCTGCCAAACTTCGCAATGCTCTCATTTCCACTGCATTTATCCTACTTTCATCCTTCTTTTGCCATACCCAACTCTCACTTCCGTACATAAGCGTCGGCACTAACACCCCCGCATGAACAGCCAGTCGCGCCTGCTCTGACATCTTCTGGCTCTTCATAAAGGCATGCAGCGCTCCATTTAACATATTCCCTGCATTCACTCTTCTATCAATATCACCCTCATGCCTTCCATCCCTCGTGAACCTAATCCGCAGATACACAAATTCTTTCACTTCTTCTACCTATTTACCTCCAATTAAAACATCACATTCTGTCATATATAACAATATACGTACATATTATTATGATAATATAATAAGCATAAATAAACTTACATAAACATACTTAAATTAATAAACTTGAAGCTTTGTATGGATTATTCAGTAGGCACCTAAGTAACAACACTGTTATTATGGCGATGTTTGAGTCAAAGTGACAAAAAATATGCTTTGACCAGTGATTTGAAAATAAGCAGGGATTTAGAAGACCTTATAGAGAAGGGCAAGGAATTCCATAGGCGAATAGATTATACAGTAAAAGATTTAGAATAATATTCAGTGGAATGAGGAGGAAATGACAGAATGAGAATATAGATTATTCATACGCGGTAAGCTAATAATCACATTGCAAAGCAACGTAACATCACAAGTCAGTGTCGATTAGCTGTACGAACGTGGCTGAAATTAAAAATACTTGCATATTGTTATATATATCTATATATATAAAAGAAAGTCGTGTTAGTTACACCACTAATGACTCAAGAACGGGTGGACCGATTTTTATGATTTTTGTGTTTTTGAATTTGTCTACATCGGGAATAGGATAATAAGTATTAAACATTGGGAAATTGAAAAAAATAAATAAAAGCGAATAACATTTTTCCATAATAAATGTTCACAGCTGTCAAGCGAAGGTTGTCGGGGCCGCTAGTAATAAATATTTTCCATCTTCAGGCATCTGGAAGTCAGTAGAAGAGCTCAAGGCGGTGCGCGCCGTAGGAAAGGTTTTCGTCCGTTGCAAGTCCAGGAGCGCGTACAGCGCGCACATGCAGCGCTGGGAGCTCGCGGCGCGGCGGCTGTGCGGCTGGTACGACGGCTGCGAGCCCGCGGGCGACGCCACCGGTGAGTGACCACACCACAGATCACTTAATAGTAACTAACGTAACAGATAAATCACGTCATTAGAATAACGTCAATTTTCTTAATCTTTAATGCGTGCTGTCATCCTCATCATCATCATCATCCGTGCGGTCTATCCCGGTTGTGAACTCACACTGGTGTGTGTAGTCCCAGGTCCCAGGTCCGCCTTTAATAAGAAAGGCGGACCCTGGGACGATGAAAATATTTTCTGACTATCCATATTTGTTTGCCTTGAGTTGACTTTACGGGAGCGACTGCCATCTGACCTCCCAACCCATAAAGGGGAGCCGCCGCCAGAGCCTCCTTCGTTGATCAGCAGGGTGCACCAACTTGCAGGCGAGGTTGGCTTGGGGCCCGAAGATGTTGGAGGACCCCCTTACACCCCATGTTGCCGGGGCTACCTCTTTCGGTATAGTTGTCAGTAGTCAGTACCTACAGCTACAGGACGTCATCGCGTCAGTTGAACCGCAAGACTCTCATATAAATGCTCTACGCGGCTGTTGACAGTCAACTGCCAAATGGGAGTTCCATGTCCCAGCATTACCTACCAGCAATTTCACGCACAAGTTAGTGAAGTGACAGGGGCCACACTTCAACTTGTGGACCGTGTGGTCAACTATGGCCCATGGGTTAATCTATACTAATATTTTATAGAGGAAATATTTGTTTATTTGTTTGTGTTGAATAAGCTCCGAAACTACTGGACCGATTTTAAAAATTATTTCACCAATAATAAGCTACATTATCAGGGAGTGACAAAGGCTATATTTTTTTTAATTTAGGCTATTTTTGACGGGAAAGACTGTCTACGCGGGCGAAGCCTCTGATGGACAGTTAGTAATTTATAAATGTAATTTGCAAACATTATGTCTTTTTGTTCGGTCGAAAATATAAGATTCTTCCCTAAAAACTTTGAAACCCTCTAGTCTTTTGTATCCTTAGGTCATGATTTATATCCGGCTCGAAGGATCAAGTTCCCACTTTCTCACTTCCTTTGCTAGGTGTCTTAATTTGTACTTCGTATTGAGGTGCAAACGCAACGCCGTTTTTGATATTTCGACGGCAAAGAAAACCTTACCTTAAGTCAGTGACATAAAAAAGTAATTTCCCTAAAAACTGTTAGATCTCTATGAGGTATTGTCACTTCACTGTCGACATACCTTGGGTTGAGAGCCTCCGCTCACCCACTTGTCCGGTGAAACTGTGGAAGCCATCAGCGGCTAACAGTGCTAATCCTATAGAAAAAAAAATCGACATACCTATGAATGACCAGAAGTTGCTTTTGTCACGATGAGAAGAAGAAGACCGAATCTCTGCATATTACCTCATCAGCCTCATTCTTTCAGCTAACGACAGCCACCGCCGGCCGTCCACCAAAAGGAACAGACGCAGCAAATAGCGCTGGCTTCTCTACGCGGGGCTGCGCGCGCGCCGGTGATAGCGGCGGAACATTAAGTGGTGAGAGCTTTACTGTTGTATTGGTTGCTGTGTGCTAGGAATTCTTGTGACAGTATTAAGCATTTTTTGTGAATAAGTGTCTTTGAAAAAGACAACGAAATCGAAGATTTGCAATCTGAAAAGTGTACGTTAGTACAGTTTTGTTTTCAATGGATATTCAGCAAGTAAATTTTTAGCTGAGATGTAACTTAGCATAAAAGTTACCATTTCATTAAAAAAATGAAGTACCAGGAAATTTTTAAACTGGAAGGAATATTATGTTATGGCATATTAATTAGTAAGTGATTAAAATTATATTCAGGAGAAAATAAGTTTTTTAATGAACTTATTTTAGAGTTTAAATTCAATAAATACAAATGTCTGTCTAATTTTGTATGAGAACATTACGTAAAAATATGTATGTCACTAAAAATGTCTAATTTTCGCTCAGATCGTTTCGGCTTTTTTAGTAGTTACTAAAAAAGCCAAATTATATTCCTTCATGGTATAAATCAGCCGGTATTTTATTATATTAACACCTTGAGTGTTTCTTTTTAATTTGTTTTCGATACCCAAAGGCAAAGCCAACATTTAATTGTGATGAAAACATTTTCTGTTTGTTCTGTGTCTCGGTGTTATTATCAATTTAAAATGTAAGAATGTTTATCAGTCACTGACACCCTCAGTACATACAGGCTTTCTTTATTTGGGGTCAGATGTCACAGATTATTCATTATTTTGATCAATCATTTTCGTAAGCAAACTTTTAAACTGTCATAAGAATTACTGTAGCTACATGTAAGAATTTTATATGAAACATTTCATGGCAATTAGATTTTATGCAATAAGTTATTTGTCAACATTAGTTTAGTTACATTTTAGTAGGAATTGTAAATAATGTTATTGTATTAATAATTGGTAATGGTTTTTTTTATATATTTTTAGTGTATTTTTTTTTTATAAAATTGTAGTAAGTAAGTTAGTATCAATAAATATTATAAATGCCTTATCCGTTCCATGACCACAATGATTATACATACCATATTTTTTATTTGACAAGATTAAGATATAAAATGCTCATCTCAACATGTATTCATTTGATTTTATACAGGGCCTTAGGAATTTAATTACATTTTAACGAACACTTATTTTGATCATTTAATGATCAGATAATTTATAGTGTACAAATAAGATGATTCTGGTAGGATTATTAAAAATCATAGCTGCGAATCGTTGTAAATACTTAGATAGGTAATAAAATGATGACATTTTCGTAAAATTATGTAATTTCTATGTTTTAGTTAATTATTTTGTATGGTTCAAAGTATGCCGAATTACTTTTTGCTGTGAATAATTTTAATTATTGTCATTAACCACAATTATACTGCCGCTATTAGCTGATATGAACTACCCACACGAGTAAATTAACAAAGATGACAGGGCTTCAATCAACCGCGCTGTGAAGGTGGCACTACTAACCGCGCGCGTCAACGGATGGGAACCGGTTCTTACCGGTTTGGCCAGAGACCAAGCTGGAGCTGACGCACACACGCGTAGAGCTGTACCACTTGTATTAAGCTCTGTTGCGTTTATAGAGGGTGATTATTAATATATAAAAACTGAGGAGTGAAAATCACTCGAACCCGTTCCAAATTGACGCCGAGGGAAATCGAAGCTGACTGAGTTGCCACCTGACAGTTTCCTAGTTATTTCGAAACGGTTTCGGGTGATGTTTATCACTTTGACAAGTGCGAATTCTACCAGTGCCCGGAGCCCGATGACATTCACCTGGCAGCTGACAAACAAAAGTTTTGTTCGTCTTTTCTTTCTATCCTCCGAGGGTGAAAATCACTCTACGAAAAGCGACTTGGAACGGGCCCTAAAAACGCGTTACAAAATTTTATCTGCCCAACTGACCAGCTTATAGCGACATTAACAATCATACTCTTTAGTTTCGTATTATAATGTCAACCTTATCCTTATCGATAAGACGTTGAAAAAAATGTTACCTTTAAGGCTCTGCCCTTCAGTAAAAAGAGTGTGTTTAAATTTAGACCACATTAAATATATTAAAAAGGCCTTAGATCATCAGGATTCTAATCCTGATGATGGGTAACCCGATCTATCAGGTTTCGCTGTGAGTAGTTAGGTTGTGATTTTAATATAATATACGCGCAACTCAGCCGCTTGCAAAAGAGATCTTACTGATGTTAAAGCAAGTTCACTTTTTAGTAAAATACTCCAAGCCTGAGGTCATAAAGTAATTGAGTTATTTTTGAAGACTCAGTTTTTTAAACTCGAGTCCAGCTCAAGTCTTTGAGTCATTTGAGAAAAGTTTGTGTCATGACTACGAAAACGCGTGACTAAGTCATTTCGAAAGAACACAGGACTAAGTCCTTCGAGTGACTTACATGACTTAAAGTAATATGTCCCCGAGACGGGGCAGAGGGCGTCCACAGTATTTCGCCATCTCGTTCGGTCTTGAGTTATGCGTTTGACTTCACTCCAAGTCTTGCCGATCCTCTTCGCCTCTTCCGCTACTGTACGCTGCCAGGTCTGTTTGGGGAGGCCACGTTTGCGTTTTCCTTGGGTAGCCTGCTTGGGAATGTGATCGGGATCCCTTCGGAGGGTGTGGCCAATCCAGTTCCACTTGCAGCGTTTGATCAGCTGATCGATCAGGGTTTTGCGGCAACGGTCCAACAGCTGTTCGTTGGAGATTTTCTCGGGCCAGTACACACCGATAATTCGGCGAAGGCAGCGGTTGACGAAGACTTGAAGTCGTTGCGAGATGGCTTTGGTGACCTTCCACTTTTCTCACCCATACATCAGTACGGATTTGACGTTGGACCCCAATATCTTGATCTTGATCCTTCGGGTCAGTGTCCGTGATTGCCACACGGGTCGAAGTCGTGCGAAGGCAGCTCTGGCCTGGGCAATGCGCGAAGTGATGTCGTCTTCGGTACCCCAAGTTTCTGACACGACGCTCCCGAGGTAGGTGAAATTGTGGACGAGTTCCACATACCCTGCAACAATCCGCAGCGGTGTGCGATTCTTCACTCCAAGTCTCATTTCTTTGGTCTTCCGGCAATTAATTTTAAGCCCCGTTTTGCCTGCCTCACGCAGATCGTCCGATTTAAACTGCATGTCGCGGTGCGTATGTCTATGTTTAGATTTTAATACTGTACCATATGTTATTTTAATTTACAGAATAAAAATATATCAAATGTTATGAAATGAAATGATACGTTTCCTTGAAGCTCAAAGGGCTAAAAAGACTCAGAGAGCTAAAAAGACTCAAAGGACTGAGTAGACTCAATGGAGTCAAAGGACTCAAAACTCGTGAGACTAATTGTCTGTAACTACTCAAGGCTCGAATTTGAGATTGAAGAGCTCGTGTCTACATATTTTCTTACTCACTGCTGGTCAGTCGCATGTGGACTTTTGTGTAATATCTTGCAGCTAGCAGACAACTTCTCCGCCCCCTTATTCTTTAACTAGCAATGCAACTCGAGTAACACCTCGCTATTTGATAGCCTCAGCCTGTGATGATGCAGTAATTGACGATGCAATAATCACTGTTTTTCGCTATCAAAGTTATTATGTACTAGCTATCCGACTGCGGCTTCGCCCGCAATTTCTCCTGCCAAAATATAGCCTAAATTAAAAAATATAGCTTAGGTAACTCGCTGATAATGCAGGTTTATATTGGTGAAATATTTTTTTAATACGGTCCAGTGTTAGAATAAACTGTTAGTAATTCAACAGATTAGACACTCCTACTCGTTTCCTCTCTTCGCGAACGGTTTTAAGGTTTTCACCTTAAGATATGCATTTGCAAATAAGTTACCTGCGGTATTGTGTTTTCAACTAATATCCAAAATCTAAAAATAATTAATCTCCGATCGTCAAAATCCAAGACACAGCCATTTTTGCTTTCAGACAACATTATGTTGTAAGGGTTGGTTTTGTTCATGTAAAATAATTCAAGTAAGATAATACAGTACAAGTAAAATAATACAGTAGACAGATAAATAAAATCACAAGCTTGTATTCTACACTAAATATATCTGTAAGTCTATCACATAATATAACGGGCGAGTACGTGAGCATTACATAAGGTACTATTGGGTATGTGAAATGCGTCCCGTAAATGAACTCTGAATTTTTACAGTAAATAGAATGAAGTGACTTTACATGCTCGTTGTTATTGTCCACACAGTTAATAATGCAGTTAAAATGATTAGCTAAAGCGCAGTTCACACTGCAAAATTCCCGCCACTGGAAGTGTCCTAGAACCGCCTTAGTTTTGATCTGCGCTTATCTGTAGCTCATTTCTTTTTATAGAAATATTATGTTTTATTCTCGTAAATCAATATCTATTTAAGTTAATAGAAAGAATTAAAAAAAAATGCTAAATTTTTAGTAGGATCATGTTTCCCTGGATTTAGTTTTATCGTCACAAATTCTTGATCAAATAAACAAATTCTGATTTACCACATGGGGTATTCCCATATCTCGTCATTAGGTTCGTGTATACCTAAATATTGATATTTAAATGGGGTCGAACTAGGTTCCTTTGTCGTATATTATGGAATATACATATAGCTAGATGGAGTGCGTTACTTCAGCGGGAAAGTAGCTTCTAGAGTGATTTGAGTGGAACGTAAAATTAGTGAGATATATGCTGTGGATGTGCGCGGCATAAAAAATTTGTGGGCGTTGTGGTTTTGGAAAAAAATGAAAAAAACGATTCCTGCTGCAGTAACGTTGTTCTAGCAGGAAAATTCTAAACGAATGATCGAAGAGAAAAATGTTGTACATTGGCAGATAGCCCACTTCTGGGGAAACATGTGCGCCAAAAATATAATATGTGGGGCTTCAGGTTTTCGAAATATTGCGTTTCCTGCTGGGGTAACGTTTCGCGGAATCGTGTTTCTCTCAAACCATGGCATGTGCGTCTCTTTAATAAACTTTCACTTGTAGCTCTTGATTTGTGCTTGCGGCACATATAATAAGATTCTGAAAATTATTCTTACATTTTCAGTAATTAAGGTGTCTCTAAAATCTGAAAAAAAAATCACAGCACCTAAATGAGAACCTGTATCAACTCGCTGAAAACTGCATTCGATTCCGCTTTACACATCTAATGGTCAGAAAATGTTTCAAAAGTTTACATACATGCTTTATCGAATAAGAGATCGAAATAACAAAACCACCGGTACATAACTTTGACGTCAAAATATAAGAAATCAGTTCATCCTGAGATAAGTGAGTGTTAACCAAAAAACAGTGAGTTTCATAAAATAACACTGTGAAAATTTTCAGCCTCCAATGTTTCGTATTTATAGAGAAATAAACAAAAATCAAAACCTTTCAACAACGACTGATTATCCGACCAAATTCGAATGACTACGAAAAAGCGACGGCTTCATACATATGGATGACCTTCTTTACTGGACGTATTACACTAAACTCTTGCCCGTACAATCGCGTTCAATCGGTTTTTGGCAATAATTAGAACCTCATCTTAGATTAGAGTAAAATTTAAAAATGTGAATGAAAGCTTATACCTATGAGCCTATATGAAAGAGCTTAATTTTAAATTGAAATTCTCATTTTATCCTCTTAATTTATGTTCTTAAAGTAAGTATGGCTTATTTTTATGTTATTTTTATGTCTAAGCTGTATTACTATAAAGATCCATCTAAATTCGTACTTACTGTAGTTTTTGCGTGAAAGAGTAACACACATTCTACAAACTTTCGCATTATAATATAATAAGTATAGTATTAGTAGGATTAAGTAAGATTAGTAAAGTAATTAGAAATTAATATTAGTAAGAAGTTAGACTAAATGTCCGTCAGCGACTGTCTTTCCCATCAAAACATAGCCTTAACATACAAAACATAGCCAAAACATAGCCTAGATTAAGAAAAAGTCTCATTCACTCCCTGATAATCATGTACTTACTTAGCTTTATAATGGTGAAAGAATTTTCAAAATCGGTCTAGTATTTTCGGAGCCTAATCAAAACAAACAAACTTTCATCTATAAAATATTAATAGTAGTTTAGATTTTAGTATTGGTACTTGGTAGGTAAGTGTTAATTAAATAAGTCAAACAATACCTTTAAATACTTACCATTGCAGATCGTCATCGTAACTTGATAAGTGCCAATTATTTGAATATGAATATTATAACACCACTTTCAACTAATTTCTAATTTCACTATTGGTATTTATTATCAATGCCGGTTGCATCACCGCAACAAACGTGCCATGAGAACTGCAACTGTTTGTTTATCAACAAACAACAACAAGTTTAGTAATAAAGCGTCACAGACGTCACAGTTGCTAACAAGCGTCCGACAGAGCTCCGACTCGGCAAAATAGTGTTGCCATTGCCAAATTTTTGACTACCGTGTTTGGTAGGGGGTAATTGTCTTAACTATGCGATTCAAAAAAGAATAAGATTGGCTTGCGACAAACTGCACTCGTTCTTCAGACAAAAACAACCCATGAAAAGTCTTTGTCAGTTAGCGATAGAGTTGATGTGCCCGTACGCCAATAATTTCCCTTTAATTTGGTCGAATTTCCCTTAAAAACGGCAATCGCCGTAGCAATAGTAACCCTGGCCCAGGCGCACTTCATATTGAAAAAACACTTCGCATGACTTTTAATAACAGAGTGGCGTTCATCTACCGCCTCTTTTCCACTAATGCCGCACGCTTACTAGCTGTCTCACTCACTCCAAGCTAGACAAAGCAACTCCTCGTGACGCCAGCAGCGGGTAGCGCGGGGCCAATGGGTGCGAAACAGCGGCGAAAGGTGATGTCAAAAAGGGATTAATATGGTAGGTATTGATGGATGCTAATAATTCATCTTGCTTGAAGCATAAATCAAAATATATACTTTATGTATGGTTTCATTGTTGTGTTAATTGGTTTTTTATTTATAAACTGTATCTGCAGGTTTATTTTTGTAATAGGTATTCGTAACAAACACGTCTTTATTCACAGATATTTAAAAAATATAGTTTTAAACATCTTCAATAATTTAATAAAACGTCATAGATTAGGTACAAGTTTATTTGTTTAAGTTGAGTTTTTCTACTTCAGTGTACATAGCCAAAACTATCTTGTGAGTAAGTTAAGAAGGTCATTGATATGTATGAAACCGTCGCTTTTTCGTAGTCGTTCGAATTCGGTCGGATAATCAGTCGTTGTTGAAAGGTTTTGATTTTTGTTTATTTCTCTATAAATACGAAACATTGGAGGCTGAAAATTTTCACAGTGTTATTTTATGAAACTCACTGTTTTTTGGTTAACACTCACTTATCTCAGGATGAACTGATTTCTTATATTTTGACGTCAGAGTTATGTACCGGTGGTTTTGTTATTTCGATCTCTTATTCGATAAAGCATGTATGTAAACTTTTGAATCATTTTCTGACCATTAGATGTGTAAAGCGGAATCGAATGCAGTTTTCAGCGAGTTGATACAGGTTCTCATTTAGGTGCTGTGATTTTTTTTTCAGATTTTAGAGACACCTTAATTACTGAAAATGTAAGAATAATTTTCAGAATCTTATTATATGTGCCGCAAGCACAAATCAAGAGCTACAAGTGAATGTTTATTAAAGAGACGCACATGCCATGGTTTGAGAGAAACACGATTCCGCAAAACGTTACCCCAGCAGGAAACGCAATATTTCGAAAACCTGAAGCCCCACATATTATATTTTTGGCGCACATGTTTCCCCAGAAGTGGGCTATCTGCCAATGTACAACATTTTTCTCTTCGATCATTCGTTTAGAATTTTCCTGCTAGAACAACGTTACTGCAGCAGGAATCGTTTTTTTCATTTTTTTCTAAAACCACAACGCCCACAAATTTTTTATGCCGCGCACATCCACAGCATATATCTCACTAATTTTACGTTCCACTCAAATCACTCTAGAAGCTACTTTCCCGCTGAAGTAACGCACTCAGCTAGATGCCTTAGTTTTGAATAATTGCCTTATTATTTACGATTATATCCAGTGTTAAATCCAGACTGTATAGTTATAATTGTTAAGGTATAATAGATGACAATATTGTAAACATTAATTGAATATAGATGAGTAAGATTTTTTACCTTTGGCTCAAAGTTTAAGATATAGTATTTATATTAAAGCTAAGGTACTTGCAAAAATATCTGTATCGATGTTTAGAGAAAATTCACAGAATATTTCGTATTTGATGGTATTATGAATATTGTATTTATTTAAATGTTAACATTATATCACCCAACCCTATTTCGCAAAATAATACAAACACGACATTTTACCGTGATATAGTTCGCTTCAAACTTCTAGTCCACTCTGAGCTTGTTTCCCCCATGCGCAATACCTATTGCGCTCAACTTTATTAAATATTTATTATACTTATTTATAAGGCACATACTTGTGTCCACCGCAAGTGTCCGTGAGTCTACTCATTTGGGGCCCACTGAAAATCAGCGCCTAGGCCCTCAAAGCCCAGGCTGAACGCTGAGTGAGGTCCTTTCATTTTTTTGGGCATCGGGACGTCGCTGTCTGATGGTATTGTTTTGTCTTGTTGTTATTTTGTTCTGTTGTTTTATGCCTACCACCTACGTGTTTTTTTTCCCTCAAATGTAACGATGTCCAAAAATTTAATAAATGTTTTCTATTTCTATTGAAATTTTCATAGGAAAAATTCAGAATGCGGGACTCGGGACTACTTCAGAGTGGATTAGTTTTTTTTAATTAAACTATCAGCGAAATATTTTGGTTTAAATTATTTTTGCAGCAATATAATTCTTAAGGAAGTCTTTTGTAGGTTCCCTGCTGTTTTTTTTTAAATCTATGTTTTCACCGCTAAATGCGAAGAATTGCTTGCAAAACCCTATTATTGAATAAATTATGTATCATCAATATTTGAAAGTTATTTAATTTATTAACTTACGTTAATTCAAAACATGCCAAAATTATAATAAGACGACCGACTTGGTGTAATGGTTAAGAAGTTGGCTACTACACCAGAGGTCGCGGGTTCGATCCCCGCACAGTACAAACATTTGTGTGCATGAACATGTCTGTTTGTACTGGTCTGGGTGTCTCCTATGTATAATAAGTATGTATTTACAAAAGAAAATGTATTTAAGTATGTTTATCCGTTGTCTAGTATCCCATAACACAAGCTTTAATTAGCTTACTTTGGGGCTAGATGGCGCTGTGTGGAATAATGTCCAGGGATTTATTATTTATTATTTATAATAACCTGATTTGTTGATTTTATTATTATTATGCCTAGAAAAACAGTAACTAATGATGTGGCCTATTTGTTATCTTATGAAATATAATGAAATAAATTATTTATATCTGAAACTTATTTTATTTTCCATTATAATATTATCTTAAATACAGTTGTCGAAAAAGCACGCCCATGTATCTCCGCTGCCTCGCTCGGCGGCAATGGACATGTGGACTGGACGTGTTAAATTGAATTATTCTTCGGTCTACCTCTACCTACGTCATGCTATCTCTTTCACAATACAATGCAGACCTCTTTGCCCACCACTTCTCTAATACGAAGATGAAAGTGCAAATCGCGTAGCCTACAAGTAAGAGGCCCAGCGCGAACCTTTGCTCCTGCAAAGGCGAAGGAAAGAAACGGCGCGGTTCAGTTTTCCGCGAACGCAAGTATTCTTCGGATAACGCACCTAGCGCGTATTTGGTCCAGCGGTAGTATGCTTGGGGTAAGCCCGCTTCGTTCAGCCTCGAGATGTAGCGCTCTATGTGGACTGTGAAGGAGTAGCCTGAAAAAAGGACGTTGTCTTTATTTAAATCGGGCTTAATACGTCTTGCTAAAGGGGGATGCACTAGCACTGGCAGTCAAAAAAAGAACCCCTAAGTGAAGTTTTTGGACAAACTTTTTTCAGAAATCCATATCTACTAATTGGAGAGTTGAAAGCAGCTGGTGAAAAGCTAGTTTGAGCAACTTTCCGCGAAGTATTTCAATATATGCTTAAACCTAAATTTAATTTATTTATTTATAAACTATCTTCTGACATATCACAATCAGACTCTGGCCTGTTTTGACCTTGATATACACACATCAAAAGTGTCTAGGGATCAAGCATTTTTATGCGGATTTCTTGAGATTGAGGTGTGGCTTTGTAATAAATTTATGATTTTTTAAATTTATATGGATCCTTTTTGGTGCATTTCATAATTTGAAACAGGAACTGTCAATCAAATTCGAGTAAAAGATGAAAATCAGCTGTCAATATTTTCCCTATAAAAACATACAACGCATTGAAGACATTATTAGTGCTACTGTTTCCCTACTACTGATTAAAACCAACGTTATTATGGAGCGGCGACGTCATTTAAGCAGGGAAGAAATGCTCAGAGCCGTGGGAATGATAGAAGCTGGTTCCCGGCAACGTACTGTGGCTTTAGCTCTGAATACAAGTCAGAGTGTTATCAGTCAACTTTGGACACGTTACCGAAGCACTGGTACCGTGGCTGAGCGCCATGGAGGACGGTATCGCTGCACCACACGGAGACAAGACCGATACATTCAAATCACAACTCGAAGAGCTCCAACAATAACCGCCA
The DNA here is from genome assembly GCA_947369235.1 of Udea olivalis. Classification (NCBI taxonomy): domain Eukaryota; kingdom Metazoa; phylum Arthropoda; class Insecta; order Lepidoptera; family Crambidae; genus Udea; species Udea olivalis. The sequence goes on from OX376359.1 coordinate 12,617,313, forward strand.
TGATGGTAGCCGTGAGGCTTCATCACTCTTCAGGGAACTTAATTAGCGACCAAACAGTCAGAAACCGCTTGCATGAACTGAACCTTCATTCCCGAAGACCGCTAAGGGTACCACCTATAGCAATGCACAATCGTAGGATTCGATATCAATGGGCTCTTGAACACAGAAATTGGGCAGAAGAACAATGGCGTTTCGTGTGCTTTTCTGATGAGTCTCGTTTTGGTATGAGACCGGATACAAGACGTATACGACACTGGAGAACCCCTGGACGCCAACAGCGATTAAAATCCTGCCAGGAAGTCCATCCTTATAGTGGTGGAACCATCATGGTATGGGCGGGTATTTGGATCGGCGGAAGAACTGAGTTGATTTGGATCAGAGGCAACCTCAACGCTCAAATTTATGCTGAGACGATTGTATCAGACGTCATCGTTCTTCTACAAGTGCAAATCGGTCCCTTATTTCAGTTAATGTATGATAATGCACGACCGCACACCGCAAGAGTTGTAAGACAGACTCTCGCCGCAGCTAACATCAATGTCCTGCCCTGGCCTGCTCAGTCGCCAGACTTGAACCCGATTGAGCATGCATGGGATATGCTACAGAGAAGAGCTCTGCCGAATATGGAGGGTATCCAGTCGCTAGAAGACCTTTTTTTGTTGTTGCAACGAACATGGGCGGCCATTCCACAGCGTGGTTTGGATGAACTCATTTTGAGTATGCCAAACCGATGTTCTTGTGTTGTTAGTGTTCGCGGTAGAAACACGGATTATTAATTGTTTAAGTTACCCAATAAAATTTCAAAGAAAACTGTTATTTCAGTCTTTTTTTCGAACTTTAATGTTAGTGGTTCAAATGTCAAAAATCCCTTTATTAGGAAAATGGCAAATTTCTTTATTAATGCAAAGGTGACTTGGTTTATCGTTACTGTATGTTGTAGGTAGTTATGCATAACTATATAATGTAACTACCGGCGTAAGTTGAATAAAAGAGTTGCTAACCAGACTCGTGGCTTTCATTACAACATGGTGACAGCGGTGGGATTTTCGACGTGAAACGTATTCATTTACTTATTTTCTTGCGATATCATCGCGTAATTTTGTGTCAATAGCAAGTGATTGTTGTTCGTCACGTTCGTTGTCGTTGCATTATGGAGCACGCTCGACCTCCGCCAGAGTTGAGTCTGGAGGGTAGCTCCGTCGGCCGGGCCGACGCTTGGAAGCGCTGGAAAACACAATTTAATCTCTTTTTGAAGGCAGATGCCTGGAATGTGCATAAAGAGGAAGGTGGCATTCAGTCTAGCCTACTGATTAATCTCATTGGACCAGAAGGGTTCGACGTATATGAGACTTTTGCGTTCGAGCAGGACTGTGATAAGGATGACGTCACGGCTTTAATCAAGAAATTTGATGAGTATTTTGGGGTGAAGCCGAATATAACGCTAGCAAGGTATAATTTTTTTATAAGAAACCAAGAAGCTGGCGAGTCTATCAATCAATATGTCACTGCATTGAAGTTACTCAGCAAAAACTGCGAGTTTAAGATGTTGGAACAGGAACTTATTCGAGACCGTATTGTCTGCGGCATTAAGAATACCGTTGTTCGCGACCGTTTATTGAGAACCGAAGATTTGACATTAGAAAAGGCTGTTAAAATCTGCCAAATCGACGAGATTTCGTGTGACAGCAATCAGTTAATGGAGTCGCGCGGCGAAGGCCAGGGGTCTTCACACGTACACGCGGTCGGAATGCGCGGGGGCGGCGCGCGCGGCCTGCGAGGACGCGGTCGCGGCTGGCGCGGGCGCCGATCCCGCGGCCCGTTCGCCGGCGGGGCCAGCGTGCCGGTACAGCGCGCTCCTGATGTGAGTGCTGCGACGGGGCACTGCCTGAGGTGTGGAGGCCAGTGCGTGGAACCTAGCGAGTGCCCGGCTATTTCAGTGCAGTGTTACATTTGTGAAAATTACGGTCATTTTGCTAGAATGTGTAAAGTTAAGAAAAGTGTTAAAAAAATGCATGAAGTTAGTGTACGCGAGGAACATAATATGTCTGAGGAGGATAGCTGTGAGTCGTTCCATATATCAGTAATATACAATGTTTCAGACATAAGCTCATGGTTTGAGGTACTGAGTAGCAAGTGCGGTTCGGAGCAATTTAAATTAGATACCGGTGCCGATATAAATGTTTTGTCTTTTAGACGCTTTCTGCAGCTAGGTTATGAGCAAGCTATAATCAATACGAACCACAAGGTGAGGCTTCAGTCGTATACTGGGGATTTTATACCTATAAAAGGAATTTGTAATCTTAAATTTTGGTTTAAAAATACTGAATACAATTTAAAATTCGCTATAGCTACTATCGATTGTCAAAGCGTGTTGGGACTGGAAACTTGTTTGGCTTTAGGGTTGATACAAAGAATTCACGATTTACATTTTCAAAAGAATGAAGACTTGTTTACTGGGCTAGGTTGTCTTCCTGGGGAATATCACATAGTTGTAAACAAGAACGTCATGCCCGTAGTGTGTGCGCCGCGGAAAGTACCGCTAGGGTTACGAGATAAGTTACAGGCAGAATTGGACAGGATGGTTGAGTTGGGCGTTATTAAAAAGGTGACCCATCCCACCCCCTGGGTCAATTCGCTTGAAGTAGTTGCCAAGAAAAATGGTAAACTGCGCGTTTGTTTGGATCCCAGGCCACTTAATAAAGCTATACAACGTGCTCATTTTCAATTGCCAACAATAAATGAATTAGCCACTAAACTTCATGGTGCTAAGTACTTTTCAGTGGTGGATGCAAATTCTGGATTTTGGTCCGTTAAATTAGATAGTGAAAGTGCTGACCTGTGTACATTTAGTACACCTTTTGGCCGTTTTCAGTATTTGAGATTACCATTCGGATTGAATTGCGCACCTGAAGTATTTCACGCAAAGATAAAACAGCTGTTTGAGGGTCTAGAGGGGGTGGATTCTTTTATTGATGATTTAATCTGCTGGGGAAGTACTCGCGAGGAACATGATATACGCTTAAAGTCTTTATTCAGCAGGGCACGAGAAATAAATTTAAAATTTAATAAGGAAAAATGTCGAATTGGGGTAGAAGAGGTGACGTACTTAGGGCATATCTTTAATAAAGACGGTATGAAAATAGATACAGAGAAGGTCAGAGCTATAAGTGAAATGCCGGAACCAATGGATAGAAAGAGCTTAGAAAGATTTTTAGGTGTAGTAAATTATCTCTCAAAATTCATACCAAACTACTCCAAACATATTATTCCATTGACGGGGCTTTTGAAAAAGATGTTACATGGTGCTGGGAAATTGGTCATAAACAAGCCCTCGAAAAATTAAAGCACCTAATTTGCAATACACCGGTGCTAGCTTTGTATGACGTTCGTGGTGAGGTTGTGGTGTCTGTGGACGCCAGCAGCGCGGCGCTGGGGGCCGTGCTGCTGCAGCGCGGGCGGCCCGTGGAGTACGCATCGCGCACGCTTACCGACGCGCAACGCCGGTACGCACAGATTGAAAAAGAGCTGTTGGCCATCGTGTTTGCATGTCAGAAATTTCATCAGTATATTTATGGCAAAAACCATATAATTATCGAGACAGACCATAAACCTCTCGAAAGTATATTTAAAAAGCCCTTAGATTCCGTCCCAGCGCGCTTACAACGTATGATGTTAAAATTACAAGGATATAATTTGATAATTACGTATAAGCCAGGCAAGTTAATGTACATTCCAGATACGTTGTCACGCGCGCCGCTTCCGGATTTATATAATGATACAATCACTAAGGCAATATTAAGTCAACTAAAAATGGTAATTGATAATGTACCAATGTCTAAAAATAAACTAACTTTAGTTGAACAAGAACCTGCAAAAGATGAAATGTTAAGTCAATTGCTTGTGTATATTAATCAGGGCTGGCCTGATCATAAGTATACTGTAAAAAAACATGTTAGTTATTTTTGGTCAATGAGAGATGAGCTGTATTGCGTAGATGGCGTAATCTTCAAAAATAAACAGGTCGTGATTCCTAATTCCTTGATTAGTCTTATGTTGAAAATTATTCATGACGGGCACTTGGGGGTTGACCGTTGCAAGCGACGCGCGCGTGAGGTGTTATTCTGGCCGGGAATAGGAACAGACATAGAAAAGTATGTAAAAAAATGTAAAGTGTGCCAGTAGAATTTAAACAAACCTAGTAGGGAACCGCTGATCCCGATTCCAGTGCCACATTTGCCCTGGAATAAAGTGGGAACAGACATATTCGAATATGGAAAAAAATATTATTTAATTTTGGTTGATTATTTCTCAGGGTTTATAGAAGTAGGTCAATTAAAGGACATGACTACCAATTCAGTCATAAATGTAATAAAGCAAAATTTTGCTCGATTTGGTATTCCTGAAATTGTAATAAGTGATAACGGCCCCCAGTTTGCATCACGTGATTTTCAAAAGTTCGCTATAGAATGGTGTTTTAATCATATAACATCATCTCCGTATTACGCTCAATCAAACGGAAAAAGCGAAAGGGCAGTTCAAACTATAAAGAATATTTTAAAGAAATCAATTGACAGTGGATCAGACTTTTATTTGAATTTGTTAAGTTACAGGAATGCTCCTCGGGACAATTTGAATTCTCCTGCACACCTAATGATGGGACGTAGATTGAGGTGTAGGCTACCAGTGCACCCCGATATGCTGAAGCCTGATAATAACAAAAATAATAATTTGCAATATAAAGAAATTGTCAGTAAGCAAACCAAAAGTAAATTGTACTATGATAAACACTGTAAAGCACTACCTGAATTGAATGTTGGCGATGACGTGATTATGATAGCAAATGATAACGAGCGAATTCGCGGCACAGTTGTTGATAAAATGTCTACTCCAAGATCTTATACAATAAAAAATAAAAAAGGTATATTTCGCCGTAATCGCCGACATTTAATCAAGAGTGGATCCGAAAATCATAAGGAATTGTCAAAAATTAAACCCCAAGATGCCATAATTGAATCAGACGAAGATTCAAATGAGGAATTTGTTTCGGGAGAGGAGGACGATGAGTATGAGCTGAGTAATAAATTCGAATTTGAGAACAGTTTGCAAAGTTCATACTCACCACCACACACCCGTAGCAAAGCCAGAAATAAAATTTAAGTAACCTTAGTAAGTAAGTATTGTACCCTTATGCATGGTCTTCATTGTGCATTAATTCTGTACGTATGTTGTATTGTTATTTGCACGTTTTTATTTTCTTTCATAAGGGGAAAGATGTTGTAGGTAGTTATGCATAACTATATAATGTAACTACCGGCGTAAGTTGAATAAAAGAGTTGCTAACCAGACTCGTGGCTTTCATTACAACACTGTAGACAAACGAAAACACTTTATTTGATGAATCCCTAAAGAAAATTTTAATTAATATCAATCAGGAGAAAACATAAATTATTGCAAAAATATATGTTGATCCCTAGACACTTTTGATGTGTGTAATACCCATCTGTACTGTTTGTCACACATAAGAACACCAAACACACATTCATTAAACACACATTTATCAAACGCGCACGCACACACACATACACATTTTCCCATACACATCCACAAACCAGACTGCTTTCTCACTGACACATAGATTTTGGTGGTTTTTGCTTCCGCTTTGTTTATTCCACTCAAATTTGGTCTTAAGCTTTTATGTTCTATATGTACACATTTTCTTAAGTTTCTTTAAGTGCATCCTACTGCGGGGGTAGGCCTGGTGACCTGTAACACAGGTTTGGTTTAAACCTATTTCAGGCACCAGCCTCTCACACCTTAGGATTATTCTTTTAATTTGTTATATACATTACTCACGTAATAAAATACCAAATTTAAGGTCCTATTGTGAAGAGGGAATAAATATTTCATTTTTTTTTTTTTTAGCGCCAGACATCACACCTCTTGTAATGGTCTCGAAGTATTGATTAATATCCCTGTGTTACGAGGTACCACACAAGGAAATAAGCCAGGGGCGTCTCCCAGCACACCCAGACCCAAGTCAATTCAGAAAAGATCGTTTCCTGAATTGACCCGACCGGGAATCGAACCCGGGACACTAAGGAAATCGAGGCGAAAAACCGTGCTACAGCGCACAACGCCAATCGTGTCGTTCATTCATTTCAAGCTTGTGCGGTCGTGAAACAAGAATAGATAACTAATATATGTAACCCCGAAGCCAAACATATTGTTAGTTGCATGTTTAAATAATGTAGTAAACATAAACTTCAGCTTAGCCCGTTAATCTTCTTTCGGCTATCTTAGTTCGTAAAATTAGCATTTCCGAGGAGTGTCGGGTCACTGCCCTGATTTTGTCCTGCTCCGCGATCTCGTATTTTCAACTTTAGACCTTGTTCAGATGACGCGATTTGATGTACGAAATTGTTACACCGCTGCATATACTGGGTAATCAACAAACTAGCTTAGTTCTTAGCGATCGATGTTCAACAAAACGCTCGTCGTTTGCGCGTTGTACTGGCCAGGGTCTTACCTTCTCTGACCATGTATGATAAGTAGAAATTGCTGAAGCATTCTTTGACAACGTAGAGCTGGGGCTTGCCATTTTGGGTAACATAATGCAGAAGAATGCTTAACTCTATGTCTGATTTTCGCTGCAGCGTCGCTATGTTACCCCAGGCAAGTATGTTAGCTGTAAGAAGAATACGGTAAATAGGAATTGCGAATAACTGATTTAATCATGTATGTTCATGATCACTTCCGATTTCATGTAATGGTCGCTAAAAAGCAACCCTTTCAGGTAATAACATTGACCCGAAATACTTTCGTTCATTTATATAATTAGGCGCTTATTTGCGTTAAAACTTAAGTTTGACTGGTGACTTAAAATTTAGGTAATTACCCTCAATGTTACTGCAAAGTGTTTTGTAAGTTACTCGAACCACGTTGCGAATGTAACGCTCGATGGTTTAGTACAACTTTATTATAGAAACTCAAAAACTTGACATTACATGGAAATCTTTTTAAAAACTGAGCCTTTGCCTGTGTTGTATCATTCGTATAAGGTTTACAATGTAATGCTCTGGCAAAAGCTCTAGTCTATACCCACTTTTAAGTGTCTGTCCAAGTTTAAATCGCAGTAAGTACCTACGTTATAATAAGTCTTAAAATTTTTAATAAATCTCAACACTGCAAGAGATTTTCGATTTAAATCCAGAAACATACATCTATTTACGTATTCCAGAACGAAGTGAGATTTGTCGACGTCTCCAAGCATAGCGAGTAACGAAGGAGACGTGTAGACCTTGATGTTGGACTTGAGGAGTTTAGCCAGGGTCCCGATCCTTTCGTACTTAACTAATGTGGTGTACACGTAGTTCACGTGACTCTAAAAAACAAATAACAGTTACTTTAACCAACGGATTACTAGTGCTTTTAAGTATGTTGATTTTTTGAACTGCCTGTCTATCCTTAGGATTTGGAATATTTTCTGAATTTCAAGTGTTTTCTATTTATCCGGTTGTAGAGAAAAGTTCATACAAACCGCTAACATAGTACTGTATGCCATTATATTTTCCTCACGTTGCAAAAATTTTAGGCGAGCCTATGTTTTAAAAGGGTTTGGAAAATTATTGATTTTTCACACAAAATATTGGACTAAAAATGGATAAATAAATGTTTTTAATATCTGCATCAAACTTGCTAGTATATAAAAACTAATATGAAAGTACTTTTAGTATAAATAGTCCATTTAATACTATGGCGGCTATAGCCATGATTTCAAATTTGTCTCTTAGGATAAAAACGATCAAAACTGGGAAGGCCAAGCCAGCGGGTGCCAGCTCTTGCACAGTGGACCTGCGATGTAGCCTCTTAATGGATCTTTCAGAATAGATACTACGAGTATGAGCAAGTGCTTTATTAAAAACGATCTTACTTGAAAAAGTGCCACCATGGATATAGATGCCATCAGACACGTTGCACTTAGAACTGAAATCACCACCTTCTTGTTGAAATTGTATCCACACATTCCAAGCATCATGTACTCAATTACGATCCAGCTTGAGATTCTTGTTTCTTTCCCGATTAATCTCTTGCGCAACAAATTCATAACAATCGCCATCAAACCCAGAAAAGCGAAAGTTACTATCAAAGATATCCATGCCTTAATCTTGAATACATCGAAGCCATAATGCCACAGAGGAATTTCAGGTGGGTCATTCAGCACAGCACAGACTGAATCGAACCAAACATAGCCAGTGTAAGCAATTTCGTCTGCGTTCAGATACTTCACCATGAATCTAGAATTGAAAGAAATGTCGAACTTGTTTTGTAACAGATGTCTTACGCTACCTGAGGCAGCACCAGTCTCATCAATGGAACCATAACCTTCAGAATCATCAACGTCCACAAAAGTTACGTTGAACTTAAAATGAACCAGAAGGTGGTGCATAATAAAGGCGTCCATGCCACAAAATCCGTTTCTGTATTCTACATCATCAGGACTCATATAGTAATGTATGTTAGTACAGTTTGAGAGAGACGTAGGAAATCTGTCGAAAATGTTTGCTCGAATAGGGTAGCTTATTGTCAAACTAAGCCAGCTGTTTCTCATCTCCGCTAATACTTTTTTAGAATCATTCGCTGCGATTGTCGTTATTGTTCTATCGTACACTTTATGCTTTGATGGTCTCCTTCCCTGGTAGATGACATAAAATCCTGGACATACAACAGGAAATTCCATAACAACAAAAAACATTTCATGTTTATGCCATAAGAAATTAAGATAATCATATATAATTCCCATGACATCTCTGTTAAATACACCATCATCGCAAGTAAAAAGAGTGTTTCTTGTCGTTATTATAATATATATGAAATTGTGGTGAGATTCAAAGATAAACTTTAAGATAGAACGGTTAAATACGTCTTTGTTTAAATCATTTGATACTATTATAGCGTTCGGAAAACTGCTTGAAAACAGCCTCTTTCTATCGCAAAAACGCAAGGTTTCGTCATTGCTTATAATTATTGCGGTATTTTTGACGCTTCGCGTCATGAAAAGGCAATCTTCTATGAATGTATTATTTAAGTTGTCTTCAATAAAAAATATGTGCTGTTTAACGTCGCGGATCTCTGCGAATGGTGGTGCACAATATATATCTGCATTATTCGTATTTAAGCTTAAAATATTTGTATATCCGTCACACTTTCTTGTGATGTAGCCTGTTACCAGAAAAATAAACATTAAAGTTATTCGAACCATCGCTCAACTTACAAGCCGACACTGCTGAGCTTTCTCAGTAATGAGATCAGAATGACCTACGCTCCTCTTTAAATATAAAGCGCGTTTGTTGACCGTGGGGGCTGTGATTTGCTTGAGTACAAAGCGATAAAACATCTACGACTATTGTAACTATGTCAAAGATACGTCGCTCAAGTCGCACGCATTGGATCTCAAATAGATTTCTGACAATAAAACATACAGTCATGTCACAAAATAAAGAGTTTACAGAAGGACCGCTCGCACCTTTTTCCAAAACTTGCGTGAACCGCCTAGTGTTACTTACTACTATATTCGCTCTGAATTTTTAAAATGAAGTAAGTAAGTTATACCTACTTGACAGAGCCGGTCAAAAACAAAATTCATCATGTGAAAAATTGCACCAAGTTCGACAAAAACAAAAACACTCGCGACAGTGCGACTATCCAACTCACCGAAGCTCACTGACTTCGCTTGTAAACTCATGTCTTTGTGTGCGTGCGTCAAAAATGGCGTGTTGTTCTAAGCTTGCTATCTGTCGGAGCGCCGCGCATGTCTAATTTGTGGGCATGTGCACAAATATGTGGCACAACCAGTAAAGTCAGTAATATACGCTGTACCACAGCCACGCCGTGGCGCCGGCACCTGGCAAATAGCATAATCTTTGGTTGTGGGCCCAGTATGAAGCCCTTGAGATAGACTGGAACTCTTCTCTTCGAACAATCTCTCTCTCAATCAATACAGGACTCGAGTCATTTTGCATGAATCGTGATTCGTGACTATTAGGCCAGCTTGTCATGAGTCCTTTAAGTCCTTTGAAGTCGAGGGTTGCGCGAACGTAAGTTTAAAAGGCTGCGTGTTTTTCATACTATGTAGATATACCCCACACTCGTTCTTCAAATCTATAATAATATTTTAAATAGTAAAGATTTGTTTGTTTGTTTGTATTGGATAGGCTACGAAACTACTAGACCGATTTAAAAAAAATATTAGACCAATATAAAGCTGTATCATCAGGGAACGACACAAGCTATTTTTTTTAATTAGTGTTATTATATTTTGACGGGAAAGACAGTCTACGCCGACGAACAGCTAGTATTTTAAATTAGAATTTTGTTCCCAGACATATTTTGCTAAGAAAAGAAAATACTGTCCTAACTGTACTTGTTGAGGTTTCTAGGTACTAAGATATTCCAGTTTATTAAATAAAGCGACTGTCGTTTCTATTCTGCCCACATTATTTACACAAGAAATGTGTGTACTGGGCAAATTGCTTTCCTTTCATACAGCTTTATTAGAAAATGTTTACCAGCAAGGGCAGCAAGTAGTTAAATTACTTCTATAATGTAACGATTGGCGTAGTGCGTTGTAGCACTTGTAGCACGATTTCTCTTTTCCTTGACTTGCGTGTTGTCCCAGGTGCGATTCCCCTCGCGTCAATTCAGGAAACGATCTCTTCCGAATTGACTTGGGTCTGGGTGTGCTCGGCTCGAAGACGCCCCTGGATGAATGCCTTGTCTGGTACATATCTTCAAAATTCAATTCAAATTTCAAAAATTATTCATTCAAGTAGACTAAAAATTTACAGTTCTTTTGAATCGTCATTGGAAATTTAGCTATAGTATATAAACATACATAATATTAATACAATCTTTATACTAAATATTACACAAACATACAATGTGACTCTACCACCAGCGTCGGAAGTCTGATTCCACTGAGAAGACCCGGCCAGAAACTCAGTAGTTGCTCTTTTAAAAAAGAGGTGGTTTACATTCAGGTTAGTCACTTACAATTTTTGTCTTTGTAACCAGAGCCATACAGTTAGAACATCAATATAGTAACATTACGGTACCCAAATTGTAGTGAACCTGAGCAGACCAGTTTCCGAAAGTGGCATCTGGTCAGCAGTTGACGTATGATCCAGCCATCGGTACACTCAACTATATTTTAGGGAATGAAATGACCCGTCACACAACGCCACCACCTCAAAAACATTTTAGTGAGCATGACTACTCAAGTCACCAGCAGTGAAATTAACAACGGTAAGTAGGTGAATCTGAGCTGTAGGACACAGGTGTTTGAAGTTATACAGTGTGTTAGGGATAGAGGTAGCGATATTTTTAGGGCATGTTGTATACTTAATTTTATCGATAAAAACACCCCCATAAGGGGGCTCCATCTGCTCTCTTTCAGAAATCACAGCTATTGTTAGTTTTTTTTTATTTTTTTTCATGTTGCTGATGAAAATTATCAATATCTCTGGATTTGAAAGCCATAATAAGTAGAAAAAAATTGTGTTTAAAAGCTAATAATACTGCCTATCATTCAATAAAAAAGAAATATACGGTTCCTAATAACAATGCCACATAAAAAAATGTTTGTTAGATTTTTGTTTAAAAATTGACTGTTTTTTTACTATTACGTAACATACTTTGAAAACTAGCTGGTTAAGGTGTATTATTTTTGTAAATTACAGAAACCTGGTAATAATAGCTACAAAACAACACCAAATTTATTGCTCTAAGTCACATAGTTTGGAAGTTATTGTTATTTGAAAAGGGCGCGAACTCCTAACGTGCATTGTGGGAAATTGATGAGTAATTAAATGAAATATTTAGCATGATTTGTGTTTAACAACTCTTATCAATTTCCCACAATGCACGGTAAGAGTTCAAAATCTTTGTGTCAAAGTCCAAAATCTTTGTGTTCATTCCGACTAACTCTCCGGTGATGATAAACATCGATAAAAAACCAGATCAACTCGGACAAAAGGCTCACCACCTCCCACGTTGGGTTCTAATACCATTGGTGAAAAGTGGACTTCTGAGTAATCCGTTCACCATGACGACGGCAACAGTCAATTGCTGGTTTTTCATGTTTTTTTTGTGATGCTTTTATTTAATTTTAGTTAATGTTACTATTTAAGCATTAAAAAACGATTTAAAAAAATATTAATATAAATATGCGCCAGACAATACACCTCTTGTAATGGTTTCGAAGTAGGGATTAATATCCCTGTGTTACGAGGTACCACACAAGGAAATTAGCCAGGGGCGTCTCTCAGCTCACCCAGACCCGAATAATATTCTGGTTCCATTGGTTGCTGTTCAGGAGTGGTTTTCAAAATGGCGGCTTTCGGTTCGGCGGCATGGGCAATTATGTTCTGTGAAATACGTTTTGAAAACATTATTAGGATTAATAAACTACCAGCTAATAAAAACCTAGTCTCCATACCAAATTTTAACGCTTTGAGCTAAAAAGGTAAATCCTAGCTCGTACATGGAAAGGTATATTTAACCTTTGGTTTTTAAATCTTCGGGATTTAGTCTTTCATTAGGTAATATATGTCATTTTAAACAACCATTCGACCTTTTAATTTTCGGTCTTTCGTCAGTGGGTCTTTTGAAATTCGTTCAAAAAAACTTTAGTATTATATCCATTTGACCATCCACCACCAGCCAAATAAAAAGAGTCAATATGAAATGAGGATAACTGTAAGTAGGTACTGTGACAAGCGCTAATATGCACTCATATTTGAACCTTATGCTATTGAGTTATAGGTGCAGATTGGTAGTTATTATTGTTCGTGACTGTATGAGAGCTCAGCTTAAGCTGGAATGACCGCACATGGTTTACTCTAATAATTTATAGACACTAACGCGCACTTATTTGCGTATTCACACGTATAAAGGCATTGTTTCACACTTTACACGGTAGTACCTACTGGCCAGCGACAATGAAGAGTGTTTTCCTATTTGTCCTTTTTATTTTACTTAAGTCCTTAAAATGTCAATCGGATGGGTTATTTTTGAACCCCGAGATGTTGAAGACTGGCGGTGAAGTCATTGGTGGGAATGACTATATGGACTACGATCCCGGCCACCACACTAGGTTCAAGGAATACGCTGTCATCGAAGTACCTGTTAATCATTTGGAGCTGGTTATTGATTTAAATAATGATGATTAATTGAAATGTATCAAGACGTGTGGCTGGCTTATGACAAAGTTCCGATCTGCAATTTTGAAACCAAAGTTTATATGATGTGCTCTAAGTTTGAAATTTAAGGAAGTACAGTGTGAACTTTTTCGTATTATCTTTACGAGTCTTGCGTAGATACAGCGAAGCAGAAGTGGAGCTACTCATACGAGTAGCTACGAGTACACATACGTTGAGCACCGGTAAAAGCTATGCTTTGCCATGACATACTCGTATGTATTAAAGTGTTACGTTCGATGTGTGTGACTGTTTGGCTTCATTTCGACGACCGACTTGGTGTAATGGTTAAGAAGTTGGCTACTACACCAGAGGTCGCGGGTTCGATCCCCGCACAGTACAAACATTTGTGTGCATGAACATGTCTGTTTGTACTGGTCTGGGTGTCTCCTATGTATAAGTATGTATTTACAAAAGAAAATGTATTTAAGTATGTTTATCCGTTGTCTAGTATCCCATAACACAAGCTTTAATTAGCTTACTTTGGGGCTAGATGGCGCTGTGTGGAATAATGTCCAGGGATTTATTTATTTATTTATTTATTATTTATAGTCTCCCACACGTAGCAGGAAGCATGGTCAAATACTTAAGATAACATGAAAAATATTACTTTCCATTGTGTTTGCTACATTATTAAGTATGTTGTGAAAAAAAGACTCCAGTGATTAAATGTTAAAAATACTTAAATTTGTTTTTTTTGCCTGCCTATTTATAGACTACTTTCTTGCTTGACTTATTCACTAAAATCGAGAGATAGTAAGGCTGTGCCCTGTGGTAACCATTATCATACTATTGAGAAATCCTGATTCTTAATTGCTACTGATCGAGACGTTTGTGAGCTTATTAAAAACAATTAGGTCAGCGTCATATAATATGAACAAATTCAATGAAACTAAATGACATACCTACCTACATTGTCCTGTTCAAACACCAAGATCAGTCACCACAGACGAAGCAGGGCTTATACTATGCTCCTATGAAAACTGATATATTATATTATCAGATACTAACTCGATTAGGAATAGGCAATTACACTAGCTTAACACTAATAATTTGCAAGTTGCATGTTATAACTAAATAAGTAGCCACCGAATACTGAAACGTTGGTAATTTGAGCACCCTTCAATCAAATGCTGTCCCGTAACAGACGGGGCGGGACGACATCACCTCGAAAAAACATAATACATGGGGACACATAACACATAATTTCAACTTTCAGTGACATTTTATTATTTCCGCGACACATAGCTGGTAGTATGAATGTTTCTCCTGGTTGAACTTGAACCTACAACCCAAGGAGCAGTAGTAGACTTTCGGGTAGTGTAAGAGCTGCGGTCACTCTAGACCAGCGGTAAACGCAGAATAATTGTCTAAAAATGGAAAAAGACTCCTTCAGTTATGCGCTGAGCATTCCGATATGTGGGCACATGAGGAGCTGAACGCAAAAGAACCGCTAACAGTCTAATTTAAAATTTGTGTGTCGAACGCCAAACTCGCTTTGCTCTGAACAAGGGCTAAGGCAACTACTGGCAGTAGGCACGATCACTAACCACTGTGCCTCCCTACGGCACAGATTACTGCCCTAAAGAGCGATCTAAACCAGCCGATCGCTTTTTAAACTGACAATGGTCTGGAGTCTCTTCGTGACAGAATCTTGGGAAACTTAACCGGTGTCAGCCAATGATAACATTTAACCTACATTCCTAGTTGATTAGATAATAACCTAAGAAGATCACACAGAAATGTTCGACACATGACTGTTTGTCCCGGGTAGGGATCGAACACCCGTCTCGGGGCTCTAGACAGGATAACTGCCATTGCACGAATAGGCGAGTCCTTAAGGCCTCAGATTCGAATTTTGCGGGCAGCGGCGGCGAGCGCGCTAGACTGGAGCGGTGCACTTTAGTCTAGCGCGCCCGCCGCCGCTGCCGCCCCGCTGCCCGCTGAGGCTTTATTGAGCAGAATGCCAACTTTTAATGCCGTTTCATAATTCGTAGTTCTCATTGAAATATATTTGTTAAATTTCTCACTACGCGACAAAAATTCCGGAATCTCTTCAATTATTTACTCCTACATAAAACATCACTGAAGGGTAACACTGACTCCTGAGTTCAAAACATCCACATTTGTGTCGGAAGACAACAGGTAAAATTTTACAAAATTATTGCATAATGGGTCGGCTGCTATCCTACAGAGATGTGTTATGCAGCTAGGATGGGCAAGCTTAGCTACGAAACTATTAGACTGTTCCCACTGATTTTATGGGTACGGATCGAGTAAGATGTGCTACAGAGATGCGCCGCCGCAAGGTAGGTGTGCGAGGAAAATGCGCAGCTCGAGCTATGCGATGTAATTGATGATGGTACAGGATATCTAAATAAGAACAGAAGGCGCGGACTAAATAAAGCACCATCAAAAGAGAGCAACTTCCTTTTGACACGCAAAGTACTCGTACACACCCTCGCGTCATCTGTTTCGATTTGTCTCGCTGTTATGTATGTGTATTCTAGGGAAGTATGTAACTTTAATTTATTCTTATTTTTGTCCATTTTATCTTAATGACTGCGTGTACAATATGTATTAGGTAGATTTATAAATAAAAACTAGGCGAGGTTTCCTATAAATATCTTATTTATTAAAAATAATACAATATTCGGCCTTCCTATATAGGCTAATCAAGCTTACGAACCATGGAAATAGGAGAAAATATACAAAAAAAAGTTTTTTTTTAGCAAATCCATGAGAAATTAACTAATAAAGAACCTTATTATCAGATAAAATACCCGAATTGTTAACCTAACCATGTAGGTAAAAACTTAATCCTGCGTCCGTCAAGACTGGAGAGTCCACTGTCGAACTTCAGACCCTCAAGGTCTGCGAGCAGGTCATTGCTGGGGTTGTCACCTCGCAGGACTGACCTCTTCGCGATGCTGTGAGCTTGGGTAGTCCCCTCAACGAGAGGCACCACTACAGGAACCGTCTCGATAACTTCTATAACTTCCACCAAAGGAACCCCTTGGTCCACCGTCGTTGTTTCTGCCTGCTCTGTGGGCACAGGCGATGCGATAGCAATGGCGACGAGCGCCAGCGAGAGAAGGACGAACAACGAGGAAGCCATGCTCTTAGTGGGCTTCAAGAAACTTCTCCGCTTTAATTTAGCGATAGGGAATGCTCCCAAAACTTGTTCACTCAGCACTTGTCTTCCAATTATTGTGATGCAACGTGAACCCTACGGCAGTGTTTTATACCAATTGCCGATGCAGAAGTGTTAACTCATTTACCCCGAAATGGTAGCATTGACGCATTCTGGTATCCCGCTAATATCTACAGCAAATAGTTCCAATAACAAAATGATGGCCATGAGTGTGTTTTGTTTGGAACTGTATTGGAATAACAATGAAATGAAGACGCATATTATGAACGATCTAGAATATTGGCTGGTATAATTATTGGTTTTCACACATAGTGCCCTGAGGACCGTGGTTTTAATGTCTAACCGTATGTCTACCATGAGTTATCATAAATAACAGTAGAGTCCTCGTTGATGTTTTTGTATGGGATTTCGGTAAGCGTTTTAATAACCAAAAATGACATACAATGGGGTTTGAGTAACTTTGTATTTATTTACCCGTGGCGTCGTTTTTTTTATTAGCGGCCAACAATAATTTTACCACTGTTTGATAAAACCCTAAGAAAGAAACATATCTGAGTGGTCAGAATTGTTCTAAGTGATATCGGAGCCGAGATATGATTTCTTAAAGTATAATTTTTTGCCTTAGTTTCACTAAAATCAAAGATCTGAAATGTTACTTTAAGGAGCTAATCTCACCTTTTAAACAGCTTTGAAAAAGGATGCAGAAATAGGAGAGGAAGGTTTTTTTTTAAGATAATACCTGCTGAGTTGACCGACTTGGTGTAATGGTTAAGAAGTTGGCTACTACACCAGAGGTCGCGGGTTCGATCCCCGCACAGTACAAACATTTGTGTGCATGAACATGTCTGTTTGTACTGGTCTGGGTGTCTCCTATGTATAATAAGTATGTATTTACAAAAGAAAATGTATTTAAGTATGTTTATCCGTTGTCTAGTGTCCCATAACACAAGCTTTAATTAGCTTACTTTGGGGCTAGATGGCGCTGTGTGGAATAATGTCCAGGGATATTTAATGTCCTGGGATATTTGAGTATATTTTTCTGATAAAAGTACATCCAGCAATACTTCAAGTTAGATATCCATAGTTGTAATGATGTCTTTATAACAGTAAATGTTAAGTATATGGCATTAGGAAGTGGAACACAAGCTATCACGAAAACGACCTTAACGTCAATGACATCAAAAAGACATCTTCTAAAAGTCAATATTATGAAAATAGGAGGGGTTATTGGTTCCTAACCGTCGACATTAGAGAGATTACCTAGGAAAAACACCTGAAAGTCTTTTTACCTACAATACATGAACAATAACGGCCTAATAATGTACATGGCCATTGAAAACTAACCTTCTTAAATCCTGATAGCGTCGCATGTTTATAAGAATTAGAAACAATGACGCCTTTTTACCTTTTCCTTAGTATGGATCAAGTTCAATTGAGTAGTTATATAAAAATACAATACCAAATATCTTATCTCCGATATACTTTTGCTATATGTGCTCCAAATAAAGTTTGTTCCTATCGATATGTTCTTTCATGAAAGTAAGGTTTGGTGAGTGACCGCGAAATTTCAAAAATGACGCCAACGTTACCCATGCCCCTTTCTGAAGTCAACTATCTTAGTTAATATGACAGAAACTCATAGAGACTCATATTCAACTGTAGACATACTGGATGAACACCGCTGAAAGAAGCTCTGCCCCAAACTTTATTATTAAAATATATCTGCCTTTATTAAGATTTGGTGCCATACATACATTTTTTGCTTATTATCACCCCTTAAATATATTTTGACTGATCAAACAATCGTGACAAATACTATCAAAGAATAAGTACTCAGGTAATGTATCAGTATCTGACACCTAATTTGGGTCGCCGGATCCCAGTTTAAGTACTTTAAATTATTTATTTATTTTAAAAATATTGCTACTGTAAATAAACTAATGGAGTATCATGTTTCCACTTACCTGCATGACTGAACAAGGCCAAAGATGTTTATTTATTAAGATACCAAGAAACGCAATAGGATCATCCATGAAAACAACGATTACTCACTCAAACATTTAGGTTAAAACACTTGGTACATAATGAGTTATGGTGACAAGAAAATATAATGAAAGTCAACTAATTTTGATCATGTGCGTATACTTCTGGAAACAGGCAGTTACTTCTATGTTACTTACCAAAAATAAGCACTTTCCGAAAGTAACTATCTTAATACCCAATAAGTAGGTACCTTCAGTATTTTGTTCATCCCAATCCTACTCTCAGTCTCAAGAGTTCCAACTCTTTACTCCTATCGATCTTACCCCTGTATCCACAAACGCAAATCAAAGGGGAGACCTCAAATTGATGCTGCCTGCCCTGTCATATGTCAATAGAAATGAAAGGAGCAGCTATACATGTAACGACTGTTCAGCTTTGTTTGACGTTTGTGGATTCGGTGTTAGTGCCCAATCCTTATTCACCTTAGAGTGCTCGAGCGGTTTCAGAGCATTTGTTCGCGCGTACCGTTTACGCTTTGGCAAAGGCGGTTACACGCTCGCTACATTTCGCCCATTTGCGCTTTTAAAAAACCAAACGCGCGTACACGGGCTTTTAGCGGCGTGGTCACTCGAACCTGTAGTGGTGTCAGTTTACGCGTTAACGATCGTACGAGATACGCGTGTGGCGAAAGGCGCGCCTGTATGCGCTTACATACGCTTCCAAAAACGAGCTTGTGACGCTAGTCTGAAACCGCTCTTAGGGCGGAGAAAATTCTTTGTTTTTTGCTCTCCCCTTTCCTTTTTTAGGGTTCCGTACCTCGAAAGGAAAACACGGAACCCTTATTAATAGTATCACTTTGTTGTTCGTCCGTCCGTCTGTCTGTCTGTCAAGACCCTTTTTCTCAAGAACGCGTGGAGGTATCAAGCTGGAATTTTTATCAAATAATCAAGTCTAGTGTCCCTTGAAGCTGTGTAAAAATCAAACTTCTAAGCCAACGCAATCAAAAGATACAGCCGTTTATGCCGCAAATTTTCGATACTGGCAAGGGAATCAAAATCTACTGGGTACTTCCCGTGAACTCAAAATCTTGAAATTTGGTACGAAGTAACGTTTTATAGCACAGATAATGGAAAAATTAGGAAAACCTTAAATTTTTAAGTTACATCATAATATAATAAAAATATTTTTAATAAATATACCTACAGCTTTGTACGGAACCCTCGGTGCGCGAGTCCGTCTCGCACTTGGCCGGTTTTTTTTATCTTTCGGTCCTGATATTTTTCTCACAAATGCGTTGATTGCCATAATATAGGAAATTAAATTAACTTAATTTTTATATGTTACCTATGTGTGTATCGTGTGAATTTATGTAATTGTAATTACATATGTTTTACTCGATGTTGTAGATGAACTGATACTATTTATAAATATTTGAATTATGTGCAATTACTTGCCCTACTCGTCAATTTTCCTTCTAGGTTATTGGTAGAAATCGCTTTTTAGCGACAAATCCACCCAAATTGTAGGTACCTACAACTTATTAATTCTTTTTAATCTGTTGTTTTTCCTGTGTGGTCATTGAGA
Organism: Udea olivalis; assembly: GCA_947369235.1. NCBI lineage: Eukaryota > Metazoa > Arthropoda > Insecta > Lepidoptera > Crambidae > Udea > Udea olivalis. The sequence continues at coordinate 12,637,287 of OX376359.1, forward strand.
TCATCGCTTTCTTGCTCGACTGCACCAAACTTTAAACTCAAACAAACTCAAACTCAAATAACTTTATTCAAATAGACTTTCACAGTATGTACTTTCAAATCGTCAAATTTAAAGCAAGATATACGAAATAATAGACATAATTACTATAATAATATAGATATTTAAATACACAGTATACAGACATAATACGACTCTACCACCGCGTCGGAGTTGTTTCTTGCTGAGAAGACCCGGCGAGAAACTCCGCAGTTACTCTTTTATACTTGTTTTGGGTTTACAACAGGCGTTAGTAAAGTACAATGTGTCATTTTGATACAAATAAACCTACTAAGTGTCTAATCTAAAGAAAATAAAACAATGGAAAAAAACAAACATTAAAGAATATAAACTTAAGGTCATTTAAACAATTAAGAAAGAAAAATTGTTAGTCAGTACAAACTAAGGATTAACTAGGTATTAAAATAAAATATCTGTTACAATAGAGTTATCTAATCCCGCATCGAGCAGAGAGCTTAGGTATACCCAGGCATTTGTATCTATAAGGTATTTTTTTGTAGTATAATAATATAATAGCCCTTTTTCAATAAAGCTGCTTTGATGTGATTTTTGAATCTATGTAGTGGTAACTCACAAATGGCTTTTGGGATCTTGTTGTAATAATGTATATACCTTGCCCCATAAAGGATCCTAAAACTTTTTGTAGCCTTAAGAGTGGAAGCGCAATTTTATCCTTATTCCTAGTATTTTTGCAATGTATTTCACTGTGTATAGAGACCAATATTTTTTCTCACCAAAACAATGCAGTTGTAAATATATTGTGAAGCTACAATAAGAATACCAATTTCCTTAAAAAGCTCTCTAAGCGAAGCCCGTGCACGAAGCTTATATATCTATCTATCTAAGGACAAAGATGGTTTGTATATCCGCGGCTTTACCCCAAAGTACAATGCCGTGAGACATCTGTTAATAACCTTATTTTTCTCACTGCAAATGCAGCCGAACTAAGTCTGCACGAGAGGGCTGTTATAAATAAGGGTTCCATTGGAGTTTTGAATCTAATGTGATTCCAAGAAAAACTGTAGAATCAACAAACTTCATAGTATTACTATATATTTTTAGGTCAATGTGGTTATCTTTAACATTAGGCAACTTAAAATTAATACATTTAGTCAAATCAAATCAAATCAAATCAAATGTTTTTTATTGCTAAGTTATAAGTTTGTATATTACAGGTGTTGTGAGTAATATTGTTTAAAGTTACATTATAACAAGCCGTTTAGGCGAACAACATACATTTTTAATAAACTTAAATTCCAACTTAAATCCTTTTCTTACTTATCCTACATACTATAGCCCATAATGACAGACAGGTATTATTGTTCTATCCTAATTTTGTCTTCAAAGTACTCATGCAAAGAATAATAACACTTGCCAATGAGTATTTGGAACAATGTTTTTTTAAATATTTGTAATGACATTTCTTTTAAATAATCAGGGAGGTGGTTAAAAATTTTTGGTCCTATGTTATATATACTTTTTGAAAAAAATGTTGTACGAGATGGATGGTGTGGGAGTATATCTATTTTATTTCTAGTTTGGCGTGGATACTTTGTGATTCTTAATTTGAAATAATACTCGTTGGTTTTGACAAATATACATGTAAGAAAGATGAACAAAGATGGAAGACTAAGAACCTGGAGTTGAGTTAGTAATGGTTTGCAGCTTTCTCTCGAGTTGGCACCAAACAATGCTCTTATACACTTTTTTTGGGCACGGAATAAAGGTAATGTGTGTAAAAATGTTTTTGAGCAGCGTTTCCCCAATGTATAATGCCATAGCGCAAATTTGAGGCGACGTATTCATGGTAAGCTGTTATCGCCGCTTTTTGAGATACTGTCAGAGTCAGCTTCTTTAGCGGAAATACAAATTTACTAATTCTCTGACACAATGCGGTAGTATGTGGTTTCCAGCTCACGCCGCTGTCCAGAATTACACCTAAAAAACGTATTTGTTCAACCTGTTTTATTAACTGCCCGTTATATTGTATTTCGATGCTTTCTTTTTTATTTTGCTTGAGACTAAATTGTATGTATTTTGTTTTCTCTAAATTTATTGCTAAATTATTGGTCTCCATCCAAGAAATTACATTAGAGAGAGTTTCATTTAGAGATCGTTCGTAAGTATCTCTGTCAGTGCCTTTGACAATTAATGTGGAATCATCGGCAAATAAAAACATCTGGTGCTGGACACTTCGAGTGAGGTCGTTGATGTAAACGAGAAATAATAGCGGACCTAGTATGCTTCCTTGTGGTATCCCGTATTTTACCGTTCTACGATTAGATTTGAAATGGATCTCATTTTTCTTATGGTCTATTTTCGTTATCTCGGTAAATTGTACACGGCCTTCGAGGTAAGAAGCAATTAGTTCATGGACCGGACCTCTTATGCCATAATGAAACAGTTTATCTAACAATTTTTGGTGACTGACAAAATCAAATGCCTTGGACATGTCCATGAAGATAGCTGTTATTGGTGTTCCGTCATTTAGGCATTCAGATACAGTTCGCATAAGGTGATATATTGCCAAGTTAGTGGACCTTCCCTTTCGAAAACCATATTGCTCCTGACTTAAAGTACCAAACTTTTCAAAAAATTTGAAGAGTGATTCATTTATGTAGCTTTCGACTATCTTAGAAATTACAGGAATAAGAGCGATAGGTCGATAGTTATGACAGTCATCTTTGTCACCCTTTTTATATAATGGTTTAATAACAGTTACTTTAAGTTTATCAGGAAAAAATCCCCTGCTAATGCATGTGTTGATAATATGACTCAGAGGTTCAGCTAATTCATTGGAGCAATATTTTAAAACTTTTGTGCATATCCCATCGTATCCTACGCTAGTTTTGTTTTTTAACTGTTTTATAATTCGTATTACTCCTTGTGGCGTTATGGGGTTTATATAAATAGAATGTGTATTTGTATTTACCTGATTTTTATATGGTGTATTGCTACTAATTTTTACTTTATTTGTATTATGTATATCTACTAAGTCTATAAATAAGTCGTTAAAAATATTTGCTATATTACTTGGTTCTACAACAGACTGATTATTAAACTTTAATTCTTGTACAGTTTCTTTAGGTTGTGTATATCTACTTGAATTGATAATTTTCCATGTAGCCTTGGTACTATTCTCAGCTTGAGTTATGTATTTATGATTTTGTATGCGTTGCGTTCTATCAATCACTTTTTTTAATAAGTTTGTATACGTTTTATACTTAAACTTATTTGCTTTTGTTTTCGTGCGCAAATAGAGTTGTCTTTTACGTTTACAGGATTTTTTGATTCCCTGAGTAATCCAAGGTGGATTAACTTTAGCTGAAATTTTAATTATTTTTATCGGGAAACAAAGATCATGAAATAGTTTGAAAGTATCGTAAAACAAATTGTATGACTTATTAACATCATCATTTTGATGTACCTTCCAGAAATGATAACTTTCCTAAGCAGTACCTAAATTTTTTTAAGTTTTCTAAGCTGTAATCATATTTTTTTAAACCAGTATTGTAAATGATATGTTGTTTTTATGGGAATCTCAATAACTGCGCTGAGTGGTCTGACAGTCCTAGATGTAATATGATACTTTTGCAACCTCTAATATTATGGGCTATGTTGTCGATACATGTACCACTTTCCAATCTTGTAATATCATTAAATTCAAGTCTGAAATTGTAAGTTAACAACAAATTAATAAATAAATTGCAAATAGGACTATTGCTACAAACATCAATATTAAAATCACCACATATCACAGTTTTTTTCTTACATAATGCACTAACCGTGTCTAATAAGTTTTCTAGTTTCTCCAAAAAAACATGGTAAGTTATTTACAATAGGGGGCCTATATATACATACAATCAAAATATTATAAGGGATTAGTTCTATACAACAACATTCAAATACGCCTTTTATGGACATTTTTTTATAAATTGGCAAATCTTTGAAAGATAGTTTATTATGTACTAAAATACACGATCCTCCTCTTTTTTCTGGTCTACTGTATGCCGTTGCAAGGTTGAAGTTGTTAATCGAAATGTCTTTTTCTTGGCCTTTTTGGATGAAATGTTCAGTAAGACAAAGTATATCAATTTGATTTCCGTTTTTAGAGAGTTCTTCTAATGTGACAGTAACATCTTCTGATTAGTTACGTACACTTCGGATATTTTGGTGCATTATGTTAAGAAATTGTTGGTGATTTCTCTCTGAAAAAAAATTTCGCCTGGGCCTGAGTTTCTCGGCGAGCTAGTTAAATTTTAGTCAAGGCCTGAGTTTTTCGGCGTGTTGCTTACATTTAGGGAATTCCAATAAGTTATATTCTCTATTAATGTGAGTAGGTCATTGAAAATAATCTGCATGCCGTTGTTATTTATGGTACCACTCCTGTAACGGAACATGGTACAGTCGTATTTCAGGTGAAGGTTAGAATCTAAGATATAGGCATATTCATGTGTACTATTGTCATTATACAGCAGAGTATTGAATTGTTCCACTCGTCGATTGAACATGTCACTGTATCTTTCACATTGAAATGTAGGCGAACAAAGTACAATATTGGTATTCTTAATATTTTGCAATTTCTTCCTTAGTTCAGTTATTTTATTTAAGTAATTTTTGGTAGTATTGAAATCCTCGTCACCGATAAAAACAACACAGTAATCGTTCATTGTAAAGTTCGCGACTTTAGACTCAATGCCTTCGGTAAGCTGATTTACATCACAATTTGGCTTTAGGTAGTGACATATGTTATAATCATGATCTAGCGTTTGTTTTGCAATCGATAATATTTTGTTGTGTTTATTTGTACTCAATATACATAAATTATTTTTTTCTGTTTTTTCCTTGTTTCTTTGTAAAGATGCTGCTACGCCTTCATTATTTGACGCTGTTGATGTAAAAGGATTGAGCATAGAAATTTCTTTAGTTAAATGTTGCATTTCGTCACGCGCTGTACCTATTCAATTTGTTAAATAGTTGTTCAATATCATGTTTCAATTCTGTAACTTTTTCTTTTGATTTTTTTGGTATAGTTTCTGATTCTACTATCGTTGTTGACTGGAACTTCTCATCCAAATTACATCTGACTCTTTTTAAAGTATCAACCCCCTTTGTACTAATGTTACTCTTCCGGTACTTTTTTTCTCGTGATTTACTAGTAGCGTTAAGTTTTCCGCCGCACAAATCTGTTAGATGTTTTATATCAAGTACGTACTTAGCCATTTGTTTCTTCAAAGTAAAGTTCTCTGCCACTTGGTTTTCGATCTCATTATTAGCTAAACGCAATTTATCTTGCAAATCAGATATTGTTTTTACCAGAATGTCCATTTCGCCGCTTGAGTTTGGGCATTTTCTATCAGGTTGACTGACGGGGAAGTGGTCATCGTCGTCACTATCAGTTAATAATCCATCAAAAGAGTTTTGTAAAGGTAAATTGATCCGCTGTTTGTTTCGTACAGTGATTTGTGGAGTTGTTTCTGAATCGGCTGATAAATACAAGCACTCTTCATTATCCGATATATTTTTGGGCGGATTAAACGAGCATTTACATTTCCATTCCAATCGACGCGCTGGAGACATTAGGTAGTACCGTTTTTCCGACACATTTGCGCAATGAAGATCAAAAACTTTTTCACAACTCTTGCATTTTAATAATTGTCTGTTATCTATTTGTGTCTTACATTTATCACAGTTTGCCATCTTTTTTGCATTAAGCTATTATTTACTGTGAACCATCGTAAAACCTTTAAAAGTGCGTCATTTACATCATCAAAAAGGTTTTTATTTTTGTCAGTTTTAAAAACTAAAGACGTATTATCGTCTGCAAACAATACGACATCACAAATATCCTTAAGGTAAATAGGTAAATCATTTATATTTAGTCACGGAACTCACGGACGAAGCATGTGAATTTCTTCATTTGAATTATTTTTTTAAGTATAAAAATGAAAATGACATTTTTTTTAAATATTGATAATAAGTAAGTTTTACATAAATTAAGGTTGACTTCTACTTTTAAGTGTACAAACACCTGTGACAGGAGAAGCCGCTCTCCCATAGCAGAATACAATTTTCCTATTGCTAACACATATTACCACTAATGCACTTTGTTTTCGTAGAGAGTCCCTTTCTCAGGCTTTTTCCTTATAACAATCTGTTAAGGGTAACCAACAACATTTCAAATCACTGCCATGTGCGTAAAAGATGTGCTAAGTAAGGAGTCGCTAACTTTAAATGTTTCGAATTTAAGAAAAGAAAGGCCTCAGTTCAAGCAGATAGGGACGTTAATAATATCATTAAAGGTGTTACTATAATGCACAAGTGAAGTCCGACAAATCCCAAAATTATTTTCGCACACTCACGACAGTTGTTAATTTCCCGTCCCTGAGTGTCCAAGCGCAATAATAACCTGAATAAGGATTCATTATCACAGTCTTATGACCGTGTGTTAATTTCCTTTGTTTTCCTATATTTTTATCATCCCATCATCCTCATTTGGTATCACGTTAGCACTTAGCATTCAGGCCTCGTGAGGAAACAATCACACAAAACACTGTTTAAAGAACGTCTATTGAAACTCCGTGTTGTTCTCACACATCAAAGTTTACAGTACCAATGATTTAAAATAAATTGCGCAATCATGGATTCAGTTAAAAGGCTTCAGCGATGGCAAACTGTATCAGTTTTCCAAGTGAAAAGCCCAAAATAGGTATTGAAAATGCGTTCAATGTTTTTCGTCGTCGCTTCGTTGGCGTTGTTGGCCGTGTGCGCCTGCGCCCCGGTGGAGTCGGACGTGATCCAGCACATACCCCAAAATGCAGAGCAAACACCGTCAGTTATAGGAAAAGATGTTGCGAAGTCTGGTGCTGCGGAAGAAGGTTCTGGTGCTACTGAAGCCAAGGTGGAGAGGGCTCGGCGCAGCGCGGGATTAGAAAGTGACTTACTGCCCTCCAAAAATGATGTAGATGCCTCACCCTTCGGTGAAACTTCCCAGCTGGCGGGACATGGCCGCATCAGGGTGCTTCCCGCTTTCCTGGGTTAAACAGGAATTTCAGCATTTGCTCAACACCGACGACTACAGAATTTAATAATGAATACATTTCTTGAAAGAGTATCTAAGCCCTTTATTAAATGTATAAAGATTTAGTTTAAGTTTATTAGTGTTATTATATCTGTAAAAAAATTAATATATTATAAATGTAATCAAAAATAATGTTCTTATTTCATTTGTTGAGTCATATGACTTGGTAAGTTAATTTTTATTTTTATCATTTACCAATGCACTATTTGCTACGCAAAGATAGAAGTCCCGCTTGAGTCCCTAAGATCAGGTCGATTTTTTCTAGTTTCTATCGTCATATCGCTTGGGTCCACAATCGTGTGATTATTACGTTACTCATGTAATTAAAGAGAAGGCAATTTTTTTTTAATTTAATGGCCGTCAATTTGCAAATTTCAACAAAATTAATCTAGTATCTCTAAATAGTAAATATCTGCAGCTCACACTAAGAGCCTCTGATACCAAACTACAGAGAGCTTGTAATATGGCTACCAGAACTGATAAACATGCTTGAAATGTCTAAATATATACCTGAATAAATAAAGAACACCCAGACACAGAAGTTCACAGAACTAACACAAATACTCCTCATCAGAATATTCGTCAGCCAAAATATATGGGACTCAACACCCGCAAACGTTCGGGTCCTAGTCAAGACCTCTGCACATTTCCCCAGCTAAAAATGTGGGACTACAATCCACAACCTTCGGGTCTACAGGCAGGACGTCTGCACATTGCCCAAACGGGCCAAGGCAGCAAAGTAAGCAAGCAAGCGGACCCTTTCCTTGTCCCATGTATCATATATTACTTTAATAACAATGGATTTTCTATTTTTTTTATTTCCTAGACAGAGAACCTGTTAATGAATAGAATAGAATAGAAAATATAAAATATTTTACTAACCCAACAGTACAAGGGACAAAAAAAAATTAAGAATACAAGAAACAATTTTAACAAACAAAAAAAGAAAAATACAGAAGCGGATCAATCAGGTCTCTGCCTCAGCACATGCCGCTGCAGTACAGGACTGCGAAGACGCTGGTATTCTGGCAGGGCCTGTGTGTTCGTCTTAATCACGTGCAAGAAAAAAAAACAGCATAATTACATGACAAGAAAAACAAATAAAAACAGAAAATAACAATGCCCATGTGTGGAGACTGTGAACGTGTGCATGAATGTGGAGGTGAGTTTGAGTATATGTGGAGTGTGCCTACGTCTAAGTCAATGTCAATTGTCTATAAGAAATAAAAGAATAAAAAAAAGAAGAAGAGAAATATCTACGGTATGGTTTCCTGTCACTGTTAATGGCACAATGACACCATGCGAAACCAGTTACGTGCGTGAGAACGTTTTGCCACGTGCGTTACTAGTGAACTGGCAACATTGACGACACGATTGGCGTGGTTCACTGTAGCACGGCTTCTCGCCTCGATTTCCGTAGAGGCGCGTGTTCGATTCCCGGTCGGGTCAATTTAGGAAACGATCTTTTCTAAATTGGTTCGGGCCTGGGTGTGCTGGGAAACGCTCCTGGCTTAAATTCCTGTCTGGTACCTCGTAACACGAAGACATTTGTCCTTACTTCAAGACCATGACCGTGGTGTGTTGTCTGGCACATATTCATTTACATTTTTATATAACTTACTGCTAGAAATCGCTTTGTATGATTTTTGAACCCATAACTTGTGATTCATTTCCCAAACAAGTTCAGGTAGACTCAGGTTTTCAGACTATCAACTGAGCCAAATAGGAAAACTTATAGAATATAGTAGTAGGTTGTATAGTCAAAAGCATAAGTCGTCGCTGACGCCGCAAAGGGGCGAACCTCATTTGCAAACAACCAAATTTGATTGTTTAAAAATGAGGTTAGCCCCTTTGCGGCGTCAGCGACGAAATATCTATACGTTTCCAAGGCTTCAATAATGTCTGAGCAAAACATTAGCAACAAAAATATCTGTACGGGTGTTCGTTCAGACTCTTTGTTGATTAGTAACTAATATTTTGCTCAGATATTTTTGATGCCCTTGAAACGTACACATTATATGTTAATACTTTTAGCTGTAAAGGTCCAGGATATCTAGGTAAGACAAAGTAGATCAGACTAAGGCTAACTTTATGACTGAGTACTTATATCTAGAGATAGTTTACATAAATATGATAATTACTCTCGCTTATACGATGTTACTTATGACTGATTAGCAAAGGAAGAATAATTAAATAACAAACTTATAAAACACAGTGCAATTACGAGTACATTGTAATAAGAGCAGTCTGGTTCTACTTCTCTCAATATGAAGATTGGCTTGGGTATTGCAGTATTTGTTCTTGTATTTAATCTACAAATCGATTTTATTCTTTCTTCAGGTCATGTTGCAGAACTAGATAATGCAAATTCAAAATATCAAGCAGACATATTTAGCGAAGACCTAAACAAAAGAAACCCAATTGAATCAAAAAATACAGAAATGATAGAAACAGCTGAAAGTGTGGTTTATCGTCCGCTTTTTGTGTATAGAAGGATTGAACACCATAAACGTAGAATCAACATGTATAATGCATTTGCTGGCTAAGTTCTGCACAGGTGAGCATTTTGCCATTGTTAAAAAGAAAATTGGCTCATAAAACCAATAAAGTCAATAAAAACATAAAATGCCAATTAGCTTTGAAATATTCGCCAGTTACTAAAGTAACTATTTCAAGTAATTGGACCTTTTCTTTTCATGATTACAGTAAAGTTTGATGGTTGCGAACATGGGGTATTTTAAGTTTTACGCCTTGTTTTTGTTTGGATTTCTTTGTGTAAGTTAATTACTATAGCGCTCATCACAATTGTAGATTTTTTTGCAGGGTACCTCATTGTTACATTTTATTTAACTGTTTCAGACTTCATTATCCACGGCTGGAGTATCACCGGTTCATGATCTTAGAGAGAAAATAAATTCGAAACTGATGGGTGAAAGGTTTCTTTTGAATTCACCACACAAAGTTTTAAATCACCTAGACAACACCATACTCAAAGCTACAAGAAATGTGACTCAAAATTCGCAAATGGAAGACACACTTTACCAGATATCCAAAGACCTCATTTCGACCATTTTATCCAAAATAGAGATTCAAGATAAAATAACAAGAATAACGAGGGAAGCTCTTGAAGCTCCGGGCAAAAATAAAGGTATAACAGCAATAGAGACGAGACGCATTTTGGACTATATTTCGAGGACATTGTCTGGTCATATGCTCAGCATTACTAAAGTGTCAACAGAACCAGAACTTCATCGCTTAGTGTATGGGTTAGCGCAAATAGCTGCTGAAGTGTCTATTGTTTCAGCACTTAAGGATATCACATACGCCACAGCATTATCCAAAAAACAGTCAGTGGATTTATCCCTTCGAAAGAAAAGATCTGCAGTCATCAATTCATCCGAAATTAAATTGACAACAGTGCCTCCACTTACTGATTTTACCGTGTATAGCGCAATTTTAAATAAATCAATATCTCGAAACACAGATACAAAAAAAAATAACACCATACCTACAGCTAAAAATCAGATGATATCACCATACTCTGTTTTGTCTGGCAACGATAAGAAAATAGTGCGATTTTTAAATGTGAAAATCACACCGTCTTCAACCAAGGGTTTCCTTAATCAGACTGTTTTAGATATGGAAAACATTGAACGTAATGCAAATGTAACAGACCCAGCAATCATTTTAGATAAAGCAATCAATGCTACGCATTATATAACTCAAGATTCACAAACCCTAGACACTCAAGAATTTAACGCCCCAGGTCTAACGGATGATTGGTTTGATCAGAGAGATAGTCAGTTAAAAACTGCTTTAAATTCCGAGATAGCGGCTGAAATGGAAACCGATCAACCTGATTTACCCGATGATGCGACAAATGAGAAAGAGAGAGCTAAAGTAAAATTAGAGAAACTAGAAGTGAAAGCAAAGAAAGCTATTCTTTACGCCGGTGATGTTGCGTACTTGACAGCAGCTAGCGTCGTTGCTCTTAGGAGAGCTTTAACTGCGTCTATAGAAGTACAAATGTCAGTGAAGTATGCTAAGAATGGTATGTCTAATCATCAAGATTTGATGATGAATTTAGCAAAAACAGCAGCACAACAAGCCGGCAAAGAAGCCAAAATCGCCACATCAAAATCTCTTGCATGTGAACGTGTTATTAAGTTGGCTTTGAAATATACGGCGCAGTCTTACGGGGCAGATTTAAATCATGTGGCGAATAGAATCGTCATGGATTCTCTGTCTTTGTCGACTCTTGCGAAGTCTATGGCTTTTGTGTCTTCAGACATAGCTATAAATTCTTTGTATCAAGCTACTGATGTGAAGCCGCCATCTTAGTTGATAACCATCATATTGTAAAAAACTGTTGCTAATAAAATAATGATGACAGTCTAATTTTGACTTCAAGGTCATGTTTTTAATTTGTCATCCTCAACAGCTACATTTTCTCTAACGCGAAAGTGGACTTCCGGGACATGTGTGTGTAATATTTCTTGTTTTGATAATGAATGAACTGTTAAAACTGGTTTTTGGTTGTATGAACCACGCTAAGTTATCAATGGGTGTGGTTTTAGAAATACACGTTGTTTACCGTTAAATAAATTAGAATAATTTAATTTTGACGTCAAAGGCGAGATCAATTCTTAACTAAAGACGCTTCATCATTTTAGGTGTCAGTCTTGAGTGAATTTGTAGAAGTTCACCACGCTGAGCCCCCCCAGTATGCAGTAGGGTAGTAAGTGGGGTACTGGGCGTAGTGGTAGTATCTGTAACAAAATAGATATTGAAATTAGTTCCTTATTGGTTTGCGATAGCTTCATAATGGGTTGTGCTCAATGGTGTGAAAAAAATAGAGGTACACACGAGCTCACATCAAGCTTACATAGGGGCACATTATGCTGTTTACTAAAACCCATTTTGCAATGGTTTGGTATAGGCTGTCATCCTTCGTACATACTCTTATATTTAACAATTATACTCGTACTTATTTTGTACACGACAAGTGAGTGAGATAAGTATTCAGTTTTATTTAATGATCTCCAATGTGTTTTTTTAACTTGGGTTGTTATAAAAGTTTATTTATGAAAAATTGGTACTCATATATAGAGTGTGAAAGAAAATACCGTAAATATTTGGTGTTAAACACTAATTGGTAAATATTCACCACTCTAGGATTATTCACAATGTATTAGCAAATGTTTACCTTGGTTGGTTATACGAGTAGAATGATCTGCGCTGAATTGGGTAGCTGTTGTAGTACCCGCCGTGGCCGCCGTATCCGCCGTGGCCACCGTATCCACCGTGGCCGCCGTATCCGCCGTGGCCGCCGTATCCTCCGTGGCCGCCGTAGCCTACGCGTCCACCATAGCCGCCGTAACCGCCCACGCCGAAGCTGCGGTAGCCGCCCCAGTAGGTAGCGTCTGTCTTCAGGTCAGGGTCTTCCGAGCCTGGGCCTTGGGGCTCTGAGGGCCCTGAGGCCTGAGGGTCCAGGATTGGTGCTTCAACTTCTTCTATTTTATTGTCATCGTCGAGAGGAATAGCAGTGCAGGCTGCTACGAAGAGGAGGACTGCTACAGTTTTCAGCATCTGTAAGGAAAAAATAGTGAACACGGTTTTGGGTAAAAAGTACTAATCATTGTGTATATTAGTAGGGTGAAGGGTTTCTTTTAAAATTCTTAAGCCCAACTTAGTGTTTCAATTACGACATGAATTGATGAGATGTTGTTACTCGCATGGGGCTAATAATAGAATAAGCTTCAAATACAATGTATTGAACCCTAATAAAATGTAGGGTTACATAATGTACCCAAAAAATAATAATACACGAATAACTGTTTGAATGCTAAGATATAGAATCGTAAATAATCTTACCATTTTTAATATATTTTTATTTTCACACAAAATTATTCTCAAAGGCCCTCAGCACTTTCATGTGATACTGTCGCCTTGAACCATGGTACGAGGTTATATATCCCACATATGATCCAACAACGGAGACAAAATACTTATAACTATCTCTCTCTGGCATAACTCCTGACCTGGTCAATTCTGTCACCGCCATCATGTGAACGACACAGTTACGAAGAACCTGTCGAAAATATTTATGTAGCGACTTAATTATTTTTATTATCGCTTAATGACGTAGTTTTTGCCATCAGCTCCTTTTTGCATATTTAATTTCATTTTCTAATCTCGTAAGTAGATCTCTTGTTTTCTAAACCATGACCACAACAACAAAAACAAGTTTTTTGAACAAGGATTTTGGGAAAAACCATCATGACGCATGCAATAATCTAATGAATAAATGAGCCAAGATTTTATAAACCTACCCGGCTAATCATAATTTGTTAAAACAGTATTAAAACTATAATTTAAATATGTCAAGTTGCCAATTTTAATTTACATTATCGTTCGCGTAAAAAATGTATTGGGATTCGACATTGTAATGTCCTGTCAAATCCCATTACAATTTTTTACGCGAACGATAGTGTAAATTTAAAGTGGCAACTCGTGGCAGACGTACTGTATCCCGATGTCATCACCATGTCACCGATGAGTTTGACTATTCCAACGAGTAATTTATTAAAAATAATTTAATTTTTACTATAAAGACGTCGTCGAAAATCTTGTCTAGCATGCAGGTATTTTAAAAGAATGAAGGAAGGAGAAAAGAAGGGTTCCCTTAATGAATTTATTAATTCATTCATAAACCCATGTTGCGTATTCCCTACCATTTATCTGTAAACAACTTTCGCTAGGAGAGCCTAGCTTAAAATAATTACATATAAAAACCAAGTCCGCGCGCCCATTTTGAAGCACCTTATTTGGAGCAATAAATGCTCCAAACGGACCGCTTTGCAGTGTTCATTACAGCTCCGCAGTGTTCAATGTCAAAGCGCGCAGCACGTAAGCAAGTAATAGTCACGCATGTGTGGATCGGATTAGTGCTTCATTTCTGACGGGGCGCTTGTATGAAGACTATCCTTCTAAACGTTATTATTGTAAGGAGCCTAGCTTCTTCTTATTGCTTTGATCCGGGCTATTCCTAAGGTTTTTGACTGGTACCTACCCTGCGTCGCGGACGGCATGTCTGTGGTACGTATTGTAGAGGTTCTCCAGTGTGCAGTTGGTAAAGTACGCAAGGCAAAAAAACAAGGGTCTTCTTTTTTAAATGGGTTTGCGTTTGGCCTCAGTGTCGCCTCAGTATGCGATGACGAGGCCGATGGTGGTGATAGTGCTTTGAAGACACCAAGGAAACACAGACGCAGGTAGAGCGGTCCACACCTTAGCGGTGCTGACCAGAAAAGACAGACAGCGAACCGTTGGGTGCGGATTGCTGGGAAGTATACTGAAATACTGATAGGTATAGTTCTCTTCAAACTTCTAGTCTGAAGTTGCCTCTATCAACTTGACTGTGGCTCGTAGATGCCCTAGGAGGCCTCTCACAAAAACTTTTACTTTGCCTTCAGACAGAACGAATTTTGGTCTTCATTATCCCCTGGCTAGAATTTGTAACGCTTACAATAATTTTAATCTAGAGTCACCTGACCTGGATGTTTTCTGCGTTGCTGGTAAAGTCTTAAAAAGTAATTTGTTGAAGGTGCTCGAGTCTCTTAAAGGCTAATATTTAGATAACATTGTAAAAGCAATTTTTTTCTTTTTTTTATGTTTAACTGTAAATTTTAGAAGGTATACCTGTCACTTTATTTTCAAAAATGTTGTATGCTTGTAAAGGCTTACATGTATATCCTAGATATAAGTGGATCTATATAAATGCTGTACATGTTTAGCTGTAAGCAAACCTAAATAAATAAGTTGTTCCGCGCATGCGCAGTACATTATTTACTAAGAAAAAAATTGGAATGCGGGACTCATCTCGTATTCGCAGCGGTCTAGAAGTTTGACGCGAACCATACCATAGTAAAAAAAAAAAAAAATGCTATTATGTACCTAGTAGTACAATGGTGATAGGATAATTTAATATAACTATTATTTATTGCACATTTTATACAGGTTTTTATATCAGAGAAATATCTGAACGAACAATCTAGGTGGCCTTAATGCTGCAAAACGATCTCTTCCAGGCAACCTCAATCAGCTGAAAAGGTGCTGGCAGACTTAAGGCGTGTTCTTGTTATTTGTTTTAAATTTCAATTTAATGGCTCAAGACAGCTGCATTAGTTATAGTTAGCTTGTTCAAATAGTTTATGTTAAAACAGAAGTTAGGGCGATTAAAGGTATTTTTCATTTTGTTAGAACAAAAATAAAGTATCTACACCTACACAAGCATAAAAAAGAGCATTTTCAATTCTCATGCTCTAAAAGTACGCCAATATAGCCCTACGAAGCGGGAGTAAAAAGTAATTATTTTTTTAATTTCCTTCATGTGACATACTCGTAGACAAACTCAAACAGCCAGTAAAAATATACTATTATTTGTGGAGTGTGGACCGTCTTCATTGCGAAAATGTTGAGAGTTTTGATTCCATGGTTTGTCCGCAAAGAAGGTTGCACCATGTGATTTAAATTGTTAATCTGTGGTTCCGTTCAGAAGAAAAAACTGATCATAAAAATTGCAGAACTTTTGTCAAGTGTGAATTTGTTCGGTTTTAAATGTTTTTTCTTAAACATGCTCGGAAATATTGTCATTACTTTTGAATAAAGAACACGCGAAGTATCATATTTACGTAGACTGAAAACCCAAAATCACTTCCCGGCGCGTTCTTTGAATTTCGAACGAAGAGCGCGCCGGCAATGTTGTATGAAACGGTGTGCTGTTTGAATTTAGAAGTCTTTCATCTATCGTACACATTGCGTTCTTGTGGCTGTATAGCCACAGATGCGTTTACCTTTCGGCACAAATTATAAATTAAAAAAAAACAAATTGGCGGTAAAGCGGAGTTGTTATTTTGTTAATAATATTAATTAAATTTATTATGTAAAAGGCCCTTTTTATTTCCTTGCATTTTTTTAAGAAAAGCACTATATATGCCTCGGCCGAAATGGCAATTGCCTGTCTCGTATCATTGAAGTCCTCGCCTGCGGCTCGGCCTTCAAACTCATACTCGACCTGCAATTGCCTATTTCGCTGCCTTTGCAATAGTGTATTGTATAAATTGACTATTTTTCTCGCACTCAAAGTGAAAAGTACAGTTTGCACCTCGAGACTAAACGCTTACTTAACCCTCCCCTCGGATTCATTGACTCCCGAGCGTTTAGTCCCTTGATATAAAATATTCTATTATTATTTTCTGTAATTTTTGTCCTTAAAAACGCTCATTATTATCGAACCAGTGGATACCAGTGTATTCAGTCTCATAACCAGTAACAAGACAGTACAGTAATGATAAGTTTTACGGAAATAGAGTATTTTGCCGTACTTTATTGGTGTCGTACGTAGATTAAAAATTACGCCTAGATGAAAAAGAGGACAAAACTCTATTTTAGAGCACAGGTGGTAACCCTAGTTAAGACCGCAAGATAAATGTAAAATATGTATTATTCATTAAAACAACAAATAATGGGGTACAACTATTCAGGTAGCATCGGGGTTGCCAACATCTAGCACACGGTTTGGGGTCCAAGTCCATGAAAAGTATAAATGAAACTACAACTTCAATCACAGTATTTAATTTTGATTAAATAAATGAAATAAATAAATAAATATACCTACACTTACACCAATATCTTTTGACCCTAAACTAAGCAGAGCTTGTACTTGGTGGCAGAGACTGATAAGTAAACATATTTAAAAATAAATAATGACATCCACACAACAAACACAATTTTTTGTCACATGAATTTTTGTCATAGTGGGGATCGAACCCACTGAAAGCAGGATTTAAAGACAGGATCGCTGCAATTGCACCAACAGGCCATTTAATTCATACAAGATTGCCATTCTTAAGAGTTAGAACAAAAGATTAGGACAAAGTAGGTACAGGCGAGTTCACATCAACCTTTACTAAACCATTGCAATATGGGTCCTTTGTTAGTCAGCAGCATAAGGTACCTCTGAGTGAAGTTCAACGTGAACATCTGCAGACCAAAATGAGTTAATAATGAGACTTTGCTGTTTTCATTAATTTTTTGTATATTTATCTAATAAAATCTAGTTGAATGAATTCATTAACGGTTTAATGGTGGTACCTAACAATACTAATTTTTATTTTTGAATAATTATCAAAAGATCATTTACCGTATTCTAAGACGGAGTCAAATACAAAAAAATAGTAAGTGGCATCAGATAGCTAAGATGAATATCGTGTCAAAAACAGTTATAAACATCTACCTTTTCTTATTTGAATGTTTAACAAACAAAAAACTATGTATCTACTAACGCCAAATCAATCAAAATCATTCATAAAATAACGGAAAAAACCTGTGCTATGATGCTATCGTTGAAGACGTCTCCATTCCATAGATAAAACTTCAGGGAAGTTGTATCAAAATTGTTTCATTAAGTTGTGCACTCCCTCACTGATGTTAATGATGTTATGCTCGACTCTGTAGCGTTATATTATCAGCCGAATGCTCCAAGTGAGAGAGCATCTTTAGATTCTAGAACTTATAAACAAGGTAAGCTATGACTAGAAGGGCCCCATCACCTAATGTGCCCAGGTCCTCAAAAACGAAAAGGACCACGCTTGCGATGTTGACGAGCCCGGCTTTGTTCCGAGAAGTCTATATTTAGATACTTTGCCCAACCTGAATTTTAAACCCATAGCCCTTATGCTCCAAATTTCGGGCCTTTTACCATTTTTCCAAGAAAAGCGTCTCTAATCATAGAATATAATCATATTTTTCATATCTCTTTTAGATTTTGGATTAACAAAGAGTAGCTTAGCATGCCCTCTATATAACAGTCAAGGTTCTAAATGACTTGCAAACTTATGTGCTAACAAACGTGTAGCACTCTGCAACTTAGCTAAATAGAAACGACTGTTTCCGCGAGATGGCGCTAGCCCGCTTTTGGACATAGGTATCTATGTATTGATGAATCATTTTTATTTATTAATAAGTGTCTGTAGTTGCAGATGTTGAGTTTTCTCCTGTTTTTATTAAGAACATATTATGATTATTATTAATCTTTATTTTTTAATAGGTTAATATTTATTGGTAATTTGACATTTAGATACATAAATTCTTAAATATATTTACATTACTAAAACAAATATTAACACTTCGAAAAATAAAATTAAAAAATACGTTAAAATAAATATTTACAGTGAATAAATATCTTCTAAAATTGGTCCTTGTGCCATTGACCCCAGGACGCTGGCAGCGTTACCGCGCTGGATAGCCAGCGCCAGGCGCTGAGCAAAGTATGCTCCAGCTCTAGGGTCGCCCGAAGCATGAACCAATTTGGACGCGATTGTTTTATAGAGCTGTTTCGCGTCCGAGCTCCACGGGCCCAGTGTTTCTACCGCAAACGCCGCAAATTCATTGTCATTTTGTTTTTTTGACGTGTTGTAGGTACCTTTACCTATTTTATTATTGTATTTCATTTTGGATTAAGGCTTTTGACATTTTATATATTTATTCTTTTCACATTTTAACGGTCTTAATATTAATTTCTGTAATTTGTGACCATATACTTTTACACTGTAATGTTATATTGAATAATAAATAATCTAATCTAATCTATATATAGAGACATATCTCTACGCAATTGGAGAGGCTCAAGGGTCATAGATGGCTCTGATTAGAGAGTGTTATGGTGTGAAAGAGGATGTTGTCACTAAAATTGAAATGGGAATGCTAAGATGATTTGAGCATATGGAAAGGATGGATGAAATGCGATTAACGAAACAAATTTACAAGGCAAACAATTTGAAAGGGGAAGGCCTAGACCAGAGGTTCCCAATCTTTTTTTTCAAGATTTAGCTGGTTCCGGTGGACCCCCGGCAGCTACACATCTCTATCATATTCCCAAAATAGACAAAAATTAAAAGCCAACATAGATCCCCTTCGAGTCCTCCGTGGACCCCTTGGGGTCCACCTGGACCACTTTGGGAATCAATGGTCTAGAACTCTAGACGGACGTACTTAGGACAAGTCCAAGACGTTCTTAGAAAAGGTCAGGTCAGGAGTAGCCATGATCGACGAGCATGTGTGAAAGGATTAATAATAATAAAATAATATATTCTTTATTGCACACAAAACTTACAGTACAGAAACAATTTACAATAAATGAAAGTACAATTTGGGCGGCTTTATCGCTAAAAAGCGATCTCTGCCAAGCAACCCACAAGCAAAGGAAATTTGGCGAAAAGGGCAAGTAAGTGCACCAAGAAAAATAATAAATAAAATAAGTTTAATTATAAATATCTACACAGTATAGGACTAGGTTTATATATACACATGACACATACATACTATATATAAAAAGTAGAAACAAATGTGACGTTATTCAAACAGACAATAGCAATCAGCTCAGTTGCAACTAAAATGATCAGGAAATATAAAGGATAAAGAAGAAAAAGGAAGAACAACAAGGACTGATGTCAAAGTGCAAGGAAATGTGCTTTGACCCTTGCTTTTAAGATGGATAAGGATAGGGACTCTCTGATTGATAGGGGTAAGGAGTTCCATAAACGTATGGATTTCACAGTAAATGACTGTGTGTAGGAGTGGGAAGAATGAGGAGGGAATTGAAGGCGGAGTTTCTTGGAAGAACGCATTTCTCGTCCACGGATACAGAAATTGGAACCGCTCCTTGAGATAACGGGGTGACATTGGGTTGAACAGAATGTTATATAGAAGGAAAAGGACATGAGAATCACGGCGAAGACGAATGGGAAGCCAGTTTAGCTTGGCCCGATACTCGGAAACATGGTCGTACTTGCGAAGTCCAAAAATAATGCGAATGCAAAAATTTTGAAGCCGCTCAAGTTTATTTAGGAGATTCTCATTAAGGTCTAAGTAGCAACAGTCGGCATAATCTAGAATGGGAAAGAGTAAGGCTTGTACAAGAGCAATTTTGGTGGGTATTGGCAGAAAATTACGAAGTCTACTTAGGGAACTAGCAGAAGCAAACATTCTCCTGCTGACCTGACCAACTTGAGTTGTCCAAGCCAACGTACTGTCAATGTGTACTCCTAGGTTTTTCACTTCCTTACTGAACGGAATTTGAACACCATCAAACACAATTGCTGGCAAAACACTCCAATCAATTATAGCAGTTAGCCACGAACTACCAACAATCAGTGCTTGAGTTTTGAGATTAATGAGAGAGGAAGAAGCGCAAGAGGTGTATCAGGACCGTAGCATGTGGAAAGATGTAGTGGTAGTATATATGTATGTATGTATGTTTTTTAACGTAGAATTTGTTGCAAAAGTACTTAACTTTTTTGTGTTCAACTTAATCACTAAGATAGAAGAAGAAAGAAAACAAGAAGTAATACGGTTGCTGTTGTGGTAAGACTAAGACCCGTGGTGGCGCTTAATGGGGCCCAAATAAAGATTTTAGACTTTAACATACCACATCATTCTGATATGGTAGGTTAACTGTTGCTTCAGTATTTCTTTGTTCTGTATAATCAAATAATTTGCATGTTCATATTTAAGTTCAAGATTCGACTTCGTGATTTGAATAAATGCCCACGGTTGGACGGGCTGAATTAATTTGCTAATTACAATACGAGCATCAACTAGGTACCTGTTACCGTTATGTCCGGAAATATTACAAACTGGTTAGTTAAGGTCTTAAAATACTGATATTAACTAAGTACATAATTATACTGTTCTGTACGTTATGATTAATATAATTTTAAACGAGATTGAACCAGCGCTGGATGCCTTCTTTGGTTTGGTCGAACACAAAGAATCACACTCGTAGATCTTAAAGTATTCGTACAATAAACCCGCATCAGCGTATTTTTTTTTAAATTGATTTGTGTTTGGCCCCAGTCTCGCCTGGTGGTAAGCGATGACGAGGCCGATGGTGGTACATGGTTACCCAGGAAATGCCTATTCACTCTGGCCTTGAGATACCAAGGTTGTAATTATCCGGAAACACAGACGCAGGGAGAGCGTTCCACTCCCTAGCGTTGCGTACCAGAAAAGACTCAGCAAACCGTTGAGTGCGGATTGCTGGAAAGTCAACTACAAGGGGGTGGAAGCCCTCCCGGCGTCTAGTGGTCCGGTAGTAGAAAATAGAGGGTGGTATCAGGTTGTGTATTTCCTGCGCACACT
Organism: Udea olivalis; assembly: GCA_947369235.1. Lineage (NCBI taxonomy): Eukaryota > Metazoa > Arthropoda > Insecta > Lepidoptera > Crambidae > Udea > Udea olivalis. The sequence continues at coordinate 12,658,624 of OX376359.1, forward strand.
CTCCGAAATACACCTTATAGAAAACCGATAGACAGGCGACTTTACGCCGATGCTCCAATCTCTGCAGTTTGGTTTCAACGAGCGCATCGTCGCCTATGAGTAGTCCTTAGTCCTTCGGTCCGCTGAGTTTAATGCATTCAGTTGGTACTTAGCAGAGCCAACCCACGGGCAAATATTTTTTAGATACCAATTTTTGGTAGCGCTGATTTATATGTTTATTTTAATAGGTGAATTGTCTAAAATCTCAGTGTTGTCAAATGTCAAAAGTTAATCATTGCATCCGGTTAAATTGGCTTTTACTGATTTTAAATTTCGTAAATGTTACACCGCAGTATTAGACCTCCAGAATAGTAAATAGCATTATCCACAGGCCGTTCTTTGTTGTCTGGTTTAAAGAACAATAAGCCAATAGGCCGCCTATTACCTTCAAACTCGTGCATATTAATCAAGAAGCCATGTAAGTAGTTCCTGTATTTAACTCCGTGAGTATTTTGAATGTTTTGTAAAGAATAAGTTTGCGTAGTTAATCGTTATGGCTTCCCTTCGTAATCTAAAATAGTTTGTTAACTCGTGACCGCAAACACTATTTACCTCAAGCTACACTCCGAAGGCTTGCCTGTCCTAGTTTAACTTTATGAGACGCTGTTTCGGTAAGTATTTTTATTGTGAACAACGTAGGTAATTTTTAGTGAGGAATAATGACCGATATCACCGATATCATCGATATTTAATTCGTATTAGCTTAATTTTCACATTATCAACTATACCTACAATAAATAATAATCTGCATTGAAATATGACGATGATTTTTTTATTAACTCGTCATGATTTCTCAAACATTATAACCTACTTAAGTAGGTACCATGTTTCGCTATAGCACTCTTAAATAAATATTTGATGATGTGTGAAATCCTGGAGGTCTACCCTAGTGCAGCATTGACGAAGTTTCTCAAAACTACAGAGTAGTAGAGTGCTTGGATTATCAAAAAAGGCTAAACTATTTCCAACTGGGAACTAACGTTTTTTTTACGCCGAAAGACACACGATACCTACTGCAGAATAGGCAACATTCATACTATTTTTTATTTGTTTTTATCATATTTTCGGAAAGTAGAGCGCCCTAATTAACGTAATAACTAGTTAGATTTAGGGCATCATTTGGAAATAACATTGTTTAAGAAAATACAAAAAAAAGCTTCTAATTGCAAAGAGAGTTACTGGCCTGTTAGTGCAATGGTGGCCATCTTGCCTTTATCAAAGGAGGTAGCTTTAATTAACATTTATGTGACGAGTATTTGTGTGTGTGTGTGTTATGATCTATTGAAGAAATATTTAAGTAAGTATATTTATCAGTGGGTAGGTGCCTACCTGCCACCTATAGTAAGAGCTCTGCCTAGTTTGTGGTCAGATGATTTTGGTGTAATTTGTTAACGATATTTACTTATTTCATTATTTATTATTAAATTGTAATAAAAGTAATAATTGCCAGTTCAAAGCCAAATTCCCAAGGGCCGCGCGTGCGAGGTCTTATTTATTGACATTGTCGTCACGCTCGACGATTGTTTCGTAATGCATCTCCGATTTTATACGTTTTAATCGTCGAATGTGCGGACTTTGTACCCCATTGTGTTGTGTGTGTTGTGGCTTTGGTTATTAAACGTTTCTTTTTAGATTATTAATGATATCATCACCACAATTTTACTGTACTATTATACCTTAGTCGTGATCTGGTTTTAGGAATACTTAATTTTGAGAGGTTTTCATAACGAAAGAGACGAATGACCCAAAATTGTGGCCTTAATAATTATGGTACGCAAGAACTGACTTGCAAAAGCAAGGCGACTCTCCGCAATAGGCTGGCAATTGTTGAAATTAAATAGTATCTTATAATTAGGCGAAACAATGTGGTTCCTTACAGAAATAGTCGGTTAACCCTTTCGATTGGCTGGTAGAGGTTGCCTCCGGACAGGAAAAACATCCGCCATTTGTAATTATTATCATGTGCGATAGAGAATTAATAAACTAAAAATACATTCACAGCTAATATTTTACTAACATAAGAACTCATTCCTACGACCATAGTATTATGATTTGAGGAAATTATTTGTGTATGATGTAATTACTTTGACGCGGTTAGGTAGGTAGTGTTTCTTTTGTAATTTGGTTGTTAGTTATATCTTCAAGAATCAGTCTTGGATCAAAATTAAGAGAATAATAGAATATTTCTGATTTTTAATAATAATAATCAACCACTACTAATGGTACCTACAATACTTAAACAATACTTTTAATTAACGTCAAAATAATTTCAAATACCTATATGAATATATTTATCGGCGTACTTTACCCACAAATCAAGCTACAAAAATCCCAAATAAAACTTGTAGGATGTTGTGTGGTTAGAAGGCAGTCTGTATTAAGAAGATGCTCAGTCTGGTATGTATATTTTTATGCTTTCACACCATGAACATTGCAATCTCGGCTTTCAGATAAAGGTCTTATCTAAGGACGGAGCCGTGACACGTCCGGAACGTGCTTATCGATGCAACTACTCGATTCATTCGAGAGGCGTGGCACAACATCACTGACGTGATATGACACACACTATTTTTTGCATATTTGCCTATATCTGCATTATCTACTAGCTATTGTCAGCCACATAGTTTACTTAGACTTATTTTTTCCAACTTTTCAACCCTTGCTATGATATAAATCTAAATGTACAATTTGAATTTTAACTACATTTTGAAATTACACTTGAATATAGGTTTTATATCAATTTTACATTACTAGCTGTCCGTCAGCGGCTGCGCCCGCGTAAAATATATTTCCCGCCGAAATATGCCATAAATTTAAAAAAAATATAGCCCATGTCACACCCTGATAATGTAGCTTTATTTCGGTGAAGGAATGTTTAAAATCGGTCCCTTAGTTTCGGAGCCTATTCAATGCAAAAAAAATACAAACAAACAAAGAAATAAAAACAAATCTTTCCTCTTTATAAGTAATATTGGTAGGTACAGATACCTATAATATTACCTAGTTTAAGACTAGCAATAATAAAACCGAAAAAGGCAGTACGCTAAGTTTAAAAAGGAACTGTATATCTAGGCTTATTTCTACGTTGCAACACTTGCAACACCGTAAATTTCAACTAAAAACTCCTTGGTAGGTTTTGGTGACCGAGAAGTGGTTTCAGCTTATTTGGCTTCGTTGAATGAATGAATAAATAGTACTTCTTCTTCGTATATTATCTGGAGCTAAAAGCCTATCGATAGAATAATAGTAGATTGTATCCTAGGGGAAGAAAATAATATTTTCACGGTAAGGGCGCTTTTTTGAATCCAGAGCGAAGTGAGGGATTTTAGAGTAGAATCCCAGGCGTAGCGAAGAATTCTTTAGTATAATCCTGAACGTAGCGAGGGATTCAAAGTACGTCGCCCGAGCCAAAAATATATTTTGCACCCGAACACTTTTCATCACCCTCTATGAGAAAATAAAAGGCGCCTCATATACACACATCAAAAGTGTCTAGGGATCAAGCATTTTTATGCGGATTTCTTGAGATTGAGATGTGGCTTTGTAATAAATTTATGATTTTATAAATTTATATGGATCCTTTTTGGTGCATTTCATAATTTGAAACAGGAACTGTCAATCAAATTCGAGTAAAAGATGAAAATCAGCTGTCAATATTTTCCCTATAAAAACATACAACGCATTGAAGACATTATTAGTGCTACTGTTTCCCTACTACTGATTAAAACCAACGTTATTATGGAGCGGCGACGTCATTTAAGCAGGGAAGAAATGTTCAGAGCCGTGGGAATGATAGAAGCTGGTTCCCGGCAACGTACTGTGGCTTTAGCTCTGAATACAAGTCAGAGTGTTATCAGTCGACTTTGGACACGTTACCGAAGCACTGGTACCGTGGCTGAGCGCCATGGAGGACGGTATCGCTGCACCACACGGAGACAAGACCGATACATTCAAATCACAACTCGAAGAGCTCCAACAATAACCGCCATGATGTTAGCCGTGAGGCTTCATCACTCTTCAGGGAACTTAATTAGCGACCAAACAGTCAGAAACCGCTTGCATGAAGTGAACCTTCATTCCCGAAGACCGCTAAGGGTACCACCTATAGCAATGCACAATCGTAGGATTCGATATCAATGGGCTCTTGAACACAGAAATTGGGCAGAAGAACAATGGCGTTTCGTGTGCTTTTCTGATGAGTCTCGTTTTGGTATGAGACCGGATACAAGACGTATACGACACTGGAGAACCCCTGGACGCCAACAGCGATTAAAATCCTGCCAGGAAGTCCATCCTTATAGTGGTGGAACCATCATGGTATGGGCGGGTATTTGGATCGGCGGAAGAACTGAGTTGATTTGGATCAGAGGCAACCTCAACGCTCAAATTTATGCTGAGACGGTTGTTTCAGACGTCATCGTTCCTCTACAAGTGCAAATTGGTCCCTTATTTCAGTTAATGCATGATAATGCACGACCGCACACCGCAAGAGTTGTAAGACAGACTCTCGCCGCAGCTAACATCAATGTCCTGCCCTGGCCTGCTCAGTCGCCAGACTTGAACCCGATTGAGCATGCATGGGATATGCTACAGAGAAGAGCTCTGCCGAATATGGAGGGTATCCAGTCGCAAGAAGACCTTTTTTTGTTGTTGCAACGAACATGGGCGGCCATTCCACAGCGTGATTTGGATGAACTCATTTTGAGTATGCCAAACCGATGTTCTTGTGTTGTTAGTGTTCGCGGTAGAAACACGGATTATTAATTGTTTAAGTTACCCAATAAAATTTCAAAGAAAACTGTTATTTCAGTCTTTTTTTCGAACTTTAATGTTAGTGGTTCAAATGTCAAAAATCCCTTTATTAGGAAAATGGCAAATTTCTTTATTAATGCAAAGGTGACTTGGTTTATCGTCACTGTAGACAAACGAAAACACTTTATTTGATGAATCCTGAAAGAAAATGTTAATTAATATCAATCAGGAGAAAAGTTATTGCAAAAATATGTGTTGATCCCTAGACACTTTTGATGTGTGTATATATTTTTTTAAGTTTCATCTGCAATTAGTCTCACGACTCTAAGCGGATGGGTTCTTGGCAATTTCTTGTTATGTGTGTTCTCTAGCGAGAACACTACCTATATATATACTGCTCCACTCTCTCATTTAGCCTGAGTATGTCGTGCCTCTTGAGGCGCTTGAAGTAGCTCTGTTTAGTCAGTTGGGTCGCCAATTCGTTAGGGTGTAACGCAAGTCGTCGTTGGTAGTTATCTGCAGAAGCCCGCACCTACTCTATCACTGTGTTCATTTGTAAGGCCTCATGGATTTCAGCGTTTGTTACAAACCATGGCACACTAGATATGGTACGCAGAATTGTATTTTGTAGCATATTTTATTGGAAAATTATTATTTAATAAAACATAGAGTAACAACAAAAATGATATTAAATAGTATCTAAATATCTAATTAAACAACTAAAAACTTATATTTACATTTGAGACATTTTCGAAATTATGAAAATGAATTGTTACAGTTTTATTAGGAAAAGAGAGTGTTGTAGATTTTATACTCTCCGTGTTTGAAATAATGTCCAAATTTGGCTCACTTTGAGGGAAAAGTGACCGTGAATCTCGTTGATAGGATGTGCATATAGGTGGGCGCGGCGACAGTGGCATGAATGGATTAACTGAAGGTTGCAATTTAATGTTTTCCACGATGCGTTCACATGTTTAATTATTGCCTTGTCCTCAATGGACTTGTCTTTCATCCTCCATGCCGCTTGAGAACAGTTAAGTCCGCTCCAGAATCTGCCAAAAGGGTAACAGAAGTACAACGAAAACGATGTCCTGTATATAGCTTGATATCTGGTAACTTCAAATAAGTAGCGATTTCTTGTGGCATGTTGGTCATTTTATTTTTTCCCATAATTTGTTTGAAGCACACAAAATGGCAATTTTGATAACGGATGAAAAACCGATTGGTCTTCATATCAGCAGGACACAGGTCCTGGTATTTCTGTACAATAGTTTTGTATTCTCTTCGGATTACGAAGAATCGGTCAATTCTTGTTTTTGTGTCTGTCAGCTTTACTAACAGTGAATCATCCGAGTAATTTTCGACATCATCAACAGTTATTTTTGAAAGTTCATTGCCACGACAAGCTCCATGTACTCCGGAAATTAGAGCCACCTGTAACAAAACCGAATGTGAATAAGACAAGTATCTATCGAAGTACAGGTTACAATATAATGCGCATTTTAAAACACTATGGTTATACTTTACTAATCCACCATATAGGTACATAGTTACTTACTTTTACGGCTAGAAAGACTTTGTCGGGTGCCTCATTAAGGAAAGTCTTTACGTTTTTGACTGAGAACACTTTGATTGATCACACTGGACTTTTTTGGTTTTAATCCACCAGACATCCTCTTTAGATACGCTATTGATTTCGAATTATGTGTCCAGTTTTACGTCGTTATTAGAACTGACTGTTGATTTTAGCATTGAGTAGGTACTCCAAAGAGTGGAAGATTGTTTATTTTTGGCTAAGTACTGGAAGTAGGCCAAAAACACAGATTCTGAATAATTCTTGGCGGGCAAGGGCCACTCAATAAAATTACCATAGACTTTCTTAATATATTTGTCTTGGTATTTTGCAGGTAATATAGATTATCCATCACATTTCTTGCGTCAGTTCCAATACTTTCAGGAGTTTATTCTATACTTTCTCTGTCACTTGAAGAACTCATTATTCAAAACAAAACCATGATTTTTCTAACAATCCGTTAAAATTGACGAAAACGCGCGCTGTAGTTCGCGCGTTTCTAATTTTATTTAATTTTTTAGGGTTCCGTACCTCGAAAGGAAAAAACGAAACCCATAGAGGATCACTTTGTTGTCCATCCGTCCGTCTGTCTGTCTGCCAAGACCCTTTTTCTCAGGAACGCGTGGAGGTATCAAGCTGGAATTCATACTAAATACTCAAGTCTACTGTCCCTTGGAGCTGTGAAAAAATCAAACTTCTAAGCCAACGCAATCAAAAGATACAGCCATTTATGCCGCAAATATTTGACACTCTCAAGGGAATCAAAACCTACAGGGAACTTCCCGTGAACTCAGAATCTGGAAATTTGGTACGAAGCAAATAGCACAGATAAAGGGATTTGTTTTATTTAGTTACAGCATACCTATAATAAAAATATTTTTAATAAAATATATCTACAGGTTTGTACGGAACCCTGGGTGCGCGAGTCCGACTCGCATTTGGCGTGTTTTTTCTTATTCAGCCGGCGGCGCGACTATGGGCCGTCGTACCGGGTTACCAGCCAGTCTTTATTCAAACAATGTTTGCGTTCGATTTCTTTGGCGCTGAATACTAAGATGTGCCAAATTCAAATGGTGCGCGGCAAAGATAATTGGTTATAATTGCTTATAAAATACTTATATAGAGGATTAAAAACTCATTACTGCTCGCTAAAAGTTTCAAAGAAAACATCACCTTTGGGTGGCCTCAAAGGCGAACCAAGTCGTCCTTTTCGAATAGATGGGATGAAAATACAATCGTCCTCACTACTATTTTGTATAAATAAATAAATAAATATGCGCCAGACAACACACCTCTTGTAATGGTCTCGAAGTAGGGATTAATATCCCTGCGTTACGAGGTACCACACAAGGAAATAAGCCAGGGGCGTCTCCCAGCACACCCAGACCCGAGTCAATTCAGAAAAGATCGTTTCCTGAATTGACCCGACCGGGAATCGAACCCGAGACACTACGGAAATTGGGGCGAGAAACCTTGCTACAGCGCACTGCGCCAATCGTGTCGTCAAATCGTGTTGTATCTGGCTAGCAACGCAAATGTCCTTTGTTTTATGAACCAATTATTTGAATTGGAATGACCTAAGATGTGAATTGTAACAGAAAAACACTTACAATGAGTCCATTTACATTGAATAGCTGAAAAAAGCATGCATAATATTAACCTACGAGTCACGAGTAACTATTAACTAGAAGTCATTAAAATTCTTGTATCTAGGCTGATTCTAGATATCATTATTACAAACATGGACTATTTAGTAACTTGATAAGTTTAAACCATACTTTCTGAAAAGAGATTACTAAGCTTTTGACAGCTGAGTATTAGGATAGGTAACTCGGCGGAAGTTCAGGAACATTATTTTGTCTCCTATCATGTTATTAAGGGTATGCAATTTTAATTATTGCAATATAGGTTTCTGCCGAAAAAAGGCTGCCTGTCCACCGAAGCGGAGCGAGGCAGCGGAGCGGAGTTTTGGCCACTTTCAACCAATAGGATTGAAGGCAGGCCTGCCTTTAAGCAATCCCGTTAAAGGTGCTTCGGCGGACTGGCAGCCTTAAGCGCGCAACAATGACTCTTTTAAAGTGTTAGTAATAAAATAATGATTCTTTTACCTACCTATTTGTTAGTACATTACACAAAAAATACAGTTCCATAACATTATTTATTCATATCTGTGTGAACCCGCATCCACCTTGCTAGGAGAGGAGAGTCCCACCGGCCTACATACAAGCTCTGCTTAGTTTGGGGTGAGATTTAAAAAAAAACTTCACCAAAATTAACAATGTAACTATGTATAGGCGCTATCGAAGTCGAGCGCGAAGCAAACACTGCCGTACCATCCTTTCCTGGAACCATTTTCAGGCCCCTATTTGAGAACCTCTGGATAAGACCAGAACGCAGAAATTTTCGTCATCCAGTAAGCTATAATCACATACTTAAAATCTAAAATTTCAAGTCTGTAGGTCATTTAGTTGCGAAGTTAAGCGAAAGCAAACTTTCGCATTTATGAAACACACTCACTCATGATCATCAAAATATAACTAGTTCTTCCCATAAACTCAGAGAGCTGAAATTTGGTACAGAGTTAAAGTTTAATAGCCATATAAAGGGAAAACTATAAAAACTAGGATAATCGAAAATCTGGAGTACCTGGTGACCCTGATTAGAAAACACAAACCGGCTACGCGTGCCCGGGTACGCGCTATCCGTACGCAGCTTTATATAATAAACCAATATGCCCACGTTTTTACAAAAAGAAGTGAAATCCCACCAAAAACATTCTGTAAAAAACTAGCCAAGTCTCGATGGAGCTGCTTGTTTATCTCTAAAAAGTAATGAAATCTAGACAAAGTCGTGCCAAGTCTAAGGTTCCTTACTGCGATTTTTTTATTATTATAGTTAATGTTGTATGACTTGGCCGTTGAAGGGTAGATTATCATCATCATCATCCGTGCGGTCTATCCCAGTTGTAAACCCATACTTTTGTGTGAGGTCCCAGGGTCCGCCTTTCTTATTTTCTTGGCCCACTACGCACAGTCTTGTGCATCCTCAGTGGTTTTCTTATTTTCTTGGCCCACTACGCACGGTCTTGTGCATCCTCAGTGTGAGTCTGTCGTCAATGGGTAGCGGTTCTGGCGACAGATTGGTGCAATGGTGTCATGGAGCACCTGGTTTTGTACCCTTGTGTACCCTTCAACGGCCAAGTCACACAACATTAACTATAATAATAAAGAAATCGCAGTAAGGAACCTTAGACTTGGCACGACTTTGTCTAGATTTCATTACTTTTTAGAGATAAACAAGCAGCTCCATCGAGACTTGGCTAGTTTTTTACAGAATGTTTTTGGTGGGATTCCTTTGACAGGATATTAGTTCGAAGGATCCTCAACAACGAACCCGCTAAAATGACGTCATAACCAGCTTACTTTTGCATAATACCAATAACACGTTGTCAGATAACTATGATAGTTTTATTACTGCTCAATCATACTCGCTTCACGACTATAAGCTACACGTGTAAAACAGGTAAATAATAACTCTCTCATTTATATTGCACGTTATCAGTTCTACTTTATATAATATTACTTCTAGCATTGTTTTTTCACTATCTCACAAAAAAAGCAGAAAGAGTAACAAATGATACAGCGCATTCGTTAAGCGTAGTGGTAGTATTGCTATAAGATTGATTAAGGTTTTATGAATAAGGCCATAGTGCCTAATAGCATCTTCATGATCACTAACCACCAAATACTTTTTTTTCAAAGATAGAAATTTACAATAGAAGGGAGAAGATTTAAGTATACTAGAGATAATAAATGGACACGATATAAGGCTGAAATCGAACTGCTATAAAGCAGTGACCTGGGTTATTACAATCGCATATAACTTGTCACGCACATACCTTAAACTGAGCGTAGCAAGTAATTTCGTAATATGACCTTCCATTTCCAGCCAGTCAGCGGTTACCTGTCAATAATGCATCCTCTAGGCCAGATATTTACCGACGAAATCACTCGCTACCCCCAGTTTAGGAAATTAACTTAATAAGGTTAATAATAGCTATAAGAGCCTATTAAGGTTGCAGATGATGCAGATGCAGATTCGTTTCCACAATGAGTTCTTGACCACTTTATTTTCTAGTATTTCTATCTGTGAATGCAACGTACTAAAAGTCTCTAAAAACTTGTTTATTACTGATCTCATAAGCTGAGAAACCTTTTGTTAGAAAAATCCCTTTATAGTGTAAAATAATGTTTGAATTGCAACTTTGGATGACTTGTTAACTATTTTATTGTTATTTTTGACTGAATTGTATTATTTCTTGTTGACATGCGAATTATTTTTTTTGTATTTAATTGTTCATTTATTGTATTTATCTTAGTTTTTGACATTCTCTTTATTTTATTAATTGTAATTTGTATAATAATTTTGTCAATCATAATGCAAATTCTTATATTATGTGACATTGAATGTAATATAGTAATTTTGTATTATGAGATAAATAAAACTAAACTAAACTAACTAAACATAATCAATTTCTAATTTACAAATAAATATTTCGCTTCATTTACATTTTTGATTACACGTATAAGAAAGTAATTATTTGTTAAATTCAGTCCGACGAAATGGATACCATTATAAATAGATTTAGAATCGTTCAGAAATAATTTTACCTTGCTTATACGAACGCATTGTTTCTCAATTGTTGGCACCAAAAACTAACCACCAGTAGCTATACCCATGGCTGTACCTTGATAAATGACATAGTTACCCGGTCCTTATGTGCCAGAATAATCAGCTCCTCTGCTCAAAATGCCTTTTATCTTTGGACTGTAGTTACCGAGTTTATTTTTTGTAAAACAAAACAATGTTCAAAAGAGCAACTATGGAGCGTAGCAGAAACCTAGCAAAAAAATACAACTCAACAACAATAAAAATATTTAACTGGTTATTTATGTTGTTTCCAAAGTAGGGTTTTCCTGGTGTTACGGACGGTAACAAACATCAATAGGACCCCACACAAATATTCTATATTTCATTAATGGCATTAAATGTTGCCATTTTTAGTCATGCAAACATTTGATCGCACGTGTAATGTGTATTTCCGCCTTTATTTACATAACACCTGCGTAACACGTATTTTATAGGTAGGTAGATGTGTGTTCATATTGTCATCAAAGTGGGTGTGTCAACATGACATTCGTTTCTAAACAGCTGCAAGTACGTGAGTCAGCAAATTCTTCGATTGTGGCCGCAATGATGTAGTCATTATTATTTCGATCAGTAAGAACTGGTTGATTATACTAGTTTAATGTTCATAGGAGGTGCCCGTGGCGCGGTAGCAACAGCGGATCGGCAACGAACGCAGCTGTTAAGCAATGCACGCCGGGTCGGAAATGGGATGGGTGACCACTCCGACCGAAATTTAGTGATACATTTTTCGGGCATCTACGTGCTTCGGAAGGCACGCTAAGCAGGTGGTCCCGGTTGACGTCCCTAGATGTCAGTCGTTAAGCCTAGTCGGAGGCCTTTGGGCGGCATGATAACATCTGACAGAAGGTTTATCACTAAACTGACACCCCTCCAACAATCCGCACTGAGCCCGCGTGTTGGAGTATGGCTCGAGCCACCTCATAGTAGAGGTGAGGCCTGTGCCCAGCAGTGGGACGTATATAGGCAGTTTATGTAATGTTCATAGTTTCTTGCCCATCTGTGAGTAGGTACAAATTAAACCAAAAGTCTAATCGTGTACTCAAACCACTAAGGCCGAGATCTATAGAGCGCAATTAGCTTAGACTGAAGTTTAAAAGGCCTTAAGGCCCTTTACAAACGCGCTTTTGACAGTCGCGCGACTGCATCGCGACCCCAGCGATCAACTTGTGTTTGTATCGATTCGTACGCGCATTTGAATCGATGGAAACGCGCGTTTGCATCGAGTCAGACGGCGATTGTCACTGTCGACGCAATACTAAACGTTTTGTGTCAATGTCATGTGTCAAACGCAATGTGAAGGAAGGCTTAGCTTAGACTTTGAGCTGTATCTATCTAAATCAATTACTTCTTATCGAGATTAAATTATTGTTTCAACACACTTGCTTATAAAGTGGCCCTAATTTCACCGCAATTAAGCACATAATGACACCCGTAATCAAACTGCGCCTTTTTCATTGCTATTATTCACAAGTGAGTTATAGAGTTTTATTTTATTTTATTGGTAGAGTTGCTTTGTTCTTAAAAGTTTCGATACAAAAAAGATCGTGTTTCAATAGTACAAATAAATAATTGTACCTATTGCTTGCTCATTTCATGCAACTTCGTATATGAATAGATAATTTCAACTTGTACGTGTTTAATAAATAAAACTTTCACTCAAATATAGTTTTTCTTTTTCTTTAATAAAGAAAACTTAAAATTCTACATTTAGTACGTGGCTAAAACGCTATCCGCGAAAAGCCAAAAAAAAAAGAAACCTCATCCTTTTAGTCTATGGCCGATCGCCATTGTAAGATGCGCGCGCATAGGAAAAATTTGATGCTTATCTGGCAAAATTCGATTCAAGAGTCAGTCATGCCTCTACCATGACTAAACTAAAATACTCGTTCGTAGTAAACTGCAGATACTTGTATGCCATTTTTAGTTTCGTCTATTCACTGGAGCAGATGTACCGAAATCTCATACAAATTCTTTACTACACGCTAGCGACTACCGTGACACCTAGGCTTGCCGACTCTAAAAAAGGCACTTCCGGGATTACCCAGCTCGACATCCGGGATTTGGGTACCTTTATTGTGCGGGACACATACAACGCACCACAATCCACATACAAAATGGTTTGGAAAATAAACCTTTTGTAATCATTTAATAAATAAATAATACAAATGAATGACAATACGTAATGCGTAGCTGAATTAAGAAACTTAAATAATATGTAAAAATTGTAAAAAAATGTAAAAAAATTACTCTGTCAAAGTGCCTGACCCGAGAGTAGTTGGTACATACGAGATAGATACTAATGTCAATAATTACGCATTTCCGGGACAAAAGGCGTCCCGCAAGGGGTCACGGCGGGACGACCCAAAATTGACCCAGAACACATTGACCCGGGACGTCTTGGAAAATCCAGGACGGTTGGCAAGCCTAATATGACACCGAATGTGTAGTCTGTATGTACACTTGATTTGCGGAAACTTTTACATCCGCGCTCTTGGTAGCACAATGGGTACTTATTTTTTTGTAGGAAGGCTACTAGCTAACAGTTACGTAAGGTTGCAAAATATTTTGAATACGGAAGAATATTTTTTGCTACAATTATCACTATACCTACTTTTAAATGAATTATAAGCAATATCAAGACAGATCTTCATAGATGCATGTAAAACATGAAAACATACCATCACAACTTTATCCCAAACGGGGTAGTCAGAGGCAAATGACTGGTGCCGTCATGGTGAACGGAACACTCAGAAACCTACTTCTCACTAACGGTATTAGAACCCAACCGGTAGGTTGTGAGCCTTCCGCCGCTATCCGGGTTGATTTGGTTTTTAACCGACTTCAAAAAAAGGAGGAGCTTCTCAATTCGACGGTATGTTTTTTTTATGTTTTATCATCATCACCCGTGCGGTCTATCCCGGTTGTGAACCCACACTGTTGTGTGGGGTCCCAGGGTCCACCTTTCTTATTTTCTTGGTCCACTTCGCGCGGTCTTGTGCATCCTCAGTGGTGAGTCTGTTGGCACGCATGTCACCCTTAACGACGTCGAGCCACCGCTTCTTGGGTCGACCTCTTCTACCGGTACCTGGCGGGGGCGGCATGTCCAGACATTTGTTGCCCACGTAGTTTGCCGATCTCCGTGAGACATGACCATACCAACGAAGGCGGCACTCCTGCAGCTTGTCTGCGATGTCACGAACACGAAGGCTGCCGCGGATGTGGGTGTTACGCACGCGATCTTTGCGTGGGGACTCCACACATCCACCGCAGCATCTTCATTTCCGTGACGCGCAGCTCCTGCTTGTGTCGCTCTAGTAACGGCCATGTTTCACTGCCATATAAAAGGACAGGCCTAATGATGGTTTTATAGACCTGCCCCTTCAGCTTGATCGGCATTTTGGGGTCACAAATGACACCAGTCACCTCACGCCATTTGGCCCAAGCCGCGGAAATTCGGGCTCTGACGTCGTGGTCGATGTCCCGGACGCGCTTAACACAGATTCTAGGTATTAGACACGGTCCGTGCGATCGACCACGTCAACGCCTATGCGGACAGACTGGGTATCTGTGGCGTTGCAGGCCATGTACTCCGTCTTCGCCACATTAAGTTTCAGACCGCCATTTTCAAGTGAATTTTTCTACTTATTCACCCGTTGTACCAGCCGTCCCCTGTCCGAATCTGCTAGCGCTATATCATCAGCATACATAAGCAACCAGGGTGGTTGCTCATGGTGGTCTAGGATGCTGTTTGACAGAACGTCTAATATTACGCTGAACAGAAACGGGCTAAGCACGGTGCCTTGGTGTACTCCAACGGTGATATGGAAGGGAAGCGTGTCACCAACCGCAGTCCTAACTATGGAACTGGAATTGTGGTACATGTCCCGGATAATGTCAATAAAGACTTCGGGAACGGCCCTGGACCGCAGCGCCCAGCCGATCATCTTACGAGGGACACAGTCGAATGCCTTCTGCATGTCTAAGAAGAGGAGATGCAGAGGTGTATTCTTCAGTATGTATCCCTCCATGAGCGTTCTCAAGGCAAATACGGGGTCCATGGTCCCGCAACCTGGTCGAAACCCATACTGACACTCCAAGATTGTGCACTCGTGTCGGATCCGAGAGTCTACAATGCGCTCGAGGAGCTTCATGGTGTGAGACATAACCTTTATGCCGCGATAATTGCTGCACTCCTGCACCGAGCCCTGGGCCCTGATTTCCTGGGCCGCTTTGACTCTCGAACGTGCCAACTTGTAAAAAAAAAGTGTGCAGAGGAGCAGATTATACCTAAGATGACCACAAATTCTTATCATTTAAGAAATCCTCAACACTATAATAACCCCGCTTCATTAACTTAGCTTTAATTTGTGACTTAAACTTGTGAAGAGGCAGTTCAACAAGAGTTTGCGGAATCTTATTAAAATATTTTCCACATTGACCAACAAATGATTTCCCTACCTTATGCATTCTTAGACTGGGAGTTACGAGCTTATTTTTATTTCTGGTATTGAGTTTATGAACATCACTGTTTTTCTTGAAGAGATGCAAGTTTTTACGGACATATACTAAAAAGACTACTAATTGAATGGAAGAGACTGCTTACATCATTCAGACAACTACCGAAAAGCTTCTACTGACGCAAATATTACAAAAACAGTGTAATAAGCAGCTATTATTTACACAATTTAATAATCATGTTAGTTAGATGGCTAAAGTATTTGTTAAATGGGCATATGCATATGTACAAGTAAATTACAGGAAATAAACTGAGTTTTTATTATAGGAAACAAAGAGATCGTGGCCTTTTTTGCTTTGCATTTGAGTGTGGATACATGTTTCACAACAGTTGTACTTCATCCGGAAGCATGAAGTGAGTAAATAAATGGTCGTGAAAATATTTAATACTAGTAGGTACATAAGTTATTCTTAATAGAACCTTGCACCGTGAGTGACTGCTCAACCAGTTCGCCCACTTTTACTATAAGGTTGAACACCGGTTTGACTGCGGGTGCCATTTCAAAAACATAAAAGTACACAAAAATACTCGTAGCATAGGTACCTAACATAAAAACACAGCATATTTGATTTACAAAAACTTTACTTTTCGGGTTAAAAACCCGATCGTTTAAAAAACGCAAATTTAATAAATATCAACACAGAAAATCAAATGTATAATGTGTGAGTGACATATTACAAAAATTGTTACTTAGGCGTCTAAGCTTTTCTATACATTTCTGGTTAAGCATTAAAGTGTTATAAATTAACCACAATTAATTAGTAAAATATATTTGCTCATACAGATAATTTATCGATTTAAATTATTTTAATTTCACCTGTTGATCTTTCAATCGGATCGAATCTTATCAGGAAAGCTTATTGAATGTACTAAAAACTAATTAGCCTAATTTTCAATAATCATCGTGAGATCGCGATTGAGTTGTTAGATTAGATTACGTAATGATTGTTTTAGTCCAATAAAAGAGCGCAAGTATAAACAACAAGAATAGGTATTGATTTGGTACATTCCTACAATTAGCGCCAGGAATATTCTATTTCGTCAGTTTGCATCATTTGATAACATAACATAAGCTCACGACTTTACCCAATGGAGTCGACTGTTGCCATCACGGTGAGCGGCACACTCAGAAGCTTACTTCGTCAATCAATTAAAATAATAACGAACTTGAATATTTTAATAAAACATACTTAAATGTAATGTGACTCTACCACCGGCGACGAAAAGCAGATCGGTTGACATTATAAAATATATAAATGTTAGTTCCCAGTGCAGTTTTGGCCAATATTCAATCATAATTAAGCCCCGTAGACTTTGAGTTAGAGCTAATCCCGTGCAACATGATCCTCTCCTTCGTTTTATCACAAAAATATAATTTATTTGCGGCAAATAATTTTTTGCCTCCAGTGAAACTTTTTTGTAAAGTGTAAGTAAAGGTTGACAGCCCTATCTGACTGTTGCAAAGTGCGTCGAACCTTCTAGATCCCTAGGTCGCTACTCGCTACTCGATGTTGTCATCGAGGATCTCGTATTCTCGGTCGGTTGCAATCTTTGCTGATCCAGAACTAGTTATTTAAATCATTCACACGCCTCTTTTATCGAATATTCAGAAAAACAACTTTCGGTAGTCTTCGATTATTGCTAATCAGAATCAAGTCTATAAATATGTAGAACATCTTTGCACAAGGCCATCTCTTTACGTTGGATATCTAATTGTTTCATAAATTGCTATTTTGATTTTTAAACAAAGCAAAATCATTATATTATAATCCTCACTCACGTTTAAGGTTTTGGGCATAAAATAGTATTTTTTAATAATCATTTTGTTTATCTCATACGTCAAAGAGCTTTTTGCGGGTACTTTGTACAAAAATATTTTTTTTAAATCTTCGTGGACAATACGAACCTTAGGGTCTACTCCCGTTCGGCGAACACGTAGTTACGTGAATTTACAGTCGTTAAGAAGACGTACTTACCGTTCGAAATCAATGTTGTTTTTTGGTATTCTTATGAAAATATTTATTTGTTCTAAATATATGCAACGTACGTACGTATTCATAATAATATGCTACGTTATGTGATCTTTTCACCCTACTAAAGTTTCACGAAACTTCGTAAATTTGTACCGGAGTAGGCCCCGTGTTATTTAGGGCTCTTAAGCGACTGAAAATGACACTGAGAGACGTCAGCCACTTAGATAATTTTCCAACCTACACCAAGACAGTTTATCTGCACGGTAACCTTCCATGACGTCATTATGTAGTCAAACCTCATAGACTAAGTATCAACCCGTAATTGCACTGCGATTAGCGGTTACCAAGATATAGAATTTCATCGTAAACACTACTCCGTAAAATTCCTAAAAACGGGTTATTCGTATTGTCTGTGTGAAGTGAACATTGTTCCCAACGTCATTCATTTGCGTGAGAACTTAAATTCTTAGTCACAGATTTGTGTCAATATTTTAGCGTATAATTGAAATTCATTTTTTCCATCCATCCAATCCATGCAAATGTAGTTCCATTTTGACTCAACAGAGGCATACAAGGCGAAATCCAATACAAATACTTTACGCGAACGATAAAGTAAATTCAAAGTGGCAAGTCAACTCGTGGTAGACGCACTCGTACAGATGCGAACGTAAGGTTGTTACTCTTACATGTTACGCTCATTTGTGTAAGGTCTTCTTTGTTTAAATTTGAAAGAGCATATCCTTGAGTATACAACGTATTTTGTGGCTGTAGGTAATTTACTCGTAGGTAACCAATTTGTTATTGTACGTCAGACATGTCCAATCCATTATTAATTTGGGTCAATGATCACGACGAAAAAATTAAAGATGAAAACACGGATGCACCTGCAATCTAGATTGAACTTAATGTTGCTGCTCACTTTGCTGAAAATATTCATAATTAACCAGAGCAAAGATAAAAATGGATTAACTAGTTCAAAAGCCGTAAATCGCCATCTTTTGAGCGACATGCAATGTTTGGCCGACTCTTCCCTTGGATACTCTGTATGAACTAATTTTAAAAATGACCATCAAAATAAGCGTAAGTCGGTCAGGTCCGTACAAGAAATATTCTAAATAATATATTAATCGTTATTATTACTATTCATCTTATAAGACTAGATACGACCAATATCCAGTTGCAGAATATATATGTGCTGGACAGTTGCCGTTGACTGCATGGCAAATAAACATTATCGTAATACAAAACTACAATGCATTTTAAATAAGAATATAAAAAGGTCTAGGAAAAATATAAATAATCAGGCCCTAGAACCTTCTCGGTGTTCTTGAAAATGAACTCAGTGTGTTGCAAGTTACTAATTATAAAAGCATGTTAATTTAGGTGCAATTTTCTTGCTTTGTATCGTGAACAGAGGCAATGTGCTGGATAAGGTAGGTTATCCTACGTACGCAATGTCGTTCTAGAGTTACTATGGTTATTGTCTTTTGTCTTTTTTGATATATACTGTCCTTTGCTCATCAGTTTAACAACACTGAACTGAGCAAAGGTCTCTCTAAATTGCCTTCACGAGTCTATATTTTCTCTGTCGATTGTTAAATCCATAAGCTCCTTTTTCCTATAGTGAAATTTGTCTACACTTCGGGTTTTCACAGAGTGAATTTAGACCATTGACTTGTCGACTTTGGTCACTTGGTCAGCCCTCTTTGAATTTAGTTGATCCGCAAACCTAATATTTAATAATACTCTCAACTCGTAAACACGTAAAAATTGCCAAAATAAGTCTCACATCAATCTTAATCAAAAAGCGCCATATAGGTCTTTATGGCGCTTACAAATACAACAAATACAGCCTTATACGTCTCACTGCTGGGCACAAGCCTAAGCTTAACTATGAGGTGGTACGAGCCATACTCCAACACGTGGGCTCAGTGCGGATTGTTGGAGAGGTGAATGTAAGGCCAGTGATAAACCTTACCGTCAGATGTTATCAAGCTGCCATTTAGGCCTCTGACCAGGCTTTACGACTGATATCTTGCGACGTCCGCTGGGACCAACTGTTTAATGTGCCTTCCGAAGCACGGAGATGCCCGAAAAACACATCACTTAATTTTGGTCGGCATGGTCACCCATCCATAACCCGACCTGGCTGGCGTTGTTTTACATCGGATCGTTGTCGATCCGCTGCCGTCACTTAGCGACGGGCACCTCAAAGGCGCTTATTCGCATTATATTTTATTTTTTATGAGTTAAATAGCTACAGAATACATGAGGTTGATGTTAGTCAATGCAAGAGGATTAAGTTTTCCCTTAAAAGTGTAATTTTTACATGTAGCGTATTAGTTCCCAAAGCGGTCCAGGTGGACCCCAAGGGGTTCACAGGAGATTCAACGGGGGTCTATGATGGCGTCACATTTTTTGTCAAGTTTTGGGAATATGGTAGAAATGGAGGGAGTCCACCGGAACCAGCAAAATTTTAAAGGGGTCTAGGCGAAAAAAATGTCTGAGGACCTCTGAGTAGCGCCTGTGAAGCTTAACCGGGCAAAAAAACTATGTTAGTCAGCGAATCTGGCAATAACGATAGTTTTCAATATTTACAATCTCTTACATTTCTTTTGCGCTGGGCTTGGGATTTTTTGTATGAGATTTGGTGAATGTCCTTTGTGTATTCGTCCTGCTGCTGGACGTGTTAATGACAGTGTGCAAAAGACATTTCTACTGGTTTAAGAATTGTACCTGCTAACTTTGGGTAGGACTTAACCAGTGCTTCTCAACACTGGTATAAACCGGTTTAAAATTTTAAATCCAATGCAGACCCATTGGAAGACAGAAAATTTGGTTAATAATTTTATTTTACGTAAAGAATTACGAAGCCTTGAGATTCCCAAACCACATAGGTAGGTATTCAAATTTCACAATTTTGTTTAAACAAGATACTTGCTTAGTAAAATGTTAATTAGATAGATGCCTATTGCCATAATTTAGCATAAGTAATTTTAAGTAACAATAAATAATAAAGTTCAAAAAAAAAATTCAATATTGTGTGTATCGCCTTTTTAACGGGTAAACAATAATTTTTCTATGTTTAAAACAATTTTTGAACTGCAATACATTTACACGAAATACGATAATCTATAAGGGCTACAAAAAAATGCATAACATCTTATACTCGTAGGTCTATGTTTCCTACTAATACGAGCTCATAGGTATTTGGCATAGCATTACGAAAATTGTATTTTTCATGATACCGTTAGTTATATGACGAATTCAAATTACCATTCTTCACAAAGCCAATGTGGGCCTGGGTTTGACACATTCCATAAGGACTCTGAGCTAGATCCTGCTCTCCTATCAAGATATCTGTATTTAGAAGTAGTATATACTAGTTTTTATTTTACGAGAGTTTCATTTGGACACAAATGTAAAGGTGAAAGTTGTTTTGCTAAGCCTCAGAGGAGCAAGAGCTTAGCAAGCGCCATCATGATGACTTAAATGGAGAATATTTTTCCAAATTGCAGTCTTATTCATATGAAGTTAAAGGTTAAAGTATTGAGCGTTTTTGATGGTCCTTATACATGTTCAGTGTTCACCCTCTTGTTGTGGTCAGTGACATGTGAGACGTGTGCTTTGTTATGTTAGAGATGCTTTCTAATGTATAGTACCCACTGTAGCAGGTTTCATTCCTTACGATATTATAGTTGAGCGGAACGATAGTAACATGTGAATTCATTTCAACATTTACTCTCATTTTAAATCTTTTAATCATTATAGTCTGTCTAGAAGCATTGTATTCGATGAATACCATGGAGTGCCCATAGAACCAACATTTCCGTCCTCAAACAACTCAAACTGGAACAGCGACAACGCCTCTCCGCGGTTGGTTTGCACGGAGCACTTCAGTACTTTGGGCACATTGCGCGGCGCGAACCAGATAACTGAGAGAAGTTGCTTGTGGTTGGCAAGCTGGACTGTATACTGTAAGACCACGAGACCGAAGCCCGAAAAGATGCACATACCAAGTCGAGATAACTGAGAGAAGTTGCTTGTGGTTGGCAAGCTGGACTGTATACTGTAAGACCACGAGACCGAAGCCCGAAAAGATGGACATACCAAGTCGCCAATAAGCTGGAAGTCCCCATAAGCGCAGCGCTCCATCAGGCAGAAGATCGAAGCCGTTGGAGAGGACATATTTCATGAATTCATTGCGAGAGTTATGTCGTCTTCAATAGAAAGGAACCCATTGGCGAGGAGAAAACGCTTTGTAATCTATGAGAAAATGCTCTTTATTATATAGACGTTACCTAATTCAACAGCTTCATGCCTGTTCATATTAGTAGAAATATCACTTACGACGCCGGTGGTAGTCGCATTAGATTCACTTAGGTCCTACGTCACCTATTAAGTGTGTGTAACAAACTCTTTACGGTAAAAAATTCAGTATATGTAATTCGTATTCATAAACTGATTACCATTCTGTGGTTGAACAATTTTTGGATGATCCTAAAGTTGTTGATATTTTTTTTTATTTGGCCTAACTTCTTGAATATTAAAGTTTAAATACACTGTTTGATCAACACCTGAGCCTATCGGGCCAAGGCATATTCACTAAGTGAGGCCTTTTTATTTTTGTCATCGTGACGACGCGACGCGCCGTTGCCTCGTGGTATCTTCTTGTTATTATTATGTTTTGTAGTTTTTTTCCGACCACTTTTTTAGTTTTTTTGTCAATGTTACGATGTCCTCAATTTGATAAAATTAAATGTCCCTTTCTTTCTTTAAAGTAGCACATTGGATAGCCCCTTAATCAATTTATACGACTATGCCCATAAGGATAATGTACGTACAAACTAACCGTGCCTCCGTTTTCGTTTGTTGCTGATGTATATTATTTATCTAGTTTTTGTAGTATCTTTTGAAGCTTAAGATATTTTACATTACGCATTATAGATAAATAAATATCTGGGACAATTCACAGCAAGGTCATCTGACCCCTATTAACTAAGCAGAGCTTGTACTATGGGCGTCAGAGACTGATAAACTTACTTAAATATTTCTAAATACATATCTACTTCAATAGATAATAACATCCAGACACAAAAAAAAACACAAATGTTCGTCACATAATAATGTTTGTCATGGGTGGGATCGAACCCACGACCTCCGGTGCTAAAGGAAGGATCGCTGCTATTGCACCAACAGGCCAGTCAAAATAGTAAAATATTATCATAATAATGGTATTAATTAATCCATTTGTTTTAGCAATATGAAGTGTCAGACAGGTGTTACGGATACGCTGATTGTGTAACCTACCCGAACTCATTCTCTCATTCAATAACAGCCATTCCCAATATTACACGTAAAAGTAGGTAAAAAATCTTATTAATTCTCATTTCTGGTGTATATTTTTCGACAGATGATTTGTATTAAAGATCACCACTTTACTTCTAAACCTCAAACCTTTAAACTTACAAATTCTTTTACACTGAAAATGAGTTTAGATTTAAATGTAAAATAAGCGAAATTCAAGCAAAAACACCCCGTAGAGTAATCCCTCCACTGTCACCCAGCAATTTTTACACGACGGGCTGAGTGATGGGTTCTGAACTAGGCAAGATACTAGAGACCCTGAAGAGTGCTGAGAAAGCACACACATTGTATTTTAACTAGCTCTGCCGTATAGAAGGATAAAATTATCCTAGCGTTGAGGTCGTTTAAATGAATAAAATTATTAAATTGTGATTCTATATTTGCGCTATTATGTATAGATCTGAGTAACGTTTTCATGTAAATTATCGTAGTCAAATCTTTGCTCAAGAACTCTTATAAAACTGTGCTTGTTTTTACACGACAAAGCGTAGCTATCATTGTAGAATACGGTCCTCAGACGTTCTATACATTCAGATTACGATATTAGATACTGTTTTATTATTGCTGCAAGGTGAAAACCTAAATATAGCATAGACCTGGTGTCGTCGTGTGTAAAGTCCAAAGTCTAGCAACCGGACGTAAATTGGACTTTGGAAGGATTTGGAAAAAATAGATGCTTAACTGTAAACCCGATAAAGAGTAATTTAAATTCTCGATAAATTGCAATGAGTAACTAAGGACCAGAGGTATGAGTGTGAACAACGTCGCTGATACTCAGCAGAAATATGTGTGGAACATCTTCATGATACATGAGCAGATAAATGAACAATTAACTATGCAGAGCTTGTTCTATGAGTAGTATCTGAAATACTTTGGTAATTTATACTATTCCTTCATATATTTAACCCGTAACATAAGCTGTTAACGCCGACGATAGCCGCTAGCGTCTGTATGGTAATCAGTACAGAGTGGCGCCTCTATTTTTTTATTTTATATTTTACTAGCTTTCCGTCCGCGGCTTCGCCCGCGTGAACTACATTTCTGTAACACGTTAAACTGATATCTTTATACATTTTAGCCTGTGTCTTCTGATGTATAAGCTGTATTACTGTAAAGTTTTATCTGAATCCATTCAGTAGTTTTTGCGTGAAAGAGTGACAAACAAACACACATACTGTACATAAATACATACATCCTCACAAACTTTCGCATTTATAATATTAGTAAGATTCACAATGGCGGACCTAGGCATGAGCTAGAGGCATTCTCTATCAGTCAACCAAAAGGGAATAGTATTCGAGTAGTTTTCAGTTTACTAGCTCTGTATTGACAAAAACATGTTTAGGAAGATGTTGATATGGAAGAAATGCAGCAGGTTCCAGCAAGACTCGCTTAATTTCTATCCAACAATGTTGAATTTTATTAGTTTTTTCAAAGAATACCTACAGAAATCTTGCCGACTCTTCGAAGTACATAAAAACAAATACGACACCGTTGGTAGAGTTACCTTATATTGAAGTTTCTACTGTAAATGTTTCTACGGTAGGTACATACTAAGTGTATTTATGAGTACCTACATTACAAAATACACGTTACTTTGGTATTCGAGTCTATAATCAGTATTTATTTTGGGAATTGTTCTTATAGATTAGACTGACAGTTTAATTTTACTTATGACAAATCTATAATATTATGATAATAAAAATTAAATTTGAACTTTGGACTTCGACAAAGTATAATTTAAAAAAAACGGCTATTAATTGCATACGGATGCTTATGCGAGATAAACTAATGTGACTACTTCCTCTGTCAATTTCAGATAGTTGTATCTATGTACTGAGGAAATACAAGTGAGTAAGAAACTCAACGGTTAATATTTATCAATGCATCTAGTCTTAGTGTATCTAGTTCATAATTTATTTGTATGTTGTAGTAGGCTAGCGATGGATAATATGAACTAGCTACTGAATACGAAAAATATATTATGTGATAAGTAGATTGTTATGAAACTGCACTCTTTTAAGGGGTTGACTTTAAATTCCAATAATATCCTCACAAAGTGAATAGCAAAAGCAAATATTGAAGTCCCCTCGTTAGCTGGTAATGGCTTGAACAACATTTTATCTGGAAATTGCTTATTCGACTGCAACATTTCTTATGTTTTAATTTACTTTTCAAACGTTAAATTTTCCTTCTGTACCTTTCTTCACTAGTTCCTCGCTTCCTTTTCGGCATTTTAACACTTTTAAACTGAAAAAACACTGAAAATATTCTGACAGCTTACGCACAGCGCGAAAAAAGTGACTGACATGAAAGTTATTAAACTGAATTATGCTTTTTTCTCGAAATACCTTACAAATTCCGTTCGTGATGCACCGCATTGGGCCCCCGTTCAATTGGGCGTTATACGAGGCTTATCATCATACTTGGACAGCAAGTTCGATGAAACGCGCAAATCAAAGTTGGACTTTGGCCGACCTTGGTTGAACTCGGAGCGGGCGACCGGTTTCGTAATGCCAACTGCTTATTTGCAATGCTTGCTCTCTACGGCTCTGCGCTCGCGGTGACCAGATGTTTTGAATAAATTTATTCAAATTATCTATTTGTTATGACTGTTTTTTCTGATCTTTCCAATGTAGAGAAAGAGTTATTTAAACTACAAGTTTAGGATTCTAGTCGTGGTTTTTACTAACATTCTTCATCCGACAGACACCACAAAGTATGCGACCTCGGCAGTTTGACGGCAAAAGGGGTTTCCTGTGATGGTTTCGCAACACCTCGCCGCCAGTGCTCCTCTTTGCGGGGCCCTCTAGCCAATCCCAAAAAGTATGCTTTTCGGTATCTGTTCTGTTAGTGAAAGCAAGGCAACGCGAAGATGTACTACCCTAGAGGACAGCTCTTCATCATCTACATCCTAAATAGCGATGCAGCCTAGCAAACCACCTTGAAGAGTTGTACCTATAGTTAAGGCCTGAATTTCTCTCATACTCGTACTTAGCTATTGACACTTGCCGAATTTGGATTCACTTTGAATTTTATTGAATTGGGATTGACCGAAATTTGGCTTACCTTCATTTAATAAGGTCAAATTGGGCCACCCTACATTTTTCTCTGAAATGTTTCTGGAGACTGTCTTTAAACTATTGTCGTGGTTATTTAATTAAAGTTTTTTGTCCAGATTGGGTACAATTACATACTGCATTCTGCGATGTAATCGGGAAATTACCTATCTAAGCACCTAGGTATGTGCGCACATTGAATTGGGATTGACCGAAATTTGGCTTACCTTCATTTAATAAGGTCAAATTGGGCCACCCTACATTTTTCTCTTAAATGTTTCTGGAGACTGTCTTAAAACTATTGTCGTGGTTATTTAATTAAAGTTTTTTGTCCAGATTGGGTACAATTACATACTGCATTCTGCGATGTAATCGGGAAATTACCTATCTAAGCACCTAGGTATGTGCGCACTAATCTTTGGAAGAAACTGATGTCTTTAGATATCTGATAACATTTTAGAGTAATCGCTTAAAGATTACTTTGTTGCATTTAATCGTAATATCTACATTTAATACAAAGTGTTTAGTGCGTAGTTTAAAGAATAATAAATGGCCACATAGTTATTTGGGAAACCAATAACAAAATGGATATTATCTACTAATATACATAGGCATAATATTTTCGAGTATCACTTCCGAACTCTAGCTAACCTCATGTCAAAATCTCTCTATTCAACCTCATGTCAAAATAGTACATTGTTCACCGAGAGGAGAAAGAGACCGATTACCGTCGAGGGTGTCGTTTGAAGCCCGAGCCGTAGGCGAGGGCTTTAAAACACCCGAGATCGGGAATCGCACTTTCTCTCGAGTAATACATAGTGCTTTATACTACACCTACGAGGAAAATAAAAAACTAAATCTTTACTAATTGAAATTTATATTGAAATTGTTGCAGTTAGTGAAGCTTAATGTAACACTTTTTCTTTCTTTATTATTTTTGCTGTTTCCTTCAACTGCGGCGGAGTTAAAAAATCTTCATCATCACTATCACTACTTATCATTTTGATAGCTTTATTTTACTTTCTACGAAAACTGAATCCTCAAACAACACACAAATTGAAAATGGCGCCGATGGCGTCGGCAATTTTCACATGTTCTTTCTTCAAATTGTTTATCCTGCCACCGCAGGGTCGCACTGCCAGCCCGACACCATCCGACACACAGCTAGTGGCCAGTGTCATTTTGCGAACTTGGAGATAAAAACTCACTGTAAAAACTTTTTGGCTTTTGTTATTTAGGTTACCGGCGCATAGTCTTACCCAAAATTAAAAAAGAAAAACCACGTAAGAAATGGATTTTCATACACTTTTCTCTCCCGCTCAGATGCGTTTTCTCCCCGCATATTTGTTCGATATGCAATGACGTACTTTCTACCGTAAATTTGATAAAGTATCAAGGTACTTTGCGAGCAGGTGTAGTATAAACAATATTTAAGTCTTGCTGCACAATACCTAAGTATAGTAACTTTTGCAGACTAATTTTCTCAACTAACTAAATGACATATGAACTTGGAAAACATAAAATGCTGCCGAGTTATAATGAAGACTATTCATTAATTTACTTTCAAAGTTATTGCTTGGCAATGAATGTCCGTGAAATAATGCATCGACCGTAGTTTAAAAGCAGTTCGGTACAATCATAAATTGTTGAGCTATGAATATGAATAGGGCAGTTAGCACAAATTAATTAGATACTGGCATGTTCTCGAACTTAATGGAATCCACATACGCTGTATGAACGGACGGCAGAGGTATATAAGTAACTCATGAAGTCGTCACGCAACATCGTTGCATCGAGACCACAATTTGACCACAAAATTACGTAATTACTGCTCTTATCACGGTCGCTATAAAACATAAAGTTGCGTGAATCCAACTAATGCAACGCATAAACTAGGGTCAATGACTGTTATTGACGCAAATGGCGGCAAGAAGCTACTATTTTAACTGATTCACTTGAGAACGATAGAAGGTGTAAAGTGGACAAAGTAAATATTTTAGGAAGCTAAGTTGCGTATTTTGAGTGGAAAATACAAGTAGGCACTAAGCAGGTACTAACTACTACTTAATAGAAGTGCGAAAAATATACCGCCATGTATGGTACCGTTTTTTAGTTACATTACGACTCAACAGAGGCGCTGTACGGAATCCCAATGCAAATATTTCACGATAACGTAAATTTAAAGTGGCAACTCATGATAGACGTATGTACGTCGGGACCGAAAACTTCTAGAATGGCAAACATAGCGTGAGACGCTTATAATTTTAAAACCTATGAGGAAGGTCCATTTCCAGCAGTGGATATCTTTTAAGGCTGCAAATGTTTTTCTGTATGATCAAAGTTTTACACTTTTTTTTTTAATTTTCACTAATTTTCTATAACTTAGTTGTGTTAGAAGTTTTAAGATAAGATACGATGTGTAATCTTTATTGCACAAACAAGATGTTACATATTCAAGTAATAAAATTAAATGTAGGTACAATTTAGGCGGCCTTATGGCTAGTAGCGATCTCTACCAGACAACCTTCAGGAAGAGAATCAGGAAGTCAAATTAAGTGGTGGTGCAAGATGATAATTAATGATATAAAACCTTAATAACTCACACATAAAATATAAATTTACAATACAATATAATATAATAGGTGCTAAGATAATAGGCTTGAAAAAGTTTCTTCGCATTTTTTAAGAAAATTCAAGACATTTTTTAATATAGTTTATTTACACTAAAGTATGTAGATGCCATTTTGTTCGATAACTTTTTGCCATCTTGAAGGTAAGGACATGATCCCATTGCTATAGGAATTTTGAAGCTTCTGATCAAAATACCGCGACAAGTGGTTTTGGCAGTCCTCTCGTTATGTTAACCTGACACTTCCTGAAGAACTCAGAAGAAACCGAAACAGGTGGAAATCTGAAGGTGCAACGTCAGGACTATACGGCGAATGCATTTACACCTCCCAGCCAAACGCTCCTTATTTTTGCTGAGTGGCTAAAGATGTGTGAGGTCTAGCGTTACTATGATGAAAAACCACACCCTTTCTGTTAATTAATTCCGGCCGCTTTCTCTCAACTCCTTGCTTTAATCTCATCAGTTGTTCACAGTAGAGTTCAGAATCGATTCCTGCCTGGTGGTAACAGCTCATAATGAATAATGCCCTTCCAATCCCACCACACACTTTTTCGCACGTTCTGGTCGTATGTGATCCACTTTTCATCACCAGTTATCAACTTCTTCAAAAATGGTTCGGTTTCATTACGTCGTAATAAAGAAAGAATTACAAATGAGTACACGGTTCATTAGGTTTCTTTCAGTGAGCTCGTGAGGTACCCAAATATCGCCAAAACTATTTTGTGGTCAATTCCCAGTTCTTCAGCTACGTCGTAACTACTGATATGCCAATCTAACCCCACTTTTTCAAAAATGGTATCCATTATACCCGGAATAGGGCGACTAGAGCGACGTTCATCTTTGACATCAAAATTTCCGGATTGAAAACGCTTCAACCGAATTTGTGCTACTCTCACAGACACTGCACTAGGTCCTTAACACAATAATAACATTGCAAATTTTTTCCGCGGCTTGCGATGCATTTTTTACCTTTTTTGTAGTCTTCTTATCGTGTCGAGTGGCAACACTACACTACGTGCGACCAGAATTCCGCCACTTGAACGGCATTGTTGCTGGCACACATGAGGTCCTCATATGTGCAACTAGCCGGGCATGCAGGGCACAGTAAAATGTGACTCATGTTTTGTTGGGAAAAGCCACACTCGCATGCGTCGTTACCGCTGTCGATGAATCCCCACACAGGCTGTCCTTGCAGCGGCCGACCTGGGTCCGCAGTCTGTTTAGGATTCTCTGTCTGATGTCTGATGTCTGTGATGTCTGATGATGTGTGATGTCTGTTTTTTGTAGTAAAATTTTAAAATGTTTTGAATTAAACCAGCCAGACACAAATAGTATAGCCAAAGAGATTTTATTACAAGTTCATACAAACTATATGCGAAAAGACTTTTTCCTCAATTACATATACATACTTAACATTATAAATGAGATATGGATTAACTTATTGGTAAAAGAAAACTGGAAAGAAGGCAATTGGGTCAAAGTGAAAGAAGGTAGGCTTTTAACTCGTGATTTGAAGATAGGCTGAGTTTTGGACAGTCTTAAGGACAAGGGCAAATAATTCCTCAAGCGAACAGATTTAACAGTAAAGGATTTAGAATTAAAGTCCGAGGAATAAGAAGTAAATGATAGAAGGAGTTTACGGCATGATCGCATATCTTCCACCTTTGAGATTTGTTAGAAAAATCATGATATAGATTCCTTTGCCAGTGTTTTGTCTGCCACGCATAATATACATATTTCATCTATTAATAATATTTACTCACTTGAAATAACTAAAACCTGAGTTGGTATTCTACACAACGGTAATATTTCCAATTATCTGCGGGTCTATATTTACTCGCAATAAAACTTTTGTCATAATTTATTCGGGCATAATAATAATAATAATAAATATTCTTTATTGCACATCAAAAAAATAACAATGAAGGTTTGTATTACACGAAATAGTAAGATGACACAATTAGGCGGTCTTATTGCTAAAAAGCAATCTCTTCCAGACAACCCAAGTAGAGGAAAATGTTAAAAAAAGGGTAAGTATGTGCACAATAATAGTCAAATGTAAATTTAAATAACAAAATAATAATACAGGATATGTACTAATTAGCCCACCAATAACCAAAGAGATCAGAAAAGGAAAATGAGTTAAATAAACGGACGAGGAGAAGTGAAAGGAGGAAAGTAATTAGGAGAAAAAGTAGAGTGTTAAAGGCCGAGGAAATGAGCTTTAATCCTCTTCTTAAAAATAGATGGAGACTCTGACTCCCTAATAAATAAGGGTAAGGAGTTCCAAAGTCGTACAGATTTAACCGTAAACGACTGTGTGTAGGAGTGTGAGGAATAAGGAGGGAATTGAAGGCGAAGCTTCTTAGATGACCGCATCGCCTGACCTCGTACTGGCTGCAGAAATTTGAAACGCTCCTTGAGGTAACGTGGCGACAAAGGGTTAAATAGGATGTTATAAAGAAGAAAAAGAACATGGGAATCTCGACGATAACGGATGGGAAGCCAGTTGAGCTGAGATCTGTACTCTGAGACATGATCATACTTGCGCATTCCAAAAATAATGCAAATGCAAAAATTCTGGAGCCGCTCAAGTTTGTCAAGTAGATTCTCAGTAAGATCTAAAAAGCAGCAATCTGCGTAGTCAAGAATAGGAAAGAGTAATGCCTGAACAAGCGCAATTTTGGTGGGTATTGGCAAAAAATTTCGAAGCCTACTTAAAGAACCTGCAGCAGCAAACATTTTCCGGCTAACCTGACCAACCTGAGTTGTCCAAGTTAATGTATTGTCAATATAAACACCTAAATTCTTGACAGTTTTACTAAAAGGAACTACAACGCCATCAAATACAACTGAAGGCAGAACATCCCAGTCCACCCTGGAAATCAGCCATGAACCACCCACAATTATTACTTGAGTTTTAGCGGGGTTAACTGCTAACCCAAACGACTTGCTCCAGTCTGAAATTAGATTCAAGTCAGTATTTATGGTTTGAATAACACTAGGCAGGTCAACAAGACTACCTTGGGAGTAAATTTGAAGATCGTCTGCATATAGGTGATAAGAAGAAGATAGATTTTGGGTAATAGAATTAATAAAAGTAGCAAAGAGAAGAGGAGACAAGACGCCACCTTGCGGTACACCGGCATTGAGGTCGCACCATGACGAGGAGGCATTCTCAGCACGAATGCATTGCCGGCGCCCATGTAAGTAGCTATGAAACCAGTTAATTACGATTGGAGATATGTTGAGAGAACGCAACACGCCAAGTAGGATGTCAAAATCAACAGTGTTGAAGGCATTGCTGAAATCCAGAAGTGCCAATACCGAGAGACATTTTTGGTCCATGCCAAGGCGAATGTCATCTGTAATTTTGACAAGTGCAGTAGTCGTACTATGACCAGGGCGGAAACCGGATTGGAAGTTATTGAGGAGTTGGTTTTTGGCAAGGAAAGCACTGAGCTGTTGATGGACAATACGCTCAAGTACTTTTGATAGGAAAGGTAAAATGGATATAGGACGGTAATCTGAGTATACAGAAGGATTTGCTTTCTTAGGGAGAGGAACTATTTGAGCATCTTTCCACGCTTTAGGAAAAGCTCCAGACAGGAGAGAATGATTGAGGATTCGGGTAATGACAGGTGAAAGGATATCGAGAATAGGAATGATCATATTACGACTAATGCAATCACTACCCACCGCATTAGATGCGATGGAACGAACGTACTTCTCAACACCACAATCATAAATCTGACTAAAATTAAAAGGAGTGTAGTCAGGAATTGGAAGTGATAAAAGACGACGAAGTGTGTCAGATTTAAGTGTACTATTAGCAGGAGTAGACGAAGAGAAGTGCCTATTCAAAAGGTCAATATTTACATCATGTGAGATAGATTCTTTACGTGTTTTTCCAATTCCAAGAGACTTAAGAAACCTCCAGACTTTAGCTGAATCTCCATTTTCAACAGATTTATGTATATGGCGTCTTTGAGCGTCTCTACACAACCTATTGCAGCGATTCCGAATTATCTTGTATTGTTCACGAGTTATGTCACTTGGGTCTAACTTGTATACTTATGTTTTAGTAATAATGATATTATGGCATATTAGGTATACGTATAATTGTATTCGCATTATTTGTTAAAGCATAATCAGATATGGCTTAGAGATAACTTGGCATAATATACTAACGCATAAAATGAGGAACGCATGACATTAACTTAGCATAATGATCATCGGCATACTAATAAAACGTCTTAAAATAACTCTAAAGAAACACAATCATGAACCTGATGCACTTCGAGAAAAGGTTAGTAAAACCTCAAAATAAAGAGTTCACAGAAGGACCGCTCTCGCCTTTCTCTATCAACTTGCCTGATCGCCTAGGGTTGCTACTCGCTACTATATTCGCCAGATAAGCGCGATTTGACAGATACCGCCAAAAATAAAATAAATCAAGTGAAAAATTACCTACCTAGTAAGCTGTAGATAACACCATTAGCCACCGCTTCGGCGGTCACCTGTCGGCGGCGCGGCGCGCGGCGCGGATGCAGCAGCCGCGCGTGCCAATAAAATAATTTACCAAAAATATTGGTGTTTTACCAATGCATGATAAGATGTTACGGAAAAAGTAAAAGCCCGTTTGTACTGGATTTGATTGTGTTACGAAACATAGTTTACCTACCTATATACTTATAATACTCGTACATAGTACTACTAACTTGCAAACGTTGTCTGAGTTGTACTTACCTTTCAACATCATTTGGTAACTTAAAAAACGTATACTCACAATTTCGTGTGTTAATACACCACACGAAGCCAAATACACTGCAACAGAAATATCTGCGCGAAACCATTCTTGACCATTGAACTATAATATAAGTATCTGACGACGTACAAATAATATCTCAATGTTTTTGACAGTGCGAATGACCGCGACACTGAAACTCACTGACTTCGCCTGTAAACTCACTTCTCTGCGTGCGTGTGTCAAAAATGGCTTGTTGTTCTAAGCGGGCTATCTGTCAGAGCGCCGCGCATGTCTAATTTGCGGTAAAACTGAATTATTTTAGTCCGTACGTGATCCAAATGCAAAAGACACGTCTTTACCTATAGTTCGAACTCATTATGTCCTTTTTTATGATAAATAATGATTAGGAGAATAATAAAAACGGCTAAAGACTATTATGCGTCTCCTCAATAGTCCAACTTAATATAGCCCAAAATATCGTTTTGTTTAAAACTCATTATGCCAAAATACGATTATGCCAAACTTTCATTATAAGAGTAAATATTCTGACCGCCTAGGGTTCAATGGGATCTAGGGTACTATGTTCGCTCTAAATTTTTAAAATGAAGTATTTTGTCCACAATATAACAACTTATTCTAATTATAATCTAAAAGACGCATTATTGGGAATAGAAAGGGAAGTTTCTTCGTCTTCATGAAAACCAAGCATATCATTTGTTTGACGCTCATTGTGATGTTACGATGGCGTTGTAAAGATTGCAACATCGCATAATGCCGATGCCTAAGAAAATTTGTCAAAAAAATATGCGAGTAAAATTTAACCCATTATTTGCTTATTGTGAAAAAGGTGTAATTTTTTTTCCGATGGTCACATAACGAATACGAATTACTTTAAACGCAGAAGTAAATGAAGTGCGTATTTTTTTTGCTGCGTCATCGAAGTAATCATGAGAAAATCGGAAAAGGAAATCAGTTGCCTTTATAATCCTGAGGGTGGGTAACGCGAAGAATTGATTGGCCGGGGGCTGAACAGTTCTGTGTGGCAGTTCGTGCCGCGATCTAATATCGGGAAAGGAGATAGAGACGCGACACACCCCATACAGAGCCTAAAAAGCTGTTATGTTGATGTGGAGGCGTAAGTATGACGTCTTTTGTGACAGCAGTATTACAAATTATCAGGAATTTGCTTGAGATAAACTACACTAAAATTATAGACTTTCGGTTATCGGCCTAAGGCATTTGCCTATCTATCTAATATTTTAATTTTCATTATCGTCGATATCGCTTCTTTCGACGACATAACTGACAACACCCGGAACTAGTCTAGCCTGATAATTTAATTACATCAGTTGGACTATAAATAAGATAGGAATATACATTTTACTTGTTAATTAAATCAACATCTTTAGCACATCTTGACAAAAGGTCATCTGACCCAAAATAAGTAACTCCCAGTAAGAGTCAAGGGAGATCGAATGCTAGAAGCTGAAACCTAACAAAACATACCATCTCGACTTTATACCAAACGGGGTAGTCAGAGGCAAAAGTGACTGTTGCCGTCATGGTAAATGTAACACTCAGAAGCCCTCATTTCACCAATGGTAATACAACCCAACGTGGTGGGTGGTGAGCCATCCGCCGTCATCCGGGTTGATTTGGCTTATACCATTTTTTTTTGCAATCGAAATTGAAGAATGACTACAAAGGTTAATTTGGTTTTGCCCAGATTTGAACTCGGGACCACATGATCCACGATCCGGGTTAGAGTGTTAATAAGAATAAATGGCAGACTCCAGTCAATTATCGGACGAGACACTAAATATGGCATATGGTCTTTTTCACTAGTTGGTTACTTTGATACCTATCTTCGTTCCAAACAATAGACTTAAAATTTTCGGTTTATTTGATTCATATTTGGTTCTTGTATACTGTGTACACAGTGCGGTTATGTGAAATGACTAGGTACCACTGATAAAGGCCTCTTTGTTGATAACTATGCATATTTGATAATGCGTACCTACACAATATAATATAACACTTTGATTATTTATGAAGGTGTCATTATGTAGGGGTCAGACTGCATGTGGTCCCATTTCAATATAGGCTGATAGTGTATACCGATAAGGGCCCAGTAAATTACTGCGCAGGGCTGACTATGATATAGCATTAAAACAATAACAACTATGTTTATTGCGTGTTAAGACCGATAAGATGTCTATCTAGGCCCTTAAAAATGCGCAGAGGTTTCCATTGAATTTGAATTTATATGACTGTTGTCCATCTCGTAAGCAAAAAGTTTGTTACAAAACACACAAAACAAATTCGTTTTTCTTTCAATCTTATTAGAGACAATTTTGCAACTCATCGAAAGTAATTTATAAAGATGACTCGCCTTAGGAATAGTCTAATATCACTTGACTATACCTACAACAACAATCAGTTTCATATTGACGTCATAAAAAGGTTCTTATGGACCCAAAATATCTTGATCCTTAATGTAGTTAGTGAAGAGCGAAAAAATACGATATTTATAGCAATTTAATAGGTATGAGTGAAATAACATTTACCTAAATAAATACAAATTGAATCGCAAACATTCTCGAGATGATACAAAGATCACGCAGTTCCGTGTGTTACCTACAGGCTGTTACATTAATAATGTACAAAACAGTAAGTAGAAAGAAATACATGTATTTGCACGATTAAAGCTGTCATAAAAAAGCTGCCTGCGGTTGTAACGGGAAATTAATGCTACTTTTGATTTAACGGAAGTCTCAAGACTATGAATCAATTATGTATAGGTGAGTCGCATATTAAAGTCGATGCATATACAACTGGTTCAAAAAATTAAGCGACGAATAAAGAAGTAAAGTTCGTTGCGTGGATATTTTTACTTTTCCACACGTATTCTTTTGTTTTGCTAATCGAGGTGCGTATAGTTCATGGTCTAATCATGTTTCCAACATTATAAATTAAATAATAAATGGGACAACTCATCTAATCAAAATAATTGGGTTTGCACAATGGGCGAACGAACTACTAAATGCACATGTTTTTTTCTGGTAATAGCAAATACGCACAGACAACCAGAAAAAAACACACATGTCCGTCACATGAATGTTCGTCTTCGATGTCCACTTAATTGTGCTCCCAGGTTCAAGAATTCTGCTCGGAATATTGTGTAAATGGTATCCAACTTTCTTAGATTTCTCCATTAGGTAGGTACAATATTATGTGTCACCCTGTAGCGTTCGTAAGATTCTGCGATGCAGAGCTCGGCAAATATTGGTCATTAGCATACAATTTTTTTAAATACGTTGATCTTTGGATTCTGCTCCCGGCACTAAATAAAATTACCATAGTGGAACAGGTATTAATCGTAGTATGTTCATCGTGATTGTACATGCAAAAGAATGATTTATTTATTTATTTATTTATACAAAAAACTCCGTGCCGGTTAGCAGATATATTCCAACACGTCGATTAATGATTTAATATAACTAGGACAAAATTTGTAATTGCTTCTTGAAAAACAATTCTGAACAATGGAAACGGTAGTATTAATTATGCGGCCGGGTGCAGGTCGAATAGTTTAATCGAATATTAACTTTTAATTCGGCATTGGTAAACTTGGGTAAGTACTTACGGAAAATACTAATTAAAAAAAACACTCAAAATGAAATAATTAAATTTATTTAGGAACTAAGTTTATTTAATACAATAGTACTTACCAAAAGAATCGCCAGTTTATAATGTCGTGTGTGATATACCATCATCACGACTTATCCCAAACGGGGTAGTCAGAGACAAGTGACTGTTGCTGTCATGGTGAACAGAACACTATCAGGAGCCCTCTTTTAATCAGTGGTACTAGAACCCAACGTGGTAAGTGGTGAGCCTTCCGCGTTAATCCGGATTGATTTGATTTTAGTTTTGCGTGTGTGACGATGAAGTACCGCGAACGCTGACATTTGAAGGATTTGATACTATGCCCAGATTGTTTGGCTTATACATACATACCATACATACCATCACGCCTTTCCCAACGGGGTAGGCAGAGACCACATCTTTCCACTTGCTATGGTCCTGACACACCTCTTGCGCTTCTACCGCTCTCATTAACCCTTTCATTCATGCTCGTCGATTATGGGTAATATTAGTTGGGCAGCTATATGCTATCGGGCAACATTTTTAAATACTGCTGGTATATACAAGCTGCTGTTGATGCTGATGGTTTGTAAGAACTAAGAATATTATGGCATTGTATTCACTATTTTTAACTCCTTATTTTTTGCTGTGTAAAAAGTTTTAAGTTTTAAGTCAATATATTTTACCAATAGATGTCTGACTGGATTAGGGCATCAGGTTGCTTATCAATTAGAATTAGACCCACCAAACTACTGAAACTGTGTCAGCCAAAGCAAGGCTTTAACGAGCATTTAATGAATACTAGATAAGCAAATACTTATCGTTTCCGCAAAGGATCTAGCTACCAACGACGTCAGTAAAAGTGTAAAAATGGTTATTAATTAACATACCATCCCGACTTTATCCCAAACGGGGTAGTCAGAGGCAAGTTACTATTGCCGTCATGGTGAACGGAACACTCAGAAGCCCACTTTTCACCAATGGTATTAGAACCCAACGTGGTAGGTGGTTAGCCTTCCGGCGCTATCCAGGTTGATTAATTTAAACATAAACTTTTAGAATACCTACCTACCTGCATTGCTACCTATGTAATGATGACACTTATCAGTTCAGTAGGTGTGTTCTGTTTTGATGTCGCTATAATGCGACGATAGCAAGAGACGCGCACATGGAATACTTCCAACTGAGTTACCTTTTATTTTACTTGGTCGGATAATATTTCGAGGGCTTGGCGATACTACAAACACGATTGAAACACGGCCATACTGCTCGCGGTCTCGTAATAGTTCGTACGTCTGATACAGTCGTTATACGCGCGAAACGGAACGCATTCTAAACTTTTTTCCTCAAATCAAAAGCAAAGAAATGAATTCCATTGCTGCAGCGGAGGCCACTTTGGCATTCGTCGTTCTGTATCTTTTCTCTTTCCTGTTTGAAGTCGTAACCGGTTTAGTGGCGTAAAATAAAAGAAAGTTAATTTTTAAGAATGTGATATTTTGTTTATTTAAATCAATAGCTTAGGTTAATTTAGTAATTTATCAATGCAAATTAGTTTCATAAGTATTATTTATTGAAAATTCCCCAAATCAAAATAATTAGTACACAGAGCTTGTAAGTCATCATTTCATCAGAATAACGGTGAGTTTTAAGTTAAATAAAATAATTAGGTAAAGTACCCATTTGTCTAAAACTCTTAGAAGCGCTATCATGCGCACTATTACAAAATATCATTATTTAAACTAGAAATTAATTAAATAGAATATAAGCCAAAACCTAATTTAGTGTGGTTTTAAAAACTTTTGAAAGTTGTTGGACAAGTTCGCGCCATCCAAGCTTTTTAACGCCATCTTTCGAGGTTATTGTGAAACTTACGAAGGTCAGAAATGCATTGTAAGCGCAGGAAAGCATAGTGATAAGCTTAAGTGATTTAAGGTTTATTAACGTTTGAATTTTGGCATTTAAGATTTAATCACTTTAAATTAAAAAGCGAACTTTATCATTTTGTTTTAATTTTTGCGGTTGTTGCTCGTAAGTTTTTGTCTTGATTTCCGAAGGTAACATCAAAACGTCATCATGGCCATTGTCTGACTGTCATTTGTCTGTCAAAAGTGTCAAAACCAGCTGGCCTGTGAACCTGTTTACCAAAGCTATTTATCTACGTATTTTAGGATTAACATATCAATGAATTCTAACACAAAATGAGATTCACGCGAGTGCTTAATCGATTGAACTGTAACCCCAAATCAGTACGCAATCATTCAACTAAAGTGGACAAGAAATGGGAGACTGTAGTGGGTTTAGAAGTGCACGCTCAGCTTAGTACTGAGTCGAAACTGTTTTCTGGTGCTCAAAACACTTTTGGTGGCTTAGTGAACGGCTGTGTGTCCTTATTTGACGCCTCTATTCCTGGGACATTACCGGTGTTGAATAGAAAATGTGTTGAACTCGGTGTGAAGACTGCCCTGGCTTTATCATGTAGGGTGAACGAAGTGTCTACTTTTGATAGAAAACACTACTTCTATGCTGATTTGCCTTCGGGGTATCAGATCACACAGCAAAGAGCCCCCTTGGCCAGCGACGGTGTTATCAATTTCCAGGTAGTTTAATGTTAGATTCATAGAGAAAAGTAGCAATTTTTGCTCCTTCCATCAATTACTTCTTAATCTCTGTAAACTCATGCAGTAAGTAGTTGATTTTCCTGTTAAATACACGCTTCAGTCACTGAGTCACATATAAACATAGTAGTTGGAACTTCAAATGTTGAAGGAACAATCAGTATTGGTTTTTAAAGAACAATAATAATTGATAACATTGTTTTTGCCCACAGGTATACACACCTGGCATTCACAAGAAGCCATATAAGAAAAGTTCAAAGATCAAGCAAATACAGTTAGAACAGGACAGCGGCAAGTCACTGCATGATGCGGAGCTCAAGCGGAGTCTCGTGGATCTCAACCGAGCTGGGGCCCCGCTTATTGAGTTGGTGTTTGAGCCTGACTTAGCAGTAAGTGAATCAGTAAAATATATTATTATTGAAGATATTAATGTTATTCAAAAAACATTCTAAATGATACATGGTAAGTGTACTATATGTATAAGCTCAAGTGCTGCACTGCCACAAGTTTTGGTTAGATGTGTTAGGATGACAAATATTATTGTTTGGAGATACATTGATATTCCTAATTAAACAAAGAAACTGACCGCTGAGTATTGCATTTATGTTCTATGTCTACACAATACTCATATATTAAAACAATTTTATTGTTGCTCTGACTGAAGATCACTAAACTGATAATTCATAATCAACATAATTTGAAATAGTGTCAGCTCTATTAAAACAATATTGGTTTAGTCTATGAAATAGATGTAGACACATTTATTTATTTTATTATCTTACCTTCCTTTTGAATCATAGTCATCAAAGAATGCCTAAATCAAACAATAGTGTGCCTAGGGATACATAATATCATTTTCTTACCATACTTTCACTTAACAAAATATTTATAAAAAAGAACAGGCAATTTAGTTTGGGCTCAAAATTAAGAAAGTGGTTGATTGCCTAACACGTTTTTTTATGATATTAAAGCCAGCTCCAAAGCTGTCAGTTTCGAGCTCGAAATGAAAGCAGTCTCTTATTATCTTTGTTTTGATTTCAGGATGGAGAAGAAGCGGCAGCGCTGGTCAAAGAATTAGTTTTAATAGTGCAGCGACTCGGAGCGTGCTCCGGCCGCATGGAGGAGGGCGCGCTTCGCGTCGACGCCAACGTGTCTCTGCGCCGCTTCGGCGCGCCTCTGTCTACTCGAACAGAGGTAAATATCGATACACAAGTCTAGGTGTGGTTGTGTGAAATTGCCATAAAAAAGGGAAAGATTCTCTATTGAAAAGTCTCTGCATCACTTCGGAGCGTAAATGTCTATATCTAATGATAAGGAGCAAGTTCTGACAAGGAACTACCCATAGTAGCAGGCGGAATCATTACAAAATAGAACCTTAGAGTTAATACCAACATCTCTCTGCGACATTTCAGGTCTGGACTAGTAAATTAGACAAGAGACTAGGTGTGTTAGTGTGGATTGCCTTAGAAAAGCTACAATATATGCAAACGTCTTTTGTCTGCTTTGGAGCGCTTTTATTAACTCAAACAAGATTAATGACGATACTTAACTAGTAAAACGTATAAGGCTGTATTTGATGTGAATGCTAAGTCCATAAAAAATATAGTAAATTACCGACGAGCGGGTATGGTAAGCCCTAAGTAACCTCTAGGGTCTAGACCATTGGTTCCCAAAGTGGTCCAGGTGTACCCCATGGGGTCCACGGAAGACTCGATAGGGGTCTATGTTGGCGTCACTTTTTTTGTCGAGTCTTGGGAACATGGTAGAAATGGTAGCTATAGGCGGTCCACCGGAACCAGAAAAATTTTGAAAGTAGTCTATGCGAAAAAAAGTTTGGGAACCTCTGGTTTAGACTATTATTGAAAAGGTGAGCTTCAAGTTGAACGTCTCTTTGCGCCGCTTAGGATTTCCTTTGTCTTCTTAAACAGAGGTAAAGTTTGTCACTTAGCTAGTTAGTTGGGTAGTAGGTAACTCTGGTTAGGTTTCTTAGGGCTGAGGCTGGCATAAAAATCGGACCGTTAGTCGTTGGCGCCAGAGTCTCTTTGCCCCGCTTCTGTTAGTTAGCCTTTTCGACTCGAACAAAGGTGATTTTAAAGTTAGAAAGCTACCGCTGAACGTTAAACGCCATCAATAATTACGTATTCTATTGACCGTATTATAATCTGTTGGCCACAATAACAAATCTGACGCGTTAGGTCTCAGGTGGAGCATTGGCATAACTTATCTAAATGGCTTCAGATCAAGAACATCGGCTCAATACGAGGCGTGGCCGCGGCGGTCCGACACGAGATCGAGCGGCAGACGCAGATACTGGACAGCGGGGGCCGGGTCGTGAACGAAACGCGCGCCTGGGACGCCGCGCGCCGCCGCACCGTCGCCATGAGGGACAAGGAGGTCGTGCAGGATTATAGGTGAGAATACTGAAAGGGTGCCCTTTGGAACACAAAATAGTACATAGCGAACAAAACTAAAAGTTCTTAACAAGGAGTCCCTAGGATCGGGTTGAATTTTTCTAGTTTCTATCTTTGTGAAGGAGTTTTAGATAAACAAAATTAATTTTCAACTGTACGATCGCTTAGTAAAATATTTTTTTGTTATTATTGTGTGTACGAGCTTTTTTCGAAATAATATCTTTGGTTTTTATCTTGACTTTTCTGCATATCAAGCCACGGTTCATCGGTAGATCCCCACATTAATAAAGTCTAATTAAAGTATGTTTATAAAAAGATCTGAGATTGGGATTAAATTGTTTTTTTTTATGTCTATTAAAATCTGAATTTTTAGAGGTTTTTATGCGCCCGTTTAAGGAGATTCTGGCCCGTATTCTAAAAGGACGGGCCTTGACTTGAAACTCGATTTAAGCAGAGATCTTATTCTAGAACCGCCCTTGAGTACAGATTCACTGATCACAGTTCTGACTTATTCCGAAATCACTCAGGTGCGAATCGGCGCTCAAGTAGAGATTTTATCTGTGATCACGCAAGTGACCTCCTGACCACGCTTGAGTAGAGATTTGCTTGTCAAAAACGATGGATTCCTTCAAGGAAGGATCCTTGAATATTTTTGACGACCTCAATAAATAAAGATGATTTCATTTTCTCATTCCTGGATTAACCACAGTTTGTAATTAACCATAATTAGAAAGAAATTCAGTACCTATAAAAAAACAAAGTGGGTGGTATGCAAATCTCTAGGTAGGGGTAGGTATAGTAAACCACACACACATACACACCAAGCACAGATTATATCTAGTGCCTCCCTTGTCAGGTTACGATTACGTTCCGTTACAGTTAATAGCATAAATGAACAAATAACAAAATAAAACTTAAATTTAAATTTATTTATTTATTAGTTTCAGTGTCATAATTACATTACATGAACGAGTTAAGTATTGAAAGGCTAATTAAACCTTTTCTTGGTGCAAATCCATTGTGTATCAGTAAAATGTTTACAATAAACACATAGTATCTGCTTGTAATGGAACGTAAAAGAGGTAAAAATGAATTATTGTAAACGAAAACAAGCCCGATTCCTAGACAAATAGCAAACTCTACTCAAACCTTGTTTGAAACTCGATTCAACTGGGAGCCGTTTGAAATTCGTTTTGGAATAAGCAACATACTCAAGAACAGATTCTAAACTAAAGAGTAGATCAGGTAATCACAGTTCAAAGCGCGCTTGAGCGTCGTTTCAGAATACGGGCCTCAATGTACATTTCCTTCAGATACGATAAGTACAAGCTATGTAGTGCGAAATTTTGTAGAAAATCAATGTTATCAACTCTTAGTAAACATGCCTAAAATTGTTTCAGATTTATGCCGGAGCCAAATCTGCCACCCTTGCGGGTAAACTTATGGACCAAAGAAGACACTCCTGACGTCATCAGTGTACCTCTCATCCAAGATAAAATACCAGAACTGCCCGAAGAAACTCGACGGAAACTTATCCAGGACTTCCAGCTTAGACCGGAAACCGCTGTACAGCTCGTCAACGAACCATTATTGCTAGAATACTTCGAAGAACTCACCAATAGTGACAGAAATCCAAATAAAATAGCGAACTTACTACTAAATGATCTTATGACCGCCTTGAACAAAAATAAAGTTAATGTTGATGACTGTCCTATTACAAATAAACAATTGAGAGAACTAGTAGATTCAGTAATGCAAAAACAAATTAATTTAG
Organism: Udea olivalis; assembly: GCA_947369235.1. NCBI lineage: Eukaryota > Metazoa > Arthropoda > Insecta > Lepidoptera > Crambidae > Udea > Udea olivalis. The sequence goes on from OX376359.1 coordinate 12,702,440, forward strand.
AAGTCTGTCGAAAAATTTTAGATGAACTCATTGTTTCGGCAGACGAAGATGTTTCACCTTCCAATCTTATCAATGAAAAGGGCTGGTTGTTAGTTACTGATACAGAAGAAATAAAAAAGATTTGTACGGAGGTTTTAGAAAATAATCCAAAATTAGTAAATCAGTATAAAGAAGGAAAAACTAAGGTTTTTAAAGCATTAATGGGCACGGTGGCGAAGAGTTCTCAGAATAAGATAGATATGGCGGCAGCATCAACAATCATGGAGGAGTTACTTAAAAAGTGATATTTTATAGGTAGTCTATAATGTTAAAAATGAATAAAATATTTCAAAAATTAATTGTGTTTTGTTATTTTCCTAAAATTTAACACAACTCGGAGCTTAGCAAACAAATCAGGAACATACTAAGCGATTTTTTTTAAAATTTGTTAAAACGAACTAGTTACGTAGGTAACTGAAACGATAAGAAATTTTTTGTACTCTAGTTGAAACACATTTACTCCAATGATTTTGAATAAGCTAATAGGTGCATGTGACGTGACGTTATAGATACTTACGTGTTTGTTTGATAAAAGTTGGTAATTCTCGCTCGCCTGACACTGAGAAATTATTACCATTTACAAAATTTAAAAAAACTGCAGACTTTTCCCTCAACTAACATCTACAATAAAAATAGTTCGAAATTAGTAAGCCCATGCTCCAGTACTCCGTACTATGAGCTTGCGCCGACGACCAGTCGCATCTTCAACATAGTAATGTAAAAATCAGCCTTGTATCCTACTTCCTACTAATATTATATCCTATCCTGCTTATTATAAATGCGAAAGTGTGATGATGTACGAGTATGATGTGATGTATTTATGGATGTTTGTTACACCTTCACGCAAAAACTACAAAACGGATTTGGATGAAACTTTACAGTAATAGAGCTTACGAGTATACATCAGAATAACAAATAGGCTACAATTTATAAAGATTTTATGTAATTTGGCCTTAATATAAATAACTCAAAACAATGATTTTTAGAATTTTTGTCTGTTTGTGCGTTCGTGTGCGCTAATCTCTCATCATCATCATCCGTGCGGTCTATCCCGGTTGTGAACCCACACTGGTGTGGGTGGGGTTTCTTGGCCCACTTCGCGCGGTTTGTGCATCCTCAGTGGTGAGTCTGTTGGCACGCATGTCACCCTTAACGACGTCGAGCCATCGCTTTTTGGGTCGACCTCTTCTACCGGTACCTGGCGGGGGCGGCATGGCCAGACATTTGTTGCCACGTAGTTTGCCGATCTCCGTGAGACATGACCATACCAACGAAGGTGGCACTCCTGCAGCTTGTTTGCGATGTCACGAACACGAAGGCTGCCGCGGATGTGGGTGTTCCGCACGCGATCTTTGCGTGAGACTCCACACATCCACCGCAGCATCTTCATTTCCGTGACGCGCAGCTCCTGCTTGTGTCTCTCTAGTAACGGCCATGTTTCACTGCCATATAAAAGGACAGGCCTAATGATGGTTTTATAGACCTGCCCCCTCAGTGTGCGCTAATCTTTGAAATGGCTCAATTACTTTGGATGATTTTCTCACAAATAATTGTGGTACGCTTCACTTTAACATGAAGTGTATACTCGTAAATGTTATATTTCAATCAATTCATAAATAAAAACTTATACCAGTGTAATGAATCACGCGGAACAATGGTTGGTAAAAATGTTTTGAAATAACTGGTCAGTTGAATTGGCTGTATCTTTAGTTAACTTTATAACTTATTGACAACACCAAAAGTAAGTTCAGCTAAGATATATATTACCAACCATAAAAAACAGGATTCAGCTTTAGCTGGACGTGGACCTAATCACAGGAATGTGAAGAAGATTGTGAAGCGAGACTTGCTACATCTTAATGAGGGCCCTTTGGATTTGAGAGAACAGTAAGAGCTTGGTCTCAGGAGAAACCTGAAGAACGAGAAACAAATCTAACTGCCGATCCCTACGCTCATGCATTATCGCGTGAATCTGATACCTTTACTGACAAGGAAACTCGCGTGAACTCTCAGAGAGTTGGACTGCAAATGCTAGGTCTCAGGGGAAATCTGAAGAACGGGAAGCACGTCTTGCTGCCGATGGAGGCTCATGCATTAACTCATGAGTCGGAGACCTTTACTGACGAAGAAACTAGCTTAAGCTCTTAGCGAACTTTCTGTAAATTAGCATTGTATCATAATAACAAAGTAAATAGTAACTTATTTTATTTCTGCTATCATCTACTGGGTATTTTCTAATAAATTTAGGATAAACAAATGCTTGTGAACTTTTAGCTGTTAGAAATTTTGAAAAAAAACTTAGAAGTAAAGAAAACCCCAGGCACTACAGTCGCGGGCATCTGCTATTAGAAGTAATGAGCGTGATGGTTTCTGAAAATACCAAATAAGTACTTTTTAGAAGATAAAGACGGTTTTTTGAACTAAAGTTCAACGGGAAACAGCTGTAATAAATAAGTTTAGTAAAGTTGTAAAATAGGAATAGAAAGTTCCATAATATAGATATAAGATGTACCCTGTAACCGTTAGCTGCTCATCACAAATAGGAATTCAATTTCCGCGGATAGGATATCAACCTTCACCGTTGTGGAAAAAAGTGATCCACGCGAACGAAGTCACGGGCAAAAGCTAGTAATATTATAAATGCGAAGTAGCTGTCTGTTATGTTTTCACGCCTAAGCCAAAATATGGTGCAAAGATAAACTCAAGCTGGAAAGGACATAATTATTGTACAAAAAAGACTTGAATGGGGTGAAATAGGGAATGTAAGTTTGAATGGAAATTCGTCATCGTTGTAGATAAAACCATGAAACTTTGTATTTAGTTTTTACGACGTAAATAAAAAAATTTTTTAGGGTTCTTGAAATTTCAACTTGTGTGAGGATGAAAATTCTTATAGAAGTCCAAACAATGTCACGCTTTTACGCTAACCCCGGACCCATTTTGATGAAAAGTGCTGCCCAAAGTAACGTCAAGAAGATCGTGCAGTGATGAGGCCGATGCTCAGTGCCGGATTAAGACTACTTGATGCAATAAGCAAACCACGGCTGTGGGCCCGCCCCCTATCCATAAGTAGAAAAGTCCAAAAAACTAAGTGTTTGAGTAATACAACGGTAATTAGCCTAAATGAATACGAGATACGTCAAGTAGGTATTAGCTGTACAATAAAAACCACATGTTTTCTTATCTATTAATTGAAATGCGACTTTTTGAGCATTGAATTCGCGAAAATAATAATAGAATAGTTCTCACCATATTTGACTCTACAGAGCGGCCCAGTTTTAGTGGCCCAAAGTTGTTTTTAGCGTAGGAGCGGGTTCACGCTAGCGTTTTATACGCGTGTATAAGCTCGTTTGAAGAAGCTCATGTAGGCGCATACAGGCACGCCTCTTGCCACACGCGAAACTCGTACGAACGTTGACACGTTCATAAGCTCGTTTATTCCATATAGATACAGACTCACCACTACCGGTTACGCCGCAATAAGCCCTTGTACCCGCGTTTGGTTTCCAGAACTGAAAATGTAGAGCACGTGTAAGCGCGTATGCCAAAGCAACCGTATACGCGCGGACATAAACCCTTGTCTGAAATCGCTCTTAAACCATCATAACAAGATTTACAAATCCTAAGCTCATGGAGTCTGTGCTCCACAAAAAACTCGCATTGCAAGTCAAACCATTTTTGACGGATTCCCAGCATGGTGTTAGGGGTGGACGGTCTGTTGACTCTAGTCTTCTATCGCTTGTTGATACCATCTCATGCCATATGGACAGAGGCTGCCAAGTCGATGTTATTTACTTCGACTATAAAAAAGCATTAGACCGCGTTGACAATTTTATCCTGCTGGATAAGCTTTGCATGTTCGGGTTTACTCCAAAACTACTTAAGTTCTTTGCGGATTACCTGCGTGATCGTAGACAATTCGTCCGACATGGATGCTGCGAGTCTCATGAGTACCCTATACTTTCGGGTGTTAGCCAGGGTGCTATTTTGGGTCCACTTTTGTTTATACTCATGATAAATGATCTCGAGCATGTTCTCAAGCATTCCTCATGTCTTCTTTATGCTGATGACTTAAAAATTGTTCTAAATATTGAGACGCAGTCTGATCACGGAAGGCTGCAAGAAGATATCGGGTCCGTTTATAAGTAGTCTCTAGCTAATAAACTACTTTTTAATCAATCTAAGTGTTGTGTGATGACGTTCTCTCGTTCTAAAGAGCCAATGCATTTTGATTATACATTAGGTCCTGATATTATATCTCGAGTGTATCAGGTAAAGGACCTCGTGGTTCTGTTTGACCCTAAATTGACGTTCCATGCACATATAAAGAAGACAGCTGCTGAAAAGCTGCTTTAAGCGGCTGGGTTTTGTGATTCGCAACTGCAGGGAATTTCAGAATGTTAGCGCTATTAAACTGCTTTACATGTCATTGGTGAGAAGTCGATTAGAGTCAGGTTCTAGAGTCTGGAACCTTCACGAATCATCCTATACAATAATAATCGAAAAGGTTCAAAAGGCATTCCTGAGGTTTTTGTATAAGAAAATGTAGATTTTCTATATACAAAAACCGTAACTGTAGAGTTACTACCCTTTTCTTTACCCGACTAGTTTCCTTTGGGTTTCAACTGGGCAGGTGCGACGTAATTGGCATCTAGTTGTTCATATTTGTCGTATCCTATAAATAAATAAATATCCCTGGACATTATTCCACACAGCGCCATCTAGCCCTAAAGTAAGCTAATTAAAGCTTGTGTTATGGGATACTAGACAACGGATAAACATACTTAAATACATTTTCTTTTGTAAATACATACTTATTATACATAGGAGACACCCAGACCAGTACAAACAGACATGTTCATGCACACAAATGTTTGTACTGTGCGGGGATCGAACCCGCGACCTCTGGTGTAGTAGCCAACTTCTTAACCATTACACCAAGTCGGTCGTCATGCCATGAATCTGACTGTCACCAGTTGGTGACCCGTTTATGCAGATCTTTTGTGCCTAACAATTATACGCGTTGTCGTCGGCACAACTTACTGGCGGTGCCAACTACCAGAAGTCAGGCTCGCCGTTTCTCACCTTTCATACGTGGGCTCAACGATCTGAACCTCCTTCTGGCAACTGTACCTTGTGATGTATTTGCTGACGAGTCCCACGTTATTGTCAATGTATGCCTCAAATTTTGCGAGGGCCGTTATAAATTATAACTATTGTTGTGTAATTTTTTTTTTGTTATTTCGTAACTGTTTTTATTTAAATTGTACAATGCCCTGGTATTGCTGTCAATTTTTACTTTAATAAAAAAAAAGTCATTTAAACAAAAAAAAGTTCCCGAAAATCTAGTTTCGCAGTTAGAAGTTATCTATGTTTTTAAAAATAAGGTTTTTACTCTTATCCGTTTCATGAAAAGTATTATCCAGTTAAACTATTTCAATTTTGGCATAGAGATAGTGTAGTAAGGTACTTAGCTATCGTATAATAAATAATGCACACTTGTTTGCATTTTCAAGGAATACCAAGACAGTTATTTCACTTTTTTTGTACTTATTTATAGTAAAATTTCAAACATTTAGAATGTTTTAAAAATCACTGTCGTTAAATAAATGTGGTAGGTATCGAAGATTTGTTCCCAGCTTCAAAAACTGCCTTAACATGTTTATACTCTGGACAAAAACTGCGGTTATGTAAGTTTGGTATCCTCGTCAAAAATAACATTATGATGGATAATATAATATCTTTTCCAAAGTCATCATTTGGAGAAATCGCTTTAAGAAATGTTTGGACCACTGAAACAGAGCCATCCAGGCCCCTGACTCCCGAACCAAATTTCGCCGGGTTGGAATTACATTACTGTCACCAAAAAAATATTTGATCCTTAACGCTTTGGAATAAGGTTAATAAATTTCTTGTTTGACATTTCTGCAATAATTGTCCAATGATTCTGTTCAAGAATAAGTAGTAGATATAATATTAATAAAGAATCGAGCTTTAGACGTCTATGATCAATTGGTCAATTACAAAGCGCGGATTTTCAAACAGCCTTGCCATTCATGTGCTATCAAATACAAGAAAATAATTTTGTTGCTGGTTCTGGTGCCCCCCAAGAAGTGATGCCCTAAGCAATTGCTTAATTTGCTTATGGGTAAATCCGGTACTGCCGATGCTGAGAACAGACGCTGCCGCGTTGGAAACACTAGGTAACGTGGGCGTGAGTCTTTACTACTGTAGGATTAAAATAAAGATAATTTGACTCAGGGGAAAGACCGACTGGCTAGACTTAGCACCAAATCGTGAAACGTGGCGAATTCTGGTGTGTCGGAATCCATGGTCTAATTGGGTTATTACACTATGCATTTTGTTATTCATTTACGACTCTCCGCTTCTATAATGTTTGGATCGTTTGCATTCCGAGGAGCGAAGGTTGTTTGTTGACAAATGTTGTTGATGCGTACGCACGCGTCCCGAATATTGCCGACCCAGGGCTTTCAAATCTAAATTGCACTGTTATTTAAACGCTAAGTCCATTCAAATATTATAGTTACCATGCCCATTTTCTGTATTCATTTTAAAATTACGTACGGTATGTATACCTTCTTCTGTTTATTTTTGCCATATTATGGTCTTCGCATAATTGATGTTAAAAATAAACATTTATTTGTATTTACATGTGCCTGAAGCAGGCATAAACAGGAACAGATCAATTATAGTTTGTATGCAGTTACAACACAATTGAAACCAAATGATTGTAAAATAGTCGTTAGATTCTTTTAATTTAATATAATTGCTTTTGAAATGGTCGTAGCTTTTGAATAGACTTCTGACAACCCTCATTAAGTTATTACCGACATGGTAGATACATATGCATCGCGCAGTTACAACACCAGAGAATCAGCTGTGCTTGGAAGTTGACTCAGAACGTTAGAAGACACTCATTAATCATGATGTGGCTGCAACTCGCTGTTATAACTACACAACTCGCTTTGATTCTGTCTGAAGTCACTGCACCTGGCATCGACAGAACCGTCAGTGAAGGCGTGGCAAGTAGGGGCTTCAAGGTTGTGTATGGAGACGAAGACTTGACGATCATAAATGAAGTGGTTGGAGAATTGGAGAAGAATAATGTTTTGAAGGCGAAGGTGAGGCTTAATGAAGCTATAAATCCACTGGCAGCTGAAGACGTCAAGTGTCTGATGTCTGTGGACAAGTACTGCTCGACGGGCATGCGGCAAGTAAAGGGTGAGATCAATAATTTATTTATAAACCTTTGATTCAAAAATAACTAAAAGCCGTTGAGAACTGATGAGGCTGTTCTAATAGTTTTAAAACTGAGACCATCCATCTGGTTAGTAAACGCAACCATGATGGACGAACGATTAAAAAACGTCACACTGTTTCCTACTAGCGATCACTATAAAAATTTACGGCGACATATGCCCAGCAGTGGGCTACTCATGGCTGATGAAAGTAAGTCTCGATCAACAAACACACAGAGCCAAAAGCCAAGCCAGAAGTTATAAAATTGATCAAGAAGATATGTATGAGATACAAGGCGATCTCAATATAATATGTTTTGATACGTTCCATCCGCGATTTCAATTTAAAAACGGTTTCCATAAACTTTGATCTTCAATTACGTTTAAGTTAATATAATTCAGCATGAAATAATTAATGAAATTCAAACCATCCAGAACCTTTGCATTAGTTGTCTCAAATTATGAATTTAAGTTTTAGGATTGTGAAACATCACTTTGAAATCATCGTTAAAGAGCAGTTAAAATACTCGAAACGAAACTCTCAATCCTCACTTGGCAAATGTGGGGTATGCCAAAACCCCTCATTGTATCGATTTGCCCTGTAGTGAATAGTGTATAAAGATTATTTATATTTTATTTTACAGGGGTGTTGATTCAGGCCCTCAAAGATGACTGCGAAAAGTGTTCCACGGAGCAGAAAGAGGGGGCAGGGAAGGTGGCTGCCGCCATGATGGCGCACGACCCCGTCGCTTGGAAGCTGTTTCTGACGAGGTACGACGGATTGTCCAGGGTTCAAAGGATATTGGGATAAACTTATATGGAGGTTCTTACTCAGCGTTGGGTGCCCTAAACTCAGTTTGCCGTCAATGTTATCTAAATAACAAGCCCAAAAAGTCCACTTAGTTTTAGATGAAACCGCAATGTTACTGTTCCCCTTCCGTCTTAACTGTGAAAAAATCTTCATACTGAGACGCTCCATTTTTTAATTATTAGATACCAGGCAAGATATAAAAATGGTTAAGTTTATCAAACATGTGCGCCAGAAAGGAGTTCCTGATTCGACCTGCCTACGAAATGTAATCTTCTAAAGCAATATGAAAACGGTCATATCTATTACGACATTCCATCTGAATGTGTTAGTTAAAACAAAATAAAACTATGCCATATGAGATTACTGTTTCAACTGATGCTTTTGAGGGCACCTTGACTCAATTACTACATTTAATTGTAAATACCTGTTGTAGATCTGCTCTACAATCTAGACCAGAAAAGAAAGCCCTAAAACCGGAGAAAATCAACTTGAGACATATAGGAGAGCCTGAGGTAGTGGAATCGAAGAGTAGGTATTCCATGCCAGGTATCAAAATTAGGGTGAAGAGATATTACGCGGAAAAAATACCGTGATCAATGGTTTTAGGTTATCTATAATGTATTTTTTTTATTTGTTAAAAATAAAATGTTATAATTAAAATTTGGCCTTTATTAATTACCTTACCTACGTCTTTTTATTTTGCAACGAAGCTGTTCCCAGGCGAACTAGTTCTTGCAGTCCTAGCCCTGCCATTATGCTGAGCGGAGACCTTTTTAGTATAAGGAATTATGATTGATATTATAAACATTTTTATACCTAATATTTTTACCTATGCCAAATAAATCTTTACTTTACGAACTACGTATGTAGTAGACCTACTATCCCGCCGCCGTGGTAGTTAGATTACCACACTGCCAATCAAAATAGGAATGCGAGACTCATCTAGTGCCTAGGTTCAGAGTCTTCAGGCCCTAGCTTTTATTTTATTCTCCGAATGTTAAAATGCGTTACGCACTATCCCACTGCCCTGGGGGACGACAGTGGGGGAGTGTGGGACTCTTCGCCGGTGAAGCCGGCGGCATACCAACTAAAACGCACCCGGGTATAAGCTCAAGCATTTTGAAAAGGGTGACATGGAGCCTTGCGAATTGCCACGTCACCCCAGCGGTCGGCCCAGCCTACGTGCCGGGCCTCCTCAAGCTTAAGGGGCGTCCTGGTATACTGGGACACCCCCAGACGGGAGCACCGTGCGAGGGGGTAAAAAGCCCCCCGGCTAACACCCCGGTGCTGCTTTTAGGGAGCAGGAGGAGGGCGGGCAAACCGCCGCCTTCGTGCCTCCCGCCCGACTGCGTCAGAGATGGTCCGCCCGAGGATCGTCCTCTCGGGCTCTCTCCGCGGTCTACTTCTGCGTCTTCACCTCCTCGCAGAAGGAGACAATCGCCACCCATGCCTCCTCACTCCTGAGCATGTCCTTTACTAGGGCCGGGAGTGAGAGGTCGCGGCCGACAACTGCCACTAGAGAGCGGCGCTGATTCACCCACGCTGGGCACACCTCTAAAGTGTGCTGGGCAGTGTCCACATCAGCGCCGCACAGGCCCTAGCTGCCCTAGCCAAGAGCAACGTGCTACTTTCAAGTCGACATGTCAAATGTGAAAAAAGAACATTCAACGGGAATGACGTCATAAGCACTTACAACCATCCTTGTTCAGTCTCGGTTACCTGTACATACGTCTACTGCCGGCTTTACACGTCGACAGATGCGTCAGCAGACGTGTAGGCGGGTAGAATTGTGCGTCTGTGGTAGGTATCTAACGTCGGCAGACGCGTTTGCCGCCAATCCGTTTGTTGTCGGTTTTTCGGCCCACATCAAAGAGTTTCCAGCGAGATGCCCGATGTCTGTCCACACGTCTGACGACGCATCAGTCAGTACGGAGTTGCGAATGCGAACAACAAACCAGACAAGTCTAAATCAAAATTTTATTTAGTCTATTCTACCTACTTTGTTCTGTTTCTATGTATAGCCAGCATCTACCACCTTCGTCTTTTCCATTTTTTTTAATAACTGTACTACGGTGCACACTCAAGTAGTACTTAAAAGTACTATACAAATAAACAGGTGCAGCAGCTCTGTAGCTGAGAAATGAATGTTGAGACTGTTCACAACATCCATTTTTTAAAATGTTGCGACCATGTTCCGTCTGGCGAGAATTAACACAGACTGATGGGCCAACGGACGTGTGGGCGGCTCGTGGAGATCCACCTGCCGACGTCCGCGGACGCATCTGTCGACGTGTGGAAGAGGCATAACGGAAGTTTTAATTTATGTCTAAAATGAGTTTCTATCTCGTAAACTACGATAGATAGTTAGTTGACTTCATAATTTTAATACCATTTTGGGTTTCATCTAAACTCACTAGGAGCTGTACCGAAACCCTATACAACATTTACACCAATGACAGCGCCAGCCTGGCTTTGGTGTAAGCTCATGGTAGACGAGTACAATTGAAATTTTTAAAAATAAATCGCGGATAAAACCACTGCCAGAAGACATTAAATACAACTGTTACCTTTGAAACCCAAAATTGTTTAATTAGCGACCAAATATTAAAACATGTCCGTGTCTTTTAGCGGTAAATACTTCTAGTAAGTCTGTTTTATTGTCATTCTAATCAGACTTGTTTTCTGCTTCTTCTGACTTCACCTTTGCTTGTTTCCTTTCTAGGTATTTCTTCTTGTAGCTGCCATCTGAGTTATACCTAAAAAAACATACAGTCGAATTGAGACCCTCCTCTCTTTTTTGAAGCCGGTTACAAACAGAATCAAAATTAGTACTATTTAGCACAATGCTCTTTTTTTATACTGCGTTGGTGACAAACGAGCACGTGGACCTCCTGATGGTAAGCGGTTACCGCAGCTTACGGACGCGTGCTACAACACGCAACATGCGACACTCGCGCATTGGCGACCTTGTAAAAGTTTTTTAAGCCCCTCTTTACTAAAGCTCATTAGGAAAATTGAATAAAATTCCACAATTTAAGCTTCCTCGGAAGAAAGCATCTCTGAACCTGAACTGAACAAAGCCCTGGACCATCGAGAGTGTGAGGAAGAATTCCCTGTCGGACTAATGCTAGCGTTAAACAACGACAATTAAAAGTTTTACTCACATTTTCTCGAGCTTCTGCCAGTCTTCTGTTCTGTGATCTATGATGTAATCCATGACCTGGTCAGCACCTTCACGTTGACGTTCGGTACATTTCTTGCAGTCATTCTGAATCGCGTCTGGGAGGTTCTCTGTAACATACGTACATACATACAACTGATAAAAGTGAATTCTAACAATGATGTATGAATATGAATACTAAATAAATAAATAGAAACCAATTACAAATTCTCTGGAATATGTTAACACTTAAATAGACACTGAACTCGAAATAAGCGAAACTCGTACTATCAGTGCAAGAGACTTAGACGAGTATAAACAACATACTAGGGTATTTTGGTATACATTGCAGTACTACCATTAACGCCCAGAAACAGATAAAACACATAGAGATCTTTGTCCAGATATAGGACCTTTGCCAATATTTCTGGCTATGGTAATGGATATGATCACAGTAGAGAAGGAATGCTATAGGTGGTTACTACATTTTTCGGAATGGACTGCTTACATGATCAGCCCCCCGATTCAGAACGAAGTTATCGACCGATTCGGTAAAATTGTTTTAATTATCAAACTCAAACTCAAACTCAAATAACTTTATTCAAATAAACTGTATCAGTACTTTCAAATCGTCAAATTTACAGCAAAATATACTAAATAATAGACATAAATACCATAATAATATGGATATGTAAATAAACAGTATACAGACATAATGCGACTCGACCACCGCGTCGGAGTTGTTTCTTGCTGAGAAGACCCGGCGAGAAACTCAGCAGTTAGTCTTTTAAACTTGTTTTGGGTTTACAACAGGCGTTAGTAAAGTACAAGCAGTGTGTCATTCAGATACAAATAAACCTAAAAGAATATAAAACAAAGAGAAAAAACCAACCATCAAACCGCATATTATGGTAAATTATCCGCTGAACGGTAGCATTAAATATTTTAACATGTAAAAGCCAAAGGCCTTTAGTTTGTGTATGATAAAAAAAACTGACATGCCCTAAACTAAAAAGATGATTAAAAAATAAAAGAAAATCACTGAATCGGTCGATAACTTTATTCTGAATCGGGGGGCAGATCACTTTTCATCATTGAACGTATTATACATTAAAGCTAATGGAGCTGAAACTGAAAAGTTACAGGAAAGGCGGGGAATAAGAATATGTTGCGAAATGGTTGTTTCAATTGATAAGATTAGCAACAATTGCTACGTACTCTTTAACTCCTTCCCATCCGGAGTGCAGGGGCCGGTCTCAAGTAAGCAGTTGACATAACTTGTAAGAAGCCGGTCGTTTGCCAAGATATCGTCAAGATTCACACCGTCATACTTAGTCGTGTAGCTCTCTGTGACTGGAGCGCTCTCTTCTGCCATCGCCTGAATCTTCAGGTATGCTAATATCAGCAGAAATGTTCCAAACACCTTCATTTTATCTGAAATATTAATTGAAAATTGAAAATGAACATGAAGAGACTTCTTAACTTGTGAAGAAGTCTCTTCATGTTCATTTTCAAGAAGAAGACTTGACTAAGTTGGTGTATTTGAGGGTAGGCCTATTCAGCGCCTTGCGCGAATAGGCTTATAACAAAGCGCTCCTAGAAGAAATGTAACATCTAAGTGGCAGATCTTAACATCTGCTGCATGAGTGAAATAGGCACTTTATTCCGACGCGTCGGCTTCATGAAGTTCTACTGTTGGGAATTGAACTTATACCTCTAGACTACTTCAGCATATCTTGATTTAGTTGTAGGTAGGTACAAAAGGTATGTAGGCATACCTACTTACCTTTTGTTAGCAGTGTTAGTATTAGTAATATGTTCAAACTTAGAATATTGCCCTTAAGTTATATTAGGTATATTGGCGCTGAATAATATCTGACTTTATAAAATACTCATTACTTACCCTGTTTGGACGAAATTTATTCTCTTACTGTTCAAGTTCTTGAATAATACTGTAAGATTTCAGCGACAGTTTCTTTTATATTCAGTTTGGTTTCAAGGAGCATAAACAGATCCTATTAAGTCAAATTGTGTAAGTGCATTTGATTGCAGGCAATGGAGATCTAGGAAACATTTGCATGATAGTTTAAAAAGCTATTGTTCTCCTAAAATTATATTTGAGTAGTCTACTGGGTTCCAATAGTAGAGATTTTTATTAAGGCCAGGTGGTTCTGCAAAACATTTCCCGAAGGAAACTGTTGAGCGCCACGCGGACCGAAAATCACTAAAATAATCGATTAAAAAATTAATAGATGTAATAAAAAAAACCATTGGAAGAAATCCCTTTAGTTATCTTTAAACTTTGTTTTGGTAAAGGACCCATATTATCAGATCAATTATTTTAGGAAAATTACCAAAAATAGAAGACAAAAATGTCATAAAAAGAGGTAACTTTGTGAATTTATTCTATCGAGACAACTTTATCAAATCATGTTTCCAATTCCCTGTATTATCCCCTCAACAATATCAGGAAATTTATTAGATTTTAATTTCACTGTTTGTTTATTAATATGAATTCTAAAAACGTGTTTTGTTAACCACCTCACCTTGAGTATTGCACTTCATATTACAAATATATATATTACTTTATGCTGGTTTCGGTCGGTGGTTGATTTGGTTCCAGTCCGGTGTACTCGCTCTTAATGTTATAGACAAACTATTCAAAATGAAGACTGTATAAGCACTCTAGTTAAAGCAGCGGTAACAGCTGAAGCGGAATTTGTATGAAACATTCTCCTCATTTCGTGTATAGCCTCAAGGATAACCCAACGCCAGAGTGTCTCCGGCAGGATTCGTTGTTACGACTGCCATCTTGTGGAAGGAGCCAAGTCGCAATGAAGAATGTAATCGGTTTAATTTTTTTGTAATGTACCAAGTAATTTATAAACCATCGCATTTTGCGGCATATGCACGATTATACATACAATGTTAAATATGTATTCTCATATAAGAGACATGTATGTCTTTTTTGAGAAAATAAATTATTTCAAGTCCACCGCACTGCCATGCCTGAGCCCTCTTAGCTTCCCGGTGGTTCCACCTGCCACCAGTACTAAGCCCCTCCGCCACGACCCCATCTACCATCACCAACCCTAACAAAGCCTGCCGGAGACCGAGACACCTATATCGGTCACCACACCAAATGGCACCTTTGAAAAGGAGGTATCAAAGGTATTATGTGAAAATAAACACAGCAACAGCAGCGGTGGGATGCTACAGAAACATAGACAGTTGACTCAGGCGTACCTACTCGTGCTGACATTCAGATCAAAAGTCAGGTGAACACGCCAGCTGACTTGCGTGACACTCGAACCTGGCAGCATGACGCATCAATTGTTTACAGCCTCTCAGTATACTGTACGTTCAGATTAAACTTGAAACTTGGCTATTACGAGCATAATATATACCTATCAGTGCGAACATCTGAATTCAACGGGTCATTCACAGACTGACTGGTTAGGTAAAGTCCAGCTGAACTGCATATTTTAGATGTACGGAAGACAGCAAAGTGCAGTTTACCTTCAAAAACTACTGTGGCACTGATTTACGAATACCACTGTTAAAACCCTTTGATAAGATCGATAAATTCCGCCCCATATAAATAAGTTCTGATCGGTTGGATACCTGGAAAAAGTGGCTTTATCATCACATCTGAAAATGTGTCACTTCAGATGGTGAATAAGAAAATATGAAACCTATTAATTTGTTGTTGTTGTTGGCAACTTAAATAGATAATTTGAAAGAAAGAAAAGAAAGAAAAACTATTTATTGACCCAAACACAAATTAAAATTAGCTTAAACTAGAGGGTACAAAATAAATACAAATAAGACAAGAAATAAAAACTAACGAAGATGTAGTGGGCCAATCAGGACCCTGCCTCAGCATGTGCCACGGCACGGCAGAGACGCTGGTATTCTGGCAGGGCCTGCTGATGTGGCCTGGTAATTTCGTTTTCAACGGAAACTTCCGTGCATCTTTGTATGTAGTGTAGGTGCTCACTGGTAGATACTTTATAAAGTATCAGTTAACGTGGGTTTTTCTTCCAGGGCCAGTAATTAATACTCATAAAAATAAATAAACAATGGAACCAGCAAGGCGTGTGAGTTTGCGTCATTGCACAGAACCTGTCTTACCGAGAAGGCATCTATTCGTAATTGTATTTTGTGAGTGAAGAAACAGTTTTGTCGATCCGATTGCCATAACTTTTTTTTAAGAGCTGTGTGGGTTTGAGACAGCCTGTGGTGGTTCTGCATGTCTCTTCTCGTTCTGTTCTCGTGCCGTTTTGCATGTATCTTAAAGATGCGGTAATACTTGTCTAAGTAACGAGGTGATTTATTCAGAGGTGTCAACTACGAGTACGTAGAAATCTCGGATCTATTTACCATCTTATTCATGATTTCACACAAACAATGAATCAGGTCTGCGATTGAATATGTAAACATGCCTTTGACGGAAAATAACGTATGCTAAATAAGTAGCTTTGTACTCGTAATACCTACGAAACATAACATTGATAACATCAATTTCTGAACAAGGTTTCATTAAAGTTTATTTTAAGTATCTGTGACGTCACAACGTAAAAACACCAATTACCTATCTACCGACTTCATCAGGACAGGCTAACCACATCTAAGCAGTGTGTCCATGAGTTTCCTTCACGTTAACAGCGATGTTTGCTTTCAGGTATTTGTGTGCCATTTTGGTTACATTTTAAATAACTAGGGGGCGCTGTACTGAATTCTCACACAAAAACGTCAACGCGATTTACGCGGACCGGACGCTAGCAGTTGACATCACATACAGTATGTCTGCCATGAGCTTACACCAATTTACAGCCAAACTGACTTTTGACTGGCCTGTTGGCGCAATGGCAGCGACCCTGCCTTTAGCGCCGGAGGTCGTGGGTTCAATCCCCACCCATGACAAATATTTGTTTGACGAACATTTGTATTTGTTGTGTGTCTGGGTGTTATTATCTATTTAAGTATGTATTTAGGAATATTTAAGTATCTATAACAGTCTCTGACGCCCATATTACAAGCTCTGCTTAGTTTGGGGTCAGATGATCTTGGTGTGAATTGTCCCAGATATTTATTTATTTATTTATTTTAAACCTAAAATGGCATACAAACTTCTTAACGCAACGATAGCCGTTTACGTGACAGAAACAAACATCACGGTAGAGATACAGTACGTCTTCGCGTATTTTTTTTTATTGAGGTTTGATATTGTCATGTCATGTCAAATTTCATATATATTTTTTTACGCGTACGATAACGTTTTCCAGTGGCAACTCGTAGTGGACGTAGATCTCTTATTCTTAAAATCGATCGTTAATACCACCGCGCCATTTGTAACTTTATGGTCAGGCATATAAGTTTTAGAACATAAATATTCTAACCCAAACATCCCACGGTAGGTTCAGCATCATGTTGTCTTGTTTCCTGCCTTCTTTTTTTGCCTCAACAGCCTTTGCGCTTAGTGATCTGCGCAGAGTCAAAGCCTATGTTCGATGTTATTTATAATTATGATGATTATCTCGGTAACTGTTATAACAACAATAATAATCATCATCCTCGGCTTACAGAGAGGATAAATTTCCAGTCAGAAAGTATACACGATATAATTATTCTATAAGGAAATGAAAAGCGTAAAACACCGATTAAACTGATCGATGATGATTTATAACGACATTGTGACAAAATTCTAGGAAATGGTCAAAAACAAGGTTGCACTCACCCAAGAGTATACTTCAATACTTAGTATAGGTAATACCTAAGACCACAGTCACGTTTGTTTTTTAAATAAATAGTGTAAGTCATCGATAAATTCGCAGGCATGCTGTGGATTGGATTCATTTCGTTCTATTTCTAACAATTTGTCATGTATTGTATTTGTCTGTATAGATCAATACAGTTATCGTCTACCAATGCCGCCAATTTGGAATGAAGAATAAGCGCCAAAAGCCCTGCCATTTATTAATTAAATTGCTCACGTATAATGCATGCAAATAATTAGGAATGGAAAACAGATTAACTATAAAATTTGTTTAATAGAGTTAATAAATTTAGAGATTATTATCACTAATTAAATCCTATTTTAAATGACTTTTTACTAAGGCTTCACCTTACTACTTATGTAACTACATTTGAGTTGGCAATGAATTTGGTAATATTTGTATGCCCTTGGTGAAAACATTGTATTTCAAGACTAATCTGCCTTTCAGCCTTGAACTAATTTCTTATAAATAAGGAAAAGTATTGTTCCTATGTCAAACATACATACAAGAATGGCAAAAGCAGTTACAGAACAGGAGATATTGCTAATTGATCGCGATTTCAACTGTGTCCGATATTCAATTCTTAACCAGGCCGGGCCTGTCAACTTTTTTATTGGTTTTGAACTTTATCAATGAAACGTGATGTTCAAAATAATGTGGTGAATGAATACACCTTGAAAGCCAACTGGGGCCTTATCACAATCGCTTATATCTAGTCAAGGTAATTTCCTAAACTGAGAGTAGAGAGCAATTTCGTCAGTAAATACCCAGCCTGGAAATGAAAATGAAACGAAATTGCTCGCTGGAACTGAGCGAGTTTAGGCAATGAACTTGACAAGGCCCCTGATCCTCACGCTATAGAAGTCTTTGCAATTAAACTAAATACCTTAAAACTGTATCAAAAATGCCTATAAGATTGGTAAAATTCCCAGTTAAAAAGCAATCACGAAATAACACTATAAGGTAATGATTATGCGTAACATATTAATCAAAGTCCTCATGGATTTTCTAATGACATTGTGACGAAATAGCATTCTACGAAGAACTAATAAGTGGTCAAAACGAGTTTATAGCTGCCCATGTTGTGTATTCAGTATATAAGTTAATGATTATTGACTATTCGACCCACAGTCACCTTTGTGCTTCGAAATAGAGTTAGTAGCTGACACATTTTAAAGTAGGTCATTCAGTGCGTTTGAGTCTTGTTTAGTTTCATGAAATCCTGATCAGCTGGCCGCCACCTAACTGCGATCTCTGGGATCGTATTATGCTATCATAGTCAAAGTTCCAGTTTGAGCTCCGACTATATTATAGTTACGAGTATTTATTCCCTAAAACTTGGAGCCTTGAATTAAGTTAAAAAAAATGTTCACTCTGAGTTCGATTACGAATACGTTCGAATTCACATTTGAATTTTCTGTTTTATTGCAGAATGAAATTCCTCCTGTTGACATGCCTGCTAGCCCTCGCCGGGGCGGCTATGGCTGGGAGGTACAGGGATGATTTTGACTACATCAACGTTAAGGAGGTCCTAGCAAACAGGCGACTACTGGAGCCTTACCTCCTCTGTGTCTTGGACGAGGGCAAGTGCACGCCTCCTGGTCGGGAATTAAGATGTAAGTTTGATTGAAACTTTTTCAAGTGTTATTTCCTTAAAGACAAGTTATTTTAACAGCCAAATAAATAGCTGCAACCTCGGACACGATATCAAAACAGCAGAATAGTTAGGTTTCGGATTTATTAAAACAAAACTCTTCTGCGTCCTTACTCAGACTTGCTGGTGATCGCATCAGTCGTTAAAATTATTTATCTATGGAAGTCAAATTGCCTTGTTGGTTAGTTAAAGTCGGGTAAAGGGTGTTTATCGCAGGGCAGATCAACATATTGAGAGATGATTCAGATATTTTCGTTTATTTATTAATATTACTAATTTTTAAAATAGCATGAGATTACCTACATTGCCTAAAATCTTCGATCGTGTAATTGTTGATTGAAGTCTAATTTTAAGATTAACAAAGAAATGTTATGACCAATATTCTGTCGGCCACGATTTAAAAGTTGAATTGGCAACTCCACCTCAACAATACTCTCATTTGATTTGTTTATTCCAATGTTTTCTTTGTATTTATCATTACAGCTCACATTAGGGAAGCCCTCGCAACTTCCTGCGCCGACTGCACGCCCGCCCAAGTGAAGGGAACTCGGCAGGTCATAGCTCATCTGATCAACCACGAGCCCAAGTATTGGAATAAGCTGACTGCCAAGTACGACCCCAGCGGACAATACACCAAGAAGTACGAGAGGGAGCTCAGGACCACTCCTAGCGCTTAGTTTGATATATGGAACTCACTCCTTTAATGACTTTTGGGCCTTTTCTTTCTTCTAATGGAGTCTAAGCCGGTCTTACCATGAGGTTGCGCCGATGACAGTCGCTAGCGTCTGTAGTCACGGGTACAGCGCTTCTAGTATAGACGTTTGTACTATGCTTGTGTAGTGACGTGTACATACACACTGTCTTAGTGTCACTAGTGTCAATCGTTCCCTCTGAAAGCACACACACTAGCGTATGTCATACTGGTATGTCAGTTCATGTCACTACTACAAGCAAAGTGAAACGGTCTTCGAGAAATACACAGACCATAAATAATACTAATATAACTGACGATGGTAAACGTTGCTGTAGTTTACTTGAGGTACACTGATGGTAGGAAGGGGGGCACTCCGCATAAGAGGTAGGAGAAGTACGTTTTAGGAAGTCAGTGGCATACCAGCTCATGAAAGCGTCGAAATTGTAGTCATTTTCAATGGTGTTTCCTGGAAAACCGATTACCGATAATTATAACGTCTAATCATAGTTTATTAACTTATTTGACATATTTTTTTGTTTTGTATTTAATTACAGGACTTTTTTATTGACTGACTTTTTCAATTTGAAATGTATTACTGTGTTCTACACATTTTGTTGTTATTTGCTTGTTTGTGTCATATTCATATTAAGGCTTGTGATATTTGAATTTATTTCGAAATGGCTAATAAATTTTGTATTCGTGATGAATAAATCTTTTATTGACCAGTAATACTTCCCTAAGTAAACGTCCAAAATAAATAATTACTTGAGTAATTTACCGTATGTACGTATCTACAACATACGGTACTTTATTAACCTAAAACAAAACTAATTTATAATTCTCACCCACAGACACAATAGAACAACAATACAATTTACTGTCGGCCGGTGCATCGACAGATGAACGGTACCTAATCACATGGGTCAATAAATGATTTTCTGTTCTATTCTCCTTATCTTTTATGTGTGGTCTCTTGTTTCTTTTCTGATCTTTAAGTTATTTAACTTTTTTGGAATTTTGCAATGGGATCTAGGTTTTAGGGCGCAAAAAAGCAAAGGAACTTCAACTCGGCATTCCTTAAAAAAATAGCGATGCCTGCTTCGCCTTATTTAGTAAATGGCATTGTCTTACACCTGAAGATACCTTCCCGCCCTACATGTTAGAACACAAACACAGCTACACTTAGCCCAGTGATGTACCATTTTACAGTGCTCGCTGGGAGAATCAGATCATTGGCGTAACGCACACACACATGCAATTTAACCCACCTCACGGCACCAACACAGAATAAAGAGTTTACAGAAGGACCACTTTCGCCTTTTTCCCTAAACTTGCCTGCTGGTCTAGCCAAGTGTCAAACGTTGAACGAAAACGCTCAAAGATTTGTATGGAAAGTAATCGTCGATCGACATGTCACGTGACTTAATCGTAACGAATCATAGATTGGTAGCCAAGTGTATAATTTTTTTCTAATAGATAAAACGAAACATTAGTCGTTCGCTAAAGCTACAGCCAAGTGGCACATTTCGACAAGCGACTACGCCCCATGAGCGTTTCAACGCTACGATAGTTAGCGAACGCCGGCCCCTTGACGCCAACGTAACAAAATGGCGATTTTTCAATCAGCTGGTGTTGTCTTTGTTTGAAATTTAGTATTTTGTGAGTTTTTTATTACAATGCATGCTCTAAAAAAATTGTGAGCTGCACACAAATACAAATACACTTTAGAGTGATTTAAAAACACTGAAAATATTTCAATAACAACAACATAAAACATACGTCACGTCAAACTCTTCGACTTTGACATTGCCTCTGGCTGGCGTCGTGCGAAACCATAGACAAAATTCTTATTTTTAACGCAAGTTAGAAGAGAACTAGCGTTCGCCGCGTTCCGTTCATCTTGGCTACCAATCTATTAGCGTTTGCGACAAAGCGTTAGTGAAGGCGAAGTTCGATTCGTTTCCGAGCGTTTGCCACTTGGCTAGGGGTGCTGGTCGCCTAGGGTTGCTACTATATTCGCCCGATAAGACCCATTTGACAAAAGCCGACAAAGACCAAGTTCGACAAAAACAATAATGAAAAAAGGGGACAAGTTCGATTAAAAAAGTTGAGATGGGTGAATAAGACTAAATTCATAGCCTTACGTTGAATAAACATTTCGTTAATGGACTTAAAAATTTTTTTTTAATTAAATAAATAAATATGCGCCAGACAACACACCTCTTGTAATGGTCTCGAAGTAGGGATTAATATCCCTGTGTCACGAGGTACCACACAAGGAAATCAGCCAGGGGCGTCTCCCAGCACACCCAGACCCGAGTCAATTCAGAAAAGATCGTTTCCTGAATTGACCCGACCGGGAATCGAACCCGGGACACTAAGGAAATCGAGGCGAGAAACCGTGCTACAGCGCACTACGCCAATCGTGTCGTCAAAATTAGATTCTATGACATTTAAATAAGTAGTTTAAAGTTGTAGTTAACAACCCTTTACGAAATCGAATGTTTTACCTACCTATCTACTTATACTACATAGTACCTACTTACTTACAAAGTTAACTGAGTTTTACTTACCTTTCAACACCATTTGGTAACGTAAAAAACGTGTATCTACGTGTATCACAATTTCGTGTGGTATTCATACAGCCAAATATCTGATTGCATGTAAATGTAAATATTTTCTGAGAAATGCTGCGAGACTCTAGTCGAGCAGTGCAGCAGCCAAAAAGTTGAAAACTCTTTAGGAACACCCAGGGGGCACGTGCAGCGTGGCAGAGGGTAATCTTCCAGCGGACTTCCTTCCTTCCTAGAATGCGTTATGCTTGTGTCCCTTCTGAGGACCTCGTTGTCCTGAACGACGTGTCAATTAGGTGGCTGAAGTGCCTTCAGTTAAAATTGTAATGTTTTCCTCGCCCAATTTTGCCATACGATTAAATAAATACAGCCAAATACACTGCAACAGAAATATCTGCGATCAGACATTTTTGACCATTGGAATATAATGTACTCGTATCTACTAACGTACAAATAATATGTCAATGTTTTTGACAATGATGTTGATAGTGCGACCGGCCGAGACACAGAAACTCCCTTGTATCCCTGGGGGGCTAGCCAGGAGCAACACGCCACGACGATTTCTACAATAGAAATCGGTCAAATGTATTGGGATGACTTATGCTGTCACTGGCGCTTTTGTCATCCCCATACATTTGAACGTTTTCTATTGTAGAAATCATCGTGACGTGTTTGGCTAGCCCCCCTGGCCTGTAAACTCACTGTGTCTATCTGTGTGCGTGATCAACAATGGCGGTTTGTTCTAAGCGGACTATCTGTCAGAGGCGCCGCGGCGCATGCGTAATTTATGGTACCAAATCAACAGAAGTTACTACTTAATTAAGTATAAAAGGAATCAAAAAAAATCAAGATTTTGCGCCCGAACATTTCTTTTTTGATAAATTATAAAACTATAATTATAATCATCAAGCAAAAATTTGAGGAGCTTGTGTCATCAATATTCATCATATCCAGTAGATAAGATTTCCAGAGCAAAGTATAGATGAAAAAATACGTGAAGGAACTGAACTCACCAATGTAAACCGTGTCAGTTGAAGTGAGAGTGAGCACCTAGTGCAAAGAACTGATGGCCGTTGGGCAGCAGAGTTCTGATATGGAGGCCATTTTAATGCAAAGGAGAGTACTAACTAGAGAGGACTAATGGGGTACAAGATTCGGTTGGATGCAGGCCGTCCGCCACCGCATCTAACTGATGTGATGTATATTATGCGCCCAATCCTTCGCATTGCACATCCAAGCACATTGGCTTCCTCACCCTCAGCTTGCCAGGGCAATGTGTGACCAATCTTCGGAAAGAGTATCCACACTATCATCAACGCCATCCCCTTACTTTTTCTTGGTCTACCGCAATTTTCTCCTTGTGTTCGAAGATTCACTTAAAACGCAACACGGTGAGCAAAAAAAATGTGTTTTTTATTATTTTCTAAGAAAAGGTGAAAATCTTGACCCGATGCAAAAAAGACAATGGAATCTTTTCGTCATTGATTATACATACGTCAGTCTTTCAGCAAAACACGCAATATAAAAAGATGTCTTCAGGTTCCCAAAATCAGTTCACCCAAAGCTTAGAACCAGGTAAACATTTTTATCACGGCAGTCTCATAATATATTTTTTAACAAGTAAAAATCTCTTTTGGTTTGATTTAATTTATAAAAGTGGCACAAGTGATAAAAAGTGATAAAAAGTAATAAATAATAATGTCGTTTTTAGATTAATGCTGATTATTAGGCTATTTTTATCATCGTAGTGCTCACCATCGTTTAGGGGTTCATTCTAGTATCTCAGTGATTGTTTAGAGTATGGTTCGGAGGTCCGCCTAAAAGCTGCTTACTTTCTTGGTGGCCAATGTGAGTAGGAATCCTCCACCTGGAGGCCATGCTCATATTGGCCACCAAGAAAGTAGGGATCTATTCATATTATATACATGCGCGAATGATATTTTTGGTGTTGCTATCAGCAATGTAGCAGTGGGAGTGGTGCCACTGCTACATTGAGGTCTAACTATTGGAATTGTTTGGATGGTAATCGGAACATCAATGTTATTTTTCTGAAATTTTATAGGGATTCATGAATGGTCGTCTTATGGCTGTGAATAACGATGATGTTTATTGATTGATGATGATTCGGGCATTATCTGTTACCCTGGAACTTGTCGAAATTGAATGGATCCTAGCTGATCTTTCCTATCACATTCCAGAATCATGACGTCCAACGTCATCTTCCTCCTCGTCGGTCTGGCCTGCTTCGCAATCGCTGCACCTGCTGAGGACAAATACACCGACAAGTTCGACCAAATAGATGTTGAGGAGATTCTCAAAAACCAAAGACTTTTTTTGCCGTACGTCAAGTGTACTTTGGACCAGGGAAAGTGCTCTGCTGATGGAAAGGAACTCAAAAGTAAGATAGCCTGTTTTGCAAACCGTGACCATAAAATATACTTTTTAATACTAATGGGTTGTTCTATTAATCAGAAGTTAGTGAAAACTCTTCTCAAACATCGTTAGGTACTGCCTTCAATTCTTAGATTTCTGAATCTAAACCGTTCCACAAATTTTAGCAGCCCTGACATCTAAAGCCTTTACATATTTACTCAGAAACGACGAACGAATAACAAGATAGCATAAAGCATATCTATTACGAAATAAAGCAAACTTTCAGCTACGTTTACAAATATAAGCCTTTAAAACGGATCAACTCTCAAGCAAGGTATAGTTGTTTCCGTTTTGTTTCTGACGTACGAGTGTGTACTCCAAATTTGTGGGTTCTTTCAGCGGGAACCGCGTGTAGTCTTTAAAAAAAAACACTTTATAACAAAACGAGGGAAACCTCTCTTTCCTTACGGGACACTAGTAATATTAATGGGGCCCGAGACTGGCAGAGTCGGACCGGTGCAGTGGTCGAAATGCAACTGTTAAAAGCGCATGGCTGTAATTATTTTAAATAAAGTAAATATGTTGAGGTAGGCGAATTAGTCGTAAAAATGTTAGGTATAACAGTTCGATGATCAATATTTGACTGATGTTACTTATTTGTTTTTAATTTCGTATTCCTGACCTTATCCATTTTTCTAATCGTAAATGTCGTTCCATGAATGAAGTTGAATTTTATATTATTCATGGTTTTGGGTCTAAAAGCATCAAAACATAGCGCTTGTATAATATTATCATAATGTTGAAACAACAATAAAACTGACACAGAACCTTGAACTGCAAAGACAGACATAAGAACGTGTTTAATGTGGAGACTGGTTTCATGTGTATTTTGTTCTCATTGGACAGTCGACCGCACTCATGTAGACTTCGCACCGTCTATCATCTGCCGCAGAATAAGTTCTCATAGCCGCTTTAAGAGCTCATATTATGCTATCTTTGTTATACAAAACCTGCGGGTGACTGTTCTAGTTTCAGACCCTGGTGACAAGGAAACTGACTGTGCAGTATCTTTTTTTTTTGCATTCGAATTAATAACTTAAATTCACAGTAAGCTAGTGTAAACCCCCGCTCACTAAGTTCTTAAAGGGCCGTTATTTTAACGATTATCATTCATAGTTAACGCTCTCTATTTCCTGGTCCATTGTCCAATTAAGTCCCCGCTGAACATGAAATCCCCCTTAAATATATGTACTTAAGTACTTATCTGTTTTTTCTGGTATGCAGAGTTAGAGTTTTTCATACTCATTTCCTAGTTGTCAGGAACATTTTTTAAATTTATGTTCTAAGTGGTTGTACGGGCCATAAACCCTGCCAGCAATGTGTCATTGTCATGCAGCAGACATCTTGATATCACCGTAACCTTTTAATTAACTAATTGAAATTTCTCCGGAGCCCTTTTGTTAATAAGTTATATTAGTGGTTATGGCCTTTGCCTGTTGGCGCTGGTCTTGGGTTCAATAACCAATGAAACCGACGAACCAGGGAAACATTTATGTGTTAAACAATTGTGTCTAATTGAGAATTTATTCAAATATATTTTAGTGTGTTTATTAGTCTCTAAAACCCATAGCACAAGTTCTGCTTAGTTTGCGGTCAGATGATCAATAATTGTAAGGTAGGTGGGTGTCCCAGATATTCATTTAAAAATCTTCATTTTTCAGGTCACCTTAAGGAAGCCCTCGAGACTGACTGCGCAAAATGCACTGATATACAAAAAAAGAATAACGGTCTAATTTTCAAGCACCTGATTAATAATGAGAAGGACCATTGGGCACAACTCATTGCCAAGTACGACCCTGAGAATAAATATGGACCTAAATACGAGAAGTTGTATCTAGAGACCTGAATTTTTGAAAACAAGTTATAAGATTGTATGTCGATCTTTTGACTGTGTTTTTTGTAGTTGATGATTTTGTTGAGTTTAAGTTTTATTAACTTTTATGAATAAAAGTCCAATAAAATTCTACGTTTTAAAATGTCCTTTATTTAAAATATAACCAGTACCATGAGTATACGCCAATGATCGATAGCGTCTGTTGTAAATTTTTCGTTTAGGATTTCGGTACAGCACCTCTAGGGAGTAGTAATGTAACAATAATGACATTCTAACTAAAGCCTCCGTGGCCGAGTAGTTTCAGAGCTCGGCCCGTATCCCGGAGGTCCCCGAGTTCAATTCCCAGGTCGGGCAAAGTGTGTTTTCGGATTTATCGGAACGTAGCCCGGGTTAGTGATCACCAACCCGCATCAGGTAAGCGTGGTGATTAAGCCAATACCCATCCATTGTAGCGATGACTTGATTTCAATGATGGAGGCCTTTGGCCCAGCAGTGGGACAGTATATAGGCTAACCACTTACTACTAATAGCATTCTAGTTGCTGTAGCTAACTATCATTGTTTGTCGCTCATGATAGAGCCACCAATTGTAGCGATTCTAGCGATAACTTGATTTCTGTAATCGGTGACGTTGCCCGGCCAGGAACGGCTTATTAATGTTAACACATTCGTCGCCGCGGAACGGGACACAATAGATGTTCTTTTGTTTGTCAGTCATTTGGCAATGTGTTAAATAGATACTGGGACATCCTAACATATAGCTACCAACGCGACCCTAAGATACACTACTTTGGATGTCAGATACTGATATGGAGATTTTTGACTTTTTGCTGGCGATCCAGTTACTGCCCAGGTAAAAACGACTGTCAAAGAATCCATAAACTCACTTCAAAACTCAATGTGTTTTTTGAATCATGGCACTTGTTTTTTTTAGACTAAAGTACACACATTAGACATGGGTGTTGATGCAGTCAGCATTGTTTTTTTTTTAAATTTAGGATGTTCAACCTAAACGCAAAACGAAAGGTGGCCCTAGCCAACAGCTACAAGCTGCTTTCGTTGCGATATGTCAAATGTGAAAAATTAAATTAGCAGTCGCCTAATGGAAATGATATTCGCTTTCAGGTTCCATACATTTATAAATTTGACATGTCGAAATGAAACTACAGACGTGGAACGCTCTTCCAGCACATGTGTTTCCTTCCTCATACGACTCATACAGTCCCGTGCTCTTCAAGCGGGACGTGAAAAGGCATTTCTGCAGGCCTTCAAGGTGAGGATGGCCAGCCTAGTGATTTATTTGATTGACTGGGCTTGTCAGCCTCATATCTGGACCTCACGACCGCTTTCCATCAGGTGGAGTGAGGTCATCTTGATGGGCAATTAAAAAAAAAGTAGCGTCTTACACTTTGCTAGCCCCCCAGTACTAGTTACTATACTAATTATGACGGATCTCTATGAACTGAAACGGAGACTTTTTTTTTCTAGCTCTTTTGAGTGTTCTTCTTTGATACAAATTCTGCCATGTCAGAATTATGTCAGAGACTTGCGAGTATTGTTATATCGTAAAATCTGCTTTGTATTTACATAAAGTGGAAATATCAGTATATAATATATAATATGATGGTCTTTATTTGACATCTACTCAGATAGAAAAACAAAAATTAGTCACAGTGTCAAGTTTGGTTCGTGTACGTACCTACTAAATTTTTTTTTTTGTGAAAAACGCGCGAATTGACATCCTGTTTCGATTTGTGTAAGCACTAATATTGAATCCACTTATCTCGTGGTTCGTTTAGCAATGTGTTTGATTGATTAGAAATAATATTACAATGCAATAGAAAGATAACGGTGTCTGGTTAGCGGGAATAGTACAACCACCACAGCTAAAGCGTCAAATGGAGACATTGAACTCTATGCGCTTAATTTAAGCTCGTTGCATTGAGACTTTCTTTACCGACAGTGTTGAGGCTGCCCTATGACGGACTGTACTAAAATACTATACAAAAAGTCTTATAAAAAAGCGGTCATCGATCCCAATTTTATAAATAAACACCCTGATTATGGAGGAAAAAAATTTACATATTTCCATTGCTCATCCATGTCTGCTCAGAACAAAGTCCCGTTATGTACTCGTAGATGGGTGTACGAAATTCAAGAAGATATTATTAGCAATCCAGTTCATTCATAATCGGTTACTAACCATCAGTACAGATTAGCCATAGACCCTGTGCTAGAGAAATGTTACTCAAGTCTTGAACTATTTGTCTCTGAAGTTTTTGTGTAAAACTAATGTGCCAAACAACATTTCTTACACATTTATACGAGTATGTTCAGGTATTTTTTGTGAACATATTATGATCGTTTTTGCTGTTAACTGATTTTTATGCTTTCGTGCGAATTAATAAATGATCTACGGATCCTATGTCAGAGAGACTACTTCCAGTTCAAGAAACTTGATAGCTATCGATTCAATATATCTACGGTACTAAGATATTACGCGTTCTGAATCTTCTATGGACCTTCTGATTTGAAGTAAGATGTCTGTTGCTAACCTTGTGCTCCCCGCATAGTGCGATATACACAACTGCAAGTCAGACCGAAATTACTGATACAATGAAAGTACACAAAATTTACGTTTCGTATACCCTAATCCCTTTTCGAAAACTAGACCGATTAAATTACTTTTTTAGTTCAAATTAGAGACTTTAGCCGTGTTCCTATTTTTTCCTTTTTGTGAAATTATTTAGTCGAATTAGTTTTCTGGATGTTTGAACACAGCGGAAAATCTGACCATTTTTTTTTGATATTTGTAAACTCATATCTCTATTCATAATTATTTTATTAAAAAAAGTAAAACATTGGGACATAGTAATAGTGGCCATAGATTTAAAAAAAAAAACTCTACCAGCATTATCCAGGGAGGCCTAGGTTTGTATGGAAAAACGGAGCTTTGGAGTCCTCTTAAGTAGAAAACAAAATTTAGCCCTAATTGACGGAAAAACCTTTTCTCATTTCATATGCCTACTCGTGGAACAATCAAAACCTTGTGGAAATTAACACAAAACTTCGTTAATTATCAAGTACCACAAGTGTATTTAAATTTATCCATGCACCACAATCTTAAACTTTAATAACATTTATCTGGAACATAATGATTATTTATAGCATATATCAAAGCTTGTCAAACAAAGCCGGCATCACGACTAGTATGTACGTCAGCCGTATGACGTAGATCTGATCCAAGTTGGTCCTTTGCGAATGTTTACCGGCTCTTCGTAGAATCGTCAAACTCGTTTGGTGTTGATGGAAGAAGCCAATGTCCTAGTGGTATAAAACATGGGCCTGGCCTCGGACCATGGTCATTCGGTCTTGGTCGGCTACTCCTTGCTGTGATATTATAACGGATTAATAACTATTTTTAACATGTAAGTAATATTTAAGCTTTTAATGTTGCAAATTAAGTAGCTTCAAGCGCTTTTTTAAAATCTGCGTGTTTTCATCAATAAGTACTTGAAAGCGTTTATAAATGCTGTGCTGATTTATTTGGGTCGCTGAAGTATATAATGAAGATTAATTTTTTGTAATAAAATATACAAACAAACAAAAATAAATCCTTTACATGAACGAACTGTAGTAAGTACTCAAATTGCCAAGATAGCTACTTAAATTAAACTTGAATTGAAATGAGTGTATTAAAGCCACTTACATTTATTCAAAGCTAAAAGCAATTCAGTGGTATTTCATTTGTTAAAAATAAGCTATTTTGACTATTTTAGGTAATGTTAGCTAATCATCTTATCATTAGTGTCTTACCTATTTCACTTGTCAGTATAAAAGCTATAACACGAGTATAAATAATAATAAATAATAATAAATATCCCTGGACATTATTCCACACAGCGCCATCTAGCCCCAAAGTAAGCTAATCAAAGCTTGTGTTATGGGAGACTAGACAACGGATAAACATACTTAAATACATTTTCTTTTGTAAATACATACTTATTATACATAGGAGACACCCAGACCAGTACAAACAGACATGTTCATGCACACAAATGTTTGTACTGTGCGGGGATCGAACCCGCGACCTCTGGTGTAGTAGCCAACTTCTTAACCATTACACCAAGTCGGTCGTCGAGTATATGTATGCAAAAAAATATGTTTCACAAATATGTAGATGTAAACTCTATATATCACAGAAGTATGTTTTAATATCGCGCAAAATAGCTTTAAAATATTCCAGATAAAAGATATTCTTAATTTTTCCAGAATGAAAACCTACGTAGCCCTATGCATCTTGGCCCTCGCAGCGGTTACTGCTGCCCGCCCTGGCGACAGCAAGTACACCGACAGATACGACAACGTCGACCTCGACGAAATCGTCACCAACAGGCGGCTGCTGGTGCCCTACCTGAAGTGCATGCTGGAGCAGGGCAAGTGCTCGCCTGAGGGCCGGGAACTCAAATGTAAGTGGACATGACAATATCAACAAAATTAGGTATTTACGCTTATCGGTTGACGTCATGTGCAAACGACATAAGACGATAAAGACAATATTTCATGGAAAAACAATATTTCAGTTAATCAAGTTGATGGCATTTATGAAATTCAATATGCAGCTGCTCTACTCTACTCTACATACCTACCGGGTGTTTATCAATAACTAACAAAAACGGTATTGCATATTTCGTAGGCAAAATACGGTCTAAATTAAAATGAAAAAAATAATATTTCAAAGGCACTATATAAACATTAAAATTGAAGTCAATTGAACAAATCTAATTTTCACTTACATATAACTACTAGAGCAGAGTATCCATGCCAAATCATACTTGTGAGTCTTTTAATAATCACCCGATACATAAATAAATGAAACACAGAGCAAACACAAATGCTGTCGGTGTGAATGTTTCTCCTGGGTGTGAATCAATCCAACTTTCGAGATTATCGGATATTTTTGTTAATGACATTGTTTGAATCATTCATAGTTTCTTTTATTCATTGCTAGGTAATCATTTCATCACATTCTCACCTGGTAGTAAGAGACTGTGTGGTTTACAATGGTAAACGTCTTTCAGAACTACTCAAAAACCATAGTTAATTCGTAGGCAATTATTTCCGTTCCCACCCAGGATTTGGATTGGTTGGATTGATCCACACCCAGGTGAATCAATCCAACCTTCGAGATTTTCGGATATTTTAGTTAACGACATTGTTTAAATCATTTCTAGTTTCTTTTATTCATTGCTAGGTAATCATTCGATCACAATCTCACCTGGTAGTAAGAGACTGTGTGGCCTACAATAGTAAACGTCTTTCAGGACTATTAAAAAATCATAGTTAATTCGTAGGCAATGATTTCCGTTCCTTAAGAACTCTGTCTTTTGAATCAGCCAGCAACACACTTTTATGCTTGATTATTTTGTTGAAAGGTTTTTTTCACCTGACAACAGTGGGTATATAGGCGAGTTGAATAATTTCAAAAAAATAACTCTTTAGAATATATTCCTTCCTTTTTTTCCAGCGCACATCAGGGAAGCTCTCGAGAACTACTGCGCTAAGTGCACGGACACCCAGCGTGATGGAACTCGTCGTGTCATTCGTCACTTGATCAACCACGAGCAGCAGTACTGGGACCAGCTCACCGCCAAGTACGACCCCCAGAGGAAGTACGTCGTCAAGTACGAGAGCGAACTCAGAGCCGCCAAGGCCTTAGACTGAAACATTTGGACTGCAGCACCGGCACGCTTCTTGAACCACAACTTTGGATACGCTGACGCTGATCTTTGCGTATTAGGTGTTGAGATTCGTGCCGCACTAAACATGTGATTTGGACATAGAAAAGTGATAATTCGGAATTAAATAAACGATATTTATTTTCAAGCTATTTTTTTCATTTACATAATTCCAAAAGGTGACTTAGTTCAACAAATGAAATAAAAACTTGGTATTTACGTGAATGATATCCTTACTCCAGAAATTATACCTAAATTGATTCTTTTATTTTAAAACATAACCTGTATACCACCAACTGTCAAAGTCTGAACAGATTATGCTTTTTAAGTAAAAGTTAAAAGCTTCAAGATAGTTGGTCTTCGTGCTAACCTGATGTGTTGCTGCCGGGATATCAGAATTATCTGAATAAAGAAAGGTTTATTTATTCAGATAATTCTGATATCATCATTTTCATTAGTAAGTTTAGGTAAACTTATTAATGAAAATGATGTGTGGTAGAATTTATGCTTTAATCCGTGGGGATCCTATTCACGAGTTGTAGCCAGTTGGCCAATATATTAAAACGAACGCATCACTTTTAAGTAAGTTAATTTTAAAGTTATTAACTTTATTTTCTTCATAACAACGCCTTTTATCTTAATCGCAAAATACAAGTGTTAACAATTATATTTGCTCTTTGAAAATAAATTTATGAGTTTTATAGAATACCACGCATAGTTCATCTTCAGTGAAGTTAAATGACTGAACATTTCGGCTAAACTTTTTCTACAGTAGGCTCAATAACTCTTTGTGTACGTCTAAAAATAAAAATGACTATAAGACATTTAGAACTTGCAGATTTGCACAAAAATAAAGATCTAATCATAAGAAAGCGGATTTGGAAGAGATCGCTTTTTATTCAGCCGCCCAAATTGTACTTGCATATACTGTTCTTTCTTTTGCAATAGTAATGTTCGTGTGCAATGAGAGTATTTAAAAAAATACAAAACACACTAAGCCTAGCCTGGGATTTTAACTCTGTACTCCTAGATTTAGGGTGAAGCGCTTTTGCCCCTTAGGCTTTCGTTTATAAATAAGAAACTTAAAATATTTAAAAAAATATGTTGATTTTTAAATATATTGTATAAAACCTAAAAAAGCTTTCAAAAGTCCTGTAAAGACTATTCAGCGTCTTTGCCAGCCAAGAAAGGCTCGTAGATGGGCTTGTACTCGCCCTTAGGGTCGAACTTGTTAGTGAGCTCCTCCCAGTACTCCGGCTCGTTGTTCTTAATGTGGTTGACCACCTGTCTCGCTCCACTTTTTTGTTTGTCTGTGCATTTCTTGCAGGCGGTCGTCATGGCGTCCTTTACGTGAACTGTAATGGAATGAAAAGGGGTAATTACAAAATTTATTTATATTAAGTGATATACCTCCCTATATATCAGATGATTTTTACTGTAGTGCAGATGTATGACACTATATTTTTTTTTAAAATCGGCAAGTAAACCTTGAAAATTTTTTTTTCAGATATTTCTACGAGTTTATTACCGACAGAGCTACCTTCCTCTTAACTGTGGAGAGGAGGATTTCCTCCACCGAAAAAAAGGCGTATGTGTGGGACGGACGAAATCTTCCACCTTCACAGGCTCGTATTTGAGCCGTTCCCTTCCATGAAAAGAAAACGGGAAACAATAAAAATGTATAGTAAAATTTATAATTAATATTTTTAATATCTTTATAATTAAATGTTAATGAACTGCACATTGAATTTATTTTTCACTTTATCTAATACTACTACTACATAACCACAATATTACTTTATACAAACAAAAATTACAAATATATTTCCTCTACTGTATGCTTGTGGGCATCTGCTGAATACAGTATTTTTGCTGTCTGGACCCGATGTCCAGTACTCTGCTGTTTGATGGTATATTCTGCTGCACAGCAGTTTGCCTCACCACTTTTTTGTTTTGTACCGAAGTTCTCAGATTAATAAATGCTGCGCAATGGCCTGATTACTATAACGGTTGTGTTCCAATTGATCTGATAAAAACCTTAACCTGGAGTTAACCAAGGACCTTTCGATTTCAGATACTACTGCCACCGAGGCGTTAATTCCGTATCATTCTATTTTAAGCGAGAGCGTCGTGGCCAAGTGGTTATGCACTCCAACTCGGATCGCGGAACGTGTGGTCCCGAGTTCAAATCTGGCCACAACCAAAATCTTAGTGTTCATTGTTTAATATTCGACTAACTCTCCGGTGATGGAAAACATCGATAAAAAACCAAATCAACCCGGATAGTTGCGGAAGACTCACCACCTACCACGTTGTGTCCTAATACCATTGGTGAAAAGTGGGCTTCTGAGTGTTCCGTTCACCATGACGGCAACAGTCACTTGCCCCTGATACCCCGTTCGGGATAAATTCGGTGATGGTATGTATGTATCTATTTTAAAGCAATCATTTTCACACGTGTGACCATTGAGTTGGCTTTTGAAACCCTTGAGCGATTTAAAATTGTGTTCATATTATGTCAATTAATGTGTAGAAAAACTAGAACAATAGCGAATACGCAATTTACAGGCACTTATCTTGTTAATCGTTTTTGCGGTGTTTAAATATTCATAAATTACTTCAATCTTACCACGTTTGTGGTTTAGACTTCTTCAAAGCGAGAAAAATAAAGAACGATTAAGAAGAAAGTCAACAGGTGAAGCAGTCAAAGACATCTCAAGCGTAACACTGAAAGAAAAACAGCTGGTTTTCATACTCGTGGACAGTCAAACACAAAGTTGAAAGTGTTATGAATTAGTTGTGGTTGACTCTACTCCATCTTAATAGCAAAACTCATTTCTACCTCCTCCAAGTACGAGGTATTCCTCGAAGCGCACACATTTAGAGCGCATCTGACGAAGCGCATATTTATTATTCCTCGAAGCGCACTATTGATCTGCGCTTCGTCGCAAATATTAAAAATATTAAAATTTTATTCATCGAAACGCACTACGGGTCAGAGTGTGGGTTATAAGTAGGTAAATACCTGGGACAATTAACACCAAGATCATCTGACCCCAAACTAAGCAGATATAGAAGGAGATAACTGATAGTATGTCCACTGATCGACCAAATGATTAATAGGACAAGGTCACCTATAAAAATAAATTAAATAATAATAATAATAATAAATATCTGGGACCATTTACACCAAGATCATCTGACCCCAAACTAAGCAGAGCTTGTACTATGGGCGTCAGAGACTGATAAACATACTTAAATATTTCTAAATACATACATATATAGATAATAACACCCAGACACACAACAAACACCAATGTTCGTCACACAAATGTTTGTCATGGGTGGGGATCGAACCCACGACCTCCGGCGCTAAAGGCAGGATCGCTGCCATTGCGCCAACAGGCCAGTCAAAAATACTGACAAAGTCATGAGGCTTTTACTAACACTACGGATCCTAGTTATCTGAAATAAATGCTTTTTAATTTGTTTTTATTTATTTTAAGCAGAGCTTACACTATGGGTGTCATAAATAATAACACCCAGATACACAAAAAACACAGTTGTTCGTCACATAAATGTTTGTCACGGGTGGGGATCAAACCCACGACCTCCGGTGCCAAAGGCAAGATCGCTGTTATTGCAGTTTGCACCAACAGACCAGAAATTTGGTGGTAACAGATGAGTTACTAGGTGGTGCGATGAGTTGCTTATTTCGCTAAAGGTTGGGTTCGACCCAGAACCTACGATTCAGAAAGAATTTACCGACTGAGTCGACAAATTTCTTAATATTTAGCAAATTCCCGCTCAAGGATAGCATTTAGCTATTTTAAGTCAAAAGTCAAAAGTCAAAATATTTATTGCAATCATGTGGTTACAAAGATGGTAAACATATCAAACCAGTACCAATAACATGAACCCTGTTAGGGCATAGCAACGTTGCCGCGTTGTTTAAGTAAATAAAATTAAATCAAATTAGAATAACATAAAAATCAAATTAAATCAATTTATAATATGTTCAAGTCAAAAGTAAGTTAAAGTACATTACACGTACCATACAAACGGTCTAAAACTTAGTTGAAGAACCATTTGTAAGTTATCTTAAAAAAATATTTCATTAATTCGCCTATTCCAGTGCCTTTTTTATTTTAGTAATAAAAACTTCAGGGCGTTCGGTTTCGTATATTATTATAAATAAATTGAACGCTTGCTGTATGAGTAAAAAATATAAAACTGACGACAGGTGGCTCTCATTTTCTGTTTTTGTCGTTGAAATAAATTCTTGTCTGCAGCCTTTAAGATTAAAAAGTCATATCGTTGTCTTTAATTTTCATTGCTTTTGCACAATCTATTAGTTCTGCTGTGAATATAACTCTACCAGATTTTGTATATGAAATAAAACCAATTTCATCTTTCAGTCCTAATATTACCATTGGTGAAAGGGAGGCTTCTGAGCGTTCCGTTCACCATGACGGCTACAGTCACTTGCCTCTGACTACCCTGTTTGGGAAATAGTCGTGATGGTATAATATCTAACATGTTTGAGAGATTTAAAGTAATTCGTATGTTCAAGTAAATGCCTAAATTGATGCGAGTCCCGAAAGATATTTATGTTTTAGGACGTTGCTTTATTTCTCCCTAAAAATAACTGATGAGGTTCTTGGTATCGGAAAGTTACAATGAGAATTCAGAGCAGGTTTGTGCTTCTTTTGATGTAGGTATCTACTCACAATGACGCTTGAAAACAGGTCCAATGACGCACAAGGTGATCAATCATTTTGAAAAAAATGGGAATGGGATTTGCAGACGTCTCGGCCAACAACGCATGAAACGAAAGCTCAATAGGTGTTGAAAAAAAAGATTCGTACGAGGAATAGGTTTCTATATGTAAATGTCTACCTCCTTTGTCGATATAAACTAAATCGTAAAAGAAATCCCCAAAATTGTTTTGTTCAATAAATAAATAAGTAATTTAGATTTGTAAATTTACTAGTAGCTTCAACCCACACCCTTGTGTCAAATGATTCAACCCTTTTTTTTATTAACGTGGGGAAATCCTCATGGATACCTCGCCGCCCGAGGACTTCTACCGACTAAAACCCCAAGGTACTTGACCTCAAAACTTAAGCGGCGAGGCGGTTTACGATTTCGTAATATTTAATGGTCTTTCATTTCGAGTCAGGCAGCGGTTACCTGGCACTGACGCATCTTCTAGGCTGGATATTTAATGACAAAATTACTCGCTACCCTCAATTTAGGGAATTAATATCATCATCATCATCCGTGCGGTCTATCCCGGTTGTGAACCTACACTGGTGTGTGGGGTCCCAGGGTCCGCCTTTCTTTTTTTCTAGGCCCACATCGCGCGGTCTTGTGCATCCACAGTGGTGAGTCTGTTGGCACGCATGTCACCCTTAACGACGTCGAGCCACCGCTTCTTGGGTCCACCTCTTCTACCCGTACCTGGCAGGGGCGGCATGGCCAGACATTTGTTGCTCACGTAGTTTGCCGATCTCCGTGAGACATGACCATACCAACGAAGGCGGCACTCCTGCAGCTTGTCTGCGATGTCACGAACACGAAGACTGCCGCGGATGTGGGTGTTCCGCACGCGATCTTTGCGTGAGACTCCACACATCCCCGCAGCATCTTCATTTCCGTGACGCGCAGCTACTGCTTGTGTCGCTCTAGAAACGGCCATGTTTCACTGCCATATGAAAGGACGGGCCTAATGATGGTTTTATAGACCTGCCCCTTTAGCTTGATCGGCATTTTGGGGTCACAATCAGGGAATTAATATGACTGGATTAAAGAGATTGTAATAAACCCCCCCGTATTGTTTATGTGCGTAGAGATCATGCGGTTTCATACAAAAATTTAAATGCGGTCTGCTGCAACGGCTCGCTGCATTGCAGTGAGTGCGTTGTGGCAATCTCTTAAGTCTATGAAACAGAAACCCATAGCCAAACCCATAAGCTTAGTGATAATAATTCAAGCGGCCTGCTTTTGCTAAGGTTTCACGATTTCCCAGCAGCTCTCTCATCTCAAGCTTACCTTTCAACTCTTTCCCCTCCGGCGTGCACCTGCCCTTATCCAGGACACATTTGAGGTAAGGCACCAGCAGTCTGCGGTTGGCGACGATCTCGTCGATGTTGATGTCGTCGAAGCGGTCGGTGTACTTGTCCTCCTCCTTCTTGTCAACCTCCTTCTTATCTTCTTCTTTCTTATCATCAGCCAGCGACATAGTCACTAGTACCAAGACCGCCAACAGAAGTAAATAACGCATTCTGAAACGTAAGACGACCATGTTTGAAAAGTGGAATCTTTAGAAATTGTTTTAACTATAAAAATTTCACTAAATTAATCTCTTAAAACAATACAAGAACTAATCAGTTAAAGTAGAAATGTTTTAAGGTTGTGAGACAAAAATGGTATATTGGCAGTGACGTTCTACATAACAAAACATGTTCAATATTTTTCTACCGGAAAATTTGGGACCCCACGTCCTCCTAGGGAGTTTCACTATTAAAATATTAGCCTTTATAGTATACGAGCTGCCCAGACAGACTTCGTTCTATCAAATGTTTGACAGCTGGTGTCCCTTTTGCCCGCTTTTCTCCGACTTTATTTACATTTACTATTATTTTTCACTGAATGTTTTGTTCAATCATGAAAAAATATATCCTATTTCACTCCTGAATAATTAAGCTTCCAGTTAGTGAAATGATTTTCAAGATCGGATTAGTAGTTTTGGAGCCTATTCAATACAAACAAACAAACAATCAAATCTTTCCTCTTTATAATATTAGTATAGACAACTGCTCAGCAAAGGCTTGAAGAAAACGAGCCATGGCTACATAATGATTTGGTTTATTCGGAACGATGGCCAATTGTGGATAAGTGATAACAAAACCCAGGTTACGATGGCCAAATGTGGATAAGTGATAACAAAACCCAGGTTTTACCCTTAATATCCGAAACCAACTTTACACAATCCGGTAATTTAAAAGAAGGCCTTTGAATTTCAGGTGCATATAAAAAGCACCCACTAGTTCATAGAAGTGGGAGAAATTAAATAGGTAACTAAAAAAAAAGGAATTGATAATTCTCTAACTGTAAATTGTTAAATTGTACGTAATATGTAAAGCGATCCATATCAGTACGTTTTCAGTTGTCGAGTGTCAGAATAACTAGCTAAACATACAAGTTTTTTTTATTAACTCACTTTTCTATTTATCCTTTAAACTGCAGTGAAACAATCACAAGATCGCTGAAGGATCACAGGATACTGCTGATTCAATGTAAATCGATTACATTTATAGTCCAGTTGACTGTCATCTGAGTGTAATTGCGGAAAATACATATTGTAAGCATCTATTGTTAAAGCGATTACACAAGATCGGACACCTTAGGCTTTATTCAGGTTGATGAGCATTATCCTGAGACGTTTACGTTATTTTTTGCAGTCTCGCGAATGCTGATACCATCTCAATGTTGAAATGGTGTGGTAGTAAAACAAATGGTTAATCACTGCATCCGGTTACAATAAAGTAATTAAATATTAACCTTACTTAAAAACGAGTATTACATAATTCTGAAATGTCTCTCCCATATTTGAGAACCTTCGAATGGCTCTACCAGAACAGCAGCCTTACCATAAGCCCTTGGAGCCATATTGGAACATAATTGCTCATAGATACGAGTATGCTAATCTGTTATTCGTTTTAGCCAAGGTACATTCAGACAATAAATGTTACATAATTATGTTCAGACAATATATTATATTCTTGACTGGCATTTTTTTTTGTGATTTGAATCCAAACCTAGATGGACGAATTTATTTACCTTTATCAAAATATTTTCATAGATTTAATATTAACCTTCGGGTGTCAATGAGTAAATGTCCATGCGTTTCGGATTTTTTGTCTGCGCTTATACATTCTCTAAGCGGTAAACCTTTGCTTCGCTTTATTTCTACTACAATGATGACTAGTACCTTATACCTGCTAGCAATTTTAAAAAGATATTATGTATAATTGTTGTCAATTGAATTAAGTACCTACTTTTAATGCTTCAACTTTGTGGTTCGTTTGTTGCTCGCGTTGATGTCTTTGCCTGAAACAAAACACTTGGCTAATGTACACTTAAGATGAAAATATATTTTTATAATTTGTATAAGAAAATATTTTTAGAAAGGTTAGATTATTAATTTGTACACAAATGGACAGCTACAGTATTTAACATTGTGTGTTAATTTTTTTTATTAAAAAATAGAAAATGATGGAAAATTTCCTTGACTTAAATATAAAAGCAATAAAAAAATTTTACATGCTCTGCCATTTTGAAGAAAAATGTGATGATAAACGTTAGCAAAAGAGTTATTAAACAAAAGCTATTTAGACAGAGCTGAGTGCGATTATGTTATATCTTAATTTAACTGAGAGCATCATTGTGGCCTATGGGTTAACTGTCCACACCACAGACACAATAAAAATAACAATAGCTTGTGTCATATATGACTCATGGGACAGGTAGGTGGTTGCACCTAACTCGGATAGTAGTTCGTATGGTCCCGAGTTGAGTCTGGTCAAAACCATCTTTGTGTTCATTGTATAATTTTCGACTAACCCTCCGGTGATGGGAAACATTGATAAAAAACCAAATCAAATAAACTAGTGATGGGATGTATTCACTAGAATATCTTACCTTATCCTAAGATTAAGCCTAAAATAAATCTTCAAAACAAGCAAAAACAAGAATGATGAAATGGCCTAAGAACTAAACGTAGATGAACGACTTGAAGTTTACCACCATCATACTCTGTGTCATCTGCAGTCTCTGCTGGACATAATAAATATCTGGGACAATTTTACACCAAGATCATATGACCCCAAACTAAGCAGAGCTTGTACTATGGGCGTCAGAGACTGATAAACATACTTAAATATTTCTAAATACATACTTAAATAGATAATAACACCCAGACACACACCAAACACAAATGTTCGTCACATAAATGTTTGTCATGGGTGGGGATCGAACCCACGACCTCCGGTGCTAAATGCAGGATCGCTGCCATTGCGCCAACAGGCCAGTCGACATAGGCCTCTCAAGGAACGGAATAACTACTTTTTTTAAAGCTGGTTCATTTTTCTAGAGGGAGTTCTCTCTGTATTCATCGATTCGTGGTCTCTTCGAAAAGAAAAGACAACAGGGTATTTGACAATACCATCAGATTCTAAAAATAATTTAAAATAATCGAATTATACATTTAAAAAGGGCCCTATGAAAACGTAAATGTTGAGGAAATAAAAAAAATATACCATTCGATAATCTACACAATTCATAGCAACGTTCGGTAAGAAACCATATTTAATAGAGCTGTCGAACTTTTGTTTTGCAGAACTCAGAGAATTAGATAGAAAACGACGTCATTTGAAAGCGGCAGTTTGAAGAGAGTGTTTTGAGTAGACAAAAATATGATTTTTAAAATAATATAACCCGAGGCGTTTTGGTGCTTTCGTATCATTGTTTTACGAAAATTAATTAAGGGTTCATCACAAAATGTTATTTAAAAACTTGTTTTTAATTTCTTTTATCACACTGACTAAAAAACTTATTTCAACTGACGCCTTTTGGAATCTATTTCCTGATTATTCATTGTAGAATTTTTGCTGCAACCGATTCCCAAGGCAGTTCAACTGACAAAATAACTTGGTGTTGAAGGGATTACAGGGAACTGTAAAGGTATGTTTTAAAATATATTTTTGCAATTAAAAACAAATAATCTTAATCTATCTAATCTAGACATGGTCTCAATATAAAAAAAACTTGAGAATAAAAAAGAACTATCTAATCTAACCTAATCAATGGAATACATGTTTAGCTGCTACGTTGCTCTACTGAGTGAGACATTACTGGAAATAATCACAGGCGTTATTTTGGTATTATTGTAAGTTAGAGCTTGACAAAAAGTAATTATGGGACACCAATTCCGAATAATTGATCAGTGTGTGCTTCGTTTAGTAATTTGGGCGAAAGGTACTCAAGAAAAGATAGGTAATGCCTTGTTGCACATCATACAAAGCTATTCAGGTAAAGGAGCTTATTATTGACAATGTTAAAAGCTGAGTTCATTTCTGATCGCATTTTTTCTCATGAAACTTTTTTTTTTTAATTTCCCGTCAAGATGACCTTACTCCACCTGAGGGAAAGCGGTCGTGAGGTCCAGATATGAGGTTGACAAGCCCAGTCATTCAAACGAATCACTGGGCTGGCCATCCTCACCTTGAAGGCCTGCAGAAATGCCTATTCACGCCCCGCTTGAAGAACCCGGGACTATACGAGGAAGGAAACACATGTGCTGGAAGAGCGTTCCACGTCTGGATGGTACTTAAAAATGGATAAAAAATAGGCAGTAGATATCATATTGATAGGTGGGCAAGAATGAATACCTACTGAATAATTATTCGTTATACCTTAAATCTGCTTAATGGATTTTAATGTCATGAACCCTGGAAAAAGTACAAAAAACATTTAGAGCTCCTAGTTATTCCTAATTCATCTAATAATATTGTCTAAATCTGTAGGTTCATAGCAACTTATGAAATCTGTAGAATCACATTCCTTCATTTTTCAACATTGCTCGGCAATAGTGTCAGGAGTTTAATAAAATGTTTTTTTATGCAGTGGCAAACAAACATATGGGCTGATTGATGTTAGGCAGTTGGTGCAGCTTAGGAACATGTGACACACTAGAAGAATAACTCGCATGTTGCCAACGCTGTACGACAAAGAGCGCAGCCATATTGCTACGTTGCGTTGCTTCGTCACTTTTTAAGTAAATTTCTTGCACTTTACACCCTGGCGTGTATTTGCCAGGGTGTAAAGTTAACTTACGTCTATGTTTTAGTACGATGTAGCAACGCACGTGTGACGTACAGTCTGTTATTGCGTTAAGAACAATGGATATCCGCAAGGGGGAATTGTACAAATGACTAGACTAGAATCTAGTCTAAGTAAGGCATTGTCATAATGCCTTGCAGGTTTACTAATGACTTATATTTTTTAAAATTTTATTTTAAATGATGACAAAGTATTATAATTGAATTGAATTGTCGTTCGTATATTTCGAAGTCCTGCATGAGTATCCTATCTTATTTGTGATTGTTGCTGAAACCACAAACAAAGTTGCGTAGCTGTGCGACTACCACGAGTTGCGACTTTAAATTTACGTTATCGTCCGCGTAAAAAAATGTATGGGAATTTGACATTGTCATGTTATGTGTCATCCCAGTACATTTTTTTTCTACTCTGGCTCTTTTGTGTGTTTTCCTTTCACACCAATTCTGCCAATGTCAAGTAAGGATGAAAGAAGCCTTAAAGAGGATTGGTCGATAAATCTAATTTCAGGCTTATACAATACAATTATTGTACGTGAACGTTAACGTAAATTTATATTGGCAACTCGTGGTAGACGTACTGTCGCTTTTATTTTTACTGAAATGTGTCAATATATCATCAATTTGAAAAATTACATTTCTAAATTCGGTTATTGTTTTGGTTGTATTTCAAAAAGTTGAGCATTCTTTAAATTAATGCTGTCCTGTCACATGTTAATTGACATAAAAGGGCCAGCTATACATGTCAGGCCTACTCAACTTTGATTAACGTTTCTGGATGCCCGCATCCGTTTTTTCTGTTTCAAATGGCCAATCTTGTTAGCTTCTCTTGTATAGTCACTTCACGTTTTTAATATCGTCTATTTAAATGTAATATCATTGAGTTATAAAGGAAACAGTGCGGGAAGTCCGCATTAGCACAAAAATATTATAAAACTACAAGGAAGGCACTTAGCCGATTCGATTGTTGTTAAAATTAGCAAACAATGTTATGTTTTATTTTAATTGTATTAATTAAAGCGATATTATTAGAAAACCATTACAGCAGATATGTACACATCTTTTATTTTACTGTGATGTTTATGTGATGCCGCTGGCCTGCTAATGCCATTATTAGTATGATATAGGCGCAAACTGAGTGTCTTTAGTGGCTAGTCGCCCAATATACGGCAGGCAGCAACCTAAGAACAATGATGAAATACGTTTTTAATAATTTTGTCTGATTAAGTATTTGATTATATTTTGTTTCAACATCGTAAGAACAATTGAAGGGTCCAAAATAATGGCAATGTATGTTTTATGAACAAATTGATAAAATAGTTTATTTACATTCAACTAAAGTATGTAGGTGTCATTTTGTTCGATTACTTTTTGCCATCTTGTAAGTAGGGACATGATCCCATTGCTATAGGAATTTTTAGGCTTCTGATCAGAATACCGCGACAAGTGGTTTTGGCAGTCCTCTCGTGATATCAACCTGACACTGCCTAAACAATTTTGAATAGACCAAAACAGGTGGAAATCACAAGGTGCAAGGTCAGGACTATACGGCCGATGCATTAACACCTCCCAGCCAAACTCTCTTAATTTTTGCTGAGTGGTTAAAGATGTGTGAGGTCTAGCGTTATCATGATGAAAAACCACACCCTTTCTGTTGATTAATTCCAAGATAAGGACAAGGGTTCTCTTTTGATTCGATTGACAATTTTTCATATAATTTCAGTTTGACTCTAATCTTATGAACCTCATACTTCGCTCTACAAGTTGTTTGAACTAATATTAAATCGAATAATTATTAATTTCATTCGAACATCTTTTACACAATTTTCATGCTGACTTGTCTCTTTTTCATTGCGCATTAAAATATGATAGTGCATCAATTGATTTCTTGTAACGAAAGTCGAATTAGATAACAATTAGATAATAAAATGGAAATATTTGAATGTTTATTTGTTTACGAAACTAATGGAGCTATTTAAAAAATTATTTTATCAACATGGAGCTACATTATCAGCGAGTAACATGGCTTAATAGTTTACGCGGGCGAAGCCGCTAAAGAACAGCTGCTAGTTAATAATAATAATAAATATCTGAGACGATTTACAACAAGATCCTAACCC
This sequence comes from Udea olivalis, assembly GCA_947369235.1. NCBI lineage: Eukaryota > Metazoa > Arthropoda > Insecta > Lepidoptera > Crambidae > Udea > Udea olivalis. The sequence goes on from OX376359.1 coordinate 12,747,435, forward strand.
CAAACTAAGCAGAGCTTAAACTATGGGTGTCAGAGACTGATAAACATACTTAATTATTTCTAAATACATACATAAATTGATAATAACACCCAGGCACACAACAAACACAAATGTTCGTCACATAAATGTTTGTCATGGGTGGGGATCAAACCCACGACCTCCGGTGCTAAAGGCAGGATCGCTGCCATTGCACCAACAGGCCAGTCAAGTTGTAACTATACTAAACGTTATTCGACCAATTAAAATTAGATGAAAAGTTGTTAGTAGAACTTATGGAGAATTCCACAGGTATTGACAAATTCCACAGGAATTGAACAGGTTGTCCATTGCAATTATGTTGCATGGACAACCTGTTCAGCATTCTCCAAGTCATACTATGACTGTATCTTTTCAGGAAAAACAGTGATGTTCATAAACTCAATACTAGAAACAAAAATAAGCTTGTAACTCCCCTAAGACTTCACTGCATAAGGTAGGAAAATCATTAGTTGGTCAATGTGTAAAATATTTTAATAACATTCCGCAAACTCTTGTTGAACTGCCTCTTCACAAGTTTAAGTCACAAATTAAAGCTAAGTTAATGAAGCGAGGTTATTATAGTGTAGAAGATTTCTTAAATGACAAGAATTTGTGGTCATCTTGTATAATCTGCTCCTCTGCACATTTTTGTTATTACTTTACTCCGTCAATTAAATTTTAGTGTACACAAACAAGATTGAAAAGAGTAACCATCGAGTTTCTTGGCGGAGTCTTCTCGATCGGAAACAACCTCCGACCCGGTGGTAGAGTCAAATTATTTTTATTTATGATATTTACTATCATTGAATTATTTTATGTAAGTTTATTTTTATACGCCTCCGTAGCCGAGTGATTTCAGAGCTCGGCCCGAAACCCGGAGGTACCGGGTTCAATTCCCAGGTCAGTCAAAGTGTGTTCTTGGATTTTTCGGAACATAGCCCGGGTTGTGATCACCAACCCGCATTTGGCAAGCGTGGTGATTAAGCCAATACCCATCCATTGTGGCAATGACTTGATTTTAATGATGGAGGCCTCTGCCCAGCAGTGGGACTGTTTATAGGCTAATTACTTTACTTATTTTTATTTAGTAATATTTTTGCTAGTAATATTTTGTTTGACTTGTTATAAGTGTTTTTCATAAGTCGATATAAATAAAGATATTTTTAACTTTACTTTACTTTACTTGTAGTAAGTAGTTCTAATAAAACACGCAATGGTTTTAAAAATAAGTTATTTATTAAAAATGTATAAAAATTCAATGAGTGTCAATCATTCAGGAATGACGATGCCGTTGGCGCGCGCGCGGTCCTCGTACTTCTTCCTCCACTTGCCCTCAGGGTCGAAGTGCTTGGACAGCTCCCGCCAGACGTCCAGCTCGTTCTTGATGAGGAACTCGATGGCCGTGTAGGCGCCCTTCTCCTGCGCTTCTGTGCACTTCACGCAGCCGGTCTCGATTGCTTCTTGCAGATGTTCTGGAATAAAGACATCAATTGGTGAATGATTTCTACGGGTAAGATGTGAGGTTAGGTTAGCGACCAGTTGCACAACGTCATCTCGCTGTAGGATCCTTACTTCGTTACTCCATGTGCTTAAAACGGACCCACCTCTCAAACAATTAAAGTGCTTCGGCTTGTAATTGAGCTGCCTCACTGGTAACATATAAGCTTTGTAAGTTTTTTTTAAATTCTCGTTGCCTAGAAGAGATCGCTACTAGCGATAAGGCCGCCTATATTCTACACCTAATTTATTTGAATGAAACTGTATTATTTTCTTTGTGAAATAAAGTTCATCTTATCTTATCTTATTAAAAACATAAATATATTATAAACATAATAATAGCATACATACATTAATACATTATGATATAAGTGCGGTAAGTTGAAAATTAAAGCCGATGCGATATTGCTAACCAGAGCCGTAGGCGAGGGCTATAAGAAAGCAGAGGCTGTAATTATCAAAGCGCACGTAAGTCATACGACTTTTTATAACATATTTGCGAGGAAATAAATAAATCTCTGACTTTCATTACCAAGTAAATCTTTAATCACTTGTTAGAGCAGCTACAAAAAAATTTACTTGTTCGCCAATTAGCGATGCGCGCGCATCAGCGCTTTTTTTGAGGCAAAGGCATAAAAATAGCCCGTATTACTAATGAAGTAAATTAATATTTTTGTGTTTTTGTTACAGATAAATGGTTGTAATTTATTGTCAGAATTAATTAAATTAAAAAATTAAATGTTTATTTATTAAATTTTATATATTTTATGTGGTATATTTTCAGATATCCTAATATAATGTGGGCTAAAATTGTTTGGCATAAGTATTAAAACGCATAAACACGAAGGGCAGAATAATTATAATGCATAATGTTTCAAAGCATAATAATCAAAACGAATAATAACTAAACGCAATTTTTTTAAAAGCCTAATAATTGAAACGAATACTAAATTGACATCATATTAAGACAATCAACATTATGCTTAAAAAATATATTTGGTTCAATCACATACTCTTACTAACAAAGAATAATAAGTAAAGTTTAGTTCTGGGGTAGCAGTTTTAACCTAAAATAACCTAGCTATATCGGTCGAATTGATTACTTGGTATAAGGGATTTAACTAATTATGCCATCTCAAATTATGCTTTAAAATACTAGGAATAACTATATTATGCCAAAAGCAATTAGGGGTTTTACTACTCACGCTATGTTATAATATGCATTTAGACTGCTAAGCTATTTGATAATAGGCATACTATTATGCTACATAAAAGTTATGCCAATTATATATCATGAGAAGTTAATGTTATTCTTCATGATGTTATGCCTAATGAGTTATGTCAAGTGACTTTAGGATAATCGATGTTATGCAAAAAATTAGTTCCCCCCCGCCGACTAACCCATAAGTTAGTGTTAGATTTTAAGGCGTATTAAGGCCTTATGACCATTAATACTTATCCATCTATATCAGTAATAAGATATTACCACAAGCTGTAACACTGTACTATACGAGCTCGTCTTGTGACCTCGTGTAAAGATTTGGGTTAAGGACATTTATTCTCTCAAAAATAATTACAATTCACCTTAAATGTGAGAAAATTACAAAACTGTAAAAAGCCAAAAATCGAACACAGATCAACAACAAATAAACAATGCACACATAAGTATGATTTATCAAATTAGATTAATCTAATAAGTATGCATTGTATATATTTTTCACAGTGATTTACCTTTCAGCTCCTTTCCCTCAGGACTGCACTTTCCCCTGCTAAGTACACAGTCCACGTACGCCTTGAGCAGCCGCTTGTTCTCCAAGACCTCTTGGATGTTCAGGTTGTCATACTTGCTGGTGTACTTGTCTTCGGGGCGCGCCACTGCTGCAGCCACGCAGCACAGCACGATGAGGTATTTCGCTGAAATCTGAAATTAGTAATGAAAGTTGATGACTCATTCAGTTCCTTTTAGTCGTAAGTGCCAGTCACAAACTCTTACGTAGGTATTAGAAGAACAGAGAATATTTCGTTTTTCTTAATATTGCCCGTCGTGAGATCCAGATATAAGGCCGATAAGCACAGTAATGCAACGGAATCTCTGAGCTGGCCATTCTCATCTTGAGGGCCTACAGAAATACCTTTTCACGCCCCGCTTGAAGAACTCGGTACCATAAGAGGAAGGAAACACCTGTGCTGAAAGGGCGTTCCACGTCTAGTTACTTAAATATTTTTTTAAATGTGACTCCAATGCATGTGACTTGATAGAGATTTCAAAATAAGACCACTTCCTGACCAGAAGAGGAACATGTTTAGCCTTGAGCGTCAGGACTGCAAATTATGCTAATTATCATAAAAATTACCAATAATAAAAAACGCAACAGGTGTCTGACTAGTGATTGGATTATTATTTCAATACATACATAAAGGGGGGAATGAAAAATCAAAATCTAAATTATTCCAGCCCAGGATGATGATGATCCATGACGAAACTTGTTCGTACAAAAGTATTTTTCTGGTAAAATTTCATGAAATTAAAGATCTAGTTCAAGACAGGTTCCAAAAGTAAATTAAAATCTCGATTCTTTTGTTTTGTTTTATAAAGATTCAAATCACTGCAACGACATTGACTTAGTTATGAACAAGACTGTTAACTATAATATACTTATGCGATTTTGTAATATCTTTTCATAATAACAATGCAATAAACACTGAAGCGTATCGAATTTGGTACTTTAGGCAAAACACATTAAATCACCATGCAAAACCACAGATGACAAATCACTCAAATGTTCACTACGAGTATTCCGTCACGACTTCAAAATTGTAATTACTGTATCATCATGTCATTAAGTCTATATTTCGATCACAAACTCGGGTTATTCTGAAGGTAACTTCAAGGTAGTTATTGTGGAGTGAACCTACCATTGTGGACAGTAATGACCAGTGGTCGAGTGCCTTATGATACTCATGTGTGATCTACTGCCACTTTATATAGTGATTGCTGGGAAGCTAAACGTCTAATTTGCCCCTCAGTCGGTTCATTATTTCATTTGCGTACGATGAATAAAAACCGCAAAATCGTACAGGGTGTTTCATTTTAGGAAAGCTGAAAACGAGAGGTAGACCTCTACCGAAGTTTTATTATTTTTTGACATGCATAAGGATGATCTGCGAACAGTAAATCTAGTAACATTAGAAAATCATTTTATTTTGATTATAATCAATAAATATGTTAAGTCAAATGTAGCATGCAAATCATGCTTGTGTCAATTTGAGTCTACGTAGACTCTCCGTAGAAATGGATACGATGATGATAAAATGTGTTCACTTATTAATTTAAAAAATCAACAAAGCGTCATGCATGACCGTCTTACACTGGCGTTTTGGGTGTCAGCGACTGATGAAAATTATGAATAAATTTCTAAATACGTAATCTAAGACTGTTAACAACCATTCCTGAAAAAGGTCCTAGGATTTCGGTAGCTCTGTAAAACCATTATTTTTAGCTATGGAAGTCTTATGTATGGGAAAGATGATTTTGATGAGAATATTAATGTGTCTGTTCTATTTATTGGAACCAAAAAAAAACTTTAATTCTCTTCTTTAATGAGTGAAATCAACGGTAACCACGGCCCCTGTTCCCTGATTCATTCATTTTCATCTTTTTTGTATGACTGGTCCAGTGGGACCAGAAGAGTGCTTCTTAATGAACTTTAGTGTTTTGATAATTTGAAATACCATACCTGTACCATAAATATCGGAGTGAGAGAAACATTTTCAACTAGGATTTTTCTCCTTCCGAAATAGTTTTCGAAAAACACAAGACATATGATAAATAAAGTAGGCACTGATTTATCTGGTTGAATTTACATCGTAACTTTTCATTGTGAAATCACATAGCGACACAGAATTAGGAAACATAATGAGTTGTTGTACACAAGCTAGTGTTTTTGAAAATCAAACATCATCCTCAGCGTAATGATTGCACCAAAAGTAAATCAACCTTGGTTTTTCTATCCAAAGGCAAAACGAAAACTTCAGGTAGATTATAGAATTTTTTTCAACAAAATTAAGTTTTTTTTTTAAATATTCATATTTTACAGGGCCGTGTAATAAAATAACTGATGTTTTGTGAAATGAATTTCATGAAAAGTTGAACTAGGACGGGTTAATGTAAGGGAAATAATGAAAATTGGAAAATAAATGCACTGACATCAAATAAAACAATCCTATTTTGAATATTATTGCAATGGAATTATACCTAAGGCACGAACTACAAGACGATGCTACAAGTGAACTAATGTTTTTTAAAATTTTATTTTAATTTAAGATAACAATTGTCGGTGTATTTATTTATTCTAATTAAAAGCTGTTTTTCAAAAGTAATTTATTTAGTTTAATCTCGTGCACCGTGTTTAGTTTATCTGTTTGATCGTGTGGTTGACTGGTAGAGAATGCCCTTTGGCATTAAGTCCGCCAATTGTATCATTAATTTTGTGCAATGAAGAGTAAATAAATAAATAAATAAATAAAAGCAGTAAACCCTGCCAGTACTAAACTTCTAATCTTTGACCTAAATTAAATTTAAAACTATGCTCCTTCCGTTCGGATTAATCACAAGACATCAGCCTGTAGATTATGAAAAATATATTAAGGGAAACACAGTGGCACGAATTCTTCCGGTTCCAAGAGCACCGCTCGCGGCTCCTTGAAACCTCGTTCGCTGCACGTAACTGGCTCAAAGAAGTGAAAAAACAACTTGTTGATTTGCTAGTTCTAAGAAATAATAATAATGCAACATTCTAAGAGTATTATTAACAATACATTAACAAGCTTAGGGAATAATCAGCGACAAGCAAATGTCATTTCGATACATTGCATGTATTCGATACAATGATACAATACATTCCATCATATTAAAAGTCAGATTCCTATTAAGATCGTCGATTTTCGCGAAATTCCAGCTCTTCCTACGACATATCTACAATCAGAGCAAGAAAACCAAGAGCAACACACTACTTTCGTTTCCACATGTCAAATTGAAAAATGTTCGGGAACACTCGTCCAATCGGAATGTCATTTGTTTTGTTGCCAATTTGACACGTTGAAACCTTAGGTTGAAACAAAAGGCTAGTCCCTGATTAGAACTTTCAGTTATTTTCAATTCACATAAGGTGCTGATAGATTAGATTAGTAGATGGACTTGAACTCTCAACTTTTCTATGGGCAGAGCCTCTTATCACCATCGGACCAGTTAGCATCACGACTAAGAATTTATATGTGTTATTATCTATTTAAGTATGTATTTAGAAATATTTAAGTATGTTTATCAGTCTCTGACACCCATAGTACAAGCTCTGCTTAGTTTGGGGTCAGATGATCTTGGTGTAAATTGTCTCAGATATTTATTTATTTATTTATTTATAGTCATCAACATCATTCATCATTCTGCTTTGTCAGCCGCAGCCGCAAGACTGTCAACCTTCGCGGTTGCTTGCGCTTACTTGTACATACAATTGAGTAAATGCAAGTATTTTTGGGAAGTAATTAAGTGTTCTGCTGCCAATTAGTTTAAAAAACTACTGTTTAATTATTTTAATTATTAAAACAAACTCAATTTATTCAGCAAACAAACGAATGTTTAGCCAATCGTAAATATTGGTAAGCAATATTATTACTGATGAGAGCGTCGTGGCTTAGTGGTTCAGCACCCGGACTCAGATCATAGATCTTGTGGTCCCGAGTTCAAATCTGGCCAGAACCAATATCTTTGTGTTCATTGTTAAATAACCGACTAACTCTCCGGTGACGGAAAACTAAGATAACAAACCAAATCAACCCGGATAACGGCGGAAGGCTCACCACCTACCACGTTGGGTTCTAATACCATTGGTGAAAAGTGGGCTTCTGAGTGTTCCGTTCCTCATGATGGCACAGTCACTTGCCTCTGACTACCCCGCTTGGGATAAAGTCGTGATGGTATGTTATGTTAATATTATTACTTGGCATCAAATAAGCAATGGTTTTTATCAACTGCATTTGCCGTGTAGATTGAAATACCGGATTTGCTGCAAGTAAGTATTGTATTTTACAAAAAAAACTAACAGTTAAAAAATAGCTGATGTAAGGGTTGGTTTTAGCAACGCACTGTGACTTGCAGTGAATACTGACACTGTCATGGTCCGGTTATAAACAAAGTACTCCCAGCTAACCAATCGGTTACAAAATTGAAAATTCTAGCAAAAAACGTTGGATTAAAAACAAAAAATTTTTTTTTTGATTTACGTTTACTTTACGATTTGAAGAATATTTTCCAAAAAAATATTCAACCGTGTCATAACTGGAGAAGCCTAAACTTAGTATGTTTTTAAAATATTTTTTATTTTAATTTAATACAAGTAACTAAAATGAAACGATGTGATATATTTTCAGAATTGGCCTATCCAGCCCTTTCATTAGATACCACACACGATAGGTTTCAGAGCAAAATATTTTTTCCCCATACACAAAAAATATGTCGCCATAACTCCACCCCTTTTCTATATTTTTTGCCGTGCTACGGGTCATATTGATTCGTATGGCCTAAAGATCAATCTTTCCGATTTTCATCCCTTTAACACCATTTGCAAGTAAATTTAGCGTACCGCTAGCACTAAAAAATAAAATCATGATGCAGCAAATTGAGTGTAAAATCCCTTACAGCATCAAACGAAATTCTACAAAATCATTTGATCAATCATGGATTTTATCAGCAGTCGGTTTGCAGCCAAAATCTTAGACCCCATCAGGATGTCCATCCAACTAGCATAGGGGCGTCTCACGCTCTGTTTGCCAAAATATGGCAATGAGTACATTCATCAGTGGGATATATAGGACAAGAACATCATATCCGATGATCTTGGTTTAAAGACTTTATTTATATTGATATATTAGCAGAATGACATAAGCAAAGATGTAGAGTGTTACGTGTTAGGTGTCTATCAGCATTCGCGGTTGCATGAATTTACTGTTACATTGTGCAATCACTCCTTTGTTCGAGCTAGGATAAACGGCGAATCATTAATAGAGGGGTGAGCAATAATATTATTCGGATTAAATGGTGCTTAAAAGCCTCTAGTCAGCTTCATCTCGAAAAGAACGTAACGAATCCTAATAGCCCGTAAACATCATTTTGCATATAAGCTGCCATTACCTATGTTCTTACTGAATTGAACAATAGCAATGAGAATTCAAGCCTGTGAAATTCTTTCTTTTTTTATGTTTTATTTATCTAAGGCTAATTACAGAAACAGGACCCACGTTTTCCACTCTTTAGACGCAGACGTCTTGAATAAGATTATTTGACCTCCGATACCATTAGATGACTCGGGGAATTTATCCTGCATATTATAGCTATTTAGTGTATACGGTTCAATTTTAGGCTGTTCTCAGCGAACACTGGCAACGATGTTTTTATTACTTACGATTTTATCGGATATTTTTTCTTAGTAGTATATTTTTTATTTCGTAATAGTATCAGAAACGTTGGTGGCGTACAACTGTACCGGGCGCCTGATGGTAAGTGGTTGCCACAACTTATGGACACATGCCATAGCTCATTCGTACAAACACATATTTTTTAGGATAATGATGCTTATCTTCAAGTCTGTTGTACTATTAAAATTTTTTGGATGACTTATACAATCCACCTAAGTTACCATTTGATAAAAGCTAGACCAGATAAATCTCTTGTAGGATGTAGCTTCTGGCAGCCCTGGTCATTGAGGACAACAATTGCATAATGATTGCAGCGTCTGCGTCGGTCGCAAACCAAATACTTGTTGTAAGCGATGATAACGAAGGAACCTGATCTTTCGCACTCATTCATTATGAAGATAAATAAATACCACAAGGACATCTTCATTTACAAGGCCCCTTCTTAAAAAATATTTTGTTGTGTTAGTACTGCAGACACGAATGTGAAATACGTGAATTCTGAACGTGAGTTTTGGATGGATATAGACTACCTATTTATTTGAAAATTTAAAGATATTTTACCTCAAAATCACTGCCTGAACCAAGAGGGAAGAACTAAAGCTGCTTGTCGCTGAAAGGAAAGTGCTGCGAAAAATCCTCGGCCAAACCCAAAACGCAGACGGAGTTTGGAGGAGGAGGAAAAATCGCGAGATTGAAGGGCCGTCGGCCAAGCCCAATATCATCGGCGAGATAAAGGGTCACAAACTTCGCTGGCTCGGCCACCTGATGCGAATGGGGGAGGATCGCACGGTTAAGCAGGCATACACGGCACGACCGTGAGGGAGACGGCGCGTCGGCCGTCCTAGGTATCGCTGGGATGACAAGGTCATGGAGGACTTGCACGGGCTCCAGGTCGAAGAATGGTAGGAGGTGGCGCACGATAAACCAAAGTGGCGTATCTTAGTGTCGGAGGCCAAGACCCACTTTGGGTCGCTGCGCCATCATAATTAGTAAGTTCAGTTTTCGATTTCGGTTTAAAAAAAAATAAAGGCTAAATTACTAGATAATGTGTTATCTGATCCTTAATAATTAGAGTCTGTACTATTTTAGTCAGAAACAGAAACATACTTAAATGTTTTTGAATATATACCTACTGTCTTACATTATAACAATAAATAATACCTAAACATACAACAAGCAGAAATATTTCAAGGTTCAACCATCAAACTCACGACTTGTGGTTTAGTAACTAACTTTACTTAAAATCAAGAAAAACCCATTAAAAAACTCTAACGCAAATTGCGGGAGATGTCACTGCTATCCTCACTTAGTTTACAAGGCATAGGTTTATATATCTGCTATGGTGGATAGTTGTAGTATAGTTGTAACTGCTAGTTATAAGTATATGATACTGTTACAAAAAAAAAAAAACACTTCTCATGCTCTAAAGGTACGCCAATATAGCCCTACGAAGCCGGACTAAAGTGACCACTTTAGTCCTTAGGGAGTAAAAAGTAATTGTTTTTTTAATTATCTTCATGTGACATAGACAAACTCAAACAGCCAGGAAAAATATACTATTATCTGTGGAGTGTGGACCGTCTTCATTGCGAAAATGTTGAGAGTTTTAGTTAAATGGTTAGTCCGCAAAGAGGGTGGCGCCATATGTTTTAAATTGTTAATCTGTGGTTCAGTTCAGAAGAAAAAAAAACTGACCACGTAAATTTCAGAACTTTGGTCATGTGTAAATTTGTTCGGTTTTAAATGTTTTTGCCCCCCGATATATAATATACTATTAACAGTGGATCTGCAAAAAGCAATTGTTGCTGATGAAGTAAACCATCTACAAGTAGTCCTCTAAGGTGCTCCCTTAGTTGGAGCATTCGCCTGTAATGGCTGTAATGTAACGTTCCAGATTCAATATCGAGCATTACAGTACTGCCTCCCTGACATGACGAACATTCGCTTGTAATGTACATTTCAGATTCGATTCTGAGCATTACCTCATCAGAACATTATTCAGTGCTTTTCCCTTAGCAACGTAATGCTCGAATCTGTAACGTTACAGTTTGTGGAGTGTAGGTAATTCTCGGTTCTTCTCCCTCACTGGTGTAATGCTCGAATCTGTACCGGTACATTACAGGCGAATGCTACAAGTGAGGGAGCAGCTTTAGGCAATTCTTGTAAGTAATGGCACATAATAGTTTAGTGAAGGTCGGTAATATTCCCCCAGGGTTTCAAGTAGACAGCTGAATCATCAATGTTCATAAGTTAAATGAGCATGTCCTATACACCGTATTAACATAAAATTAACATCTTGTAAATCTATAAATTACAATAATAATGTTTAAAATAAAATATTTTATTTCCATGTGAAAAGCTAAGTTCCTACGAGTACTTTGTTATTGTAATATTGAGTCACTTTAAAAAAGATGTAGCTCTCAGGGTTAGTAACATATCATGCCATATAAGTGAGCAAAAGGAACAAATTATAAAATAACTAACAAAACATAAGAGGATTCTGGTTGACTCGCCGAGCCGATCAGTTTCAGTGGCGTTACATGATCGTTTGTAAATGCTTCACTTCTAGAATGTTCCACATGTAATCAAAGTAATATTTGAGCTACAATGTGAACGCTTTAACAGCAAAATTGTTGTTGCTTAATGAAATTGTCCTATAAGCCTTTTTGTGTGATATTTTTGACCCTTCAAGATCTAAAGGTGTCGTAAAGATAGGTATTTTGGGTCTGTTGCGTTAACCTTCTTACTACCTACGCAGATGAGTAAAAAACTTTTGCAAGCTGCATACGCCAGTATAACGTTAGCATTGTTAAAAACTGTCAAGGTTCTACTGTCTTGAACTTGAACAGCAAAGTTACATATTTATTTTAAATTGTTTTTTTGTTTTTTTTAACTTATTCATGTTTATTAACTTTTTTAGGCTTAACAACAAAACTAAAGACGAAAACGGAAGTCTGGTAATTTTTAGGCGCTCTTACTATGTAGACATTTACAAAATCTGATAAGACTGACTACAACATATGTGTTTTTGCTAGAGAGAAAACGTACACAAGATTAGATATTGTAATCACAAATAATAATTTTAGAAAGTACCCTTTGAATAATTAGTGTAAATAGAGGAGTTCGAGACTATTTTATTTATTAGGCATTTCGTACAAATAAGTCATTAACTGTGGAAGAAAAACTACGTCAAGCCCCTACCTCAATTATTTTGGATTAGTATCTTGGGACAATGAGTATTAAAGGCAGAAAAAGTGAGTTACAGCCCGAAATGTGGCTATTAGTCAGCAGACTAATAGATAGACATCTGTCAAACCCCATTCTATTAAGATATTATGAAACAAGAGTTAGGAAGCGAGTGACAGTTCCATAAATACTTATAATAAGTACGGAAAATGTAATTTTTTTCCATTGTTTACAAAGCTCTGTCTTTTTGCTTTCTCCCTGGAGGGGGCTTCTACTCAGATATCCATTTTTGAAATAAGTACTTAAGTGCTGCCATCGTAGATAAAGAGTTAATATTTGAAATATTATGAAAATCACTACCGTACTAACTGGGTGACTGACAACGCATAGCTGGGACTACTGGGCGTAGGAAGCTAAAATTAGGCATGTGCAATGTGCTCTCCCCCTCGCGGCCTTTTCCTCATTACATTACTGAGGGTTGTGATCCCCTCGTTGTGCCAGCTTGTGCTTGACGATGTCCCGCCATCTTTGCCTATCCTTGGCATTATGGAGCGCATCGTGGAGTCTCGTGTCCAGCAATGACCGAATCTGGTCGGACCACCTCAGTGGGCTACGGTCTCTCGGGCGCCTGCCATCAATCTCCCCGAAGAATGGAGTCATTGGTCCGGAAAGCAGTCCAGGGTACACGCAAAATTTTCCTCTAGCACCACATTTCGAAATCCCACCACTTACACTCCCAAGGAATCGTGGGAGTGTAGGGGAGCAAATAAGATAGAATTTCCTACGGGAACGAAAGAAAATGGCGGACGAAGTCGTGAGCAAAACTGGCTTAAATAAGAATTAAAATTATATAAATAACAGTAACTGAAAACGTTACATAGAACTGGGACTAGGCGATCGTGAATCAAGAGTAATTATTGCTTACGCATTAGGTAGGTACGTTGTCAAGTTCAGGGGCGTGACGTCACGATGCAAAAAACCATGAATCTGTAGTTTTCCAGCATTGTTTTCCGCCATCTTAACAGTTAACATTCTACGCAAATAGGAAAAATCTTGATTATTGGCACACGAATATCATTATATCTGTGATCAGCACTCATTTTATTGTAAAAATCAAAACATTCTAGATTTGAATTGCCATACAAACAGCCTTTGAGAAAAGATGTTCATATTTGAATAATAGGTAAGTATACCAAACGAAAGTAATTTGGTTATGTTGTAGTGGGTATTTAGAGTTCAATCACGTTTTGTTCAAGTATTGTAGATAATTATTAATATTTTTTTCAAGTAAGTATATTTTACCTGTGTTTGTAAAGTACTCTCAATGTTTTTTGTATAAAAATACCTATTCTTGTTTGTATGTTTGTATTATTTACGTCTCGTATAGTTAACCACAGCAACTTGCATTGTTTCGTTTAGTTAAATTTCTATTCGCTACTGAAATGTCATACAAATACTTTACTACTACTGACGACTATCGTGGGCCTATACTTATGTTATGGGTAATGAAGGTGAAGTCGGGGTAACTCGCTCTTGTCCTTACGAGAACTTAACCGCTTGGTCGTCGCGTCACACCCTGTCAGATATAATGAGTCGCACTGAACATTAATTGTGACTAAACTTGATGTTGGAGCCTATCTAGAGTTATACATTTTACTTCCACTATGATAGTGGGAGAGAGCGTAAGTATTTTCTCCTAATCACTAAGCAACTGCACTAATCACCTGCACTCGCACTAATCAAAGTGAATACGAGCCTTTAAATGGCACGGTGATAGAGGGAATCCTTATTCCCTCAATTGTTATTTCACCACGAAGCGAAATATCAAGACTACCTCTCTTTACAGCTTATTGAATGGCGGTTTACTATCTTATACCTAGTGATAAATCACATCCATAACTTACAATTGGAACTTGCCAGTGATATCTTTTCATTTTCACTCAAATTCCAGGATAATATGCGAGAAAAATTCGTGAAGATTACCGAAAAGAGCATTTCTTGATGTTGGACCTTGGACTTCGATAATTTATTTCAGTAATATTCCTCAAAGAGACGCAGAAATGTCCTGGGATATAGTTTGCGGGCAAGATTAAACTTTTTTTATGGTGTAAATACATATCTTAAAAGTTCTAGAAGCGTGTTACGCAGCAAATGCAAAGAAGGATAGTCTATTAATCGTCTTACGGTGCGTTTACACTCATTCTATCACCTCTCTCAAATTCTCTTTGTGTAAAGAGAAACAGGCAAAGAACATTTCATAGAGTTGGGATAGGACGAGCATTCGCTGTTCCCTGCGGTTAGGGGACGAGAATACTACCGAGGTATCCCTGCCTGTCGTAAGAGGCGACTAAAAGGGCCCTTGGGGTCGCGAAGCGCACGCGGGGGGGCCTGCGTGTGTTTCGGTTTGCGATCCCGAGGATGACGGTAACGCGTGTCTTCGGACACAGTGGTCTGTGTTATCGTGCACTGGAGTTGAGCTTGCTCCTCCCGAGGCTGGCTGCCAGGCGGCCTTGCGCGCCGAAGGGTCCTGCGAGGAGTCTCTCCCTCGTTGGGGATCCCGGGTCCCTTCCATTCTGCGCCGAAGATGACCACCGTCAGGTTTTAGTGGGTAGGGGTCTCTGTTTTCCCAGGAGTTCCGAGTCCCACATATCCCAGGTGTCCCGAACCCAGGGCCTTGGGAATGCCTAAATGCATTTCCTGACGCAAAAAAAAAAAAAAAAAGGACGAGCATTCGCTCGCTTGGTGTAAACGCACGGTTCGGCAGACAGAGCATCACAATGACGAGGCTGATGATCTGTAGAACTAGGCTGCTGAAAAACACGAAGGTTATAAACCATTAAAGATCGTGACACACTGTGGTCTCGTGTGCTAGTTATTATTGTATTCAAGCGCACACTTTGTAGTGAGCGATCATACACCTAATTGTTACTAACTACCTATCAATTGAGATACTCGTATTAAAGTTGTGGTTTGTTGCCTTACGAGGGTGAAACCACTGGAGGGAAGCTAACGTTCTTAAATATACCTATTTACTGTGCTTATGACAACGTTGTTGTTATAGCTCATAAGCAAGGGTTCGCGTTGCACAACTTTCACCCGCATGCGCTTAACTGCAGCATCGCCATTCAGTGATAATTGTCACATGTACTTCAATCGCTAGTACTTATAACGCAGCATAATTATTGGCATAGATATAAATCTTAATAGATAATGCAAAGACGGAAGACGCTTCGTTTGTTTAAAATGTTTAGTGTATTTACACTAAAAATGGTGAATTGTGATATGTTATCCTGTACTCTTATTATTCCTGTACAAGCAACCCAACGAGAACGAACATAACTATGAACTAACAACCTGCTTTTTTTCAAATGAAAGGGAATAACTTAAGCACTCGTCGCTTTAAGTAATTCTCTTACATTTGAAAAATTCCCCAATTTTCCCCAATCGAAAAGACATCTGATGTCAGTTTCATGCATTTTTGAATTGGACATGTCGAACCGAAAGTAGAGTGTTGCTCTTAGCTAGTCTCATTGAAATTGCATCTTTTATCATCAGCTCAGCAATAGATGACGACTACCGGACCTGTCTGATTAGCTCCAGAAGAAAATAACTTTACATTGTATGTGATCATAATTTTTAAGGATGCCTTTGATACCTCCAGGATTCCATGATCAGATCCTGACCTGATGGCTATGAAACTATCTGGAAAATACACCCTTTTCAACAAAAAAATCAAATCGGTTCAGGCGCCTGTCTTCGACTGATCGAGAAAAATGACCTACTCCTTGTTTTAAGTCGGTTAAAACCAAGCGTTTTTATTTTGTGATACAAATTTTTCACGATAGCGCTTTAGTGATAGGACTAAATGAAGCAGCAGTAGGTTGCTTTCCCACCAGAGACGTGCCATGCAGCCTATATGTTGAGGATGTGCAAGCTAAGCTACGAAACTATTCGACCGTTTCTTGCCGGAGCTAGTAACAAGCGATATGAAGATGCGCACAAGGTAGCTGTGCGAGGAAGATGTATTGACATAAGAGAGGCTCGCGCAGTACCCATCCATGACACGCATCCACAACACGCATCCATAGCATAGAGAAGCAGCCTTAACACTTTCAATGCCTTGTGTTTTTTTAAAAGGCAGTGAACGTGTTAAAAGAGGTGAAGCACTGCCGCGTGAAGTGATTCACTTGCGACATCTATTTAATTGTATATCTGTGATCGCAGCCATTGTTTCTGCGCTTGCTAATCGCCGCGGGCGCAGGCACGCCTATTGTTATGCGTCGCCCTTCCTGTTCTTGAAGGATTGCCACATTTGATTATGATTTCGACGTTATTAACAGAAAGGACAATGCTTTTTATGACTTAAAATAAATATAGATGATAGTGAAGGGTTTTAGCTTACGTTCACGACACAGTTCATTAAAAGACTTAACTTATCTTCAAATGAAGGGCCTTTCTTAAGTGAAAAATGGTCCCCGTACTGCCTTGAGGATTATGGGACCAATTTTCATCCCACATACATATTCAACTGGTGAAGAGTTAGTGATTCCATGAGAATAAATAATGTATGTTTAAGATTACCTGTCGATTTGTTATCATCTCTCAACTCGCCTATAAGCTGCCTGTCCCCCCCCCCCCTAGAATTCTCCAAAAATTAATAAATCAATCGATTATTTTATTTATTCATTTATATTTGCCTAAAATTTATTTTAACTTAGTTACAACCCTATAATATGAATATGTGTGAAATAACTCGTTGTTTGTTTTGATAAAGCTAAATTTTTATCAATACGTTCCCACATTTTGGGTATAGGTAGCTCTTTTACTCATGTTTCTTGTCCGAAGTTTGATGGGTTCATGAAAACATACATTTGGCTACGAGTTCCTTGGTATTTATTCACACGTATACCTTAATGTAAAACCGCCATGCTTACATGTGGACTTTTAAATGTGAGCTGGTTAAATATTAAATTGTCATACATAACGTTGTTGAATTTGATTATACCAGAAAATGTCATAAACCAGAAAAATCAGGGGTCAGATGATCTTGTTGTAATGTTTCCAGATATTTATTTGCAACGAATCGTAAAGCAAATGGGAAAGTTTACGTCAATTCAAAGTTGATATTATGGATGCCCAAAGCCGCTCGTAGTTGCGTTCAATGGGGGAGGCCTGTGTCCCGTATACTGTTTTTTACATAGGCCTCTGTACTAATAGAGTGCACTTTTAAACACCATCCCGGGTGATAAAAAGTGAACCATCACCATAGTCGATTAAGCTCCACAGACGGTAGCGAAACTCTGTTTTTGTGGAATGGAATGCTCAATATCTCGCCTGGGGTAGGCTCGTGCAATTCCATTCCTAGTCTTCATATAGACTTGTGAATGGCGGATACCAACCAAGCCCCCGCGCTCTTGCATCGCCGGTGGCAGCTTCCCAGGGCTGGGCATGATTACTACAAGGGACAAATGTGGCGAAACCTGGTTTATCTCTGACATCCACCGTCAGAGACTAATAAACATTACAGTTTCTCAGAAATTTCTAAATGCATATTTAAAAATGTATGCGAGACGAGTTAAATACTGACATCTATAAAGCAAACACAATAGTTTTACACCATTTTTACGACAGATAATCTATTTTTATTTAACAACAAGACATTCACAGGTATATCATATGCATTTATTAATGTATTCTCGTGTATCTTGGCGAGATTAATATTTATTGTCCACTTAGCATCTATGGAAAACTACGTAGGTACTTCTAGAGTAGTTACTAAGTAGAACTTGATGTCCTTGTATCAAAAATTGTCCTGTCTGGTTCAAATTACGGTCACGTAAACTAAATACTGGGTCGGGCTTTGTTTTGCTTAATGTACATCAAAAAGAAGTCACAGTTATTGCATGGTGTCATAAGACATCCAATACCCACTCCCCTGGTCCGGAGTCTCCCCCATGATAGGTATTTAGATAGTAGGTTCAGGAATCAAATAGCGTATGGAAAACGAAAAGTTAAGAAAAAACATTCTGTGGTACAGATTGGAAGAAAAATAGCCAATCTCCTTCCTTTGCATTACTGTGCTTGTCAGTCTCATATCTGGACCTCACGACAGATTTCCATCAGTGAAGGAGGTCATCTTGACGCGAAATGTACAAAAATAAATAATTATTCTATCTACGGCAGGTAATAGGTACTCTGCAGGAATAATTAACAAACAAAGAAAAGATAGTCTTATGCTTCTGGGTGTCATAGTTGAAAGCCTAGTATAAACACACACACTTCATCCCAAATGGGGTATTCAGAGGCAAGTTGACAGTTGCCGTCCTGTTGAATGGAACACATAGAAGCCAACTTTCTTCCAAGTGTATTAGAGCCCAACGTAGGTAGGTGGTGAGACTTCCGCTATCCGGGTTACTTTGGATTTTTATCATTGTTTTCCACCGGAGCGTCTAGCACAAATTGTACAATGAAGGATGTACTTAAAGATGTTTTTTTAATGTAATAGGGAGCAAACGAGCAGGAAGGTCACCTGATAGAAAGTGATCACCTGCAACACCGCCAATGGACAATTGCAACACCAGTGGTGTCACCGATGCGTTGCTTGCCTTTTAAATGGGAATACGCTCTCTTCTTGAAGGCTCCGATGTCATATTCCTTTAGAAATACCGACACAGGAAGACCATATCTTGGATGAACGCGTAAGAAATTGACGCGAAAAACGTACCGTTGTTGAGCGCCAGCCATCCAGGTGATGAGCATGGAATTTCGACCTATGACGTGTCGTGCGATGATGAAATTCAGCGGCAGGTATAAGATCATGGAACTCTTCAGAGCACTCCCCATTGTAAAGATTCTTGCCAGATTTGAACTGAGGCCACACTAGTTCCGAACTAGAGTGCTTAATCCCTTGGCCACGACGCTTTAGTTCATGGTTGTCGATATTTAATGACAACTTCGAATATGTGCCAGTCAACACACACGACAAGTGTCATGGTCTCGAAGCAAGGATAAATATCCCTGTGTTACGAGGGTTACACATTAGAAAATCAAAACTTCATTGTGCAAATTTCAACGAACAAATCAACAAATTTTCAAACTTCAAATTATTTATTGCATTAATGTTGTTACATTGTGGGTCTTATATTTAAATTAAGTTCAGAACATGAACCCTATAATATGTAAACTATACAATACAACAGCCATTTCACACTATCATTATCAATGACACTCATCTTATTCCTTCCATTCTTTGTTAGTGACATGTATTTTCATTAAGAAACTTTGACAGCGAATAAAAAAAATTCTCGATAAGATATTGCTTCAATTTACTTCTAAATTTACTGATATTTGTTTTGCAATTTGCTCAATGAAGTTCTGATTTTCTAATATGTAACCGTTACGAGGTATGTATCAGACAAGGAATCTAGCAAGGTAAGGCGCGCACCCAGACCCGAGCCAATTTAGAAAAGATCGTTTCCGGAATTGTCTTGACCGGGAATCGAACCTGGGACGCTACATAGTCAAGGCGAGAAACCGTACTACAGCGCACTATGCCAATCGTGTCGCAAAACTTTCAAAAAAACGTTTAGATTAAAATAGTAAGCAGCTACTGCACCCTATGTACCTAGACGTGTAATCTGAAGGCGTTACGTGCGTTGCCGACCCCACGGCTAACGGGACCTTATATACAGTCAGATAAAAGAAATAAAAATACAATAACAACCCCTAGTTGGCTGAAAGAACGTTAGCCGACAGTGGAGGGAATGGTTATGCGCACGGGCACAGTGTGAAGGGGGTTTTATTATAGCACCTTTTTGGCCTTTAATTCATACACTGACACAAGACCAGGGGCCATATTCCAATCTCTTATAGCCAGACAAGCTAATTTCCTAAACTGAGCGTAGCAAGCAATGTCGTAATATGAACTTTCATTTCCAGCCAGTGAGCAGATACTCGTCACTAATGCATCATTTAGGCTGGATATTTACTGACGACATTGCTAATTAAGTTGGCTGGCTATAAGATATTGTAATATGACCCCTGCTCTTGGCTAGTTGATGTAGATGACGAGAACTATAGCAAGCGAGTTCCCAGAAACAAAAGCTCAGCTTACAAGAGTGTTACACTCCAGTTGTGATTAACTATTCAGCAAAAATGTTAACTGTTTTCCGTGAAACTATCACGGAACCTCCTTTTAAGCATTTCCTTGCCTAACTAACACTTATCCTTGTTTTGTTATTTTGAAATTGGCCTTTAAAACATGCGTTGCAAAGAC
Source organism: Udea olivalis (assembly GCA_947369235.1). Classification (NCBI taxonomy): domain Eukaryota; kingdom Metazoa; phylum Arthropoda; class Insecta; order Lepidoptera; family Crambidae; genus Udea; species Udea olivalis. The sequence continues at coordinate 12,767,881 of OX376359.1, forward strand.
GGAAAAATCTGTAACACTGAGTTTAATTTTATCGTGCTACCAATCCAGGAAGTTGGCTCTTTCCGGTCTATAAGGAAAATCGTGAAAGGATTACGAAATGTTGCTTATTATCTCATTTAAAAACTGCATCAGGACATTATCTCCAAGATTGCAAAACACAAAATCAAGGATATTTTTGTGTGCGCACTTCCAAAAGTTGCTTGATTTATGTAAATGTATACATATATATATATATATAACTACATAGTTAATGCATTATGTTGTAAAGCGTTTACTAAACCCAACATAGACATTGCGATTTTGAAATGGGTATTTATGTATAGTAATTAACACAAATATTTTGAGTCGAAATGACGTATGACAACTTATAACACACAACTACAGAGATCGCGCAAAAACTTCACCAACTAGCATGATGACGAAAGAAATGCAAGTGGCATTTCTTTCGTTTTCATGGCAACAAATTAGATTTGAAAGAAACCTTAAAAACACTATTTTTTAACTGTTGTCCGACCCCACACTTAGGTACTTGTGTTACCCAGACTTAAAAAATAAAATCACACATTCACGTTATTGTGATCGCGAAGCAGCAACTAACATGTAAATTCACCATGAGTAGGAAGCAAACCCATAACTTAAGCACCACGCGCTTAGGCCCATACCATAGTCATTGGCCATCAAATGTTAATTTACCGTACCTATCTACCTCCCTGAATCTATAATCTATTGCTAATATAGCAGATATTGTTCTCGGACACGGTTTATCATTTGGCACACATCATTTTCCAACAATTTCATTTCTCTCGCAATTGCTTTGACAAGTTATGTTCCGAAGGACCAGGAATATCGTCAAGTGTGAAAACCAGCATCAAGTATGCTTAGCCGGAATCCTAACTTATATGACTCAATAGATGCCATGTTTATAAAGACTAAATTACTAGGCTCAGAAACTAACCTGAATCTAGTATAGCGTTATTTATTGTTTAGTGATATGATATGGTAATTGCAAAGCGATTATAACTGATTTAGCTACTAAAGGTGAATAAGACAATATCTGCCTGTTTAATGAAGATATCCAACAAGAGTTCACTGAGATCAACCTGAACACCTTAACTATTGTTTACTTAAGCGGCCATAATGTATCTGCGATGTAGACAGGGCTGTTACATTTTTATAAATTTACAGTGTATAACTGATTTTGTAAAATAATACTTATCAAATAAATGTACGGGTATATCTCGTCTGACTCCAAAATGAGCTGAGCTCGTATTAGAATTTGATACATAATGTACCTAGTAAATAATAATAAATAAAATATTTCGTTAGGAACACCCCGACACAGGGCCAACACAACTGTTTGTCCTTAGTGGACATTGAACCCACAACCTGAGGTTTTAGCTGTACATGAACAAACAAAATGACAATAATCATTAACATTAATTAATCAGACTCTATTTCGGCTTTGACAGCAACTATACCAGCGTTTCCACAAATGTCATTTATTCCAAAAATTAAGGGACTATCCTTGAAGATTTCCAATAAAATACTTAATGGATTCAGAGAGCATCAGATGTTTCCTAATTAGAAAAAGTGTGTTTTTTTCCTTTTTTACAATGGCGATTAGTCACTTTAAGTGTAGATACTGCTCAATCTTCTGTTTACACCATCTGCATTTTGATAATCGGTCGATAATCCTAAATTAGACTGAACAGATCGCCAACTTAAGACGGTCATGATGTGCTTGCGAAAACAATTATGCTAGCCGTGGCTCACATAGAAGTCACTCGAACGACCACGAACTCAAATGGAGTCTGCAGAAGTCTCAATAAATAGGGATACAATAACCCAGACAGCGTATAATTCATGTCCCAGAACAATCCATTCAAGGTCATTGGGATACTCATCAAGATTATAAATTAGGATCTCGGAATAGCGGTGATAGAGCAGTAGAAAGTAATTAGCCTATACGCTATTCCACTGCTAAGCAAAGACCTTCTTAAACGAAATCAAGTTATCGCTACACTTGGGTATGGCTTCTTAAACCACGCTTGCGTGCTCACAATCCCGGATTCTGTTCTGAAAAACCGGGCTTTTTTCGAAAACAGTTTGTCCGACCTGTTATCGAAACTCAGGATCTTAGGGTTTCAGGCCAAGCTATGTCACCATTAGGCTACGGAGGCGATTGGTGATTACGAGGCGAGGCAAAGTTTTGTGCCACAGTAAATTACCCATCTATAACAGCAAAATTGACACGAAGAAGAAGCTAAGAGAGCAATCTAACAAACAATTTATGAAATTATTAGGAGACGCTATTTATTGAATTCTATTGAAGCCAATAATTAGTCGATAATATTGATGACTTATTAATTAGCAGTGGTAGCCCTACACAGCATCGCCCGCGTCACAATGCTTAGTTAACACCGGCGCAAGAGTCAGTATAAATGTCCCATAGTTATTGAGGAGTAGTCACAGCCCATCGAAGGGTCTTACTGAACATGGTTATACTTACCTGTAACAGGTAAGTTTTCTTGCTTTATTTATCGATATTTATTACTATTAATAATTATTGATTAGCATTAAATAATCATTGAAATAAACATGTTCTTTGTAGTCGTCATTGGCTGTCTATCACTTCTAGGTTAGGTCTTCCATTCTTAATTAGTTTCCAACCAGTTTCTAGATCTTATTCAGTGACTAACCTAAGCTGATAGACTGGATTTTGAAAAACCAGTTTGGGTCTTGTTTTGTAAATGTTGTCCATATTGAGGGCGTCGTATGCCACTCCTTAGTGAATTATTATTTTATTTTATCAGTCACATGGCAAACCTTAACTCTTGGGAGAATCCAAATACTTATTTTCAGACAAATAGCTTTCCTTTTTCTCAAAGCTTGCAATTAGTAAATTACTGCAATCATTTCTTTTAGTGTTCATCAAATTTAGTTATCTAATGTCACTTAGGATACCATGTACTACTAATGATAGGATAGCTGCATCTCAATGCAAGAAGCCTATCTAGGCAGAACCTGCTTCTTTTCATTCATTATATTCGGTCATTTTATTTGCTAAATCCATTCATCCATTGAATGGCTCGATTCACTTGGCTGCTTCTAAAGGTGAGCCATTTGATAGAATATTACAGTTATAACTCGTATGTACAGATTAAACGTAATCCTGTCATCATAAGCTGAGTTCTTATTTGTGAACTCAGTGTTACCAGGACTTAATGTCGGACACATCCCATTACACAGTTTGAATTTTTCCGGAGTTTTCATCAATGATGGTGTAATGGCTTAGCTTTGTATGATCATTTGGTATTACAAAGCACTCTCCCTCCACCTTTGTCCTGAGTCCTTTCCACTTGAATTCAAATATGTTTATATATTCCTACTAATTTGAAGTTACAAACGGTTACTTTTAGGTTCCGTTATATTTTGTTTTGTTTTGAAATATGAATATTTCATATTATTATAAAATAAATGACATATTCTTTTTTTACGTAAAAGGCAAAGAAACTATCATAGATGATGTGGTGGTCTACTAATATTTGTACAGATAGTACGTTAGGAACATACACGAGAACCAGTTTTTGCTGTAATATGCGATTACACTTCAAGCAATTAAAAAAGATGACCTACGTCAGATGAACAACAAGGAATCGTTTAAGAATTTGTGGTGTAAATATTTCTATATTGTGATACTTGTTTGTTTATATCAGACACACAACAAACACAAATGTTTGTCATGGGTGGGGATCGTACCCACGACCACCAGTGTTAAAGGCAGGATCGCTACCATTGCACCAACAGGCCAGTCTCATAACTTATGTGTTATTTCTACGATTGTTTTGATAATTATATCTGTGATTGTTTTGACTGTGATTTTGAATATTGTCTTATTAATGCATAAATTTACTGACTCAAAAATTATTGAAGTGTCATAGTTGTCATTATTTCCGCCTTAACAATGAGACAATGGGTAATCATTGTAATTAAAGTATTGGCTTGCAGCGTCTGTGTTCTCACACAGCCTTCCCGGCAGCCATTGTTATATAGTCTTGGAATATTTTTGTAAGAAGTATTGTTGTTCTAATCCTTGTCAAACAAAAGGGCTTGAATGAAGCAAAGAGTAATAATCAGATAATGTCAGAACATCATTGGCAATTTTGAACATCAATACCATAATTTGACGTGATGTCGGTTCATTTCTTTTTCATGTACTTATTACAACATATCTGGATCTTTCTTTTGTCTATAGTCTATACTAAATGTTGGTTATCAGTGAATGCCATGGGTGCCCGTGGCTAAGTGACGGCAGCGGATCGGCAACGATCCGATGTTAAGCAACGCCAGACAGGTCGGGTTATGGATGGGTGACCATCCCGACCGAAATTAAGTGATGCGTTTTTCGGGCATCTCCGTGCTTCGGAAGGCACGTTAAACAGTTGGTCCCGGCTGACGTCGCAAGATATCAGTCGTGAAGCCTAGTCAGAGGCTTAAAAAGGCGGCTTGATAACATCTGACGGTAAGGTTTATCACTGGCCTTACATTCACCTCTCCAACAATCCGCACTGAGCCCGCGTGTTGGAGTATGGCTTGTACCACCTCATAGTTGAGGTGAGGCCTGTGCCCAGCAGTGGGACGTATAAGGCTGTATTTGTTGTTGTTTGTTGAATGCCATCTAGAATACTTGAGAGCAATACACCTATTATTTCTTGCCTCGTCTATTCGTAAAACAGCTAGACTCTTCACAAGAAAATACATTAAGAAAAAAATGCTTGTGTTTTCAGATCAATATGAAAGCGATAATACTAGCCGGCCTAACCCTGCTCGTGGCGGTCGCTTGGGGTCTACCCAGCGGAAACTACACCGACAAATGGGACCACATCAACGTCGACGAAATCTTAGAGTCTCAGAGACTCCTGAGAGGCTACGTCGACTGTCTCCTGGACAAAGGTCGCTGCACACCCGACGGTAAAGCCCTTAAGGAAACTCTGCCTGATGCCCTGGAACACGACTGCTCCAGCTGTACTGAGAAGCAAAAAACATCCTCTGAAAAAGTCATCAGACATCTGATTAACAAGCAACCTGACTTCTGGAAGGAACTCGCAACTAAATACGACCCTAACAACATTTACCAAGAGAAATACAAGGACAAGATTGAAGATGTTAAGGCTAAACAGTAATGTTCTTAATTTATTAAAAAGAAACCCTAATACACTCAAATGTAAATACGAAATTGTAATAAGATGAGCAGGAATATAAGACTGTAATTGGAAATTAATAAAACTGTTCACTATTAATTGAAAACGTTTTAATTTTACATTACATTGGCGTTTGGCAACTTTATCTTAGTCCATAGCTTTTGCAGCCTTAGACTTCGTATATCTGGCGCATATATTTGACGTTGCCATGACGATGACATACCGGAGTATAACCTGGCAAAATTGAAAACCCCTTCCGCCACAACATATGAAGGGATTATGTAACATTTTAGATTTAGTAGAGGTATAGTGACAGTAAAAATGTGTTCGAATAAAACCCCTGCTTCTTTTAGGGTTTTACATCGACAATATAGTTTGAGCAAGACAAAATAATTTATTTAAGCAAAAGCCTTATAAATTCTGAAGTAACTTCAGTTTGAATGAGAACAATTAATTAATTAATTTATTTATTTATTTTACTTTCATTAAAACGGCGGTACATCAATAACAATAATTAAAGATACAGAAATAAAAATTAAAAACATTAAATTAGACCTACATTAAATACATTAGATATTAGCAGACACTAAATTAATACACACATTTACATACTCTCACAAAAACACAAACACTGAAACACTACCTTTGACCATTCATCCGCAAACAAATCTGAATGTGGATTTGCAACGAGGAGAGCGTTGAGTGAAGCAAGAGACCGTGGTATAGGTGGTATATGGGCACGGGCCACAGTGCGGCTGGAACCAACAGCAAACAGTCGGTGCTTCCTGCTGCGGTGGTAATTGTTCGGGGCAAACAACTGAACCAGTTTATCTCGCAGATCAGGTGCATACACTTTCCCGCGCAATATCTTGCACATAAAAACCAATTGGTGCTTTACTCGTCTGACCTCCAAAGAATTGTATCCAAGGCAGCCAAGTAAAAATTTAGTTGGGTACATGTATGGGTAATACCCATGCACTCGCCTGTAGAGGTACCTCAGAAAAGCTTTTTGCACTTTTTCAAGCATCAGTGCATACTTGCTTTCATGTGGGTTCCAAATGCACATAGAAACCTCCAGCTTGGAGCGAACCAATGCCACAAAAATCAGACGAATTACGTGCTAATTGTGAAAATCCTTAGAGTTTCGTAAAATGAAACCTAAACGCCCTTAGGTTTCCTTTGCTAGTGCTTGCACGTGGTCATGGAACGTCAGTCTATGGTCGAATGTTACTCCCCAGTCCTTGATGGTTGAGGGGCTGCTCAGATTATTTCCATTTATTTGGTAGTTATAGATAAATGGCTGTCGAACTCGTGAAAAAGTCATTGCACTGCATTTAGATATATTGAATTCCATGCCATTCTGGCGACTCCATTGGCATATTGCGTCAACATCTTGCTGAAAAGCATTGCAATCTGCTGCCGACTTAACCTCTACAAACAGCTTAAAGTCATCTGCGTACAACAAGCACTGAGCATGTTCGAGAACGTGTGGAAGATCATTAACCATTACAGCAAATAGAAGAGGTCCCAATTTTGAACCTTGACTGACCATAGGGAGCAGACTCGTACAAACCAAGTTTAACAAACTGCTGTCGATCGCGGAGTAACAGTTAAGTTAAGTGTGACAGCTGCTATTTAGGTAGATTTTAATAAATTCGGCATACATCTTAAAAAGTAATAATGTTTATTGTACTTTTACCACAAAGCGTACCCTGATAAGAACCTTTTTAACTTCTGTATTCACGCTCACGTGCTGGGCGCGGCGGGTGGCCTCACCATTTTTTGCTTACGCCGCGCATGAAATTTGTCACCACCCCGACCACTCGCCTCTTGAGATGTAAACACGATTTATGAGTCACACGTGTGGCTTTTAGCTGAACAAATGACTGTTTCTAACGGATGAATACTGTATTTGATTTTAAATAGAATATGCTTAACGTACTAACTAAGTAAAAAACCATAAAACGAATTTTGGAAATAAAATTCGCGATGTCAGCGGAAATAAAAAAACAAATAAAATAAATGTCTTAAAATAAATGTTCGAAAATAGAACAAAAATATGTTCATTTATAGAAAGATACGTTTCCTATCTTTAACATTTGGTAAGAAACATGGTATTATTCATCAGGAATCACTAAGTAAATAAATAGAATAAAAAAGCCATAATATCAGCAAAAAGGAGGTTCACCAATTTATCCATATTTCAAAAAAAAATCTTTATGATCTGATGAAAATATAACCATATTTCGAAACAGAGCTAACTGAAGAATATTTTGATGTACAACACCTTTACTAATAATAATTCTAGAATTTGTAAGGAATTTACGAACACATATTACATCATCATCCATGGTAGGCGGCAGCCAGTTTTCACCATTTTCACCAAGCATATTCTGTCACTGTCATTTAAAAATTCGTTGATTTATTTTAACGAATGAATGACTTTGAGTGATGCATTTGTCCATGGTTTATGTAATATTTTTTTAAGAGGAAAGAAACGGCCCAGTGAATCAGCTTTTTGAGCCTGTTGAGTATGCGATGCGACCCACTGCCGCCGTGCAACCGTAGTTGCATGAAGCACTTTGAACGTCAGTTTTCATGCAACCGTGGCTATGAAGCACTTGGTGGGTATAATGCTATAATTAATGGAGTATAGTTAGATCCTCCACTGGTTAACATGGTCGTCCCAACCAATCTTGATATTATCACATTGATATAAGTAAGTAGGGAAAGCAAAAAACATGCAAAAACCATAACGGAGCTTAGTAAATATTGATTTTAATTAATGTTCATCCTATAATTCTGGTTGCAATTACTACCTACGAGTAGTTTAGCCACCATTTTTAATTAAATCACCACATAGAGTTCTAATTATTGAGAGGAATCTCAAAATGAGTGGTTTATATAGAATAAATTGCTGCGATAGTTACAAAATATTGAGAATTTAATAAAAAAATTGTGAATTTAAGTGAATTATCTAGAAAGTCCTGAAGTAACCAGGTGTACAAAATGATACAAAATATTACAAGACAATTAGCAGCTAAAAATAAACACGTTTGCGTGAAACATGACCTACATAGAAATTCCAAAAATAGTTATCAAAAACGTGGACTAGCACTGTACTTGCCTTAAAACAGTGATGAAGTAACGTTGGCTTGCAACGCATGTACTAGAAAGATTCGTTCGTCCATTTAGATTTCGGTAGCTGAGTGGTTAGAGTAGACACCCAGATTGTGGTAGACGCGGGTTCGAATCCTGCCTCCCTGATTTCATCAAGGTCCTTAATTCGATATTTTCTAGTTTTCTATCCTTCAACATAAATCCTTTGAACAAGTTCAAAAATTGTCCATCGACTCGTACTCGTACCGTACCAACTTAGGTGTTCCTAGGTGCTACTTGCTTCAACTGAAGTTTAATAAACATTAATTAATATTGTCTAAAACGAACAAACAGGTACGGTAAGTCATAATGTACCTACATAATGAAAATAATAAAAAGCAACAATTCAGTCATATTATTTCGTTTATTTTTTATTAAATATTAAAAAATTACAGTTCAAAAGTTGACCACATTTTTCATTACGGCGGATTTTAACAGAGCTTCCCAAACTGACTTTGAAAACGCCTATTAAAACTTCGGAGCAAATTTCTACTTGTCATCACTTTCCACAAACTTGTTGAAGGTCTCCCTGTACTTCTTGTCCCCGTCGTACTTGTCAACCAGCTCTGCCCAAGCGTCTGGATGCCTTTCCATCATCGCTCTGATCACCTTCTTGATCAACTGCCTTTGTTTCGGCGAGCACTTAGCGCAGGATGTCTCGAGAGCTTCTGGTATCACCTCTGTAATGAATAAAATATAGCTATAACTAATAGCAAACAGTTATGTCAATACATAACGTATATCAACGCGGTATTTACATCAACGCTGATAATATGTAACCATTTCTTTAATAAGATTTTTTTTATCTTTAGCATTACCTATATCAATGCTCTATCTTAATATTACACATCTAGAGTTAAAAACTAGGTAAAATCGACCTGTTCGTCTACCACGAGTTGCCACTTTAAATTTACGTTATCGTTCGCGTAAAATATTGTAGTGGGGTGACACATGACATGACATGACAATGTCAAATCCCAATAAAAATAAATACGCGAACTATAATGTTAATTTAAAGTGGCAACTCGTGGTAGACGTACTGATCCTAGGGGCTTGAGCCCTAGGGGTCAGGTCGATTTTTTCTGGTTTCTGGCTTTCTGTGTTGGCTGTTATGTTTTTTTTTTAGTCATAAATATTTATTGCTTTATGTGGTTTAACAAGTTCTTAAATCTAAAAAGTACACACATGTCCCTGTTAGGGCACTGCAACATTAAAACATTTCGTGCAATAATTAATTTTTAATTTAATTAATAATAAATAATTAGTTTTTCTTGTTCATTGTTCAATAAAGACTTTCTTATTTTATTATATTTAATTAGAAATATGTAAGTATGTATATTAGTCTCTGACATCCATTTGATGGCTAGCTTTTTTTTGTTCTCCTGGTGAAAAATGCGTTACGCACTATCCCACTGCCTGGGTTATACCCTCACCGCTATGGAATAGGGCAACATGGAGCCTGACGGACTACCAGGCCCCCCTAGCGATATATTATGATAATAGCTAGTTAGACAAATAAGTACCTATTGCTTAGTCTGGGGTCAAATGATCATAGTGTTAGATGTTGCAGATATTTATTAATTTCGAGGGGATGCTTTTGCTTATGTAGATTTTTAAAAAAATTGGAAAACTTTTAATTGTTTTGTGCAAACAGACCTTTCACAAATAATTTCAAATCGTCAAGTCTCATCAACCAAAAAAAACGTAGTCCTTAGTAGACTGTTTTTTTCTTCTAAAACTACAATTGTTACTTAAATTCTTAATTCAAACATTTGAACTTTTAATTCTAATAAATACGGGCTTTTGCAACGAAACTAAATTACGGTAAATTGTTTTACCTACCTATTTTTCTTGACGTTCGCTCGTGACCACGGTGACATGCAATTGTCGCCAAAACGTCGAAAAAATAGGTAAAACAATTTACGGTTATTTTGTTTCGTTGCAAAAACCCGTTTTTATTAGAATTAGTTAAAATGCAACAAGAAAGTTTAAAATGTTATTTGAATATTTTACCGAATTAAATTAATCGTTTCTTCTATAGCTTAGATACTCGTAGCTTCCAGTTTCTTTACGGTGGAAATAATCACCCGGTTAATTATTCGTAAATAATAAACTGAACTAACTTAACTTGCCGCTTTGATTTTATCAAGTAGTACCAAGATAATTAATAATATAATCTACTTCTAGCTCTGATTTCTCCTCAGTTAAGGAAATATTTCACTTACTTCTGAAGTCCTTGGCCTCAGGTGTGCAGGGTCCTTGCTCTAGGAAGCACTTCGTGTAGCCCACCAGCATCCTGTCGTTCTCCAACAAAGGCTGGATGTCGAACTCATCATACTTCGGGTTATAGAAATCGGCTGCCACCACTGACACCATCACGAGCGTGTAAAAATAAGTCGGAGGCATTTTGGAATGTAAATAATATTTTTTTAGTTTTTTTGCTGTAAGTTGTGATGGAACAATTTAGTTTCGCAGTTTACCTCAGCCCTATTAGAATTAAATGTAATATTAAAAGAAACTGGTAATTGACTATGGACAAATAGCGGTGTTCTATTAAAAGGGTTTGTAATAATTATCTTCACTGTTTGCCCAAATTGCAGATTTTCAGAGATTTAATGTCTACTGAGACGCTGTTACCTGGAAGTATCTTTTAATGAAACTTTTGTCGACTGAAGATCACGCAGGAATCATCCCAGTTTATATAAACTCGAAAGTCATTGTCCATAAACGCACGTAGAACAAACAGACTGACAATTACCATCACAAGGAGTTGTGAGTGCAATTTTAATGTGTGCATTATTGGTTTAACTACATGTAATCTGTTTAAGTGATTCACGGCATTTCCTGACAAGCCAGTTTCAAGGCACCAAGAGGTAACTACATTTAGATTGAAACCTACTCTAACTCTCAGAACACTGATAACTTGGCTTTCCATGAAAAGTTAAATTTTCTTTGAACCTTTTTATATACTCTCTAGTAGTTTAAAAATGAATTGCGACTCTGACGTAAATCTTTGACATGACAATGTTCAGTCAAATATTAAACATGCGATGTGCAAACAATTTAGAAATATTTATTTATAAAAATATTTAGATAGTTTTTAATCAATCAACATGCCTGTAGACTGCCAAAGATCGACTTCAGGCGGTAAAGGAAACTTTGGAATGTTTATAGAAAGAGACCAGAAGGTTTGTGCCGCTGGATTACCGACAGCGCAACCTGATGACAAGGTATCTGATTCATTGGAGCATTATTTACTTAAGGATGAGGTAGACTCTTTGTTGTGTGATGCTATCATACCACCGAAACCTCCGAAACCGTTGCCGCCATTGCGTAAGCCTATACCACCAGACATGCGGTACGCTGGACCTTTATGTGACGTCGCAAAACTGATTAACCCTCGCAACAAAACCAAATTTGAGACCCTAGTAGAAGACCTTAAGGAAACTGCATATACTTCATACTGGAAATGTCCTTTGGGGAAAGTAAAAGATGCTGTACCTATGTTGCCGGAAGGATTTGACGAAAAAGGTACTTGTTTTGGAAAGCCAACACAGTTCCATGGACGGTTGTATGACATAGTTATGCCAAAAGAACCATACCCTGATAAGACGCCTGAATCCAAAAAAGCCGGTGTCCAGTTCAAATACAAATACTGTGAGCCACCTTTTGAGCCCGACTTGACCTACGGTCATAGAACTGGTACGGATAAAAGAGGCACTTACGCTAGATGCTGCTTAACAGATGATAGAGTTCTGCTAGGGAAAGGGCAACGAACTATCATCAATACTGTACAAGCAAATTTTCAAGACGCAAATCAACCTCGGATGGGCACAGTTTTAGCCCCAAACGACAATATTCAAAATGTATTTAAGGGTTATTCTTTTGGTATACTCAAACCGCCTGATAATCTTCCAGAATGTCTGACATTCTGTACAATAAATCCAGGCAGAGATTATTTCAGAAAATGTCTAAGACATCTGAATTCTCTTCGAAAATGTCTTTCAAAACGTTTCTTACCAACATTTTTCCATACCTTTTATTTAAATCTAAAATACTACGACGAAGAAAAATCTGGGTGGCTTCCGAAAAAAATTGTGTATGATTATTGTGGCACTAAATTAATACGATTTGATCCAAATTTGATTGAGCCACTACTGGATATGTGGAAGGCGTTTCAGGATAATATGATTGAGTATAAAATCTTTGTGCGTGTTCTTAACTACAGAGAACCATCTCCAGAGATTCCAAAGATTCCTGATTTTCCTGCTGATTGTCTTGATTTTGAAACCACTTATACGGAAATGGTAAAGCCCAATCAGCCACCTAACACTAGCCGTATGGCTGGATTACCTTCAGGACGTTATTTCGATTTGGATTATCCTATATCCCCTGAACGGTGTTGCAGAGCCGATAGAACGTGTCTGCCGCACGAGTCTGATATGAAATCATGTTTGAGCCCCAGTGTACTAACTTTACTACACGTTAACCATCGTGATATGTACGCTAAACGTGAACCGCACGTGGTTCGTAGAGTATTTGAAGCAGCTGGTGAACATTTTACTGATTATGGATTCAATGCAGTTTGGGAAGAAGCCAAAACTCATCATTCTAAAGGCTGGGTATGCTATGAGACATTCCGAAGAGCCTTAGTGGCTAATCCTGATCTAGCTAAGATGGAAAACAAAAAATCAACAATCATGTCATAAAATCTATTTTATTATATTTTTTATTTTTTTTAATATAAATTACGTAAACCTTATAAATATATATTTTGATTATAATTGATCCGTAATATTTTTATTTTATTTTCCTGTGTATGTATATGTGCTACAGTAATTAAGGCTTTAGGTATTCTTGGAAAGCCTCTCGATGTTTTCCCTCAGGGTCGTAATGGGCAACTAATTCCTTCCACAAGTCAGGTCGTTTTGCCTTAACTTCTTTTGCAAGCTGTTTTCCAATTTGCTTTTGCTTGTCTGTGCATTTCGCGCATTTTGTGGCCAAAGCTTCAGGGAGTTTATCTGCAAATAATATTAGATATTGTTAATTTAAATAAACTTTAACTTTCAAATCGTCAAACATAGATCAGTGAAAAAGTCTTTTCGTATTTATAAAAATGTATGTATAGACGTATCGTCGACTGTTGTCGATAACTTGACTGGTTTTGATACCTTTTAAAAACATACACTTGGTAGAAAAACAAACTGAGGTAGTTATAATACTATCCATAACATTGACCTTCATTACCCAACAAACAAGCGTTACCATCTATGTAAAAAAAGAATGTTAGGACAACATTAGAACGAAGAATTACGATAGGGCCTAAAATCTACAAGCTGAGTTCCTAAAATACTGCTGTAGGTAACTTTTATTTGTATAAATATTCGAGAGAGCGCTTTTCTAGGTAACTAAATAACGTAGTAAAAACACTAAAAAAGAGAACAAATTACACATGAAATGAAAGCCATTTGTCTAAGGTATATCTCGATGCGAGTACTACAGACACAAAATACTAAAAATAATTCAAAGTAGACTTTTTTTGGCTAAACATTAGTAATCTGTGTCAAAAGTCCCCATATCCCACCTGTGCTCAAAAAGTAATTCAAGGTCAAAGTTTTAAAAAGGTAATTTTTATCAAAAATAAAGCATTGCCAATAATTGTTCAGAAATAGTTCAGAATATGGGCCTAAAGGTTTGAAGATCCTGTCTTGGAATAATTGCCATTGCACGCTGTTGAATTCAACAACCCAACAGCCTACACCTTATTCTACAGCCACATGTAGCACTACACCCTTTTCTGAAATTGCAAGAAATAGTGTTTAGGAGCTTTTAAGTAGCAGGGGAGTAATTTCCAATCCCAGTCTTCGGGGTGCAGTGCAGTTGATTGCCTAGCCATGACAAAACTTGATAGTATAATCGATGCAAGTGCCACACGCACAATATAGTACGATTGGCGTAGTGCGCTGTAGCACGATTTTTCACCTCGATTTCCGTAGTGTCCCGGGTTCGATTCGGTCGGGTCAATTCAGAAACCGGTGTATTCTGAATTGACTTGGGTCTGGGTGTGCTGTGAGATGCCCTCGGCTTATTTTCTTGTGTGGTACCTCGTAACACAGGGATATTAATCTCTACTTCGAGACCATTACAAGAGGTGTGTTTATTTATATAGTAGGTAGAAGTTGATCATGGGTTTGCGGGTAGAAGGGACTGGTACCAGATTATAGGAGAGTAAAAATACCACGTAAGTTTTAAACGTAATGATTGATGCTCTTTGGTATTTTTTTAAATTTTTTTTGTCCAATTTTCGTGTTAGCAAAGTGATGTATGTCATTCATGTTTATTCTTTGACATTAGAAATCAGAATTTTAGAAAATAATTTTGTTCTTCTCTTTATTGTAAAGAACATGATAAAAACAGGAATCATGTCAGAACATTGTGAAAAACCAGGCGGAAAAGGAAACTTAGGAATGTTCATCGAAAGAGATCCTAAAGTTTGTGCTGCGGGTGTGGCTAGCTTTCAGCCTAGGGATCGGATTGGGGACTGTTTACAGCACTACCTGCTCCAGGAAGAAGCTGAAGCACTAATCAGGGATTCTATAGAACCTCCGCCAAAACCACTGAAATTACCACCGTTACGTCGTCTCCCTAAAAAAGATAAACGCAATGCAGGGCCATTCAATCAAGTTGCAGCCATAGTGAATCCCCCACTTAAAACGAAATTTCAGACACTAGTCCAAGACTTTAAGGAGACTGTTTATACATCATATTGGAAAAAAGAAACTGGCACATTGCCTGATCCAGTCCCTACTTTGCCTGAAGGTTTTGATGTTAACACCACAATGGGTAGAAAATTACCAGACTGTGGAAGACTTTATGATATAGTGATGCCCAAAGTTCCCCTACCGGATAAAACGCCTATCTCTAAGCAGCCTGGATACCAAACTAAACGTAACTATTGTGAAACGAATTTTAACCCTAACAAAGTTTTTGGCATACGATATAATGTCGATTCAAGAGGAATATTTGCAAAATGTTGCGTTACCGACGACGATGTTTTGGGTGGAACGGCGTTGAAAAAACCAATTAATACTGCACTAGCCCATTTTCAAGATGCAAAACGTGCAAAATTAGGCATTTCTTCCGCCCCTTATAAAAATATTAATTGTGTGCCAGATGGTTATGCTTTTGGTAAGCTTGAACCTCCCTGCAAACAAGCAGAATATCTAACGACATGTGTTCTTAATCCCGATAGGGAACTATTTAAGAATTGCCTTGCACACCTAAATACGCTGCGCAAGTGTTTGTCCAAGCGATTTGAAAGCACATTTTTTCGAGGACTTAGTTTAAGGTTAAGATGTTATGATAAAGAAAAAACTGGATGGATTCAGAAAGAAATTGTGTACGAATATTGCAACACTAAATACATACGTTTTAATCCATCTCTAATTGAACCATTGCTGTCTTTGTTACATGCTTTTAACGGTTCCCAGATTAAGTACGAAACCTTTGTACTAATGATAAATTTTACTCAGCCAACTCCAGAACTACCAAAAATTTGGGATATTCCAGAAGATTGTATTGATTTTCGTACAACCTACTCTGAAATGGTGAAACCTGGACAAGAAACTGACAAAAACAGGAGAGCAGGTCTGCCTTCAGGAAGGTTCTTTGACATGGACTACCCTATAACTCCTGAGGGCTGTTGTAAGGCCGATCGATCTTATTTACCTCACGAAACTGATGCGAGAGCGAATTTATGTCCTAGTATATTTACACTGACAGGCGTAAGCCATCGAGACGTGTACGCTAAACGTGAACCAACACTAGTTAGAAAGGTTTTTGAAGCAGCTGGAGAAGCTTTTGATGATGACACATTTGACAGAATTTGGAAAAACGCTAAAAAGTATCATAGCCAAGGTTGGGTCTCATTTGAAACATTTCGTCGAAGTATGGCAGAATTAGAGTCAAAAAAATAGTTTAAGTGCGAAGTTAAGGTAGGAAAACTAATTATGTTTAATAGTAGAGTTTATATATAATATATTTAGCCCTACCGTATTTATATTACATTATAATAAAACTTTTTTATAGTAAACGTTTCTCACCTTTGACTTTCTTCACTTCTGGCGTACAAGGTCCCTGGTCCAACAAGCATTTGGCGTAGGAATTTAATAGCCTCCTATTTTCTAACACTTCTGAAATGTTGAAGTCGTCATCGCCAACTGAGTCGTACTTCTCTTGTGCCAGCACCGCGGCAATATAACAGAGGGTTAAAATTACTATCTTCATTATTATTAAGCTGACCGACTGACTTTATTGATAGATAAAAACAGTATGATCTTATTAATCGTGTGTATCAATATTTATACGTTGAAGCCAAGGTTTAGTTCTTCTCGGAAATGAAGATTATGGTATAGATATGTCGTTGCACATTACCGTCTTGATAATTATGATCTCGATTATCTCCTCACAGGATATCATGCATATTCATCGGACTATTATTCTATTAAATCAACCGCTTCTGACGTTAATGCATAACCGCATCGTGGTCAATTAGTTCAATGAAACTCAGTATAGTTTTTTTGTAGGATTTATATTTGATTATTATCATAAGAAATATCATTAAAAATAAGTTATAAATGCATCATTCCAGTTGGCAGCACGGCAATACAGATTAAAACACCTGTCTTCATAGATTCTCAGTGACAAGAGAAGTTCTATCAGTAAGCATCAATAATTGTGTTGCTGATCGTGAAAATAGATTTTCTGTAAACATTAAAAGTTTCACAAGGATTGTGATGTTACATCTAATATTAACAACAACTTCGATTTAAAAGTTAGTTGGTTAATTTAGCCTATACATCAATAAATTACTTAAATTAAAAAAGATCTTTCATCCACTGAGCTTTTTGAAGTATGACCAATGAATCAAACTTACGAGTAACTCATTTGTAGCTGTTTACGAGTAAAAGATCTTACAACAGAACCAAATTGATTCGGCGCTGTTAATGTTTCCAGAATTCTAGTCCATTTTGCTACATCCCTCCTCAATCAGCGGTTCATCATTTTACCTAAACACCAGTGACCAAGAAGGTATAAAGGGCATCTCTGTTGATCCTCTCGGGGTCATATTTGTCCAGCAGTTCCAAGAAGCGAGGCTCACTCTTAGCCCTGATGCCGAGGAGCATCTTGCGGACGACCAGCTTCTGCTTGCTGGTGCACCGAGAGCAGGCTGACGTCAGCGTCTCTGGGAGGACTCCTGGAATCGAGATTAGTTCTCTTGTTAGGTTTGAAAGCTTAAAATAGCCATTAAGGTTCATGGTTAGCAACGCTGAACCTTCTTGTTTATAGGTACCTATCTTGAAACATTAATGGAATAACGTTGGCTTGCAACGAAAGCATATCCTGGAAAGATTCGTTCGTCCCTCTGAGATTTCAGTAGCGCAGTGGTTTAGAGCAGTCTACCGGATTGTGAAAAATGCGGGTTCGATTCCCGCTCGAAATTATCAAGGTCCGAAATCGATTTTTTCCAGATTTTCTATCTTTAGATAGGAAAAGCAAGCATTGTAAAATGCTAAAATGATCAAAGTTATAAAAAAAAGAATTTGATATTTTCATGAAGTCTGTTTTTTATTTTGACTGAACTTGTCGTTTACACAGTTATTAGTTATTTATTACTCCCATATTTATTACACATTTGCCAAACACTTAAGGAAACAAAAATTTGAAGGATTTCAATTGTCGCTTGAAATCTACTTTCAATAAAATGTGATATTTTTAATTGACCTCTTATCATGTTTTAATGTTTTCAGCAATTTCAGTGGCATTCAAAGTAGTAGTCATCTATTTTATTATTATTATTTTCATTATATCCTCACAAACTTTCGCATTTATAAAAATATCATTAGCATTTTCTTTTGCCAGTTTCTTTTTATTTAGTTTGAAATAGTATGCGTGACACGGAACAATGAGAACTGTCAGGCATATCATCTTACAGTGAAAATAGTATAGTAATATAAACGACACGATTGGTGTCTATATGAAAAAAATCACGCGAAAATGAGTGCGCTGTAGCCTGTTGCACGGTTCGCGGTTGTATTTCCGATCTTCCGAGATCTTTTCTGTTAGCTCGCGTAGGTGCGCTCAGAAACACCCCTTACTTAATTAATCCCTTCGTCTGGTACCTCGTAACACAGGGATATTTACCCTTACTTCGAGGCCATGACAAGTGTTGTGTGGCGCATATTTT
Organism: Udea olivalis; assembly: GCA_947369235.1. NCBI lineage: Eukaryota > Metazoa > Arthropoda > Insecta > Lepidoptera > Crambidae > Udea > Udea olivalis. The sequence continues at coordinate 12,786,487 of OX376359.1, forward strand.
ATTATTTCTATTTAGGAAAATATTTAAGTATTTATACAACAGTCACAATAGAGCCAAAACAATAAAATAACTAAAAGTACTTCTTCATTACGCTCAAACCAACTAGAAACGTCGAAATAAATACAGTAAGTACATGTACTCAGTTTCCTCAATAACAAAAAATACCTATGACGTAGTTTTTATTGTAAAATATTACAAAATACCGGGTGATTACCGAAAAACTTACTGACTGTTCGACTGATTTGTAGCGGGTGACCTTGAAACGGAAGTAATTTAAATAAATTTCCTTTTCACTTCGACAGTTTTTACATCACCAACTGAGTACTTTAGGTGATATCATTTTGTGACCTTTTAATAATCACCCGAAATACGCTGATGTTATTATAGTTCACATCTTCCTTGTCCTAAATTAAATAAATAAATATCTGGGACAATTCACACCAAGATCATCTGACCCCAAACTAAGCATAGCTTGTATTATGGGTATCAGAGACTAATAAACATACTCAAATATTTCAAAATACATACTTAAATAGATAATAACACCCAGGCACACAACAAACACAAATGTTCATCACATAAATGTTTGTCATGGGTGGGGATCGAACCCACGACCTCCGGCGTCAAAGGCAGGATCGCTGCCATTGCGCCAACAGGCCAGTCAGTCCTAAATCCCCAAGGTATTCTAAATTAAAATTAGTTTGTTTCTTGTAAACACAGGTAGGTAATTTTAAACTTCCACTTACGTTTGAAATTCTTTCCATCTTTAGTGCAAGGTCCCTTGTCCATGACACATTTGTAATATGCGAGTAGGATCCTCTCGTTCTGAACGATGGAGTCAGCATTGAAGTTGTCGTACCGGTTGTAGTGTTGTTGGGCTGAGCAGGACACCACCACCGCTAGCACGCAGACCAACCAGCTTCTCATGTTTATGCTGTTGTGATACCACTGAAATTACAAAATGAGGAATATCTACTTATAAAGTGGAAAAATTTGTTTGTATGTTTTTTTGTTTGTGTGTATTGGATAGGCTCCGCAACTACTGGACCGATTTTAAAAATTCTTTCACCACTCTAAAGCTACATTATCCGGGCGTGACATAAGCTCTATTTTTTTATGTATAAGCTATATTTTGACGAGAAAGACAGTCTACGCGGGCGACGCCGCTGACGGACAACTATTAATTAGATAAGACAGCACCCGTTGGACTACATGAATGGCATAGTGCGCTGCAGCACGGTTTCTTGCCTTGGTTTTCGTGGTTTCCCGGGGTCGGGTCAGTTCCGGAAACAATATTTTCTAAATTGGCTCGGGTTTGGGTGTGCTGGGAGACGCCTCTGGCTAAATTTCTTTTCTGGCACCTTGCAACTCAGCGATATTTATCCTTACTTCGAGACCATGACAAGTGGTGTGTTGTGTGGTGCTTATTCATTTTATAACATAATATACGCTCCCAACTTCATCCCAAACGGGGTATTCAGAGGTAAGTCGACTGTTGCTGTCCCGGTGAACACTCAGAACCCACATTTCGTCAAGCAAATTAGAATAATATACCGCTATCCCACCTCCCTTGGAATAGCGGTAGCAGAGCACTGGCCAGCTTTTATGTTGTCAACAAATAGGATCATCGACACGACGGAAAAGATTAGAATAATGAGATATTTTCGTATTTTTTTGAGAAACTAATAAAGAATTTAGCCTATATACTGCTTTACAAATCCACTGCTTGTGATTCAGATTACATTACAAAATGGTACGTCAATTACAGAAGAATACATATAAATTCGTGATAAATTACATAGTATTCTCATGACTTAAAATTAACAATAATTTCCGATAACTTAATAATGAACATTTTTAAATTAAAATAATCGTCAAATTAATGAATAATTCAATTTAATGCAAATAATAATATATGCGTAGTAATAATATATCATATTGGCAATTCAAAAGTAATTAAAGGGTTCTATCACTGAAGGCAAGTCATAAGGACGATTGTTGAATAAACGACTTGCCTGTGACTGACCTGTAACCGTTTGTGACAGGCCTGTTGGCGCAATGGCAGTTATCCTGCCTTTGGCGCCGGAGGTCGTGGGTTCGATCCCCACCCATGACAAACATTTGTGTGACGAAAATTAGTGTATGTTGTGTGTCTGGGTGTTATTATCTATACAACGTGTTAATGAAATGCGCAAAATCTGAAATTAGTTTGTACAGAATCGAGAGTGGAATCGATTCCAGTAATAAAAAATAGGGGTCAAATTTTAACCAAAAAAATATTTTAACTATGCCGTGTTTCATTCTTAACTCTATTATCGCGCGTAATTACTATAGACTATTTAATTTGCAGACAAACACAAGAAAACAAAAAAGCTAATATCTTCGTAAATAATCCGCGAAAATTAAATTTAATAATTTACACAATTCTTTTATAATATAAATAAGTTGGGGTGTCTGAGGTTTTGCGCATTTTCATTAACACGTTGTATATGTATGTATTTAGAAATATTTAAGTATGTTTATCAGTCGCTGACGCCCATAGTACGAGCTCTGCTTAGTTTGGGGTCAGATGATCTTGGTGTAAATTGTCCCAGAGATTTATTATTTATTATTATTAACAAAAAACGGCTTTGTGGTGATCCGTTATTTGGATTTTATGCTTCATTTATCCGGTATGGTTTTTGACATTTCAAAGTTTTTCGAAAGTTTATCATGTTCAAAAAGGTGGGCTCGCTTATTATTAAAAAGTTACTAGTAACCAGTTAATTTTTGTAGAAAGGCAACATTTTGTACACTATCAGAGCACCAGTTGGAATCATATACTACTAATGTCCAATTTTGTAATAGTGTCAAAATGCATGTTATTGTAATAAGCACATGTACGGTAGTAAGAACTGTAACTAAAGTTAAACTGAAATACACGCTAGGAAAGCTTTTACTGAACTACGCTCTCGCATATTCGTTTGACCGTGCATAGGACTTTAAAGTAAGAAATAAGACCTCATCAATGTTATTTTTGCCCTAAATCCTATTGATTGACAAACCTTAAATCATCTTAAAAAGTAGCACCATCAGCTTGATATCCGTATTATAAAAGTCGCAACACAGGCTGGTGCCAAAACACTTTCTAATAAACAAAAAGCGACTCACCCAAAAAGAAAGTCGACGGTCCTGCTGTCGTGACGGTCCGTCGGTATGTGAGCACCCTCCAGCGCAAACCAGTCTCGAGGTTGAAGTAACGGTGGCCCACGCACACACGAAGAAAGTACTTTTACATTCAATTGTACGTGAGTTTTTAAGGAGCTCTCTTCACGATCGGCTCACGAATAAGTAGTTGTATGGCGGAGAAGGTGCAGTTCAGAATAGTGGTTGGCTGTTCGGACATTTCTAGTTTCAGCATTTAGAACCTAGGTCAACATTAATTATTCTCATGTTATGATACTGACATGTCTACTTTTAGACTATCAAATAAATGATAAGAAAAGAACACAGTCACACTGCGGCCCAAGTATTGTCTTGCATTTGTTTTGGGTTTTAAACGCCTTGTTACAATCCCTTATAAACTTGTCAAGTTCCCTAAAGTGATCGTAGCGAGCAATTTCGTAATACGATTTCCAGTGAGTCAGCGGCTACCTGGCTCTATCGCATCTTCTAGTCTGGATATTCACTGACGAAATTGCTCACCTTTCTCAGCTTAAAGAATTAGCTTGACTGGATAAGCGATTGTAAGGAGGCTTCAGGTTTAGGGATCAAGGAATCAATAACCAACCAAACCAGTCATTAGTTGCTGATTTTCTCAAATGCTTTCTAATGTAGAGTTAAATAGACTTCCAAAATCTACATGTTTTTTATTTTCAGAATTGAAAACGGAGATAACCCTACAAAGTTGTAAAGATGTTTGGAAGAAATGATCATGTGAAGTCATTCCCTTCTGGGAACCAGTTTTGTTTACTTCCTTGGTGCATACCTGTTTGTCCTGTTAGCCTTATGATGCTTATACTCGTACCTCCACAGATTTTATAAATAGCTGTGTTATTCGGCTTTAGTTTGGGGATAAACTATTGATCCGTGAATTATGGATTCATTGTTGATGTTGTTTTGGTTTTAGGTGCGCTTTAAACTAGCTTTGCATTACATTACATACTGCACTTGCACCCACATCCACAAAATTAGGTTAAATCTGTTATTAGAAGATGCATCGCTCATCCGGCCGAAAAACATCACAATTGCATTTTTTTACAAGATGAGATTTTATTCCTCGAAATCAATCTTTACTTTTATGGATTGTTATGACTTATTTAACTCAATTTTGGATTAAATCGCAAGTATGATGTAAACTGCCGGATGAGCGGAATATCTTTATTTGAGGTCATAGTGAACATGCTGTACGTATTTTTAATTTTGATTTACTTTCTTATATTTTTCCATCAGATACAGTCTTAAAGAATAAAAGTTAATAGCTCGAACTAGATGTTTTCCTAAATAATTGGATGAAGAACATAAACATAAATCTTCAGTTCTCACGTTCAGACTGTACCTACATGTGAGTTTATAAAAGAAAATAGTAAAAGTTTAGACTACATTCAATTATTCCACCTACTTCCCAAGTAGGTCTCTGTTACAAACGGTAAACACTGGCTGAGAACATTTTCCTTGACTCTGTGTGCCTACAAAACAAATGCTAGATGCTTAAGCCATAGTCTGAATTTAATAAAATAGTAGCCTAACGCAAACAAGTGCTTTACCAAAAATGTAGGGTTGACAAAATTATAATTCTGCAAACATTACCGTGGATGGTATAACAAGACAGAATGAGCAATCAAATGAAAACTGAGTCACCTGACTCCGAAATATGTATCCCTAAAATAATTAACTTAAGCAACTTGTATCCTATTTTTAGTTAAAAAACTATTTAATTTTACTATAGGCACTGGACTGAAATTCCATACATAGACTGTCATCTGCGCAAGCTCATGGTAAAGGTATTCCTGACCCCAAACTAATCCTACTGTCTATGTCATTTTGCTATGCCTCAGTCCTAGCGCAATATCTCACGCAAGTGAAACTTGTTTTTGTGTGTGTGAATAGGCTAAGTTCAGATGTACATTTTGTTGTACATCGATTGCTTTAGTGCAAAATCAACAAACTAGCTTAGTTCTCAGTAATAGATGTATAGCGAAACGCGCGTCGATCGCGCGTACATTTGACCCCAGACTCCCGAACCAAATTTCGTCGGATTGGCTAATGCCAAATTTTTTTGATGACAGTTATGTAATCATTACTGTCCAAAAAATTTTATTACCCTTATCGCTTTGGAATAAGGTTCATTAATTTCTTGTTTAACATTTCTGCAATGCTTGTCCAATGAAATCCTGCTCAAGAGTTAGGCCCCTGGATCAGCCCATACACATGTACATTGGAACCGATGACCTTAATATTTACTTCGCCTGTCAAAGAGGAGGAGTGTAATGCACCTCTTTTGACACTGTACCATCATGGCAGCGAATGTCAAAAAAAATATCCATGACATAATTTAAGTCTATGAAAGGATAAGATCGATTGAGAATTAAAGAATTTTCTATCACTAAAAATCTATCGTGAATCGTGATTCACAATAAGCGTCAAAACTGTACCAGGCATGGTTTTTATACAAACAGAGGGACTTGGGTTATCTATTCAGATCAGAGGTCCCTAGACTTTTTTTTTAATATTCGCTGGTTCCGGTGGACCCCTAGGTACTTGCTACATTTCTACCATATTTGCAAGACTCGACAAAAAATGTGATGCCAACATAGACCCCCGTCGAGTCTACCGTGGACCCTTGGGGTCCACCTGCACCTCTTTGGGAACTAATGATTCAGATGTTTGTCTTTGCGTCAGCGTGATGCGTTAATTTTATTGATATTTATATTAATAAAGCGTCTATGAACATCTTAGTAAATACGAGTACATAATGGCGTAAATTTCATTGTAAGAAGTTTATAAACGACCTTTGCTTCCATAAAAAACTGAGCGTGTTATTTTCCTGTGTGGTGATTAAATGAAAACGCTCATAATTACTCTTGTATTGCATGGTAGCCGACCACTGTATGTGGATGTTTCTGATATATTTTCCTGATTATTTTTATACTTAATTGGTTCCATTTATCTACAATAGAGCATAAAATAATAGTATTTAGTACGCAAAGGTGAGATTGGCATACAGTGCAGTTAGAATGATTCTGAATGTTTATTATTAATCACAAATCTCATTTCTATCAATAACAATCATCAATCATCAAAATATAACACGGCACTCATAAAGGATTCCTAAGGGAACGGACAGGACTAGGCGTACCGTCGCTTCATTCTTATATTTTTTAATCCATAATGTGAATTATAAACACTTTCAGCATACAGAATTTTTACGTTCACTAGTATAGTTACATTTCGGAATTTAAAATTAAATTAAATCTCAATTTAAATTCATTTAATCTATATTTATAAATGGGTAAAGTCACAACAAGGTTACTAGGATAGGTAAAGTAGAGTCAAAAAATAAAAAGTTTACAGAAAGCCCGCTCTCGCTTTTATCCAGGATAATTACCTAAACTTACCTGACAGCCAAGGGTTGCTACTATATTCGCTTTGATTTTTTAAAACCCGCCAAAAAAAGACATCATGTGAAAAATTGTATCAAGTTTGACATAAACATAAACAAACTCGCGACAGTGCGACTGGCCGCAACACCGATTCTGACCGGTATTGCCTGTAAACTCAATGTGCCCGTATGCGTGATTAACACAGCAGAGTACAAACGCCCATTTTTGGCTACATCCCATTTGGTAAACTTCCCATTTCGTAAACCTCATATTACACCTAATAAAAAGTTGCGTTTGGTAAACATTTTATACTTCATACATTTAGGTCCCATTTCGCAAACATTTGAATTATCACATGTGTTGTGTCCCGTTTGGTAAACTTTCAGTTGAAATGGGTACAGTCAAGTAAAAAAAGAAAACAGGGAAACTGATAACATTGTTATACATATATTTTTAATCACAGGTACAATAGAGAAATACTTATTGTTAGGCAGATTTGACTATAAATTAAATAATTAAATTACAAAAAGAATCACAGTTTGATTTGACTTTTTCTTAAAATAATAACTTTTACTTAAAAATCAGTTCTTTAATTCTTTTACATTACTTAAAACCAAATATTCACCATATCTTCATCTTCCAGCCACTGATCCACGAAATAATCATTAAATTTTGATATAGCTTCTTCTTCAAAACTGTAACAAAATTAATTCATTGAAAACTAATAATAATATTAAGATAGTTTGTAACGCACGAAATTAAATAGGTAGCACCTTTCCAAAGCGGTGGTAGAAGAAAAATCCAGACATAAACGCGTTCAATTCAATACTACGATATTAATTTACCTTTGACTCATAACGTAGAGCCAGCCATCGTTAATGTCCTCCCTGGGCGTTGAGCAAGAGCCATGCATAGTTTGACGTGATTGTGAGATTCTTCATGTTGTGATAAGCCAAGAGATTTTGTTTTTCTTAATAGTGCTCTGCCAAAATAAACAAAACACCCTTTGACTACTATGTTTGGAAATATCTTTTTTAATGCATTTATTGTAGCTTTTTCGAAATCCAATGTAATAATTTCTAGTGTCGACTCTGGTAAATGAAATTTTAGCTTGGAAAACAGCCTTTCGTATGTAAAAATGGTATAATATTAGTCGCAGTGTACCTATGTCGCCGTGTACAACGTACAGTTGAAGAAACGGCTTTGCACAACATTTGAACGTTCCGTCCGCAAATTAGTGACGAACATCATTTAAATGTGTAACTGCACTCTTTGAAGCAAACAAAATCATTCTATTTTCACCGTCAATCTCATCAAACAACAAATTGTCTTTATAACGGTCCGAAACCACGTTTTCTGTCGAATTAGTGTGCTGTGATTTTGTAATGCCCAGTTGACTATTTTAGTGTCTATACAAGCTGCTTTTAACTTTGTCAAAATTTCGTAATTCTTGTATAATTTCGTAACCATCATCTTTTAGCTTTTTAGTACATTCCCTGTATGTAGCTGGAATCGGCTTGAGATCTTCACATGTAATTTGTTTACATATTTCGATGGCTACTTTCACTTCATTTTTTCAAAATTTGGAATACAAGAACTGATGTGCACATTTTCTCTCAATACACAGTTCCTATTGGAATTCAAAGTCACACTTTACACAGCGCCACCAATTTGAGTCCTTATTATTTTTCTGTTTGTCATATTGGTGTCCAGCGCGTAATAAAATTTCACCGCCTCGCTTAGTATTAACAATTCTTTAATTCACTTTATCACTGGAAGGTCCTGCACCCGACATTGCAACGACCTTGTACTATGCATAAAACGAGTAAACTGTGTGTGATAAGATAAGGTGAAACCGCATCGTAGATAATTCCCGTATACCCATGTCTATCTCTTTCACACTTTTTCTCTAAAAACAATGGTCAGGACAATTTCCTACTTGAGTGCCTCGTACATACCTCAGTGCTTCTTTTGCGGCACTTTTGTTATTTTTTGATAGACTTTATAACATTTTTCTTTACTGCTCTTTAATTAGCTGTTTTTTTGATGATCTATTTTCTATCTCAAGACTTTTAATCTTTATAAACACTTGTATCTAATTTCTCTATTAAATTGACACTGACTGTACCGTACAAAAACAACTATAGTAATATAGTTTACCAAATGGGATTAAATGTATAAAGTAAGGAAAAGTTTACCAAACTCAACTTTTTAATAGGTATAATATGAGGTTTACGAAATGGGAAGTTTACCAAATGGGATGTAGCCCCATTTTTTACACCAGTGTCACGCGTGGCATACTATAGTAGACCAATTTAAAATGACCACCAATGGTTTGGTGGTTAATGTGTAATAAATAAATTCAGTAATAAAGAAGACAGATATAAATCAACAGCTCACTTATTGATTACTAGAATTTTTAACACTCTCTTCAACTCACCACGCAAGCTGCCTTCGTGCCAGTGACACCACTCTGAGCCTAACAAGAGAGGCTGTACATAAAGCATGAATTATATGCTTAACATTCTTGTGACAAGTAATAAACATGAACTACAAGCATTAACAGAAATTGATAAAAAAAATAAAAGAAATTGGACTTCTGTGGATAAGCTTCATTATTTTTTTCTAAATGTGTAAATTTATCATTAAAATATCTATTTTCATTATTCTAAACATTGACCTGCCTAGTGATTGAGAGAAATCCGTTAAATTGTATCTTATCTTTAAATAGATTTGGTACGCTCGGACTACTTTAGTAAGCCCAAGACTTAAGAGCCATATTTAAAAAAAACTTTGCGGTTAATAAGGTCAGCTGATGTTATGAGGTGTTAGCTAATTTTATAATGAAGGATTACTCAGAATCATACCGTTTTTACATGCAAAACTATCAAGTTATCAACAATTATGCTGCCTAATAAAATTAAATTGTCGACCAGCAGGTTTTCTTTCAAAAGAGCAATCCACAACTTCTTCTTAGAGAAACCTTAACTTAGAAATTGCATCACTTGATTCTCTCTCCTTTCAAAACAACGTTTTAAGATTTAGGTATTATATTTAGTGTGTGTATCTTTAAATTTATGTAGGTACTATAAGTATGTGTAATATGTATAATTTTGGTATAAGTATGTTTTTTGTATTAACAGTATATTTTATTTTGGTTTTACGAGACACCGCCAACACGACTTCTGCTTCGCCCAGTGGTTGACTGGTAGAGAATGACATTAGGCAATAAGTCCGCCAATTGTACTTTTTCTTTGTGCAATGAAGAATAAATAAATAAATTATGTTACCGTGGTCGACTATAGTAGGCCGGGCGTATTCTGTAGTGTTAAAACGGCGGTTTGTTCTAAGCGGACCATCTGTCCGTGGCGCCGCGCCGCGCCGCATTCGTAATTTGTAGAGTGATGAAAACAATACGCGATCCAAAGAAATCTTTTAAATTCGATGTGTTTTGAATAACCAATGCTGTTGTCAAACAAAAATACCTACAGTTTGTTTATAAATGAGCAGGCGAAAGCTTAAAGAGAAAAGCATCACAGGGGCTAGCCATGAGCAACACGTTACTTTCGTTTCGACATCTCAAATTTAAAAATGTCTGGATTTGACATCGAATGTCATTTCAATTATACGAGTGCTAATGTCATTTCCGTACATTTTTCAAATTTGACATTACGGTACGAAAGTAGCGTGTTGCTCTTGGCTAGGGCCCAGGTGTTTTGACCCATCTCACGTATAATTAACAAAGAAAAGGTTTTATTAAGATTTTTTTTAAATAACAAGAGTATATTACACATTCATCACTCAGGAATGTCGTCATAGAATTTGCTCCTCCGCATTATCTAGAACTCCCTGTGGTTCCGATTGTTGTTGACATAACCACCCAACCACCCATTGAGCCACCCAAAGCCACCAATTGAGTTCCTCACCAAAGTTTTCTGAGAAGAAGCAGCATCTGAAACGGTGGTGAAGTCAAAATGCTAAATTAATTTTTGCTTTAACTTAAATGCCTTAACTAAGCCTTTCGTAAGTTCAATGATACTTCCTACTCTTATTTCTTAAGTATAAACTAAAACAACATTTTATATTTTAAATTGTTCACTTTAGCCAAAAACATATAGAGTCTAAAAATATTAATCATGCCATTTTTTTTACTAGAAATATGAGACAGGCGTGCACTCAACAGATATGGTGAATTTTTTGTATATGTACCACTAAACTTTTAAATGGGACTATATTTATTAATTTTGCTACTGAATGCTAGGTAAACATACTGGTTCATACATTATTCATTAGCAGATTTTTCTAGTCGTAAGTTCCAAATACTATTGTTTGGAAATAATAGAAGAATAGAAACTATGTAGGTAGTTACAATAATAATATATGTAGTTCGGTGTTGTCTGTGTCTGTAAGAACAACCCCGTGTAGCACGTCAGTCATTTTGTTTATGAAAAGGCTCATAATTGGGTATGGGAACAAAAATCAAACATGTCCCAAATCGAAAACCATTTCGAGGTATTTGTATTTTATACCTTATTTAAATATTTAACATTTTTAAAAGCAACGGATGTAGGATATATTTAATTAAATACGTTGGCAAACTGGGGTGAAATTATTGCCCCAGTTTGCCAACGTCCGCAAAGAGTATATAGTATAAGAGTATATAGAGTATAGAGTATATAGTAGAGTAAGGTTCTTAATGGACTCTTGACGGTAATCAAATTGACATCTCAAAATTGAAACCTATTGGGTCGTATAAACGTCCTTTCACGTGATTGGTTTATAATCTATCCATCAACCAATCAAATGACGCGATCTGTATCATAGGTACCTACCTATTGATTGAAGAACCTTCTTACCTACCTTTTAGCTAGGTGATTCTACTGCATGGTATTAATGGGGCTTCCAGATAGCAGATTTGAAATTCCTGAGGTGAAATATATTTTTCCACAAAGTTATTTTTAATAATACGTACATTAATTTACGCCCATTGCCCAGACGGGTAGATAGAACTTAAAATAGCCATTCGCTCTAATCCTAACCCTTTCAGGTAGGGCTTGATTTCAGAACTTGGCAAAATGAATTGTATCTGAAGTCTACTTCTCACATTCTCGTGAGATTGTACATGATGAACGGCGAGCTCTGTTTCAGTCGTAAGTGCAGTAAATCATTAATTTTCTCCTCATAATTTATTTACCACGAATCCGGGAAAAAACACATGTGGGAACACTTAGTGGATTTGTGACGTCATGAGTTCGCAATGTTTCAAAATTTATAAATAACTACCAGCTAGATCAACGAAACATTCGAATTAGTTACTTAAAATAGTAAAAGGTATTATAAAAAAAATATTAAAAAAAAATTTTTTTTGTTCCCATACCCAATTTGTGAGTCACCCTTCGTCGCTACGTTAAACTTTTACTTCTCCATATCGGTGCAAATCTGACAAAAGGTGCTGACCATTTCCACTAAGTTATATGCATAAAAAGGAGTCTAATAATAATAAAAAAATACTGTTTACAAACGAATGATTTGGATAGTCAAAGTTAGCACATTCAAAAATAACTTTAGCTCATGTTTTTACTTTATCACTCTTGCTCGGGGTTTCTATGAACAGGCTAGACATTGCCAGAAAACCGGTGACACCCGGTTTGTCATCACATTATCTATATCTACATCGATTAAACAATTAAGATAAATTAAATTTCACTCACGTTTCAGTACTTTTTTTTTATTCAACCTATAATGTCCCACTGCAGGGCAAAGGTCTCCTCCATATTTTTCCACAAGTCCCTGTCGTTAGCTAAAGTCTGCCACTCGCTCTAAAAGTTCGATAGGTCATGGCACCATCGTTTCCGAGGTCTTCCTCTTCGTCGATGACCATCTGTGCGATGCCACTGGGTAGTTATCTGGGTCCATTTTTACGGGTGCATTCTGCAAACGTGTCCCGCCCAGTCCTATTTTAATTTGGCAATAGGTTCGCCCACGTCTTTTATGCCAGTTTTGGAACAAATAGTGGTGTTCCTAATTTTGTCCATAAGTTTGACGTCTAACACACTCCGCTCCATCGCCCTTTGGCATACTTTGAACTTGGGCTTTTGATGTTCGGTTATAGAGACCATGTTTGGGCACCGTATGTTAAGACAGGCAGAATGCAACCGTCGATGATTTTCCGCTTCAGAGACATAGGAAGGTCACACTTCATGAAAGCCTTCATGAACCAGAAGCTCTTCCAGGTGTCATCATTACGGCGATAGATTTCCTTTTCTTGCCTGTTCTCGAAGGAGACAATCTGGCCCAAGTAAATGTACTCATCGACGTATTCCATGATCTGCCCGTCAACTGTAACCCTATTCAAGTGCTATTTGACATAATCTTGGTTTTTGACCAGTTCATCATAAGTCCACTCTCGCAGCTTGCCGTGCTCAGTTCATCGAGCATAGATTGCTACTCACTAGCGTTGTTGGGAAAAAGTACGATATCGTCTGCGAAAATAAGGATTGTTAAATTCCTACCCTGAATATTAATACCTCTACCCGCCCAGGGACCGGCCAGTTCTTTGAATAGCTCTTCCAGGGTGGAATAGTTTTGGCGAAAGCGGGTCCCCTGCTTTACACCTTTTTGGATGGATAAGGATGGGCCTGGCGCAACTTAATGTTGGCTGCACTCTGATGGTAAATCAGCTGTAGAAGGTACGTTGGTTTAATGTTTTGATTATTAGTGCGGTAAAAAAAAGCGGCGTGTGTCAGACTGTCAAATGCCTTTGAATAGTCGACAGTGTGCCTTTGAATGGTTCACAGTAAATAATCTACAGCTTAATGCAAAAAAGACTAAATGTAATAATTTTAAGTTGCCTAATGTTAAAGATAACCCCATTAGTCTAAAAATTGATGGTAATACTATGAAGCTTGTAGATACAACAGTTTTTCTTGGAATCACACTAGATTCAAAACTGCAATGGAACCCTCATAACAGCTCTCTCAGGCAGACTTAGTTCGGCTGCATTTGCAGTGAGAAAAATTAGGTTATTAACAGATGTTGATACTGCTCGTTCAGTTTATTTTAGTTATTTCCATAGTGTAATGTCTTACGGCATTGTACTTTGGGGTCAAGCGGCGGATATACAAACCATCTTTATCCTCCAGAAGCGAGCTATCAGATCCATCTATAAGCTTCGTGCACGGGCTTCACTTAGGGAGTTTTTTAAGGAAATTGGTATCCTCACTGTAGCGTCACAATACATTTACAATTGCATTGTTTTGGTGAGAAAAAATATTGGTCTCTATTCTAAACACAGTGACATACTTTGCAGAAATACTAAGAATAAGGATAAAATTGCACTTCCACTCTTTAGGTTACAAAAAGTTTTAGGATCCTTTATGGGGCAAGGTATACATTATTACAACAAAATTCCAAAAACAATTTGTGAGTTACCTTTACATAGATTCAAAAATCACATCAAAACGCTCGCATAAGCGCTCTGCTCGATGCGGGATTAAATAGCTCTATTGTAACAGATGTTTTATTGTAAGAGTTAATAGGTACCTAGTATGTATGTACTGACTAACAATTTTTGTTTTTGAATTGTTTAAATCAATTCTTGTTATTATATTCTTTTATGGTTGGTTTTTTCTCTTTGTTTTATATTCTTTTAGGTTTATTTGTATCAAAATGACACACTGCTTGTACTTTACTAACGCCTGTTGTAAACCCAAAACAAGTTTTTAAAGAGTAACTGCTGAGTTTCTCGCCGGGTCTTCTCAGCAAGAAACAACTCCGACGCGGTGGTAGAGTCGCATTATGTCTGTATACTGTTTATTTACATATCCATATTATTATGGTATTTATGTCTATTATTTAGTATATTTTGCAGTAAATTTGACGATTTGAAAGTACTGATACAGTCTATTTGAATAAAGTTATTTGAGTTTGAGTTTGACAAATGCTAAGACAGAGGTTTGTTATACTCGCAAAATTTCTCAATTAGTTGATTAATTGCGTGCAGGTGGTTGGTAGTAGAAAAATGGGCGCGGAAGCCAGCCTGTTTGGTGAATTGATGTACGTCCAAAATGTGGTATAATGGATTCTGTATATTTTTTGTGATCAGCTTGTAAATTTATGAGATGTGAGACAAATGGGCCTATCAATATTAAGTATGTCAGTTTTCTCACCTTTCTTGAACAGCAAAATAATATTGAAATGGCAAAGGGTTCTTGGGATATTTCCTGTTTAAAGTATTCTGTTGAAAAGCCTTGCGAGATGAAGACGAAGACTGAGTTTTACCAATATTTGGAATCTCTGTGGTTACTACGTCTTCGCCAGGGCTCTTGCTGTATTTCATACTTATAATTGCAGTGTTGATTTCTTTTGTGCTGATTAGCGGGATGTTTTCATTATACTGATATTTTATGTTCTGATTATGTTTTGATTCAACTGAATATAATGATTGGTAGAATTCAGTACAGATGTGCATAACCTTGTCGCGCTTACTATGGTTTTGTCTTTGACGATCCCGAAAACCAGTTATCCTGGTTTTAGTTTTAGTACTTCCTTGTTTTGCTGATCTTTCAGATCTTTATCTTTCTGATTTTGACATTTAGTTTCATCACTCACACATTCTAAGAAACTCGTCGATTTCACACTGTTTGAATAGAACTACCACATCAAAATCCACCACCACAGATCCACTAACAAAATATTAAAATTGATTATTACATACTGTCTAACTTCACGTGAAGTATTTATTTATTTATTATTTATTTATTTATTTATTTATTCACATACATTTAAGTACATACCTACCTGTAATTAAAATTAAGGTAGAGTGCTTGGAATAACATTTCTTTTTTTGCATCATCTACGAACCTATTTATGGATCAGTTCAACAGTGCCGAATTATTATTATTATAAAAAAATCGAACTAATCCTCGGAACTTAAGCAGGATCAGATCGATTTTTTCTAGTTTTTATATTTGTGTAGAAAATAGTGCATTGATAAATGCTAAAAATGAAAATTCTCTTAAGAGTATATTTTTTTGTTAGAGGAATTTATCTTCGGATCGATACCCAATATTGACTGCTGAACAGTTTTGTGCTGGAGATGATCAACAACAGAAAATGGTTCATTTTATGAAAAGCTCCGTTTCTCACTTTTTTCAGATGTTAACCCCAAGCTATGGACACGAGTTTCTTGGCGAGAATTAAATCAGGCTAACGTAAACTAAATTTTTGCCTGATGTTCTGCTGAGGACGACAAAGTTTTAGTACGTCCTACTTACTGAACGACGCAGCCCTACTATAACGAGTCTCTAATTGTTTCAATGAAAGCAAAATATAAATCCGGAATGAAATGTATAGACAACACAATTCAAATGCACGATAGTTTACATCACAACACACACATGACGTTGGTTGCAAACCTGTCAATTTGTCGGACCTATTATTATTACAGATTTAATTACTTGATACTTAGAAGTGATTGTGTTAGGTTTAAAGAATATTTATTTCCTCATTAAAAACCATACAGTCACATACATGAGAAATTCACAGGTGTGGGTAAATACATATTTGTCCAGTAGAAAATAAGTAATATATTAGTACACATAATTGTGTTGGATGTGTTAATGCAATACAAGATGTAACTCTTTTCGGAGATTCGAGCTATATTCTAACCAAATAATAAAAATAACAATACATTTCAATAACATTTATGAACTTAGTTTCTTTTTTCTTCGAGTTAGCTCATCTATATCCTTACTATACTTAATTTTTCCCATGACTATATTAATTTGGCCTTCATGCCGTGCCTGTATTTTTGAGACAATTTAACAACATACAAAAATACGTTAGTTTTACTACTGATACTGTGGGATTGGGCTCCCAAATACTTACTTCATTTCAAAATCACCGAATGTATTCGATTGCATTGATTGCGTGAGTGTTAGCGACGGCAAACTTTGTACATTTGTTTGATAGAGACTCGTTCTCTATTCAATACTATTGCTTCAACCTAGAACGATTGGTTCTTACCCTTTTGACGATATCGAAAGAGTAGAAGTAACAAGAGCGTTTCTTTAACGAAACCCATTTACACCTGGCTTCCGTACAAAGTCTGCCGTCGACAGCAAATGCCGTTCGTGTGTGAGAAGCGCTTACGCGTGTCCAAATATTTAAATAATAGTGATTTCTCAGGGTTCTATCCTTGGTCCTTCCTTCCTTTCTCCTCACTACTGTAAATAACCGTCCTTTTACATAGAAAAAAGTAAGATGTATGTATTATCTTTGATTTAATGTTGCAAACAAAATTTCTAAAGTTTCATTTCAATATAACAGGTGTGTGGAGAGCCGTTTAATGTAAAAAAATAATCCTGAATTCTGAATCTTATTTAAAGTAACGTAACTCTTACAAATTATGTGTTATTCACAAATCACACCGCTACATTGACGTAATATGGGAACATTGATTGTAACTTTATATACATATAAGCTGAAAACTGAAATTATATAGCTGTAAAAATAATAAAATAAAATGAATTGATTTCATTTGTTAAGGGTTGTCCGGTAGAGCAGTAGCGATAAGACCACCTAAATTGTTCCTTCAAAGAAGTTAAGGCAAATGCTTAAATATGCGAGATCGCTATCGTTTTTAATTATAAGAGAGTGAAGCTATTTATCTGAACAACAATAGTAGTTCATAGATTTTTACACCGGTTTATTTTCGAAGATTTTAAAATGAAAACTAATATACATTGACAATACTATATATTAACAATATTTAGTTTAAATTCGAATTTAAAAGGCTTACTTCAAAAGTATCTACAATTTTTGAATCTCCAATATGTTATAGGTTTTCTTTCGTGGTAAAATAATGTTATTTCAGTACCGACTCATAAAGACATTTTAGTCTCGTCTATTCTGACTTGAGCGCGTATTTGAGCACAAACGCACTGTATTCAGATGGGTACTTCTCCAGCAAGTACTTGTTCACTTCTTCGTACT
This sequence comes from Udea olivalis, assembly GCA_947369235.1. Taxonomy (NCBI): domain Eukaryota; kingdom Metazoa; phylum Arthropoda; class Insecta; order Lepidoptera; family Crambidae; genus Udea; species Udea olivalis. Next base: position 12,804,063 of record OX376359.1, read on the forward strand.
TCTTCTTCTGTTCTGGAGTGCACTTCTCGCACTTCGTGGCCGCCAGTTCAGGAAGTAAATCTGCAACAAGAGATTCAGTAGTGTTTTATTTGCAGTTATATATTGTAACTAATTTGTATCATTCAAATAAATGATTATATTTAAACCGTAGCATAGGCGCGTAGGTAGGGGTACCTGTCAAAGCGCTAAAGATTTTAAGATCGGTTATAACTTATTGTTGAAGCAAGGGTTTCGAATAAATAAATAAAATATCTGGGACAAATTACTCCAAGATCACCTAACCCCGAACTGAGCAGAGCTTGTACTATGGGTGTCAGAGACTGATAAAGATACTTAAATATTTTAAAATACAAACTTAGACAATAACACGCAGACACACAATAAACACAAATGTTAGTCACATGCATGTTTGTCATGGATGGGGATCGATCCCACGACCTCTGGTGCTACAGGCAGGATCGCTGCCACTGCAAAAACAGGCCAGTCAAAAGCAGTTCAGCCTCAACCTTTCAGGCTAATAATTTGCTGTCAATTATTGATGCGCATACTAATATATTTTTATAAAATTCCTACGTAGAACCTATTTTTGCGTCACACCCTACATATCATAGACGTATATAACCTATGTATTGCAGTAAATACCATTTTTTACATATTTTATTTAAATAAGTAAGAACCTACTTCTTTGGGTATCTACGCAATTCTTAGCTCGTACCTTAATGGTCTCGATCATAGTAAACTAGTTTTCATAATTCAGACTGGTTCATGAGTTACCTATCTAGGTCTAATCTTACATTAGTCATTTCATTGTTGTGATATAAGTAATTATGTTGTACGGTATAATGCTAGAAGGATATCCCGTGGAACACAAGGAGCAGAAGAAAACTAACATTGCATTACTATTCTAGTATAATAATTTATTATTTACTATTCTTGTAAAATACAATCCAATATTTATACATTATTCTTCTGTCAGACTTTCCAACTGCGGGCCGTACTTCAACAGCACCTGGTTGTACTCCTCAGGGTACGTCTCCAGCAGAAACTTGACGTTCTCTTCATGTTTCTCCTTCATTTCTGGAGTGCATTCTCCGCAGTTTGTGGCTACTACCTCGGGAACTTGATCTATAAATGACAGGAACCTCAGCATGGAGAGTTTTTGCACTAGGTTTCCAGGTTTAGGAGAGTAAATGTTTGAAATGCTACTTAGGAGGATGGGACTGTTGGATAGGGAATGACAAAGACAAATGTAAGTAAACAAAGGGCGAAACGACTAGTGATTTTCGTCGTTTTGCCCTAGAGCAAGCATAGTATGTGTGTCAGGACCGTAACAGGTGGAAAGATATCGGTTTGGTATTATAGATAAACACACGAGGAGATAGTCGTATTAAGTACACATAGTTCACTGATGTTTGAAACACCTTTACGAGACACTGTGCCTACAGTATACTGTCAATAAAGAAAATATTGTTTAACCAGTTATTATGTTAATACTTTTTAAATTCACACATTGTTAATTTTCCTCGCACGCCTTAAAGTTCTGAAGTAGGTACACGGTTTTATTTTGTTTCGCTGCGATTAACTACGATAAAAGTTCCACGGTATTTTATAATATTGATTCATACGATCGTTTACCTAAACTCAAGATATTGTTTTATATTAAGCCAGTAAAACTAGTTACATACTTAAATATTTAAATGTTATTCAATAATGTGACAGCTTTACTTGTGAGTTATGTCAAACTTTGAATGGCGTTCTGAAATTTTAAGATCTCAAGTGTTTCTAACTTTTTGGCATGAATTAGCCTTTAAATAATACTCCTGCCTACATGCTCAAAATTTTGCACCTACCTCTGTATATCTGGTACTCCCCACAAGGTGCCTGGTCCATGAGGCAGTCAAAGATCTCTTTCCTGCGGGCCTCATCAGCCAGCAGTTCTTCCACGTTCACCTTCATGATGTCCTCGAGATCAGTGGCAGCAGCTGCAACCACCACGGCAGACAGGAAGAAGAGCACTAATTTATTCATCTTCAGCAAATAGTAACTGAAAAGACAGAAGACGGCTGAAAAAAGAGTACGAGAACAGAGTAAGGCCGAGCAAGTGTTAACATATCATAACATACTATCACGACTGTATCCCAAACGGGGTAGTCAGAGGCAAGTGACTGTCGCTGTCATGGTGAACGGAACACTCAGAGGTCCACTTTTCGCCAATGGTGTTATAACCCAACGTTGTAGGTGGTGAGCCTTCCGTTAACCGGGTTGATTTGGGTTTTTAACCGACATCAAAAAAAGGAAGAGGTGCTCATTTCGATTGTGTGTTTTTTTTATTGATGCTTTCCATCACCGCAGAGTTAGCTGGAACTTCAACAATGAACACAAAGACTTTGGTTCTGACCCGATTTGAACTAGTGAGTTGTTGACATGATCCACGACCCAAGTTGGGGTACTAACACTCTAGGCCAAGGTCTTTCTTTCTAGTGAATTTGGTTTATAATTCATTGTGCCCTGTATACATTTACAGTTGATATATGTTTAGCACTGAAACTGTTACCACTGTGTTTCTGTGTAGTTTTAGAGGTTTTTTAGCCATGACTTGAATGACTAGCTTCAGTCAGAAAAGTTACTGGCATTACTGCTGTTCATGGTAAAATGTCTTCTACGCTTTAGTTTAAGGCTAGCTTTTTAAGAATTAATGACGTTGTGAAGTGAAGTTTAGAAGGTGCTTTTCCAAATGAATTTTTAGTAGTATTTTTTTAAAATGATTAACTTTAACACCCTACCTTATCAGATGATGAACTTCAGATGATTCATTTCAGACTGAATCTGATGACTTTATATAGGTACCTGGATAAATGTAATGCTGAAACGTTTCCTCACAACAAGGAAAAATCTCATGGTATTTTTAATTGACATAATTAGTCATTATTACCTATCTTAAGATTGCAAATCTCTCACTGAAATCTACAATCTTGAAGCATAGGAGTAAGCATGATATAAATATAGCTAAAATGAATATAAAATCATTGACCTATGGTTATTTTATCACCCAGCTTGTTCAACCGAAACCTAATTGGCAATGGGCAGGCCACATAGCTCTCCTGCGAAGTCTCTCCCTTGTTGAGGATCCCAGGTCCCTTCCATTCTGCGCCGAAGACGACCACCGTCAGATTTAGGTAGGGGTCTTTGTTTTCCCAGAGTCCCGAGTCCCATATATCCCAGGTGTCCCGAACCCAGGGCCTTGGGAATTCCTAAATGTATTTATTGTACATAGCTCAACAGCCGCAGTTGAGCATGCAACAGCATAGTACATCAGTTCATCATGTAGTCCTACATTATGAACTGATGATCTGGTACAGATTGCATTAGGGATGCAAACGGCCTTAACTCGCTCGCTGCCCAAAATCGCTAAATATTTTTAAATATTTCTGAATACATACTTGGATAAATTACAAAAACCAGACACAAAACAAACACAAGTGTTTCTGTGGGGATCGAACCCACAAGCTGTGGTGCTTAAAGGCATGATCAATACAATGGTGTCGCAGCCAGTCAATAAGTATGAAACGAGTGGAAAAGCTGAAAAGGGGTTTGAATTTTTTTGTATGGAAGCTGGCAAATATAGCCACCTTTTCTTCTTTATTTAATGTTTCCGCGCACAATAAAAGTAGAATTTATGGATAGAGGACACAATACACGAAAAGCCACCTAATTAGTAGATTTCTAATTGTTATCACCTATTTCATATCGATTTTTACCTTCAAATAACTCGGAAACATGAGGCTACCAAACATATATAATTTTTTGTTTAATGTGTCCTCTTTCCAAATATACCACTTTCATAGTGTACGGAAGCAAAGAGAAAAAATCAAAATGGCGGCTGGTAGCCTATGCCACAAAGGTTCAAACCTTTGTTAGGAGAAAATAATATCCAGGACTAATCTGGCGCATTTATTATAAGCTATGTTTCCAATTCTGCTAGTTCGTAAATTAATTACGCAGCTGTCAACTCCCTTTAAAATTCACTGAAAGTTTTGTTTTACTTTTAAAATGTTTCGATTAATGCTGGCCATCAGTAACATGCCATTTCAAAACTTTGTAATGCGGACCGATTTGGTTTTGGCTTTTGCAAATTGACTTCACCTCTAATGGTTTCCTAACAAAGTTTTCCTTTGCCAAAACCGTTAGAATAAAAATAATAATAGAGCAGGGTCAGATAGAGGAAAATCAAACTAAACGTTAATTACATTAGTCTGGGATGCCGGTTATTATTAGTTTATCAAGGCATTTCCCATATTTAAAATCAATGTCAGGTGATTAGGCAATCGGATAAATATAGGATTATAAACAATAAAACCAGTGGCAATATCGTTGAGGCCGAGCCTGTTGCCACCAATTAACGTCGGTAATGGCTGTAAATAATTAAAAAATAACAGTTTTAGGGTAACATTTAGTTAAGGCTTGGATTGCCATTAAACCAGACAGTAGAAAATATTTTTGTTGTCAGTCACTCGGTGAGATAGGTATCATAAATAAACAATCCCCGAACTATCTGCCAGTCAAAATTCTTCATAAAAACGAATTAAAATCTTTTGGAGGACGTAAGCAGATTAATATCATAAATAATTGGGACAACTACACAAACAACTATTTTTTTTATACCACTTCGGTGACAATCAAGCATGCGGACTACCTGATGGTAAGCGGTTACCGCAGCCTATGGACACGTGCAACACCAGAGGTATCACTCGCGCGTTGTCGACCCTGCAAAAACCTTTTCAAACCCCTCTTGAAGAACTCCATACTATAACTCATCGGGAAAACCTCGGTAGACTTTTTATTTCTTTTTCTTTACATCATTAAAATAAACAAAATATTTATTTATTATTTATTCATTTCATTTAATAAACAAACAACTGTTTACAGTGGACTAGTAAGTTGTCCCACAAAACTGTTTTCACAGTTTGTCTGTGGGATCATGAGTCTCTAACTTATTCACCTTAAACTTAAATGCTAAGGTAAATTAGCTAAATAATATATTTTTGAGTTTTCTTTTAAATACTTTTGTATTTTGTTCTCGGCGTATGTCCTCAGGCAACCGATTCAATAGATATGGTATCCGTTTCTTTAATGTTCTGTCACCAAAATAGTTATTAACTTTAGGTATCTCAAATTTGCCCGCGGACATAGACCGGGTGCAATGACCATGATTAACCAATGTTGGGCTAATCTCCTGATTGTCGTGACAAGCAAAGGTCTGTATTTTTGGTGTGATAGTGATTTTTGGCTGTTGTTGTCGTGTGGATAGTGCTTTAGTTGAGTACTGTTTATAGGAATATTATAGAGGATTTATTTGATTGTTTGTTTGTGTTGAATGGGCTCCGAAACTATTGGACCGATTTTGAAAATTCTTTCACCAATATAAAGCTACGAGTACATTAGCTGCGATTAACATAGGCTATATTTATTTTCTTAGGCTATTGTAAAGTGGGAAATAGTCTACGAAGGCGAAGCCGCTGACGGACAGCTAGTCAATAAATAATAACGAACTGACTTTTTCTAGTTAATTATGATATTTTTTAGTGCCACAAAAGAAATCTGCGTTATGCAAATCATGATGACTAAGCAGAACACACAAAAGTAACTGCAACGAAGGTCAAAAGCAAAGTTTAGATATTTTAATGCCAAGCTTTAAATAAGTTCCATTGCAGTCAAAAGGACTTAAGACGTCATTTCCTGAATCATGACTCGCCAAATTACTGAAACACGATAAATATTACTTAAGATTCATTAAGATGGTGGAAAAACACTCATCAAGTACCTACTTACTATACATACGGACATGAACAGACAACAACATTAGCAACCAAAAAATGTACTCTGGTTTAAAAAAAAGTCTTTGTTTCATTATGAATGCGATGGGCATATGAAGTTTCGTAGAACTAATACAGGCTTACGAAGTCGATAACTACCTACATACATTACATGTTTTAGAGACATGTAGAATTTGTAGAGACTGAGAAACCCTAGATCGATCATTCGTTACAACTACAATGCAATGGCATTGTTAAAAAAAAACAAATAACAGAAACTTTAGCGGAAAACCTTTTGTCAGTTCATGTTTTTTAAATCCAAAAAGAACTGAAATCTGAAAAACACTTTATATGTATGATTATTCTATCCAAATTAATTCTACTAGGTCCGTAATTAATAAAATTATTACTAAAACATTAATAAAAGTTCGAAGGCTCAGTGAATTACAATAAGTGCCTTAGCTTTATCAATAAGAGTATTCCTATGCATAGGTAGGTACATAGGAGTCCGCCTATTGTGCTTTTTGATTTCGTGCAATGAAGAATAAATAAATAAATTCCTAGTTTGAGGCGATGCTCGTTAAAAGGGTATTCTATTTATTTATTTTCCTGTATTTGTTAGTCCGAAAACTTTTGCCATAAAATTTGCATCCGAAATTATACTGTTGTTTGGTATGTGCTTATTGTTTTTAAACAAAAAATACAGTACAGAAATAACATTTCAAATTAGAAACCAATACAGTGAAATTAGTTAAAATGTCATAATAGATTAGGTGCTCCAGCTTGGTGCTGACCTTAGTTAGTCGCAAATTTAACAGGGAACACAAAGATGACTCTGGCCAGTTTTGAACTCGGGACCACATGGTGTTCGAGTGCTTAACCCCTAGGCCAAGATGCTCTATACAGTGGAGAAAACTGGGTCCTGAAATGAAAAACTTGCGCCATACGAAAACCCTCTGATATGGTAATTTGAGCATGTGTATAGCGTCCATTTGCACATAAGGATGTCAGGGTTGGCCTGCAAAGACACAGAGGGGAGTTACTGACTCATATCGGGACCTAACATGGTAGTCATCCAGCAGTAGATGGTAGCTTCTAAACGTGAAAGAAACAAACACACTCTATGTCAGGCTCAAACAAACAATTGATTATAAAGGCTGTTGAATGAAGTTGTGTTGTTTTTACCGACACCATTGTTGTTCTTTTTTCTACACTTAAAATTTGCTTGTAACAGTTGTAAGGTCGTATAAATTGTACATTTAAGACTTTTACGTATGGTTTCCTTCAAACGAAATAACAACAAATGAGTTTGCTAAACAAAATAATCTATCGACTTTCATCATAATTTTTAACGCTGAAAGTATGTGAAGTAACGCTATCTAAAGTTACTAGACTACTTTTACTTTAAACCCTTGTTGCATGGTGTGCAAGTTCTTGACACCTTACAAAATAATTTCAACGACTTATGTGCTGACAGATTATTCGTACAAAAGGATTGTACTTCGTATGACTTCGTGGAGAAACTGTCTACTTTACATTTAATGATAACACTAGCTTTCCGCCCGCGTCTCCGTCCGACTGATCTCCATTTTGTGATTTATTATAGACAAATTGCATAAAATCTTCATAAATTGTAGCCTATGTATTATCCTCATTTATAAGCTGATTTACTGTAAAGTTTCATCAATATCCGTTTACTAGTTTTTTAGTCGTTTAAGAGTAACAAACACACATTCTCACACACAATTTTGGATTTTTTTAAGTTTCTAATGGACTTCACGTGAAACCCTTCGTTTTTTCTACTCAGTCAAAAATGTTTTCTTCTGGACTAATTTGAAATGTTACATGTTCTTAGGTACCTCCTTAAAAATAATTCAGTTCACATGTTTATAAATCATGGAAATCATGGAAATGTATGTACGCGCAGAACTGCACTAAATTGCATTATTATAGCTTTGTGTTCTTTTGTGTTGTGTTGTGTTTGTTATAGTAAGAACAAGGTTTATTGAAAAAAAAATTAAAGAAAATCGTCATGATTTCCATGACAATTGCGAGGTCGGGCACCCGCCCGATAAAGATAATAATAAATTAGTTCAACTAGATTTAAATTTTTTGTATAAAACACTGCACAGGTTACACGTTTGTCTTAAGCAATGTATCGTTCACTGACGAATGTTTTTATTTTTCCTTTATTTCGATCTTGACCTTGAAAATGTTCATAATCGTGATCTAAATGATGCGTTATAATTAGGGTTTAATGAAATAATATTCATTAGAAAATGGACTGGCTTAAATTACTACTGTTATCGCCCCTAAATCAAATTCATGTTATCTTATCATCTATTCTATAGATTTCAGCACGCATTAAGGCGAGAACTCAAGCCAAAATCAAAAATTCCGTCGTGGCCAAAGGCCTACTCCTCCTAAATGGATGGGCAAAAAAATCCAAAAAAAAATGTTAAACTTAATTTTGTTAGTTTGAAATTGTTGTAGCATTGGAATTACTGTACTAAAAAAACTATGAAAAGGGTCTTTGCAAAAACTTCAATTTGCTTAGGCTCCCAACCTATAAGTGTGATCTTTATAGTTTCTGCAGGAAAATATAGGCCATCAACTTTTCTTTAATCTATTAGTTGGGTTTTCAAAAATACCTCTTTTGCCCCAAGAAAATAACATTTTTAATGTTTTGTTGCGAGCGTCCTCGCGCGTGGGTGTCTACGGGGGTGACGGGCGGCAGTACCGTTCCGATAAATCAGAGGAAGACAGAAAGTCAACGAACACAAGAGCCTTAAAAATAACATTTTCATTAGATTATTGATACAGAAAACTAAGCCGCTTTAACAAACTGCTCTTAAAATTGAAGATAACCAAACTTTGCAAAGTAGATGTTTCTTCATCATCATCATGATCATGAATCATCAATCTATGTGACGGTATCTTCTTTATGAATGTACAGAAACATCGGAAGATTGAAAAAAAGATAGGTATTAATAATGAAACTAATGGGTTTTGCCAACAATTTTTGCATTCTAATAGTACAAAATAGATTCTTGCTACACCCAATTCTGCCGTCACAATACCAATGTACAGAATGCTAGAAAAAAATAGTACCGTCACTAGCGTAGCGTACCATGTGGTTTTTCAGGGTTTCCTCCTTTTCATCAAAAAAAATTGACCAAATGATCACTTCCCAAACAATTTTTCGCAAAATTTCATTTCCCAAATTATCATTCAGTAAATAAATTTTGAGAAAATAGATGTAACGCAAAGCTAATGTTTACCAAGTGAACGTTTAAACAACAGCTCGTTTACCAAAAAAATTTTACCAATTTTCATTTGATCAAATGTTTTAGTTGCCAAAAGATAATTTACGCAAAATATAATTTTAGCTAAATTTATCGTTTCGTAATTTTTTAATTTACCATTTCTATTGAGTCAATTGCTCGCAAACGATTTGCATCTTTATCTCAGTTACACACAGTAAACATATCAAATTACAACATTAGAAACTATACATAGCAAGTTTTACACTCAATATTGCGGTTCTGGCACTCGCCGGCCGCTGCCGCGGCGCGCTTGCTTCGCTCACTTGGCTCGTGCGTTGTTTGGTCGCAGTTCTAACCAAATGTGGTTAATTTGTCTTTATATTTTTTGTCTTAACAAATCATTTGACTGAATGTCTGTTATCTAAAGATTGTTTGCTGTAATAAATCATTTGGCAAAATACCAAATACCCAAATGACATTATCCATATTGATATTCTGCCAAGTAAAAATTTGTCAAAATAAAAAATTTGCGTACCTACTAAAATCATTCGAAATAATGCATTGTCATAATACTCGTGAAAGGTTGCTAAAATTTGTTTGGCTAATGACAATTTGGCAAATTTCTTTTGGCAAGACGGCAGGATCCCGGTTTTTCAGTATCGATAAAGTTGAAAATAAAACTGGCTCAAAAACAGTCAGCTATGGTTGCAAGAATAAGCATTGTCATTCAATGAGGTGCTTTCATAGTAGGTAAGTAAAAATCCAACAATATTCATGAACATATGTATTCTTAATGGTAGCAAATAATCTGTTTTGTTTTTTCCTTCCGCGCAGCCACGGAACCAACGAATATAAACGTTTCACTCTTGCCGTTATTAGGTTTTTTCAGGCTTTGTTTTGGCCTTTGGGAAGATGCGGGCTTCTCTATATAAACATGTCTACCTGTTTGTACGTTACTTGTAAATTCCAACACGGTCTAGCAAAACGTGCTCTTGTGATTTATCCTTTTTAATTAATTCAGGTAGGTTTATTGAAAGCTAAGTATTAGGTTCAGCTACTTTGGAATCGTTTATTTACGTATTAATTTTGTGAATTGACTTGACTAGTTTCACTGATTAATTTCTAAGGAACTTGGAATTTGAAAACGCTGGTTTTTTTGCATTTCGTTCGTGGTTTTCGGCTATCGATAAGTTATTGGCTGTTAAAAAATTCTTATTATGTCATTGATTGTTTAGAGGCATCTATACTTGTCATGTTGTCAGAGCATGATACTGAGTTGTCTGCTTATCAATTCGCATTTTTCGTTCTATCATGTCTAAAAAGAAAAAATCTTGGATAAGGTTTTTTCTAAGATTTTTTTTTACATCTTCAAAACAACTAATTATTCATATTTAAATTCAGTTACTAACATAGTCTTTTAAGTTTTATGTTTCACTGATACTAACAAAATTGTATGGATTATTATCTGAAATAAAATTATTATTATTATTATTATTATTATTATAAGCCAGGATGATAGTTGAAATACAATAATTTCGCTAGCTTTTCATATGAATCTGTTTTTCAAATAGTATGCAAAATCACAAGAAAAAATAAGCGATAAAATTAAACGTAAGGGTATCAAGGAGTCGATATATTTTTGATGACTATCTGAATGATGAATGAATTCAAGACAAAAACAGTTCTCTTTACCTACTCGAGAACCAAATAATAACTTTGTTTCTTTTTAAAAGTGGAGTGAAACCTATTAAATTACCCACCGCTGGTCCCAAAAACAAATGTCACTTATTACATGGAACATGCTATGATAGATGTTGAATCAGGTTTTCAGATTGCAAAGAGATCTTCAGGCGTCTATTTTGTAGTCCCGGCGATGGCCCCTCCCATCAGTTGGATTGTCAGCTCCTTTGCCTGAACTTCACATAAAATAACATATATTTTATTTCTAGACAACTCTCAAGATGAAATCCCTGCTGATCGCCAGTGCCATCCTCGCCTTAGCCCTCGCGGAGACCTACAAGCCCACACACGATGACCTGGATGTGGAAACCGTCGTCTCTGACCCGGAGACCCTGAAAGCAGTCACACTATGCTTCCTCGATAAAGGTCCTTGCAAGGACTTCGCTGAAACTTTCAGAAGTAAGTATTTTTAAAAATTGCCTTCAGAAAGCGGTCACTATAAACTACTTTGACCTGATCATAATTTGCTGCCTATCACGTAAATAGACTACAGCGCTAAAAAATAGAAGAGACGAAATAGTTCGTTAGTAAACAGAGTGTTTTAAGACTAAGTAAAGGCAATCAAATAATTCACCTAAAGAAAAACTAAGAGGGGCAGGGAGTAGTTACAAATAGATACTTAGCTGTTTTTTTTTACAATGCTCTTTTTGCCATTTAAAGATAGAAGCTTTTTATAAGAAACCAAAAAAAAACTCCCTTTATTATCATATTTTTAGTTTACATTATAGTACCATTTAAAATCGCAAAATGCACGCTAAGGTAGCAATTTAGAGAGCATTATTGCTAAACAATGGATATTATTGTAATTTTAACATAATTTGCCCATTCTGGTGTTATTCTTATATAACAGCTCGGCAAGTCATTGTTAGTATGACGTTAATTCGGTTTTCGTTTCCGAGATGAGTAAGATAGAACCTGTCTAATCTGGAATGACGCGCCACTCCACCGCATTCACGCACACATAAAGTAGAGAAAATCAAAGTTTAGCTTATATACTGCCCCGTTGCTGGGCAAAGGCCTCCATTATTGAAATCATGTCATCTCTACAATGAATGGGTATAGGCTTCATTTAATTTTTTTAATAAAAAGTAGAGTCGCGTCATTTCTGGTTAGATATCAGACTCCACCTTACTATACTTTTTATACTTACCTGATAGCAACACAATGAGTTCACAATATAAGTTGGTGTTGATGTTTCCAAAGTGGCTGATATTCCCCACAGGTATGAAGTGAATTCCGATGGCTTTTTAATTATTTATTTCCTGACTCTAACATACACACATCAAAAGTGTCTAGGGATCAAGCATTTTTATGCGGATTTCTTGAGATTGAGATGTGGCTTTGTAATAAATTTATGATTTTATAAATTTATATGGATCCTTTTTGGTGCATTTCATAATTTGAAACAGGAACTGTCAATCAAATTCGAGTAAAAGACGAAAATCAGCTGTCAATATTTTCCCTATAAAAACATACAACGCATTGAAGACATTATTAGTGCTACTGTTTCCCTACTACTGATTAAAACTAACGTTATTATGGAGCGGCGACGTCATTTAAGCAGGGAAGAAATGCTCAGAGCCGTGGGAATGATAGAAGCTGGTTCCCGGCAACGTACTGTGGCTTTAGCTCTGATTATAAGTCAGAGTGTTATCAGTCGACTTTGGACACGTTACCGAAGCACTGGTACCGTGGCTGAGCGCCATGAAGGACGGTATCGCTGCACCACACGGAGACAAGACCGATACATTCAAATCACAACTCGAAGAGCTCCATCAATAACCGCCATGATGTTAGCCGTGAGGCTTCATCACTCTTCAGGGAACTTAATTAGCGACCAAACAGTCAGAAACCGCTTGCATGAAGTGAACCTTCATTCCCGAAGACCGCTAAGGGTACCACCTATAGCAATGCACAATCGTAGGATTCGATATCAATGGGCTCTTGAACACAGAAATTGGGCAGAAGAACAATGGCGTTTCGTGTGCTTTTCTGATGAGTCTCGTTTTGGTATGAGACCGGATACAAGACGTATACGACACTGGAGAACCCCTGGACGCCAACAGCGATTAAAATCCTGCCAGGAAGTCCATCCTTATAGTGGTGGAACCATCATGGTATGGGCGGGTATTTGGATCGGCGGAAGAACTGAGTTGATTTGGATCAGAGGCAACCTCAACGCTCAAATTTATGCTGAGACGATTGTATCAGACGTCATCGTTCCTCTACAAGTGCAAATCGGTCCCTTATTTCAGTTAATGCATGATAATGCACGACCGCACACCGCAAGAGTTGTAAGACAGACTCTAGCCGCAGCTAACATCAATGTCCTGCCCTGGCCTGCTCAGTCGCCAGACTTGAACCCGATTGAGCATGCATGGGATATGCTACAGAATAGAGCTCTGCCGAATATGGAGGGTATCCAGTCGCAAGAAGACCTTTTTTTGTTGTTGCAACGAACATGGGCGGCCATTCCACAGCGTGATTTGGATGAACTCATTTTGAGTATGCCAAACCGATGTTCTTGTGTTGTTAGTGTTCGCGGTAGAAACACGGATTATTAATTGTTTATGTTACTCAATAAAATTTTAAAGAAAACTGTTATTTCAGTCTTTTTTTCGAACTTTAATGTTAGTGGTTCAAATGTCAAAAATCCCTTCATTAGGAAAATGGCAAATTTCTTTATTAATGCAAAGGTGACTTGGTTTATCGTTACTGTAGACAAACGAAAACACTTTATTTGATGAATCCTTAAAGAAAATTTTAATTAATATCAATCAGGAAAAAAGTTATTGCAAAAATATATGTTGATCCCTAGACACTTTTGATGTGTGTAGTTTCCGAACTCGATAGCAGTAAGTTCTAAGCGTTCCTAGCACATTTAAAAAGAGAATCCAGATTCCGGATAAAGCTGAAACAACCAATCACGTTGATCAATGATTGCTTACTTGGCCTTCACAATTTGGGTATGTTTTCCTGTGCCATAATGCAGAGTCATAAAGGTTTCTCATGTTCTTTCAGAGGTGCTCCCAGAAATAACTGAGCAGGCGTGCGCAAAATGCACAGAGCCGCAGAAGCATATGCTCAAGCGCTACCTGGACGAGTTGGAGAAGAATGTTCCTGAGGACTTTGCAGCCATCTCACAGAAGTACGATCCAGAGAACAAGTACCAAGAGGCCCTCCGAGCGGCACTCGCCGACGCCTAGAGTATCCGCCATATGCTCTGTCGTTGCACTGTTTTTAAAATAATAAACTGTTAGGTCGAATTTTCCAATTATTTCTTTAATTTATCATATAAATACTTTTTAGGAATGATGTGATGTTAACCTAAAAAAAGCCACAACTAAATTTGCTTCATATTTTGTTGCTATGGATTTGAAAGCCAGGGACATCTTTCACCATGATCATGTAGGCCCACGCAAAAGTTTATACTTGCTATGGGTGTCAGAGACCCATATTATATTAAATTCTTAAATAAGTACGTACTCACACCAATGCACATTCCCAGATGTTACATGCGGTGACCGAACTCCAGTGCATCGTAAAGGACTTTCACAATAACTGAATTCTTCTGAACGTTATGTATGACACTGAAATAAAATTGATACGTTTAATAGATTTATTTTAGTATTTTTGTTTGTTCTAGCTTAGGAAACATTTTGAAAAGAACTAAAATTGTTCATGAATAACTTTTAAAGGTTAGGAATCAAAATACTAGTAAGTAGGTACTATTCAATTGAGAAGCATTTACCGGCACACATCTAAGATAACATTCAAAGATCAGTGCTAAGGATGTAAATGCTTCTGAATCGACTAATATAATATAATATAACCTAATTTTTTTGTTATTGTTTTTTGCTGTGTGAAAGCTCCACAATGGCCAAAACTGCACCCAGAATTTTTTGTAAATTCGTAAGTAAAATTGCAACTCGAAACCTAACAAAAATCTTGTAACATATAATTCGAGTAGTACTTGCGACTGCTTGACACTACTTTTTTGGACACTGAAAATTAAAATCAATGAATGATCAACGGATCTGCTGAAAAGTGTTGAAAGTAAAGTCTACCTACCAAGTCGCTGGCAACAGCTCGTTAGTATATCGAGGAAATATGCACGCAGTTCTCAGTGGGTTTAGCTGGGTAGCTGGGCCTTGCTACAAACAGGGTTGAATTCATATGGACATCGGGCCACCATATTAATTCGTGTTGTCACTTACGCAATGCTTGCACAACAAATTTTGTTGTAATGGTTTTTTGTTTTTCAAGTTGCAATGCGCCATCATAACAGACACAGACCTGAAGCCGTTTCAGATTGAAATTGAGGATCAGATGGAGTGTAGAGTGACGATTTTGTGAAGCAACAACTTGCAAAATGCTGTAGGGAGAGAGTGGATCCATCCAACTGAACTCAAAAAGTCTGAAGCAGTGAGGAGAGTGCCTGAGTGCGAGTTGACTTCACCATCGCGTTTTGCGAGCACGTAAATGTCAATTTGTATGGCATCGAGTCAGCGCCACTTAGCGGTGAATTCGGGCAACTAAGGCCGCTAGATGGCGGTACTCACTTGGTATGTCTATCGTGAGTTTACACCATTGACAGCCGCTACATATAGCGTTCGCGTATAAATGTGAAATGATCCAAAAATAGCATACAAATTTCTGAGTTGAACTATCGTACGTGACAGAAACACATTGAGACATACTAGACTATATGCAGCCAACGCAGGACAAACTGCGTTATGCATACACACCAGTATTGTCGCTAGTAGGCAGTGGTTTTGCGGTTTGTGGGTGCAGTTAGCGGGCTGATGCCGCTAAGCGCGAAATGGTAAAACATACTCATCGGCCAGACAAATTTAATCTATTTGACTTGACTTTAATTTCTGGCCTAGCAAGTTCTGTTTAAGCTACGTTTGCTAGAAATATTTTACAAGGCATTAAACAGAAGCCCTAAGCTGAAAACTATAAAAGTAAAAGTAAAAAGTAAAAAATATCTTTATTCATATAGACTTATAAAAAGTACTTATGACATGTCATGTAACAAAAAAAAAATTGTAGCAAAAATATACTGAATAAAAATAAACTTACATAAAATAATACTATGATAGTTCATATCATAATCAAATATAATGTGACTCTACCACCGGTTCGGAGGTTGTTTCCGATCGAGAAGACTCCGGCAAGAAACTCGATGGTTATACAAATACCAATACCTTATTATTTTCGAAAAAAGCCAAAGCAAACTTAAACATTTACTCCCTCATATAAATGTAAATTTCTAAATGAATATAACATAAATAAATATTTTGGTCTAGTTTTGAAACAGTTATCAAAGCACGGAAATTTTGTCCCAGCAGGCCTACATGCTTATGTTATACAATTTGAGCCATTCGTAATGTATTCAAGTTAAGGCTGTAAACTAGGATTAAATTCATACCATGAAGTATTTCTGAAGGCGAACTGAACGAAAGCGTAATGGATCCAAAGTGCGAGGATGACCTCACCCACGTTTCTGGACCAACTTAAAAGGACTGAGTTAATATCCCCTTACCCCTGAAGAATGGTGACACCAGTACGTCTACCACGAGTTGCCACCTTAAATTTATATTAACGTTCACGTAAAAAAATGTATTGGGATTTGACATTGTCAAATCATCGCAATAACATTTTTTTTCGCTAACGACAACGTAAATTTGAAGTGGCAACTCGTGGTAGACGTACAGTAGGTACCTACTCTACGTGTGGCCGTGTGTTAATTGCACTTTGTACCTGCAGTCTTTGCCTAGTATTGCGCAAAAAGCTCTGTGATCGTGCTTGTCGATCACACCGATCTTTTTTAAAATCCACTTCTTGATTTGTTCCAAATTACTCCAAAATTGACGTCACTAGAAATGTCAACTGTACGTCTACCACGAGTTGCCAATTTAAATTTACGTTATCGTTCGCGTAAACATTTGTATTGGGATTTGACATGACATGACATGAAAATGTTAAATCCCAATACAACTTTTTACGCGAACGATAATGTAAATATGTGTAATGTAGTGGCAAATCGTGGTAGACGTCCTGGTCAACACCAAGGACATCAATAGTGTTTCATACGGTAAGTGTTCTGTACGTCTATCACGAGTTGCCAATTTAAAGGACAGTGTACATTCGCCCATACATTGCCGCCTAAGAACCAACAGTCATGAAAAATACCTCTCAGGGTTCATAAATACATAAGTACATACACTTTAGTGTCAAAACGTAGTTTATGGACGGACACTTCTGAGAACTCGTTAAATATCAAAAAACTGAAAATTTTGAGGTTATATTTAATAATATAATGCGAAGTTTTATGATCGTGAGTGGGACTAATGTTCTTCAAGCACATATTTGGTTGATCTGCCACTTCTGCCAGTACCATGGAACCACTAGCTGAGCAATTCACACAAAATGTGGATTCCATTGCGATGATCGTAAATCCGTAATTATTGCTGAGTTAGCTATGTGCAGGTTACAAAGTCTTTAAACAGTTAAATCTAAAAGGAGGTAGGTCACTACAGAGACCCATCAACGTCCGTTTTTTAAGCCGAGTCGTAAGGATAAAATTATTAATAAACAATAACACAGCATTGTAAATTGAAAGCGAAAAATACAAGACAGACAGATGGCGGCCGGTATTTTTATAACACCCATGTTTCCGAAAATTTTAATTAATAATATCATCCTGATCCTGCTGGTCTGCAGGATCTAGAACACCGGCGCAGAGTTGCTAGCCTGTCTGTGTTTTATAGGCTTTATTTCGGGGAGTGTGCGAGTGAACTGCATGAGTTGGTTCCGCCATCTCCTTTTCACCATCGGAGCACAAGACGCACATAAGCCTTCCACCTGCACGTTGTGGATATTCCAGCCATTCGCAAAAAACATCTTGCGGACTCCTTCATAATGCGAACAGCAAAGGAGTGGACCTCGCTGCCCGCGCATGTGTTTCCGAACCAATACAATCTGGGTCTCTTCAAGACAAGAGTGAATAGGCATTTACTAGGCAGACATGTACCACTATAGATCGCATCGTCACTTGCCATCAGGTGCGATTGCGATCAAAGGACTGTCTAGTCCAATATATAAAAAAACACTAATGTAAATATTATATTTCTGTTATTTTTCATGACGCATTCAAAATCCCTAAACATAATTTCCATTATATTTTACTCATATCCAGAAAGTTAAGTGATGTATGTATATTTATGTGAGAAACGCCCTAAAGTCGTTTCTGGCACTCGCCGGCCGCTTCCGCGGCACGCTCGCTTCACTCGCTCGGCTCGTGCGCTGTATTTTCGGAGTTAAAAATTTAGATGAACTTTGGCGCACCCCTGAATATGTCAACACCAAGGGTCTACTGTTTCATACGGCGAGGGTAATGATCTGGAACTGAGAAGCTACAGTAAATGGCGGTTTCTTGCGGCAAACGCGCAAACTTGCCCATACGGAGAGCTAAAGTGCTCTGGATTTCTAAGGGGGATATTAGCTCGCCTGTGTATAGGGAGGTAATAGGGAGGCTTCAGTGCTGTCATTTGCATGGCAATGGATATTTCGGGGTTGAGTTGTTTTTGAATTGGGAATTATTTTGTATTCATAGGAAAAAATTAAACAGCATTTTCAAACTAATCAGTTTATTTTCGAAAAGGGGTAATTTGCCTTAAATAGGTTTCGGAATCTTAGAATGCCAGCCCCGGTCAAATGCCTTAGCAACGTCTACTCTACTTGCTGTTGAATAAACAATATATGAATATTATAATAAATAAACAATATTACATTTTAAAGTAAAAATAAATTATTTGTGATACGATAAATAGTGGCTTTTAAGTGGGCTCAGCTACTAAGGCCCGTATTCTGAACAAAATCTGTACTTGAGTACAGATCCGAGTGACGTGTTTGTATGAACTGACGTTTTCAAATCTCTACTCAAGTACAGATCAACGCTTGAGTATGATTCTAGAATACGGGCCTTAAGAGTGGTTTTTGCCCAATAAATTACGTTATTGCTAAAAACGCCAAATTAATCAAAACACAAACGATAACACCAAATGTTTTTAGCTTTAACATAATTAAACACCTGGGATTTCAAGCTCAACACAGTTCAGGGGCCGAATGACCATCTCTTATAGTCAGTCAGGTTAATTTTCTAAACTGAGGGGAGCGAGCAATTTCGTCAGTAAATATCTGGCTTATAGGATGCATTATTGACAGGAATGACAGGTAACCGCTGTCTGGCTAAAAATAAAAGATTATATTAGGAAATCGCTCGCGACGCTCAGTTTAAGAGATTAACTTGACTGGCTATAAGAAATGGTAATACGGCCTCGGAACTGTTTTTTATTTTGACGACCGACTTGGTGTAATGGTTAAGAAGTTGGCTACTACACCAGAGGTCGCGGGTTCGATCCCCGCACAGTACAAACATTTGTGTGCATGAACATGTCTGTTTGTACTGGTCTGGGTGTCTCCTATGTATAATAAGTATGTATTTACAAAAGAAAATGTACTTAAGTATGTTTATCCGTTGTCTAGTATCCCATAACACAAGCTATAATTAGCTTACTTTGGGGCTAGATGGCGCTGTGTGGAATAATGTCCAGGGATATTTATTAATGTCCAGGGATATTTATTTATTATTTCCTTTTTTCAATTGATTTATTTGATGATGGTTAGAAAGGAAGATACTCGTAAATGTTTAGGCACGTTTAGATTCTCCAATTAGCAGAGATCATAGGATTCTAGATAACTTGATGTAGGCACCTATTTATTATTTATTTCTTATTTGTATTAATTAAAGATTATTATTATTAAAGACATCGCTTCAGTCATAAAAAACATGCAAAGAGGTAAGTCTCCCGGGCATGATGGCCTCAGCATCGAACATTTCAAGTATGCAGGATTTCACCTACCTCGAGTGCTGGCGATGCTTTTTAAATTATGTTTGGGTCACTCATTTTTGCCGGAGCCGCTGATGAGAACGTTGGTAATTCCTGTGGTAAAAAACAGGACCGGGGATGTGTCCGATAAGAGCAATTATAGACCCATCTCACTTGCCACTACTGCAGCAAAGGTGCTTGACAGTGTGCTTAATCGATGCCTCGGTAGTTATTTGAATCTTAACGATGCGCAGTTTGGCTTTCGAGCTGGGCTGTCTACCGAGAGTGCAATTTTGAGCCTTAAGCATACTGTCGAGTACTACACCCGGAGAAGAACGCCTATCTATGCCTGTTTCCTCGATCTTTCTAAGGCTTTCGACCTAGTGGATTACAATCTACTTTGGAAGAAGCTAAAGGAGACAGGCATGCCAGTGGAGGCCGTATCTCTTCTTAGGTACTGGTACAAAAATCAGGTGAACCAGGTGAGGTGGGTAAATAATCTGTCCGATGAATACAAGCTGGAATGTGGCGTTCGTCAGGGTGGACTGACATCTCCGAGCTTGTTCAACTTGTACATTAACGAGTTGATTGAGGGACTCAGCAGTGTCCATGTCGGATGCTACATTGACGGTACCTGTGTAAACAACATCAGCTACGCTGATGACATGGTCCTGCTGGCTCCCTCGATCAGCGCGTTGAGAACGCTCGTTGACATTTGTGAGCGCTACGCTTCGGGGCATGGCCTCAAGTACAACTGTAAAAAGAGTGAGGTACTTGTGTTTAAGGCTGGTACTCAAAAGCCGACCTTCGTGCCTCCCGTTGTACTTGAAGGCTCTCCCCTGAAAGTTGTGCGTCAATTTAAATACCTTGGCCACATGTTAACTGATAACCTACAGGATGACGTTGATATAGAACGTGAGAGAAGGGCGTTGGCGGTGAGAAGCAACATGCTGGCTCGCAGGTTTGCTAGAAGCACAATAGAAGTTAAAATTACTCTTTTTAGAGCTTACTGTCAATCTTTTTACTCTAGCAGCCTGTGGGTTAAGTATACGCAACGAGCCTTCAGCGCCCTAAAGGTGCAATATAATAACGCGTTTAGGGCACTGTTGGGACTGCCGAGGTATTGCAGTGCCTTTTGCACTTTTTGTTTTAATGCCATTATGCGAAAAAAAGCCGCGTCAATGTTTCATCGGCTCCGAAACTCCGAAGCAGTCCCAATAGGATTCTGAAAATGATTGCGTCCCGCCTCGACTGTCCTATCCAACAGCACTGGGTGAGTGTTGTCACAGGTCAAATATAAATTAATGTAATTCTCTTAGCTGGACATTTTAATTTTAATTTTAATCAATGCAATTGTTTCAATATGGATTTAATCTGAAATAAATGTTTTTTTTATTTTATTTTATTTATTAATTCAGTAGCTTGCGGCCTATTCTACGAAAAATTCAGAACCGCAAATTCTCTACTCGTACTAATAACCTGTTGCACTCCTTTTTTATGCAAATACTAAAAAGTAAAACATATCATTCTAAGAAGACGACGAACCTTCCTCTACCTTTAAGTTTAACAGATAATTCTGGAAGTTTACAATTTGGAATATTCATGAAATTTTAAACAGTGCTGTAAGTCTACGTTTCGATTGTAAAAAAAAATAACTCTTGAAATACTAACCTAAATAACACTCATTCAAATCCCAGGTAGACTTCAGTTTTTTCGATTGTTCTGGCTAAGTATAGCCTAGTGTAGTAATTAAGCCAGCACTTATCAATTAGCGATGACTTGATTTACAATGATGAAGTCCTTTGTTCAGAAATGGGCAAATGAAATAGGTACTTAAGTAGATACTTATTTTTCTTATTACTTCGACTTTTATTCAAAACATTTTTTTATAATTTGTCAACACAAACTTAATCGAGTTTCAAACATTATGCGATTGTGATCATTAAATGCCGTTTAAAATGATTCAGCAGTTTTGGTATTATCTAAATTCAACATGATAGCTCAAATTCAAGGTTACCTAAACTATAAGTACCTTTATAATGTTATAATAATTGAAGCCTCTATTGAACAATCGCATTCATGCTGTTTTGGCATTATAATAATTATACATTTCCGCCGAAATTTAGTATATAATATATAACAAAATGACCAAAATGACAAAGTACACACTCGTTGACAGCTCGTCGGGAACAACCAGTCAGAGAACAATTCGGTGAGAGAATAACCTATTTTATTTTATTAAAAGCGTGAAACCTCAACCAAGTATTATCTACTCGAATACTTAACCAACAGTTAATAAAATAACGCCTTTCCATGAACTTTACAAGACTCCATAAATATTTGTACTACTGTACAATAAGCTCAAGCAGCTTTGGGTGACCTGCATGCAGTAAAGTCGTGCGGTGCGACCCTTGTCAGGTCTTCGGTCCACCTCGTTCGAGGTTATAATATGTACTTAATTTTCAAAATCTAATTTTCACTTAAGTACATAGAGTTAATTAGAGTTACTACATCTTTTACTGAGTATCCCATTTAGTTTTTTTTAATTCTTTCGAAAATCACCCGCTAAAGTCTTAATTATCGAAGACAAGTCGGAAACTGTAGAAAAAATATTAAAACGCCAACACTTCGTTACCTATTACTTTTCGTCCCCTAGTTGATTGGGCTTAATCAAGTGCAAATAGCGTCTAATATTACGCTTTCTCAAGGAATAGGCCTATTTTATCTATTACCATGTATGGGTAACATACTTATTAAAAGTTATGAGGTAACGAACATTTAAAAAAAAAACCATACAGTCGAATTGAGAACCTCCTCCTTTTTTTGAAGTCGGTTGAAAATAAACGAATCACATATACGATGAATATCTTAGAAAATCACAGGTCTATGTTTTTAAAATGGCTTTGCTTGATAGTGTCTAGCGGCTTTTTACACAAGCGGTTGCTTTATTATTCTTTAAAAATATCCCTCAACGCCCTATTTGGTTACAGCTAAACCCAATCATGAAGGTACTGGTATTTGCTGTAATGGCCGCGATGGCGCCTCTGGTCTTGTGCTACGACGAGAAATATGACAAAGTCGACGTCGACAAGATCCTCGGTGACGAAGCTACCTTTGATGGCTACTTAGACTGCCTTCTGGACAAGGGCCCTTGTAACTTGGAAAATTCCTCTGACTTCAGAAGTGAGTTTATTTTTGCTATAATTGCACTTATCGCGATTTTTTTCAGTACTTCAATCACAGAAGATTATGAACTCAGCTACGTAGAAAACCAACCTACATCTGCCGCATAACTAGCGGCCACTTTTACTTATTGGCCAATGAAACCTATACAAATAAATAAACTTAAACCTTGATGAAGGCTTTCGTCAAGTATTGAGCTTAACATTTTTCATGAAGGTTCAACAGATGCTACTAAAGTACCCACGTTTTTCTTTACAGAACTGCTACCAGAAGTAATAGCCACATCCTGCGCCAAATGCACACCGATCCAGAGATCTCACGTCAGGAAAACAGTCAAGGCCATCACTGAGAGAAAACCAGACCAATTTAAGGAATTCCTCGAGAAATATGACCCTGATCACGCACATGAGAAGGCTTTCACGGAATTCGTCCTGGGATCTGATTAGGACTTTACTTTAATCTACCTTTTCAACCAGTTATTAGGAGACTCCTTTGAATACCAAGAAATATTTTAGCTAATGATAATTTAGAAACTTTGTAACTCTAATATAATATGGAATCAAAAATAACAAGCATATGAGATATTTCAAAAAGTGACTTTATTATCCCTAGGGATTAATATACTTGGTCGTTAAGAATTAATCATATTCAAAAAGTTCTTAAAAAACATTCACGCGAAGGTATGATATAATTTAGTAAGTAGGTCTCGGGAAATCCTGTTCGGACTGACCGCGAAAGTAATACTGAAATGACTATTGGCTAATCGTTAACGGATCAGTTACAATTACGTGGAGCATTATATTTTAGAAATACATTAATGTGCAATGATACTTCCTTGTGTTTGATTTGTTGATTTATCAGAGGACGAGATAAGCTCATCAACTAAGATTTAACCAATACAAATTATGTCATTTCACTTGCATGGTATATGAGGTTACAAATTTCGGTCAATGCTATGCAAATGCAAGTCGTCAATTCAAATATTAAGAACTAATTATTATAATGTTGCGAATGAGAAATAGGGCATTAGGATGTTTATCTATGTTTGAAAATCATGTTGAAGCAAAGTATCTTTCCAATCCAATTCAATTCGTGGTTGTCTTACATAGACAGGATTAGCAGCGGAATGAACTCACAAGAATAAGCAAAACACGGTTTGGAATCTCTCCTTAGATAGGTGGGTCAAACCCAGAAAGCTTTAGTTTTTGAGGATTGTGATCACCATCTAGCATTTTCCGAGTGTGGTTATTTAACTGAAATTCATCAACTGCAGTAGCAAATTGATGTTGATGACAGTGTTAAGTAGAGACTTAACACTGGTGCAGTACGAGTAGGTACGAGTATAAAGGCTTACAACTTCACCTTATATTTTACGCCCACCCCTTATATTTGTCCGACTTGATTTACATATACTATTATTTTTCACTGAATGTTTTGTTCTATCACAATAAAATATAACCTATATATACTCCCTGATAATGTAGCTTAATATTGGTGAAAGGATTTTTAAAATCGGTCCAGTTGTTTTGGAGCCTATTCAAATGAACAGTCAAATCTTGCCTCTTTATTTATTAATATATTGCCTCTTTATATATTTCTTATTATAGACTAATATTATAAAGAGCCCATTTTTCTATTTCTATTTCGATGGTGGTACACGCCTATCTAGAAAATGCCTATTCACTCAGGCCTTGACCAAAGTCGTAAGTATCCGGAAACACAGACGCAGGGACAGCGTTCCACTCCCTAGCGGTGCGGACCAGAAAAGCAAACCGTTGAGTGTGGATTGTTTGAAAGTCAACCACGTGGGGGTGGAAACACTCCCGGGGCGTCTAGTGGTCTGGTGGTAGAAAGAAGGGGGTGGTATCAGTTGTGTAGTTCCTGGGTACACTCTCCAAAATACACCATAAGGTTAAGGTTATAAAAAAAAACGATATACAGGCAACTTTAAAAGCGAAAGATACCTGGGCACGACAGATCATTGATGTGCAGCAAGAAAAGTGTCGCAGAGAGAACAGACCCCTGAAGAACTCCAGCATTCATAACCAATAGGTCAGAAGAGCAACCATCAATGACTGATTCATATTGACCATTCACTCAGGAAGTCGGGTCTCCAGTCACACAGTGCGGTGGGAATTCCGTATGAGTAGGGAAGCTTGCTTGTGAGACTATTTTTCAAAATCAGGATGAAGATTGACATTGCAATACACCCCTATTTTTACTTAGTACAACGCTCTTAAGGAATGTCCTGTTTCGGATACTCAAAAAATAAACAACTTTCACTTAAGTAACATAGTGTGAAATCCTAAAAAGGGATACCAACTGTACATTCGTACGAGACTAGAATGACCAGCTTACAGATGCAATTTGTATGGTCAGACTATTTTTTTTGGGATTTCCTATGTTTCTAAGATAAACATAAATGTTCATGATTGTAAACATGAAGGAGTCATTGTAAAAAATTGCGGAAAGGGTATATATCACCAGTATATTGTTTGCACCAGATTAGAACTCAAATCGACAGTGACTTACTATCAGGTAAACTTGCAATCGTTACCGTCAGAAATGGGACACCATTGCTATAACGCAGATCCCGTGGCATATGATGCGGAACGCTGCGCTTGCGTCGCGTCAAATATTATGTGACTTCAGTCAACTTGCACAACCGGTTACGTAGCGGCCGCTGCGCAATGTCTGACACGAAAACATACTAACGCTGCGCAATGCCTAATTGCTTGCCTCCTCTCTTTCGTTAACTGGTAGTGCAACCTTTGTACTTGTATATACTTAAACTCTTACATGTAAATTGCCATCTTGAAGTAATTTGAATTTGGATGACTGAACGATTAGCAGGTATTTGTTATAGTTTCAAAATTGGCTTTCAGTTAAGTAATGAAGTTACTTCTTTGTTTGCTTTGGGTAAAATCATTCAATTGCGAAACACCAGTGTATTTGAATAAGCATAAATGATTGGGCGAGTGATTCAAAATAAGGAATACTGTGCATAAATTTGTTTTTCAACTCTTTATTACAATATCAGTCAACTTTATGGTTCTTCATGATATCTTAAGAAACTACAATATGTTATAACCAATCACGTTTTATAAAACTATGGAATAAATAACAGCACAAAAAATTGTACAAGATACTATTTTAACATTGATACCATATATAGATAGATAGATATTTTAGCATCTATTACTACTGATATTTATAGAGAGCAAATAGGAGCATCACAATTTTATCACCTTAGAACTACTAACATTTTAGATCGATACTGATATAGGGTGGGCCAAAGACTCATCTTGCCTATGTGGTTCTGAAGAAACAGTAGAATAAGCAATGTTCTAATAAGCTGATCACACTTTTGTGTTTTAAATGAAACGTATAAAACCTACAAAGAATAATAACACTCTTAATACTATGAACGTTTAAAGCTAGTTTTATACTCTTCGTTTTAAATAGAATAACTCAAGTCAGTTCTCGTAGAATTTGAAGGGTATGACTTTAATATGGATCTGATTCTGACGAATATTCTATTCCAATATTTTGTATAATCTCATATTTGAACAACCGCTAAAGCTGAACTTTTTTGATTAATTGGTGTCGTTTTTTTCTGACAATCGAAATAGGTATAGGCAAAGCTTGCTATCATCTACATATCTAATTAAAACGAAGGGTTATATTAATAAGCCAATCACAATCTCGTTAGCCGGTTCGTTCGACATTGCATATAGTCATATTACTTGTAATTGAAATTCGAACACGTCTCCTCGATATTGACATCAGTTTATCAGAAGATTTGATCGGACGATTTAACTGCTGCTGTGAATAAACTTGTCGAAGTCAGCACGGTGGTTGCCGGTGGGATCGGTTTTCTTGACCAGCTCCTCCCACTGCTTGGAGTGCTTCTGCTGGATGGCCTTGATCACCTTCCTGATGTTGGTCTTCTGCTTCTCTGTGCATTTGGCACAGGTGGTCTCTACTGCTTCTGGGAGTGCCTCTGGAAAAGAGAGACAAGCATAAGTCAACAATTTGGTTATGACCATAACCAACACAAACTTATGGTTTCGTAATTATATAATACTAGTGGTTCGTCAGTGGCTTCGCCCGCGTAGACTTTCCCGTCAAAATATAGCCTAAATTTAAAAAATATACCCTATGTCACTCCTTGATAATGCAGCTTTATATTGTTTATTTATTTTATTTATTTATTAGTTTGTACACAAATTACAGTTTTTTACATAGAAAAATAAGGATAGCTAAAGTACAGGTGAGCTTATCTCTAAAGAGAGATTTCTTCCAGCAGACCATGATGCAAGGAAAAGCATAAAACAAGCAGTGATGGATAGACAAAACTGTGTACATAATTTTAAAGATCAAAATTTCTATAAATAGACCAGCTTACTTACAAATAGACATATATTATTACAAATATAAAATATATAAGTACCTAACTGAAATAATTATACATATTTAAAAATAAATAAAATAATAATTATTATTATTATGATCCAACACAATTCAAACATTTTTTAAAAGATGTTCTTTTAACAATCTTTAATATTGGTGATTTTTTTTGTATCGGTACATTAGTTTTATTTTCATTTATTTTTTCATTTATTTAGGACAACTTACAAAACATACACCAAGTTAAATAATAGTACACTTATAAACGATACTCCTGCTATAGTGTTGTTTCTATTACAAGTTGCCACGGCATGCAATTACAAGTTGCCACGGCATGCAGTTTTGGAGCCTATTAAAGGCAATGCAACGTCAATGTTTCAAGAATAAACTATTTCATATCAAATTGGTTTATTCTTGAAACATTGACGCTCGCAGCATTATATTTTTTAATAATCCAAGTTCCATGATTACGAGTATAACAAACTGTAAGTGCCTATTTGCAACCATTCGAATAAAATCCAACTTCATCAGGTTTTGTTTACCATCTTATAAGGAAAATGAGGAGACGTAGGTTACACAGAATAGTTTCTTGGTTCACAAACAGCCCCAGGCCCGCCTTCGGTGTGACCCTGACATAAACCTCTTTATGTAACCGACTTCGAATGTCAGTCATAATTGCTACCCAGTTGTATAACAGTATAATTGGGCCATTTAATATGTAAAACCACACAGAGCACAACAGCAGCTGACCATGACATGGAAATATAAAAAATACGATTACCGGTAAACTCATGGCAGGTAATTAAACACTTTTTTGGCATAATATACACAACATATACATTTTCATGTAACCTAATTAAAACTCAGATTACTTTACTTATTATAGTCGTCAATTTTTTTCCCATCAAGAAATAGTTTTGGGAATATTTCTTGATTGAGTGTTATTGTATCTATTTCATAACACTTATACCTGAGCATATCGGTTGGAAGAATAAATAACCTCGTGAGCTCATGTTCCCAGATAATAATGATTCGGTTTTATAAATCAATATGACTTACTTCTAAAGTCAGACCCTTCGGGTGTGCAACGTCCTTTTTCTAAAAAGCAGTTGATGTATGCTTTCAGCAGTCTGTCGTTGGAGATGAGGGTGTCGACGTCGAAGTTGTCGTATTTGGTGCTGTACTTGTCAGCCGCGAAGACCACCACCAGGCAAGATAAGAAAACAATGGCCCTCATAATGAAAAATACTCTGAAAGGAAAACATAAAACTATAAATATTATAAATTGTAAAGTGTTATAAGCAGAATCAATAACAGAAATACCTAAAATGAATAAATATACGAATCTGGAATGTCTCAAAAAAACACTAGGAAGGACGAATTTGTAAGCTCTTCAAAGATCACGATGAAAAATTGAAGCAAGTATGAACAATGAACAAATTTTAACAACGCACAACGCTAAATTTAGATGCAAGTTGATTCTTATCTTTTGTCGTTAAGATAAACGTGACATACATTTAAAAAGTGATTACTAATGAAATTTAATTTAAAATAAGCAAGTTCACTTCAATATAATCAACTGTTCAGTGATTAGTTATATCACAGTAACCGATTGAAAAGTAAAAGAACTTACAGTTATAGATTCAGCTATTAAAATCGAATTGTGTTATTACGAAGAAACACAGACTGTACGTGGTCCGTATGTACGAATGTCAAACGTCTGCCTATCCACTCAACGAGGGGTTTCAATGGGCATATAACATGTGAGTTGAATACAAATGTGATACTGGTCAATGTCAATATTGAAACTGGTAATGTAGATTCAATTTGGTATACCTGTGAGCGTCATGAATATTCTTAACGATGAGTATACTTAATGGTGTAAGTGTAAACGTTGCTGAATTATGTTTTGGTTGATTTTTTTGTTAACTTGAATTTACTGATTGATAAGTTAATCATTTGCTTATGCTATGGTATTATAATGTATGTTAACTTTATTGTCTCAAGTGAAATATGATTATATTAATTAAATGTAGGTCATCATCGAACAGGGCAATACCCGCTAGTAACCCAGTTTCAGACCTCCTGACTTTGATTCTGTTCATTAAAAAAGTATGTAACTAAGAAAACATATTCATTCTTTAGATTTTGGAATTGATCACTATTGACAGTAAGATGGATTAATAACTTGAAATTATGAAAACACTAAAAATAACCTAACGCTGATTATTGCGATTGTCTCCTTAAAGCCGTGCAATTTTAAGTTTTTCCAGTGGAACTACATCACAAAAGTTACCACGAGGATTACCTACTTCTGTATTTTAAGTATTATCACAGCACGAATTTATAATTGACACTATTTTTAACGAAATGCAGTTCGTTCACCCACCTTTTACTCTTTATAATGGGCTCAAAGAACTAACACTGGCAGAAAGCGACAGTGGCTTATATTGACGTCGCCTTACCCACTACCTTACTGGGCACTCGGGTCAATCACGCAATAGCTGCTTTAGTCCAAAATAAACTTTGTAGTAAACGTAACATGAGCTATAATAAAAGAGAAACATGCAACACCCTTTGAGCCTTACAGAGAAATGTCTTGGTAATTTTCATACATTTGACAGGTTGCTGAATATACCAGGAAAGAGTAATTTTGAACGCTGTTCTTAAGGAAAACCTGACAGAAACATATACAAATATGAATGCTATTTCTTGATATAGACAACAGTGAAAGTGCAATAATAGATCCTACGCCTAGTATCACTATCAATGTATGAATTAAAAAACAAAAATATGGGTCACCTTACAGCAAGATCATCTGACTAATAAATAAGCAAATCTTGTACCATGGGTGTCAGAAGTCAGTAATTTCAAAAAACATACTTATATAGATTTTTCAACCAAACACAGAAGATCACAAATGTTCATCACACGAATGTTAGCCTTGGGTGGTGATGCAACCCACGACCTTCGGCTCTAAAGGTAAGATCAGTCAACACCAGTCAACCCAAAATATGTGAAATCACATGAGCAGGTAAAAATTACGTATAATAAAGTAATACTCAGCTTACAACAATGCACATCAGAGGTAAAATCCAAAAATACTTACAAAACGTTTATCACGTAACAGAAAAACAAGAACAGCTGGTTTCAAAAGAAATTTACTTCGTAGGCACGAAATTCAGTTTCTTTTTACACATAATCATATTTTATTTATTTATTTTTATATCTTTGTTTTATTTATCTTAATTAGGTGAGTCATAAGATAGATCGATCTTCATATATCACTAAGTCGCAGGCTTTGATTAAGGCTGTCACCACACTATGAATCTCTAGGGGGAAGCACCATGTGCGGCAGTGAACATATCCCATTAGGTACAAATGCATATTTTAATGAAGATAGAAGTTTACTTGAAGCCTACAATGTCAATTGTGTTAATATTTCATCTATAACCCTGTCGTATAGGTTTATCATAGCAGAAAAGCCTAACCCTTTGATTCTCCCTGAATGCAAAAAGCATCAATCAATTCAAACAATAACTTACAAAGAAAAAATATTTGATAATAAGGACACATTACACCTCGATGCGCAATTAAACGTTGTTTGTTTATTGATGATTATAGTCATTGACAAAAAGTCATCAAAACTGAACTAAAAAATGGTATGGCTTCAATTTCGCAAAGCTTTTAATATTTAAGGAGCAATGCGCTACTATTATGAATTCATAAAATGTCTGAATGAAATCATAACGATGGATTAGTTATTATTAGTCCGGCATAGCAAAGATTGTATTATAAATTGAAAACTCATTTATAGTAAAGATTTAATATCTGTACATCATTTCACTGCTACGAGTATATCAATATTATCAACATACTGATCCTTACATTCAATAGAATACTATCTGTAACATTGGTTATTGTTTAAAGCATTAGGTAGTGCAGTTAGGTTATCTACTTACTGCATTTAATATTTTATTCGTTCTTTTCAGGCATCGGCGATGGCTTTCTCAAACGTATCATAGTATTTGTTTCCAGGGTCTAGTAGTTTTTTAAGCTCTTCGTGGTTTTCTGGCAGATATTTCTTGAATGCGCCAAAAGTTCTCCTCGCGAAGCTTCGCTGTGCTGGCGTGCATTTGCTGCAACTAGTGGCTACTATCTCAGGGAGTGCAACTGAAAACAGATATTTTTTCCCAATGAAATGGAATAGTTCGAACCAATGTCACATCAGAACGCATTTTTTTTTTTATATTCTTAGTATGTTTAATATTTTAGACTCCAAATTACTTTTTTAGATACTAAGAATATACCCATAGAAATTAATAAAGTAGTACTATAATCAGCCGTTAGTTTTGAGTACTTTTGAGTACATAGCCTTAAAAGAAGGCTTGTAAATAACCCTCTGCACAAAGTGACACTTTAAACTTCGACTTTCGACTCCAACAATAACAATAATTGTACCTACATTATATTATCGTATAAGCTTTAGAAGAATACGCAATTATTTCTTTACTTTCTAGTGCTTTGTTTTATAATATGTTTTTTTGAAGTTGGGTTTTTTTGTTATCATTTTTGTTCATTTTTTAATTTTCAGTGAGTAGTTCTTATTTATTTTATACATCGAAAAAGTATCGTCAAATTGCTCCTAAGAATTGAAGAGTTCCGTTACTTTGTCATGGATCCCATTATCAGAACCTAACCAAACTCTCATCAAACTACCCTTGGAGTATATCATTCCCAATAAAAAAAGAAACATCGACATCGGTTGGCATGAATTTGAGTTATTCGTCCATTTTTCGCGCAAATGGTTTATCTAGATTTAATACTTATATGGATTTCCCATAGATGCCAATGTCAGAACTGAACCAAATTAAAATGGGACCACACGGGCAGCATCAGCTTTCAAATAAAAGAAGAATTATTAATTAGCGTAATATTGAGTTATTCGTCCATTTGTCGCGCATTTTTTCTATCTAGATTTAAGACTTATATGGTTTTTTCATAGATGCCACTGTCAGAACTAGACTAAATCAAAATGGGACCACTCGGGCAGCATCAGCTTTTAAATAAAAGAAGAATTATCAAAATCGGTTGGCTTAATATTGAGTTATTCGTCCATTTGTCGCGCATTTTGTCTATTTAGATTTAAGACTATAAGTCTTGGTTTTTTCATAGATGCCACTGTCAGAACTGGACCAAATTAAAATGAGAACACTCGTGAAGCACAAGCTTTCAAAAAAAAAATGATCAAAATCGGTTCACCCTGTCTAAAGTTATGAGGTAACAAACATAAAAAAAAACATACAGTCGAATTGAGAACCTCCTACTTTTTTCGAAGTCGGTTAAAAAACATAATTAATAGTATAGAATAGAATAGATTTTTATTTTCCAAAGAATTTTTGTACACTTTTCTATTGTAGCTATTCTACATAAAGACAAATGTTTAATCGACGAACTACTATTTTACACAGTAACTACACTAGGTAACATAGTAGGATCCTATAATATACGATAATTGTAACGTAAGTCAAATCTACATGGTATGTAAGTCGAATGATTCCCAGTTGAAGAGTTTACTGTGCTGTATTTAATGATTCCAAGAACTCATTTAAATTCTTAACTTGTCGTTAAAAGACACGTGTTAAAGCCAATAGCTAATTAAAAATCTTACTCACACTTAAAAACCCTCCCGATGGGTGTGCAGGGGCCTCTATCCAAGAAACAATCCATGTATTTCTTCAACAACCTCGGGTTCTCCACTAAAGTATCAATGTCAAAGTAATCATACTTCTTATCATAGAACTTTTCTTGGCTCAAACCTAAAACTAAAAAAGCACAAAAAGTTGTCAAGAATAATACAATTTTCACAAAAGGAAATGTTTTAGAAGAATCAATCATTTTGCGTCAGCGGCATAACGAAATTATCCTTCTGGTGGACTGGTACGAAATGACGTGCAGTTTGCTTATCCTCTATTTAAAACATTCATTAAGCGATCTAACCTTCAGACAAGTACAATGCTTGTATAAGGATGATGGCCTTACAAAATTAGGAGACGCGTAGAAGTCCGGAAGCTTCGGCGTTGTGCGCGGGCGCACGGGCGAGGCTGCCTCGCAGGCGATGAATGTTTAAATCTTCCGCACTTATGTGCAACGTAGGTAATTAGGCGTACTTTTTTATAACCATAGTAAGTACTTATATTAATGTTAGTATGCCTAAACATGACTTCAAACAGCTATCTATCTATAACATCTAGGCTCGTGATACACATTTTTAACGTCATGATCGGCAAGCTTGCAAATCCTTAAGTAATGTCTAAAAAATAAGAAAGAAAATCTCTACATGACGGCAAAAACTGCAACAAAAGACAACTTTTACTACTATGCTACTTATGATACCTACTTGCGTAGAGATTAGTAGAAAAATACAATGAGAATCATGACATAGGATGGAAAGTTTCAAGGAACGCACTATATTTGTATGTAACGAGATTCTTGAAAAAAACTTAATACAAAGTGGTTTTACAAAAAATTAAATACGTACTCAATGGTGGACTTTTTTAAGGCTAATGTTTGAAATGACCCAATAATCCAAAAAAAAACATAGCAATGGTACCTACTGTAAATTGAAACTACAAGTTAAAAGTTTAATTTGGTAATTACTAGCTTTTACCCGTTTTGTCCCGTTACTGAATTTCAGAAAATACTTAGTGCTTACTACACACCCCAGAGGAACCTATAATCCAAATTTCAGAAAATTTATTCAATTCGAATTTGTTATTTTCCAGTCTCTGACACCCATAGTACAAGCTCTGTGTAGTTTAAGGTCAGGCAGCTACTTAATGTTTGAAATGACCCAAAAATGCAAAAAAAAACATTGCAATGGTACTGTAAATTGAAACTACATAGTTTAAAGTTTTATTTGGTAAGTCGCTTACCCGTTTCGTCCCATTTTTTTACTAGATGACCTCACTCCACCTGATGGAAAGCGGTCGTGAGGTCCAGATATGAGGTTGACAAGCCCAGTCATTCAAACGAATCACTGGGCTGGCCATCCTCACCTTGAAGGCTTTTCACGTCCCGCTTGAAGAACCCGGGACTATACGAGGAAGGAAACACATGTGCTGGAAGAGCGTTCCACGTCTACTATACTGGATTTCAGGAAATCCTCTCTTAGTGCTTACCTCACTCCATAGGAAACCTATATGCCAAATTTCAGCATTCTTACCCGAAGTTTTTTCCTGTCGTCCCGTTCCTGTAGGAGTTTTGAGAAATCTTCTCTTATTGCCCACTGCACTCCCCAGGGAATCTACGGGCTAAATTTAGCTTTCTACGCCCAGAAGTTTTGTCTGTGCGTTGTCTGTCAGTCACTCAATCACTCAGTCAGTAACGTAAGAGTCATATTTATAAGCAACTACTTAATAAAACTTGACTTGTTACAGTCTAGACACAGCTCAAAAATTGGGCTAGGTACTTTACTTATTGACTAGCTGTCCGTCAGCGGTTTCGCTTGCGTAGACTATTTCTCCTCTCCCAATACAGCCTGCGGATCTCTCGCTCCTCGTATACTCGCTGATAATGCAGCTTTGTATTAGTAGAACAATTTTAAAAATCGGTCCAGTAGTTTCGAAACCTATTCAATATACGACGACAAGGTTCGCGCAGTGCGCTGTGGCACGGTTTTACGCCTTGACTTGCGTGGTGTCCCGGGTTCGACTCCCGGTTGAGTCAATTCAGGAAATTATCTTTTCTGAATTGACTTGGGTCTGGGTGTGCTGGGAGACGCCCCTGGCTTAATTCCCTGTCTGGTACCTCGTAACACAAGGATATTTATTACTTACTTCGAGACCATGACAAGTGGTGTGTTGTCTGGCGCATAAAAAAATACAATCAAACAAACAAGCAAATCTTTCTTCCTTGTAATATTATTAAACTTACGTAGTTATTAGATTATATCTTCAAATCCTGGCCCTGGTTTGTGGCCAACGATGACCTCAACAAAAGCAGACTACTTCTAAAGAATGAGGGAAAACCTCACGTGAACATTTTTAATATTATTTTGCTCCACTGAATCCGACTTAGAAGACAAGTTTTTTTTTACCTAATGCATTACGTGAGATATTTATCTTACTATATTGTCTTACAAATTTGCAAAAAATGATTGGTGATTATGTGCTTTGAGTACCATGTTTGGATCTTGGAGATTAAGTCCAACTTTTTGTTAGTAGCGCAATTTGTTCACTGTTTGCAAAAAAATATCACATAGTTAGTTCACCTTTAAGAGTTCTTTTTATAAAATAGTTCTCATTGTATGATGCACGTTATTTAATTTTAATTTTAAAGTAACAAGTGATTTAGTTTTAAGACATTAGTGTGTGTAATTTTTCATAATGGTTTCAAAATAAAAATAAATATGCGCCAGACAACACACCTCTTGTAATGGTCTCGAAGTAGGGATTAATATCCCTGTGTTACGAGGTACCACACAAGGTAATAAGCCAGGGGCGTCTCCCAGTATTAAGTTGTTTTAAGTATATTAAGTAGTTTGAGTGCTTGAATCAGTACAAGATACTGTAAGTAGACCTAAATAAGTAAGTAGGTAAATGATTACCTATTAGTTTAGGAAGGAGATTACAATGAGCTATTGCACACGATAACTGGAACCATTTTCAATGGTCACTTGTGCTTTTCACTAAT
The DNA here is from genome assembly GCA_947369235.1 of Udea olivalis. Taxonomy (NCBI): domain Eukaryota; kingdom Metazoa; phylum Arthropoda; class Insecta; order Lepidoptera; family Crambidae; genus Udea; species Udea olivalis. The sequence goes on from OX376359.1 coordinate 12,840,066, forward strand.
GAATCCAGGTTTGGATTTCATCCTGATTCGCGAAGAGTACGCGTTTGGAGAGAACCTGGACGTTGGAATCGACTGCAGCACCCACAACAAGTTCATGCATATCAAGGTGGCACGATTATGGTTTGGGCAGGAATTCGTCTCGGCGGTAGAACGGACCTCGTTTGGATACAAGGCAATATGACTGCTCTAAAATACCGAGATGAGGTGCTAGAGCCTGTAATCTTGCCCCACAGACAGCAAATGGGACAACATTTCCAGCTAATGCACGACAATGCCCGTCCACATACGGCGCGTATTGTTACAAGTTGGTTACAACAGCATGATATCCAAGCTTTAGACTGGCCTGGACAATCCTCTGACTTAAATCCTATTGAGCATGCCTGGGATATGTTTCAGAGAAGAGCTCTTAGGAATTTCCCTGAAGATATTGTGCATGAAAACCAGCTTTTCTTGCATCTTAGCAGGACTTGGGACAGTATTCCACAACAGGAATTTGACACCCTTGTTTTGAGTATGCAGAACCGCTGCAGATGTGTCAGGAGAGTCTTAGGTGGATCCATGGATTATTATTTTAAGTTTTCAACAATTTTTATTAAAAAATTGTTGTTTTGTTTAGGTTTTTATGTTTCAAAAATAAAGTCAAGATTGAAATTTTGTCTGAGTTTTTCCTCTTCTTCTAAGTTTTTTTTAAATTAAACTTTATCTAAAAGTTTATTTATTAGATTAGATAGGCTATTAAACAAGGTTCATTTTAATGCGTAGGTGTCTTAACAAAAAGTTAATAGAATTTTAGTTATTTAGGTTTAATTGAAATATCCCTAGACCATGTTGATGTGTGTATTTATTTGATAACAAACGCCGTTACTTTCAAGCTGTTTTACTGATATTTGTTTAAGAATTTGCTGTCAATTCACGTCAGGAGTTTCTTTAACGTTTTTGTTTATCGTTCGCTTTAGCTTAAGTTGTTTTTTTCCGACTTCAACTAGGTTTATGGCGAGCAGTTTAAGCAAAATAAAGAAGTTTTATTTCCTACCTCTCATGTTTCATAGTTAAATATATTATTAATCGCAGTTATTGCGTGTATAGGGTTATATGAATAGGGTTTATACAAGGTAAGAGTAGGTCAAAAATTACGCATGCGGCGCGAACAGATAGTCCGCTAAGAACAAATCGCCATTTTAATCACACACACAGACACAGGGAGTTTACCAAGCGATACCGGTGAGAATCGGTGACGATCACGTGGCGAGTCGCACTGAGTGCTTATTGCGAGTTTAAGTGAGAGAAGTGAATGACTTCACCATCGCGTTTTGCGAGAAAGATAACGAGAATTTTTATGGTATTGAGTCAGCGCCATCTGTGTTGCCCGAATTTGCCACATTTACGTGCTCGCAAAACACGATGCTGAAGTCATTAACTTTTCTCACTGCAACTCGCAGTTGGCACTCTGGTCGCGAGTGTTTTTGTTTTTGTCGAACTTGGTGCAATTTTTCACATGATGAATTTTATTTTCGGCGGGTTCGTAGAACACACCTTCTTCATTCAAAAAGAGCAAAAATAGTAGTAACCCTAGGCGGTCAGGCAGGTTTAGTTAATTATACTGAAAAAGGCGAGAGAGGTCTTTCTGTAAACTCTTTATTTTGTTTTTTGTTCAGTCAACTATTAGTTAGAGCGTTTAATAAGCTATCACGCTAGGAAGGTGTTCGCTTGTACTATTTAGTGTTTGGTGGACTGTGTCTGCCCTAAGCCAAATAATGTACTAACATAACCTGTTCTGGCCTAGACAGTCTAGTCTAATAACCCTTATTATTGAAATGTGATCTCTCGTCTCGTCTACCACGAATTGCCAATTTAAATTTACATTATCGTTCGCGTAAAAAAATGTATTGGGATTTTACATTGTTATGCCACGTCATGCGTCATCCTAATACATTTTTTTACGTGAACGATAACGTAAATTTAATGTGGCAACTCGTGGTAGACGTACAGTATTTACACTTTAGCTACTGTAGTCAGGAAATATTTTTGAATTTCGATTTATTTGCAGATCACATAAGGCTATTTTTAGTTAAAACAAGTTTATCATGTATTTGTGATTGAGCTTTTATAAATAAGGAAGTTGGTTAAAGTATTAGTAAAAATGCGAATTTTCTATTTAGTTTATTATGAACTCATTGCACAAATGAATAAGAAGAAGATTGCACAAATGTAACCAAAGACAGAAATCGTTGCTATTCAAGCCTGAGCCACTGCCTTCTCCAAGGCCGCGAAGTACTTGTTCTCAGAGTCGTACTTGTTCTTGAAGGCCTGTAGCTTCTCAGGGAACTTCTCCCCGAGTCCTGCAAGGTACCTCCTGAAGAGGTGCTTCTGGGCGTCGGTGCACTTGGCACACGCAGTGCTGAACACCTCTTTTAGATCCTCTGTAAAATAAAGATGATTAAAGTTTTAAGTAGTAAAGTAATTAGCCTATATACTGTCCCTCTGCTGGGCAAAGGCCTCCATCATTGCAATCAAGTCATCGCTACAAATGATGGGTATTGGCTTAATCACCAAATTCCAAATTCCAAATTATTTATTTGCAAGAAACATGGGTGTATTTTATACAGATGTCAAAAATATACATATAGTGTCACCATATTCAGCCTGATTCGGCAAGCAAATGTACACATAATTCAATTAGTTACAATGGAAATTTATTACAATTAAATTCAAATTCATATTTAATTCAGTTACCATATTACAAAAATAGTCACAAGTTCAAAATAAAATCAAATTAAAAATAACAATACCAATAACTAGTCAAGTTCATGCAATGTTACATTATTTTGTCCCTCAAGTAATCATTTATACTATAATAGGCATGTCGCAGTAGAAACATTTTTACCTGATGTTTAAAAGATACAACTTCTGTTACATTCAAAATGGATCTTGGTAAATGATTATAAAGTCTCTGCGCCATGCAAAAAATACTGTTGTTAAAAAAGTGTCGTTTTGTGGGGTGGAATGCGTAATTTGAAATTATGCCTTTTGCTTTGGTGTTTTTGAAATTTATCCAGATTCTTTTTAACAAATAATACGATTTCATAAATATATATACAGAGTAAAGTAAGCACCACGCTTGCCAAATGCGGGTTGGTGATCACAAACCCGGGCTATGTTCCGCAAAATCCGAAAACACCGGTTTCGGGCCGAGCTCTGAAAGCACTCGGCCACGGAGGGTAATGAGATGATTATCTACTTATGTTAAAAATAATTAATAAGAACTAGGAAGTATGGCGTCGTCCATAGCGTCTGAAGTATACAAATATGGGCTTTTGTAACAATACAGGGAGAAATGACATAAGTTGCAATAGTTAACTATCTTAGTTAATCTGACTCCGGTCGTGAGTGGCTTTTTATTTTGAATTTTCTTGGTGTGACGTTCACAGATTAGTGAAATATTTTTTTATTAACATATCGCTTTTTCAAATATTAGTTTCAAAATAAAATTGGGGATTTTTTCGGTTCTGTTCTTACATACTTGATAGCAAACTCTAAACTATCGTATTGGTACAGTCTATTAAACGAATTCCATTTAATTTTAACCAAACGTTTTATAAATTCATTAATATGAAGTTTCCATGATACTTTTTGTAATAAATTATATAATTAGTGTAAAAAACAAAATATTTTTCGCAAAATCTTACTTTTGAAGTCTCCAGCCACAGCATCACAAGGGTTTGAGTCCAAGAAACAGCCTGTGAACTTCTCCATCTCCCCTGAATTGGCAATCAGGGCTTCGACGTCGAAGTTGTCGTTCTCGGTCGTGTAAGTCTCAGCCGAAGTGATAGCCACCAACGCAGCCAGGATTATGATGACCTTCATTTTGTAGTTTATCTGCCAAATACAAGTTAAGTTGTAAAACTATTTTAGATGATGAGGATGACACCAATGATAAAGCAAGGAAATGCTTGATTTGAAAATGTTTTCATAAATAAATAAATTTAATTTCCTAAACACATCCAGTAGTCAGTTTTACCTGTTCGGGTTGTTACACCCATGAAAATAAATATCCCTGGACATTATTCCACACAGCGCCATCTAGCCCCAAAGTAAGCTAATTAAAGCTTGTGTTATGGGATACTAGACAACGGATAAACATACTTAAATACATTTTCTTTTGTAAATACATACTTATTATACATAGGAGACACCCAGACCAGTACAAACAGACATGTTCATGCACACAAATGTTTGTACTGTGCGGGGATCGAACCCGCGACCTCTGGTGTAGTAGCCAACTTCTTAACCATTACACCAAGTCGGTCGTCAAATAATAATAAGCTAAAAGGATACAAATATCTACTTGAAGAAGCAGTTTGTCACGATATCATGTGGGAATAAAATAAAAGGCATTTTTGCAGGCTTTCAAGATGAGTATGGCCAGCTCAGTGAACTGCTCCTGCTTTTGCATTACTGTGCTTGTCAGCCTCATATCTGGACCTCACGACCGCTTATACTTGTACTATATAAAAAAGAGAGAGAATGAAATCACTTCGTACATCATGTTTCTCTAATATTTAATTCCCAGGTGTATTGCTTCCTTAAGTACTTGTTGGTAATTTGTTTTGATTACCTGTGGTGTTTAGGTATCATTAAATGATAGCTTTATTAAGGTCACACAGTCTCCGATCTTGCTATTGTTTGCCATTTAATTATTTTGAATGAGAAATACTACTCTTACCTTTTCAATTTTAATATTTACAAAATGTATTCTGTACAGACTGGTTTAACTGTGTATTGTTTTAATTTAAATTTCTTAAATGAGTAATAATGCTCGCTTGCTTGCTTCATTTACAGTAAAAATGTTTTAGGAAGGTTCGATTCCCCTAATTAGCGACCGTTAAATTGCACTTACAAATAGGAATCCATTAATTCATATTTTAAACGCCACACTTAATGTTACAAAATCTTATATTATTTTATTTAAAGTGACCAAGTTCCTATCAAATAAGGCTAAGTTTACTTATAGAGTAAGAGTCGCGTGAGATTTCAACGTCAATCATATTTTATAAAAGGTAATCTAATCGAATGTCTTTTGAAATGAACTTGAAAGTATTTCATCTACTAGACACAAATTAAATAGAAGATAGAGATGGCAGTCCGCTGTCGTCTTCAAGCTACGGGCACCTCTATCATCTAAGATTGAGACAAATAAAAAATGCATGCTCTTAGATAGATTAAAGCATTGCCTAGTAACTCATAATTTAGGCAATTTTCCTTGATTATAGCCACACACACGTCATTATGCTTCCAAGTTAATCAATACTCTGCCTCGATGGTTTTAGGTCAAGCAAAACCCCTTGGACATTGCAAAACTGATAATTATACTTCTCTTACCTACGTCAGTGCTTCAAAATAATATCAACAGGAAATGTTATCATCAAAGGATTCCTTTATTATCTGGTTTTTATAAAAGCTACACATAAAAAAAACAAGAAACTGAGACATCAGAACATCGAGATATTATCTGATACTCTTTACATATATATTTAATTAAAACTTAAACAGAAAAACTACAAATATTAATTTTTGTCCTGGAGTCAAATCCACAGCCCCCAATTACTATCACTTGATAACAATTCAAAAATTCATATCGTGGTTCACGCCCCATTCCGAGAATATTGGCAGCATTAGTTCTTGAAAATGCACTAAGCTGGCTTTGTAGCCTCCCATAACTTCTAAACTGTAAGTATGCTAGATATGTATTTATAACTCAACATTCGTCATTAAAATTATTTGCGGGCTGAAGATATTAGCAGTCTAAAAACAGATTGGCTTAAAAGCTGCGATGGAAAAACCCAAAGATTTGTTTACACGGAACCTAAATGGCAACAAAAAGTAAAGCAATCAACTTAGGTACCTACATATTTTTTATGTCACTCCAAAATCAAAATAGGTTCAGTGTTGCTGAGAACTTCAATAAATGTAAGTACAAACTATAAAGTGCTGCGTATGGAAAACGTGAAATTATTTTACTGCACATACGTGAAATTGTAATGAATTATGTATAACTTGCTCAACAATTTAGTGATTTCCTAATTAATAATGCACAAAATGTACACAAAAGATAGAGATAATTATAGTTATTTACGTAAACATGTGGGCATAATACACAGGGATGCTAGATTTAGATGTTATATGATTTGATGTAACAACATGTTTTCTTAACAGTTGGCGTGTAAAAAATATAAATAATAATTAGACCGTTAATGAATAATCCTCAAAAAAATGACAAATCTTAGCACAATCACTAGTAAAAAAATTAAAGATTAAATGTGTCATTCAGGAATTCGGTAATATTATAGAAGCATTTTTCTAATAATATGTTTTAAAACCTAATTTTAAACAAATTCATGTTGAGCAATTTATTATGCCTTAAGAATTTTATCAAAATTTTCGGTGCTATGCACACAACGCTTTTTTTGAAGAGTGCACGCAGAACCTGTTCCCCCGTCGGTTTTGTAACACTTGATCGGATAGGCGGGAAAATAAATGGGTGTTACTACATATTTACAATAATGGCTATCTCTATTAACTATGTAAAGGGTCGGAAGTGTCATAATTGGTGCTATATAAACATTGGCCTACAAAAGAGTAATTACTATTTACATGCCACTATGTTTAGCGAAACATGTGAATCTACTACTTTAACCATATAACCTTATGTACCGTGTTTCAAGTAAATAAAGAATGATAATGATATAAATTATCTAATTTATGAAAGTATTGATGGCAGAGGGATTGATTCTATTATATTTTCTCTCAGTAGATAATATATCTGCAAATAATAAAAGCTCATAGAAAACTGAGCGATTGATACACATGTTGAGGTAAAATGTAAAAGGGGGGAATGTAGTGAGACACCTTTAAACCTAACACCAACCTATGTACCTATATTTCACATTAAAGATATTTGTATTTGAGATAATTCAAAATAATACTGAACGGTAAAAATATATTAACCTTGATTGGAAATTAAATTATTATTTTTAAGCGATTACACACATCTCTATCAAAGAATATTCTGGCCTAGGGCTTCATCAATAAAAAAAACTGTATACCTTGCACTAAGCAGTAGACGGTTTACTCGTGACAAATATGTTTACGTATGTAATATGAAATAGTTTTTTTAGTAATGTAGTAACCCCCGTTACGGGGTAATAAATCAACTGAACAGAGTGCACAGAATAAAATAAAACCGAGTGCACAGAATAAAATAAAATCGAGTGCACAGAATAAAATAAAACCGAGTGTCCCTTTCTCTTGAAGAATGTGAAATATGAAAGTTAGACACCCAATGAAAACACATTTAGTTTATAAATAAAAATAAAAAATAATTAAACTTACACGGTCTCTTGTGCTTCTCTTGAAATGCGATGAGGTTATGACGAGAATAAATAATCAAAGCTCTCTCGTTATTTGTGTTTGAACTCTAGAGGTGTTAATGCGGTCCAGATAACATAAGATAAAAACGACATTAATAGCCATCAGCGAATTTTGTTTACAGTTCAATAAACGTTTTAACAGCTGTTTTTCCATTGTTATTGGTAAGTAATATCTCACTTTTAGCTATTATTGAGATATGAAGTGCCTATAAAATAACACTAATATGGATCTTCCCGGGATTTTTAATGGACAATCCCTTGTGGCCAATCATTTCACAAATAAATAATAATAGAAACCTCAGGGATAAATTGTTAGAAATCTGGGTATTATAAAAGACACAGTATAACAGTTCCAACAATTTAATATTATTTCACACTTAAATTGTATAAAGTACGTAATATAATACTAAATCAAAGTGAAAGTATACTCTTCTTAAGGCTATTCATGCCATACAATCTTTATGCTCAAATTCTTCAATCAAAAATTAAATTAAAATTCATTTATTTCAACCCTCTTGGGATCATAGATAATTATACATACAATACTTATTAATTCAAAACATTTACAATTAGAAATAAAACGAAAAATAATAACAATAACACACAATAATATCATACTACAAAAATAAAACAAATCAATAAAATTAAAATAAAATTCTTACCTAGGCAAGGCTGTCTTAACTTGATGTTCGCACATGAATCATCGCTGCATGATTCATGTACCAACAGTCAAATCTATTTGATAACACCTCAAGGATGCTATTGGAGCTGGCCCGAACCCTACGGACCAGTGATGTGCACCGCTTACGCATGGTTGTATAAAAACAATCCACGCGGTATTCAGCAAACATCCCCGAAGCGCTGCAAAACCGAGGCAGCCCCAGAAATATCCGCCGGAAATCGGCCGTAGGAAGTATGATATTAATTATTGACAATCAATAAGGTTTGAAATTACAGCTACCTTTTTTATCACATTAATATTAAAACATTATAATCTGAACTACATACAAAATTATATAAGAATTATTTTTAAATCATGATTCATTTTCACTCAAATAAATCTGCCGGAAGTTATTCAATGGTGTGTTATTCGTTACTTTTGATTGGTTTTATTCACTTTATCAAGAATAATACAATATAATTTATGAATTCTGAATAAATTATTAACCAAGTTGTAACAAGATACGACAAATAAAACAAAAATAATTAACATACATTTTTTTTTAGTATTTACATTAATTTACAATACAAAATTATACAACAACAAGAAGATCAAATAAATGTTTATGATTTATAACTTCATTAATTAATAAATCACGGGATTTTTTCAGCTCTTTAAAATTAATCTCGGGATTTGAGGCATATCCACTTTATTCTTTCGCTGTATGAGATCAGTGTAAGTACATAAATAACTCTACCTAATTCCGACCTCTGCTTATTTGGTGTTCTGAGTGCCTAGTGTAGTGCGAGTTGCTTGAGGAGATTCGAATGACTTCACTAGTCGGGTGTACGTAGCGCCATTAGTGATGAAAGAGACTCGAGTCCTTTGGTCGTTTATAATAAAGACTAGCCTCTTTTTACACGACTCGACTCTAAAATGAAGACTGTAGCTTTTAGTCCTTATTAGTATGACTCTATCGTTAAACGTAAAATACTAAAACGATATACACGACTAGAAGGCTTAAACGACTGCAGTCTTGTACCTTTGCCTGTACGAAAGAACAGGCGCTTGAGAAAAGTTGATAATAAATACTTACAAGTCTGAAATGAGATTACTCTTTCTGTTATTTAAAGTGGAACTATGACTGTATTATATTGGATTATTAACGTAAGGTGCTGTAAGGAAAGCAATAGTTGCATCAACACACGCCTTACGACTCGACTCCCCAGGCGATAAGTCGGCAGTCTTTTAAGTCCTTTAAGCTGTTTATGTAACAGCTCAGTTTTACGTTAAAAGACTTCGACTAAAAAGGCTAGTCTTATGACTTAAGTTGGGGGACTAAAAGACTGAGTCAGTCGAGACTCGTCAAAACCAAGGCGAGTCTTTATTAAAGGCCATAAAAGAGTGAATCTGTTGCATCACTAAGCGCCATTGTTTTCGCTATACACCCGTATGTACAAGAATTACTCAAGGGGTTAAGGCCGCTAGGTGGCGTTGACTCGATGCCATACTATTCCGTGCTCGCAAAACGCGATGCTGAAGTCATTTGGATTTAATTTTATTCTATTTCAATGATTTTTTAATTTGTTTTGTAAATTCTAATGTTTGACTTGTATTTATTGCTAATGTTTTTTGTTTATTTCGTTCTATTATTGTCCTGACATTTATTTGTATATATTTTAATTTCATTATCTCTTAGAAGATTTCAATATGAATTCCATAAGTGACATTAATGTGATGTATGTGTAATGTAATAATGAGAAATAAATTATTCTAATCCAATCTAATCTATCCGAATCTCTTCATGCCACTCGCAAGGCACTCTGAGGCAATGCGCTGGGGACAAAGCTCTACCAGTAATCGAAAAGAACATTTTAACCCAGGATAACTTATGAAAGCACATAGGGGCCATATTACTCTCATAATCTCTTATAGCCAGCCAAGTTCATTTCCCAAACTGAGCTTAGCAAGCAATTTCGTAATACGAACTTTCATTTCCAGCCGGTGACCACTGTCACTAATACTTTTAGCCTGGTTTTTACTGAGAGTCAGTTTAGGAAATTAACTTGGCTGGCTTTATGAAATTGTGATATGGCCCCAGGTCCAATTTTACTTAAGTTGAGCAAGTGTAGAATCCAGCTCAGCTGACCAGCTTTCGGGAAACTGAGCGACGCTGTCTCGGGGAGAATATCTCAGTGGCTAGTATTGCACAACTGTGTGTGTTTATCCAAATACCTAAAATAATTTGACGTTTATATAGATATATCATTTATTTCAGGCTACAAAATAACATTTTCAGACGTTACAAAATATAATTGGGCCATATAATAAATAACTTAGAGACTAACATACATATTTAATGAACAATAAAACTACTTAGGAAATTTACACGTATTACTCGTAGGAGCAGGCGACGTGTGACGCAAGCTGGTGTCCGGTAGCCGCCCTCGAAACCGCCGATACAGGACACCTTTCGGCCAGAACTCTTCTTTCATGAAGGTCGAAAGATGTTCAGCGGAAACCCTCACCACAAATGAGTTAAAATTTACGTTATGGCGGGACTCCAGCCGCTCGACCCTCCAAGTTAATTTGGACCTAATTCGTATGTAGGTAATTAGATCATAAGATACTGTTAGAAATTTTTGACAGACCCAGGTACATAAAATGTTAAAGGTAACGAAAGTTGTTTACACGTACAAGATAATAATAATGAGATGAGTAATACGTAGGATAATCAAGACTCATAATTTCGAAATATTATTGGTTTAGTGCAGTGTCATCTCTAGGTTAATGATTATTTATTATTCGTGGTGATAAAGTGTGTTGACAATGTCTACACGACAGTAAAGTCAATGAAATCAATATTTTCCTTATTTTACACACACACATCAAATTTGCTTAATGTGTTTGGTAACTGGTATAGACTACTCAACATTGAAATTATTGACCGAATGGTAATATTCTTCACTGCGGTTACCGTTGCAACCCAGCTGTTATACGGATGAAACAGCCAAAACGGATAAAATAATTGTTCATATAAATTCATGCAAGTAACACATAGATGGACTCACACATGTAATGCTTTTGCCTAAAATAATGAAATTAATATTTCTGGTTCGGGTTAACTCATCTGCTCTGCCGCGTTTTCACATAAAACTTGCTATCGGAAAATCTCTGTTGTTTTTAAATTTGTGATAAAAACCGGATTTCTTTCTTCGCCCTGAGTACGTTCATCACTATGAGGGTGATATTTAAATAAGTGTAAATGCGAAGTGAATAATAAAAGTGAGTTTTCATATTCATGCAATAAATATAATATATCCGCCAGACGACACACCACTCGTTCTAGTCTCGAAGTGAAGATAAATATCCTTGTGTTACGAGGTACTAGACAAGGATTTAAGCCAGGGTCGTCTCCCAGCGCACCCAGACCAGAGTCAGTTTAGAAAAGATCGTTTCCTGAATTGACCCGAACGGGAATCGAACCCGGGACACCACGCATGTCAAGGTGAGACACCGTGCTAGCTACAGCGCACAAAGTAACAACTGCAATGAAGATATGGATATACTATAAATAGATATGGACGATTGTTCGAAAATGTCTACTTATTTTTGGCGAAAATCAGTGCTACAGCGCACTACGCCAACCGTGCCGTCGAAATAGATCCAACCATAAATAACTTTGTCCAGCTAAATGCTAACCATGTATCTATTTATGTTTGACACCTATTTGCACCTCCGCTACATGAAAATGTACTTCGCCATCACGAGTCATATTACCTAATATTTGCTGTATTCGTTAGGTTTGTTCGCTTTTTGCTCGTTGACTCGATTTGAACAGGACTTCCAAGAACACCTACAAACAAAAAATAAAACTACGTTGAAAACAAAAAATAAAACTACGTTGATAGTGCTACTTAACACAATACACCTGCAAAAACAAATAATTGCATAAGTAAGTGAATAACTTTTTAAAATACTTACTTATCCTGGCGCAGCAACCCAATATGAGTCTTGGCCTCCGACACAAGAAGACGCCACGCATGTCTGTCTTGCACGATGTCTTGCCAAGGATGCGCTTGGAGAGCCAGCAGGTCCCGATCCACCTCGTCCTTCCAGCGGTACCTAGGCTGACCCACCGGTCGACGACCGCTTGGTCGTCCCATGCAGGTTAGCTCTCTACACTGCCCGATCCTCGCCCATCCTCTCGACGCGGCCAAACCAGACTCTGCCTATGGGATTTTGTCTCTCCAAGTATGTTAGGTTCAGCCACTAGCTGTTCTATCTCAAGATTTTAACATTCGTCCACCTAAGCGCAGGGCTGAATTTGTACATCTCCACAGTTTCTCAAAGATTGATGAGGATAAGCTGCAGTCTGAGGCGACGGCCATTGACTGGTCTTTGTTGGCTGAGGCAGACTCAGTTGACGGTAATGTTTCTGCACTAAATAATGCTATTTTGGAGTTATTCGACAAACACGCTCCACGACGCGCGGTGAGAGTGAGACGGCCGCCAGCCCCCTGGATAACAGAAGCAGTCCGTATGGCAATGTCTATAAGGGACAAGGCGTTCCGTGATTTCAAAGCTAATCGCTGTATCCTGAAATGGGAAAAGTTCAAAAAACTCAGAAACCGCTGCAATATGGTGGTGAGGGCTGCCAAACGCCATTACATACATGAAAACGTGCTGTCTTCGTCCTCCTCTGATATCTGGAAATTTCTTAAATCTCTTGGTTTCGCCAAATCGTCATCTCATCTTACGCTATCTTCTTTTTCTCCAAATGAGCTTAATACTCACTTCTCCCATTCCACTTTTCTCGATTTTACTACGTTAAACTCCACCTTATCTATTATAAAATCTTTAACTCCCTTGCCAATAGAAACCTTTTCCTTCTCACCGGTGTCAGAGTCAGATGTTCGCAAGATTATATTGTCCATAAAATCCAAGGCTGTCAGGTATGACGATCTTAGTAGAACAATTTCTAATTTTGGCCCAAATACTTCCTGTGATAACACATATTGTTAATTTCTCTCTTGATCGTGGGTGTTTTCCCTCTGCATGGCGTAAAGCCTTTGTCATTCCACTTCCCAAAGTCTCTAGCCCTGACTCGCTCAATCAGTTTCGCCCAATTTCAATTTTACCTTTTTTGTCCAAAGTCTTAGAAGCTACTGCTCACAAACAATTATCCTCCTTTATTTACGCTAATAACCTCCTTAGTCCCTACCAGTCTGGTTTTCGCCCCAGTCACAGCACCACCACTGCTCTCATAAAGGTCACTGATGACATCAGAGCCGGCATGGAGGAGTCGTGCCTAACGGTACTTGTTCTTATTGATTTCTCTAACGCCTTTAATACCGTTAATCACGACATTCTCCTTGCTGTGCTCTCTTACCTTCGAATTTCCCCTTCAGCGCTTGATTGGTTTTCTTCGTATCGGTTATTCGGTTGAAAGTGGCTGTTCAAAAGCATCACGGATCGGTGGTCACGCATTAGGGATGGGTCCTTGAGTCACTGTTAGGTGAATGTGGTTCTAAGTTAATACGAGGTTATTCTGAGGGGTGTATATGGCTATTATTATGTTTTTTTTTTTTTGTGGCAAGCAATTCTTGGTTTGGTTGGTTCTATTTATATTATGACTTCTATTTATGTATGTTTATTTTTATCGATTTATATTGAATTTATATATTATTTATTTTGTTGTTTTGTTATTTTATTATAATTAGCATCTGTTGTTGTTTTCAAAAGTAATTTATTTAGTTTAATCTCGTGCACCGTGTTTAATTTATCTGTTTAATCGTTTGGTTGACTGGTAGAGAATGCCCTTTGGCATTAAGTCCGCCAATTGTATCATTAATTTTGTGCAATGAAGAATAAATAAATAAATAAGATTTTTCCGGACTCTCCAACTACTACATCTGGTCTCCTCGCAAGCCCAAGAATTTCCAAAATACGAAACTTATATAACAGGATCCTTGTTATGTATCACACATGGGTAGGGGGACAGGGAAAGGGCACAAAATGAAGAGTTTACAGAAAGACCGCTCGCACCATTTTCAAAAACGTGAACCGCCTAGGGTTACTACCATATTCGCTCTGATTTTTTAAAATGAAGTAAGTTATACCTACTTGACAGAACCGCCCAAAAACAAAATTCATCATGTGAAAAATTGCACCAAGTTCGACAAAAACAAAAACACTTGCGACAGTGCGACTTTCCGACTCACTGAATCTCACTGACTTCGCTTGTAAACTCATGTCTCTGTGTGCGTGCGTCAAAAATGGCCTGTTGTTCTAAGCAGGCTATCTGTCAGAGCGCCGCGCATGTCTAATTTGTAGAAAGGGTTGAAAGAGTTTCCTATACGGAAAGGACAGAATGTCATACATTTCCGAGTTTGTTTTACTTTTAATTAAGAACTTTTTTGACGATTTAACCTAAATTATCGACTAATTTGCTTGATTTAATTTGCTTTAAGTAGCACATTAATGTGGAAAATATTTGTGTTTTTTTATATACTTATTATTGGAATTATATTTGTTTGTTTTATGTCTGTGTAGTATATCAGTCTCTGATCTGATACCAAGTTGACTTGACATGTAAGTGTTTACCTGCGACGCCTGTGGCTGAGTGGCAAAAGTGCTCGGGCAGTTTGAACCTTAAGGCAAAGTGTGTTTTCGGGTTTTTGAGGACACGCGTTTGGCAAGCGTGGTGATGAAGTGAACACCCAATCAATTGTTGCGATGACACTTAATTTTGCTGATTATTCCGGTGAAAGTAGACATTTCGATCAGCAAAATCCCGACAGAGCTGAATTTGATTTTTTGATGACCTTGATAACACCTCGGGCTTATTACACTCGCTTATATCTTATTAACTGAGGGTAGCGAGCGATTTCGTCAGTAAATATCCAGCCTGGATGATGCTTTAGTGCGAGGTAACCGCTGACTAGCTGGAAATAGAGGATTATATTATGAAATTGCTCGCTACGGTTAGTTTAGGTCATTACCTAGGGAAGTTCATTAACTTGACATGTAAAATTTTTAATAAGGCCTGAGTAGAAACAACATGTTAAAGGCCCCATATATCCCATGTGTGCCGTGTGCCTAAAGAGATATTCAAAGCCAAACGCCATTGTTTTTTTGAGTAAACGGTTACCTTATCGCAAACTTACTGAAAAAGCCAAGTATCCGAAAACATGTTTTGTGTATGTATGTGGTGTATTCTAGGTCTGTACCAAAATTCAGCTCTTTCGGATTTTTCGTTATTTGAGCACTAACTCATGTCTAAATTGACCGGATTAGAAAACGGCCTTTGCCAGCAGTGGGACTGATGGGCTAATCACAGGGAGTTTACTTAATATATTGGATAACACATTTAAGAACAAATCGTTCTCAGAATCATATTAATGTACGAACATAAACAAAACAGTTATGCGACAATAGGGTTGCATGCAGCTGTCATTAACAAAAATGTATTAGTTAGGTGCGCCTAAGTTAAATAAGGGCAAATGTGTCAGTTCATTACTAAAATTAAAAGGAAATATTTTTTTTTTTTTTATGTAATAGGGAGCAAACGAGCTAGAAGGTCACCTGATGGAGAGTGATCACCTCCGCCCATGGACAACTGCAACACCAGAGGTGTCACCGATAATTTTAATTGTAATTTTCCATAAAAAGGTTAGGAATAAGGCCTCATTTACGGAGCGTTGCGCGTCGCGTGTAGCGGCGCGGCCCGCACAGTACGTCTACCACGAGTTGCCACTTTAAATTTACACTATCGTTAGCGTTAAAAAAATTGGATATGACATTTTCATGTCATGTTATGTGTCATCCCAATACATTTTTTTACATATAGAAAGAAGAAAAATAGATAGAAACTAAACTTGGGTTAGGCTCGAGCATGTATCGGCCCCGCACCCTTCCACATTCTAGGTGGCTGCTCTTCCAACTGAGCTACCTAGGCCATTTCTAGTTTTTATCTTTAGATTAACATTAATAGTGCATTGTTGTTATTCTAAAAATAAATATTCAAATGTTATTTTCTTTTATTTTTACTGTCAAGGCGGTTTCCATCCGGTGGAGGTGTAAAGAAGCTCTCCAGATATGTGTGATCTCCAGATGGTCCAATAAGACTAGTTTTAGATTTTTTAGTTTTTAAGGTTTAAGGTTTAAAGACATTTATTCTCATAAAGACATACGCCACTTACATGAGAACATGAATACAAAAAATAATTATAATAACAATCATTCGTTGCCATACATCGCAAAACGATCACACAGATGTTTAACAAAATATGTTTTTTTTTCTTATATAAATTATTGGACTAGGTACCTATGTATTAGTATCACTAAAAGCATAACATACCATAACAATCTTTAAATATTAAACAAATTGCTGTTAATTCAATTGGCTTCACAAATTTATTTTTGATAGTATGTGTTTTGCTAGCTTTTTAAATACGACGAACGAGTCAACACTATTAATGTCCGAGGGTATTTTGTTAAAATACTACTATAATAAGTAATCGAGGTTTGACCGTACTTCGTTCGGGTCTTAGGCAAAACAATGAAGCTCACGCGTCTAGTGCAGGTGCGCCCAACTTTCTTCCGCTTTGTAAATTGTAGGTCAGTGTGGACTTTTTTGTTCATGGTCTTGCGGATAATGTTCATTAATTTTGTTTCGTGAAAAAGCTTTGTAGTTGGCGTTCGAAAGTTATAATTAAATAGCATTTTTATTACTTTATTCTGTTGAACTTGTAACTTTTGCAATCTTATCTTTGCAGCACTTCCCCAGATTTCAAGAGCATTGTAAATTTGGTAACGCATTTGATGTGGTATGCATCGAATATTAATCCGGAGGGAGGCATGGAGTGATATTAATTTGGCGTCTATATGTTTTAAGTGAACATTCCATGCTAAGTAGGAATCCATATGAAGGCCAAGGTATTTTTCATGAGTTTTCTCTTGCAAAGGTGTATTATTTATTGTGAGAGGTGGATAATTAGGAATTAGCTCGTTTTTAGCTATGAAGAGGATATAGCTAGTTTTCTAAACGTTGATAGTTAACAAGTTGTTCTGAAACCAATCATGAAGAATGTCAAGGTCATGCTGGGCTTGAGTGACTAGATCATTAATTGATGACCCAAAGTAAAAAAGGCACGTGTCGTCAGCATAGAGAGTGATATGACCATGCAAGCCTAATTCGTGCATATTGTTAATATAAACTAAGAACAACAGGGGACCCAGTATTAACCCTTGTGGAACACCATAGGATATGGGCAGTGGAGGACTTTGAGAGTTTTTGTCTATTTCGACGACCTGCCATCTGTTTGCAAGCCTAAGACTCAAACATTTTTAAAGCTTTGCCACCAATGCCAATTATTTCGAGTTTTTTCAAAAGCAATAGGTGACTTACAGTGTCAAATGCTTTTTTTAAATCCATGAATACTCCTAGAACAATGTTTCGCTTGTCGATATTATGCTTAATTTTAGCAACTTATAAGATGCGTTAATGCCGGGTTACACTCGCTGGAAATGAAAGATCATACGAAAGTGTCGCTACATTCAGTGAAATGAACTTGACTAAGGAGGACTAAGGATCGTAATATTATTATTTGCGTATTTGCCTTTTTGCCTTTAGCTAATCTTCAGGGCTTTCGGGATGGGCCCTAGCGAAAAGGTTTCAAATGAAGTGGGATCTCTTTTCTCTTTATTCAATAAAGGGTAACAGTTTAGTTAGTAAACCTGTCCCTTTGTTATATTAGAGTTATTGACAACGCAGTCATAAAGAGATACTATTTCACCAATTACCTACCACTAACCAATCTTGTTCAAGATCAAGATTTATCTTAGGGTTTAAAAAGAGGGTGTGTGAAACGAAAACTAAAATATTTTTAAATAACATTTATTACAAAATAATAATTTAATAATGTGATGTCTTTGAGCAAATCAATACATAAATAATACTTTTCACATCCAATTTCTATCATACAATTCTCTTGCTCCGAACTGGTAGAAACCGGATTATCACAAAGGGTCTTTGTAGGAATCAGCTATCTATGGTTTAATTGTCGGAGTGGAGGAAACTGTCGAAAGACTGCTTGTAGGTGCCTTCAGGGTCGTGTTTCTTGACTAGGTCAGCCCAGATCTCCGGGAGCTTGCTCTGGAAGCCCTGGACTACGGTCCTGATCAGTTCACGCTGTTTGGGTGTGCATTTGCCGCAGCTGGTCTTCAGGGCTTCGGGAATGGTCTCTGTAATAACAAAAAAAAATGCTAATAAACTTACGTCTTTTATACTTTATTTACGAAGATGAAGATTGTGTCGGCGAGCCAGAGGTTAAGGTACCTAGCGACTAAGTTAACATGTCAATATTTCACAAGAATCATGTTTTTGTCGCCAATTTTTGGTAGATTATGAGCTCCGGCTTAGGTTAATACTATTGGCAAAATGTGGACTTCTGAGAGTTTCGTTCACCATGACGACGGCAACAGTCAGCTTGCCTGTGACTACCCTATTCGGGAAAAAGTCGCGTGCGAATGTTATTTCAGCATATGCCTCGTCGGGGCATTGCAGTAAGTCACAGAATTAAACCCACATCTTTCATAATCCGTCTTCACCACTAGGACACTTACCTCTGTATCCACACCACACCTTACTTTATTTCAAAAAAACGTATTTTACATGGCCATAAAAATATTTAATAAATTACCACCCAGTCTCATGGATTTGCCTTGAGACAAAAGTACATTGAAAAGGTTTTTTTACTATTTGAACACTAAAATATTGACACTTTTTTTAATTTACTGACATTTTATAATTTGTAATTTTAAATATTATTTGACCTGACATATAAAGACATAGAAATAATTTCTATAACTTAATTAATGCTTCAAATATGGACTTCACATTTTTTCTTTCTTAATAATTAATGGTGTAAATACTGCCTTAAATAATGTTTAAATCAGTTTTTTAAATTATCATTTCGTGAATTTATGATAATATTAATAATCAATATTTGCATCCCTACCTGTTTAAAGGCAGAAAACTGTTGTTTCCAAGTAATATTGCAGACTATCGCTATATATGTACACAGTTTCGAGCAAATAAATTATTTCTATTTCTATTTCACAAACGCTAATCAAAAGTTGAAGACACCCTAAAGAAGCTGGCCTGTCACATGTCAATAGAAATAAAATGGACTGCCATGCATGTAAGGACTGCTCAGCTTTGATTGACGTTTGTGGATTCGGGGGATAGATCCTAAAAAATATCAGTGAGAAATTACACTGAGATCGTCTGACCTTAAACACGACAAACACAATTGTTCGTCATATGAAATGGTGGGAATCGAACCCTCCAGAACTAAAGTCAGGATCGCTACCATTGCACCAACAGGCCAGTCGATAGAGTTATGATATTCTGGCCAACTTACTTTTGAAGTCAGTTCCTTCAGGCGTGCATGGTCCCTGGTCCAGGAAGCACTTGCCGTAGTTCTTCAGAAGGCGGACATTGCCCACCAGTTCATGTGCGTCGAAGTTGTCGTAGGCGGTGTTGTAGGTGTCTTCAGGGCGGGCCAGTGCCACGGCCACCAGTGCACATACTGCTACAATGGTTTTCATTTTCTGTACATAACAAAATTGAATTAAAGTAAGAGTGAAATTTTTGAAATGCTTAATTTGTCTGATCTAATCTAAAAATGAGTCTATCTGTATCTGTGACTGAATTTAAACCCGGAGAGTGAGGAAAACATATCATTGTTTATCAAGCAAATGTTTCGTAACATAAATATTTATCAAGTATACTATTGTTATTTTATTCAATTGATATTTATTTACAAACTAAGTTTAATTATTTCTATTCACAATATTACGATAAAAAAGAATATATTCGCTTATTTCAACGGTAAAATGTTATGAAATTGTTAATATGAGTGTAAAATACCTTGATTTTTTGTAAGAATAAGTAAAAAAATAACTTGTGATTTGAGCTTCTTGTACCTTGGCTACTCGGATACTGTGCTAATTGTCTCACCTGAGGATTCTTATATACAGATTTAAAGGAGGAAAACACGATTGATCTCGCTTATGAACGTGTGCGTTTGTACACGTATAAATTTGTCAAACAGTAAAAAAATACAGAAGGTGCATGTACATTTTTTGTAAGTAGAAACTGCCATGCTTTGGTACTTTCTGACTTGCAGCTTCTTCCCTTTGTCTTAATTATTTTAAGACAAGTATACAGACCCATCCACCTTTAGAATTTCTACAAAGAATATTGCTCTGTGAGATCATTTACTAAATACATACTATTTTCCATGTTTGTGTGGTTTTCTAACGTAATACTAGTTAATATTATTGTGTTATACTATTAAGTACTCTTTAAGCTGTCCACAAAATATTGTAAGCAATATGCAAAATCAAGCTCTAAAAAGTATTTGTAGGTATAGCATCATTAAGGCCTATAAAGTCGAGAAAAACACCAAATAACATATGAATATAAACATAAACACAGTTGAAAAATCTAAGTAAAATCTAGTACTCATTTTAAATTAAAGCCCCTGTAATATGTGAACAGGTATATTTATCTCAAACGCAATATAAATCTGACCAAACGTACTAAAATTACGATGTAAGAACGGGCTGACAGCTCTGTGATTCTTTATATCGTGCATTGGACCGATCAGAGTGCTGACGCGGGATAATATTAAATGAAGTTGTTAGATATACAAAAGGTAAACTTCCATTACTGAAGGTTTGCGGTTAGAATTATTTGCTTGGACGTGACAATCACAATGATAAGTGCACGGAACTATAGATTGCATTTTT
This sequence comes from Udea olivalis, assembly GCA_947369235.1. Classification (NCBI taxonomy): domain Eukaryota; kingdom Metazoa; phylum Arthropoda; class Insecta; order Lepidoptera; family Crambidae; genus Udea; species Udea olivalis. The sequence goes on from OX376359.1 coordinate 12,860,976, forward strand.
GGATGACATCAATGTATCACCGTCATGCTTATTAGCCGCTATTATGACGTGCACTGCTAAAAAAAAGGCTCCTACAAAGACTTCGAGAGCCTGTTTTCGCCTGCATTTGTCGAAATATTGTGACCTCAATCCATAAGTCCCAATTAGTTTCCTTCAGGATCTTTTTGTTTCCCTGTCCCGTTGGCGTGGCTTGTATGAAATAATGGTAGAGATACTGGCCTTGATGTCCAAGGTTGTGGATTCAGTTACCACCTAGGACTAAAATGTTTTGGTTGAAACTTTCTCATTCTCTGATACCCATAGTGCAAGCTCTAATTAGTTTGGTTTGGCAAACTTCCATCTTTCTGCGCCAATCCCTTTTTTTTGATAAGATGGACATAACCTATGTGTCTAAAAGTCGCAAACTGATATAAAAATGAATATTAACCATTTTAATCCCCATTTGGCGAACGAGATCAAACAACCGGCCACACCCACTAATTTTATTGTTGTCCTTATTTCAATAATGGGAGGCCTTTGCCCAGAAGTGGTTACATAATATAGGCTAATTACAAACATAAACAGACAACTTGTATCATTGTATTATTGTTTCCTACAGCAGGTATGTACAGTCAACTTCAAAAAAAGCGTGATGGGTTCAACCATGATACCGCTTAGCAACCAACCGCATCATTCATTCAGATATACGAGTATGTCGTAGGGATTAAGGCCGTGGCCCGTGATCTATGGTCGTTACTTAGCTAAGCACAGACTTATCACATTTATTATTATCTTACTTATTGCGTATTGTTACAATTATTACTAAGGAATATTTAAGTTGATGTTTAATTAAGGCAAAAATAATTTCAACGTCCACAAAGTTTATTTAGGGCTAAGGTTGACTGTTTATTAGTATTAAGCGTTCCACGAGTGTTGCTTAGTATAAACAACTTAAAACATTTGCAAGTTTACTGAAAATTACACCGTAGTTGACATTTAACCTCTAAAGAGCTGTGCAAGCGACAATTATTGAAGGTGTGTCTGCAATGTATCTAGAATAATACTCACAGAATTGAATTGTAATAGATATCGCAAGTCGACTCCACAGACGTGACAGTATGTAGGTAAAGCAAGCGTTCCTTTTTTGACGATTAATGTGAGGTCACGATAGTAATGGGAATGCTTATTTCTCAGTCAATTTTAATAGAGTCTATTTCATCACCATCATCATCATCATTCGCAGCCCACTGCGGAACATAGGCCTCCCCCACATATTTCCAAAGCGACCCGTTGCAGACGGTCTGCATTCACCAGACTATCATATGGTATAATATTGTGGGGAAACTCTTGCGATACAAACAAAGTCTTTATATTACAAAAGAAATGCGTCAGAATTTTAACAAACATAGATCAACTCGAATCCTGCAGACCACACTTCATCAATAACCAAATTCTAACCCTAACGTCTATCTACATTCTTGAGTCATGTAAATTTGTAAAAAAAAACCCTAATCTGTATTCTCCAATAACAATAATGAAAAGAAATAACAGAAATTTAAATAAGCTAAAGACGCCCTTTTCCAAATTAAAATTGGTCTCGTCTAGTTCACCCACCATGCTAATCAAAATTTATAATCACTTACCTAATAAAATAAAAAACATACAAAAGCCTTCACTCTTCACTAAAGCATTGAAAACATTTTTAATAGGTAAGGGCTATTATAGCTTAACAGAATTTTTTGATGAAAGTTTCAACAAAGACCTTCGAAATTAAGTTGTCGTAATACTTTGATGTCGTTATTATGTTCAACAAGGAGTCAACTTAATTATAAATGTATTATTTACTTAGTATAAGTTATGTTTTGCCATGCCCTTACAGGGCGTCACATGTATACCTACCTTAATATATTTAAAATCTTAAAATTGTAATGTGATACGCAATAAACGATTGAATTGAATTGAATTGAATCCTGCCTCCTTCACCAGGTCGTCCGTCCACCTTGCAGGCGGGCGTCCCACGCTGCGCCTACTTTAAACCGGTCTCCAGATCAGAACTTTTGTGGCCCAACGGCCATCAATTCTTCGCGCTATGTGCCCAACCGACTGCCAATTCAACTTACTTACCCGCTGGGCTACGTCGGTCACTTTTCGGTTCTTTAACGGACTAGAAGGACAAGACGAGTTTATTTCGAGACAGACAATAAATTATTTTAACATCCGTTGCCACAAATAGTAAGGACTAAATGAAGCAGCGTCGTCTACAAATTCTAAATAATGTCTCTGATAAAGTGATACTTGCTCAATTTTTTGTTTACAGACCGCAGGCAGTCTAGGAAAATGTGCAATTTAGATCATACCGGCTTGGTTATTATACCTAGTGAAACTGGATTCAGTAAATTGACTTTGTAAACCACCTTACTTCGCAGAATTAGTAGTTTATTTTTATTGTTTTTGTCACCGGGCAAAAACGCGGTAAAATATTTGGAACAGAATAAGCGTTGGAGGAGTTGAATTTACTATTTTTGACAACGAATATTTAAGAAACAAAAATCTTCTAATTAATAGATAATAATATGTGTTGTGGGTTAGCGTTATACCATATTTCTAAACCACTCACTAATTTTACGCGGCCCAATGTAAAGTATTATTCATGAATGGAGTGGATTATAAAAATATTACATTTATTTTATTACTACCATATACCAATGTACCACATTTGGTTACCCAGGAGGACCCACAAAATTACAGTGTAAATATTCAATGAATTGCTTCATGCGTTATTATGAAAAAAAAATGTATAAAATGCTTATTGACCTCAATATAATCTTGAACTAGTAACCACAACTGGTGTCTCCTCCTAAGCTTACATTTGCCTGCGTCAGGAGAAAAATACATTATAATTTGATTATTTTAGCATTTTATAGTGCTTGTTTTCATATCTAAAGAAAGAAAACTAAAAAACTTCGTATTTCCGACCTTGAATATAACAAAGTTCGAACTCGAGTCTTCCACAATTCGGGTGGCTGTCGCTGAGCTACCGAGACCCCCGTTTCCTATCTCTAGATAAACATAAATTTCTGGAGTCTTTAGCAGTAATAGTTTTAATACTTAATTTGATTTGCGAACAGCTGTTTTTAAATGTATTATTTTTGAATAAATATTAATAGAATAAAATCCCCCTCTTGAAAGTACCACAATAATAGATTCCGAAAAATTCAAAAACTACCCTAACTGTAAAACTACAGACGGAAAAAAACTTCCTGTTGTGCTCAAACCCAAATCGAATCGCCCAATATTTCTACGAATTTTATAAATAAATAAAATATACCGTGTATTTACGTTTTACACAATACTCAATATCTAGTTAGTCCATTATCATACACGGTCATGGGTTATCCAACCAGAGGCCAGTCTGCGGAAAGTCAATATTATCACAGTATAAAAGATATAAGACACCACTTTGGTACACAGTGTCACGACATTTTTTGGCAGAAAATACTACACTTAATCTCACTCATCCATCATGAATAAAAAAATAATGGTAAGTCATGCATGTTTTCCTTGCATTAATAAATCGTGTTCAATTCCAAGTTTGTTTTTACGTGTATATGACGTGAATTCGCGATTATGACCAAATGCATTCTAAAATTAATAACTCGAGAATTAATCAATATCGCTTAATATACATGGTGGTCAAGGCAGAAGTAAGGCCTCACATGGAGTACTGCTCCTATCTCTGGGCTGGAGCACCCTACTTTCTTCTCCATCCTCTTGACCGTATAAGGCGGAGAGCCGCTCGAATTGTCAACGACCCTGTGATTTCCGACCGCTTAGATCCTTTGGCCCTACGAAGAGACGTTGCATCTCTCTGTATTTTCTACCGTCTATACAATGGGGAGTGCTCAGACCCCACACCTGCCGCTGAATGTCATCATCGCACGACACGCTATAGGTTTTTAGAAATTCCATACTCATCACGTGGATGGCTGGCGCTCAACCACCGTGCATTGTTCGCGTTAATTTCTCCGCGTACATCAAAGATATGGAATGAGCTTTCTGCGACGGTGTTTCCATAAAAAAAATCGGAGCCTTCTGCATCGGTGACCTGAGTAGTTGAAGTTGTCCTTGGGGGGAGGTGATCACTTTCCATCAGGTGTTCTTCCCGTTCGTTTGCTCCTTAATACATAAAAAACAATAGCTAATCTAGTCTAATAACTAATTTGAATCAGGAAGAAGCTGGATATATAGGATTATCCTTATTATTAGAAAAAAACCTTTCTCATATTTCTAATGTGATCAACGTTAACAACAATCATTATGTACCTATCAACATCAGTAATCACTTTTGTTTTTATTGCCATTGTATCCCACATTTTTCCGTTTTGAGCTAAGCAAAACAATTAGGTTATTTACGTGGATTTTTACCAACTTTATTTTAAATTCTAACTTGATTACAATAATCTCAATGCCAATCAAATAACTCCATATGACAACAACACTTACGCGATGTTGAGAGCGTTCTACACGGCATTTCTTTTTATTTTCATAGGTTTGTTAATAACTTATGATGAAATAGAGCAAGTAATCTAGTTCCTATCTTTAGATTGAAAATAGAAAATTAATATAATGCTAAAAAGAAATTTTCCTGTTGCTAGTTTCTTGAGCGAAAGTCAAATAGTTATTTGCAAAAAAAAACCTTCCGGGTGTTAAAAGACGGTTGCTTTATAACATTGATGAAACATCGTAAAATACTAGACAAATTCGCCAGGTCTGTACATGGCCTCGATAGCTCAGTCGAAAGAGCAGCTTGCGGAAGACGCGGATTTGAGTCCCGTCGAGGCCTAGGTTAAGGTCGAATTTTCTAGTTTCTATCTTTAGAAGTAATTCTAAATAGTACCTGAACCAAAGTACAATTGTGCCTTATCACTAGCACATAGCCTAATACAATCATTCAAATAAGCAATCACCTGTATTTGGTGCTCCAACATTAACTGAACTACAGATGCGCCGGAACTGTTAAGCGAGAAACATTAAGAACTCGTTTATAATGACAATAAATTCTGGAGCTTCATTCCCTAATAGGGACATCCGGGATGGTTCTGCTAACGACACCTAAATTGTCTGAAAGACACGCGATTTTCATATTAACAACTTGGATTCTTAGAGGATCTGTCCAGAGTCCCCAAATAGGAGAATAACAGTTTTTGTTGAAAGTAACACTGATACGGACTACGTACAGCAAAGATAATTTTTAAAAATTTACTGCGCAATTTAAGAGAGGAAACAGATAAAAGATTATTTTTAAATGGGTAATGGGTAATGGGTGGGTAATGTTGGCGTCATTTTTGAAATTTCGCAGCCACTAACCAAACCTTATTATTCTGAAAGAACATCTAAAGGGGAACAAACTTTTGTTTGGAGCACATATAGCTACAGTATATCGGAGCTGAGATAATCAGTATTTTATTTTTAACTAAGTCCTCAATTGAACTCGATCCATACCAAGGAAAAGGTAAAAAAGTGGCATTATCTATAGTCATTATAATGGTCATAAACATGCAACGCAATGAGAATTTAAGAAGGCTAGTTTTTAACGGCCAGATGCAATATTTACAAAAAAAAATACATTTTTTTATTGTGTTACATCCATAGAGCTTAAGAATAGGTTTTACAATGTTTATTGTTGGGTTCTCAACTTGATTGAACTGTAGCACCCACACTAGAAGTCGGTGTCGCAAGCACCGGGTTAGATATTATGCCATTATTGTTCTTGTATTGTGGGTAAAAAGACTCAGGTGGTTTTCGACGTTTCTCTAATATCGACGGTTAAGAACTAATACCTTTAAATATTGACTATTAAAAAATGTATTTTTGATGTCATTGACGTTGAGGTCGGTTTACGTGATAGTTGGTGTTCCACTTCCTAATGCCATATACTTGACATCTACTGATTTGTAGACGATTTATCACTATGGATATCTAACTTGATGTATTGCTGGATGTACTTTTATTAGAAAAATATAGCCAACGATACGAATACATTCTTTTAACAGCTGTAAGGTGAGATGAGGTCCAAAAAGTATCTAACATAATGGAACTATTAATATAGTGGAAGTAAGGCAAAAAATAATACTCGGCGAAATCATATCTCGGCTCTAATATCACTTAGAACAATTCTGACCACTCAGGTATGTTTCTTTATTAGGGTGCTATAAAACAGTGACAAAATGATTGCTGGCCGCTAATAAAAAAAATGACGCCACGGTCCATACAAAATTACTCAAACCCCTTTAAAGTCTTGCTTATCATTAAATGTTAGTACATCCTTACAGAATTCTTTACAAATATAAAACTTACTTCTTAAAAATGTTACTATCTCACGCTCATGTTTATTATTTTTATTTTTATGTCCCTAACTCCATGTTTTTGTTGTGATGCCCAAATCAGTAACATGATGTACTGGTAACCATCATGATTTCCAATTGATTGTGACTTACATGAAAGCAAATGATTAAAAGTTTGTAAATTATACTATAATACATACATTCGCAGCTTTCATACTATCGGGGCACAATTCGAAAAACATGATTATTGGGAAAACGCGTTTAAAGATTTTTGAGCCCCTGTATTTTCACAATATCGGTCATAAATAAATTAAACTAATCATAGCAAAATCATAAACTCTCTTATGAGTATGTCCATTAAGCATGAAATATTCTTCGCTTATTAAATTTAAACACTAAATTGCTCCTTGTATCGCGGAAACTGAGACGCTTCACTCGGAAATGTGAAAGAGACACAAATAGTTTTCGCGGCTCAACAGTATGCTCTGACTCTTTCTGTCAAGAGAATCGTGTAGACGTGTTAATTTTGTGCCCATATATTATTAAAACTCGAAATTTTAAAACCCACAGAAGGAACCAGCCCTATGCGCATGATTGCAAACATTATCAGCTGTTGCCTCTTGATTCCCGTCGAGACTTACTGGACTTATGTTTACTGCATGATATTCTCCGTAATAACCTGGACGTGCCTAACCTTATTGCACAAATTGGTTTTTGTGCACCGAGGATCCGCACGAGGCATACTCCTTTGTTTAAGGTTCCCAAATACCGTACTAATTATTCGAAAATATCTGTTATGACAAGGTTGCCTAGAACCTACAACGAAAAATTTAAGCACATTGACATTTTTAGTACAGGAAAACGAGCCATAAAAATGAAAGCATTTGAAGAGACCTTTAGTAATCGTTAGATACCGGGAAATCAAATGAATATACTTTAAATATACCTTAAATTAAATGAATAAAAAAATAAAAAGAATAAAATGAAAATAATATAAAACTAAATGGAATACTCACTCCTTACCTTTATTCTAAGACTTACTTAATATACCTTAAAATAAATGAAGAAAGAATAAAAAGAATGAAATGGAAATAATATAAAACTAAATGCAATACTCACTACTACCTTTATTGTAAGACTTACTTGTATTGTATTGGCCTGGTCTGGCTTGTGGTCCTCATTTAATCTAAAATTTAAATTAACAAACTAACCGGACTTGTTAACCTAACAAATTAACTTTAACCTTAACTTAGACACTTTGGGAGAGTAATTGAGAATTTATATTAAATTTATATTAATTATTAAACATGTCACCTATTCAGAAGTGTTACCAGACGTCTTTGCTGTATTAAGTTGTTGTTTGCCAATGTCTGATAACAAGACTTGTCAGTATTCTGGTGTTCTATTGTGCTTAGTTATAAGTGAATTAAGTTAGTGGTGGAACTCTGTAATTGGCTTTAGTAATTTTATATAAGTGTTTTAAATGTTTTTGTAAAAAAAGCTGTTGAGTTCCCAAATAAATAAATAAATAAATAAATAGAGATCTGATATTTGTAAGGGACAAAGGCTACCTCTGGTTTGTCTACGCCGACAAAGTAGCGAAAAAGAGCTAACTTATTAAAAGAAAGTGGGGTTTATCACCTTTAAATAAACCTCAGCAAATCTCAAACAAACCTAACTTGCTGAAAAGTTAGGTTTGTTTAGGTTTTGAACGATATGATCGTTAACGACACTTGACAATTGACGACACGGTTGGCGTAGTGCGCTGTAGCACGGTTTCTCGCCTCGATTTCCGTAGTGTCCCGGGTTCGATTCCCGGTCGGGTCAATTTAGGAAACGATCTTTTCTGAATTGACTCGGGTCTGGGTGTGCTGGGAGACGCCCCTAGCTTATTTCCTTGTGTGGTACCTCGTAACACAGGGATATTAATCACTACTTCGAGACCATGACAAGAGGTGTGTTGTCTGGCGCAAAAAAAAAAACCGTAGTTATATGAATATAAAGAAGACGATATCACAGGTTTTTGAATACTACGTCAATGAAAAGCACATGGGCCGCCTGATGGTAAGCGGTTACCGCAGCATTGATTACATAACTCGCATTGCACGTTGCCGACCCTGTAGAAACCTTTTTAAACCCTTCTTGAAGAACTCCATACTGATGACCATTGGGAACACCATAACAGTTTGATGGCTCATTAGCAGTTCTTATAAGATTATTTTTTATCAGATTGAACCACATTGTCAAGCGTAAATGACGTTGACCTCCCAAATCTAATGAGTTCTTCGTTTATTTCAGTTTGTCTTTGCTTTGGTGGCTTTGTTCGCGCTAACAACCGCTAAACCTCAAGGTAAGTAAAAAAGTTACATGTAAATAAATAATTATCATTAAACTTCCGTGTATTCCGTAAACTAATGCATAATTAAGGTAAAACATTTGAACAAACTGGCAAATTTGACTGGCCTGTTGGCGCAATGGCAGCGATCCTGCCTTTAGCGCCGGAGGAAATATTTGTGTGACGAACATTTGTATTTGTTGTGTGTCTGGGTGTTATTATCTATTTAAGTATGCATTTAGAAATATTTAAGTATGTTTATCAGTCTCTGACGCCCTTATTACAAGCTCTGCTTAGTTTGGGGTCAGATGGTCTTGGTGTGATATTTATTTATTTATTTATTTATTAAATGGCACATTTTTTTTGTCTTGTACAAACATACCTACGGTACCTACATACGGTTGACCGCAGTTCAAGCGTAGCACTGTATCCTAACCATTTGTTTACTAACACTGATGAGAGTCGCAAGCGTCCGTGTTGACGTTTTTCTAATGTATTTAGAGTAGCAAAAAAAAATGATTAGAAATGGAACTAAATATGTCATACAAACTTCTGATCTCAACTATCGCAGTTTACGTGACGGAAACTCATGTCAGATCTAACTCACTAACCCTGTAACTACACCGACCCAGTGTTTATATGTAATAGAGCAGTCACAACAATTTGAAAATAAAACTATTACTTTCAAGCTAAACAGTAACAAAAACACAACTCGGTTGTGCAATTCGTGTGCGTTACTTTAACAAAATAATGTCTAAAATCGTCATTCCAGTACATATCAGACAATTCTAATACAAATCTATATAGACGTATCATCACACTACGATAGTTAACTATTAACTGACGACCGACTTGGTGTAATGGTTAAGAAGTTGGCTACTACACCAGAGGTCGCGGGTTCGATCCCCGCACAGTACAAACATTTGTGTGCATGAACATGTCTGTTTGTACTGGTCTGGGTGTCTCCTATGTATAATAAGTATGTATTTACAAAAGAAAATGTATTTAAGTATGTTTATCCGTTGTCTAGTATCCCTTAACACAAGCTTTAATTAGCTTACTTTGGGGCTAGATGGCGCTGTGTGGAATAATGTCCAGGGATTGTATGCTTAAGCTTGGGAAACTTGTCAAAACAGCCTTTTGACAAACCACTAGATTGCAATAGTTTTACATCACACTAGCGTCGCCCAGCGTGACTTTTTCATTTCTCTCGTAAAGATACAGCGTGAAAAATAGCCTGTGACTCGCTGCTAATGGTGCTTTTTATTGACGAAATAATTTTTAAAATCGGTTTTCTAATTTCGGAGCCTGTGCATTACAAACAAATAATCGAATCTTTCCTCTATATAATATTAACTCAAATTATAAATAATTGTTACTTTGTGATTTAATGTAATAATTTTAGAGCCTAATAGAGATACATTTTGAATTCCATAAATATTTGTTACCCATAATATAATTAATATAATATTATTGTAGATAATAATATCGGAAGCTGCCCGACGAGTCGTTGTATAACGTTGGCGGATCGCTAGATGACGGTTAGAACTAGGGCGGTATCACCTTTGGCAAATGCTTTCGCTGATGTTCGTCTTGCGATATCATATTACACAGTATAAACTCAATGTAACGTTACTTTTAATTTCAATGAGCATGGTGGTCTATTTGAAAACATGAAGTGCTAGAAATGCAGACTTACTTTTATTTTTCAAAGTTAGTAGATTGTTAGACAAGCTTTGGTTCTAATTCTTTAATTTATTGATTTTATTTCTTCGCAGATGCAGTGGATCCCGTTAAGGGTAAGATTAAGTGCTTAGCTGCACATAATTTATTACTCATTCAATGACGAATAGTAAAATATTAAGTACTATGCATATATTTACATATCTAAAGATAGAAAACTAGAAAAATCTAATAGAAAATTTTATCTTTAACTAAAAGTTTAAATGTTTGTAAAAATATTTCTTTCGGATGTTTTTGTAATTCCCTTAAAGAAATGATGGAAAAACGTTGGCTAGCAACGTAAGCATGCCAGACGGACTATGGAAGTCAAGGGTTCGTGCCCCCCTCGACTCGATATCTTCAAGTTACAAAATTTTTTTTTTGTAGTTTTTTGTCTTTGAGTATTTAAATATCTATCTGCAGAATTACCTAACGTGCAACACAATCGCGCAACCATTTCTACTCACTAACTCTTGTTTGCAAGTAAGAGACAATGAAAAAGTGTGAGCGTACATGATGTACCGGTGGTGAAGAAATCATAAAGTTCTATTCTTCATTTAACGTAACTTTGATATCTTTACAGTTGTCAACGTTGATTTTGGTAAAGGTGAGTATTTAATTAATTAACAAATTATTGGGACAAGTGTTCATCGGTCGGATATGCCTAATTATTATTAAATACAAAATCTACAAAAAACTACTTACAATTGGACAGTTATGATTATTTTATTTTATTTTCTTTATTAAGGAAAACAAACAGCTATTTCTAATACATTTGCTCAACTTAACTAAAATAGAACATGCATTTAATGTTCTCACTGTTGGGCAATACATAAAGTAGTGATCTAGAAAACACTGCGATCAAAAAGAAAAAGGCTATCAAAACAACACATGTATATAATAACTAATAACTAAGTATGTTTGTTTGCGTGCTATTACTAGTGAGGCAAGATTTACTAGAAAAGATCCGCTGGCCTTTTCAATAAGTCACGGAGTAACTATTTTTCCTATAATTGGACTCGTAAGACTGTGTACTGAAAGCGTTACGGTGCCGTGCGCTAGGCCTAGGACATTTTTAAAAAACTTTACTCAACAAATATGGAGAGTCGACTACGTTGTTAATGATTTTGTAAAGTAGAACTTGATCCCTGTGCTCTCGTCGAGTTACCAAATTCTCAATTTTATTGGTATCAAAATCTTTGAACCGGTACTTCAAACGTTTTTTAAACTTATTTTGTATACTTTCCAACTGTTGAATATACTTTGCGTACATAGGATTCCACACAGTGGAAGCATACTCAAGCTGAGACCTCACATAAGCATTATACAGTATTAACAATGTATTCACATTTTTGAAGTCCGTACTTTGGCGAAATATAAAACCAAGCAACCTAAATGCCTTAGCAGTAATTTTATTTGTATGCGATTCAAAATATAATCCACTATCCAGCTGAACTCCCAGGTCCCTCACCTCACCGACTCTCTTCAACCCCTTGTCAAAGAGCGTTTAATTGAAGGTTATTGGATGTTTTTTCCGTGTGAATGTAATCGCATGGCATTTTTCAACATTTAGATGTAATTTGTTAAGAGAACAATAGTTACATAGGCGATTTAGGTCATTTTGTAATTCCAAACAATCATTATCTGATTTGATAACCGAAAATATTTTAGTTTCATTTCAAACGAATGTCTGGGTGGGGATTGAACCCACGATTTTTAGCGCTATATGCAGGGCTGCCACACACTCCACCAAAACGGACCGGTCATTACTCGATATTACTCGTAGTTTTGTTTCGTAGAAGGACTTTCCGATACTAAAAAAACGCGTATTTTTCTAGAATGTTTTCGCAATGTGGAAAAATTATATAATTAAACATTGTTTATAAATCACAAAGTAATCATTTTAAAACACGATTCAATTTAGGGCTTTCAGCAAAGCCGAGAAAGTCAGGCTTTGTACCTTTTAAACGCTTAATATTGGTTTTCTTGCTAGCTCCTTCATTCAGTCATTCAAAAATTAGTAAAAAAAAATTCACTACAATGGTACTTTGCCATCGTAATTCAACAGGCGTTAAAATTAAAGTGCTAAAGTTTTTAATTGATTATTTTATCTTACTTTCAGTTGACTTCGTCGATGGTGGCCAACAAGGTTAGTTTAATAATTTCATTTTTAAATTACCTATTCATTAACTCTGATTCACGATTTCCCCAATTTGATTTGAGCCTACTAAAAAAACTACCTACTTACGTATTTTTTTTCTTCACAGTTGACTTCGTAGATGGCGGTGAACAAGGTGATTAAAAGTTACACAATCTTTAGCATGTTGACATAAAATACACTGAAAGTATTCACTTGTTCACTTGTTAATTACTGTATATTTTCATAATTATATTTTTTAAAGGTACGTTCAATGAAGAATACTAGAACTACACAAAGATAGAAAGTAGAAAATAGAGCATGGTTTAATGCTAAAAATTTAAATTCTCTTTAATCTAGAACTAGTTAATACGTTAAATACATCAATTTACGTAACTTGGATTATCTGCCTTTGTTTATATTACCACAGTGTAATAATACATATGGAAGGAGAACTTTTCAGTACTTGCTACCTAAAATATTAAATAGTTTTCCACAACAATCAGTAGACGATATATGTAATAACCAGCCAAAGAAATGTAAAACTATATTAAAAAGATACTACTTATCAGTTAAGATGTAATTAATTAGTGTATATGTGGCTTTTTTAAGTACCTATAGTATAGTGCGATATCACCCTACTACCAGTTAAACCCCTTAAGGGTTTTTTCATACCACATGCTCGACAATGCCGAATTATATGTCATGTAAACCTTACCGAAAGCAAGACATCATATCTCTTGGCTTTAGCCGGGTTATAATGTTCTATTATAACCCGCTGGTCAATATTGTGATTTTCACTTTCATAATTCTTATTACTATGTTCATAAAGTCTAATTTCACTAAACAGAATGTGTCCTCAGCGGGCGCGGCCAACTCGATTTTCGAAGACCGAGGCCGTGGCCCACTAGATTCCCACTGAGACGAACTTTATTTGTTTGTCAAATCGAGTAGGCCACGCCAAGCCTGGTTTTTTATTGTCTCGCATAAAGTGAGGAAAGTAGAGTAGACACCACCGGGATAAAACTGTTTTTTTCTTGGGCGCTTGAATCCCTCACTGCACTCAGGACTCAATCTTAATTCCCTCGCTTTGCTCGGGAATTAACTTATAACACCCTCGCTGCGCTCGGGAGTTAAATTTGGAGTCCTTCGTTACGTTCAGGATTCAATGTAGCGCCCGTGACATAAAACAGTGCTTTATCCCCTTGGTGTATAATCTACTATTAATAGTAGGGTTCATTAGTAAATAAGAAAGTGTGTAATTACTGTTGGGAATAAATAAAATAAATAATAAATAAAATAATAATTAATTTCTAGGATAACTTTCACCAAGATCATCGGACCCCAAACTAAGCAAATCATTAACTATGGGTGTCAGACACTCCTTAATATTTCTAAATACATACTTGTAGATAGTAGGTACACACACACATAGAGACACAAATCATCATCATCCGTGCGGTCTATCCCGGTTGTGAACCCATACTGGTGTGTGGGGGGGTCCCAGGGAACAGAACAGACAAATGAATAACAGTTACTTTGAACGATCAAAAAGAAAACAAAATGTAATTTAGTAACGACTATCTATTTTAAATTTTATTCTAAATAACACAAACAATAATTATCCTCAGTGGTGTTTATGTATTCCTAATGAAGAGTCTAATTTTATATCTTTTTTTTTTGCAGTTCACTTTGAAGACAATCCTTCACAAGGTATAATCAGATTTGCGTTATTTTTACACTAACGAATCAGCTCCTCAAATAACAAATTAAATATATTTTTTATAACAACATTTCTACATCTGAGATATTTTATTGTTTTATTTACAGATGCATGGGCTCGAGGTGGTGGCAGCAAAAAGTGACAAGTTACTATCTTAAAACCATAAAAATTAAGTCTTCAATAATTATTTAAGTTTAATTCAGTGTAAGTAAAGAAAAAAAAGGCATGATGAGCTTTTATTTACCCCCATAGATTTGATGTTTACCCCTGTAAATGTATTGAACCTCTAAATATAGTCCTGTACGAGTATAGCATAAAGAGGATATTCTTGATTGCACATTATAACAATTACAAAAAAAAATGCTTCATATCAAGAGGAAAAAAAAAATGCTTACTTTACTTTGAAGTTTTTCTGACACCTGTCACATCGAATGAACATTACCATACCGAAAAAATCCAGAGCCTGACAGGAAATATTTTTCAGCAGAAAATCTGTACGTCTACCACGAGTTGCCACTTTAAATTTACGTTATCGTACATTTTTTTACGCGAACGATAGTGTAAACTTCAAGTGTAAACTCGTGGTAGACTGAACTGTAGTGTACAGATTCGGTGCAGAGACTGTACCGAAACGAAAACGCACCGAGCCGGTGAGGAAGAGGCCTTCGTGTCCGCGGCCCTGTGATTCATTTGGATTCAAAATCAAGTGGATTTCCTTTGCCACTGATCATAATTTTATTTATTTATTTTATTCATTCTTTATTGCACATGAGAACAATACAAATTGCGGACTTGATGCCCGAGGGCATCCTTCCCTATTCCTTTTTCCACGAGCTAAATTAGAAATGATTGATAAAGGGTGGATTCAATTACTCAAATGCTATCGTAACGTCATAATAAACGGCGATCCTAGACCCTAGCTTATTTCGCCTTATCAATTTAGATTTATGTCTATACATAGCACCTTCTGTCATCGCGTCACCCAAACGGAAAACCAAGCGAACATTGCTTTACATGGAAATGTATTTAGAAAACTGAGCATTCGCCTGTACATTCCTAAAAACGTTACATTACAATGTAATGCTCTAGCAAAAGGCGTAGCCTAGAGGTGGGTATAGACTAGATTGTCCATCTTATATCCACCTCTAGGCTACATCTTGACTACGTCAGGAGTTTTTTCTTCCCAACATATCCTAGTGATTCGAACTACGAGTAGCAACAAAATATCGAGTAATAAACACCAGAATATAAAAACTAAACTGTTTGATATGAGGAAATGCAACAAAATACGGTGAAAGCCGAGCCCATTGCACACTGCACAATATACATTTATTGTCGTGTGTAGCTCCTCAACCTGCCTACTGATGGAGGAAGACAGGTCAAACTTTACAAAACCATTGCAAAATGGGTCTTATGTCAGCAGCATAAAGTGCCCCTTTGTAAAAGCCTGACGTTAACACGAATAACCTACGTACATACACAATCACATTCCCTTCATGCGCTGGACATTTTACCACGCCTATTACGACGACTCTACATAACAACGTCACAGAGTAACAGAAGGATGGCTCTATATTAAAATACTAGCTTTCTATGATGCTTTAGATTTTTATGACATACCTACCTACAGGTTTTTTTTCGACTTACGATACTTCCCGTCTTAGTAAGCACCTACGTCGTAAAAGAACCCCTATGCAAAGTTTGAAACTCTTAGCACTTGGCGTTTCTGAGATTTCGCGAAGAGTGACCTTTCTTTCGCTTATATATATGTATAGATTATTGAAAACCTACTATGCGGTACGGTAGCTCAAAACACATAGATCTGACAGAAATTCTGTCGTCAATAATCTTATACGTTCCACGTCGGGGCATATGCCTCATTTTTTATGAGTACGAGGCATACCTACGGACGCAGTGCGGGTTGTTAGGATGGTGTATTTTCTTCAAATGTATGCTTGAATGTAAACTTTCATTCTGCATAATTATCTCATTAACTTTAGCTCAACAGTTACGTTTAAAGAACGCTAGGCGACAGTAGAGAGGATGACGGGTACAGTATGAACGGGAGGAGTCCAACCAATTCGGCCCTAAATACGCTTACTTGACTGCGCACCCGACTCACTTAAAACCATTCCATTATGACAGTTAATTTTGGTAGACTCACATTTAATGACGTATTTATTTTCTACATAGGTAAATCAATGCTTGAAAAATATACAGATGGAAAAAGTAGGTGTTATGGGCAAGCACTCATATTTAAAGTGTATTAACGAACGAACAACCTGCGAACCGAATGCAGAAAAGTTTAAAAGCATTTTCTACGGGTGGATCGAAAACGTTGCATTTTTGTGAGATTTTCGTGATGATTTTCTTGAATTGAAATAAAACTTAAATGTTTGCATACTATATAAAAACACATTGAATCGTCCAAAATTAGGTAGTCGCCAATTATTTGCGAAATTAAATAAAAAACCGTTTTTTAAATAATTGTTAAGTAACATAAAAATTCACTGTACACAGTTGAAGTTATTATTATAAAACTAAAAGGTGCAGGTAAATATAGAGAGATACTCGTAATTTATAATTAAATTTGAATTCAGCTTCATAATCACGAAAACCTTCGTAAAATTTACGATTTTACGATCTGCCCCTAGCAAACGCTCTTAAGTCCTTATAACATCTAGATTCTAGACTACTTCATGCTAGCAGACGTAATGCATCCTTTTGTACATTTTTGATCTATGATAGAAACATTATATGTAACCGATTGGCTCAGTGCGCAGGCACCGACCTAACTAGATCATGACTGTGGTTTCCGACGGACTGATGTACCTACACCCGTTATATCAGGTCAAGGTAGTTCAATTCAGTTCACTGTGATTGACGAATTTAAGAGCTATTCTCAATATGTTTGTTGTGAACAACGCCAAGGCTGAAATGTTTAAACAAACTAATTTGTTTATAACACTAATGTGTGAGTATAGGAATGCACTGTTTCGGTTTACGTCTGAAACTTTAGGTACCTATCAACCTATCCCATTGAAATTAAATAACAGTATATCTTTGTCACAAACTTAGCTGACAAGCTAACATTCAACAAAATCGACTAATATCCATAAAAAAAGTCTCTTCAGAAATATACTAATGCTTTTCCTATTTATGTTAAACTAGCTGCCTCGACAGACTTCGTTCTGTCAATGCCTCGACAGACTTCGTTCTGTCAATGCCTCGACAGACTTCGTTCTGTCAAAAGTGATAGCACGTTGTGGCGTCGGTAAAGCAGCACATCTCGCCCGCGTTTTTCAGACTTGATTTATACTATTATTTTTCACTGTATGTTTCGTTCAATCATAATAAAATATAGCCTCTTTACTCCCTGATAATGTAGAGCAGCTTCATATTGGTGGAAGAATTTCTCAAATCGGTTCAGTAGTTTCGGAGCCTATTCAATACAAACAAACAAACAATTTAATCTTTCGTCTTCATAATATTAATAGATAGTATAGAAAATAGGTACCTACAAGCAAAGACAAAGGTCTCCTTAATGAAATCATGTCGGCGTTACAAATTAACAAGTGAGACAATTTATAACCTAAAAGTATCATATGTGTACGCCTTTTGCCATAAGCAGGGTGGTGATGATGATCACAGGAAACACCTTGCCCATACTGGGAAATCAGGACCGATGAGATTCAGGCAAAGCGCTTTAATTTCTCTCATTCAGTAAATGTATTGGGGTGAAATATAT
Organism: Udea olivalis; assembly: GCA_947369235.1. NCBI lineage: Eukaryota > Metazoa > Arthropoda > Insecta > Lepidoptera > Crambidae > Udea > Udea olivalis. Next base: position 12,878,964 of record OX376359.1, read on the forward strand.
TGAGCAGTGGATTATATCTGATTCAAATCAGTCAGAGCTCAGCTTATGCCAGTGTACAAAAGAATCGCGCAGACTCATTCGCAACAAAATTAGTCTCAGAGTACAGCTGCACTCGAGAAATGACCCATTACTTCCAATGAAGGAATTAAAACCGCTCGATGACATCACAAACTACGGAGTGACATTAATTGAATGCGCGACCGATCGCACTCCGCGCCTCTCGGCTAGCCCGCCGCTAGCGTCTCACTTTCCACAACTAAATTGCTAAAAAAAGTAAAATGAGTGCCGACATCGCCGGTTTCATCTGTGCCCTTGTCTTGGTAAGTTTACTATGACGCCACGTCTAAGTATAAATGCTAACTTTAGTTGAATAAGCAAATCTGTGACCTCAATGTTTGTTCGCAGGCAGCTATAGTCGCCATATGGTTAGCATATTGCATGTTCGTCAGAGAACGACATAAGCCTGAGTTCTACCAGTACAATATATCCGATCTTCAGCATAGAGCGTATGAGCAGTCACTGGAAGAAGAGAAGAAAGTTGAGAAGGAAATATCTGCTGGCATATTCATACTGCCATCTCGAAGGCGGCAGCAAGACGAAGATTACAATAAGCGACCTGATTATCCCGAAAGCCCTGTACCTCGCATGGAAACTGGCTCGGATAGACTTATAGAAATACTCAACGACAGTGTAGACATTCACTACAAGGATGGTATTATAGAAGTAGATTCCAGCGCCCCCTACCAGAGCGAGGTCTGAGCTAATGGCACTAAATTGTTATTGCACCATCCACTGTACCTTACACCATATACTTTATGGGGCACTTAGCACATTTTTTGTACGAGTTTCATAAGTAAACGTAATAAAAGACGGATGTTTTTGATTTCGTTTATTGTCTTAACTTATTCCCCTGTATTATGAAAACGATGAAAAATATATTTTACTACCTACAAGGAACAAACAAAACTACATCGAGCCTCATCAGCGAATTAACTCACAATATACTCGTACAGTCAACAACCGCTACGACGTAATACCACAGCATTGGTAATAGTACTGTAATTCCATGGTTCTGTTATATTATTACCGTGGTAATACTACTAGTGGGTGACAAGCAAACCTGTTCTGAGTATTACTGATGCTTTATAATGAATTTAAAACTACATTCAGACGACAAGAAAGCATTTATTTATAAACTGAATTGTCTCTATCTAAAATTTCCTTACTGATATGAAAGGCAAAATATACAAATCGCTTTTTGGAGCATTATTACAATTATATAAACCAACAAGAGAGAAAGAGTAAATTTTACTGTTCTAAAAGTGTTCAAGAACTAGGTAAATGAAGATGTGATCTGAGCTGATTATTGCCCCAAATTCTTGATACCGTCCGCCATTTTGTCAATGACGCTTTTCTCCGTGGGCTTGAAGACGTGTACGATGGCGCTTCCTGCATCCGTCATGGTTTGCTCCGCCTATAAAAAGAAGAGACTGTATTTTCTCCCGTATTCGGTAAGATAATGATGATGATTTCTTTACACAAAACCCTTATGTCTAGGACTAATGGGTTTACCTTATGTCTAGGACTAATGGGTTTACCTTAAGTTAAATGCTAGTGCAAGTGTAATGATAGTGCTATACATACACCAAAGGGGGTTTGACAGATATCCTATAATAAAACTAGTCAGACGCTAGCGAATGTCATCGGCGTGAACTCCTAATGTGTTCTGTCTCTTATTTTTAAGCTTTACTTTACAATAAGTAGCTAATGAATTAACTGCTTCTCCCTCTTTGTTGGGTTGACCACTGAAAAGCGTTGTGGTGTTGAATGAGTCACTGCTGCACATGAATAGACTCTCACTTACTATTTAATTTCGATCACTTTTAATTTAGGTCCTATGTGTAGGTATGTCAAAAAAATTATTTCTATTCGAGGGCCTAAACTATTCGAGGTCATCTAATACTTTTAGATAGAATGGTACTTGGTAATTATTTTACATATGCCCATTTTTCACTGACCACACCATTTGAGCATATACCGTTGCAAGAACTTCGTTATGAAAACCTTTATTATAGAGCATGCTGTAAGTATTATACTATTCTATGACAAAGCTTGGTCAGCCCCCCTAAAATCACCACTAAAGGTGAATCATATTACAATCATAACTGCTTTATGCTTGTGAAGTTTTGCGTAAACGAGGTCTTTAACACGTGTTGGACACATTTTGAGCAGTATTTTTAATGTTTTTTTTTTGACGGAAAAACTCACTGACCGACTAAGTAGAGTCTTTGGCTGTAGTGGCGCAGATGCTAGGCTGTCTCATTTACAAATTAAGGCAAAAATGTCAGCATTTTCGTATAGCCTATTTTCGTATACAGAGATGTGAGTCGGATTTTTTTATTCAAATGCGACGAGTTCGGCATTCAAGTTCGCTATCGTGTTAAGTTGTTTTAGAAACTTTAATCAGTTTTATTTTTAATTAGAGATAATAGGCACTCCTGTTCAATGGTTCCACGGTAAACCTGCGATATGGCACTGTTTTGGGCTTATAAGCAGGTAACCTTTTAGTTTTCAACTCCATAATTATTATTAGCTAACCATAAATGTACAAAGTACGTTGCTCCGAACAAATTTTATAATTATCTAAAGTCCTGCGATTTCAAATAATTGAAAAATAATATGATTCGCCTTAAGTTATGTTTTTACCCCTTCCGCCAATCTGACGATCACGCTTTTCTCGGTAGGCTTGAATACATGCACAACAGCGTCTCCTGCATCAGAAAGGGTCTTCACTACCTCGTTCCACATGCCCTTCACGGAGTCCATGACGTCACGCCTCGCTCGCAGCTTGCCTTCCTCGGATGGGTACGCTGACACCATGATGACAAACTGTTGAAGAGTTGATGGTGTTTAGAATTTTGAAGTCTACTTTATGTTCTTGGCGATTTCAGCCGCCAACTAGCGCCATCAATTGATTTATAACTTCCAAATCAGACATTGTTTTTAAAAAATTTAACAATGAATATCTCAAAAAACACTTCTTTTAAATATTTAATGTGTGTCCACGTATATTTTCATTATATTTTAAAGTTTTAGATCGCGTTTTTGCTAAGCGTGGCTACTTTGTGCAAAAACAATGTCTAATTTTTGAAGTTATAAAATTAAATCAATTGGTGGCGCTAGTTGGCGGCTAAAATGGTAGCAGAGCTAGGCACAAAATCTGGGATTCCTGGGCTCAAATAGCAGGCAGGGCAAAATGTGTTTACGCATTTTTGGGAACATAGCCTGGGTTTGTAATCACCAACCATTCAGAAAGCGGGGTGATTAAGCAAACAATTGCAGTGATGACTTGATTTTAATGGTGTACCTAAGCCATCACCAGTAATGGAAGATAGGCTAATAATTAAGCGCCTATCGTCCTCAAGAAAGGAAAAGGCCTCCTTATCCTTTAACCAATGTTGCTGATGAAACATTATGTTTTGAATGCATCTAGTATTTAATACAAAAAAGATTATATTAGCTGAATGTAACAAAGGTCAATCAAACTCAAAATCCCTTTATTCAATTAGACTGTAAGTAGGTACTTATGAATAGTCAGTACAAAAGAAAGTACTGATATTACTAAATAATCACACCATGGAATGGAACATTACTGAATAACGTCACTATAGAATTAGCAACTGCAAAACGCATCGTTTTGAATTCATTGCAATCATAAGATAGTAAGGCGCAACCTATAGACTAAATTATTACTGTGTAAAATAAGAAATAAAAATACTTTACTGCTAAACTACATTCTTGTCATTCTGATGAAAAATTCATTTTATTCACTATTTTCTTTTTCCAGCAAATGATGACTCAGGCTCAATTGTTATATGGACACCCTGTATATTAAGATAATGTAAACTTCTCCAACTGCATAGTGAACGTGAAGAGTTGCCAATTTAAATTTAATTATCGTTCGCGTAAAAAAATGTATTGGGATTTGACATTGTCTTGTCATGTCATGTCGTGTGTCATCCCAATACATTTTTTTTACGCGAGCAATAATGTAAATTTAAGTGGCAACTCGTGGTAGACGTACGTACAGTACTGTTAGAGTCCTGCTGATTATTTTCAGTACAGAAACGAGGTCTCAAAAATAATGTTAGAACCACATTATGTTCTTAATTTGTGTTTGTTTCGTATTCTAACCGCTTGCGACTACAGGTTCAGGTCCAATCTTCAGAAATTCATTGAAAAATTGACCCTTTGTTGGCAGCTTAAGGGGCCAAAGCTTGACGTGCAGTCGTGCCGTACTCGTACGATGTAAACCCATATGCGGTGGATCAAACTTAAAGTCTGTAAACCAGGATTATTTTCCTCGATCAAATACTCATTAATTTAAGAACCTGCAAATTATTTATATTTGACAATTGGTTAGCTAGTTATTGAAAAGCTAAATCAAGTAGAATTTGATTTGAAAATAAACTGACCACCAACGATGTCTCCACCAATATTTTCTTATTTGTTCTATAGGGCCCTTTACCATAATAAATACGCACTACTGACAAGAGCGCGCGTGTGTGCTTCGGATTTTATTGCAAATTTTGAGGTATCCTCATTACGTTTTAAGGCCTTATTTACTGATTTGATTGTAAACAAAACTTTATATTTCGATTAAATAAAGATTTAATGAAATTAATTTTAAATAGGAAATATGATATTAATAAACGACAGGGAAACTTAGCACACTTTGCACTATGAGGAAGTATTAAAACCTGGGTACTTTCTTATCAACGTTTTTTTTAGAGTGTATTACTAATTATGCTGTCCTTACATAAAATGAGTAAAATACTGCTTGTGTGTATTTTAAGATGCTTTAATACTTACAAGACAAAGAAAAACTGTCACTCGGAGATCCATTGCGCGTATGTTGATAATTTTCTAAGTATCCAAATTGCAGATGTTCACAGTGTTGTTCCTACAGAGATCTGACTTATTCTGGGGTCCGGGTCAGGATTCACGCTTGTTTGCCAGTCGAATGCCAGGGGACAATGGAATCGCTGATTTAATGCGAGCGGGATGTAGTGACTAGTGTCAGACACTAGTGACTAGTTGAACTATTTTGACCTCAGAACAGCGAAAGCGAATTATTTGATTATTTGAATTCGGGCAGACTGATGGTTATTAAAACTCGTTTCTTTAATATTGAAGAAATATTTCAATGTAGACAGGTACTTTTAGTAGCAAACTTTTTAACCTAACAAATCATAGATTCATGCATGGAATTCACAAATGGGCTAATTGCCACAAAAAGCAAATTGTAAATTTTACCTTTCAGAGGAGATGTGCATGTACAATTGTACATAGCTCCTTTGGAAGGTAAGATCAAAATTTTGCTTTGCAGACAACATACTATTAAAGTTGATCAAATCAATATTTATGTACTTAAAGAGCCTCAAAGCATCACTATGGTGATGATTGGGTAGGTAGATACGCATGATACTCGTACTCTGACCAAATCAACTACTTCAGCTGAGACGAATCGGGGGTTTTCGCTAGAGTGACAATGTATTAAAGCGATTTTAGTCGCCAACTAGCGCCACCAATTGATTTATTTTTTTAACTTCCAAATTCGCTTTTTGCTGAAAGTGCACATTACGATCTAAAACTAAAAAACAGAATGAAAAGTCGTGGACAAACATTCAATATTTGAAAGAAGTATTTTTTGAGATATTCATCGTTCAGTTTTTAAAAATAATGTCTAATTTGGAAGTTATAAAAATAAATCCATTGGTGGCGCTAGTTGGCAGCTAAAATCACCTTCAAGACCAGTGTTGGTAACCAACACATGAATTGAAAAGTAGATTGTTTTTTTATTTCAAATAGCGTCAAATGGCAAATAGACTTTTGTTTATCGTTGTTGCCGTGGTTGGCATTGTAAAGAAGCAGCCGCAATTTATTTATTTTGTTTTTTACTTACTCCGATTGTATTGCAATAATAAACTGTGTCATCATCATCCGTGCGGTCTATTCCGGTTGTGAACCCACACTGGTGCAATGATAAACTGTGTGTGATCTCCAAATTACAGTTTCCATTTTACCGCCTACAAGACCTAAGTGAGACCTACAGTACAGTACCCGCATATGTCGGAACGTGACAGACAGGGATATTTTTGACATTCCGTAGGTCGGAATTGGACTGACGGGAGGAATAGACCTACAGTATATTTTGAATAGACATTAAAGTGCTAATGATATAGGTACTAGATATATGCGGAGACATTTTACTCTCTCACCAACCAAGCACATTAAAAGTTAAATCCAATAAGATGACATCGTTTTTGATCTAATTAGGTATTCATTGCAATAGCGGTTTACAACTTCTGTGAAACATCCTACTGTAGATGCTAGACCGCTTCTCAACTTTCAAGTGGGGCAAAACCATAGTCTAACTAGGGGGAATTGTTGGATATTAACAAGCTGCACTAAGCCGCCCGGCTTCATCCAGAGCCAACTCGTAAAGTGTACGTATGTGATGATGTCTCATCAAACTGTACGAGTATCATGTTTATTATATTGCCTACCTACCAAACATTAACTATTGCTCTCACTCTGCCAAGCATCGAACTGCAATATTATGATCACGACCACTTTGTCAAGAGTGAACGACTGAGAATAAGAGATTTTACCTACAATTGTAGGAAACCGGCTAACAAAATAGCCTCGTTAACAGCCCTAATGGTTTTTGTGTCAAGAATAAAATGGTAAGTACCTATTGGTTTTACATCAGTTGTGTATATTGTTAAACTGTGATCCAGAGTTTTCATTATCAGTACGTCTACCACGAGCCACTTTGTCACGTAACATGACATGACCATGTCAAATCCCAACAATAATTCACTAACAAAAAATTATTTCGCGTCAGTTTGATTTGGTCACCCTAGGACCTGAATTGGGTAATCGGTGTCCGGTGGAGGTGACAAACTCAGTTAAAAATCACAATGAACATAATACTGGGAACTGAATCATGCGCAGGTCGGACCAACTGTTGTTTATCCTTATCTTTTGAATGTGAAAACAAATAACTCATTTTAAAACTACCAATTGAAATGATCATCATCTACCTTTAGCAGTTAACTGCTGTAGTTACCCTTCGCAAGGTTTTTCGGGTAACGAAAGGCTGTTTATAGTTTCACTAATACCGCTCTGCCACGCTCAACGATCTACATGGAAGAACCAAGACTAGACTAGGTAATAGCGACCTCCAAGCCTACGATATGCTCCTACCTTATACACACAGACTTTATCCCTAACGGGGTAGTCAGAGGCAAGTGACTGTTGCCGTCATGGTGAACGGAACACTTCACCAATGGTATTAGAACCGTGGTAGGTGGTGAGCCTTCCGCCGCTATCCGGGTTGATTGAGTTTTTTAGCGATGTTTTCCATCACCGGAGAGTTAGTCGGAAATTAAACAATGAACACAAAGATTTTGGTTCTGGCTAGATTTGAACTCGGGATCACACGATCCGCGATCCGAGTTGGAGTGCTTAACCACTAGGCCACGCCGCTTATAAGCTCGTTTATAAACTCGTATAATCCAGATTTATACTGACTCACCATTGGTTCGAGCGGACACGCCGCAATAAGCCCGTACATGCGAGTTTGGTTTTTGAAGCGCAATATGTAGCACGCGTGTAAGCGCGGATGCCATAGCGACCTCATGCGTGCAAAAGAAAACTAGTCTGAAACCGAAATAAGCATCCTTATCTTTAAACATATTTATGTTAACAGAGAAAATGATTTAACATAACCCCCGTTGAGGTACACCAGTGGCTGAGTCCGAGAAATCGGTAAGAAGTTGGTTTGCGGGAACGGGACCTTGCCGAGACAAAGGCTCTAGCTGTGTGAAATACCGACACGCTGCCAGACAAATATCCAGATAAAAACATATTTATGTTAACAGAGAAAATGATTTAACATAACCCCCGTTGAGGTACACCAGTTGCTGAGTCCGAGAAATCGGAAAGAAGTTGGTTTGCGGGAACGGGAGCTTGCCGAGACAAAGGCTCTAGCTGTGTGAAATACCGACACGCTGCCAGACAAATATCCAGATAAACGGTATTAAAGCACTGGGTAACTCTAATAAGTCGAGCACCCTCCCCAGCAGCCCACGTAGACTGTGCTTCCCGTTAAAATATAGTCTAAATAAAAATAATGCCTGTCACTACCTGATCCCTGATGATCCTGATGATGGGTTCGATCCCCGCACAGTACAAACATTTGTGTGCATGAACATGTCTGTTTGTACTGGTCTGGGTGTCTCCTATGTTTAATAAGTATGTATTTACAAAAGAAAATGTATTTAAGTATGTTTATCCGTTGTCTAGTATCCCATAACACAAGCTTCAATTAGCTTACTTTGGGGCTAGATGGCGCTGTGTGGAATAATGTCCAGGGATATTTATTTATTTATTTATTATTTATATAGTAACTTTGAATTGGTGAAGGAATTTTTGAAATCGGTCCAGTAGTTACGGAGCCTATTCAATCCAAACAAACAAATCTTCCCTCTTTATAATTTATGTATAGAAGTTCAACAGTACAACAGCAAGGTGCAGAAATAGAGAAGCAAACTGCAGCTCAATGAATGAAATGAATGAATGAATGATAAAGAAAAACTAAGTGTGTTGAAACGGAGGATAAGCTCTTATTACGTATAAATATAAAATAAATATAAATATGCGCCAGACAACACACCTCTTGTAATGGTCTCGAAGTAGGGATTATTAAATCCCTGTGTTACGAGATACCACACAAGGAAATAAGCTAGGGGCGTCTCCCAGCACACCCAGACCCGAGTCAATTCAGAAAAGATCGTTTCCTGAATTGACCCGACCGGGAATCGAACCCGGGACACTACGGAAATTGAGGTGAGAAACCGTGCTACAGCACACTACGCCAATCGTGTCGTCAAATAAGTCGAGGAGAAAAATTAGATTAAGTCAAATGTATAGGTATGTGCTAATGCAGATGCTGTAGCGGTCGAAAATACTGGTCTCATAAAATATAGAGTTTTGTGCCGTGCTGGTGGCGGCACGTTAAAAGAATACTTTCCACCGCCCCATCTCCTTCCCTTGGGTGTCGTAAGAGGCGACTGCAGCAGACCATCTGCTCTTTAGGTGGGAGACATATTATGTCGGCCGGTTGATGTTACCACCATGCAGTTGAATAAAACCCGCCAAGTGCCTCTTACCTATCTCGGTCAGGTCACCGTCCGGGATCAGCACTACACTAACCGGTGCCAGGGCAGCCCTTCAAGATGAGTATGGCCAGCTCAGTAATTGCTTTGCATTATTGTGCTTGTCATCCTCATATCTGGACCTCACGACTGCTTTCCATCAGGTGGAGTGAGGTCATCTTGACGGGTAACTATGAAAAAAGCTAAAGAAAATAAAAATATAGAGTTGCTATCAACACGAAAGCAGCTTTTGACCAAACACAAAGCTTTTTCATGAAATCCTACACGTCAGAAGGGTATAAAATAACCTTTTTCTGAAATGTGGCGAAGCTTTGCGAAGCGGACATAATAGCGGCTAGCGAGTAATGGAAAGTATAATCCTTTCACAGTATAATCCTAGGTAACGAATCGGCAGATGTACAGCAGGCTCAGGTAGCGACTGATAAGAATACTACAGTCCATGTCCTGTATCAGAAATTAGAAATATTTATATGCTGCACACACAGTAAATAAAACGGTGAAATAATAATGTTAGTCCAGTGTGTTATGCCTGCCCGCAGACGTGCAAAAAAAATAGCAGAACAATAACAAAGATTAAACAATGTCAATAAATACCAAATAAATATGGACAAAATTAGAAAAACATCAAATTAACAATCACATTAAATTAAGAATTACACTAGATTAAATTAAATTATGTAGATTTTCATTTAAAATATTCCTTCTGACTATAAATTACATTTTCTGAAATTTTAGTATCCTACATTAAAGCTAATAAAAAAATACCTACATTATACTGTATAGGCGACTAGGGTTTCCTTACTTTTTCTAGTTGCCATGACAACGAACGCCGTTTACGTGACGGAAACTCATGGTTGACATACAGTACGTCTGCCTCGAGTTGTCACTTTAAATTTACATTATCGTTCGCGTTAAAAATTTACAGGGATTTGACATTATCATGTCATGTCATGTGTCATTCCAATACATTTTTTTTACGCGAACGATAGTGTAAATTCAAACTAGCTACTCGTGTGAGACGTACTGGTTCAACTTAGCTTCACTATTGTTTTTACCTAAGAAAAATCATATTTAGTATAAATAAATAAAAATTGTTTAAGAAATACTACACTATGCACTAGATAAGCAAGTTTGAATGTCTCTTCGAATCGGAATTCGTAACTCTAAGCAAAAACATCCCTTATAAAATAAGGAGTTTTTCTGATTAAATTTACGTTATCTCTTAATGCAATGATTTTTCTTTCCTGTCTCTTTTGGCAACACTAAATGCTAAGGACTGTTAAATATACTAATTACTTTTATAAAAAAATAACAGACTATTAATTGCTTAATTTACTTATCGTAGTACGAAAGCGTATAAAAGGTTCACGTTCCCAACATGTACCTATCACTCCCAGTCAAAGGCAAGGCTTGACAATGGTAACCAAGGTAAGTTTCTGATTTAAAAGAAATTTTATAACAGGATGCACAAAATGAAGAGTTTACAGAAGGACCGCTCTCGCCTTTTTCTATCATCTTGCCTGATCGCTTAGGGTTGCTGCTTTTTTTTTTTATAATAAAAATCTTTATTGAAACCAAACTCATTTTTCACAATTAATGGTTTGCGTTAACACCTGCAGTAGTCTAGGACTGTGTCGCAAATGTTAGCGCCCACCTCATAACGGACAGGCGTTTCAGACATTAGTAGTGATAGACAAAGAGAATATAATATAACTAGCGTAATAACTACTTAAACTAGCCAAACTTAAACTAGTTAAACCAATTCTATTTATGGTGCGGAATTTTACAAACAACTACGGAAGGTTGACAAATTACTTCATCATAGCTTCCACACTGTCATAATCAAGGCTAAGGAGCCATTCACTTATAATAATCTTACATCTATATAACGGTTGTTTATATATGTGCAATTCTTTATTTATTTTATTATATAAAAGTGGTGCAACAAAATTATAATGGTGTTTCGCCAATACAAGTCTACAGCCTACACTTGAACATACTTTGTCTTTCCTTCGTTTCGTAGTCAGCAAATTAGGATCATAGCTAAGGGTTTTGTGTTTGCGAAGAACAGTGCTCAAAATAAACAATTTTCGTACTGATAGAACTTCCCAGAAGCTAAATATGAGTTTGGTTGGGTATCTAATTGGTTTATAAGCCATAACCTTTAGGACTGCTCTTTGTGCTCTTTCTAGTTGTAAAAGATTGGTCTTTCCAGCGGCACCCCAAATTGTGATACAATAGGTGATGACCGATTGGGACAGAGCAAAGTAGGCAGTCCTTAGAGTGGTTAGGTCAGCGCCAGTTCTAAGTTTGCTAAAGACAAAAATAAGCTTACGGATTCTAGACGTTAAATATTCGATGTGTTTCCTCCACGACATAACACTATCGACAATGACACCAAGGTACTTCATACTGTGTGTGCGCGATATTTCCGGGCAGGAACAAGAAAGCATGCAACAACTATGAGCCACTATTGCAAACGATGAGTCAGGCTGCGACATGAGTTTAGGAGCAAAAGTTATAAATTTTGTTTTGTTCAGGTTTAACGTTAGCAGATTTCGAGTCAACCATATCCTGATCAGGCGTAGTGCTGTTTCCGCATACGAGCGCGCCTCTTCCCAACTCTGTCCATGAATAATAATCGCTGTATCATCTGCATATGTTATAATATCACTATTTGGTAATTTTAGGCGGCACAGATCATTGATGTAAATGAGGAACAGAGTTGGGCCGAGGACACTACCTTGGGGTACACCATATTCTATCGTCTCAGCCCGACTCTTGTAGTTACTAATCGTTACATACTGCTCACGGTTAGAGAGATAGCTTTTAAAAATGTCAAATGTAATGCCTCTAATTCCGATGCGTTGGAGTTTTGAAAGAAAAATGGGAACAGATACAGTATCAAAAGCCTTAGTGAGATCTAGGAAAATACACAAAGATTTTAATTTAGAATTTAGGTGGTTAACTACTAGGCTTGTCAAATCTAAAACTGCGTCCTCTGTAGACTTGCCAGACCTGAAGCCAAATTGATTAGAAGCAATGATTTTATTGGTGTCTAAGAAATTTATCAGTCTTTTGTTTAAAAGTTTTTCTAAAATTTTTGAGATAACAGGTAGAACAGATATGGGCCGGTAGTTATTAACACTGCGTCTATCTCCACTCTTGAAAATTGGATGGACTAAGGCTTTTTTTAAAAATTTCGGAAAAATGCCCGAGGCAAAGCATAAGTTAAATACGTCTTTCAGGACAGGTATTAGAATATGTCGCGCTTCCTTAATCAACGAAGTTGGAATGAGGTCCCAACCCGCAGCACAGTTCAGTTTGAGTGCCAAGATAATATTTTCCATTTCTTTATGGTCAGTATCCAGCAGTGACATAGATTTAAGTTCGGAGATATTAGACTCTGCTACAAAATTGGTGGATGTGCCATCTGTGGAGCCATCGGTCATGTTAGAGGCAAGAACCTTTCCAACGCCAGCAAAAAAACCATTTACTGTGTCTATGGCAGATTGGGGATCCCTAGAGTTAGTCAATAACTCGTCTGAAGCAGAAGCCCTATGACCTAAGTTAGAAACCTTTTTTATGATTTTCCAGAGTTCTTTCGGGTTTTTCTTATGTTTTTCAAATTCAGACCGTTCATATTCTCTCTTGACTTTTTTAAGTAAATTATTGCAGAAATTTTTGTAACGCTTGTAAATAGAAGTTAAAGTTTCATTATGTGGCTGTCTTTTAGTTTTGCGGTACAGTTTGTCCCTGTGTCGGATGCAGCGAAGCAAGCCAGGTGTGATCCAGGGTTTAATTATAAACTTATCACCCGAGATAGCTGTACAACGCGTATTATTTTCAATTACAGATGATAAAATTTCTGTTAAACGAGCTGCTGCATATTCAGCATTTCTACTGTTCGTAACATCAGAGAAATCCTTGGTTTTGAGTTCCTCTACACAGGCTTGTTTATCAATTCGCTTCAGAATGCGACTCATGGGAGTCATGGGGTGGCAATCTTTCGTATTAAATGAACAGGAAAATATTAAAGGAGAGTGATCCGTGAACAACGAGTCCAAAATTAGAGTTACTGAACTTTTATCACCTTTAAGTATTACATGATCAATGCAGTTATTATTGCGAGAAGGTATTGAGTGAGCTGGGAGCATGGAATGAGAAGCTAACAGGTTAAGATATAAATTGGAGTTTATATCCGTATTATCTGGTGCTATGTTAATGTTTAAGTCACCTATTAGAGCAATTGTTTTAAAAGATCTAAGTGAGGTTAAAACAGTGTCAAGTGAGAAGGAAAACTTTTCAATATTTTTACAGGATGGTGAACGATCCATGGCGAGAATAACGACACTATCAGATAGTGGAATAGTCAGACAGCTTGCATCAGTTATAGTAGGTTTATCAACTTTAGCAAATATGTTTTCCTTTAAATAGACAACAACTTTAGGAATATAGGAACATTTTTGCAACCAGCACTCAGAGAGTAAAATTACATCCATATCAAAGTTTATTCTTTTGAGTAGAATTTCCAGATTTGAAAAATTTGTGGTGCTGCCAATGCTTCTTATGTTAACATGAAATACCTTAAGGTGACTTTGTGGATGTTTTATGTATTCTGAAGAGTTTTCTGGAGAACAGATATAGGAGTTACTCACAGATATCTCATCAATTTCAGATGTTATTCTTAGGTGATCATTCAGATTGAAAAGAAAGTGGTTTACAAGGATTCAAGAACCAAGGAGAGACTTTAACTAAAAACTGTTGGTTAATCTTACTAATTATGCACTTCTGCATTACCACGATTATTGTAAGAACGATACGGGATTTAAAACAACCACTAAAAAAATTAAATGAAAGGCAAAAATAGATGCGGTTTTCAATTGCTGGCTGGTACGTAGGGCAAAGCATGTTTGTGTATGTATTGGGTCCACAACTATCATTACAATATGAAAACATGCAAATAGGCTCGCAAAAAGATAACGATTCTTACACCTCAGAATACGTCTTAGAACTGGCACTTTTTTTGCAATATAAACATTTATGGACACTAGAATTACACTTTGAAACACAAGTCATTCTGTTTTCACTAACTTGTTCAGATCTTCTTCATCAAACTTGCTACTATATTCGCCAAATAAGCGCGATTTGACAGATACCGCCAAAAATAAAATACATTAAGTGAAAAATACCTACTTAATAGGCTGTAGATAACAACAAGAGCCACCGCTTCGGCGGTCACCTGTCGGCGGCGCGGATAAGCGCGCCAATAAAAGAATATACCAAAAATACTTGTGTTTTACCAATGCATGATGAGATAAGTTACGCAAAAAGTAAAAGCCCATTTGTACTGGATTTGAATGTGTTACGAAATATAATGGTTTACCTACCTATATACTTATAATACTCGTACATAGTACTACTAACTTGCAAACGTTATCTGAGTTTTACTTACCTTTCAAAATCATTTGCTAACTCAAAAAACGTATAATCACAATTTCGTGTGGTGTTCATACAGCCAAATACACTGCAACAGAAATATCTGCGCGAAACCATTTTTGACCATTGAGCCATAATGTAAGTATCTGACGACGTACAAATATTAACTCAATGTTTTTAACAGTGCGACTGACCGCGACGCTGAAACTCTCTGACTTCTCCTATAAACTCTAAGCGGGATATCTGTCAGAGCGCCGCGCGTGTCTAATTTGTGCAGTAACCGTCAAATTGAAAATAGGTAGGGACATAGACAGTTGCATTATTTTCGCCAGCTTATTCTTCTTTAGGAAAGACTGTGTGTAGCACATTAGTCATCGAGTTTAAAATACTATTTTTTTTAAAGGTTCAAATCGTTGGAGTACTCCTACTCGTCTGCTTGGCTCAAGTGGCTCATTCTATCGCCGGACACCGCATCTCGTAAGTCATCTCAAATATATTCTGAAATATTTGTGTATGTATGTAGGACTGTAACAGTATCTTCAATAGGCTTCCTGATTACAATGTATCTACTATATCTTGACCCAATCTCTAGTCAGCGGCCGAATGTATACTTTGGCGCTTATGGTACATATATATTGGAGAAATTTTCATTGTTCAAGTGGCACTGCGTAAATTGTCTGTGACAGACTCAAAGGCCGATGATGATTCATCATTATTTTGAAAATTATGAAACGTAACACAGAATGTCAGAGGGTGTCCCTCGATATCGCAGCTCCCCTTTTCATTTTGGCTAGATTATGAAATCTAGCCAAAGTGAAAAGGAGTGTAAGGGGGGGCAACGACAATTATTAAGTTGTATGAAACGAAGAAAACTGAATGGATGACTTCTTCCTTATGACACAAAACTTGTAAATTGTAAAGTCATAGATACAACGAAAATAACTGTAGTTCTGATTGAATTGCCCCTCGTACGTACAGCAATATTTAACGTAATACGAGCACGTTTATTGCTCCATTGTGAGTGAACTGATTGTGACTAATACATTTTATTCCTAGAAAACGAGAGGCAGATTTTGAAGAAGAATGGGAAGAAGCAAGAAATCAACTAGAAGAACTGCGTGAGTCTCTTTCACCAGAGCAGCTACAGGCAGTCATAGACCAGAGGATCAGAGAGAACCTGGAGGAGACATTGTCGTCTGATCAAATCAATCATCTAAGGGACATGCTACCCTCGGAGTTAACGAGGCAAAAAAGGCGTGCTGCGGTCGCAACATATATAGAATAAATAATGGAAACAAAACGTATTAATTTAGCTCCATCACATCCCTTTTTGTCTGTATTAAATTAGTACAAAACACTATCGATCGGAAGCTAATTTTGTAAATGTTGGAATTCAAGTTCAAAAATGCCAGTTTTTTATTAGTGAAAATATTGTAATTAGTTTTGTCTCGAATCATGTGTTTATATTAATTATATAAAAATACAAATTCACAGAAATAAAGTTCAGTCTGCATCAACACTAAATTTTTCCTTTGCTTAAATGACACATAAAATAAATGAAGAACTAACAGCGCTAAATAAATGAAGAAACAACGAAGACTGTTTTTAAACGCTCACTCTCGAGCATTGTTAATTATAGAAATAGTTACATGATTTAATTTTTTTTTATAAATGAGCTAGCCAAGCAACAGATGGAGTTGACTTCATTATTTGTTGATTTCTTACTCAAAAGGACGCCTATTTGAAAATTAATCGTGTGTCAAAAGTGAAATACCCAAATAGTGCAACATTATAAGCAGGATCTATTTCAGTACAATAGAAGGGGACCCAAACTAAGGCCCAACCATCCTTATAGAGCAATATTGAAACAACCATAGTCATCCTTCAACATCATGTTTTCACGATCGGCCAAGATAATTATGGTTAAACAGCTAAGGTGGACAATAGGATGTCATTCCTGAGTATGACTATCTCATAGTACTATAATGAGGTTACAGATAGCAATGAATTAATTTTAGATACACACAGGTTAAACATTGGAATTTTAATCACAAGGGTCTTCAAATAAGCTCCAACTCAGCTTATGTGATATAGTAGCACCTAATTCAGCACCATGACCCTTCAACCTCTCCTTCGTCCCCTTTCCCCCTTTTTTGTCAAGGTGACCCGACCCTGGTTATCAGTAGTCACCCTGACAAAGAAGGAAAAGTGGTACAATTATAGTAAGGTTGAGAGCCTTCTGCGCTCACCCTACAGACCGGTGAAGCTGCTAAGGCCGTCGAGGTCAAGCAGCGGCGGCGTTACAAAAAAAAAAACAAGTACAATTATAGTATTCATTGGCTGGGCAATAGTCAGTACCTACCCCTACCATGAGTATGCACCGATTTTTGTATGGGACATCGGTACAGCGCCTCTGGTGAATAATAGCATAGATACAACAATGCCATACACACAAGGTTACTGATAGTAAAGTTCTTTAAGTAGGTACTAGTGCTCACTTTTGTTATAACCTGTTTACATGCATTTTACAAGCGGAGTTGATACATCAGTATCTAATATACATTGCACTCGTTGCATTGCAAGCCGGGGCGCGTCGATAGTACGCAATGAAGAAAGAACCAATTGATTTTGAGCATCCCGTCTCGTGTTTCTATTGTTCAGGTTTTGCATCGTGTGCCATTGTTTGCCATTTTGTTCTTAGGGTTTTATTAGGAACACCCGTGTGGTCCGCTGACACTCAAGGGGTTAAAAATGCTCTATTTACAACACTGCTATGCATTAAAGATAGTGTAAGGGGCACCCAACATGACCGACATGGTTCTGGGCATGCTTCTAGGGAAGCCAGCTAAGCTATGGTTTTTACAGGTTTACTTGCAATGGTTTTTACAGGGTCGACAACGCGCGAGTGATGCCCCTGGGTTGCACGCGTTCATAGGCTGACCGCTAACCGCTGACCTTCAGGCGGTCCGCGTGCTTGATAGTCACCGACGCTGTATAAAAAAACCGTGATGAAGAATGTAAAAAACGTTGAAGGGTTCAAAATATATGTAAGAAATTAAATCATGATTATCATGTACAAATTCTACGAGTAAACGTTGGTTTCATTTCAAATGCGGGTCGCGTCGCGTCGTCAGTTATAGACAAAGATCATTCGTCAGAAGAGTCCAAATCGCCATCGTTCTTAAAAAAAAATGGATGTCCAATGTACTATGTGAATGGCTTTCCTGTACTACTTAACACGTCCGCGTCGACCGACGAACGACATAATTTCTAAGTGAGATATGAAAAGATAATTGCTCGTTATCACGAAGTAACTCAGTAACGGCACAGACGGTCAGCTTATCAATAATAGGTCGGGTCAATTCAGGAAACGATCTTTTCTGAATTGACTCGGATCTGGGTGTGCTAGGAGACGCCCCTAGCTTATTACCTTGTGTGGTACCTCGTAACACAGTGATTTAATAATCCCTACTTCGAGACCATTACAAGAGGTGTGTTGTCTGGCGCATATTTATTTTATTTATCTTCGTTAGTTATCTCGTTTCATGGGCCTTGCAGTATGCAGATGCATCAAACACGCAGTCCAATCCCGACTTCGTTTCGTACTCTTTTGAATAAACTATGTTTGCAAGTATGCCAAAAGTCATGCTTGCTCATAGCTTTCAACTTTTTGCAAAAAGGGTTAGCAAGTGGCGAGCTTTGCCCTACAAGGGCGCTTGGCTTGCGACCTCACTCATGGAGCTCATTGTTTCCCATTTCGAAAAAATCCTCCTCAAGAATATTAATTAAAGAAAAGATGAATAAACAATTTAATATTTTGAATGTTTTTGTGGATCCCCAGGTAAGCCAGTACCACAAGGATGCACTTTTAGGTCTTTCAGTTTCAACACCATGAAACGTTCTAAAATACGAAATTTAGAGTCGGATCATCGGATCATGATTAGCATAATTTGTACATAAAATGTTCATTAGGTATAGCAGAACATTTATTATTCTTTACTAAGTCCTAATAAAGTAACTTAATTGCTCGATGTTCTGTTACCAAGTGAATGCTCTAATCTATCAGCACCCTAAGACCTAATTTCTAAGTATGCGAGTTTTAATATTTCTGGAATTTGGGTGCTATTCCTGAAACTGTTGGCAATAAATACTTAAGTTTTGAATAATTGAAACACACAGAAGAACATTAATTATTCATTATTGATCATTATTAACGTCAGTCTTCTTCTTATCGTATGGAGTAGCGGCATTACACTCTGTGTGACAGGTATTTCGCCAGTTGCACGGCATTTTTGCTGGCACTCAAACAAAAGGTCCTCGCATCTGCAGCTGCCCGGACACGCAGGACATAGTAGAAGATGACTCGTGACAATCATGCATGCGGACTGCAACGTCAAAGACACTTTCGCTTAGACATGTCAAATTGAAAAATATACGGGAAACACCTATGGACTTGTCTTCTCGAAATTGACTTTTGATGTCAGTTCCATGCATTTTTAAATTTGACATATCGAAAAGAAAGTAACGTGTTGCTCATGGCTAGCCCCCCGTGTTGCCTAATCACTCAAGTGCTTCATGCAACCACGGTTGCATGAAAACAGACGTTCAAAGTGCTTTATGCAACCACGGTTGCACGGCGGTAAGTGGGTCGCTTCGCATGCTCAACAGGCTCAAATAACTGAATCACTGGGCCGTTGCTTTCCTTTTAAAAAGAAATTACATAGACCATGGACAAATGCATCACTCAAAGCCATTCGTTCGTTAAAATAAATCAAAGAATTTTTAAATGACAGTGACAGAATATGCTTGGTGAAAACTGGCTGCCGCCTATCATGGATGATGATAAAAATAAATGTGTTCGTAAATTACTTAAAAATGCTAGTATTAGTAAAGTATTATTAGTATCAAAATTATCTTCAGTTGACTCTGTTTGGCAATGTGGTATATTCTGGACAAATTGGTAAATCATCCTTTTTTTTTTTGCTGATAATTACCTACTTGGAGATTCCCGATGAATAATACCCAGCTTCTTACCAAATATTAGGTTGGGGAAAAAGTCTTTTCGCATATAGTATCTATGTATGAACTTATAAAATCGTTATAAAATCTCTTTGGCTATACTTTTTGTATCTGGCTGGTTTTGGTATCATTAAAAGTTTAAAGTTTAAAGAAGATAATTTTCCAAATTCAAAATTAGGAAAAGTGTGATTTTCATTTGTTTTTCTTTACTGTCAAGATGAGTGTAAAGAGAGAATATAATGAAGAAATTCGATACATTTTAAAATTTACTACTAAAAAGGTAAAAATACAACGCAAGCCGCGAATGTTTATGGAGCTAGTGCAGTGTCTGTGGGAGTACTTTGGTTTAAGAGTTTTTAATCCGGAAATTTTGATGTCAAAAATGGATGCCATTTTTGAAAAAGTGGAAGATCGGCATACGAGTATCAGTAGTTACGACATAGCTGAAGAACTGGGAATTGACCACAAAACCGTTTAGGCGAGTTTGAAAAAAACTAGGTACACAAAAAAGCCCGATATTTGGGTACCTCACGAGCTCACTGAAAGAAACCTAATAATCCTTGCACTCATTTGTGCTTCTTTATTACATACATACATTCATATCATCATTATCATCACACCTTTTTCCCAACGGGGTAGGCAGAGACTACATCTTTCCACTTGCTACGATCCTGACACACCTCTTGCGCTTCTTCCACTCTCATTAATCCTTTCATACATGCTCGTCCATTATAGGTACTCCTGACCTGACCTTTTCTGAGCACATCTTGGAATTGTCCTAAGTACGTCCGTCTAGGCTTTCCACTTTCAACAGCTCCATCCACCCTCGCCGTGTAAATTTGTTTCGTTAATCGCCTTTCATCCACCCTTTCCATATGCCCAAACCATCTTTGCATTCCCATCTCAATTTTTGTGACAACATTATTACATACAATTATTCTTTATTACGACGTAATGAAACCGAACCATTTTTGAAGAAGCTGATAAATGGTGATGAAAAGTGGATCACGTACGACGAGAACGTGCGAATAAGGTCGTGGTCAAAGGCCAGTCAGGCTTCACAATCTGTGGTGAAACCCGGCTTAACTCGCAACAAGGTGATGCTGTGTGTGTGGTGGAATTGGAAGGGCATTATTCATGATGAGTTGTTACCACCAGGCAGGACCACCGATTCTGAACTCTACTGCGAACAACTGATGAGATTAAAGCAAGAAGATGAGAGAAAGCGGCCGGAGTTAATCAACGGCGGTTTTGTTTTTCATTATGATAACCTCACACATCTTTAGCCTTTCAGCAAAAATTAAGAGAGTTTGGCTGGGAAGTGTTAATGCATCCGCCGTATAGTCCTGACCTCGCACCTTCAGATTTCGACATGTTTCGGTCTCTCCAGAATTCTATAGGCAGTGTCAGGTTAACATCACGAGAGGACTGCCAAAACCACTTGTCGCGGTATTTTGATCAGAAGCCTCAATATTCCTTTAACAATGGGATCAGGTCCCTACCTACAAGATGGCAAAAAGTAATCGAACAAAATGGGGCACCTACATACTTTAGTTAAATGTAAATAAATAATGTATTTTTTTTTTTAAATTTCCTTAAAAATGCAAAGAAACTTTTTCCCCAACCTATTGGAGATAGGAAACGTATTTTTCTATAGCTGAACATGACGTTTTTGTTCTATTTTCAAACATTTAATCTCAGATATTTATTTTATTTATTTCCGCTGACATTGCGAAATTTATTTCCAAAATTCGAATTTTTTTTAATGGTTTTTTTTCAATTCAAACATATGTTTTAAATTATTTTAATAAAAATTTAACTATTATATAGATGGAATAAAATATAAAAAAACGTATGTCCTAGTACTATACTTTAGTATAATATTTTTTTCGTTCATTAAGTCGGAAATATTTTGCTATAGAAGTTTGATATTTTTTGTAAATTATTACTAAATATGTTAAGCATATTCTATTTTTAAATCACATAGAGCATGTATTCCTCAGTTAAAAACAGTCATTTGTTTAGCTTAAAATCACACGTGTGACTCATAAATCGTGTTTATATCTCAAGCGGCGAGTGGTCCGGAGTGGTGTTAAATTTCATGCGCGGCGTGAGGCACCGCCGCGCAAAGCACGTTTGAGTGGCATCTACTATCCTTTTTAATAACAGTCTGATTGTACTCATATGAAAAACACAATGTCTTTCGAATAATCGTCAAACATAAAAACGAAAAGACTGTCCGGAAAACGAAGGTCTTTTTAGTATACTAATCACTTTATAGCAAATTTATTGACTATTTTAAATTCAAATGGCCTTTTAAATTTATCCACAAGATACGAAGGCAAATATATAGTGACGACAATTCGAACATTTCTCAGTCTTAATGAAAAACAAACTCAACAATGGCAACAAAGGTAAGGTTAGATTAAAGATATTTTGGTATTTTCAACAGTTAAAGTACCGGGATTCAATCCGGGATACCACGCTAGTCGAGGCGAAACTGCACTACAAAATCTGGCGAATATTGTTCGTTTTGTAATCTTTCAAATAAAACTTAATAAAAGCGATTTAGTCACGTATTATTTTCATATGTTTATTAGAAATTAAGTCACTGTGTGCTAAAATTTTATTTTCTTCTCGTAGTCGCAAATCGTTGGCGCTCTCCTGCTCGTCTGCTTGATTAATTCTATGCTGGCAAGTAGAGTACCGCGAATCAAGTAAGCATAATTTGCAAACTAACTGAAAATGTAGGTACTCCCATGGTTACCTCAACGACAATCGTGAAGGCATTCATGAAGCTGGGCCTCAAGGTAAACCTGGTAAGGTTTACGATTTGGCACACTCAGTAAGGGTTCGACTGATTTTGTATGGTGCCCTTGAAATGAGGTTAAATTAATTAATTTCATTCTCACTTAAATAGTTTGTATATTGCCAACTGAATATGCCATGTCGGTTTTGTAGGATTTTTTTTTAAAATCACCCTGTATAAATAACTGATAAAGGAGCGCCTAAATTGTCTTGATTACTATGGACGTGTCATATTATTATCCGAAGTACAAATTATGATTGTTTGCTTGTATACTAATACATATTTTATAGTAATAGATTGATCGAAGATAATGTATCAATTTTATTTATAGCAAACGACAGGCTGATTTTAATTATGATGTTGATTACGTGGGAATAGAAGAGCAAAGTATACAAAAAATGCGCGATGCACTGACACCGGAGCAACTAGAAGAAATAAGGCGAGAATTGTGGCAGCACTTTGGAGAAGATGTCATGGACATGAGCTTGTACAGGCAGAAGAGTGATAAATAAATAACGTAAACAATACGTAATAATTTAGCTTTTAATCCCTTCGATAATGAAAACCCAAGATACAACATTACGAACAAAATCAACCCCAAAATGTGTCCAATGCCCATTTCATAAGGGTGAATTTTGTTGGACACAACATACTTACCTTAGCCGTAGGTAACATTTATGAAAAGCAACTTTAATTTGCTTGCGTAAGCTTTCTTTTTCAATGCAACCACTTGGTGGTTAATACAATAAATGTGACATTATGAGTTTGTCATATTTTAAAATACGACTGTGGAATATTACAACTGTTTTTAACGATTGTTGGTGTGTTAAAAAAAACCATAGTCGTACACCATAGTTTTATCCGCCAAATTTACAACTGAGTCTGGTCAGTCTTTTTGCAAATAGAATAATTCACTGAAAACATGCAATTGCAGCAAAAGATACCATCTCCATGATCCTATGTATAACATTATTCAGAAAAACTCATTAATAATAAAAATTGTTTTGTTTTCTTTTTTCTTGGCTCCTTTAACATTTTATAAGAGTAGGAAACCCTAGTTAGGGTTTTATTTTTTCATGAACACAGTGTTTCCTACTCATCATCCAAATCTTGATTCATTTCAATAAAATCTGTTCAGTTAAGGATATTATACTTATTACAGGTGAAGGTTCCCAGGGAGTTGGGGGCTGATTCAGAATATCAATCGATTCAATTTCAGTTAATCAAAACCGTTAATTGTGGATATATATTTCTTAATGAGAGTGTAAATAAGTACTATTTCCATAAAAATATAAACACTACCCAAGCCAAAATAAAGGAACTAATAAAGTTAGTAGTTGTTTGTATTTGAGTAAAAAATGAAATCTTCTTCATCTCAGCACATGGGGTCGCATGGCGGTAGATTACTGCTCAGTCAACAAAATCTCGGCGTGTGGCTTCTGTAATTGAGAATTTTATTCATCTGGACCTAAAAAATAGCAATTTTAAAATAAGCCTGCAGCTATGAAAAAAGATATGTAAAATAACAAAACATACATTTAGATTAAACCAATTTTTGAAACCATTTTTTAACATCATTATATAAATTGCTAGCACCATCAGCGGTCTTTTTTGCCGCCCATTCAATATTTTTTCCCGCGCTAGAAAACACGTTCGTGACATCTTTCCATTCCACACTCCTTTTGCTTCTTTCATGAACGTTTGCGTACGTACTACAGAAAACTTGACAGAGTAGTATCTGAAAATATAAGCTTAAGCAATTTACAAAATTAAGGGGAACAATTTTAGTACTAAAAATGTAATATTCTTCTTCCAAGTCAAGCTATCATGACTTTTGACTGGTAATGCCAAGTGTGCTTCCACACTAAGGTCTATTAGGCTTATTACTCGCTTAAGTCCTTAATTCCCAATCAACTAAGTGTATCTGGCAGCACAGAAACCGTACTTTCTTATGCTTCTGTCCTTTTCTGCCACTCAAAAACGCTATTTACTAGAGCAAATAAGCTGCCAGATGCAGCTCCACGCCCTGAGAAGTCTGTCGGCAGCAGGCCTGCAGTAGCTACCCGTTTTTCTAAACACGTTGCGGCGTGATGTTAAGGCGTTAAAAGAAATACTTGGCAGTTCGAAATTCGATTTCGATTTTGATGTATAGGTATTCTAATCATGTTATCTATGTTATGTTATTCTACAAACCAAATGAAACCTTTAACACACTACACCATAGCTACTTTTAGAATGGCCCTTTAACCTCTCAAAGTTTCACTTAACTTCGTAATTTTGGAGTAGGCCCTTTAATGCCATCTCATTACCATGGTCGCAATTAGGTAATATAAAAAAATTCAACTGTCAATAAGAATAAAACAGCATTAAACCACAAATTAATCAAGTGTTTGAACACAATCTGTTTGAAAAAGAAAATACTTTTATTCAAGAAGTAGTTACCGTGATTAATAAATATGTCCCTTTCATTGCTGTTTAAATGCACTTCTCATAACTTTAACTTGTAAATAGATAACTGGACAAACTAACACTGAGTTCAAAAATGATTAAGTACTATCAGATTGATAATAAGAACACGTTTAATGTGTGTTATATCATTCACGAAGATTGAGATAACTTTCTCGAGATAACATAAAGAAACATTTTGAGAATAGGTTTTACTCAAAACAAATTACTGCAATCCCGTAAAACCTCGATTATACAACCAAAGTGATTTAAGTTAAAACATCAAATGCATAATTGTATTTCCTAGTCGTATTGATTGTGCAATGTAACGAACAAGGAAACAGGAGATTATTTTACTTACGATATCTAGACCGCAATTACTTGGTGCTGTGTGATGGCCGTGTTTAAAACCCAGTGCAAAGTTCAAAATGAGAAGTCAAATCTAAGGTAACTTATGGTTTCCTACTTCGGTAGAAATTCAGGAAGTTACGCGAAACTTTGGAATGGAATTAGGAAGGACGCAAAACGTAGTATGTTATTGTAAAATAAAATGCATTTTGTACAATATAATACGGTTAGTAGAATACCAAAAACTTAACATCAATTTCGCATGGTAAGTATGTTTTTTTAATGACTGAAAATTCACGTAACTACGTGTGTGACGAACGGAGTAGGGCCTCAGTAGCTGGCCAGCAAGAGCAACACACCGTAAAAGTTGCGACCGGTTTTTATCGTTTGAAAAGTATGGGAATGACATGAAATGGATGTATCTACGTCATGTTAAGTTTTTTTTTCCTGTATTGCTCTTGGCTACGGTCCCAGGATTATACCACTGTATCTCCCGCGTGTCCTAAGAGGGGCCCAGCCAAAATAAACGATGTCCGGCTTTCTTTCGGCTTTTTACACTTGAATCATTGTCACTTCTTATGTAACTATTAATAGAGTCACACGAACGACCGAGCGCCGAGCGTGGCGTATATAAATTCCATTAAAATTAAAAAATATTTAAGGTAAAAAATTAAAAAAGCACACACACACACGCACACATTTTTCTCAAGCAACGTGAACTCAACACCACAAATTGCCTATCAAGTTTAGTTTAGAAAATAAAATTCCTTAATTGGCAGTAGGATTTGTTATAATAACTAGTGTTAAGTTAATTTAAGTGCTGTGGATTTGTTGTAAATAAATAAAAAATGGGCTGGTTTCTTTTCACAAACATTTTTCATCGTTTTAAATACTCAGACACGAAATCCTCAAAAATGTAGGTGTCCGGCCTTTTTACCCAAATGTCCGGCCAAGCTAGCCGGTCTGTCCGAATAATTAGGTTTGGCGACCTGGAAACCCTTACTGAACCCCTTACCCTTTAGGACATGCAGGGGGTTCAGGGGTTTTAACATTGCCAGTATTTTCTACTACAGATTTTGTCTATTATTATAAATTAATACATATACCTACTCGTACCTACCTATACGAATACTTTAGGTGTTTATAAAATCGTGCGGCTTTCATCACTAACTAAAACATGTATTTTTGTACGTCTTATTTAATGTTCGCCAGGCTCAAATAAATATTCAAAAATATCATGTTCATGTTGTTGTTGGTTTTTTGACACATTAGTTTGTCCGAAACTACGGACATTTCGTTCGTGAGTAGGCCCCAATAAACAGATTATTTCCTTACTCTCTCTAATTGTTAAGGAGTTCATACATTCTATCATCAGCTCAGCAACACAAGATGACGACTACCAGACGCCAATACCAGAATCGCTTTAGAAAAAAATATCTTAGACATTTGTACGTGGCTGTACGATTCTAAGGTTCTCCTCGATTTCTCCAGGATTCCGTTATCAAATCCTGATACAATGACCATGGGACCAAATGTAAAGTATATCCTTTCAAACAAAAAATATATAGGTACTCAAATCGGTACAGGCTTCTTCGCGTAATCGGGGAACATACATAAAAAAAACAAAAAAATATTCCAATGAATTTAGAACTTCCTTACGTGTTTGAAAATATAGTGTGCCATTTTTTTTATTATTGATATATGAGGCAATAAGTATGACGCGATGAAGCTATAACTAGTAAATTATACTTTTACCCAAACATCACCCCATTCTTATTTGATTATCAAGTTACTAAAGGAGGGGACTCCTTTAACATGCACGACTGCACGTACCCGTTCACATCAACTTTGACTGCTTATGCTGTTGACATGAGACCCATTTTGCAATGGTTCTGTAAAGGTTAATGTGAACGTGTCATGTTTAAATGCACAAAGTAATCAGCCTATAAACTGACCCACTGCTAGACGAAGTTCCCACTGATCTAGATCAAGTCATCGCAGCAATGATGGGTGTTGCCTTAGGGGCTTAGGAGGATACAGAAGTGCCGTTTTTCCATACAAAGGAACGTGGGGACTACGTTTGTATGGATAAACGACGCTTCCCTAGATGTTTTGAACCAAAAAATAGATATTTTACGTTTAAATTGAACATTGGTTGACTGATGCTAACAATCAGTCCTTTGTCATTAATAATTTCAGATTATCAAGCGCTTTCTTTAGAGAAACCAATATTCATAGTGGTTCACTAATTTTTACTGTAAATAGTTTGAAATGTAAAGAACGCACTGACATAGTAGGCTCGTCCGTAGGGCGTATCGTCGAATTGTCTTGTGTTGAGTTAGAGAGCTATGTTGTGGTTAGTGTACACCGTCCCCCAAAAACTAACTTAGATAAATTTGAGACAGTTATGGAGGAAGCTTTAGGTAATTTAAGTGCTAAGTCTAAATCTATTATTGTGTGTGGTGATTTCAATATACATTTGCAAAGTCATCTGAAATCAATAGGTTAGTGTCTCTATTTAAATCCTTTGGTCTGGCTTATCAATTCCATGAACCCACTAGGATAACAGCCACAACAGCTAATTGTCTGGATAATGTATTTTGCCTATGTGTACCCATTGAAAAGGCAATAGTTACTGAGTTAAAGTCTGATCATTGTGGGCAGAAGATAAAAATTTTAGATTTAACTAACAATAGCGTTAATAATAGGAAAATAACGTGTAGACCGAAGACAGGTAATCGCATTAATAGTTTTAAAACTAATTTAAAGTCTAAAGTACCTTCCGTTCATTACAAACAAGGTGACCCTGATGCAGTCTACACAAGATTGTTTGATTGTATCAAAAATGAATTTGATGCTTGTTTTCCCACCAAACAAGTTACTTGTAGAGTTCAGTCTAAATTTTGTGAATGGGCCACTCCTGGGATTTACAGAGGCAGACGTAAGATGTATGAGTTATACGGCATGAAAAAATATAACTTCGATCCAGTTTTTGTTGAGTATGTCAAAAACTACTCCAAAATATTCAAAAGAGCCTGCGCTTCCAAACTTAATGAAACACAGTAGGGTTGTGCCACTTTTTAAAACAGGCAACAAACAAGACCCAGGTAACTTTAGGCCTATTTCAATCCTGCCAGATTTAAGTAAGATCTTTGAAAATATCATTCAAGAACAACTATTAAGCCATTTTTATGAGAATAATCTCTTGCACAGTGAACAATATGGATTCACTAGAGGGCGTTCTACTACTGATGCTGGCATTGCACTTCTAAAACACATCTTTGGGGCTTGGGAGAATCTACAGAACGCTCTTGGCGTCTTCTGTGACTTGTTCAAGGCTTTTGATTGCGTTGATCACGCTACACTTATACGCAAGCTTCATTTTTACGGGGTAAGGGATAATGCTTTAAATATGATAATTTCGTACCTTAGTTCAAGAACTCAAAAAGTTTATGTTAACAGTGTTCTGTCTACAGGATCACAAGTTAAAATGGTCTACAGGATCACAAGTTAAAATGGTCTACAGGATCACAAGTTACAAGGATCTATTCTGGGTCCATTCCTATTTCTGATATATATCAATGATTTACCTTTTTACTTAAAGGATATTTGTGATGTCGTATTGTTTGCAGACGATACGTCTTCAGTTTTTAAAACTGACAGCAATAAAAACCTTTTTGATGATGTTTATGACGCACTTTCAAAGGTTTTACAACGGTTCACAGTAAATAATCTACAGTTTAATGCAAAAAAGACTAAATGTTCCTATTAATTTTAAGTTGCCTAATGTTAAAGATAACCACATTGACCTAAAAATAGACAGCAATACTATGAAGCTTGTTGGTTCTACAGTTTTTCTTGGAATCACATCAGATTCAAAACTCCAA
The DNA here is from genome assembly GCA_947369235.1 of Udea olivalis. Taxonomy (NCBI): domain Eukaryota; kingdom Metazoa; phylum Arthropoda; class Insecta; order Lepidoptera; family Crambidae; genus Udea; species Udea olivalis. The sequence goes on from OX376359.1 coordinate 12,908,156, forward strand.
TGAAACCCATCAGATCCATCTATAAGCTTCGTGCACGGGCTTCACTTAGAGAGCCTTTTAAGGAAATTGGTATCCTTACTGCAGCTTCACAATATATTTACAACTGCATTGTTTTGGTAATAAAAAATATTGGTCTCTATACTAAACACAGTGATATACATGCATTCAAAAATACTAGGAATAAGGATAAAATTGCGCTTCCACTCTTTAGGCTACAAAAAGATTCAGGATCTTTATGGGGCAAGGTATACATTATTACAACAAGACCTCAAAAGCCATTTGTGAGTTACCACTACATAAATTCAAAAATCACATCAAAGCAGCTTTATTGAAAAAGGGCTATTATACTACAAAAGACTACCTTATAGATATAAATGCCTGGTTGTAAGCTCTCTGCTCGATGCGGGGCCGATTAGATAACTCTATTGTAACAGATATTTTATTGTAATACCTAGTTAATACTTAGATTGTACTGACTATCAATTTTATTTCTTAATTGATTAAATGGCCTTAAGTTTATATTCTTTCATGTTAGTTTTTTTTCTATTGTTTTATATTCTTTAGATTAGACACTCAGTAGGTTTATTTGTATCAAAATGACACATTGTACTTTACTAACGCCTGTTGTATACCCAAAACAGTTTAAAAGAGTAACTGCTGAGTTTCTCGCCGGGTCTTCTCAGCGAGAAACAACTCGGACGCGGTGGTAGAGTTGCATTATGTCTGTATACTGTTTATTTATATATCTATATTATTATAGTAATTATATCTATTATTTAGTCTATCTTGCTTTAAATTTGACGATTTGAAAGTACTTGCTGTGAAAGTATATTTGAACAAAGTTGTTTGAGTTTCCTCCCTAGATATTGCTAGTAGAGGAATACGTTTTTTTTCACTAAATCTATTGCCACTATTGGCATGTCCCTATGTTTTTCTTTTTATCATAAATCAATTACCTATCAAAAAATATATGAACCTTCAAAAATTGAAAAAAATAGCAAGATTTTTCGCAGTGTTCAAAACAACCAGAAAACTAATTTGACTTGTTATATTAAAAAAGGCAAACATAGAAACACGGCCAAAGTCATTCTTTAATTTTTAAATGAAAAAAGTCCGTTAATTGGTTATATTTTCGAAAGAGGGATCAGGGGACAACGTTAATTTTGTGTACTTTTGATAGGTAATTTCGGTCAGAGTTGCAGTTGTCTCTATCGCACTCTGCAGAGGGCGTGAGGATAGCAACAGGCAGCAATAGATTTTACAAATATCTACCTATTTATCAATTTTCTCGCCCATGCTGTGTAATCCCACTTGCCAAATGAGGTTTGGTGATCACAAACCAGGGCTCTATTTTGGAAGACCTGAAAGACACTTTGCCCAGTTTACTAAGCCTCGTGCGTGCATGAGCCCTTTTTTTATCACCCAGTGTAGAATGAATACAAAATCTATTATAACCACAGACTACACGTTGCCCAGGGGAGCGCCGTGCGAGTCTCGGATTCTCCTGCTACCTCACGCAGGTATACCGAGTAAAAATCATACTGCCCCAAGGTGTGCATGAGCCCTAGCTTGACCACTCGATGCTATATTCGATTCGATCCCGGTGAGTTATTAAATTTTAAATTTTCGGAGACGTGACATTAAAAATTACATTACATGACATTAAAGATAACATTTTAAATTCGAGCATGTGACTATTGGTAGAAATTATGATTATGATGAAAAAGCATTATGAGATGTTAGATTATGAGTAAAAATTTTATAAGACAAAATAGAGAACCTCTGTGGCATAATAGAGGTCCTCCAGTGTACAGGAGGTAACGTCAGGCATGATAGTAAGACCACAAAATAAAGAGTTTACAGAAGTACCGCTCGCGCCTTTTTCCATAACTTACTACAATCACTCTGAATTTCTAAAATGAAGTACTTAGGTTATACCTACCTAAATGGCAGAACCGGCCAAAAACAAAATTCATCATAGTGATGCACCAAGTTCGACAAAAATAAAAACACTCGCGACAGTGCGTCTGAACGCGACACTGATGCTGCACCAGTATCGCCTGTAAACTTATTGTGTCTGTGTGCGTGATCAAAATGGCAGGTTTGTTTTAAGCGGACTATCTGTCAAAGGCGTCGCGCGCATGCATTTACCGCGCCGCCGTTATTTGTGGTAAGACTGTCTAAATGTAAGCGCAATCTGTGCGCGTTTCGTTATACATCGAATGCTGAGAATTAAGCTAGTTTGTTGATTATGCACTATAGCAATCGATGTACAACGAAACGCGCGTCTACTGCGCGCACATCTGAACTTAGCCTAATGAAGAGCCGGTTTAAAAACCGGTTTCTCTCCGCGACATAAATATAAATGGAATATTTTCATGTTATAAAACATATCACAAATAAGGTTCAATCATTGTGTCTTTTAATTAGTACTCATTATTCTTAGTTAAATCTATCTTTCTGCACTTTTATTATTATGAGATGTTTCTGGCTACTAGTAAAAAAAATGTAATCCTTCAATGTTCATTTAATCATTTTATAACATTGTTTTCACTATGATAACCATTGAACTTTGAATGTGATTGATACTCATTTGAAGCATTGTTTAAGTTTGTATGAATAAGGTAAATACGAATAAAATGGATTGAGTTTAGAGTAAGGGATGTAAGTTGTACCGTAAGTAAGGTGGTGTAGTACTTACCTACTACGAAGTTAAATCACGGGTGGACTTGGGTATTTATGGGATAGGCTTGAGCCCGAAATACTAGTTTCTACGCGTCTTTAACTGACGCGGTTTGCTATTGTTGCGGCTTCTGTCTGTACCTAAGAGCATTTGGAAAAAATAACAAAATGCTCTAGCGTCAAGTGCCGCGTTCAGCAATTGACTGATGTTCCTCAGGCAACGCTGGAGCTCAGCCTATCTGGCATCGAAACTGGATATAACCTTCCTTTCACGAAGACGGAATGGGGAAAGGAAGGAAACTGAAGATAATCAGTATCAAACCACCACATTTAACGAGTTATTCCGATTATTGGTTATCAGGAATTAATTAATTAGTTTATTTTGCCATTGCAGGCAGATAGGGATACATATAAATTCTGTAAGGAATTCAGTAATGTATGTCAAATTCATAATGGCTTCTAAGGTAAGTACTTACCTGTATTTTAAAAAACACACTTTAGGTTTAATGATTTTTTATTCCTCATATTATGTAACATAATTTATTTATTTTTTATTTTTGTTATAGAGTTTTTTAAACATTTTTCGATTTTAAGTGACGATAATGTTCTATGAGGGAACATCGTCTGCCCAGTATATAGTAAAAAAAATGCACAAATTACTGTATGCTTGCTACATCGGCTTCCTACTGAAAAAAATATGTTTTTGTTACAGAAAATTATCGTAAGCTTGGTCCTGCTCATTTGTCTGATTGACTCCTTGCAGTCTTTCAGAATCAGGTAAGTCATTAAAAATCTGATTATTACTGAAAAACTATAAAATATTTTAAGACGTAGCACTGTGTTTAACCTGAAATTAAAACCAGCTCATTACGTGGCTACAAAACAAACTAAAAAAAATAACCTTATTAAAATAGACTTAAGGCCTGATTACAATCTTGATAACTTGTCAGGTTCATTCCCTAAACACACTGGGACCCCACACTGGTGTGTGGGGTCCCAGGGTCCGCCTTTCTTATTTTCTTGGCCCATTTCGCGCGGTCTTGTGCATCCTCCGTGGTGAGTTTGTTGGCACGCATGTCACCCTTAACGACGTCGAGCCACCGCTTCTTGGGTCGACCCCTTCTACCGGTACCTGGCGGGGGCGGCTGGATATTTACTGACTAATTATTATTATCTATCTATCCCCAGTCTATCCAGCCATCCAACTATAAATGGCTCACTACACTCAGTTCAGGGAATTCGCTTGACTGGATATAAGCGATAAGGTCCCTGTTATTTTGCCGAGGCGTTTAACTCTCTTTGTTATTTATTTTAATTAAGGTTAGTCACCAACAAAGGTAACGTCTAATACCTACTTTGTCGTAATCGTGAAATTGTGATAACAACCGAACGGCAATTCTAAAAATAACGTTTCAACCAACCTATTGTAATGAAAATATAGATATTCCTAGTCATTCAAATTCTTTAATATTAATCATTTTAAAATCACTTGAATTAACATAATAGAGTTCGCGTCAAGCTTTACATTGTAGTGACATCTATCTCGCCATATACGAGCTGAAAACTGACGTATCCTATCATCGCGATATTAAAGTTATCCGAGTGATTGTACATTATATACAAGAACCCGACAACAGACACAACACCCGTCTGGACGGAGGATCCTCCCTTTTCAATGTTGGATGAGGAACTTTACACCCTGTTTCTCACATCCCCATAACATAGTACCTTACGCGCCTATAATAGGACCCATTTTGCAATGCAATGCAAATGTAAAGGTTTGTAAAGGTTGACCTAAGCTTCTTACTAAACTAGGCCCGTCTAACGTTCCGTCGAAAGGTCCTTTCTTAGGTGCCCAGGTAAATGGTTGCTCCGAGGCACCTAGATTTTTAGTAACATCTCGTATGATCATCAACAAGTATTGTTACGCATTATCCCAGTGAAATTTTATAGACTAGGCACCTGATAATGATGTGACGAAGCAATCCGCATATGCACCTTAGCCCTGCAGATCGTCATTTTATAAAGTTCTTTTTTAATGCGCAAGACAACTCAGCGCATGAAAAGTGGTGGACAATAAATATATTTGTGTTAAAAGGATTCATGGCAGGTGCGTCTCCCAGCACACCCAGATCCAAGCCAATTTAAAAAAAACGTTTCCTGAATTGATCCGACGGAGAATCGAGGTTGTCTCTATATCATTATTATCATTTACAATTTCATTTCTAGGCGAGACGCAGACGAGGAAGATGAGGAGTCGCAAACGCATCCTGTACCCATTGAAGAGGCCGTTACTCAAAGCCCAGAGATTCCTGATTGGGTGAAAGACATCGTGAAAAGGATACCCGGCTTTGACCCAAGCAAGTGGATCAAGGGCAATCAACCGGACTGTATTTTTTGTTAATCAGACCACTGTACTTGTTTTCTTCAATAATTCAACCAAATCATGAGGTCTATTTAAATGTTTTTTAAATAAAGAGCTGACTTAGGATTCCGAAAATTAATATTTGACGCATTGTATCAACGTCAGTACCTAAATTTAGTATTTCCGGCAAATAAAATTAAGCAAAGCAAGCGTTATTTTATTTCGAACAGATCATCTCCTTTATTAATTATAGAACGTTCGCCCAGTTGCAATCATGATCATTACCTTGCCTTACAAGTACTCTAAGTCAAGTGAACAATATAAGTCGTATCGTTTTGGAGTCTTCTCTTTTACTACAACAGTTCATATAAAAATTTAGGCTCGAATTCATATCCTTTCGCTTTAACTCCTCAAAAAATACTCACCACGGTCTATTGTTCAAACCACGCGTCATCTTTGATTGACCGATCTACCTTTATATACCTTTTAACTCCGAATTGTTTAAACCAACAGTTAGATATTTGAAGAGCTAACTCTTTATGCAGAACCCATCTCTAATCTGCTTTATTTCTTTGTTCTATTATGAGCACGTAATAACTGGTTTTTCCAAAATACTAGGTAAGTAAATGTTCTTTAAAAAACAAAGACAACAAGGACGTAAACTCATCCATTCCATGATTGGCAATTTCCCCTGTACTGATAATAGAAATTGCACCTATCTTATTTAAACGCTAGTTCTTTTCAAAGTATTCAGTTTTCTAAGCAAAGCAGAGATACAAGCATGTGGATTTCATTGTTAGTAATTATTTTAGGAGTAGCATATTCATGCGCTCACTATTACAATCCCTGGACTCCTGTTTCAAGTCCTTATGGAGACCGGTTGAAACCATTGAAAAAAGAACCTAAGGTGGAAGACGATAAGATGTACTTTACAAACGGCGCAGTCAATCCATACGCCACAGTGCCGTACATCCAGGGTCTTCACACCGTTCCGTATTACGCATGGCAAGCAGCGATGGCGTACCAACACGTGTCTCCATATTATGCCGTACCGGACAGCTGGAACTATTACATAAAAAAGGACAGTAAAGAGCGACTTGAAAGCACCAACTATTATTAAGTACTATTACCAGACAGAGGAAAATAGATGCACAAAATAAAAATAAAAATTGTTCAATTAAAAAAATTAATTGTAACTTTTTTAGTTAGTTAAAGTTAAAGCGAAAAATGTGAGAGCGCCTCCTTGTTTCAGCATGACGGAAGAAGTCTGCAGGTGTTAGAAGGAGAAGATTAAGATGTATGTTTAATGGTATTTTGACTATAATTAACCTCAATGTTTTAAATAATATAATTTGTAATATTGCAATGAATGCCATGCTAATAAGACTCATGATGTGGAAAATAGTTTGTGAATGAATTGAAAACAATAAAAAAAGATGAAATTTGTGAATGTGATACAGTAGATATGTTGGAGATTTTAATCATGTATTTATTGCTTGCCCTTTTCATAATCATTCGCCTTTTTTCGCCTCTCTCGTATCCCTCCGTACTCCCTTTCCAACCAGTATCCCTATTCAACAACATAATATGAATAATATTAGATATATCTATGTTTATAAATTTTGATCAAAATATTAAATTATTTTTAAGAATATTTACCTATAGCATACATTCTATATTATTTAAAAACTGATTCCTACATATTTGCTCCTAGGTTTTAAAGTTCGTCATAGTCCTAAAATGTTTTCCTTTCAAACCGTTTCCCTACCTTTAATTTTATTAACAATTCCGTACCTACCTATTCCCTCAACCGAAAATCCTAAAATAACAAGCAAAACGAAGTCATCGCCCATCGTCGTGGCAAATGCACAAACCGTGCGAAGCCAGAAGAAAGAAAAAGAATGAAAGAGACCCATACATTTGCTCATCTTGGAAACTGCTAGATTGAAACATTTTTTTGCAATTATGTCAATTAAAAATTCACTTGTCCTAATTTTATGAATGAATTTAATAAATATTTCTAGGTATGTAAAAATAGATTCAAGGAACACCGCTTTTTATATCTGAAGGTCAAGACCAGTCGGCGGTAACCTGGCACTAGCGCATCATAGCGCATAGGCTGTATATTTAGGCTGTCATAAGACAAGTACCTTCTGGTAAATACAAGTATTCTCATATTAAAGTAATTTTTGGGCACCACTTTCAAAAGCACTAACCACTTGAAACAATTTCTTACAGCAAAATGTTATTACAGTGTTCCTGAGTTTCTTGAAGAGAAGTTAAATTAAGTAATATTAAATATAGGCGTCACAACTTAGCAGTACGTACGTACACACTTCACTTAACAACACAACTTAAACATGTAAATAGTTTGGATTGTGCAATAGGTAAAAATGTGTAAAATGTGTGTGGTAGTAATATTAATTCATGTCTAGAATTAGACAAAATTGCAACGGGGACAAAAGGGCGTCACATGTACAGTGCCCTTATAATTGTCATCTTATTCCATGTGACGTGCAATTAATGAATGAATAAATGAAAAGCTGTCTTGAAGAAGGGCCAAGTCAAGATGTATTGACATCTTGTAATACGAAAAAGAACAAGTTTACTTATTTTTTTATGTCGCTTGTTTCCCTACCTTTTAATTAAAAACTCCAACACCCTTGTCAGTGGCGAATGCACAAACCGTGCGAACCAATTGAAAAAAAAACAAAAAGTTGACTTGAATCCACCAAGCACTGCTGTTGGAATTTATAAAAATGATTGTGATAAGGTTTTTTGGAACATAGCTTGCTGATAACCAAGATCGGTCAAAGTGGCAATTATTAGGCCCTAGCCCAAAAATTTAGCGATATCTGTCGTTCAATGATAGAGGCATTAGTAGAGTTGCAGTAGTTACATTACATACATTCATTACAGCAGTATTTTTCAAACTTAAATAACTTTTTTTTTCAAATAAACTTTTACAAGTAACTTCAAATAGTCAAAGTTAAGCTAAGAAAAATAAACTTCTAAAAGTCATAAATACTATAATCATATCAATATTATAAATACACCATAAACAATCATAATGCGACTCTACCACCGTGTCGGAGTTTTTCCTGTAACGAGAATACTCGGCGAGGAACTCGGCAGTTACTGTGGTTTTACAACAGGCGTTTGTAGAGTACCTACAATGTGTAAAAAAAAAATACACAAACCAACAATATTTTGTTTCTTTATTTAATTTGACAACTTTGATTTTAATTTATTTTTAATCACATGGCAGAATTTAATTTTAATTTGTTTTTAATCCTGGCATAAATTGCATTTGTGGCTACTAACGCAAGAATTTTTGCAAATTTAATTTGTTATGGAAAAGTTCGGAACGCTTGAGCATGGGAAACTCTCAGAGCTAAAATCATATGGCACAATAATAAATCGCTATGACTGACGTACTAAAGCATAATTTCAAATAAACACGCGAGTAAGTTTATTAGAATTGGTAATATTACCAGTCTATAAATTATTTACAAGGCAATTTAAAAAAGCAACAGATTATTGCTTTTATTACATTTTGTTACATTTATTAACAAGATGTTCAGGCCATAATAATAATAACGTTCAATCCACGATTAAAGAGAAGGTAAGAAAATATTCTGAACTTCAAGACCAAATTGAGAGGATTTGTAACATGGATCGCGTGAACATGGTTCTGATAGTGGTTTCAACCACCTAACCAGCTGTTAGTTGGCCTTAATGTACTGAGCCTGCCGAAATACCAATACATTACTTAACAAATAGCTACCATACTTAATACGTGCAGAATAGTTTTGCAACTAGACTCCGTTGCTGACCCTTTAACTTAAAATATATTTTTTTATGCGCCAGTCACATACCACTTGTCATGGTCTCAAAGTAGGGATTAATATCCCTCTATTACGAGGTACCAGACAAGGAAATAAACCAGGGGCGTCTCTCAGCACACCGAGTCAATACAGAAAAGATCGTTTCCTGAATTGACCAGACCGGGAATCGAACCCGGGACACTACGGAAATCGAGGTGAGAAACCGTGCTACAGCGCACAACGCCAACCGTGTCGTCAAATTGGTGAAAAGTGGGCTTCTGAGTGTTTTGTTCACCATGACGACACAGTCACTTGCCTCTCACTACCCCATTTGGGATAAAGTCGTGATAGTATGTTATGTTGTTATGTTATCATTTCAAACCAATTCATTTGTATTTTTGCACGGGCTCTATATTTTTAACAGACTTCAAAAAATAGGAGGAGGTTATACTATTATATGTTAGACGCTATTTTTTTTTCCCCGAATAATTAAAGATACTTAAATCGTCCTCACATTCTGCGAAACGGCGATGCAGTCGTCAATACGGCCTTCAGTTTAGTATGCTTATCAAGAAGATACCGGAAAACCGTGAAACCCTCCTTTAGGCAAATCTTCTTCTTCGTGTCGATGATCCAAAAATTTGTCTTTATGATCTGCCACTGCCAGCCCGAGAGGAGAGGCCTCCTGTAGATCTTGTAGTGGGCAACTGACGGTTACTGGAGCGGGACAGCAGATGCTGCATTGTTTGTTCTGTGGTCCACACTCGCATTGTATACCCCTGAGCTTATGTAACCCTGGTTGCAATCTACTTGAGTTTGGAGTCGATTTACTGGATGGTTAATAATATCACTAATGTATGATCTTATCGGGTTTTTAATGGCTCACCTAAAGTTCTTTACCCGAAATTGTTCTTGCTACTGATTTGTAATCCGAATGATAATCATCAAATCATCACTCTTCCTAAAAATTTTCTCACTAAAGTTTTCATTCGAACAATTTGTAGTACTGACGATGTCCATAACACTCATGTTGCCGAAAATTGTAATTAATATTATTTTAACTCCTACTGTTGTTTTTCATAACGCTTTTATCCCTAAACATGATTTCGAAAATGTTTTTACTCATTTTCGGAAAGTAAAGTGATGTAGGTATATTAATGTGATAAACACCCTAAAGTCGCTTCTGGCACTCGCCGGCCGCTGCCGTGGCACGCTCGCTTCGCTCGCTCGGCTCATGCGCTGTGTATATGTAAACCTCACCCGCTCCTCGCTAACCTAAGCGAGTTTATTTTAAAGTCGCTTCTGGAACTTGCTTTGGTTAGCGAAAAGCGGGATAGGTTGACATAACCGCTAAGTCGAGATAATATGTGTTCGGATTACAAATCGGTAGGAAGAACATTTTCGGGTAAAGAACTTTAGGTGAGCCAATATGGACATACATTAGTGATATTATTAATCCCAATTTTCGAAAACATGAATGATGAACATCGTCGGAAACGTAAACTTTAGGAAGAAAAATTTGAGGAAGACTGATAGTTCGGATTATGAATATAAGAAACAGAGTAGTTAGGAATTGTGATCGTTAGGATGAAAAATGTTAGGAAGAACATTTTCGGAGTTCCAATTATCGGAGTTGAAATTTCACGTGAACTTTGGCGCACCCCACCACTTGTCATGGTCTCGAAGTCAGAATTATGTAGGGTTATGATGATTTCCGGATTAAAGGCATTGAAGTTGTATTACTCGGGAAACATTTTGCCTTCTCCTAGTAATGCCCTAACTCCTCGATGAGAGGCCCTTCCTTCAATCATAGTCTTTTACTATGCTTCAATTGACTGGGGTTAATGCTTTGAAAGGCTTCTGTGGTTACCTTGAAGTCCAAAAGTGACCTGAGATAGAATGTCGAAATCATCTGCTGCATAAGTAGTAATTTCGTATTCGCGCGCACAAAATCTATCACAACGGACGACTTCAAAGCATTCAAGGATGAAGTGCGAGACTTGATTACCTCTCAGTGCGCAAAAGCAGGAGACAAAACACTTATCCACAACATTATTAGAAATTAAAAATTCAAATTCAAACATCGAAAACTCCGTCAGTTTATTATCGTCAAAATACCAAGAATTGAACAATAAAATATTGCAACTAGAAACAAAAAGTAAAGAGGGTGACGAGCACATTCAATTATTAGAGGCAAAGATTGAAACATTACCAATTGGGCTTCGTAAGGCCAATTTTGAAATAAAAAATGTACCTAAAAAACAGAATGAAACAAAGGGAGACCTGGTGGAAATAGTCCTGCATTTATCATCCACGGTTGGAGAAAACCTACAAAAAGGGGATATCAAGGACGTTTATAGAATTCGTGGAAAAAAGGACCAGCTGAACACACCAATTGTGGTTGAGACTTCGTCTGCATTGCTTAAATCGGACATATTGCGGCTAAGTAAAGCCTTTAATGTGAAAACAAAAGGAAAACTGTGCGCAAAACACCTGGGATTCCGCACGTCTGAGGACACCCCGATTTTCATCTCTGAACAGCTGACTGCGAAAGGTTCGCGACTGCGCTACCTGGCCAAGGACCTGGCCAAGTCCGCCCAATACAAGTTCTGTTGGACTGCACGGCAAGGTCTACGTAAGAAAAACGGAAAACTCTCCTATTATATGCATCAAATCGGAGGATCAGGTCCACCAGCTACTTCTCGGTAGATGACTATTGAGACATTATAGCTTTACCATGGTCGTTATTTTGTACGGGTCGTTTTTTGCCTACCTGTTTTTGTTAAACACCAAAGCTGCGCCCAAAGATTTGTACTATTCATATTTCAAATTCAGTAATTTTAAGTATAATAATGCACTGGAAAGTTACTCACTCACTAATTTACACCATCACAAACACACACAAACACACACACTCATACACACACCTTTAAACTCAAACACTCTCTAAAATATTTAAATACTTTTATAATATCCAAAATATAACTATTGCATTTACAGATTTACCAAAATTAACACTTGTTTTACACTACCACCCACAAAATGGATAGAACACTTCACAATGTAATAGAAATGGACAATGTGGAATTTGCCAGCGCAACCACTTGCGATACCGAAAAAGTTGCCCAACTGTTTAATGTTAAGGATAATGACTTTATTTTATTAACACAAAACATCAGAAGTATATACCAAAATATTGATGATTTTATAGTGTCTATTACGCAACTAAACTTCAACCCAACTGTAATGGTCCTCACGGAATGCTGGCTATGTGATTTTAAACCAGTCCCGTCTATACCTAACTATAAGATGTTCTCGTCAACACAACACAAAAATAAAAGCGATGGGGTGGTTGTTTATGTCCGTGACCATGTAAGTGCCGACGTCAGGGAAATATCTCTGAGGGACGCATCTTATCTGCAACTTCAAATTGAAGAAAAAAACATCCTAGCCATTTATCGGTCACCTTCTGTTGCAGACACAAGTGGATTTGTTACTACTTTAAGCGACTGCTTGGAAAGGATCACTGGATGCGGCTCCGTGGTTGTAGTCGGGGATATAAATATTAACATAATCCCTAGAGAATCTGAACAAAGTTCTGAACGCAAAAACAGAAATAGTTACTTGGAAATGCTTGCTTGTCATAACATTATGCCAGGACACATTCTTCCAACTAGAGAAAATAATTCGCTCGATCATGTTATGATCAAAACTGACAAAACAAAAATAGCAGCTCAGGTAGCTGTTCTTAATACAACTGTCACAGACCACATGATGGTTCTCTTACACCTAAACCACATTGCTACATTAAACAGATATAATAAAACTAAGCAAGTTATCAACTACGGAGACGCATGCGCGGATCTTGACAATAAAAATTTGAATGAATTATTACTGTGTAGGGATCCGGAGATGGTTGTTAGTAAAATTACGCTTTCAATTAAAGAAAACAGTAAAACGATTAGAATACCAAAAAGCAAACAGGTTCTAAAACCCTGGATAACCCCGGGAATCTTGCGCTGTATACGACACAGAAACAAATTACAATCTAAACTGCGCTCAAACCAGACTGACGGGATTCTTCGACTTACCTACAGACGATACCGCAATTTTTGCAATAACTTGATAAAGAAGCTTAGACGTAATTACGAGCAAAAACTACTGCGAGACTCTGAAGGCGATTTGAAGAAGCTCTGGAACAGCATCGCCACTATCGCTAATCTAAAACAGACTAAATCAGATAATATAAAATTACTACACAGTAAGTCTTCGCCAGTAGAATCTGTAAATTTCATTAATGGCTACTTCAGTGATACAGATAGGGAACTTGCCGATGCCATACCGCCACCGCACACTGGCTCGCCAGACATGACACCTTCAGGTACTCCAGGTGCTCACTCATTTGCTCTGTTTGACACTGACGAAGAAGAAATACACCATGTGCTAATGCATTTAAAAACAAACAGCGCCCCCGAATGGGACTGTGTTCCAACCAGTTTCCTCAAACTAGCCCGATTTCTAGTCGTACCAATAATCTGCCATCTTACAAATATTTGTTTTGAAAAGGGAATTTTCCCCGCCATGTTAAAGGAATCGATAATAACGCCGGTTTATCGATAATAACTACAGACCTATTTCTGTGCTAACATCGATCTCGAAAATTATAGAAAAAGTATTGAATAAACGAATTGTGAATTACCTAAATAAATTTAATATAATAGCCAAAAATCAATACGGTTTCCAGTCAGGGAAGTCTACTGTTGATGCTGTGGAGGCTCTGACGTCTGTCGTTGTTGATAACCTGGATAGAAACCGTAAGTGCCTAACCGTTTTTCTCGACCTGAAAAAAGCCTTCGACACCGTGTCCATCCCGATCCTTTTAAGGAAGCTTGAATACATTGGCTTTAGAGATGTTTCACTTAAACTCCTCAAAGACTACCTCAGTAACAGGACGCAGAGGGTCAGGGTGGGCGAAACTGTGAGTGAGGTTGCTACTGTAGACTACGGGGTACCACAGGGTAGTGTACTGGGTCCTACTCTATTCCTGGTCTACCTGAACGACCTCTGCACCTTAAAAATACGTAACGCTCGCATTTTTTCCTACGCGGATGACACTGCGGTGGTATTTTCTAATACGGCTTGGAGTTCCGTTAAGGTTGATGCGGAGGCTGGACTGGAGCTGATTGCGGGATGGCTCGGAAATAATTTGCTTACACTTAATACGCTTAAAACAAATTATATTACGTTTACACTCAACAGTTGTACTCAACCTGAAACTAATTTTGATGTCAAGGTACACAGCTGTAACATCGCCCGACGCGCTCCAAGTTGTAACTGTCCCTCAATAACAAAAGTAACTAGCGTAAAATACTTGGGCGTCATGCTAGACCAGAGACTATCATGGCAGTCCCACATTAAACTGGTCTCTTCCAGGCTACGTAAATTGATTTGGATATTCAAAACTCTACGGCATGTCGCTACAAAAACCTTAATTAATCAAATTTACATTGCCTTAGCTCAATCCATATCCATTTACTGCATAACAGTGTGGGGTTGTGCAGCAAAAACAAAACTCATTGAAGTAGAACGAGCTCAAAGGGCCCTACTTAAAGTATCTCATTTCAAAAAACGAACATTCCCAACACAATCTTCATACACTTTAACGGACTCTCTCTCTATCAGAAAGCTCTTTGTACTACACACCATCTTAAGAAAACACATCGGAGTTGACTATGACCCCGTCAAAATAAAAAAGAGAAGAAAATTTGACGTTGCTGCGGTCTTAAAGACTCGCACAAAATTTGCGCAATCACAATTTCATTTTTTAGCTTCGTTTATGTATAATAAATGTAATAAAATCTTAAATATCTATCCCTTGACACAACGCGAATGCAAATCAAAATTTACAGCTTGGCTCAAAACACTGGACTATAACGAAACCGAACTACTACTAAAAATTATATTGTAAATTAAATAAAATTAAATATTTGGATTATTGTATATTTATATATTGCAACACACACACATACACATGCACGCACACACATACATACATACATACACACACACACACACACATATCTTTCCTCAGTTGTTTAATATAAAATTTATTTCGTTGTCAATCCTAGATGTAAGAGTGTGTTAAGGAAGAGTGGCTTCTTCTGGCACAGGTGCTTCTTGCACTTAAAAGAAGAAGTCAACCCTATGTTTATTACTTTAAAATGTGTTTTTTATGATTAAATAAAAAATATTATATTATTATTATTATTATTATTTTAAAAGGGAAATCAAAACGTAATGACGGAGATTTAATTTTAAATAGATATTTAAGATAAATATCTTGTCCAATTATTATATATGGATCAGATACTGACACACTTCAATATCTCTAAATACTCGTAAAATGGATACAAATTCAGTCTCTGGAACACCGAATTTACCCAAAAGTTTATCACATTAATGTTTGTCACGTTTATGGTCATCGCACCCGGGACCTTCCGCGCTGGAGGCAGGTGCCCTACCGTTGCGCCAACTGGCCAGTCTAATAATAGGTGCAATCATTCATGCAAGATAGTTAAAAGCAAATCAAGTGCATACGTGCATCGTACATAAGTTAATAGCAACAATTAACCAATAAATTATGGCATTATAATTATTACGAATAAAATTGTCAAGAACAGTATAAATAGCACAGAAAATACCCAGAGCAGTTATATCAACGCAACTCATAATGGCTTCAACAAAGGTAAATTAATTTTATTTCTGAAAAAAGCCCAGCAGTCCAGATTACAAAATACCGTGTATATATAGAGTTATATAGAATACTATAAAGTGTTTATTTCACCGTTCATCAGTGCATTTGATCATCTTCATCGGAGACAGTTTCTAAACGCTGTCATAAGTATATGAGCGTGATGATATTTATCTAGTATATTTTTATCATCGAGTTTCTTTCGAAGAATGAGCTATTCCGGCAATTTAACAAAAACCGAATTCCTAAGAGGTGTTCCTAGTAACTCCGTAACAGATAAATCACATCATGGAAAATTTACCATTTGTAAATGCGTGCTGTTATGTGACAGGCATTTATTGCGAGGGTTACCTCTTACGATATATATGTCAGTAGGCAGTATAACCTAATTACTTTACGTCATCGCGTCCAGTTCAATCTTCAACCGAAAGATTCACGTTTAAATCCTTATCCTTACGCGGCTTTTGACAACCAACTGCCAAATAGGTCTAGGAAGACCCAGTCGCTGGTAGGTAATTATCTCGCGCAAGTACGTGGAGTGAGGCCTGGCTGGAGCCCAATTCACGCTCATCCGTCAATCTATCCAATTGTCAAGCAAGATAATATCTCTAAAACTATCAAAAGACCGTTGATGTTTTTGAAGGTTGTGTTTTGTAACCACGGAGCGTCAAGTTGATTTTTGCACAACCAACATGTTTTTTAAATCATAATATTTTCAGGTTTTACTCATCCTGGCCGTGGCCTTGGTTGCCGTTACCCTGGCAGAGCAACATGGCAGCAGTGGCAGTCGGGGAGGCTTAGAAGGTCTAAGTGGACGAGGAAGCCAAGGAGGCAGCCGTGGGGGCTCCAGTGGGTTCGGTGGAAGCTCCAGTGGATTCGGTGGGAGCTCCAGTGGCCTAGGTGGGGGGCGTTCAGGGTCAAGCGGAAGTAATCAAGGTGGATTTGGCAGCAGTGGAGGTGGGCTCGGATCTGGTATCAGTGGTGGACGTGGTGGAAGCCAGGGTGGCTCCAGCGGTGGAAGAGGTGGCTATCAGGGATAGGATATTTTTAGATTTCACTGAGTCATAAATTCGCCCTGATTTTATTAACTGTGTAATGTTACCGGAAATTAAACATAAATGTAATTTTAACTCCTGTCTTTTAATATAGTACGCCTGTGTACAAGATAACTATGCAGCTCCCCTTCAGACCAAACTTAGTTTCCTCCAGATCCAAAAAAAATACTAAAATGTGGCAGCCTAATGATCTGCCACTGCCATCCCGAGAAAAGAGGTCTCGTGTAGATCTTGAAATGAGCAACTGACGGGCTTTGGGAGCAGGACAGCAAATGCTACACTTTTCGTTCTGTGGCACCACACTTGTATTGTACCCCCTGAGCTTATATGTAACCACACTTGCGAAGGTTTCTTCTGCTGCTACTCACTTGAGTTCGGAGTCGATTCAGTGACTTCCAAGTAGGCCAATCAAATAATGATAATGATATTCCACTATCGACCAAGTAATGATCTGTATGAAGCTAAAACGTAATATTCATTCAGGTTTTTTGGTTATAGAAGCTATAGTAGAGTTGTGCAATCTGGAATTGAGGGCCCTAAAGGTTGTACTTATGGGGAAACATTTTGTCCTTTCTGAGTAACCGATTAACTTGAGCTGCAGGCGTCCATAGGCTTCGGTAACTGCTTACTATCAGGCGGGCCGTAAGCTTGTTTGCCACCTTGTAGTATAAAAAAAATATGTATATATATACAGTTTAAACAAATCGGATATCAGGGGGTCTTACTCCAGAACAGAAGCAATTACGAAGCAAAAGGACACAAATTGCAGTATGTTATGAATGAGTCTTGTGTATTTTGTATAATACTCGTTTAAAACGGTTATTATTAGAATGGTAAAAAATCAACATCAATTTCGAACGGTAAGTCTAGTCTTTTTAACGACTGCAAATTCACTCTACAACGTGTTCCACGAACGGTTGTAGGCCGCCAGAGACTGGATACTTCAATATTTCTAAATAGATACACAACTCATACACCAAAGGGATCCAAATTTTTATCCCAGTATTTTTTGTCCCGGGTAGAAATCTACGAGTCCTACGACCCTAAGCGATGAATGCGAGAGTGCTATCTGTGCGTCAATAGGCCAGTCTTCATAATACCAATCATAAATACAGGACAGTTGACCGCAAATCAAGTGCATCGTGTAAGGAAACACAATTACACAATACGAAAAAAATTAACAAAAAACCAACTACCAAAAAAACTTACATAACAAAACACTAAAACGTAAAAAAATAATTGCGTATTCTTCTAAAACTAAAACGAATATAATATAATGTAGCTACAATTATTGTTATTGTTGGAGTCGGTGTCAGCTAAGGAAACACTACAATATACCTAGCAATATACCTATTTTTTACACGTTTAAGTATACATGTAGGTACAGACCCACATTGGCTGTACCTGCATTATATTATTATCGTTCAAGTTTTAGAAGAATACGCAATTATTTTTTTACTTTTTAGTGTATAGTTTTGGAAGTTTTTTTTTTTAATTTGTTTTTTTTTGTTTATTTCTTGATTTTCAGTGAATCTTTCTTGTTCATTTTATATATCGAAAAAGTATCGTTCATTTGCTCCAAAGAATTGATGAGTTCCGTTACTTGGTCATAGATCCCATAATCAGAACCTAACCGAACTCTCACCAAACTACTCTTGAAGTATATCCTTTCCAATAAAATAAGAAGCATCGAAATCGGTTGGCGTGATATTGAGTTGTTCGTCCATTTGTCATTAAAAGGCCCGATTTTTCAATTCCTAGGTTATTCCCTAGATAGCTAACTGAAGTATAAATTTAACCGACTGTTTATCAAGCGAATAGATATTTTCAATTTTTCAATCGTCTTTTATCCACAGAATAGCTACTCGTATCTATCGTTTGTCTATGTACATAGATCGCTAACTTCACACTGATTATCCACAACCGAGATGCACTTAGGTATACAATCATTGCAATGTTGCAATGACAACAATTGCAATGACAAATTGACACTGACGTATAAGAAAAACAACCTCAGCTTTATTTGTTGTCTAAAGTTGTGGTAAAAAGTGAAACAAAATGAAAATAATCTCAAATGACACAACCACATAACCTCAAAATGTCAAAGAAGACGCATAGATAAATCTTATCCAGCCCCTCAAGAAGCTGATAACTTTATTCCTCAGGTAGCGGCTTCATTCAACAGATAACATGTATCTGACCATTGAAAAAATATTTTTTTTGTATTCTTCGAATAAACTTTATTCCACAGATAAATTTCATTTTTTAAGAATCGAAAAATCGGCTCCTTTAAACATTTAAACGCTAATATCTTGCTCTGAACTAAAATAGTCTGTTCACTGTTTACTTCCTAGCACTGTTCGATCTAACAAAATTTTATTCATCCGTTTTCACAGGTTCACACATGAATTGATTTATTGAAAATATTCAACTCATGTACTTGCTAGGTGATTATCAAAAGACTTGCAAATGCAATATGGCATACCTACTCCGTTTTGTGAACTGTCTTTAATTCTAAGGTTTTCATACAAAAATACTGCCTGTTTGACTGATTTTGTACTCGTATCTTGAAATTGAAGTCAATTGATAAAATAAAATTTTCACATAAGGTAAACGTCCCAGTAACCGTTAAGTTTTGAACATGGCTGAGTTTGCACGTCTGCTACGTAAAAATGGGTAGAGGTACAAAAAATATTTTTACATGAGCATTCAAGTAATTTAATCTAGCTCGTGAAAAAATAATTTTACTTCTAAATATGTAAATGCTAATACACATAAATTCAGAGAAATATAAAAAACACTGAATTGTACCAATACCCGTTAATTTTGTACTAGTAAGCGTTTAAGTGTCCTAAAACCCGTTATTTTTTATTGCGAATTTGAACTCAGTTGCCTTATGTTAAAGTTCACTAAAATATAATATTTTTATTGATGCTAGAAATATATAATAGTAAGGCTATTACTATACTTTCTTAAAGAAAAGCCAAAACTTTATGGGAAATTATTTATTTTTGTTATAATTAATTATGATTATAAAAACAATCTTTCTTTGTGTTATAACAACAAATCAAAAATTTTAAAACCGCGAAATAATAAAAAACTTATTATTGTTTGAAACACAATTCCCGATATAATACGAATCTTTTGCTTTATCTCTTTCATACGTGAATTTTATACAAGAGATAGTTTTCGATTGCTAGAATAGAATAACAAACCCATGGGTCGTCACTGTGGTTTGAACCGTTTCATGAGAGGAACCCTGAAGTAGGCCAACGAGTAGCACAAAATCGTGATGGACAATGGTTTAGGATATAGAAGATTGCTTTATATTGGCACAACTGGAAGAAGTGGCTCAATATCCTAGGCGAATATTAAACTGTGAAGAAAGCGCATTCTTTTTGTCCCCTGCAGATAACCGAGTGTTAGTAGAAGGTAGGGCGAAAAATATTACAAAGTTATCCCCAGCGGTAAAAGAAAATACGTGACAGTGCTGATCACCGCAAACACAGTCGAATAGGCACCTACAATGGTGTTGTTATAGCTAAAGTCGATGCCGCACAAAATTTCTAAAAGAGTTATACCAAAGGGTTGGTCATTCTATGACTACATAGCAAACTGTTCTGGCTTGTGATACTCAAAGAACAATAATATTTTTCTAAGATGGGCATTGTTCACGGAAATAGTACCTTCAGCCGTGAGAAGCATTCAATCAACCGCTTTCTATCCAAATGCGACTCATCTTCTTCAGCCAATGAAAGTAGCTGTTTACAGACCTTTTAAAAGGATCTGGAAAAAACAGTTATGACTGGCGTACCTAACAAAAAAGTTTCATAAAACTAAAAAATAAAATTCCTGCCCTCTGCTTCAAAACCTTGACTCGATTCAGAACGTATTTAGGAATTTCCTATATTAATTGGTTTTCCAATTCAGAATGGATGTAGAAATTTCCAATTATTACTCTTCGATGCAAAAAATTATAATATTTACGTTGGGCAGTTTACGGCTCTATAAGCTTACTACGCGACCCAAAATAGATGCCATTTCTCAACAAAAATTATACTACACGCTAGCTTCTAACAGGGTCTTCGTCTTGATTTAGCAAAAATGTACTTACTTTGTTTGTAATGCTAATGTGATGAATTATGATCACAATGGCCATCTGATATCAGACCCTAATTAATTAATTCATTATTTGGCACTAAAGTAATTACTGAAATACTTACAAACAAACACCCAGCAACCAACAAAAACAGGCTTCGTCACATAAATGTTTGTACTAGGTGGGATTCAAGCCCTTGACCAAGAAAGTATTAACAGTTATTACTCTTCGATGCAAATAACTTCGACAAGCGTGTGTCAAGTAACCGAACAAACACTGCTAAACCCGGCCACATTGACCAAAAAGAAATATATTTCGTCGGCCTTTTATGATAATAATACTCCAACGTGCAAAGGTGATAAAATCTTTGAAAATACTCTTTGCGGTTTGGGGGAAAAATTAAGGTTTAAAATTTACCAGACGATTCCAACTATTTCCAAGAAGTAGGTACCTACTATATAAGAGATTGTCACAAATGTCTGGTCAGAGCCAATACCTGTGATATCAATGAATGTGATGAAAGACTCAAATTATAACCTCGAATGATTTTGTGAATTTAATAACAGAATGTGTAAACCATACTGAAAATGTGGGCAAGATAGAAGATCTGAATGGAAGTTGATGAAAATCAATGATCTGGTTCTAGGTAAAGAACCTACAAATACGTTTTGAACATCCAATTGCATAAGCAACCATGAATTATATCATCTATCCAACATCGTTCGTGGAATCAGCTGATATCGCATTTAGGTATTCCCAAAGCCCTGGGTTCGGGACATCTGGGATGACTGAACTCCTGGGAGAACAGAGACCTCTACCTACTAAAACCTGACGGTCGTCATCTTCGGCGCAGAATGGAAAGGACCCGGGATCCCCAACAAGGGAGAGACTCCTCGCAGGACTCTTCGGTGAGCCAGGCCGCCTGGCAGCCAGCCTCTGGAGGAGCAAGCTCGACTCTTGTGCACGATAACACAGACCACAGTGTCCGAAGACACGCGTAACCGTCTTCCCTAGGGATAGCAAACCAAAGCACACGCAGGGGTCGCAAGGGCCCTTTTGCCCGCCTCTTACGACAGGCAAGGATACATCGGTAGTATTCTTCTCCCCTAACCGCAGGGAACAGGACCCCTGCGCCAACAGGTCTATCAATGATAGAATAATAATAATCTGAAAGAAGCCTATGCTCAGCAGTTAGTGTCACGTGGGTGAAATGATGAAGAAGGATGCCTCGATGACCCAAGTAATTAGCTAGTGCGCAAACCACTTGTGCTTCCGAGGCATCCTTATTTCCTTTCAATAGTCCTTTAATTTGTGCGAATATGTGTGTCAAGCAAACTACAAGCAAAGCAACTCGGTGGTTCTTTGGTTCACCAATTCGCACTGAGCCGTCATGATGAGATACAGCAGCTAGGGATAGCTCTCTACCTATTTATCAGGAGTCCTTCTATAGGAGACATAAATATGTCATGATAATGATGAATAAACCTAAATTATTTATATTTGAATGGTATTTATTGCATTGATTGAATGTAAATACAAACAGCATTATTTTTTAACTGTATTACTTGATTTATTGACATTATACAAATAAATATAAAATATATTATTTTATTTTCGATGAATACTCTTCATATCGAATAAAAAATCAGAATGAAGTTGTATGACATTATTATAACAAATGTCACCATTATTCTAACCTAATTATAGGATTCAAAGAAAACCAAATAGAAGAAAATGACACTTATACTTAAGTAGCTAAGAACTATGACGAGCTTAGGTACATTGTCAAACGTTTGTCCCAATAACCGATAAAAAGGTTTGCAATAATTTAATTATTATATTCAAAAGTGACACTTATTTCAAGGACATAGGGTACATTAACGGGTTTTGGTGCATCGGCTTCTACTAGGCTGATGCGTGTACCAAAACCCGTTCAAATAGTATACGATTTTAACGGGTATTGGGTCAAGTAGCAATTTGCGTGTACCAATAGATGTAAAAAGTATTATTAAAAACTTTTCAATAAAATTTGCCATGAGCTTCAGGTTATATCGCTACTTAATTAATTCAAATATATAAGTAAATTAACACTCTTACCCTATGGTTAAAAGCATCAGCACAGCAAGCTAAGCAATAAAACCTGGTGGGTGCGTAGTTCAGTGACAAAACTTCGGAATTAAAATTATTTTTCGGGCACAGTACTTTCTATGTTATACAGTTAAGACACCATTTTGGTTATGGTTAAGTGTTGCCTTTATAAATACAAAGAGTATTACTAACAAAATTTTGCCATTTAAATACTTATAAAATCTGTTTAGTAGAAATTAGCAAAAATAAAAATCTTAGTAGTTATCGGGTACTGGGACGTTATCGGCAAAAGGGACATCTACCTTAGCTACTGCATTACTGACTGAGTATGCCGTACTTGTCGTTTTAAATATTTTTTTGATAACTGTTTCATGTTTCGTTTATGTTATCTGCTTAGTTTGGGATCAGATTGCGGTAGGCGAAACAGAAAAAAAAAAAACACAATACCACAAAATTTTGGAATCATGAATTTACATTTTATGCTCGTGCAGTAATCTCACCAACGAACTTTCGAGCGGTTACAGACTAGCGTTTAATACGCGCGTATGAGCTCGTTTTTAAAAGCAACACGCGCAGCTCGTATGACTCGCGAGACTCCTACTGACAGCACTACCGGTGCCGGTGCGAGCAAAGATGCCGCAAAAAACCGGTGTCCACGCACAAGTTTTTTAGTAGCGCGTAATGTAGCACCCGAAAAAAAAACTACTTAATTGGCGTGTTACTAAATGTTTTCTTGCACAACAAGTATATTTTTCATAATATCATTTTCAGATTTAACTAATCCTGTCAGTGTCAGTTGGTTGCCGTGACTCTGGCAAACCAATATGGCAATTTTTTACAACTGACTTACCCTCATAATTTTCAATTACAATTTTGCGTTGAGTTTTTACTGTGATTGTACTCGAAAGTAAGCTGGTCGTTTTGTTAATATATTTATTTAGATTAAAAAATACAAAAGTAACTTATGCATTGCTGTCTAATGAAACAGACACAGTTATAATATATTGATTATAAAATAATGAATTTTCATACTACATGGCGCATGTTAAAAATAACGATATTCATTGTACCTACTTATAAAAAGTAATTATTTGTTTATTCATGTGTTGACATATATTATTATTATTAGAGTTGATTTATTTTTGCCATACACTAATTATGATTTAAAGTGTAGCCGTAGTGTAGTGTACATGTTTTAAGCCTAGTTTTTAGCGTGGGAAAATGAAAAGTGAAATAAAACAAAATATAGATATTAAAACTTAATTTATTTTGCGTAAAATCCTTTCATTAAAACACTGGCTAAAATAAATAAAGAATGGTTATCTACCTATTACTTGGCAAATATTTATTTACATTTGTGCATTTATATTCCAGAAAGCGATTGAAAATAACGTGAAAATAAAAATATGAATCGTAAAAATGGCCGGGACAAATCATCTTTATGGAGCTAATTAGAATGACCCTGGGTAAAGACTGGTTAAATAATAACCTACCAGGAAAGCAGACATTATCACGAACTAATAAATAGCCCATAGTTATACCGATAAACAATAATTACTGTGCTTTACTTAACTGCAAAATTTTTCGGGTCTGTGTAAATTCGCCCTAACAGTTAATTCGTCATCAGAAAAACGGCAAAAAAATCATGTGTAAATTTGCCACAGGTAGAGAGAGCTTCATAAAAATAAAAATGCTCTAAATTATTTTAGCCTACTGTAGATGTTTTCGTGTGGACTGCAGAAAATCAACGTAAAAAAGACATTATTTATTTTTATTTTAAATCGCATGTTTGAAAACAGAATTAAACATATATTTTAAGTACCAGGGCCGCATTAACCTAAAGGAAGTTTGACTACAAAGAGTAATTAAAAAAGTATTTCATAGAACCGTAAACGTATGCCGTAAACGTATTCGTTATTCGTCCGAAAATTAATAGGTCATCTAGCTACAAAGTAGCAGGGCCACATAAACATAAAGGAAGTTCAACTACAAACTCGTACTAACTTGAGCGCGGTGTGGTTACCATAATAGGTACTCTCCAGATTGGCGCCGTAGAAGCCACTTGCTCATCGCGCGAGGATGTCGCAGTCCACGTTGGGGTGAACAGCCACTCGCGCTAGATACAGCTGGAGGATCTCGCGACTACCACCATATTAAGGTAGCCACATGAGATTCAGGCCGTAACCTAACGTCGCCAGAATGGGAATTAGGATCCCACGAAAGACTAAGCTTAGCTAAATGGCTGTCAAAATTTGCTACCTAAGTTGTACCCATGTACCAGGATCACATTGATCCGTTGAAAGTAGCAGGGCTTCATAAGTCAACGAGAAGTCAGTTAGTAAGAATTATATTAAGTACATGAAGGCGGCCTAAAAAGTACCAGGTATGCATCATTTCGATGGAGGTAGGAATGGATCCACAGCATTGAATCTGAAGAAAGTGAGCTAGAAAGTACCAGGATCTCAAAGTCAAAAGATGTAATGCTAGCCCTACATTTTTTTGACCTACTATGGTGGTCGTCCTGACCTCCCTTCAGCTGTATCTAGCGCGAGTGCCTGCTCACCCCAACGTGGACTGCAACATCCTCGCACGACGAACCACCGCCTTCACCGGCTTCGACCTGGAGAGTAATGGTCAACCGGGCCACGCTCAAGTTAGTACGAGTTCGTAGTTGAACTTCCTTTAGGTTTCTGCGGTCCTGGTACTTTGTAGCTAGATGTTCACAGTTACTATTGGAAATGAAATAAAAGGTATCATTTTTAATTTTATTTAAATCAAATTAGGCTACTGGTCCGCGGACCTCGTCAAGATCGGACGAATGGCTGCAATTGCATTAGCAATCACAATTTATTCACATTTCGATAAAATATATATATATTTTAAAATACTACTAAATACTTGAAAACAAGGTCAAATTTATTTTTTTATTAATTTACCGGGTAACAAAACTAATCTCATTTTTTATTCAATTCAATTTGTTAGTTGGGTAAAAGATGCCGATTTGCAATACTACCTGCTTAAAAAAGAAACAACGGGGAGAGCGGGCATAAGTTTTACTTATTTTATTCAACCATAATAACGGGGACAGGGTACGGGGACAACGGGAAGTAATTTTAAATATTTTATTGAAGTACCGCTGTCCCCGTTGGGCGGGGACACGGCGTCTAGGGACAACGGGAATACACGCCTTATTCAATACAATACATCCATTCATTTCATTTTTTATTCTCTTATCTCTTACAACAATGTCTGATGGTTTTCAAAGCTGTAGAAGCATTTGCCTATCAATAAAACATATTGTGAAGGTTTTCCTCGTGATTATTGCAAAATACCTACAATATATAATACTCTCATGTGAATTATTCTCGGACGAATCGTCAGTTATGCCACAATACCATAATAATAAAGATCGCTGGTCGACGCTAATCATTATTCTATATTTACATAACAAGCGAAGGCCAGTGTTCCTCAAAATGTTGGAAACATATGTTGGAAATATAGCAATTTTATCACATTGATGACATTTTTTTTAAATTTTACTTTATGATTGACCCTTTATGTAGCTTCTTTTAAGAAATTAAGGTATAACCTAATTAAATACTTCAGGTTCCTAAAAATTTTAAGGTAATTAATTAAGAATGTATTTAGTTACCATGCTAAAACTCTTAAAAGTTTATTGCACGATTACATACGAACACAAATAATAGGTTGGGGAAAACGTTTCTTTGCATTTTTTAAGAAAATTCAATTCATTTTGTAATATGGTTCATTTACATTTAAATAAAGTATGTAGGTGCCATTTTGTTCGATTACTTTTTGCCATCTTGTAGGTCCCTAACATGATCCCATTGCTATAGGAATTTTGAGGCTTCTAATCAAAATACCGAGACAAGTGGTTTTGGCAATCCTCTCGTGATGTTAACCTGACATTGCCTAAAGAATTCTGAAGAGAAGGAAATCTAAAGGTGCAAGGTCACGACTATACAGCGGATGCATTAACACCTTCCAGCCAAACTCTATTAATTTTCCAGAGTGGATAAAGATGTATAAGGTCTAGCGTGATCATGCTGAAAAACCACACCCTTTCTGTTGATTAATTACGGCCGCTTTCTCTCAACTACTTGCTTTAATCTCATCAGTTGTTCACAGTAGAGTTCAGAATCGATAGTCCTGCTTGGTGGTAATAGCTCATAATGAATAATGCCCTTCCAATTCCACCACACACACAGCATCACCTTGTTGCGAGTTAACCCGGGTTTCGCCACAGTCTGTGAAGCCTGACCGGCCTTTGACCACGACTTTTTTCGCACGTTCTTGTCTAACGTGATCCACTTTTCATCACCAGTTATCAGTTTCTTCAAAAATGGTTCGGTTTCATTACGTCGTAATAAAGAATCACAAATGAGTACATGGTTCATTCGATTTCTTTCAGTGAGCTCGTGAGGTACCCAAATATCGAACTTTTTTGTGTACCCAGTTTAAAATGCGCCAAAACTGTTTTGTGGTCAATTGTCAGTTCTTCGGCTACGTCGTAACTTTTGATAAGCCGATCTTGCCCTACTTTTTCAAAAGTGGCATCCATTGTGTCCGTAATAGGGTGTAACAGAGCGACGTGCATATTTAACATCAAAATTTCCGGATTGAAAACGCTTAAACCAAATTTTATTTGTGGTACTCTCACAGACACTGCACTAGGTCCACAAAAATCGCAAATTTTTTTCGCGACTTGCGTTGCATTTTTACCTTTTTTGTAGTAAAATTTTAAAATGTATCGATTTTCTTCATTAAATTCACTCATCTTGACAGTAAGAAAAACAAATGAAAATCACACATTTTCCTAATTTGAATTTAGAATTATCTTCTTTAAAATTTAAACTTTTAATGATACAAAAACCAGCCAGATACAAATAGTATAGCCAAAGAGATTACATTACAAGTTCATACATACATTATGCGAAAAGACTTTTTCCCCAACCAATACAAATTAGGTTGGTTTAATTTGTATTTGCTATATAAACATTAAGTTAGTGTAGTAATGTTTCATTTGTTGATGTCTATCGAATCAACGTCTTGCGGGGTCCTAGCAAATATCACTGCTAACCGAGCCAACGAGCCAGCCAAATACGTGTCGTATAGTAAGTAAGCCAATTCTTACAAAAATAACCTGTGGTCTCCTTCCTGGTGTGGGAAAGTACCACTTTTGTCTTATGATTTGGTATTATAATTATAATCTTTCGCACTGCCTCGAATATCTCCGCCCGACCGTGTGGTTGACTGGTAGAGATTGCCTCCAGGCATTAAGTCCGCAGGCATAAAGAATAAATAAATAAAAAATCTTCGCCCTACTGAAGCACCTATACTGCAAGAAGTAAAGATCTCAAAACAATAAAAAAAATCAAATATCTTTACTTTATTTTTACTTAAAAAACGTAGTACAAACTTTGAGAACCTATACCAGCTTGCTTGACGATTCACGGAACTGGAAATCAACAATATTCCCCAAACTTATTAGACTACCGAAGACACATATTTAAGGCAATACGACAGAGAAGCTTGCCATAACTCGCACATTGCTTCAGGGATACAAATACACGATGGCCAAAGTAAGTTTAATAAATCTAAATGTTTCTTAGATTAGAGCAAGTGATTCGTTTTATTTCAGTTTCATAGTGCCTCCTGTTGTAGTGATTTGACGTTTTGACAATATTTGATAATATGAAACGTGTTATTAAGTGTACTAGAATGATGCCAAAATAGTGTCTTGCTTATCATAAAAAATAAATAATTCAACAGGTAACTTAGTGACTCCACAGTGGTGTTCGGCAATAAAATGAAAATTACATATTTTTACATAAAGTTTTTACAAAAAGAATACACTTTAACCAGTTAAATACAATTAACTTTAAGTGCCCTGACTAAATGAAATGTGATGACATAAATAATTAGAAGATGCTCAAAAACCTGAATGCAAAGAAGGAAGTTGTAAATAATGCATGAGCCTACGAGATGTTGATATAACTGCACAAGAAGAAAATCCTGTCCGAACACGATTTACATTCAACGTACAGGAAGACATTTAAATTATTGTCCATACCTGGATCCATTATGTGTTATTTTGTGAAACATCATGAGCTTGCCCTAATTTCAGGTTACCTTAAAATTAGTCGAAAACACAAACCTTTGCACTATTTTGTTCAGTTACTAACACTGAAAGGAGAGTTCACATTATTTTAATTAACCTTCATCCTAGCCAAATGGTTGCATACGCGCGGTGAATACGCGCAAAATATAATAACCACTGTCTGATGATCATTTTTAACAGTTGATTTACAGTATAAAATGTGCCAAGTATGGTGTGATGATTGCACAATGTCAACATAGCACTTATTCGACATTTGTTTTCCCAGTTGATGCTGATTTCGATCTTCCTGGTCATGCTCCTGTCAGTGGCATTGGCCCAATTCGGTGGCGGCGGCTTTGGTGGTGGAAGGCCAGGAGGATTTGGGGGCGGCGGCTTCGGCGGCAGGCCCGGTGGGTTTGGCGGGCAAGGCGGATTTGGCCAAGGCGGGTTCAACCAAGGCGGATTCGGCGGCAACGGTGGCTTTGGTGGACAAGGAGGATATGGACGAGGAGGCAGGGGCGGATACGGGGGACAGGGTGGATTCGGAAGAGGAGGATTCGGACGCTAATTTTACAGACGACCAAAGCTTTACATATTTATACTAATCTAAGTAATTAAAAATGGTACAAAAAATAAACTATTTACAAAAACTATTTTTAAATAGCAAACAACTGATTTACGCGATAGGATAAACCCATTTCCTCGTTGAGACGAGATGGTGAGACATATCACTGCGAGCGTAATAATTATGTTAAATATGCGACTCATCCGCACAATTTCATTTCCAATCATACTTTGTTCACTGAAGGGCGATTTGTAATGACAGTGGCCTTATGCAACCTTAGTTTTGAGAGCTGTAAAAATCTGAATTGCCTGAATTAAAAAGTATGAAAAACAGTTCAATGAGTTTGAGTGTCTCGAAAGATCTTATTGTGCCATGAACTTTAAAACGCTCACAGCAAAGAGGGTAAACCACACAGCCATTATAATAGTTACTTTGATTTGAGCTAAAAGCTAAAATCACTAAGCAGTTTGGTTTGGGAAGAAAGACGTCCTTGCTCTGGCTATGATACGATTAAATATTTCGGCAAGCATGTCACCGAAGAAACGAGCAATTCCACGGAAACGTAATGGAGGCTCTTCTACTGGAGGCACCGGTGGAGGCGGTGGCGGCGAAGGTATTTCCGGTTTGACATCTGGTTTAACAGGAACTATTAAAGGCCCTTCAATGGGCGAGGTTTCCTTGATTGGTACTGCCCCTAGTTCTTCTACTTCTGGCTTCTTCGCGGGGGTGAATAAAGGAATTGGAGGTATAGGAGGAATTGCAGGAATTTCAGGGATCGCGGGAATCGCAGGTATTCCAGGAATTGCAGGAAGCACAGGAACTACAGGGACCGCAGGAACCTTAGGAACCTCAGGCACCGCCGGAAGGAATAAAGTAATATCAGTGTTCAATTTACCTGGCGGAGGACTTTCTTTTGCGTCAGTTATAACAGCCTGAATTGGAGAACCATATAAAGGAACTTTAACAGGAGGTTCTTCTACTTTTTCAATAACAGGAATCCACCGCTCTGGTTTCATTTCTGTTATTCTGCCATCTATGGTATTAAATTCCTCGATATCTCTTCTTTGAATGGTGTGCTTCTTCACAAACCTTCCAAACGGGCCCCATTTTTCTTTTATGAATGTTATAGGTTGAAATTTCAGTGGCTTAAAATTTATGTTTAGTTTCCTTTCTATATTTATGCTCTCGAATAATGGTTTAGAGTCCACCAGGCACCATGGAATTATTAGGAACACCACACCTATCTGAAACAGATACTACACATGACTGAGGAACTTTTATCACACATTTTAGAAAAAAAATTGGTAGTATAACTAAAATTATAAATAAATGGATACCTGACTTAATCTTGTCATATTGCTTCAAGAATGCTAAACTAAAAATGAAGATGATTTCGAATTCGCTGCCTTAATAAACATTTTAGAAGCTCCAATAAATGAATGGGAGTAATTAGGTGGCCTTAGCGACGACACGCTAGGGTCTCATTGTTTGTAACAGTTCAAGGGTGGCGATCATATCTTCAAATCTATGTCATTCGTGATGCAGTTTCATCCGTTGGCAGAGATCACTTGCTCCAATAACCAGTGAAATAATTGTCTGAGACAGCTGACACCGAGATCATCTGACCCCAAACTAGTTAGGCAGAGTTTGTGCTATACCTCAACATTTCTTAATGGATAGTATTGAATTGAGAGACATACCAACCTAACCACCAAAAATACTATTTGTACGTATAATATTCGAAAAGTTTCTAACCATTGCGTCAACGGGCCAGCCGTAGTAAAAAATAGAGTATCCTAAATTTGATTATCGATGTTCACAAATTTCAATGAAATAAAAGAGCTTGCGGATTTTAGAAAAAAAAAGAAACCTAAGTGAAACCATTAATTGTGTAGTTCACAACATCATCGAATTCTAAAAATTGCTAAAAATTATCAACAAATACACTAAAAAAGGGGCATATGTAAACTTTTAGTTCGCTAACTTAGGTATAATAAATTTTATGGCTGTTCAAACTTGGATGGGCAAGTCAAATTTTAAAAGTGTAAAATAAATAAAAATAAGTAATACCATTCGATAATCCACACAATTTATAGTAGGTAACTTTTGTTAAGGAACCATATGCATAAAAGCAAAGTTTAATATAGCTGCCGAACAAGTGTCTTGCAGAAGGCATAGAAAAAGGTGACCTGTGACGTCATTATCTTGCGACAGTTTGTAGGAAGCGTTTTGTGCAAGTCCAAAAATATGATTCTTAAAATTGTCTTATCTCGGGGAGTTATCGTGTTTTCGAAATATTTCTTATACCAATGTTTCTATTATACCCCAGTGTATGTTTATTTCTTTCAATAATACCCCAATATAAAAAAAAACAACTACCCTATTGGTCCCAAAAATATTGAATCAAACGACACAAAAGGAAACAAATAACAAACAGATAGAAAGATGCAATAGTGGGTGATCGCTCATTCTTTTATTCTGCAACTTTAAACCTAGTTAGTGTACAAGGTGGCAACGATCGACATAGGTGGAAATTCGGAAAAGGTCTAAAGTACCTACTTGGTCTGTTTTTTATTTCGTCATCATGCTGTGTTATCAGGTTTGTCGCGACATACAACATAAACGTTTTTACTGCTTTTCACAATATGTGCTTTGTTTTAACCATAAAGTTAATGTAGGGGTTATACTTTTTAACCAACAATAAAAGAGGTTATTATGTATGTCCAGAGATTTCTCCGTCATTTAATTTGGTGAACCGATGTTGATTTTTTTTTTATTTGAAAGAGCGTACTTCCGAGGTTGTCCCATTACCATTATGCCAGGATCTGATGATGAGATCCCAGGGAAATCGAGGAAAACCCTCAAATGTTAAATTTATTTCATACATTCTTATAATTTTATTGGCTTACCAACTAAAATGTTTGAATAAAAACATAAAACCGACTTCAATGAAGACGGAGCCCACCATAATCTTGACAAAGCGAAATCGGTTTTACGTTTTTATTCATTCAGGAGGTTTAATTTAAGCCTCCTGGTATAAAAATACATATTTAGAAAAACGTAAACAAAGAATGGAAAACCCACACAAACATTTATTAAAACTAAACATTTACCTACTTTTTAAGTTACTTATATTAAATTTTAAGTGCATTTAATAGAAAACGCTTAGTTTTTCATTACACCTTAGAATGCAGGTAGTGTCATGCATATTTCATAAGACCAGAGCAGGCTGAGAAAGTAACATTTTAATTTTTACGGCTTCAGAATATCAATTTGACTCATGAAGTGACAATACAGGAACCCATTGTGTTACGTACCTATCATATACCCATTATAGTTTACGTAACCACATTTATTTAACAAGAGAAATTCACCTTTTAATTACATGGTGGAGGTACTGAACATACAAACCAGTCGTGTGTGTTGTAAAATCTGCTTTCGTTTTGTCTTGTGTAGGAAATTTCCTTATTTCCGCGTATCTATTCCGTGAAGTTTGATATCATAAACAAATAGGAGTTAAAAACTGATTAATTTAGTAATTAGCTATTTTGATTTGTATTAAAATAGATGGTGTCTAATAAAATCGAAATATGGAGTGTAAATTATTTATTTATTCATACAAAAATAATACATTTGACAACCGACTTGGTGTAATGGTTAAGAAGTTGGCTACTACACCAGAGGTCGCGGGTTCGATCCCCGCACAGTACAAACATTTTGTGTGCATGAACATGTCTGTTTGTACTGGTCTGGGTGTCTCCTATGTATAATAAGTATGTATTTACAAAAGAAAAGGTATTTAAGTATGTTTATCCGTTGTCTAGTATCCCATAACACAAGCTTTAATTAGCTTACTTTGGGGCTAGATGGCGCTGTGTGGAATAATGTCCAGGGATATTTATTTTTTATTTTTTTTTTATTTATATTTCACATTTCAACGCCATTACCAATTTTGGTTTTACCGGACACTGGTATCCGTCGCCTTCACTCAGTTAACAATTATTACCCGTCTAACTAAATATACACAATGTTCACTATGGTCTTATAAAAGTACCCTCTCCAGTCCCCACCCATTGCCACGGTAATATTATAATAATAATAATATTACCGTGTCATTGCCTATCGCAGAACCGCGCGGCCGGCCGGTCAACACGAAAATCCCATACAGAAAAAATATCTATGAAGTGTTATTAGACACGGGTGGATTCCGAGACTAGCTACGTTCTAAGAAGTGATAGATAAAATAAAATAGATTATTTTTAACATTTGTTTTATTTATTTATGCTGTTTAACTGCAATCGGTAAGTCATTAATCAATTTGGGTACTTGATACTGTAGCAGTTGTTTGCCATAGAAATTGTTATACCGCGGAGTATTCAAAGTAATTTTTAATGCACTACGTGTTAATTTTGTGTTTTGCTGTGTAAGTACTAGTACAAAGACATGCGTACAATGATAACTCAGTTTTTACCGGAGTGGTTTGCCCTATCTGTTGACTGCACATTGCACATGCTAGGTTTCATTGTATCCGGTTCGGAAATCGGGTACAATCATATGGGTCTACTAAAAATTCACTTTCGATTCGGGTGATGATGTAAATAGATTGAAAAAGAAGATGAACAACCTTTGTGTAAGTGTGTCTTCGACATCCTTAACCGGCTGGGACAACCCGGCAATGTGGTCGAGCAACTTAGTACCTTGTTGAATTTCGGTTTATAGAACTTAATTCTCATAAAACTCATGGTCACTTAAAATGAGATATCACAATGTTATTTAATAAATTAATTAATTAAGTCCCCTGGAGCAGTTATACATCACAATTTTTACAATAATATCATTTTCTTTTGGAAAATACAGCCTCGCTACTCAGAACCTCGGAGGGCTCAGGAAACTGGGCCTGCTCGAATCTGATCCCACGGGGCCAGAAAAATTAAACAAATCACCAGCATGACTTGACCCCCTTTATAAGCTCCTTAACGGTTATTTGTTGAATTTCTCTGGTGACTGTACAGATTTCAGCTGTGGGGCCAGTTGACCAATTCCAAAATGGTATAAAATGGCATGGATACCTGGCCCCGCGGGGTCAGATTCAAGCGGGCCCAGTTTCCTGAGCCCTCTAGGTTGTATTTGTTACACAATACATACCAAAATACGATAATAATAAAAAGTGAGTCTCCTGTAATAGCTCTTCAAAATCTGATGGTCACCAAGAAGGGTACAGTCAACCAATGGTGATGCGTAACTCTGTGGTCTTTACGCCTCCACAGCGAAGTGTCAGTTTTTATTCATAGTGAATAGAGCTTTATGCAGGGAGTCACATACAAATTTGTCTGACTGTACAATCGTAGAAGAATAGCTGGTTTCTGCGGAATAGGTAATTATCACTATTAACATTGAAGTATTCCTTGCCCTATTTGTATATAGTTGAACTAACAAGTACCTACTGTAATTTGATATAGCTAAATAATTACTGTATGAAACTTAAACTACAGATCATAGCATCCTAGACAATCAATGGCTTGTTTAACCGTATCTAGGAAATCCGATTAAGGGCAAAAGGAAAAAAAAGGTAACTTCATTGATAAACTTTTCTTTTACCTGTTAATTTTGATCACATAAGCGCTATTATAACTGTTTTACGTATGGTTAACGAGAAATCCAACTGGTGATTTTTTTACATAACGACTGACTGTTTTCATGTAACCCTGAACATTAATAATCATCTGTTTTACTTTACCATGATTCATCAACATCTTATTAGTCTGCTTATTTACCGAATATTTACCGAATTTATAGCTGATAACTTCATACTCCTTAGTACTTAATTCTATAGGTGAAATGGATAGATCAGTTTTTGAAGAGTGAAGTTCAGCAATTGCACTGCTAACACTAAATATTTTATATGACTAATCTATCAACGGCCTCTCTCCAACAATGGGAACCACCCTCACCTCACGACAGCGGATTCTTCGATAACTATGCTTATTGGACAAGACATAGGAATCACTTTCGCCAGCTATCACT
Source organism: Udea olivalis (assembly GCA_947369235.1). NCBI lineage: Eukaryota > Metazoa > Arthropoda > Insecta > Lepidoptera > Crambidae > Udea > Udea olivalis. The sequence goes on from OX376359.1 coordinate 12,943,733, forward strand.
TTATAAAGAAAGTGGCCTGTCTGAGTAGTACGGGCGTGACAGTCCGACCTCACCTTGGCGACCGGCTTGACGTCATGTTTGCAAATTTTTGACAACTTCTTTTTTTAAAATAAAACGCAAAGATAACTACAAAATGGACTGAGTGATAGTGGTGTTACCGTTTCATTGTTAAGTTTTGAGAATACCGACCGAAGTAAAAAACAGGCAAGTCTGACTTTTTGAGTTTTTAAGTAAATATGTGCAAGTGACTGACCCACGTTGTTATGTAAGAATGTGTGTTCGAGTGTAGGCAATACGCATTTTATGAGTAGTTAAGTCGTTGGGATTAGCCAAGGTTGAGTAAGCTTAAACGATATATTGTATTTTTTCCTGTATCTTTATAACTATATATTGACGAATATCTAGGACATTTAATAACAAGATTATCTGGCTATATAGCTATAGATATATATATGTATATGTGACTCATACTCTACGTATATTTGTAAATAATAACCGAACATATACATACTCGTAGTTACTGAACGCACCGACACAGAACAAACCAAATGATTGCCGTGGATTACGAGTAGAATCGAACCCATGACTTGTCTGACTTGATTGGTTGATATTTCGCTTTGCACGTATGGTGTGAATAACCTGAATCAAACTTAAGAAAACTTAGTGCCATTATAATACCTACCAATGTTCTTAAAACATATTTTATAGACCCCGATGCATAATATGTAGGCTTATTACAACTAGTTTATATGCTTCCGCAGGTTCCTTCCATCTGGAGGTCAAATCAGATGCAATGTTTGCGAAATTTCCTAAACCTGCTTTAAAAGCCAATAAAAACGGGTGTGATATATATAAGTATTTTTTTATTTTGCACAATATACTGCGATGCTTATAAATCAAGATGAATTTCAAACTGTGATCATGGATTTTACGCTCAACGATTTAATAGGGTAGCACTTTTTTAAACAACGTCGGTTCGGCTTGTTGGGACTCATTCACACAGACGAATTTGGTAACGCAGTAGACATTGTTGATTTAACACATTTACAAATTAAGTTGAACGAAGTTTACTCACTATAACTTACACCTACCAAGAGTTTACACCGACCGATGACAGTCGCAAGCGTCTGTGGTGACGTCTTGTATGGAATTTCGGTACAGCGCCTCTTGTGAATAGTAATGTAACTAAAAAGGGCATACAGCTTGCTGTAATTTGATATTGTAGTTTACGAAAGGAAAAGCCATGGTAGAGATCATAGAGGTATTCTTTTACAAATGTATACAGGGTTATTTAATCAACACCATCCAAAATTTTACCAGATAGGCATCAATCGAAGACAGCTTTTTAAAAAAAAGAGTAGGTCTTTCTAACTTTTGCATTATTATATTTTTTTCTGACAGGTTATTCGTGCGGCGTGGTTACTTAGTCAAAATCTCCTGAATAAAGAGCGGGCGGGGAGTTGAGAGGCTGCTAGCCCGCCGCCCTACTCACGTCACGCAGTATCAACGAAACTAGTGATTTTTTTATACCGTTGAGTAGTTATAATAACATTAATAACTCAACACTTTAGTACTGAACTCGTGTTTTTATAGTAGCCCTGTATACTTTATGATTCTTTGGTGCGATTCTGCTACCGCCTTGCTCGCAGCAGTCGATGCCAGCGCAAAGCTGTAGGATTCTGTTGTATTTTACGAAAACATGTAGAGTTCATTTGGAACACATTTTTTATCATGTGTCTACATGCTAGCTTTTTCTCAAGTACTTCATTTGTATCGCATCTAATAATATGATTCATATTAGACATCTCAATTACTTTTCCAAAAAATATTAAATGTCTCGTTTTTACAATCTATGTATATTAGATCGAAAAAAACTCTAGAGTGCAAAGTACAAATTACTTAAAAGTACGAGTAATTAAGTAAATAAATGACCTTGTGTCAAGATGTTTTAAAGATCTCCATTTTATTGATTGACCTTAGCCCGTTTAGTCAGCTTATTTATTTAAATCGTTTGAAAGATAAAATGTTCATAACTTTAACCACTTAGTAGTTCTAATTAAGCCGTCACGCCATTCGTTAACGAAGCAGTTTTAAAGACAGTTTCATGCTTGGAGTGATAAGTTGGTCTTGTGAAAACCCCATAGCTATTGTGTGGCTGTCCTGTAGCCTACTTTCAATGACAAAGAAATGAAGAGAGCATACATTCATTAAATATTTTATAGTAATAATAAATAAATAAATAAATAAATAAATACCTGGGACAATTCACACCAAGATCATCTGACCCCAAACTAAGCAGAGCTTGTAATATGGGTGTCAGAGACTGATAAACATACTCAAATATTTCTAAATACATACTTAAATAGATAATAACACCCAGACACACAACAAATACAAATGTTCGTCACACAAATATTTGTCATGGGTGGGGATCGAACCCACGACCTCCGGCGCTAAAGGCAGGATCGCTGCCATTGCGCCAACAGGCCAGTCAATATTATGTCCTTTATTGGACCCAGGGGTCCTACATGCTACTTGTTGTCGTAACGGTGTGAAATAATAAGTTCAAGCTGACGAGATCGCTAGCTAAACCTAGTTTCTTATCAGCTTAAAATATTTGTCAAAACCTAATTACTAATTATCAGCGATAAATATTATCACACCGAAATAGAAATAAAATAAATAATAAATAAATATGCGCCAGACACACACCTCTTGCCATGGTCTCGAAGTAGGGATAAATATCCTTGAGCTACGAGGTACCAGACCAGGAATTAAGCCAGTGCACACCCAGACCCAAGCAAATTTAGAAAAGATCGTTTCGTGAATTGACCTAAGCGGTGATCGAACTCGGTACACTACGGAATTAAAGGCGAGATACAAGTTGTAGGTTTCTAAGTATGTCAACAACGAAAAAAAATATCTGGATGATTTGAATTGATGGTTTGATTGGAAGTTTAAACTCACCATATTGCAATAGAAAAACCAAAGCTAAAACACGTTAAGGAACTCTCACATGTAGTTCAATATGGTAATTTATGATTCGCATAGCTACTTTCATTTGGAAGCGGCAATCGTGTCGTATTATAATAAATTGCATATGGATTTGACCGCTGACCTGAGAAATTTATTTTTAGCAAATGTAATTTTTAACAGGGAACATATTACTTAAAAGGGCCTTTTAGAGAGTGATATTATAGAAGCTAATATCTTTTTACATGGAACGTAAGAATATTTCGATAATGGACGGAGTTACTTGGTGATCATGGCACTTGCAACAGTGCCGAAAGGTGCAAGTTAGAAATCCCGTAAATAATAACTATTCTTACGTTAGTGACCATGAAAGTTTAAAACAATTACATATTTCGATAAAAAATTTTTTGAAATAGCTTTTGTTTAGTTAGGGCTGTTTTCAGCTGTTTTTTAATTTTTCCGTGTAGGTAAAATAAAGTTGTGTACCTACTAACTCTCCATTACAAACGCAAAATGTCTGACTCTGGTCAAAAAATCATAGTGACAATATCATTCTCAGGATGCTCTTTCAATTGATTAATTTATTTAAAATTATCTCAGTATGTAAATATCAGTGTCTGATAGTACATACAATAGGCTCAAATGTCAATTTAATGGTATGGTATGGAGATAAAAGACAGGAATCCACAACAGACAAATGAATTCACTTCCCATGACGAGCATCATTGCGATCACCCGGTGACCGAGAAACGATAGATTTTACATTGTTTCTAGTTCTCGGCAGTGAAAAAGACACAGCCGTTGATTCATAAAAAAACAGTTTTTCTGCTTATGTAGGTACAGTGGTGTCAATGGTGATAGTTTTTCAAAATTAGATATGTAATTTGCCATGGCCTCAAAATTAGGTACACATTTTAAATACTTTATTGTTAACAGGAACAAATCAAAAATAAGTGTACGCTTTTCACGTAAGATGTAACTAAGCATATTTCGAAGAATTGTATACACAGTCTAACTCATTAGTATGTTAACAATCGTTTTTGGGTGTTTGTTAAATTTTAGCTTAGATGCATGAATTTCAAATCATGTAGATACACAATACAGTTGCACATTAATATAATGCTTATTTGTGTTTGAAATGACATTATTGGCGTTTGTTCCAAATTATGATTTGAAAATGTGTGGGCGTTTATACATATACATTTTTGGGTCGATCTTTGAATGGTTTAAGGTGGTTTTCCTATTATTTGCTGGTCGTTTTAAGTAGTTTTTTGCTGACTTGCAGGTGGTTTGCATAGGGATTGCCTAGGTTGGTCCGTGTGTGAGAGCGTAATGGCCTAGCGGTTGAGAGTCAGAGTCCCGAGTTTAAATCTGGTGAGAGCCAAAATCTTTGTGTTCATTGTTAAATATCCGACTTACTCTCCGGTGATGGAAAACATCGATAAAAACGTTGGGTTCTAATACCATTAGTGAAAAGTGGGCTTCTGAGTGTTTCGTTCACCATGGCGACACAGTCACTTGCCTCTGACTACCACGTTTGGGATCAAGCCGTGATGGTATGTATGTTTGGTCCGTGTAGGTATAAAGGGGGTTCCTCATCTGTTGACAGGTCGTTAATAGTTGGGTTTCCTATGATTTGCACATGCGTTGTTGTCAGTTTTTAAAAAGTGATCTATCTTCATTTGCAGGGGTTTTTATGATTGGCATGTGCTTCCGTGTGGTTTCCCATTAGATGCTGTAATTTGATAGTTAGTCTTTGAATGGTGGATCTTAGATGATTTATGTGTGGTTTTAAGAAAGTGAACCTCCAGTATTATGCTGTGTGGGTGAGGACAACTGTATGTGGTTTAAGGTGGTTTTCCTATGATTCGTAAACATTTTTTGGGTGATTTTCGTACAACTTGCCCTGGCGACCTTCTTCGTACAATATAAATATAAATATAAATATCTGGGACAATTTACACCAAGATCATCTGACCCCAGACTAAGCAGAGCTTGTACTATGGGTGTCAGAGACTGATAAACATACTTAAATATTTCTAAATACATACTTAAATAGATAAAAACACCCAGACACACAACAAACACAAATGTTCGTCACATAAATGTTCAATGGCACGTGACTGTACCTACTATTTTGTCAGTCACTCTCAATCTCAAATGTAGATAGCAAGAATGAAGGATACAAAACAAAGAACCTAATATATAAATTTCATCTATAAATTCATGTGATGACCGGATGTAATAAATATAAATAAATAAACATAAATTTGCGCCAGACAACACACCTTTTGTAATGGTCTCGAAGTAGGAATTAATATCCCTGTGTTACGAGGTACCACACAAGGAAATAAGCTAGGAGCGTCTACCAGCACACCCAGACCCGAGTCAATTCAGAAAAGATCGTTTCCTGAATTGACCCGACCGGGAATCGAACCCGGGACACTACGGAAATCGAGGCGAGAAACCGTGCTACAGCACACTACGCCAATCGTGTCAAATGATCTACTATATGCTTAGGAATATTAAAGTTTAGGTATACTTATCTGCCTAATTTGCGGTAGCTGTTCAGATAAAAAATACTGTCGGGACTTGTTTTTTGTTTACAATGATCACGCTCGTCAAAATTGAGTGCGGTTGAGGTCGGTTTTATAATAAGTATCTACTTATTTTTTTCTGTACTCAGAAGAAGCGTGTTTAGAAAAGCAGGAAACAAAACAACAATAATAACTTGAATTACCTAAATAAAGGCACCTTAATAATTCTAATGACGCCAGTTCACGCGCGCGACCGACGAACACAGGAGATAGAGACGGGAAACACCCCTAATCAAAAGCCTAAATCATAAGTACCTACCGATCGCGGTAACTGCTTAGGTCTGTGGTAACCGGTCATGTCCGTCATTTTTAATGTAGCCTTGAGGTCCGTGACAGGGAACCTTTTCTTTGTATCGGCGCCGTTTTGCTCGCGATCCTTGGCAATGACAGAGACGCGAGACACCCCATCCCTTAGAATCATTATTAGAAACCAAGTTGGCGCGTTCATTTTGAAGCACCTTAATCGGAGCCATAAATGGCTCCAAACGGACCGCTTTGCAGTGTTGATTACAGCTCGGCAATGTTCAATGTCAAAGCGCGCCGCACGTAAGCAAGTAATAGTCACGCACGTGTGGATCGGATTAGTTTTTCATTTTTGACGGGGCGGTTGAATGAAGACTATCCTTTAGACGTTATTATTCTAAGCCCCAAAGCCTTCCGAGACCCTTTCCTTGGTCTCCGTGCCACTGTACTCATCACATAATAATCATCGAAATTCGTTCTTTTCAGAACAATGGCATCAACGCGCCTGATTTTCATCATCGTCGTCCTTCTGGCCATCATAACGTCCTGCTACGCTGGCAGCATGCTGCAAGACATCATGGTGATGATATTCGGAGAGAAAGCCAAGCAGCGGAGCATGTCGGAAATCATCACCAATTACCTGGACGAGCTATTCCCGAAAGACGACATGGACACGGAGACCATGAAGAACATCTTCACCATGTACGCTGAAGAAAACAATAATGTCTTCAGCAGTGATTTCTCTGGAGTTGATTATTTATTCAAGAAATAATGTAAGAAGTATTTGTTATGACGAGATGGTATCCCAATCGCTCGAATAGCAAACCAGTTGCCACACTGTAGTAGCTAATTAGATTATAGTTTGAAAATTTGAACCTAAGAATAACTATATTTTTATTGATTTATTCTTCATTGAACATTAAAACAAGTAGAAAAGGCGGATCAAATTTGACCGTGCAATCGACCACATATAGACTATTGATGTGTATACAATGAAGGTTTTCTGAAATGGCCTGCGTGAGATGGCAGCACTGTAGCGTTAGGTTCAATCAACTGTCAAATGCATATACACTTTTCATATTCTTCGATAATTTTATTGGTTTATTTATTCTTATTATCATTAGATACTATACGACGACTATATTTGACGACCGACTTGGTGTAATGGTTAAGAAGTTGGCTACTACACCAGAGGTCGCGGGTTCGATCCCCGCACAGTACAAACATTTGTGTGCATGAACATGTCTGTTTGTACTGGTCTGGGTGTCTCCTATGTATAATAAGTATGTATTTACAAAAGAAAATGTATTTAAGTATGTTTATCCGTTGTCTAGTATCCCATAACACAAGCTTTAATTAGCTTACTTTGGGGCTAGATGGCGCTGTGTGGAATAATGTCCAGGGATATTTATATTAATATTTTTTCTTAAAGGCTGTTGTGCTTATGTGTGCAAATAAATCAGGAAGGCATAAGTTTCCTCCGGGAGATAAATACCGAATAAACAGTGGCGTAGCTATTCGCAGTGATACGAGTAAAGTAATGATTATTATAAATATTATTAATAAATCATGGTTTATTATGCTTAATTAATATACGTTTTTTGTGAGTTGTAGTTGATTATTGATATACATTAATCAACTACAATACAACTCAATGAAAGACAAATAACTGCAATTTAGAAGTTAAAAAACCAAATCAAATTGTGATAACAAATACTAGTACCTTAGTTACCTTTCAATGAGCCTTTCCTCAGTACCAGTGGCTTTTGCGTCTCTGTTTTTCAGCTCAATCTATAGTTCGGAGCCTTGTTTCTGGCGGTTCTCCATAATAAAATCAAAAACACCTCCAAATTAATAGAATTTCAAAAAACAATTATATTTTCGGTACGAATCTATGGGATCTGACAGCTGTTTTGATCGACGCAACGGCAGCGCCGACTGGTGGCAGAAAAAGTATCGAAAACCCTCATTTAAGTATGTCTACCACGAGTTGACACCAATTACAGCCGCTAGCGTTCGCGTCAACCGTGTTGACATATTTATATGGAATTTCGATACAGGCGCCCCTAGTGATTTAAAAATGAACCAAAAATGGCATACAAGTTTCTGAGAGCAACGATCGCCGTAAACGTGATGGCAACTCATGGTACACATACAGAACAGAAAACTAGGAGCCTCTCTACTATACTCGTACCATCGGGGAACGCCGACGATAGTCGCTAGCTTTATTGTATGGGATTTCTGTACAACTAGTGCCTTTAGTGAAAAGTGATGGAACTTAAAATGACATACGAGTTGCTGTAGTTACAATATCGTAGCTTTTGTGACATAAACTCATCGCAGGGTTCTGTACATAAGTAAATATTATTTAATTGTTCACTGTCTCGACTCATTATTCGTGATCCCACTGCACAGTTCCATTTGTGGGACTACAAGGTAGCCTATAACTCCATACAGCTCCATACACTCCATAGTTCCTTAAACGGTAGATAAAATTACTGTCGAATAAAGATTTTTTAAATCTAAAAAAACACTTCTTAAGTCTCAATCTCTACCCAAATAAACAATACCAATAATAAGCCCTACTAACAACATAAGTCTTTGTTACTTGTAAAAAATCAATTGATGCAATACCTATCCTGTTTGGAGCAGATAATTTAAGGGTCTGGAGATAGATTCAGATTGTTGACTAATTCGTAAATAAATAGTTACTTACGGTTGTTGTTATTATCTAATGTGGATCATCAAAGATTAATTTGTAAATAGTTTACTTAAGTAAATTAAATGTTATCTTTTATTTCTTTTTGTGTCTTTATTATTATTTTGTTCGTGTAGAACTGTAGAGTGACAAGATACATTACCGTGACAAAATGCTTAAAATGCGTCGAAAGTCAATTTCGCTTTACCCTATTAAAATACCTACTAGGGCCGCCACTGTTCCTTTTCCTACCTTCGTTTAGCCCTTTTGCTAACACAATTGAATAGTTTAATTATCAATTTGGATTAGATGCCTAAAGTATCAAATACTAAAAAACGAAAGCGAAGCAGAATATGCTCTTACTTAATAATGATAATATTTATTTCAGGTAAAGGTTTCACTTCATTTCATTGGAAATAAATGTCGATCAGTAGGTATGTACCTACCAAAAAATAATTACACTATCATGCACCTTGCCAAGCAGTGAAAAATGGAAGAGATAGGGCAAGGTATTCATATCTTAATCTTTGATTAGGAACTTTATCTTCTAAATGTTCTATAATTGAAGAACATTTGGTAACATTATTAATACACAAGAAACAAAACGCCTACGGGTTGTGTGCACGCAGAAATCTAAGTGTGGCATCTTTCAAGGCAAATGCAGCAGGCGTTCATGACAAAAGTAAAGATTATATTATGGATCCTCAGCGAAAGGGAATTCAGCCGCGAACGGTCATCAAGGAATGTCAAAACGGCTGACATACTATGCGTTCTCCTATTTCCAGACACTTGCTCACTCTACCACTTTTGGGGGTAGTCACCTTTAATGTCACTCTGTCTTGATTTAAGTCTCTAAAATCTGTATCGGCAGTACCCATTTCTTCTTCGAAATCCTTGTTCGAAACCGGGGGTCTTCTAGGATTAGTATAAGGGCCGCTTAAGTAGCCACACTCTAACCTCCCGCCTTTTAAACGGCAGCCATCGCTTAGAGGGACCTCGTTATCTTTGCTCATCGGTGGTCCGACGTTTCTGTTATATCCGCAGAGAACTCTGTTGTCAACGACTTTGCAAATTCGGCTGTCGAAATCATAGGGGCAGCAGCGGTTCCTGGGTTTCTCTAAAAGTGCAGAGTCTGGTAGCTTATTATTTTCTGGCTGATGTGGTGATCCGGGTTCCTTGAAATTTAGAGGCTGCTTGTGGTCTGAATTTGGAAACTGGTTAGATTGGCCACAACTTCTGGATGTGACCAAATTTGGCATTGTGATGCATATCTGAAATTCATTTTTTTACTCACCAAATTATATAAAACTTGTACTTAATATAATAGGTACCCAATCAGCAGCAACTTAATAATAAACGCAATCAGCAGTTTTAAACCAGGCAATTATTATTTTCTTCATATTGCAAGTTATCAAACTTCCCATAGCTTATTATTTATCAACAGATAAAGCAATAATTTCACAAAAACGAATATTGCAAAAGAAAAGTAATAAAGAAGGTTATTAAATGTTCTATGTAGGAAAAAAGAACGTTAAATAACTAACCATTACTGATTTGACATAACTCTTCAGCATTTCTCTTATCAACGTAACCAATCACTAATACAGCTGTAACTACCTTATCTTTTCAATTTATCTTCAAACGTTACATGAAAATGGTGAGAAAGTACCGTCAGCGCAAAAAATATGACTTTTCTTATAAGATAAACTAAAGTAATGTGTCGTTCATGAGAAGCGAGCTCCACACAGCACAGTGTGTGTGCGGGGTGGCGTATTCACCACACCTGGGATGCGCAAAATAAGTTACCAATATTTAGTAGATGATCTAAAACAATTGTAAAACGATCCGGAAAAATTGTACAAGTAATCTTTTGAAAAATACAGTACCCTTACAGTGTGGTCCCTCAGTTCCCACAGGCTGTCGGCGAGTTCTCGGTATGAATGTTGAAAAATCAGCTTAAGATCTGTGATAACACTATGCATTTTTTTCATTTGACTGCACCATATTTTGAAAGTTATGTGTCTGGATAAGCTAATGTTATAATTCTCGTATAATTAGCTACATGCATGTACTGTGTTATTATTTTTCGGATGACATCGCGACTTTCTTCACATGCTTCTTAAATTTCAGGAGAAAGGGGGAGTGTGCACAGCATGGGCTGAGCAGCGCCGTACCCTCGTGATCGCCATTGGAGGGGACCTCTCACTCCCGGCCGTAGTTCAGGCCATGTTAGGGAGTGAGGAGGCCTGGATGGCATGACGCAGGAGACCGCTGAAAGGGCCCGAGAGGATAATCTTCTGGGGGCCCCTCTCCGACGCAGACGGCAGGGAGCAAGATGACGGCGGTTCGCCCGTCCTGCTCCTGCTCCCTAAAGAAAGTAGCACCGGGGTGTAAGCCGGGGGGCTTACACCCTATTCCAAGGTGCACCCGTCTGGGGGTGTCCCAGTATACCGGGATGCCTCCGTAGCGTAAAGAGGCCCGGCGCATAGGCTGGGCCGACCGCTTAGGCGACGCGGTAATCCTTTAGGCTCCATGTCACCCTATTTCATAGAGGCGAGGTATACCCGGGTGTTTTTAGTGGGTATGCCGCCGGCTTCACCGGCGGAGAGTCCCACACTCCCCCATTTCCCGACCCAGGCAGTTGGATAGTGCGTAATGCATTCCTCACCCGGATAAAAAAAATAAAAAAAGGAGATAAGGGGGGCTAGCCAAGAGCTACACGCCACGACGATTTCTATTGTAGAAATCGCTCAAATGACTTAGGCGGTCGCTGGCGCTAAAGTCACTTAATCTATACTTATATCATTAAGAGGGAAGATCGTTTGTTTGCTTGTATTAAATAGGCTCCGAAACTACTGGACCGATTTCAAAAATTCTTACACCAAATTAAACCTACATTATCAGGAAGGTATAGGATTTTTTTTTGTTCTAGAGATTTCATTCAAAGGGAGGGGAGAAAATAGTCCATGCGGGCGAAGCCGCTGACGGACAGCTTGTAAAGAATAAAAGTAATTAATTCCGGTAATGACGTAGAGCTACACAGAAATTTTAGTTTTACTTCTTGAACATCTACAAAAAAAATCCATGATTAAATTAACAAAATAAAAGGTTTCAGCTTTTATTATTTCAAGAACTTTATTTCAATAACCACTCCACGGTGCGTTTCATGAGTTTGTTTTCTATACCTAACGCATCCATATTTATCAGGTCCAGGTCAACTTTATCAATATTAATTTTATCAATATCTATGGCATTATCTTTAAATAGCTTATTCCAATGTTCATTTTCCTTTAAAGCATGTTTCGACCAATTCCATAGTTGTTTCCTAACTTTGAGTTTCAAAGACCTCGAGGGCTTAGTTTTCTTTGGCTTCTCTGAAGTATTACTCGGACCGGGTGCATCTTTGACAACCTTTTCTGCACTAGATGGTGAAGTCTTCCACACCTTTGCTGCATCAACGTATGTCTGTTTGTTCTTTTCACTGACCACTGCAGGATATACTTCTTTCGTTACCACACCTTTGTTTTTGAACTTTAATTTAGGGCTGTCTTTCCTGATATCCGGGAGGGATACGTTCCTCTTACCATATATATCTGGAAGGGAAACCTTAACTCTGCTGATAATTTGTTTAATGTCTAGAAGGCTATTTATTTTAGATTGGAGTTGACGTTCAGCTAGTTTAGCATCTAGGTTATTTTGCTTGGTTCCTGGATTATTTTGTTTTACATCAGGGTTATTGAATTTAACAGCGGGTTTAACATTATGTTTTAAGTCTGGGCTGTTTGCTTTTGGAGCTGGTGTGACAGTTTGTTTCAAGGCAGGATTATGTTTTACAACCAAGATGTTTTGCTTTGCCGTTTGAGGATTATTTTTTTTGACCTCCTTCGATTGAGATGGTGTCCTATGAGGATGTTTCAGAGACTGTTTGCTACTGTTACTCTTCTTCTTCTCAGCACGTGGAGAGTGTGGAGATCGCTTACGCGTTGAAGTCGAATGAAGAGACTCTACACCTGAAAATAAAATCACATGTAAGTCAGAGTAGGTCATCAATATTTGCCTTTTTTCACTTTTTATATTTATGTGTTTGGTTTATCAATGTTTGATGCAAAGTAAGATTTGAATAATGTCTTCAAGGTCTCTACAGAAAGCTTAGAAGGTTTCTTTTCACTTGGCAAAGATTCTACTGTCTCTAACAAGGAAACAGACATTTTCATTCTTTTCTTCTTGCTTTCATAGTCTTCTAAAAGCTTATTCATTTTTTCTTGACTCATTGGATCAAAGTTAGATTTGTTAGATAGCTTTGTTAAAGACACTTTTTTATCCTCATAATCATCTCTTAGTTGACCAAAAAGTTTTCCTCTTGAACTAGTCCAAGAAAATTTCTTCTTCAATTCAGCAACATCCAAGTTTTTAAACTTTTCAATAATTTTCAGAGATAAGCTGTTCCTCTTTTTTTTCTTTGCTTCTTCGTAGTCCTCTATCAGTTTATTAAGTTTTTCCTTGTTGAGTTTTTTCTTTTTATATTTTGATGTTGTTGATCCAGATAAAGATAAGTTACCTTTTCTATAATCTTTTACCATTTTATTTAACGTCTTTGTTTTTGATGGCGATATAGAATATTTCTTTAAAAGATGATCAACATTTTTACCCTCCAGCAAATCCAAGTTTTTGATAGACAATTGGCTTAGTTTTTTTGTATTTCTAAAAACTGTAATAATACTAGGTGCGTGTGCCAACGGTGACGAGGGTTTCCTACGCCTTTTGAATTTGTGCAGAAGGTCCCTTAGCTTCATATCAACACTCGGTAGGTACCGATTTTAATCCAACACGCTTAAAGATTCTGATGCCGATTATTATATATTTTGGAAAAGATTTTACTTTTTCTGTAGTTATTCTTTTTAGCTTGCAATGTTTTCTTGGATGTCCTAAATGGCAGAAATGCTGATCGAATTGTATCGATTTTTGAGGACAAGTCCTACATTAGGCCCTTAAAATTGTAATTACTTATATCTACAGTGAATTTTGATAGGTATTTTTAATCTCTATTGACACGTATAGTAATATTATTTTGAACCATTAATACGTGTCACATTTTGAAAACTAGTTGCAGCTTCAACTTACTTTTACTATTTCCAAAACACATCGTAAAAACATTGCTTTCGGCATATTGCCGTTTTCAATTTTCAACTCTAAGCACACCTTCCGTAAACAGAAAAAATATAAGTTTAACTATAATGTGAATTTAAACTCTTTATGTATGAATATCCCATGTTTTTTTCTATATTTTTTCATTTTTGCAGAATCTTTGTAAATAGGAAATGCTTTCCATAACGTCAATGCCAGATTTTGATGTTGAAATGTTTTTTCTCACAATAGCGTCAATAACAAACATGGAGGTTTAATGCTTGATATGACAACTTATTCATGGGCATAATCCATCAACATCCAGAACTATGAAACCATTAAACATTGTGTCTTTTGAAATGATTTACTATAATTTTATTCACAGTCAGCAAGAAACGAAACTAATTTCATTTTGCCCAAAGGTCAATAAGATTGAGGGATAATCAATCAAACCACAGTGAGAGTGTACTGAGTGCTATGGTTCAATTTAAAAACAATGAAAAAATTTAAAGAGTCCGCATGAAGTGAGTCTTGTAAGTGCTATATTATTCATAGGACATACGAAGAAAAAGGCGAAAATCTATTTGGAATAGGAGTATAATGGAATAGTTAAATAGATAAGACCTGCTAAAAGACAAAATAAACCATATATTTATAGGTTTAATTCAGCTGCTTAAAACCTTTATATCAGCGTCATTGACTACAGCCGCTATGATGATGTAGGTATAGCCAGTATTTTATTACATCTCACTTAATCATTATTCTTCACACGAAGCCATTCATATTCTAAGCATTATTTAATATATATTTCGTATAAGTATATTTATACTATAAAAAAGAAGATATTTACGCTGCAATTACCTAATTCTTTTTTTTTTTATTTTATTAAACCATGAAAATTACAGGGATGCTTAACATTATTTTCTGCCAAACTGTGCAACAGTTTGTTGGCAGCCTAATTAACCTAATTCTTAGAAATGTAGGTAGCAATTTGCATTTCGTCCACTTGGTGTGGTGCTGCAAAAAAAATGTACATAATCATACTCGTAGTAAATTATATATACATTACAGATGCAGTTAATGATGGCGCAAATGATGACATCAGGGCAATCAAAGGGAGGAAGAGGGAAAGTACCTAAATCGTTGTTGGTTTTAATCATCACTAAGATTTATTATGATCTCTGACACTGTTTATCATCACTTAGTTGCTTTGTTCCGTTTAATTAAAAACAACATCATACTTATTTATATACAGTAATAAATTCTCCGTTTTTACATATACTTATCCTCAATAAACTATCAGAATACTATTTGAAAACTGTTTTTATACTAGAAATAGAAATTCTTGTACTCTTTAATTTATCAATTTGCACGAAGAAATATAATGAAACTCAGGTTTGCTATGCTCGGTCTAACTCTGTGGAAGAAATTATACCTTTGACGTCACTGATAAATTTCGTTTGAAGTTTTCGCTGGAGCTGTAGTGATTTCAGATTCGGTTTTTCTACATTATTTTGGAGATCCCTGTTAGGGTGAGTCCGTTGCAAAGTTGGCAAGTAGGACAGATTATCTAGCCAGCACAAAATAGTTGCGGTTAGGTATACTTATATTTTACCAATATAAAATAACTTGTCCTTATATGCACATTTTCTTCTCCTATCCTAAGACATATCATATTATGTTTTATTGATTCATATTTTAATTTAAATCTGCCGCAAAAATTAGAATGTTTTTATAAAAGACTAAATCTTTCAGCAAGCGTATCTTTTTTGCTAGATGTACGCGGTCGGATTCTGTCTTACGCATAATATTACGCTATGGAGATGAAATAGCATTTTTTGAAAATTCTTAATAATAGTAAAGTTTGAGTCTGTCACTTCTTTCTTTGCGGTTTATAAACAAGCAATGCTAATAAATGCAAAAAGCTTTTTTAACGTCCAAGGTGTTTTTGTACTCACT
Organism: Udea olivalis; assembly: GCA_947369235.1. Lineage (NCBI taxonomy): Eukaryota > Metazoa > Arthropoda > Insecta > Lepidoptera > Crambidae > Udea > Udea olivalis. The sequence continues at coordinate 12,959,327 of OX376359.1, forward strand.
ACTTCTGTAAAACCAATTTCTCACATGGGTACACATTGCAATAACGTATCAATCAACTCTTCTACCCAGTGAAATTACAATGTTAATAACAGTACCGGTAAGTTAAAGTTATTTATTTAACCGTGTTGGTTTTTACTTTAAACTACCCATTTTACGGGACAAGTCATGATAAATAATAATAATAAAACAGCGAATGCATTCATTTTTAACTTATGTTGTTTCAGACCTGTTTAGTATTTGCTGAAATGTTGATCGTATCTCGATGTGCACCTAAACTCGGGCCTGTTTCTTTCGAACCATTATTATTCGAAGTTCGTGACGCAGAAAATGAGATAATACCTCCACCAGTACCTATTGCTGCTCCCATTGTTCTACGCACTGAAAAAAAATCAGAAGGACAAACCAAACGACCTTGCCTAGGTTATGATTTTGACGAACTGAACTGTAAGATAGTTAACAACAGATTACTATGTGGTTATAACAAAAATATTGGTAAATTAAAGAATGACGCAGAAATCGTTGAGATGGGTAATGGTTGTCACATACGAGGAGATAGATTAGAATGTGGCTACTTTCAACGACCATTCATTGGCATAAGACGTCCACCGCCACTCGATACAAGTGGAAACATAATGAGGCAAAGTCAAACCGAAACGCCATCGGAAGAGTTACTATACAAAAAATTAAGGGCCACAATCAGATCAAGAAAATTAATCGATGAAATAGCTAATAAAATGAGATCTACAACCACTAGGACAGATATTATTTTTTCCTCAAAATCTAATGATCTACACGTTCCCTATGTAAATACTTTTGTTTCCCAACGCAATGAAGAATCTACAACAACTTACATGAAAACATCTGAAAGTAAAGATGATGATGAAGATGCAACTGATGCTGAAATAGAAGAAGAATTAAACACTCAAGTAACGAACAAAACAGAATCATTCCTCTCAACAACTGAAGCAAAATCTTTGAATTCCAAGTTACAGGGTACTGTAATGAGGCAGAGTAAAACAAAAATTCCCTCAGAAAAGTTACAACTAGAAAAATTAAAGGGAAAGTTTTTAAGAATATTCAGATCAGGTAAATTAAATGCGAAAATATCAAATCGATCGGGATCTTCAACCAAAAGGTCAAGTGGTAATCTTTTTTCAAAATTATCTAATGCTCTACATGTTCCTAATGTAATTACTTTGGATAACACTAGCCCCGATTACCTCCGCAATAAAGAACCTAAAACAACTTCCATGGAAATATCTGAGAATGAAGCAGCAACAGAAATTACAGATGCAACTGATACCAGTCTAGTGATGAAAAATTATGAAGGTTCTAACACTAGAGTACCAAATCAAACAGAAGGATTTGACTTGGTAACAATGGAAACATTCTCGCCGACTTCAAAACTACATGAAACAGAATTAAACCCAACAAAATTAGAAACTGTCGAAAAGAAGATAAGGAAAAGAGCGCTTACGCGTAAGTCTTTTGTTACTGCATGCGTTGAAAAAGGAGATCGTATAGTTTGTTATGATGAAAGACCGTCTGCAGGGGAAAAATAAAGAAATAATGCTTCTGTTTCTTGCTAGAAAATTAATTCGAGGTGTCATTGTCACAATTTCTCGCTTAAAACGTGAAGTTAAACATAAAAAGAAATACAAATTATGGTGCAATCTACATAACAAAAAAAGATTCCATTATTTGATCATTCATGAGTGATTCACAACAATACACTTGAATGACTGAATATTCTATCATTAGCACCTGCATTATAACCAGGTAGACGTCATCGTGAGTTGATATTTATTTTTTCCTTAGGAGACGTAGAAATCATCTGAGCTCAAAAATGTTTTTTTAACTAAATTTCATCTTTTGTTTTTCCCTTTGATTTTGTACCAGTACCTCAAAATAAAAGTTCTTATTAAAATTTAGATAGTTTCCACAATACCTACCGAGAATAAATCATTTATCATTATATTTTTTCCTTACTGCATAAATATTCATCCGTTATTAAACACTATTTATATTTGATGATGCTATGCGATAATGTTGAGACTTCGCTGTTTGTACTGTTAAATTGGACTTTACTTAGCTAACTAAGTTCGTAAAATTTTCAATGAAACGAAATAAAATTATGAATAAAATGATAATTTAACAATTATAAATATTTTTAAATTAAAAAATCATAAACGTTTCATCCCTAGTCAGTTAGGTTAGCATAAAGTATAGCTTTTTTGACCATGACTTGTAAACTGGGAAGGTCTTTTTAGAGTTTTTTTTTCATTTACGAATTCAAAACGTCTCAGTGGTACGAGTACTTAAATGCCGGCTCTTTTCACTTTACTTCAGTGCCTTCGTGAGAATTATTTTTAACTCGTTTAGATTCTAACTTTTTCTTGCTGATAACCTGCGAACAAAATGTCTGTGAGTACTGTGATTACCAAAAAACCCAAGTTTATGAACAGATATAGTCTTGTAGTGTATTGGATCTACATATCGAAAAAGCAAAACCACAATATCTACTTTACATAAATACGTACTTTATAAATAACATTAAAATTTCGATTCCACCTGCGTATGTTATTAATTGTGTTATAGTAGCAATTCCGATAGAATTTTTATTATAATATATTGTAAGAAAATTAAATTAAAGTAAGTAATGTAACATTATCGATGATATATGACTGGTTGTAGTTTCAAAATAGTATCTCTATGTACGCATTCAATGAAATACATAAGGTATCATTATTGAATAGAAACGGAGTTTTTTTTGTCCAGTTTGTTTGTAAGCTTACTCAATAGTAACACTGCCTGCTACAACCCTGCAAAGGGGGCCGGGGAAATGGGAGACATGGCCCACATCAAGCGGACCGATCACACGGCCCACTGCCAGCGCGTCCTCAGTTGGAAATAACATTATTAACCCTGCCTTCTCAGGTTTGGTGTAGAACCAGAAACCCAGCAAGAACAAGTGTTACTCTGCGAATGTTGGTCTCTAAAGGTATCGAAGAAGTATGTCTGACATGGTCTCTAACTATGCGCCTCATAATAAAGCATAATTACACTAAGCGGCTAGAGACAAGAGGCAATGCTCGATGTTTCGCTATATGATTGAATCAGAAATGAGGAAATGGAAATCCAGAAAACTCAAGTGACAGACGTAGACCAGCGGGAGTGTTAGATGAAGTGGCAGTGGATAGGGTACTAAGCACGAAGAACTGATGGCCGTCGGGGCAGAAAAGTTCTAGTAGAGACCTTTTGCAGGCAAATGCAGCGTGGGACACCCACCAAAGGACAAATAGTTAAGGTCGGAGGATTTCGGTGGATGCAGACCGGCTAGCTTGTCGCTCTGGAAGTCTATAGGGAGCCCTATGTTCAGAAATTGTGAATCATGGTAATTAAAATGTACATAGTACACCATTCACTTTCATCCTTTTGGATTTCCTCCAATCCAGAAATAAACATATTTTAATACTTTCATGAATCTCTAGTCTCTAAAACTTTAAATAAGCATTATTATTCTGCCTAACCGCTGAACACTTTCTCCATCAACTGAACTAGTTTTAAGGAATACCATCTCGCAAAAAAATAATACCAATACTTCTTTTTTACAATAGTAATTGAGGTCAGGCACGCGAGGTTGTTCATTCAGTGGAGTTTTTTGTTTGACAGCAAAATTTTAAGCTAAGTCTACAATCATGAGGTGTAGTTTAATAAAGGCATAGATAGATATAAATTTACACTTGCGACAGCCATTCGGCAACGGTTCCCTCGATGTCCTGTTGTGGGACAGGTGACCACTCTGACTGACATTTAGTGATGTATTTTTCGGTCACTTACGTGCTTCAGTTTAGCAGTTGGTCCTGGCGACGTCATCGCTAAACATTATGCCACTCGCTAAGCCTACTTGAAGGTCTTACAAGGCCTTGACAATTCGCAACAATGGTAGATCTAAAGGTGCCAGTCGTCGGGGAGACTGAGACGAGTGTCTCTGTCTCTAATTGGCTTTGCATGGGATGTTTCGCGTTTCCGTCTCCAGTGCCAGTCGCACACTCGAACTTAGGCCCATACCAAGCCATAGAGACAAGCCAACTTTACTGTAAGTGCATTTACATACAAACATACGAGTACGTATAAAAACTGTACTTTTTGTAAATTTAGATTTATAAAAGAAAGTCGTGTTAGTTACACCACATATAACTCAAGAACGGGTGGAGCTATTTTTATATTTTTTTTCTTTTTGGATTTGTCTACATCGGAAATAAGATATTAAGTATTAAAAACATTTGGAAAAAGACGAAAAAAAAAGCATAAACATTTTACTATACTAAATGTTCACAGCTGTCAAACATTTGCCATTAACTTTCGACAGAACGAAGTTTGTCGGGGCCGCTAGTAACTAATAAATTATGTAAATATATTCTCAATGGGCAAAAAAGGGTCTCTAAGATTTGAAAAAGTTCGTTGGCAACCTAACACGTGCCTCTGGTTTTGCAAGTTATCGAAGTACGGTCAATCGAGACTACGGTAAGCACATGTTATCAACGGATAGTAGGCGGTTCTCTAGCACATGGTTCGCTTGTTCACCACAGATAAAAAGGCCCAAGTTCGTACGAAGTACAGACACGAGCAACAATATTAACTCATATTTAAACCTTCTGCTTTTGCTTTAAGGCGCAATAGTGTTCATGACGACACCTACTTCCAACGCCAAAAAATATAAAATACTTTGCTTATGATTACCCGTACGTAATAACATGCTGTAGTCTATAATTATGTGCAATCATACTTTTCGGATGTTGTTTATCAATTATTTTTTTTACAAACTGATACGTCGGGATACTTAGTAGAATACTTCTTTGTGCGTGTAAAAATATGGTTGATCTTAGTGTGAGATATTTTAGAATTTATAAGGTTGTGGTTAGGCCTATTTTCAGAATGTCCACGACAAATGGGCCCAATCGCTACAGACAGAGTATGATTTGTCATCTGCAGATGTTTTGGGGAGATTTTTGCTTAGCAGTTAGACATAATAGGCAACCTCATTCATTCACTTTAATTTTGTATATCTTTTTGAGTTACTCTACCTGAAAGTTACCTGGAACGCTCACTAGCAATAAGGTCGCCTAATTGTAGGTACTAAAGGCAGTTGCAATATGAAAGTTTAAGAAAACAATGTTATGTTTCAGGTAAATCCCCTTAACCAGTCTAGTCTAGTATTGGCTGGTTTTTTACTAAAATAACGTATGCTAATATGAATTAACACCGTCTAGCTAAAATTCACTTCTAGACCCGTTACTAAAAATACCAACGCTCGTGGAATGTCAGCTGACTTAAACAAACAGAAAATTCGTGGCAAATAATATGACTAATAGGCGAGTGACCTTTGTTCTAGACACTTGCATTTTTCAGAAGATTATTAGCGAAAATGTTTGACCTTGTGCGTCATTATGCTACTTACATACTAAGAGCGGTTTCAGAACAGCGTTTTATCCGGTGGAAGCGCATGTAGGCGCGTCCATGCGCCGCACTCGTAACTCGTACGAGCGTTGACGCTAAGTTCGTTTATTCCATATTGATACTGACTCACCACTATCGGTTTGACCGAACACTCCGCAATAATCCCGTGTACGCGAGTTTGTTTCTTGAAGCGTGAAATGTAACGCGCATGTAAGCGCGTATGCGCGAAAAATAACGCTAGTCTTACACCGCTTTACCTCATAAAATGACAGACTAGGCGGCCAAATAGAATCTTGCAAAAATTGAGATTGAGTCAATGTTTTAGGTTTAGTTTAGTTTTGTGGAGAGAATGTATCAAAAAAAATGTGATTGATGAAACGATATACACACAACAACATGGTCTAGGGATATATAAAACTTTTTTAAATAATTTAAAAAGTACTGGCCTTACAAAAAACCTATTAATGACAGATTATGAAAATATTATTAAGTTCCTTTTTTAAATTCAAATTTGTATTTAAGGTTTAAGGTTTTTTTTTTTTAAGGTTTTGTTTAAAGATGAAATTAGCATTCATTGAATTTCTTCCAAAGAAGTAAATCTTCACGAACTTCTAACTTGATTAAAACTCCTCAAATATCTATAAATCTTTGTCAAACGCATCTCCGGTGTTCATTTAATCATGCCACGTAGACACTTGACCAGGAACGAAATGTTAAGAGCAGAGGGCATGATTCAAGCTGGCGCTACCCAAATTGCGGTTTCTGAAGCCATGAGGACCAGTCAGAGCGTTATATCCAGGCTTTGGTCACGTTATCCACAGACAGCAAATGGGACAAAATTTCCAGCTAATGCACGACATACGGCGCGTATCGTTACAAGTTGGTTACAACAGCATGATATCCAAGCTTTAGACTGGCCTGCACAGTCAACTGACTCAAATCTCATTGAGCATGCCTGAGACATGCTTCAGAGAAGAGCTTTTCTTGCATCTTGGCAGGACTTGGGACAGTATTCCACAACAGGATATTGACACCCTTGTTTTGAGTATGCAGAACCGCTGCAGATGTGTCAGGAGAGTCTTAGGTGAATCATTATTTCAAGTGGTGGTGGTGGTGGTGGATTATTATTTCAAGTTTTCAACAGGTTTGATGTATATGGGTAGTTGTGGATAGGAAATTTTGTCTGAGGTTTTCCTCTTCTTCTAAGTGCTTTTTAAAATTCAACTTTTTCTAAAAGTTTATTAATCCGATTAGATAGGCTATTAAACAAGGTTTATTTTAATGTGTAGGTGTCTCAGCAAAAAGTTAATAGAACTTTAGTTAATTAGGTTTTATTGAAATATTCAAAAGTGTCTAGGGATCAAGCATTTTCATGCGAATTTCTTGAGATTGAGATGTGGCTTTGTAATAAATTTATGATTTTATAAATTTATATGGATCCTTTTTGGTGCATTTCATAATTTGAAACAGGAACTGTCAATCATGGTGGAACCATCATGGTATGGGCGGGTATTTGGATCGGCGGAAGAACTGAGTTGATTTGGATCAGAGGCAACCTCAACGCTCAAATTTATGCTGAGACGATTGTATCAGACGTCATCGTTCCTCTACAAGTGCAAATCGGTCCCTTATTTCAGTTAATGCATGATAATGCACGACCGCATACCGCAAGAGTTGTAAGACAAACTCTCGCCGCAGCTAACATCAATGCCCTGCCCTGGCCTGCTCAGTCGCCAGACTTGAACCCGATTGAGCATGCATGGGATATGCTACAGAGAAGAGCTCTGCCGAATATGGAGGGTATCCAGTCGCAAGAAGACCTTTTTTTGTTGTTGCAACGAACATGGGCGGCCATTCCACAGCGTGATTTGGATGAACTCATTTTGAGTATGACAAACCGATGTTCTTGTGTTGTTAGTGTTCGCGGTAGAAACACGGATTATTAATTGTTTAAGTTACCCAATAAAATTTTAAAGAAAACTGTTATTTCAGTCTTTTTTTCGAACTTTAATGTTAGTGGTTCAAATGTCAGAAATCCCTTTATTAGGAAAATGGCAAATTTCTTTACTAATGCAAAGGTGACTTGGTTTATCGTTACTGTAGACAAACGAAAACACTTTATTTGATGAATCCTTAAAGAAAATTTTAATTAATATCAATCAGGAGAAAAGTTATTGCAAAAATATATGTTGATCCCTAGACACTTTTGATGTGTGTATATCTTAAATGATGTAAGGACTTCTCTTTCAATGTAATGGCCTAGGCCTAAACTTCAAAAAACAGTGGCAGGAGCCTCTTTTTATAAAGTAAACTGAAAAAAAATATATTTAATCATATAGACTTATAAAAAGTACATATGAGAAGTCAAATGCAAAAAAAATATATAGCAAAAATATACGAAATATAAATAAACTTACCTAGAATAATACTATGATAGTAAATATCATAATTAAACATAATGTGAGTCTACCACCGGTTCGGAGGTTGTTTCCGATCGAGAAGACTCCTGCAAGAAACTCGATGGTTACTCTTTTCAATCTTGTTTTTATACACAAAAATTGAATTGACAGAGTAAAGTCAAAACAAAAATGTGCATGTGTTTTCTAGAAGGCACCTCTCTGAAAGAATAGAATAGAATAGAATATGTTTATTTTGCTTTAAATGTGGTACATTATTAATGACATTCTCCTTATTCAGTTACACAGCACATTTAGCTAATTCACTTAGCAGGCAAAATTATTTATTGTTTAGTGAAATATTATTAAGAACAATTTAGCACGTACGTCAACATTATTATCTATATTAAAAACTTAAGCTAAGCAGCATTATTCTAGAGTTAGCAAATAAGATTAGAATTAGTTACAGAGATAATTACATGTCAAGTTAGTCTACATTTTAAGATACAACTAGTCATTTTATCAGCTCTGATATAAAATAATAATTTTTATCTTGAGCCATTTGCTGAGTGCCTTTTTGTATTTTATATATGGATACAACCTTATGCATAACTATACTTCATTCATTATAGCATTAGGCAGAAGTAAAAAAGATTCTCTTTAGGGTACACTTTGTGGTAAAAGTACAATATACGTGTACATTATTATTTTTAAGATTTAAGCTGATATTTTAAAATCTACTCATATGGCAGCTTAATTGTTCTCATTTCAAATAAAGTAACACCAGAATTTACGAGGCTTTTGCTTAAATAAATTATTTTGTCTTGCATCAAACTATATTGTCGATGTAAAAAACTAAAAGAAGCAAGGGTTTTTATCCGAACACATTTTAACTGTCACTATAACTCTACTAAATCTAAAATGTTAAATAATCCATTCATACGTTGTGACCGAAGGGGTTTACAATTTTGCCAGGTTATACTCAGGTATGGCATCGACATGGCAATATCAAATGCAAATTTGTCATTCATTTTAGCACCCCTGCTTCTATTTCTAATGATGTAATGAATGAAGTATAGGTGTTGTCAGCGATATCGTCCTTGTTGAAAAAACTTTGATCATGTATTTTGAGTAGTGGTAGAGTTCTTACTTAATTTATATTTGAAAAGTCTTGCTTTTCGAGTAGGTATACAAATTCCACCAAAATTCATACAGCAAATAATTTGAATTAAACAACATGTCGGCGGCAGCCAAATTGCTTATGGCTTGACCATTTGGCGCGTCGACATGGTAATGCATGGTTATTAACCTTCATACTGTCCCACTGCTGGCCAAGGTAATCTCTGGAATCAAGTCATCGCTACAATTGATATTAGCTTAATCACCAAGCTTGCCAAATGCGGCTTGGTGATGCATAACAAACCGAGCAATATTTCGAATATTCTGAAACACTTTTTATTCAACCTGGCATTTAAAGCAGGATTTCGGACCCAGCGCTCTTACTATGCTACAAGGGCGTATATTAGTCATAATGAATTATGGTCTATTATTGGTCTTCAGACGCTTAGGCCGAGATCTATAGAGGGTGCTTAGCTTAAACTTAGACTTTGAACAGCTATATCTTTCTATATCGCGTTACTTCATAAAGATATTAAATTATTTTGTCTTAGCTGAACATAAACTTAGATATTCGTAAGGAATAATTATAACAATGCTCAATAAGTAAGATAATAATTAATGTGATAATCTGTGCTTAGCTAAGTAACGACTATAGATCTCGGCCTTAGTATTCCTACCCAAAAAAGTAGCTGCATCTAAAAAGAGATTTAATTTAATTATGAATAATGAATAACTAGAAGCGTTTTTGTAATTCTTTTATTAAAACTAGTTTTTGCAAAATATTTTATTTTTATTTGAATCTATCTAGTCAGATAAGCAAGTTGAGATAGTCTAGTCGTATATAAATAGGTGTCCGGTCAGGACACTCCACAACACAGCCCCACCGTTATCGAGACAATGAACACTGTGAGTACAAATTAATTTAATATTCGTCCTTATAATTAAATTAAATTAAACATCAAAATCAAAATAGACACTACAAAAATAAAACTTGTTCTAGATCGGGCAGGACTTGAAACCGCGACCTTTCGCAATCTTAGTAATGTTAGTTGACATTTTTTTTGTTGAGGTGTTGTCGAAAGAACCCTCAATAAAAGGAACATTGGTAAAAGAAATATTTCGAAAATACAAAAACTCCCCGAGATAATGATCATTTTAAGAATCATATTTTTGGACTTGCCCAAAAGGCTCCTACAAACTGTTGCAAGGTAATGACGTCAGAGGTCGCTCTATGCGTTCTGCAAGCCACTTGTTCGGCAGCTATATTACATTTTGCGTTTATGAATATGGTTTTTAAAAGTAAGGTTACTATAAATTGTGTGGCTTATCTAATGGTATATAGGTACTTATTTTTATTCATTTTCCACTTTCAAAATTTGACTTGCCCACCCGAGTTTGAACAGCTATAAAATTAATTATACCTAAGTGAACGAACTAAAAGTTTATATAATATGCCCCTTTTTAGTGTATTTTTAGATTATTTTTAATAATTTTTAGAATTAGAAATTATAATATTGAAATGAAGTCCATTATCTCCTCAGAAGCCATTGAAAACCACATCCCGTTGTTTCTGCTTAAAAATATATTTTTCTATAATCATGTTTACTACGTTCATCTTTTTTAACTATACTATTATGAAATGTTCTGGCATTATGCAATTGCCACAAGGATGGGTTTTTGAATCGAAGAACCTCTGTGGTATGAGAGTCAATCATTAGCAATAAAAACTGGGGCCCTAGCGAAGAGCAACATGCTACTTCCTACTTTCGTTTCGTTCGTCATGTCAAATGTAAAAAATGTACGGGAACGACATTAGCACTCCGGTGACTGGAATGACCTTTGATGTCAGATCCATATTTTTTTTAAATTTGACATATCGAAACGAAAGATCAGAGCCGTTATTTGAATAAAGTTTTGCTATGAATACATAAAATAAGATAGACAAGTTTTCGTTAAACCGTACTAAAAAATCTTTATTTTTAATAAACTCATAAGAATCAGCGAATCAGTGGGGTGCCTGTGCCTGCCACCATGGTCGTAGTTTTTTTGTGTGCTCCTCAAGTTATGGCTCATATGATATAAACTAACTCTTTTTGCGATCACTCAACATGTCAAATGTTTTGGTACAAAAACAAATGAAGTGAAATCATTAATTGAACTTTAGATAAAATCTTTGTTGTTTATCGATCGAACTGAGCCTGATTCCCCAAAGTTGCCATAAGTCTTGAAATCATCCGTCACTTTAACGTTTTTATATTCTTTTTTCAATTATTCTGTGTATTTGTTTTCAGCTTACCTGTTTACTTGTACTAATGTGCGTCGCCCTGGCAATGGCGCAGGGCGGGATCGGCGGCGGTGTGGGCGGCCTTGGCGGCGGCATCGGCGGTGCCGGCGGCGTCATCGGCGCAGGCAACCGCGGGTTCAGCAGCAGCATCAGTGGCTACAGGGGAGGCCTGGGTGGCTTCGGTAAAGGATTAGGCGGTGCCGGCGGCGGCTTCGGTCAGTTCGGCGGACTGAAAGCTTCTGGCCAATCTTTCGGCGCTGGTGGCGGAATCGGCGGCGGCGGCATCGGCGGTGGACTTGGCGGTGGCGGCATTAGTGGCGGTTTTGGCCGTTAAACAGTGATAACTCAATGCGATACTACCTGTGATTAGCTTTAAGGACATTTTCGATAAGTAAAAAAAGTTAAGACTTAACATTTAATTGTTTTATTAATCTACAAAATCGATATATCTAGGCAGGCTGCAACTTGTTCACTCCACAAACGTAAGAATCCACTTACTAGCAAATGTATAATTTATGTTTTTTCACATCTTATCTATTTTAACGAACAGAATTAAAATAAATTCGGTGAATTAATTCAACATCACAAACGGTAGTCCTTGTAACAAAGTTTTTTTCTCGTGTTATAATACACACTAAACAGTGAAAGTACCACAAATAGCCATACCCAAAGTATACTATGAGTTTACGTCTGGTTATCCAAGACGGTTAACAACAGCAACTAGTACATCATCTTCATCAGAGCTGTACCGAAAATCCCATACAAACACTTTACTACAGACTAGCAACTTTCGTCAGCGTAAACTCATGATATAAATACCGTATAATAACACATGAGAGATTCCATAGCTTTTTTATTTTGTAAGTAGGTATCTTATGAAAACAATACTAGGATTAAGGAAATACGTATTTGTAAATTCACCTGTGTCAAGGTGGCGATTTGGTGAAGCTTGCAGGACTCTGATTTTTAAAACGGCTGTCTTTGTTTTTGGGTAAAATAATTAAAATCGTTCAGGAAGGTATCATGATTCCAAAAGCTAAATCTGGCTGTTTACCTGCGTAGGATCGAGTTTTCTTGCTTAACCCAAATTATATTAATATTCCAAAAAGTGGTATCGTTTCAAATAAATAAATAATAATTTTGAAACTGCTACTTAGACAAAAGCACCGGTTTTCATGGTCACCCGGACGTCAATCTCATAAATTCAAAATTGCTGAATGTGATAGGAATGTCAGCAGCACATAACTCAAAATGGTACAAGAAATTCCAAAGCCAAAAAAAAAAACATTGAAACGACGTAGATAATCCCGCGCATTTTTTTTCTAATAACATTAATAAGTAGCGTTTTTGATTAATTTCAACCTCTACATGATTTGATATGAGAACAAGTTCTTTGCAAAAAATTGAATTCCATTAGTATTTTTATTTTTAAACCCGGTCAGAAGAGCAAGTCGTTCTAGCTGCATGTATAAATAGGTCCAGTCAGGATTATACACAACATACTTCTGAGGAAACTGAGACAATGAACACTGTAAGCTTCTACTCTTTTTAATTTTATTAATATTTGTGTTTTTAAATAAATAAAATTATATTTTAAAAAAACATTCATTTCAGGCGAGTGCCCATAATGTTAGTAACAGTGTGTTCTAGCCTATGTTAGTAAGTGTAGTTATTTAGAATAGGATTAAAATACTACTAATAGAGAGAGCGTGTCCAGTGTTGCAAATTAACACTGTTCACGTCCAGTCTCACCGCAACTGTCTGCAAGAGACTGTTAGAGCTGCCTCGCACACGATGCATAAGGGACGCGATGCATACGTAGCTACAAAGCTATCTATCTCCGCCGCAGCCAGCATCCCGTGTCAACGCAGCCCCATCAGCACCATGAAGGCATTTTTGTATTGGGTGCGCAGGACCCTATACGCTTTGTGTGTTATATAGTTCATCCACAAGCTGCACGTGTAGAGTGACTGACAATAACTTCTAAACAGTGTTATTTTAACTTGGAAAGCATGTTAGCCCTAATACACAGCGCCCTACGCTTCAATGTCAAGGTCATCCTTGAACAACTCTGTAACCCAATGTCCAAGGTATTTAAAACTTTGTACTTGCCTAAGAGGCCCCCATTTAACTTTACGTCAGGAACTTTATAGGACTTATTGCTTGCTTTGAAAAGTAAGAACTCGCTCTTAGCTGTGTTATACCTAAGACCGTTAGACACCGCAAATATTTAGTTATAACTATATAACTTCTCGCCCGCGGCTTCGCCCGCGTGAACTTATCGTTATATTTTATGGCCAAATTACTTAAAACCTTCATAAAATGTACCCTATGTGTTATTCTGATGTCTAAGCTGTTTTAATTTTAATGTAAAGTCTCTTCTAAACCCGTCAGTATTTTATGCGTGAAGGAGTTGCAAACATACATGCATCCTCATAAGCTTTCGTATTTATAATATTAGTAAGAAGTTAGATATCAGTAAGATAAGATGTAATGAAATGTAACTGTGTGTGTTAATTATTTGCGCACGTTGTGCTTTTGTTGTGGTTTGGTTATGCTATTACACCTAATACATTTATTATTGTACTCTAGAGACCTCTGACTGTAATTAAAATAAGTTACTTTGAAGTGTGACCTTCTAAATGTCTTTTTGAGAATAAGTTTCTCTAAACATAAATCGCTCACAGATTCCAATGAGCTTTCTGAGAGCGCTGATCGATGAGCAGAGCAGAGTTTATGAATGAAAAACATAATTATTAGTACTAGTAGTAATAAACCTATGAACTGTCCCACTGCTGGGCCAAGACCTTCATCGTTGACGTCAAGTCTTCGCTGCAATTAATGGGTATTAACTTAGCCTATAACCATTTTAAAACTAGAAAGAAATAAAAACCTTTCGAAAAGCTCCGCCCTGTACCCGAAAACTTTAATAGAATTTATGAACGCTTTGATTAAACATTGTAAGAGGAGGTGCCAGCTGATTTTTATTTCAAGTATTTGGTAAACTAATATTTGATGTTGTTTTGCGTTTTCATAGTAGATTAGACCGGATTAGAGTTTACGACGCTGTATAAATACGACTTAGCAGTTAGCACTGGATCAAAACTAAACTTGCGATAGGTAATTAATAGGTAAAGAATTTCAACAAGACAAGTATCGTCTAATAAACTTCATGATTATGAGGTGACGAACACAAATTAAATCAATTGTTTTCTAAACTTAACCGACGGTTTTCAAAAATTTGCCTTTTTGAAACATTAAAATGTGGCGATTATTTTTCACATTTTCAGCATCAGCTTGGTCATAAGATTGATTTTATTAATATTTGTTGTTTATTTTCAGTTCACCTGTGCATTCGTGGTCATGTGCGCCGCCCTGTCTCTAGCGGCTAACGTCCACGTCGAGGAACCATCCCTTACCGCCGATGAGACGCTCGAACCCGCCGAGACCGCGGCGGCTTTCGGCGGCTTCGGCGGCGGCTTCGGTGGCGTCCGCGGATTCAGCGCCGGCATCGGCGGTGTTCGAGGGGGATTCGGCGGCCTAGGCGGCTACGGACGCTTCGGTGGATTCGGCGGCTACGCCAAGGGATTCGGCGCTAGGGGAGGCTTCGGCAGATTTGGCTAAGGTCGTTAATCGGTGAACGAGTGTCCAGTGATTTTCAATCAGTGATAATACGTATCTGTGATTAGGATAAGGACTAAAACAGTTAGAGTAAAAATATTTAAAGTAGCAATATGTGTTATTCATTGAGCTTATAAGAAAAGTCAAGTATGACTCGGGCCTCTAAAGTCCCGTACATTAGCTAGATCTTAATAAATAAAATAAAATAAATATCTCGGACACCTTACACCAATATCATCTGATCCCAAACTAAGCAGAGCTTTTACTATGGGTATCAGAGACTGATAAGGCATTGGCAAATTCAAAATGCAGTAAGAACACAATTGCTAGGCACGTTGCTATCTGACTAGAACTAGACAGAAATTTGATCAATCGCACCTGGTAGTAGTGATCTATATTATGATGGAACTTGTCCGGCTAATAAATGAATATTCACTCTTGTCTTGAGGATACCCAGGTTGTATTGGTTTGGAAACACATGCACGGGCAGAGAATCCCTGCTTTGCTGTTCGCATTATGTAAGAATTTGCGAAATGTCGCTAGTTGTATTCGAACTTGCGATTGCGATAAAGTAGGGTTTCAGTAAACACAAAATGTGCAACGTTAGACGTTTAAAAAAGTCAAAGTCAACGAATCTTTTCGTGCATACAGCTGTATTTTCCACATCGATATCGTGAGGGTGTGGGACGTCTTCACGCGAATGTTATGGGCGCATAAGGTAAAAACATCGGAGTTTTGATACCTTACTTAAATCATTTTATATAACTAACTTGTTTTTTTTGCATCCCGTTAGCTGGATTACCATTAGCCCACTCAAGGAAAAATAGGGGAAATAATTCGTGTATAAAAGAGAATTTTGGCACAAATGTAGGGAATGGTGCCTGAAGCAATTGACTCAAAGTACTGATGGAGGGGGGTGGAGCTAACGGGTAGGGGGTGGTGTAAGGTACTTTTTTAAGTTGTACCTAAACAACTCTTAAGCGGTGGCTCTTACCAGAAAACAATCTTTAACTCAAGTAATCTACATAAAATTTTCAAAAAAACGGTTTCATTCACTTATTCTCTGTGATCAATAATTAGTGATATATGAAGGAATGAAGATGGACAGTAATAAAATAAACCTATGTATTAAAACAATTCTAACTATCTTCTAAATCTAAAATATCTTCATCAACTACCCTCTGTAAAGGAAATTAACTTGACTGGTTCGGTTATACGAGATGGTAATACGGTCAATGAGCCTAGAAAACTCTGCAGCTTAAAGTTTTTAAATTAGCTTAGTGACGATTTTATGAATGAGCGAGTATAAATGTTGCAGACTAGCTTCTTTAGTCGTTTTTTACGTTTTTGTTTACGTTCGTTTACATGCGTGTTACATTTCGCGCTTTAAAAAAACCAAACTCGCGTACACGGGCTTATTTCGGCGTATTTGCTCGAACTGGTAGTGGTGAGTAAGTATCCATTTTAACTATACGAGCTAATACGCTCGTCCGGCTTACGGGTGAGGCAGAAGGCGCGTCCACATGCGCTTCCAAAAAACAATCTTTCACGCGCGTATAAAACTATGGTTCACAAATCAATATTTAACGATCGCCTTGCCGTGCCAGGGCAACAGACACTTGACGGCTACTTTATTATTGCCGTGGTAGGGCTACCGAAACTTAGGTTTTGGTTTAAAGAATTTATTTCTCATATACAGTTTACCGAAAATTATAAATTATGATATGCCTATAGGGCGCTAGCTGAAAAATTACAATGTGCTCACTTAATACTTACAGTATATTATTTGAGTTAAGTCTTATACATTAATATACTATCACAGTTTTTATTATAGTTTGGTACGTTATTGACAGCTATGCCCCTTCAAACAATATCGTTCTATTTCCATAATTTGTTCGGGCTGTGGTAAGCATTATTTTACTTTTTTATGGAATTTTATATTTGATTGAAAACTATTTGTAATATTTTTGATAAGAATGCAGGTAAAATATTTGTATAATTGAGTGATATTAAGTATTTTAGTTTCAGTATACAATTGTTTCGTTGGAATACGGTAGGGGTAATGAAATAATACTTTAATCACTTAGTTCTGAGTCCTTTGTAACTGGCTTAAATTCACACACTTGAGAGGTTGTATACTTAACCGCCTTTACTGTGACATGCTGTTAAAACTTACAGCGCGCTTTATTGACGTTAGCCTACTTTTGAGATGTATAAAGAAACTTCCCTAAAACTTTCAAAAGCCTATGACTAAAGCCAACGATAGAAGTCAACCACGCAAAAAATCGGTATGAATCAAATAAATTCATTTTGTAATAAAATATTAAATAGGTATTGTTTTCTTTAAATGTTAAACACAATATTAACTAAGTTATAAATGAATAAAAATATCTGGGAAAAAATTACACCAAGATCACCTGACCCCAAACTAAGCAGAGCTTGTACTATGAGTGTCAGATTGATAAACATTCTTAAATGTTACAAAATACATACTAAAATAGATAATAACACCCAGACACACAACAAACCCAAATGTTCTTCACATGAATGTTTGTCATGGGTGGGATCGAACCCACGACCTCCAGTGCTAAATGCAGGATCGCTGTCATTGCACTAACAGGCCAGTCAACGCATATTAATTACGGTAAAACCCAAAAAGTTAGATGACCAATATACCAAGCAGACACACATATTCCGTTCTCATATTAACATTGAGAGGGTTTTTTATCAAAGTAAACATAAATCTCATTGCGATCTTTGACGTATTTTGCCACTGTATGTAACTTTTTTCTTAAATTTGACATTGTTGACGGCAAAAACTGAATAGAATCGCTTGGCAAAGCGAATATACTTTTAATAGCAGCTATTATGAAACTGTTGTTACAGTAGGTACATACAACATGGACTGCTTGTAATTATCTTATTTTGAGTTTTACCTGTATTATGACAATTTATCTATTCAAACATATTACCCATAAATTGTATCTTGTTAATAAACTAAATACCGTAAAACGTTTTCTTAGAGTTTAGCTGCGGAATTGAAGACATAATACCGCAATCTCTTGAAGCGGTAACCAAACTATAGAAAGACTAACGCTTGAATCCAGAAATGACAATCAAAGCAGAGAACATCTCAAATGTTTACCTGTTCCTTTTACATCTACTGACATTTCGGGACAGATTTTGGGACGGATTTGGGCGTATGACTATTAAAATGATAATTATGTTATTATAGGCCATTGGTAAAAAGTGAAGGGACAATGTATATTTGACTGTATTCATGATGTTTTACTTAACCCCTCCTTAAAACCTCGTAAATTATAATATTGTTGCTATTCTATGGCGTCACAGGCTGCTGAACGGCTCACCATCGGATCCACGTGCTTACCGGTGATATTTTTTTCTAAACAGAAAACCACAGTTTATGGGAACTGTGTTCATAGTACCGATCTAGCGTTTGTGCCGTACAGAGAAATGGGAGCTCAACTTATGCCGGCAGATTAAGGCTCCAACTGGGGTACTGAATAGTACAGCTTGTGCCTGGCCTTAGATGGCCCCTAGACCTGTACAAAATGAAACCTTCTTCTTTCAAACGTCTTCCTTGAACTAAGGGTTTAACGTGACCTATTTACATCTTTCAGACGGACCATTCGATGCAATGACAATGAAAAACTTCAACTTACTCCAAAAGTGTTTTCACCAGTTTTGCAAGATCCCAGCAATCGATCCAAATTGATGATCGACTGTGCTGGTGGGTATCTTATAGAAGGCCCATTAGCGCAAGTATTTTAAATTGACTGGTCTAGGATTTTAAATAAAAACCAGAATTTTGGAAGCCTGCCAAAATTTAACGGACTTTACGATTGACGTAATCAAAATCCTCAAAAGAGGCATCGTTCTCAGAACAAGTTTTCCTTTACAAAAAAAAAAACAGGTCTAAAACCACTTATTTGTATTGTTTTGATCCCAGCACTAAAAATGCAGATCATTGAACTCCCCTGTTAGATTTTGAAATTGCATTTTTGTTTTATATTATGTTTAAAGAAATTTATTCCCAAAAAGACATTTACAAGGTCACTTAGATGAGAATATAAATATCGTATGGTAACTTATAACGTAACGTAACGTACAATAATAAAGGTATTAGGTGTAATGGCATAACCACACCAAACCACAACAAAAGCATAACGTGCGCAAATAATTAACACTAAATTAAATGAAGCATCCCAGACAGTTTCATTTCATTACATCTTATCTTACTGATATCTTACTTCTTCTGATATTCTACTTCTTTAAATACGAAAGCTTGTTTAAGGCTGTATGTATGTTTGTTACTCTTTCACGCAAAAACTACTGAACGGATTTAGAAGAGAGTTTACATTAAAATTAAAACAGCTTAGCCATCAGAATAACACATAGGGTACATTTTATGAAGATTCTATTAGATTTTATTATCAAATTAAGTAAATTCATCTGTTGTAAGTTAGTCTCGGTGGTACTAGGAGAGCCGCGTTGACAGCCTTGCCTAGGAACATTTTTTTTTTTCATTATTGGCTTTACCAAAATCCCAAAATGTTTACTGTAAGATGAATAGTTTTGTACCTACACATATAGTGCAGTTATTGAAGCATTATTGCTCCGAATTTTTTTACTGTGAACCGAATTGCATACAATTTTGGAATTAGATTCATCTTACCCTTAACTTCAAAAGTGAAAATGATTTGAACTCCGCAACCACCCTGGGGGTGGTTGCCACCCCTTCTCGGGGGTGATTTTTTTTTTTGCAAAATAACCTCGGATATTGATAGAAGGCCTAATTTTAAGCAAAAAATCATCTCTAAAGTTTTTCAAAAAATCCAATACTTTTCAAGTTATTGGCAATTGAAAATTCGCAATTTTTTCACGTTTTTCATCGGCTTATTGCAAATATCTTCAAAAATATACGTTTTATCGAAAATTTTACGAAGAACCAAATTGTAGCAGGTAAAACAATGAACAATTTCGTTTTTTATAAAGTATTCTAAGTGCAATATTAAGCTAGATATTAAAGATCAAAGCCGTTTTTTATTTTGTCTGAAATTTAATCGATGTGGTCAATGCCATCTAGCGGCGAGCAGATGCATTTTATGCATTCTAATACAAAAGGGTTTTCTAGTGCTTCAAATAAGCTTTAAAATGAGCACTATTAAAAGTCTTTTGCACGTAAAATAAGTGAGCTGTATTGCAAATAAGGGGAGCATCTAATGTTTTTTCTTTTAAATCAATGGGTTTCATAAGTGCCATTTCCACCAAAATTAAAATTAATCGTATTCCGCCTAGAATTAACTTTATTATGAAGAGTTTGATAGATAGTATCAGTTTGGCTGCTACAGGACACATATTTTTCAAAAAAGTCACGATTAAAAAAAAAAAATTTAAAAAACCCACTTTTTTTTCATAATATCTCAAAAATGACGACAGATACGTATAAAAGTGTACGCATTAAAAATTTAGGTATTTTTCTGACAAACAATTTGGTTTTTTTGTTTTTTCTGTCAAACAAAAATTGACGGAGATATGATTGTTTAAAGAGCGCGTGGCAGCGCAATCACAGCCTCTCTTAAGCCCTTTAACCCTTCACCGTTTTAGAAAAAGGTTTTTTACTATATATTGCAATAAAGGATGTTGTAGCTCTCTTAATTAGGTACCTTTACAATGGTTTTTTATAAATTGTGATAGCATGAAAATTGAAGGAGTTATGGTCCAAAAACTTATCATATTTTTTTCTACTTAGTAACTGAATTTTTTTTTTTCAAGGGGTTGAAAATGATTTTAATATGAGGTAATTATGTTAGAAAATACTTTACAATTTCACCACTTACTATTAGACATGTTTTCTATCGATAAAATGGCTCAATGTCAATTTTTCCATTAAGGGGTTGTTTACACCCCTTAAAAATAATAGGCGGAGTTCAGATCATTTTCACTTTTGAAGTTAAGGGTAAGATGAGCCTAATTCCAAAATTTCATGCAAATCGGTTCACAGTTAAAAAATTCGGAGGTAAGACCGTATTTTTCGCTTCAATGACTGCACTAATACATTGTACACGTGTCATAGCTAAGGTTGGTAGTAATGTTAGTGGTATTTACGATGTCAATATGACTTGCAAAAATTAAGCATATCATTTGATGTACATTACAATAGCTATAGTACATTTCACAATTGTTAAGACTATTTAACAATAAATTTTAATCAAGTTGTTGGTTTATGAGAATGTTCATAATTACGGTAATCTAAAGGGTTTTGTGTCTATTTCTCTTAAATGTAGGTTACATTTAAGAGAAATAGACACAAAACCCTTCTTGTTTTGGTATTTAATCTCTATCTTCATAATAGTAGATATTTTCAGGGCAATTATAGAGTTTAGATAATTGTTTTTTTTATGTTATAATTTTATCGATCTCATTAACTATGGTAGCAAAATAAGGCTTTGACGTAATTCCATTAAATCGTCAATCTCGAAATAGTTTTGGAATCTGCGTGTTTTATTTTATATTAACATACTGAATACCTAACGATGTAGCAAAGTTTTAAACGTCATTAAAATACGCATAAAACTAATGAGAAATTAGTGTAGGGTTTTACTATTTTAAAGCTTTTTTGTTAAACATGCTTAATGTATTTTATGAAGGCAAAATTATTCCGGTCTGTTTGCTTTATTTTCACGCCCTAACCACATTCTAATGATTTATAAAAAAGGAATCCTCCGTAATATCGAAAACATGGCAAGTAGCTCGCTCAATTTCCTTTACATTAAGAAAGCACTTTATAAGGAGATTCGCCATTTACACTAGTAGACATGAGATGCAGTTAGTTGATATTATTAGGTGATAAAATTATGTCACTTCATTAGAACAAACAAAAGGGTACATTTCGATCTGACGTCACGCTCGTATATTAGATGAATTGAAGTAAAGTTATAGATAGATTATAGATTGGACATTTAGTAACATTTATTCAAAAAATAAAACACAGTCATGGAAATCGAATATCACAAATTGCACTTTGTTCAAACAAATTTTGCCTACATTTATAGGACTGAGGTTCAAACCAGAGACCTTCCAAGCATTAGACAAGCATTTTCTTGCGTATAATGAAACTCACAAAATCGTTAAATATCCGCCCTTTCAATTGCAATCAGCTACGCTGATAATCTCATAAAAAGGCAAAACAATTAGTATTCATTACATTGTAATATAAATCTGTGTAGAGTGTAGTACTTACACAATATTTTGCAATTACCATAGAGCTCTGCCTCCTAGTTGCTAATCGATTGAAGTTATGACGTACGAACTCGATTTTCCCAAATAAAAACCAAATCTATTGTCACTAATTCACCTACGCTTTGACAGGAAAGCCGTTTTGTATATATAGGTGGCCATCGCGGCCTTTAATCAGCATTCATCAATGACACGTGACACAATGAACACCGTAAGTTTAACTCGCCTTTAATTACATAACAGAAAACATTTCGGTTTTTTCAAATAACTTGAGTTCTTAAATAAAAATATTAAGACATGGGGTTTTTAATTTAAAAAAAAAACTATCGTTTAACGTTAGTTAAATGTTTAAGTATTTTTTTATGTCAATCGTCCTTACATTTTTTTTTTAAATACTTAATATTGTTACATAATTAACGTCACTATTTGTAAAGCCTGATAACCTTAAATTGACAATTTGCTGTTTCTCTTCCAGATTACTTGCGCGTGTGTACTTCTGTGCGCCAGTGTGGCGTTGGCAGCTACCCTTCCTGCAGATCCAGCTGCAGTAGACCCCTCCGTCCAGCTAGTAGCCTCTGAAGGCGTCCTGGAACCCGCTCAAGCGACCGGCGTAGAAGAGATCCTGGAGCCTGCTGAAACCCACTATAGACGTGGCTATGGCGGCTTTGGGGGCTATGGCGGCTATGGCGGCTTCGGAGGCTATAGAAGATTTGGAGGCTTCGGCGGATACAGACACGGTGGATTTGGCTACAGTCGTGGTTTCGGAGGTGGTTACGGGGGCGGTTTCGTAGGCGGATTTATCGGTGGTGGTATCGGTGGATTTGGCTACGGACGTTGAACTATCGCGACGAAACCTAACTCGAATTCGAATACTCGTAGCTAAATTATAAATATTGATTAGGTTTACAATTGGATTTAAGCGATTGTGGAAGTTTGAGAATATCTTGAAAGTGAAGTGATTAATCATTCTATACCTGTGACAATCGGTATTTATATCTGTGATTATTAGTACGAACTTTAATTTTAAATGAATAAACTAATTACTAAAACTTAGCAGTGTTTAGTTTTTTTGGTCGTTTTTTTACCCTAGTTCAACACAGTACAGTTACAGTCAACATAATACTTACAAGAGGTACTTTATATTTGAGTATCAGGTCGCATCAAAACTCAAAACATCATAGCTGTTTGGTTTTTAGAGAAAAAATGATTTCCTATAATGCATAAAGGACTTAACAAATAAAAAGCTTAAGTTAGTAAATGTTTTGTAGATAGTGGGTTCAAAGCCCTTTAGTGCCTTAGCATCACACAGCAAGATACATCTTGGCCCTGCAGGTAACTTGTAAATGAATATAAATAAATAAAAATGCGCCAGACGACACACCTCTTGTCTTGGTCACGAAATCAGGATAAATATCCCTGTGTTACGAGGTACCAGACCAGGAATCGAGCCAGGGGTGTCTCCTAGAACACCCAGAGTCAAGTCAATTCAGAAAATATCATTTCTTGAACTGACCCAACCGGGAATCGAACCCGTCGAGAAACGTGCTACAGCACACTGCGCCAATCGTTTCGTCAGCCTTATGTGGCCACACCCTGCATTATCAGCCAAAGGCTTAGGTAAGTCGCAAGCCCTCGCTCTAGCGTTTTGCGTGACCTTTAAAGAAATCTCGCCTGATGGCTAAAGTAGATCGTCGAATAAGATCATGCACCGTGTGGAGCTTCAGTTGGCAGGAGTCTGATATAAACTCGTCATTGCTCTACGTGGTGAGGTACACATTAGGATTGCATCAAGGTAATATAAAATATCATTAACTAGGCCTTTTTAGGTCGTGGGAGATGGTTGAACTCTATCACCATGGGCTGTTGACATCGAATTTTGTTGAATCATTTGGTCGAAACTGAATGCCTAAAGCATTACATCGTAATAATCAAAGATCTCACTAATGCAGGGCTTTGCGGAATATTGGTACGTTCTCACTGCACTCATAAGCCAATCAAAAACACCAGTTGATACATGAACCAGAAGAGACCAGAAGCATTAAGGTTAGGCGACTATTTTTTTGTTGATGTGCTATCGGTTGACTTCTCAATAATAGAAACATTGGTAATATAGACATTTTGATAACACGAAAACTCCCCGAGATATAGAGAATTTATACAATATTTCTTCTGGAATTGCCCAAAATGCTCCCTACAAACTATCGCAAGATTGTGCCTTCTTCTATGCGTTCTGCAAGACACTGGTTCGGCAGCTATATTAAACATTGCGTTTATGAATATGGTTTCTTAACAAATAAAACTTATACATTATACATTTATATTATAAGTATACATTGTGTGGATTATGAATGGTTACTTAACACTTGCCCGCGCGAGTTTGAAGAGACATAAAATTAATTATACCTAAGTAAACGAACTAAGAGTTCTAATATTTTGTCAACTACCGAATTCTTCATAGAACTACTAAAACTCATTTACAATACGTCGTAATGAACTACAACATGAAAG
Source organism: Udea olivalis (assembly GCA_947369235.1). NCBI lineage: Eukaryota > Metazoa > Arthropoda > Insecta > Lepidoptera > Crambidae > Udea > Udea olivalis. The sequence goes on from OX376359.1 coordinate 12,983,975, forward strand.
ATAAGGATTAGATTCAGAATTTGACTTCTATACTATAAACCTGATTTTTAGTTCGATCCACCTACGAGTACATTAACATAACATGGCACGAAAAAACAAAGCCTTAAGGTTTATGATTACACGATGAAACACTGAAATGTTATTGCCAAAAAGTAATCTATTACAGACAAGCAACAACACACAACTAACGACTGTGTGATGAAAACTTTGCTGTAAATTGCAGTGATTATTGCAATTTAGGAACATAGTCTACAATGTTTTTTATTTGCATATAGACAAGTATAAATAAATAAATAAATATCGGGGACAATTCACACCAAGATCATCTGACCCCAAACTAAGCAGAGCTTGTAATATGGGCGTCAGAGACTGATAAACATACTTAAATATTTCTAAATACTAACTTAAATAGATAATAACACCCAGACACACAACAAATACAAATGTTCGTCACACAAATATTTGTCACGGGTGGGGATCGAACCCACGACCTCCGGCGCTAAAGGCAGGATCGCTGCCACTGCGCCAACAGGCCAGTCAAGTATGTATGTTGTATATGACCTAAAATGTTTTTGCAAAATAGTTTTATAAGGTCATGTGTGTAACTAAGGAGGTTTTTGATAACCACCACCTGATGATTTACTCACAGGATCCCTAAGATCGTGTCAGTAAATGAACTTCACAACTTGGCACTTTTCTAGAGGAAAAACAGCCTTCAAACTAAAACCAAATCCAACCAAGCCATTATGTGATCCCCAACAAAAGAAATTAAAGTTTTTAGACAAAGTAGTATTGATAGTTGAATATCGCTTGCTGTGCTCGATAGTTTTCGATGGTATATCCACAATAGCGAAAGATTTTGGGAAGGGTTTATTCCATATATTCATCATAAATCATATCATATATAAGTGACAGAAATATCCTGGTCTGCATACTTACAAAGAATTTCAAAGCAATAAATTTAAGTAAAATCAAAATATTAAAAAGAAACCAAAGACAAGTAGCAAGCATTATCTATGACGTTGGTCCTAAATTTTGATGAATTCAGCTGCAGGTATTCTATGCAAAGTATGATTAAAATACTGATATATTCCACACCCACACTATCGCAAACGTCTGTTTGGAAAACTGGTTGTAGCGTCCTGATTTGCATTTAAAAACATAAAACGTAGACAGAAATCAGGTTTTGAGGCGACTGGATCGTGTAGTAAATCACGCCCACATGACAAAAAGCCACGTGCGTGGTAGAAAACTGATTATGGATCCGTCTAGTCCATAAAAGGTATGAATTAGCGAGCGCGAGTGATGCCTCTGACGTTGCACGCGTTTATAGGGTGCGGTAACCGCTTACAATCGGGCGGTCCGCATGCTTGATGGTCTGCACATACTTTGCATAAAAGATGATTTTGCGAAGTGGCACACCATTACTCAGAAAAATTGAAATTAGTTGACCATTATCTGAGTACTGAAATCTCATTCAAAGCAAGGAAGGTAGTTAGGGCTAATGGGGCTTTGCTTTTCTTAGAATACAACTGGATTGCAGCTGCACAGGCTAGGCAATTTTACCAGTTTCCTTAACTGACATGTGGTGAACTGTACACTTAAAATTAGATAGAGCGTAAGTGACCCCATCTTTATTCTTTATTAGATCACGAAATAAGCTACAATCTTTTTTATTTATTCTTACAATTAAGTACAATAATACACAATTCCAGTATCACTTATCTGCCCTTAAAGGTGGATGTATGAATTTTCCATGCACTTGTAACAATGATCATTATTACTCGTACAATCTGCTTTGAAACAGGCTCGATTCAAGAAGTCACAAGACTCACAAGTCCACTTTTATCGTTTATGTTACCAGATTATTATTTTTTTCTCTATCGATTTAAATATTCGATTTAGGAATATCGCCTTCATTTTCGAAATATAAAGTTACTAAATCCAAATAATCTCTAACTCCGATACTTACATTGCTTGAGAATGTTCCAATTAAAAAAGACGTTTTTATTTGAAGCATAATGCTAAGAAGCTGAACAAGAACCTGAAACTCTAACTCTTCATAGTTGTTTTACTGCGTTTATTTTTCTTCACTTATTAAATATTAGCTACCAAAATCCGATAATCTTCACTAATTAAATATTAGCTACCTAAGTGCGATTGGCTAGGAAATCTCTAAATCAACAATTTTTGCCCTAAGTCCATTATTAAAAAAAAATAGAATGTTTGATTTTATATAAATATTATGTTGGTTTGAAATATGTAAAATAAAACTATGTCCAATTACGAGTATCTATAGTTTTCTATTTCCCATTTACATACTCGATTTTAAAACTATATTTAAAAAAACAAGAATTATGGGGGAAATTAACGGATTTAGTGACTTCTTGTACTGAGCCATTCATTAACTACCGAAATGCTCTTGAACGCTATGAAAATATTTATCGGCAAGCCAAGCTTTCACAGTTTTGTTTATATTTTGAATACATTAGGCGTTGAAAATCTATGCAAAATCAAAATACACACCTCCATTTGTCTGATAGCCTAAGCTATCATTTCTGAGAACTCACATTGTTCACACGTACGATACGAAGTCTACTTTTACCCTTGACCAATGGTTTTTTTACTTCTATTTGACGTTTTAAAAATTCCGCTAGGGCGTATGTTTAGATAAGTAATTTGCGTTATATTCTACTGTTTTAAGACTATTTGCTTGTATGCTTCGAGGAAGGCACTTAGTGAGTCATTCAACTTAAGTTTGCTCTTAACATTTTGAAGGTCACCACGTATTAGCCCAACACTAATTGACCGGGGTTTTCTTTTTTGTAAACTTATTATCCTAAATTTTCGATTAAGGCAATTATGCATTTAAGTGTCTAAGTAATGCTATAAACTTTACGACTACTTTATCGTCTTGATTCACCACATTTTAGAAAATTATAACTACAAATAAGAGCGGCGAAACTCGACTGCATATTTTACAAAAACGTTACCAAACGGAAACATGTTAAATAAATAGAGTTAAATTAGTTGAATTTATTTCCTTAAAATCGGGATTTTTAAAGAAGGCAGGTCAAAGCTAAATTATTCCCGATTTCGATGAAACAAATCTCTTCTTCAGTGACAAAAAGTGCAAGAACTAAACGGTTTTATTTCCTGTATGAGTATTCCAATCTCCGCAGAAGTTTTCAATTAATGCAATCTATTATATTTACAATTTGTGTTATGGTAAGTTATATTTTGACTGTTTTGACCTAAATAAATTAAATAAAAAACACTTTAAGGAACATTTTAAAGCCTTAAACTTGTATTTTGAATGTATTCTAGTGCAAAGTGAAAAAACAAACTGATGTAGAAGCTATACGTATGGGCATATACTTACTTACTTCTTTGCCGTCCCATTGTTGTCATCAATCAACTTGCTCCGTAGTGAGTCTGTGCATCAATGTCAATGTCAAATCACTCACATTACGTTACGTTTGATTCTTAAATAAATCTTTTTTTTTCGTTTTCATCAAACAATCAAACTGAAAGAGAAATTAGCCCTCGAAAATTACCTGCACCACCTGTTGCAGACAAACAAAATCAAATTGAAACCCAGCAAACAAATAACAAAGCAAACACTCAAATAGCTCTTCCAACAATAAGAAGAGCAGCGGCCACTGCTGACCGTTGCTTGTTTCCAGAGTGTGATGATCGGGAAAAACTTCATGTATGAGTCTATACGCAGAAAGGTCCTAGTAGCCTCAAAGTAGTACAAGGGAGTGAAGCCATTTTAGGATATTATTGTAATTGTGCTGCTGGAAATCACACAGTTGGGTGTTACTCGCACATAAGGTCCATATTATGGTACATGGGGTACGCTTGTCATCAGGATCATTTCCGAGCTCCGACTGCATTCTTGGACAACTTGTTAATTATTGAAATAAATGTACATAAATAAGTTATTATGTTTTTTATTTCATAGCTTACAAAGCAGTAAAACTTAAATTAGCCTCACACTGAGCTAAACAACCTAAATTAAGGTACTTCTTTTGTTCTGTGTTGTTCTATAGTTTTGTGATAATGAGATAAGGGATACGGGTGACAGATCGCTTGTGCCGCGCACCGATGCGGTACGAGCTATCCGCATAGTAGATGAAGCACGCGGCCGTACTAAACAACCCGCAGTGCGCCTTTGAATGCGATGAGGCTGTGGTGGATGAGGCCCATCGAGGGTTCCCATTGCACGTATCATGTAGCGCTGTTGACTGAACAAGCCCTTTCGTACACCCGCGACGGGACCCGTCGCGAGGACGTGAGCCCGTCTGCGAGGGCGCGGAGTCCGCCTTCCCGCGACGGTCATCCACACAATTCACAATTTTCACAATTATCACTTTGCATGGAATCGTGCCTAGTCAGACAAAATGCGGATATTGTACGTTACATTGTATCACTATAAATAAATAAATAAATAATAATAATAATAATAATAAATATTCCTGGACATTATTCCACACAGCGCCATCTAGCCCCAAAGTAAGCTAATTAAAGCTTGTGTTATGGGATACTAGACAACGGATAAACATACTTAAATACATTTTCTTTTGTAAATACATACTTATTATACATAGGAGACACCCAGACCAGTACAAACAGACATGTTCATGCACACAAAATGTTTGTACTGTGCGGGGATCGAACCCGCGACCTCTGGTGTAGTAGCCAACTTCTTAACCATTACACCAAGTCGGTCGTCAAAAAAATAAATAAATATCCCTGGACATTATTCCACACAGCGCCATCTAGCCCCAAAGTAAGCTAATTAAAGCTTGTGTTATGGGATACTAGACAACGGATAAACATACTTAAATACATTTTTTTTTGTAAATACATACTTATTATACATAGGAGACACCCAGACCAGTACAAACAGATATGTTCATGCACACAAATGTTTGTACTGTGCGGGGATCGAACCCGCGACCTCTGGTGTAGTAGCCAACTTCTTAACCATTACACCAAGTCGGTCGGCCATAAAAAGTCATATCTAACCAAACAGCCACCGAAACGAGGAGGTTGAACGCCCGAACATGTATCCGCTCACTTCGGACCAAATCTGACTGATGTGTTAGCATCAGTATCCTTATATTAATTAAAAAATGATTAAAAACCAACAATTTAAATTATAACCTTACTACCTTCAATAGCTTTAATATCTTTTTAACCCCAGCTTTAAAAGAGTTAAAACAATTAACTTTTTTGTTAGTCTAGTGTAGTTCTTTAAACATCAACCGATTTATTTCATGTACGCGGCCCGTAAGTAGAGGTCTGAAATTACATGGAAGTTCGCCGCCCTTCTTTAAGTTAATGCCTTTACGCTCGAAAATTTCCCCGAATTTGAATTTTCTCGATGAGTTATAGTATGGAGTTGTTTAAGAGGGGTTTGAAAAGGTTTTTTGCAGGGTCGACAACGCGCAAGTAATACCCCTGGTGTTGTTTCTGGCAACTGAAATTCAAACCACGACCTGTGACTCTAAAACCAGGACTCCCAGGGCCTCTGAATTTCGAGCCTAGAATAGATGGGCATACTCAAACTCCTAAGCATAAATATTCTGCGATTTGAATATTAATAAGACTGCTCGATCCAGTTAATGATCATATTATGTAAATTTGTCCAGGATGTTTCGTGGCAATCCAACATCGTATGAGTAACTAGTTTACATACGTTAAAGGTGAATCACATCTTGCCGTGTCTCTACCTAGACAACTTTAATTCGTCAAAGCTTTTCTATCTCATTATGACGTCATTCAGCTAGCATTCGACTGCTATCTGTGTAGGTCTACCACGAGTTGCCTCTTTATTTTTACATTACCATTGGCGTAAAAAAATGTATTAGGATTAGACATGACAAGACATGACAACTTTTATGCAAACGATAATGGAAATTTAAAGTAGCAACTCGTGGTAGACGTACTGATATTTTTATGTGACCCAACCTAAGCTAGCCTAGATTTGTTTATGAGGACTGTCGCCTGACGTCATGAAAGTCACGGCACTAACTTCTGTACAATAGATATTTGTTTATTTACACAGTCATAAAAACATCAACAGGTTCACTTTAATTGTCATTTAAAATTTTGGTATCTACTTATATTATGTAAAACCTAACTTTCAAATGTCAGAGAAAATAGATCTTAAATCATGGATCACCCTAAGCCCCAGACAAACTGACATCAAGGTTAATCAAATTTAGCGAGTGCTCTGACTTTCATAACATTAAGGTTGCTTACCCAACATTTCACAATCTTTTATTTTTTAGTACACTTGTGATAAATAACCGAATTTGGAATGTAATGATTTCTAATGATCAGATACTCTGGACGTAGTGGAGGTATGTAGGAAAAACCCGTCACTTCGAAGAAATCATAGATTATGATGGACGTCATTGGCCTTAAGCGAACAAACTCATAATTGAAAAAACTTAATCGAACATTCGTTTTTTGGTACCAATTAAATAAAACTCATTTCATAAAAAAACAGCAGAAGACAACCAAAAATTGAAAGAAAATAAAAAGTAAAACCAGCTTTTTATCACTAAATTAGCCCAATCATTTTATTTTACGTTGTATACCCAATTAGTATTTGATTTAGCTACAGCAGTTTTTTTATGGGTTCAATAACTACCAAGACAGGGTATCAAGAACTTATTGCACACAACAGATACAGCCTTATACGTCACATTGCTGGGCACAGGCCTCACCTCAACTATGAGGTGGTACGAGCCATATTCCAACACGCGGGCTCAGTGCAGATTGTTGAAGAGGTGAATGTAAGGCCAGTGATAAACCTTACCGTCAGATGTTATCAAGCCGCTTTTTTAGGCCTCTGACTAGGCTTTACGATTGATATCTTGCGACGTCAGCCGCATTGCAAACAAACCTTAAGATAATTAAAATAATCCTTTAATTAAAACTTTAGCCGTTTTTGGTTTTTGAAACTCTGATTTTGTTAGTTTTTTTACAAAGGTTTTCTTCTGAAAGTAAATATTTTGTTTATTTTATCGCTTGAGTAAAGATAGTTGTATGTTTGAAGTTGCCTTTTAATAAGGGAGTCATATAAGTTCTACGCTTTCGTAAGTTCTCATCACATTTTCATATATTTGGTGAAAATCTGATAAAACTTCAACTAGATAACTATAAAAACTAGAGATTGATGTGACAATTCTATATATATTTTTTAATGTTTTATTTATTTAGTTTCAGTGATTGGTTATTAACCGAAAGAGATAAGCTAGGTGTTCATTCAGTGACATGCGTAAAAGTCGGTCGAATTGAGGTCCTACTAAAGGTGATAAGCAAGACCATAGAAACTATATTTGTGTGTGTGTGGAATAATGTCCGGGGATATTTATATTTTAGACATAAGTTTAATTTAACCATCGTACTATTTATTTATTCATCTATGTTATTCGTAAAGTACACAACCGCCGTAAGGGCATTGCAAATATTGTATACATAAAAATTGATGAATTACAATTACAATTCTAGTCAGTATAATTATTACCTATTGATTCCACTATAAATTATATTATAGAACATTAATAATACCGTTAGTACATACATAAACAAACAGAATCAAATATCGAGACTTGAAGTTTCTTAGAAGAAGAAGCTTTAACTTCTTGTCGTCTTTGAACCCATTTAATTAATGGTAGCATTTGTTATTACCACTAGGTACTTACTACTATTTTTTGCCATAAATCCGCCTGAGCCTAATTGCATGCACTTTGGTACAGAATTTCAGATTACGAGTACCTACACGAACGTAAAAGAGTATAATTTATTTATTTGCTTATTCTTAGTTGTATAAAGTAAAAGGTACCATAGAAAGACCTCATTTGAAAAAGTATTCTCTACCAATCCACCAAAAAGTAGGTATTTACTAAACCTCTCGTGATAATTTCAAAGACGTTTGAACGATAACAGCTCTTTTTTAGAACCGTTACCAAAAAGGTCTTCGTGGCAGATCCTTCCAGATCTTATCGGTCCGTTATTGTTTTAGTAAACTCGCTTGCAACAAATTTTGATAATGACGCAAAATTAAACCTGTATTTTGTTTCCTCGTCAATAATAGGTTCATATGACTGACTCCATCAAATTAACATAAAGGTATAAATATGAACATCCCACGAGTAAACAATATCATAACAACAGAAACCCTAGCCATGAAGACGGTAAGTCCTCACACTTAATTTACTGACTTAACTTTAGAATCACCCTGTGGTCTTAATTTGTACTGTTTTTTTATTCGTGCGAAATTTGTATCAAGTTATTTGTTTTTTTTTTTTATTCCTACGTTTAGTACATTAACTCAATGAAAAACAAGTCAATAAATTTTCTCGAAATAATTGAATAACTGTGAAATACAGGTAAATTATTGGTAACGATACTAATAAGTGTCGTAATGAATAACGTATTGTAATTTTCGTAATCGTATCATGTAATTTTTGTCAAAAAATATGCTCAAGTGGGATTTGGACTGAGGCAAGCGATAGTTGTATTACGGATTGAAATAACTTTTTTATAATACAATGCTTTTCCTCACAGACTTACATCATTTTGTTCCTTTGTGCCATCCTGGCGTACGCATTGGCCCTACCCCAGCCACACCACGGCTTCGGTGGACACGGACATGGGGGCTATGGACGAGGAGGCTTCGGACACGGGGGCTATGGACACGGGGGCTATGGACACGGCGGCTACGGACACGGATTTGGACACGGAGGCTACGGACACGGATATGGACATGGTGGTGGCTTCGGATACGGCTTTGGACGCTGATTAAACTAGCAGTATACTAGAATTTAGTTTAACTCAAAGTATTACTGAATAACATTAAATTATTTATCTGTTTCTACGTTTTCTTATTGATAGTTATAAAAGGTAGGTAAAGGTACTTATCTCGGGTAGAATTGTGGTTAAATGGCGAATAGAAGACAAATCTTAAAAAGTTATTGAGCTTATTAAAGTCGCCCCTCCTGATGGTCCGCGGGTCGCAGGGCGGCGAAGGTGCACGGATATACACGGCATTACGCCGCGGCGAGATATCTCAACTCATGATTCATAAAATCTCTGTGTTGTTATTTAGGAAATGTATAACTTCAGATGTTTTAGTACTATAAATAAAATTATACTAATAAAAAATCAATTATTTAATAGACATGGGCCCAAATACGGCCACATTTACTTTACTTTTTATTAGTTATTGCTTTGATTATTTCAGCATTTTACAATGCTTGTTTTTCATATCTCAAGATAGAAAAACTGAAAAAATACGATTTCGGACCTTAATGATCTGGAGTGGAAATCGACACGTCTTTTACAATCCGAGTGACTGCTCTAAACCACTGAGCTACCGAAAAATTGTGTCTACACTCAGCGGGATCCCATGTCTGAAAGACTTATGAGTGATGCAGAGAATGAGATCTGGATCTGTTCTTTTGAATTATGCTGAAAACAGAATTTGTTCCGTGAAAATAACGGAAATTTAAACTTTTCGAACCGACCTCCAGCCAGCAGGATATTTCCCAAAGTTACGTCTGATGATCTATAAATTGGTATTGAATTTTAGATCCGTGAATGTTCTGTTCATCAAAATAAAAAATATTATTCTAACGTCCTTAATTGAGTCACAATCAAGCTGCAAAGAAACCTCCAGGCAGCGGATTCTTTCTCTTAAGGACATTATTTTTGTAACTTTTACACTAAATTAATAAAATGTAAACTATTTACGACTACAATTTTGCTTAAATTACCTATATTATTAATGAGGATGAATATTGGTATGTTTGAATTATTGTGGCTGAAGTAAGGATGTTAGAAGAATGTTTTTTGTTATGGTGAACAGAACATTCACAGATCTAAATTTAATACCAATTTATAGTCTATCAGATGTAACTTTGGTGAAAATCCCGCTGGCTGGAGGTCTCTTAGAAAACCTTTTTTCCCGTTTTTTGAAGGAAAAAAATTATTTACAGCATAATTCAATAGAACATATCCAGATCTAATTCAAACTCAAAACTCAAACTCAAATAACTTTATTCAAATAGACTTTCACAGTGAGTACTTTCAAATCATCAAATTCAAAGCAAGGTAATTATACTAAATAATAGACATAATTCCTATAAATAATAACATATTAATAGTAATAATACAGATATTAAATACACAGTATACAGACTGCGACTCTACCACCGCGTCGGAGTTGTTTCTCGCCGAGAAAACCCGGCGAGAAACTCAGCAGTTACTCTTTTAAACTTGTTTTGGGTATACAACAGGCGTTAGTAAAGTACAATGTGTCATTTTGATACAGATAAACCTACTGAGTGTCTAATCTAGTGAATTTTCTGCATCACTCATAAGTCTACCAGACATGGGTTCTCGCTGGGTGTACATGAGAAAATTCCACTGACTGAAGGTTTCTTTGCAGCTTGATTGTGGCTGAAGAAAGGACAGTAGCAGAATGTTTTTTGATGGTGAACAGAAAATTTACAGATCTAATAGTTAATACCAATTTATAGTTCATCAGACGTAACTTTGCTGAATGTCCCGCTAGCTGGAGGTCGGTTATAAAAGTTTATATTTCCGTTATCTATACGGAATAAATTCTATTTTCAGCATAATTCAATAAAGAAATCCAGATTCAATTCACTGCATTACTCATAAGTCTCTCAGACATGGGATCCCGCTGAGTGAAGACACATCCGAAAAATACAATGCTTACAATGCTTGTTTTTTCTATCTTAAGATATGAAAAACAAGCATTGATAAATGTGGCAATCATTTGTGTGTTATATATCCAAATACGGCTGCATTTACTTACCTTTTTATTGGTTATTGCTTTGATTATTTTAGCATTTTACAATGCTTTTTTTTCATATCTGAAGATAGAAAAACTGGACCTTAATTACCTCGAGCGGGAATTGGACCCGCGTCTTTTACAATCCGGGTGACTGCTCTAAACCACTGAGCTACCGAAAAATGCAATGCTTACAATGCTTGTTTTTTCAATTATAAGATATGAAAAACAAGCATTGATAAGCATTGGCACCGCCAACACGATTTCTGCTGCGCCCAGTGGTTGACTGGTAGAGACTGCCATTAGGCATTAAGTCCGCCCATTGTACTTTTTCTTCGTGCAATGAAGAATAAATAAATAAATGTGGCAATCATGTGTGTGTATATTCATGTAACTATCTCAGTTTGGATTTATTATTATTTGTATCTTAAACCAAACCATCTCTCCCCAAAATGAGCAGAGCAGTAGGGAGGGCTATCCCGAAAAACTCACTTCGTAGCTCGCCCAGTGAATCCTCTGTGTGAGATTTAAATTGTTTATCCTGTAGAATTGAATAAGGACGACATGGCTTCTTTATCATATAAACTATGTTAAATGCGTAAGATTTACAGATAGTGTGTAAATATTAAAAATGAGTTCGGTCACCTTGGTGATTTCGGGTTCGAATGACAGAACCGCCCTACTGGTACCACCCACTTGTGTGTTTGAAGTTGGACAGGACCATTAACCATAGCATCAAAAGCTCATTATTGGTTGAAGTATTCTCTCACTGATTATGTATATATCAGTCTGTAAAAAACATAGTACCTCGAACTCTGAATAGTTTGAGATCAGATTTCAAGACAAAAAGTTTGGGAAACCCTCCAGCTCAAAATGCCTTTCAATTTCAAGTGCCTCTTGTGGCATAGTTCGTCATAGCATACGCAAGTGGATCTATTATTAATTATTGGTTATAAATACTAACTCACTCCATGACCTCTCATTGAAGCGGAAACCTCAACATGAACACTGTGAGTTGAATTTAATTTTAATACTAATTTAATAATACTGTAACGAAAGTTTTAAATACATAACTGTAATTTTTAAGCATATCCCTAATGCATTTATTCAAAAAACATCATAACACTACGACTACCTATAGTCCATACGGGGTAGTAAGAGGCAAGTGACTGTTGCCGTCATTGTAAATGGAACACTCAGAAGCCCACTTTTCACCAATGGTATTTCAACCCTAAGAAACAAACAACAATTTATGAAAAATTGCAGTTAAACTAGAAATTTCCACTCAATTGACTTATTTCTACTGAAGTGCCCATTTTTTTACTCGTTGAAGAATAATTTCTTAAGAACGACATCAACGCGTTAGTCCTGTCGAAGTTTTTGGAGGGAAGTCCAATGACTGAAACTCTAAATGACAGAACTGTATGTTTATCAGAATAAATATCTTTAAACCTAAAAACTAAAATAATAGGTTAGGGAAAAAGTTTCTTCGCATTTTTTAAGAAATTTCAAACCAATTTTTAATATAGTTTATTTACATTTAACTAAAGTATGTAGTGCCATTTTGTTCGATTACTTTTTGCCATCTTGTAGGTAAGTACATAATCCCATTGTTATAGGAATTTTGATGCTTCTGGTCAATATACCGCGACAAGTGGTTTTGGCAGACCTCTCGTGATGTAACCTGACACTGCCTAAAGAATTCTGAAGAGACCGAAACAGGTAGAAATCTGAAGGTGCAAGGTCAGGACTATACGGCGGATGCATTAACACCTCCCAGACGAACTCTCTTAATTTTTGCTGAGTGGCTAAAGATGTGTGAGGTCTAGCGTTATCATGATGAAAAACCACACCCTTTCTGTTGATTAATTCCACCTGCTTTCTCTCAACTTCTTGCTTTAATCTCATCAGTTCGCAGTAGAGTTCAGAATCGATTGTCCTGCCTGGTAGTAACAGCTCATAATGAATAATGCTTTTCCAATCTCAGCACACGCACAGCATCACCTTGTTGCGAGTTAACCCGGGTTTCACCACAGTCTGTGAAGCCCGACCCGCCGTTGACCACGACCTTTTTCGCACGTTCTTGTCGTACATGATCCACTGTTCATCACCAGTTATCAGCTTCTTCAAAAATGGTTCGGTTTTATTACGTCGTAATAAAGAATCACAAATTAGTACACGGTTCATTAGGTTTCTTTCAGTGAGCCCGTGAGGTACTCAAATATCGAGCTTTTTTAAATGCGCCAAAACAGTTTTATTGTCAATTCACAGTTCTGCAGCTACGTCGTAACTACTGATATGCCAATCTTGCTCCACTAAGCATCGGCATTTACAAAATGTAAGTGTTCATAGACAACATTAAAACAGAATTTTGCTTTGTATTTAATAATTAGTATTCTGATGGATATGCTAAAGTACACGTTTAATAAGACCATATGGTTGCGATTAGTAGCATAAAAAACGAAATAATATAAACGAAAATAACTTCTGCATAATTTGAGCGTAAAGACTAAGACGCAACACCTTGTGGTACTTATACACGTCTGAATTTTGGCACAAAAATTCACAAAAAAACAATTAACGAGCATAAAAAGAGTTTTGAGATTTGGCGATAGCTAACCTAATGAACAAAAACTGATTTCAAGATATCAGCAACACTGTTAACATTCGCAGAATAAAAGTTGAACAATCAATGTATTCGCATTCGACTAGCATCTCTAAGGTCGTTTCAAACAACAACTAAGGGTAAATGAAACTGCAGGCCAGAGTCCTACGTCGTATAAAATAAAGTCATCAAACAATTGAGTAGAGTTATGCAATTCTCCAAGATACCTTGACGCTACCCCAGCTTGATATTTTATAGGACTTGTTAAAACCGCTTTCACATTAGGGCGTCAGCAACGCAACAGCGACAGCAGCGGATGCATTAACATTTTAACAACAGCGACACTCGAAACGACACACTTGTATTAGTAGTACGTAGTTTTGACGACACGATTGGCGTAGTGCGCTGTAGCACGGTTTATCACCTCGATTTCCTTGGTGTCCCGGGTTCGATTCCCGGTCGGGTCAATTCAAGAAACTATCTTTTCTGAATTGACTCGGGTCTGGGTGGGGAGACGCCCCTGGCTGATTTCCTTGTGTGGTACCTCGTGACACAGGGATATTAATCCCTACTTCGAGACCATTACAAGAGGTGTGTTGTCTGGCGCATATTTATTTATATTTATATTTATTGCGGTGCAACAATTAATCTTTCGGTGTCGAACTCGCTTATTTTGCTGTCTGTCAACAAAATCGCTTACATCACTAGCTCGGCGCTAAACTGAATGTAGCGACTGCCGCGCGCCGCCCACGCGCTGCTGCCGCGGCTGGCGGCAGCTGCATTCAAATGTTATACAGATTTAAAAAATAAGTTATGATAGACTACCTGTTATTGTCAGTTGCTTTATCCCGCAAGAACTCGGATTTATATTGAAGAAACTAAATCAGCCTTCATAGCTCACAAAGTTTCATAAAAAAACATCCAGTTCGTCTACCGCGAGTTGCCACTTTAAGTTTACATTATCGTCAGCGTAAAAAAATATATTGAGATTTGACATTGTCATGTCATGTCATCCCAATATAATTTTGTAAATTTAAAGTGTCAACTCGTGGTAGACGTACAGTAATTTTCATGATGTTTTCATTTGTAGTACAAACAAACAGACGTCAATTGTCAAATGATTGTTTTACATTGTTATACATCGCCGTTAATTTTAATACATTATAAATTGATTATTGAAAAACCATTTACCATTCTACACTAATACGATTTTATCATATGTATGATTGCGGTCAAAAGAATTCGCTTTAAATTTTTACTACGAGTATGGTAAAATACATAATTAATTATACAGATCGGCAGATGGTGTCATTATTTTTTTTAGCTTCCTGTTTAGCTAACAATTTACCTTGAATTTGACTGCTTCTGGATAATTTGTCCATTCTCTGTCTTCCCCAAGTTAATTAGTATAGGGGTAATTTTGATTCAATCATCTTATTGCTAGTTTCATTTTTATTGTAAGTCAAATCTTTTCGAAAAATTTTTGTTTGAATTTTTGATAATCGTTAAAACAATGTTGCCTTGCAATGTATAAAATACACCAAATAAATTCTCCAGGTCCGTAATAGTGACTCTACACTAGCGTTCTTTGAGCGTCAGCGTCGTGCCGGTGACCCTCCTACCGTTTTTGGGCGCCGGGAAGATGTAACGCCCGAAATAGCTAGTGTGGGGGGGTCACCGGCTCGACGTAGTTGGAAGAGGCTGCACTTCCAACTAAACTACCGAGGACATTAACAGCCTAAATAGAGGAAGGCGCGGGTTAAGTCCCGCTCGATCCCTAGGACTGAGGATGATATTTCCCGGTTTCAACCATTATTCTATTAACTTTGTATTACTTTTTCAGATAATTGGCATCACCCTGTTCATCTGTATCACGCTGACGTACGCGTCGGCATGGCCAGCTCCTGAAGACGAGGGACTTTCTCTCGGTCAAGTGCAGCCTGTTGCTGTGGCGGTAGATGATGACATCCTTGAGGGTGCAGAACAGCGATGGGGCGGCGGCGGACGAGGCTTTGGGGGTGGGAGGGGAGGCTTCGGCGGCGGTAGGGGCGGCTTCGGCGGCGGAAGGGGCGGCTTCGGCGGGCGTCGCGGTGGTGGACGCGGATGGGGAAGATGAGAAGACCTTGACCTGCATACTGGATAAATAGTGTTGATGAATTAGGCTTGTGCTGTGATAATTTGCCTTTATAAAATTACTTTTTTAAATTTGGTATTTTGATTTAATTTCCTTGTCGTGTCCCATTTATCAGCCATATTGGATAAGAGTAACAACGCTGCGGGTTTGATTCCTAGATTTTGATGCCTAGAAAAGCATTCTTGTTTGCTCTGTGTCTGCCTTATAACGCATATAATTAAGTTGTATCTTAGACAAGCTATATTTAGTTTACCCCAGATAGCTTCACGTGTTATTGTTGTCATCGTTGAATAAGGTAATAAGTATTAGCAAAAAAAAATATTGGAACTTTGTGAATAAATAAATAAACGATTTCACGATTGCCCCGCATTTACATTGCTCTCACACCGCCAATCATAGAGCTGCAGTGGCTCAGGGATCGACCGATATTTTACGACCATGCCATGACCTCTCTGTCAAGAGCGAACGACTAAGGAGAAAAATAACTAAACAAACAAACATCTGGGACACCTTATCCTGAAATTATCTGACACTTAACTAAGCAGAGCTTTTGCATGGGTGTCTGACACCTTGATAAAATACCTAAATAATTCTAATAACAGAATCAATCGTCACATAAATGACTACCCTAAGTGGGGATAAAACCCACAATTTAAAAAGAAAACAAAGTAATTTGTCTCCCAAATTGTTTACTCGCTTTACAAATGGGCTATTATCTGATTGAATAAAAATAAGAAATTGTTTAACTTGACTAGAATGTGCTGAAAAAAGGCGCTGACTCCAGTGGGATTCAACCACCATCTCTAGCATTACTAGGCGGAACACAACAAAGTTGTAGGCTGCTTATCTTCAAAATCAGTACAACTAAAATATTTAATGGAACAAGACCAGAAAAGTGAAGAAAAACATAAGGGGGAATGGTGGCTGCTTATCGGCAAAAATCAGAAAAACTGACTTCAAGTTTAACCATCTATAAATCATCAACGTTAAACATAATCATTTCCTTGACGATAATGAACAGGGTTACATGATTTCACAATGAGTTTCTGATGGGTACCGTCACAAAACATCATGTGTGCCCTGAATATATAATACATATGACACTCTCGGTAACCTGCTATGCGAGGACCGCGCGGTGAAGGAGAGATGGCGCTCTTATTTCCACGAGCTGCTCAACAAGCAGCACAAAGAGGTGCAGCCACCTGAACTCCCTCCAAATCAAGGACTAGTGCCCCCGGTAACGCCTGATGAAGTCCAGTGGGCTCTTCGCCGCATGAAAAACCGGAAAGCTGTCGGACCCGATGGAGTCCCTATCGAAGCGTGGAAATCGATGGGCTCTCGTAGTGTGGGCATACTTACCCACCTTTTCAACCGCATTCTCCTCACCGGGAAGATACCTGATCAATAGAGACTGAGCATTATCACCCCAGTCTTGAAGGGCAAGGGCTCGGTGCATGAGTGCAGCAATTATGGCGGCATAAAGGAGATGTCCCACACCATGAAGCTCCTCGAGCGCATTGTGGACTCTTGGATTCGACAGGAGTGCACAATCTCGGGGTGTCAGTATGGGTTTTGACCGGGTTGCGGGACTATGGACCCCGTATTTGCCTTGAGAACGCTCATGGAGGTATACAGACTGAAGAATAAACCTCTGCATCTCCTTTTCTTAGATGTGCAGAAGGCCTTCGACTGTGTCCCTCGTGAGATGATCGGCTAGGCACTGCGGTCCAGGGCCGTTCCCGAAGTCTTTATTGACATTATCCGGGACATGTCCCACAATTCCAGTTCCATAGTTAGGACTGCGGTAACTCACGACGAGACGACTGTGGGGATATTACACTAGAAGTACACCAAGGCTCCGTGCTTAGCCCGTTTCTGTTCAGCGTAATATTAGACGTTCTGTCAAACAGCATCCGAGACCATCACGAGCAACCACCCTGGCTGCTCATGTATGCTGATGATATTGCGCTAGCAGACTCGGACAAGGGACGGCTGGTACAACGGGTGAATAAGTGGAAAAATTAACTTGAAAACGGCGGTCTGAAACTTAATGTGGCGAAGACGAAGTACATGGCCTGCAACACCACAGATCCCCAGTCCGTCCGCATAGGCGTTGACGTGGTCGAGCGCACGGACCGTGTCAAATACCTGGGATCTGTGTTAAGCGCGTCCGGGGACATCGACAGCGACGTCAGAGCCCGAATTTCCGCGGCTTGGGCCAAATGGCGTGAGGTGACTGGTGTCATTTGTAACCCCAAAATGCCGATCAAGCTGAAGAGGCAGGTCTATAAAACCATTATTAGGCCTGTCCTTTTATATGGCAGTGAAACATGGCCGTTACTAGAGCGACACAAGCAGAAGCTGCGCGTCACGGAAATGAAGATGCTGCGGTGGATGTGTGAGTCTAACGCAAAGATCACGTGCGTAACACCCACATCCACGGCAGCCTTCGTGTTCGTGACATCGCGGACAAGCTGCAGGAGTGCCGCCTTTGTTGGTTTGGTCATGTCTCACGGAGATCGGCAAACTACGTAAGCAACAAATGCCGCCCCCGCCAGGTACCGGTAGAAGAGGTCGACCCAAGAAGCGGTGGCTCGACGTCGTTAAGGGTGGCATGCGTGCCAACAAACTCACCACTGAGGATGCACAAAACCGCGCGAAGTGGGTGCAAGAAAATAAGAAAGACGGACCCTGGGGCCCCACACCACCACATCCACAACCGGGATAGACCGCACGGACGATGGTGACATGATTTCACAATGAGTTTCTGATGGGTACCTTCACAAAACATCACGTGTGCCCTGAATATATAACACATAAAAATAAGTTATTTGCTAAAATCTCCGCATCTTTAGCAATCAACCGCAGCGATAGCTTAGTCTTTAAGGCGCCCGAATCCAGAAACGACAGTCATAGTAGAGTGAAAGTCAAAGCACACTTTGCCTGCACCGTAACAGCACAGCTACAGCACGGCAACGCCTCGTATTTAGGCTACGGCTAGTCGCCAGCGCGCTTACCACGCGCCGTAAGCTCGCGGTCCCCTCGATTACAGCGCGCAGGCGGCGCGAGTTGTATGGTAGTGACAAGCGCGCGGACCGCCCGGCGCCCGCTGCAGTCCGCTTTGTCATATTGACATTGTAAAATATACTATAGTCCACACAAATCAATGCTCTACTTTGAATGGCAAGTTAATTTTCGGGTTGGAGCGGTGCTTTTGCCGCGCTGTAACCTCTATCCTCAAATCTATCCCTGTCCCTTTCACATCTACTGACATGTGACAGAATAGCATCAATTTGAAGTTTGCTTATCTTTTGTTTGTCGTTTGTGAATCCGGACGTCAGGCTTTTGTCCAGGCACAGTATGGGAATACAGGCTAATTACATTACTTTTTGTTTCTTGCTTCACTGCAATCTTGATTAAAAAGCAGTGAAAAGATTTTAAATCTTCACCAGAAAATGTAAATGAAATTTACGAGCCGGTTATGAAGCCGATGCTTATTCGAAAAATATCTACGTTGAGTATGAGATGAAAAAAGTATGCTCACCTGCGTTTAGGCACAAAATAATCGCATCGAAACACAACTACCCATGTCTGTTCTCTCGAGCAAGGACATTCATTAATATTCAATATTGGCCATTTATGAATTGATCTACGAGACTGCTGGCAAGATAGCGAAGTTATTTATTTAGTTAAAGTGATTGGTAAATAACCGAGGGAGATAAGCTAGGTGCTCATTTAGTGACACATTCAAGCAAGACCATAGGAAATATATTTGACACATAAGTTCAAACTTAACCATCGTACTATTTATTTATTTATTTGCTAAAATGTGCAATTGTACAATCACATCAAAGATGGTCATTATGATTATTAGTACAGTACATAACCCCGTAAGGGCATTGCAAATATGTATAGGTACTTAAAATTTTATAAATTAGCATAATATTTACTTATTAATTCTATTAAAAATTATATTATAGAACATTTATAATACCGTTAGTACATACATAACAAAGAGAGTCAGATATCGAGACTCAAAGCTTCTTAGAAGAAGAAGCTTTACTTCTTGTCGTCTTCGAACTCATTTGATGAATAGTAGCACTTGTTACTACCATTACTTCCCACTATTTTGTTGCCATAAATCCGCACACAAGCCTTCAGCCTAATTGTATGAAGCAGTTCGGTACAGAATTTCAGATTAAGAGTACCTACATAAAAGAGTTTAATTTATTCTTAGTTGTATAAGTTAAAAATAATAATAATAATAAATGTTTATTAAACAACTTTGACATTACAGAAAATAAAATTAAAATAACAATTTAACACTGCAGCTTAGAGTGCCAAAATTGCGTCGACAAGCGTATTATTACATAAGGCAAAATGATTTCTACACTAGGCACAGCCTGTCCTGTAGAAAATCATTGGTCACATGTTGCCAAACATTTCTTATTATAATCGACTATTATTAGTTAAGAACAGTGAACTAAAAATTATACTATTTAAAGATTTTATTTAATATTTAAATTTTAGAGCGTAAGTGTTTTTGTGGGTGAGTAAGTGGTATGTGAGTGAGTGTGGGTAAGGGTGTGTGTGCGTGCCTGTGTTTGTATATGTTCGTGGGTGTGTGTTTGCGTGCATGCGTGTGTGTGCATGCGTGCGTTTACGATGCATATCTAGGGGTCGGAGTTGCAATTCACTCCACCAAAACAGGTCGTCTAGACAAATCCTCTCAGTAGTTTGTCACTTTCATTGTACGACAATGTCAGAGTCCACTTAGTTACTTTACGTTTAAGCTCGGGTACAGAACAGTGTTTATTGCAGCAGTGAGATTGCATCTTGTTTTATATATAAGGATGCAAGAAGTAGCTATGCCTTCTAGCATGCTCTGTTTTGATTCCGGGAAACGGCAGTCTAAACACTTGTTTCTTGAGCATTTTACCATACTCGGGGGATTATACAACTAGGCTATGCACGTGGGTAACAACTTTCAGCACATATATATTGCGAACGTTCAGAATTTCGTTTTCCTTGTACAGCGTGTCAGTGGGGTCTACTGGGTATCTAATGGGCTTCCTAAACATTACTTTTAGGACCGATCGCTGCGCTCTTTCTAAGACTATCATGTTACAGAAGCCGCACCCCCCCATGTTATGATGCAGTAAGTGATTATGGACTGACAGGTGGCTATGTAGACAGACATGAGTAATTTTTGATCAGCGACCGTGCGCAGGCTCTTGAAAACGTAAATAAGTTTACGGACCCTTTTCGCGGATTCGATCAGATGGGCACCAAAACAGACTTTCTCATCAATGACCAGACCTAAATATTTAATTATTCGACCTCTGAAGATACTGCCACAGGCGCAGGCACGTGCTCTTATGAGGGCGTCATTAGGTACTTGACACGTGTGAACCTTCAGTTTAACAATGGGCAGATTCGGCACGGAAGCCAATGTCTAACGAAAACACAAAAACTAGTCTTTTGTAGATTCATGGCTTAGTTCTAAATTCTTAAACAACCAGTTACTTACAACTGCCATTCCCTTTTCAGCACGTTCAATAACATTAACCCAGGTGACATCGTTAAGATGATTGCTGTATCGTCGGCATAACAGATAATTTCAGCGTTCTGCAATTCGGTCTCAAAAATGTCATTTACGTAAAGAACGAACAGCGTTGGTCCCAAAATGCTACCCTGAGGTACGCCAAAATCTACTTGGCGTGAATTACTCAGGAATCCTTCGAGTCTAACACACTGCGATCGACAAGACATATCTGTCTTGAACCACTGAAGAGCATATTCAACGGACACCAAGCATCTCCAGTTTTCTGATGAGAATAGGGGTCGAAACGGTATCAAATGCTTTTGCCAGGTCAATAAACACCCCTATACAAGCCCTTCTAGCGTCAAGATGTCCGGACACCAGCTTCGTGAGCATTGCCACGGCACCCTCTGCCGACCTTTTCTGTCTGAATCCATACTGTCTCTCTGATAGCAGCTGATTATTTTCAGCAAAAGTGGCCAGTCGTTTGTTCACAATTTTTTCCAGAACCTTCAAGAACACCCCAAGGAGAGAGATTGGGCTGTAGTTATTCAGATCAGTTTTCTCTCCGGATTTATATACAGGTGTGACAGAAGCCGTTTTACATACCCTGGGAAAGACTCCTTCCGAAAGACTAAGGTTACAAATTATTTCCAAAGGGATGATTATATGCTTCCATAACTGCTTTAGTAACCGATTTGTTATGCTGTCAAGTCCGGGAGCGCTGTCATTTCTGAAATCCATAATAATAGACTCAATTTCCAATGTATGTGTAGGGCACAGGTAAAAAGATGTTGCGAGAGAACCCTCGCAACGAAACCTTACTTGCTAGTGATTCCTGGGTCTCTTTTGTTTTGTTTTATCGATATTTATCTGCAAGGCATTTTCCCACATTTACAAAGTGATGGTTGCAGAAATTTAGTGAGTCCGTAACAATGTCCATAATTTGTGTTAAAGCTTGTGCTTGCTCTTTGGTCTTACTCGTATTCGTTATCGCCCCAATAGATTTCCAGAGTTTTTTCGTTGAATGACTGTTTCTTTCTAGCTTTTTTTTAATAGGTTGTAATAATGCCGTTTTGTTCCAGTCTCATGGACGTTAGGACCTCCACGATGGCTGGAAACTTCATAGTTTACTTACTGGCCATCAATAGTATTATACCTGTCCTTTCAAAATTTAATTTATCGTTCCACGTTCCCTGTTCAGTATTTTGAGGCAGTCCTACCAAAACCATTGTACTGAAATGAGCTTGCGAGCATTTTACCAGATTACCAGTATAAGTTTAAATTACGTTAAGGTGATTATTTTTAATACTTTAAATAACCAATTGTACACAGTTACAATTTAACAGAAACCCGTGTATCGGGGTAAGCATTTAATACCTATTTACTTACCTATTACTACTAGATAATCTATTATCCAGGACTCTTTGTATTGATTTATTGTTATTTTGTTACAGTTTCTTTCCTACCTATACTTTTACCCTATACAATAAACAAGTCACTGGATTGGCTGATCTTTTATTCACTATTCCATTACTACATCTACTCCTAAATATTGTGTGACGTATCCCAGCGCTCCGGCTCCTGTATTGCTGGCCTGCAACGGCGATTTCACCACGAGGTCTCTGTAAAAGTTCCTTTATCGCATAAATATTTTATTAAGAATGATATCATGTGGGTGTTCTCTTACTTGAGCATATAATTTGTCAAATAACTCTACAAACAGAAGGAGTTGTGAAAACAACTGTTTTTCGACTCAACTGTTAGAAACAGGATAGATCGAGAACCCGGACATCAGCAGAGCGCAGCCACCTCGGCCACCAATCTCCCAAGGCTCCTTTGACCACTCCGCGCGCTGCCGCCGTCGAATAGGAGCGTTTTTTTGCATTGTTAGCCGTTGATGGCTTTAACAATTTCGCCGGACAAGTGGGTGGGCGGAAGGCGCTCAACCTTAAGATTTAAGTAACGTGCCTAAGGGCAAGGGTAGACACGAATCTCGGCTTAGGGCGTTACTGAGTGATGGCAATCAGACGTAAAGAGGAAGAGCGAACGCGATACGCACACTTATAGTTTGCGAAAGTGAGAGTGAGACAAAATACACTGAACGCAAACTATAAATACTTATGCGTATCACTTTCGCGCTCCTTCTATTAAATAAACACATATTATTCGTGCCTCAAGATCTTCAGAATTGCAGTCATGTGTTTATCAGAGTAGATTCAAGGTCATTCAACGAACGGATAAAGTATTTACCATCCAATTACCAAATCGTCCAAAAGAACATATCGATTGATAGATTGAAGTCAGCATTCGTTATAGCAGATAGCGAAACCATCATACCAGATCCAGAACCAGAAAACCAAGATACCTCCGTTACCAGTACTATCGATAAATATATTAAAACCATACCAAAGAAAACATTACCATCGTTACCTATGCAGCCGAACAC
Organism: Udea olivalis; assembly: GCA_947369235.1. Classification (NCBI taxonomy): domain Eukaryota; kingdom Metazoa; phylum Arthropoda; class Insecta; order Lepidoptera; family Crambidae; genus Udea; species Udea olivalis. The sequence continues at coordinate 13,007,545 of OX376359.1, forward strand.
TGTGACGTCCCGACATGCTATCAAACAAGCAAGCTCAGGTCGTAGCTGTATATCAAGCTGTCGGTAGGTTTCACTTGAGGGGGAGAACTGTAGCTGCTCGCTACATAATAAAACACAAACTCTACAATTATCGCAAGAAACAGGAGGAGTTGTGAATACAACTGTTTTTCGACTCAACTATTAGAAACAGGATAGAACGAGAACCCGAAAATCAGCAGAGCGCAGCTTCCTCGACCACCAATCTCCCAAGGCTCCTGTGATCACTCGCGCCGCTGCCACAGTCGAATAGAAGCGTGAAAGCGATACGCATACTTATAATTTGCGAAAGTGAGAGTGAGATAAACTACACTGAACGCAAAGTTGCAATCAAGCAAAATCTAGTGTCCTTTTGTGATCGGCTATAAAGTAGGGTTTGTTATTGGTTACCTATTTATCTTGTTTTTATTTGTTAATTATAAATTTAGTTTTATCTATAAATATCTGTCTTGTTATAAATAAAATCATTCTACTGACAACCTTCTGAACATTGAGTTTCAATCTATCTCTCCAAACAACAGTCCCTAAAAGTATCTCTGTAAATTTTGAAACGGCACCTTCCACTTTTTTCTCGTCAGCAACGCACTTCCAATCTATATCACTCAGAGTTTTTACCACAGCATCATAGTGTGTTTTAGTAACAAGCCTCCGTTTTTTATTATGTCGTATGTTGTTAATGTTTATACTTGCGATGACCGGATAATGCTTTGTGATATCCCTTTTACATACAACCGACTCAGAGCAAAATTTAGACGTGACATAGATATGGTCCAAGCAGGAGTGGATTCGCGTTGGTTCAGTGACAATAGGAACTAAATCTGGCTTCACTAGATCGCAAAGACAGTCGACGCCATCATAAGAATCATTATCTAAACAAATATCGATGTTTATGTCACCAACAACTACAATACAGGGGGTCTTTTTAATGGATTTTACATTATTAATAAGATATTTTACAAAAACTGCAACATTGGCTAAGGATGGGGATCGATAAATCCCCAGAAGAGTAAGACTGTTCCTAATTGTTACTAAGAGACAGTTAACCTCAACAAGTAAGTGTTCACCTGCGGGATTGTAGTATTATCATTTAACCAGCATTCTGTTAAAACTATAATATCGATAGCCATGCCCAATCTTTTAAAGATAACATGGAAAAGGTCAAAGTTTTTTCGAATACTTCTAATGCATTTCCAAAAGCATGCTCTACCAATCCACCAAACAGTATGTACTGAACCTCTCGTGATAATTTAAAAGACGTTTGAACGATAACAGCTTTTTTAGATCCGTTACAAAAAAGATCTTCGTGGCCGATCCTTCCAGATCTTATGTGCCTGTTATTGTTTTAGTAAACTCGCTGACTACAATTTTTGTTAATGACGCAAAGTTAAACCTGTATTTTGTTTTTCGTTAATAATAGGTTCATCGCTGACTCCATCAAATTAACATAAATGTATATATACGAATATCCCACGAGTAAACCATATCATAACAACGGAAACCTTAGCAATGAAGACGGTGAGTCCTCACACTCGCAATTTACTGACTTAATTTTAGAATCACGCTGTGGTCATAATTTGCCCTGTATTTTACTATAGTGCGAATAATGTATCAAGTTAAATTTTAATTCCTACGTTTAGTACGTTTACTCAATGAAAAAAAGTCACTAAATATTCTCGAAATAATTGAATAATTGTGAAATACAGGTTAATAGTAACGATACTAATAAGTGTCGTAATAAATAACGTATTGACTAAGTAATTTTTGTCAAATAATGAGTGAAAATCATTCAAAAAGACCAATAACACAAAAAAAATATTATAACAGAAATTATTAAACTCGTGACAAAAAATAACAAAAATGAAATATTAGGGTCTTTTCTCAATGTAGGTACGTGTAAGTTTAATTTTTCATTGAAAAAATACAGGTAAAATTCAATCTCATTTTTATTTTTCGTTTATCAGTCAATTTTAATTTGAGTCTAAGAGATCGGAGAGCACTTTGTTTGACTTACTATTCTGTATATTTTCTTAAAAGACTGAAAGAAATTACAATTTTTAAAAATCTAAAATAATAGTAAATTTCAATAACAAAAAATGTGTTTACTTTTTTATGTTAAGCTACACGTTAGTTGATAAGATACATCTTAACAAAAAATCGAAACATTTAAAAGATACTTTAAAAAATGTGTAACATAACAATGATATACTGCTAATCACTTTCACTTGATGTATAAAAAAATTTTTTTTTGGTGGTACAGGTTCTGAGCGCTATTGAACTGCTTAAAAATATAGTTGCAAGATTTGACCACAAACAAATATACACTGCAAGTTATTATTTAAAAAAAAACAGCTTTGTGTTGCATTAACTTTCCTTCATTTTTGTGCCGTGAGAAAAAAACCTAACGAATCAAAATAAAAATGAAAAGACTGCATACTTTGAAAATAACCTCAAATGTTTCAAGTCAAATAAGAATATCGATGAGCTAATGCACATTGCATTTCAATAATCGTTAACAATAAACCTATTACACAATTCAATTACATACTCGTACGCATAATATTCGCTTACCTGTATCGTTAAGTCAAATAACAAAAAGTGATCAAATAAAATTAGAATTATCTTTCGCTGACAGAGATTTGGCTTCTGATTGACTCCTCAGGGAGCGCGTGTAGCTATTTAATATAAATATAAATTTTCCAAAATTGGTAGTTAAAACAATGAATACTTAACAAAATGAACAAAACAATGGACATGTTTTCAGAGACAAACATTTATTGTTAAAAATAAGCAAATTAAATAGCTTTACCCATTAGCAATGACCAATAATATTATTAAAACAATAGGTAAACGAATATTTAGATGTTGTTACAAGTATTTTTATTCGAATTTATTTTGTAACACAAGTCGTAACGAGGATAAATTATTTTGTATGAAGTAAATCTAGATTCTGTGTGAAAATAGGAGGATTTTACTAACATTACACTACATATATTTAGCTAGAAAATGCACCATTCTCCTATGTTATGTACTTATTTCGTCATTAAAAAGAATATTTTATTAAATACAGAATTTTGTTGTTAAAATGGTCATTATAAATGATTTTAACCCTAATATGCTCAAATAGGTTCAGGCCCGAGCCAAGCGATTGTTGTAATACGAATTCCAATGGCTCATTATTATAATAGAATATTTTCTTCACAGACTCTTATCATTTTGTTCCTTTGTGCCATCCTGGCGTTCGCATTGGCCCTACCCCAGCCATACCACGGCTTCGGTGGACACGGACATGGGGGCTTTGGACACGGAGGCCACGGACACGGAGGCCACGGACATGGAGGCCACGGACACGGACACGGAGGCCACGGACACGGAGGCTACGGACACGGAGGCTACGGACACGGATGATTCGGACACGGATTTGGACATAGTGGCTTTGGACGCTGATTTAACTAGCTGTACACTACAATTTAGTTTAACTTAAAGTATTACTGAGTAACATTAAATTATTTATCTGTTTATACGGCTTGTTATTGATAGTTATAAAAGGTAGAATTGTGGTTATATGGCGTTGAAAATCGAATACAATCCTTAAAAAGTGATTAGGCTTAATAGATACGAGTTTTATATTATTTATTTCTCATACTCGTCGTGATCTAACAAAATGACACTATTTAAACTAGTCAATACTAAGTACACGTTACAGAATCATGTAATAAAATTATGCTGTCATACCCCTGGGCTTCAAGCCCCTATTATTGAAATCAAGTTTGGCTTATAAATTTTTGATAACCTAAGTCAATTAGCGAAATCAGATTCAAGAGGCCTCTAGGATTCGGACTCTGTGGTTTAACTGAAGCGCCCTTACTACTAGGCCACGAAGGTGGAAAAAACAGAAATATTTGAAGACACACCACACCCGTGATACCTGTGAATTACTCGAAGGCTAAACAGAAAATACATTTTTATACCCGTTTCGAATAAATCACAAAGCAGAATGGATTAGCAACCTGGGACAACAATGAAAGGGTTTTAAAGGTTATAAAGGATGAAGGATTGATCTCGTTATTTTGATGAAACGGTCGTAACTCAATTCTTTATTTATTTATACATCATCAGTGAACCAGGCTACTATTATAATTGCAACCTACTTATAACAAAATTCTTACAAATTTTACTAGCCTTTTGGACAATGTAACTCTACACATTGGCTATATCGCTGAAGGTCGTGATACCTTCCCTGCCAGGACAAAAATAAATGTGGCAACCATTTGTGTTTGTATATAAGTATTCGTGTAAATATCTCAGTTTGGATTTATTATTATTTGTATCTTGTACCAAAACGTGCAGAGCAGTAGGAATATCCTAAAAAGTTCACTTCGTAGCTCGCCTAGGAATCCTCTGTGTGAGATTTAAATTGTTCATCCTGTAAAACTGAATAAAGATGACATGGCTTCTTTATAATATTAACTATATCTTAATGCGTAAGATTTACAGATAGTATACAGGGTGGCTGGAGATTCAATGGCATTCTTTTATAATAAGAACCTACTCATGATATACATTACTTTACCCAAGTATAAGGCTATTTGATGGGTACGAAATTGCATAATTTCAATCCTATAAACATCATGTTTATTACTCAGCAATTGTTTAAACGGCTTAAAAATATGAAATTTTGTACCTATCAAATAACCTCATGTAATAGATACAAAACTGCATATTTTTAAACCTTATAAACATCATGTTTAATACTTGGCCGCCATTGTTTATAAGACTTAAAAATATGCAATTGTCTACCTTTTCAATAGCCTCATACTTGGTGAAAGTACCGTATATCATGAGTAGGTTCAGATTTCAAAATGATGCCAAGGAATTCCCATAGTCACCCTGTATAAATTTTAAAACTGTAAATGATTGTGATTTTGGGTTCGAATATTACAGAATTGCCCTACTGGTACCACCCACCCACTTGTGTTTGGATAGGACCACAAACCATATCACCAAAGGTTCAGTCTATGTTGACGGAATACTATGGATATATCAGTCTGTAAAAAACATAGTACCTACAAACTCTGCATAGTTTGAGATCAGATTTCAAGACAAAAAGTTTGGGAAACCTTCCAGCTCAAAATGCCTTTCAACTTGTGGCATAGTTCGTCATAGCATACGCAAGTGAATCTATAATTAATTATTGGTTATAAATACTAGCTCACTCCATGACCTCTCATTGCAGCGGTAACCTCAACATGAACACTGTGAGATGAATTTAATTTCAATACTTAGGTAGGGAGAAGGAGTTTTAGGACAGGACTTACTGTAGCGAAAGTTTTGAATACTACGATTACCAATGTTTCATACGGGGTAGTCAGAGACAAGTGACTGTTGCCGTCGAGTTTAACGGAACACTTAGAAGCCCACTTTTCACCAATGGTATTACAAACCCATTTGAACAATTTTAAAAAAATTGCAGTGTAACTAGAATTTCCACTCATTTGACTTATTTAAAGTGCCCGTACTCGTTGTAAGTTTAATTTCCTAAGAACGACATCAACGCGTTAGTACTGTCAAAGAATTCGGAGAAAAGGGACTCAAACTCTAAATGAAAGAACAGTACGCCTACCGCGTACCTTGCCATTTAAGTTTACATTATCGTTCGTTTAAAAAAATGTTTTGGGATTTGACATTGTCATGTCATGTGTCATCGCGATACAATTTTTTACGCTAACGATAACGTAAATTTAAAGTGGCAACTCGTGGTAGACGTACCGTATGTTTGTGTATGAAAATAAACGTCTTTAAACCTTAAAATGAATATACTTTTTATACTAGGAATCCCTTAATCTTACACATAATAAAAGTAAAAATACAGTATTTACATGAGTTATTCCAGTCCGATCCCCAAGAACTGATACCCTTGGGGATCAGATATATTTTTTATTATTTAGTATTCCGTTCCGATCCCCAACTGTCTAGCAACACATTTTTAGGACAGTCAGCAACAAAATATGTGTAGCGGTTTTAAGTATATCTTCATTAATTATAAATGTATTTGTTAGTATTAACGGAACAATCAGATTTTTTAGATTTATGAGTTTTAACAGAAGTATCCTATAAAATGTTTATTATCCTGAAAAATGGAGCGCCGCTCGGTATGCAGTATATAAAACTATAGAACAATAGTTCTGCCGAAGTTCAAGCACCAGTCTGAAGCTTTTGTCGCGGTAATGTTATCTATCATCTACTAGCTTTTGTTACATTCTTTACCTGCAAAAAACTACCCGGTCGAGTTAAACTGGTTCAATGCCACACCACGCACCGGTGCAATTGAATTCCTTTTGTCTTTTATACGGCAGTGAATGGGTTAAGATTGCGCCCGAGTTGAAGACGTGACGGGACTAGGGGGTGAGCGGGGAAGCGGGAGGAAGCCGGATTGTATATTGTTCAGAGTGTCGGTCGGTATTGGTCCTAACCTGAATTTTGCACTGATTAGACGACTTAGCCGAGTAAAGTAAAGGTAAAGTGTTTGTGTCTTCTTCCTAGTAAGGAAATAATTACGTGATAAGGTGAAGTGAACGCTGCAAATTCAATAAAGTAAGCTTTTATAAATAATTTATAATATTATATTATTAAACAAAGCTATAATGTATGTGTACGCAAATCTATGTAAATCTATGTATATTGAATTATATGAGATTTCAAACGTTTCTAATAATTGATTGATATTTTCTCTTGATTTAGAAAAAACTACAGAAATTGCGTATTTAAGAGGCGTAAATATTTATATTCTGCATTGTGAACATATTTAATAGGATACGATATAATAAATATTTACCTCTATTTCTGTGCTTTTAGAATGTCTGAAGAAGATATGAACCAGCCGTCGACATCGTCCTCAAAATCTGATGGGTTGATATACATCAAGAGAAACGGTGGCATAATTTTACTAAGAGCTGGTCATCAATACACCACGAAGAGAGAATGTAAAAGCGGATGGAGCCTATGGAGGTGTATAAACTGGCGAAAAAACTGTTTGGGGTCTCTTAACATCAAAGGTTACAACATTTATAAGGAGGTCCATCATCAATGCGAGTCCAGTGAAGTAGATAATATTATAGCAACTAAGTTACACGATTGTCGAGAAAAGGAGTTATCATCTTTATTTGCTCCAATCCCCAACATATATAACAAGCTAAAAGCGGAATTCAGCGACGCCGGCTTAAACCTGATAAAAAAGCTTTCATCATTTTCAAATTTGAAGTCTACAATGTATAATGAATGAATGAAATATTTATTTCCTCTTCACAATAGGACCTTAAATATAGCACTTAGGTATATTATTACGTGAGTAATGAATATAATAAATGAAATGTAGTATTTAATGGTTACTTTTTTACAATTCTTTTATTATCATTATTTAAGTTTGTCCAAATCCAAAGACCGAGCATAAATCATGATAATTTTATATAATGTCTTGAGTTTAATTCAAACTCAAACTCAAATAACTTTATTCAAATAGACTGTATCAGTACTTTCAAACTGTATCATTCTGTCATTTGATTTAGCTTTGGTTACTTTTTTACATATTTTCAATACATTTTTCTGTCTTAGTGTTTTACACCGCTTTTAGAGGAGCATGTATTTCAAATGCCATTTTCTTGAAATTACAAAATCTGCACTTATTGGATTTTTTGCATTACTCGTAAGCAGACAATTTAATTAGCGTAAAAACTAAGACGCAACACCTTGTGGTACTTATACACGTCTGAATCTTGGCATATAAATTCACCAAAAAAACAATCAACGAGCGAATACGAGTTTTGTGATTTTGCGATAGTTAACTTAATTGTCATCTTCTTCTTTGTGTCGTCATAAACTGATCTAGAGAAATTAGCAAAACTGTGAGCATTTGTTGAATAAAAGTTAAACAATCAATGTATTCGCATTCAGCTTGCTTCTTGAAACTTGTTACAAACAACAGCAAGGGGATAATTAAACTGCAGGGCAGAGTCCTACGTCATATAAAATGAAGTCATCAAACACTTAAGTAGAGTTATGCAATTCTCCAAGATACATGACGATACCACAGTGCTATTAGCTTGGTATTTGTCAGTATACATCTTGTGAAATAGCGAATGCGTAGTTTTTTTTTTAAATAGAGCAATAAAATATTAAACAGAATGAAAAAATACTTCATTATAGATTAGCTGTTATTGTCAGTGGCTTTATCGACATGAACTAGGCTTTATACAGGGTGTAACAAGACCCTTGTACAGTAGGAACTAAAGCAGGTACTGCATAAATGGATCCAACGAATTGTCAAGTAGTTTTCATGAGGTACTTACTACAAAGAAACAGACGTAAATTGTAAAATGACTGTTTTGTATACAGCACCTTTAATTTCCATTCATCACAAATTGATGATTCTAAAGTATGTTATATGTACCGGATTGCGGTCAAAAGTCTTTAATTCGAGGATGATAAAGTACATCATTAATTATACAGATCGGCAGATTGTGTCATTATTTTTTAGCTTCTTGGGTTACTAACAGTTTACCTTGAATTTTACTACTTCTGGATCATTTGTCTATTCTCCGCATCCCCAAGTTAATTAGCTGATGGATAATTTTGAAACAATTATCTTATTTCTTCTTTAATTATAAAAATTAAGCCGAAAGTCAAATCTTTTCAAAATAATTATTTTGGATTTTTGATAATTTTTGCTTGCAATGTAACTCAAGAAAATTTTGACAGGTCTTTTAATGTCCTTGGTAGCTTAGTTGAAAGAGCAGCTGCCTAGATTATGGAAGGCGCGGGTTGAAGTCCCGCTCGGTCCTAGAACTAAAGTTGAATTTTCCTAGTTCCTCCGATTATTCTATAAACTTTGTTTTACTCTTCCAGACCAGCCTGTTGCTGTGGCAGGAGATGATGACATCCTTGAGGGTGCAGAACAGCGATGGGGCCGTGGCGGGCGGGGTTTCGGGGGCGGGAGGGGAGGCTTCGGCGGCGGTAGGGGTGGCCTCGGCGGCGGCAGGGGCTTTGGCGGGCGACGCGGTGGTGGACGCGTATGGTGAGGATGAGAAGACCTTGACCTGCATACTGGATAAATAGTTATGATGAATTAGGCCCATGCTGTGATAATTTGCTTTCACAAAATTACTCTTTAAAATGTTTGATATTTTGACTTAATTTCCTTGTCGCTTAACATTTATAGCCATATGTGATAAGGCTTACAACGCAGCAGGCTTGATTACTGGATTTAAGTATGCATATAAATAAGTTAAATCTTAGACAAGCTATACTTAGATAACTTTGTGTTATTGTTTTCATAGTGGGATAAGGGAATATTTGCAATTGTAAATAATAAAAATATTTAAATGTGAACTTTGTAATTTAATGAATTAACGATTTTACTATTGGGCCGCATGAACAATTGCTCTCACACTGCCAATCATAGGCGAACCCTATACGTCAATAATTATTGTGATAAGTATCGCGATATTTTATTATTTGCTGCAGAAATGCAGCGATAAATATTGTGATCCGTCAATACACTAATCTACACTTCAATAAATATCGTAATCCTTCAGTTTATATTGACCTTATCCTGAAACAATCTTTAAAATGTAATATGCGCCAGACAACACACCACTTGTCATGGTCTCGAAGTAAGGATAAATATCCTTCTGTTACGAGGTACTGCGCCAACCGTGTCGTTAAATCTCGTCAAATCTGGCCCTTAACTGAGCAGAACTTTACCATGGGTGTCTGACACCCTGATACTGACTGATAATATACCTAAATAATTCTAAAAACATAGGTACTTTGATAAATAACTACGCCCTTAGACACAAAATCAATCGTCACATAAATGATTACTTTAGGTGGGGATCGAACCCACAATTTGCGGCGTTAAAGGCTACCATTGCGCCAACAGGCCAATTAAAAAAGAAAACAAAAGTATTTGTCCCCGAAATGGGTTTACTCCTCTTTTTACGAATGGGCTATTAGAACTATGAGGAATTGATTATCTTCACTAAAGGAAGAGATGTTCCGACCAGTCTTTTGTCTGTCGTTTGTGGATCCAGACGTCAGGCTTTTGTCCAGAGTGGCACAGTATGGGAATACAGGCTAATTACATTAGTTTGTGTTGCTTGCTTTACTGCAATCTTGATCAAAAAGCACTAAAAAGATTTTAAATCTTTAGTAGAAAATGTAAATGAAATTTACTAGCCGGTTATAAAGCCGATGCTTTTTCGAAAAATATATACAGTGTGGAGATAAAATTAGTATGCTTACCTGCGATTTAGGCACAAAATAATCGCATTGAAGCACAAGTATGTATGTTCTCTGGAGCAAGGACATTCATTGATATACAAAATTACCAATTTAAGAATTGATCTTCGAGACTGCTAGCAGGGTAACGAAGGGCGCCTGTAAGCTAATACCGAACACAGAAAGCAAAGCCGTAACTCGGAAAATTTAAAAAATGAGTTATTACTACAAGTATTTCCTGTTTAGAGAAAAAATAACTTGCAAGATAAAATCTTATTCAAAAATGACTTCTTGTTCAAGGAAATGTCATAAAAAAAAATGGGTACTACAGAAAGTTGTACAAGTATTCAAAAAAGTTCCTTATTTATTATATTTTTTTCAAAGTGTAATATGCACAGTTTATTCTAATAATTTCTAAAGTTATGAGTAACTATTTTGAACAAAAAAGACGTGTTTTTTAGTTTGTAATTTCAACCTATTTATCTTTTTTTGCATGAAAGTCCATTCAATGTTACGTTCTGACAAATGAAGGACGGTCATAAACTCCGTACCATTATTTTAATTCAACAAATAAAAAAGCAAATTATTAATTTCAAAATAATTCTCTACGAAATGAAATTTGATAATTCCATGAAAATTAATTTATGATCACTTTCTGTCTTATGCAAGCAAGTTGTAAATCAATAATCCTTTGTTATTGTTGTGTATCACCAATCGTCAAAAACAAAAAACAAGCAAAAATTATTATTTTTTCCAACTAATGTAAATTAATAATTCCACTTTTTGACTTACGAATATAGTTGACCTAGTAATAAATTTTATTCAGTCAAAAGTAAAAAAATATATTGCTGTTGCAAAAAAATTGCGATAGAAAGTGATCGTAAATGGATTACCATGGAATTATCAAATTCCATTTTGTTAAAAATTATTTATTCAATTTTTGTTTTGTTTTTTTTTTATTAGATTAATGGTACTAAGTTTACAACAATCCTGAAGTTACCAGAAAGTAACAGTAAATGGACTTACTTGCAAAAAAATAGGTTGAAATGACAAACTCCAAAAAAGGCGACATTCTTGTTCAAAATACTCACAACTTTAGAAAATATTAGAATTACTCTGAAATTTATAACTTTAAAGAATTTGTATTAAATGAGCAACTTTTTTTAATAAATAGACGACTTTCAACATTTTTTTCCACGACATCTGCTCGAACATTAAGTAGGTACATTTTTATGATGACGATGTATCTTGCAATATAATTACTTTTAAATAGACACGAGTTTTCCAGCCGATGAAATAACTAGTCAAAGTAATCAAATCACCTGCTAATCATTTGGCCAAAAAAGAAGTTGGTACCTTTGATAATATTTTTTTTACAATTTTTTTGTGTGATTTAGGCGATTTTCTGAAATAAACTAAAATTGATCATAATAACTTTTTAACGGTTAGAAATCGGTGGCCCCAGCTATACGCTATTTTGATTTAATCCTTACTTTCAAGGACACCCTGTATAGGTGTAGCTGCTAGTAATTTTACCATGAGTAGTATATTGCCGGTAAACCGAAGGTTATTGATGTTGACGTGTTGAGCTAATGTATCCCTAACAGTATTTTTTAGTATAACTTGAGAAGCATTTTCCGAAATGTAAGACACAACTTCCTAGCTCAGTAAATCGCTATCTTGTCTCACTTTTAAAATAGGTCTACTAGTATGTACGAGTACTTATGAATTGACTTGATATAAAATCCAGTTTCTGGAATGCAACTTAAAAAGAAAAAACTATTAATAAAAGTAAACAAGTTGTCTTTGGGTTTGCTCAATACTTGCGGCGGGACCCGAGTCTACAAAAGAAAGGTATTCCTTATTTTTTTAGAAACAGTCAATATAATGGTAAACCTTAAAATGCTCTCTCAACGGGAGACATTACTCGTTTATGTAAGAATCCAAGATACAAGAGCGGTACGTTACAATGCTCTTGGTAGTTCGCTAATTAGGTTACATTGAGTGTGAAAGCATAAGCGGGCGCCTATAGAGGTAAATATTGGGTATCAACACAGATTTGGATTACCGAGCTGCGCTTATGCCTGTAACTAAGCTTAACGACGGACATCTTGAGACGTCAGTCGGGAACTCGGGACCAAATGCTGAGAGAACCTTAGCGCTCTCAAGGATGTAATTTTTCGTGCTTTGTAAAGGTTCTTACACACGTCGACGGCAGCCGTCGACACGCCGACGCCAGAGGTCGACGGCAAACGTCACCGGTAGACTTTGTACAGGAGCCAGGTGTAAATTGATTTTGTTAAAGAAACACTTTTGTTTCGTTTACTCTGTCGTCGTCGACATAACAGAAAGATGGTTGGTTTCAGGTTTAAGAAATAAAATTGAATAGAGAACGGGTCCCTATCCACTATTACCAAAAAATGAGAAAAAAAATTAATCATTGCTTTCGAATATTACGGTAATCTTATAAGTTCGAGTTCCAAATTATTGTTTTTTTTGAAAGCACTAATTCAGAATCAATTTCTTCGGCTAAGCTCATATTGTGTGTTTACTAACTAGCCTTGGACTACTAAAAAAGACAGCCGACAGCCGATTTGCCGTCCTGTATGTAAGAACTCTTACAAAGCACGAAAAATTACATCCTTGATTTCGGCCGGGTTGTCACCGATACCATTTCATGACCTGGCAGCAGGCGAGGGTTACTTGCCATCGGATAGTAGCAGTCTGCTAGTTGCTATTATTATGCTACAAGCATATCAAACCAACAAATACCTAAAAAAAAAAGACATGAACTGGTAGCAGTGGTGTAGCCCAATCAACGCAACAGTCAATGAACTTCACACCGCAATGATTACGTCACTGACACATGAAAGAAGTCAAAATTGTACTTACAAGTACTTTAGTTCCATAGCGGCAATGCCATATCGGAAATTCCAAACACTTAAAACCTTACGGTTCCGAAAGTGTACCTTTGTTACTTACTTACCTACGAGTTCGTCATCCTTCGTCACAGCCGACGACGCGTATGTGATACGCAATATAAATACTTGTGCTCCATAGGACACCGCATTGCAGTACAGAAACTTCACCATGAACATTGTAAGTTGAGTTTTTTATTTTCTTAAACAAGCTAGGAGCAATCCTGTATAAATTAAAAACATTCAAAAAGTATCTAGTTAAACATACCATACCCACAAGTGAATATATGATTTTTTTTTTTAAAAGTTAAGAGATAATGCTAAAAAGGGCTAGATTTACAAAAAAATACAGTAAAAATTGCAAAAATCAGAATCAATTAATATTTTATAGTATCATCTTTATTTCATCCATTTATTTCAACAGAATAATATAATAAACTTTTATTTAATTTAATCAGTCTAAATATGATCTTAATTATGAAGTATTAAAACAAACTTTCAAGTTTAATTAAACCTAGCGTGCTAGGAGGGAAGATGGGTTTTTACGGTCGTGGTCCTGTGCCGGCTAAGACATAGTTTTTTGCCCTCTTTTACCAATCAAACAAACCACCAATTTGAAGTCTGTCGGGTACCTCATTATTGACTGTAGTTATCGCTGCAATCAACACACAGGCAGCAGTTTGCGTTATTAGTTAATACGAAATTGGAATGCGAAACCTAGAATTAATAAAATATAGAGTATTTTGAGATATGCCTATTTGAAATATTTAATAATTTGCAATGTTTGTACTTCTTACGTAGGTAGGCTTCACTAAGTAAACAACATCAACGCGCCAGTGAAATCCAAAAGAAAGGGCGAGATCTTTTATAATGGTGGGCAAATGTGAAACAATAAATTTAAACGGAACTTAAAACTTTTTAAATATCTTCACAAAAAATGATACATATATAAATAATTATTGATTTTGACATTCGACTGTTGAACTCACACACATGCAATTTAATCCCAAAAACAGTCTAAACACCCGTTGTTTGACTTGGATTGCCTTTAAAATATTAAGTGTTAATCAATGTTTATTGTATGTTAATAATGTCTGGTGAGAATCTTTATTTACACAAAACGTGGGAATGGCATCATATTTCTGCATTATAAATCTCCTGGTTTAAAAGTGTATAATCCGAATCGTTAAAATACGTCGTCGAAATACATAAAATAACTCAGTATCTGTTGAAGACATTGCAAGCTCAATAAATTCATTTACTACTGAAAGGAATTCATGATCATGTCAGCATTATACAACTTTTTTTAAGCATCATTATAACCCAATTTCATTATCTTTTCAGCTTATCTGCGTCTCGTTGTTATTGTGCATCGCGCTGTCGTTCACGTCAGCTCTACCAGCACAAGATGAAAGCCTACCGAGTGGCGGCCTGGTGCAGCCAGCTGCTGCCTACGCAGTAGCAGACGATGACATCCTCGAGGGTGCCGAGCAGCGGGGCTTCGGCGGCGGCTGGGGCGGCGGACGAGGTTACGGCGGCTGGGGCGGCGGACGAGGTTACGGTGGCTGGGGCGGCGGACGAGGTTACGGCGGCGGCAGAGGCTATGGTGGCGGTTGGGGCGGCGGCAGGGGCTACGGGGGCGGCAGAGGCTACGGTGGCGGTTGGGGCTACGGTAGACGCTGATCATCCACAACTGACAATTGCTGAACCACTCGAAACCTGTTTCGTGAACTAACAAGAAAGTGCCTGACGATTTGTGCTGTGAAATGCAGTTTTTCTGCTAAAATTGGAAATACTAATATAAACATTTTAGTCCATTATAGTTTTTTAATTTATTAACCTATGTTTTCTGAGTTGAGCAGGTGCAGGATGCCTTAGGGATGTAAAAAACAGCTTCAAAATCTAAGGAGAATGCATTAGGTTATTATGAAATAAAATAATGTTTATATATAATTGATTAATCTATAATATTGAATTATGGGTAGTTGTTAGTTGATGTAGATTTCATTGTAGGTATATGTCGTGGTAGTTTTGATCTCAAAGTTTCTTGACCTAAACCAAAATTCCAACAAGTTTTCCAAATAAATTAATAATATTGTCAGAATAATGCTCCACTAATCAAACACTACCAAATGTGTGTGAAATACACTCACGAGTTCGAGGAATGCAGTTAGAGACGTGATCATTAAAAGTGAAGTTCTAATGATACCCATGACCGTGACACCAGACGCACTTAGTCGATCTATCTCATTGATTCACACAATAATCTCATGATCATCCTTTCTGACACGCTGCTCACCCTTCAAAAAGGGTCATCATGCAACCAACTAAAGATGCAAATTGTAAAGTCATGGCAGGTAGTGGATTTCAACTACATCTATAGATTATGAATAAATGACCTACCATATAAACATTTGCACAAAAACGTAATCGCAGACAGAATTCTTGGGCAGACACGTTGCGTTATGAAACATCGCATCATAATGATTTTAAGGTTGGAGTTTATTGACCTTCCAAAAAACAAGTGAGTCAGATAGTTATCGAAAATATAGCAGCTTAAAAACTTACGTACAGTCAGCATTATTATTGAAGTTATCTTGTCAACTGACATTGGTATGTCAGGTAAGATAACATGAATTGTATATGTATAGAGGCGTTCACACCAACCTTTACAAAACCATTGCAAAATGGGTCTTATGTCAGCAGTATAAACTGCCCCTATGTGAAGGTTTATGTGAACGCCTCTGTACTAGAGCGTTGAGCTGATTTTATTGATATCCGTTAGTACCTCTCTACTAAGGTTTATTTCCTTTGAAAACCATGAATGCACAATGATGGCAGCATATGAAGATGTATTATCGTTATAGTTAGCAACTAGACATTATATTTTTTAACAGTTTGACTAAATGTGCTGGGGTAAATGACAGGTCGGGTGAACTGTGTTCTCGAATTTTGCGGAACAATTTGCAATGAGGGTTCATTGCTTTCGTTACCGACAGCATTTGGCATGCGTAGTTATTAAACCAAACCCATCAAGATCTTTGCACAGCTGTGTTTATTTTATTTACCATGCAGCAATGCTTAATTTATACCTAAATACTCGTAAGGTTACTAATGCATATTTGAGATAAAGTATAAATTTAAATATGCGCCATACAACACCCCACTTGTCATCCCGACGTAGGTATAAATTATCCCTACGTTACGATACGTGGTACCAGACAAGGAATTAAGCCAGGGGCGTCTCCCAGCACACCCAGACGCGAGCCAATGTAGAAAAGATCATTTCCTGAATTTACGACCGGGAATCAAACGGACACTACGTTAGTCGAGGCAAGAACTCGCACTACAGCGCACTACAGTAATCGTGTTGAAAGTGAGAAGAATCATTAATCAACTATTTTTTTCTCAAATCAAGAGGACTGAATTTTGTTTCATCGTCATTCTTTCACAGTCCGATCCCGCCTTTTTCAGGTCATCAATAGTATCTAGTTGGTTGAACGGTGCCATACGCAACGTTTCCCGATGCATAATCATAACGCGAAGACTTGTTTCCTCCAGCATTACAGATCCTCTCCGAGTTATCATATTTCAGATTTAATCTTGAATGGCACTCTGAGTTAATTAGGAACAGTTTATCGCAACCATACAATCAGCAAACAGGAATGTGTAAAACATAAAGTTACTATGATGTCTAGTCTATGTATGTTAGTTTAGACCTATATATGTTCTACTGTGTGTTGAGCCTGAGCCTACGTTGACTCTACCATCTATGCTTAATTTAAATAAAATGACTAAATCTGAAAAAAAATTCAGACATTTAACTTGGCTTCTTGCTGAGTGTAAAAACAAGTAAATAGCGCTACTGATCGCATTTTCTTTTTTCTTTAGACAAATTTATCTAGGAACACAAATCCTTTAAGCGTTCGACCATTGGGCTTGTACTTGCAATGGTGACTCAAGGACTACTTCTGGAAATGGCCATCAGTAAACTAATTATATTCACCACAACGTCAATACTACCTTGTTTTGAACAACGTTCAGATGTTAAAAACAAGTTATTGTTGACCTACCTAGTTGGGTGACTATCACTAACAGTATTTACTTAGGATATGACTACCTATATGGAAATCCCGTACTCACACCTATCGTACGAAAATTAAAAACAATCAGTGTTTTGATAATATATTTATTTTTTATAATCTAAGCCTTGGATTGTGTTCTCGGCAATGCTAAAGCTTATTTTTGGTTCTCTAAGCCATTATTTGTTTAAATGTGTTGCTCAAAGTTGTTTTTAATTTAAAATTACACGTAAAAGCCCATTGCACGATTTTTCTATGCGCCTAGCATGCTTCTACGAGTATGTCATTTTTTCCACTAAAAAATAATCGGAATGTTATTTACAAAGAAAACTCATATCATAGATAATAACCTAGTTCATGAAGTTTCATACTGTTTATTTTGTTTTCTAAAAATATCTTAACACATCTTTTCATAACGCTAAACTTAGTGGAGCTTATAAGTAGGTACTGTGGTTGTCACAGGCTGTAAACATACTTGAATAATTTTAAATAAACATTTGGGTATGTACGCAGAGGGTATGTCGGAATAAATAGAAAACTGTTGTATTCGTATATGATAAGGACCGGGCTTAACCATTTTAATCTCTCATAAAAGCTCGGTGTGCTAAACAGGGCGAAACAGTACTTCACTTCAAAGACTGCTGCTGTATAAAGCGCAAGTCAGGCCACACGTGGAGCACTGTTGTCACCTTTGGGCAGGAGCGCCTGGATATCAACTTAGTCTTTTTGACTCAGTCCAGAGGCGTGCGACCCGGATAGTCAACGATCCCAAACTGACAAGCGGTTTAGAGCCGTTAAGTCTGAGAAGAGACTTCGCCTCCCTATGCGTTTTCAACCGCTTGTACAACAGGTTTTGTTCTGACGAACTGTTTGATATGATTCTACCTTTTACCACCTCACCGCTCGCCACCGACAGGGCGTTCATCCTCACACTACAGTGATGTTTTCTTCCGAGGATGCTTAATTTGTGGAATGAACCTGCCGAGGTTTTCCCGATGAGTTATAGTACGGAGTTCTTCAAGAGGGGTTTGTAAAGGTTTTTGCAAGGTCGACAACGCGCGAGTGACCCTGGTGTTGCACATGTCCATAGGCTGCGGTAACCGCTTACCATCAGGTGGTCCGCATGCTTGATTGTCACCGACGTGGTATAAAAAAATAGAATTATTTTGTTATCAGATTACAAATACTGGCTGCTTCATATTATAATCTATCCGCGTAGAGAAATAGTTGACGATCGTCAGCTTCATAAAAAAACGTTTCTGTAGTAACAAGCTGTCGTTTTTTTACTTTGTTTAGTATTTTTTTACTTCTAGTGAGCAGAACAACAGTAGTAGGTATAATAAAATCGCGGTCTGCTGAGGGCTGGCCATTGACACGCCGCGAAGTTCCGTGTTTCGGGAAACCACTGCAAAAACTTGTTTGGAGAATCTCTAATCTACAAAATAGGTACAGAGGGGAAAAATATTAAACAAATGCATTAAATACATAAAATATTTGGTATTGGCTATTTTTAACGCTATTTCTCAATTCGACTAGATGGTTTTTTTTATGTTTGTTACCTCATAACTTTCGACCGGGTGAACCGATTTTGATCATTCTTTTTTAAATGAAAGCTGGTGCTTTCCGAGTGGTCCCACTTTAATTTGGTCTAGTTTTGACAGTGGCATCCATGAGAAAACCATATAAGTCTTAAATCTAGATAGACAAAATGCGCGACAAATGGACGACTGAAATGACTCAATATTACGCCAACCTATTGTGATAATCCTTTTTTTATTTGAAAGCTGATGCTGCGCGTGTGGTCCTATTTTATTTTGGTCCAGTTCTGATGGTGGCATCCATGGGAAATCCATATAAGTCTTAAATCTAGATAAACCATATGCGCGACACATGGACGAATAACTCAATTTCATGCCAACTGATTTCGATGCTTCTTTTTTTATTGGAAATGATATACTTCAAGGGTAGTTTGATACGACTTTGGTTAGGTTCTGATTATGGGATCCATGACAAAGCAACGGAACTCTTCAAATCTAAGAAGCAATTGGATGATACTTTTTTGATGTATGAAATAAATAAGAACTATTCACTAAAAAGTAAAGAAATAATTGCGTATTCTTATAAAACTTGTACGATAGTATAATGTAGGGATAAATATTGTTATTGTTGGAGTTGGTGTCAGCCAAGAAAACAACAGCCAAATTTTAGAAGACTACGCAATTATTTCTTTACTTTTTAGTGAATAGTTCTTATTTATTTCATACATCAAAAAAGTATCATCCAATTGCTTCTTAGATTTGAAGAGTTCCGTTGCTTTGTCATGGATCCCATAATCAGAACCTAACCAAAGTCGTATCAAACTACCCTTGAAGTATATCATTTCCAATAAAAAAAGAAGCATCGAAATCAGTTGGCATGAAATTGAGTTATTCGTCCATGTGTCGCGCATATGGTTTATCTAGATTTAAGACTTATATGGATTTCCCATGGATGCCACCATCAGAACTGGACCAAAATAAAATAGGACCACACGCGCAGCATCAGCTTTCAAATAAAAAAAGGATTATCACAATAGGTTGGCGTAATATTGAGTCATTTCAGTCGTCCATTTGTCGCGCATTTTGTCTATCTAGATTTAAGACTTATATGGTTTTCTCATGGATGCCACTGTCAAAACTAGACCAAATTAAAGTGGGACCACTCGGAAAGCACCAGCTTTCATTTAAAAAAGAATGATCAAAATCGGTTCACCCGGTCGAAAGTTATGAGGTAACAAACATAAAAAAAACCATCTAGTCGAATTGAGAAATAGCGTTAAAAATAGCCAATACCAAATATTTTATGTATTTAATGCATTTGTTTAATATTTTTCCCCTCTGTACCTATTTTGTAGATTAGAGATTCTCCAAACAAGTTTTTGCAGTGGTTTCCCGAAACACGGAACTTCGCGGCGTGTCAATGGCCAGCCCTCAGCAGACCGCGATTTTATTATACCTACTACTGTTGTTCTGCTCACTAGAAGTAAAAAAATACTAAACAAAGTAAAAAAACGACAGCTTGTTACTACAGAAACGTTTTTTTATGAAGCTGACGATCGTCAACTATTTCTCTACGCGGATAGATTATAATATGAAGCAGCCAGTATTTGTAATCTGATAACAAAATAATTCTATTTTTTTATACCACGTCGGTGACAATCAAGCATGCGGACCACCTGATGGTAAGCGGTTACCGCAGCCTATGGACATGTGCAACACCAGGGTCACTCGCGCGTTGTCGACCTTGCAAAAACCTTTACAAACCCCTCTTGAAGAACTCCGTACTATAACTCATCGGGAAAACCTCGGCAGGTTCATTCCACAAATTAAGCATCCTCGGAAGAAAACATCACTGTAGTGTGAGGATGAACGCCCTGTCGGTGGCGAGCGGTGAGGTGGTAAAAGGTAGAATCATATCAAACAGTTCGTCAGAACAAAACCTGTTGTACAAGCGGTTGAAAACGCATAGGGAGGCGAAGTCTCTTCTCAGACTTAACGGCTCTAAACCGCTTGTCAGTTTGGGATCGTTGACTATCCGGGTCGCACGCCTCTGGACTGAGTCAAAAAGACTAAGTTGATATCCAGGCGCTCCTGCCCAAAGGTGACAACAGTGCTCCACGTGTGGCCTGACTTGCGCTTTATACAGCAGCAGTCTTTGAAGTGAAGTACTGTTTCGCCCTGTTTAGCACACCGAGCTTTTATGAGAGATTAAAATGGTTAAGCCCGGTCCTTATCATATACGAATACAACAGTTTTCTATTTATTCCGACATACCCTCTGCGTACATACCCAAATGTTTATTTAAAATTATTCAAGTATGTTTACAGCCTGTGACAACCACAGTACCTACTTATAAGCTCCACTAAGTTTAGCGTTATGAAAAGATGTGTTAAGATATTTTTAGAAAACAAAATAAACAGTATGAAACTTCATGAACTAGGTTATTATCTATGATATGAGTTTTCTTTGTAAATAACATTCCGATTATTTTTTAGTGGAAAAAATGACATACTCGTAGAAGCATGCTAGGCGCATAGAAAAATCGTGCAATGGGCTTTTACGTGTAATTTTAAATTAAAAACAACTTTGAGCAACACATTTAAACAAATAATGGCTTAGAGAACCAAAAATAAGCTTTAGCATTGCCGAGAACACAATCCAAGGCTTAGATTATAAAAAATAAATATATTATCAAAACACTGATTGTTTTTAATTTTCGTACGATAGGTGTGAGTACGGGATTTCCATATAGGTAGTCATATCCTAAGTAAATACTGTTAGTGATAGTCACCCAACTAGGTAGGTCAACAATAACTTGTTTTTAACATCTGAACGTTGTTCAAAACAAGGTAGTATTGACGTTGTGGTGAATATAATTAGTTTACTGATGGCCATTTCCAGAAGTAGTCCTTGAGTCACCATTGCAAGTACAAGCCCAATGGTCGAACGCTTAAAGGATTTGTGTTCCTAGATAAATTTGTCTAAAGAAAAAAGAAAATGCGATCAGTAGCGCTATTTACTTGTTTTTACACTCAGCAAGAAGCCAAGTTAAATGTCTGAATTTTTTTTCAGATTTAGTCATTTTATTTAAATTAAGCATAGATGGTAGAGTCAACGTAGGCTCAGGCTCAACACACAGTAGAACATATATAGGTCTAAACTAACATACATAGACTAGACATCATAGTAACTTTATGTTTTACACATTCCTGTTTGCTGATTGTATGGTTGCGATAAACTGTTCCTAATTAACTCAGAGTGCCATTCAAGATTAAATCTGAAATATGATAACTCGGAGAGGATCTGTAATGCTGGAGGAAACAAGTCTTCGCGTTATGATTATGCATCGGGAAACGTTGCGTATGGCACCGTTCAACCAACTAGATACTATTGATGACCTGAAAAAGGCGGGATCGGACTGTGAAAGAATGACGATGAAACAAAATTCAGTCCTCTTGATTTGAGAAAAAAATAGTTGATTAATGATTCTTCTCACTTTCAACACGATTACTGTAGTGCGCTGTAGTGCGAGTTCTTGCCTCGACTAACGTAGTGTCCGTTTGATTCCCGGTCGTAAATTCAGGAAATGATCTTTTCTACATTGGCTCGCGTCTGGGTGTGCTGGGAGACGCCCCTGGCTTAATTCCTTGTCTGGTACCACGTATCGTAACGTAGGGATAAAATTTGGCTGTTGTTTTCTTGGCTGACACCGACTCCAACAATAACAATATTTATCCCTACATTATACTATCGTACAAGTTTTATAAGAATACGCAATTATTTCTTAACTTTTCAATGCTTTGTTTTGGAATAGTTTTTTTTGAAGTAAGTTTTTTTTTGTTAAAATTTTTGTATCTTTTGAACGTACAGACCCATTAGTAGAGCACACTTATGGTGTAACAACAATAGGTCAAAATAGGGTTATGTTATTTTAGTACTTGATATAATCATCGAGCAAAGAAATAATATCGATTAGATGTAACCTTCGCAAGTACTTGAATCACGATACCTAATTTCAATGTCTGAGTACATAATTGTTTACTACTACACAAACAAACTCCGAAACTGTTCACAAACAAACTCCGAAACTGTTCACGGCTGCGTTGGAGGATATTTTCAAGCTTCTGGACTGGAAAGGACGCGGCATCAACATCAATGGCGAGTACCTAACACACCTGCGATTTGCCGATGATGTAGTTCTTATGGCTGAGACCTTGGAAGACCTGAACATAATGCACGAAGATCTCGGTAATGCTTCTCAAAGAGTGGGTCTTAAGATGAACATGGACAAAACAAAAATCATGTTGAATGCCCATATTGCACCCGCTCCAGTTAACGTTGGGAACATTACACTCGAAGTTGTTGACCACTATGTTTACCTGGGACAGACAGTCCAGCTAGGTAAGTCCAACTTCGAGAAAGAGATCTCTCGTCGAATCCAGCTCGGATGGGCAGCGTTCGGGAAGCTCCGGCATATATTTGCGTCCGAAATACCTCAGTGTCTCAAGACAAAAGTCTTTGACCAGTGTGTGTTGCCAGTAATGACCTATGGGAGTGAGACGTGGTCCCTTACTATGGGTCTCATAAGAAGGCTCAAGATCACCCAGCGAGCAATGGAGAGAGCGATGCTTGGTATTTCCCTGCTCGATCGAATCAGAAATGATGAGATCCGCAGGAGAACAAAAACAACCGACATCGCTCGAAGGATTGCATCGCTGAAGTGGCAGTGGGCGGGACACATAGCGCGGAGAACCGATGGCCGTTGGGGCGGAAAGGTTCTCGAATGGCGACCGCGCACCGGACGACGTTCCGTGGGCAGGCCCTCTACAAGGTGGACCGACGATCTGGTCAAGGTCGCGGGAAGCCGCTGGATGCGGACAGCGCAGGACCGATCGTTGTGGAGATCCTTGGGGTAGGCCTATGCCCAGCAGTGGGCGTCGTTCGGCTGAAATGATGATGATGATGACTACACAAAACAAAATTAGTACTTAATAATAACTTCCTACTAATATAATAAATTCAAAAGTTTGTGAGGATGTAGTATGTATGTATGTGTGTATGTTTGTTACTCTTTCACGCAAAAGCTACTGAACGGATTTAGATGAAACTTTACAGTAATACAGCTTATACATCACAATAACACATAGGCTACCATTTATAGAGATTTTATGTATACATATTACAGAAATTAACATCACGCGAGCGAAGCCGCGGGCGGAAAGGTAGTTGACTAATAAGTGTATAAGCCCTTTAATAAAATCTTTAATTTGTAGTAAATAAACGGTGAAATTTTAGTAAAGTTATAAGCTGCTTCTAGGCACTTACGTAGGATTTTATAAAACACAACTTTAGGTACCTACACAATGTACATGTCCACTATTTCTAAAATGGTTTTGTGAGTTATTCAACTGTTCTAGGAAGAGGCACAGGCAGACTATTAACAGTTACACATAATTTGCATTTTATTACATTAAAAATACTAAAACAAATACTAACATATCTGAAGTTATTAAAATGAACCTAAAACTAAATACCTTACAAAATATAATTTACTAACTAATATATATTATTAAAAGAACTCCCTTCCTTTCTAAAATAAATTACATCTTTTACAGATAGAAAACCAAAAGGTTAAAAATGTTATTGTTTTAAAAATGCATTTTTAAAATAAAAAATAAAAAAACGTTTATTCTCAGATAATTAACATAGATCCAGAGTTGTCTAAATACAGTTGTTAGTAAAGCGATAATGAAAAAAAACTGACATATATATATATATATAGTCTTCGGTCCTGATTTTATAGGTAATGATTTAATTCTCTGGCAAATCAAGAGATGGGAAACAATTAAAATTAAATGTGTTATTTATAGCCAATTTTACAAAGAAATAATACTATAGATGAACTGAATTGGTAGAACCTATTGAGAATCTTTCTGTGACATAACCATTCATTAAGTAACTTGTTATAACTTAACAATTACGGTACGCAACCGCCGGTTCTTCTCAAAGTCAAGGTTCGCTACATTAGAGGTCAAGATTTTTTTGCCACATCGACTTTAATGGGGTCCTATAATTTACGTACACACCCACAAATATTACGCGTAGTTAGTCAATAAAAACGTGATTAGAAAAAAAATATGTTTTTAGGCGTCTTCTGAGTGAACCGATATAAACAACGCAACGAATATAATTTAAGGTCGGCTAGGTACGAGTAGTAGTGAGGTAGGTCGGGTTTTTCCTAACCGGAAGCTAATTACATAAGAGATTATGTCCGCTTTAGTATTATCTCAGAAACAAATCAAGTAATTAACCTGTGTTGTCTATATTCTAAATCGAGTCTTCGCTACGATTGATAGGCTATGCTTGCAAAATGCTAGTTGGTTGAGCTGAGCTGAGTTATATGCAGAAAAAGTCTAAAACACTTTTGGTCTCACCTGACCTTTCGAAACCAGAACCTCAGTTCACTCAACGAATACTATTCAAAAACCTAACCGGAGAACTCATATTCATCAGTAAAGAAGGTCCAATACAAGGAGAAATGTAAGTAGCTATACAAGTTAAATAATAAAAGCCATGTTGTGTTCACTTTCACAATGATGCCACTGGTGACCTTGTACTCAATAGCATCGAAGCACCTGACCTGTTACTGATCATCCAATTCTGATACGCATAAATAACAGTGACAAATATTTATCATAACAACAAAAAAGCTACTTAGGTTTAAAAACCCAAATTATTCCCAAGGTTTTTATTTGTAAACAATGTGTAACAAACAAGCAAATAATTGTGTTAAATGTATGGGTATTATAGTATTTACTAGAAAAGTGTCACCTAGGCCAATGCGCTGTTGTGAGTGATTTGAGGTATTCCAAACCATTACAAACCAAATGTATAAACTTATGTATAGATTATCTTTCTAGAGGCTCATTTACGGGGATAGATTTAATATATTGTCCTACCCAATTTTTTCGACTAAGGCCGAGATCTATAGAGCATGCTTAGCATAAACATAGATTTATCTTAGACTTTGAACAGCTGTATCTATCTATATCAGATACTTCTTATCGATATTTAATTATTTTTGTCTTAGTTAAATATTAACTTAGATATTCGTTAGTAATAATTATAAGAATACTCAATAAGTCAGTAATAAGTCTGTACTTAGCTAAGTAACGACTATAGATCTGGCCTTAGTGTAAATTCTTAATTTTTGATATCAAAATGATCACGTGTAGTACATTAAAAACTCCAAAAGTCACAGTTTCGATATCCCCAATACGCAGTGACACGCCATAAGGCCCTTCACCACGGAATCCAATAAAACTAACTTTGAAAGAGTGGGAGAAAGTCTTTCCCTAAATTCTTACGTAACGGGGTCTCGCGCTCACATGTGCAGTGAGCTAATCGACGATCGGTATCAGGAGATAAAAGTTGACCGGGATGCTGGTGAGTTTTTAACCGGGTGTTTTTGAATTAATTACCTAAAGATATCTGAATAACTCTTTCATCAAAATTGCATGGACTCTAAATTGTGTTTTATCTGAGTAAGAAGTTAAAAAATACAGTGATGAGCCTGGAGTAAAACTGTTTCACTTCAATTTCTGGCTAATTATTCCACTCAATTTTACCATAAATAAATTTGAATGGAATTCAAAGTTAATAAGGACAAAAGGTTCAGATTAGTTAATTTTATTGCTGTGTATTCTCGTATAAACATTTAAATTGGCTCATTTAATAGATTGACCTGAGTCACGGTTGATACAAACAGCGGACGTTAAGTTTGTTCCATGTGGAAATGTTTTCTGTGCTTTTCTGAAATAATGAATGAATAAATATGTGGGACACCTAGCCACAGATAAAATACAAACCCTTACACCAAGATCATCTGACCCCAAACTAAGCAGAGCTTGTGGGTGTCAGACACTGATAAACACCCAGGCACACAACAAACACAAATGTTCGTCACACGAATGTTTGTCATGGGTAGGGATCGAGCGCACAGGATCACTGTCATTGCACCAATGCAACGGGCCACTTAGTGTAATATGCTGTAACACCCGTTAACCGCCGTGACTATGCGTTAAATAAAGCAATATTTTGAGGGTTATCCAGACTCAGTTTCTTTGCGTCGAAAGCCTTTCAAACAGATAGACTAAGTTATTGCAAAACCAATCATTTTGCATTAATCATATATAATACCTATATCTGGTAATTTATTCATATTTGTTTTTCCATAAATCATGCTTGATGATTTCCTCATTTAAGATGTGTTGTGTTATGATTGAAGTAGGTAAATCTACCTACGAGTATCTTGCATCTACTTACAGTATGTCTTTCTGCAACGTTAAATAGATAGATAGATAATAATATTCATTGTTTCAATGAACAATCAAATCTTTTTTCAAAAAATGAATCTTATTTCAATAAAAAAGAAAATAATTTCTGAATATTACATTTGAAATAATTTTACGCAACGTTACAAAACCACCAACAGCAGATTTTTTTTAGTTTAGTTTATTTGTTTTTTTACAAGAGCATTTTAACTAAATATTTTTTTCCAGAAGATTTTTAAAATTTAAGATTTTTATGTGGATATTACTGAGAGCCAGCAATAACAGATTACTCACTCTCGGTGCTAAAAACCAGCGAGCGCTTACCGGGCATTAACCTTCCCGCGCAGCACATCCTGAGTTGCAGCAAACACTTATTTCTTTTGTCAATAATATTTATACTTGTTTATGTTTTAGTGACAAGAACCTTTGTTGGTCAATAAATATTTTTATTCCTATTCTTAAAGTTGATTGTCTATTTCAGGTGTTATTGATTCTTTTGTACTTAATCCCTACAATCATTGAAAGTGCTGTTCTGGACCCAGCACTCTACCTGCTACCGAGTCCTCCACTTATCACCAGCGAGGACCCAGGATTCCGATTGGCACAGCCCACCAGAGTAACAAGGGATGCTGACATTGCTGACACTCGAAGGAACGACGTTCTTGACACTAGTAAGCATCATACTATCTCTAGGATACCGTGTTACATAGACATCTGTTCTGGCGCCCAACTAAGCACACGTTTAATTAGATATTCCTGTCAGAATACAAATGTTCGTCCTGGGCGGTAATCACACTCCCGACCCGCGGGAATTCAGGCATATTATCAGACATATATTAAAAATATCAAAGACATCTTACACCACGATTACTTCTCCCCAAATGCAGCAGAACTAGTATCCATACTATTTAAAAAATAATAATATTCTTGCACTTCCGTCACTATTTTTTTGTAATACCTACTGTTATAATTGGAATTGAGAATTATTATTATGAAATAAAAAAGCATGACGACACTTTTGCATATCGACAGATCGATAAAACATGTGTTGAACATTTTTAATTTTAAGATCTAAATTGTACCATGTTTTTAGCAAATAAATAAATATTCTATTCTATTCTAGGTATTCAAAGACTGGTAGAAATACACCATTTTAGATAATAACCCAAAAAACAAAGAAAATGTTCCTCTGACGTTTATTCTGGGTAAAGAATCACGACTTAAAAAGCTCAGATAAACAACGAATATTGCAATTCTTGTCATTCTTACTTCTTTCCACAGCATCGACGAGTACCGAAGATTCGGAGTCCATGGAAAGTTCGGAAACCTTCTGGGCGGGCATACGCCCATCTTCATACGGGCTGGGCGGCATCCACATTCCTTTGACGTTCAGCGTTTCGGGCACTTACGGCAAAGGTGGCTACGGCACTGGCGTCATTGGAAGCGGCTACGCCTCTGGTCTCTATGGCTCAGGTGTGGCTACCAGCTATGGGAGCCTATCAGCAGGGCCTACCGGCAACTATGGCAAGTCAGCGCTAGCAGGCAGTGGCTACAGGACTTACGGATCAGGGTACCCAGGAGTGAGGCTGTTCGGTAGCAGCGACCGTACTGGTTGGAGTGGTTGGGGTAACGGCAAATGGGGGCACTATGGAAAAGGATAATTTGTTGAATAGTTGGCCCCGGCTCGAGATACTTAAGATAAGTTAGTGTTACTCACAAACAGCACATATTATGTCATACATCAACTATATTGTAAAAAAACATTGTTTTTTGAAGAAAACTCTAGAAAAATAAAAAAACTGTTTATTTTTAAGACAACTAGTCTTTTAAATTCTTAATTATTTTAACAAAATAAAACAACGGTTGTGAGATGATTTTATTTAGCAACATCCATTTGTGAAATTTGTTCATTAATTAATGATGGAGGTTCTTGATGGAAGTTCTTGATGGAGGCACAGTTGGTACAACTAACATATTTCTACTGTAAGTTAATTTAAGAATAACGGACATAGGATAGGACATTGGTGATCATTAACACTGTGGTCAAAAAGCTAAATAATTTGCCAATAAAGGCATTAGGGTCAAATTTCATCAAATCGTTTAATTAATCTCTCATTATTTAACACGTTTCCAGCCTGTATTATAAGTCAAAGGATTAAGTTCAATCCTATGTTCCATAAATATATTTCCAGCCGACAGATAACTATTTGGATTCAATTTAATCTAGATTGCGTAGCGTTTAATAGACTTTAATTAAAAATCAATGCATATCTAAGCAGATATTAATCTAGCACGTTAAATTAAATCGCCTCAAATCATAGGCAAAATGTACACAACGTAAATACACTGACGAGCAAGAATGGGTATTAACATACTTGGAGGTAGTGATGTACAAGGCTCAAGGCTTCAGAGTCCTTTTGTCTAGAGTTCGATGTCGTTTACAGGGCTCGTCCCGTTTGTTTGAAGCTCGACGACTCGGGAGTCTTTTCCAGAACTCGAGCCTTCTAGGGAGCTCGATCGATCTCGAGACTTGCTCAGGGCTCGAGTCTTTTTTAGCGCTCTAGGCGTTTCTACGTAGCGATTCGCACTCAAGTTAGTTCCGCTGAATTTTATGTAAGACTACCTGCCTCGACAGACTAAGTTCTGTCAAAAGTCATTGAACGTCGCGGCGTTTCTCCGACTTGATTTACATATACTATTATTTTTCACTGAATGTTTTGTTCGATTATAAAAAAAATATAGTCTACGTCACTCCCTGATAATATAGCTTCATGTTGGTGAATGAATTTTTTGAATCGGTCCAGTAGTTTCGAAGCCTATTCAATATAAACAAACAAACAATCAAATCTTTCCTCTTTATAATATTATTGTATAGTATAGAAGAGTGTGTGTTTTCCTGTAAATGTAACGTGGCCCGCCTTTAAGGCAATTTTTCAAAACTCATATGTCCTACTTCTGGTAAAAAAATAGAAAAGCCTCAGAAACGATGAAGCGATGACCTATCGATCCGTTCGCGTTCCAGCGAGTGACAGACCTTGGGTGACGACAGGGGAATGTAGAGAAAAATGGGGAGATTATAGCTAATTTTCCTTTAATAAATAAATGTTTGATTTCAAAATGTCTTGAGTAATTCCACCAGTACATATGCCAGTTATGGTTTCATTTTTAATGTACCGAAATCGCAAACAAAAACGTCAGCGCGGTCACCGCGGACACCAGCGGCTGTCATTGGTGTAAACATCTGTACATCTGTATGTACGTCTACCACGAGTTGCGACTTTAAATTTACGTTATCGTACGCGTAAAAAAATGTATTGGGATTTTTATCATGTGCTTTGTATGTATTAGTGTTTAAAGTTGCCGGACTAAGTGAGCTAACACCAGACTCACGCTCTGAGTACTTACTAAAAAGTGAATTAGAACTTAGGAAAATTTAAATTAAACTCATTTAAATTATAATCTTATTTCGATCGTTTTATTCCCAAACCCTGCATAAACTGATACTGATTCAAATTGAATGTCATCAATGGTAGGTATACATCTGATTCAAATTAAATGTCATCCCTCTAGTAGCTCCTCGTTTAGGCAACAAGTTGAGAATACGTCACGAACTAAAGTTTTGTTTTTATTACGAGTATTACTCGTATCCTTCATTTGCTACATGATTCATAACAGCCGCTAACATGACATCAGGTGTCTATCAGACTGCGAACTGCACAAAAGCCTTTATTGCAGTTTATGAGCTAGATGCTTGTTTAACCGCGGGAATCCCATTACTGCAACACGTTTAATAATTAATTAAAATTATTTTATTGTCTAAATGCGCTTCAACTTCAACATAAGTGTTCTTTTGACAAATGAAGTTGTGATTCTGATGATTAATTATAGTAGAATTAGTTATTATAACATAGTACCCATAATAAACGAGTAAGTATATCTATAAAACATTTAACTTGTTGGTCGGAAAATACCTATCATTTTTGACGACACGATTGCGCTGTAGCACGGTTTCTCGCCTTGAAATGCGTCGTGTCCAGGGTTCATTACCCGTCAGTTCAATTCAAGAAACGATATTTTCTATATAAATTGGTTCGTGTCTGGGTGTGCTGGCAGATGCCCCTGGCTTAAAATCAGTATTTTATCCTTATTAGACCATGACCAGTGATGTGTTGTCTGGCGCATTTTTTTTTTGGGGGAATCTCTAAACACGCGGCCAAATGACTATCAGCGTGACAACCGGAGTCGCTGCTGTTTCTTGACGGAGAGGACCTGGCAAGAATATCAGCATTTACTGTTTTCCAAGGGGCTCTTTGTACCGGAAATAATATATAAGATTATCAGAAGTGTACCAAAGTGAAAGTTGTAGTAGTAGTTAGGGTTACATCATCATCATCATTATCCGTGCCGTCCGGGTCCCAGGGTACGCCTTTCTTATTTTTTTGGCCCACTTCGCGCGGTCTTGTGCATCCTCTGTGGTGAGTCTGTTGGCACGCATGTCACCCTTGACAACGTCGAGCCAGTGCTTCTTGGGTCGACCTCTTCTACCAGTACCTGGCGGGGGCGGCATGGCCAGACAATTGTTGCCCACGTACTGTGCCGATCTCCGTGAGACATGACCATTCCAACGAAGGCGGGTCTCCTGCAGCTTGTCTGCGATTTCACGAACACGAAGGCTGCCGAGGATATGAGTGTTCCGCACGCGATCTTTGCGTGAGACTCCACACATCCACCGCAGCATCTTCATTTCCGTGACGCGCAGCTCCTGCTTGTGTCGCTCTAGTAACGGCCATGTTTCACTGCCATTTAAAAGGACAGGCCTTATGATGGTTTTATAGACCTGCCCCTTTAGCTTGATCAGCATTTTGGGGTCACAAATGCCATCAGTCACCTCACGCCATTTGGCCCAAGCCGCGGAAATTCGGACTCTGACGTCGCTGTCGATGTCCCCGGACGCGCATAACACAGATCCCAGGTATTTGACACGGTCGGTGCGCTCGACCACGTCATCGCCTATGCGGACGGACTGGGGATCTGTGGTGTTGCAGGCCATGTACTCCGTCTTCGCCACATTGAGTTTCAGACCGCCGTTTTCAAGTGAATTTCTCCACTTATTTACCCGTTGTACCAGCCGTCCTCTGTCCGAATCTGCTAGCGCAATATCATCAGCATACATAAGCAACCAGGGTGGCTGCTCGTGGTGTTCTCGGATGCTGTTTGACAGAACGTCTAATATTACGCTGAACAGAAAAGGGCTAAGGACGGAGCCTTGGTGTACTCCAACGGTGTTAGGGAAGGGAAGCGTGTCACCAACCGCAGTCCTAACTATGGAACTGGAATCGTGGTATATGTCCCGGATAATGTAGTTACGAGTAGGGTTGCAGCACGTAACTTTAATAAAGCATCTTATCTTAGTTTTAACACAAAGATATGAGAAAAAAAACTAGAATTGAATCATCGCGGCATTGCTGATGATAGTTGGTTATTAAGCTTAGCTGTGCAATCATCTTACGCTTTGATATTTTTTTTCATAGTTACACTTTCGAAGTCAGTGACCCCTGGTCACGCTCGCTGTTTAGATCTGATGGTCACAGTCAACCGGTACATTAGCTTTGTTGAAAAGAAAGAGACAGCATTATCTATACAAGAACTAAGGCCGCGATTTTTATAGCGTTAACGTTAGCTTAAACTTAGATTGATCTTAGGCCGAGATCTATAGTCGTAACTTAGCTAAGCACAGCCTTATCACAATGATCATTATCCTACTTTTTGAGTATTGTTATGATTATTACTAACAGATGTCTGAGTTGACGTTTAACTAAGAAAAAAATAATTTAATATCAATAAGAAGTAACTGATATAAATAGATACAGGTGTTTAAAGTCTAAGATAAGTCTAAGTTTTAGCTAAGCACGCTCTATAGATCTCGGCCTTAGACTTTGAACAGCTGTATATATCTATCTATATCGGTTACTTCTCATTGATATTAAATTATTTTCGTCTTATTTAAACATCAACTCAGATATTCATTAGTAATAATTACTTATAACAATACTCAATAAGTAAGATAATTATTTAAGTGATAAGTCTGTGCTTAGCTAAGTAACGGCATTAGAAATAGAAATAAATTTATTTCACATATAAACACAGGTTAAACTATTAAAAAAAACAACTTCAAAAAAAAAACTTCCAAAACAAAACACTAAAAAGTAAAAAAATAATTGCGTATTCTTCGTCACCGTCAGACTCGCCGGTCACTCTATTATAAGTATTAGACGTATTTATCGTTGAAATTGTGACCACTAATTGGTGCCCTAATTGCTGCCAAAAAACAACTCATTATTACTACACAAGCATATTAATCCTTATGATTAAAAGTTATTTCACTATCAAGAGAATTTAACGGATATAAATTTAGTCCCTTACAAACAACACATTAATTGGATTAATAGATTCTGATATATCGTGAAATTAAAAAAAGGGGAACGCAAAATAATTAAATTTTTATATCATTTTTTCATGGATGCCACTGTCAGAACTGGACCAAATTAAAATGGGACTACATGGGCAGTATCAGTTTCAAGTAGATATAAAAAGAATTATCAAAATCGGTTGGCGTGATATTGAGTTATTCGTCCATTTGTCGCGCTTTTGGTTTATCTGGATTTAAGACTTATATGGTTTTCTCATGAACGCTACTGTCAGAACTAGACTAAATTAAAATGGGACCACACGGGAAGCACCAACTTACAAATAAAAAAAGAATGATCAAAATCGGTTCACCCAGTCGAAAGTTATGTGGTAACAAGCCTAAGAATGATTCCAGCCAGAGGGTCCTTTTTTAGTAAAAATCATCAACCATCAACCACTATGGAGATCTACGAGTACTCTGGTGTAATATTTATAAAGTTACAAGTTTTTATTAAATTAAAAATTACAGTGTTTTTGAGGAAGAACTGTTCAAAATTATAAATATTTTTAAATCTAGCTTTATCGCCGATTCGGAATGAACAAATGCATTCATAGAATTCTGCAACCTTGCTCCTGTCCATCAGATGTCAGCGTGTAATAAGCTGACTTCCTGTTCAAATCACATTTATACGGTCACACAGTGCAAGCGGCCATTGATTTGGTTGTATTGCGATGTTGGGTGTGATTCTGCTATGCCTCTTGCCGGCTCTGGTTAAGTGTTCTGGGGAAGGTAACATCCATCTGTTGGAAGAAGAGGTAGCAGCTGCGATAAAGTCATGCGTCATACCTGCTGACAGTGCTAAGTCTGGTAAGCAGTGTCATTAATGAAGCAATCGTTACGTACAGATCCCGTCAGGTAAAGAGAGCAACACACGTACCCACAGTATAAACAGGTAGACTTGACTAGCGATATTTTAACAATACGGGAACCATACCTTTTTTTTGTTGTCCGGGTTGAAAATGGATTCACCCACCATCCCACTGCCTGGGGGAAGGTAGTGGGGGAGTGTGGGAATTCCCACTTAAAAACAACCAGGGTATACCTCAGCGCTTTGGAAAAGGACGACATGGAGCAAAAAGATTACCACGTCGTCCCAGCCGTCGGCCCAGCCCACGCGCCGGGCCTCCTCGCGCTACGGGGTCATCCCGGTATACTGGGAAACCTCCCGACGGGAGTACCATAGAATAGGGTGAAAGCCCCCCGGCTTTTACCCCGATGCTGCTATTAGGGAGCAGGAGGAGGACGGGCGAACCACCGTCTTCTTGCACCCCGCCGTCTGCGTCGGAGAGGGGCCGCCAGAGGATCATCCTCTCGGGCCGTCTCCGCGGTCTCCATCTGCGTTATCACCACCTGGCAGAAGGAGATCAACGTCATCCAGGCCTCCTCGCTACCCTACATAGCCCGAATAACGGCCGGGAGCGAGAGGTTTCCGCCGATGACTGCCACTAGGGCACGTCGCTGATCGGCACATGCTGTGCTCATCTGGACGGGAACCATACCTACTCTCTACCAAAATGCTGTTATTCATACTCATAAGAGTATGAAGAAGCAGATGTTAAGGAAGTGCGTAAATTGTGCACAGTTAACTATAAGTATACCTACCTCGTGGCATTTTTTTAGAGTCAAACATTCGGAACGAAATCATTAACAGATGATTGCTCTATGTTATTACTTTCGTTACTTTCACTTTACATTGTTCTGCTCATTTTTTTAATTTGTTATACCTAAACGGAGGAGACAGATTGGAACTGAATGTCAATTAGGTACCTTCATTAAGGCAACGTAATAATTCCTGTTGTTTGTAGACCTATGCCTATGCTTTTGCTCATCCAAAAACCATCTAAGGTTCGGAGTTTACCAGGGCTTAGCTCAGGATGCCCGAAATTGTAATGTTGGCATAGCTCGATGTTGATTGACCGTATCTACATACCAGACACGAGGTTCATTATTGATTATAAGTAATACTTATACGACCAATCAGAGATTAGCATATGCAGGCTTGAGCGCGGAACGCTTAGCTTCTTACATAGCAATCGGAGTATAGGTTTAAGAAATCCTAAACTGAGGTATCAACTAAGGTAACTTGAATATTTAGCAGCGAACCAGCGTCAACGCAGAGACATGCGGCCCACCTCGGACGAAGAGTCGCGCATAGACAACAACGAGAAATCGGGACAGAACGCATACGCACATGAGCGTCGCAACACCAGCGACCTTCGCGACCAGATGACTGTGCTCAACGCCACCGACTTCGACTACGGCGGCTATGGAACAAGTAGCGGCGGCGAGAAGTTCGTATCTACGGTACCCCGACCTGCATCAGGAACACGATACTACGCCAACAACTCGGACAGCTACGTGAACCGCACTAAACGCAGTGAACCTCTTCTTAACAAACCGGATATGGACCAGGTGAGGAAAATCGCCAGTTTTCTGAGCTCCAGGCGTCTTAACAAAATACAGACATCAAATTTTATTATTC
Source organism: Udea olivalis (assembly GCA_947369235.1). Classification (NCBI taxonomy): domain Eukaryota; kingdom Metazoa; phylum Arthropoda; class Insecta; order Lepidoptera; family Crambidae; genus Udea; species Udea olivalis. Next base: position 13,043,675 of record OX376359.1, read on the forward strand.
ATGGTTAAACAAACGATGTGCTTGCTATTATAGATTAAGTAGGTATTATTTATTATACTAAACTAGCTTCTGTCCGCGTGGAATAGTTACTTTGGGCTAACGCGATGATATATTTTATTCTATAGCCTTCCTCGATAAATGCGCTATCTTACACTGAAAGAATTTTTCAAATCGGACCAGCAGTTCCTGAGATTAGCGCGGTTAAGCAAACAAACAAACAAACTCTTCAGCTTTATTGGTAATATTAGTATTAATAGAGATTAGCATGGGAATTAAAACTAAATGTTTTCCTTCCTTTGTTTTTATCAGTGTTGTATTACGCGCTGTATTGTACCTACTTATTGTCTTTCTGTATCATCTTAGTCTCAACTGAATCCCTTGGATTCATTAACGAAAAATATTATCGCAATTTATTAATTATTGCTCCTAATTTTATTTTGACTACAAAGGGAGAGGGAAGTGTATGCCCCGCAATGAAATCTGATAAAAATAAGGCCAACTTTTATTACACGAGAATAAATTCTTCGTGCGCATTTTTTGTAATTATTTGGTGTGTGATTCGAAGAAAAAATGTTATCTCAGTTAGATAAAAGTACCTATTTAAGTAATTTACTGTCCTGTTTGTTTCAGTGTCTCAGCCAATGCATTTTTGCAAATTTGCAAGTGGTATGTAAGCTACGGTACTCATTCAGCTTATTTCTCTAGCTTTGGTTACGTACCTTCAGTCCCATACCTAGACCGTAACGCGATTTCTATTTTATATATTCTATCGACCAAAGTCGAAAAATCGCAACGTCGACGTGATTATAACAGTACAGTCGCTCAACGGCACAGAGGCCTTTTACAATCCCTAATAACTTTTTAAGTTCATTCTATAAACTGAACGTAGCGAGCAATTTCGTAAGGGACCATCCATAAATTACTTCACACGAATTTTGACACAGGCCACAGAATAAAGAGTTTACAGAGGGACCGCTCGCGTCATTTTCTTCCTAAACTTGTGAGCTGCTGTCCGCCTAGAGTTACTAACTATACGCTCTGAATTTTTAAAAGGAAGTAGGTAGGTTATCCTAATTGACAGAACCGGCCATAAACAAAATTCATCATGTGGAAAATTGCACCAAGTTCAACAAAAACAAGAACACTCGCGACATACAGTGCGACTGGCCGCGACACTGATACTCACTGTGTCTGTGTGCGTGATCAAAATGGCGGGTTGGTCCTAAGCGGACTATCTGTCAGAGGCGCCGCATGTGTAATTCCAGGCCCTACGTAACACACGGCACAGATGAGTCAGAGCACGTGACTTCTGCTATGTTATGACGACTTCCTAAAATAACACTAGCCTTCCTAATTTAACATAAAATGTGATACACAGGTTGACGCTAGGGGAATCCCACGTGAAGCTGAATTTTGGAACAAAGTGCAAACGGCGGTTACCTCACAACAGTCCCGGGCTGCGTTGAAGGATCAGATCAGGGCCTGCTTCCAGGAGTTGCAATCAGGTAAACTAAGTTACGCCCTTAACCCCTCAGTGGCTAACAAAAACGCTTTTCGATTTTTTCAGAACTTAACTCGCGTTTTAACTGATAACCCTTTTAATAATGCACGGCCTTAACCCACCAGTGGAAAACTACATGCCACAGTAAAGTATAAATAAGACTTTTCAAAGTCAACTGGACTTTTCAAATAACGAAAAACTTAAGTACCTAATCGTTAAAACGCATGCATGCATGCCTGTTCATAGGCTGCATTAACTGTAAGGTGGTCTGCATTTCTTGTTTGCCACTGATATTTTATAACAAGAACTACTTAAGTCCGTTATCATAAACAGAGGCTGAAGACAACGGGTGCTCCTATTCAAACAAGCTGGAACGATGCCTCATGCTGCGCTTTTCTGACCGACAAATAGACGGAGGGGCATCTCAACCGGCCGCCAGCTAGAAAACCTAGTGAAAAACACAAAATACCCCAATTTACAGAAACTCAATGAATCTAACAGTATCACACTTTCATAACACTGTTCAATATTTACGGATATAAGTATTCTGTATGAGCACAATATCAACTGATTCAAAATCTGATTGTTTTTAAGAGCGTTTGCTGGGGGTGGATCGAAAACGTTGCATTTCTGTAAGATTTTCGTGATTATTTTATTGAATTAAAATGAAACTTAAATTTTTGCTCTATTATTGTGTGCCTAATACTCTTTAAAAACACATTAAATAGTCTGAAAATGTAGTCGCCAATTATTTTCTAAATTAAACAAAAATTCGTTTTTTTATTGATAAGACACTTAAAAATTTACTGTACACAGTTAAAGATAAAATTATGAAATTTAAGGGTGCATTCAATAATAGAAAGATAATTTATACTTAATTTGAATTCAGCTAAATAATCACGAAAACCTTAAAAAAATGCAACGTTTACGATCTACCCCAAGCGCAAAAATCAAGCCCTCTTCAGAATGAAGGTACAAATTACTAAAGGTTCTACTTTAACACAATACGTGGCGTGAATAATTAATAATTTAAGGTATTTATTAGCAGTAGTCATTAGTACCTGTTTTAGTTGCAAGTCAGAATAAAGTCTGAATGTAAAATTGCCTTTTATTTATCATCAGGTGCTTTCCAAGTTTAGTTCACAAATACAGAATAACGGGATAGCCAGGATAAGAAAAAGGCTGAGGGTGATACACAACAGGTTTGTCCAGGCTGGCGTTCTTCAACTCGTGAGGATATAGTTGTTTTGGCAATAGGATTGTAGATTTAGCGATCTGAGAAAATAAATAATGGACTAAATAAGTGCACCTACAGCTATCTACCATAAGGCGTTAATATTGACTGGCACGACTGACTACATACACAACCTAAAGCAAATAATATTTGAAAAATTCCAGTTTTATGTATGTGAAACATCATTGTTCAACCTTGCCTACAATGGATTTTGATTGCCAATAAAATTACATATTCATTTTCAAAATCAATCAAGCTTTAGATAGCTAGCTAATAAAAATGAAATAACGTAAGAGTTTAATGAATTGGTATATAATTCGCACACCTGAATACGTTTGTGGCAAACCAAACTCATTTCCATTGTTTTAAGATTTTAACTGTCAAATTCATATTTGTTTCTCATCCGTCTTTCACTTCTTAACTTACTCTTTGTCGTATTACTTTTGCTTAAAATATAATTATTTATTTCACACCTACGAGTACAACGCGATTTCGTCCACTTTCCCCGATCCCTATATTATTATGTATAACGTTTATTATAGTATTTGTGGCATGAAAACTATTTTTTGATATTTAAGAAACATAGATTGTTTTTTTATAGCGCTAATTCAGTTTATTTGGTGAAACATAGAAAAGATAAGGGTTTGTTGCAACAGGTGGAATCAGAACTCTGACAAAAACACCTAGAAGTAAAAAGACTTATAAATATAAATATGCGCCAGACACCACACCTCTTGTAATGGTCTCGAAGTAGGGATTAATATCCCTGTGTTACGAGTTACCACACAAGGAAATAAGCCAGGGGCGTCTCCCAGCACACCCAGACCCGAGTCAATTCAGAAAAGATCGTTTCCTGAATTGGCCCGACCGGGAATCGAACCCGGGACACTACGGAAATCGAGGCGAGAAACCGTGCTACAGCGCACTACGCCAATCGTGTCGTCTTAGTATACACGGTGTCGGGTTTCATGTGGTCCAAACGAAAACCATCGGTAGAGGGGTCCAGGGGCTACTCTAAGGACCCCCATGTATGTTCCGCGAAAACTTATAGTTTTCGAGAAAACAGCATTTTTCTAAATTTTTTCTTAGTACCTAAAATGACGCATTTTTTAATGATTTCTCCTAAAGTGTTATTACTAAAACCTTGATTTTTTTTGTGAATGTGAACAATTAATAGGCCTTTTATTACGCCACTACAGTTGTAACTCAGGCTAATTATTTTCTGCAGAAAAATAAATAAACAGTGAACTTTTTTTAATTGGATGATTTTTTACTTCTTTCTTTAGGGTGGTGTAACTCCAAAAAAGCACAGAACATAAAACTTCAGGACCCATTTCAAAAACTTGCCTACTATGTGGACCCACTACTTGTAAAATTTTAATCAGCTACGGCAAGAGCTTCATGTCAAAAAAAAATAATTCTGAAATGGGAGGATTTTAATATTAAATTAAATTTCGTCAGTCATGAACTCAATTGATTTCCAATGGCATTAAAAAAGTTTACTTTGAGATAATCTGTCTTAAAACATCAGACGTCATTACAGATACCAGTTTTTAACCCTTTGTTCAAGTTTACAAACTGTTTTATTAGTCTTCCCTTGGCTGCTCTCGCGTTCGTACATTGTTCATACTATCCCTTTTTATCTACTGGCGTGTTAACGGACTTTTCGATTGCTTATTTACTTTTATTTGACGACCCTGGAACGAAGACTTGGCACCTTCAATAATTGATAGATTCATTACAGAAAGTTAGAGGATAACATGAAATTAAGTAGAAACATATCAACGATTTTACAAAAATACTTTATTATGTATTTTTTACTATAATAAATGTTCGAAGTGACGTCCACCTTCTGCTATGCACATACGACAACGTTTAATAAACTGTCTTCTTAGACGTTGAAAGGAGTCGTCTTTTTGTCTTATTGTCTCTTGTGCTTCTCATAGTTTAGTGTTTAATTCTTCGATAGTATTGTATTATTTGTAATACACTAACTCTTTGTAGAATCCCCAGATAAAAAAATCGACAGGGTTTAAGTGGGGGGACCTTGATCATTGCTATCTCTCCTAATCATCTCTTGACAGAAAGCCACACGTCGGTCATAGTCTGTAGGTAGCAAGTCTTGGACTTTTCGTAGGTGGAATGGATGGTAGCTTTCCTTGCGCAAAATTCTGTGAACTCTTTGATGGGGAACACCGAGACGCCGACCGATTGACCGCGTACTAGCTGCAGGTTCCCTAGCAATTTCTTCTAAAACGTTTTCCACCAAATAGGGATCTTCTCTTAAAACACCTCCATAAAACACCTTCATTATACGGTGCTCCTGGACGGCGGCCTTCAATGAATGCATTATGCACACGGATGAAAACACGATGATCTGGATATGTTTCAGGTTGTGGTCCACCTCGTTGTAACTGCCGCTGTTGATACAGACGTGCCGCAAGTCGAGCGTTTCCTCTGCCATATCCATAATAATAATGCATTTCTGCATATTCTCGTGCCGTGTAAGGCATTATGCTTTGAACGAACCCACAAACACACAGTACGTATTAAGGGCAAAATCTAGTCCAGTAATCGTGCCAAGTCTTCGTTCCAGAGTCGTCAAATAAAAGTAAATAAGCAATCGAAAAGTCCGATAACACGCCAGTAGTTAAAAAGGGATAGTATGAACAATGTACGAACGCGAGAGCAGCCAAGGGAAGACTAACTAAACAGTTTGTAAACTTGAACAAAGGGATCAAAACTGGTATATGTAATGACGTCTGATGTCTTAAGACAAATTATCTCAAAGTAAACTTTTTTTAAATGGGTTTACCTAAATACGCCAAACCAAAAGTCCGCCGACACACCACGGACGCCCTCGGAGCGTTGTGGATAGTTTCAGATTTACTGTGGAAAAAGTGGCCGCGTAATTTCGGGAAATTCATCCAAAATTTTATGGTAACAAGAATCACCAGGCGAACGCACGCGGCGGGGCCGCGTGCGTTCGCACGCGGCCCCGCCGCACTGCCATTGGAAATCAATTGAGTTCATGACTGACGAAATTTAATTTAATATTAAAATCCTCCCATTTCAGAATTATTATTTTTTGACATGAAGCTCTTGCCGTAGCTGATTGAAATTTTACAAGTAGTGGGTCCACATAGTAGGCAATTTTTTGAAATGGGTCCTGAAGTTTTATGTTCTGTGCTTTTTTGGAGTTACACCACCCTAAAGAAAGAAGTAAAAAATCATCCGAAAAAAAAAGTTCACTGTTTATTTTTTTTTGCAGAAAATAATTAGCCTGAATTACAACTGTAGTGGTGTAATGAAAGGCCTATTAATTGTTCACATTCACAAAAAAAAATCAAGGTTCTAGTAATAATACTTTAGGAGAAATCATTAAAAAAATGCATCATTTTAGGTACTAAGAAAAAATTTAGAAAAATGCTGTTTTCTCGAAAACTATAAATTTTCGCGGAACATACATGGGGGTCCTTAGAGTAGCCCCTGGACCCCTCTATCGATGGTTTTCGTTTGGACCACATGAAAACCCGACACCGTGTATGGTTATAGTATACAGTAGTGAATCTAGGTCTATAAAAAAACACTGAACTCTTATAAAACTATTTTAATAAATAAAAGTCAAATTATCAAATTACATACAAGTAAAGTCAATGCACCGCTGGTGCTAGAACAGATAACATCAAAGTGTTCAGCGGTAGGGGGGGTTTAGAAGCACACACTTTGGGCTGAGATTGTATATGTTTGGACCACCGGCACACATGCAGTATGGATTCTCGCTCGGACAATGATAGACGTTCCTGAAAATGAAAATAAAACTTTTAAATCTTGATATAGGTCAGAGCTTAATTGCAATTGTAACATCATGATTTAAGCATAATTATTAGAAATTTACTACACATGGTCATAGCAATTGTTTAGTAAATCTTCAATAAGATATGAGTTTGAAAATGAAAAGACAAAAGGTTAGTTGTATTTTTTTTTTTTTAATAAAACATGGAAGATAATTATACTTTGCTGCACAAATAAACAAAATAATGCATTTGAACAAAATATCACAGCCTCTATAATGTGGATCACATTATAGAGGCGATCGCATGATCGCTAGGAAGCAATCTCTTCCAAATTAGCTTTGGGTTATGTTTTTTAGATTTTATTGAGTAGTTTTTTACAAGTAAATACTTACAAGTATTGAATATAATACATAATATGCAGCAACATCAGCCACAGTCAAAAACTGGCCAGTCAAGTATGTGTTCTTTTCCAAAGCCTTATTGATATCCTGGAAATAAAAATTAAATGTTTTTTAATTCAAGCAATAGTGAGCAAGACAGAGCTGGGACGAAAAATTTGGGTTTAATCACCACCAAGTGAAAAAATAATTACTCTCGAAGAACCAAATTTACATTTTTTTTGTGACTTTTTTGGTTCCACATTGTTATTTATAGTTCGCGTCAAACTTTTAGTCTACTCTGAAGTTGTCCCGAGGCTTGCATTCTGATTTTTTTTATGGTAAATTAGGATCTGCGCATGCGCAAAACCCCCCAACAAAATTAGGATATAAGGCAGGGATCTAAGGCAAGCTGAGGTCAATGGAAACCGCCAACATTGGCCACCCCACAGTTTAGATCATGTATAAAACCAGTATAAATTAAAATCAATCCACCTGAAGAAAATTTTTGGCGAATGAGGGATTCACAGCAGCTTGGTTTGAATACATGGCGATGTGCTCCAACCACTGATAGCAAAGTATTCTCTGCTCTTGGCTCATCGGACTACCACTCTTAGCTGTCAGCCTTAAAATTATACTGGCGAAACCCTCCACATTCTGCTTCTCCAGAACAGTTGTTAAAACCTAGAATTTATAAATTGTACTGAAGTATTTGGTTTCAGTAGACCAACAAAAGAAATAAGTTTCAAGAGTTTCAATACCTTATCAGTATTGTAACAAACTGGGCCTACTGGTGTATTTAAATACTTTCCTACTAACTTGATAACCTCTACGTTACAAGCACACATTTTTCTATCGCAATTTATCTTGATTTCAAAGGGAATGCTTGACTTTTCAAAAACGTGTACTTAGCTACAAACAAAACAGTATTCACTCCACAGTCCTCTATGCTCCACAGACTAACTAGGGAACAAGTATTCACTCACAGACGATGACAGGACCAAAGACTAACTGACAGGACAGACAGCAAGACAGCACAGCACAGCACAGATTATGATATTGGCGGATGGCCTAGTCGCCAATGCCACAATAAAAAATTATAAAAAAAGATTAAGTTATGATGACGGGACAGTCTGAAGATGACAGTTGACTTGACAGTTGTAGTTTTTAATGCATTGGTTGCGTTCTAAAAGTGGAAACAGTTACCCGGACTTTTCTTTCGAGTTTGCAATAAACAACGGAAGCGGAACCACGGTCATTATTTCGGTTACGAAAAAAAACACAAGTTTCAAAGGGACAAAAGCTATTTCATGCCAAATACTGTATGGACGTTAGCCAAAAAATCTAGCTTGAAATATTTGACGGCGGCGCCTCAATTATTTTAGAGCGAACAATGATAGATTCGGAACGCGGTCCGCTCTGTCAAAAACACCGAAAGCTAGCGAGACATCATGGAGGTATAGGACCTCCAGGTCGAGAACACGGAAGAATCGAAGTGAATCCGGAGATGAAAAAGATACGCATTCGGTGGATTGATAAGTGTTCATTTAGATAAGACAAGAAGTGGCTGTTAAGCCCTAGAATACAATATAAACTTAGTAGTATTTCATGGTGTGTCTGATGTGTGATTGTGTTTTCAGGTTTTCTTCCTAACCCGACAATCCACGCCCATCTACCAGCTACATTTATGTCCTTTATGATCCTGAGTATGTACTCAGCCAACCCTAGGCGCCGTGGATCCCGATGATGACTCTGATATAGGCAGGGATCCCTTGTCTATTCTGAGGGAGTGCTTATATATTAAATGTTAACCGTTTTGGAACAGTCTACTCAAACCATAGACTTGACCATGACTGATAACGCAGTAAGCCAAGACCAAATTTTTTTTTAAAAGTATAACTGTCAGTGACGGGAAATGTCAAGGTTGTCTGTCAAATCGGCTGTCAGTCAGAGTCAATCAATTTACATTTTTCTGTGATCGTTTTTAAGAGCTGAATTTTACGGTTTTCAAGGCTTATTACAAACAATAAATGAGTTCTAATGAAAAATAATGAAAACCTTACCAATGACCAATTAGTGATAACGTTCAAACGCATTGTTATGAGACTGTTTCTATGAGCAACCTTTAGCACAATACATTTTTATATTCTTCTTCATGTTGACTTTATGCCATAATTATTTTCGTGTTTCCTCTAATAACAAAAATGGTAAGGATGGCAACCATCATGTCAGCAAGAGAAAATTTGCCTTCGGAGTGCTTATTTTACTTTTGGTGGTTGTTCTATGGGTCGCATCGTCTGAGTTGACAAAGGTGAGAATTGCGTCTTTTTAGATGTTTTTATGACGATTACTTGGTTTCTGATAGCGTAAAATTTGTTATGTTTTGTTTTCAGTATATTTATGTTGAAAAGAAACTTGACAGACCATTTCTAGTGACTTATGTGCGAAGTTCTCTGCTGTTCATATATCTACTAGTTCTATGTTTCTCACCTCCCACAAGAGATCCTTGTCGGCCCGCTGACTACAATGTAAGTATAGCTTTCAATTTACACATTCCTACTACCTACTGAAAGGTAAATCACATGGGTTATACTAGTACAGTTAATATACTACTACCATTTCAGTAGTGGTCGTTTTGTTGTTGCTATGCTGCTTTGCTTGATGTTGACTATGCTGCTTTGCTGTTGCCAAATAAAATATACTCTATTCATTATAGCATTAGACAGAAGTAAAAAAGGTTCTTTTTAGGGTACACTTTGTGGTAAAAGTACAATAATCATTATTACTTTTAAGATTTATACCAAATGTATTCAAATCTACATATAGCAGCTGTCACACCTAATTGTTCTCAGAAAAGTAACTTCAGGATTGATGAGGCTTTTGCTAAAATAAATTATTTTGCATTGCATCAAACTATATTGTTGATGTAAAAATCTAAAAGAATCAGAGGTTTTTATCCGAACACATTTTTCTATCCAAACACATTTTTACTGTCACTAACTCTACCAAATCTAAAATGTTACATAATCCCTTAATTTGTTGTGACGGAAGGGGTTTTCAATTTTCCTAGGTTATACTCAGGTATGTCATCGTCATGGCAACATCAAAAATAAATTGTCATTCATTTTAGCACCCCTGCTTCTTATTTTTAATGTTGTAATGAATGAATGTAGATTACGAATAAAGAATGTCTTTGGAGAAAGTTATAAGACCCTTAACTAATTAGTCACTTACTTAAAATTAGTTGCCAAAACTAAGCAACGCCTGTACTATGGATAGTAAGTATAGATATTCTATCTCAGGAAGACCATTTACTATGCTTGTAGTAGTGACGTGTACATACACACTGTCTTAGTGTCACTAGTGTCAATGGTTTCCGCTGAGAGTGTGCACAATAGCGTATGTCATACTGGTATGTCAGTTATGTCAAACGGTCTTCGCTAAAAGACAGACTATACCAACACTATAGATTGAGGAAATCTTAGATGAAAATTTGTAAAGTATTTAAAAACATGAAAAACAACTTATGACGTATAATAATTATCATAAAAACTACATAATTACAATCATAAAACTTAAGATTACAGTTTAAACAATGATTTATAAAAATCTTAACCTAGGGTACCGCCAGCAGTGGAGCAGGTGAGGCCTAGACTACCGGTGGTTAGGGCTGCAGAGAGAGGAATCTCCTGACAATACATGCCGTGTCCAAGAGTACCGCCTTCTGTATCTGACCCTTGATCCAGCCGCTAAGTGAGAGCCTCTCGAGGTGTTGGTCGAGGCTCTTCGCTATTAAGCTATTTGCCGAAACGACTATCGGAACAATGATCGTCGAATCTACATCCCACATGGCGGTCACCTCGTGAGCCAAGTCAAGGTACTTGCTGAGCTTGTCCCTCTCTGCCTTCACGAGGTTATCGTCATGCGGGATGGTGATGTCGACGAGCACTGCCCGGCGTTGGGATCGGTCTACCAGCACAATATAAGGCTTATTATTCTTATACTCATACACACATCACAAATTCCTCATAATGCAAAAAATATAATTGAAATTTAATGAATTTAACCTATTGAAATTTTTTTTTTAGCAATTATTGGAGCCACCGGGAGAAACTGATGAAGAAAATAACTTTTTCAATGAGTCCACTAACAGTTTGGTGAGTAAAGAAATGAATTATTTAAAGTTTCAAATGCTATATGCCATTACAAAAGTTTAGTCTTGCTTGACTAGTCAACAAATTGAATTGTCCCCTTCTTGATGTGTACAATAAATTATTCTGAAAATTTCCAAAATATAATATGAAATTAATTTTAATGTATTTTTTAGGGTGATTCAACCTTTGTGCCTGTTCGAGCAGGCGAAACCACAGACAGCGATGATGCAGCTCCCAGAGCTGTGCGATTCAATAAAGTGGCTGAGGTACAAAGATTTACATAAACTATGAATGCAAGTGAATGTTTTGCTTTAAATCTAATCTTATTATCTGTTGGTTGATGATTGTATTTTTGTGATACTAATGATATAGGTAGATATTGTTTAAAAGATAACACCTGGGACACTATAACAAGATACCCAAACTTAGTGGAGCTTGCACTTAAATGGCTGCAAATACATAATTTCTTACACATTCTCATCAATGTTCATCCTAGGTGGGAATCAATCAGCCAACAGTATGATTAACTATTTATGTATCCATTAAGAATAAGTACACAGACAGATTACCAATTATCAATGTTACGATGGTCATTTGAAAAGTTCTTAACCTAACATAGTTAAGAGTCATTGTTTCTTTTTATAACTCCCCTTATTTTGTAGCTACATTATTTAGTAACAAGTACTTATGCACAGTTTAGTTTATTCACACTACTTAATTCATTGTTTGTTTACACGTGATACCGTAAGTCAAGTCAGAGCTATTTTTCAAAATGGATAAAATTGAACATTGTGCAGTGATAAAATAATTGAATTTGAAAGGTTTAACTCCAAAAGCTACACATGAAGACGTCGTCTACTTTAGGTGAGTCCGCACCTTCGTATGCGACTGTTAAAAGAAGGCAGAAGCTGGGTGGCAGAGTTTAAACGTGGTTGTGAGACCATCCAAGATGAGCGTCGTACTGGCCGGCCTTCGACTGCTTCCACTGATGAAAACAAAGAAAAAATCTGTGATTTAATTTTATCTGATCGAAGATTGACTTTCGAGGAGATAGCTATGACTGTATGCATCTCTTCTGAGCGAACACATAATATAATTACTACTGACTTGGATTCTCTAAGGCAGTGTTTTCCATTCTTTTTGATTTCGCGACCCCTCTACATGTTAAAAAATTCTAGCGACCTCCTTCTGCCATAGACAGACGAACAAATTTTATTAGATTATTACTTTCCTTACTTGGATAAGTCAAAATAACGTTTTAAAAATAGCACCACAACTTGACAAGTTTAACTTTCGAAAATTTGTCAAATTGTGGTGCTTGTGGTTGTGGTGCAAGCCTATCCTTCTTACTAAAATTATGTTTTTATTGTAGTGTAGAACTTTTCGTTTTTCTTTTTGCCAGGGACCCCCTGAGTAAGGTTTTACGACCCCACTAAGGGTCGTGACTGTAGATGCGAAGCCGGTTATTAACGATTTTAACCAAGCGGTTTAAACTTGTCTATGGGTAAAAAAGAATCATTCACCTGGCAACTATTTTTTATTATTTTGCACTGGCAACTTTAACCATTTTTTGACAGTGGCGCCAAAAATATTTACGGAAGTGGCACGTTTTTCATAGAAGCGATTTAAATTTCGATTGTTGAATGAAATAAAGTGTTTTCGAGGCGCTGTCATAAAACAAAGGTAAGAATATATTGTCTTTCTTGCACTACCTTACATATTTCTAGTGAATAATCTCATTTAAAGTGAATTTGGCAATAGGCAATGTTGTCAAGGGTTCCACTGATTTGTGAGGTACAACTTTGTCTGGGCTTAGGGTTGCCACATACTTTATCAAACTTTCAGAAAAAATGAGATCATTTAGTTGATTGTCTTTTATTACTATACCCTATTTAAAAGTTGTAACTTGTTGATGATTGAACACATGTGTTTTATAAAAACTTTTGTAATAAAATGTTTATTAAAGTTTATCTTTATTTTAGACAACCCTACATTTGCTATTAAACTTGGAAAGTTTGTGGAACCTACCACAACTTTGCCTAAAGCTTAAAAAATATATAAAAGTGCTAAAAAAGATATAAACTTTTAAACAGACTAGACTAGACTAAATACGTACAAGTACCAATCGAAGAGAATAACAAGTACTAATCTAATAGAAAAGACTAAATACGTACAAGTACTAATCAATAAAAAAATTAAATATACCTAAAACAGCTTCAAGTTCTTAATAGGCAATGTTGTGTTTTACACATACAACTTCGCCTATGACTTTGACCGTTTGTAATTCAAAAATAAAAGTGATTCAGATAGTTTGGACTCTATTTACTATAGAACAGGTCCTAAATTTGTTTCGAATCTTTGAGTTACTCCTCTACCATAAATGAGACAAAACGAAAAACCTTAAAATCCAGGAAAAGTTGTAGCGTTTTACTTATTAAAAATAACTTTGTGGAAAAATATTTGCATCTGGGGGAATTTCAAATCTGCTATCTGGAAACACCATTAATACCATGCAGTAAAATCACTTAGATTGGTTGATGGATAGATTATCAACCAATCACACGAAAGGACGTTTATATACAATGGGTTTCAATAGTGAGATGTCAATTTGATTACCGTCAAGATTCCAATAATTTACTCTTTGCGTACGTTGGCAATCTGAGGTCAAATTAATGACCCCAGTTTGAATATTTTACCCCATCAGGACCACTGGCTTTCCTGACATCAAATGACTGCAGTTCGGCACGAGCATCACACTGTCTGATACGAATATCAGGCATTGTGGAGTTCGGGAATTCAGGCACCACAGTCATCGATGCAAGAGTTTGCGGCAAAGAGGTTTGCCAGTAAATCGGCTTCCTCTTGCGGCTGATGAGCCAACGATCCATCAGGGTATCTCAGCGGGGGCAGCGAAGGCACGCAGGAGTTAGATTGGACGTGTTTAGCCAGTCACCAGTAGTAGCGGCTACCCGTAGGGTGCGTAATAAGTACTTGCCAACACGGGCAATTCGCTGGGCGTTTGCTCTAATGTGGTTTCGTTAAGTATGTTAGGCTGAGAACTTTTTAAATGACCCTTGTATAAATAATATTCTAAATAAACTAGGCTACGGCAACTTGCTCTTTGAATTTTGCTTTGTGCGGACTATATCTCATTGACCATTTTAGGAAACTCTTTAGTTATTCCAAAGGTGTTTTTTCAAACTTTAAATAAAATGAATAGTTAAACTTCAGCACTAATTTGATTATATAGATTAAATTTATTTATTTCTCAATATTACATTACACATATATTACACTGTATGTCATATATTATGAGAATCAATACTGAGATTGTCAAAGAAAATAATCATTATTAAATACAAATCAAATGTCAGAAAAAATTATAATCAAACAAAAGCAATTACAATGCTAAAAACAAAATAAAATAAAATATTATTAAAACAGGATCAAATTAATAACTTGTGCTCTGTTATTATTACATTACTCGTTAGTAAAAAAAGACCCTTGCTTGTCCGAAACGACAATCAATCCGCACGAAACCGATTCAAAGGCCGTTTAAGTAAGTAGTGATATAAATTTCATCCATCGATTTACGTATCGATTTTATTTGAGGTTTGAGGAACCTAACTTAAGTTAAGTTCATATCAGTAAAGTTTTGGAAAAAATCATATAATAGGCATAAAATGTTATTTTTATCTTTGCTAACAAGAATTCTATGAAACAAGGTATTTCAAACGTAGACATTTATTATTTACCGAGGTACACAATAAAATCATGTTCACAACTGTAACTATTTGAAGGAAAAATGGTTCCATTTGAATTATTGGCCATGGAATAACATAAACTTTGTCAGGTTTTTAGGAAGTTATCTTCAAAAAATACAAAACGTTATCGCAGTATAAAAATTATTCCAAGATAAACATAATCATTCCTGTTGTGAAAATCGATTAGAATCTAAACCCAATGTTTTGTAGTACTACACTTGCTTTATTTGACAAAAAAAATGTCATTAGTGACAGTAACATGACGTTAAGCGACGAGTAAAACTAATGACCGTTTCATTTTCATTGCGTGTTTTGAGAAGAAAGTTCTACAACTTTACAGCATAAGTCGGCAATGAATGGGATATTTCCCGTTCACACTTCTTCTTCTTCTTCTTCTTCTCAGCGTGTCGATGGAACCCGAGAATTAATTACATCGTTCACACTAAGTTAGTACTTTGTTATTTTCACACCAAAACAAAATAATTATTTTAAATAAATTAACAACAATTTAAGTACAAAGTCATATTCTGATGAAAGTAAACGTTTTCACTATCTTTCTTTCGCCAACATTTTCTTGACGAGTTCTGACAAATCAATACAACACAATTAAGCATTTTTCTGAATTTCGATTGACAGCCCCTGCCAATAGTCATAGACGAGGACTAAGCAAAGCAGATTTTGTGTGATTTTAGCGGATAATTTCTCCGCTATTTTACATGGGTGCTACTGAACTCACATCATCTAGTTCAATCCAAATCTGTGCTTTGCATGTATAGCTAGCTGTCCCTTTCTCATCTACTGACATGGGTCAGGACCGACAGCATCGTTTGGAAGGGTGCAAAGTCTGACTGCTGAACTTCGATTATCGTTTCTGAATTAGACAGTTAAGCCCGAGATACACATGCGTGTATCTGGCATGCCAGTTTTGTCATGTGACAGCAGAAGCCAATCAAATCGTGTAAAATCGTGTTAGGTAGGTATGTATAGTTCTCGCCAAACTTAGAAGTCCACTCTGAAGTTGTCCCGAGTCCCGCAATCCAATTTTTTCCTATGAAAACTGGGTAATGCGCAGGCGCGAAACACCTTCAGAGTGGATTAGACGTTTTACGCGGATTATACAGCATTTTACACCATTTGATTAGTTTCTCCTGTCACGTGTCTGCTACTATGTTTATTTCGTATTTGCACTTGTCAGGTGCGTGTGATGTCAGCCGCGATGGCGGGCGAGGCGTTGCTGGCGCGGCTATCGTGGGCGGCGTCCGTGCGCGCCACCGAGCACGCGCAGCGCCGGGCCGCCGCCGCCGCTACTAAAAGACATCTGAAGCTGGCGGTGCTCTTCTGTATCCCGGTCAGTAGTAATCATATGGTGACACTCGTCAGGTGTCATGTTGGCCGCGATGCCGGGCGTCGCGTTGCTAGCACCGAGCACGTGCAAGGCCGGGCCGCCGCCGCCGCTACTAGAAGACATCTGATGCTGGCAGGGCTCATGTTTCCCGGTCAGTAGTTAGTTATATAGTGACACGTGGTTGGGTAAACGTGCCCCCAGAGACCCCACCACGAATGCCTTGCTAATTCGCCTCCACATGCTTGATGCGTTTGATCGAATACAAATCGCACTTGCTCCTCTGTAATCTGCCTATTTATCATAGTGGCACAGTCTTGGGCCAAGTACAGTTCGGCATTGGTCTACTGCGAATAGTGATACTAGTTCAAAATTGGCGTTTTTGCCTCTTGTGTGACACTAAGCGCTTTTCCTGTCGCACTATTATGTGTGACTTTGTTCATTTCGTGCTATTTGAATAACGTGTGTGTTTGCTGGACATTACAAAACGAAATATCATTAACAGACTTGTATTGTTGTTGCAGTGGTTCATATCAAACTACCTTTACCGGCTAAGTTTATTGTATGGGTCGGCGTCGTCGGCCAACATATACACGTCGACGACGGCGTCGCTTGCGCTGTCAGTCGGCGCGGTTACCGCACAGCAACCTAGCGACAGGTTTTCACTGTCCAAGTGTATAGCAGTGCTACTCACTGCAGCGAGCCTGGTGAGTAATTAATTCATATTTGATGTAAAAATTATGTTCATTGCCTCATAAACATAGTTTATTTATTGCTTACATATAATACTTTGAGCCATAACAGAAGGCTTGTGGTTTATTTATTCTTTATGCCACATCAAAACAAACTAGAGGAAAAAAACACTTGAAAATTTGGCTGTGCAAAATGCCAGAAATTGTGGGAAAAAATACATAGCAAATGATTCGCTTTGCTTTATGTGGTGCCCTCGAAGGCTAGATTTATATATTTTTTGCTACTACAGCTTGCCACCACCGTTAAATATAACATATTTGGTGTTTAAATAACATGTTATGTTTTTGTTTTATGAAGAATTCACTTTAATGAATATTTTACAATAGTGCTCTAACTGATAAAACTGATTTATTTACTCTGTGCTAGAAAGTCGCTCTTAGTCTTAAATTCGAGACTTGAGTTATTTTTTCGGGACTATTAGTCTTACGCTTCAAGAGTCCTTTGAGTTTTTGAAGGCTTTTTAATTTAGAAGGGTAGTTAGTAGGGTATTTGCTTATTATTTTAAATAATAACATTTGATATATTTAAATTTTTGATAAACTATTTTTTTTCCACTTTACATATAATATGTTATGTTATCTATCATAGTCTGGACATTGACTTAATTAGGACTCACTTCCGAGTTCTTATGAAAAGTTACGATATCTCGTTTTCATGGCTCAAGTCTGGTTCAAAAGTTTCATAGACTTGAGCTGGACTCTGACTCGAGTCTTTAAAAAGAACTGAGTCTTCAAAAAACCTTTCCATTGTTATGAGACTTCAGGATACCCAAGTTGCCAAATGAGATTGTATTGTCCTCTAGGTAGTGCTCGGTGTATCAGAGAGCCATTCAAGCAACTGGAAAGCGGTGCTGTGCGCGCTGGGCTCGGCGGTCTGCTACGCCGCGCACCTGCTGCTCTTCCGCCAGCAGCTGCGCAAGGGCGACGGCATTAACGCTCCTCTACTTGTTGGTAAGGGTTTATGCTGTCTTTCAGACAACTTGACTGAAGTTCTAATTACGATTCAGGCACTAACGCGGATGTCTCTTTGCCGGTCCACATAAAACATCGGTTCACATGTTTTCTCTGGACCGGCATAAAAAAGTGTCAACAAATTATAACGAACTCCAAAATGATACTCAAAACCTAAACATGCCAGAATATTTTTTTGCGATCAAGCCGTAGCTACATAATCATGAACGTTTCACAGACTTGACCTTTTGTTATCTTTTTGTTTTTAGTCGTAGAGCGTAAAAAGCTCGCAAGAAGTGATAAAAAACCTGAATCTTGTGCTAAAAATTAAATTGCTTTTCGCGAGGCACAAAGCGTCTAGGGTGGAGTTGGCTTCTGAGTATATTGTCATCATTAACGTTACATTCTCGGTCAGGTCTGGTAGGCGGCGCGTGTGGCTGCGCAGTGTGGGTGTTCGGCGTAGTTCTGGGCGCGTGCGGCGTGGAGCGCGCGTTGCCGCCGTCGCCGTGGCTGTGGAGCTGGCTTCTGCTGGACGCGGCGGTTGGCCCGCTGCTGATGGAGTCGCTGTGGCTGCTGTGAGTTAAGAGTTGATTCATTCACCCTTGAAATGTAATCATTAAGCCCTGAATTCTGAAACGAAAAAAAACGACACAAAGTCAAGCACCCATTGATGCTGTTGTGTCATGCATGACTCATAAGACATACATACATACATACCATCACGCCTTTTTCCCAACGGGGTAGGCAGAGACCACTGACTTAAGACCCATTTTGCGATCAACCTTTATAAAAGTAAAAAAGTTGATGTGAACGCCTCCGTACATTACATGATTATCAAATTACTTCCGAAAACGATATGGCATACTCAGTAACTGATGTAGTAACTTAACTATACAGGGTGTCCCTGGAAGTAAGAGTCAAATCAAAATAGCGCATAGCGGGGGTCATTTCTGTTCTTTTTACCTATCAATATTGGTCCGATTTCTAATTCTAACCGTTTAAATGTTATGATCAATGTTAGTTTTTTTCAGAAAATACGCAAATAATTATTAAAAATAAAGTATCAAAGGTATATTTTTATTTAAAGGTATATTTTTTTGCCAAAAGGTTAGCAGTTGATTTGTCTTACTTTGACTAGTTATTTTATTGAGCTAGAAAACCCATGTCAATATAAAAACTCAAAATATTGCAAGAAAAAATTAATCAAAAGAATTACTTCATGCTCATGCAGATGTGGAGCTGAGATATTAGGTATTGTATTTTTAAATAACTACTCAATTGAACTTGCTCCATACCAAGGAAAGGGGAAAAAAGAAGCATTATTTATAATCCTTAAAACTGGTAAACATGCGACGCAATTAGGATTTAAGAAGGCTAGTTTTCAATGACCAGGTGCAATATTAGGCAAATATTGTTTTTGTATTGTGGGTAAAGAGACTTAGTTTTTCCGAAATACCTCCCTCCTGCATCCTTTTTATCAGCTGTTAAACTACTTTCGCCGTATGATGATATCCCTGACAGTTCAAAATTGTCAATTATAGTGATGTACCGAATGTAATTTAATCGAGTTGGCAAAGGAAATGGAATCGGATTTACTGATTTTTAAATAAATTCTTAATAAACGCGTTATGGCTGATAAGTTATAGAATAAAACGCGGTATCTCGAAAATAATAGTAAAAAATAAGCGCACAAGGCAGACGCACTCGTACTGATGCGAATGACGTGATTACAAAATGGTCGCTCCTATTCATCGATTTTTTGTTATATATTGATTTAATTTCATTAACTTCATTTATTAACAGTTAAAAATAATAACAATAAATAGATATATAGATTTCATAAGGATAGAGCGAGGTATTTTCCAAGGCGATAGTTTGAGTCTTTTGTGGTTTTGTTTAGCTCTGAATCCTCTTAGTACCTTACTAAAGGATTCAAAGCTAGGCTATCGGCTTCGCAGAGGAGGTGAGTTCATCTCTCATTTGCTGTACATGGATGACCTGAAGCTGTCTGCACCAAGCTCCCAGGTCTTGATGGAATTGGTAAAAATCACCGAGATTTTCAGCAACGCCATCAAGATGGAGTTCGTTGTCGATAAGTGTGCGGTCATGCATGTACAGGATGGGAGGGTTGTAGATTCGAGTCGTTGGATGTATCAATGGGGGACGTCAAACATTCGGTGTTAGAGCGTTTCTTTGGCCGCCTTACAAAGGTACTTAAGAGTTCTTTGTCAGGTGGCAACAAGGTGCGCACCTTCAACGGTTGGGTGATGCCCTTATTGATTTAATCCTTTGGCATACTGAGATGCACTCAAACTGAGCTGGGTGCTCTGGATACACGAGTCCGAAAACTGCTCACAACACATCGCATGCTACACCCACGCTCGTCTGTTATGAGATTTTACATCACACGGAAGGTGGGGGGTCGTGGCTTCTTAAATGCCAAGGACCTTCACAACCGTGAGGTGTGCAATTTCAGGAGGTTTTTCCTCAACAACGAGTGTGGGTTTCACCGCAACGTTGTGGCAGTTGACAAGGGGCTCACGCCGCTCTCCTTAGCAAACGAGAACTGGCGTCAACTACCGGTGCTCACCACCGACGACCGCCAGGAAATATGGAAGAGCAAGAGCTGCATGGGAGGTTCTATCGGGCCTTAACAGGGCCCGATGTGGGCCTCTCCGCATTGGTGAACTGGCTACGCTTCGGAGACCTCTTTGGGAAAACCGAGGGTTTTGTCTGTGCAATTGCTGATGAAGTTATCAAGGTGAATAACTACCGGAAATACATCATGAAGGACGGTACGGTCGACATTTGTCGGGCATGCCGCCGTCCTGGCGAGTCTATTCGCCATGTTATTTCCGGTTGTTCTCCGTGCTAACGGAGAGTACTTGCACAGGCACAACCTAGTAGCCAGGATCATCCACCAGCAACTGGCTCTTCGATATGGCCTTGTCGAGTCGGAGGTACCGTACTATAAGTACGCACCGGTACCAGTTCTCGAAAATAGTCGTGCATTGCTCTATTGGGATCGCTCTATCATCACGGACAGGACTATTGTAGCCAATAAGCCTGATATCGTGCTGGTAGACCGATCCCAACGCCAGGCAGTGCTCGTCGACATCACCATTCCACATGACGATAACCTCGTAAAAGCTGAGAAGGACAAACTCAGCAAGTACCTTGACTTGGCTCACAAGGTGACCGCCATTGGAATGTAGTCTGAGCCTTGCCTGCCCTGCTGCCGGCGGCACCCTAGGTTAAGGTTTTTATAGTATTTTTATAAATCATTGTTTTTATAACTTTAATTTGAGCATAGGTTTCATAATTGTAATTATGTATTTTGTTTTTACAATTATAATTCATAAGTTGTTTTATTGTTGTAAATCTTTGTTATATAGAAATACTGTACAAAATGTATACTCAAGTTATTTAATGAATAAAGAGAATAACAATAATTTACTTGATAAGATTCGAAAGGACAATAGTTTTTAATAGTCTAAAACATTTTTTTTTGCCAGTTTCTTTTTATTTAGTTTAAAATAGTATGCGTGACACGGAACAATAAGAGCTGTCAGGCATATCATCTTACAGTGAAAATAGTATAGGTGAGATTAGCTTCGTATAGTAACATTTCAGAACTTCGATCAATACACTAGATAACCGGTGAGAGCGTCAAAAACGGCCGACAAAACGTCCCACTTTAAAAGTGGGAACTTATTTCTATTTAGTTGAAAATTAAAATAGTAAGTAAATGTCAATAAAATCAAAACTGCGTTTTATTTCTTACGTACAAGGCCTAATATAGGTTGAAATTATTAAAACTAATTTTGAGCTTTGTTTTTCTTCCTGAGGCTTTATCTAGTGTTATTGTTGATCGAAGTTTCAGAACGATTATTTTAGTGGAACTAAAGCAAAAAATTATACTTTTAGAAATCGTATCTCGGCTCCGATATCACTAAGAACAATTCTGACCATTCAGATAATTATGTTTCTGTATTAGGGTGCTATACATCGGTGATAAAATTATTGCTGGCCGCTAAAAAAAAATGACGCCACGGGTACATACAAAGTTACTCATTCGTTATTCGTTTAACATTAGGATGTCGGCAAAGCGACTGACCACTGCGACCAGGATTCATCTATTGTGGTCATCATCCCCTCAAAGATCACTCTCCAGGCCTACAGCCATCATGAACTGAATTATTTACCTGGGAGTGATGTCTATGACGTCCTAAGGGGCAAGCTTGTGCCCGCCGAGAACGCGACTTCTGCTGTATATTAAAGCATCACAGTTGCAAAGGACATGGACCGTTGCCTCTTCCTCTTCATGACAGAATCTACAGGTTGGTGACTCAGCGATACCAATACCAATCCTGTGTCCGTGTTTGTTCAGCCTACAGTGCCCCGTAAGGGTTCTAGTAAGGATTCTTATCTGTCCCCTTCTTAATCCAAGGGCCTTTGTGGTGAACTTGTGTGAGTAGCCTTCGATAAGTGCCTTAGCATGTACCATACCATTGCTGCTGGTCCAGTGTTTCCTGCTAAGGTATTCCATTCGGGCTAATAGCGGCTGCTTCAGGGCGCATTTGGGTATACCCACCACCGGCTCAGGGGCATGTGTGATTGTTGCCGCACCCGCCCTGGCCAGTTCGTCTGCTGTTTCGTTACCTGGGATATCACAGTGTCCCGGTACCCAGCGTATCGTCACCCTCTTGTTGGCCCCGAGTTTGTGCAGGGCTTCGGCACAGTCAAGGGTGAGTTATGAGTTGATTTCAACTGCGTCAAGCGCTCTAAGCATTGCCTGTCTGTCTGATAGTATAAATAAGAGTTAATACTCTTATTTTTAAAAGCGCGTTCCAGGTTCTCCTGTGCGCAGTGCAAGATGGCGGTCATTTCGGTCTGAAAGACGGTGTACGACGGTGACGTAGACGGTGGCGTGTAGGCCCAGACAGCTGTGAATCTGCGCTTTTAGTCTCTCGCCATAGACTCCATAGCCAGCCCGCCCATTTATCCTAGAGCCATCAGTATACCACACGATGTCTCCGGTTTGGAAGTTTGCAGGAGTGTCATCCTCCCACTCCTTCCTACCTGGTATTTCAACTGAGGACCATTTTTTAAAAAGATACTGTACCGACATGCTGTCCTTAGGCATGAGCATGACTGGCATTTTGTGCAGCTCAGCTTTCAGGTCATTCATGTTTCTTGACTGGTACCGGCTACTTCCACCGTCTAGTGCCTTCAGCATGGCCGCATTGGCTTCCATCCCAAGATGCAAGTGGACCGGGCACAGTGACAGCATGGTTTCTAGAGCCTCGGTGGATGTAGAACTCATGGCACCAGTTGTAATCAAGCAGGTCAATCTTTGGACCCTACTGAGCAAGGTAATGCTTGTTATTTGGGTGGCCTTCTTGGACCATACGACACATGCATAGGCAATCATGGGTCGCACTATGGCAGTGTATATCCAGAGAGCAGCCTCAGGGCTGAGGCCATTTGGTGCTGACCAGACGGCAACATATACCTAAAGCCATTCGCGCCTCTTTGTATATGTAGCTGATATGAGAGTTCCAAGTAAGTTTGTGGTCGATGATAACTCCCAGATCCCTCCTTGGAGGACCCTATAGGTTTGCTGAACAAGGTGGGCTTACGAATGCCTTCCAAGTTCCTTTTCCTGGTGAACGGCACCAGTGTGGTTTTGTCTGCGTTGACCGACAGGCCAACTTCCCGGCACCAGTTCTCCACAAGACGCAGAGCACCTGCCATTCGGCTTGAGATGGTGTTCAGGCATTTGCCAACCACCATTATCACCAAGTCGTCCGCATATCCATGTGTTGTGAAGTGTGCGTTGTTCAGACGGTAAAGAAGTTCATCAGCGACAATCGACCACTCCAGGGGAGACAGTACGCCCCCCTGTGGGCAGCCTCTTGTCACTTTGACTTCTATGTGCACATCAAGGAGGGACGTTCTTACCGTCCTTATTGTTAGCATGGATTCAATCCACCTTAGGGTGGTTTCGTCCACGCCCTTGTTCCTCACAGATTTGATTATGATTTCAGTTGAGGTGTTATCAAATGCACCAAGGAAGGCGCAAAGAGCTGTCTCTTTGTCCTCCTCCAAGTTACTCATACCTCTTTAGTACTATTTCAATTAACTTTCATTTTAAGGTTTTAATACAAAAAATACTGACCGTTCGAGTGATTTGTATGGTGACCTTAAAATAAAATTCAATTTGATAAATTTCTCAACATCTTGCTTCAATCTCATCAGTTGTTCGCAGTAGAGTTCAGAATCGATGGTCCTGCCTGGTGGTAACAGCTCATAATGAATAATGCCCTTCCAATCCCACCACACGAACAGCATCACCTTGTTGAGAGTTTTGCCACAGTCTGTGAAGCCTGACCGGCCTTTGACCACGACCTTTTTCGCACGTTCTTGTCGTACGTGATCCACTTTTCATCACCAGCTATCAGCTTCTTCAAAAATGGTTCGGTTTCATTACGTCGTAATAAAGAATCACAAATAAGTACACGGTTCATTAGGTTTCTTTCAGTAAGCTCGTGAGGTACCCAAATATCTAGCCTTTTTGTGTACCTAGTTTTTTAAAATGCGCCAAAACTGTTTTGTGATCAATTCCCAGTTCTTCAACTACGTCGTAACTACTGATATGCCGATCTTGCTCCACTTTTGTAAAAATGGCATCAATTTTATCCGTAATAAGGCGACCAGAGCGATGTGCATCTTTGACATCAAAATTTCCGGATTGAAAACGCTTAAACCAAATTTGTGCTACTCTCACAGACACTGCACTAGGTCCATAAACATCGCAAATTTTAAATTGTAAAATGTATCGAATTTCTTCATTAGATTCACTCATCTTGACAGTAAGAAAAACAAATGAAAATCTCACATTTACATAATTTGAATTTGGTATTATCTTTAAAATTTAAACTTTTAATGATACCAAAACCAGCCAGATACAAATAGTATAGCCAAAGAGATTTCATTACATGTTCATACATACTAGAAGCGAAAAGACTTTTTTCCCAACCTAATAATAATAACATGTTCGAGTTTAAAGGCTTTCTTTTTGTTTTGATATTGGCTTTTGTTTTGTTTGAGGTTTGAGATGAAACAATCTAATCCATAATACAAGCTTAGTTTAGGCTCACGCTTTAAATCCTTGTCTGCTTCTAACATAAAGTCGCGAAATAAAGATAAATACCCTCTATTTATCCTTATTTCGGGACTGACTTTTAGTACTTTATTGATTTGTTTCTCCAACAGCGGCAGGTCACTAACCACCCCAGCAACCGCGACCGGCATCCTCGGTCTCTCCCTACCTCTAGCGGCGTGCGTCGAAGCGTACGTGCTCCCCGCCGCGACCGGCGCAGGCTGGGCGACGCTCAGTGCGTGGCTGGCGGGCGCGGGCTGGGCGCTCGGCGTTGTTGACGTGGCGCGCCAGCCGCACGCCTGGATGAGCCGCCTCCGCGCCGCGGAAGGCTTCTCGTAAGTATCTCAAGCAACCGCGAAGCCTCGTTGTAATAACAGGAAAAAATTATTACTTTGGGACCTGGGCGATGTATGTGTATCTTATCAGCAGTCTTAAAAACTCAAGTAACAAAACTTGCAATAACGTATATGCTATAAAAGGCAGTGAAGCCAACGGAATGCTCAACGAGCTGGTTAGTCTAGGTGAGGTGGTAATGAGCAGGCCGACCTCAAATTGGAGGACGCAGTGTGGTTAATCCTCCACATTGACCTAAAAATAGATAGTAATACTATGAAGCTTGTTAATTCTACAGTTTTTCTTGGAGTTACATTAGATTCAAAACTGCAATGGAACCCTCATATAACAGCCCTCTCAGGCAGACTTAGTTCGGCTGCATTTGCAGTGAGAAAAATAAGATTATTAGCAGATGTTGATACTGCTCGATCGGTTTGTTTTCGTTATTTCCACAGTGTAATGTCTTACGCAGTTGTACTTTGGGGTACAGCCGCAGATATACAAACCATCTTTGTCCTCCAGAAGCGAACGATCACATCCATCTATAAGCTTCGTGCACGGGCTTCACTTAAATAACTTTTTAAGGAAATTGGTATCCTTATTGTAGCTTCACAATATATTTACAACTGCATTGTTTTGGTGAGGAAATATATTGGTATACTAAACACAGTGATATACATTGCAAAAATACTAGGAATAAGGATTAAATTGCGCTTTCACTCTTTAGGTTACAAAAAGTTTTAGGATCCTTTATGGGGCAAGGTATACATTATTACAGCAAGATCCCGAAAGCCATTTGTGAGTTACCACTACATAGATTCAAAAATCACATCAAAGCAGCTTTATTGAAAAGGGGCTATTATACTAAAAAATACTACCTTATAGATAAAAATGCCTGGGTGTGAGTTCTCTGCTCGATGCAGGATTAAATAACATTGTAACAGATATTTTATTTAGTTAATACTTAGTTTGTACTGACTTACCTTATGTTTTCCTATATTCCTATATTTATGTTTTCTTTTTTCCATTGCTTTATATTCTTTAGATTAGACACTCAGTAGGTTTATTTGTATCAAAATGGCACATCGTACTTTACTAACGACTGTTGTAAACCCAAAACCAGTTTAAAAGAGTAACTCTAACTGCTGAGTTTCTCCCCGGGTCTTCTCAGCAAGAAACAACACCGACGCGGTGGTAGAGTCGCATTATGTCTGTATACTGTGTATTTATATATCTATATTACTTTATACAGTATTTATGTCTATTATTTAGTATATCTTGCTTTAAATTTGACGATTTAAAAGTACTTATTGTGAAAGTCTTCGAATAAAGTTATTTGGGTTTTGAGTTTTGATGAAGACCGATTACCTGATGTAGACTGGAAAACCCTTGGATGCTAACAGCAGCTGGCGGTGCTGATGGATGGGGTAGGTAGGTAGTATGTATGTGTAGTATGTTATTTAGGCAAGATAAGGATGGCCAGCCCAGTGATTCGTTTGAATGACTGTGTTATTAGCCCCATGTCTGTGCCTCACGACCGCTTTCCATCAGGTGGAGTGAGTTCATCTTGATGGGCAATAAAAAAAGTAGTTCAATATTGGCCATTTTATACCAACTTCAGCTTTTCAACGCCAGCATTATTTCACTATGTACTTTTATTTCGCAGATCAATAAGAAACATTTCCGACCTAGAGGAGCAGTCAGAAGCCCTCATGTCAGCGGATGACCCTACGTAGCGGCGACGCGCGCGCGCTCGCAATCGCTTCAAGGCCGAACTGCGCCTGCTACTTTAGTCTAATAGATCCTTTGGATTACGCTGGATACGTGCAATGAACCGTTCTAGGCCTTTCTGGATTTGGTATTAGAATTGTCTTGTGAACACGCCTGCCTTTAAATGACGTTACTATGGTGGCAATTCTAATTTACATTTTCTATAGTACAGGACGAAGTCAACCACGTTACGTGTGAGTTCTGGTTGACGGTACTAAGTCACGTAAAAATAAAATAGGAACTGTCAAAACAGTTACCACAAGGAGGTACTTAAACGGTCAGTAACCTTTGATTATGATGAACCGAAGAGAGTAAGTTAGTGATTTTCCTAAAGAGTCTAGATTACAGCAGAATTGCCACCCGCAATATGACAAAAAAATTCAACGATCTCACCTGCCTGGCTTATGATGGTCTTTCAAGTGTTCTTAAAAGCAATACTTTGCGTGGAAACTCCTTTATAGTATTGAAAATCAGCATTGTCTTGAATTTGTGTCCATTGCCGACGTCACAGCTTTCGGCACCGCTGAAAAACTTACATAATAGCAGATATCGTGATTTAGACAAATGTCACACTATTTATAAGAGTAGACACTGTTGCTGATAGAGTAATCTTCATTTTAACTCAAGCTCAAACTCCTTTCTGGACAATTATTGTCTTAAAATAAAATTGGACATCACAATTCACATTGTGTTTTCTCTTGTCACAGATTCCTTAATAGTTATTACGTAACGGGAAAATCACATCATAGAAAATTGACCATTTTGTCAATTGTAAATGCGTGCAGTCATGTGATAGGCATAATATTGCGAGGACTACCTCTTTCGACATAGATGTCAGTATTCAGTACTTACTTCGTCATCGCGTCAGTTTAACCGCAAGATTCGTGTACAAAGGCTTTACGAAGCTTTTGACAACCAACTGCCAAATGGGTCTAGGAAGACCCGGCGGCTGGTAGGTGATTATAAGTACATGGAGTGACAGAGGCCTGCTTTTGTTCTTTGTTCAGCATTTGTAATAAACAGAGGTTGGAAAGAGGGTTTTCTGAAATGACCTGCGGGAGATGGCAGCACTGTAGCGTCAGGTCCAATCAACTGTCAGATACATACATTATTCATATTTTTTGGTTTATAAATTCTTATAATCATTACTATAGGAATATTGTTTTCTTAAAGGCCCACAATGTTGCACATAAAACAGGAGGGCATAAATTCCCTACGGGAGATAAATACTGATCAAAACAGTGGCTTGTAGCTATTCGCAGTGATAAATTTATTCCAACAAAAAACTAGCCTCGTTGATTGATGTATATTAATAAAGCATGGTTTAGGTACTATGTTTTATTAATATAGTTTTTTGGGTTTTGTGAGTTGTAGTTGATTATTGCAATAAAGCATGGTTTATTATGCTTTATTAATATACATTAATCAACTACGATTAGACATTAAAAAACCAAATCGAATTTTGTTAAACAATTACTAGTACCTTAAGTTACCTTTCAATGAGCTTTTCCTTAGTACCAGTGGCTTTTGCGCCTCTGTTTTTGAGCTCAGTCTTCAGTTCGGTGACTTCTTTTTGCCATATATCCAATATAAAATCAATCATCATCATCCGTGAGGTCTATCCTGGTTGTGAACCCACACTTGTGTGTGGGGTCCCAGGGTCCGCCTTTCTTACTATCAATAACACCTCCAAATACAATAGAATTTCAAAAAACAATTATATTTTCGGTACGAATCTGTGGGATCTGACAGCTGTTTAGACCTCACGCAACAGCAGCGCTGACTGTTGTCAGAGAAAGTATCGAAAGCCCTCATTAGGTAGAGTTATTTATGTACTACACTGATTTCATGCAACGAAAGAATACAGTTGATATGCCAAAAACCCGTGATTTATTAAATAAAAAAGTTATTCACTTTGAAACAATTTAAACCACTGCACGTGCGACGTTGTTGAGAATTTGCTTTAAGACTGTATGAATAATTTGTAAGTATTTAGAATTAATGTAAATACTACTAAAAAAATATGTTACTTTTCTTTGTTTTATCTATCTCTGAGGTTTCTATTATTATCAATTTGTAACATTGTTGGCCACACAGGATTGTCCATTAAAAATCCCGGGAAGTTCCATTTTAATTCAACATTTCGATGTAATTACATAAGTAACTCTACCTAATTCCGACCTCTGGTAAAAAAAATACATTCCAAAAATACTACCGACTGTGTATAAAATCCCCGTTAAAGTTTTAACTCATTCGCAATGTTCTGCCTCCGTATTTTTAGTTATGGATGAACACATTTGAAAAAAGGTTTTATCGCAGTTGTTCAACGTTTGTCTTACTTAGTTTTGTAATAACGGGAAATATTTGTTAATTCTATTTTACCGGGTGGCTGAAAACGACTGATAAATTGTAAAGTTTTATGTTAATGACAAATATATTTGAAGTAATTACCGTTAATGGCAAAACTAACCACATGTAAAAAAAATGTTATGAAAAATATTAAAATAGAGGACGTAGTAAAAACTGTTAAATTAAACTTTGACATTAACGCAATTATTGTAAGCAATAGTAATAAGTGAGAATAAATTGCCAGGAAACGGTGGCAGTCAAACACCTCTTCAACCTGTTGATCAGGAAAAAAAACAGATCCCATATTATGCAATTTTTGTAACTGTTGATGATCAGTTTGGTCGATCAGCCCCCCGATTCAGAACGAAGTTATCGACCGATTCGGTAAATTTGTTTTAATTATAGTCAATGATCCGCTAAGCGGTGGCAAACGATATTTTAATATGTTAAAGCCAAAGGCCCTAAGTTTTCATAAACCAAATTACAAAAAATCTACACTACTTGAAAAAATAATTAAAAATAAAAGAAAATAACCGAATCGGTCGATAACTTTGCTCTGAATCGAGGAGCTGATGTCTTGTGCCACTGTCTTTACATTTTCCTAGCCTAACTCAGTTTTTTGATGTAATTTTTGATACAGACTGCAAAAAATATTTTAACTAATTTTAGTTACTATTAATTTGAATATTATTCTATTGTAGCTAAATTTTGCACGTTGTTAAAAATACAAACAAATAATGGAAAATCAACTAATTCAAAATATGTTTAATAATGTCACAATAGGTTCTTTTTAATTTATAATATTATCACATTTTGAATTTGTTGGTGTTTGATATATTTCTGTTTTATAAAATATGACGAAACCTATAATATGGATATTGTGTGTTATTGTGCACCTGGTTTTGTGTGGACACCCTATGTTATCCCTAGTCGTATGATGGATTAGCATTTATAAATAAGTGAAACCTAAACATGTTAGTTAACATAACTAAGTTACTACCATTCCAACATAGTTGTTACCACTATTCATGTAATGTTTTTAAAGATACAGCGCTGGCATACATACTAGGTCAAAAATTAAAATATTTACCCATTGTACAGTACCTCCTAAATTATATCAATATCAATATCAATGGTCATTCATTGGAAATTATAAATAAAAATCAGTACATAAATTATCATACATATTCTGTTAAAGAATATAGGTAAGGTTAGATTAGCAACGAAAGTCGCTAAACATTTTATAAGTTTCTTTTCATAATTAACTTTGCTAAAGTTTTCTTATAGGATATCAGATTAAGCTGACATGATATAGACATGATTAAGCGTTACGTTGCTATGACTATGGCCATACAATGGACAAAATGGCGGTCATTCTTATAGCAATGTTAATCTATCTCAAAGTTAAGATGCCTTCAACTTAAAACAGTCCTGTAATATATCAGTTGAACTGAAAACTATAGCTATACTGACGCCTAACGTCTGCTTAATTTTGAGAGCACAGTTATGGTAAGTAACAAATCACTTTCTTTCTGCCTATTTTTCTAGTGTTATTTTACATAAATGTGTGAATAGGTTTTCAAGCTAGTGCAGTGTCTGTAAATCCAACATTAAAGCAATATGAATGTTATTTCTTTCATTATTCTATATTATTATAGTGCAATATATAACGCTTCGAGGTATATGTTAAAAAAAGAGTTATAAAAAATTTATACAATTGTTTTTTTTTAATAAACTAAAAATACTCTTTTTGCTACATCTATATTTTGTGAACTACAGTTACATCTTTGCTACTGAAATATAACCAATAAGTTAGTTCTGAACATTGATTGTTTAAATTGTTATTTTTAAACTGTTAATATTAATTCTGCATAATTAACTATTAAGGTACCTACTACCTACGCACTGTCTGCTGTACTATGCGGATAAATTACGTGATAGAATGTGGCAATGACAAAGTATAAATGAATATATCGAAAGCAGTCTTTCGTTATTAGACTGCTTCATTTAAATATTAATTGTTTTACATGTTTTACTGAGGACTTACAGTTTCACACCAAGTGCCCTGCAGTAATAATTAAATTGTTACATTATTATTATTAAAAATACAGCCGGTAACATAACCAATTTAGAAATGATTACAGTGTTATTAAGTTACAGTAAGTGAGGCGGCGAAATTGTTCTACTTGACTATGGTCATTCCACGTCTGGATGGTACGACAAAGAAACGAGTCACCGAATCTTTTAGTTCGGGCCAACAAATGTTGAATTGTGTGTGGTTGACGCCGTAGTCCAGCACGCGTGGTACGGGAGTGGAAAGGTGAGGGTGGGATAAGCTGGAATAACTCGTCAGACCAATTCCCCATTGTAGAAGCGATAGCCTGGCAATGTCTCTACGCAATTGGAGAGGCTCAAGGGTCAAAGTTGCCTCTGGGTTTCCAATAATACGGATAGCACGCCGCTGCAACCTGTCAAGAGCTCCAAGTAGGTACTTGGCGGAACCGTCCCAAAGATGAGAGCAGTATTCCACACACGAGCGAACTTGTGTCTTATACAAGAGACGGAGCTGCTCAGGTGTGAAGAATCGTGGGGTTCGGACAATTAACTTTCCGGCTGGTGCAGGTGCTTTCAGGGCACGGCTGTTTTGGCCAATTCCTGCACCAAATAGCCAGGAGAGAGCCGACCCCCACGTGCCACCACTGTGGCGCCGACGTAGACGACACCCAGCACACACTTGAAGTGTGTCCGGCCTGGGCGTCGCAGCGCCGCCCATTGGTGGCAGCTGTAGGTGATCTCTCACTTCCGAGTGTAGTTCGCTCTATGCTCGGGAGTGAGGAGAAATGGGAGGCGATGGTCTCCTTCTGCGAAGAGGTTATGGCGCAGAAGGAGACCGCGGAGAGAGCCAAGGAGGACAATCCTCTTGCGGCCCCTCTCCGACGCAGACGGCTTGGAGCCCGGAGAAGACGGTTCGCCCATCTTCTCCCAGTGTCCTAGGACACCAGCGGGTAAGCCCGGGGGGTCTCACCCACATTGCACGGTGTCTCTGTTCGGGGGGTATCTGTCGTGTATCAGGATACCCCCCGTGGCGTGAGGAGGCCCGGCAGTGGCTGGGCTGGCCGCTTGGGACGATGTGGCCAAAATCTTAAGGGAATCTCACGTCGTCCCGCTAAAGCAAAGTGGAGATACACCGAGGTTCTTTTAGTAGGTATACCGCCAGCTCACCGGCTGGGAGTCCCACACTCCCCCACCGCTCCCCCGGGCGGTGGGATGGGATAGTGCGTAAAGCATTTTTTCCTCGATAAAAAATAAAAGGCGTGAAGAATCGTCTCACTCTGTTCAGGACTCCGAGTTTACGGGACGCAGTTCTAATGACGCTCTCAATGTAGTCCCGCTGGTTTAGGTTGCTACGAACAGCCATGCCAAGGATATTTAATTTATAACTCGACAATATTGCATGCACCCCATTCTGAAATGCAGTCCAACACTCCGTCAAGCTCAACAACAAGACTTCGCCTCTTCTCCTTGATGTCAGTCTGCTTTGCCCCAGGGCGCTCGAAATAACGCGCGTGGACCGTGCTGTCAGCCGCATAGCAATGAATATTACCAAGAGATAACATGAATGTCATTGATATGCAGAAGAAACAACGTCGGCGACAAGACGGAGCCCTGCGGCACACCGGCATTAATCTGGAGAAAGCGTGATTTTCGACCATCGCAAAGGACACGAATCCTACGTCCCTCTAGAAATCCGGCGACCCAGTCGCATAGGCGAGGTGGCAGACCATATGCCGGAAGCTTGGAAAGAAGGGAACGATGCCATACACGGTCGAAAGCTTTGGCAATGTCAAGGCTGACGGCCAAAGATTCCCCATGCTTGTCCATAGCCTCCCCCCAGATGTGTGTTACGTACGCTAGAAGATCACCCGTAGACCGTTTTGGTCGGAAGCCGTACTGTCGGTCGTGAATAAGAAAGTGATCCTCTAGGTAGCGGATGAGCTGCGTGTTTATGATCCGCTCAAACACTTTAGCTAAAACTGAGGTTACGGCTACTGGACGGTAATTGGCAGGGTCTGACCGGTCCCCTTTATTGGGAACTGGTTGAACGTTCGCTTCCCTCCAAGACAGCGGCACATGACCCGAATTGTAGGAGAGGCGATACAGGCTAGTGAACACTGGAGACAACTGCGCTGCACATTTCTCCAGCACCACAGCTAGAATTCCATCAGGGCCACTGGCTTTCCTGACATCGAGTGACTGCAGTTCGGCACGAACATCACACTGCCTGATACGAATATCAGGCATTGTGGAGCCGCAATGTGGAATTTCAGGCGGCGCAGCACCGCAGTCATCGATGCAAGAGTTTGCGGCAAAGAGGTTAGCCAGTAAATCGGCTTTCTCTTGCGGCTGATGAGCCAACGATCCATCAGGGAATCTCAGTGGGGGCAGCGAAGGCATGCAGAAGTTAGATTAGACGTGTTTAGCCAGTCGCCAGTAGGAGCGGCTACCCTTCGGGTGCGTGATGAGTTCTTGGCCAACACGTGCAATTCGCTAGGCGTCTGCTCTAATGTAAGCCCTCTTCGTGGCCTTGGTGGCTTTATTAAAGGCTGCTTTCAGGGAGGCAAGGTTTGAATGATCATTGAGTGCCTGGGCCCTAGACCAAGCACGGTACGCCGCCTGTTTTTGTTCAACAGATGCGGCACACTCGTGATTGAACCAGGGACCAGTTTTGCTAGCACTGACGACATCAGTAAAAGGAATGTAGTATTCCATTCTGGTACTGATCTCGTCAGCGATAGCAGATGCACTCTCTGAAGCATCCCTTTCTCCAAAGCAGCACTATCGCCAAGGGACGGAGGCAAAATACTCTCGCAATCCGTCCCAATCTGCCGACCAGTAGTGCCATAACCGCCGTGTCACCTCCACAGGTTGTGGGGGAGCTGCACAAGGCACTGTAGCGCCAACCAGACAGTGATCGGAGGAGCCCACTGGAGCACCAACCGACACTTTATACCCGGCTGGGTGACTCGTCAGCAGAAGGTCCAATAAGGAGGGTGTATGACCGACAATATCTGGTACCCGGGTGGGCTGGTGTACTAGTTGCGTCAGGTCTTGCGTGAGAGCAAACGCATGGGCAGTTCGGCCTGCATGGTCTGTTTTTGATGAGCCTAACCAGGACTCATGGTGGGCATTGAAGTCTCCCAAAAACACCATTTCGGCATTTAGGAACTGCGCCTGAGCGTTGTCTGCGGCCTAACTCAGATGCTCACAGTCGAGTTGTCTCGGCGTCGCCTTTGTGGGAGCGGTATATGCATGCATAGACCCGGCTTGTGGAGCCCAGGTCAACGTGCACCCAGAGGGTGGAGAAGGATGGGTATTCTAGGCAGCGGAGACGGCTACAGCAGACGTCCGCCCTGACGAATAGACATACACCGGCTTTAGGTTGGAAGGACTCTTCCAGCACATAGCCGGGGTAGTGCAGGTATCGGCAGGGCGGCCTATCTGTGTTTCCGTCAAAAAGAGCATCGCAGGCCTCGCCGTCTCAAGGTGTTGATGGATGGCGTTGAGGTTTGCATGGAGTCCGCGGATGTTAGCGAACTACACCTCAAACAGCGTGTTGGTGGGGGATGGGGATGCCGCTGTTGGCCGTTTTTTCGTGCTTCTGACTGCCATAGAAGTTGGAGGATGGGAGGGGCGTGAAAGGACAACTGTGATCGAGGCAATGAAAGACAAAGCGTGGTGCCCTGCATTGGTATTAATCGCGTGGAACAGTGTAGGCCGGTCCGCCGGACGGAAGGGCCCCCGTACCCCCTCGGGTGTGGTCGCCAGGCCCCACCGGAACCGGGCACCACCCGGCACGATGAGCCACCCCGAGATTATGCGCGACCTGGTGGGGCAGCCTCCAGAGGTGGTTAACCCCTTTTGGGCCCCTGTACTATGCCGCGGGCGGCCAGCGGCACCACCGTTTCTACGGGTCTCCCAGGCCGGCGGGCCGATACACACTACGCACACAATATCGCTGCTAAGGCTCCCACTGGTCCAACAATTGCCACGATCACAGTCAACCTGGCACCGGTTAGTGCAGTGCTGATCCCGGAACGCGACCTGACCGTGATAGGTCAGAATCACTTGGCGGGTTTTACACAACTGTATGGTGGTAACAACAACCGGCCGACATAAGTCTCCCACCTGGAGAGCAGATGGTCTGCTCGAAATAACCCTTAGTCGCCTCTTACGACACCCATGGGAAAATATGGGGCTGTGGAAAGTATTCTTTTAAAGTGCCGCCACCAGCACGGCACAAAATTTTAGTTCAATTTACATTATTAAAAGTAGTTAAGCAAGTAATAATAATGAGGAAGTTGAAGCGTGTGGTGTTGTGCGTGCCTGTGCATGCGTGTGTGTGTGTGCGTGCGTGTGTGGGTGCGTGTGTACATACATATTAGATATCAATAAACTGTAGCTCTTGTACCAAAACCTACTACTTTATAATATGTACTATAACATTTTCTGTTTCCTCATAATTAAAGGATTTTAGCCAGTCTGTCAACAGTTTTTCGCATATAATATTGTATAAATTTTAAGAATTTTATTCACAGAATTATAAAGATAAGATAACTGATATGTGTATTGGTGTCTAGCAAAGTAGGTCTTCCATTTTCGGGTTTGGGCTGCAATATCATTACGTCTTCTCGCAAACTCAGTGCTATCAACTGGAAGAACTTTATGTTTTGCTATTACAGTGTGCAGGATATACAGGGTGTCCCAAAAAGAAGTGTCAAGCGGAAGCCCACACAGATAGAGCACCCCTTGGGGTACCCGAATCACCCCCATGTATGTTCCGCGATTGTTCATAGTTTTCGAGTTATGATTGTTTTTCTCAATTTCTGAAAATTTCGGACCTAAAAGTTTAAATTTTTTATTTTTTTAAAAGTAGAAGACTTTTCAAATTTTTTCTTTGCCCAACTTAATTGTACTTTGATGCATAAAATAATCATTTTCATAACTTTGACCAAAATGATGAAAATGTTGGTATAAAACCAAAAATGTACGGTTGATGAATAAAGACTTAAATTTTCAACTTTAAATTTAAAATCTAAGCGGGTGACTGTATGGGTTTCTAAGTAAAGCTCAAAAATGCTCCAGAATCTCAGCTTTCTTAATCATTACAAAAAAAAAGTACTTAACACATTCACTGCCACCACGATTTTCTTGAAGTTCATCGAGATGCCGCCATATAAAACTGCGGACACGCTAGGCGTGTTCGCGGCATTGCGTTTGGAAAAAAAGTGAACATGCCGCGCGTGTTCTTGACGCTGGTTGAAGGTAAAATTCTTTAAACGGCTATTTTTCGGTTTAAACTATGTTTACCGGTTAGTATTTCTTGCACTGTGCGAGAATAAAGGTGTCTAAAATAGTGTCGTGAGTTTTGCTACTTGGAATTATGGCGGAAAATAGATTTTATGGTAAGTAAAAGTGCTCTTTCTGTGGGCTTCCGCTTGACACTTCTTTTTGGGACACCCTGTATAATTTTATTGTCAAACAGTCAGTACGTCTGCTATTGCATACAGAGAATCGGTTGGGAATCAAAGTTTTTTAAAATGCATAACCTTCTGGAGTATCCTTTGAGCCCGCTCTGCCTCCAAAAATGTTGTTTTAGACGCACCTCCCCACACTGGTACGCAAAAATGTTGTTTTAGACGCACCTCCCCACACTAATACGCAATAAATCTGTTGATTTAATTGACTGTGCTAAGGCTATATATATTTTACTTAGAACCTTCTTCAGCTCCCTGATTCGGCTAGCGATTAGATCGATTTGGGCGTGCCAGGAGAGATTTTTAATAATTATGATACCCAGATATTTGGTGGTGTCTACCTTATTTATCTCGCATTTATTGTTGCTGAGCATATTACAAGTATGTAATTGCAACCCAAAATCGGGGTGCGGCTGAGTTCTGCTGTTAATCGAAAAATATGAAATTAGTCTTGGCAGTGTTCAGAGTCAGAAGGTTTTGTCTCAGCCAGAGAGCGGTAGTGGCTAGTGCAAGTTTCGCGTCCTTTTCTACGGACTCCCATGGATTTCCGGAGATCACCATGGCAGTATCATCAGCATAAGATAAGACCCTAGTGCAATGAAGCTTCATCTTACATAGGTCATTGATATAAAAAGAAAATAGGGTTGGTCCCAGGACGGAACCCAGGGGCACCCCGTAGGACAAGTCAGCATCACCACTCGGAAACTAGCCCACCCTCACCTTTTGTTCCCTCCCACTGAGGTAGTTTTCATACAAGTTCAGAGGTCTGCAGTGTCTCTGAGAGTAGCACAAATTTGGTTTAAGCGTT
The DNA here is from genome assembly GCA_947369235.1 of Udea olivalis. Taxonomy (NCBI): domain Eukaryota; kingdom Metazoa; phylum Arthropoda; class Insecta; order Lepidoptera; family Crambidae; genus Udea; species Udea olivalis. The sequence goes on from OX376359.1 coordinate 13,081,507, forward strand.
TTCAATCCGGAAATTTTGATTTCAGAGGTGCACGTCGCTCTGGTCGCCTTATTACGGAAAAAAATGGATGCCATTTTTGAAAAAGTGGAGCAAGATCGGTATATCAGTAGTTACGAGGTAGCTGAAGGGAATTGGCCACAAAACAGTTTTGGCGCATTTTAAAAAAACTGGATACACAAAGAAGCTCGATATTTGGGTACCTCACGAGCTCACTGAAAGAAACCTAATGAACCGTGTTCTCATTTGTGATCCTTTATTACGACGTAACTAATGAAACCGAACCATTTTTGAAGAAGCTGATAACTAGTGATGAAAAGTGGATCACGTAGGTACGACAAGAACGTGCGAAAAAGGTCGTGGTCAAAGGCCGGTCAGGCTTCACAGACTGTGGCGAAACCCGGGTTAACTCGCAACAAGGTGATGCTGTGTGTGTGGTGGGATTGCAAGGGCATCATTCATTATGAGCTGTTACCACCAGGCAGGACCATCGATTCTGAACTCTACTGCGAACAACTGATGAGATTATAGCAAGAAGTTTAGAGAAAGCGGCCGGAATTAATCAACAGAAATGGTGTGGTTTTTCATCATGATAACGCTAGACCTCACACATCTTTAGCCACTTAGCAAAAATTAAGAGAGTTTGGTTGGGAGGTGTTAACGCATCTGCCGTACTGACCTCGCACCTTCAGATTTCCACCTGTTTCGGTCTCTTCAGAATTCTTTAGGCAGTGTCAGGTTAACATCACGAGAGGACTGCCAAAACCACTTGTCGCGGTATTTTGATCAGAAGCCTCAAAATTCCTATAGCAATGGGATCATGTCCCTACCTACAAGATGGCAAAAAGTAGTCGAACAAAATGGCACCTACATACTTTAGTTAAATGTAAATAAACTATACTGAAAAATGTTATGAATTTTCTTAAAAAGTGCGAAGAAACTTTTTCCCCAACCTATTATTCAAATCGATCAAATACTCATGCAAACTTAGCGATTTATCGTGAGTATCGAGTACCGAGTCGTATGGGTACATCACTAGTTACGTCGTGAAGACAAATGTCAAAACAACACTGGCCTTTTATTTTGTGAAGAGATCATCATCATCATCATCAGCCGATCAAAGTCCACTGCTGGACATAGGCCTCCCTCAATGCGCGCCATCGCGCCCTATCCTCAGCTTGACGCATCCAGTTTCTGCCAGCAACCTTTCGCAAGTCATCACCCCACCTGGCCGGGGGCCGTCCTACACTACGTTTGCCGATACGCGGTCTCCACTCTAGAACATGCTTTCCCCGAACAGCTATCTGTTCTACGGCATAAATGGCCTGCTTACTGTCACTTCAGCTTACTAATCCTGTGAGCTATGTCGACGACCTTAGTTCTCTGTCGGATTACTTCGTTGCGAATCCTATCCTTCAGAGAAAAACCGAGCATGGCTCTCTCCATAGCTCGCTGAGCGACATTTAACTAGTGGGCTAGGCGCGCTGTTGGTGTCCACGTCTCGGCCCCGTATATCATGACGGGTAGGACACACTGGTCGAAGACTTTAGTCTTCAGGCACTGTCTTATGGGCGACGAGAAGACCCGGCGAAGTTTTCCGAAACCTGCCCAGCCCAGCTGAATTCTTCTTTTGACCTCCTTCTCGAAGTTATTTCTACCCAACTGCAAAACTTGCCTGAGGTAGGTATATTCCTGAACAACTTCGAGTTGGTGGCCGTCGACAGCGACCGGTCTCGGATTAATGTGCTTATTGATCATGATTTTGGTTTTATCCAATTTCATGCTGTTCATACTGTTGTATCTATACAAAGCACTTGGTGAAACAATTATATTCTATGGCCTTAGCAGCTGGATCATATTTTCAACTTACAGTCTAGAATAATGAAAGCTACTGTACCAGAAAATGTTAAAGCTAAATTTAAAGACATTCTTGAACTTTTCAATCACTGTAAAATCAACCCTGTTCATGATCAGGTAAAATACATACTTCTTGTTGAAAACTTTTTTAATGATTGTTATCTTAATATTAGTGAAAGTGCGTCAGACCATGCTAGGCGACCACCCAGGTTTACATTACCAAGATACTGTAATCAATATGGAAAACAAATGTTGCAATACCAAATTCTTAGGTTGATGAATGAACTTCCGATAAGCATTAAAAATGAATTTAATGAAAAAATGTTTTGAATTTAAATTTAAAATTAACTAATTTTAAATTTAAATTCAAAACATTTTCTTTAAAGTAATCTTAATCATAGAATGTATAGTGTTACTATATTTATGTACATACACACATTTCATAATTTAATTGCCATTGTTCATATTATTTTTAATAATGTTCGGCGCATTTGGCTCCAGTATGTTTTCACTTTCTGGAACTTGTTTTGCTAACGCACACGTACAGGCGTTTCTACTAGCGATGCGAATCAGTAGTGCGCAGAAAAACCATACATGGTTTATAGCGTGCTTTTTAATTTAAGTTAGTTTAAGAAACTTTTGTGATTGTTTTAAATAATTAATGCCGAGACCGATCCGCCGATTATTATTTATTTATTATTTATTTAGATGTACTCGCCGTTTATGTTTATGCCCATCCTTTTCCAGTCCAGCGTGCAGCGTCTTGAACATATCCTCCAAAGCATTGGTAAAGAGTTTCGGGGATATAACATCCCCCTGTCTAACACCTCTGCGCAATTGGATGGGTTCAGACTGCCGGTCCTGTACTTGGACACTCATGGTAGCAGCATCATAAAGGCATCTCAACGATTCCATATAACGATAGTCTATTTGGCATCGTTGAAGGGATTCTAGGACAGCCCAGGTCTCGATGGAGTCAAAGGCTACAAATGCTAGGCACAGAGGTCGATTGTACTATTCGGACTTCTGTATAATCTGCCTTATTGTATTTTGTTTTTCTGCGTGATGTATATACCAAATAAACGTTTATTCTATTCTATTCCTTACCGTGTGGATGTGGTCTATGGTGCCAAAACCTCCCCAAAACCTTCAGCCTGCTCCGGAGGCTTGAATTCGTCGAGTCTTCTAGCGAGACGGTTCGTGACAACTCTGGAGAACAGCTTATAGACGCGGCTCAAGATTGAGATGGGTCGGTAGTTCTTAAGCAGGGTTTTATCACCTTTCTTGAAAAAGAGAACTACAATACTCTTGTTCCACGCCTTTGGAGTCCTCCCGCTGTGAATGACAGAGTTAAAAAGGCGCTGTAGTTCCTTCAGAACAGGAACACCTCCTGCTTTCAGAAGTTCTGAAGTAACTCCATCTTCACTCGGGGCCTGTCCATTTCTGAGCTGTCTTAGAGCCAGCCCGATCTCATCTTGGTTGATGTCTGGCAGATCGTCGGTATAGTGACGTGTAAGGGTGTCAGATGGCTCCTCCCAAGCAGATGAGTGAATATTTTTGACCCTCGGTTTTGCTCTATCGCCTGTTTTATTTTAAGCGTGTTTGAGCTTCGAAGGTCGCGTCGTACCATCTTCGCAATTCGCTTGTTAAGGTTTGCCCGTTCTGACGATGTGGCTGTAGTGTCATCCCGCCTTTTTGCTATAAGCCACAGAGTCTCTTCTGAGAGATTGGACTTCCTGCCTGTACGCTGTGTCTGGCAGAACTTATTACCCTCATCTCTCAGCGCCTCAACCACGTTCTGTAGGGACTCGTCGACGTCATCAGTAGGTTCCAAGGCGGCAAATTAGGTTCCAAGAAGCTGTTGAAACTTATCGGAGCCAGCTACAGTTTGGAGTGGATTAGGTCGGAGCGTGGACTTCATCAGGTGACTTCTTTCATGTTTGAGATCGATATTTAGAGAGCCTCGTACAAATCGGTGATCAGATCCGGTGTTAAACCTGTTAATCACTGAAACATCTCTAAATATGCGTATTTTGTCGGCCATAATGAAGTCGATCTCGTTTTTGGTAACCGCGTCGGGACTTCGCCACGTCTACTTCCTCTGGGGCTTCTTCTTGAAGAATGAATTCATCAGGAAGAAACCCTCCTTTTCCAGAAAGTTGACGAGCATTTGCCCCCTGTGGTTCCAGGCTCCAATGCGTGTGGACCCACTTTTGATTCGCCGCAATTCTGGATTCCCACTTTGCCGTTAAAGTCCCCCATAACAACGTTGAAGTGTGCCTCAGAGGTTGTGTGTAAGGCCTTTGCTATGTACATGTTGTACATGACTTCAACTTCCTCATCTGAGCGTGTCGAGGTCGGTGCGTATACCTGCACGACCTTCAAGGTGTATCGCCTTGATAACCGAAGTATGAGGTACGCAACCCTGGTCGACACACTGGACATTTCTTCAACGTTGTTAGAGAGGGCCTTGTTGGCCTTGAGGACTGTTGGTCGCCCTCGCGGAAGTGGTAGAGGTGGCCCGAATCGAGAGTTACGGTATCCTCTCCCTTTCGTCGGATTTCACATAACCCCAAGACATGTCACCTTATCTTTTCCAGCTCCACTTCCAACTGAGCCTAATGCTCGTCAAGCCTCAGAGTATGTCCGTTGAACGTAGCCAGGGTCAGTTTTTGAATGTAGCCTGCCGTAGCGGGGACTCTTAGCACCCCCTGCCCCGCCGTAACCATGACCGCTACCGTAGCCAGGAATGGCAAAGCGACCGGGAACTGGGGGCTGTTTCCTTATTGCGCCTGTCATAAGGGGGTTTCTGCCCATAATCTCCACGCTGGGCAGGCAGGTTGGAGATCGCAGAGACACAGCTTCTTTCGCTGCTGCCCGTCAGCGGTGTGGTGATTTAGCTGGGCCGAATAGGAGGGGCTATACCGCTTTCCACCGGTCGCCAGAGCCTTGTCCGTAAGCCAGCAGGACGACCACTTGCAAGGTTGGCAGTTGGAGTTAAATTTGATGTTGATGCTTCCTAACGTCCCGTGTCCCGTCCCGTCTTAACGTTTGAATAGATAATGTTAGTTAACATCAATCACCATACAAATACAATCAGATATGTACTCGATGCCGTAAAATAGATCTGAAAAAAAAAACAACGATAGCTTAACTTAACCTCAAAAAATGTTGTCATGTTCATGTGTTGGTTTGGTTTGGGTCTGGTTGGTTGTCAAATTCCAAGTTTTACGAAACTATTTCAATTGAATTGAAACTATTAATTTATTGTAACATGTCGTCACATACACGGTTATTTGTCGGGAACGTTACTGAGAATACTCAGCAAAACGATTTACAAGAAGCATTTTCTTCATATGGCCAAGTAATAAATGTTGATTTAAAAAGCAAATCAAACGCGGAAAGTGATCAAAAGAAGTTTGCCTTCATTACAATTTCAGGATCACACTATGAGATAGAGTCGTGTAAGTTGGCATTACTTTAAAGACTATGATTTCAGTTCATTCATAAATATTATTTCCACTGGTGTTCTCTACCTGTTTTTTACTTCATTGCGGCATTGTAACTCCAACATAATCAATTTATAATTTAATTTCTCCACACACTTGTATTTTTACCAAATATTTTTGAACAAGCCTAGTCATGTCAATAACTGTTTTCTAGGTATTAAACATTTTTCTAATGAAGATTTTGGTGGCAGTAGATTGTATGTGACTCGAGCCCGAGAAAGTTTTTTAGAACGGTTGCAGAGGGAGAGAAATGAAGCACAGGCAAAAGAATCTGAAAAGGTGTTTTATGCTGTTACAATTCTTAAAGTTAATTTTTTTCATTTTCGACACAAGGTAAAATCTGTTATTTATTTATATTGTATCCATTACAGAATGAACACACTAAAGAGCTTCCTAAGAAGGATCCTGTGATCAAGCTAGGTGATATGTTAAACCCCAGAAAAAGGAAATTTGAGAACCAACTAGCTGAAAACAAGATATTTGAAGACTTGAAAGTTGTAAAACCTTATGAGAAAAAGAATAACAATGTCCCTAATATACAATATGAAGACAAAAGTGAAAGAAAAGACAAAATTCTGTCTGAAAAAGATAGAAAGAAAACAGATTCAGACAGAAAAAGAATGGAGTCAATGAAAAAGAAGAGGCAAGAATTTAGAGAAAAAAAAATGATAATAAAAACTGGATTAGGTGGCGTTGTGAGTATTTCTTTTGTATGAAAAAAAACTTGTGTGTAGAATATAATAAATAGTTTTTTTTTGTAATTGCAGGACAAAGTAGCAAATAAAAGAGTAATATTTTCAGATAATGAAGAAAACTCTGAATGTAAAACAGTAAATGGATTCAAGGAACCATCAAAGTCTAATAACCAAATGAACAGCCTCTTTGAAGGAGATGAAAGTGGTGATGAGGTCAATTTTGAAATAAAAAAACAGTTTGAAGGCAAACAGGGTCAAAAGGTATACTAAAGTTAGAGATGTTTAGTATGTCTTCCACGAGTTGTCACTTTAAATTTACGTCAACGTTTGCCTATAAAAATTGTATTGGGATGACACATGACATGACAATGTCAAATCCCAATATAATTTTTTTTACACGAACGATAATGTTAATTTAAAGTGGCTACTAGTGGTAGACGTACAGGAATACATACACTTAATATGTTTTCTATGTGCTTTACTTACTGTTGATAATTTTCTCAAGGTGTTAGATTTGCAATCAAGATACAAATCAGATAAACGGTTCACCCTAGATGAACGTTTCATTGAAGACATTCATTCTGAAGATGATGGCAAAGCTGAAAGAGCTGATGAAGATGAAACAGTTGATTTAGGAGATGCTGATGAAAAAACTAAGCAGCTCACTATTCTGCAAGATGTTCTAGGTGTTGCAATCAGGACAAAGCCAATTGATTTTGACTCAAGAAAAACTAAGTGGGTGCCAGTTAAAAATTGTTTGTTAAGATATAAATTAATAGTAGTAAAATCTAAATTGTGTGGCTATATCTGATGATTAGAAATGTACAATATCATTGTTTTGTTTCGTCTTTTACAGTCAATAGGTTTTAATTTTTATTTCTGGTTGTTCCAGAGCAAAAGTAGGAATGCTTCGATTTGACCCAAGACAGCCAGAACATGCCAAATTTTTAGTGCCTCTAGAGGAAACAAAAGAGGACCAATCAAAAAAATCGAGGAAGAAAAAATTAAAAGGAAAATATAATGAAGAACAAATCACTGATAATGTGGAAGCAGACACTGAGAAAGTTCATGTTTCTAAAGAACAATTTTATAATGTCAGTGAAACCCTAAAGGGTGCCTTAGTAGTCATGGTACAACCCAGCAGTTTCAGTTTAAGAAGTTTGTTTGCTCACACTGAGGACAAACAAATAGGTACTATTACTATCTCATAGTTAATATATTCATTATGTACTTTAAGTAAATAATATTTAAAACTAGCTTTCCGCTCGAGGCTTTGCCTGCGTGCACTGATCGTTAATATTATGGCCAAATAACATAAAATCTTTATAAATTGTAGCCTAAGTGTTATTCTGATGTTTAAGCTGTATTACTGTAAAGTTCCATCTAAATCCATTCAGTAGTTTTTGCGTGTATGTATGTATGTTTGTTACTCTTTACAAACATACATACATACAACCATCCTCTCATTCTATTAGTAAGATAGAGTTGATAAATTTTTTCAAGCATATTGTATGACACTTTAATAAACAATTTCAGAAGCAACAGAACCAGCTGGCAGTTTTAAACCACTGGAGAAACTCAAAGATTCTAAGATGAAGAATCCATTAGACCCCAGTAGCAGAAACCCATTTGTGTATGACTCGTCAGATTCTGAGGATGATGAGCCCCAGAAAGAGGCAAAGAACACTGATTTAGCAGAGGCCCAGGCTTTAGAAGTAAAAGCAGTCTGGAAAGAAAACCTCTTTTTTTCAAAGATTGACAACAGACTTCAAGGTCAGTAAACATTATAGTTATACTAGCTTTCCGCCCGCGGCTTCGCCCGCAGAACTTAATTTTTCATAAAATGTTTATAAATTGCAGCCCATGTGTTATTCTGATGTATAATCTGTATTACTGTCAAGTTTCATTTTAATCAGTTCAGTAGTTTTTGCGTAAAAGAGTACCAAAAAATTTTAACAAAAAAAAAACCTTAAAAAAAACTATTCCAAAACAAAGCACTAAAAAAAAAATTGCGTATTCTTCTAAAACTTATACGATAATATAGTGTAGGTACGATTATTGTTGTGGTGTCAGCCAAGGAAACACTACAATATACCTATTTTTACATCTCACCTTTACATTGGCTGACACTGACTCCAACAATAACAATAATTGTACCTACATTATATTATCGTATAAGTTTTAGAAGAATATGCAATTATTTCTTTTTTCTAGTACTTTGTTTGGAACTAGTTTTAATGAAGTTTTTTTTGTTAAAATTTTTGTTTATAGCTTGATTTTCAGTGACTAGTTCTTATTTATTTTATGCATCGAAAAAGTATCGTCCATAATCAGAACCTAACCAAACTCACATCAAACTACCCTTGAAGTATATCCCTTCCATTAAAAAAAGAAGCATCGAAATCGGTTGGCATGAAATTGAGTTATTCGTCCATTTGTCACACATATGGTTTATCTAGAATTAGGACTTATATGGATTTCCCATGGATAAGGATGCTACTGTCAGAACTAGACCAAATTAAAATGGGACCACATGCGCAGCATCAGCTTTCAAATCAAAAAGAATTATCAAAATCGGTTGGCGTAATATTGAGTTATTCGTCCATTTGTCGCGCATTTTGTCCATCTAGATTTAAGACATGGTTTTCTCGTGGATGCCACTTCAGAACTAGATTAAATTAAAATGGGACCACTCAGGAAGCACCAGCTTCCAAATAAAGAAAGAATGATCAAAATCGGTTCACCCAGTCGAAAGTTATGAGGTAACTAACTAACATTAAAAAAAAAACATAGTCAAATTGAGAACCTCCTCCTTTTTTTGAAGTCGGTTAAAAATACACACACATACATCCTCACAAACTTTTCATTTATAATATTATTAGGACTTGGAATAAATTATGTACCTAATAAATACATATTCTCAGAATATTCTCTTAGTCTTATATGTGTGCATTTTAATCATACCACTTCATTATTTCCAGAGGGTTTAACTTTCTTCAACAAACCTAATAACAATGAAGCTCATAAGGAAAGACGAGAATTGAAGTCTGTCATGAAGAAAAGAATTTACAACAAAGAAAGAAAAAATCAAATGTTCCAGAAGAAAATTGGCGGTAGAAAGAAGTCTATGAAAAAAAGTTATATTAGGATAAAAAGTTAACTGTAAAAGTTTTGGTTTTGTAATTAAAAAAATATTATTATCACTTTATTTTATTAATCTAAATGACATATTTTTTGTATAATTATCGCTTCTTCCAAGTGGGCTTCTTCCTGGCTCCAGGTTGTCCTGGCTTCTTACGTTCTCGTCTACGATGATCCCGAGTTAGCAGCCCGGCTATCTGCATCTTTTCTAGCATTTCTTTTTCAACGAAACTACGGAGCCCCCAAGCAATTCCCCACCTTATTGCACCTGATTGACCAGAGGGGCCACCACCTTCAACGTTGCATTCTACATCCACACAATTTTGCATACCTGTAAAAAGTAATGGGAACATAACTTGTTCTCGTGACTGGACATCTTGAAAGTAAGTTAAATCTCGACCATTTATAGTTATCTTTCCAGTGCCTGGTGATCGAATGGTAACATCCCCTCTGGCTTTCTTTCTCAGGCATTCATGAGTTGTGATAAATGCACGGCCAGTATCATCATAGCCAGGTTTGGGAATTTCTAAAGCAAATTTCTGTGAAGCAAGTGGTTTTCTGTATTTTTCAATGAACTCCTTGCATCTATATGAATAAGGCAATGACACAAGTCTTTCCATGACAACTTTGAAGTTATCATACTCAAGATCTAGAATTTTCTCAACTATGACTTGCTCAAGTTGATCTTTAGTTAGCCAAATGCTGCTGTCAAGACTAAGGGCTCCATTTGGATCAGGTGTCGCTTTTTTCCTGTTGACTCTGTCCTCAAAGTAATGAAGTTGCTTGATATTTTCAGCAGCATCATGTAAGAGTTTGAAAAAGTTAGGTTTCCCTGTGTAGAACAGGAAATGATGCGGTCTACCCGCTTCATCAAATTCAGCTGCTTTTCGTGCTGGGAATACTTCTTCTGGAGGTTTCATGAGTGGTCGTGCTGCAGGGTCATAAATGCCACTTGGGAAAAGGTACTCAATAGCCCTATCTACGTCTTTCTGGGTAAAATTTTCCGGATCCTCACCCATTATGTTAGCCAAATGTCTCTTGCCAATATTGAATTCAAGCTGTTCCTTTTTCATGAATTCATCATGCTCTTTAGCCCTCTCAAGGTAAGCCTTCATGGCCTTGCTGATCTTTTTCTTTTTGTTTAATGTTTCCCAATCAGTCATATTCTCAAGAACATTGGCAGTGGTAACATTAGACGCTCGGCTGTACTTGCAAATATTGTAGGAAAATGTACCTCTGAAGAAACATTTAGTAGCAGGCAGAATATGTTTTATACTAAATGTTATAACGTGAGACATTTTTAGTTAATTAGAGGTCTTTACCTCTTTTCAACAAAACCCATTACCTCTAAATAACACCACTTTGAATACTAACCTAAAAATATTATTATGAATGACAGTTGCTTTTTTTCTAACTACGGATTTTTCTCTATTTTCATATTACGGCTACTGACAGTGGGAGTTTCAGCCATTTTAGTGGTAAAGTGTAAGGTAGAATGGACCAAACTTTCGTCCATTACCTCAGAGTAAGGACAATCGACAACACAAACTTATGAGTGATTTTTTAACAAGGCATTAGGCACGGGATTTATTACGCACGCAGGATTGCCCCTCCCTCCGCCGGCCCGTGCGGTGGGGGGAGTGGAAATCGCTCGTGTCGTGCGAGATGAAGCCTGCGCGGGTCCAGAACCTTGTTGAAAACACCCTTAGACCTAGAGAGATTGTGCTTAAAATTTAAATTCTCTTTACTTCCCTTCTTCTCCAGTAAAACTTAGACAGGGCATGTACAGGCTCCTTTAAATATATATTGAGCTAGCAACACTTGTGCCATAGAGAAAAGAAATCTTGCTGTCAGTCTGACTGACCGTTAATGTCAACAAACTTTAAAATTCAAGGCAGACGCTCGCGTTGCTATGATCTAAAGAAGGAAAATTTAATTACAAAATCCTACTCATATGAGTTTAACGCAGAATGTTTCTCATGTTAAAGTACTTGTGTAACTATTATTAAAGTGATCAACATGTCTGATAGCGAGAATGACTTACCCAGTAATGTATTTACATTTCAGAATGAGAATACGGTTAGTACACGAATATTTATTCTCTTTTCATTTACTTCCCAATATATAGCTTTTTAGGCTTTCTAGTTCAGTTCTTATACTCAATTTATCTAGGTAGTGTTGTTATAAATTTATCAGAGTGATTAGTAAAATTTAGTGGTTGTGGTTGTTGACAAACATGATTGAATAAAGACAGATTTCCTCAATTTTGATGAAATAGCATTTGAAAAGCTATGTTTTACTTTTTCAGATGATAAGTGCGAAAGGGCCTAGTGTAAATAGCGCGAACATAACAAATCTAAGTTTTAGAAATAATGTAATGACTTCAACTATGCACATGTCGCGAAACTTCGAAAGGCAGCGATACGGGGAGCCGGCTTGCGATCAGCGGAGCATGTATTACCGGCGGGAGACCTCCCCTGTTTCCATGTATGGTGGGTCGGATATGCGCCCGCGCAATTTCAATCACTCTTACTATCAAGGTTGTATGGGTTCTCAGAGGTCCATGTACAATGGCAGTTCTCATAGATCTGTGTATAATGGTAGAAGTGGATCCCCAATGTCCATGAGAAGCATGGGTATGTATTTAATCTATTTTTATTGTAATTTTGTTCGAGCTTAAATTACCACAACTAACTAAGTTATTGTTTTCCAGATTCCAATGCTAGTGTGAGTGCTGTTGATATAGCTTTAGCATTTAAGAATGTTAAGTTTAATAAGTATGACTTAAGAATGATTAAAGAAGCCTATAACAAGTTCATGAAGAGGCGTGTAAGGAAGAAGATAGAGAAAAGAAGAAACATGAGGTTGTTTCTAAAGGGTTACCGACGAAAATCTGGTTACGATTCAGGAGAGCAAGGAAGTGATTCCTCAATCAGTAGCGATGACTGTAAGTCAACCAGTTCTGCATTGTACAAAGATAACATGTCTAGTTGTAGATCAACTCGTACAGATATAACAGATTTCAGAAGAAGCATTAGAGAAAGTAACATGTATAAAGACTGCACAGAAAATATTAAACATAATTCATTCAAGAATATGTTTTCAGTACCGTCTTCTAATACATTGCAAAATGGTCCAGTAAGAACACAAAGTGAGTTTAAGGCTCCAAATCCAGTTAAAAATAGGCATGCATTTACGCAAAAAGAGAGATTTCAGAGTGGATATCTCTTACCCTCACAAAGATTCAACAAATCTGTGGCATATGCAACAATTCAAGAAAGAGATCCAAGAATACAAGCCAGACAAAGCAAAAGGAATGTAAGAACTCCGAAAAAGAATGAGGTACTTTCAAAAGGGAAAACAAATCATGAATTGGAATGTGATCAAGAAGAAATATTTTCGGAAGTAACTGTAAGAGAAAAAAGCCCACCCAGTTTTGAATCTCAGTGTAACAAAATTACTGAACAAGGTAAAAGAAGTCTTGAAATTGAAGATAATGCAGGTTCAGATAGTAAAAGGCCGAAATTATCGTCACCAAAGAAAAAATCTAACAAAGACAATAATTTGTTGAAAGAAAGTAATTGTAAATCAGCAAATAAAAAGCACATTGACAAAAATAGTAAGTCAAACGAAGGAAATCATGCAAAGGAAAATGTGGGCAATGAAAAACAAGGAGACTTTGAATTTATAAAGCCCCAGTTTCCAGTAAGAAAATCTGGACCTGCCAAACCTAAGGAGAAGTTAATGGCTAAATCAGCACCACCACTCGTAGATGCAATATTACCACCGCCTAGAATGCCACAAGTTTTTATAAATGCAGCAGCACCTAAAACAACTGAGAATCTGCCAACCACCGAAGAACAACCAGATTCAACACAACACTCTACCAGTGATGTCTCCATGAGGCCTAGTTTCATCAAAAGGAAGTTATTTACTCAAAAGATGGATGTAACAGAAAAGAAAAACCTAAGCAGTGATGCTTTAAATAGTCCTCAAACAAATGTTTACAGTGACATTCACAGAGAAAAACACAAAGCTAGGAAGTTGGTGACCAATCAGTCATGCCTAAGTCGTGATATTGCTCAAGAAGATAACAATTTGCTTGATTTAATACACAAGATAGTTCCCGCTGACCGTATGAATGTGACAAATGTTACTAACAAAACTAGTATAAGCACTAGTGTCAGCAGTAAGAATCCAGTCTATGATGATGATAAGTGGGATGTAACATCAGTTATTTCAACTTGTAATATTGACGATGTTAGTGACACATATACTGATGAAGAAATATTTGGAGTTGATAGGAATAAGAAAAAAAAGAAAGAAAATAACATGACTGACCATGTAAATAAACTAAATGATGATGTTGAAAAGGACAGTAAAAATGAAGCAAATGGTGATATGAAAGGGAAAGTTAATAGTAAGTTCACAATTAATGGCTGTAAAATATTAGTAGAAAAACTACCAACAAATAAATTGGTATCGAAGCAGACTGTAAAAGCGAAAATACACAAGGCAGTAGTTCCAATTAAAGAAAATGGTAACTTAATAATTCAAACTTGTATGATTAAACATCTACTGAGAAAATTTCTATTTAATATTATGTTTAATCTAATGAATCCGGTTTCAGATAACAACAAGAAGGCGGTTCACAATTGTGTCAAATCCTTTTGGGATACAGATTTCGAGAGTGATATAGAGGCTCCAGCACCTAAACGTCCAATCATTATTCCATCAGATGCTAAGGAAAATCAAAACATAAGTATGTTCGTGCATAAATGAGAGTGTTGCAAGTGTTATGTTTTCAATAAGCAATTCGAAATTTAATTTTTATTATCTGTTTCTAGGTGTGTTTATGGAGGCGCACAAGATTGCTCCGAAGAATAAGTCACATAACATGAGTCTAGCTTCAGTATCAGAGAGTATAAAATCAAAGACAATGCCAACAAACAACCTGGGTAGGCTTAAAAAGTTAAATACAAGCAGAAATATCACTATCAGAGCATTTTTCACTCCTAAGCCAAATGAGCTACAAGCTGCAGAGAAGACCATGATTAAAGATAGACAACTTGTTGAAGAAGTTTTCAAACCACCTGAAACAGTTCAGAAAAATAAGAGCAAAAAGCAAAATACTAAACCCCAAACTAAAAATGATTCAGGTAAAAAGAAAAAAGAAGTGAAGAAAACTGAATTAAAGAAAACAGAAGTGAAGAAAGCAAATAATAAAACAAATAGTGATATCCTAGATCAAGACAATAAAATTACACAATCTGCACCTAAAGGCACTAAAAGTCTAAAGGCGAATAACAATAAAAAGCCACCCGCCAATAAGGGTACAACAGGAAAAGCAGTACGGACACCAAAGAAGAGATCATGTTGTGATGAAACTATAAGCAGTGATCATGACAAATTATCTAAATCTTCAGCAACAAAATCCAAGCAGAAAGTTGGAAATTCTAGCAAAAAAACAAAAGTGGATGTTAAGGTTGACAGCAGTGCAGTAAAAAGTAAAGCAGCAGAAAAAACCAAAGACAGTTCTAAACAAAAACCAGACAAAAAAACCCCAACCAAACTGAATGAAAGCATTATTGAACAAAGGCAACCAAAGAAACCAGCTGTTAAAAACAACAAAAAAGAGGTAATTCAGCAACAAAATGAAGTACCTGTAATGTACAGAACATTGAGATCAGGCAAAATAAACTTGTCATCTTCCATAAACAGTTCAACAGAGAATATAACACTGCAAATCAAAAGTTTGAGAACAAGAAAGGTTGATTTGTCAAATTCATTGAAAAACTCCTCTCTCGATGAAACATTGAAGATGAAATCACTATCAAATGCTGCTATGAGAAAAGCAGTGGCGAAATCCAGTCGTGCAGAAGTGCTTAACAAAAAGCCAAGGTCAGTTAAATGTTGAGACGGACTAGATTCATACTAAAGATGGGTTAGCTTAGCTTGTCATATGTACTTGATTGAAAAATATTGCCAGTGCCATTTTGTTGTATAGAACGGGTCTATAGTTAGGGTATAATATGGATATTTTTACAGACAGTTATTCCATATGAAGCACTATCTATCATTTTAGATTTTTTATTGTTGATAAGAATTAGATATAATGACATAATCATGGTGTAAACTTGATAAATAGAAGACTACAGTTAAGTATTTCTCAAATATCAAACAGTATTTTACCAAAAAACTTTTCAATATCATATCAAAGTACAATAGTAAATCTTGAGCAAAACACAAAATTATTAACACTTAGGCGCGTTGCTCACTTGTAAGACGAGGCGACGCGACGTCGCGGTGCGGCGCGGCTTCGCAGTTCGGCCCTCGCCTTCATCTCGCCCTTGCTGCGACTAAGTTTATTATGACTAATACAGGTTTTGTAAAACCTACTTTAGGCACCAGTATCTTACAATGTTCCAGTCTTTTATCTATACCATAGCTTAAGTACTTATAAGTTACATTGTAAAGCTAAAAATAAATGACTTGAATTTTATTGAATTACGAGTAATATACCCTCACTACGTTGGCTAACAACGTAAAATACAATATATTCCAATTTTTATCTTAATAGTGAGGGACCTACTGGGGAGAAGGAATATGTATTACTACCTGTCCGTCAGCGGCTTTGCCCGCTTACACTGTTTTTCCTGTCAAAATATAGCCTAAATAAAAAAAAATAGCCTGTCACTTCCTGATAATGTAGTGTATATGCAATTCTGTAATGACTCAAGAGAGTTAAAAGAACTTTCGTTTCGTGTCGTGACTAAATTTATGTTTGCATGTTTTATATTGTGGCTTTGAAAGCGTTAAACTCGTTCTTAGGAGAACCTAGAAGCACGGTAGGTACCGTTCTAGAAGCGACGCGTGCCGCCCCTGCGACCGCGCCTCGACTGTTGATCGCGTGAGCGACGGGCCTTACACTAGAAAAGTAAATAAATAGTATTTATATTATTAACTAGTAGGTAATTAATATTATTGCAATTACAAATTTAAAACGTAGAATAGTCGTTGAAATGATTCCGATCCAAATGAACCTATTAATATTGACATGAAATTCGAAAGAGATGTGCCTAGTCCCTTTTAAAACTAATTATCGTCATTTTATATCACAGTTCAGACTTGCAAATGGACTACCATTACATACCTTTGTAATGAAGTTCTTAAATAAGCCAATTTTTTTAATTGTAGGCGCTGAGCGATGGGTCCGCTAGCCGGGCGTTTCCACGAGAAACCGCTGGTTTTCGGCAGTGAAGTGTCTATATTTAATTTTACTATTGTAATCTTATTTTGTACTACTTATTGAAATTATGATTGTAAGACAAATTAATAAATATTAGTTTTTTAAGTTACTTATTGTTTTTATTATCTGCCGATGTCCCACTGCTGGGCAAAAGCCTCCTTGAACCTTCTGTGTGCTGACAGACGCTCCTGGTTTAATTCCATGTCTGTTGCCTTGTAACACAGAGTTAATTATACTGTTTAACTATAGGCTAGAGCGTATCACTGCCAGCTTTAGCTGGTCTACCATTGAACTCTCATACTATTAACTGACGGTACGAAGTGAAACCACATGAGTAATTAAATGAAAGGAACAGAGACGAAGCTTAAGGCTGCGTTTCCACCAGAGATCAAATCAAATCATCAAAATAGATCCCTTACATACTGTATCGAGCAACGCACACGGACGACTTATGGCCTGCGCAGACGACGTATGCGGAGAATGAAGCTCCGCGAATAACATAATCCCCCGCGGATTTACCGCGGACACAACTCACACGGTGTGCGATCATTTGCTGTCCGAGAGTAAGTATTTAAATATTCTGAGATTACGTTGTGCTGTAATTTACATTTAGTTTAAGCAAAAGAGACGACGTTTTAAAAGAGAATACCGGATCCATTCCTTTATTTCGAATCGATTTTTTACGCGGAGTATAAAATCCACCGTGTGCGTTGACTGCTCAAAGTTTGTTCTATTTTTTTCATGTACGGGCGTACTTTAATCCGCTACGCTCCGCGGTGTTTCGGCGGATTTTTGTTAGTCGTTCGTGTGCGTTGCTCGATACAGTTTGTAAGGGATCTATTTTGATGGAGAAAAAAGTACGCCGCGGATAATCCCTCGACTGCACAGGCCTTTCAAGTACGCCGTACATAAAATCCGCTGAATAACCGCGGTCGCCGACAGAACGGAGGGGATCACATTAGCTATGAGCAACAACGCACACAGCGGACTTTAGTCTGCTACAATAATAACAATATTTATTTAAATATTTTTTTTTGGTAAATATTTGCCTCCATAACGGACATTTTTTTCGCCGCGGACTAAAGTTCGTTGTGTGCACAGATCCTTTAAGGCCAGCGCAGACGAGGGACTACCCGCGTCGTACTTTTTGTCCCCTTACAAACTGCATCGAGCAACGCACACGGACGACTTAAAGTACGTCGTACAAAAAGTACTCCGAATAACCGCGGACGCCGACGGAGCGTAGCGCTAACCGCAAAATAGAACGTTCGAACTATGAGCAGCAACGCACACAGCGGACTTTAGTCCGCGTTGCGCGAAGACTCGAAATAAAGGGATGTACGTAGTATTCTCTTTTAAAACGTCTTCTCTTTTCCTTGAACTACATGTAAATTACAGCACAACGTAGGTAATCTCAGAATATTTGCCTTCACAACATGCGCTTCACTAAATTTTTTGGACAACAATGATCGCACACTGTGCGTTGAGTCCGGGGTAAGACTTTATTCGCGGAACATACTTTTTTCTTCGCCGCGAAGAAAAGACAGTCGTCTGCTTTAATTCAACAAACGTGCTTAACAGATACAGATACTATCTTCTACACGTGTGTGTATAAATAAAACAGTTTCTCTCCGTACGTGACTAGGACGCGGTTGTGGATGCTTTATCTTGTTGAGTTTAATTCAGTACAGTCAGCAACGGAAGTAGCTTCTAACTTAAGGCCTGCGCATACGAAAGACTATCCGCAACGTACTTTTTTTTCCGGCAAAATAGATCCTCTACAAACTGTATTGAACGACATCTATGGGAAGATTGAAAGTACGCTTTATAAAAACTCCGCCGCATAGTCGCAAAAAAATAGAACTAACGAACTATGAGCAGCAACGCACACAGCGGACTTTAGTCTGCATTAAGCGAATCGAAGTCTGCAATTCGCTTCTCTAAATTTCTGGACAACAAATGATCGCACACCGTGTGCGTTGAATCGATGGTATGTCCTAGGCGGACTTTTTATTGGCGGAGCGGACTTTTTTCTACGCCGCACGTGTTCCCATTCTCTCATTTCCCTCATCATTGCTATGAAAACTTGGATAAAGTTAATGAGATAAGCTACTTCCGTTGCAGACTGTACAACATGCTTGCGCTGAGGATGGCTGTACCTCTGTAATCCTGTTTTATTCTTACTACTAAGTATAGCACTTAAATGAGACTCCATTTCATGCAGGTAGTTATAAAATAAAAGACGAGTATAATAAAGTTATTATTTTATTTGATAAGACATTCACAATCTGAAACCAGTGGCAATTAATATCTGCTGTTAAGGCAATTTATGAATGCTAAGTAAATAAATTAATTATCTATGTATTTTCATCTTAACCAGCGAATAACATCTACCGGCCAACAAGTCGTTAGTTTTCTGTTGAACGAACTGCTCAGTTTTAAAGTAAAATTATAATTATTCCGAATATTAGTATACTTCCTATAGTTAGTAAGTGCAAACATTGTCAAGTCTTGTATTTGTTTAAACCTAAATGCTGGTCATGTAAATATCACAACTACATACATGGAACCGGTTACCGACTAAAAAAACGTAAACGAAAAGGCGAACTGCACAGATGTTAGGGTCAGCTCAAAAAGATAGCTAATATTCAAATGTGTGTAAACCAACCTTTACATTAGGGCTGCGTTCCAAATTTAACTCTGAGGAGTGAAAATCACTCGAACCCGTTCCAAATTGACCCCAATTGAAATCGAAGATGACCGAGCTGTCACCTGACAGTGTCCCAGTTGTTTCGGAACGGGTTCGGGTGACGTTTATCACTCTGACAAGTGCAAATTCTACCGGTGCCTGGAGCCCGATGAAATTCACCTGACAGCTGTCAGATGGAGGTGTTGCTCGTTTTGTCTCTCTCTACTCGAAGAGGGTGAAAATCACTCAGCAAAAAGCGATTTGGAAGGGGCCCAAGATCAAAGAAGGCGGCTTACACAGATCTGTCAAGCAGGGTCATGCAGAGCGAAATCGCATTGCCACTTTTAGTTCTTAATAATAATCTGGCACCTCTATAATAGGAAAATGAGCAATCAAATTTAAGGGCCAAACACAAATGATGATATAATGATGTTCATTTTGGGAGTAGTGATTGATAAACTTAATATCAATAGATTTTAGAAACCAAAAGATGTTTTATTTTTGGAACTTATACCTAATCCCAGAGACCCTTTTACAAAGAAAGGTAGATATTCGAGAAAAATACGTATGATTAGCATACCCTTAAATGTTGTTGCTCATTTTTAACACATGGTAAATTTATTTGTTCGTTTAGATACAGATACACCAGATATGTTGACCCTAACAGACGCTCAATAGACCTATCAATGACAGTTACGTGATTACTCATTTAATACAAACTGTATTGTCCAAATACTTTCAGATCTAACTTCATATCTTCGAGACTGCTAATTTAGGTTTTAAATAATTCCAGTCAATTGTGACTCCATAA
Source organism: Udea olivalis (assembly GCA_947369235.1). Taxonomy (NCBI): domain Eukaryota; kingdom Metazoa; phylum Arthropoda; class Insecta; order Lepidoptera; family Crambidae; genus Udea; species Udea olivalis. The sequence continues at coordinate 13,101,455 of OX376359.1, forward strand.
CAGAATTAAACAAGTAACAGTAAACCTCTTCCAATAATTTAACAACCTATTAAATGCATGTTCCAGGCTTGCTCGGCCCTAAACTGATAATATACATACATACACAGTGTGATCAAGACATTAGAAAATGAGCACTCTTTTGCACCACATTGCACAATATAATCAACCTCCTAACTCAACACAATATCATATTACAGAAACAGATCACCCATAGATAGATCATTCAGAATTAGAAGTAAATTCAGTCAAGAAATCACGCTCCCAAAATTATGGAATGTACTTAGATATAACACAGCCACTTGCATATAGGTTTTGTTGCTGTTTTAGTTCACAATTACTTACACAGGTTGCTACATTGCTGACCGCATTCGATTTTGAGTATTAGTGTTGCCACTCTCCAATTTTAGACCTAGCGCACACTAGGTTTTTTTACCAAACAATTTTTTTTGCGACAGAAACAGAAAACTGTACGTAAGTTAATTTCTGTAACAAAATAATTGCTTGAAGAAAAGATGCTTGCTAGGACCACAGGTAGATTGATGTTTTAATTCCACTGACATTTAAAAAATAAGATTTTTTTTTAATTGCAAGCTAATTGCTAGATTATTAAAACAAAAATTATGCCTTATTTATAAAGACGTCCTTATTCCTTTCGCATTATTCTTACAATTAAATTCTGTAAATTGGATGTGGTGGCAATACTTAACATTGATTCATAGTAAAATCTGCAAGCTAAGCATTCCGGGGCTGTCAAGTGATATAAACTATTATGACATTGACGACTCATCGGCTGTGAAATACTAAGCACTCGATACTGTAGATGATTGTAAAGCGAGATAATTTCGAGTTGATAATATACAAGAGCACTATGATACGCGTCGATGTTACATAATATTATTTATTCAATACTCATCTTCCTCCGGAGGGTGTGGGTTGTCGCCGTCTAACTCCTCCGGAGGCGCGAATCCATCCTGGAAAAAAACCAGTCAATTGTCAATTATTTTCGTTTTTATCACCATGGTGATCGTGCGAGATGAAATAGGCGTGACAATGTGGGTTTTCGATACTTTTTCTGCCACCAGTCGGCGCTGCTGTTGCGTGAGGTCCAAACAGCTGTCAGATCCCATAGATTCGTACCGAAAATATTATTGTTTTTTTGAAATTCTATTACTTTGGAGGTGTTATTGGTTTATTATGGATAAAGGCCAGAAACAAGTCGTTGAACTGAAGATTGAGCTCCAAAACAGAGACGCAAAAGCCACAGGTAGGTACTAAGGAAAAGCCCATAGAAAGGTAACTTAAGGTAGTATTTGTTTACACAATTTAATTTGTTTTTAGAACTTCTAAATTGCAGATAATTGTGTTTCATTACAAGCATGGTTTATTTTGCTTTATTAATATACATTAATCAACTACAACTCACTGAACAAAAAACCTACATTAATTAAGCATAATACACCGTGCTTTATATATATTATACATCAACGAGGCATTTTTTTCATTTGAGTAAATTTATCACTGCAAATGGCTTCAAGCCACTGTTTAATCAGTATTTATTGCCCGTAGGAAACTTATGCCCTTCTGATTTATTTGCACACATAAGTTCTGCACAACACTATGGCCTTTAGGAAAACAATAAATTAAAAAATCTTTATTGACAACACTGAAAATAAATACAGTAAAATAATAACACAGTGAAAAACTACTCTCTACATTAGCATAGGATAGAATTTGATGGAAAATTTAGAAATACTTGAAACTTAGCCAAGATGTTAGACGGGGCTAGAACCTGACCTTCTACCACCAAACTCGAATGTTGAAAGGTAAAATAAAAAATCAATGAATTAACGACACCCAGATTAATACATCAAGCAGAGGAGCATAGCGAAGGTCGTCAAAGAAGGATTCAAGCCCCTCCAGTTACCTTAATCAAGTTTTTTTATAGTATGTCTAGGTCCAGATAAAAAATATGGCATTGTGAGTAATAAAAACCAAAATAATGAGGATACTATAGGATGTTTAAGTAAGGAAACAATTTACAGTGTAGCATAATATGGGCTTGAGGCAATGACTGAAGGCCAAGTTTTGGACACTAGCGTCAACTAGCTAGACAGATTATCTGCGTGGTTGTTGTGTGGCTGCAAGCAATCGGCCAGAATTGCGATTGGGAGAGAAGAGCCTTTGCTCAGCACTCTGCCATAGGCTGACAAAGAAACAGAAAACATTTGTGAGCATGCACTGTAACAATTAGGTAAGGTGGCTAAACTGTTTTCATTTACGGGAATTGACAGCTGTGGCGGACACGCAATTGACAAGTCAACAGAATAATTCATGAGTAATTTGCTATCATAAATCGCATGTAAGCAAGGAACCCACATGGTCAGTTTGTACCAGTTTTTTCTATTTAAATCTTGATTAGAAATATAAAGTGTTTAGTCGCCTTTACTAGGATGCCTTAAATGCTTGCTACACTTTTTCAACTCTATTTTACAGGTTCAGTTGTCGGGCCTAAGCTATTGAAAAAAAAAAGGTTTTCTTGTTTATATTAAAATTATTCAATAAATGGAAAGCAATGACTGGTGTATTTGTTCTAGTTTTTATATCAGTATTGAATGGATAAGTTTAGTGTTCAACTTATCATAATGGTGTTAGTAGTATTAATTATTAAATGAATCATAATCCCTGCACTGAATATGAGCACAAGCTCATAGGCAATGGCCATTCATGCCGGACTCGTTTTTAGAGTTGTTCGTTCTTACCTCACTGGTTCGCAAGGAATTAAAAAATAGGAGCTTATGTCTAAGTAGTAATAAAAAATAAAAAAGGAACATACTATATTTACCTCAGTTGCATATAAAATGTCCAATATCTTCTGAACAATTGGAGCGTTCTGTTGTTCCTCCATTTCTTGACAGATCACCTCTATATCCCGGAGTTTGCCAAAATAGAAGTCCCGTTCCTTCTCAAGGCCGTCGACTGTTGCTTTCAATTCATTCACCTGGTAAATAAATTAAGTATTCATAAATGAACACTTGTAACTGAGACCTAAAATCATCTAACTAAACAAGGCAATTGAGTTCAATTGGACATTACTAAGCTTATTTTACCTCATAAGCAAATCGAAGTATTCCCGGTGACGACCGACTTGGTGTAATGGTTAAGAAGTTGGCTACTACACCAGAGGTCGCGGGTTCGATCCCCGCACAGTACAAACATTTGTGTGCATGAACATGTCTGTTTGTACTGGTCTGGGTGTCTCCTATGTATAATAAGTATGTATTTACAAAAGAAAATGTATTTAAGTATGTTTATCCGTTGTCTAGTATCCCATAACACAAGCTTTAAATAGCTTACTTTGGGGCTAGATGGCGCTGTGTGGAATAATGTCCAGGGATATTTATTTATTTTATTCCCCAAATAGGAATCAAACCCCCTTCTTAAATGCTATAGGCATTCCTCCTGGCAGCAAGCAGGCCAGTAAAACGCAATTGATTAATGTTAAAATCTAAAGTCAAATACACCTAGTAACCACATTTCTCAGTTAAAACACACAAAATGTTATTGCATCTCTCTTTCTTGTATCTGAGATAAATTGAACATTATCTCCTTATGTAGTACATTATCTAAAAATGCTGATTAAATATTACAGTTTATATCCACTTTATCAAGATTTTCATGTTATACAATTAAATTTACAATGCAGATACTTTTCTCTTAACCCCAATTAAGTAGAGCAGATCATGTTAATAACTTGAAGTGCAGTCTAGCCAGTCGGCCTAATTTTTGCAAAATTCCGTGGATATTTATTTAATCTCAACCCACTTTATACATATAAAAATACCAACTTTTATAGGACTGTATTTTTTTATAGGACTATATTTTTTTTTTAATAAATAAATAAATATAAATATGCGCCAGACAACACACCTCTTGTAATGGTCTCGAAGTAGGGATTATTAAATCCCTGCGTTACGAGGTACCACACAAGGAAATAAGCTAGGGGCGTCTCCCAGCACACCAGTATTAGTGAACTAATTATTTTGTCCCTTTCAGACTTAGCACTCAAAACATGACAGAACAGTGCATTAGCTTAAGAAGTGTCTAAGTACTCAACTACTCAAGCTTTCTACCTTACTTTTGGGCGTACGCTAAAACGCGCGCGCACGGCGGTCGCACGCCCGCGTGTCTGTATAGTAAAATAGTTTAAGACTCGCACTATGGCGCGGGCGCGTTTAGCGTATGCCTTTAGTGGTATCAACTGAAAGATTGCCTGGTTGAATCTTACCAATATTATAAATGCGAAAGTGTGAGGATGTATATATGTGTGTATGCTTGATACTCTTTCACGCAAAAACTACTGAACGGATCAAGATAAAACTTTACAGTAATACAGCTTACACATCAGAAGAACACATAGCCTACAATTTATATATATATTTTTTTATATTGCCCGTCAAGATGACCTCACTCCACCTGATGGAAAGCGGTCGTGAGGTCCAGATATGAGTTGACAAGCCCAGTCATTCAAACGAATCACTGGGCTGGCCATCCTCACCTTGAAGGCCTGCAGAAATGCCTTTTCACGCCCCGCTTGAAGAACCCGGGACTATAAGAGGAAGGAAACACATGTGCTGGAAGACTTCGTGTAACTTGGCAATAATATGTATAGATGAAGTTCACGCGGGCGAAGCCGCGGGCGGAAAGCTAGTACTAAATAATTAAAGTATTTTAATCATACCTGATGGTTTAGCTCATCGAGAACTTTGGAGTCTCCCTTCGCACTTTGATTTAATCTCGATAGGTTGACCGGGGGAGACCTTACTGTGCTGTTAGGCGCCTTGCTAACTGTTGGAACAAAAACAATATTAGTATCTTCAAAATTAGTCCAACTACAGTAAGACACACATCAAAATACGTAATTTACGTTATATTTTTAAAGATCAAAGTTACACATTTGTATTTAATTTAGTTTGATGTAAAGTATTTAGAATCAATATAAATATAAATATGCGCCAGACAACACACCTCTTGTAATGGTGTCAGAGTAGGGATTAATATCCCTGTGTTACGAGGCACCACACAAGGAAATAAGCCAGGGGCGTCTCCCAGCACACACAGACCTGAAGTCAATTCAGAAAAGATCGTTTCCTGAATTGGCCCGACCGGGAATCGAACCCGGGACACTAAGGAAATCGGGGCGAGAAACCGTGTCGTCTATTTCTATATTATATATTTAGAATCAATGAAATAAAATCATGCAATCTTTTAACAGTTAACATGCCAAATGAATATAAACTCATTCAAATGTTAGGTGAACAGAAGTGCAAATAGGAGAAAGAAAATAACTGGCAAATATGAAATTTCCATTCTATGAACAAATTAAGTGCAATGGTTCGCCAATAGCTTTGATTGCAAGCAAATCAAGTCAAAGCCACATGTATCAAAAATAAAAAGGTAAGTACTGGATTGGGGTCTAGCCGCGACTTTGGCGATGGGCGCCGCGGGCTTGCGCACCGCGCTGGCGCCGCCGGCCGACCGCGGGGCCGCCGCGCCCCCGTGCCCCATCGGCAGCCCCTCGCGCGCCGCCACCGCGTCGTATTCCGAGCCTCCATAGTTAGCGTCAAAGAACTTCTTGAACCATTGCAAGAACTCAAAGTTATCTTGGAATCGACCCTTCACCAGTTTGTCAATGGGAACTATCTACAAAAGAAAAAAGGAGTAAAATAAAAAGAATCGACATCATCTAGTGTGCGGCTACTGTGAGGATCTGAGATCACCACACTCAGAAATTGACACTGAGTCATTTAAGACAGCACGTGCAAAAAATCCCGAGTGCTAATGAAGATGAATCAAGAGACCAATCACAAGCAGCGCTGTGCCACCAATAGCTGCAGGGTCAATTTCTGAGCATGGTAAATGTGCATAAATGTTGCAGCGATGCGTACTGCCGGAGTGGTGCGGCACGACGCGGCGCGGACGCGGCGGCGCCGGCGCCACCAGCGCTCCGGCGCCCGCGCACAGCGGCACGCCGGCCTCGCACGCGCCGGACCCGATCGTGAGCCCACCCCGGCTGTCAAAGGCGTCGTACTCCCGACCGTCATAGTTAGCATCGAAAAACTTTTTAAACCACTGTAAAAACTCAAAGTTGTCTTGGAAACGGCCCTTTATCAGCTTGTCCACCTGTATTACCTAGAAAATTGGTGCAGTATATTGTTACTGGCTGAATTTACATTATAATTGCGTTCAATAAAAATATTCAATCATAATAATAATTTTCCTATCTAAGAATAGAAAAACTGTTTTTTTTTAAATTTCGGACTTTGATGATCTCGAGCGGGAATCGAACCCGCATCTTTCACAATCCGGGTGACTGCTCTAAGCCACTGAAACCTCACGAGGGTCGAACGAATCTATCCAGTATATGCTTACTTGCAAGCCAACGTTATTCCATCAATGTTTCAAGGTAAGTTACCTATAAACATCGGAAACAAATATTTTTACAAATATTTAAACTTTCCGTTATGATGAAATATGCTATTTAATTATTACTTTGATTATTTTAGCATTGTAAAATGGTGAATGGTGAAATCAATCAAAGGGTGACTGCTCTCAACCACTGAGCTACCGAAACCACAGAGGTAGCTCAGTGGTTTAGAGCAGTCACCCGGATTGTGAAAGACGCGGGTTCGATTCCCGCTCTAGATCATCAAGGTCCGAAATCGAATTTTTCCAGTTTTTCTATCTTTAGATATGAAAAACAAGCATTGTAAAAGGCTAAAATGATCAAAGTAATAATAATTTTCCTCCTTTCATTCTAAGTCCTAACAAAACAGAAAGGTTCCTAAGGTTCTTACTACACAGGGTTTTTAACTATTCCGCATACTAATTAAGCATGAATTGATTTATTTATGGTTCACATCAATACTGTATTTGATCATGCCATGATCTGCTCTTGAGAATTAACATCTGTAGGAACTGAAAAAGGTTTCTCATGAATCCTTTTTATGACATAGTGCAACAGTCAACAGAATCAATATAGTAGGCAAAGGCGAAAATCAAAAGGTTTTAAATGAGTCTACTGTCAAATTGTTCTCTTTAAAACTTCATGGTCTGTAGTCAAGGAAAATTTTCATAAACAGGCAACTGATGAATATTATAAATAAATAATTAATCATATTTTACAGGAAACTGAATTGGATCACTAAATGGGATGATAAACCTAAAATTATTCATAATAACATGATGGCAGGAAAGAAAACATGAGTAATTCAATACCTAGATGCAGCTGTGAATCAATAACATCAAGAATTTTGATAACAATAGACAGTCTTATCAATACCAGTGCAAACAACATGATGTAAGTGGCAGATTCATAAATAAATGTTGGTTTCAGTTGGATATTGTCACCACATCTTTAAGGGACTCTTAGCCTGATCAATTTGTAAACTTATATAATAAATGTGCCTTAATACAACCTGCTATTTTGTCACCTTGGTAAGAGGTCATAGCCAGAAATCAATCTCAGGTTTGATTCCTAAGTCATTAACTTACCCAAAATTATTTATCTCTAAACCAGGCAGAGATTGCACTATCATAGTCATTGACCCATTTACACATATTTAATATATGCTAACTTTTAAATATTTGCATCCAGACAAAACAAACACTTAAGTTAACTGGTAGAGAATGCCTTATGGCATTAAGTTCGCCCGTTGTACTTATTTTGTGCAATAAAGTTTAAATAAATAAAAAAGTTAACTAGAAGGATGATTGTCCTGGGTGGGGATTGAACTCACCGCCCATGGTGCATTAGATAGGATATCTTACCTGTCGGCCCGTGATGTTGTACATGGGCAGAATTAGTAATTGTTTATTAGCTAGCTGATTTGTCAAGTACTACACTGGTCTACCGATGATTTTTAAATAAAATGTTTAAGGTCTTACTTTGTCAACTCCCATTTTCTTAAATGCCGCCTGTAATATTTTGAAGTTCTGTATATATTCATGTTCTAAGTTTGTCTTGAATTTGATCCGCTTCATGGGTACACTGCCCGGGAAGAGCATGTCCATGAACTGGCAGTAGGCGGCTCCAGTGCACAGCTCCTCTATCTTCGCGAAGCTCGACTGCAGGCAATCGTTCACCCACGCCAACATATCATGCCGCGACAAATTGTCCGACGTGACATTCGTGGAGTACACGTTGACCGCCATATCGAGTTTATATCACCTAAAATCAACAGAAGGCACATTCAAACGCTGGAATGCTCCGAGACCGGCTAATAACAGAATGCAATGCGGCTCGCAAAAGAAAGCCAGTCTAAAAATAGGTCGTGGCACATCCACGACGATGCACGAATGCACATTCACTTTTGAGTAATCGTCAAAGGGTTTAGTAAAACTTGACCACCTGCTACGTTCTCGAACACATCGAGTGGTTGCAGTTAGCAAAAAATAACAGTAAACGTTTTAGCGGCGGATGTGGTTACATTATGACAGAGGGGAAGGCGACTCATCGTTTCTTCGACGATGTGTCGGCTTACCCTCTATCCGACATTATCGATTTAATAAAGCTTACCGTAAATACACAAGCACTAATAACAATGTGTTCTTTAATTTCGCACGAGAGAGTTGAGCAAAGTATCGTCGAAAACGTTAGATTTTCGTCCGAAAGCTCGCCTTTTTCTTTTTTTTGGCCTTTTCAGTCATAGACCAACAATCAGTTTTTTTTGCGGTGTCAAGTCAGTGTTGTACTGGGTGCACGAATCGGTAAATCCATAGAGTAAGCGATTTCCGCTTCTCCAAAAAATGTACTTAACAATGACCATGGACTAGAACATCCTTAGTCAAAAAAAAGTCAAGGCTTAGTCAAGGCAAGCTGACACTGACAGTAGTGACAGTGACACGAACTTAAGAAATTCGTACTTAAGCTACGCCGTTGTTGTTTGTTTGCTTCTAGCACTTCATTCATCATTCAACTTTACTTTATTATGTATTTTTAAACCTATTTAATTGATTGTAACTTTAAAAACAAGTATAGCCAATCGAAAGAAAACTTGAATCCAATTGTAGTTTTAATTGATAGTTCGAATTTAATATATGCGGCCCCGGCCTTTTGATAAATGCATAAAAGTTTACTGTGTTAATGAAGTTTAGCAATCGAAGATCGCAATAATGGCTCAAGAAACTGAAGATGAAAACCCACTTACCGAGAGTAATAGCAATATAAACACTATCAGTGAATTACCTGGCAGACCATTCTCTGTAACGATGGAGGTGCCTCTGTTTCTCACTATGTTAGCGGTATCACTTTCAGGTATTTCTTTTCCTAATATCACGAGGTGGCCAAAGAAGCTTTCTAGGCACTTAAATGAGTGGTTTCTGTACCCCCCCAGACAGTTGCGATAGGTACCAGAGAAATCATGAGAACCAACCTACATCCCTACTTTGTTTATGAACTATTGTTTTACACTAGTCTAGAACTTTAAATGATTCATGTTTCTATCATATTACAAAATACTCAATTACTGAAATATTTCAGGCACAGCAATAAGCAACATAATATTATTTCGCACCTGTGTCCACTCATTACACCACTCGGTAGATGAATGTAGAGTATTTCTTGCCCCGGAAAGGAACAATGAAACCCAGCACCTGGAAGAAGAGGTCCAGAAATATGCAACATTTGTGCAAACAGTTAAACTGGTAATAGAATCAATAGTGCCAGCGATACTGTCCATGTTCCTTGGAGTTTGGTCTGACACACATGGAAGGAAGCCTTTGGTAGTTTGGCCATTGTTTGGTAAATATAAAAATTTTAATGACCCTAATATATTTTGGACAACGGCTGAAATAAGGAAATCGGATATCATTTTAATATCAAATAATAATGTTGTAACCATAGTGTATGTGTTTGATCTGTGAATTATGCTATAATACAGATTTATAGAGGATGTGATTTGTAAAAGGCTGGAACCTGTATGATAAAGGAGAGTGTTCCATTCCATTCATATTAAAGATTGTGAGACCTATAATAGAATGGACTAGATTCATTGTATTTATGATGGAGATATTTAACCTTTTTATTTTACTTCTGGTTTAGTATGTTGTTGGTGTGGGGGTTCACAACTGGGATAGACCGCATGGATGATGATGATTAGTATGTTGTTTCTCATCACCAATTTACATTTTTACAAAATGCCGCCAACATAACTTATGCTTCGCCCAATGGTTGACTGGTAGAGAATGTCAGTAGGCATTAAGTCCGCCAATTGTGCTTCTCTTTGTGCAATAGAATAAACAAAAAATAATAAATATTGGTCAAACAAAAACTAAAAGAAAAGTGGATATTATAAGAGACATCATATTTAGAAATCCCTAAACACTTATGTACTTACATTTTTAGGTTTTACACTGACTGCCATGTTCACTGTTATCTACAGCGTGATGGAAAACCTGGGACCATGGTGGTACCTTCTGACAGTAATTCCTTTTTCCCTGACTGGAGGCTTCACTGTCATTTTCACTGGTGCCTTTTGTTATTTAAGTGACATCACTAGCACTAAAAGTAGATCTCTCAGGTAATTAATTTATTTTGTTTATTACAAAATCCACAGCTTTTAAGAATAATACATTTTTACTTATAAAACTAACAAACAGCCCTTAGAAGATTTACTTTATATAAAACGAAAAGAAACATTTACATTATGGATCTAGATTACATTAAACTTGTAGGAACTACTTTTATTACCTCATAGATCCACTAAAACCTTGACTTAACCCTGAAATTACCACACTCCAGACCTAGCTTATGTTGAATATTTATAAAAATAAAACACCCCACTGCAACACCTTTTGTGCCGTGCTGGTGGCGGCACTTAAAAAGAATACTTTCCACAGCCCCATATCTTCCCATGGGTGTCGTAAGAGGCGACTAAGGGATTCTTCCAGCAGACCATCTGCTCTTCAGGTGGGAGACTTATGTCGGCCGGTTGTTGTTACCACCATGCAGTTGTGTAAAACCCGCCAAGTGATTCTGACCTATCTCAGTCAGGTCGCGTGCGCGGTGCCAGGGGGACTGTGATCGTGGCAATTGTTGGACCAGTGGGAGCCCTAGCGGCGGTATTGTGTGTGTAGTGTGTATCGGCCCGCCGGCCAGGGAGACCCGTAGAAACGGTGGTGCCGCTGGCCGCCCGCTGCATAGTACAGGGGCCCAAAAGGGGTTAACCACCTCTGGAGGCTGCCCCACCAGGTCGCGCATAATCTCGGGGTGGCTCGTCGTGCCGGGTGGTGCCCGGTTCCGGTGGGGCCCGGCGACCACACCCGAGGGGGTACGGGGGCCCTTCCGTCCGGCGGACCGGCCTACACTATTCCACGCGATTAATACCAATGCAGGGCACCACGCTTTGTCTTTCATTGCCTCGATCAAAGTCGTCCTTTCACGCCCCTCCCATCCTCCAACTTCTATGGCAGTCAGAAGCACGAAAAAACGACCTACAGCGGCATCCCCATCCCCCACCAACACGCTGTTTGAGGTGGAGTTCGCTAACATCGCGGACGCCAACCATCAACACCTTGAGACGGCGAGGCCTGCGATGCTCTTTTTGACGGAAACACAGATAGGCCGCCCTGCCGCGATGCCGATACGTCATACCTGCACTACCCCGGCTAAGTGCTGGAAGAGACCTTCCAACCTAAAGCCGGTGTATGTCTATTCGTCAGGGCGGACGTCTGCTGTAGCCGTCTCCGCTGCCTAGAAGACCCATCCTCCTCCACTCTCTGGGTGCACGTTGACCTGGGCTCCACAAGCCGGGTCTATGCGTGCATATACCGCTCCCACAAAGGCGACGCCGAGACAACTCGACTCTTCGAGCATCTGATTCAGGCCGCAGACAACGCTCAGGCGCAGTTCCCAAATGCCGAAATGGTGTTTTTGGGAGACTTCAATGCCCACCATGAGTCCTGGTTAGGCTCATCAAAAACAGACCATGCAGGCCGAACTGCCCATGCGTTTGCTCTCACGCAAGACCTGACGCAACTGGTACACCAGCCCACCCGGGTACCAGATATTGTCATACTCCCTCTTTATTGGACCTTCTGCTGACGAGTCACCCAGCCGGGTATAAAGTGTCAGTTGGTGCTCCATTGGGCTTCTCCGATCACTGTCTGGTTGGCGCTACAGTGCCTTGTGCAGCCCACAACCTGTGGAGGTGACGCGGCGGTTATGGCACTACTCGTCGGCAGATTGGGACGGATTGCGAGAGTATTTTGCATCCGTCCCTTGGCGGCAGTGCTGCTTTGGAGAAAGCGATGCTTCAGAGAGTGCATCTGCTATCGCTGACGAGATCAGTACCGGAATGGAATACTACATTCCTTTTACTGATGTCGTCAGTGCTAGCAAAACTGGTCCCTGGTTCAATCGCGAGTGTGCCGCAGCTGTTGAACAAAAACGTGCGGCGTACCGTGCTTGGTCTAGGGCCCAGGCACTCAATGATCATTCAAACCTTGCCTCCCTGAAAGCAGCCTTATTAAAGCCACCAAGGCCACGAAGAGGGCTTACATTAGAGCAGACGCCCAGCGAATTGCACGTGTTGGCCAAGAACTCATCACGCACCCTACGGGTAGCCGCTCCTACTGGCGACTGGCTAAACACGTGCAATCTAACTTCTGCGTGCCTTCGCTGCCCCCACTGAGATTCCCTGATGGATCGTTGGCTCATCAGCCGCAAGAGAAAGCCGATTTACTGGCTAACCTCTTTACCGCAAACTCTTGCATCGATGACTGCGGTGCTGCGCCGCCTGATATTCCACATTGCGGCTCCACAATGCCTGATATTCGTATCAGGCAGTGTGATGTTCGTGCCGAACTGCAGTCACTCGATGTCAGGAAAGCCAGTGGCCCTGATGGAATTCCAGCTGTGGTGCTGAAGAAATGTGCAGCGGAGTTGTCTCCAGTGTTCACTAGCCTGTATCGCCTCTCCTACAATTCGGGTCTTGTGCCGCTGTCTTGGAGGGAGGCGAACGTTCAACCAGTTCCCAAAAAAGGGGACCGGTCTGACCCTGCCAATTACCGTCCAATAGCCGTAACCTCAGTTTTAGCTAAAGTGTTTGAGCGGATCATAAACACGCAGCTCATCCGCTACCTAGAGGATCACTCTCTCATTCACGACCGTCAGTACGGCTTCCGACCAAAACGGTCTACGGGTGATCTTCTAGCGTACGTAACACACATCTGGGGGGAGGCTATGGACAAGCATGGGGAATCTTTGGCCGTCAGCCTTGACATTGCCAAAGCTTTCGACCGTGTATGGCATCGTTCGCTTCTTTCCAAGCTTCCGGCATATGGTCTGCCACCTCGCCTATGCGACTGGGTCGCCGGATTTCTGGAGGGACGTAGAATTCGTGTCCTTTGCGATGGTCAAAAATCACGCTTTCTCCAGATTAATGCCGGAGTGCCGCAGGGCTCCGTCTTGTCGCCGACGTTGTTTCTTCTGCATATCAATGATATATTATCTCTTGGTAATATTCATTGCTATGCGGATGATAGCACGGTCCACGCGCGATATTTCGAGCGCCCTGGGGCAAAGCAGACTGACATCGAGGAGAAGAGGCGAAGTCTTGTTGTTGAGCTTGACGGAGTGTTGGACCGTATTTCAGAATGGGGTGCATGCAATCTTGTCGAGTTCAATGCCAAGAAAACGCAGGTGTGTGAATTCACAGCAAAGGCGTCGCCTTTCCTTTCCCATCCCACTCTTCAGAGCACCCCACTACCGATTAAGGATAGTCTAAACATCCTTGGCATGGATGTTCGTAGCAACCTAAACCAGCGGGACTACATTGAGAGCGTCATTAGAACTGCATCCCGTAAACTCGGAGTCCTGAACAGAGTGAGACGATTCTTCACGCCTGAGCAGCTCTGTCTCTTGTATAAGACACAAGTTCGCTCGTGTGTGGAATACTGCTCTCATCTCTAGGACAGTTCCGCTAAGTACCTACTCGAAGCTCTTGACAGGTTGCAGCGGCGTGCTATCCGTAATATTGGAAACCCAGAGGCAACTTTGACCCTTGAGACTCCAATTGCGTAGAGACATTGCCAGGCTAAGTGTTCTCTATCGGTTCTACAATGGGGAATGCTCTGACGAGTTATTCCAGCTTATCCCACCCTCACCTTTCCACTCCCGTACCACGCGTGCTGGACTACGGCGTCACCCACACACAATTCAACATTTGTTGGCCCGAACTAAAAGGTTCGGTGACTCGTTTCTTTGTCGTACCATCCAGACGTGGAACGCTCTTCCAGCACATGTGTTTCCTTCCTCTTATAGTCCCGGGTTCTTCAAGCGGGGCGTGAAAAGGCATTTCTGCAGGCCTTCAAGGTGAGGATGGCCAGCCCAGTGATTCGTTTGAATGACTGGGCTTGTCAACCTCATATCTGGACCTCACGACCGCTTTCCATCAGGTGGAGTGAGGTCATCTTGACGGGCAATATTAAAAAAAAAAACCTAACATTTTTTTTATTGAACTGAAGAATACCAATTAAATTAACTACACCCTTGGCCAAGCACACTTTTGCAATATCGAATTGACCCCAAACCAAAATCAACCTAAATTAAATACATCCTGTGATAAATACCCTAAATGAGCTTCTCCCCAAAACAAGTAATGCTGAGCCAAATCACAGCCAGTCTAAGACGTGTAATTACACAATAAGACCTCCAAAAATAAATTTCCATGATCTGAAAATTCAGTATTTGTTGTCCAATAGCTGCGCAGTGCGCGACTTTATTCCCAACTCAGTCAGTTGAACCCACCTCCTTCAGACTGTTAACTGTACGCAGAACCACCCTCTGCACTGCCTCGCATTCTTTTTAGGTGGCGCGATCTACGAGTATACCTACAGTTGTTAAGCATTTGACCAACTACTAAGTGTCGATGGCGTAAGTACTCCTTAGACGATTAAACTAGACACCACTCCGAATACGAATCCGATTTCAGTATGAATATGGCAATGGAATGTAGAGCGAGGTGGCACGAGCAACTACGGCAATGACATCTACATAGGCGCTTTTTCATCGCATAACGGTGCGTTTACACCAAGCGAACGAATGCTCATTCTACGAGATTTTCTTTGTTTGACTCTGTTTACACAGAGATCATTTGAGAGAGAGGGGATAGAATGAGCATTCGCTTGCTTGGTTTAAACGCACCGTTACTTTCATCAAGTTTGGAATCCTTTGACGAAATTGTAATACACCTGCTTTAGTTCAAATGCTCAGCTATTCAGCCCTTGAAAGTAACGAGTAAAACCACTTCATAAAATAATGCTCATTAGCATTCAGTGCATTCTTGACTCTTTCTTTCCTTAAGTTACTTTGAAAAACACTTGTGAAAACTTGTTTACATTCAATGTATATGGAAAATTCAGAAGCCTAAAAACGTAGTTGGTGGCGAGCCTACCGTTCGTTATTCGGGTAACCTGCCCCCTGTTTCAGAACCAAGTTCTCGATCGATTCAGTTATTTTCTTTTTTATTATTAATACTATTTTTTAGTATGGGGAGCATCTATACAATTTTTTTTTTGGTTTACGAAAAGGCAAGCTGGCTTTAACATGTAAAAATATTGAATGCTATGCTGCCAGGCAAGTAATTTACAAAAATTAAAACAAGTTTACCGAACCGGTCGATAACTTCGTTCTGAATCGGGGGGGCTGTATCTTATCCTCTTATTCTCTTACCTATGACGCTCTTAAGATATCCGTTAGTAAAATGAAGTATTTTACTCTCTCTTGTTCTAGAATGACAATATTAGAAGCCGCAGTATCTGCCGGAAGCGTGATTGGGGCGCTCCTGAGCACATACATCCTCAAGGCCATAGGCAACGTGTACCTCCTGCTCATAGTGTCAGCGCTGTACGTGCTGGCGTACGCCTTCACCACTGTGCACTTGAGAGAGTCGCTTAATGGCGCAGTGCAGGTATGTGGCATTACATGATGGCAGTGCATGTTTCATCCATCATAGACCGCATCGTGACTTACCACCAGGCGCGAATTATAGTGCGCGCGGAACTAGTTGGCCGCGCCTTAGGTGGCGACAGGGGCGAAGGGTCGGGTTGCCTACTGCTCGCAACGCACATGAGATTAGACAGTGATGACCAATCTCGAGATATCGTAACAATATTTATTTATTTAATCTTTAATGCACAAAAAATAGTACAAAAGGCGGACCTAATGCTATAAGCATTCTCTACCAGTCAACCATTGGGCGAGACAGAAATGCTGATGGCTGTGCAAAATACTAATTTAGCGAGAAAAACAAAGAATTTACCAATAATTAAATTTAACTAACAAACTAGAAAGTATTCCAATAAAAAGGTATTGTATTGTAAAATAAACATACATAAATATATATTTGTTTCATCATTGAAAAATAATAAAAAACAATTGAATTTTTAGAAGTTTATATTGTAATTAATAGTAAAATAAACCATTACAAATTATATGAAATTATTCTGACATATCAAACTCAAACTCAAATAACTTTATTCAAATAGACTGTATCAGTACTTTCAAATCGTCAAATTTACAGCAAAATTTACTAAATAATAGACATAAATACCATAATAATATGGATATGTAAATAAACAGTATACAGACATAATGCGACTCTACCACCGCGTCGGAGTTGTTTCTTGCTGAGAAGACCCGGCGAGAAACTCAGCAGTTACTCTTTTAAACTTGTTTTGGGTTTACAACAGGCGTTAGTAAAGTACAAGCAGTGTGTCATTTTGATACAAATAAACCTAAAAGAATATAAAACAAAGAGAAAAAACCAACCATAAAAGAATATAATAACAAGAATTCATTTAAACAATTCAAAAACAAAAATTGTTAGTATATATACTAGGTAGGTACCTATTAACTCTTACAATAAAACATCTGTTACAATAGAGCTATTTAATCCCGCATCGAGCAGAGCGCTTATACCCAGGCATTTTTATCTATAAGGTAGTCTTTTGTAGTATAATAGCCCTTTTTTAATAAAGCTGTTTTGATGTGATTTTTGAATCTATGTAAAGGTAACTCACAAATTGTTTTTGGAATTTTGTTGTGATAATGTATACCTTGCCCCATAAAGGATCCTAAAACTTTTTGTAACCTAAAGAGTGGAAGTGCAATTTTATCCTTATTCCTAGTATTTCTGCAATGTATGTCACTGTGTTGCATAGAGACCAATATTTTTTCTGACCAAAACAATGCAATTGTAAATGTATTGTGACGCTACAGTGAGGATACCAATATCCTTAAAAATCTCCCTAAGTGAAGCCCGTGCACGAAGCTTATAGATGGATCTGATAGCTCGCTTCTGGAGGATAAAGATGGTTTGTATATCCGCTGCTTGACCCCAAAGTACAATGCCGTAAGACATTACACTATGGAAATAACTAAAATAAACTGAACCAGCAGTATCAACATCTGTTAATAACCTAATTTTTCTCACTGCAAATGCAGCCGAACTAAGTCTGCCTGAGAGAGCTGTTATATGACGGTTCCATTGCAGTTTTGAATCTAGTGTGATTCCAAGAAAAACTGTTGTATCTACAAGCTTCATAGTATTACCATCAATTTTTAGACTAATGGGGTTATCTTTAACATTAGGCAACTTAAAATTAATACATTTAGTCTTTTTTGCATTAAGCTGTAGATTATTTATTGTGAACCATTGTAAAACCTTTGAAAGTGCGTCATTAACATCATCAAAAAGGTTTTTATTTCTGTCAGTTTTAAAAACTAAAGATGTATCGTCTGCAAACAATACAACATCACAAATATCTTTTAAGTAAAAAGGTAAATCATTTATATATATCAGAAATAGTAATGGACCCAGAATGTATCCTTGAGGGACCCCCATTTTAACTTGTGATCCTGTAGAGAGTACACTGTTAACATCAACTTTTTGAGTTCTTATACTAAGGTACGAAATTACCAAATCTAAAGCATTATCCCTAACCCCGTAAAAATCAAGCTTGCGTATAAGTGTACCGTGATCAACGCAATCAAAGGCCTTGGACAAGTCACAGAAGACGCCAAGAGCGTTCTGTGAATTCTCCCAAGCCCTAAAGATGTGTTTTAGAAGTGCAATGCCAGCATCAGTAGTAGAACGGCCTCTCGTGAATCCATATTGTTCACTGTGTAAGAGATTGTTCTCATAAAAATGGCTTAATAGTTGTTCTTGAATGATTTTTTCAAAGATCTTACTTAGAGCTGGTAGGATTGAAACAGGCCTAAAGTTACCTGGGTCTTGTTTGTTGCCTGATTTAAAAAGTGGTACAACCCTACTGTGTTTCATTAAGTTTGGAAAAACACCTTCATCAACACAATCATTGAATATTACGGCTAAATAAGGGGCAATCACGTCAATTATGTGGCTAACAATTTTGACTGATATACCCCAAAGATCAGCGGTATCTTTTGAATTAATTAATCTGAATGCTTTTATTATATCTAGTGACTCAACATGTTTAAATTTAAAGAATACACTGCAACAAGATACATTATCTTTCAACAAATGTTCCGCTCTAGTTGGTGAGGAATTTAATGAAGCTGTAGTGATTATAGGTATATTACTTAAATACTTATCAAATGCTTCAGCAACAAATGCTTCTGATTGTAAGATGTTATTGTTAATATTAAGAGTGTATGAGGTATCCCGCTGTTTAGCTTTACCTGTTTCGTGATTTATGACGTCCCAAGTGGTTTTTATTTTGTTAGTGGACTTTGATATTTTATCACGAATGTGCAATGCCTTAGCTGTTGTGCAGGCTTTTCTGAATATTTTGGAGTAGTTCTTGACATACTCAACAAAAAGTGGATCGAAATTGTATTTTTTCATGCCGTACAACTCATACATCTTACGTCTGCTCCTGTAAATTCCAGGCGTGGCCCATTCACAAAACTTAGATTGAACTCTGCAAGTAACTTGTTTGGTGGGAAAACAAGCATCAAATTCATTTTTAACACAATCAAACAGTCTTTTGTAGACTGCATCAGGGTCACCCTGCTTGTAAGGAATGGAAGATACTTTATGCTTTAAATTAGTTTTAAAACTATTAATGCGATTACCCGTCTTCGGTCTACATGTTATTTTCCTGTAATTAACGCTATTGATAGTTAAATCTAAAAATGTTATCTTCTGCCGACAATGATCAGACTTTAATTCAGTTACTATCGCCTTTTCAATGGGTACACAGTTGCAAAATACATTATCCAGACAAGTAGATGTTGTGGCTGCTATCCTCGTGGGTTCATGGAATTGATAATCCAGACCAAAGGATTTAAATAGCGACAATAACCTATTGCTTTCAGATGAGTTTACTAGCAAATCTATATTGAAATCACCACACACAATAATGGGTTTAGACTTAGCACTTAACCTACTCAAAGCTTCTTCCATAACTGTCTCAAATCTATCTAAATTAGTTTTTGGGGGACGGTATACACTTATCACAACAAAGCCCTCTAACTCAACACAAGACAATTCGACAATACGCTCTATGGACAGGCCTACAATGTCAGTGCGATCTTTACATTTCAAACTATCCTATCCTCTGCATCACTGGTTTCTGAAATTGAACTTGAGTCAGAATCATCTTGTAAGTTTATAATGATTTCGTCCATTACAGTGTCAAATCTCATATCATGATTCCAGTATTCTTGTTCGTTTTTTTGTACGTGGTCATCGCATTTTTGCCATTGTTCGCCAGAGAATTCGGAAAATAGCCTTGTCAGTATTGTAATCTTCTCGTCCAATGTAGCATCAATGTGATCTCTGGCCAGGCAATTTTTAATATTTGCCCACACAAGCTCGATCGGGTTGATGTCTGGATGATATGGAGGCAGTCTTAGAACAATATGGCCTGCAGCTTTCAGAAGTTCATCAACCATATAATTTTTTTCTGATTGGGTCGAATTAATCAACCTCAAGAGTTCGGCTTTGATCATCGTGGGAGAAAATGACACGTTATGATTTTGCAACCATTTCTGCATGTTAATTTTCAAACTGGACATAGTTGGTTTCTTCTCAACTTGCACACAATGATAAGCCGCATTATCCATAACTATGACTGAGTTAGGTGGAAGTTTAAGAATTAACTTTTGATCTACCCAGTTGTAAAAAATTTTAGAGTTCATGGCTCCATGATAATCTCCCGTTTTTGAATCTGATTTGAAAATTAGCAAAGCATCGTGAACTAACCCCTTCCGGCTACCAGCGTGAACTATTATTAAACGCCTTCCTTTGCCTATATCTGCATAAATTCCAGGCTCCGACGAAGATTGCCAACATTTTTGAACATTGTGACTTTGGTTAACGTAAGTTTCGTCCAAAAAGAAAATATTTCGTTTGTCTTCTCTGTACTTTCTTATGGCCCTTAAATATTTCACTCGCCATTGAACAATGTTTGGTCTCTCTATTATAAGGGATCTCTTCGATTTACATTTTTTAAATGAATATCCCAGTTTGTGCAAAAGTTCTCTTAAATAAGTCAATCCGCAATCTAAAATATTATCCTCTTTTAACACAGCATTCAGTTTTCGTAGACTTGGATTTTTTTTCTCTACTGTATAAAACTGATTTATTTTTCTTCTTATCACTCCTAAATCATAATCATCAACTTGTTTTTTCTTTTTTATTTCTTTTGGTCTCCGCGGAGAACTAAATTTTGCTTCCCCCGTATTTTGTAAGGAAGTTTGACTGTCAGCAATCACTCTCCTTACACTTCGTTCTGATATCCCTGTTGCTTCTGATACTAATTTATGTATATTTGCATCAGTTTTATATTCTAAACTATTGACATCAACTTTCCGTTTTTTAAAAAACGTATGCACTTTAAAAATTATTACTTTTGATTGTTTCTTTATCGGCGGACTCATCTTGTTATTGTTATCACATGTGCGTTTTGTCTAGGCTAACCGGAACTTTTAACGCGTGTTGCCGTCGGGAAGTACGGCGCCGAACTGAGCAATGACAGCAAGCGTCCCCGCCTCCCCGTCCCACCGCACACATACCTCAGGCGCGGCCAACTAGTTCCGCGCGGACTATAACAAAAAGAGGTGATTGCCAAGTTGTGTTCCAATATATTTTACTAACAGAATGTTATGCTAAGAATGGATAAAGAAATGCGAACGTTACGAAAAGCGAATGATATTTAGACTATAAACCGGATTTTAACCAAATAATTAAAAAAAACCAGAGGAATCTTTTTAAATTAGAAGAAACCTTGAAAAATATATGGCAAAATTATTCGTTTTAGCATTGATTGTAAAATGTATTCTAAATTTAGGCAAAAAGAGCAAGTTACCGATCCATCGCTAGCTATAATGTGGACTACGAACTGAGAGAACCGCAATTTGATTTTGAAAGTTAACCAACATCAATATTTTTGCATAATTTAACTTATGCGATATATATGGGTGGTTGTCTCCTAACTTTATTGACAAGATTTTAAAACCAGAGGAACAAAAAAACTGACCTTTTCAATCTTTTCGCCGGATCGAAGAGTCCAACGGTTCTAAAATCTTAGTGCATCGCCATATGAACTGCCATCTATATGGAAGGTAGAAGATGTCTTTCTCGTCAAAATATAGCCTAAATTAAAAAATATAGCCTATGTCACTCCCTGATACTACTCGCTACACTAGCTTTATGTTGGTGAAAGAACTTTTCAAAATCGGTCCTGTAGATTCGGTTCTCTTTATATTCTTCTTCTTCCGTCCCTGGTCCCAGTTCATTTTGGGTCGGGTCTCCTCACTTTTCTGCGCCAAGACAGCCTGTCTTGGGTGGTCGTTTCAGGCAATTGGGCTCTCTCGAGGTCTCTCTTGATCAAGGACTCCCAGGTCATCGGCGAGCGGCCTCTACCACGTTTGTGTTCGGTAGGCTTAGGGCAATATTAACGATGTGATCGTCTTGGCGTCTTTTGATATGTCCATACCAGCGAAGGCGGTTTTTAATGAGTTTGTCAGCGATTGGTGCAACTCGAAAACTTCCTCTAATAAATTCATTTCGTATTTTATCGAGTCTAGTCACACCTCCCGCCCATATTAGCATCTTTATTTCGTTGGTATGAACTTTTTGTTTATGCGTCTTTTTTACTGTTCAGCACTCAGTACCATGCAGCAACGCAGGGCGAACTGCCGTTTTATAAACTTTACCCTTGGTTTTTATTGGGATGCGTGGGTCGTACTGGTCGTAACGCTTTACTTAGTCCTGCAAGACTACTGATTCTTGTTGTAACATTCTCGCACATGTCTTGGACAAGTTCGACGTATTGTTCTGGCACGTTTTGAGCCCAAAGAGCCTACCAGACTAGATTGCGGGGCACTCAGTCGAAGGCCTTTTCGAGGTCAATGAATGCGAAGTGTAGGTCTTTGTTGTTTATCCTATACTTTTCCATCAGGAGTCTTACCGCCTGCATGGCATCTGTAGTTGACCTGGATGCAGTAAAGCCAAACTGGTTTGGGGATGTTGCCGTGATTTTACTGAGACTGACTGCTAATGCTCTCCCATAATTTTAGTGTGTGAGCGGTCAATTTTATACCTCTATAGTTTCCACACTGCGGTACATCGCCTTTCTTTTTGTAAAACGGCAGTAGATAGCTTTGGCGCCATGAATCTGGGATACATTTTGTGCTTAAGATGGTATTGCACAGTTTTGTGAGCCAGGCTTCTGCTATCGGGCCTAACTTTTTCCACAGATCAGCGGAGACTTCATCTGGGCCCATAGCTTTGCGGCTTTTCATTTTAGCTAAGGCACGTCTTACATCCTCTTTATTTATGTTTAATATTGGCTCATGCGTGGGTGCACATGGCGGTGGATCTTCGTGGGGGAATTCTTCGTTTAAAAGCTGAATGTAGTACTCGGCCCATCTGTCATTTATTTCCGAGTTATTTGTAAGTAATTTCTTTTGGTCTTTACATTTGATATACTTATTCGCTTTGATGTCCATGGAGGCTCTATTTTTATGTTTCGCTAATTTTAGTACCTCGTCAGCAGTTTTGGCGTTTTCCAAATTATCATAAAAAACTTGATTGCTTTTGGCGCCCTCTTTTGCTACACATCTCTTAGCATCCCGCTTAGCCTCTATACAGGGTGACCTCGGAATCATTGGCATTCTTTCGACCTGTTAATGTACTAATATTAAGGGATTATTGTATGTGACCCTATCACAAAAAGGTTTAACTAAAGAGTAGTTGTAAAATAAATATTAAATTAGTAAAGTATCATGTTGATCGCAGCTCACAGTGACTACACGCGTACGCGCTACCGCACGCCCTACCACCCCACCGCCTCGCCCGCGCCATTGAGCAGCGCGCGTCACGTCGTTGTGAACCCGCGTAACCCGACTTGGATAACTAGGCGATTCCAACTTTCCCTTCATACTTTAACCGGCTTAGGACGGTCAAAACTAAGACAAACATAAAACTAAGACAAAATGGTTTAAATACTAAATCATTAAAAAATATTATGTTTTTTAAGTCACATTATTTGTCGTAGATTTGGCGTATTTAAAAAGTTGTAATCAAAATATTTACAATAATTAAGTTTCGCGATCAACTAGGAAACTATTTACAATAATAAAAAAAAAATCTTAGCACTTACACATATTTCAATAAATGTTCAAAGTGCTCTCCGCCTCTTTCAACACACAGTTCAGCTCGACGCCTATAGTTAATTTTCACTCGGTTTAAAACAAAAGTTTGTGACTTTACTGTTTCGAACGCAGCAATTATTTTGTTTTTGAGTTCGTCTCTCGATTCACTTTCACGTTCATAAACTAATCTCTTCACTTCACCCCATAAAAAAAAGTCTAGAGGTGTGAGATCTGGAGATCTCGCCGGCCAAGGCAAGGGCCCGCCGCGACCTATCCAACGCTCGCCAAAACGTTCGTTTAGGTAGGTACGTAGGTACGGCATGTTGGAAATGCGCCGGAGCGCCGTCATGCTGGTAGTAAAGCCCGGCAAGATTCGAAATAGGCACATAATCTAACTGGTCTTCCACGACCTCTCTCAAGAATTGCAGGTAGTTCTCACCGGTTAATCGTCCTTCGATGAAGTACGGCCCAATTATTTCGTTATTTAGGATACCTGCCCACACCGCCTCGTTTTATGCGGATTACGTCCACGGTGGCTCCACCAATGCTCATTATGGATATTGAACAGACCAATTCTTGTGAATGTGCATTCATCTGTCCACAAAACATTGGCGTCAACATTTTGTAACAACCAGTATACAGAATTGTAATCGGGGTGCGTAATCAGCAAGTGTTAATTCTTGTACTTTTTGAAAATGATAAGGGTGTTGACCAGAAATGTTTAGCAACTTCCATACATAATATTGGCTGACACCAAAGCGGCGCGCCGCTTGCCTAGTGCTAGCCTGTGGGTTGCTAATAAAATAGCGTCGTATTTGATAGTAGAGAGACATAGGGTATACTGGTGCTTCTCCAGGATCTTGCGCATGCACTGGAACGTGAAACGATGCAAAATCCAACAGATTCTGTGTTGACCTTAAAATGCGATCTCTTGATGGAATTGGCGCGGCTGGGAAGCGGTGGTGGAACATTTATTGTGTTAACAATAAACTCTGCGTCATATTATACAACAAAACCATTTGTAAGTATTGATGGTTTGTGTATCGTCCCTGTACATTACGTGGTCTAGGCATTATGCTCACGTTCACTACACACACAGTCACAGCACCTAGCAAAACAAATCCAATGCACTGCAATCCTATTGAATCGAGATGCGCGCGCAATTAGTTTACGATAGACGGCAACACACCTGTTTAGTCAATGCGGAACTTATTCCCGTTTCCCCGACCCCCGTTCCCGCGTCTCGCGGGGGGGAGTGCGGGCCGGTGCACGCGCCGAAAAGCGATGATATGAGGGAATGGGTCGCGGCGCGGGCGGCTGGGTCGGCATTGTTTGTCGTCCTGCGACTCGTGCGGTATGATCAATGGAGCTTGCTACCTAGCGCGGCACCTTTACGTTACGAGAGTGTAGCAGAGCAATGCTTGTTTGATACTTGAATATTCATTATGATTTTACGTTATTTATTAAAATATTTTTTTTCTCGTATTAATTTTATTTTGCATCACGGGTCAATTGCTAAGTATTAAGCATGATGTTTATAAAGTTTAAAAATATGCAATTATGTACCCATGAAAGGGCCTCATACTTGGGAAAAGTACTGTATATCATGGGTAGGTTCTTATTTTAAAAGATTGCCAACGAATCCCCAGTCACCCTGTATCGGTTCTTGTCTTCACCAAGTTTCGAACTTTGCCATTTCTTGAAGAGATCT
This sequence comes from Udea olivalis, assembly GCA_947369235.1. Lineage (NCBI taxonomy): Eukaryota > Metazoa > Arthropoda > Insecta > Lepidoptera > Crambidae > Udea > Udea olivalis. The sequence goes on from OX376359.1 coordinate 13,126,807, forward strand.
TTTTTATTTCCTAGGGTCTCCTTGATCCTGTCATTTCACCAGCTAGGGTCTTTACCGCGTTCTCGACGTCCTTTGGAGATTCCTAGTATCTCTGCCGCTTTTGTCCTGTATTGGTTTTCAAACTTAGACCAGATATCGTTTGCGCTTTCAAAGACTACCTCCAAATCGGCCTTTAAGTAGTATTTTATGACGCTCATTAATGTTTCACTTTTAGGACCATCAAGCTCTTCCCATTTCGTTCTTGGTGTTCTGTCGATGATTGTTTTTATGGGTTTGGGCAGCTCGTATACGGATACGAGTTTGCGATGCTGTGATGTTAGGTCCTCACTTGTTATCACGTCACAGTCCTTGAACTTCCGTTTGACAGTGCTGTCGGAGATGATAAAGTCTATTTGTGATGCTCGACCTGCCCTTTTATATGTGATTAAGTGCTCCTGTTTCTTTTGGAAATTTGTGTTAATTAGAGTCAATGAGTGTCTTTCTGCAAATTCTAATATTTCTTCTCCTTGTTTGTTTAATTCGCCTATCCCAAACCCACCATGAACTTTCCCTCCTGTTACATCCCTGGTACCCACGTGGCCATTCAGGTCACCCCCTATTATCTTATTTTCATTCGCTGGAATGCTCTGGATGAGATCGTCCATATCATGCCAAGATTGTGCCTTTTCTGTGTCTGAGCAGCCCATTTGGGGAGCGTAGGCTGATATAATATTTGTTATTTGCTGATCATCCAAAGCAAGTTTAACAACAATTAGACGTTCGCTTTTCCGTGTGACATTTATATTACGGGTCTTAAACTTTTTATCTAGAACTATTCCCACTCCGTTTCTTCTATTTTCTGTGCCATAATAGATAACCTGGTAATCGTTACCTATGTCTTTTGACTTTGAGCCTTTCCATTCCGTTTCCTGTATGCAGCAGATATTTATGCGACGTCTGTGCAGTATTTTGCTTAGTTCCTGTCCTCTAGACGTAAGAGACCCCAAGTTCCATGTTGCGAGTCTTATTCTACAGACATTCAAATGTGGCTTGTTTATAGTCTTGTCCGAAAGTTCGTCGCTTCGGGGGTACGCCCTAGTATTTGTATCACTTGTCGCCTTATTCGCATCAGCGTCGCTTACGGTGTACGCCCTAGCCTTATTGCCCTTTTTCATTTTATTTTGCATTTCATGTGAGGAGTTGGTTGTTTTTTGGCTAACAGTTTTACGGCCGGTTGCCACCTGACGCCAAGACAGTGACTCTTATTGAAGAGCCAGGGAGCCACCGTTGTTCTAAAGTCTCTTCCGCCGCCATCCCTTTTACGCCATCCTGCCCAATGTCGTAACTCCAGCTCAACCATCGACTCCAATATGTGGGGCCTGCTTGCAACTGCGCTTTTGCCTCTTCCGCATGTTCCGCCGTTCAGTCATACTATGTCTCCGCCTTCACAGCCGTTGAGGTCTTCACCCGTAACCCTGGGCATGGGATCCGCGTTATACCCCGCAGAACTAGGTCCCCGATTAAACTTCACCACCTAACATACTCCGGCCTACTGGAATATGAGGTGCCCACTCCCGCGACGTGGACGCGCCAACCGAGAGTTACCTCAGTGGGGAGCAGGAAAGGTGGCCCTATTCCTCCTGAGGCCGGGTTAATGGTCTTGTATGGTTCCAAGACCAAAGGCTAAGGTTCTCTTTATAATATTAATATAGAATATAGATTACCTGAATGAAATCTAATAAAATTGTGACTTGTGTTTGTATTTCTATCTATTTAGATAGATAGATAGATTGATTATCACAATTTAATCAATGCTAGCCAATCAAAACTAGGCTTAGGCTCATAAATGCATTATATGAAATCGCAAGATTTCTTCGACCGTCGGTATTGTTAAGACCTTGAATGCTAAGTAGCTATATCGTGTCTTGTGGGTTTAAATAAAAAGATAATCAGCTTTTTAGTATTTTTATAATAATTTCTAAAAAAATGTAGCCAACACTTTTTTTTGAGATTCATTCGCATATAATTAGATCAAGATCAATAATTACGAAATCAAAACAACCAGGAATTGCTCAATTTTCAAAGGTCAGAAAATAAAGGAAAACAACACCACACATTTTAAACCTATATTGACTTTTCGGTCTATTTGTGGCAAGTGTGGCAACTGCATACCTACGAGTATTTTGATAAGCACAACTAAGTTTTGAAGCCTTTGCGACGTTCACATTTCGACCACCCCCCTACCATTCCCCTAGCCAGACCTAGGCGTACCATTACGTCAAATCAACTAAGCAAATTTCTTTCAACTTTCAGGGCGGTATAACGACAGTGCTAGACCTACTTCTAGTCAAAGAGATGTTCAGAGAATGCTTCAAGCATCGCCCGAACAAGTTGAGAACCCAACTGCTCCTACTGACAGTGGCCAACAGTCTATCCATTTTCGTTCTCTATGGCCTGTCCGGGCTAAGCTACATGTACACGAGACAGAAACTTCATTGGGCCTTGAAGGATTATACCCAGTTTTCGGCAGTGAGCACTGCCATATCCTTCACTGGGTCATTCGTTGCTGTAGCAGCTATACAGAAGTGCCTGCCTATTGGTGATCTAGCGTTCGCCATTGTTGCGTTCTTGTCGACTACTGCTGAGTACATAATCAAAGGATTTGCTGTCACGACGTGGCATATGTATCTAGGTAAGTTAGTGCGCATATTCACGAGTATCAATAACTACAATAGTAAAAAGGTGGACCACAGAGTTTAAGAAGTTACTATCGACCTCGAAGCTAAAGGTCGTCTGGAAGAGAACACCTGAGAGTTCTAACACACGGGACGGCAAATGCCTTCGACCTCTGCCGTCGACATGCCGTTGACGAGAGAGGTCGACGCTGGCAGTGGTGACTTGTCGCGTCTGTCATTTTTAGTAGTCCAGGAGCTAGGAAGCGCACAAAATGAGTATAACCGAAGAAATTGATTATGAATTACTTATTAGTGCTGTCAAAAAAATTTAATAATTTAGAACTAGACCTTTTAAGAATACCGTAACATTCTAAAGCAACTGTAAATTGTTTGCTCATTTTTTTGGTAATAGTATATAGAGTCTGGTCTATATGCATACTATTTCTTTAACCTGGAACTATGGTTTTTTCTCTTTTGTCGCCGACGACAGATTTAGAGCAACAATAGTGTGTCTTCTACGAAATCCATTAACACCTGGCTCCTGTACAAAATCTGCCGTCAACGTGTCGACGGCAGATTCCGTTCGTGTGTGAGAACGCTTAACTGACGAATCTTCGGTAGTCCAAGAACCAATTACGAGAACCAATTTCTGAAATATTGTATTAGTGCTTTTGTTTCGGTATTGCAAGGACACAATAACTTTTTAAAATTTACAACTGTATCCTTGTTCTGCCAAAGGTGCAATGTTATGTATTTTTTTCTCAATTAATTATTTTTATTACTATCGGGGATATCTTAAATAAACTCAGGGTTACACAGCGCGCTATGGAAAGAGCCATGCTGGTTGTCTCTGCGCGTGATAAGATTCGAAATGAGGATATCCGCAAAAGAACCAAAGTGACCGGCATAGTTCTTCGGATAACCAAGCAGAAGTGGCAATGGGCGGGTCACATTGCCCGCAGCACTGATAACCGCTGGGGATTAAACGGGTCCTCGAATGGCGACCACGAATTGGAAGACGCAGCGTAGCTGGATGCAATTAGCCCAAAGTCGCTCGCTGTGGCGTTCTATGGGGGAGCCCTATGTCCAGCACATAGGCCATATGGACTTCTAAAGGCCGTTGATGAGGATGATGATGACAATCGGGGATGTAGACAAAATCTTCTGTTAATTCCGAGAACGCGTGACCCTAATACTATTATTATTTCACAGGTTCAGGAGTGGCATTCTTCGGAGCCCTATCTGCGCCCCTAATTCGTTCATTGCTATCAAAGATATTGCCCGTAGAAGATATTGCGAAGGTATTCGCTCTGATGTGTGCCTTAGAAGGCATCTGCCCGCTCATATCGCCAGTGTTGTACAATGCCATCTATGAGGCCACGATATCCACGTTCCCTGGTGCCATCATGGTGTTGACAGGCGTCATCACCGCCGGATGTGCTGTTATGCTTGGGTGAGTTGAAAAATAATAATTTCATCTCATCTTATTTATTTATTTATTTATTTAATGAGTCATTAGGATCCCACTGCTGGGCCAAGGCCTCTCTTTCCCGCTTCCATTTGAGCCTATTCTAAACTAAGTCGAGTATTCATTTTAATGGAAAATTAACCTTACGCTAAGCTAATGTCACCATCAAAGACACAATGTTTTTAACCCAGACCCCAGATTTTACTGTGTCAAATTATAAATTAGTAGCGATTTATTCTATGATGCAGCAATTATTAAAAAACTCAGTAGAGGGCATCTAATAGGTAGTCATGACAATAGATAAAGCCAAAAATATACGAGTAGGCACGGAAAGAGACAGATCAACTTTTGCTTACTTTAAGCAAAATGGGTCTTATGTCAACAGTATAAGGAGCCCATGTAAGCTTGATGTGTTTTCTTTTGTATGTTCAAGGATTTAGGTAGATTCATTATTACAATGCTACTCATATACGTATCTGTCTCTCGGAATGCAATTAAATGTCTGGCGAAACTATATTTAGATGCCAAGGATCTCTTGTCTCTACCTGCACTTGAGCCTGCCTCAATTACATCTTAAGTACGATGTGCACGTCACACAAAACAATGCGCGTCAGAGCGCAATATTCACACACTTCGTAAGGGAAATCGGAGCATTAGATCCGGAAATAAAGTCCTTATTAGCATGGCATTTATATCGTTCTGTGGAACTCACGTTAGGTTGTCTACTTTATCCTATAAAATTGAGATCTATTCTCTGTTAGACGTCCTCCTAAGAACATAGACCAACAACGGTTTTAGGCGGCCTGCCTTTGAATTTGTGCAACTTTTATCAGTTCTCTCTTTGTTTACTTTGGTTTTTCGATTTAAATCGTATTTTAGAGATACAATTTTGTTATTGTAAATTGTGAATGCAAATGATACTTATATTTTGAGATCCATTCAGATCGCATTAACCCATAAAGTGACTGTTATTGTTTCAAATAAATGCTATTTTCTTTGTTCCAGATTCGTTGCGTATTATAGGACAAAAACATTATCGGCGGGCTACCAGTCATTGCAAGTTGAGTCGTAGCTATAATTATATACCGTATATCCAAAGTTTTCACCACTGTGTTGATCAATCATATACATACGTTTATTTTAACGTTGCTAGTTTGTAAGTAGACAAAAAGTCAGATTTTAATATCTACTACTAACTCAGTGGCTTTAGATAACTAAACTCATTTCGTATTAACAACTAATACCCAAAGACCAAATGCAATAGTGGCCTTATGATCAATGTATACATGGATATGTCTTTAAATGATGAAGTATGCTAGGGACAAGCTAATTGGAAATAAATCGCAATATCAGTCAACCTGTAAAATTTATACAGGTTGACTGATATTGGGAGACAATCGTTATACCTACGTTATACGTATGATCTGCCTGTTAATTTATTTATTTGGTAATAAACTTTAAGTTCAGTTTAACTACCAAACATAAGTCGTCGTTCGAATAATCGAGCACAACACTTGGCCTTATGATTCTTATTTATTAAACCTAAAGTGACCTTATTAGGTCCTATCTCAAACGAGGGTGAATTGTAAAGTATTCGGCCAACTAAGAAAATGGACACACAAAATCAACAATATTGTTATTTTCCTAAGTAATCACCATCAAGTTGAATGCACTTCTGGCACCAGTCTCCTTCAAAGCGTTTATACCATTAAAAAAAATACGTCTTGAGAGTCAAAATACGCATCTACTGCTGCTTTGACCTTATTGATTGTCCAAAATGTTCGACCGCTTAAGTGTTTTTTTAGGTTAGGGAATAGAAAGAAGTTTGATGGTGCTAAGTCAAGTGAATAAGGCGAATGCGGCAGCAGTACAAAGCTACGGTTATGAATTTCAGCCATTGACTGCACAGATGCGTGAACGCGGGCATTGCCTTGATGAAAGAGGACCCTTTTTCTGATTTCTAATCATCCATCCGCCTATAAGTTGGCCAAACATGGGCCAAAATGTTGGCCCGTGGGCCTACCCACTTACTTTAGGCTAGGTTTTTTTGGTTTTAGTTGGGTATTTCATTATTCATGATATAAAACAGCATTTTCTTATCGAAAGTATTTTTCCGATGGTTATTTCTACAGTTTTTGTCACGTTGGCGCACTCAAAAGTGAAATAAATAGAAATAAGTTCCCACTTTTGAAGTGGGACGTTATTTGCTTGGACGTTTTTGACGCTCTGACCGGTTATCTAGTGTATTGTTGATACAAGGAAGGCTTCCAATAATTCCAACAACGCGTGAAATTGTCAATCGCGTTCTTTTTTGTTCGACTGAAAGCAACCTTTCAGACACCTAGTGGAAAACCAATTCGTTGACTTTTATATTGTTTTGTGTTCGTTCATAAGAGATGCCTATAATCTCAGCTATCTCTCTCATTTTTAATCTGCGGTCTTGCATAACTAAATCAAGTAGGTACCATTTCTCTATTCTCGTCAGTAGTTGACGTTGAAGGCCTTCCAGTGCGGGGTTGGTCTTTCACGCTTGAATTCTGCTAATCATTTTTTACGATTGAATATGACAAAGCAGAATCCCCTAATGTATTGACCATAACATCATGGATGTGCTTTGGTGATAACCCCCTCTATTTTAGGTACTTAATCCTTTCACGCTGCTCATTGCTACCTGTGCGGAAATTATGGCGGTTTGCTTGATTAATAAATTTATAAAATCACAACTAATTGTCGCACACGTTTCCAACTTCACAGTTAACTAGATTGAAATTTGGGTAGTTTTAATTTGAAGAATTGATTAATTCGGTATCAGGCCTCGTACTTTTCAATCCTACTCAAAAATGGCATAGCTCCCATGCTGCAATTTGTCGTATTGGTTGTGTAATGTTACTTAACTTACAATTAAGGAGAAAGGTTTCCTATATTATAAAACCTGAAAGCCTTCCACAATGAATGTTTGCAAGTTTTTTTAGTAGCTGTCAGTAATTGTTACAAATAAAAGGAAGCATAATTATGCTTAAAATACCTGTGTCTATAATAGTCACCTTTATTAACTGACTGTTATCTATTTTTCTTACCTTCAATATACCTGTTGTCGTTCGTAAGTTAGATAATAACTAAGTATATAACTTAAATTTGAAATTGTGTCACAATATGAAAATAAATAAATAATATATAAATATGCGCCAGACAACACACCTCTTGTAATGGTCTCGAAGTAGGGATTAATATCCCTGTGTTACGAGGTACCACACAAGGAAATAAGCCAGGGGCGTCTCCCAGCACACCCAGACCCGAGTCAATTCAGAAAAGATCGTTTCCTGAATTGACCCGACCGGGAATCGAATCCGGGACACTACGGAAATCGAGGCGAGAAACCGTGCCACAGCGCACTACGCCAACCGTGTCGTCAGAAAAATATAGCATGTGTATCATTAAGTGTACTTTCTGAGAACGCCTTATTGCATGCTTTGCAAGACGACCGACAATGCTGAAAGTTATTAGGAGTTGTATACTTCCATTGAAAGTTATGATATTTTCCCAATTATTTAAAGACTTACATTTTAAAATTGTCGGTCGTTTTTGTTTTTATCCACAAGTTACGGTTATTTTGACTTCAGAAACCTAGGACTCGTATGTTTGATGGAACCATACGAAAAACCTCCGTCACTTGCTATACTTATTCATTTCTTGTTTTTTTATACAAATAGGTACCTGTTTACCATCCATGTTTTTTTGTAGATATTCGTAAAGACGAAAATATCGGCTCAGTAGTCGTTCGACCTTGCCTTACCCTTTTTTTTTTATTATCGTGGGAAAATCCTCATGGATACCTCGTCGCTCGGGGGAATGACGAGGTTATGTCGGACTTCTACCGACTAAAACCCCACGGTACTCGACCTCAACACTTCAGCGGCGAGGCGGGGTCGACCTTGCCTTACCCTAACCCAACTTGTAGGCGTCTTATAAGGTCATAATTGGTTAATAATATTATAAGTGTTCATTATTTTTAAGTCAATACATTTGATTTTTAATGTGTGTTTATATAGATAGGTTGTTACTACTAGAGCCAGTGAAAATAAAACTTGAAATAACATTGTTTTTTATTTTTTCAACTCGAATCCTGCTTTTTTGAGTTATGTAAATCGATTTCTATTTTAATCTAAAGGTATTTAGTATCTAATTATATATTATTACTTACATTCATATATTTTATTGAAATTGGACCACTGAAATGGGACCATTCTATAAAACCATATTAAAGTTTTCAAAAATAGGCAAGTTAGTCACTTCAAACAAGGATTTTTTTTCTTTTAGAATACTTTCTGCAAAATGCAACGTCATGCTTGATTAGCTTATTTTTTAATCTCCGCAATAACACGAAAGTGCAAAACAAGCTTCAGTCATTCACAGCTGCTAGAGCGGTTCACAAGGTCGTATACAATGCGCTCTTGTATAATACAGTAATTACGTACTCGCCGTTAAACCTTTGTTCTAACAGAAAGTGTGTAAAAATCAGTGTAAATAAATTTTGGTGATGAAGTGATTAGTGAAAAACAAAGAATAAGCATGGACGCTCACAGTGAAGATGATTTCATGGTCCGCTCCGCCACCGATGCGGAAGCGCGGGAAACAACTAAAGAATTCAACTTAAGGACTTCTATAGAAGTGTCCTTGCTTATAATTATGTTTGCAATGTCGCTTTCAGGTATGTTTTTGTGGTAATCTACATTAATATGATGTAGTCCATTTTCTTTTTTTTAATTTAAAATGGGTTTGCGTTTGGCCTCAGTGTCGCCTGGTGGTAAGCGATGACGAGGCCGATGGTGGTACACGCTTGTCGCTTACCAAGAAAATGCCTATTCACTCTGGCCTTGAATATACTAAGGTTGTAAGTATCCGGACACAGGCGCGGGGAGAGCGTTCCACTCCCTAAGCGGTGCGTACCAGAAAAGACGCAGCTATTGGGTACGGATTGTTGGGAAGCCAATCACATGGGGGTGGAACACGTCTATTTTTTATAGTGGTTCGGTGGTAGAAAGTAGAGGGTGGTATCAGGTTGTGTATTTCTTGCGCACACTCTCCAAAATACACCTTATAAAAAACCGATAGACAACCGACAATATCATTACCCACTCATAGGACATAGGCTGGTTATTTCTATACTAATAGTACCTACTAGCTCTAGATTTTGCTAAATCTATGCCAGAATCTAGTTAATGCTACCATTAATGCTAATACTATCTACCAGTTATCTCGTCACGGCCGAAATACCTACTACAGATAGCGTTCAAGCTATCGGTGTTCAACGTACATTATTACGCTATCGTTATTCGCTTCGGCAACACTAGCCGGTACTTGTTAGGCCTTGACATGACAACAGAACGTAAAACATCGTTTGTTGTGATGTAGGCCAACGACCTTACGTCTATTACGTAAAGTTATTTTTCGCAAACAGAATCGCAAAAATTTTATCAGTAACTGGTTTTACATTCGGTAAATTAGATCGTAAAACACGTCATTAACTCCTGTTTCAACTATTTATTTATTTATTTATTGCTTTCTCGTATGTAATACAAAGGTCTTAAAAGTAATAATAGTAACAATACGGACCCTGTCGGGCACAGCAAAAGTAGGTGAGAGAAGGACTTACAAATATTATAAATGAGCCATCATCTACAAACATGAGGAGAGGCTGCAGTATGATATAATATTTATTTATGGGCAGTTTTCATTCATTCAGTAACTATGTAATTGTAAAAATAATCATATTTTATTTACAATCTTTAAAGTATTCTTCTAACGTATAATAGCATTTTGATACTAGATGATCTTTTAGTTCTTTGCAAAAAATCCTTTTCTGTTGGAATATTTTTTAAAGAAGTAGGTAATGCATTATATATTTTTATGCACATAACTAAGGGGCTTTTTGAATGTAATTGAAGTTTAGAAGTGGGTAACATTAATCTTGCTTGGACCTTTGGTCGGAAGCAATATTTAGTGGGTATATCTTGTCGTTTGGTAAATAATTTTGGGTGTTTGAAAACAAATTTACAAATCTCGAATATGTAAATGCATGGGAGACTTAGTACTTTAAGTTTTTGAAAATGTGGTTTGCAGCAAACTCTTTGTTTTATGTTTACTATAGTCCGGATTAATTTCTTTTGCTGTGTGAATAAGTTTGGCGTGTTTGTACTATTTCCCCGTAGCATAATCCCATACTTTAGCCACGAATAAGCATATGCGTAGTACGTCACTAATGCAGTTTTTTCGTCAGTACATTTTTTAATTTCTCGTAGAGCATAAGTAAACCTAGAAATTTTCCATTTTACATTTGATACATGGGCTTTCCAATTAATATGAGAGTCTATTGTTAATCCGAGCAGTGTAGATTCATTTACCAGTTCTAGTTTTTCACCACGATAGTTTAATTTAATTTGCAAAGGTTCTTTTTGATGGGGATATGGAATGTTATTATTTTAGTTTTTTGGATATTCATTTTTAAGTTATGAATTGACAGCCAGTTCGTTATATTACCTTCTCAATGGAGCTAACCTTCTCAATGGAGCGTTTATACTGTGACGGTGATAATCCGGCGAAGGGGCCGCCTTCCGTAAACGGTTAACGTTAGGGATGCAATCCGGACTATCCGTTATCCGAAATATCCGGATTTCATCGTATTCTAACTAATTTTTTTAATCCGAATTTAAAGTTCAAATCCGTATTTTCTGAACATTTTATCGACGCTCCAACTTTTCAGGATATCTCTCTTCCTGTAGCCGACCACATCCAGCTGCTTGGTATTGAGCTCTCGGCAAGCCTCAACTCCGGCGACTACATTGAGTCCTCTGCAAAAACTGCTGCCCAAAAACTTAGCATCCTATCCAAGGTTAGGCGGTATTTCACATCGGCGCAGCTACTCCAGTTATAGAAAGCGCAAATCCGGCCATGTATGGAGTACTGTTGCCACCTCTAGGGTGGATCCGCTAAATACCAGCTTGCTGCTCTAGACTCGGTGGAGTCACGCGCCGTAGGGCTCATAAATGATCCGGCTCTCACTGCCGGGCTGCGGGATCTAGAACACCGGCGCAGCGTTGCTAGCCTGCCAAATTTAGAAAATGAGTAACATTACGGCATCAGGATAACCCTAACAATGCCTATAGAATATCCGATATTTTTTTAAATATGGCAAAATGATTGCAGGAGGTGTTTGCTTTGTTATCCTTATCAGCTTTTACTGCTTAATCAATGATTCATACATGCAAAATGTACCTACTATTATTATGAATTTTTGTTTATTATCTATCTACAAACAGTCAAACTGTTACATTACTGATTAAGGGGATTATGATTATGACTAAGAAACTGCGGCTCACGTCATTCTAATGAGCCTTTGCTGATTTATCTATACTTAAATTTATCTATATTTAGCATACTCGCTGTGACTTATTTATGACTTATTGAGACCCTTGGAATAGGTACTGAAGTCTATCGCACATTAACACGTCACGACCTAGGCATCACAGCTCCAACCCTGCAAATAACTTTCAATTGAACCCTAGAAAAACCAACGGGCACGTTGAGAGCGTGCACGCCGCCGCTAAACCACTCGGCTGCCTGCTCGGTTAAAGCGAAAGCGGAATTCGTGCTTACGACACGGGTATTTTGCACCAATAGTGCAAATAACTATACAGGGCTATAAATATTTTGACTTAGACTTTGGAAAAACCTGAACAACCTCGCAAGACTAGGTAGCTACCATCATACACAACACCATTTGCTCTACGAGTTTTATCATCAACTCAATACAATAATTAAAATGATTTTACAAGCTTTTTTGTACTGTCGTGACATTTGTAAGTCTATAGTCGAGGAATGTGTTTGTTAAGAACCAATAGAATGGCGAAGCTAGGTGAATGAAACAATTCTATTGGTTCTTAACACATCATTCCTCGCAACTTAACCTCGCAGATCTCTGGTGGAATCGCACCCTGAAGGTGCGATAATATGACCATAACACAGCGTACAGTCGACCTCAGCTTGAGCGTACGTGCCTGATCCTAGATGAGCTCAGCTCCTGCTGGCACAGTTAAACTCTAGCTGGTCGGCTGTGTCTACACAAGTTCAGTTAACGATTCCAATTTTAATAGTCATTGTTGGTTCGTTAATTGCACCCATTGCGTAAAGATGTCTTTTTTTTTAACAGAAGCACCAATAAGCAACCTTATAATGTACAGAACCTGTGTACATACTTTGGACTACCCAAGAAATATATGCCGCTCGTTCCTCCAACCAGTAAGAGCGAATATCTCCCATGAGATTGAGGAGGAAGTGCAGGCGTACACAACATTTGTGGCGACGGTGAAGTCGGTGCTGGAGGCGCTGGTGCCAGCAGTTTTGGCGCTCTTCATGGGTGTCTGGTCTGATAAACATGGAAGGAAGCCATTGCTCGTCTGGCCTCTGTTCGGTAAGATTAACTAAAGAGGACCTTTGACTATTTTAGCGCTTTACAATGCTTGTTTTTCATATCTAAAGATAGAAAAACTGGAAAAATACGATTTCGAACCTTGATGATCTCAAGCGGGAATCATACCCGCGTCTTTCACAATGGTTATGGGTACTTGCCCTGAAACATTGATGGAATAACGTTGGCTTGCAACGTAAGCATATAATGGAAAGATTCCTACGTTCCTTTGAGGTATCAGTAGCTCAGTGGTCTATCTTAGGTATACCTTTGTTGTCACCTGTAGTGCAAGTATCAGTAACTTGTAATCGTATTTGAATAGTGCGCAGAAAGATATAAATGGCAACGTGGAACTGATATCTCATTGTTGTTTCCAAATTACGTAATGATGAACGAAATGTGGGTCACTTACAATGTGATAATAATATGTTAATGCATGTTTGGCAGATGCGCATTATGTTCAAAAATAACTAGCGGTCTTCGTGTAGAGATTTTTGTACTGTCTTTATTAATTTAAACTTGATTTGCGGACATATTGGTGAACTAATCTAATGATCTGTGCTAAGTGGTTATCAATAATAGATATCTATTTGTTTCTTGTCAGTGTACCTTATCAATATCTAATTTTAAAAAAAACGACACCAATACAAACTCAAAAGGCAAAGAAAATTCAAGAATACCTACTTATTCGTCTTTACTCAATGTTTTAGCAAGTCACTTTTTTGAGAAATTATGATAAGTGAAACCGAATCATGTTTTTCTGATATGAGTAGGTAAGTAAGTAAAACACGAAAACCGCATGTGATTACACTGTACAATTGTTATTTGAGATAATATTAATGTTTATGATGTGAAAATTGTACCTAGCTATTTTTAATCTTCTAGGTATGACGTTATCATCTATGATGACGGTGGTGTACAGTATGATGGAGGACCTCGGGCCCTGGTGGTTCGTCGTGAACAGTATCCCGTACTCGCTTTCCGGTGGGTTCAGTATTATGCTCACCGGGGCGCTCTGCTACGTCACTGACGTCACTAGCAAAGAATCTAGATCGTTTAGGTAGGTAAACGTCAACCCAAATAAATGATGATGCTGTTAAAGGAACAAAGAAATTCCTAGGTCAGCCCATGCCAGGCCGTGTATGGTACAGGGGCATTCACATCAACCTAAAATATAGGGGCACCTTATGCTGCTGACGTAAGTAAGACCCATTTTGCAATGGTTTTGTAAAGGTTGATGTGAACGCCTCTGCTGTACTGTACCTGGGCAGCTTTGCCTAGTGTGTCGCATATGAAATAATAGCAATGATTATGGCAGGCGCTACTGCTATACGCTGTAAAAAGTTTAAATGAAGAAATATTTCCCCTGGTTTAGGGTCGAAATCACCAACTTCAGTGCTATATGTCGGGTCTCTATTGAAATAGCCACTTGTATGAAGCTTTGTCTATGTTCCCTTTCTATACTTATGTAGTCCTTTAACGTAATATCTGCTCGTGTGTAGGTTAATGATGCTCCAGACAGCGTTCGCCGTCGGCATGGCCGCGGGCAGCCTGGCCAGCCCTCACCTGCTGAAGTTGGTCGGCAACGTGTACTTGCTGTTCATTGCCGCGGCGCTGTTTACCGCTGGGTATGCGCACACTGCTGTCTTCATACGGGAGTCTGTTGCTACTGCTGTGCCGGTATGTGGAATAAATACACACACAGGCAAAGACCACAGTTGCACTTGCTGCTATCTGAACATATTTTCTGATCATATTATATTTCTCCATCAACAGTTTCATTTACTTATACGCGTATAATTATGCTCCATGGATCATCGTCATCATCGCCATTATACATTGCCATACCTAATCCCTCATCATCATCCTGCCTTAGCACTGCCTTACCATGGACATAGTAAAAGGAGAGAGAAGTAAGCCAACTCGGGCCCCGAGCGAGAGATAATAGCCCAAACACGCAGGGCTGTTGCATGTAGTTTATTCAGTCATCAAAAATGCAGCGTCAAACTCTGAACATTCAATCTGAACTAAAAATCTGGATCCAATTACACACATTAAGATGTATCTTAGTTATGTTTGGTACTTAGGTACCCACCGTTCTTATACGGTAGGTAATGTAAAGAAAGACAGTAATTGTCTGACAGAATAACCTACAGAATTATTCTGGATTTGATGAGTTGTTATTAAGACATCCATAAACGCTGCACTATATTTTAAGCATACTATTTTGTAGCAATTTTTGAATATAGGACGTATGTCGTATGTACACGCACACGAAATAAAAATTTCAAGCGGCAGCGCAGCGTTGCGTCTATATGCGCGGCATTACCAACGCACGGCACAGCCACGACTGACGCTCCACGATTACCCTTACGTTTTGTCAGAGTGTGCGTACTATGCCCGTACCTACGGGCATAGTACGGGCGCGCTCACATACCAACCGTGGTCAGAGCGTATGTATGAAGACAACCTACTTCTACCCTTTTACCATGCCATGGATTTCTCAAATGACTACAGATCGTTCATTTATGTGTTTTTTGTTGTTTTAGGGAAACCTAACAACGGTACTGGACATTTCCTTCGTCAAAGAAATGTTCCGAGAGTGCTTCAAGCGTCGTCCGAACCGCCTTAGAGCCCAACTGCTTCTACTGGCCGCCGCGAACAGTCTTTCGATGTTCACACTATACGGCATCTCAGGTAAATTGATTTTCAGTGTAGGACGACACTTCTTCTTCATGGATACACTCTTGACAGAGCGGTCGTGGTTGTCATGTAGTCGTGGAAGTGGAGGGGGCAGATAGAACACGCCTCACGATGCCTCGCCCTCTCTCAGTTTGACGTCATCCTACTGCACTCGTTAATGGACTCGCCCACAATGGACTTGATCTTATCGGTCCAACGTGTAGGTGACGTCCCGCGCGGTGTGGTGCCTTCTACCTTCCCTTGGACGACAAGTCGCTCTATGGACAGGCTATCGCGTCTAGAAACGTGACCAAAGAATGTTAATACGCGAGACTGTACAATGGAATACAGACGTTGCTTTATGCCAAGTCCTTGGAGTATGGAGACATTCGTGCGAAACTCGATCCATGAAACTCCAAGCATTTTTCTCCAGCACCACATCTCCAGAGCGTCTATCTTCTGTCTTTCCACATCTCGTAAAGTTCGCGTTTCGGCAGCATAAAGAAATATGGGGAAGATAAGTGCAAGAGCCTGGTCTTCGTGGATTTGGTGATGTTCCTATTCCTCAATATTTTCTTCATTTTGTCCATCGCTGTCTTTGTGATAGCCATCCGTCGCTTTATCTCATCTATGCATCCGCCATTATTCGGTATTAAAGCTCCAAAATATACGTAAGATTGGACAACGACACAGTTCGCGATTTGAATAACTTCCGGCGAGTTGCTATTGGCGCGGTCAACAATCATTATTTTGGTTTTGCTGCGAGTAATCTTTAATGAGAATTCAAGGTTTATGCGTTCCATTTTCAATAGCAGGTCTTCCATAATATGTTGGGCACTGGATGCAAATAAAGTAGTATCATCGGCGTATCTTAAATTGACAATCTTGTACCCACCAACCTTCTCACACCGTTCTTCGTTTTGTCACACCGTCTGGCAATCCTCTAAAGTTATGCGCATTGATAATGCACATAACTTTAGAGGATTGCCAGACGCTTAGCGTATACATTGAACAAAAGCGGCGATAATATACATCCTTGGCGTACTCCAGCACTCGGATGAAAATTGCTTGATAGAACATCATCTTTACGAACTGATGCTGGGCCATCCTCATAAAGTCGTCTCAGGAGGTGGATAAGGTGTTTCGGTGTAGCCATTTCTAACAAAGCTTTTAACAGAATCGGCCACTTCACCGAGTCAAATGCCTTCGGAACATCAACAAAGCATATAGAAGTCGGTTTGTTGAACTCTCGCGTCTTCTCAATAATTTGGCGTACAATGAGAATTTCGTACTGGGTGCCTTTCACAAACCCGGCTATTGCTCTGGAGCGATCTCTTTGGTCAAAAATGTTTTTAATCGCTCATATAGAATATTATGTACTTAACAATATTTTGCTATAGTGTGATAATAGTAACCATAAGGCGATAGTTGTTACATTCCTTTGTAGAGCCTTTTTTCTGCAAGGGGGTGAAAACTGTCTGCGTCCATTCTTCCGTCTGCCACACTTTGTTACATATAGCGTGAAACATGTTATATCTGCGTTCTCCAAGGGCTTTAATGGTTTCGATAGGTAAAGCGTCCTTTCCGGTTGCCTTCCCATTCTAGAGGTGTAGAATAGCAGCCTTGACTTCAGACAGCAGAATGTTCGGGTTCAACTATTCACTGTTTGGATCTGTAGCTGGAAAATGACGTGATTCTGGATCCTGAAACAGAGATTGACAATACTTATTCCATGTCTCAGAAATCTGGTCTAGCTCGGTTAACACCTGGCTTTTCTCATTTTCAACGGCCCATCCATGTCTTGGCAGGTAGAGATTTTGTGATAACCCGAATCTTGTGGTACAGATCTCGAGATTCTTGTTTTCCAGCATGCTTCTCTATCTCTTCACAGATGTTTTGGAGATAGTTGTTATAGTCACGTCTGTACCAGGTCTGAATTGCAGAAGACAATCTATTAATTTCTCGTATGTCAACTCCCTGTCCTTTTTTCCTACGTCTCTCCTCAACTAGTGCAAGGGTACTAGTCCGTCATCCAACTTTGCCGTTTACGCGTTATACACTACGAATTGGACTCTGTCACTGCATTCTGGATGAGATGTCTTGCCCTGTGCCATAACATTTCGGGTGTAGCATCATCACGATTTACTTCGATCCAGTCGGCCCAATTTCGCTCGATGGCCGTGCCAAATTTCGACTTATCCGCGACCTCTATCCTTCTCTGTTTATTTGGGATTCTAGCAGCCTTTAGTCTAAGTCTCATTTTGGTGATCAAGAGTTCATGATCCGAACCACAGTCTGCACCCGGTAGTGTGTGAGCATTGAGAATAGACGTGCGCTAACGGGACCTGACCAGGATATAATCTATCTGATTACGGAAACTCCCTACTGGCGAAGTTCATGTATGCAGTCTTTTTGAATGGTGTTGGAAGATACTATTGACTATAATCAGACTATTCTCATCTGTAAATTGCATTAATCGTTCCCCTTGTACGTTGCGTGTTTCAAGTCCAAAGTTCCCAACCGATTTGCTATGGGCGCGGAGTTTGCTCCTATCTTCGAGTTAAAATCACTAATGACCATAAGTAACTCCCTGTTGAAGATTTTGTCGATAGTTGTTCGCAAACTGGTGTAGAAACTCTTAATAACATGGGCCTTAGCAGTGCTGGTGGGGGCGTAGACCCGGTTTACAGGTGATGCTTTCAACTTAATTGTAATAATGCGATCATTTACTGGCTCGTATCTCAACACACGGTTGTTCAGTTGTTTAGGCACAAGTATTGCAATTTCATGTTCACTGGCGTTGTCGTTCCTGGAAAAGTAGACAGCATGGGCATCTGTAAGGAAGTGTTCATTGTTCTTCCAGTGGGTTTCGCTAAGGCCGCAAATGTCTAAACCACACCGGGTCACCTTCTTCTCCACGATAGATTATTTACCTGGATTTGATACTAGGCCACGTACGTTCCAGGTTCCTATCGTCTGCACTTTACGTAGCTTTATTGAGTTTCCAGTAACATTGTTTCCATGTGAAGCCTGGCCTCCTTTTTTTTATTAACGTGGCGAAATCCTCGTGGATACCTCGCCGCCCGGAGGAACGACGAGGTTATGTCGGACTTCTACCGAGTAAAACCCCACGGTACTTGACCTCAACACATCAGCGGTGAGGCGGGGTCCCTAAAAAGTTTCGCCAGTGCTCCCCGTATTGGGCCCCCCTCCAGTCGACCCCGCAATGAAGGGAGGAGGCCACGGAAGTACCTGGAGTACACAGGTACTTCCGCCGTCGCTGTGAAAGCCGTGCATTGCGGACAAAAGCACCTAACGTACTCAAACCCGCTGGCTCCCACCGTACGCGGTACTAGGCCCGCAACCACGGATCCTCTGCCGCATCTAGGGATGCGGCCAGGCGCTGCGCCCGTAGGCGCCCCTTTGGGCAGGCAGTGGTAAGCAGCATATCACCACCACGCCCGGCTGCAGGCAATAGGTGGGTGGGTGGGAAGTCCACCGCACTGCCATGCCTAAGCCCTCTTAGCTTCCCACGACAAGGCGAAGGGTCATGGGGGGAAGCCTGGCCTCCTACTCCAACATGGCCGGTAGCCCACTTCCCACCGCGTGCCCTAGACGCGGCACGGCACCGGTTGCAAGGCGGATCACATGGCAAACGGATCTCCTGTGTATTGACTTGCATGACTATAATCTCGGGAATATAGTTGCTGTGGTTTCCCGTTGCCTTCTGCACCAGCTATTTTAGGAATTATTTGGATCCCAAGGCCCCTGCAGCCACTTCTGACTACTGGTCAGGCATGTGGTTATAACGCCACTGCTCGGTCGCCATTGCCTCGTCCGTGATCTAGCAGGGGGACCACGGTATCGGGAGGATACCGTCGCGGATGATGTGTTGTCCGCGCGTACAGGTGAGGTTGACAGTTGGGGCCGGAAAGATGTTATGTCCGTTCTCCCCCATACCCCCCCGACACGAGACCAAGGCTACATTATACCTAAGGCTATATTTCCTTCTCGTATGGATCAAAACAAACATTTGAGTCTAGTCACAGGCCTTAGTAGATTTTGATTAAGTAATATTCTATTCACTATTAAGTTCAAGGGTCTCAAATTTGCGCCTTTTTAATGTAGCGAAGATGTTGAGGTTAGAGTTCTTGGCACAAAGTTGTCTTCAATTAACGCTCAAAAAACACTAAAATTAAAGACTAGTATCAGAGAGGTTTATCTTACAGCCAGGTTCGGATTCAGTATTTGGGTTAGGGAGGGGCAATCCTAAATCATTCTCAGCGGGAAGGGATGTCGCTATAACGATTTCAGTCATAGAACTGATCAAAATCAGGAGGGGCAATTGCACTTATTGCCGGTGGATCTGCGCCTTCTTACAGTATGAAAATGTAATTTATTTATTGTAACTAATATCCATTTTGACTTCCAGGCCTCGGCTACTTATACACCAGAGTGGTCCTCAACTGGGGCCTGAAGAACTACACGAACTACGCGGCCACGTCAATCGCCATCTCGTTCGTCGGCTCGTTCGTGGGGGTGGCGGTGATCCAGCGGTTTTTGCCAATCAGCGACCTGGCTTTCTCCATTGTAGCTTTCTTGTCGACGGCTTCAGAGTATCTGATCAAAAGCTTCGCGGCGAAATCTTGGCATATGTACTTTGGTAAGTAGAAAAACCTCAATAAGTCTAAAATGTAGGTATTCCACATCTATCACAAATTTTGCCAACGCTAATAAAATATAGGTAAATAACAGCAAATTCTGATGTTATAAAAACTTACATTAGAAGGTGAAAAACTGCTTTAGTTGTTTGCTTAACAATTTTATTATAAATGACATGATAACTGTATAAAAGCACTGCGAAGGGAACAATAAGGACCTAATTCCATCAATGAAAATTCGACGAAAGGCAAACCAAAGCGCGATTTCATACTTTTTTCAGTATAATAATGATCTAAGAGCATCTGAATGCTCTAAGAATACGATGTACTTGATAGAAGAATAAACGTACATCATATTGAATAAAAAAACATAATTTTGGAACTTTTTGGATTTTTTTTAATATTAGTTTTATAAGTTTAACTTTTTTAAAACGATCCTTAAAACAGTGCGTTCTTTTTAGGTTCCATAATATCCTTCTTCGGCGGCCTATCTTCGCCGCTCATACGATCTCAACTATCAAAGATGCTCCCCTCCGGAGACATTGCGAAGGTGTTTGCATTGATGGGCGCAGTCGACGGGATCAGTCCAGTGGTCGCTCCAGTCCTTTTCAACGCGCTGTACGCCTGCACTATATACACTTTACCAGGAACCGTCCTGATAGTGGCTAGTGGGATTGCTGGCGTCTGTGCTACCTTACTAGGGTGAGTTGCAAGCCTAATGGGAGCCTACTTAGAAATAGCAAATATGGCGTGTGCAGGATAGGTTGGGTGGGCAGTCACTCTGGAAGTGTTCAACGCGCTGTACGGCTGAACACATTGCTAGGACCCGTATATTGGGTAGTGGCTATTGGCATCTATGCTACCTTGCTAGGGTGAGTAATATTACTTCATAAGAAGTGCGCAGAAATAGCTAATAAGTTTTTTTTTGTATTGCCTCCGAGATAAACTCATTCCACCCAGTGCCGGATTAACCCATAAGCAAATTAAGAAATTGCTTAGGCCTAGGGCATCACGTCTTGGGGGGCACCAGAACCAGCATCAAAATTAGTATACTAGTATTTGCTAGCACATGAACGGCAAGGCTAGTTAGGCTGTTTGAAAATCCGCGCTTTGTAATTCACCATACTTAGACGTCTAAAGCTCGATTATTTATTAATATTATACTTAAAAGGATGGCCTTGTTTCATTGGTCGAAATATTTCTTATTGCGATTTCTTCAAATGATGACTTTGAAAATTTTGGATCGAGTTACTTGCATGATGTTATTTTTGAAGATGCTTCCAAACTTACCTAACAGTATAGTCTAGCACTATACTGTTAGGTAAGTTTGGAAGCATCTCTGGTACGTTAAATTATTCTGCAAATGGTGTTAAGGGCATGAAAATCGTAACGATTGATCTTTAGGCCATACCTACGAATCAATTTGACCCGTAGCACGGAAAAACGAAAAAAATCCCCTACAAAAAAGATGACGCCATAACTCTTCGCCTTTTTTTTCGTGCTACGGGTCAAATTGATTCGTAAATATGGCCTAAAGATCAATCGGTCCGATTTTCATGCCTTTAACACCATTTGCAGGTTTTGACTGAGTACATCCCGAAGGATGTACCGCTAGCACTATCTACTTAGCATTTTTTTTCAGAATATGAACATGTTAAGGCAGTTTTAGAAGCTAGGAACTTAATCATAGATACCACATTTCATTAACCACAGTGATTTTAAAACATTCTAACGGTTGAAAATTTTCCAAAAAAAGTGAAATAACTATCTTGGTATTCCTTGAGAATGCAAACAAGTGTGCCAATGCCAAAATTGAAATAGTTTAATTGGATAATTGTTTTCATGAGCAGATAAGAGAAAAAACTAAATTTTCAAAAAATTATAACTTCTAACTGCGAAACTAGATTTTCGGGAAATATTTTTTGATTATTACTTGGTTTATTCTTTAATTTTTTATTTTAGCATTTCACAATGCTTGTTTTTTCATATCTAACGATGGAAAAACTAGAAAAATTCAAATTTCGGATCTTGAAGAGATCAGACAGGATTCGAACCCGCGTCTTCCACAATCCGGGGTGGCTGCTCTAACCACTGAGCTACCGAAATCTTACTGGCCTGAACGAATCTTTCTGGTATAGGTATGCTTACGTTGCAAGACTTGCAAGCCAACGTTATTTCATCAATGTTTTAAGGCAAGTACCTTCAAATATCCGAAAGGAATCTTTTTACAAATATTTTAAACTTTCGGTCAAGATCAAATATGCTATTTGATTATTACTTTGTTTTTTTTTCATATTTTTTGTTTAAATGACTTGTATATCTTGTATTTATGGTTTAAGAGTGGTTTCCGATACCAAACGCGCGTACACGTGCTTATTGCGGCGTGTTCGCTCAAACCGGTAGTGGTGAGTCTGTATCTTTAGGGATTATACGAGTTTTAAGCGCGTCAACGTTCGTACGAGTTATGCGTATGGCTAAAAAAAATTTACCACTGACACTGGGCCGCTATGTTGATGAAAATATGCTTAAAAACTTTTCGGACATTAAAGTCGCGAAAAATAGTTAATTTCTCGCAAATAAATAGATAAATGAACATTTAGTTTTTTGGACTTTTCCACTTATGGATAGGGGCCACAGCCGTGGATCGCTTAGGGCTTGGGGCATCAAGTAATAGTCTTAACCCGGCACTGATTCCACCTGATGGCAGGCAACCGTGAGGTACAGCGATTTTGACAAGCTCAGTAATGGAATGTCTGGATAATAGACGAAAAACCCAATTGACTGTGCGGGTCAACAGACTGCTTTCCTTATTGGGGTCAGTCTACTGGTGACACTGCATAGCATGCCATTGCTTGATCACGCTTACCGCGTCACTTCGCGTTGCGTTTGCCGCTCACGTAGGACACCGCGTTGTGTTACCGCACCGGTCACCTAATCAATGTTCATAATATCTGTGGCAGCAGTTATTTATTTATTTACTACCATGATGAGGATTTTATTGTCAAGGTTACAGTGTTCCACGTGTGCGTATACATGTAACACATGCCATAAGTAAATAATTAGGTTGAGATACCATACCAGGAAATTATCATACCTACACTACACAGGGTTTTTATCCGTTGGACGATAAATAACATTTTAATTCAATCACTATCACTTATGATAAGTAAATGTGCAAAAATAATAGATACCCAACTATTAGGTAATCTGTGCCTACAGTCGGCATGATTAAATATTTTTTGGCGAAAAATGGGTTTTTCTGCGCAGGAGATGGTGGCGTGTGCTTGCTTTCTGCCTGACATTTTAGATTTAGACAGTTAGCTTTGAATGTCAGAGAGCTGTCCAATGTAACACCCATATTTAACTAAGTACATAGGGACTACAAATACCTACTATATTTATACCACGTCGGTGACAATCAAGCATGCGGACCACCCTATGGCAAGCGGTTACCGCTGCTTATGGACACGTGCAACACCAGGTGTATTACTCGTGCGTTGTCGACCCTAAACTCATCTTGAAGGCTTGCCCTGGCACCGGTTAGTGCGGTGTTGATCCCGGAACGCGACCTGACCGAGATAGGTCAGAGTCACTTGGTTGGTTTTACGCAACTGCATGGTGGTAACATCAACCGGCCGACATAATATGTCTCCCACCTGAAGAGCAGATGGTCTGCTGTAGGGCTCCCTTAGTAGCCTCTTACGACAACCACGGGAAGGAGATGGGGCGGCGGAAAGTATTATTTTATAGTGCCGCCACCAGCACGGCACACATATAATATTCTATAATATTATGATCTGCAGTACATCTTCACAACAGGAAATGCCACACGCACGACCTACCTAATTTTGACTTACTTATCTTTTCAATTCGACATCAGATGTTGATGTTGATGTCATGTGATGAATATTCTTACTAAGGAATGACACATCGTCTGAAGGTGTAATGAATGAAAGATAATGCAAAGTGCTGGCTTAGTCACAGAATTTGTAACAAATTTGTTGGCAACTCGTGGTAGACGTACTGTTGACAGTTCACGTACCTAATAATGAACGGAACACTCAGAAACCCACGTTCCCAACCCAATGTGATGAGCCTTCCGCCAATATCTCGGTTGCTTTGATTTTTGTCGGTATTTTCTATTTACGAGGAGCTAGCCGCAATAGTACGAATTGTTTAAATCGGCTAATTGTAGTGTGTGTGGAAGAACCATGTAGATTGCAAGCGTGGTGCTATGATATAAAATAATGTATGTGACATATTTCATCATAACATATTTTATTTGTTCTAGAATGGTTTCCTGCATCAGGTGGAATACTTCGTCCGACTATCATCTGGTAGAACAAGATGAAGCCTAGTAAGTAGTAAGACCTAGAGGTATGTCACCGCGCATCGTTTTAGTGCCACGCATTCAAGAGATCAAGCTGCAAAAATGGCCGATCGCCTGGTGGAAGCTAGTTACACTAGTTACTTTTGACTGAAGTGTTTTTGGATAACTATTTTGTGGAGTAACCAATAAATGTTAAATAGGTTTATCTATTTTAGAGATGACTCCTTGTGAATATTTAGTTTAAGTATTTAAATAGGTGTTTTTGTACCAGAATTTATTACTTTCTTACAAAACTAGCAGTAAAATATAGAGCATGAAACTTGTGGGTATAAGTATTTTCATTTTAGTACCTAGGAGGTATTAAGTTCTATAGCTTTACGGTCGAATGTACTTTATTGAAGGAAATACTGTGATATGTTATGGTTTTAATGGAAAATTAAAACAGTTGTAAGGAAACCGTTTTGTCTTTTCTTTTCGCAATAGTTTCATTGACCCTACAGATCGCGTCATGTGAAAAAGCTCTAGACTAGGCGACAGTGGAGGGGATGGTTCTGCGCACGGGTACAGTGTGAAGGGGGGTTTCATACCACCAATTTGACCCTAAATTGGCTCACTACGCAGGTCTTGGCCAGGTTTCTTTTCAGGTGACGAGGATTATAGTAAAGTAAAGTAAAAGTAAAAAAATCTTTTAGTCATTTAAGCTTGTACAAAGCACTTATGACATGTCAAAAAAGTATATAAAAATAATAATAATAAACGTAAATAAAATAGTACAATATTAGTACATATTGTGAATATACATAATGTGAATCTACCACCGGTTCGGACGTTGCTTCTTATCGAGAAGACTCCGGCAAGAAACTCGATAGTTACTCTTTTCAACTTTGTTTGTTTTACAAAAAATAAATTCAGAGTAGGTACAGTCAATGAGAGTAGAAAAAAGAACACAACAATGAGCAGAGAAGCAGATTATACCTACTATGACCACAAACTTTTGTTACATAAACTTATACATCTACTCACTGAAAAATAAGTGATTGACGATCTATGACAAAAGAAAAGCCCAACAGTAATTACCTCAATTTTGTTCATCAGAATATACAGGGCTTTTCTGGCATAGATTTAGAAGTAGGTTTGTTCCTTGACAGTATGAATATCGATGTTTTATGTTTAACAGAACACTGGCATAAGGAACACAACTGTCTGTTAAGTTTTGATAATTATAGCGTCGCTAGTATGTTCATGAGAGTTTCAGCTATTCGGGGTGGGTCACTAATATTATTGCACAATAAGTTAAAGTATAAAGAAAGCAAAGATGTGGTAGCACTCTCAATTGAGCAAACTATTGAAATTTCATGTGCAGAGTTAGAGCAGATTATTATTGTTTGTGTGTATAAACCACCATCTGCGGATTATTCACTGTTTGAAGAAACTTTGGAAGAAGTGTTAAAGAGAATATGTAAATCAAACAAGAAGGTGGTTGTTTGTGGTGATTTTAATGTAGATATTCTAGACTCTTCTCAAACCTCACTTAGATTTTTCAATCTTTTTAAATCATTCAATTTATTTAATATTTTTGATCAACCAACTAGAATCACTGCGTCAGCAGCTACCTGCTTGGATAATATTTTTTGTGAAATTTTTTATAAAGATAAATCAATAATTAATTGTTTAAAATCAGACCATTGTGGTCTGTTAACCGAATTTGAGCACCGTCATGCCCCTCAATCGGTGGATATTATTTTTAGAACAGTTACTCAGAAACGTATAGAGAAATTTAAAAACAATATAAACAATCAACTTCCTTACTTATCACACCAAGACCAGAACATAAATGATCAGTATGAGGATTTGTTCAATTTGATAATGTATGAACATAACACCATTTTTTCAAAAAAAAAGTGACAGTTGATAAATTTAAATTTAAATTCAGTGACTGGGCTACTCCAGGTATTCATAAAAGTAGTATTGAATTATATGAATTATATGATTTAAAAGCGAACTTGCATAGTCCCAAACTAAATCTTACTCTAAGATATTTAAAATATGTTGCAATGTTGCCAAGTCCATGTTTTTGCGAGACAAAATAAAACAAGCAAAAAACAAAATCAAAGCGACTTGGAACATTATAAACAAAGAAACTTGTAAGTCCATACCACGCAATAACTCTTTCTCACTTAAAATTAAAGATAATATTATTAAGTCTGACGTTGATATAGCTAATACATTTGAATCATTTTTCTTTGAGATACCTTTTATTACTACCAGTAAACTAAATTCTAGTTCACTGCTAGCTAGTTATCTCCTCACATCAAGTGTTAATGAGTGCGCCACTAGTTTTTGCTTTGATCATATATCTCCTCATACCATCCTCAAATTGTTTAAAGAACTTAAGATAAAAAAACGGAGGATTTATGGGGTATTTCTGTTGATATACTTAAATCAGTCATAGATACCATCTCCCCTAGTTTAGCGTTACTTTTTAATAACTGTGTAGACAGGGGTCAGTTCCCTAATTTAATGAAATTTAGTAAAGTCATACCCCTTTATAAGTCAGATGAGAAAAGTGACCCATTCAATTATAGACCTATTTCTATTCTACCAGCTATGAGTAAAATTTTAAAAAAAATTATATTGAATCAATTACATTCTCACTTTGCTTTGAATAAATTATTACATAGTAATCAATTTGGATTCACTAAAAATAGGAATACAACCGATGCAGGTGTTGCGCTCATCAACCACATATTTGATGCGTGGGAAGGCAAGCAAGATGCAATAGGATTTTTTTGTGATTTATCAAAAGCATTTGACTGCGTAGATCATGAAATCCTACTGATTAAGCTGAGACATTACGGTGTTTCAAATATTTCACTTAGCATTATAGAATCTTACCTCACTGATAGAATACAAAAAGTGAGTATCAATGGTACGAATTCTTCCGGTGCCACCATACGTCTGGACGTGCCCCAGGGATCAATATTAGGTCCTCTGCTGTTTTTGATCTATGTAAAAGATCTGCCTTATTTTTTCAATGACCTATGTGGGATTGTATTATTTGCTGATGACACTTCTCTAATTTTTAACGTAGATAGAAGTAACAAAGCACTTGACGACGTAAATAATACTCTTTCTAAGGTACTGCATTGGTTCACGAGTAACAATTTACTGCTGAATGCTAAGAAGACCAAATGTATCAAATTTTCTATGCCCAATGTAAGACAGGTCGATACCATTATAAACATGAATAACGAGCCATTAGAGATTGCGAATTCCACTGTATTTCTGGGAATTACTCTCGGTTCCAAGTTACAGTGGGGTCCGCATATTTCTGCCCTGGCAGGAAGACTTAGTTCGGCAGCTTATGCTGTTAGAAAAATAAGGCTCCTGACTGATATCGCAACAGCAAGATTAGTGTACTTCAGTTATTTTCACAGTGTTATGTCGTATGGTCTTCAGTTGTGGGGCTCGGCAGCGGATCTCAACACCATATTTGTTCTTCAAAAAAGAGCCATCCGCTCCATTTACAACCATAGACCACGCGACTCGCTTCGTGAAGTATTCAAAGAGATAGATATTTTAACTGTGTACTCTCAATTTATTTATGATAATGTAGTATATGTCCGTAAAAACTTGCATCTCTCCAAGAAAAACAGTGATGTTCATAAACTCAATACCAGACATAAAAATAAGCTCGTAACTCCCAGTCTAAGACTGCATAAGGTAGGGAAATCATTGTTGGTCAATATGTAAAATATTTTAATAAGATTCCGCAAACTCTTGTTGAACTGCCTCTTCACAAGTTTAAGTCACAAATTAAAGCTAAGTTAATGAAGCGAGGTTATTATAGTGTTGAGGATTTCTTAAATGATAAGAATTTGTGGTCATCTTAGGTATAATCTGCTCCTCTGCACACTTTTTTGTTTTGACTTCACTCTGTCAATTCAATTTTTGCGTATAAAAACAAAATTGAAAAGAGTAACCATCGAGTTTCTTGCCGGAGTCTTCTCGATCGGAAACAACCTCCGAACCGGTGGTAGAGTCACATTATATTTAATTATGATATGAACTATCATAGTATTATTTTATGTAAGTTTATTTTTATTCAGTATATTTTTGCTACAATTTTTTTTTTTGTATATGACTTGTCATAAGTACTTTTTATAAGTCTATATGAAGAAAGATATTTTTTACTTTTTCTTATGAGATCGCTTACGAAACAACGATGACGCGTGAGGAAAGCCGCCTGAGATAATAGCTATAAGTATTTTGCCTACAAATGTTATTTAACTTTGCAAATTATCGTTAATTCGTTCGAGGCGTAAGTACCTAGTACCTACATACGTACGTAAACGTAAACTTCCGCTAAATAGACAATATTAACTGTCCACCTAAATCCTTAACTTCAATTTCTGTGATAATCACTTACGGAGTGAAAAAACTGCATTAAGTAACTTTAAGTTCATGATTTGGCACTTTTTCAAAATCCATGACCGACGTAAGTAATAAAAAATATATTAACACCCAGACACACCACGTCCTTGTTTGCCTTGCCTACAAAACTAACCAATGACCCGTATTGCCTTTGCGCCAACAGGCCAGTCCAGTCAGTGAGCGCGGTCACGCTTATGTAGCACCTAAATTGTTATCACTTAGTGAAATGTCGCTTTTAATCAGCCTTTAAGCTGGATAAACAAAATGTAAACATAAACTGATAAATAACCAATACTTAATCAGAGGTTTCAAAGCGATAGTAAGGATTAGTAGTACGCACCGTACACGTATGACTAACATATTATTGAGATACTAGCCGCGGACAATTGCAGATAGTATTCAGTCTCGTGCCAATATTTGGGAGTTAAACGTAACTTTGCACAATCATTTTCATAACGTAACTCCGTTATTCCGCATTTAATATTAAAAAAAACATGACCTATTTGTGTTACTAATTATTTAAAAAAAAGATTTTAAAAAACAAGGCGCATTTTATTGTTTTTTGTGCGGTTGAATATTCACAAAAAGAAAATATCAAAATGGAGCCTAGCGAAGATCAACTTGTGGAGAGTGAAAAGCCAGTAGAACCACGCAAAGGATGCAACCCGTGGCAAATTATAAGTCAGGCAATAGAAATACCCTTATTTTTAACCATGTTCTGCATCGCACTGTCCGGTAAGCTATTTCGTATTTTTTTCTCTTTAAGTTAGGGAAATTATGACCTACAGAAGCGCCTTTTTTCCACCACGAACTTAGCCGTGTTCTCTTTCTTTAATTTTGAATGAAATTAACAAAAAAAAACCTACTTCAAAGAAACTATTCCAAAACAAAGCACTAAAAAGTAAATAAATAATTGCGTATTCTCCTAAAACTTATACGATAGTATAATGTAGGTACAATTATTGTCATTGTTCGATTCGGTGTCAGCCAAGGAAACACTACAATATACTTAGCAATATACCTATTTCTTACATATCACGTTTACGTATGTATGTAGGTAGTTACAAACCTATAGTGGCTGACACCGACTCCAACAATAACTATAATTGTACCTACATTATATTATCGTATAAGTTTTAGAAGAATACGCAATTATTTCTTTACTTTTTAGTGCTTTGTTTTGGAATAGTTTTTTTTGAAGTTGGTTTATTTTGTTAAAATGTTTGTTTATTTCTTGATTTTCAGCGAATAGTTCTTATTTATTTTATACATCGAAAAAGTATCGTCCAATTGCTCCTAAGAATTGAAGAGTTCCGTAACTTTGTCATAGATCCCATAATCAGAACCTAAACAAACACTCATCAAACTACGCTTGAGGTATATCCTTTCCAATAAAAAAAGAAGCATCGAAATCGGTTGGCGTCATAATGAGTTATTCGTCCATTTGTCGCGCATATGGTTTATCTAGATTTAAGACTTATATGGTTTTCTCATGGATGCCACTGTCAGAACTCAGAACTAGACCAAATTAAAATGGGACCATTCGGGAAGCACCAGCTTTCAAATAAAAAAAGAATGATCAAAATCGGTTCACCCAGTCGAATGTTATGAGGTAACAAACATGAAAAAAAAAAAACATACAGTCAAATTGAGAACCTCCTCCTTTTTTTGAAGTTGGTTGAAAACACTGATTTATCCTAAAGTTTTGTTATTTAAGGTGCACCTGTAGGCAACTTGACACTGTACCGCACGTGTGTACACTCGCTGAACCGCACGACTGAGGAATGCCAGTCGTTTCTGAACACTTCAACCATAGGCCACTCCAACGACCTGGAGAATGAGGTGCAGAAGTACGCGACTACCGTGAAGACTGTCGAGTCGGTGATCAGAGCGGTCGGGCCGGCTGTGCTGTCGCTATTCATGGGCGTCTGGTCTGACAAGCATGGGAGGAAACCGTTGATCCTATGGCCACTAGTTGGTAATTTTTTCACACTTGATAATATCACGTAGTCTGTAATAACATTTCGATCAGATTGTTCGTTACCAGTGAATCATATAGCGTATCGTAGATAAGGTGATGACGACTTTATCTATCACGTAACTACCTACCTAGAATTAATCTGTGTTATATTCCTGGAATAACACTTTTATGGAGATAATCGTAATTTTATGAGAAACTTCAACTTCATTGGTTTTTTTTCATTTAAACATGCTTTTTCTCTGGTGCAGCGTCTTTCAAATGAAATTTGACGACACGATTGGCGTAGTGCGCTGTAGCACGGTTTCTCGCCTCGATTTCCGTAGTGTCCCGGGTTCGATTCCCGGTCGGGTCAATTCAGAAAAATGACTTTTTCTGAATTGTCTCGGGTCTGGGTGTGCTAGGAGACGCCCCTAGCTTATTTCCTTGTGTGGTACCTCGTTACACAGTGATATTAATCCCTACTTCGAGACCATTTTAAGAGGTGTGTTGTCTGGCGCATATTTATTTATTTATTATTTAAACTCACGCTTGTTCCTCTGTTTTTATTGAATTGTAACTATTTATCTAAGTAGGTACCCATTGAGAAAAATACCCGTTTAAAATAATTGCGTTGGTAGTGGTTTCACGACCTCCAGGTTCAATATCTAACTGGTCATTAACTAACCTACATAGTTGGTTAAACTTGTTCGCTATTTTGAAGGTGGGTATATGTATACTAGACCTTTCCCTAGAGCATTGCATTGTAATGTAACGTTTTTGCTTGGTTTTTAAAATCAAGTGGCAACAAACCATCGAGCGTTCGCAATGTGGTTCAAGTAAATTTAAAAACGACGAATGCTCGGTATTATGATCTATCAGCACCTTTAGGCTCTGTGTTAAGAACCCTACCAAATACCTAAGCTGAAGTTACTTATTTTACCTGATTTACTTAATAAAAACCTTGAACTGAATCCTGCTGGACATATTTCAGGTATGACCATTAGTGCCGTCATGATGGTGGTGTACAGCCTGATGGAGAGCCTGGGCCCCTGGTGGCTCATCGCGCCCGCGGTGCCCTTCTCGCTGTTCGGCGGTTTCGGCATCATGATCACTGGTGCATTTTGTTACAGCAGTGACGTTTCTACTAAAGAAAATCGATCGATTAAGTAAGAGTTCAGAGTAATATAAATATTATGGTCTTCGATAGATATCGAGCATTCGTCGCTTTTGCGCCCAATTGGACCTCATATGAGAGGGCTCAGGGATCTGGGCCCGCTCGAAACTGACCCCGCGGGGCCAGTTAACCAATGGCTTTTTTCACCATTTTTGAATTGGTCAACTGGCCCCACAGCTGAAATTGGTACAGTCACCAGAAAAATCTAACAGCGAATCGCACACAGCAACGCCCGTGCCATAGAGCGCCAACGCCACATGCAACCTGAACGCCCAGACTCACGGGATCAGTTCTCTCACTAATTTAATTAATTATTTTTATTCAGGGAACTAGACCACTCGCAATCTTAATAAAAAATATTTCGTACTCTGGACTTCAAAATAAAAAGCAAAAATTGTTTCATGTTAACCCTTAATAAGGCAGAGGTTACCACCAGAATTTGAACCTAAATACTTGGGCATACAGGCGAAAACCTATGATTTTTTTTACAATGCAATGCCTTATTAAGGGTTAAAATAACTCAATAATAAGACATAACAGTGGTTTTGCGCAGTAACGGATATCGGACTTTTATAAACCTTTTATATAAACAATATACCTATGTAATAAAATTTCAGTCTATAGACTAGTTTCAACTGTAAATCACAGTTTGCACTTTGATAATCATCATTACAAGTAAAGAAAGGGATGCTTAATATAAAAATCTTTTCAATACTTTCCACATAACTATAAAGTGATTAGATAGTTCAGGGGCGTTCACGTCAACCTTTAAATAGGGGCACCTCATGCTGCTCTCTTAAGACCCATTTTGCAATGGTTTTGTAAAGACTGATGTGAACGCGTCTATACAAACTTGGACCTTTATTTTTAGAGATACAACAGTAGATAAACTGTCCAATAGTGTGTAATCATAGCTTTTTATAAAGCACGGGTTCATTCAAAAGGAAATATTGAAAACTGTTGTTTAAAAAACACTTCGCAGTGAGGTTAATAGAATAATTACTACCCGTCCAGACCAAAAAATAAAAGCATGCTAGTAATTTAGCAGAATAATATTTTACATCTTTTTGCAACCCTTCTAATAGCTGGGCAATATTGGGTTTCGGTTGTATATATTTCCTTATATGGCTGTTCCATTGTTCAACAGCATTATTTGTTTTATGCGGCTCACCAAATGTGCATCAAGTACTGGCAAGGGTCGAATTTTCAAGCCACGTACGAACAAAATAATCATTGAATTTATTGATATCATCACTATTCGGGGTCTCTTCCATGATGTATAGCCCTCGTCGATCAGATCTGGTGGAAGATGACTCAGAGCTACACACAGTTTAATGTGAGCTTTTATCACTTGGATTTTTGAATACCCAGTAACTTTGCTTTACGCCATAGGCTTCGCATAAAGTGAAAATAGCAACCGACTATTTTCACACTTGGGAAAACAATTTGTAACGCTGACATCGCTACAACTTCGAAGTCCATTGAAATAACAGCTGGTTCCCATTCGGGTTCCTGACTTTTTACTATTTAAACAAATTGCTGGTACCTACGTAATAGTCTTCTTGTCAGGCAGCAATGCGTAAGCGACTGGGATTATATTTGCATATTCTCCTGTACTTTCTCTCATCAACAAATACTAACATGCGTTTATTTTTTGTTTTAAAATCTGCAAACAGCATGTGTTCATATTTCATTAGTGACGCTCTATGGCGTGGCTAATAACTTAAATTAATTAAATAATACAAGCATCGTTTTCAGATTTTTCTGGTGACTGTGTCAAATTCGGCTGTGGGGCCAGTTGACCAATTCAAAAATGGTAGAAAATGGCATTGGTTAACTGGCCCCGCGGGGTCAGTTTCGAGCGGACCCAGTTCCCTGAGCCCTCATGAGGCACGATGTTTTGTTACAACTTGTTCATAAAAACCAAGCATATGCTTAAAACATAGAAATGTGTTCAGAAAACTGATCATTTTCTTGTATAATAAATAAATAAATATCCCTGGACATTATTCCACACAGCGCCATCTAGCCCCAAAGTAAGCTAATTAAAGCTTGTGTTATGGGATACTAGACAACGGATAAACATACTTACATACATTTTCTTTTGTAAATACATACTTATTATACATAGGAGACACCCAGACCAGTACAAACAGACATGTTCATGCACACAAATGTTTGTACTGTGCGGGGATCGAACCCGCGACCTCTGGTGTAGTAGCCAACTTCATAACCATTACACCAAGTCGGTCGTCAGTGTTGTATTGAACCATTCGTAAAATTGCTACATTACGATAAAATGCTCTAGCTAGTTTATACCCACCGGAAGTTGTTGCTGTATGCTACTTATTTAAAAATAGATGAAAAGCCTTCGCACCTTTTACTTAGATTGCTACAACACTACAATAGCCCCTACCGTAGACTCCTCTTGGTCTTTGAAATGAAAAAGTAAGGGATTAGCCTAATACTGTCCCACTGATGGGCAAATGCAACCATTATCGGAATCAAGTAATCGCTTCAATTGATGGGTACAGGCTTGTTTGTGGTTGGTGATGATCCCGAACCCGGGCTGTGTTCAAAAAAATTCGAGAACACTTTACATTTCGGGCCGATCTCTTATCACTTAGCCACTGCACTGCACAGGGGCCGTATTACCATCTCTTATAGCCAGTCAAGTTGATTTCCTAAACCAATTTCGTCAGTCAATATCTGGCCTAGAGTTGGTATGCATTATTGACAGGTGACCGCTGACTGGCTGAAAATGAAAGATCATATTAGGAAATCGCTTGCTACGCTCAGTTCAGGAAATTAACTTGACTGGCTATGAGAGATGGCTATACGGCCCCTGAGCTGCCGTATTCAAAAAAGAAAAACAATGATTCAAAATGTCTTCTGTTTCCAGATTACTGTTGATAGTGATGGCGATCGCAATAGCAATAACCGTGGGCGGAGTGATCAGTCCCTACCTGCTGCGGGCGCTTGGCAACGACTGGTTCTTGTTCATGGTGTTCGTGCTGTTTGCCATGGGCTTAGTCTATACGATCTTCTTCTTAAAGGAATCACTGCCGGAAGCTGTTAAGGTAATTATAATTTGTCAAAGGATACTTAGCTTGATGATTAAATTTTGGTAATATTTATATGTATAGGTCGCGTCACGTAACGGTAAAAAGCGCCCTGGAAGGCAGTGGAGGGGATGTGTCCGCGCATGTGTCGATTAACGAACCAATGTGCAATGGCGCGAGCCCCGTGCCCGCGCGCCATTGGTGCGTTCGTGCGGCGCGCGGACTCGCTTTCCCCTCCTCGCTTCGTACCACCAATTAGATCCATAAATCGTCTAGTGCGCAGGATGAGCCCCAGAGCGCTTTTAACGTGACGCGTCTTGAACAGAGCAGCCATGGTAGCCCCCACGTTCACGTACCCATGCTATATCATATACGGTGACGTGTATGCCATTTTTTATTTCCTTTCTTAACTGGAGGAGCTGCAACGAAATCCTGCAAAAACTTGCTAGACGCTCGCGACTATCAATGGCGTAAACACATGAGTACGACTGTACTAATTAGAATCCTTATTTGAAATCGATGAAATTTAAAAACCTCTCTGTGAAGAGCTCCTAAAAATGGAAATTTGTCTTATTTATCTATCTTAACATACTTATCAAATCAAGACATTTATTCTACGATCTTAAATATGTATTTTTCAGGGCAATATCCTAACGGTTTTCGACTGCTCTCACCCTAAAGAAATGATGAGGTCCTGTTTCCTGAAGAAGCCGAATTATGTCAGAGCTATCGTTTTATTGACCGTAGGCGCTTCCAGTTTTTCTATATTCACGGAGTACGGGGCGAACGCCCTTCTGTATATGTACGTAAGGACGAAAATCCAGTGGTCTATGACGGATTACACGACTTTTTCTTCTATCAGCGCCGCGTGGACTTTCCTAGGCTCGATCGTCGGAGTCGGGCTTCTACAAAGGATGTTGAGAATCAGCGACCTGAACTTCATATCTACTGCTTTCCTGACAAGTATTGTAGAGTTCATAATCAAGGGACTGGCGACAACCTCGTGGCATATGTATCTTAGTAAGTTTAATAATTTTGTGTCTAACCCTTTTCTTCAAAATTACACAAGTTTAATACACAAAATTACCTTTTGGATTTGCAACAAATTAATTAACAGACGTTTGAAGCCCCGATATAGTACAGTGTCGTCGTAATAGAGTATAAGAAATGGAATATACTAAATAATGATCGTAGGTATAAGTACAGTGAGACAGTGCCTCAACTAACCTGCCTTAGACTAAATAATGCAGTCAGACTCCAAAACTCCAAATTCAATCTTCTCTGTTCTCACCTGTAGAATGTATTGTTGTCATAGTTAGGTACATACGCAAATCACATTGATTATTTATTATATGACACTCACTATGACTCATCACATGATATATATCATCATTAGCAGTCACAGCTAAGCTTCTGGTACTTTTTGACGTGACACAAACTATCTTTAACTTCTTTTCGTAATTAATCCATATTGAACAACAGAATAGAAAAATGGGTCAATTGGTACAATTTAACATTTATATATACATGAAAAATAATTGCACACTACCAATAGGTCCAATTTTCTTCTTCCAGGTTCGGCAATAGCCATATTCGGGTCAATATCCGGCCCACTGCTCCGGTCGTTCCTCACGAAGACCGTGCCGCGCACGGACACGGCCAAAGTGTTCAGTCTGCTCGGCTTCACGGAGGCGTTCTGCCCGCTGCTGTCGCCGCTCGTCTACAACGCGCTTTACATGCAAACTATCAACAGCTTCCCAGGAGCTGTCATGATTATGACTGCTGCTATCAACCTCGTGTGCCTAGTTTTGATCTTGTGAGTATCTTCTAAAATATTTATAGAGTTGCTAAAGTTTGAAAATTTCCGTTTCGATTACCGTTGCCCCATTTGTATTTCCAATATCACAGCCAGAAAGGTTTTGACATAGGGCATGATAGTGCTAGCGGTACACCCCGAAATTCAGTCAACGCCTGCAAATGGTGTTAAAGTCATGAAAATCAGAACCATTGATCTTTAGGCCACGAATGAATTTGACCCGTAGCACGGAAAAAAATAAAAAAGGGGAGGAGTTATCAATCGTTCCGATTTTCATGACTTCTTCTTCATGACGTACCTAGTAGCACTATAAGAGTAAACCTCGCATCCCACCCCACGTGGGGCAGTCAAAAGTAAGTGGTTTTGATATCGTGCTGGTTCGAGTACTCTACAGCCCAAACTTAACTGAGCATATTCAAATTCAGTTTTTAATAAACTGAAATGAAAATACAATGTAGTTACCAAAGTAAAAACTACTACACAAATCTACAAAATACCAATCTGAGTAAAGTGAATAGTACCGCAATAGTTGGAGATATCAAATATGAAGCCATACAACAACAAACAACAACAAATACAGCCATATACGTCCCACTGCTGGGCACAGGCCTCACCTCAACTATGAGGTGGTACAAGCCATACTCCAACACGCGGGCTCAGTGCGGATTGTTGGAGAGGTGAATGTAAGGCCAGTGATAAACCTTACCGTCAGATGTTATCAAGCCGCCTTTTTAAGCCTCTGACTAGGCTTCACGACTGATATCTTGCGACGTCAGCCGGGACCAACTGTTTAACGTGCCTTCCGAAGCACGGAGATGCCCGAAAAACGCATCACTTAATTTCGGTCGGGATGGTCACCCATCCATAACCCGACCTGTCTGGCGTTGCTTAACATCGGATCGTTGCCGATCCGCTGCCGTCACTTAGCCACGGGCACCTATGAAGCCATAGAGAGCCACTATTCGATTACGTCATAGCTACAATACAATTGATTTTTAATGATGTGATAAAATTCTTTTTTACAGGCTCGTGCAAAGGCTGACAAGGAAGGTATCTTTGCGGCAGCAAAAAGTTGCCTTAGAAGACATATAGAAATTAAGTTTACAAGACTGATTTTTTTTTGTTCGCTATTGGAAATAAGCTCCATTTTCCATCGCCATCGTCACTTGAATTAGCACTTGAGGTTACTACTCATAACATCCTACTACCTACACTGCAGTAGCCAACGGTGAAATACCCGTTGTGTGAGACCACCTACATCCACGTCCGTTTTTGGGCAATGTCGGAAAAGTTCTCGTTGAAGCAATTGGATTGCAAAAAATGGTATCTACTATTGACCATATTAGTAGATTTATGTCGCAGCTCAATGTTATTATAAACAAAAATTATGTTAATTTATTTAATAAACATTATAAGTACCAAATTGATAGGAAATAGTGACTTTGTGGCGAATGAAATCAGCAAAAAATACCTAATTTTATGAAAGTAAAAATTGGAAAGTGAAGCGTAAACAAAAAAAAATGTAAATACAATATTGCGGTTTTTTGATTTGCTGTTGTTTATGCACTCATTTCATGTAGGTTCTATACTTAGGGCATAGAAATAAATTTAGCTCTACGAATTAAGTTTACTATTACTGCTCATATACCGTACCATATATTCAAAAATAAAGTTCTTAGGTAGGTTTTACCTATGGCACATGTAGTCTCTTTCTTTATTCTGTGTGTCCGCCAGACTTTGTTCGTCGAATAATAGGTCCAAATGAAATTAACATCAAAGTGTTGGACCGTCACTCCCCTTGTAACCATCATGTTTCTTCAAAAATCATACTGAAGTATCTCACAGGCAACCTAGGACACAATATCTACATCTACTACACAAACCTAAGGCTACATTTATAAACAAAATGCATATAGTATGTGCATTCTACTGTATAATAAATTGCCTGTATCCATAAAAAATCTTGAGGGTAATAAATTTACTAAAGCTCTAACAAAATGGCTGCTTGATATATGTTTTTATAATTTGAAAGAATACTTGTACTATGATCTAGATTTTGTTGTATAGTTTACTGTTTTTTTAGTTGGGCATTTTTCATTTCGTATCTTAGCTTAGCAAGCATTTTTACAAAGACTGGGTTGAAAGATCATGTATTCATCATTCATTTTTTTTTTGGGGCATTTAGTGTATATTTGGATATTTCATGTGTTTATTTTCTTCATCAAATGAACAAATTTATTTAATTTAAATTTTTTAATTTGTTTTTTTTTAAATAGTAGAAACGCTTCTGTTGCTGCTTGTTTCATGTATACCTAATAATATATTAAGTTCGTTTTCATAAATTACTTATTATTGTAAGATTCCAATTTCACTTAATAAAGTAAATTAAATTAAAGTAAATTAAATTTTTACTCTGTTTGATGTGAATTAAAGAATGCCTAATCTTATCTTTTTCACTACTCATGGGTATCTATGTGCATAAAGACCACTGGATAGTGTGTGTACGATGATCAGGTACTACAAAAATACCATAATATTCCTAAACTAGATATTGTATTAGAGCAACATTAATATGACTTGATTGAAGATAAGGATTCAGTTTGTGTGTATTGTCAATATAAATTAGATAAACTTATTTTGTTGATGTGCGTTAAAGATAATCATGCGTAAAATTGACGCATATATTTTTTTTGGCTGTAGGTCGGAATATATTTATTATATTGAATAAAATATCCACTTTTATACATTAACATACAAACAGAAAACAATAAAAATTACAATTTTTTTTTTCATATTGACTATTTTTTTAATAACCCGTCTCGTGTTTCTATTGTTCCGGTTTTTGCATTGTGAGTCATTGTTTGCCATTTTTTTCTTAGGGTTTTCTTACGAACTCCCGTGTGTTCGGTTGACACTCAAGGGGTTAAAAACAAAAACGAATCGTAAACTCTTCTAAAAGTTACCGAAACTTCACAAGTTTCACTTCGCACATTTATTTTTTTCTTAATAAAGTTATTTTTTAGTAAATCATCAGACATATTATGTTAGGAACATAAAAGTTACATGTAAGTCGATCAGAAACAGCTTTGGCAAATATCAAGGTTATGCTCTTTTTTTTGCATGATGCGTTTGACTTTCGCCTTATTTTAGAGGGGAAAAAAGTACAGTAAGTACGTTTCTTCGCTACTGTCTCTTCGGTATTGTCATTAAACAATGCTCTATTTTCTACACAAAGATAGAAACTAGAAAAATTCGACCTGATCCTGGGACTCAAGCGGGATTCGAACCCGCGACCTTTCACAATCCGGGTCACTGCTCTTCCAATTGAGCTACCGAGGCCGTTAACAGACCTGACGAATTTATGTAGTGTATTTTACGTTGTTTCATCAATGTTAAAGGCAAGCGCCTTTAATACCGCTTGAGTCCCAGGATCAAGTCGATTTTTTCTAGTTACTATCTTTGTATAATTCGAAATGTTATCGCTCAAACATCTCTTCAAAGTAGGAGCTTCTAAACGCGTGTGTGCATAAACGCTAACGACAGTCCCATAGTATCAGTGCCGGATTAAGAACACTTGATGCCCTAAGCAATCCACGGCTGTTGGCCCCCTGAAAAGTCCAAAAAACTAAGTGTTTGAGTAATGCAACCGTAATTGGGTATGGGAAAAAAATCAAACATTTCCTAAATCGAAAACCATTTCGAGGTGGTGTCCAATCATCTGACAAAAAACAATAACAAATTTTCATTTAAAGAATAGCATTTGACAAAATTAATGCTTGATAAATTTATCATTTTACAAACTATTGTTTAGATAATAAACTACTCATTAGACAACAGATTTACTACAAACATATTCATTATGCTAAACATTATCACAAATTGATTATTTTTTAAACATGTTCGTTTTTAGAACAACGTAAAGCATGAATAACATTTGACAAAATGCATTGCTTGGTAAATATTTTATTTACCAAAATCTACGTTAATACAACAATCTTTCTTACACAGCAGATGGTAGTTAGCTGGTGTCCAATCATTTGACAAAAAACAAATTTTCAAACAAAAACAAACAATAAATTTCAAGTAGGGTCAACTGTAACAATGGCTGGTTAGGTTAGGTTAGAACTGCGACCACAACCAAAACCGAATTCTACTTATTTCGCTTAGTTAAGGCAGTGTGTATTTTTTTTAAAATGACTAAATATCTATGGAATTTAAATTAGTACAAAATTATTTCTTGCCTATAACTAATCTGTACAAGATGAAAATGTCAACCATGCAATTTAATATAAAAGACAGTGCAATAAAACGAAATAGTCCGGCAATAGGGGTACCTCAATAAAATTGTCTAAAATACCGCCTTTTGTACGGCTTCGCGTAAGTATTGGTTGGAAAATCGTTATTTTTACAAACTAATAATTTATCTACTAACTTTTAAAATCACAAATTTGTCTTATGTAAATCATTTAGTCTTGCAAATCTTATGAAAATTATTAAAATAATATTTTAACATTTGAAATATTTCCTAAGTAAATCATTTGCGAATTACGTCAAATGATTCTTATTAAAGTAATATGTTTGCGAAATGAAAGTTTGTCAAATGATTAGTTTTTCAAACGTTGTTTGTAAAATTATCTTTTGTCATACGTTTTTTTTGATCCAACAGTAAACCTTTCGAGGTATTTGTATTTTAAAACTAATAGTTATAAGTATTAGTTATAAACATATATTTAATGTGACATGTAGGTAAGTACATGGTTGGTGTTAGGTTTTAAGTTTTGGGTGTCTCACTACATTCCCACCTTTTACAAGATATAGGTCCAAGTCAAATTTACAATTCAAATTACAATTATTGAATGAAAACAAAAAAAAATGTCAATGTCAAATTTATTAAATTAAATGGAATGAAATGAGATGTCATGACAAGATGTAGAATTAAATAATTAGGTAGGTCATTAGGAAAAAAAAAAAATTAAGACAAATTACTAGTCATATAAACACCCATCCCATGTTCAAACATAGATAGTAAAAATGACAGCATTAATACCATTAAGGTCGTCCGTTACCTGGAGCATTTTCCTGTAATGTAATATTTCACGAAGGCTGACGTCGCAAGATATCAGTCGTGAAGCCTTGTCAGAGGCTTAAAAAGGCGGCTTGTAAGGTTTATCACTGGCCTTACATTCACCTCTCCAACAATCCGCACTGAGCCCGCGTGTTGGAGTATGGCTTGTACCACCTCATAGTTGAGGTGAGGCCTGTGCCCAGCAGTGGGACGTATAAGGCTGTATTTGTTGTTGTTGTTGTTGTAATATTTCAGATTCGATTTTGAGCATTACATTACAAAACTGGCTCTCCCTGACACGAAAAACATTTGCCTGTAATGTTAATTGCAGATTCATTTTTGAGCATTACTTAAATATATTACATTACAAAACTGCCTTACAAAACCTCAGGGAAGTTGTATCAAAATATTACACATTGTAACAACAAGTTGCACACTGTAATGCGCGGTTCTCACTGATGTAAGGCTCGAATTTGTAACATTACAGTTTGCGCACTGTAATGCGCGGTTCTCCTCCCTCACTGATGTAATGCTCGACTTTGTAACGTTGCATTACAGGAAAATGCTCTAGGTGCGGGAGCATCTTCAAATTCAACTAGATGTCAGAAAATATCGAATAATTAAATTGTGTTATAAATAAACGCAAACAAAAACGCTTGCCTGAAACCGCTCTTGAACCATCATTACAAGATTAACAAGTCATTTAAACAGAAAATATTTCCCGAAAATCTAGTTTCGCAGTAAGAAGTCATGTTTTTTTAGAATGTTTTTTTTTTCTGTTCATGAAAACAATGGCCCAAAACTATTTTATTTTTGGCATAGAAGTACTAGGGGTGTTCAATAAAAAGTGATAATGAGTAAGCAGCAGTTATCATTTATTGTTAAATTATTTTTTGACTTAATCACCTTGAAGGTTTATACACTTGGTATATCGTCTTTCTATTTTTATTTCATATTTTTATTTAATTTTTTCTAACTTCTTGAAAAAATCTTCCTCTTGATCGTTTGAAAATCATGTACGGCGGCAATCACTTCCTCATCATTGCCATATTTGTGACCTCTCTGTTGTTCTTTTAACCGCAGGAACAGGTAAAAATCACTAGGCGCAAGGTCAGGTGAGTATGTAGGTTGTCCCATCAATTCAAATCCAGCATCTTGGATAGCAATCATCGCAACTCAGGACTTGTGTGTGGGGGCGTTATCTTGGAGAAACAACACAACTTTAGCAAGTTTGCCGCAGTGATAATCGCGTATTTTCTGACGCAGTTTTTTTATTTGTTCAGCGTATAGGTACACCCCCGTAATAGTGGCTCCATGGTTGAGATATTCAATCATTATCACTGGCTGGCTGTCCCAGAAAAGAGAGCCCATAATCAAAACGCGAAAGCAATAAATAAATAAATAAATAAATAAATAATAGTTACCGGCGGATGAAATTGCCATAAACTTCTTAGGCGTTGGACATGACGGCCTCTTCCAAGTCATGGACTGTTGTTTCGTTTCAGGATCATAATGGTGGAGCAATGTTTCATCCATAGTTATGAAGTGAGCTAAAAATCTGTCAGGATCTTGTAACAATTCCAAATTGATTTGAGAAATCCGCAGTCTTGTTTGTTTATGCTCGTCTGTAAGCAAAAGAAAAAGCACCCAGGAAGGAACCCATCGCGCTGATACTTTTTCCATGCCCATATGTTTATGAATAGGTATGAAAAAATACTTCCTATCGAAATCTTTAGTTCTTCAGCTACAAAACGAACAGCTTTAACTTTAACTTTCCTCCCACATTCCTTAAGTTATTACTCGAATTCCTTCACTATCCAATCCATACGCCTGTGGAATCCCTTGCCTTTGCCTATCAAGCTATCTCAATCCCTTCCTATATTTAAATAATGCGTGTCAAAGCGTATTTCCTTTCACTGTGACCTTCTGCTCCTCATGCTTATTTTGGTGTCTACTGTGCTGCGACGTCCTTGCCATTATAATTATTTGTATGTGTGTATGGTATATGTATGTTTATTGTATTATGTATGTTTCTTTTTGTATATGCAGATATATACATCAATTTTATATGTATTTGTAGGTATATAATCTTGATTGATTGAAATTTTATTGTTGTTTTTCTCATAGATTTATTTTCACTCCACCAAAGCTCATGCTTTAAAAAGTTCCTCTACCCAAAGGTTGCTTGGAAGAAATCGCTCTCTAGCGATAAGGCCGCCTAAATTGTACAAATTGCTTGTTTTATGTAATAAAACTGTTTTTATTCCTTTTTTGTGCAATAAAGTATATCTATCTATCTATCTAAACTCTTAAACAATTGAATAACATATTATATTGAAAGTTATAAGCAAATACTTCTGACGCTCTATTTTCCATAATACGGATGATACCAACGTATTAGGATTAACCTTTAACATTGGTTTCTTATTACTGCATTATTTTGTTTTTCTTGGGTATAATATATTCTATTACATATATGAAAAAGCACTAAATATATGGTAAAAACAACAGTAAACTTTCATATAAATATATATTACTGCTGCCCAGTGCTCCGCTACCGCTATACCGAGGGAGGTAGCTTCATAAAGGGTGCAACTGGCGAAGCACTGGGGGCAGGACAACAGATGCTGCATTGCCTGTTCTGGGGCACCACACTTGCATTGTGCCCCGTCTGGTGCAATGTATCCCCATCTACTGAGGTTACTCCTGCAGCGGC
Organism: Udea olivalis; assembly: GCA_947369235.1. Taxonomy (NCBI): domain Eukaryota; kingdom Metazoa; phylum Arthropoda; class Insecta; order Lepidoptera; family Crambidae; genus Udea; species Udea olivalis. The sequence goes on from OX376359.1 coordinate 13,171,293, forward strand.
CCATTTGAGTTCGGAGCCGGTTGAGTGACTTCCATGTGGGCCACGACAGGTCGCATCCTGGGGGTAGATGCTCAGTGGGGGCCAGATAGTCAGATGGTAGAGCATGATTCTTTTTCCACATTTTTCTTCGCGCTTCACCAGGAGAGCACGTTGTAGCCAGAGTGCCTCGAAGGAAGCTGTTACGGCTTTCAAGACGGGAAGAACCAAGGTTGGAGGCATAAAGTAGGTGTCTGCTATCGCATTCCTGCCTCCTCTTCTCGACCGCAGAGGCAATATGCCTTCTCACAGCTGGTGGAGCAATACCTGAGAGCGGGTATACTCGTACCTTTGTAAGTGGCGTAGGCTTTAGGCAGCCTGTGATCGTCCGGCAAGTCTCATTCAGGGCCACATCTACTTGTTTGGCATGGGTAGAGCGATGCCACACTGGGCATGCGTACTCGCCCGCCGAGAAGCATAATGCTAGCCCCGATGTACGTAGGACATGCGGAGAGGCTCCCCAGATGGTTGAGGTAAGCCGAGAGAGGATGTTATTACGCGCACCAACTTTTTGTTTAGTCTTGAAACAGTGCATTTTAAAGGTTAGGGATCTATCTAAGGTCACTCCTAGATAAATCGGGTGGTCTGAGTGACGGATATTGATGTCACGCCATTTAATTTGCAGTATTCTGTTAGCCTGGTGATTTCGAAGATGGAAGACACAAGACAATGTTTAAGACGGATTTGGCTTGAGGGCGTTTGAGGTTCAGTTAATATTTTTTCGACTTTAGAAAAGGTTGTGGTCTGAGCAGTAAGTGCTAGGTCGTCAGCGTACAGGAACCTATCAGTATGAGGGAGTTCAGGTTGGTCATTCGTATATATTAAACAGGATTGGTGCCAACACACTTCCCTGTGGGAGCCCATTCTTTAGGCATCTCCATCTACTCGATTTAGAATTGAGTATGACCTGATATCTGCGGTTCCGGAGCATTTCGCTAAGTAAAGCAATAAAGTTCTGATCGTCTACCAGTGCAGCGACCTTTGACAGTAGAATTTTCACATTGACTGTATCATATGCTGCTGAAAGGTCGACGAGAACTGTCCCAGTGATTTTCTTGGCTACGAAACCGTTCTCTATATGTTGGGTGAGTTTTAAGATTTAACCTGTACCTACACGATTTAAAAATGTCTTTTAGTTTAAAAAATCCAATATACAATGCATTGGAAAAACAAAAACTTAGCATGCAGTAGTAACTTGTAAGTTCTAGTCATTTCAATTTAACTAGTCTCTCCAAATCTGCTTCATCCTTTATTAGGTAATAATTTTTCTCTTAAAAATATTTTCCCACTTGAGGACCAGCAATATTTAAAATCATTACTGTTTGCAAAGACGGGCGCAAGATGAAGAACAAGAACAAGTGTTTCATCTTTGCAGTTAGGTTTTCCGCTATGAAAATTGGTTTCGGTGGTCCACTTATTTTCATGTTTTCCGTAGTAATTTTCCCAGGTCCTTTATTGTAACTCTTGTATGCTTTGAGTATAATATCTTTAGTAATGACGCTTACTAATTCCAAAATTATGGTTTTATTTTCCCAGTTCTTCAGCTACGTCGTTACTACTTATATGCCGATCCTGCTCCACCTTTTCAAAAATGGCATCCATCTTATCCGTAATAGAGCGACGTGCATCTTTGTCAACAAAATTTCTGGATTGAAAGAAGGGCGGCGAAACACGACTGCATTTTTTACAAAAACGTTACCAAACGGAAACATGTTAAATAAATAGAGTTAAATTTGTTAAATTTATTTCCATAAAATCGGGATTTTTAAGAGAAGGCAGGTCGAAGATAAATTATTCTAAATTTCAATAAAACAAAACTTTTCTGTAGTGCAACAAAAAGTGCAAAAACTAAACGGTTTTATTTTCTGTAAGAGTATTCCAATCTACGCAGAAGTTTTAAATTACTGCAATCAATTATACTTTCAATTTGTGTTGTAGTAAGTTATATTTTAACTGTTTTGACCTATCAATACACTTTAATGAACATTTTAAAGCCATATACATCTATTATGAATGTATTTAAGTGCAAACAAACTGATAAAGAGGCTGTATGGACATATACTTATTTGCCTTCTCATTGATGTCAATGAACTTGTTCCCTAGTTAGTCAGGTCATCAATGTCAATGTCTTAACACTCACATTACATACGTTACGTTTGATTTTTCTTAATACTTTTAACATAGTTTTTTCGTTTTCATCAAATAATCAAGCTGTAAGTAAGTAGCCCTCCAGAATTACCTGCAGCACCTGTTGCAGAAAAACATAATCCAATTGAAACCCAGCAAACAAATAATTAAGGCATATCTAACCAAACAACCTCCGAAACGCGAAAGTGGCACCACCGAACATGTATCCGCTTACATCGGACCAAATCTGACTGATGTGTAAGTATCATCCTTGTATTCATTAAAAAATGATTAAAAACCAGCGATTTAAATTATAACCGCACTACCTTTAGTAGCTTTAAAATAAATTTATTTCATTTTATGCGCCAAACATCACACCTCTTGTAATGGTCTCGAAGTAGGGATCAATATCCCTGTGTTACGAGTTACCACACAAGGAAATAAGCCAGGGGCGTCTCCCAGCACACCCAGACCCGAGTCAATTCAGAAAAGATCGTTTCCTGAATTGACCCGACCGGGAATCGAACCCGGGACACTACGGAAATCGAGGCGAGAAACCGTGCTACAGCACACAACGCCAATCGTGTCGTCAAAGCTGTAATATCTTTTTAACCCCAGCTTTAAAAGAGTTAAAACAATTAACTTTTTGTTAGTCTAGCGTAGTTCTAAAAACATCAACCGATTTCTTTTATGTACGCGGCCCCTAAGTAAAGGTCTGAAATTACATGGAAGTTCGCCGCCCTTCTTCGTGCTACTCCCACAGACACTGCACAAGGTCCATAAACAAGGCAATTTTTTTTTTGCGGCTTGTGTTATATTTTTACCTTTTTTGTAGTACAATTTTAAAATGTATCGAATTTCTTCATTAGATTCACTCATCTTGACAGTAAGAAAAACAAATGAAAATCACACATTTACCTTATTTGAATTTGAAAATATCTCCTTTAAAATTCAAACTTGTAATGATACCAAAACCAGATACAAATAGTATAGTCAAAGAGATTGTATTACAAGTTCATGCATATTAACTATGTATATGCGAAAAGACTTTTTCCCCAACCTAATAGTATGTATGAACTAGTAAATTTTTTGATAAGATAAGATTGAATCAATTACTCTCTCACTTTGCTCTGAATAAGTTATTACATAGTAATCAATTTGGATTCACTAAAAATAAGAATACAACCGATGCAGGTGTTGCGCTCATCAAACACATATTTGATGCGTGGGAAGGCAAGCAAGATGCAATAGGAGTTTTTCGTGATTTGTCAAAAGCATTCGACTGCGTAGATCATGAAATCCTAGTCATTAAGCTGAGACATTACGGTGCTTCAAATATTTCTCTTAGCCTTATAGAATCTTACCTCACTGGTAGAATACAAAAAGTGAGTATCAATGGTACGAACTCTCCCGGTGCCACCATACGTATTGGCGTGCCCCAAGGATCAAAATTGGGTCCTCTGCTTTTTTTGATCTATATAAAAGACCTGCCTTATTTTTTCAATGACCTATGTGTTATTGTATTATTTGCTGACGACACTTCTCTGATTTTTACCTAGATAGAAGTAACAAAGCACTTGACGACGTAAATAATACTCTCTCTAAGGTACAGCATTGGTTCACGAGTAACAATTTACTGCTTAATGTTAAGAAGACTAAATGTATCTAATTTTCTATGCCCAATGTAAGACAGGTCGGTACCATTATAAACATGAATAATGAGCCATTAGAGATTACGAATTCCACTGTATTTTTGGGAATTACTCTCGATTCCAAGTTACAGTGGGGTCCGCATATTTCTAACCTGGCAGGAAGACTTAGTTATCGCAACAGGAAGTACACTAACTTCAGTTATTTTCACAGTGTCGTATGGTCTACAATTGTGGGGCTCGGCAGCGGATCTTAACACCATCTTTGTTCTTCAAAAAAGAGCCATCCGCTCCATTTACAACCTTAGACCACGCGACTCGCTTCGTGAAGTTATTCAAAGAGATAGAGATATTTTAAACTGTGTACTCTCAATTTATTTATGATAATGTAGTACATGTCCGTAAAAACTTGCATCTCTTCAAGAAAAACAGTGATGTTCATGAACTCAATACTAGAAATAAAAATAAGCTCGTAACTCCCAGTATAAGACTGCATAAGATAGGGAAATCATTTGTTGGTCAATGTGTAAAATATTATAATAAGATTTCGCAAACTCTTGTTGAACGGCCTCTTCACCAGTTTAAGTCACAAATAAAAGCTAAGTTATTGAAGCGAGGTTATTATAGTGTTGAGGATTTCTTAAATGATAAGAATTTGTGGTCATCTTAGGTATAATCTGCTCCTCTGCACATTTTTTGTTTTGACTTTAGTCTGTCAATTCAATTTTTGTGTATAAAAACAAGATTGAAAAGAGTACCTAACCATCGAGTTTCTTGCCGGAGTCTTCTCGTTCGGAAACAACCTCCGAACCGGTGGTAGAGTCACATTATGTTTAATTATGACATTAACTATCATAGTATTATTTTATGTTAGTTTATTTTTATTCAGTATATACTATATATACTTTTTTTTTTTGTATTTGTCTTGTCATAAGTACTTTTTATAAGTCTATATGTCTATAATTTTCACGTTTTACTTCAACTTGTAATAAAATCTCTTTGACTAAGTATAGATACTATTTGTATCTGGCTGGTTTTGGTATCATTAAAAGTTTAAATTTTAAAGAAAATAATTCCAAATTCAAATCAGGAAAATGTGTCATTTTCATTTGTTTCCACCTGTTTCGGTCCCTTCTTCAGAATTCTTTAAGCAGTGTCAGGTTAACATCACGAGAGGACTGCCAAAACCAGTTGTCGCAGTATTTTGATCAGAAGCCTCAAAATTCCTATAGGATAGGATCATCTCCCTACCTACAAGATGGCAAAAAGTAATCGAACAAAATGCAACCTACAAATATTAAAAAATGTTTTGAATTTTCTTAAAAAATGCGAAGAAACTTTTCCCCAACCTATTATATCACGTCTTAAGCAGCCCCCAGTTTGTAGTCCAATAATATGACTTTTAAAATTGCTGTATCTCGGGGAGTTTTGGTGGTTCTGAAATTTTTTTTTTGGTAATGTATCTATTTCTGAGAGGTCTTTCGATAACACCTCAATAAAAAACAGTCAAATACGCTATTCCTTACGTTCTTCAGGTCGTTTTTATCGAAAGGTACAAATAAATACGCTTGTAAATAATAAAACTTCAGTTTGAAAAGTAATAAATGCTATTTTAATTTCCAACATACTTTATTCATAAGCCAGACGCAGTCTACGCGCAGTTTTGAAACTGTCGTTGTCATTATATTTAAACTTAAGATACATTATTCGAACATTGGTCAGCGTGACAATATAAACAATCTAATAAAGCTAAAAACAATCAATTAATTTAGTTTTAGTTACGAATTTAATCGTCTTAAAACAAGTTAATCGAGCCTATTTTTAAGGCCAAAGAATATGACATAATAAATAACAAGAAGTGACCTAAACTTGTAGCGTAGCTTGTACTATAGTAGTATATATATACAGTTTGTACTACAGTCTCTGACACCTATATATATATTTAAATAGGTTTATGAGACTAGAAATATTATTACTTATATGTTCAGTCTATATTAAACCTCCAGATCCCGATTGATATTTACACTGAAAATCTTTTTACATTTGTAAATCTTAAAAAACTGTGGGTGTTATGTTGATTGTCTTCAGTTACCGGCTGCTTCTCTTATTCGCAACGCGACTCTTGTAGCTAGCATTTTCACAGCTCAGCAGCCAACGGCGATGCAGTAATCGCTAAGAGTTATTGACGTCAAATAGCAATAATCGCCTTCATAATTGTGAATTTTTGAGATCAAATTTAGTAAATAGCCCAGATGGATTGCAGGCCTCCTACAGACTAAATTAAAACTAATTTATCCACAGACATACGTTCTGCCCTAAATGAAAACCGTTTGAGCAATCGCGGATTCCTATCACTAAAACTCCACTACGGCTGACGGCGCAATAAGCGTCGAAAAAGTGTCACGCTCGGTTTTCGAAAAAGTGTCAATTATACATTGGTTGGTATCAATTCAACTAAAAACCAAATAATGGCATTAAATTAAATACATAAATTGTATCTATGATTCTCCCAATTTAACTTCTTGTCGGGAATCCACCTTGCGTTTTAATCTGAACACGATTCTGTAAAGAAAGAATGGAATATGATATAAGTTTTTTCAAAAAGATGGAGTACGCCTAAGGTCCAGAAATTCATTGTATTGGTATTTTTGGTACAGGTAGGTACAAGTACCGAGAAAACGTTCGGAAAGGGTGGTGCACTAGTGATGAAGTCATTATAGATCAAGAGCTGTGGTTACTTGATTCTAATTGTGGAGGCCTTTAGCCAGCAGTGGTTAAGTAGCGTATGAGCTAATTGCCTCTAGGTGTGCTGGTAGCGGGTACAATAAATCTATGAAGTTATTTCATCACAAAAATATATGATACTTACGATAACAAAGTCAGGCACGCCAAGTTGACACAAGCAGTTAAAATCATGATAGCTCCTGGAAAGGTGGCGATGGTGCGTGTGTAAAGCTCATTGTACATGAGTGGAGCCAGCAGCGGGCAGAGGGACTCGCCGACGCCCAGTAGACCGAACACCTTGGCTATGTCTGTGCGTGGCGCGGCCTTTGAGAGGAAAGATCTCAAAAGGGGAATGGCTGTCGCGCCAAATAGTGATATTCCAGAACCTAAAAAACAAAAACGAATATTACTAATATTATAAATGTGAAAGTTTGTGATGATGTATGTGTGTTTGTTACTATTTCACGCAAAAACTACTGAACGGATTTGGATGAAACTTCAGTAATACAGCTCATACATCAGAAATATCAGAATAACACATGAGCTACAAAAAGATTTTATGTAATTTGGCCATAGCATATTACAACGATAACGCGGGCAAAGCCACGGGCGGAGAGCTAGTGTTAAATAAATATCCCTAAAAGTCTATAGATTATATAACCAACCTTTGTCTAGCCATAACAAGGGAAACTAAAACCTTGTGTATATTATAGAATAGAAGTGCGAAGTTCTATAGATCACAATAATCGAGCGTGTAAAAAAGCCTGGTTCCGTGCAAAACCGTAGTATCTAGTTACACGCTTGACGAGTGTGTTCGATCGAATAAAATAAGCTCTGGGACCTCAAATCGAAGCTTACCATACAGGCAAAAGCTTAATATATTTTCATAGTTATTAATAGTTACATAATTAACAATGAAAATATTACCAAAAAAACGAGTCCCTAAACCGAAACGAGATTGCAATTTTGCCAGCAATTATTACAACATTGCAAAAGAAGTCACTCAAACCGAATTGGTCAGTGCTTTGAAACAAGTTAAGTTTTTAAATTCTCCCAATATTGTTGAATGACATGTCGAAAATGTAAATTTTCAAAATGTTATCAGTGATTCAAGTGTTTAAGAATAAGGGTGATATAATAAAGGCAGTGGACGCTGATGTACAAACAAAACTTACCAAGGTACATGTGCCACGAAGTCGTTGCAAATGCCTTTACGAAGAACTCAATTGCACACATTAAGAAAGAAAAGCAGATGAAGCTTAGGTCGCTGATTTTCAGCAATTTCTGTAAAACCCCGATACCAATTATCGACCCTGAGAAGGACCACGCAGCGCTGATCGACGAAAAATTCGTGTACCGTGTCATCGACCACTGAAACTTCGTTCTAGTGTACATATATGTAAGAGCATTCACACCATACTCCGTAAATAGGGTTAAGCACGACACGCTGCCGGTTAAGAGCACTATTGCTCTGACATAATTTGGCTTCTTCAAAAAACAGCATCTCATCATTTCTTTAGGGTGTTCTAGGTTGAAAATTGACATAATGGTGCCCTGCAAAACATTAGAAATGTAAAAAAAAAATGGTTGCCTGTAAAGTCGGTTTTACGGGCGAAGATTTTACGTGACAACGTCTTTTTCTCGGTAGAATATTTATTGATATGAATATAATTAAATTGCACAATAGGAACAAGGAATTGAATGAGAATAAGAATTGCGGCAGACCGATCATAGTTGAGTGGGAGAGAGACGCAAGGCATTCGGCGGGCCTCTCTCTCGTTCGGTGACTCATCGTAACGTTACCGAGCGTTACACTTTTTCATAAGTGACTCCCAGCCGCAACCTAATTTAAGACGTTGTCACGTCAAAAGCATAGCTAAGTATTAATAAATCTGTTCAAAAATTAATCCTGAATCAGACATGCCAGGTAAAATTATTTTTAAGTAGGTTATTTGAACAATGAGTTAATTTTGTGGCAAATGAATGCTTCATAATTGTTTATGGAGATAATATGTTTAAGGGCGCGTCAATGAAACATGAGAGCTCAATGCAGACTGATTTATTATTTGGTTACCCACAATAATGCCGTATACACCACACTTTTCCCTCTTAAGCTTAACAAATGTAAACTTAACTCTAAAACAGGATGTAACATATGAAATCTCAACTCAACTACATAACTTACATATTTTTAACATTTATTTAATCAAACTTTCAGTATCGAAGAAACATGATATTTTGATTATTTTTAGTTTCAATATTTACTTAATTTTAGTTTCTCCTCACAGCGTATAGCAGCTTTCCTACGCAACCGCGACTCATTATTAGCAGGTGGCGTGGACTGCGACCCTGACGACGGCGACATCGGCGCGCTGTCTGCTTCTTCCTCTACGCTATCAAAGAACTCGTCTTTGTCGCACGAGTCTACTGAAGTACGCAACGAATCTACCTGCTCTTTGTTTTGTGAAGCATCGTTTTGGCCAATTAGTGGCACGTTGGCCAAACTTAAGGAATGACGAGACTTTCGAGTTTCCATTTGGTCGATATGTCGTGTGTAAGACACGGGTCCTGAGCGTCCTGTCACGACGCCCTCTGTCCACTTACGACCCGAACGAGTATAGTCGCGTAACATGACAGGCTCGCCCGGCGCCAGCACGCGCAGCGCGCGGCGGTCCGCGGCGGCTTGCTCGCGCCGCAGCTGGGCGCCGCGCACGCGCTCAGCGGCGTCGGGCCGCAGCAGGTCGAGGCGTCCGCGCAGCCGCCGGCCCATGAGAGCCACAGCCGGTTCGCGTCCCGTCGCGCTTTGTTCCGTATTTCTATACGTAAACAAGAACCTGCTAAGCGCGGTGTTGACATCCTCTTTTTCTGATTCCGCCTTTTTGAGAACACACTTTACTGACCTCACTGCATTCTCCGCAGCTCCGTTACTTGCGGGGTGGTAAGGTGGTATAAGAGTGTGTTTTATACCATTGTGTTCTAAGTACCTGGCGAACTCAGACGAGGAAAACGGCGGCCCGTTATCGCTTACTAATCGCTTGGGTAATCCAAAACGAGCGAATATTCGTCTTAGACAACTTACCACTATGGCCGCCGACGTCGTCTTGACCTTTTCAACCTCGATCCACTTAGAGTGAGCATCGATTAGTATTAAGAAATAGTCATGATTGAACGGACCAAGGAAGTCTACGTGCAAGCGAGACCACGGCTCGGCCGGCCAGGGCCAGGAGTGCAGCGGCGCGGCGGGGGGCGCGGGGCGCAGCTCCCTGCACGCGGCACACTCACGCGCCACCCGTTCGATATCCGCGTCTATGTTCTCCCACCACACATAATTACGCGCAATTTGTTTCATTTTTACAATTCCCATATGCCCGTCATGAATCTCACTCAAAACTAATTCTCTTAGGGCTTTTGGCACCACGATTCTATATCCCCATATTATACAACCTTGATCTATATGCAAGCTGTCCCTTCTATCGTAATAAAGCTTTTCTACCTTATCGCATTGGCTGTTTTGAGGCCATCCGTACATAATAAAACCAAACATTTTACTCAGTAAAGTGTCCTTTCTAGTTTCAGTTTTAATATCTTTAAAACTGATTGGAAAGTTTTCTTGTACGTAATTTAAATAGCTACATTCTCCGTCCTTCACTCTAAGTTGACATTTTGGCAACTCTAGAGGAAGGCGAGAAAGAGCGTCAGCAAAACAATTTTTTGCCGACGTTACGAATTCAATGTCAAAATCGTAAGCGGCTAGCTTAACAGCGTATCTTTGCAGCCGACTAGCAGCGGTTACCGGTATTCCTTTATTTTTGCCAAAAATATAACTCAGAGGACGGTGATCGCTACGCAATGTGAAATGTCTGCCATATAAATATTGGTGGTGCTTACTTACACCGAACACAATAGCTAACGCTTCTTTATCCAACTGCGAATAATTGACTTCTGCCGAGTTGAGCGTTCTCGAGGCGCAGCAGACCGGCCGCTCGCCCTCCGCGTGGCGCTGCGTCAGGACCGCGCCCACGCCGTATGCGCTGCTATCGACTGACAATATTAACGGAAGACTTGCGTCATAATGAGCTAACACAGGAGCGCTGCTTAAAACTTTTTTTATTTTTACGAAAGCCCTTCTACACTCTTCTGTCCATTTAAACTCGACATTTTTCTTTAACAAATTGTAAAGTGGCCTAAGGATATCACTCATATTAACACAAAATTTAGCATAAAAATTTACAAGCCCCATAAAGCTTTTAAGCTGGGTAATAGTCTGTGGTTCGGGGGCTTCTACAATGGCGTTAATTTTATTACTATCTGTATGCAAGCCATTTTTATCAATTTTGTAACCCAAATAGGTAACGCTGTCTTGGAAAAATTTACACTTAGAAAAATTAATTTTTAAACCATTTTGTTTTAGCCTTAGCAGCACTGATTTTAGATTAGCCAAATGTGTAGCTCGATCTTTTCCCGTCACGCAAATATCGTCCGCGAAAACAGCCGTTGACGGCAACCCACTCAGTGTCTCCTCCATGATTTTTTGAAAATTTTCTGGTATGCATTTGATACCAAAGGGTACTCTCGCATACACAAAGGTTCCTACGTGAGTTGTGATCGCCGTCATCGGCTGGGAATCCTCCTCCAAAATACATTGCTGAAATGCATTAGATAGGTCTAATTTGGTGTACTGCCCACCGCCCCCTAACGCGGCGAACAGGTCCTCGATCCGTGGCAACGGGTAGTGGTAATCTTTTAATAACGGGTTGATTGTAATTTTATAGTCTCCACACAGTCTTATACTGCCATTCGCCTTAATTACCGGTACAATAGGGGTGCCATAGTCTGACCTTTCTACTTTGTAAATGACCCCCTCCCTCTGCAACCGATCGAGCTCCCGTTCAACTGGTTCACGTAATGCTAAAGGCAATGGCCGCGCTTTAACAAACACTGGTGTACTATCTTTTAAATAAAGTTTAAATTTTGTTTTAAACGTGCCTAAGCCCTCAGCAAATACTTCAGGGAACTCGTCTCGTAAGGACGTCGCCATCGAGGCGTCATCTGTCAAATTATAGCATTCTACGATTGCCAGCTTAAGATGTTTGATCCAAGTACGACCCATCAATGGCGGTCCGCCGTTCTCAATAACAAACAGCTTGAGCCTCGCGTAATGTTTACCGTAAATCACGTTAACTAACAGATACCCGAGCGTCTCGATGACGTCACCCGTATATGATTTTAATGACAACATTTTGCTTTCTATTGGTATGTTTGAAAAGGTTTTATCATAATACTGCTTCGAAATTACTGAAATTTTACTACCCGTGTCTATTTCAAATTTACATTTAATATTTTCCACAACCAAATTCGCATAATACGGCCCATCGCCGTCGTTTTTTAACACTAAATTATAGAAACTACTGTTATCATCGTCTGTATCAGAGTCATTTAAAAAAAACTGACCTTTGTTTCCTTTTGCACTATTATTTTTCTTGCACACTACCTTTAAGTGACCTTTTTCACCACACGAATCACAATTGTATTGCTTAAACCGACACTTTCCTTCCCAATGGCCCGATTTGCCACATCGCGAGCACGGCCGCCGCGCTCGTCCCGCGGCCTCGCCGTCCCCGGCGCCTGCGCTGCCCGCGCCACGCGGCCGGCCCGCGCCCGCGCCGATGCGATGCAAGCCGTCGTCGTCCTGGGCCGCACTGCCGGAAGCACACGCCGTAGCCGCGTGCCGCTCCGCCGCCTCCAGCGCCAACGCTAGTTCCACTGCCCGCTTATAATCGATTCCTCTTTCTGCAAAGATTCTCGACCTCATGTCTTCATTGCTCAGTCCTGAGACAAATTGATCCCGTAAACATATCTCTAAACAGGCACCGAAATTGCAAGTTTTCGCTAGATGCTTGAGAGCTTGTAGGTATTCACGAATGTTTTCACCTTGACGCTGTGTTCGCTGCCGAAAAATATGTCTTTCAGCAATTTCTGACCTGTCCGGTTCCAAATGTTCTTTCACCAGTGCCACGAGTTCTTCGTACGTTTTCGACTCTGGGGTGACTGGTGCGCATAAATCACACATTAACTCATAGCACTCCGCGCCAACTACCGTCACCAACGTGGCCACTTTTAACTCATTATCGATATTGTTTAACGCAATAAATTGATTCACTCGTCGCACATAAGCGTCCCAGTTGCTGTTTCCTAAATTATAGGATTCGATATGTCCGATTGGCATTTTTGTAAGAAAAATATTCACGCGTAAGTACCGGTATTTCTTCGTCGCCAGTAATATGTTTAAGGGCGCGTCAATGAAACATGAGAGCTCAATGCAGACTGATTTATTATTTGGTTACCCACAATAATGCCGTATACACCACAGGAGAAACAAACAACACAGACAAACTTTTACACAGTTTTATGAGCTGAAAGTTCAAAAAATTTTGTATGCTCAAAACAAGTGAATGTCGTCGTGAATGATGTCTTTTATTTACATTATTTAATAGTTATTGATTTTAGTAAGGTTGCTAACAACATAAATGTCAGGTAAGTAGGAAGGTGCTAAAAGATTTACCAATAGTTTTCAAATTAATATCTATCCTCAAAGTTCAAGTACTAACCTGAGTAGCTTCTGTCAAAGATTCCTTTAAGCAGAAGAACACAAAGAGGAAACCGAAGGCATTCACAGTGGTCAACAGGAACAAAAACCAATTGTTGCCAACCGCCCTCAGGAGGTGAGGGGTGATCACGCCCCCACCGGATATCGCGATTGCGATCGACACCGTGAGCACCAATATTCTGCGGAACGGATGAGATTATGATGACTAGTGCTAGTTTCGATCAAGAGTTTCATAGAATAAATCGCTAGGAGAGCGAAGAGCGAAGAGCCAGGAGACACCTATATCTTTCAACTCAAGTTCATTCTTTGCGAATAAATAACGAATCTAAGTTGGTTTGTTTGCTAGTTTTCTAGCGACGACGTCTATGACTTTTCATTTGCTAATCACAACTTCATTCTAGTTTGTTGCGAGTGGAATAAAATAGATCCACCAAAATTATCTTCTGCTACTCGTTGACCAATAATGACGTTAATGGTGTTTAATTAAATATTAACAAATGTCTATTATCTCTTCCTCCTCATAATCATTAGCAGCCCCGAAAGATATTCGCTGCTCAACAAAGAACTTCCCAAATAGGGCGTGATTGCTCTAAAGCGATCTGAATCCATGGAAACAAAAATTATGATTTTATCCAGTTTCTAATCTACGCTGTTATAACAAAGTCTCATATCATCTTACCTTAAAGATCTGTTTTCCTGAGTAGTGACGTCACTGGCGTAACAAAAAGCTCCAATGACCATAATGCTGGAACCGCCAAATGAATAAGGCACGGCAGGCACGATGAGCCACCAGGGACCCAGAGACTCCAGCATACCCCACACCAACGTCATGGCGGAACAAAGGGTCACACCTAAAATCATAAAATGTGTTATGATTTCTGAATCGTAAACTTGAAGTCTCAATTCCTTTCACGGTGCAAGGACGAAACCATTGCGCAATCTTGCGTTTTAACTACCATCATTCGTGCATTTCAGAGTAAGTGCGGTCACATCAGTCAATTTAGGTAAGTGGGTGAATGGGCGTTTGCATGTAGCAAAAGGACTATAAAATTCAATAGGCGTACGCATTGATTGATTTCTGAAGCCATAAAAAATGAACATTACACAAGCGCGGAGCCAATCTTGAAGTGAATCAGCGGGCTATATCGTAGCTAATCAACATTGTTTGTTCAATAAAAAGAAAAAAGGATTAAGGCCCGCTGCCACAAAAAAAACCTAATTTATAAGTTCGGAAAGTTGTGGGCGAACTGTATTAGTAGGTAGTCTCAACTAGTAGGTATCTAACTTAGTTATCTGTTTAATCTGATAGCGCTCGTCGACCTCATGAACACAGATTATTATGTCAACTTTTGTTCACGCGCTCGATGGATCGATGGAAATAAAATAATCGTCTAAGTTATGAAAAAGATGGCCTTTCATAACTTAAGCCAGAATCTGTGATACTCACCGAGTAGTGGCCAGAGGATCAACGGCTTCCTTCCGTGCTTGTCAGACCACACGCCCACGAAGAGTGCCAGGATGGCCGGCCCGACCGCTTTGATTACCGCCTCCACAGTCCTCACGTTAGTCGCGTACTTCTGCACTTCCTCCTCCAGCTCAATGGAGTGGTCGATCGAGGACGTATTGAGGAACGACTGGCATTCCTCACGCGTGTAGTTCAGTGAATGTACACACGCGCGGTACATTGTCAGGTTGTTAATTGGTGCACCTTAAATAAATTATTACTTTATTTAGTGTTGATCTATAACAACAGTCAAAGAGATTGATAGCGCAGGGCATGTTACATTTACAATGGTAGCTTTTAAAACCAATCTTTTTATTTATAGTATTTTGTTACTAAATTTTGACATGCCATGTTTGTATGTTCCAAACCTCCTTCCTGTACTTTTGTTGTATTAAGGAGAAAGTGTTTACGAGATATTTCAGACAAAATAGGACTGACAAAATTATAGTAAAGAGGCGTTCACATCAACCTTCACGTAGGGGCACCTTATGCTGCTAACATAAGACCCATTTTGCAATTGTTTTGTGAAGATTGTTGTGAACTCGTCTGTACATCCAAAAGGTATAAAACAAAAATATTTACTTGCCACCGTGATGCTGAAAAAGGTCAAAAATATTGGCACTTCAACTGCTTGACTGATTATTTTCCATGGATCACATCCCTTGCGCTTTACCACCGGTTTAGTTATGCTTTTTACGAATTCGTCTTTTTTAGACTCCATAATGTTTTTCTGGGAGACCTCCAAATTAGGATTAAAAATTCAACGTAAAAGTATACACTTCTATTTTTAAATCAACGAATTTGAATTTGGGTTAAAATTATTTAAACTGTGAATAAACGCGAATCGTGTGTTAATTTTAAGTTATGTCCGATTCCTATATATATCAGCACGAGATTGAATTTTATCTGCAACTGTTCCGAGCTATTATCTCAGTCTTGCATTAGTCACGCCTAGCTAGGTAAGGCCTTTTCCTCACCGGCTCGGTGCGTTTTCGTTTCGGTACCGCCTCTGCACCGAATCCTATCTACTTTTCTAAGAGCCACTTGATGTGGGGATAAGAAATCGATGTTAATAATCCCGGTCAGTTTATGCTGTGATTGAGTCCTAGTGAGACAAAGGTCGTGATTGTCATCATAGGTAAGAAATTCATCTTCTCTGAGATTCCTGCTTACATCAAGTCATTTTTGTCCCCTGATTTAGAATATCTTTGTCTTTCACTAGTTTCGGTAAAGGAGAATGAACACTTTTGGACGTTCCACGACGGCCAGTTACGAAAGTAGTGTCAAATGAAAGCAGTGATATTGTTGTTCCTAGTGAAGAACTTTCGCTAAGATCATTTCACTGCAATCTATTAAGAAAAAAAGTATTCTTACATGTAAACATGATGGAATTGCATAGAACACAATAACAATAATTTCGTTTAAATAATGCGTTTTCCTCAAACGTATGAACGCAGAAATAAAAGCACGTGGCGGCCATGAAATTTCTACTCAGTTTATGTACTCGTAGGACAAAACGAATTACCACAAAGAACAACAAATCTCAAGTCAACAAATCGCCAAGGATCCACCAATTTTGGCCACTCTAATAATATAAAATCATCATGTTCCTTTTCTTCTGTATATTAACTTATTCCTAGTCATATGCTGAGTAGTATTGTAGTTAAGTCATATTATGCTGAGGCCCTTGGGCTCAGATCCAACCCCTAAGAAGAGTGAGTTCATGATTTTTAAAGCTGGTACCAAGACTTATTCAGCTGCATCACCGATAACTCTTTGTGGTGCTAACATAAAAAGGGTTAGCGAGTTGACTTATGTGGTGACGAGGACATTGAGAGGGAGCGTAGGTCGCTGTCGGTCCGGTGTAACATGTTGGCTCGGAGGTTTGCACGCTGTCCTGTACTACTTAGTTTAAATTACAATGTTCAAGGTTGTCATTTCAAACGTGCAGCCTGTGAACCAGTTACACACAGAGGGCATACAGCGCACTGCGCGTCCAACACAATAATGCGTTCGGGGTGCTGATGGGGCTGCCTCGGTTTTGCAGCGCCTCGACGATGTTTGCCCAGGCGCAAACAGATGATTTTTATTTTTTATGCAATAATTAGAAAGAGAAGCGCATTCTTATTTTATTCTGTGTCGTTGCTTAATCGCTTCCGAGGCAGTACCAGTATACTGAGCGCATTGGCCAGGCGGTGGGACTTCCTGATGATGTACATGTGGATGAAGAATCATGCTAGCTCTTCCCCTTTTACTAGGATCAAAGCACATTTCCTCGCCTTAGAACGATCCTATTTAGTGTTCCCTGATTTCCTTCATCCTTTTACTTCTCCGGTCCTTACCTCTTCTGATCATTTTGGTTATTGGTCGTCTTATCGGTACGTTTTTGGTACAATTATCATTTTTCATTTATTTTAATGTGTAGTTGGTATTTTCTAGATATATGTATATTTCTTGACTACATATATTTATGTACATTACATGTATTTATGTTCAAATTTGCTTTTAGTGTTTCTTTACTGCTTTTGTGCACTTTTAGGTTGTCTGGCAGAGCTCTTTAGCAATAAGACCGCCTAATTGTGACGTCGTGTTATTTTATGTTCTATACTGTACTGTTTTTTTAAAATTCTGGTGAGCAATGAAGAATATTCATGTTGTGTTAAGTTATAAAAATATCTTAATTTTGTTGAATGAGTAATTCGGTAAGGTAATAAATAACGCTAAAATTAGATACGTGATATTCTGACATTGTAGGTTTTAGTTAATGACGCTGCTTTTAAAATTATGTGTATTATTTTCATAGTCTGTGACTGTTTGTATGTTTGTGTTAGGCAAACATTTGTTCTTCGTGATGATTCAGTGTTTTATATACTATCTACTACTAGCTTTTGCCTGCGAGATCTTGGTCTGCGTGGACCACTTTTTTCCACACCGTTGTGGGTGGATTTCCTACCCACGGTAATTGCATTTTTATTTTTGATAAGCACCTACACCCTCTGTGTAATGTGACTGCCCATATTTTATTCCCTATTTCATCATAACTTCACCGGGTAGAGTGGCCAACAACCAATTTATTATACCTGTTGCCCGCGACAGCGCGTCTGTTGGTTTATGAAAGGTCTTTAAATTTCTAGGAGTATTAAATACTGTTGGTTCTTTAAAAACGATCAGACACATTACTTCTTTTAGCTGCTGCCCGCGACCACGGCTGCGTGACAAACAAAAATTGCTCTTGTAGCGGCTTATACCGCCAAGATTAATATTCTGATAGGAGCCGCATTATCTTTATTAAGGGTGCGTTTGGGCACAATTTGTAATGACCCTATAGCCTTAAAGTTGCTTTACTGTCCGCTTTTTTTCCTTACACATTTATGACAAGGAACAAGGTAGGAAGTTAAACTTATAACAGTAAGAAAAAAGCTCCTATAAAGCCAATACACTCGGGCGATCACACGTGTTTTATTATGGTCCGATACAAGGGACTTAAACTTTATTTAATATAATATTATTTTTGATGACGAAATAAGTACTTAACCTAGTAAAATGGTGCTGTTTCTCGCTAAATATATGTAGTGTAATGTTCCTAATACCAGTATTTAGTAAAATATTTTCACACCCAATTCAGATTTACTCCATACAGAATAATTTGTCCTCGTCACGACTTATGTTAAAAAATATATCCGAATGCAAATAGTACTTACTAGTATTTTCATTCAAATAAATTCTAAATCAACATCTAAATATTCGTTTACCTATTGTTATAATAATAACATTGGTCATTTTTAATAGGTAAAGCTATTTGAGTTTGCTTATTTTTTAAAATATTTGTCTCTGAATAAATGTCCATTGTTTTGTTAATTTTTGTTATGAATTTTTTTAACTACCAATTTAGGTAAATTTATATTTATTTTAAATAGCTACACTCGCTCCCTGAGGAGTCAATCAGAAGCCAAAGCGATTGTGTTGTGTGAAGGCGTGTTTCTCTGTCGGCGAAGGAAAATTCCAATTTTATTTAATCACCGATTTTTTATGCATGCTACCTTACAACTTACAAAGAACAGCGAGGAAATAAAATCAATAACATCTATTTTATGAAAATAATTAGACATTTCATATTCCGAATTAAAATTAGTACTTATTTGTGAGTAGGGTGTGAATTGTCCGGTCTTATGATGAATTTAAGTAGTGAAAATACGTTGATAAAACTTTAGGCGTGTGATGATTGTTCGAAAGATTTTTAGGCCAATAAGTAGTTTGTGGTCCAATGATAATTAGGATCACAACAACTTAGACGATTCAATAGACACTGGCACCTCGTTATATCAAAAATACGTATCTAAGATTTTACGAAAAGGATTGTAATTGATATGGCCCAAGCTTAGCTGAAAATAATCAGGATAAGGAAATTAAATGTCAGACTCCTATTATCCGGTGTTTCAAGATCTTCCTGTGTTTACGAGAACGTCGTGGCCTAGTGGTAAAGCACCCGTCAAAACAACCCGGATATCTGGTTAGCTCGGATAGCGGAAGGCTTGCCACCTAGCACACTGCGCTCTAATACCATTGGTGCAAAGAAGGCTTCTACTAAGTGTTCCGTTCACCGTGACGGCATCAGTCACTTGCCTTTAAAACCCTTTTTGGGATATAATCGTGATGGTATGTTAGGTGTCACGTTCTTCCTAGGATTGTCGCCAAGGCGCTCCTGTATCCTACGACATATACAGGGTGACTGGAGATTCATTGGCAATCTGTTGAAATAAGAACCTACTTATAATATACAGTACTTACACCAAGTATGAGGTTATTTCATAGGTACACAATTGCAAATTCTTAAACCTTATAAACAATAATTGCCAAGTATTAAACATGATGTTTATAAGGTTTAAAAATATGCAGTTCTGTATCTTTTACATGAGGTTATTTAATAGGTACAAAATTTCATCTTTTTAAACCGTATAAACAATTGCCGTGTATTAAACATGATGTTTATAAGGTTAAAAGTATGCAATTCAGTACCTATTAAATAGCCTCATACTTGGGTAAAGTACTGTATATCATGAGTAGATTCTTAATTCAAAAGATTGCCAATGAATCCCCAGTCACCCTGTACATGCTATGGGTGCTTATGCAACAACTTACCGCTAACACAATACATCTATGAAATGCTCTGCAGCTCTTTAAACGATAGTCTTGGAAAATAAAATTATTGTTTATTAATTAAAATTGTAAACTCGTGTCTCCTGCGCCTAAAAATAACAAAAAAACTAACGAAACATGTTAGCAAAACATTGCAGTCTCCTGCAACTTTCAAACACGAACATCTAAATGCATAACCTCAATGTTCGCAAGCAACGATGAAATTAAATTACCCCTCCCCCCGCAGGAGAACACGGTGATGTTTTTCGCCCGCCTCGGATGACATGTTTGCTTCTTTTAGCTAACAAGAAGAGGTTTGATGTTAGGTGTTAGAAAACACAAAACGTTACGGCCGAAGTTTCGTGCGCTATTATGTTTACAGTACAGATTGCACAGGTATGCGAGAGCAGGATAGCGAACGAAACTTCAGCCGTAAGTTGAACGGGAGTAGGAGGGCTGACACCATTATTTACGAAGTGTCTTTCATAATATTATATAGGTAATAACCCGACTGTTGCATACGCTGAAAACTTAGGAAAATTCAAATAAATGAAATGAACAACTCGTAGGTAAGTATACGAATCCAAAAAAGAAAGTACCTACCTATACTTACATAGTTTCATTAAATTACACCCAGTAACTATAGTCATAGTGAAAATTTACTGTGGAATTAGTTATCCTGTATTGCTGAGACATAACAAACAGTCAGGCCAACATTCAAAAAATGTCAGAGTTATTTGAATAAATTTTTAAAGTAGTTTTTAAAAAAGGTAAGTTTGCTTATTATAAACACGCATACGTCACCTTTTTAAAACCTACTAAAATAATCTGAGTTATTTAAAAAATCTTACGACATCCGTCAACACTTCTCGTTTATGTGTCAAGTTTATCTATCTACCTACGCACAAGGTACTCGTATTTATCTTTTGAATGATGATCAGGAAAAACTCTATTCAGTTACGAGCACTAAAATGATACGTAGATGACCAAAAATAAGGTCTACAAGACCATAATAATTATTATACCGACAGAATAATCACGAGTTCTGACAATGTGAAGTACCAGAATTTATCGTAACTATGATGTTAGTTACATATTCCTGGAAACTGTTGAACAAGAATACAAAAACAACATGACAAAGTCTACGCTGTTATATAACGCTTTCTTTCCATGAAGAAAGCACTGAGTTTCAAGCACTATCACATAAGCATTTCACCCCACTGCTACCACACCATCAATTTAAAAATGCTTTGCCCGTATACTTGCGACTGTCAGGATATGTAGAGATATACCAATTAACTACCTAAAGTTAGGCTTCTCAAATTACTAAAGGAACTAAAGGATTTTTATGAACCAGCTCAAAATTTGTGTACCTACCTGCCTACCTAATGAGGCAAAAACCTTGGTGGAAAGAAATATGAACGACAGCAAGAGATTCCAATATTCAATTATATTTTTAGTATTTATATTTGGACTGACGTGAATCTATCACCGGTTCGGAACCTAAATTCTGCCGAGAAGAGCCGGCAAGAAACTCAGCAGCACATTAAATTTCAACTCAATTAATCACTATTAGTAAAACACATTACTAATCAGTATTATGACATACATAACATAAATAGCCACCTATCATTATATTATTAATTAAAAATAACACAGTCTTATAATATTTACAAAGTACTTAACTTTAGTCCTGGTCTGCCTGGATGACATACAAAACTGATCAATCCTATAAATTACATAAATATGTAATACTAGCACGAATAACAAAATGTTTTACTAGTATGTACTTGTAGTGCGAATAATACTGCACGCCTGCCTGCAGGCCGAAAACACCGTCCAGATACGACATTGTTTTTCCATCGTTTTTTCTCAAATGTATTCTTAACAAATAAATGATTTACTTACTTACTTACTTTACTAGTTGTAAGTCCTATAAAGACAGTTTAACATTGTGCAAATCATGCCATATTGGACTAATACAAAACGTCCAGTCTCAATACAAAACATCTAGTTATTTCCATCTATTGGAAATAATACATAACGTATAATGTTATAAATTACGGTAAAACCATTTGCACAATGTTTATTGTTATCACAGTGTTGTTGTTTAGCTTAATTGTTAATAAGAATTAAATTTACAGCCATTATGGAGACTTCATTATTTACTCTTTAAAACGGGCTTTAATTATTGAATACTTACTATTATTGCAAACCCTTAACATACATAGTTCTTGTGAAATTATTTACAGAATTGAATATTTAATAGTAAATACCTGTGGAGTCGCACGCAAAGATCGCGTGCGGAACACCCACATCCGCGGCAGCCTTCGTGTTCGTGAAATCGCGGACAAGCTGCAGGAGTGCCGCCTTCGTTGGTATGGCCATGTCTCACGGAGATCGGCAAACTACGTGGGCAACCGATGTCTGGCCATGCCGCCCCCGCCAGGTACCGGTAGAAGAGTTCGACCCAAGAAGCGGTGGCGCGACGTCGTTAAGGGTGACATGCGTGCCAACAGACTCACCACTGAGGAGGCACAAGACCGCGCGAAGTGTGCCAAGAAAATAAGAAAGGTGGACCTGGATTTGTTTTCAGATTACCTTTATTAGGACTAAATATAATTATTTTGTCACGGCCAGACTGACATGTACTACGTTACCGAGTTACGAGTACCTTAATATCAATGTTATCTTTATGTTGAAAATGAAATTTGAATAATTTCTCATAGATTTGGGTTACATATTTTTTTCTTAAATTAGAATTTTCCTAAAGTTGGTTTTGCCTAAACTAAAATATTGCTTAAGTGAGTTAAATTACTTTTTAAAAATTCAATTTTACAATTGAGGTCAAATCAAAGTGTTTTTTAGTTTCATTAGTTAGTTTTTCCTTAATGCTATTACAAACCTAAAAGCGACTACATAAAGCATTGTTACTCTGTTATTTTTCTGATATTAAGAGGATCAGTAACATCGGTGATTATTGCAATTACATAAAACATTGTTAGTCTGTCCTGCTCCTACATTAAGCGGATTAATAACAACGGTGAGTCGCCTTGGGAAAAACCTACCAGCAACACCCACCTGCTGCACATGAGTCTGTGCTGGACCAAGGCGTAAATACAACAGCAGTTCTTTTTTTTCATTATTCTATTTTTCACTTTACCCTTTTTTAACTCTAAATCTCTTTTGTTTTTACTCATTTACTTATTTAAAATCACAATACATTTTGATTAAATAAGTAAGTAAGTAACATCAGATTTTTTTTTATTTAACCTTACTTAAGAAAACTAAAGTATTTTAGCATAACTTCGACATTTAAGTTGTCTGTTCTATATTCTGCTGCACAACATAATCATTCCAGTATCTTCACACATCTTCAGCAACAAAATTTTGCTGTATCCTTACAAAATCATCTACTTAATGCTAAAGGTAAAATAACTCTGTCAAAATCATCGTTAAACGGATTGGGGATATCACCCGTCAGTCTCATTTTTCAATGATCAATGATATTGGTAGTTAACTCAAATATGATCAAAACTTATAAATCACTAATAAATATAATTATGGTGGTTAATGTAGTTTCTTTCAATCGCTTGGTCAATCTGACTAATATTTTTGACTACCTACCAGCTTGCTTTTCTAACGTAAGTATCTACTATTCAACAGAGCCCAGTTCATTTTCTTGACCACCAATCTTTTATGTATGAGTTTTATTTAGTAGGTACCCAAAAAATATACTAAGCAACTGCAGTATTTTTTAATGGAAAGTCTATTCATCAAATAATAAATGAATATGAGGTGACAACCTCACACAACAGGTACCACGAAGAACTAGATCTCGTACAAATATTGGATTAGTCAACACAACATTCCCTGGTGCGGGAATCGAACCGCAGAACCTTTGAGAACGGAACTTTTTATTACTGCGCCAAACAAGTTGTCAAATTAAAATGAATTTATAAAAGGTCAGGAGTTAAATTGTTACTTCTTATTCTTCTCACTTTACCTATCTTTAAAATTTAAACGTCAATCAATCCTTTTTTTTTATTATTAGTCACTAACTAATCAATCATTCATTTTAAGAGAGATTACATGTAGTATCAGTGAGTATATAATAGAATAGAAATCAAATTTAGCCAAAACACATCAACAGTTATCATTAAGGAGAGGAGATTCAAAAACTTCTTCTTCCTATAATACAATAATCGGTCATTTTAATCACAGCTTTTACTTTTACGGACACTACTACTAATCAGTATGAAATTGAGAGTTACCAATGATAGTTTAAAAGCGTCGTTACTAAGTGTGGCTATACCCAAATTTGAATTCCTGCTGCTCATCTTAAAAATTAACTTTTACACAAGTAAACCTAATTTTTGGCCCTAGAAAAAAACATAGAAAGTTCTTTTAAGTTTTTTAGTAATAAATAACTCTTCAAATTTTAATATAAGTGGCCCTCTACCTCTTGTACCTCTTGTATTTTTGTCTGGTTGGCTATAAAAGTATATTTTCCCAATACGAATAGTAAAGTTTTCTAAGTTTCAGTAGGACAGTAGGACTGACCGATCACTTCCGTTCGGTAGTAAGTATCTGTATTGTTGATCGAAGGTCCCAGCGCATACGACGGCTGCCGCGGCATGCTTGTGCATCCTTTCGGGTTCCAAAATGTATTAGTTGGATGCGAATACGACCTTAGGAATTGATAAATAAATAATAATTTCCTCTGCGGCTTTGTAAATGCGCTCAGATGCTCTCCGCTGCGCGCCGTTCGATGTGAATCGTACCTTAATCTGTGATTAAAGTTTTTTTAAAGAAACGAGCAAACGCGCAGGATGAGTCTGACCACCCCCGACTTTGCGAGTCCTGATCAAGATTGACACCCAGTCTACAAGCGGAAGACGTTGAAGCGTGTCTCGTTGAGTGAGCAGAGAATGTTATTTTAACGGTGGTCTAACTATTCCACTTTTACCTAAGACTTCCTTGATCCATCTGCTATGGACTGAGAGTAAATTGGTTTGCATGGGCTTTTGAAACTAATAAGTAATTGATTACTATTTCTTACGGCACTGGTTTTCTTTATGTAAAATTCATAATGCGTCTGCTGGACATTGTGGTTTTTCTCTCAAGAAAGGAAATAGTATCTAGTAGGTAAGGAGGGTTGGAGCGATCCAGCTCGTGAATTTGCAACATTGGCGGAATTGTGGTTAAAAAACCCAGAGAACGCCACATAACAAAAGAAGAAGAAGAAGAAGACTAAAGTGGTCACTTTAGTCCCGCTTCGTAGTTCGTAGGGCTATAGTAGCGTACTTTTAGAGCATAAGAAGTGAAAATTATATTAATTCGCGAGTATTGGCATACTAAACACAACGGCCATGCCGTGACGTCAGAGGTCTAACATACTTAGTTTCGCGACTTCGATGATTTTTGATTGGTTTACGAGATTTACCCGAGTTAACAGGGGGCCTAGAGGGCCATTTATTGTTGCATTCTCGTTGTTTTACAAGTTGAAAAATTTAAAATTATAAAAATCAACAAACTAAAATTTGCACAAGAGTAGCAAAAACTCATGTAACAGTCATTGATTTTATCGCTTACCATATTTATACTCATCACTAATTAATAGTATTATTCACCTTCATAATCATAATTTTAGGTCGACTCATGAATCGATTAATTTCCGAACGTTGCAAGTGTTGCAACACTGTCTCAGCCCGCATTTCGAATTGTTAAACCCGTCGGGTACAGTTGTACAGAGCAAGTGCTTGAAAGACAAATAAAATATCATTTTCAAAGTTTGTGTTTTCGTCAAGAACCCCATCCTTCTGAGCGTTTCAGCTCAGAAGTGGGATAACAGCAAAAATATATTGTTTTGCGACGCCCACAGGACAACATCTAAGATAATGGAACGCGGTAGCCCTGATGAAAAATGGTGTCGAAGTCGTAGACTTCGAACACCCGTACCACCTGAGAGCCCCATACTACCAACAATGGAAGTCGAACGTGGTGCAGGGAACAGCGGTGGTATGCGACGAAGTCGGAGTCGCGTGAGACACGAACGTCGAAGCCAGGATCAAAGCCGAAGCCGGAGCCATCACCGCATCCAGAGCATCCAACGCAGCCACCACAGTGACCGTGAGCAATTATATCAGGATCTGAATATGAACCGTAATTTACTCGAGAATAGACCCAGTCGTAGACGGGAAGTAAGTGGCGCATATCAGCAACGCAGTCGCAATCGCAGTAGACCTAGGAGTAGCCGTCATAGCCTTAGTCATAGTCGTACAGAAACCGATCGACGAAGTCGCATTGGCAGTCTTAAAAGGAACGATGAGAATGATGAGTTGCGCGAGAGGCTACATCTGTTAGAGCAAGAGTTGATGAGACAACGAAACCGCAACGTGATATCACACGATGTCTCCGATAGCCATCGACGGCATGATGCCCCGTCTATAATGATTCGCAGCCCCCTCGGAAATGACAGTAGGAACCCAGGTTCCCGGCGGCCAAGGGTCGTGGAACCCGCTAATTTCTTTGAAGAATTTGTTAAAATTTTTAAGGGCAGGGATCGTGAATCGTTTCCTGTACTAAATAATGTTCTTTCGAATTTTCACCCGCTTTCTCGAGAACAGACTATCGACATGTGGATAAGCAAAGTTGACGAATGCGCGGAAATTTATAATTGGAACGACCGGCAAACGGTTCACTATGCCCTGCCCAAACTAGTAGGACATGCTAAGACCTGGTACCAGGGCTTGCCATCTATTAGGCATTCGTGGGAAGAGTGGAAGACTTTATTGAGAGAATCTTTCCCGTCTACCGAAAACTATGCTGAACTGCTTACCGACATGCTTAATAGAAAGGCGCGCCCTGGTGACTCTTTAGAATTATACTATTTTTCTAAGATTAACTTATTAAATCGCTGTAAAATATTTGGTAAGCAGGCAGTAGATTGCTTAATATTTGGTATTGAAGACAAAGGGGTTCGGTTAAGCGCTCAAGCAGGAAAATTTGATAGACCCGAGGAAACTTTAGAGTTCCTTAAGACAGTTAAGTCTCACCCTAGGGAGTACAATGATGGTATTAGGAGAGAGGGGCCCAGTAGAGATAGGCGGTTTCAAAGTTCTTCATCAAATTTGACCACCAGCACTGTACCATCTAAAAGTGTTGATAAAACCTTTAGAAATCGACCGAAAGGGAATGCAGTTTGCTTCAATTGTAACGAAACTGGGCATATGAGCTACCAGTGTCGTAAACCGTTAAACAAATGCTCTGAATGTAATTTTCTAGGGCACGACTCAAATGCTTGCCGTAAAAAGAATCCCAATAATTTTAGAATTATTGGGATTCTTTTTACGGCAAGCGTTATTAGTAACGGTAACGTCTCTAATAACAATGTTAACAATGGTAACGCACACGGTAAACCGAAAAGTGTTCTTGAAGTATCTATAGATGACGATAGCAATGACAAGTATAGAGTAGGTATAAAAATAAACGGTGTAGTTATTCCTTGTCAAGTTGATCTAGGTAGCCAAGCTACTCTTGTTCGTAAGACTGATGCTTATAAAATTGGTCTTCAGTGGGACACCGTAGAGGGCCCATTATTGAGAGGATTAGGCAGTATTCCCTATGTACCTATAGGTAAAGCTTTTGTTACAATCAAGATTCAGGATGTAAGAGAAGAACAGGTAGAGGTCTTAATAGTTGATGATTCACTTATAAATATTCCAGTGCTCCTTGGGCACAGTTTTACGGAACGACCTAATCTAAGCATTACAAAAACTGCTACCGATTTACAAATCGAAAAAGTTGACGTGAGTGATGCAGCTAAACTTCTGCTTGCTACAGTTGATGCTTTTGAATTAGGTATAGGAGAACTTGAAGCCAAAACTAATCATAGTGGCAGCATTTATGTTGGAGGTTCAATTAGAGGTAAACCCGACATGGAATACTATTTATTGCCTGGTGAATATCAGATGACCAATGGAGTGTGTCGCGTTCTTTTACAGAGTTTAAGTTCTCAAATGATTCATTTTAACAAAGGCGCGTTGATTTCTCGAGCTAGGGCGACCTTGTCTCAGAATCGAGTTTTAGATGTGTTACGGATAAATACTGATTTGGATAATGAAACTCGTGGTGGGGTCACCAAAATGGGAGAGGGACTTCTTGTTAGTGAAAAGGATAAATGTCGGGCTTTATTATCAAAGTACAAGGGTTGCTTTTCGACAGGGTTGCATGACTTAGGTTATACATCCATAGCCGAAATGGAAATACATTTAACTGATTTAACGCCAGTCGTATACAGGCCTTACCGACTTTCACATTCGGAACGTGCCTATGTCCAGGGTTTGGTGGAGGAAATGGTAGAACATGGTATAGTACGCGAATCTAGCTCGCCTTATGCGAGTCCGATTGTCCTCGTTCAAAAGAAATCGGGTGAGAAGCGTTTGTGCGTGTATAACCGTGCCCTTAATCGACGCACAAAACGAGACCATTACCCGCTTCTGCGAATAGAGGATCTCCTTGACCAGCTTTTAGGGCAGTCACTTTTCACAACGCTTGACCTCGCATCTGGTTACCACCAGACCGCCATTGCTGAAGGGTCTAAGGAGAAGACAGCATTCGTCACGCCCGAAGGGCAATACGAATACAATCGTATGCCCTTCGGACTGACAAATGCACCTGCCGTTTTTCAACGGGTAATTCATAATAAGATCCTCAATAAAACTAAGGTACCATTCGTGATTATATACATGGATGATATTTTGATTCCATCTAGAACATTCGATGAAGGCTTAAAACGCCTCGAACAAGTCCTCAGCTTATTGCAGGACGCTGGACTGACACTGAAAATGGAGAAATGCAATTTCTTCCAAGAGAAAATAATCTTCTTAGGTTTTGAGATCGATAAACTTGGTATCATATCTGGAGAACTAAAGACCCAAGCTGTGTCCAAATTCCCTGTACCTTGCAACCAAAGTGACGTTAGGAGATTTCTTGGCCTGGCTGGATTTTTCCGTAGGTTTATCAAGGACTTTGCTCTATTGGCGAGACCTTTAACAAACCTGCTAAGAAAGGACACCGCTTGGCAATGGGCAGAGTGACAGCAAAACGCATTTGATACCTTAAAGAGGTTGCTAGTAGAGAGACCACTCTTAGCACTATATGACCATAGGGCCGAAACCCAATTACACACAGATGCGAGTAAATTCGGCTTGGGAGGCATCCTGATGCAAAAGACCGGAAATAACCCATGGCGACCCGTCTCTTATTATAGCCGTCAAACTAGCCCTGACGAACAAAAACTCCACTCGTTCGAATTAGAGACGCTCGCAGTCATAAACGCGTTAAATAAGTTCCGCACTTACTTATTGGGTATAAAATTTACCATCGTGTCCGATTGCAATGCATTACGGTCGACGTTTACCAAACGAGATCTAATCCCTCGGATATCGCGGTGGTGGATCCAATTTCTCGAATACGACTGCGGCATTGAATATCGCCCAGGTGAGAAAATGGCTCATGTTGATGCTTTAAGTAGGGGCGCAATCGTGGACCAACAAGAACTAATACATGTGCTCGATATTCTCAACGTCAGTGTCGATGATTGGATTTCAACAGTTCAATCCACCGATAAAGAAGTTAGGTGTATCAAAGAAATTGTACAGGATCCTGAAACCGCCAAAATTGCAGCTATTCATAAAGAGTATCAGGTCAAAAATGGTCGTGTTTATAGGGTAATCAAAGATGCGGCATTGAGATGGCTTGTCCCGAGGGGTGTGCGCTGGCAGGTCCTTAAAACCAACCATGATGACGTAGGTCATTTTGGTTTTGAGAAGACCTTGCAAAGGATCAAGTCCATGTTCTGGTTCCCGAAGATGCGAAAATTTATTCGAAAGTATGTGTCGGCGTGCTTGGAGTGTGCGCACCATAAGGTTCCATCTGGTGTCAAAAAGGGTATGTTACATCCGAACCCAAAAGTGGATGTTCCACTACATACCATACACGCTGATCACCTGGGACCATTTCCACGCAGCAAACACGGTAATATGTACATTTTAGTCATTGTGGATTCTTTCACAAAATACTCGTATGTCTATTTATCTGCAGTCCGTAGTACAAAATCAAAGGCAAGCATTAAAGTTTTTAAAACGTATTTTAGTTTATTTGGGTCTCCAGCACGACTCATTACCGATAGGGGTACCAGTTTTACCAGCAAAAGATTTAAAACGTTTGTTCAGTCCGTTGGTGTGAAACATATTCTCAACGCTGTCGCGACTCCACGCGCCAACGGACAGGTCGAACGATATAATCGCACGATTTTGGCCTCTTTGAGAAGTATGACTCACGGGAAAGGCAGTGACGTTTGGGACACCTTCCTCCCCGATGTCCAATTAGGTATAAATACCACAATACATGACGTCACAAAAAAGTCACCGACTGAATTGCTGTTTGGGCGAAAATTAGGCAACCCATCGCAAGGTATTTTGAATAATGTCTCTGAAGAGATTTTAAACAGTGAGACTAACGAACCCATAGAGCGGATTAGGTCAGACGCTAGTGATCGTATCAAAGAAAACCAAAATAAAAATAAAGATCGATTTGACAAGCATCGAAAATCACTAAACAAATATAACGAGGGAGACCTAGTCAGGGTAGTAAGAGCTATTGTTTCGAGTTCAGGGAAGTCAAAGAAGCTAGAATCCAAATGCCAAGGACCGTATCGAATCAAAAAGATCTTGCCCAATGACAGGTTCCTTATAGTAGACACACCGCTGACACGGAAGGGAAAAGCATACGAGAATGTGGTAGCGATTGATAAAATCTATCCCTGGATGAGCTTTGAGGCACCGACATGTTCTTCTAGTGACGAAAGTATTTAGTTCTAATAGATGCTTACTTTTAAGATTTATTGATTGTCAATGAATGATACAGACAACTTAATTATACGGACTTTGTCATATTATGCCCAACAATGTTTAGCTAAATTATACTCAATAATGTTTCCTTATACATATATCGTATGTTATTTCTTTAATGTATAAAACAACAAATTATATCCTTGTCTTTATGTTATATCTCACAAATATGTCACTTTAGTACCAATGATCTACTTGTATGACATTATTTCATAGGTTAATGATAAATAGGTATTTTAATCAAATTTATTATCTTAGTGAGAACATTTAATTAGGTTGAGTGAACCATTTGGTATGACAGGGAAATATGATAATGATGATACTTATTTACATGAGATACTTTCTATCTAGGAACATGAGCGTGATTTCACACAACGCACAGAGCTTCGGTTGTTTTAAAACCGAGCATGAGTGCATTTTGAAAAGGATTACTACTTCCCTTATTAGCGAGCTTTGGCAGGTTCAAGCCCAGCATGAATGAATATGTGATCAGTGAGGGTGTTTCATAGCACAGAGCTTGGTTAGATGCGAGCTGGACATGAGTGATATGTCCTTGAGAGTCATAGCACAGAGTTCAAGCAGAGTCTAACCACGCATGAGTGATATGATATAACACGTAGCCAAGGCACATTGATGGTGAAAGACGTGAAGTAACCACCTTTTGCCTAGCTATATCTAAGTAAAACAGTAGAGTTGTTGTAAGATTAGACTTATTTTTCTCTCTCAGTATAAAATTAAATTAAAAACCTGACTAAAATTAATAAATAAGATTATAAGTTAGATGATCAATTAGAATTAATGTTGTTGATTAAGACTATAAACGAAGGGACTCGTTTATGTGACGGATGGCCGACTGTAACAGTCATTGATTTTATCGCTTACCATATTTATACTCATCACTAATTAATAGTATTATTCACCTTCATAATCATAATTTTAAGTCGACTCATGAATCGATTAATTTCCGAACGTTGCAAGTGTTGCAACACTGTCTCAGCCCGCATTTCGAATTGTTAAACCCGTCGGGTACAGTTGTACAGAGCAAGTGCTTGAAAGACAAATAAAATATCATTTTCAAAGTTTGTGTTTTCGTCAAGAACCCCATCCTTCTGAGCGTTTCACTCATTTTATTAATTTATAATTAAATACAGTAAAAGTACCTAATAGATTTCTATACGTTGAAAGGCACTTTTTTTATAGTGCCTGTCAAGATGACCTCACTCCACCTGATGGAAAGCAGTCGTGAGGTCCAGATATGAGGACGACAAGCACAATAATGCAAAGCAATTACTGAGCTGGCCGTACTCATCTTGAAGGCCTGCCCTGGCACCTGTTAGTGCAGTGCTGATCCCGGAACGCGACCTGACCGAGATAGGTCAGAGTCACTTGGCGGGTTTTACGCAACTGCATGGTGGTATCATCAACCGGCCAACATATTATGTCTCCCAGCTGAAGAGCAGATGGTCTGCTGCAGGGCTCCTCACTAAGGGAGTCGCCTCTTACGACACCCACAGAAAGGAGATGGGGCAGTGGAAAGTATTATTTTAAAGTGCCGCCACCAGCACGGCAAAGAACGTTTTTTAACATAGTGACGTAAAAGTCACGTGACCTAGCGTTTTCGCGGGAAATTCAATCCACGCCTAAAAAACTGTAGGCATTTACTTAATCTTTTCCTAAACTACACATATTTTTTTTGAAAAATTCTTTTGGGTTTAATAACATCTTTAACGAATATCAAACCACTTTTCGAGAAACAGTCAAATAGCGAATTGCAGAACCCCCAGGGTCTTTATGCCAAGAAACAAAAGATATCTATGCATTTATTATTAATCTGGTTGCAACTAAATCTATTTGGGGTTTTTCAAATGTTTTGCAATCTTATTGAAGGCATAGTCAGTTAGTTACCACTCAATGTAGGGATGTGAGCGATTCTGGCCACTGTGTTGTCTTGTGAACTAAAATAAGCTGCATAAACGAAAATATTTTTTTACACCATTCCTATAATCTTTTTGCTACTGTGGTCAGCGTGGAAATCACACGCAATCCTCCTATTTTTTTTAATTTTAGAAATTTATTTATTTATTTCTACCCCTAACACTTGATAGTGGTAACTTATTAAACTAATGCGATATGCGACAGTTCTACTATTACCTTATAATAGAATCCTGTACAACAATAAAATGTTACCTAATTTATAACTAATAATATATATGACACGTATTGCGCGGATGGGCGCCGCTTTCGCTAGTAGATTGGTTCTGGCCACAGGCACGGCCGGCAGCCGTGGGCGCCGCCGCCGCCACACGTAGCGTTCCGGCACGCTCAGCTGCAGGTGTTGCAGCAGCTCCGGGTTATGAGCCATCCCTTGCAAGAGCCACGTACATAGTGAGCGCGAATTCCCTCTGAACCCCAAGCTGGTTGTAGCCATACCCAGTACAAGTAAGTGGGGTACATCAACAGGTAGAATGGGTATACTCCGTGTAGTTTGAAATACAAGTGTCTTGTAAACTTGTTTTGTTTCCGTTTTAACATAACACTGTATTTCGCTTCGTGTGGAGCCTACGGGACTACTGCGGACTAGTGGATCATACAACACCCCTTTTTTTTTGCAGGGGAAAAAATGCATTACGCATTATCCCGCTACCTGGGTGGGGCAGCGGGGGTGTGTGGGACTCTCCGTCACAGAAGGTGACGGCATACCCTCTAAAAAGATTCCTGGTATAGCTCATCACCTTGACGGGACGACATGGTGCCTGGTTCGGATTACCGTGCCGTCCCTGGCGGATGGCCCAGCCTTCACAACGGGCCTCCTCACGCAACAGGGGCATCCCTTTAAACGGGGACACCCCCAGACAGGAGCACCGTGCAATGGGGTGAAAGCCCCCCGACTTTCACCTCGGTGCTGCTTTTAGGGAGCAGGGAGAAGGCGTGCAAGCCACCGTCTCCTCACTGCCCGCCGTCTGCGTCGGAGAGGGCCCGCCTGAGGATCTTCCTCCCGAGCCCTCTCCGCTGCCTCCTTCTGCGACATGCGACACCCACCTGAGCAGTAGCGCGCTCTGGGCACGCCGCCGCAATCCCTCAATGGCGTCCCAATATGGACGCTCCCCTATTGCCCTCGCTGCTGTGCGGGACTGGTACACATCAGCGAGAACATCCGCCTCCAGCTTCCAGGGGGGCATGCCAGCCAGTACACAAGCAGCCCTCCCCCCCGATGCCGTATGGTACCCGCGTATAGCCCTCAACGCGAAACTTCTGAGGCGCCCGTAACAGGCACCTATTTGCGTGCGTTGAGGGCACATCATACAACACCCTGAGGGTTGTGATGTTGGTAAACCCCTGTGACTGCCTTAGTACAAAACCCAAGTTTCCATCTTACATATCTTAAGTATGTGGTCATGAAAGTTGTGATACGCGTTGCATTGTAGGTTTATTTAAGCTGTACTTGCAGCATAAGAGGGTCCGCGCGCGAGTGAACGTCATCACCGAACATTTGGAGACATTGAAATGGAGTTTGTTGTCTTGACTCCACTTCACCACTCTGTTTAAGTCTTCTTGAAGGCGCACACAATCCGACATATCCTTCACCTCCAGCAGTTTGAGGTCATTTGCAAATAACAAACACAACCCATGTCTGACGACCTCTGGTAAGTCGTTTATCATTATGAGGAATTTAAGAGGCCCCAAATTGCTGCTCTGACTCACTCCTGACCTGGTGTAATACGGATCCGATTCATATCCATTGTACTTAACAAACTGTTGCCGATGCTTCATGTAGCTAATGAAGAACTGCAACAGGTGTGGCGTACATCAAACTTTTCGTGGTTGTTTACGGTATCGAACGCCTTCTGAAAGTCAAAGTAGGTGGTGTCGACGTGCACGCCAGCATCTACCGCCTGCACCACCCGAGCCATGAAACTGAGCAGGATTCATGGTGGTGTGGCGAAGTCACCGTTACGGGCCAGCAATACAGGAGCCGGAGCGCCGGGATTCGTCTCACAGTATTAAAGAGTAGATATAGTTAGTAATAGAATAGTGAACAAAAGATCAGCCAATCCAGAGACTTGTTTATTGTATAGGATAAAGAAAGGTTTAGGTAGGAACCCAATACACGGGTTCCTGTTACATTATAACTGTTTATCATTTAATATTGATTTTTAATAATCATCATCACATCATTTTAACTTATACTGATAATCTGGTAATCCTCTTCCTCAATTTGCTGACCATCTTTTAAGATAATCTGTCTATTTCTTCTACTTTTCTTTAATAGATATAGGATATAGATTCAGGATTTTTCCTTGTCTCAGCTTGTCCTGCAACTCGAGCAAATTGACGTATAATTGTACAACGCTCAAATTTTTTAAACATTAATATTGTATTTCTTTATTAATATTCTTTTCTCATTTGTAAGAGCGGTACCATCCTTACTAGATAAACTCAACACGATTGGTGAAGGTATCTACTATCCTTACCAGATGAACTCAACACTTTTAAATAGTTGATACAAAGGTATCTTTTTGACTACCCTCAATGTGTAAGCGTGAAGGCTACACTCTCTAACGGAGTGTGCTAAACACTTATTGTAACACACACACTATCCGAAGATGAACTGAAGCGTTATTTACGCGAACGTTTTCACTTTCATTTCTAACCTTCTAATTTTTAAATCCCAAAATGTCGTGTTGAACGGCCGAGCACTAGAACAAAGAGTAAAGGTAATATAACTCACTAGAACGCGAATAAAGCATGGCCACTAGGGATTGCAATCCGGCGTCATTTTCAGTTTTTTTGATTTCTTCATCATTTGGTAACGAAAAAAACGTGTAAATACACATTTTGTGTGGTGTTCAAACAGCCAAATACACTGCAACACAAATAATATTTTCGCGAACTCATTTTTGACCATTAAACTATAAATCTGACGAACAAATAATATCTCAATGTTTTGACAGTACGACTAACCGTGAGATTGAAACTGACTGACTTCGCCTGTAAACTCACGTCTCTGTGTGCGTGTGTCAAAAATGGCGTGTTGTTCTAAGCGGGCTATCTGCCAGAGCGCCGCGTTTGCTTAATTTGTGCTACTGTATTGTCATGATCGAAGAAACAGACTTCAAGATATCGCAAAACTACAAGACGCTGGTGAATACAATTAAAAAGAAACTACAGGAAATCACAAACACAAACCTTATAATAGTTGTACCTACGTATATATGCGGAAAACCGATTTACAATTACAGGGTGAAGATTTTTTATAATATATACTGAATCAGAATAACTTAGTGCATAGATATACCCATCCAGTTGATTCTAATCGGGATTTAACATTGGATATGTTTTCTGCCTACAAGTTGACGAGTTTGATCTCGCTCAAGAAGAGGAGGAGAATAAAACCAAAGATTTTGATGCTGTCCCTTTCGTTCTATTCGAGAATAACTTCAACATTCTTTATCAGAACATGCGCAGCATCAACAATAAGACACATCTCTTAGGAGCATTTCTAAAGGTAAAAGGTAACTCACAAGCCAAATTAAATTCAGAAATTACTAAATATTAATAACTACCATACTAACGAAAAGACATACTTAAACTTAAATGATATTGAAATCAAGTTTTGAAGTTTGTGCACTAGAATCACAAAATAAAGAGTTTACAGAAGGACCGCTTTCGCCTTTTTCTATCAACTTGCTTAATCGCCTAGGGTTGCTACTCGCTACTATATTTGTCAGATAAGCGCGATTTGACAGATTTCCGCGACAGACATTTCCGCGGCTTGGGCCAAATGGCGTGAGGTGACTGGTGGCATTTGTGACCCCAAAATGCCAATCAAGCTGAAGGGGCAGGTCTATAATACCATCATTAGGCCTGTCCTTTTATATGGCAGTGAAACATGGCCGTTACTAGAGCGACACAAGCAGGAGCTGCGCGTCATGGAAATGAAGATGCTGCGGTGGATGTGTGGAGTCTCACACAAGGATCGCGTGCGTAACACCCACATCCGCGGCAGCCTTCGTGTTCGTGACATCGCGGACAAGCTGGAGGAGTGCCGCCTTCGTTGGTATGGTCATATCTCACGGAGATCGGCAAACTACGTGGGCAACAAATGTCTGGCCATGCCGCCCCCGCCAGGCCCCGGTCGAAGAGGTCGACCCAAGAAGCGGTGGCTCGACGTCGTTAAGGGTGACATGCGTGCCAACAGACTCACCACTGGGGATGCACAAGACCGCGCGAAATGGGCCAAGAAAATAAGAAAGGCGGACCCTGGGACCCCACACACCAGTGTGGGATCACAACCGGGATAGACCGCACGGATGATGATGATGATGAAGCGTGATTTGACAGATACCGCGTATAATAAAATACATCAACTGAAAAATTGTACCTAGTTCGATATAAACAAAAATATACAAAAGGGGTCCAGTTAGATTAAAAGGAGTTAAGATGGGTGAATACGTATAAAAGTATTATATTATAAGAAGTCATTTACCGGGGTCCAGGTGCGACCTGCTAGCCTAATGGCTTGATAATACAGTCCTACCTACCTACCTACCTAGTACGCTGTAGATAACACCATGAGCCACCGCTAGCACCGCTTCGGCGGTCACCTGTCGGCGGCGCGGCGCGCGGTGCGGATGCAGCAGCCGCGCGTGCCAATAAAAGAATATACCAAAAATACTGGTGTTTTACCAATGCATGATAAGATAAGTTACGGAAAAAGTAATAATGTCTAATTTGTGCTAGAACTAAAAAGTGATAAGAGTGATAACTTATTGTTAATTATTATCTATTGGCCAAAGTAGTAAGGCAACCGCAACATTCATATCAAACCTTGGGAAACTTTTGGACATGATTACGATCAAAGATAGAAATAAACGTGTAATAATTGGAGGAGATTTCAAGGTCGATTTTAAAAAACAGTAAAACCAAAAGGCTCTTAAACATGATGTTAACTAATATAAATATGCGCCAGACATAAATATGCGAAACGAGGAACTAATAGCTTTCATCAAATAGTGAACGAGGCCACCAGAGTCACAGAAAGCACCTTTACTTGCCTGGACTTAATTTTCACTAATTTTAATACTAAAAATGCTGTAAAAATTAAAGTTCACGAACTCGGATTTTCAGACTACAATGGAGCAGAACTAACCATTCCATTAGCTACACGCTTACCGGAATATTACGAATATTTAATGATAACGAATATTTAAGAGTGAACTGGGACAATACAACTCTCACTGATAATAATACAAACACAACAAACAACAAATACAGCCATATACGTCCCACTGCTGGGCACAGGCCTCACCTCAACTATGAGGTGGTACGAGCCATAGGTACTCCAACACGCGGGCTCAGTCGGAATTGTTGGAGGAGTGAATGTAAGGCCAGTGATAAACCTTACCGTCATTTGTTATCAAGCAGCCTTTTTAGGCCTCTGACTAGGCTTTACGACTGATATCTTGCGACGTCAGCCGGGACCAACTGTTTAATGTGCCTTCCAAAGCACGGCGATGCCCGAAAAAACACATCACTTAATTTCGGTCGGGATGGTCACCCATCCATAACCCGACCTGACTGGCGTTGCTTTGTATCGAATCGTTGCCGATCCGCTTCCGTCACTTAGCCACAGGCACCTCCACTAATAATAATCTAGACGAAATAAATCACAATTTTAATAAAGTAATTCAAAAAGCTCTTAATAAGTTTTATGCCTATTAAATCAATTAAAACTAAATTTAACTCAAAAAAGACTTACCTAACTCCCGCAATAAAATCTTCATGCCGCAATAAGAGACTACTGAGAAGGTTTATCAGTCAATCAAATAACAAAATACTACAAAATCGCTAAAACTACACCAAAACATTAAAAAATGCTATATATAAATCAAAAAAATAAGCAACATAAAAATAATCAAAAATTCTGGTAATAATATTTTTAGTTTAAACTATGTAGCAAATTGTAAAAGAGGAAACAAAAACCACTAGGATATCGGAAGCAAAATATGAAATTGAAGATTAATAATACAATCCTGGAAAACCCTAAACAAATTGCGAATTCTTTGAATGATTATTTTTCCTCCTTCTGCAATGCATCCTATTATTAAGATGAGCGAAAAAATTGAAAATTATTTATTTTTAGAACCAGTTGAACCCCAAGAAGTAAATATAATTATTATATAATTATTAAACACTTAAAAAACAAAACTAGCTATGGAATTGATTGGATTCCACCGAAATGAACAAAAAACGTGCAGCCGAATTAACTTATCCGTTTACAAAACTCATCAATCAATCATTTACGGAAAGAATTTTCCCCAACGCCCTAAAAATATCATTGGTCAAACCAATACATAAAAGTGGAGAGAAAACTGACCCTAATAACTACCGACCGATTGCATTGCTTTCAACATCCGCAAAAATATTTGAAAAGGCAATGGCTATAAGGATTTACAGCTTTTTTGAGAAATACAATGTTTTACATGACAATCAGTATGGATTCCGGAAAAAAGGATCCACTACTTACTTCAGCTGTTTATCGATTTATACAAAAAAAAATTGAGACAAAAAACTCCAAACATTACTCCATAGGATTGCTACTTCATATGAGCAGATTACCTAAGTAGTTATTTATTCAGAACTATTAAATAATTAAAAAATAAAAAGAAAACCTTAAAATAAATATAACTAAAAACTACTAAGAAAATTTTGCACCTTTTTTTACATTCTTCTGCAAAAATTGTTCAATTCGGGTATAATGGTTTAAGTCTTACCTTGAAGACCGATTGCTGTTTACTGAAATATAAAATGTCAACTTCGAAACTGTACCAATTCAGAAACTAAGATCTGTGAACCAGTACATTTAAGAGGCGCTATTCCTCAAGAAACCGTTAAAGGATGTAGGTATTTTGTTTCTGATCTATATATATAGCATAGCAATTACACTATTGGACAATAGCATCTTATTTGCAGATGATATTTCCGTTATGCTGTCCTGTTCTGACACAATTGATTTGAAAAATAAACTCAATATAATCCTGGATCAAATTTTAAAGTATCTTGGTTCCCACAATCTAATAATTAATTTTAAAAAACAAAGTAAATCCAATTTAGACCATATTAAAAGAGCCACTTAGATCTTTATTATGTGTACAAAAACTTTCCGCTGCAAAGTGTAGATGCTGCCACATTGCTGGGTATTGAGATCGACACTAACTTAAATTGGAAATCACATGTGCAATATTGTGCATAAACTATCCAAAAAGTTGTCATCTTTTATATACGCTCTTTATCATTTGAAAAAATTTTGTAACATATTTTAAAACAGCTC
The DNA here is from genome assembly GCA_947369235.1 of Udea olivalis. NCBI lineage: Eukaryota > Metazoa > Arthropoda > Insecta > Lepidoptera > Crambidae > Udea > Udea olivalis. Next base: position 13,211,323 of record OX376359.1, read on the forward strand.
TGTCAGCATAATATGCGTATGCCCACTCACGCCTTACCTATGGCATAGTTCTATGGGGTAATTGTACTGACATTCAGGATATATTCATTTTGCAAAAGAAGTGTATACGGATACTTATACTAATATCGAGCAAATACAATCTTGTTGACCTCACTTTAAACAACATAGGAAAGTGACACAAACAGGTGTTCCTACAAGTTGTGCAAATTTGTGAGAAATCACGCTACTAGTAAAAAAAACTAATTTAAAGGAAAACAATCAAGGCGAAAATACTCTAAAATAACCGTTTTCGAAATTAAAGCTAAACACGTCAGGTCCAAATTCCATGATGATCAAAATATACCTACCAAGTTATATAAAAACGTTGAAAAAACTTCTTTGATTAAAGAGCTACGTGAATTTGTAATAATTATCTGAGTGTTATTATAAAATTAATGAATTCTTTGATGTTAAAAAAGTGGGTGTTTAAAATTTTCCCTAATTAGGTAAGTGAATAAATACAATGTAAAAAAAAGAAAATCGTTCTTTTTATATGTAATTGTTGGTTTTTTATATTCTTTTATATTGCTACATTGTAACCCTATACCTTATGTACCTATCACTAAGATTATTTTTTACTTCAATGTGGTATGCAATAAATAATAATGATTATGATTATAAAATCGGAAGTCTGGAAGCGATTTGGACAGTTCACAGATGTCGTCACCTGGTTTGCGTTCCATTTTACTTGAGAAGGAAAAGAACTATTAAAAAGCTTTCTGTTTCAATTCAGTGGACAAAAACGTCAGGTTCATGATTTTTGCCAAAAGTTTTAACTTAGGATAATAATATTTTTTGATTATTTACCAATAATAACCATTCATATTTTAACTTTAAAGTATTCCGATTTTACTAACCGTACGGTTAATATTTTAAGTTTTTGGTAAGCCGTCAACCTTGCAGACTTGGACTTTGCTTAGCGTGAGCTAAGACAGCGCCACAATCTTGACTATAAATTTCATTTTCGACTTAACCCGTGAGCAAAGTCTAAGATTAAGCTGAGCACGCTCTATAGATCTTGGCCTAAGACCTTCACTGACATTGAAACTCGCTTAATCCTTTGACTGCCTAGAATCCACACACAATATAAATTATAATGTTCGTAGGTCACCGGTGACCTACGCGGCGGTTAACAGAGAGCTCGGTTTCAGAAGACCCCCGAAGAACACGAAACAATTTGTAAGAAGACGCATTACTGAGAAACATAAACATACCATCACGACTTTATCACCAACGGAGTAGTCAGAGGTAAGTGACTGTTGCCGTCATGGTAAACGGAACACACAGAAGCCCACTTTTCACCAATGGTATTAGAACCCTACGTGGTAGGTGGTGAGCCTTCTGCCGCTATCGGAGAGTTAGTCGGAAATTAAACAATAAACACCAACATTTTGGCCAGATTTCAACTCGGGACCACACGAGAATTAGATAATAAACAAAAAAAACCAAGCTGAAGTGGCAATGGGCAGGCCACTACGCCCGCAGAGCTGATGACCGCTGGAGAGTAAGGTTTTTGAGTGGTAACCACGAACTGGGAGACGCAGCGTGGGCAGGCCTCCTATATACCCGGTGGACCGATGACCTAGTGCAAGTTGCGGGAAGCCGTTGGTTGGATGCGTACGTCGCCAAGCCGCTCGCTGAGGCATTCAATGGGGGAGGCCTAAGTCCAGCAGTGGACTTCCAGAGGCTGATGATGATGATGAGATATTCAATTAAAAAGTAACTTATTTTAGCCACCCTACTTACTTTATATTTTCTTATAAATTGCAGATAGACAAATGCATTCTGAGAAAACCCTGAAACCGAAACCCACGCGACCGTGGTCGCGGGCAGCAGCAAAAAGAAGTAAAGTGTCTGATCGATTTTGAAAATACCCGGGTAACAGGTATAATAAATTGGTTGTTGGCTACTCTACCCGGTGAAGTTATGAAATAGGGAATTAATGGGAAGTCACATTACACAAAGGGTGCTTATCAGTAATAAAAATGCAATTAACGTGGGTAGGAAATGAACGCACAACGGTGTGGTTAAAAAGTGGTCCACGCATGCCAAGTTCTCGCAGGCAAAAGCTAGTAATCGTATATAAAACACTGAATCACCACAAAGAAAAAATGTTTACCTAACACAAACATAAGAACAGACTATGAACATAATTTACTTAATTTTAAAAACAGTGTCATTAACCTACTCGTATATGTCGGAATATCCCAAAAACTCAAAGAAGATACTTAAATAATTAAAAATTGGATCGATTCGGTACCTACTTAAATTTCATTTTATTTTAGCGAATAACTCATTTGTCGATTTTTTTTTATTTAAGGAAAATGAGCAAAACTGTAGATATGGAGCCTGGGCGATCCGCGGCCTTTAAGTATAGTCCTTCAATAACGTGTCGCCACGTGTTTTGATTTCTACGTTCATGCGTTTTAGGTAAACGCATTTTTCAAACGAAATGATTGTTATTATGTTTTATGCAATTCCATCATGTTTACATGTAAAAAAAATATTTTCCTGAATAAATTGCAGTTGAAACGCTCGTAGCAAAAGTTGTTATACTAGGAACAACAATATCACTTTAACACATTCATTTGACACTACTTTCTTAACTGGCCGCGACCTCTAAAAGTGCTCATTCTCCTTTACCGAAACTACTGAAAGACAAAGAAATTCTAAATCAGGGGACAAAAATCAGTTGATGTAAGCAGGAGTCTCAGAGAAGATGTATTTCTTACCTATGATGACAATCACGATCTGTCTCACTAGGACTTAGTCACAGCATAAACTGACTAACTAAACCGGGATTAGTAAAATCGATTCGATAACCCTAAATCAAGTGGCACTCAATAAAGTATCAAGTCATTCAGCATGTACCTAAAAACTAAAGCAAACTGTGTGTATGTTTTAGGATAATAACATATTACGAAGCGATAGTACAGATTAAGTACATCTTAGGCCTCTTCCTCACCAACGTGCGGCGGTACACCCCGAAATTCAGTCAAAACCTGCAAATGGTATCAAAGGCATGAAAATCAGAACGATTGATCTTTAGGCCATACGAATCAATTTGATCCGTCCCGTACCACGAAAATATGAAAAAAGGGGAGAAGTTAAGGCGTCATCTTTTATATTCTTAAATTTCAAAAATTATTAAATATATCTTTATAATATAATTCTTAAATATATATTAATATATTTTATACCAAAATTTATATCACATCATTACCTTTTAAGGTAAAACCTCCTATTACGGCGGTAGCCAACATTGACTCTAATTACGGTGATATTTTTATTTTCATGAATTATTCTTATTGAAATTAGTTTAAGTACACCAAAATGGAATTTACTTATTCAATGTCTTTTACTTTATTATATATCTGAAATTAGATATGGTTGAATCATTTTTTAATAATATGCCTCAAATATTACGTTATATTCTCATATCTAACCTTCAGGGAGGATTTTTGAAAATATTTACATTTAACTAGTATTTTTTTTATAATTTTTAAGTTTTAAGAAATGTGATAAAAAATACTACATTTAAACACTGAGGATGATAAATACTAATGCGAGAGGAGGAGGAGCTAACGCAAGAAATGTTTTTCAGCAGAAAATCTATACGGATTCGGTGCAGAGGCGGTACCGAAACGAAAATGTACCGAGCCGGTGAGGATAACGCCTTACCTAGGCTAGGCATGACTAATGCAAGACTGAGATATTAGCCCGGAACAGTTGCAGATAAAATTCAATCTAGTGCTGATATATATAGGAATCGGACATAACTTAAAATTAACATACGATTCGTGTTTATTCAAAGTTTAAATACTAAGAATATTCGGTCACCAATTCAAATTCGTTGATTTGAAAAAAGAAGTAGTATACTTTTAAGTTTATTTTTTTATCCTAATTTGGACGTCTCCTGGAAAAACATTATGGAGTCTAAAAAAGACGAATTCGTAGAAAGCATAACTAAGCCGATGGAAAAGCGCAAGGGATGTGATCCATGGCAAATAATCAGTCAAGCAGTTGAAGTGCCAATATTTTTGACCTTTTTCAGCATCACGGTGGCAGGTAAATATTTTTGTTTTATAGGCTTTTCGATGTATAGACTAGTTCACATCAATCTTTACAAAACCATTGCAAAATGGGTCTTATGTTAGCAGCATACGGTGTCCCTACGTGAAGGTGGATGAGAACGCCTCTATGCTATAATTTTGTCAATCCTATTTTGTCTGAAATATCTCTTAAACTAAAAGTCCAGGAAGGAGGTTTGGAACATACTAGCATAGCATGTTAAAATTTAGTAACAAAAAACTATAAATAAAAAGATTGGTTTTAAAAGCTACCATGGTGGACGTAACATGCCATGCACTATCAATCTTTTTGACTGTTGTTATGCACTAAATAAAGTAATAATTTATTTAAGGTGCACCAATCAACAACCTGACAATGTACCGCGCGTGTGTACATTCACTGAACTACACGCGTGAGGAGTGCCAGTCGTTCCTCAATACGTCCTCGATCGACCACTCCATTGAGCTGGAGAAGGAAGTGCAGAAGTACGCGACTAACGTGAGGACTGTGGAGGCGGTGATCAAAGCGGTCGGGCCGGCCATCCTGGCACTCTTCGTGGGCGTGTGGTCTGACAAGCACGGGAGGAAGCCGTTGATCCTCTGGCCACCACTCGGTAAGCATCATAGATTTTGGCTTTACTACTTCAGTGCCGGTCACACGAAATCGAGTGATATAACAATAGGTCATCTTTGTGTCTGGTTTTCTGGCAGTGAAGATCACGCTCATCGAGCGCGTGAACAAAAGTTGCCATACAAATCTGTGTTTATGAGGTCGACGAGCGTGATCGAATTAAACTGATAACTAAGTTAGATACCTACAAGCTGAGACTACTAAAACAGTTCGCCCACAACTTTCCGAATTTATAAATTAGTTTTTTTAGGCAGCGTATTCTTTTTTTATTGAACAAACAATGTTGATTAGCCCTCTGATTCACATCAGGAGCGGCTCCACGCTTGTGTAATGTTTATATTGCTTATCTTTTTTTATGGCTTTAGAAAACAATTAATGAGTAGGTACCTACGTCAATTGAATTTCATAGTCCTTTTTGCTGCATGTAAGAGCGCATACTTCCACTTGCCTAATTTGCATTGATGTGACTGCACTTACTCTGAAATGCACGAATGATGGTAAAACGCAAGATCGCGCAATGGTTTCGTCCTTGCACCCTGCAAGCAATTTAGACTTCAAGTTTACGATTTAGAAATCATGACATTTTTTTTGATTTTAGGTATGACCATTAGTGCCACCATGACGTTGGTGTGGGGTATGCTGGAGTCTCTGGGCCCCTGGTGGCTCCTCTTGCCTGCCGTGCCTTACTCATTTGGCGGTTCTAGCATTTTAGTCATTGGAGCTTTTTGCTACGCCAGTGACGTCACTACTCAGGAAAACAGATCTTTAAGGTGAGTGATGGTATTAGCCTTTTGTTGTGCATCCATGCATTCATGGATTCAGATCGCTTGAGAGCAATCGCCCTATTTGTTGATCAGCAGAATCTTTCAGAGCTGGTACCTAATGATAATGAGGAGGAAGAGATACTAAGACATTTGTTAATATTTCATTAAATACTGTCAAAGTCACTTTTGGTCAACGAGACAATAATTAAAGTAATAATCAAATTGAAATAAGTTGTGATTAGCTGATAAAAAGTCATAGACGTCGTCGCTAGAAAACTAGCAAACAAACCAACTCAGATTAGTTATTTATTCGCAAAGAATGAACTTCAGTAAAAGATAGGTGTCTCCTGGCTCTTCGCTCTTCTATCGCTATTATTTTATGTAACTCGTGATTGAAACTGGTCTTCATAATCTCATCTGTTCCGCAGAATATTGGTGCTCACGGTGTCGATCGCAATCGCGATATCCGTGGGGGGCGTGATCACCCCTCACCTCCTGAGGGCGGTTGGCAACAATTGGTTTTTGTTCTTGTTAACCATTGTGAATGCCTTCGGTTTCCTCTTTGTGTTCTTCTGCATAAAGGAATCATTAACAGAGGCTACTCAGGTTAGTACTAATGATTATCCTAAACAGTCCCATTTGATACGTAGCGAGTGACAAATCATAAAAAAATAATAGGCGTAAAACCGCAACTGGCCAATTAAAATGGCGGCGATTGGTTGTCTTTCGTAATTGGTTAATTATTAGTCCACATTGCATGCCGTGTCAGCCTTCAATTAAAACGACATTTAGCATTTAGTCCTCCTACTTAGGCTTGAACTTTGAGGGTAATAATTTAAGAAAACTCGTAATTCGTAAACGATACGCACGCGTACGTACATGCATGTTGTTAGCAACCTTAATAAAATCAATAACTATAACATAATATAAAATACATCATTGACGACGACATTCACTTGTTTTAAGCATACAAGATAGACGACACGGTTGGCGTAGTGCGCTGTAGCACGGTTTCTAGCCTCGATTTCCGTAGTGTCCCGGGTTCGATTCCCGGTCGGGTCAATTCAGGAAACGATCTTTTCTGAATTGACTCGGGTCTGGGTGTGCTGGGAGACGCCCCTAGCTTATTTCCTTGTGTGGTACCTCGTAACACAGGGATATTAATCCCTACTTCGAGACCATTACAAGAGGTGTGTTGTCTGGCGCATATATTATGTAATTAGTAAAAAAAAAAAAAATACAAAAATTTTACAATTTTCAGCTCATAATACTTAGCTATGCTTTTTTTACAGGGCACCATCTTGTCAGTATTCAACCCAGAACACCCTAAAGTAATGATCCGATGCTGTTTTTTGAAGAAGCCAAATTATGTCAGAGCAATAGTGCTCTTTACCGGCAGTGCTTCGTGCTTAGCCATATTTACGGAGTGTGGCGTGAATGCTCTCACATATATGTACACTAGAACGAAGTTTCAGTGGTCGATGACACAGTACACGAATTTTTCGTCGATCAGCGCTGCGTGGTTCTTCTCAGGAGCGATAATTGGTATCGGGGTTTTACAGAAATTGCTTAAAATCAACGACCTAACCTTCATCTGCTTTTCTTTCCTAATGTGTGCAATTGAGTTCTTCGTAAAGGCATTTGCAACGACTTCGTGGCACATGTACCTTGGTAAGTTTTGTTTGTACATCAGCGTCCACTGCCTTCATTATATCACCCTTATTATTAAACACTTACATCCCTGAAAACATTTTGAATACTTAGGTAGATTCAACAATATTATGAGACTTGATGAACTTAACTTATTTCAAAGCACTGACAAATTCGGTCGAGTGACTTCTTTTGCAATGTTGTAATAATTGCTGTCAAAATTGCAATCTCGTATCGGTTTAGGGACTCGTTTTTTTGTTAATATTTTCATTGTTATTATCTAAGTATAAAGCTTCTGCCTATGGCAAGGTTCGATTTGAGGTCCCTGAGCTAATTTTATTCAATCGAACACACTCGTCAAGCGTGTAACTATGATTTTGACAAGACGCTTTTCCCCAACTTTTGCGTCTAAAATTCATGTTGATAAAATAAACTAAGAGTTATTTTATTGAATGTCAAGAGAGAAAAATCTATAAACAATAACAGCCTTGAACAAATGGTGCATATCCACAATCTAGTTTTTTTTTCTTTACACATATTAGGTAACTTCAAATTTAGTGTCGAAAATTCGTTTCTCAAATATGACGCTTTTACCCCGATTGACCATATTTATTTTTCGCGCTCGATTATTGTGATCGAAAGAACTTAGCACTTACATTCTTTCCACAAGGTTTTAATTTCCCTTAGTATAGCTAGACAAAGGTTATGTACCTATACATTTTTAGTGATATTTATTGAACATTCGTTTTTGTTATCCAGGTTCTGGAATAGCACTATTTGGTGCGACAGCCATTCCCCTTTTGAGATCTTTCCTCTCAAAGGCCGCGCCACGCACAGACATAGCCAAGGTGTTCGGTCTACTGGGCGTCGGCGAGTCCCTCTGCCCGCTGCTGGCTCCACTTGTGTACAATGAGCTTTACACACGCACCATCGCCACCTTTCCAGGAGCTATCATGATTTTAACTGCTTGTGTCAACTTGGCGTGCCTGACTTTGTCATTGTGAGTATCATTGAGTTTTTGTGATGCAAAAATTCATAGCTTTGTTGTACCTGCACCTACCAGCACACCTATAGGCAATTAGCTTATACGCTACTTTACCACTGCTGGCTAAAGCCCTCCACAATTAAAATCAAGTATAACGACAGCTCTTGATCCATAGTGACTTCATCACTAGTGCGGGTGGTGGGTTACCAAACGTATTCTCGTGACCGGGTTGTGCCAAAAATATAATACAGATCTTGCCGAGTTGCAAATTGTAATCCAGAACAGTGAATTTCAGGACCTGAGGCGTCCTCCATCTTTTTGAAAATACTTATATCATATTCCATTCTTTCTTTACAGAATCGTGTTCAGATTAAAACGGAAGGTGGGTTCCCGACAAGAAGTTAAATTGGGAGAATCATAGCTAATAAATTTACATATTTAATTTAATGCCATTATTCTGTGTTTAGTTGAATTGATACCAATGTATTATTTTTTTGTGATAAAGCCACAGATAGGAATGTAAATAGACAAGGCGTTCCGTTTGTATGAAAACCGAGCGTGACACTTTTTCGACGCTTATTGTGCCGTCAGCCGTCATAGTGGAGTTTTAGTTATAGGAATCCGCGGTTGCTCAAACGGCTTTAATTTAGAACATAGAATTTATGTCTGTGGATAAATTAGTTTTAATTTAGTCCGTAGGAGGCCTGCAATCCAGCTGGGCTATTCACTAAATTTGATCTCAAGAAATACACAATTATGAAGGCGACTATTTGACGTCAATAAGTCTTAGCGATTTCTGCATCGCCGTAGGCTGTTAAGCTGTGAAAATGCTAGCGACAAGAGTTGCGTTGCGAATTAGAGAAGCAGTCGGTACCTGAAGACAATCAACATAATACCCACACCTTTTTTAAGGGTCCTAGATTTATAAAGGTGAAGGTTTTCAGTGTAAATATCAATCGGTACTGGAGGATAATATTTGCATTCTCATGAACATATTCATATATATATACTGATGTATGTATTATAAGTGTCAGAGACTGTAGCACTAACTATACTTTAGTACAAACCAAACTACCTACAAGTTTAGGTTACTTAATGTTATTATAATATCGTCTCTTTCCTCCTTTGCCCTTAAAAATTGGCTCGATCAAATTGTTTTAACACGATTAAGGTCGTAACTATTTTTTAACTAATTGATTGTTTTTAGCTTTTTTGGATTGTTCATATTGTTACGCTTACAAATATTTGAATAATGTATCATAAGTTAAAAATAATGACAACGACAGTTTTAAAACTGCGCGTAGACTGCGACTGGCTTAAGAAAAGTAAGTTGGGAATTAAAATAAAGTATTTATTACTATTTAGACTGGAGTTTTATTATTTGCAAGCGTATTTGTTTGTACACCTTCCGAAAATAACATGCCAAAAACGTTGAAAGTAAGTAAGTAAAAATACCATATTATTTGACTATTTTTTCAATGAGGTGTTATCGAAAGACCTCTCAAAAATAGAAACATTGGTAAAAAGATACTTCTACACCACCAAAACTCCCCGAGATACAGCAATTTTAAAAGTCATTATTGGACTACAAACTGGCGGCCGCAAGCTGCAAATGACGTCATTTGCTGTCTATTTGTTTGCGTTCTACAAAATATTTGTTCTGCAGCTATTCAATAATGTTAATGTAAATCATTTTAAAAAAACGTTAGACACAAAAGACTGGCATGAAGTTATTAAGCCCGATTTAAATATCAATGCAAACTAAAATGCTTTCCAGACTACTCTATCACAAATATTTGAAAAGTGTATCCTATTAAAAACTATTAATATTCAAAATGAGCAAGAAGTCACATCATGGCTAACCAATGGAATTAAAACGTCTCTTGTGAAAATAAAGGGCTTTTAAGATTTTTTAATCACAGACTGAAATCGAAACACTTTTACTATAGTTTTATAAAACATATGAAAAGATATTGAAAAAAAAAAATTAATAAAGCTAAAAAAAACAAAACATTTATAAATACAACAAATCGAATAATAAAATTAAAACTATGTGGCAAATCATCAACCTTTCAACAAATTAAAACAAAACAATAAATAAACATCATACACACATCAACATGGTCTAGGGATATTTCAATTAAACTTAAATAACTAAAATTATATTAACTTTTTGCTAAGACACCTACACATTAAAATAAACTTTGTTTAATAGCCTATCTAATCTGATAAATAAACTTTTAAATAAAGTTAAATTTAAAAAAACTTAGAAGAAGAGGAAAAACTCAGACAAAATTTCAATCTTAATTTTATTATTGAAACATCAAAACCTAAACAAAACAACTATTTTTTTTATAAAAATTGTTGAAAACTTATAATTAATAATCCGTGCATCCGTGCCTAAGACTCTCCTGACACATCTGCAGCGGTTCTGCATACTCAAAACAAGGGTGTCAATATCCTCTTGTGGAATAGTGTCCCAAGTCCTGCTAAGATGCAAGAAAAGCTGGTTTTCATGCACAATATCTTCAGGGAAATTCCTAAGAGTTCTTCTCTGAAGCATATCCCAGGCATGTTCAATAGGATTTAAGTCAGGGGATTGTGCAGGCCAGTCTAAAGCTTGGATATCATGCTGTTGTAACCAACTTGTAACGATACGCGCCGTATGTGGACCGGCATTGTCGTGCATTAGCTGGAAATTTTGTCCCATTTGCTGTCTGTGGGGCAAGATTACAGGCTCTAGCACCTCATCTCGGTATTTTAGAGCAGTCATATTGCCTTGTATCCAAACGAGGTCCGTTCTAACGCCGAGACGAATTCCTGCCCAAACCTTAATCGTGCCACTTTGATATGCATGAACTTGTTGTGGGTGCTGCAGTCGATTCCAACGTCCAGGTTCTCTCCAAACGCGTACTCTTCGCGAATCAGGATGAAATCCAAACCTGGATTCATCAGTGAAAAGCACAAGTGACCATTGAGAATGGTTTCAGTTTTCGTGTGCAATAGTCCATTGTAATCTTCTTCCTCGATTGCCTCTCCTTAGCGCTGGTACCCGAAGTGGCCTACGAGCACGTAGGTTGACTTCATGCAGTCGTCTTCTCAAAGTTTGACTGCTTACCCAGCAAACCATACTCTCTGTGTAGCCTTTGAACCAATTGCATCGCCGTTACATTTGGATGACTTCGTGCAGCATTTACTATGAATCGATCCTGTACATATGTTGTAATGAGTTGAGGTCCTCGGTGCCGTTCCAACACTTCTCCCGTGACACGATAACGTGACCAAAGCCTGGATATAACGCTCTGACTGGTCCTCATGGCTTCAGAAACCGCAATTTGGGTAGCGCCAGCTTGAATCATGCCCACTGCTCTTAACATTTCGTTCCTGGTCAAGTGTCTACGTGGCATGATTAAATGAACACTGGAGATGCTTTTGACAAAGATTTATAGAAATTTATGGAGTTTTAATCAAGTTAGAAGTTCGTGAGATTTACTTCTTTGGAAGAAATTCAATGAATGCGAATTTCATCTTAAAACAAAAATAGAGTGCGTTTTGATATATTGCTGGATAAACTATATGAAATAGGAGTAAGGGGTACAATACATAATTGGTTTCGATCTTATCTTGCGAACTGTTACCAGTACGTTGAAGTAGAACATACTGATTTCAATACCGGGAAAATCCAATGTACAAAATCTGAAGGAAATAGAATAAATAATTCAATACCACAAGGTGTTCTTGGCTGCGTATTGTTCATGATTCATATAAACGAACTATCTGATTTTTAAAAAGAACATTGTACACTCTTTGAAGATGGAATTTATATAATCCTTCCAAGCATTAATGAATTAATAACTAAACTACTCTAGATGCAATCTAATAACCTTCATCTCAATCTTAGTACTTAATACAAAAAATATACAATTTAGGCCTCACCAAAAAGCACCATTAAATATTGAATATAAATACATATAATAATAACATTGAAATAAAATGTGAAAAAAGGACCACGTTATTAAACTTAGAAATAGACAATAATCTAAACTGAAAATCGCACGTACATACAAACAGTAACTAAAAAAAATTCCTATTTTATTTATGCTCTATCTATACCATTTGAAAATAGTCACAGACAAAAAAACCGCTCTTACGGCATATTATGCATATAGCCACTCTTGGCTCACGTATGGCATAATTTTGTGGGGTAATAGTACAGCTATACATGAAGTGTTTAAACAGCAATAAAATGTATTAGGATTATCAGCAATATTAACCAAATGACTTCGTGTAGACCATACTTCAGAGAACTCAAAATTTTAGCATTATCATGTTTATATACACCGTGTTAATGAAAAAGCGCAAAACCTCAGACACCCCAACTTATTTTTATTATAAAAGAATTGTGTAAATTATTAAATTTATATTTCGCGGATTATTTACGAAGATATTAGCTATTTTGTTTTCTTGTGTTTGTCTGCAAATTAAATAGTCTATCTATAGTAATTGCGCGCGATCTAGTGCGACGTTGCCGCTTCGCGTGCCGCCGCAATAATACTCGTAGAGTTAAGTGATGATTAAACACGGCGTAATTAAAATATTTTTTTGGTTAAAATTTGACCCCAATTTTTGATTACAGGAATCGATTCTACTCTCGATTCTATACAAACTATTTTCAGGTTTTGCGCTTTTCATTAACACGTTGTATATAAGAATCGTGTAAAATTGACAAAACTCACATGTATTTGATGTATTTATGCTCACCACTTCTGTTTAACGCAATGACAGGTATAAAAACAAACTACATCTTTCCTCAGGTAAAACTCTCAAATTAGTAAGATCAGGCCCATCACAGGATGTCCATATGGATTTACATATTACCATATCCCGAACTTCATCAAGGATAGATATAGATAAGCCTAAAGCTTTCATCAATAGACTAAAGGCCTAATCTTCTGCAGAAGGCATATTACGGGCTGGACGAATATCGCAGACAAATAGCTTATTTTGTGTATCTCTTTTTTAGTTTTAACATAGTGACGTCATCTGTACGTATCTTTGCAGTGCCCTTACAGGGTGCCATATGTAATGTCCTGTTTATTTAATGTTAGATCTTTCTGTACCATGTGGCATGCAATAAATAAATAAATAAATTTAAAATTTTGCGTTTACGAATATGGTTTCCAAACAAAGGTTGCTTTAAATTGTGTAGATTATCGAATGGTGTAGTTATTTTCATTTATTGAGTTTAAGACTATCAAAAATGGATTTCCCCACCCAAGTTTGAAGGGCCATAAAAAGAGCTGTAAATAAGTTAACAAAGTTAAAGCAAAGGGACATCAAGGAAAGGCGAAGTCTTGTTGATGAGCTTGACAGAATTTTGGACCGCATTTCAGAACGGGGTGCATGCAATCTTGTCGAGTTCAATGCCAAGAAAACACAGGTGTGTGCATTCACTGGCAAGGCGTCGCCGTTCCTTTCCCATCCCACTCTTCAAATCACCCCGCTGCCGTTATAGGATAGCCTGTAATTTATGGTTACCAATAAATGACTATTGACTGTAGCCTAAACATCCTTTGCATGGTTGTTCGTAGTAACCTAAACCAATGGGACTAGATTGAGAGCGTCATTAGAACTGCATCCCGTAATGTTCTCTATCGCTTCTATTTGTGATGAACTGATCATTCACGACCTATGTCTCACTTGGACTTAGTCACAGCATAAACTGACTAACCCGGGATTGGTAATATCGATTTCTTATCCCCATATCAAGTGGCTTTTAATGAAGCAGTCATTCAGTATCTGCCTAAAAACTAAAGCAAACGGTGTGTATGTTTTAGATAATAAGATATTACGAAGCGATAGTGCAGATTAAGTACATCTTGCCTAGGTATGACTAATGCAAGGCTGAGATACCAGCCCCGAACAGTTGCAGATAAAATTTAGTCTCGTGCTGGTATATATAGGAATTGGACATAACTTAAAATTAACATACGATTCATTTTTATTCACAGTTGAATTAATGTCAAATACTGAGAAGCATTTTCTGTCAAAAAAAAAGTGTTCAGATTTATCCATTTAGTTTTTTATTCTTATTGAATTTTTGAGGTTTCCTAAAAAAAGTATGGAGTCTAAAAAAGACGAATTCGTAGAGAACATAACTAAACCGATAGAAAAGCGCAAAGGATGGCACATAATCAGTCAAGCAGTTGAAATACCATTATTTTTGACCATTTTTGGCATCACATTATCAGGTAAATATTGTTTCTAATATTTCAATTAGACTGTAAAAGTAGGTAAATACTTAGACTAAATAAAAAGTACTATGTATACTATTTTATTCTATGGATTTTGGATGCTATAATTTTGTTCTTCCTAATGCACAATCAATCTCCTTGACTGTCGTTATAGTTAAGAAGACTATGACAACACTAAGGTAAAGTAATAATTTATTTAAGGTGCACCAATCAACAACCTGACAATGTACCGCGCGTGTGTACATTCTCTAAACTACACACGTGAGGAATGCCAGTCGTTCCTCAATACGTCCTCGATCGACCACTCCATTGAGCTGGAGAACGAAGTACAGAAGTACGCGACTAACGTGAGGACTGTGGAGGCGGTGATCAAAGCGGTCGGGCCGGCCATCCTGGCACTCTTCATGGGCGTGTGGTCTGACAAGCACGGGAGGAAGCCGTTGATCCTCTGGCCACTACTCGGTGAGTATCACAGATTCTGGTTCCAGGCATAAAATCATATTATCATTTTCATAATTTTCATGACTAGGTATTTCATTCCCATTGCAAGTTGCCAGTTTTATTCGTTCACGCTCATAAACGCGTAAACGCGGGGACGCAAAAACACATACTAGGTAGGTACGCGATCACATAAACGTGCTGCCAGAGTTGCCGTAAAAAAATAATCTGTGTTTGTGAGGTCGACGAACGTGAGCGAATTCAACTCGTACCAGGGCCTGTGTCACTTCAAAGTTTAGGTACTTAGGTACGCTCGGCCGCGTGGCCCCTCTCTGTGGTATACAGGTAGGTTGCCGTTTGGTTCGCACACTCGTTTTTTTTCTGATTCGTTTCTAGTTCGACTTGTAATTATAACAAATTATAAGAATAATAATGACTACTACTAATACGGAACGATGTTATATCAACTACAGCAATACTTTTCCGAAAGTTAATAATTAATCAGCGAGTTGCGACCCTGCGTTCTGACAGCTAAATCGGTTTCGTGCAGCGGCGCACAGTGGAATATGAACGCTCGTGCTACGCGATAAGTTTCGATTCCGCGTGCAAGCTACCTGAACATGGCCTCAATCGATACAAATTTAAAAGTACTAGTGTGACACAAACTTGTAAGATTGGAAGAGACGTTTTTACTTGTCCATGCTTCTTGAGAGAACCATCTGTACGAATTACCTATTCTCTGCTCGTACTAAGTTAGATACAAGCTGACAACTTTCCGAACTTATAATTTTGTGTTTTTGTGCCAGCGGGCCTTACTACATTTTTTTCTCCTGAATCAAAGAATGTTGATTGTGTAATGTTTATATTGCTGATCTTCTTTTTATGGCTTCAGAAATCAATAAACACGGAATGCGCGTGTATTAAATACCTCTACGCCTATTGAATTTGACTAGTCCTTTTTGCTGCTTGCAACAGTGCGTAAATATGCTATCATCTTCTAACCATCATGGCTATTGGTTTAAAATAAATAGTTTACCCACTTACCTAATTTGCACTGAAGTGACTACACTTACTCTGAAATGCACGCATGATGGTAAAACGCGAGATCACCAAATCCTTGCACCCTGCAAGCAATTGAGACTTTAAGTTTACGATTTAGAAATCACGACACATTGTATGATTTTAGGTGTGACCATTAGTGCCGCCATGACGTTGGTGTGGAGTATGCTGGATTCTCTGGGCCCCTGGTGGCTCATCGTGCCTGCCGTGCCTTTTTCATTTGGCGGTTTTAGCATTATGGTCACTGGAGCTTTTTGCTACACCAGTGACGTCACTACTCAGGAAAACAGATCTATAAGGTGAGATTGATATGAGCCTTTATTGAACAAGTGTAGTATCCGGTTAAAATCACAAGATTTGTATGGATTCAGATAGCCTGAGACTGAGAGCAATCAGCCTATTTGGGGAGGTTTTGTTGAGCAACAGATATATTTTGGGGCTGCTAATGAATATGAGGAGGAAGAGATAATAAGACAATTAGTATTTAATTAAACACTACCAGCGTCACCATTGGTCAACGAGTAGCAGAAGATAATTTTGGTGGATTTATTTTAGCCAACTCGCAACAAAATACAAAGCAGTTGTGATTAGCTAATAAAAAGTCACACATATTATTGCTAGAAAACTAGCAAACAAACCAACTCAGATTAGTTAGTTATTATTTCGCTTCTGGCTCTTCGCTCTTTTATCACTATTATGTTCCTCGTTATCAAACCTAGCCACTCGTCTTCATAGTCTCATCCGTTTCGCAGAATTTTGGTGCTCACGGTGTCGATCGCAATCGCGGTGACCACGGGAGGCGTGATCACCCCTTACCTCCTGAGGGCGGTTGGCAACAATTGGTTTTTGTTTATGGTGACCATTATGTATGCCTTCGGTTTCCTCTTTGTGTTCTTCTGCCTAAAGGAATCTTTGACAGAAGCTACCCAGGTTAGTACTTAATCTTTAAGGATATTAATTTAAAAAACTTGTGGCAAATTCTTTAGCACCTACCTGTTTACCTGAAATACATGTTGTCAGCAACCTTAATAAAATCAGTACGAAGGTGGCACTGAAAATTTTTCGGGAATCAAGGAACTTATCACCTTTTTCGTGGAAAATATATTTATTGTTTTTGGAAGTAATCTAAAGCCAATTACTAAAGCATTCATTCCATTCTGAAGTCGAGGTATTCCAAATGGCCGTTTTGTCGTCTACAACTTCTTCAGGTGACGAAAATCGTTGACCACGACCAGAATAAATTTATTCTCAATTTTGGGGAAAGTATAAAAATCATTCGGGATTAGGTCAGGGCTCTGTCCTCACCGTTCTTTGCCCCTCAAAAGGAACATGGCCAGTTTTGGAGACAAACGTGGCCACCATTTTTCTTTGCAACGCTCCGTGACGTGAACGTACAACTTTTGTTGGTTTCAACTCATTTTCGATCACCCGAACTTGTGACGGTTTATATTGTTTCGGGTTCGTATGCGTATATCCAGGATTCGTCACCTGATACGACGCTATTTACAGCATTTAAAGATCCTCCGTGGAATCTCTCGAGGGTTCTGACGCACTAAGTAACGCAAGCAGCTTTTTTCTCCTCGAAAAGAGAATGCGGGATCGATCGAAAATAAAACAACTTTTTTACACCTAATTGTTCATGCAATTGTTTATTTGTCTACTTTTTTTTGACTTCTTCTTCTTATCGAATCGATTCCGGCAAGTCATATAAACTTCGACCAGTACTCAGCCACGCGAACTGCATTGTCAGTGTCGTTGTAGAGGTCCAGTGTGCAGGTGGAAGGGCACGCAGGACACCACCATTGGTGTGCCATTGTTTGTGGAGAAGCTTCACACGGGCATGAGTTGTCAGAGCTGAAACCCCACCTGGACATGTTCTCCTTGCTACGGCCGACATGGGTTCGGAGTCTGTTTATAGATTTCTATGTCAGCCAAGGTAGGTTGTGACCAGGGAGAAGTTCCTCCGACAAAGGAAGGAGCGATGCCGTGGGAGATCTCTCCCGCCATATATTTAGTCGTGTCTCATGAGTGCTTTGTTGTCCGGGCAGAACTTCTTTAATAAAGCTGTGCCGACTTTTAAGCCATTCGGGCACCGGTATGTAGCCATGCATGGGGTGTCTAGCATCTGAAACCATTTTGTCTCTTTTTGTATGACTTGCTGCTTCTCTACGGACGTCTGGTGGAGCGACTCCAGGAAAGGCGAATAGTTTTCCGACAGGTATTGACTCATGCCAATGTCTAAAGTTGCCTGAATTTCACGATATGTCACATGTCGATCTTCCTCTATCAGCTTACGCATGGACGGCATCAACGTTATCTTGGGTGACTGCAGTTTTTTGGCAACCTCGACGGGGATCGTCACAGAGCTTTACACGTCCACGTTGAAATTCCGCAAACCAGCGATAAATTGTGGTTTTAGACGGGGCTTCATCACCTAATGCAGAAAGAATCCGATCAACACACTGTTTTTGTGTTAAACCAGTAGGAAAATCATAGTAAGTCATTGCTGCCACACACACACAATATTATTGGCAAACTAAAATTGACAATATTATTGATATGAAAAGACCCCGCAAACTGCAAAATAGTATTGGCAATATTTACTAACAAAAACAGGCTTAATCACGTATAGATTTATTTACTAAAAAAAAAGAAATGGATATAAAGAAAAAAGCTGGAATATTGTTCATCGTACTAAGTTTGTTAAAAAAGAAACAATGGGCTGAAGACTGAATGCAAAAAAAATCAAATTGAGCCACTTTCAATCAATTAACGAACGTTCTTTCCTAAAATTATTTTTGAAGAATTCAACTTCTTTTTTACGTCTTCTCTCGTGCTTGTTGGTTTGATCTTTTTATTAATTACGAGTAACTTGTGTGTGCGGCTAGCCTTACAAGTTCGGTAAGACCATGCAACAAGACCGCGTTCTTTTCTTAAAAATCAGTAAATGGTATTCGAGTAATAAAACTAAGCAGTTTTCGATTACAAAGACTTAATATGCCAGGAACAGAGGAAATATTCCATTCCCGATAGACTTTTGGTGCAGCCCTCGTAACTATACTTAATATAAAATACATCATTCACGACGACATTCGCTGTTTTGAACATGCAAAAATTCTAAATCTAAAAGTTTGGTTATCGAGCATTCATTTGTCACAAAATTGACTCATTGTTAAAATAACCTATAAAAGTTTTTACTCGGCATGGCTGGCATTCATCATTCATTTTCGAACCTGTTATAATTGGGCATGCTTTCTTTAATTACAATTTTTACGTTTTACAGGGCACCATCATGTCAGTATTCAGCCTAAAACACCCTAAAGAAATGATGAGATGCTGTTTTATGAAGAAGCCAAATTATGTCAGAGCAATAGTGCTCTTTACCGGCAGCGCGTCGTGCTTAGCCATATTTACGGAGTATGGCGTGAATGCTCTCACATATATGTACACTAGAACGAAGATTCAGTGGTCGATGACACAGTACACGACTTTTGCGTCGATCAGCGCTGCGTGGTCCTTCTCAGGAGCGATAATTGGCATCGGGGTTTTACAGAAGTTGCTGAAAATAAGCGACCTAAAGTTCATCTGCTTCTCTTTCCTAATGTCTGCTATTGAGTTCTTCATAAAGGCATTTGCAACTACTTCGTGGCACATGTACCTTGGTAAGTTGTGTTTGTATATCAGCGCCCACTGTAATTAATATATCCCCCTTAGGTTGCGTTTCCACAAGTGATGTGCGAAGATGCGTTGCGAGGAATGTCTGTGTTAAGAACCAATAGATTTTTTTATTCACCTAGCTTCGTGATTCTATTATGTGTATATATATATATATATATATATATATATATATATATTTGGTTCTTATCAAACACATTCCTCGCAACACATCCTCGCACATCTATGGTGGAAACGCACCCTTATTCTTAAACACTTCAATCACTGAAAACGTTTGCAGCACCTACATTTTTGACCTGTCATTCAACAATGTTGTGAGATTTGATCAACAAATAGTTTTAAAGTTAAGTACTTACTGACGAATTCTCTCTGAGTGACTTCTTTTGCAATGGATAATATCTCGTATCGATTTAGGGACTCGTTTTTTTGTTAATATTTTCATCTAAAAAGCTTCTACCTTCGAATTTATATTTCGTCCCAGAGTTTTTTTTATGCGATCGAACACACTCGTCATGCGCGTAACTACGGTTTTGCAAGGAACAAGGTTACAAATACAAATTTTCCGCGCTTGATTATTGTGATCGAAAGAACTTCGCACTTTTATTCTTTAGACAAGATTTTTTCCTTGATATGCCTAGACGAAGGTTGGTTATAGATTTTTAGTGGTATTTATTTACCATTTATTTTTGTTTTCTAGGTTCTGGAATAGCACTATTTGGCTCGGCAGCCAGTCCCCTTTTGAGGTCTTTCCTCTCAAAGGCCGCGCCACGTACAGACATGGCCAAGGTGTTCGGTCTACTGGGCTTCGCCGAGTCCTTCTGCCCGCTGCTGGCTCCAGTGGTGTACAATGAGCTTTACACCCGCACGATCGCCACCTTTCCAGGAGCTATCATGATTTTAACTGCTTGTGTCAACTTGGCGTGCCTGATTTTGTCATCGTAAGTATCATTGAATTTTTGTGATGCAATAACTTCATATAGCTTTGTTGTTTTGCGCGTATGATAATACCGAAGTACGTAAGACCGATGTCAGGCCTCTGTCACTCCATGTATGTACTTGTTTGCGCACGATAATTACCTACCAGCAGCCGGGTCTTCCTAGACCCATTTGGCAAACCTATATGAAAAAAGGCAATTAGTTTAGCCTTAGCCAGTCAGGGCCACCACTATTAAAATCAATTAAACACATTTCTTGATGAATAATGGCTTCATCACTAGTATACGACCTTTCCCAAACTGTGTTCTCGGAACGGGATTATGCCAAAATACCAATACAGATAATGCCGGGTTGCAAATTGTTAGGCCCCTCCATCTTTTTGAAAATACTTACTTATCTCTCCATTCTCTCTTTACAGAATCGTGTTCAGATTAAAACGCAAGGTGGATTCCCGACAAGAAGTTAAATTGGGAGAATCATAGATAATAAATTTACATGTTTAATTTAATGTCATTAATTGTTTTTAGTTAAATTTGATACCAATGTATTATTTTTGTGATAAAACCACAGGCATAAATATAAATAGACATGGCGTTCTGTTTGTACGAAAAGCGAGCGTGACACTGTTTCGACGCTTATTGCGCCGTAGTGGAGTTTTAGTGAAAGGAATCAGCGATTCCTCAACCTGTTTTAGTTTAGAACATAGAATTTATGTCTGTGGATACATTTATTTAGTCTGTAGGTGGCCTGCAATCCAGCTAGGTTATTAACTCAATTCGATCAGAGTTATTGCTATTTGACATCGAATCGAATACAACATTGCCAGTGGCCGACAAGCTGTCAAAATGCGAGCAACTAACAAATTGCAATTGCGTCGCGTTCCAAATATTAGACATCAAGGGGCGTACGTAACCTATGACATAACATAACATAACATACCATCACGACTTTATCCCAAACGGGGTAGTCAGAGGCAAGTGACTGTTGCCGTCATGGTGAACGGAACACTCAGAAGCCCACTTTTCACCAATGGTATTAGAACCCAACGTGGTAGTGGGTGAGCCTACCGCCGCTATCCGGGTTGATTTGGTTTTTTATCGATGTTTTCCATCACCGGAGAGTTAGTCGGAAATTAAACAGTGAACAAATGTAGGTAACCTATGAAAATCATTGTTTAATCCAATGCACTTTGAAGGGTCGCATTTTTTTTTCTCAACCTGGACAATCATTACTTTAGACATGGTTTAGAGTGTAAATATCAATAATTATTTTTTGTATTATGTTTCCAGACTCTGGCACCCATTGTAGGACATACAAGCACCGCTTAGTTCAAATTAGGGTCAATACACTTATTTTATGCGATTCAGGTCAAAACTAACCAACAGTAGGTTACAGCTTTTGTGGGTTGTTTAAATTGTTAGGTACAATAAGAAATATTTGTATTTTAAGCTTAAATATAATGACTGCCGACTGACGAGGACAATAACATATAAGTGTCTATATAAAATTAAAAATAGAAAATTTATTGCTATTTAAACTGCATTTTTATTATTTTGTACCTTCCAAAAAAGAGGATAGTTATGGACTGAGAATGGATGGCTTACCTACTTAAATGCCTTCTCTGCGCTGATCATCCGACGAGCTGCAGGAAATGGTAACGAATATGAATGCGTCGTTAGGGGCGAGAGGGATGAAAGTGAACGTATGGTAGACAAAAAATATGGTTTTTGAAAGACATAACAGAATGTAATGTTTTGACTAGTGGTGAAAAGGTAGAACAAGTGAAGGGATTTGCGTACCTTGATCCCAAGGATATCGATAGAATAGTGAATGCAGGAAATTGTTGAATAGAGTTGCAGGCCCTTATAAACAGTCAGAAGGTGTCGGGAGAGGACGCGACTGGCTGTTCATGTCAACTGTTGGTGCCAACACTTACCTACTCGTATGTACGGAATCAGTGGGAGTTTGGCATGGCGAAAGGAAGATAAAAGTAAGCTTAATACCGTAGAAATTAGAAGCATTGTGAAGTATGGGAGTGACATTAAGTGATAGAATCAGGAATAGCATTACAAGAGAGTGTTGTGATGTGAGATAGAGATGCGAAGATGGTTTGGTCATATAGAAATAATGGCTGAAACAATCGAAAAAAATATAAGGCAAGAGTGGGTGGGTCTGATTAGGACAAGTTCTAGGTGTTCTTGGGAAGGGTCAGGTTAAGACCTACCCATAATCGAGGAGAAAGCATAGAGTGGAAGAATCGAAGATGATTCTCAATATCGTGGCTGGTGGAAAGATGTGGTCTCTGCCTACCCCGTCGAGTGAAAGGTGTATGTTATGCATTATGTACCAACTAGCTGTTCGTCAGCGAGGTCACCTGCGTTACTTATAATACTTATAGTCCAAAAAATAGTTCACAAGGCATCATGCAAAGAAAGTAGTAATACTCGCTGTAAACGTAGCATATAGGCAGGCCTCTGTCACTGCATGTACTTACGCGAGGTAATTACCTGCCAGCACAGACCTATGTTGTACAGGTTTTATAATTGTTGGTGAATATATTCGATTATACATTTATTATTTCATAGAACTTGGAATCGTTAGTTTATAAAAACAAACAAATAAATTGTTTCGAATATTTTAATATGCAATAAAGAGATAAATAAATAAATAAAAATATATTAGTGAATTAAACAAGGTAATTAGGATTTGTAAATCACTTTCACTTTGACTTTGACTTTCATGACTGGCCGTAGTGCTGCCGAACTCTAGAAACATCGAATAGATAATATTTTAGTTCAAAATGTTTATTATAAATATAAATAAATATGCGCCAGACAACACACCTCTTGTAATGGTCTTGAAGGAGGGATTAATAGCCCTGTGTCACGAGGTACCACACAAGGAAAAAAGCAAGGGGCGCGTCCCAGCACACCCAGACCCGAGTCAATGCAGAAAAGATCGTTTCCTCATAATCATAATCATAATCATTTATTTGTATGTAATTATTGTAGAAAAAATCGGAAAATAATAATGATTTTCTGCAAAAATAATAGAATCAAAAATGTATGGTATTTATGTTTTCGCATTTTTTCATTCTATAAGCATGGCCTGTTATTATAATAATGATCATGAGCAATATTGTTTAATTGCGATAAAACATTTAGTTTAAAAGTTATAACATTATTTCTGCATTGGGTACCCATCTACAAATGCTTTATTTGAAATGTCCATTAAAAATATAAAAAAGCAAAGAAAGGGCTTTTTTGATATTTTTTCCGTAGATAAAACTGATTTCCTTTTTTTTTTATATGTGCACTTTAAAGAGACTCTTTGGGTTGAAAGTAGCGATTTACTAAAAACTAAGAGCAAAAGCACTTTACCACTGCTATTGGTATAATGCAGACGTTGACTCATCACCGCAGCTCATCACATTACAAGCATACGAAACAATAATAAAACAGTCATCATACCTACTCAGATATGACGTATGAATGTCAACCTTTAATGAAATACAAATAAAATAAGACGTTGACGGATGAGTAGCATCGTTTCAATTTGGCTAATACACAAGTATAGAAATAAACAATTATGCCCCAGACAACATACTAATTGAGGTACATGGTCTCCCAGCACACCTGGCCTGTTGGTGCAATGGCAGCGATTCTGCCTTTAGCACCAGAGGTCGTGGGTTCGATCCCCACCCATGACAAACATTTTATGTGACGAACATTTGTGTTTGTTAAGTGTCTGGATGATATAATGTATGTGGAAATATTTCTCTGACACCCATAGTACAAGCTCTGCTTAGTTTGGGGGGTCAGGTGATCTTGGTGTTAATTATTGTCTCAGATATTTATTTATTCATTTACCAATGCCCGAGCCAATTTAGAAAAGTTCAAATCAAGCCGGGACACCACGCAACTCTAGGCGAGAAACCGCACTAAACAGCTCACTACTGGCACTACGTCAATCGACTCAATCGTGTCGTCACTCGTATTTGAAAAATAATTATGGTAGGTATGTTTACCACAATACCGAATAGTTGGCACGGTAATCGGTTATGAACCGCGATAGTAGGTAAAGATTACACTATAATTCACAAGTTCCGTTGCCAGAACAACAGATAAAACTTAGTCTCTCGCGGGTCTGTTTGGTTGATTCACGCCGTGTTTGTTGTGGTTTATAACATTTATTTTAAATATGAGTAGTGCCTAGTAAGTCTGTGGGTTAATGAGGAAATTTTCGTTACTAAACGACAACTGGCATCGGTACATACATCGCAATTTCTCAGTGAAAAGTTTCATAAGTTTTTGTGTATCACTTAACGAACTCTACAAAAGAACTATGGAGCCTAATGAAGACCAGACAGATCAAACCCTGATCAATCCTGATGAAAGTCCCAAGAGATTACGGTTAAAATATTTGATAGAAGTTCCGCTAATGCTGACAATGTTCAGCGTTTCACTGTCAGGTAAACACTTGTTATGTTTATACCGGCCGGTGACTCAAAGTTTACTT
This sequence comes from Udea olivalis, assembly GCA_947369235.1. NCBI lineage: Eukaryota > Metazoa > Arthropoda > Insecta > Lepidoptera > Crambidae > Udea > Udea olivalis. The sequence goes on from OX376359.1 coordinate 13,236,342, forward strand.
ATCTTGTCTACTATAAAAAATAGTGGATGCATTTTGATCATCGTGATTGTATTGGTTAGTTGTGAGTGATTTTGCTTGCTAAGACGACGGCTTTGCCGTCGTCCAAGGATGAATATTTATGTGGTCACCATTTTTGTTAGTTCTTGTCTGAATGATACAAAAAAGTGTACTTTGGAGGCCTGCACAGACGTGGGATTACCCGCGGCGTACTTTTTTGTCCTTCAAAATAGATCTCTTACAAACTGTATCGAGCAACGCACACAGTACGCCGAAACACCGCGGACGCCCACGGAGCGTAGCGGATTAAAGTACGCGGGTGTCGGCGAAAAAAATACGAACGAACTATGAGCAGCAACGTACACGTCAAATTTACTGATATTGTTGAGGGGATAATGCAGGAAATTCATCCGGTGGAAACATGATTTGACAAAGTTGGCTCGATAGAATAAATTCATAAAGTTACCTCTTTTCGTGAAATTTTGTCTTCTAATCTTGGTTATATTCCTAAAATAATTGATTTGATTAAATCAATTATTTTATATTAGATTTGATTAGATAATAAAGACCAGATTACAATGGACGTAATTGCCTCACATCATGAAGCTAAAAATTTTACATAGTTTTGGAAATCAACTAGCAAACTAAATCCTAGGGTGTGCCCACTAGTAAGTGTTGAAAATGTTAGTGAACCCAGCGAAATAGCCAGTCTCTTTATGGCCTATTTTAAAGTGGAACCTATGGAGGTGGACGCAGCTGGGCCGGTGTTCGATGCTGGAAATCGGAAAAGTAACAGCCTCGTAAAAATAACATCAACTGAAATTGCGAAGGTAGTTCGACAAATGACCAGAGGTAAGTCTGCAGGGCACGATGGCCTCAGCATCGAGCACCTGCAGCATGCGGGGGTCCACCTGCCTAGAGTGCTTGCCATGTTTTATACATTCTGCATTCGTCATAGCTATTTACCAGATGACCTCATGAAGACTATAGTGGTATGGGTACCACTACCTACCATCAAAAACAAGACAGGGGATGCCTCTGACAGAAACAATTACAGGCCAATTTCGCTGGCCACGATTCTCGCAAAGGTGTTGGATAGTGAGCTTAACAAGCATTTAACAAACAGTGTAAATCTGCATGACGCCCAGTTTGGCTTTCGCTCTGGATTATCTACTGAGTCAGCAGTACTATGCCTTAAGCACACTGTTCGATACTACACGGAAAGAAATACGCCAGTTTACGCATGTTTCTTGGATCTGTCAAAGGCATTTGACCTAGTGTCATATGATCTATTATGGAAAAAACTGCACAGCAACACGAATCTGCCCGATGAGTTGGTTGAAATATTCAAGTACTGGTACGGCAACCAAACCAATGTAGTGCGGTGGGCGGGGCAGTGCTCGAATGCTTATGGGATGAAGTGCGGAGTGAGACAGGGGGGGTTATCCTCACCCACACTTTTCAATATCTATGTAAATCAGTTGATTGAGGAGCTAAGCAGTGCGGGAGTAGGCTGTTCACTTGATGGCAAATTTGTCAACAATATTAGCTATGCTGACGATATGGTGCTGCTTAGCCCCTCAATCAATGCATTAAAGAAGATGTTGTCTATTTGTGAGGGGTATGCTGCGGCCCATGGGCTCAAATATAATGTTAAAAAGAGTGAGATGCTAGTCTTTAAATCTGGCACTAAAACATATCCTCTTTTGCCACTGACAGTTACTCTGGACGGGTCTCCTCTCAAAGTAGTTAAACAGTTCAAATATTTGGGTCACTGGGTCGAGGAGGACCTTAAAGACGACGTCGATATGGAGAGGGAGCGCAGGGCACTGTCGGTGAGGGGTAATATGCTATTACGGAGGTTTGCACGTTGTTCTCGAGAGGTGAAAATCACACTCTTTAAAACTTATTGTCAAACTCTATACACGTGCAACCTTTGGAGCAACTGCACCAAAAGGGCCTACAGTGCTCTGCGCGTCCAGTATAATAACGCCTTCAGGGGGTTGTTGGGGCTGCCCTGGCGCTGCAGCGCCTCGGGAATGTTCGCTGCGACGAACACCGACGGTTTCCAAGCCGTTATTCGCAAGCGAGTAGCTTCTTTGTGGGAGCGAGTGCGGGGCAGCACCAACACACTCCTGAAGGTGATTGCAGAGAGGATAGACAGTTCGATCCTCGCGCACTGGTCGTCCGTACACGTGCGGTCTAATCCTAACTTTAAGTTCTACTAGTAGATCTTGAGGTTGGGATTAGACTGAACTACGTAGTTTATTTTCAATTATTCTATTTGTTTCATTATGTAGGTATATAACATATGGAAAAACCGACATCATCATTCATCCTCACACTCTGAATCCGCAATGGTCTCGTACAATTCGGTTTCAGAGATGTTTCCTTCCGAGGACGCTTAAATTGTGGAATGAACTCCCTGCCGAGGTTTTCCCGATGAGTTATAGTATGGAGTTCTTCAAGAGGGGTTTGAAAATGGTTTTTACAGGGTCGACAACGCGCGAGTGATACCCCTGGTGTTGCACGCGTCCATAGGCCGCGATAACCGCTTACCATCAGGCGGTCCGCGTGCTTGATTGTCACCGACGTAGTATAAAAAAAAAAAAAAATGTAACCGCATCTGTTTCTGAAATAAAAAAGTTTCATATCATTTCATTTTCATTTCAAATATGGGTCCCTTACCATAACAAAGTTTCAAGGTAGGGATGTGAACTATAGGGATTTCATCCAATGGTTTTTTTTTATTTTAGTGATTTTCGGTCCGTGAGGCGCTCACCAGTGTCCTTCGGGACGTGTTGTGCAGAACCACCTCGCCTTAAAACGTCTTCTCCTTTTTTTTAGATCATGTAAATTACAGCACAAGGAAAGGACTTTTTACTCGCGGAGCGTATTCTCCGCCGCGGAGAAAATCTGTCGTCTGCGCAGGCCTTTACGGTGACCAGGGGGGCAATGTTAGCAAAAAAAACAAAACCATATCAAGCTTTACATTGCACCTTATACATACTTCTGACTTAAAACCCATTTTGCAATAGTTTTGTAAAGGTTGGTTGATCCGCCGAACTCCGTAAACTTTCTGACACTTGACACCGAAACGTTCGCGGTGCGGTATCGGGCCCTCACCGACGCAGATGGCGGGGAGTGAGGAGACGGCGGTTCGCCCGTACTCCTCCTGCTCCCTAAAACAGCGCCGGACTCGGCTTACCACGTCAGCGGACTGTCAAGCATTTGTACGCGACGGTTTTGGCCCTAGAAGGGGACGTACCACGACTGTTTTGACCAAATACCCGAAACGATTTATTTTCAAATTTTCTGTCTCTTATTAACGCATGTTTTTCTTACACAATCAGGAGCGCCAATAGGCAACATCATAATGTACCGCACTTGCTTCCATTCCCTGAACTACTCGAGAGCCGAATGCCGGTCATTCCTGTCGCCAGACTCCATCAACCACCCGAAGGAGCTGGAGACGGCAGTGCAGCAATATGCCACTGCTGTGTCGACGGTGCGGTCGGTGCTGGAGGCTGCAGGGCCGGCCGTTCTGGCGCTCTTCTTGGGAGTCTGGTCTGACACGCACGGGAGGAAGCCACTCCTCGTCTGGTCGCTGTTCGGTAAGATTCTCAAGTGTTGAAGACAGATTTTGCATAAATTGGTTAAGCTTACTTCCTTTGCGTGTAGTCACGCTCACGCTCACGGTCAACGAATGGGTTAAACTAGCGCCAGAATTTACAAAGTTATTCAATTTGGATCCAGGTAAAAGGAAAGATTGTGTGCAGCCTGATAGTAAGCGGTCACCGCAGCCTATGCCGAACAGCATTATGTAGGTACTTGTGAGTTGGTTTTTGACGCATAAGGAACCATATAACTATGGAGGTTACTACAAGGTTTTCTTAAGAGCAGATTCTATCTACATTATAGTTAGGCAAACTTACTTTTGATTTCAGGTATGACGTTAAGTGGTATGTTTATGGTGGTGTACAGCATGATGGATGGATTAGGTCCATGGTGGATCATCCTGACGGTGATACCTTTCTCCCTGACCGGTGGGTTCTGCATTCTGGTTACTGGCGGACTGTGCTACATCAATGATGTATCTACTGAGGACAATCGATCGCTGAGGTAGGTAAGCGAGAATTAACTTTTAAGAAGAAAAGAAGCAATAAAATTTATTTGGAGCAATTAGAATAGTACCTACATGATTGCGGAATGAATTACAATTGAACTTTCTTGCAAGCGAAAAGGCGCAAATAATAAAGAAGTATAAAGGCCTGCGCAGACGAGGGATTATAAAAATTGATCGTCAAAATCCCTAAAAACTATATCGAACAACGCACATGGCGGACTAAAAGCGCGGACGATGGACCCAATATTCTCTTTCTAAACGTCTTCTCTTTTTATTAAACTTCATGTAAATAACAACACAACGTTATCTCAAAATATTTAACTACTCACGGACAACGATTGATCGCACTCCGTGTGCATTGAGTCCGGACTTTTTATTCGCAGAGCGGTCTTTTTTCTTCGCCGCGGACTAAAGTCCGTCGTCTGCGCAGGCTTTTACATTTTTTTTTTGTTGTTCCCATGATTATTAACAGTAACCATTTCAGATTATTGCTAATTCAGGTAGCCATCGCGGTAGGAGTGAGCGCGGGTGGCATGCTGTCCCCTTTCCTTCTAAAGGCGGTCGGCAACGTCTACTTACTGCTGATCGTGGCTGCACTTTACACTATCTCATACGCTGCTACTAATGTTTTTATAGAAGAATCAATGAAGAATGCTGTTCCGGTAAGTATTCATGCTAACTAAAATGAATTAAATAGCTTTATAAACAGGTGATCTTTCATAGTGTATTTGTGATCAACAGGTTAGGGGACGCCCCAGCTTAATTTTTGAATTTTAAACTGATTAAAATGCCACTCGCATATTTACAGTCTTCACTTTATCTAGCATTCATAAGTGTTAGTCATACATAAACAGGCGAAGGATTCAGAGTGAATTTGTGATTCACCAGCGCCCCAGCTTATTTGTTCAATTTCAATTCATTATTGCAAACCATAATGTACATTAAGATAGTGGGTATAAGTTGTGGTATCAATTATGGACCCTGTAGGGCGCCGCAAATATATCGTCAGAGGGGTTATTTTGAAATTATAAATTATTTTATTCATCATTATTTGTGAATTTTAAACGGATTGAAATACTACTCGCGTATTTTCAGTCTTTACTTTATCAATTGTTCATAAGTGTTAGTAACAGGGTAAACAGTGTTATCTCAGTTTGATTAAACCACCTGAGTTGGATCATAGTCAGTGTGTAGTATCTAACTGATTGGGATAACAACAGAAGATGACTCAACAATTGCATTGTCGTCCAAATATTATTATTTAACCCTACTTTGTGTATGTAAATAGTTGATAAAGTATTGTATCAGCGTATAATAAGTAGTTGACAACATCATCGAATTCTAAGAAAAAAAATATAGTCACCTACCATAATGCTGACTTTAGCAAACCCTTTAATACTATGTAAAGTAGCATTCTGTGTGCGAATGGAAGAAGTTACTTAGGAGGAAGTACCTAGTATAGGTACGTGCAAAAGGGTTACGCACCCCTGAACTCTAAAACGGCACTCTTACACTAGGCGAAATCGCTACAGGGGATTTGCTTAGCGAAAAATGGATATGCCAGCGTGCCACCAGTGCAGCAGTAGCATCCGCCTCAATTTTCATACAATCAAAATACTTACCGTTTGCGCGCTTGATTAGTTTGGAGGGTTTGCTTTTTGCGTTTGAGGTAGATCGTAAACGTCGCATTTTTTAAAGATTTTCGTGATTATTTAGCTGCATTCAAATTAAGTATAAATAATCTCTCTATTATTAGATGCACCTTTTAATTTCATAATTATAACTTTAACTGTGTACAGTAAATTTGTCTGATCAATTAAAAAAAAAAGGTTTTTTGATTCAATTTAGGAAATATTTGACGACTACCTAATTTTAGACAATTCAATGTGTTTTTAAATAGTATTATGCACACAATAATAGAGCAAAAATTTAAGTTTTATTTCAATTCAATGAAATAATCACGAAAATCTTACAAAAATACGTTTTTGAACCACCCCCCAGCTAACGCTCTTAAGACAATACCTATCCATTGTAAGGTAAACGTCCCCGTAACCGTTAAGTTTTGAACATGGCTGAGTTTGCACGTCTGCTACGTAAAAATGGGTAGAGGTACAAAAAATATTTTTACATGAGCATTCAAGTAATTTAATCTAGCTCATGAATAAATAATTTTACTTCTAAATATGTAAATGCTAATACACATAAATTCAGAGAAATATAAAAAACACTGAATTGTACCAATACCCGTTAATTTTGTACTAGTAAGCGTTTAAGTGTCCTAAAACCCGTTATTTTTTATTGCGAATTTGAACTCAGTTGCCTTATGTTAAAGTTCACTAAAATATAATATTTTTATTGATGCTAGAAATACACACATCAAAAGTGTCTAGGGATCAAGCATTTTTATGCGGATTTCTTGAGATTGAGATATGGCTTTGTAGTAAATTTATGATTTTATAAATTTATCTGGATCCTTTTTGGTGCATTTCATAATTTGAAACAGGAACTGTCAATCAAATTCGAGTAAAAGATGAAAATCAGCTGTCAATATTTTCCCTATAAAAACATACAACGCATTGAAGACATTATTAGTGCTACTGTTTCCCTAATACTGATTAAAACCAACGTTATTATGGAGCGGCGACGTCATTTAAGCAGGGAAGAAATGCTCAGAGTCGTGGGAATGATAGAAGCTGGTTCCCGGCAACGTACTGTGGCTTTAGCTCTAAATACAAGTCAGAGTGTTATCAGTCGACTTTGGACACGTTACCGAAGCACTGGTACCGTGGCTGAGCGCCATGGAGGACGGTATCGCTGCACCACACGGAGACAAGACCGATACATTCAAATCACAACTCGAAGAGCTCCAACAATAACCGCCATGATGTTAGCCGTGAGGCTTCATCACTCTTCAGGGAACTTAATTAGAGACCAAATCAGAAACCGCTTGCATGAAGTGAACCTTCATTTCCGAAGACCGCTAAGGGTACCACCTATAGCAATGCACAATCGTAGGATTCGATATCAATGGGCTCTTGAATACAGAAATTGGGCAGAAGAACAATGGCGTTTCGTGTGCTTTTCTGATGAGTCTCGTTTTGGTATGAGACCGGATACAAGACGTATACGACACTGGATAACGCCTGGACGCCAACAGTGATTAAAATCCTGCCAGGAAGTCCATCCTTATAGTGGTGGAACCATCATGGTATGGGCGGGTATTTGGATCGGCGGAAGAACTGAGTTGATTTGGATCAGAGGCAACCTCAACGCTCAAATTTATGCTGAGACGATTGTATCAGACGTCATCGTTCCTCTACAAGTGCAAATCGGTCCCTTATTTCAGTTAATGCATGATAATGCACGACCGCACACCGCAAGAGTTGTAAGACAGACTCTCGCCGCAACTAACATCAATGTCCTGCCCTGGCCTGCTCAGTCGCCAGACTTGAACCCGATTGAGCATGCATGGGATATGCTACAGAGAAGAGCTCTGCCGAATATGGAGGGTATCCAGTCGCAAGAAGACCTTTTTTTGTTGTTGCAACGAACATGGGCGGCCATTCCACAGCGTGATTTGGATGAACTCATTTTGAGTATGCCAAACCGATGTTCTTGTGTTGTTAGTGTTTGCGGTAGAAACACGGATTATTAATTGTTTAAGTTACCCAATAAAATTTTAAAGAAAACTGTTATTTCAGTCTTTTTTTCGAACTTTAATGTTAGTGGTTCAAATGTCAAAAATCCCTTTATTAGGAAAATGGCAAATTTCTTTATTAATGCAAAGGTGACTTGGTTTATCGTTACTGTAGACAAACGAAAACACTTTATTTGATGAATCCATATAGAAAATTTTAATTAATATCAATCAGGAGAAAAGTTATTGCAAAAATATATGTTGATCCCTAGACACTTTTAATGTGTGTATATATTAGTAAGGCTATTACTACACTTTCTTAAAGAAAAGCCATAACTTTATGGGAAAATATTTATTTAAGTTATAATTAATTATGAGAACATAAAAACAATCTTTCTTTGTGTTATAACAACAAATCAAAAATTTTAGAACCGCGAAAACATAAATAACTTATTATTGTTTGAAACACAATTCCCGATATATATTAGAAGGTAGGGCGAAAAATATTACAAAGTTATCCCCAGCGGTAAAAGAAAATACGTGACAGTGCTGATCACCGCAAACACAGTCGAATAGGCACCTACAATGGTGTTGTTATAGCTAAAGTCGATGCCGCACAAAATTTCTAAAAGAGTTATACCAAAGGGTTGGGTACGGAAATAGTACCTTCAGCCGTGAGAAGCATTCAATCAACCGCTTTCTATCCAAATGCGACTCATGTTCTTCAGCTAATGAAAGTAGCTGTTTTCAGACCTTTTAAAAGGATCTGGAAAAAACAGATAAGACTGGCGTACCTAACAAAAAAGTTTCATAAAACTAAAAAATAAAATTCCTGCCCTCTGCTACAAAACCTTGACTCGATTCAGAATGTATTTAGGAATTTCCTATATTAATTGGTTTTCCAATTCAGAATGGATGTAGAAATTTCCAATTATTTCATATTTCATATTTATTTATTTGCTTGTCACATGGTTAAACAGGTGTTATTAAAAAATTACAGTACATTGAACACATGACACCCCAAACAATTATTACTCTTCGATGCAAAAAATCATAATATTTACGTTGGGCAGTTTACGGCTCTATAAGCTTACTACGCGACCCAAAATAGATGCTATTTCTCAACAAGAATTATACTACACGCTAGCTTCTAACAGGGTCTTCGTCTTGATTTAACAAAAATGTACTTACATTTGTTTGTAATGCTAATGTGATGAATGATGATCACAATGGCCATCTGATATCAAACCCTAATTAATTAATTCATCATTTGGCACTAAAGTAATTACTGAAATACTTACAAACAAACACCCAGCAAACAACAAAAACAGGCTTCGTCACATAAATGTTTGTACTAGGTGGGATTCAAGCCCTTGACCTAGAAAGTATTAACAATTATTACTCTTCGGTGCAAATAACTTCGACAAGCGTGTGTCAAGTAACCAAACAAACACCGCTAAACCCGGCCACATTGATCAAAAAGAAAATATATTTCGTCGGCCTTTTATGATAATAATACTCCAACGTGGAAAGGTGATGAATCTTTGAAATACTCTTTGCGGTTTGGGGGAAAAATTAAGGTTTTAAATTTACCAGACGATTCCAACTATTTCCAAGAAGTAGGTACTATATAATTGATTGTCACAAATGTCTGGTCAGAGCAATACCTGTGATATCAATGAATGTGATGAAGGACTCAAATTATAACCTCGAATGATTTGTGATTTTAATAACAGAATGTGTAAACCATACTGAAAATGTGGGCAAGATAGAAGATCTGAATGGAAGGTTGATGAAAATCAATGATCTGGTTCTAGGTAAAGAACCTACAAATACGTTTTGAACATCCAATTGCATAAGCAACCATGAATTATATCATCTATCCAACATCGTTCGTGGAATCAGCTGATATCGCATTTAGGTATTCCCAAAGCCCTGGGTTCGGGACATCTGGGATGACTGAACTCCTGGTAGAACAGAGACCCCTACCTACTAAAACCTGACGGTCGTCATCTTCGGCGCAGAATGGAAAGGACCCGGGATCCCCAACAAGGGAGAGACTCCTCGCAGGACTCTTCGGCGAGCCAGGCCGCCTGGCAGCCAGCCTCGGGAGGAGCAAGCTCGACTCTTGTGCACGATAACACAGACCATAGTGTCCGAAGACACGCGTAACCGTCTTCCACGGGATTGCAAACCAATGCACACGCAGGGGTCGCAAGGGCCCTTTTGCCCGCCTCTTACGACAGGCAAGGATACATCGGTAGTATTCTTCTCCCCTAACCGCAGGGAACAGGACCCCTGCGCCAACAGGTCTATCAATAATAGAATAATAAATGAAAATTTAAATGAGTTTTCCTGTCGCCATGGTCTGCTGGAAGAAATCTCTTTCTAGAGATAAGCTAACCTGTACTTTTGTACTCCTTATTGTTTTTTCTGTAATTTGTCTCTTTGTGTACGAAATAATAAATAAATAAATAATAATAATCTGAAAGAAGCCTATGCTCAGCAGTTAGTGTCACGTGGGTGAAATGATGAAGAAGGATGCCTCGATGACCCAAGTAATTAGCTAGTGCGCAAACCACTTGTGCTTCCGAGGCATCCTTATTTCCTTTCAATAGTCCTTTAATTTGTGCGAATATGTGTATCAAGCAAACTACAAGCAAAGCAACTCGGTGGTTCTTTGGTTCAGCCACCAATTCGCACTGAGCCGTCATGATGAGATACAGCAGCTAGGGATAGCTCTCTACCTATTTATCAGGAGTCCTTCTATAGGAGACATAAATATGTCATGATAATGATGAATAAACCTAAATTATTTATATTTGAATGGTATTTATTGCATTGATTGAATGTGAATACAAACAGCATTATTTTTTAAATGTATTACTTGATTTATTGACATTAAACAAATAAATATAAAATATATTAATTTCATTTTCGATGAATACTCTTCATATCGAATAAAAAATCAGAATAAAGTTGTATGACATTATTATAAAAAATGTCACCATTATTCTAACCTAATTATGAGATTCAAAGAAAACTCAATAGAAGAAAATGACACTTTTACTTAAGTAGCTAAGAACTATGACGAGCTTAGGTACATTGTCAAACGTTTGTCCCAATAACCGATAAAAAGGATTGCAATAATTTAATTATTATATTCAAAAGTGACACTTATTTCAATGACATAGGGTACATTCACGGGTTTTGGTGCATCGGCTACTACTAGGCTGATGCGTGTACCAAAACCCGTTAAAATAGTATACGATTTTAACGGGTATTGGGTCAAGTAGCAATTTGCGTGTACCAATAGATGTAAATAGTATTATTAATAACTTTTCAGTAAAATTTGCCATGAGCTTCAGGTTATATCGCTACATAATTAATTCGAATATATATAAGTAAATTAACACTCTTACCCTATGGTTAAAAGCATCAGCACAGCAAGCTAAGCAATAAAACCTGGTGGTTGCGTAGTTCAGTGACAAAACTTCGGAATTAAAATTATTTTTCGGGCACAGTACTTTCTATGTTAAACAGTTAAGACACCATTTCGGTTATGGTTAAGTGTTGCCTTTATAAATACAAAGAATATTACTAACAAAATTTTGCCATTTAAATACTTATAAAATCTGTTTAGTAGAAATTAGCAAAAATAAAAATCTTAGTAGTTATCGGGTACTGGGACGTTATCGGCAAAAGGGACATCTACCTTAGCGATGACTTGATTTCAATTATGGAGGCTTTTGCCCAACAGTCTGACAGTAATATGTGCTTATTACTTTACTTTACTTGTTTCAGGGCAACATTCTGACGGTGTTCAACTTGTCTCACGTAAAAGTAATGATGAAAACTAGTTTTGAAGAAAAACCAAACTACGGCCGCGCTATCCTGCTTATGATAGTAGGCGTATCAAGCCTTTCAGTCTTCTCAATCTATGGAACTTCAGGCCTTATGTACTTGTACACTAGGGCGAAACTGCAGTGGACTATGAAAGACTACACAACTTTTTCATCAACCAGCAGTGTGATGTGGTTCATGGGGTCGATCTTAGGAATAGGAGTTTTACAGAAAAGGTTGCATATAAGCGATCTGAACTTCGTCATTATTTCGTTCGTGTCGTGTATTGCCGAGTTCGTAACTAAGACATTGGCTACAAACACATGGCATATGTACCTTGGTAAGTAAATAATTTCCTAGTAACACAGTATGGCGACGATGCCGACGACGTTTGGTGATTACATGAAAAAACGGAAACTAACAATTATTCTGTCACTAATAACCCCAAAGTCTTTGTTTTCTCATATAAACTTAATAGATCATAAATTTTTAGTCGTTGGTTATCCGGTCTTTCATTCAGAATATAAATTGCTGTTCTATTTTTATATAATCGATAGTTTTTTACGCACTAGATATTATTTAAATTTGTAAAACTTGTTACCTAAAATGAAAATAACGCTTTTACGTGCCTAAATTTTCTCATTCAAATTCTCGCTACGCACTAGTAGACCCACTAAAAAAATAATATAGATTTGCTTTCCCCATCGCAGGTTCGGCGCTCTCCTTATTCGGCACGTTATCCGGGCCGCTCATTCGGTCTTTCCTCACGAAGACTGCGCCGAGCACCGATATCGCCAAGGTGTTCGGTCTCATCGGCGCCGTGGAGTCCTTCTGCCCTCTAATCTCGCCGCTTGTGTACAACGCGCTTTACGCCTCCACTCTCACCACGTTCCCTGCAGCGTTCATGGTACTCAGCGCTGGTGTTTACGCTGTGAATCTTGCCATGATACTGTAAGCATACTACATAGAAGTTTATATTGTGAGGAAAGTCCCGCAATTAGGTCGCAGCGGACTTTAACGTTGCGACCTAATTGCGGGACATAATAGAATTCACAGCCCAAGTGTAAGGCTGCATGTCCATTGACGTGTAACGAGGGAGTCGTGTAATTGGAGGCCCAACATAGCAAGTAAACGCCTATAAAAGCCATCTTAATGGTCAAATATTGACTAAACTCTCTTGGCTGCCTCGCTCCCCGTCAATGAAAAGACAGCTTCAAGGCCTGCGCAGACGATGGTTTATCCGCGGCGTACTTTTTTGTTCGTCAAAATAGATCCCTTACAAACTGTATCGAGCAACGCACACGAAAGACTAAAGGCCTGCGCAGACCAGGGATTATCCGCGGCGTACTTTTTGTCCGTCACAATAGACCCCTTACAAACACTATCGAGCAACGCTCACGAACGACTAAAAGTACGCAGAAACACCGCGGAAGCCCACGAAGCGATTAAAGTACGCGGAAATCCGTGAGAAAATGGAACGAACGAACTATGAGCCATCAACGCACACGGTGGATTTTAGTCCGCGTTAAAAACCGCTTTGAAATAAAGGGATGGACCCAGCATTCTTTTTTAAAACGTCTCCTCTTTTGCTTAAATATCATGTAAATTACAGCACAACGTAATCTCAGAATATTTAAATACTCTCGGACAACAAATGATCGCACACCGTGTGCGTTGAGTCTGCGGTAAATCCGCGGCAGACTTTTTATTCCCGGAGCGTACCTCTTTCTCCGCCGCGAAAAAATCCGTCGTCTGCGCAGGCCTTGCAGTCGCATACCAGAGCACAAAATGTACGACACTTATTTAGAATACATTGTATAAATAATTTGCTTGCAAGCGAATGATGCAACTTACTTATTTTACGATGCGCTTCGCGACGTTGCGATGCGTCTCGCGGCGCCGCGTGACGCAGCGCGAAATCACTGACCTCTTCAAGTATCTACGCGACGAGTCGCGTCTCTATGTGAGTTGACACTAAGAAATATATGCATATTATTTTGTTACAGAATCATACAATATCTAAGAAGAAAAGCTTCTTCAAAAACTTACCAAAGAATTGAAACAGGAGATGGGGAATCGTAAGGGCCGACAGGAAATATGGGCAGCCCTGTTCTACTACCCGTAGAATCATCGCGATTTCCCTCGTAGATTAGGATTCGTGATACATAATAATAAAAGATTTAAAAAACCATTTTTATTTAATTGAGCTAGAATATAGCAAATATTATTCTAAAGTTTGTAACGCTCGTTAGGCTCGTTCAACCAGTCTGATCCTGAAACAGCGAATGCGGAGTCAATCATGGAGAAATCATGAACGCTACCAATTTATGAATTAATTATGGATTAATATGCTGGATTGATTTTTGAGCTAGACTGTGTGTTAAAGATTGCTGTTTAACATTTAATTCTAATGATACTGTAATAAAAACTGGTAGAAAGTAATACTCACTGTTGCCACTATTACATGCATTACTTTTTAAGACTCGCCATTCAAGCACTTACCTAAAGTACAACAAAAACCAATAATTTCATTTTATGAAAAACTCGGAAGCTATCCCCATATTCACAGGCTCGTTCGTTATTTTCTTGATATTATGTTACTACATAATATCAAGAACCAAGACGAAAGAACGACGAACCCTAAAAACCAGGAAGTGACCGAACTTGTATGTTACCCCCCTTTTTCCTGACTCCCGGCAGTTTTAATACATCATGTATATTTTCTTAACACGTTATTAATACGAATATCCAATGACACGATGATAAAATAAAATGGTTAGAATAATGTTCTGTATTTTAGCTTAAAAGGCTGCGCAGACGACGTACGCGGAGAAAAAGTACGCTCCGCCTCCGATTTACCGCGGACTCAACGCACACAGTGCGCGATCATTTGTTGTTCGAGAGTATTCAAATATTCTGAGATGACGTTGTGCTGTCACATGAAGATTAAGCAAAAGAGAAAAATCCGTCGAAACACCGCGGACGCCCGCGGAGCCTAGCGTATTCAAGTCTGCGGGTGTCCGCGAAAAAATATAACGAACGAACTATCAGCAGTCAACGCACACGGCGGATTTTACTCCGCGTTAAAAACCGATTCGATATAAAGGGATTGACCCAGTATTCTCTTTTAAAACGTCTTCTCTTATGGAATTCTTTGCCCGTGTCCATAAGGCTATCTAAATCACATCCCATCTTCAAATCACGAGGTATGATAGGTATGTAAGTATATGTAGGTTTATTATTTTGCTTCGGTATTGTATGTATGTTTATTTTTATGTTATAGTAAATTAATTACTGCATCTCTTATTTATCATCTTGCACCGCCACTTAATTTTCTTCCTGATTCTCTACCTGAAGGTTGTCTGGAAGAGATCGCTACTAGCGATAAGGCCGCCTATATTGTACACCTAATTTATTTGAATGAAACTGTAACATTTTGTTTGTGCAATAAAGTTTATCTTATCTTATCTTATCTTAAATTACAGCACAACGCAATCTCAGAATATTTAAATACTCTCGGACAACAAATGATCGCACACCGTGTGCGTCGAGTCCGCGGTTAATCTGGGGTATTTTGTATTCGCGGAGCGAACTTTTGTATTCGCGGAGCGTACTTTTATCAGATTTTCCGCTGTGTTCAAACATCCATGTGTCAAAACTAATTTGACTGGATTATATGAAAAAAGGAACATAGGAACACGGAAAAAAGTCTTTCTCTAATTTTTAGTGTCAAAACTAATTCATTCAGTCAAGTTTTCGAAAGGGGATTAGGGGACTACGAAGCGTTGATTTTGTGTAATTTTAATAGGTAATTTCGGTCCGAGTTGCAGTTGACTCTATCGCGCTCTGCGGGGGCATGAGGTTGAGGAGGCGGGGACTAACACGTATACTCTCTCAGTAACGTGACACGTTGTCGATCCATTTATCGATAAACAAGTGTTGTTCATTGATATCGATATTTCTAGTTAGAAAATGTGCGTTTTCTAGTTTGAATATTTTGATTTTATTTGCTGATGGTTTTTGCTAGTGGTTTTGATTATTGTATAAATAAGTAATTAAAGTAACTGATTTCATGAAAAATTAATGAATAAATAACTAGTCTGGCCAGTTATACTGTTACATAAAAACTATTAGATATTTTTTTCAACTTTTTATTATCTACTTATTTTAAAAACTTTCATCGATTTCACGCCATTTCACATATTTTTTTGTGTTCATTATCAATTACAATATTGATTGGGGTGTTAAGGAAAATAGGATTGCAGTGATCGCCTTGCACGAAGTGGGTATTGAGCCGTTGGTCATTTTCCAGACACTTCAAAAGCTTGGTGTTCACATATCAGCTGTATGTTCGTATGTACGTCGTACTATCAACAGATACAACAACACTTCCTCTTCAAAAAAATCACGATTGAAGAGCACTACAATAAGATAAATGATATAGTGTATGCTCACAGCTCTAAAGAAGCTGTTTAAGTGGTCGGAAAGGTACAACGTGGTCATCATCCTGCGTCAGTGATGGTTTGGTGGGGCGTGTCTTATTAAGGAGTCACAAAGCTACATTTTTGTGAAAAAGGAGTGAAAACTTCAGCCAAAGTGTATTAAGAGATTGTTAATACTCTTTTTGTCTTGGATCGTATTGTGAAACCTCTCAGTAATACACTTCTTAAAAATGTACCGTGGATTTTCCAGCAGGACTCTGCACCTGGCCACAAGGCACGATCTACCCAAACCTCGCTCGAAACTAACGTTCCGGACTTTATGAGAGCTGAACACTCAACCCTTTAGACTAAAAATATGGTCAGTTTTGGTGGACAAGGCCTGCTCTAAACAACACGGCGACATTGAGTCTCTTGAAAAATCTCTGGAGCAAGCAGTGGCGAAATTTCCTATGGAAACAGTGCGTAAATCCATAGATTCGTGGCCCAGACAGGTTAAAACTGTATAAAAGCCGGTGGTCATTTCGAATAGAATTTTTATTTTTATTTTGCTAAAACATTAATAGCTACATTTAGTTTGAATTTTTCTTCCTATATTGTTTTAATTTGAGTTCTATTTTTTAAATAATAATAATATCAAACTAAAAATATATGTATATACAGGTTGTCCCAAAAAAATGTGTCAAGCGGAAGCCCACAGATAGAGCACCCCTTGGGGTACCCGAATCACCCCCATGTATGTTCCGCGATTATTCATAGCTTTCGAGTTATGATTTTTTTTCTGAATTTCTGAGAATTTCGGACCTAAAAGTTTAAATTTTTTATTTTTTAAAAAGTAGAAGACTTTTCAAATTTTTTCTTTGCCCAACTGAATCATCCTTAATTGTACTTTGATGCATAAAATAATCAGTTTCATAACTTTGACCAAAATGATGAAAATGTTGGTGTAAAACCAAAAATGTACGGTTGATGAATAAAGACTTAAATTTTCAACTTTAAATTAAAAATCTAAGCGGGTGACTGTATGGTTTCTAAGTAAAGCTCAAAAATGCTCCAGAATCTCAGCTTTCTTAATCATTACAAAAAAGAAGTACTTAATGGGCTACTTTGGCTAAAATCAGCCTTCAAAGACAGCGAGGTGGAAAATTCTTGAAATTAGCCATCAGATTAATAACTGTTTTTTGGCCATTTTATCATTCCTGAAGTTCATGAATTTGGTATCTAACCAAAAATTACTGCAAAATACAAATTAAATATAAATTATTATTACTTTTGGTCAAAGTTATGAAACTGATTATTTTGTGCATCAAAGTACAATTAAGGATGATTCAGTTGGGCAAAGAAAAAATTTGAAGTCTTCTACTTTCTAAAAAATAAAAAATTTAAACTTTTAGGTCCGAAATTCTCAGAAATTCAGCTAAAAAATCTTAACTCGAAAACTATGAACAATCGCGGAACATACATGGGGGTGATTCGGGTACCCCAAGGGGTGCTCTTTCTGTGGGCTTCCGCTTGACACTTCTTTTTGGGACACCCAGTATACATATACAATACATATAAGTAGTAGTATATGAATTTCCATTTGTAACAGAACTCATGGCCGGACTAGGTATAATAATAGATACCTAATATTGTCAAAGGTAGATAACTTACAATAATAACTTATCTAAGTGCCGGTTGAAAATAACGCTGTTGGAGTGCTCGTGATTGCGTTTGATTGACAAGTTTGACAACTAACAATGTCACTGGTTTTAAACATCTCCGGAACGTGGTACAGTCACCTTCAGATATATTGTAGCAGACAGGGTGACCAAATACTTATGAACAATTTAAAATGTCATTCTTAACACTACAAGCTACCAAAAATATCTGAACACCTAAAACGTCAAGTGTATCTACGCAACCAAACACTAAGCATATTGTAAATATAAAACACTAGCTGTTCGCACGCGGCTTCGCCTACGTGGACTCTACGATTTTGGCTGTTCTGTTTCCTCCAGTTAAAATATATCCTATGTTACTTGTTCATAATAAAGTTTTATGGTAAAATAATTATAGGAATTGGTCCCATAGTTTTTGATTATTTTATTACTTTCTAGCTGTCGGTCATCGGCTTCACCCGTGTAGAGTATTTCTCCCTTTAAAATATAGTCTATTATTAGGGCACTCGCTATGACACTTGCTTATAATGTAGGTTTATTTTGATGAAAGAATCGGGACACCCAGTATCGGAAGAGGGATCGATTTTGGTTTTATTGGACTACTCACGTGCATTTGACACTATAAACCATACCCTACTTATGGCTAAACTAGCCTATTATGGCTTTGATGGTCCTACTTTGAGGTGGTTTTCGAGTCACCTAACCGGTCGTTCCCAGCGTGTGGAGGTTACTCGGAGTGATGGTATAAAACTGCTCTCGAACCACTCACCAGTGAATAAAGGCGTGCCACAAGGCTCAATACTGGCGCCATTACTGTTTATACTCTACACTGCAGATTTGCCTAAGCATATAAAAAGTAGTGATTTTCATCTATATGCCGATGACCTTCAAATATACCAAAGTCTTAAACCTTGTGAAGCAGAAATAGCAGCTAATAGTCTTAACGAGGACCTAGAACGCATAGCTGAGTGGTCAGAGGTTAATGGTCTTTCTATAAACCCAACCAAAACTAAGTTTCTCGTCTTAGGTACAAAATCGCAAGCCAATAGAATTAGGGATCAACTACCAGTTATAAAAATACGTGGTACCCAAATTGAACAGGTTCCTGAAGCTCGAAACCTGGGTGTTCTAATGGACAGTAATTTGAAATTCGTAAGTCATGTACTGGAAACTGTAAGAAACTGTTATTACAGGCTTAAAGTTTTGTACAGAATGCGTGAACACCTGAGTATAGAATCGCGAATTTATCTCTGTGAAACACTTATATTGTCTAAATTGAACTATGCAGATGTCGTTACTGGTGAATGCTTACTGGCCCGCACGAAAAATCAAATTCAACGAGTTCAAAATTCTTGCGCGAGATTCTGTTTCCCCATTAGTAGAGCTCATGTAACGCCATACCTGAACAAAAGTGATCTGATGAACATGAAGTCCCGGCGCGTCCTTCATTTAAACTTTTTAATTATAAATATATATATATATTTTTTAATTGCAAGGTACCGCAGAAAATCAGCGTTAGAGCATGGACTTTCAGTCCCTGCCCTGACATCATGCTGAGCGGAGACCTTTTTGGTATAGATGTTATTAAATTGTAATTCGTATTTTTTTAAATTGTATGTAGTTACCTGTACCAAATAATGCCTTAGCGGAATATTTTATTAAAGACAAGCCTGTATTGAACTACGAAGAGGCCGAAAAAGCGGCTGATGCACGAGTAGATGCGATGTCTATTTCTAATTCGCGATGATGACACAGTAATCCGAGCCTAACTGCCCAGGGGCACGGGATAGCAAGGCCAGCCTCTAGCAGGCCCAGGCCGCGCGCTGCAGCCTGCTTAGATGAGCGATCTGGGGACAATCATGACATTGGGCAAGCAGCGGTCGAGGACGCCGCGTTTTCAGGAACGGCCGTTTTACAATCGCCGATTGCAGCGCCACCATGATGTCTTTTTTCTGAAATCTATTATTATGGCGGGTCGCACAACCCGCTATGTCACTGTGACATTGCTGGCAACGGCCACTTTTTGGCTAGAGCGCTTGGCTGTGATGGACGTTCACTCGGCTAAGGGATTTGTGACCTAGGGATTTTAGTATTCTAGTTCTTGTTATTTTGGGTTTCGTTGTTGTAATCTATCTGTTGCAGTTATAATTTCATTAATAAATCGTTATCGTTACTAGTTAATTTGTGCTACCTTTTTATTTTTAATCTATTACACCTATGATCCATGACAGTTTATATTTGATTTCTCAATAGGATTCGCTCGTTGTACAGACCAAGTCAAAATTATACTGTTTATGGCTTACTGTCAAAATCTGTGCACGGGCGGTCTGTCGGTGAATTGTACCCAAAAGATCGCTAAATATCCAATACAATAATATATTTAGGATGATGTTAAGACTTCCTCGCTTTTGCAGTGCTTCCGAAATGTTCGCGCAGGCAAGAACTGACGCCTTTCAAGTCCTCGTTAGGAAAAAAGTGGCGTTACTGATCAATCGAGTGCGAGGGAGTAATAATAGCATCCTAGAGACAGTGGCAGATGATCCGCATGCACCTATACTCAGGCATTTCGTGCGGACTATGACTGGAGTAGGGGTTAGAAGCTCCTCCGGGACGAGATCGCAGGGAGTGCCTCTGAGGTACATGACATATTTTTAAAATAATTGAAAGATGAAATAAATAAATAAATTGTTATCCCTAAGAATACTAACTCTAGTCATAAGTCTTACTAACCCATGGACCTATATTGTCTGAAATAAATAAATTTGAAATAATCAGCAGAAGGGGGAACACACACACAATGATAATCTGCACTAACTCTGCGCATGCAAGTTCAATAGTTCGCTCAATTGAGAGTGCTACTATGTCTTTGCGCTCTCTAGATTTTTTTAAATTTATTCTCTTCTTTTTTTATTTATTACTTTCATTGTGCTATGTAGTTCCGGCTGTCTGAGCTGAGCCACTCATCCTACAAAGATCTCGCGTATCTAGATTGATAACGAAGCGTTAGTGACGGCAATCGATCAAGGTTTCATCGTTTTTGACGCCATACTTTCTTTGAAAAATGAAAAAAACGTGGCCAGAATTTTGCAATTTCGGCCACTTTCGATCTCAGCTTCTAAACGGTTTCAGGGCCCCTTTTCTTATCAAAAGGTTAGTGAAGCGATATGTGACGGCATCCGAAGTTATTTCATCCATCAGGATGCAATACTTTTCGAGAAATCTTCAAAAACATGTGGTCAGACAGCCAGTAATCCGGCTGTCTAAGCCACTTGGTTTTTCTTTATTATTTCACGAAATATCACATTTTGGATCTTTCTGTATAAAAGGAATGTGACGCGATATGTGACGTGTCACACCCAGTTTTGAACTTTCGTGTTACTTCCATTTAGAAGTTACCTATTACAAAAAAACGTGATGGCTCGGACGAAAATCTTCCGGCTGTCTGAGCCACCTGGTTTATGACTTCCAGAGGTTCTACGTAGCTGGAAACACTTCTAAACAAATGTGATGGCGAAGGAGAACAAGAATTGACGTTTGTGACGGCTCTATAAGTGCCTGCTATCAGAAGTTATACTCATTTCTTTTTTTTCCATACATTGGTGCAAATGCACGAGGCAGGGTGACCACACCGAGCTCTTTTAAAGGAATGCAAGGATATCAATGTTGTAAATATTGACAAAATTATCACTTATATTGATGAGTGATAGCCTTGTCTTTAACTTACGTACCTATTTATGTAAGTATTTACTTATTCTATACAAATAATAAATAAAATTGAAATCTGATATCGATGTTTTACGTCACCGGAGAGTTAATCGTATATTTAAATGAAATGAACACAAAGATTTTGGTTCTGGTCAGATTTAAACTCGGGCCCACACGTCTATCCCCACTCCATTCAATTCTCTTTGGTTGAACAGAGACAGAGCATAAGGGAATGCTCTATCTCTGTCTATACTAAGAGATTCTTATAGAATGAATGAGCATTCGCTCGCAAGTAAGGTATTTCTGACATAAACATGCTAATAATTTGAAAGTATTTGTCGCTAAATTCTTCTCTTGTTACTGCTTGTACTTATACATTTTCAGAGAGATGTTGTAAGAAACCCAGTAACATTATTTGCCAAGTAAATATGATTTAATTGTTAAGGCAATCGAATGTTCATCGAATATATGCATGAGAGTGTGTTCCATGTTTGGTAGATTTAAGCCGCAGAATGCTTGCCTTCTCTCGTAGATGCACACAGCCTTGAGCTAACTGGGAAATGATGATCAACCTACTTTATTTCTATTTGTATAGTAAAATAACCGCTAAATCAAACTCAAATGCATACGTATTCCTTTATTTAATTTTCAGGACAATTTTAAACTAGAATGAACGAACAAACGAATAAACTTTTAGACAGATTGAGAAATTCTAATGGCGGCAGTACATTCTCGCCAGAGAGCACTCGCCCAGACTCGCCCGAATGTCTCGCGCGACCCTGTACACTCTCACGTAGTCAGTCGCAATTGTAAACGCCGAGAGGATGGACGAAGACGTTGAGTTTGCTGCTGCCGTTGCCTTGTGTGCCATCAGATTTTACCAATATTTATTAACTGCACACACAAAAAAAAAAAAATGGCGTAAGCGGCGATGGTGGATGATCCAGATGCATCGAAACCGTACACGGTATGTAGGTATTGATAGCGACTTTAATTTTATTAATAATAATTTGTTATTATTTTCTCTTTTTTAACCTGTATTGTCAGACAATACAGACTAAGAAAAAATACACAACTATCTAAGATACTTTTCATTTGATAATTATTATCTATTACAGGCAAAGTATGGAAAACCAGTTAGCCGAGTTAGAGGCTGAGCCTTCCGGACAGTTTGAAAAATTTACAAGAATGTCTTTATCAGACTTTGAGTATTTATTGAACAAAGGTACACCATTAATATCCAAACAAGATACGCAACTAAGACAATCGATTCCAGCAAAAAAACGACTTGCGATTACACTAAGGTTTTTGGCTTCTGGAGATAGCTTTGAGACTCTGCATTTTCTTTTCAAGATATCCAGTTGCTTAATATATAGAATAATACCTGAAGTTTGTGAAGCATTAAATGAGGTTCTGAAGGATGAAATTAAGGTATGTACCTAATGAAATAAAACCATAAATATTTGTTAATCAATTTAATAATATTTGTTCAGTTCAGAGCATTATCAAATGCCTCTTTCATGATATCTTTATAATGCCTTTCTGTTTCTGAAGTTCCAGTAATCAATTCATTAGATAAAATGGTAACTGTACCTATTTGATTGTTGAAATTGTTGGGTATCTCGTATTTTGTGTCAGATATATTGCGTGCGACATCTTGACATACTGTTGTCTCTACATACATACATACATATTAAGTAACCCTATTACAATCCTAATTTTCATCGGAGGACAGATCGTTACTTCAATTTAAAGAAAAGTTTTAAAGGATATTCAGGGGGGACGGCGCGTACGCAGTCCCCACTACCAAAATACGCATCCGAGTTATCCACATTAGGAATAATCGCAAGGGTAAACCACTCTGCCTGCAGTGCAATGGAGCGACCTCGCCCTGGGGGAACCGCCTTCTTGATCACGGTGTCCCCTATAGGCTTGTGTAGTACATGTACTACGTACTATAAAGACGCAATTCCTTCCTGTGAACGAGAACGAACTATTCTATTCTGGTTTTTTAATAGGTCTTTTAGTTCGGAACGACCATCGGGCTCGCGAGAGCAGAATCAGACAGAACGAATAATTAAGAGTGTCCGAGGGAGTTGAAAGATGAGAGACGAGTGTGCGTGAGCGTGATGGACGATGTGAGTAAGACCACCAGATTGAATGAGAACGAGAACTGACACACGAGAAAGTACCAACTAGTTTCCCGCTAAGTTCAATTAAACGTTATTTTCATAGCAGTAAGGTCTTTAACTACCTAATTTGGTTAATTGAGATACCCATGGACATTGCTTTTCAAGAATTTTATGGCGCGAATGCTTGCTTGCAGTTTTTGTTTTGTTATTATTATGGACAATTATTAAAGTGTGTGATTGTGTGAAATAAACTATTATGAATAAAATTATGAAGGAAAATCGAATATTAATTTGATAATTTCATTATGTCATGTACGACTTACGACCATATTCGCGCTAGTCGCGCTACCGACTGATGTCTTACTTAGTATTCGGTCATTCGGTCGATGAACTTTAATAAACTATTAGTACTAGAAGACCGAACTAGTTAGTTCGGTTGAGCGATTGTACTGGTTAAGAGCGTTCCTTTCCTTTCAGTGTCCGATTAAGTAAGAACAAGACTAGTCCCCTATACCAAGTAAGTATGATTAGTCCGGCCGGGGAAGTCGTTCAACGGAGAAAAATCTTACACCGCCGACTAGAAATATGTCGGTGTCTGCAATGACCAACGCCATCTAGCGAAGCGCTTGCAGTATTAAGGACTTTTTGGGGCTTGCTGTTTCTTCACTGCTTTTCCAATTACGCGCGAATCTTAACCAAATAGGTAGATGACGCCATATTGTACAGGTTGAACTTTTTGAGGCTTCATTTGTTAAAATTAACACAATATTTGCTGACTTATTGAGGTAAATTAATAACTTTCATTCATACTACTTGTGAGAAATAAAGTGAACCACTTTCAAAATATTCGAACCACCACAATCTGTAAAGAGTTTATTCACAGTAAGCCTGTTTTCTAATGAGGTGTTTTTTTTTTCATTTAAATGCCAAATAGTTAATTTCATATAAAATAACTAAGCAGCTTTGAACATTTAGCCGAGAATATGGTGTGTGTTTTTAATAGCTTAGCCTTTTATTATTTATTTTTGGAATGAAACATAAAAATAAATATTTCTGTGACAAAAATATTAAAAAACACGTAATAATTTATGCCTGTTGTTGTATTTGAAACTTGAATGTTTAAGTGTTGTCAATCACATATTATTATGTCACACAAGTTTGTTAAAACTTATTGTAATTCTGCATATTTTATTATAATGTCATTCATAACTGTAACGGTCTCTCAGTATAGCTTTCATTGAAAATATGAAAACCATGCAAATACATTTTGTTTTAAAATTGAAAGAAAGTATTTAAATTGAATAGTTATTTCATAACAGAGTAAATGTCCTTTTAATTTCTACAATAACTTTAGGAGAGCGATCTATCTTGACGGGTGATCATAGATTTGTTTTGGTATCAATAATTCGAACGTGGTTAACGGGATGAGGCGTATTTACACGACTAGGTTTTAACACCAGGTTTCTGCTTCCAAGTACGTAAACCAAGTTCCAACCCCGAAATACTCGCAACACCTCCAAGGTATTTTTCTTAAACATGCTCGGAAATATTGTCATTATTTTTGAATAAAGAACACGCGAAGTATCATATTTACGTAGACTGAAAACCCAAAATCACTTCCCGGCGCGTTCTTTGAATTTCGAACGAAGAGCGCGCCGGCAATGTTGTATGAAACGGTGTGCTGTTTGAATTTAGAACTCTTTCATCTATCGTACACATTGCGTTCTCGTGGCTGTATAGCCAACAGATGCGTTTACCTTTCGGCACAAATTGTAAAATAAAAAAAAACAAATTGGCGGTAAAGCAGAGTTGTTATTTTGTTAATAATATTAATTAAATTTATTATGTAAAAGGCCCTTTTTATTTCCTTGCATTTTTTTAAGAAAAGCACTATATATATGCCTCGGCCGAAATGGCAATTGCCTGTCTCGTATCATTGAAGTCCTCGCCTGCGGCTCGGCCTTCAAACTCATACTCGACCTGCAATTGCCTATTTCGCTGCCTTTGCAATAATGTACTATTACTAGGACGCACTCGGACTTCTCTGTCGGCGGGCGCGCTGGCCCTGTACAAATACCTCCCGCACCTGCAATTGTCACTGGTTTTTTGAGCCTTTCAAAATGATGTTAGGAAATTTCGATTTACAGAGATAGGAATGAGGAACATAAACGCGTAAGCAAAGCTGTAAACTTGCAATCCTTCAAAGTATTTTTTTTGCTGAAATCATTGTAATCCCTATTTTCACAAGCATTGGTATTAATTTGCAACCAAATACTTTGAAAGTATTTTCCTCTCGACCAACTCGCAAGTTGCAGCAAGTGTTAATGGTTTTTTGAGCCCTACAAAATTAA
Organism: Udea olivalis; assembly: GCA_947369235.1. Classification (NCBI taxonomy): domain Eukaryota; kingdom Metazoa; phylum Arthropoda; class Insecta; order Lepidoptera; family Crambidae; genus Udea; species Udea olivalis. The sequence goes on from OX376359.1 coordinate 13,262,233, forward strand.
GTTAGGAAATTTTCTTTATACTTACTTATACTAGAAATTTTCTTTATACTTGCAAGTATTTTGAAACCTGGTTTTTGGCCCAGGTATTTAATTTGGTACGTACCAGGGCTACACCAGGGCTACCAGGTAGCCCTGGTTTTGGATTTTGCAAGTACGACTCATGCTTAGTAAGGTCTATAAAAAGAACGCACCTCCTTCATTACTGTCAAAGTCAAAGTCAAATTATTTATTTCGTGGTCCACAGGTAATTGGGATCTTAATCTATCTATGACATCTTAAAGCATCTCTGTGTCCTGCCCTAAGGCGTACAAAATATATATGAATTATACATACATGCAATACTGAAAAGTTTAATAATCCAAGCTGCCTTTCATCAATTGAAAAATCTACAATATATTATTAAAACAAATTATTGATCTAAATGCAATTAAAATAAATGTCAAAAGTAAAGTTCGAATTAAAATAAAATGTATAAGTGTAACGTAATTGAAAAGAATATTCTCAAGTCAAGCAAGAAGACGATTATAATTTAAAAGGTATAATTAGGCCTTTACAGCCGTTCAAAAATTGCCAACGCGGACGGTATTTCACGTCCACACGGCGGGGTATTGGTAAAGTTTTCAACTAGCAATAATCGCACCTCGGATTAACCTCATTGGTTACGATATTGCCTCTGCGCAAAGTTAACTCGAATGAATAACTAAGGAGACTATAAGGAACCGTTGAAACATAATGCTTGCGCGATGTAAAGTACAGCCAGCGCCATCTAGTAATATTTTTTGGAACTGATCAAAAGTAGTCGCGGCAAGTACTTTCCCTTCCTCTAACAAGTTTTTTTTTATGATAAGTTGGTTGTAGACTCGTTTATTTTACAGTAATATGAAACAAACAATTTTATAGCTCCCAGTACATACATTTTAGGGTTGAAACAATGATATAAACTTGGTGAACCAACTTTGCATTAAGCCTAATAATCAAATCTGTTAAATAATTACATTAAATCGACTTTGCTAGTAAAATCTATTTTTATTACAAATTTTAAAATTAACCCTGAAATGCAGTTGAAGTAATTATTTACTTACAGACACTAAAATGCTTTTACAGAAAATGTTACCTATGTACTTTTACCGTCGAAATTTTCCATTTTCTATCTTCGTACCGAGATAATTTAAAAAACTTATGTACGTGCTAAGTGTTACTAACAAACAACAAATATGTAACGAAACATTAAGTGAATTTTTGGTTTTATATTATCTATCAAACGGTGACTAATGTTGTTAGTGTATTTTTTTATACATAGTTTTATTTTCTTCTTAGAAAAAATATTAATTATTCATACCTAAAGCAAAATTGCGTATAGAGTAATAATCTCGAGAACTACTGCCGACAAACTGCTGCGCAGTTTGGCAGACGAGAATTTCTGGTAAGAATTGTGTTTTTTTTTGGAGGAAAAAAAAAACTTAAATTTTAGAACGACCATTCGCAAATCTTCGTCACATTATTGTTTTACCTTGGAGCCCACGACCCTCAACCTCAACACAGCATTAAGGTTCACTACCGATCGGTCCAGTCAGCTTTTAACTTCAAAGTCAATCAGCAACTTCCAAAAGACCGGCAAGTATCATTATGAATACAAATAACCCTGAACGGCGAACCGCAAACACGTCGATCCGATCCCCCGGGAATCGATATTGCGATTATATAGCAATCGATCGGTTATGCCTCGATTGTTCAGGGCCAGGGCTGACCGCTCATTCTTAGTCACTTATATTACACGTGTTTAGCTCTGTAAATTGTTTTTTAAACGGATAATCGATCATGTGCAGACATAATTCGTAAGATTCGCTGAGATAAAAATACATTACGACAATTATCAAGAAGAAAAAAACGCCTTTACTTCTAACTCATTTGAATTTTTATACCCAAACAAAAACATAATTTTAAACCGATATTTAAAACGAATATAAGAACAATGACATTATCCAACGCACATTTGCATTGTTTGGGATTTCCACTTTCTTGGTAGATATCAAGTAAATATTTCCATTTTCTAAATAAACTACTAACTGGCTATTTTTCCTTGCCAAATAATATCAATCAAATTATTATTTAACTTGTTACAGTAAGCTATAGCGTCAACCCTTCATCTGCAGTAAGCTCACGCTCTCAAAACGTGGACGTCAAAACACATGACATTATTAAATCGAGTTGTGCGATTTGTTGATTTTACAATCCGCTTTGTCACGGTCACTTGTCAAAATCGGATTATGTGGATCTAAATACGATGGCAGAATTAGCAGATTATAATACAATGGATGGAAACAATTATTGCGATACTTGTTAGAAAACATAATTGACATAATTCAGTACAATGCCTTTCTTCTAAGAAGGGAATTAATAGGATTGAAGTAGGTAGTACGAGAAAGTTATATTCTGGAAAAAAAACTATTTTTTTTATTATGAGTTATAATAAATCATAATCATAATACATGATTAAAAAATATATCACACGTGTAGAAGGATGTCAAAATATAGATAAGACGATATTTTGAAATCACTACTTAAATATTACTAATAACAATTTATGAATTATGAATGCAAATAGAACAAACAAACACTAACTAAAAAACTAGATTATCCATCCATCCCTCATTAATCTGTTTTATGATTCACTAATTTGTGCAGTTCAAAAAGTATGTGTCGTACTACTACCACGATGTGATTAAGAGATGTGAAAGATTCGGTTACAATCTACAATGACATAGAACACATTGTATAGTACGTTAAGGTCGGTTTATTAGTCCAAACGAGCGAATGGTCATGCTATCCCCATTACCCACTCCATCCAATCCAATTCTCTTCGGTTAAACAGAGACAGAGCATTCTCTTCTCTTATTTGTCTCTGTCTACAGTAGAGCGAGCATTCGCTCGTTAGGTATAATAAGCTAGGGTAGAGGCGTATTTACGAGACCACGTTTTAAAACCAGGTTTCTGTTTCCAAGTAGGTACGTAAGCCAAGTTCCAACCCCGAAATACTCGCAACACCTTTACGGTATTTTACTAGGACGCACTCAGGCTTTTCAGTCGGCAGGCGCACTAGCCCTGTACAAATACTTCCCTCACTTGCAAGTGGTTTGAGCCCTTCAAATTTAAGTTAGGAAATTTAGATTTACACTAATAGAAATAAGGAACATAATCGCGTAAGCAAAGCTATAAACTTGCAATCTTTAAACATTTTTTTTTGCTGAGATCATTGTAATCCTTATTTTCATAACCATTGGTATTAATTTGCAACAAAATACTTTTAAAGTATTTTACTCCCGAGTCCCGACCTGCTCCGGCGTTCGCGTCGTCTGTTGCAAGACATGGGAGTCCGGAATTTGGCCGGAGGACTGGTCTAGATCAGTATTTATCCCCTTGCACAAAAAAGGCTCAACCGAGAAATGAAATAACTATAGGCTCATCTCTCTGATATCGCATGCAAGTAAGGTATTGGTGCACATTATCAACGCAAGGTTGCAAGCTTACCTGTCGCGCCAAATTGCACCTGAACAAGCTGGATTCGTGAAAGGGAGAGGCACGCGCGAACAGATACTTATACTGCGGCAACTGATCGAAAAAGCCAGAGAATTTAAGTCGCCGCTCTTCATCTGCTTTGCCGACTTCCGTAAGGCATTTGACACTGTCATATGGGAGTGTCTCTGGAAAGTCTTGTTAGAGATGGTGGTACCACAGTCAAAACAATTGATCACGTTTCTCACATAGACAAGTGACATTTTCATCGACCCACGGAATCTTACAGTGATTGTTTCCGTCTCGGCTACGAAAGCAAGGATAACAGCCCGGCGGTCATGCCAAAAGTACAGGACCAGGCTTATCCCTAGACCCTGGTAGGCGTTGAGATGATGCTATATCGTCGACGTTTACTTGCTACTTGGCGGCAACTGTTGCTAAAAAGGGGCCTATGTCTTTGAAGGCGGACTCGGGCAGACCTGCAATTTCTATTGAAGTTTAAAGCGCTTTTTGTTCCATAGTCTTCATGCCTAGTTCTAGAGCAGACATTTTCAATTCAAGGTTCTTGTTCTTATTTTGGAGGTCTTGATTTTTGTTCTCTAGATCCTTAATCTTAACGTCCTGGTTTTTTATAGACTGTTCCATGTTGCTGATCTAGTCGCTTACAAACTCAAGCGAGGATTCTGGACTCCTTATTTCCTCTCGGAACGTTTTCTTTAACTCACGACTGATATCTCGAACCAATTTCTCGGTATTAATAGTGTTGATGTTGGTGGATGCTGAGTTTGGCACATACTGGATCTGCATGCACTACTATTTGGCATCTGCTACACTCTAGACCTGGTGCCTTCTTCGTAACATTTTTGGTAAAGTTTGAACACTTTTTTAACACCATTGTGGGTAGTTAAAAATTGACTGACGAACATAGGTACACAGTTACACACAACTTCTCACAGCGGCGTATTGACGCGAACCAGCCAATGTCAGACCTACCTATTCACCTGTACACAGGAGGAAACGTGGTCCAGTCGCAAAATCCTAAAAGTGCTCAATTGTTGCAGGATTCTCGTGATACTTCGTCTCCTAGTGCACCAGGCGGTATTGCAGGAGATAAAGCTCGAAAACCTTGACAATGGACCTGATATATTACTATTCAGATTAGGGCCTACTAACAGTATCTAACTATCATTCATTCTTACAGACGATAGATCTTCAAGACATACAAGGTCAAATCAATTCCATATCATATCAGTTAAATACTATTTCATCAGAACTTAATAATAAAACTTCTTACCTATTTGAACCTCGTATTACTTTTCTTAAGAATAAACTCGAAATATTAACTGACGCTTGAAACTACACGTGTTAAAAGAGGTCTCGTAGATGGCGCCGTTTTATAGTAAAAAGTATAACAGGATACCTTGATTATACGGATGCATTACATTATAATAATGTAATAAAATCCCTTAAAAATGAAAAAAATAAGCTAATAACCGAGTTTAACAATCAAGTCAGTCTAACTAAAGAATGGTCATCTCAGTACACCAAGATCATTGATAGAATTATAGGTAATCAAAACAAGATGGAAAGCCTAATTAATAAAATAAGAGATAGCATAGCTACCAATGATAACGACCTTATTAAATACGCACACTTGGCGCAAGTATTTCTCATTCTAAGTGACAATATAAATTCAATATCTCTCGAAATAACTAAGTTGCAAAATATACTTTCTTTTATTAAAACGTCAATTGTGCATCATTCTATCATAAGCTCAGCCTTGATTAGAACTATGATAACTAAACTACATACTTTATATCGTAAAGATAAAATAATTGATTTACATGTTAGATAATATTATAATATAATTAAGTTAGGATCGTATTATGCAGACAATAGGATAATAGTAGTATATAAATTCCCTATTATCTTACCAAACTCCTATGACCTCTATAAACTATCTATAATCCCCAACAAAAGTCATGAAACCCTCATTCCTTCATCTCTTTATCTTGCCATCCATTCGAAAGATTTCAAGTACATAGAAGCTGAATGCCCGAAGACAAGTAGAGGGTACTTTTGTGAAGAAATACAGAATTTGCAAAGCCGAACTTCCATAGATTGCATTCACCAACTGATCATTACTCAGCAGCGAAACACTGCATGCAATCCAGTCACAGTAACACAAGAAAGTCCAGCATTCGAGCAGCTCGACGACAAGCATTACACCGCCAGCTTCCCACATCTAACGGAAGTCCATTTCTCCTGCGAACAAGTTCTACACAAGACACTCGAAGGAAGTTATCTAATCGTTATCCCGTACGGATGCTTCGTGAACACATCGGAGTTCTTACTCGCGAATAATAAGGATTGCCTGAAAGGACAAGCAGTTAAGATCATGGACCTGCCCAAACAGAACCATCTTCAGACTCCCGCTGCATTGTCATTCAAGCTCAATACCATCAACTTGGATCATCTTCATGCAACTAACTCAAAAATAAGCCAGAAAAGTATTCTAGAGCAGCCGAGAGCAACAGAAGACAGCATTTATCACACTACGATTCCGAGGTACTTAGCTCTGTTAACGACTCAATTTACGACTGTCGTCAATAGGCGCTGTTCTACGGGGTGAGGTGTTACGCAAGGCTATACATGCATGCATGCATAGAGCCTACATAGCGTTGACCCAATTAACTGCAAAACATCGCGCATCCGCGAGTTGCGGACACTGCGCAACGTGCCTAATAAGAATGTGATCGGTAACCTCATTTGTATCGACTTGTTTAATTTAGATTTTATTCTGGTACCTAACATCGGTCTAGACTCATTGTTTTATAATTATAATAATTAAGTACTTTTGTAATACTTTTCTAAGTGAATCTTATTAAACAAATAGTTTTTTTTTTGCATCCTCCTCTGTGACCACATATATTTCACGTACAATACAAAACAATATGAATATGAAAACTTGTAGTAATATTTTCGTTCTTTAGCTTGGCACGTGCTTCGTCAGTCTATTAACTGACCTTGACATTAATAGATTCGATTCATTGATAAAAAAGGTGAGAGCTTTAATAATAATAAAAAATATCTGGGACAATTTACTTACACCAAGATCATCTGACCCCAAACTAAGCAAAGCTTGTTCTATGGGTGTCAGAGGCTGATAAACATACTTAAATATTTCTAAATAGATTCTTAAAGAGATAATAACACCCAGACACACAACAAACACAAATGTTCGTCACATAAATGTTTGTCATGGGTGGGGATCGTACCCACGAACTCTGGTGCTAAAGGCAGGATAGCTGCCATTGCACCAACAGTATAAGTTATTCCGATGTTATTAATTAATTAATCAATAACCAATAAGGTAATATTAATTATCTACTTACTGTAAATATTCGTAGTAGTTATTTAAGTTTAGGAAATTTAAGATTAAGTTTAAGTGTAGGCCGCAGGGGTGGTTCCCAGTCCCACCACACCCTGACCCGAGCCAATTTAGGAAAGTGCATTTCCCGAGTTGATCCGACCGTGAATCGAACCCGGGACACCAAGCAAGTGAAGGCGAGAAACCGTGCTATGTACAGCGTACGGAGGACGTCAGGTGAAGCTTTACAGAACCATTGCAAAATAAGACATGTCGGCAGCTTAAGAAGGTGCTCACATGTGAATCTTGACTTGTAAGAGTTGTTAGCCTTATTCAAAATTAGCTATATATGCAATTAACAAATTGGTTTACGTTGTAAGTCAGAAATATGAAATCAATGAAATAATAAGTAGCCTTCTACTATGAGGCAAAAGTAATACACAATCAATACACAACAGAAATGAACGTTTCGAAACTCTTAGATTCACGCGATTATGGTCCTTATAAAAACACTCGTATGACGTATAGTCTATCTATTTTGTCATGATAATAATTGCAAGTATTCTCGAAACCTGGTTTTTGGCCCAGCCCAGGTAATGAACGAAAATAATCGATTCGATAATTAACCCTGATTGTAAATCAGGGCGTCAAAAATATTGAAGACTCATTTGAGTGTTCCCCTCCACGGAAATCTTTAGTAAAAGGCGAAAGATTTATACGTAATGAAAGGAAACCAGAGTTAGATTGCTAGATATAACGAAGGGAGGTCATTGTTTGGAGAAAAATCTTAACACCGCGATGTAGGAATCACTTGCGCTGTGAATTGCACAGCGCCATCTAGTATTTCAATTTGGAACTACGCCAAATTGATAGTATGCATTTACAATTTAGAAAAAATATAATGCAGTAATATTTAACTAGTGGCCATAATATTTATATTTGTTTTGTAATATTACTTTCTCGGCCTTATAAAAGATTAATACGGTGATATTTAATTCCTATCAGTATGTAATAGGATTTCTCATTTCTCGATAAGTCTATGAGCCAACTAATATTTGCCTCGAGTCTTGGTACCCTCTAGCATACCAACTAGCAAAAGTCATCCATGGTTTATATATTTACATAAATATTTCTGATTTGTTCTAGAATCAAAAGCATCTAAGAGGTATTGCGTATTTAATCGATAGTTATGATTGTTCTGTTTTCTTTGAAGTCAGTTAATATCAAGTCTTATATAGTGTGGAATATAAAGTAATGTGAGGTCAATATTAGCTTTGAAGCTGAAAAAATAATTTTGTGTGTTATTTAGAATATGGTTGTAAAAATACACTAGAAGATGGTTGCTGCTTGGAATATTGACTGGCTCGGTTGGCAGTAAGCTTGCTTCTCTACGCTGTTGTTCGCTGCTGTTCGGTGTCTGGGTTTTATTGCCACTTATTTATTTATTTACGGAAAGGGTACGCCAACAGTCATACCTAAATTTTTTTCAATTAAAGTACCTATTTACAGGCGCAGACTCAACGCACACGGTGTGCGATCATGTGTCAGAGAGTATTTAAATATTCTGAGATTAATGTGTTGTATGGAGTTTGAGCAAAAGAGAAGAAGTTTTAAAAGAGAATACTGGGCCCGCGCACTTTAATCCGCTACGCTCCGCGGGCGTCCGCGGTGTTTCGGCGGATTTTTGGTTCGGCGTACTTTTAGTCGGTCGTGTGCGTTGCTCGATACAGTTGGTTCGGGATCTATTTTGCCAGAGAAAAAAGAACGCCGCGGATAATAATATGTATATCGTCTGCGCAAGCCTTAATTTTGACGGAGAAAAAAGCCGCGCCTCGTCTGCGCAGACCTTTAAGATTTTAGATATAAAATATGCTAATAAAACAACAAACTACATGGATATTTTTTAGTTTTTATTAATTATGTAATCTTTAACAACAAAATCTGAACTTTATTATACCGTGGGCCTATTCTTGCGCATTAGATACTGCATTAAATAAGATACATACCACAATTAAAGTTAGCTACTGTTTAGATATTTTCTCTATGTTATGAAGTCAATTTAGCTAAGACGTTTGTTTTTAACTGAATCTGACTTTAGTACATAGTCAGTGAAGTATTTATCACATTTAAATTATATCACATGCGTGAGTATCGACCCATTTATGCTTTGCATTTAACATCTAGAATTTGGATTGGTGTACAATTATATTTATACAGGTAAATTCGTAATGTTATTATTACATAATGCTTCACAATAAATGTAATAGTCGGGTAAATAATTAAATTTTGAACTAAACAATATCTATGGCAAAAGACGGTATAATCTATTTCTACTTATAATAATCATCACAGATTACAATATAAAACATTACCAAATGTTTTTTTTAAATTTGTACAAAGTGGTATAATAGGCATTTTGCTGCCTACCCAGCTTATAAAATAAAACATTACGTGACAAGAGTTTGGTTATGAAGAAGTTTGAAAGTTTGTACATTAACTGAGATTCCAAAATAAAATTCCTTTAGCTAGTTAAGTAATTAAAATCGCGTCAAATACACAACTAGTGGAAGTACTTTAATTATTTATATCTTACAAGGTAGCCAGATAAATCTATGAATTATGGAGTAACTATTTGTTATTAAAATTTAAACTGAGCAACTTTAACATTAAATCACAGATTCGCATGTAGCATTCATAAAAGTATTATCTTTTGTCAAATGCCTACATAAATCCTGATTCACAATGAACAATAAAAAAACAAAAGAAATTAAATCAACTATCCTTAAAAAAAACAAACGATAATTGAACTTAGTTCTAAAATAATGGGTAATATAAGTACAACAATGACGTATAACCAAAGGGACTTATGCGATAGGTAATAACGGTTGCGCGGGTCCTTAAAATTAATGCTTAATTCTAGAATACTAGTCAAAATGTTAGGTCCAGTCTTGTATTGATGACGATTGGTTAGTTATGGTAGCACAGCTACGAAGAGTCATGGAACTGTCCGACGCGGCGCACTGATGCACTGGGAGTTACACATAAGCACCGTTGATATACACACACCAATAGTTGCACATCCTAATCAAACGGCCATCATCACTGAGTATAGTGAAAGGTGTAATTTCAAGAAGTCCTTAAATCTACCATTCTTCTTCCGGCTCCTGGCCTTGGTCAACACTTGCCGCAGCATTGTTGAAGTTCTGAAAGAAAAATTACATAATTAATATTTTAATAAACTGTAAGATTAACAGATATTACCATAAAAAACTAAAACTACAATACCTCATCATTCCCCTTTAGAATGCATGAAAGTGGATAAACACAAGTAAGATTCAGTATTATACCATTAAAAACACATTTTATCACGAAATTAAGCAAGATTCACTCAAGTATGTTTTGATGATATTCAGCAAATAATATTTATTCTATTTACTAGTTTATTAGTTTAGTTAAGACTATTCGAAAGTACTTTATTATGATCTATTCAAATTCAAATATTTTTATGTATTTTGTATTTTATCTAATGGTTTACATTGTCCCACAGCAAAGCAATGACCACCTCACCAATTAACCACTTCCCGAGCTCTAGAGTTATTTTTTGACAATTCCATATGGATGGTTGCCAACATCATTTACGAGTCGCGTCACGTAAAAAGCGCCCTGGAAGACTGGACGGGGATGTGTTTGCGCATGTGCCGACTAATAACCAATGGCGCGCGGCCCGCGCCCTCGCGCCATTGGTGAGTTCGTGCGGCGCGCGGACTCGCCTCCCCCTCCTCACTTCGTACCACCAATTAGATCCATAAATCGTCTAATGCGCAGTATGAGCCCCACAGCGCTTTTAACGTGACGCGACCTGTTACAAATTGTCCATCATACTCAGCACTTACCCTGACATCGCTGCCGCCGTACTTGTTGCCCTTGTAGGAGGAGGTGCCGCCGCTCTGCAGGAAGTCCGGCACGGGCTGATCGGCCTGCCGCAGGATCTTGCCCAGGTCCGCGGCCAGCGCGGTGTCCTGGGGGAGAGTTTGTATGTCATCCTCATGTATTTAAATTAAAGTTACCTACCTACCCTTTAGCAAAATGGATCTTTGTTGCCTTTAAAGTCAATCAAATAAATATTCGCCAGATAACGCCTCACTTGTCATCCCTCGAAGTAGGGATAAATATCCCTGTGTTACGAGGTACTAGACAAGGAATCAAGCCAGGGGCGTCCCCCAGCACACCCAGACACGAGTCAATTCAGTAAAGATCGTTTCCTGACTTGACGACCGGGAATCTAACCCGGGACACTACGGAAATCGAGGCGAGAAACCGTGCTACAGCGCACTACACCAATCGTTGCGTAAAAAATACTTTTTTTTAGTCAATTAAAATACTTAATACTTTTCATAAAAAATAAATAAGCCTATCAAACCAGAAATCATTGGCACTCACACAGAAAAGACAACTATACCTAGCTATACCATCACATTAGATAAGATAGTGACAAGCTTGTTTTGATCTGATCTGATTCTGTCAATGATATTATGATAGTTGTAATTTATTGTTGGTGAAAAAATTACGCCGTGCATAAATAATCAGTTACATAACTAACATTGGTGCTTTTAGAAAGAAAAGTTATGATAATCTATATTTATAAGAATGAGCATTGATAAAAGCCATAGAAGACATTATGTCACTGCCTAGGAGAAACTGTGGTTGTGTGATAGCCATAGGGCATTTAGCACCAAAAACCGAGGTGGTAACTAAAAAAAATACGACATAGGTAGCTGAGTATAGTTGTAAAATTTGAGTGATTTCTTCTAGCCGCATATTAACAAAAACATACCTGGTCAGAATCGAAGAACGAAACTGCTTTCCCTCTATTGCCGACTCGGCCGGTCCTGCCAATTCGGTGCACATACTCGTCTATGCTTTTGGGCAAGTCATAGTTTACGACGATATCCACGTTTTTGATATCTGTAGAAGAATATTTGTATTATAATTTTGTGTTCTTTCCGGCCATCCATTACTTTTTCTAATAAAAACCCATTACCCAAACAAAGGTGATCAAATACTTCTAAACAATTTAAAATGTCAAATGAGTTCTTATAATATAATAATAATAATAATATCTGAACATTAATAACACCATATATATCTGAGCAGCAGCTAGTCAATAATTTCTATACGCACAAATAACCAAAAATATCTGAACACCTAAAACGAAAGTGTATCTACACAGACAAACACTGAGCATATTGTAAAAATAAAGTTGAGTTTGAGTTTGGACTCTACGATTTTGGCTGTTCTGTCTTCTCCAGAAATAATATATTATTTCCTATGTTACTTGTTAATAATAAAGTTATATGATAAAATAATTTTGGAAATTGGTTCCGTAGTTTTTAATTATTTCATTAATTACTTGCTGTCGGTCATCAGCTTCACCCGTGTAGATTATTTCTTCCGTTAAAATATAGCCATATATTGAGGCCACTCGCTATGCCACTTGCTTAAATTGTACTTTATTTTGGTTAAAGAATTTTTAAAATCGGCTCAGTAGTTTTTTTTTTATATTGCCCGTCAAGATGACCTCACTCCACCTGATGGAAAGCGGTTAAGATCCTATTTAATATAAATAAACAAACAATATTTTCTTTCTTTTTAATATTATTATTATAGATGAAGAATACACTTTCAAATTCAAACAGCAAATGTTCAGATATTTTTGATTAATCGTTCGTATAGAAATGTTCGAGGCCGCGCGCGGCGACGCCGGGGACCGCTCGTGCAGTTGTGCAGCGCCTCCTCGCGCTCGCGAGGTACGGGAGCTATGTGTGGGCGTCACATACCGAGGCCGCGCGCGGCGACGGCGGGGGCCGCTCGTGCAGTTGTGCAGCGCCTCCTCGCGCTCGCGAGGTACGGGAGCTATGTGTGGGCGTCACATACCGAGGCCGCGCGCGGCGACGGCGGGGGCCGCTCGTGCAGTTGTGCAGCGCCTCCTCGCGCTCGCGAGGTACGGGAGCTATGTGTGGGCGTCACATACCGAGGCCGCGCGCGGCGACGGCGGGGGCCGCTCGTGCAGTTGTGCAGCGCCTCCTCGCGCTCGCGAGGTACGGGAGCTATGTGTGGGCGTCACATACCGAGGCCGCGCGCGGCGACGGCGGGGGCCGCTCGTGCAGTTGTGCAGCGCCTCCTCGCGCTCGCGAGGTACGGGAGCTATGTGTGGGCGTCACATACCGAGGCCGCGCGCGGCGACGCCGGGGACCGCTCGTGCAGTTGTGCAGCGCCTCCTCGCGCTCGCGAGGTACGGGAGCTATGTGTGGGCGTCACATACCGAGGCCGCGCGCGGCGACGGCGGGGGCCGCTCGTGCAGTTGTGCAGCGCCTCCTCGCGCTCGCGAGGTACGGGAGCTATGTGTGGGCGTCACATACCGAGGCCGCGCGCGGCGACGGCGGGGGCCGCTCGTGCAGTTGTGCAGCGCCTCCTCGCGCTCGCGAGGTACGGGAGCTATGTGTGGGCGTCACATACCGAGGCCGCGCGCGGCGACGGCGGGGGCCGCTCGTGCAGTTGTGCAGCGCCTCCTCGCGCTCGCGAGGTACGGGAGCTATGTGTGGGCGTCACATACCGAGGCCGCGCGCGGCGACGGCGGGGGCCGCTCGTGCAGTTGTGCAGCGCCTCCTCGCGCTCGCGAGGTACGGGAGCTATGTGTGGGCGTCACATACCGAGGCCGCGCGCGGCGACGGCGGGGGCCGCTCGTGCAGTTGTGCAGCGCCTCCTCGCGCTCGCGAGGTACGGGAGCTATGTGTGGGCGTCACATACCGAGGCCGCGCGCGGCGACGGCGGGGGCCGCTCGTGCAGTTGTGCAGCGCCTCCTCGCGCTCGCGAGGTACGGGAGCTATGTGTGGGCGTCACATACCGAGGCCGCGCGCGGCGACGCCGGGGGCCGCTCGTGCAGTTGTGCAGCGCCTCCTCGCGCTCGCGAGGTACGGGAGCTATGTGTGGGCGTCACATACCGAGGCCGCGCGCGGCGACGCCGGGGGCCGCTCGTGCAGTTGTGCAGCGCCTCCTCGCGCTCGCGAGGTACGGGAGCTATGTGTGGGCGTCACATACCGAGGCCGCGCGCGGCGACGCCGGGGGCCGCTCGTGCAGTTGTGCAGCGCCTCCTCGCGCTCGCGAGGTACGGGAGCTATGTGTGGGCGTCACATACCGAGGCCGCGCGCGGCGACGCCGGGGGCCGCTCGTGCAGTTGTGCAGCGCCTCCTCGCGCTCGCGAGGTACGGGAGCTATGTGTGGGCGTCACATACCGAGGCCGCGCGCGGCGACGCCGGGGGCCGCTCGTGCAGTTGTGCAGCGCCTCCTCGCGCTCGCGAGGTACGGGAGCTATGTGTGGGCGTCACATACCGAGGCCGCGCGCGGCGACGGCGGTGGCCACGAGGATGCAGTGCCGGCCGCTCTTGAAGTTGTGCAGCGCCTCCTCGCGCTCGCGCTGCATGCGGTCGCCGTGGATCGATGACGTCAGCAGTTGTTGTTCAGAGAGCATGGCAGCGATGAAGTCTGCGTTGCGCTTCGTTTCCACGAACACTAGGATGCGCTTGCCGTCTGAAAATAACAGTGTGATAAGTAACAACTCAATAAACAAAAAAACAAGTAATAATGAATCGGGTAGCATTTAGGCGCCGACGCAGACAGTCGTTAATCTTTTAGGTGATTACACTGATTTGAATAATAACTTTGATCAAAGTCATTATACAGGGTGTCCCTGGAAGTAAGGACCGTTAAAAATACGTATTTAAAAAAAAGGTTCGATTTCGAATTCACTATTTCGATTTGATACTTACTTCCAGGGACACCCTATATTTACGCTATGGGCCACGCGATCATAGATTGAAAATGGGACAACTTAAGACCCCCTGCAGGGGGGGAAGAGGGGGGTTGCGGGGAAATGGGAGAAATGGCCCACATCAAGCGGACCGGTTGGAAATAATATTAACAGAAAAAACTTCTCCCTAAGGTTTAAGTCTAGTTTATTGTCTCAGCTTAAGGTGGTTGTGATCATTTTTTCCTCATTTTTGTGTAGGTGAAGCCGGAGGCTCCTAATTTTGTAAACCGGACCAGATTGTGGAATTAAAATAAGATTGAACCAAATCAAGGTTCTAAATCTGGTGGCAATGCTAAAAACAATAATTGACTCACCATTCTCATCAATAAGTTTCTTTAGAGAGTTCTTCTTCTCATACTTGGAGACCTCTTCGAAGACTTGCTCGACGTCGGCACTGGCGCCGCCCACGATGCCGACGGCCACGAACAGGTAGTTGTTCAGGAACCGCCCGGCTAAGTGCTGAATGTCTTCAGGGAATGTCGCGGAGAACATGAGCGTTTGGCGGTCGTTCTGCAATTAAATGTAACGATAAATGTCTGGAACATCTTACACCAAAATAACCTGATCGCAAACATAATACAATATAAACAGGGCGCATATATAAACTGAAATATTTGTAATTACATTCTCATACTCAATACTCAATGTTTTATTTGCAAGTCATATGTACAGAAGATGGTAAATTATTATACTATAATACATGACCAATATGGACCCTGTCGGGCACTATTATAGGTTAAGATGCACTTTTGCACCTGGATCCAGTGCAAACAAGAATCGTAAATATGATTGTTAATACAACTAAATTTTGTACAATCAAGCTCAAATGATGAGGTTCTATTCAGAACTCAAGAATTCCACTTATTTAGATTTTACAATAATTGAGAAAAAAAGTAGGTCAGTAGTTGTGATGAAAACTGCATGGTCTAAATGCAGTTTTCATCACAACTACTGAGCTATTTTAAGATGGATTTCACACATTTAGCATAGTTTCAATTGCAGACGCATGCAGATTTCAATGTTACAAGCCAAATAAAATAAAAAGCACTAATTTGACCTGATGTAAAATAATCAACTTTTTGAAATGACCTCGTATACAAAGTAAAGCTTTGTAATATATGTTTGTGATTTAAATATTTTACTTTTATTTCTTTTTAGTTATGTGTTCACAGCTTTTTGTCTTCTTTTGTCACAATAATAATAATAACTTTATTTGCTTAAAAAGTGGTAAGTATAAAAGATGTTAAAATGTTTATGAAGCCGCACACTTTCCGCCAGATACTGGCATGCAAATATAATCACACAATTATGATACACATTTTTACATTTGCATTAGATTATAGCATTATAGACAAAACAATAATAATAATATTAAGAAACAGTGTGTGTCATTACCGTCGTCGTTTACAGAAGTCATTAAATTCGTCTATTGAATAAAAGCAGTTCTCAACCAACCATCTCTTTTGTTTGTTTTTGAATGCATTTAAAGGTAAAATCTTGAGATCAGCAGGCAACCTATCGTATATGCTTACAGATATACCATACGCGTTTCTGCTGTAGAGAGTTGTTGTTTTAGAGGAAGAACTAGTTTATTAGGGTATCTAGTATTGAAATTACAGTGCTCTTTTTTCCTTGTAAATAAATGAGGATTAGTTTTGGCACATACACTTAATTCGCAAATATACATGCATGGTACTGTCAATAACAAGTTGCTTAATGGCCTACAGGATGTTAGGGTATCAATATTGCAAATAGCTCGAATGCATTGTTTTTGTGCACTGAATGCTTGGTTTGAGTGACATGAGTTACCCCAAAGGAGAATATGATATCTTAACAAACTACCTACGTATCCGTGATATGCCTGAATAGCTACAAGTCTGCTATTGATCCTAGTCAATCTCCATAACGCATATGCGAACGAATTTATTTTGTTACACAGTTTATTTATATGCTCTTTCCAGGAACATCTGTCATCAACCAATAACATTTTTAGCATTGATTTGATTTGCTTTATTTTCATATTGTCGTCTATATTTGTAATCTCTACGTATTGTGTTCTTCCAGTCAAATAGGAGTGAAGGAGGGGAGTTATTTACTATTCCTCTTAGTCCATATGAGTCCGCCGAAGGCTAAGTGGGTCCGGAACCCAGGCTGCCAATAGCACACATCATCACCAAGGGAGTAATCAAAAGGTTAACCACAGCAGCAACAAATAGACGATGGAAGGCTGCAACATGTATGCGACAGTCTAAAATGTTTATCAGCGGAATGAACACGAAGAAGACAGGTCAACTACTGAAGCTGTCAAGGAACAGTGTACGTATGGTCATAGAAATCGCCACAGGACACTCTAGACTTAACAGGCACCTAACAGTAATAGGCATCAAAGACGACCCCACATGCTTGGAGTGCATGGACAGCGCGGAAACGAGTTTCCACCTACTCGCCGAATGCCCGATGTACTCATACATCCGGTGGGAACTCATGGGGTCAGACTCGTTAGATGAGGAAGATCTGAAAGAACTGACGGTGGACCAGATAGTAAGATTCTGCAAAGCAACAGGAAGATTCGATGGGACGCCGTGAAAATGGGATAACCTAAAGAACCCCTGCAAGGGGGGCCCGGGGAAATGGGTGCAATGGCCCATAACAAGCGGACCGATCACCCGGCCCACTGCCAGCGTCCCCAGTTGAAATAATAATAATAATAATAGTCCATATGATTCACATTACGAAGTAGAATGTCATGCGGCACGTGGTCAAAGGCCTTGCTCATGTCAAAAAATACAGAAGTGACAGATCTACGTTTATCCATATTGATTAAGACCCTGTTCATTAATTAGAACGCTGCTAGAGATGTCGACTTGCCCTTTTGAAACCTGTACTGGTCTGACTTAATCAACGCAAATTGATAAATTCGGTCATGCCCTTTCAAAAATCTTTGATATGATGGTTAATAGCGTCACACTTTGATATTGTATCCTGTAACTAGGTCTGCTGGAAGAAATCTGTACTTTAGCTTACTGAAAGCTAGTCCCTTAAAATGTATTTTGCTATGGAAAGAGCTATGCTTGGTATCTCTTTGCGAGATAAGATCCGAAATGAGGATATCCACAAAAGAACAAAAGTGGCCGACTTAGTTCTTCGGATAACCAAGCAGAAGTGGCAATGGGCGGGTCACATTGCCCGCAGGACTCATAACCGCACTGCTAGGGAGTTAAGGTTCCTCGTATGGCGACCACGAAATGGAAAACGCAGCGTAGGTAGGCCACCCACCCAGTGGACCGATGATGATGTTGATGATGATGATATAATGTATTTTTGTGTACAACTAATAAATAAATATAGAAAGTATCTGATCACTGACCGTGCCGACCATGGTGGTGTGGTCCATCATCTTCTCGATGCTGGGTATGAAGCCCATGTCCAGCATGCGGTCGGCCTCGTCCAGCACCACGAAGCGGATGCCGTCGAAGGAGACGCGGCTGCGGTCCACGAAGTCGTGCAGCCGGCCCGGCGTCGCCACCAGGATGTGGCAGCCGCGCTGGAAATAATCACTTATGAACAGAGGCGTTCACATCAACCTTTACATAGGGGCAACTTATGCTGCTGACATAAGACCAATTTTGCAATGGTTTTGTACTTGACTGCCTATTGAAAACTATTAAGAGCGTTTGCTGGGGGTGGATCGAAATCGTTGCATTTTTGTGCGATATACGTGATTATTTCATTAAATTCAAATAAAACTTCAATTTTTGTTATTTAAAAACACATTAAATTGTCTAAAATTAGGTAGTCTATTCATTTTGCAAATAATTGGAAAAGGTTTTTTTTTTAAATTGATAAGACACTTAAAAATTTACTGTACACAGTTAAAGTTATAATTATGAAAGTAAAAGGTGCATTCAATAATAAGAGATAATTTATACTTAATTTTAATTCAGCTGAATAATCACGAAAACCTTAAAAAAATGCGAAGTTTACGATCTCCTCCAAACGCAGATAAGAGGGTTCTTAAGGTTTGGATTGGAACCAAGCCGCCGACTGCAACTGCACAGCACGTGCAGCGTCTCTGTTATCTATGTCACCCACCATGACAATGGGACGCTCACAGTTGCAGTTGGCAACTCAGTTTCCAAATAGTTGATAAATTATGGATTACTAGCGAGTCGCATAGGCTTCGCACGAAAGCAGATTAGTGAGCATCTCGTTTTTTTTAATGGAATAATATAGCTTTTCAGGTCAATCATAGACGATTTCATTACAATAACGCTAATGTAAAGAACAAATCTTTTTCTTGCACAATTTTATATGAAATATTAATTTCTCATTCAGTTTAGTATTTCAGTAAAAAATAAAATAGTTTTTACTCTTTTTAAAAATGCTAAAATTGTGCATTGTTTTAAATCTAAGTTTCTTTATTTCGTTCTTGAGGCACCTAGTTGTGAAATCATAATATTATCCCCCTGAAACCGAAAGAGCTTTGTAACAAATTGTTTGCCCCTAACTCACAGCAATGTTATCTCCTTGATGCCGCACGGCAGTTCCGCCGTACGCGACCGCTATCTTCAATATTGAGCCATAAGAGAACTTCCTGGCCTCGTTGAATATTTGCAAGGTCAATTCACGGGTCGGCGCCACTATGATCGCCTAAAATATAAAACATAAAAAAAACAACACTTAAGCATAAAGTATCTATGTTAATATTTTAGTCATGTATTGCAAAATCCTTTTAGTTTTTAACTTACTTGAGGCTGTGCACATCCATTGGGTCCAACTATTAGTTCTCGAACATCTTGTAGAAGGCAGTTGATTATAGGTAACAGGAATGCAGCCTGTAGAAAATAAAACATAGATTTAAACAATAAAAAACAGAATTCAAACACATTCCGACTACAGTAATTAAATTAGTATGACAATGTTTTCAAGATATCTATAGACGGCAGGGTTCTTGGCACTCTGCACAAGTTCAAAGACCCATAGATAGTGAATGCACTTGTGATTGCTTTATAATCTAGAATAGATAACATAAAATAATTACAGTTTTGCCGGAGCCAGTTTGTGCACATCCCATGAGATCCCTTCCGTTCATGATGATTGGTATGGCATGCTTTTGGATGGGCGTAGGCCGCTTGTAGCCTGACTTCAGGATGTTGTCTAGCACGTACTTGCGAAGGTTTGCGTTCTCGAAGCTGTCGATAGGCCGAGGAGGGTTTTCACCGCTCACCTGAACAAATAAAAGGTAACTTATCACACACATCTATTTTATTGTTATTCTCCCCTATAAGAAAATCGATAAGGAAATCAATGACGATAGATCAAAAGCGTTTCGCCCACCTGAATAAATAATGTATTCGTTCATTCAACTTCACAGCTAATTTGAAGTACAATATTATTCTAGTTTACTGTAATTGGATATAAATAAATTATGTGTAAATCTTGATGTGCTCTCGAGTGTTCAACTCTAATAATAACTCACTTTAACAGCAATGCAGTCAAACTTGTCAAAGTTGATGCCAGAGCTGATGGTGCTGCTGAAGATCTCCTGCTCATCATTGCTGGGCTCGGGCGGCACGTACGTCACCGGCGGCTTCTTGGGCTCGCCGTTCTCGTCCAGTTCCGGTTCCTCGCCGCCATTGTCGTTGTCGCCGCGCTCGCCCCGGTCTCTGTCGCCGCCGCCGCCGCGGCCGCCCCCGCGGCCTCCTCTGCCTCTGCCGCGGCCCCTTTCGCCTCTGTCCCCTCGGTCGCCTCTATCACCCCTGTCTCCTTTGTCTTCGTAGCTGTCACCTTGAGACAGAAATATTGAACTTGCAAACATGACCAGGAGACAGACCAGGAGAGCTGACTGAGGCGTATGTAGAATGTTTAACTTAGTGTTTGTAGCAAGACAAGTGAAAAAATATTGGGACTTAGATGTTGCGTTATTCTAGACATCTAAGTCTAATATTAAATTCAACACAATTAACATGTGAAGTAAATAGAAGCACAAATTAGACATGCGCGGCGCTCTGACAGATAGCCCGCTTAGAACAACACGCCATTTTTGACGCACGCACACAGAGACATGAGTTTACAAGCGAAGTCTCGGTCGAAGCTTCGGTGAGTCGGAAAGTCGCACTGTAGAGTGTTTCTGTCGAACTTTGTGCAATTTTTCACATGATGAATTTTGTTTTTGGCCGGTTCTGTCAAGTAGGTAGAACTTACTTCATTTTAAAAATTCAGAACGAATATAGTAGTAACCCTAGGCGGTTCACGCAAGTTTTGTAAAAGGGTGCGAGCGGTCCTTCTGTAAACTCTTTATTTTGTGATAGAAGTTTAATTTAATTTGCACTGTCAAATAAATATCCCTGGACATTATAAATATCCCTGGACATTATAAATATACCTGGACATTATTCCACACAGCGCCATCTAGCCCCAAAGTAAGCTAATTAAAGCTTGTGTTATGGGATACTAGACAACGGATAAACATACTTAAATACATTTTCTTTTGTAAATACATACTTATTATACATAGGAGACACCCAGACCAGTACAAACAGACATGTTCATGCACACAAATGTTTGTACTGTGCGGGGATCGAACCCGCGACCTCTGGTGTAGTAGCCAACTTCTTAACCATTACACGAAGTCGGTCGTCGTCAAATATCTGTATCATCAACGGACATTTATTCCGTTACGGGAATCTAACTCACGACACGTTCCATACTTATAACCGCTCGGCGCTCGTAACCACTGCACTAAATGGGTCATCGGTTTCGCGCTGGCCCTAAAAATCGAAGTTAATAAAGCATCACCTCGTGCCCAAAAAGGTCCTTACGAACACGTAAGTTTTTGGTGCCCTCGTAAGTAATATAAAATACCGATAAAGTTTTAATGGTTCAATACATTGTTTAACTTTTTAAGGAGAAATCAATCATCATAATACCCGGTAAAATCGACGCTCACATGTGAATTCCCCGCCCCTTACGTTACTCTTTTCATTCTTTGTAGAGCTGTGTTCGGAGATAAGTTAAGGAGAGCTGTTTAAAGATTATTTCCTTAAGATTCTTTCAAGACTGAAGGATAAGAATTTCTATCAATAAATAGGAAATACCCTCACATAAGTTGCTTTCGTCGCAAAATAAGAATTTCTCTTAAATAACGCAAAGCAGAAACATTTACGTGTACGCTAATATTGCAAAGCAGAAAGATTGGATTTTTTTTCACAAGATAAACTCTGGTTAACTTCACCAAGTCTAAAAATTATTTTACCAATATAAAGCTACATCGTCAGCAAACTACACAGGCCATATTTTCGTCAAGACTTTATTTTGATTATTCATAGTGACCAGTATATGCAAACGAAGTCGCGGGCAGAACCAACTAGTCGTAGGTAAATAATTGTTTCTCCAACATCCACAAGTGCTAGTAGACGCGGATAACAAACCCGAGAGTTTTCCAACTCAACCGTCCTAAACGTAGCCCAACAATGTAATAAAATTGGTCTGTTTCTCGCTTATCGTCGCTTCTATGTAAACGCAGCTTTATCCGTAATTGTCACACAAAAAACGAATAGCAAGCTAACAAATTATACAAGGAGACAAAAACAATACACACATGTGCATCACTCGTGCAGCTGTTGCATCATGTTGATTGTTGATGTAAGTGCATTCAGTAATAGTATGAATTCGATTAGCTAGTTTATTAATGGATAGATATGTCAGAAGTTCATAAAACTACAGCTTTTAAAACTACTCTCATTTTGCTGCTTCACAAAAAAAAACCTTTGAACAATGAGTGTAAAGATCGATATTCTTAGACGGTAAGTGCAGTCTGCAGACACTAGTCAAATAGCTTTTTAAAATTTACAATTATTATTCAATTTAAAAAGTGATGACGTAAAGCTAGTAAAAATAACATACTCATCATCATAAAAGCTGAGCTTAGCGACATCGAAACACTACGCCTTTGTTACATAATTTGCCGCCACAACAAAAGCCATTCATATCATCAACAGTTGTAATATAATCAGTGGATGTGAGAAAAAGTTGACAACACAAAAAGCTTACCATTGGCTTCATAATCGCCACGGGGCTCCCTGCCCCCGCGCCCCCCGCCGCGACCGCCCCTGCCGCCCCGGCCGCCGCGCCCGCGCCGCTCGCTGAAACCGTTGCTGCCTACGCCTTTGTCGCAATCTGGAACAAAGCATAACGACTAAACAAGGAGGAAGTGGATTCGATTCCCACCCAAGACAAACATTTAAGTAATGAAATTGTTTTTAGTTTTGCTAATGAAATTAACAACACAATTTAACACTACAGTACACGCGCGGGGTGAATATTCGCTCCAGACGGATATTTTTGTTCATAACTTTTTAAATATGCGACGCGACTACAGATTAAGTCGCCTAGTGTAATCCTAGACTTAACAACGTTCAAGGTCAGTACCGTAACGATAGTCAACGTCTAAGTTTGTGGTGAAAAAAAGACTGGGAAGTGCTCGCGACGGAATTTCACCCCACTCGAGTATCGGCGTTACAAAATATCACGTCAAATTTCAGAGTATTACTTGTTTATTCAACTTAACGACGACACGACACGACGGCACGGTTGGCGAAGTGCGCTGTAGCACGGTTTCTCGCCTCGATTTCCGTAGTGTCCCGGGTTCGATTCCCGGTCGGGTCAATTCAGGAAACGATCTTTTCTGAATTGACTCGGGTCTGGGTGTGCTGGGAGACGCCCCTGGCTTATTTCCTTGTGTGATACCTCGTAACACAGGGATATTAATCCCTACTTCGAGACCATTACAAGAGGTGTGTTGTCTGGCGCATATTTATATTTATTTAATTATTTATATTATTTATATTTGAGTTTTAGCATTTTTATGAGACTAATATAAATCTCTAATACACTTGTAATAATTATCTAGTTAGCAGATTGTTTGAAATATGGACGATTGTCATGAAAACATGGTACGACATTGGTTAGAGAAAACTTTAGAATTGGAATTCAAAACATCCTAAGAGAACTCAAAACTAAAGCCGATACTTTCAAACCAATAAGCGGAAAAAATTAACCAACTTATCCTAGGAATGCCCTTAGAACGGTAACATTTGTCGATGTGCTTTCTGTCCTAGATCAAGTGACCGTTCGGCCCTAAAGATCTTCAAAACATGCAACATATTGATTTGTCCAGATCATCAGGTCCTTGTTTGTACAGATTGCTATGAAAATGGTGGTATAATCAATTAATTTTATAATAAAACGATAATACACGGCTGGGTAAATTTTGTAACTTTAGAGTATACTTTTTTAAATATTAATGTTATTTCTAAGGAACAAGTGCCATGGACACTAAATTTGTAGAATGAAGAAATAACTAGAATAATTATAATGTATTTTATTTCAAAATTTTAAAATGATATCATGAACAGGTTAAGTGAAATGGTCTGAATATTCACCCCACGCGAGTAAAACAAGAAAATCAAGGCGCGTGTACTGTGGTGGTAATTCCAACGAGAACTAACTACATACTGAACATGCAACTTAGTAAAATATTCTGATAAAATTATGTCTGAGAGCAAATAAATTGAGCCACTCCAGATTTATTTGTTCCCACAGTCCTTGGCCCAGGTATAAGCGATAAAACATTCGACCCTTTTTTCTTCCTTTTATCCTGACAAAAAAACACTAAATGATGACTCTACTGAAATGTTGAAAGATTGCTTTCAAAGAAACACTGGAGTATTTAAATTTATTAGACACTTTAATTTGGTCCCACTTGTTGAAGTGTCGAAAAACAATGAGACCACTTAACTTTTTCTTTTGCAAGCAAAGCAACTATCATTTGAATGTTTGTGCTTATTTTAAAGTAGGGACCCAGTTATGAGTATGGAGTATGGACCAGTTAAAAATACAGGATATGAAAAGTTTTTAACACTCAAATCAAGAATTATTTGACACCGCCTAAGATCTAAGTCACACCTACAGGGTGTAAAAAAAAACTTTCACAAAGCCGGCGTCTACGCACTCAGACCATTAAATCAAGTCACAGAAAAATAATGTATGGATGGGAAACAAAAACTTTTTTAGGTGTCAATTTTAAACCTAAAAACGGACTACGCAATGTAACGCGTGTAACAGACCGCTCCTGCGCTTTTGTGCTGCTGTTACGCATAATCAAGGGGTACGCGCGAAGTAATTGCGGGTTGAAGCAATTTTTTGTTAGGAAATACTTGAAATTTTGATGTTTGTTGAGACAAAAATACATAATAATGATTAGTTTGTTTACATCAAAATCTTGAATTTTTTTTTTTTACTTTGACCTTCAATAACTTGGTAGATATTGAGTTCCCAGGTATGGTCTAGAAAGCAAAAATGGTCCTGATGATGTGCCGAATATGTAGGTCTCTGCTCCGTTATGGGTCTTCTTACACCCTTTATATTCCAAAAGATCACTCGAAACTAAGCAACCTAAGCTTCTATATGCTGACCCATAGTAGAAATGACAGGGACAGCTATCTGTCCCTGTCAAGGGTCAGCATCACTTTGAAGTGTGCTCTGCTTTTAGACTTTAGTAACATCAGAAATTCAGGGGTCTTTTTACTATGGACGCATCAAAATGCAGAAACTCCAGTCAAATCAGCTGCAACAGTGATGCACTAGTCAACCACATCTTGAGTTTGTCTCAGCCAGCATACCTAAATGACCCTTTGATTATTAAGATCTTGCAAACTGCATGCGGAAGGTACCAAGTTCAGCCAGAGCCTAAGGTGTATGGCAATACATTGTAGAACCTGCTAACTGGATAAGCACAAGCTTGTCCATATAGTTTTAATTGACAATGGCCTTAAAATAAAAAACATACCATCATTATCGAAGGACTGGAATCCTCTGCCTCTTGACAAGCTGTGTCCCTCGTCCACTGATGGTTCATTGTAGCTGTTGAATGTGTTGGTGGTGACCGCTGGGGGCAACACCTGTAACCAATTATAGTGTCACAGACCACACTGAGTTACTTAAACAAGTTTCTATGACTTGAGCAAAGTCATCATAAAATGATTGTAAAACTCACGATTCAAGTAAACATGAACATAAAAGTTATAATCACATAAAAACGTTAAGACTTACTATTTCTGCGGCATCATCCCATTCATCATCCATTTTCTGTAAAGGAACAAAATTATTTATGTGGTAGATAAATTGTATGACTAAGTATACTGTTGGAGTCATTATCCTTCACAGCCTTAAGATGTAAGAGACAGAGTAAGCAAATCCAAATGAATTCGTACTGTAAATATTTACATTTTACAGTATTTAGTAATTAATGTCCACTCGCAAGTAGGTGAGCAATTGAGCTTGTGCTTACAAGATTATCTAGGTTTAATGTGTAATTTACTCAGCAGTTCATTATCCCAAAAGAACTAATAAGGCAACATGAGGGAGGATATGTTTAACTCATAAACCCAACTGCAGTATACAAAATAAGGAGTTTGAATAAAAAATGGATATTCAAGCGGCACGCCAGTTTTGTTAGTATTATTTGTTAATTAGGAGGAACAACACAAACCCTTTCATTTCAAATTCCATCCCCAGCGACGCAATGGTATTGTTTTCCGCAACTTTGACAATACTGCTTGCCATCTACTTTATAATTACTTAGCGGTTTACCTATTTGGAACCTATTCGGAATGTTAAGTTAGCACATAACTTAGTAGGTAACTTAAAAAAATATATCTGACTGAAGGTCACGTTTGTTCAAAGCAACGTGATACAAAGACTTGTTTGGTAGGTAGATTCATACGAATAACACCAACACCGCAAAATGTTACGTCGTATTAAAATACAGAAATCAAGTAACGTTTTAGACCGGTAAACTGTACTATCTAATCCAAATATTCAAATAAGATTCATAAAAATTTGGGAAAATAAATAACCGTCTTTCAAAAACCGGCAAATTGAGCTAGCAACACGTGCAATGTATTTAAAAACATCGAGATAGCGTATTTATTAGGCATTGAAAGAAACTAAGACTGCTTACCTTGATGAATTAGTGCTTTGCTGAGTTAGAGGATAATACAATTTTATTCAATTTTCTTTATCTCGAACAAAGAAACAAGACCCCAGAATGGCGACGAAAAAGCTCAAGGAGAAATAGACAATTTAATAGAACTACTCAACTACTAGAGATGCTAACCAAACCAACCAAAGTGAGGTAAAAATTGGTATCGATTTGGGAAATCGATTTCAACAAAATAATAAAAATCATCGGCAAACGGCTTAATAGAAAAGAGTCTCGACCAACACCTTGAGAGGCTATCGCTCAGCGGTTCGGCCAAGGGTCAGATGCAGAATGCTCCTGGACACGGCTCGCATTGTCAGGAGGTTCCTCTCCCTGCAGCCCTAACCGCCGGTAGACTGGGCCTTGCCTGCCCTGCTGGCGGCACCTTAAGTTAAGGTTTTATAGTATTTTTATAAATCATTGTATTTGTAACTATAAGCTAGGGTTTTATAATTTTAATTGTTGAGTTTTTATAATTATAATTCATAAGTTGTTTTTATTGTTATAAATCTTTGTTTTTATAGGAATACTATACAAACACCATTAATACCATGCAGTAGAATCACCTAGCTAAAAATCTCACTTATGATACAGATCACGTCATTTTATTGGTTGATCGAAAGATTAATAACCAATCACGTGAAAGGACGGATAAACGACCCAATGGGTTTCAATAAAATTGTGAGATGTCAATTTGATTACCGTCAAGAGTCCTTTGAGAACCTCAAAGTAATCTTTTCGTACGTTGGCAAACTGGGGTCTAATGAATGACCCCAGATTGCTAACGTATTTAATTAAAAATATCCTAGATCCTTTGCCTTTGAAAATGTTAAATATTTAAATAATGTATAAAATACAAATACCTCGAAATAGTTTTCAATTTAAACCATGTTTGTTTTTTTCCCATACCCAATTGGGAATGATGACATTGTGTGAGTGGAAGCATGAGAAAGAGCAATGCAAGATGCACAAACCTCTATGCTCTAAGACTGACCACAAAATCGATGAATTATAAATCAATTGAAATTTCAATTGAAATGGGGCGTCTATGGTTTTGTTTCATTATCTGTGCTGAGTGCTGCCTGTTAAATTTTGTCATTTAAATCGGGTATCTCTATATTTATCTAAAGAAAGAAGAGAAGAAAGAAATAATTTTTGTTCCGATTTTGGACCATGAACAAAGGAATAGATGCTCTATTTGATTTAAAATAAAATATGCTCTTCATACTCAGTCATAATTTACAAAAAAAATATTAAATTTCATTATTGTAAAAAAAAATCGGCTTAATGAACGAACATTTTTTTGTTATGGAAAATAGCATCATGATGACATATGTGTTTTATATTTTATTCCATCTTTGTATTAGTTTACCTTTTTATTAAGATAATTTTATTGACTAGACTTGAACAAAACCATAAAAAAAACGAACATTGGAAATAAATTTCGCGATGTCAGGGACCAGCGCACGAACGAAAAGATCGATTTCGCTTTTTTCCCGGATTACTTTATAAGTGTTGATTGATCTGGCTGAAAACTCATTATTTCAAAACAAATATATGCCTCACTATAGCAACCAGGAATAATGTAGCTTTTCAACAATGAAAGTAGTTTTGAAATTAGTTCAGTAGTTTCAGAGATTTCCTGCCCCAAACCTACAAACTTACAAACTCACAAACGCTTACCTCTTTAAAATATTAGTTAGTTAGTAGTAGGTAGATAGACTGAAAAGGGTAAATTGAGATTTGGGCTTGGCAACACCAACAATGTCAAAAAAAATCATAGACTAAATAAAAACATCTGGGTTTGTTTGTGGTGGTGGTGTTCGTCGTGTTGTTTTGTGTGACCTTAGAATTTATATTATTGCAACGATAAACACTAAAATATTTAATATCTTCATTGAAAGCAAAATCATAAATTAAAATGAATGAAATATACGTGGACAGTGTTATCCATACTATATAATCAAGGTGAATAATGTATTGTCATTAGCGTCCCTTGTTTTTTATGGTGATAAATGATAATTTACGATGGCAGCGAGAGATGAAACTGTTGCTGTATCGGTAGTGACTGAACGTGCTCCGATTATCATCGATTGCACTACAAGCTCGTTCACTGCTGAGGAGCTTTGCAAATTTCTATGCAAGAAGCACAACATACCACCATTGACCCGAACGTTGTTTGGACTTAGAATCAAGGGGAGTCGGTATTTCCTCAAAGATAACAGCGACGTACTATCGGGGTCCAGGGATTATGAACTGCGGATCCGATTCAAGGTAAGTTTCAATTATGTTTGCCAATTTTTTAAGGACTCGAAAATAATATTTACTTATATTTTGACTATGTATTATTAGGTCATCCCACATAATTTTAATGACTACTCTTTTTCTTCACATATCTGATAAGAGAATTAGCTAACTCAATTCTGTTAGCATTCATCTTTTCATTTATCACAATAATATTGTTAGGTAATTGATGTTGTGTAGATAAGAACGAAAGTAAGTTGGGTAGGTATTTGGTTAGGTTAGGGGTGTTTTTGTAGGTAAGTTTTAAGTAGGTAATTAGTTAAGTAGGTACTGAGTAAACGCTTACGATTTTGAAATAATAATAGAAGTAATCACATAAATGACTTATGTTAATAATTTTATTGATGAATGCCTGGACAAAAAATACAAATTATATTCTAAGGATTTTACTTCCAGTTTCAAATTTTCTACATTTTCTTAACTAAATTATATTTCAATAAATAGTTTTCATATCAATATCAAAAATCGAATGAAAATCAAAACTATGAAATAGTTATACAGCCCAATAAACACCCATGTACACTCTTTTGGGAAATTTTCAAGTTTATGGTCCTCAAGGTTGTGGTAGGTTTTAGGATCAAACATGTTTGATCCTAAAACAGGCTGAGCCTCTGCCAATTTTGCACTGGTTTTGAGCTTTATAAGGGTTAGGTTTCAAATTTATGTGTTCCCCAACCCCAATCTACCAGTGCCTGGCTAAGGTGAAGCTCTTCCCTATAAAACAGTCCAGTCAAAGAAAAATAGTTACATACATAAATACATCTAAAAAGTTACCCCAGTACTGCTCCCATTATCCTCAGCCATCAATGGCAGTCATCATCAAACTTATGAATGTATTAACTTATTAATTATTAAATGTCAATACACTTACACCAAAACTGATTTTGTCGGCCAATGGAGGACAGAACTACTCGTACAATTACACATTTGATTTGATCGCCGATGACAGACATTGACAGCCGAGCATAGTTTGGCTGATAACGGATTTGGTCAGTGCGAGCCCTAAAGGTTATTGTTCATTTCTATATTTCTGTACAGGTACCCAGACTGAGCCTCCTAATGTCGCTAGATGAGACAACATTTGACTATTACTTCCAACAAGCTCGCGTAGATATAAATGACAACCAAGTGTCTGAAATCAGATATCCTGACCACAAGCAAGAACTGCTGGGCTTGGGCATAACAGACATGTAAGTATACACGTGAAATCACATCTTACGATAAAAGACACAAGACCGATTTTGCAACAGTTTTGTAACGAGATCAATAAATCGAATTTCGGGCCTTGAAGAAATCAGGTAGGTTTAGGGAAAAATGCTAAAATAAACAAAGTAACTGTCGTCTCAAGCAATAACCCAGTAATCCAGTCCACCGAATTTACATACCCATAGCCCAATTTTTATTGTTTTCTTCATATTTTTCAATAGTTCATGTATCTGCCGGGTGTTGTCTTTGGGTAGATTTTCAATATTTATCTAGAGACAAAACCCGGCAGATGTACTCATTTCAAATTAGAGTAAATGGTATGAAAACGCCTCTACGTGTTGGCCTACGTAAGGACCGGGTCCCTATGGGCCCGTGAATTTAATCCTACCAACATAATAATAATAATAATAATCTTTATTAAATATAACATTATAACAAAACAATTTACAATACAACAGGGAATGAACATTCAACAGTGCCGGTTAACAGCGGTTACCACACTAGGACGAGCCTGTGGTAACCATTTTAAATACATGGTACCATTTTTAACATTGCGAGCATAGTAACAAAAATATTTCTTTGAGAAAACAAAACAAAAGTTATTCTGACAATAATTATTAAGAACATAATAAAAATTAAAATAATTACATGTGTGTGTGTGTGTGTGTGTGTGTGTGTGTGTGTGTGTGTGTGTGTGTGTGTGTGTTTGTGTGTGTGTGTTATCGATTTATCCTCAGTAAATTTTCAGTATCATCATACGATAAAGTTAAGAGCCACTGAAATACCTTCTTTCTGGCCTCCGATACAGAGCATGACCGTATGTCGAGGTTGCGTGCAACCAAGTTGTAGATTAATGGCAATTTGAAGTTGAGGTAGTACCTGCCAAATGTAGTTTTAACAGTAACTTGTGGTATACGGAAGACTCTCCTTTTTATCAGCTGTTGGTAGTTTGAGAAGTTAATGGTAGAGCGGTGACCTAGTGCAAATACTTTCGCTATGTACAATTTTCTTACAATCAGAACAGAAGCTTCTTGGTACAGGTCTGAAGTGGGATGTAATCGAAGTTTTTTAAGCATTACTTTAAGTATGGATCGTTGTGCCATTTCAATACCTATCATCGTCGGCTTACCTATACCACCACACGTTGATATACAATAGGTTTGGTATGATATAAGTCCTCCATACCTTTTCTGAAATAAAAGAGGTTTATTTAGTATAATTGATTTCTATGTTTTAAGCTCATAATGTAATTTTCTGACGTTAACTTCTGGTGCTCAAAGTTGTAATAAGATCAACAAAATTATTTTACCTTTTCTTGCACCAGTTCACACAAAATTCACCCTACCTAACGCATATCTAAATTTTCTAGTGATTAGCTTTTAAGCCCTACTGGGTACTTACTCACTAACATAACGTCCATAGTTTCAGACAATCTAACATGGTCTTAATTTGTATGAAACCAAAGATGATTTTAATAACCGTCATGTATTTTTGTACTTGCTCTGACTGATATTCAGCATACAAAAATAAATTTTTGCTGTGGGTTTTTTCGACAGATTAGATTGAACTGCCTTTCGTTCACGAGTAGCCAGGTCATTGACAAACGCGCAATATACCTCAAGCAGATGAAGAGTAAAACCGATTGACAATGACTGATTCAGATCTTCACTCCAAAAAGTAATTGTTCTAATGTCTTAAATCAAGCTGTAGCTAGAGTTAGGTGGGGTGGGCTGGACACATGTGTGGACTACAGATAATTTGTACGCAAAAATCTTCACGAACGACTACCGTAAATAAAAGCGTAAGACAGACTGCAATATAGGAGAGGAAGTAGGGCCTTACCCAACAGTGGGATAGGTATAATGGCTAATTTGTTGTTTTATTACTATACACACTAAAGCGGCTTCTATTCTCTTAATAAACTCCTGCTCTTATTCTATTTGAACAGATCACAATGGAATTCATGGCTTATTAAAATCACACCCGTAGAACAATGGGAACAATTACCGAGCCGCTCAAATTACGCTCGATTTCAAGGCTGGCAATTAAAAGCATCAAGTATACTAACACAAGTGCATGTATATTGTCAAGTACTGAAATATTCTTACAATAACTTAGCTTAAGAAAATTAAAAATGCCTATCGCTAGCTACTATCTCTTAGCGCGCAATAATAACTAAAGATAGTGAAATAACGTACCTATAAGAAACCAACACCAAAGAAAGCCGCCCTACGGCGTAGCCAGGCTCGTTTTGACGCGATTTACCCTGCGACTTAACCCGCCGGGTAAACCCAGCGGGACAGCTTTGGTGTGTGGAGGCCTTATTTGCGTTTGGCGGGTCACTTGCTATGTTTTAAGACGAATTGAAGAATAACGATGCTTGTCGACTTTTGCGACCACAAGATTCGGGCGTGTGGTTTGAAACTTTTATTTGGAACCCAGTAGTTTTTTAAGTGTAGATAGTACTAACTTACCAATTTTGTACTCAGTAGATATTTTGTCTCCTGATATTTATCTAATGTGACAGCTAAGATAAGATAAATAGTATAGGTATACGAGTAGTTTATTGCGGTATCAAGTAAACACAACAGGTGATTACAGCAAGTAGATACTTAGATATTTTATTTAGGTAGTTGTCATATCATTCACACAGAGTTTATTTACATAGACTTGAATTGAAACTGGTGAACTAAGTTAAGTAGAAAAAAGCATGTTTATAATTTTAAGTGCAGCCACGTTAAAACAATGCTGTCCGCTACCACAGAATAAAATAAAACCGTTACTTACGTACGCCTAAAGATAATTCGGGGTTAAATTGGTGATATACTCAAGCCCCCCGTAATTTAGTTACTGCGCGCAGAACTTCTAATGTCACAATTCTTGTAAATAGTCTCTTTTTGTAAATTGAAACATACCCTTTTGTGACTTTCATTATGCTATGCAAAGAAAGTGTAGGTTTTTCAACTGAAAAACCTACACTTTCTTTAATGGGTAACTACTACTAACTTCTAATTCACCATGATTGTGGCTATACACTGTTTGATTGAACTCTAATGTTCTCTAATTAAAGATGTACTAAGTATAATATGTATTTTGAATGTTTTATGTTTGTGTATGTATTGGAAATGTACTTTATTACAGGTGCCGTGCAATAACAGAAGAGAAATTATCCATGAATGAAGTGGTCAGAAATTGCAAAAAATATATACCAAAAATAATAAATAAACGTCATGGGCCTTTTCCCAAAAAGCACGCGAATTATTATCTGCCCAAGCTATTTGAAATGCACTACAGTGTCAAGTAAGTAATTAGCTATTATTAAGTAATGAACGACCTTTATCGGGTAGTTTCCCAGCGGCAGACGGTGTGAAGACTGCCCCATAACATATATATATTTTTGTTTTTAATTGGCTCGCACGGTTTGTACATTCGCCACTGACAAGGGTGTTTGAGTTTTTAATTAAAAGGTAGGGAAACAAGCGACATAAAAAATTTGGATTTTAAACGGGAAATTTGGATCGGATCAGGTAAGTTACATACATACATACATGCCATCACGCCTTTTTCCCAACGGGGTAGGCAGAGACCATATCTTTCCACTTGCTACGGTCCTGACACACCTCTTGCGCTTCTTCCACTTCTTCAAGGTAAGTTATTAGGTAATTATAAACGGATATTATTTTGGGTAATGTATATTGATAAAATATTATAAATATCAGGATGACAAAAGAATAGTAAAGAATTAATAGAAGAAGGAAAAGGAATACGGAGGGATTGAAGTGAAGCAAAGAAGAAGGTATGGTCATAGGAAGGGCAAGCAAAAAAAATATGATTGACGTCTTCTACGGCATACCACAATCACATATGTCGTCATCTTTGATTCCAATCTTTGAAAGGAAGGCTGGGGAGCAAACATGCCCAAGCCTCATACGTATAATGCATGTCGTAGCGGACTTACCGAGCCTCAGGATGTGAAACCAAGGTTTCCTAGGAATGTTTGGTTGAATCGACTTGAAGTGCTTTGCTTTAATTTGACTACTACGTTCCCAATCTTCCTCCCATGAACTTCGGAGTTGGGACTTTGGTAGAGCAACCAAATCAGAACAATATTTTTTATATGGGAACAAATCACCAGATAAGATCGCATCATTAGCCAATCTGTCAGCTTCCTCATTACCTACAATGTTACGATGGCTAGGAATCCAAGCAAGTGAACAATATATTCTTTAGATTGAGCTTTTAGAAGTAAATTCCTACATTCCATTATAATCGTGCAGTTATTAGCAATACGTTTTAATGGAAATCTCTCTAAAGCCTGTAATGCACTTTTTGAATCAGTAAAAATGTCAGTTTTCTTGAGTTTCATCATAGAAAAATATACTCTAAGGACTTGAAAATACCATAGCATTCACCTGTAAATATGGATGATTCGGGAGGAAATTTAACTTTTTGAACAATACCGAATTGTTCATGATACATTCCTACACCAACCGGACTGTTCCTATGCCTTGAAGCATCACTGTAAATATAATTCCAATCAGCCCCATAACATAAAGGTCCCATGATTTCGTGACAACGGGCTGCGCACAACTTGTACGAGGGGTGATCCAAAAGTAATGATAATCAATAATAAACACAATGAATAAAAATAAAAAAATTATTTCTCAACATAGTCTAGCAAGTCTATACATTTAGCCCATCTCTTTTCTAAACCTAAAATTCCCTTAGAAAAAAAATCTTTATCTTGACTCTCAAAAAAGTCCTCAACCGCGGCCATCACGTCGCTATCATCGTCAAATTGCTTGCCTCGGAGGTGTTCTTTGAGTCGTGGAAAGAGATCTAGCCCCCAGAAAGTCACTGGGGGCTAGATCTGGTGAATAGGGGGGGTGTTCCACCAGCTTAAAGCCCGCTTCCTGAATGGCAGCCATGGCAATTGCAACTTTGTGAACCGGTGCGTTGTCTTGATGGAACAGCACTCCAGCCCGCAGTTTGCCTCGCCTTTTCTCCTTAATAGCCTCCCGCAATCTTCTTATTTTTTCTGCATAGTAAGAGCCTGTAATAGTGGCCCCCTTTTCCAAGTAGTCCACCATGATTATTCCTTCAGCATCCCAAAAAACAGACGCCACCTTCCCTGCTGAGCTTGACACTTTGAATTTCTTCGGCGTCGGTTCATCGGATCGTTTCCATGCCATCGATTGTTGTTTTGTTTCAGGATCAAAATGGTGGATCCAGATCTCGTCCATGGTCACAAAACGTGACAAAAAATTATCCTTGTCTGCCTGGAACTTTTCGAGATTTGCTCTTGACATGTAGACTCGTTTCTTCTTTTGCTCGTCGTTTAACATTTTCGGTACCCAACGCGCGGAGACCTTTCTCATATGCAATTCGTTCGCAAGGATTCTTTGAATGCTGCCATATGAGATCCCTGTGACCTCAGCTACATGCCTGATAGGTCACTCTTCGATCTTCCAATACAACTTCTTCAACTTTTTTCACATTTTCTTCAGTGAGGGACGTCGATAGGCGTCCTTCGCGGTGTTCGTCTTCCGTCGATGTTCTTCCCAGCTTAAACTCCTTAGCCCAGCGCGTGCAACTGTGGAATATGGAGGACAAGATTCCCCTAATGTTTCCACCAAGTCGCTGTGTATGTCTTTGGTAGACATTTTTTTCAAGCAGAGGTATTTAATGACAGCTCTGATTTTTTTAGCAGAAATCTGCCTTTAAATGTACAAAGGTGGAATTTTCTAAGTTTTTCTATTGGCTATTTTGTCAACCGCAAGATTATTCTGACCAAAATTAACATTACAATGATACCGTCTATTGAATAAATAATTAAAACAATATTTTTATTATGTTATTACACAGTGGTAATATCGATTTTGTTAATAGTTATTTTGGTTATTTCAAGGATCATTAATTATTGACAATGAATAAAACAATACTACAAATTTAACTATTAAATTTATTTCACAATAAGTTCTCGAAATCCCATCAGTAATGCATAACCTACAACGCCTTAAAAAAAATTGTTTTAAATTTTGGAAAGCACCAGTATTTTCTTTAATTTTAATTTCTGCTTGTCTCAGTTTTTCTCGCAGCTCTGTTTCGGTGTTTGTTTCACTTGCATAGACCATCTCTTTGTAATTCTCTTTGTAATTTGTTGTACCCCAGAGAAAAAAATCAATGGGGTTTAAATCTGGTGAACGTGGTGGCCAGTCGTATCAGAATAGAAAACAAAACAAGGAACAGTAGTAACACGGGCAAAAGCTGTGAACAACTGAGGGACGAATGTGCCGCGACGCGTTGAAAGGTGCCCCAGATTGAAAAGATAGAGCAAGATGACCGAGGTTAGAAAGAGAGGCAACGCTACAGGACGCTGTAGCGCTCCCCCTTCCTTAGTTCGGTGCGTGCGAAAGCCAGTGTCTACCAGAAAAAAATAAACCGGTTGGAGGTAGAGACCATTTTCTTTGTACATTCAAAGACCGACTTGTGCTTGGGACCTTAAACTTATTTTAAATACTAATTTATTAACTTACTAAATTTCAATTGTGTCATATCAAACCTAATTAACCTTAGAAATTAACAGTGAGGGCTTTTAAAATAAATGATTAAATTTAGAATATTTCACCTTTGTGTATTTTGAAGGCAGATTTCGGCTAAAAAAGGCCTATTGAGCACCACTTATTTTTTATTATAATTAAAGCTTAGGGTCATGCGAAGTTTTTAAAATTACTTAGAAGTCATGGAACTTCTTTTTTTTATTTTTTATTTTAAGTTGAAAATTTAACTGTGACTCGCTTTCACCTTAATTTTTTAGTTTCGATCGATAGTTTTGTAACTTACATTAATGGCAGGAAGCTCGGTATTTTATGTGTCAAAGTGAAAGGCATGAGGACTATGCTACAAAAAAAAAATTAAAAAAAAGATGCATAATTTCCGAGAAAAAAAATATTCAAGTAGGAAAAGTCTAAAATTCTCAAAATTAAAAGAAAAAAATCAGAACTCGAAAACTACTAAAAATCGCGGAACATACATGGGGTATTTCCATGTACCCCTAGATGTCAGGAATCCAAAAAAAAAATTTTAGTGTCACCTTTTGGGCCACCCTGTATATTCCACACCTTGTAATAACAAAAAACTACTTTTGTGTCTGCTTTAACGCAGTTTTTGATTACTTTGTTCATTTTTTAATTTTCATTTTTACTTTTGTTTAGTTTTCAGTTTTTAATTTTATTCCATAAGTAATGTTGACACTCAAGCATGCCGTCGGTCACCTATAATTAAGTTTTCATTTACGCATGAAACATTAGTATGTAAGTCATTTACCTACCTTGTTATAATGCAACCTTGTTGGTGATCTAATAAATAAATAAAATAAGTTCATGTTGTTAGGACTTTGGAATGAAACCCCAAATTAAACGACACAAGTTTATTTGAAGCAGAAACACGTCACACACATGGCGATCATAAAGCAATAGAAAAAGGTCTTATCGAGATGCCATCTTAGTATAGTTACATACACCAAAGAGAATATAAAAGTACATCAGTGTTTTCAATTTTATTGTCTACTACACTTCCCCTCAATAAAATATAAACAGAACTTAGTTACCCTTAACAAACAAAGCTAACCCTTAACAAAAATACAGAGAACTTACCCTTAACAAAAAAAAAATACAGAGAACTTCCCCTTAACGCTTGGACTTGGACAAGAAATAAAAATAAACACTTCTGCCTTACAACTAATTTTTTAACAATCTTTCCTTCAATAACTTAAATACATTTCCACCTACAGGTTTAGTTAACATGTCAGCGATCTGATTACCAGAACTAATGTATTCAACCTTTATAATTTCCTCATCAATTTTCTCCTTGACAAATCTCATCTTAATTTCTAAATGCTTAACTCTAGTAGTGCTAGTGGCCATATTTGCTAATTTGATTGTAGACTGATTATCTTCATATATTATAACTGGACCTAAGTCAACGGAAAAGTCTTTTAAAATATGCTTCAGCCAACATGCCTCACTAGTAGCGTGGCTCAGAGCAACATACTCTGCCTCGGTAGAGGATAATGATACTGATTGTTGTTTTTTACAAGCCCACATAACAGTACAACCAAACACTTTAAAACAGAAACCAGTAGTTGACTTTCTATCCTCACTTCCCCCCCAATCACTGTCTACAAAACCTGTTATCATATTGTTACAATCCTTATAATAACAAAGACATAAATCCAAAGTTCCTTTAACATATCTCAATACGTTAAGTAAAAGTTTATAGAGTAGCTCGCTAGCACACCCTTGATATCTGCTGAGCATGTTTACAACACATAAGTCTGGCCTAGTGCCATTTACAACATATAACAGAGTTCCTATTAATTTTCGACATTTATTTTCAATTTCGTTACTCTCAGAACTTTCTCTTTTTAAAATCTCAACTTAAAACTCTTTTCAATTGGTAAAGACAAAGGTTTACAGTCTATAATATTGTATGAAATTAAAACATTTTTTAAGAACCCTTTTTGTGAGATTTCACAATAACCCTCATTTAAGTTCTGATTAACCTCGATACCCAAAAACTTACTTACTTTTCCCAAGTCTTTCATCTTAAAAGTACTACACAAAATTTCTTTTAACTTACACACTTCACTATCATAATTACCAAAATATAAGATGTCATCGACATATAATAAGAGGTAGGTTTTATAACCATCAACACACTTTGAATAAAGACAATAATCTTTATCAGAACTTTGAAAACCTTGAGACCTCATAACCTTGTCAAATGTCTCATTCCAATATTTTGGTGAACGCTTCAACCCATATATGGATTTATTCAACTTACACAACTTAGTCTCACTGCCTACTCCCTCTGGCAATTTTAGAAAAACATTCTCATCGATCTTACTGTTTAAGAAAGCATTACAAACATCTAACTGATTAATCTGACAGTTCATCTTAGTAGCTACAGCCACAAGAATTCTAAAGGTATTCATTTTAGCCACAGGTGAGTATAAATCATAATCATCACATCCAGTTTGCTGAAAACCTCGTGCTACAAGTCGCGCTTTATATATAGTTTCTCCATCTTGTCCTGTCTTCTTACGTAAT
Organism: Udea olivalis; assembly: GCA_947369235.1. Lineage (NCBI taxonomy): Eukaryota > Metazoa > Arthropoda > Insecta > Lepidoptera > Crambidae > Udea > Udea olivalis. The sequence continues at coordinate 13,301,646 of OX376359.1, forward strand.
ACCCATCGAGTACTTATAGCTTCTGCTCCTTCAGGTACTTTTTCGACCAACGTCCAGGTACTATGATACCAGATTCTGGCTCTTTTTCAACTTGCGTTTCTTTTCTCTGTTCATCTATCTTCTGTTCTATATTAGTCAGACTGTCTAAATATACAAGTTCCTCTGTTTCTTCTTCTGTCTCTTCCTTTTGGTTACTTAGAAAGATAATATCTCGTTTGATAAGCACCTCTTGCTTTTCTTTAAAGTATACTCTGTAACCTTTGCTACCTTCATATCCCACAAACAGCCCCTTTTCACTCTTTGAGTCCCATTTGGAACGCTTCTGTTTTGGTATGTGCACATATACTTCATCACCAAATGTTTAATTCAATTTTTGAACATCAAAATCTCTTCCGGACCAAACTTTATAAGGTGTCTGTCCTTCTGTTGCACTCTTGCATGTTCGATTCATCACGTACACCGTCATACCAATGGCTTCTGCCCACAATTCTTTAGGTAAGTTTCTACTACTTAACATGGTCCTCGCAGCCTCCACCAACGTGCGCATATCGCGCTCGGCTCGTCCGTTCTGCTGTGGTGTATAAGTGACTGTTGTTTCATGTACGATACCCTTTGAAGATAACCACTGATTCACATCATTGTTGACAAATTCTTTGCCATTATCTGTACGTAATGTTTTCAAAGAACACTCTGTCTGCCTCTCAGACATGGTCACAAACTCCTTTAGACAGTTAAACACTTCTGACTTCTGTCTCAGAAAATAAACACATCTGTAGTTAGAATGGTCATCTTTGAACAGAAGAAAATAACGTGACCCTCCAATGGAGTTAACTTCAAACGGTCCGCAAACATCTGCGTGGACCAACTCCAGCAACTTTACAGCTCGTTTACGATTCTCCATAAATGGTAATCTATGCATTTTACCCTCTAAACAAGCTTCACACAACTTGTTGTCAACACTGTAGTTGATATTGTTTTGTTTCAACACATATTGAACATGTGCTTTATTTTGGTGGCAAAGACGTTGATGCCACTCATCCAAGCTAACAATTGCACAATGTTCTCCGCGCGTCAATTTGAGGTCCATCACATAATAGTTCCCCTCACGGTACCCCAAAGCACACTTAACATTGTCTTTTAATATACAACAACTGTCCCTGGTTAACGTCATTTTATAACCTTTACCCATCGCACTTGAAACGGAAAATAGGTTTAATTTTAAGCCCGGTACGTGTAACACATCATGTAGTGTGGTTTCTACATAATTTTCTCCATCATTTGCCAAGAAATTCACGTTTCCAACTCCTAAAATAGGCAATCGGCGCCCGTCCCCCACAACAACAAATCTGTCTGACTTTGACAGATCGCGATACGTCACAAATAGGGTGCGTTCAAAAGTCATGTGTTCACTCGCACCGCTATCGATTATCCACTTTTGTTTACACTGTTCGCGATCGTGATCGACTGTCATTGCACTTACTGTCATTGTTGCAAAAAATGCATTACTCTTCTTTTCATGTTTTTCTTCACTTCGTTTTGGGCACTGATTTTTTAAATGTCCACTTTTATGGCAAATGAAACACTGACGCGTTTCTTTGGTACTCCTACAGTCCTTCACCAAATGTCCAACCCGACCGCACTTATAACACTTTCTTCCTTGAACACTATCTTTCTCTTTTTTCTTCACATACAAAGCAACATTTTCACCCTCGCTGCTACTCTTTGACTTCATTCTTTCTTCTTCTACTAGAAGACTTGAAACCAAATTGTCATATGTTTGGTTGGCCGAGTCCACCGACTCCCAGGCAGACACAAAATGAGTAAATCTTTCCGGCAAAGACATGAGTACTTTTGTGATTATAAATTGCTCAGACATCTCCCTCCTCCCCTGCATGCTTGAGCTGACTTCTCATCTCCTGCAGCTTAGAAAGAAATAGGTTTATGTCCATTCCTTCCTCGAACTTGAGATTGAAGAATCTTTGCTGAAGTAGGTGTATACTAGTACTCGACCTTTGTTCATACACACTCAGCAACTTAGACCACATCTCTGCAGCTGTATCACAGGTTAGAATGTGTACCATGACATTTTCAGTGAGTCGAGTCACTATTAGACTCTGCGCCTTGGCATCTTTTCTTCTCCACTCTTCATTGTCTGTCTTTGCTTCTGTGCCATCCACCACTGAAAATACGTTTAACCCTTTCAGCATTACACTTGTCTGGAATTTCCACACACTTCAGTTTGTTTGACCTTCAAGCTTCATGACGCCACCCATTTCTGTAGACACTCCCGGATTCATATCCCTGGATTTCAACTGCTCCTTCGCTGACGATATTGGCTGAACGCGTTGGCGACCAAAGCAGTGTAAACCCACTGCAAACCCTTGATACGCCGCAATCCACACACCGCGCCGCCGGAACCCCACGCCAACGAAAGTGTCGCTAACCAATCTTCACCTAAACCAGAGTTATGGGTTAAGCAGAGTGCCTGGGCCCATAACCTGTTGTTAGGACTTTGGAATGAAACCCCAAATTAAACGACACAAGTTTATTTGAAGCAGAAACACGTCGCACACATGGCGATCATAAAGCAATAGGAAAAGGTCTTATCGAGACGCCATCTTAGTATAGTTACATACACCAAAGAGAATATAAAAGTACATCAGTGTTACCAGTTTTTTAATTTTATTGTCTACTACAGTTCATAAGCTAGCCCCCTGCTACCGTTCGCGCGTTCGTCAAACAATTACGAGCAGTTACGTGAATTTTTGCTGAAATTGGTGTTGATTTTGTTGGTATTCTCATAACCGTATATTATTGAACAACATACATGTAACCCGTTTTTAACATATAGATACTAGTTTTTGTGTCCGTTTTACCGTTCTAAAGTTTCACGATACTTCCTAAATTTGTACCTGAGTAGGCCCCCCTGATTTCGCAAATTCTAGATCTTCATTACTAGCCTTAAGATATTCTGTTTTTGTAATTGAAAGTCCCCATTTGATAATTAAATTTAATAAAGGTAATTCCGCATTCCTTTCAGTTACCTAAAAGACAAGTACATGGTGCAGTTGTATGGGCTGGCTCCGAATTACTTGGCTGAAGAATATGACAATGTTTTGTGGCTGAACGCTGATAATGTGGTGCCCGTGCGGCTGGTGGTGGCTCCGTTCCATCCCACGCAGCCCGGCATAAGGCTTTATGATGCAAATAAAAGAGAGGTAAGTTGGTTTTTGTGGTGTGGATAACGCAGGATCGAGTACAGCCAGCGTCTATATTGAAGATGATAATGATTCTAGGCTTTGGGTTTCTGTCAAAATTTCTTTTTTTTAGAATATATTTTTAAATCAGCTGCGTCATTTTGTGTCGGGGTGTTACATAACATATAACATATCATCACGACTTTATCCTAAACGGGGTAGTCAGAGGCAAGTGACTGTTGCCGTCATGGTGAACGGAACATTTGAAAGCCCACTTTTCACCAATGGTATTAGAACCCAACGTGGTAGGTGGTGAGCCTTCCGCCGTTATCCGGGTTGCTTTGGTTTTTTATCGATTTTTTCCAACAGCGGAGAGTTAGTCAGATATTGAACAATGAACACAAAGCTTTTGGTTCAGGTCAGATTTGAACTCCCGACCACACGATCCACGATCTGAGTTCGGGTGCTGAACCACTAGGCCACGACGCTCTCGTGTTGGGGTGTTGTTGTCTATTTATGTATTTAGGTATGTTCATCAGTCTCTGACACCCATAGCTCTGATTATACTATTTTCACTGTAAGATGATATGCCTGACAGCTCTTATCGTTCCGTGTCACGCATACTATTTCAAACTAAATAAAAAGAAACTGGCGAAAGAAAATGTTATAAACTAATAAAAAACTATTGTTCTTTCGAATTTTATCAACTAAATCATTGTTATGATTATTAACTGCTAATAAATGAAGTAAATTACATTTTATAAATATATCTTTACAGCGCCCGATGCGTGAAAGAGAACGCCATTCAATAGTGTATTGACACTACTGAATCGACAAAAATCGATGAATAGGAGCGACCATATTGTTATCACGTCATTCGCATGAGTACCAGTGGGTCTTACCTTGTGTGCTATTTTTTAACTATAATTTTTGAGATACCGCGTTTTATTCTTTAACTCATTAGCCATAACCCGTGTATTAAGAATTCATTTAAAAAATTAAAATCGGTAAATCCGATTCCATTTCCTTTGCCAACTCGATTAAATTACATTCGTTACATCACTATAATTGACAATTATGAACTGTCAGGGATATCATCATACGGCGAAAGTAGTTTAGTTTGGGGTCAGAAGATCTTAGGGTCTGATTTACTTGCTCAGGACCATTTAAATGTGATAATATTAATAAAACTGGAAATCTCACATAGAGAAAGTAAATAAACGAATATCCAGTAGTTGCTATGCCATATCAATACTTGTAAGTGTGGCCTCAATAGAAATAGCAAAAAATGCATATTACGGATATGTCTATCCTCTCCTGACATATGCAATAATATTTTGGGGCAATTCTGTAAATACTGAGTCTACTTTTATACTGCAGAAAAGGTGTCTAAGAATCATTCACAATATTAAACAATGTGAAACATTGCGAGTCGTATTTAAGGAAGGATTTTTTTTAACTTTGACGTGTATTTATATATTAGAAATCTGTGTATTTGTAAAAGGACATGAACAATACTTTAATAGGAAAAGTAACACAAAAAATAATTTACGGTCTCAATATAAGCATGCCATTTATTTGGCTCAATCATCAAGTTATATTTATGGGAAGAGTACTTTTATAATGGGTATCAGGATCTTTAATAAGTTACCAAATTCTATTAAGGCTTTGGACGGTCCACAATTCAAAAAGACATTAAAAAATTGGCTATTGGCAAAATGTTTTTATAATTTAAAAGAATTTTATGATTTCACGTAATTGTTAATATTATTAATTTGTTATTTTACCAATCTATATTGTATGTCCGCAATGGGCAAACTGTTGATTCTAATATGTATGTAACAACAATGTAACACAGTTCTGACAATAAATTATTATCTTATCTTATCTAAAAAAACAGCTCCATTTGTATCACTGTGTGTATTCAAAATATGTAAAAACACTCATTAAATTTTAAACAGGTTTTCCTGATGTTATTGACTTTAAAGTAAACAAACAAGATTCTAGCTTTTACGACATAAGTATTTCGAAGAAGTTTTAGTGCTATACATTCGTGTTTTAATTAAAAATATCTTTGGCATCATTTATATTCTTGGTATTGAATATCATCCATAACTTAGTTCCCCTTGTTTACACAAACATTTGAATCCAACGGATGATAAGACGTCATAGGTATTCCCATGCTGATTAAAATACGCTTATCTCAAATTCCTGACCTTACAGCCTTTTAGTGTAAGCTTTAAGTGTAATTTAAGCCGTTATCAGACAGTTAATTATTAAAAAATATTATCTGTATTCAAATCGCCTGTTGTTTAAAAAGTCGTTCAAAGTAAGGTCCCACATCTGACAGCAAAATAAATATCAAACTTTTTAATGTTAGAATCCATAAAATGGTTTCAAAGGCCTGCGCAGACGACGAACTTTAGTCCGCAACGGAGAAAAAGAACGCTCTGAGAATAAAAATTACGTTGCGTACTTACCACGGACTCAACGCGCACGGTGTGATCATTATTGTCCAGAACTTTATTGAAGCGCATGTATGGAGGCAAATATTCTGAGATTACGTTGTGCTGTACTTGACATGAAGTTTTAAGAAAAAGAGAAGACGTTTTAAAAGATAATACTAGGTCCATCCCCTTATTTCGAATCTTCGCGCAAAGCAGACTAAAGTCCGCTGCGTGCGTTGTTGCTCATAGTTCGTTCGTTATTTTTTTTCGCGGACTCCCACGTACATTAATCCGCTGCGCTCCGTCGGCGTCCGCGGTTATTCGGCGTACTTTTAGTCTTCCGTGTACTTTGCTCGATACAGTTTGTAAGGGATCTTTTTTGACGGACAAAAAAGTACGTCGCGGATAGTCCCTCGTCGTCGGCGCAGGCAAGATGGTTTATAAATTATTAATCAGAACATTTATTATTCAGGACAAGAGCAGGATGTAGGCGAATACCCATTAGCTACTGGAGTCACTGATTATAAGTCTTGTCCGTCTATTTCCTCTGCATATATTTTCTAGTGTAGAACTATACTTTGCTCTGTAGAACAAAATACTCAACTTAACAGTTATGCCACACTACATAGTCCCACATACTATCCTTAACTAATCAGTGGTTACCTATGATTTATTTCACTTTACAGTGGATGGCCATGTGCACGATCGAAGAGCTAATATACTTGATGAGGAATGGCAATTGCACTATAGAAGTATCGAGAAGGGGCACCCCATTGTTTTTCAAGTTCAAAAGTGAAGATCAACTTTCGTCATTCATTTCCGTCTGTGACGGATATTACAGGTAAGTTCTTCACGTCATCATGATAATGTGTGTGGTTGTCAAAGGATTTTATTATTAGTTAACCAGCGTGTAAACCAAACATTCAATAACTTATACAAATATTTAATAGGCAGCTAGTGCAACGTCCTCCTTTTGTTTTCAGGCTAATGGTGAAATGGACATTTAATTTGTCAAAAGATGATGAAACTCCATCGTTGAAAGAATTACATAAGTTGAAGTGCCATGGACCTGTTGGGTAAGATACATCATCCACATTTTTTTTACGGCATTTTTTTGACGGCACGATAGGCGTAGTGCGCTGTAGTACGGTTTGTCGCCTTGAATTCTGTAGTGTCCCGGGTTCGATTCCCGTTCGGGTCAATTCAGGTAACGATCTTTTCTAAATTGACTCGGGTCTGGGTGTGCTGGGAGACGCCCCTGGCTTAATTCCTTGTCTGGTACCTCGTAACACAGGGATATTTATCTCTACTTCGAGACCATGACAAGAGGTGTGTTGTCTGGCGCAATTCATTTATTTTATTTATTTATCCACATTCAAACAAATACTTTCGCTCTGATTGAGAGTAGAAAGATATCAGTCAAATTGTATGTTTTGTTAAGTTTGTGGGTAGTTTCATGGATACGGATGGGATTAATCTAGTTTTTAACTTACAGGGGTGCATTTTCTTACCGGAAGTTGGAAGAGAAGCGCGGCAAAAAACACGGATGTTACATACTGCGAGAGTGCCAAGATGACTACAACATTTACTATTTGGACGTGTGTACGAAGACTCGGTGAGTGCATTGTTGTTCAGTCTAGAGGTTTATTCTATGCTTTGAAGTTCAAAAAAAATGCGTCAAACAATAACCCAAAACTGACAATACGATTATTTTTTGCAGTACTACAGAGACTTATAAAATTGAATTCAAAGGACACTGTTTTCTGTTCAATAACAACGAATACTTTAACATTGATGCTATCATCAGAAGTCATCAAGATCCTGAAAAGAAAATATTTTTAAATGAATGCATACCACCTTCAGAGTTTGGTAAGTTTCAGATTTATCTTAAATACTAGTCCGACCGCACGTAAGGCACTCGGGCAGCACAGCATATAAACCTAACTTTAGTGCTGGGTACTGGGTTTAAAACAAACACGAAGAGGATGCAAAAGCGCCGTTTTCCCATACAAACGTAGTCTCCTGTTTCCTCCCTGGATATTGCTAGTATATTGCTAGTAGACGAATAATTTTTTCCCAAAAAATGCCACTATTGACATGTCTCTGTGTTTTAATTTTTTTAATAAATTCATCATCATAGTAAAGTAAAGTAAAGTAAAAAATATCTTTATTCATATAGACTTATAGAAAGTACTTATGACAAGTCATATAGTTACAAAAAAAATTTAAAGCAAAGATATACTAAAATAAACTTACATAAAATAATACTATGATAGTTAATATCATAATTAAACATAATGTGACTCTACCACCGGTTCGGAGGTTGTTTCCGATCGAAAAGACCCCGGCAAGAAACTCGATGGTTACTCTTTTCAATCTTGTTTTTTAACACAAAAATTTAATTGACAGAGTAAAGTCATAACAAAAAAGTGTGCAGAGGAGAAGATTATACCTAAGATGACCACAAATTCTTATCATTTAAGATAGGAGATATGAACCTTCAAAAATCTAAATAAATGCTCTGATTTTCTGCTGTGTTCAAACATCCGGAAAACTAATCACCACAGTCCTTTCTTTAATTTAAGAAAAAGTAACTAAATCGGTCAAGTTTTCGAAAAGGGATCAGGGGACTACGAAATTTCGATTTTGTGTACTTTTGATAGGTAATTTCGGTCCGATTTGCATTAGTTAGGCGCTCGGGGTTTGCAAAAGACAGCAATAGATTTTACAAATACCTATTTTTCAATTATCTCGACCGTGCTGTATCCTCTTAATGTGACAAATCTATGTGTTTATGGTAGGTCTTTGTATGGTCTCTACTTCAAGATGTATTTTTCAATTAATTTAATAGAGACTGTAGGTGTGCATAAACCACGTCAGATTACTCTCTGTGAGACTGAGTTGACAGTATCAACTTGACATAGGGAAGTCATCATGAATTCGAGGTTGGGCCCCGACCACCTAAAACCTTAACAGTACAGTGTGAAGTCATGATCAAGGCTTGGAAATACACTCTTGGACTTGAAAAAGCAGTCTTCCCTTTGATGTTTTCTTACTACTGCGACCTTCTGCTTTGTATTTTAGTTTGCTCCCATCTAAGTCGGTCTTTATAAATATTTAAGTATGTTTATTAGTCTCTGAAACCCATTGTACAAGATCTGCCTAGTTTTTGAGGTTAGATGATCTTGGTGTGATTAGAAAAAAAAAGGAAAAGAAATACGTTTATTTGGCACAAAATGCAAAAAAAACAACAAAAAATAAAAATTTAAACTAAAAGCTAAAACTAACTTAAGTTTTTGAGGTTAGATGATCTTGGTGTGATTAGAAAAAAAAGGAAAAGAAATACGTTTATTTGGCACAAAATGCAAAAAAAACAACAAAAAATAAAAATTTAAACTAAAGGCTAAAAACTAAAACTAACTTAAATAAATTAACCTACAATTAAAGTGCCAAATATGCCTCTGCTCAGCATGTGTCGCAGTGAGCCGCTACGACGCTGGTTTTCTGCGAATACGTAAATAATTTGTCCCAGTTATTTATTTATTTATTGAAAACGGTTTCAAACAGATCAATCGCAACTGCTGCTGTGCGGCGAACCAGTCAAGAAAGGCATCCGCATTGATCAAACGGAGCTGCAGGAAGTGCTCAAGACTAACAAGAGTCCCCGGTGTCTGCTCAATAAGGACATCATGCTATTTATAGGTGAGACTAGAACTTTGTAAAGTAGGCCTTAGAATTAACTATTTTTTAGGCCCTTTAAACACTGCGTCATTTTACAGCGATACAAAAATGATATTAAATTGCTGTTTTAGTAAAGCATTTCTGACGGTGTCGATTTTGCATCGATACTGAATCGCATTTGTATCGCTTCAAAAAGTAGAAGTGTGTAAAAGGCCATCGTAGTTGTTCAACATATGAACTAGTCGAAGTACAGTTGGTCCAGCTCGCCGTTACATTTAATGGAAGAAAAGTCTCCAGGTCTTCCCATCACTTCGATCAAATGTTTATACTAATGATAAACAATCATTAGATATAACAAGTGGTTCATAAGTCATTTTGTTGGCAGGTTCGGAGAAAGTAGGATCCGGCAATATAACAGTAACTTACAAGGCGCATTGGAACCTAGATGAGACAAAGAAATTAATCGTTGCATTCAAGGCCCTTCAGCGAGAAGATCATCTGAAGGTAATTTGTGCTATTTAATCTTGATGTCGGCGATATGCAAGAAGTTTACTCAAAAAATAATATAATAGAATATCATTTATTTCAGGCAACAAATTACATTTAAAGATCCTAACTAAACATAATCGGCCCATAGATAAATACCTTTAAAAACTAACATACATATTACATAATATAATTAACTTATTTACTAACACAGTAATAATAATATCCCTTTCAACTCATTCCGGAGAAAGTTCGTTCCCTAACGGAGTTTATATTGGCATTTATTGTTTAAAATAAATTTCTAAAAAAAATGTCGTATAAAAGTAACCAGAGCGCTAGGTGATCACATTAAATAGGATCCCGCAATAAAACTGGAAACGAAATTCCGTACCTCAGTTGAATTCAAACCTTTATACCTGGTATAAATTTTAAATTTTAAAATTATCACAACACTTAAAAAAAACTATATGGGATACTCAGTATAACCCGATTTTTATAACTGTGCGTGCCTTCGAGCTGTCAAAATCGTTAGGTTCGTAGCATTGAATTGCACCTGGTCGGAAACTTCCTCACCACTCCGCTACTTTGTCGATGTTCAAAATGAACAAGAACTGATTCACTAAAGCCCCCTCTCAAAAGGTTCCACTGAAAACCAGCGCCAAGGTTTCTGTCTTGGCTTAAGCTGAGTGGCTACCTTTTCGGCTGCAAGATTGTAAATTGCATTCGAATTCTTAATTATGTTCCTTTTTGCTCCGAATAAATTTTATTTCTTTCTCTCTTTCTAAAATTAAAGAAATAAACAAAAATTTTAACAAAAAAAAAAGTTCAGAAACTAATTCCAAAACAAATTAATTTGCACTAAAAAGGAAAAAATAAATGCGTTTTCTTCTAAAACTTATACGATAATATACAGGTTGAGGTACAAATTATTGTTATTGTTGGAGTCTGTGTCATTACGTCGTGCAAACTCAACGTCTGCGCGGCGTGTTGGTATTACGATTACGAACTCCTATTTGACGTTTCTACCTTTTTATCTGTCAAATAGTACCAGTCTAAAACTTTGCAGTTGCAGAAGTAGCACTTAAAAAGTGACATCGTAATACCAATACAGAGTGAGCATTTTAGAACCGTAAACGGTCATGCTGCGATAGTTAAACTTTTTTTTGTATAATGCCCGTCAAGATGATCTCACTCCACCTGATGGAAAGCGGTCGTGAGATCCATATATGAGGCTGACAAACACAGTAAAACGCAGCCAACGCATCGGTGACACCTTTGGTGTTGCAGTTGTCCATGGGCGGAGGTGATCACTTTCCATCAGGTGACCTTCCTGCTCGTTTTGCTCCCTATTACATAAAAAAAAGTAATGCAAAGCAATCACTGAGCTGGTCATACTCATCTTGAAGGCCTGCAAAAATTCCTTTTCACGCCTTGCTTGAAGACCCCGGGACTATAAGAGGTAGGAAACACATGCGCTGGAAGCGCGCCCCTTGTGATACGGCCCCTGATAGACTGTGGGTTCTCTATTTTGTCTCATAATTTTTTTTCCATAATCTGACATGCCATAATGTTTTGTGACCTAATCATCATTTGTCCGAATGATAATTAGCCCTAACTCAATGTCTCATAATATCACTTGCCCTAAAATCGATATCCCTAAGCCCCTTGTGATACGGCCCCTGATAGATTGTGGGTTCTCTATTTTGTCTCATATTTTTTTTTCCATAATCTGACATGCTATAATGTTTTGTGACCTAATCATCATTTGTCCGAATGATAATTAGCCCTAACTCAATGTCTCATAATATCACTTGCCCTAAAATCGATATCCCTAAATGTAATTTGTCCTAAAATTTATTGCTATAAATATTACAATCTATAATGTTTAAAAGAAATAAAAGGCTTTTCTGTAACATTAACAAGTCCTAACGTAATGTGTCATAATTTAACTAACCCTTAAATCTAAATACTGACACCCGACTGACACCTGAAGTATTTGCGGGTGGTCATAAAAAAATAACCCTCAGCTACTGACACTCGCAGGATTTTCGGGTGGTCATAAAAAAAAATAACCCTAACCTACTGACACTCGATTTCCGGTTGGTCATAAAAAAATAACCCTAACCTACTGACATTCGGACTAACATACATTATACAATTTAACACTTAGGACATATGACTTAATAGCAAGAAAAATTAAGATATCTAATTATTATAGCACCCGATATTATGACACAAATGCATTAGAATTAAAGACAATTAGGCATAATAAAATTTCGTATATTCCAACATTATGGATACTGATGATTATAGCAAACGCGTTAGGGATTTCGAATTTCGGACCCACAATTATCGAAGAAGAAAGGGACTACCAGATTGTGTCCTTACAGGAATTCGTGGAGCTAGTTTCTCGCTACGTGTGCGTGCAGTCGTCGTCCATCGTGCGGCTGTACGGCGTCACGCTCAACTCGCCCACGGCGCTGGTGCTGGAGCACGCGCCGCACGGGCCCTTCGACGAATATTTGAGGTATAGTTCTTGTCACATCAAAATAATGCCGGGTGATAGTGAAGATAATGGTTCTGTGCAAGGCTACAGAATGAGCGGAAGGGTTCACACCACCAATTTGTCACTAGATTCGCTCCCTACGCAAGTCCTGGCTAGCGTTCTTTTTAAGTGATCTAGACGTAGTATACAAAAGTGTTGCCAGTCAAAACTCTAAGACTAGATAAAAAGGTTTTTTAACTGGAAATAATAATAATATTATTACTTGGCAACTTTTTATAATTATGGCAATGTGTTTTCTCTTTCCATCATTAAACTTTTTTTAAAGCAAATAATGTTTAAAGAAATTTATTCTCAATAAGACATTGACAAGGTAACTTATATGAGAATATAAATATCGTATGGTAACTTATTCTAATTACAGTCAGAGGTCTCTACAGTACAAAAACAAAGGTATTAGGTGTAATGTCATAACCAATCAAAACCACAACGTGCGCAAATAATTAACACTAAATTAAATTAAGCATCCACCCACAAAAAATGAAACTGATTTCATTACATCTTATCTTACTGATATCTTACTTCTTACTAATATTTTAAATACGAAAGTTTGTTTGAGGATGTATGTATGTTTGTTATTTATTTAAAATTGAGTTCATGAGCAACGTAGATAAAAAAAAAATATGACTTCTGGTTTAAATTGGTTAGAAGTTTTGATTAGCTTGAAAGATTCGTTTTGAAACTGATTCAAATAAAAATGTGATGTGGTAGTAGCAGTAAGTTTAATTATTGTTATTTTCAGAAAACACGGCGAGCGAGTAAAACCGATTCATCTCAAGAAAGTAGCGGCAACCCTAGCCCGGGCTCTCTGGGACTTGTCCGAGTGCGGGCTCGTGCACGGCTACCTCCGCTGCGCGCGGCTGCTGCTGCTCGCGCACTCGCACGAGCGCATCGTCGTGAAGCTGGCCGGGCCGAGCCTGCGCGCGTACGGGCCGCAAGAGTGAGTCTTTAACTGCAGTACGATTTAGGCGATTATCCCACTGCTGATTATTAAAATTGTTGCGAGTTTTTTTTTATCAACAAGATTACAACTTTTTCGCCAAATTGCATATTAGTTTGTCGGCGAAAAAATATAAAACACTTAATAATATAGAACCACGCTAGGCACACATACATACAATAAGTGCATTTTTACATTTTAACAAACAACTTGCTTTATACCATAAGTTGAATTGGGTGTGAGTGTCTTAATTTGTATGAAGAAAACGCTTAGGAATACCCACTGATAACGCGGCGGCGCGAGAGAGTCGCTCGGCGCACAGCATAGTCGCCTTACGCTGAAAGTAATTTTAGCGCGCCTAAAAGCGTCCCGAATTGCACCGAAAGCACTTTGAGCGCGATTTTGACAGATGGTGAGACGTCATAAATGACGTCACGAACTCCGCCATCTTGCACTTGCGGTGCCTCTAGTCCTCGGCATTAGCACTGTAACCGTTATGTCAAATTCATTGGAGAAACGTCGAACATAAAAACTACGTAAAATTATTTTATTTAGATAAGTCTCAGTAATGCTTAGAATAAACTTGTAAGTGACCAAATCTTCTTCGGCGGGGATAACAGGATAACTTTTCCATTCATAAAAGTGACAATATCTTGCGAAATACTATAAAATAATTTGATCCTTAAATTTTGAGATTGTGTAACGATAATTTTGCGGTCAGATTTTATTTCAACGCTGATTGCAACGTTTTACCGCTTTTAGCGACCTTTTCAATTTTAACTGGGAAAAAGTGCTAAAAGTGATAAAATTACTTTTTTCCTATATCGGACCGCAGCCCTAGTAGTGCATTAGTCTACAGTGTCAGTAGTAGCAACACTAGCCCACTAATTTTCTATTTGAAGTATATTTCCCCGAATTACATAATACCAGAAATAAAAACAAATTGAAAACTCCCAGTCTTAGGCTACACAAGGTGGGAAACTCATTTGTGGGTCAATCTGTAAAATACTTTAACAAAATACCTCAAAGTCTTGTTGATCTACCTCTTCACAAGTTTAAGTCTGCAATTAAAGCAAAGTTAATGAAACAAGGTTATTATAATGTAGAGGATTACTTGAACGACAAAAGTTTGTGGTCATAGTAGGAATAATCTGCTCCTCTGCTCAATATTGTGTTCTTTTTTCTACTCGCATTGACTGTACTCTGAATTTATTTTTTGTAAAACAAACAAAGTTGAAAAGAGTAACTATCGAGTTTCTTGCCGGAGTCTTCTCGATAAGAAGCAACGTCCGAACCGGTGGTAGATTCACATTATGTATATTCACGATGTGTACTAATATTGTACTATTTTATTTACGTTTATTATTATTATTTCTGTATACTTTTTTTGACATGTCATAAGTGCTTTGTACAAGCTTAAATGAATAAATGATTTTTTACTTACTTACTTACTTACTTAATTTAGTTTAACATAGACAACAAAACTTTAAATATCACTATTCTATTTCATCTCATAGTAATGTAGGGCGAGTGTAGGTCCAGTAATCATCGCGATTTGTATCCTCTCACTAAAGATCAGGTAAAGTGGTGATTGTTAAATGTCAAAAAAAAAATATGACAACCCTTCAGCTGCTTTAACACAGATCAGTGTTCTGGTATGAAACTGCGGTAACACTGATCAGTGTTCAGGTGACCTGCGACACTTCAAACTCTATTTTGAAATATATACACTTGAAATACGGTCCATATTGCTTTATTTTCCTATTCCTATAATATTGAACTAATGATCGAGAACTTCACTCATCATTCAGCTTAGAGAAACGAAACAATTACCAGTTCAAACTTGGATGCCGACCGGCCGAAAAGTGGTTCGTGAGTTTTGTGTTTATGCAGTATTTTCTCCAAAGAACGTTAAGTTATTGATACATTTTATTATTCTTTATGTTATACAGATCAGTTATATGTACAAATAAATCAATAATAAATCACAAATTTTGAATAATCTATCTTCGTAAGTTCCGAACTATGTAACGGTTACACGAAGTTATTGTTTTTCGAGGTATAAAACATTGCGCGTAATGAATGGTGGTATTTATTACACGGGTAATTTCATTGAGCATATAAAATCACAACACATTTTAACCATAACCGACTAAATATTTACAAAAAACGTTATTTATTTACACGATAGACACAATGGCGGTTACAGAGCCACCGTTGCTGTTTATAGGGTGATATTATTTTTCTCGATAGATAATTGCCGCTATTGTGCGGAAGCACTGCAGATCAGTTAGAAGGAAATCACATGTTTTATAAATATATATTTACATATAATTTCATAAAGGTATCGCAAAATGGGGTAAATATGAACAAATTTGAAGTTTGCGTTTGAATATATCGATGATGCAGTTAAAATAGACGTCGGTAGTTAAAATCCTAC
Source organism: Udea olivalis (assembly GCA_947369235.1). NCBI lineage: Eukaryota > Metazoa > Arthropoda > Insecta > Lepidoptera > Crambidae > Udea > Udea olivalis. The sequence continues at coordinate 13,317,400 of OX376359.1, forward strand.
TAATGGCTAAGTATTACCGAATATTCTCGAAAATATACACAACCCCTTTTATCAGATTTATATCTGGCTCGACGTGTACTAAAACAGCACGTAGGTGAATCATAAAAAAAGTTTCGGCTTATGTTTCGAATAAATAGCTGAAATAAATAAATGAATACTTGAATCATACATAGAAATAATAGTAAATACTTATTTTAATTATAATATGCGTATAATTTATAGCTGACTGACTGTAATATTAACTTTATTTTTTTCTTAGATCATTGCGAGTTGGTACAAAAAAAAGTTGATTCACCCTTATAATATAATTATTTATTTGCTCAAAAACATGGTTGTTACGAAAAAGGTTTAGTGCACATGTGTTCCTACAATCAGTCGCATGCAAATAGTATATTGATCACAATAAAAAATAATTTTAATTACAATGACAATTTTAAGTACAAAACTAATTTTATGCCATTACAAGTTATTTTAAAACATTCGAATCATATAATTTACTATCATTTCTATTTATTCATTATTATATGTTAGAAAATATTCACCAGGTACTCGAAAAGAGAACCACCTGTATAGTTACACTGATCTGTGTTTGCGCAAACGGCGCATAGCTACCAGAACACTGATCTGTGTTTACGCAAATGGCGCATCGCTCTCAGAACACTGATCCGTGTTAACGCAATGTAACGACCGTGCGGTTTACGCACACATGTACACAAAAGCCAACGCCAATCTCGGTTTTCTTTTACTTTTTTCTGAATTATTTAGTATTGGCAGTATGCATATTGTGGTGTGTGGCGAAAGCCCATTTGGTCTATTTCATTTCACAATAACATCCATAGAGTATAATAATCCTTAGACCGTTGATTTGCTAAATGAAAACTGGCCTATGAAATCGAGAGTTGTTTTGATATTTGATCGAAAAAAGAGGTTAACTTTGTAATTTATAGCTGTTTTCAAATAGAAATGAATAGTTGTTTTACATAAAAATGCAGAAATGCAATTTTCTCCTATAGATATCTTTTCCTTACATCAGAAAACAAAAATTAAGTTGGACTAAAAGTAGTGCAATATGGCGATTTTTCTGAAGTGATAGGTGATTTTCGTAATGTAATTTATGAGTGATATTTTGCAAGAAATGTGGTGCTTTTTATATTTTGAGACAGCCTGGATATCTAACTTGAGGTGGGTAACAATAAAACATAAAATTTGTTACAAAATATATTATAAATGATTTTTTTTCTAAAATAGGTGCGGAAATTCCATTTCGATTCGATTCCCTGTGAAAAATGATAATGTTAATGAGGTTTTTATGATACAATTTAACATTTATAAGATACATTGGTTATCACACTTTAAATAAAATCGTTACTTAAGTGTCTACCAAACATTTCTGAGCCAAGAATCAATAAATTCGAAACCTTCACTCTCGCGTTTCAAACTCGCGCCATGTTGCCGCAGACGACGGGTACAGATTTACGCACCCTCCCCGCATACCAAAGGTTAAAACGGCAGAATGAATAAAATTAAATGATGAATATAGATAATACAAAAAAAGAGGTGTGAAAACAGCCAAAAGACATTACATATACAAAAATTCTTCTACTTCAACAGCGTTGCTGCTCAATCTCACATGCTACTCTTATATTATATTCTTCAGCTAACGCGAGCGGCTGCTAATCATTTAATTCAAATTCTTGTTACGCTTTTATACCAGATTTCACATCTCATCATCATTACACCGTCTTTATTCGAGAGCGAGACAGTGTCATTGCTGAATAAGCTCAGTGTAGGCGACTTTAATTTTGTGCATCTAAATTCTGAGCCATCAAAACAAATTCTTAATGAATTAATTTGTTCGTCAGCATTCACTGGATGCCAGTGGAGTTCTTCGCGGACATGAACCTGGCGAAGCGCTCGGGCGTCGGCGACATCTGGGCGTTCGCCACCACGCTCTGGGAGGTGTTCTCGTACGGGATGTCGCCTACTGAGACCAACCCGGTGCTCACTGAGAAGGTAAGTTGTTGAATGTAACATACGAGGGGTGATCCAAAAGTAATGATATTCAATAATAAACACAATGAATATAATAAAAAAATAAATTTATTTCTCAACATAGTCTCCTAGCAAGTCTATACATTTAGTCCATCTCTTTTCTAAACCTAAAATTCCCTTAGAAAAAAAATCTTTATCTTGACTCTCAAAAAAGTCCTCAACCGCGGCCATCACGTCGCTATCATCGTCAAATTTCTTGCCTCGGAGGTGTTCCTTGAGTCGTGGAAAGAGATAGAAGTCACTGGGGGCTAGATCTGGTGAATAGGGGGGGTGTTCCACCAGCTCAAAGCCCGTGACCTCAGCTACACCTTAAATTCTACTACCTTAAATTCTTATCGTGTAAAACTGAATAACTACGATATAACGTCTAGTGTCGAACATGTTCTTGACTCGTTCTTGTTTATAGAAATTGTGTGTATTTACGTAAGTAAAAGTTTGTTCGTTCACCTGAGTGATTTCCAGTTAAAATTTTACAGAACCTCACCTCACCTAGAGCATTTTCGTGTAATGCAACATTTCAGATTCGCTTTTGAGCGTTACATTACAAGCAGTAGCTTTACAAAACTCCAGGAAAACTGTATCAAGCTATTACACATTGTAATATCAAGTTGCGCACTGTAATGCGCGGTTCTCCTCCCTCACTAATGTAATGCTCGACGTTATAACATTACAGTTTTCGCACTGTGATGCGCGATTCTCCCTCACCGATGTAATGCCCGACTCTGTAAGCTTACATTACAGGGAAGTGCTCTAGGTGAGGAAGCTCCTTTATATTTAAAATATTGTATAACTTGTTATACAGAGCTACCTAATGGGCTCTCGGCTACTGCGGCCCAGCCACTGCCCGAGCGAAGTGTGGGCGCTGATGGGGCAGTGCTGGCAGAGCTCGCCCATGCGCCCGCAGGAGATCATGCGCGACATGAACCACATGCTGCACAGAGGTGAGAATTAATGTAACAAACCACAGACGAGAGAGAGAGAGAGACTGAGAGAGATGTCAGTAGGCAAGACACGAGTTTCACGGAAATGAGTAAACACTCATTGCGGACTGACGATTTGTCATTTCTCGGTTTGATGTGTCATTTAAATTATTTCTCAACTACTTGTAATAAAATCTTTATTTTACTAGTTTCCTTTTAAATTTATGTCTTTAAAATACCGACATCCAGTCATCCATGTTTCCTTTTTTTGTGTAATAAAAACCAACTGGGTGTGCTAGTCAGGATCGATACTTCCGATCTGCACTGTATTATTCATCCATACATACATACATACATGCATACATACATACATACATACATACATACATACATACATACATACATACATACATACATACATACCATCACGCCTTTTTCCCAACGGGGTAGGCAGAGACCACATCTTTCCACTTGCTACGGTCCTGACACACCTCTTGCGCTTCTTCCACTCTCATTAATCCTTTCATACATGCTCGTCGATTATGGGTACTCCTGACCTGACCTTTTCTGAGCACGTCTTGAACTTGTCCTAAGTACCTCCGTCTAGGCCTTCCCCTTTCAACAGCTCCATCCACCCTCGCCTTGTAAATTTGTTTCGTTAATCGCCTCTCATCCATCCTTTCCATATGCCCAAACCATCTTATCATTCTCATCTCAATTTTTGTGACAACATCCTCTTTCACACCACATCGCTCTTTTATTATGCTATTCCTTACTTTATCACTCAATGTCACTCCTGCCAAACTTCGCAATGGTCTCATTTCCACTGCATTTATCCTTCTTTTGCCATACCCAACTCTCACTTCCGTACATAAGCGTCGGCACTAACACCCCCGCATGAACAGCCAGTCGCGCCTTCTCTGACACCTTCTGGCTGTTCATAAAGGCATGCAGCGCTCCATTTAACATATTCCCTGCATTCAATCTTCTATCAATATCACCCTCATGCCTTCCATCCCTCTTGAACCTATTCCCCAGATACACAAATTCTTTCACTTGTTCTACCTTTTCACCTCCAATTAAAACATCACATTCTGTCATATCCTCATCTCTTTCAAAACCATGGTTTTTGTCTTACTTACGTTCACTTTCATACCTCTCGCTTCTAACGACGCATTCATTAATGTTACCATTACCTGCAACTCGTCGGCCGACGACGCCAGTATGACTTGGTCATCAGCGTAGAGAAGGCATTTAACAAGCAACCCATCAATTCTCAGTCCATAGTCACTCTTTCAGATCTGTCAAACATTCATCCATGAATAGGTTGAACAGCCATGGGGACGCTACACAACCCTGTCTAACCCCTTTATGGATGTCAAACCAGTCATTGTACGCCCCGTTTATTCTGACGCAAGCACTGGAACACTCATAGAGAGGTTTCAGCGCTCGTATCAGACAGCTGCTCACCCCATGCGCGGATAAAGCCCACCACAACAACTCATTCCTTTTCACCCGATCATAGGCTTTTTCCAGGTCCAAGAAAATGCAATAGACTTTTTGGTTTTTGGCCAAAAATTTTTCCGCTACGCAACGCAAGGAAAAAACCTGATCCGTACATCCCATTCCCTTTCTGAATCCCGCTTGCGCATCCCAAATCTTTTCTTCCCTCTCTTTCACAACCCTATTAATCAACACCTTAGCATATAGTTTGCCGACAACACTGAGAAGGCTGATTCCGCGGTAATTTTTGCAGTCCTGTTGTGAACCTTTCCCTTTGAAAAGCGGCACGATCACAGCCTTGCACCAATCTTCTGGTACCCGGCCGGCCCTCCAACACAAATTAAAAAGGCGGTACAACTGACTAGCAGCTATGCCTCGCCCGGCCCTCAGCATCTCAACAGACACTATTATACCCTGCAGCCTTACCAGCTTTCATCCTTTTTAACGCTGTCACTATCTCATCCATACGAATCTCACCCTCACCTTCATTTTCTTCCATGTATGGCTCAGCTATTTCTGCCAAAGCATCATCTCTTTCATACAAACTTTCAAAGTACTCTTTCCATCTCCCTAAGATACACTCTTCCTCTTTTAAAATCCTTTCATCATCGCCTCTGATTTTCGCAAGCTCTGCTACGGTCGATGCTCCCCTAGCAGAACGTACTGACTTCCAGAAAAACATGACATTTGTCCGAAAGTCGTCAGTAAGCCTCTTATCAAACTCATCCTTTTGTTCTTCCTTACGTTTGTTCACTACATCCTTCACAATTCCTTTCAATTATTCATCCACAGACATTATATCCGATGCGCAAAAATTAAACCAGTGACAAGCAACTTCCATTAAGCTGTATAATTCTTTACAGAATATGTACCTATCCACGACTATGAAGAACCAAAGATAAGCCTTAGCCATCACTTGGACACTACTGATACAATATCAAGTAAGTAAACATTTTGCAATTTTGAAAATATTTACCATAGTTTCCAAAACTCTTGCATCACCCATTTAGTAGCACCTTTAACTACGCATTGTCCCACACCCTTTTCGGACATTTTGAGAACCGCTCCATGACTTCTTAAGTAAAACGATAATAAGAATCTTAAAATTGATTCTGTCGTGTCACACGTCAGTAGAAATGAAGAGGGCAGCTATACAACGAAGGATGAATAGTCCTTCGTTGTATAGTTGCACTTTGATTATCTTTTCTGGATTCGGGCGTGAGTCTATTACCATATTGACTCCTGATGTTTGTAGGTGACAGATTCGCGCCGAGCGAGCTGAGCGACGCGAGTAGCAACAAGAGTCTGATATCTGACAACAGTGCGCTTTCGCTTAACGGCGCTTTGATCTCCAACCCTTTTGAAAACCAGGTAAATGGCTACAGAACTACAGTTAACACAAATGTCTTAATATTCTCATTTTATAATTTGAACTTAATAATTACTCTTACTGTTTTTCAAAACATAATTATTTTTCTATTTACATTCCGTAAATTGAATCATGGGCGCGGTCGGATTTGGCTAAAAAAGGTTTTAGCGCGAGCAGACCTGTCTCGAACTGATGAAATCTCTTGAAAAGTGCGCTAACATTCAATTGTTATTGTAGATGAACACTGTGTCAACGAACGGACAAACTCTTTTCCGGGGTTGATGTTAATAAAACTTAATTTTTTAATTTTAATTTAGATCATACGGCTTTAACGGTTCCGTTAGAACACTAATAGCATCATGAGTATAAAGAGTTTGGCAAAGCAGAAATGAGGCGTCCCATTACTTTTTTATTGCGTCCATATTTAAGATAAGATAAAAATAAAATAATATTTAATTGAACAACAAATCATAACATTAGCATTACATAGTCTTAGATTGTACAATGTAGGCGGTCTTATCGCTAGGAAGCGATCTCTTCCAGACAACCCGCAGGTAAAGGAAATTACAAAAAGATTTAAATTTTTCATATGAAGCCAATGCCTATTCATTGTAGCAATGACTTTATGGGGACGTGAGTAACAGGGGGTAAAGTTCCTCATCCACCATTGAAAAGGGAGGATCCTCCGACCAGACGAGTGTTGTGTCTAGTGGGCTACTGCCCGACGGTTGTTGTCGGGTTCTTGTATATGTATATGTTCAATCGCTCGCATAATTTTTATATCGCGATGGAGGATACGTCAGTTTTTTAGTTCGTATGTGGCGAGATAGATGTCGCTACAACTTGATTTCAATGATGGAGGCCTTTGCCCAGCATTGAGGCACTATATAGGATAATTACTTTTCTTTACTTTATATGTGCGTGATTTCAAATTAGACAAGCTGTACCGTGATTAGTTTCTTATCTTGCTAATTTTGTCTCCACAGTTCCCGAACCTCAGGCTGACTACGTCGCTGGACGGCTGCGGCTCGGCAGCGCTGGCGCGGCGCAGCCCGGCCGCGCTGCGCCGCGCCGGCGCGCTGTGCCCGCGCGCGCCGCACGCGCTCGCCGACGAGCTCGGGGACACGTTCGTGGCGGGCGGCCAGCCGCGGCGGATGCAGCCGATTGTTACGAGGGGGACCACGTACTTTGTTACGCTCACGAAGCGGATCGGCAGTGTGAGTATACTGGTGGTGTGTCCCTGCACAACGCCCCAGACCAATCTTGGACGTATTCATCGGCAACGGGAGAGTCAAACGTGGACTTGACCCTGACTACCAGAGGAGTAGAGATCACCGCGTGGAGGGGCATGATGGCGCAAGCACCAGTGACCACCGCCTCATTACATTTAGGGTGTCCAAGAAGGGACATAGAGGCCAGCATGCAGCGTGTATGGAGCCAATGGGCGAGCCGCCGAGGTTCCGGGATCGGAGGGTATCCTGGGAACGATTTGAAGCGAAGATCCAGCAGCGGATGGGTCGTCTGTGCGTTGGGAGGCCGGCTAGAGTCCTAGCGACCAACGGATACGATCGTGAAGACGTGCCGTGAATGTCTCGGGGAGAGAAGGCGGCCGAAGGAACAGGGCCACGAGTGGTGGACTGCCGAACTTGACACTCTGCGCATGCAGCACGGCAAGCTGAGGCGTGCATGGCACAAGCTTAGGTGTCGAGGAGGGGTGTTAGAGGAGGAGGCCAAGCTGTCTTTCCATGCCTGTCGGACGAAATATCGCACGAGCGATGGAGGAGACGGAGCTCCAGTTCTTCCGGAAGGTTGCGGACTCTGGCAACCAAGATCCCTGAGGCCAGGCGTATCGCGCAGCTAGTGGGTGGCTCAGGCCCCCTGCTAATGTCATCGGCGGGACCCGCCTTCTGGAGGGGCATGCGGAGGATGTGGAGGTGCCATGCGCGCGCTCATGTGTGCGCTCTGTCCGGACGACGATCAGTCTAAGGACTCGGCGTATCATGGGCGTGTGCGCCTAATGGCTCACTTCATGCCTTCCGGCAGGGATGCGTCTCCGATTTCGACCGAGAGGCTATGGCAACTCGTGAGGCACCTGCCTAACACCGCACCTGGGTTAGTCGGGATTACCGGGCGAATTGTTAAGCATGTTTTCAGAGCGGCGGCCGCTGAGTTTACCTGGGTGTATTCCAGGTGCGTGGCGAAGGGTGTGTTTCCGGAGGTGTGGAAGAGTGGGAGGCTTATAGTTTTGCGGAAAGGCAATGATAAGCCTCTTAGGCGTATCGCCCGATTACGCTCCTCCCAGTCTTGGGCAAGCTACTAGAGAGGGTCATTCTGGTATGCGCACCACAGATCACCAGTGGTATCTCGGAGCACCAACACGGATTCTCTCCAGGGAAGTCGACGGTGACCGCTCTGCGGCGGATCACCCATAAACATGCGAGCGCAAAATACGTGCAGCTTATCGGTCTGGACATCTCGGGGGCCTTCGATAACGCATGGTGGCCGATGATTTTGGTCAAGGCGAAACGCGCGGGTTGTCCGGCCAATGTCTTTAAGATGTTGGTTGACTACTTCGCCGGGCGCCGGGTGGGCCTGTTCGTAGGCAGCCATGTTGAATGGAAGACTTCTACTATGGGATGCCCTCAAGGCTCGGTGCTGTCCGAGTCTTGACCATGACTGCTTACGCTGACGATGTGACGATCCTTATTGAAGCTCAGTCACGGGCGGTCATTGAAGCTTCGGCCTCAACTACCTTGAAGCTCGTCGGAGAGTGGGGGGTCCGGAACAGACTGTAGTTCTCCCCTGGGAAGTCATTTTCAATGACTATTAGGGTGAAACTGCAGGGAGCTCCGACTATAAAGTTCGATGGGGCTTCAATAAGGAGTGTTAAGTCGGCTGTAGTCCTAGGAGTGACAGTCGATGCAAGCCTTTCTTTCGCCGCGCATACGAAGAGTATTGATGAGCGCGCAGCCAAATGCTTCGGGAAGATGTCGCGTGTGTCGGCTTCATCCTGGGGCATTCGGTATCGCGGTCTGCGCGTCCTGTACGTGGGGACCGTTGTCGCCATCTTGACTTATGCCGCAGCGATCTGGTACAAGCGCGCGCACCTTCATGTGGTCCGTAGCGCGGTCCTTCGAGCGCAACGGTCATCCTTGGTCCTTCTGACCAAGGCTTACAGGTCAACCAGCACACTTGCGCTCCCGGTCTTGGCGGGGGTTTTACCCGCGGACCTGGAGGTTATCCGCGCGGGTCGCATCGAAGATGGGCGCCAGTTACTTGCCAAGGAGGAGTTGAGCAGGCTGAGATGCGAAGTGCGGGATGAGGTGATGGCTGAGTGGGAGCATCGCTGGGAAGTGGAGACGAAGGGGCGCGAGACGTTTCCGTTACTCTCCTGACGTTCGCGTCAGACTTAAACAGTCCTGGGTCGAGCCCGACCACGAAACGTCTCAGCTGCTCAGCGGACACGGCATATTCAAGGCGCGGCTTTACTCGCTAAAGCTTAGCACAAGCCCTGAATGTGCTTGTGGACACCCGGGGGAGGACATGCACCACGTGCTGTGGTGTTGCCCTTTATATGACGATCTGAGGGGGGTGCTGCTGGATAACGTTCTTCGGGACGATGAGGGACCGGTATTCTACACCAATCTCATGTCTTCGGCGGAGAACTTCCGAAGGCTGCGGGATTTTGCACATGCGTGGTACCGGAGGAGGAGCATGCGAGAGCGCCAGGAGAAAAGTGCGAGTAGCTCAATGGAGGAGGAGGTTTTGTGAAGCAGTGATGCCCCGACGCTGAAGGCGTTACTGTAATGTCATGCCCCAGAAGGGGGAGAGTTGGCAAAGGGACAAAGGATTAGAGATAAAGGAACTTGTAGAGAGTCAAGCATTGCGCGCGGCTGAGTGCACGCTGCCCAGCAGTAGCAAGTTCCGCGCGCATCTCTCGCGTTGAGGGAGGTGGTGGGTTTGGTGGTGTGTCCATATCTACTTCACCCTGGTAGATAGGGTTTCCGCAGCTGGAACTACGGGTCTGACTGTTTGGATCAAGGTACCACGGGTGTTGGGGGTCCCAACTCTGCCTTTCTTAAGGCAGGCCCCAACTTGGAGTTGGATTCGTGGTGGCATGTGGTTAGTTGCAGAGGTGGTGCATGATCGTCTGCTCGGTAGTGTGTACCGAGCGTCCCTCCTCGCGCACAACGAGTATCTAAGGAACCCTTAAAGTGGCTTGCCGCTCCTCCGGTACTTGCCTGGATAGCAAGGAAATGGGTATCCGCTAGATTGCCTATCCGGCCACCCTGCTGTAGTTAAGGGTAGATGTACGGCAGTGCATTAGGATGTGAGCGTGCTATACAGCTCCGGCACCATTCTGGAGAAATGGTAGTTGGCTTCTCTGACGTCCCCAGCGGGGATCGAAGCCGCTAGTTCATTGCATGCGCGTGGTGAGCGACTAAAACTGCTCCGGTACCATTCTGGATAAATGGGAGTGTGTAATGCCACGGGCTACTCGCCTATGAGTACCATAATGTGTAATGCATTGTGCATTGTGCTTTGTGGCGGTAGGACCTACCGTAGATGGTCCCTGGTACACTTTACGGTGTGCTAGGAATAGTGTGACTTTCTGCATAACCGTGAGGTTGGTCGGGGGGGCTTTTATAATAAATGTAATCTTATTTTTAGCACTAAACAATGCTCTGTTTTCTACACAAAGACAGAAACTAGAAAAATCCCGCTTGAGTCCCAGGATCAGGTCGAATTTTTCTAGTTTCTATCTTTCACTATAATAAATCTCTGTAGATTGGAAAGGGTCTTGACGCGATAAAGGCGATAGTGAGCCAAAGCAACGCTGTTGATGCGAGCCGTAGCAACAGTACCACAAGTGTTAAGCGCGTCCGGGGACATCGACCGCGACGTCAGAGCCCGAATTTCCGCGGCTTGGGCCAAATGGTGTGAGGTGACTGGTGTCATTTGTGACCCCAAAACGCCGATCAAGCTGAAGGGGCAGGTCTATAAAACCATCATTAGGCCTGTCCTTTTATATGGCAGTGAAACATGCCGTTACTAGAGCGACAGAAGGAGGAGCTGCGCGTCACGGAAAGTGACATCGCAGACAAGCTGCAGGAGTGTCGCCTACGTTGGTATGGTCATGTCTCACGGAGATCGCGAACTACGTGGGCAACAAATGTCTGGCCATGCCGCCCCCGCCAGGTACCGGTAGAAGAGGTCGACCCAAGAAGCGATGGCTCGACGTCGTCAAGGGTGACATGCGTGCCAACAGACTCACCACTGAGGATGCACAAGACCGCGCAAAGTGGGCCAAAAAAATAAGGAAAGCGGACCCTCAAACGCGGCACATCAAAAGAAAAGTGCCAATTTTCTTAATCCTAAATGCGTGCTGTCATGTCTCAGGCATATATTGTCGGGGCTTATAGATGTCAGTGGTCAGTACCTACAGTACGTCATCGCGTCAGTTGAACCGCAAGATTCGCATACAGATGCTCTACGCGGCTGTTGACAATCAACTGCCAAATGGGTGTTCCATGTCCCAGCAGCTGGTAGGTAATTCTCACGCGCAAGTTCGTGAAGTGACAGTGGCCTGCCTATACCAACAGTTTTAGTAATTTTAGTAGCGACCCATGACAGTACTGTTTATAACGCTTATAAAAACACTATCGATAGTAACTGACCACAACACTAGTGATAGATTATGAGCAGTGTTGCTATCAACGTTACCCAGAGCTGCATTATATTACTACGAGTATATCAATACTACTATAGATATGTTTTTTATCCTTCCAATATTGGATAACTTTCCTAATAATCTGTCTCATTTTCTTCAAAATTTTAACATAGTCTTCTTTTCAGGGCAATTACGGCGAAGTGTATCGAGGCTGGATGGAGTGGGATTCCGACGAGCGGCAGGAGGTGGCTATCAAGAAGCTGACCAAGCAGGCGGATGCCATTGACAAGGACAGCACCTTCTATGTTGACTTCAAGAACGAGCTGGAGATTATGAAGGTAGGCTAACGTAACGACTCATAATCCTCTTTAGTTGATTTAGATATACCGAGTGTACTTTTGCAAACAAACGACGCATGTTCTCAGGTTCGAGTCCAACCGGCTACTTAACGACCAATTACAGTAGCATGTTTTTATGTTGTCTATGCTTAACTTTTATATTCGTGCGTGAAAGCAGTGGAGGGGCGCGTCATTTCAGCTCAGACAAGCCAGTCTAAATGTTAATTTTCCTTTTTTTTTTTTAATTCGCCTTAGTGTGTACATTTTGAATAATACATTGGTATAATTTTATAAATTGCTGTAAAGTTCTTAGGTTCTGTATTAGGAAAGGCCAAAGCAACCATAGTTTAGTATTCACTATTCAGTCAACTACATTCTATGCTTGGTTATGGCTACTTTGCAGAATCAGGTTTTTACCGTATCACGTATTTGCCATCCTAGTGATGATAGGCTATAAAAAACAATGCTACAGGTTTTATTACAGTTCTGGTACTCCTTCATAGATTTATTTAGTATATGTGATCAATGAGTACATATAAACAGACTAATTTTTTCTTCTTTCCAGTCTTTGAACCACAATAACATCGTCAACATCCTGGGCTACTCATGGAAGCCGGATGTGATGATCGTGATGGAATACCTGGAAGAAGGCTCGCTGAACTACTACTTAAAGTTTCAAGGAGACAAGCTCTCTATCACGCATCTGCTTATCTACGCCCGGGACATCGCCACCGTAAGTTGCATTTTTGTGAAATGATAGTCTGGAAATGAAACGAATAATCATTTTAGAAATCGTAAGTTGACCTTATGCATAAAAATCTGGTAACAGAAACATGTGTGGCTATAACACAACTAATAAAATGGCTAGAACTAAGGATAAGAAACATATTTTTTATATCTTAAACACTTTGTCACTCGTTTCACTCACAATTTCTTGTAGATTTGCCTAATCAAAATTTTATAACTAACTGTTCTGTTTCCCTTTTCCATTGTTCAAAACAAGCATTATTTTTTGCATATAAAATGCGTAGAACACAATAGAGTCCTTAGTAGACTATGGTGTTGATCACAACTCAGCAAGTTATTGGATTGGGCGGAGAGGGAATAAAGTTAATACTTTTTCACTTCTCATGCTCTAAAAGTATGCCATTATAGCCCTACGAACAAACGAACTACGAACGCTAGGGAGTAAAGAGTAATTAGTTTTTTAATTTCCTTCATGTGATATAGACAGCCAGTAAATATCTGTGGATTGTGGACGGACCATCTTCATTACGAAAATGTTGAGAGTGAAAGTTCCATGGTTTGTCCGCACAGAAGGTGGCGCCATGTGTTTTAAATTGTTAATCTGTGATTGGTTTAGAAGATAAAATAACTGACCGCGTAAATTTCAGAATATTTGTCGAGTGTAAATTTGTTCGGTTTTAAATAAATTTATTAGGAATGTCCTGTGACACTGAAAAGTTTGACGTCGAGCAAAAGGAAAAGACATAATAGATAATCTTTTGCCGCCAAAATCGCGAAAGATTTACCTTAAAACTTACGAAAGTATGGACTGGAGGAATAAGAAACATTTGTGATTTTTATTTTATTATGTAATATTTATTAAATCATTTTGTACTAAATTGACTATTTTTCTCGCACTCAAAGTGCAAAGTACAGTTTGCACCTCAAGACTTAACGCCAACGTAATATACCCTCGGTTTCATTGACTCAAACCACCTCTGGGGTATATTATAGCTTCGTTTAGTTCCTCGATATAAAATATACTATATTTTTACTTGACTTCATACACCTTTAGTCGACTTTCCGATCACCTTTAGCTGTAGTACTGTCATAAGGCAACAAACATGCTAAATCCAACAAATAAATAATAGGTATTCATTTTCTCAGGGCATGGAATACGTGTCTCGCAAGAACATAGTCCACCGAGACTTAGCCACCCGCAACATCCTGGTGGTGGACAAGTACCACGTCAAGATATCGGACTTCGGGCTAGCGCGTACTATCCCTAAAGATGATGATCAGTATAAACTGAAGACTGAACGACTCTTGCCTATCAACTGGTATGTCGGTTATGATGGTAAAATATTTTCATCCTTTTGCTACTCAACCTTATTGCTAACCACTTTGCGCTTGAATTCTTTGTGAGAAGATACAATGATGTAGTAAAAAGAGTAATAACCCTCGAGCAGACTTAAACACGAAATTCCAGCGAATTTGTCAAGAAAATATTATATCCTACATTACTTTTTTACTGTCGTCCACCGCCATCTTTTTTATTACTAGCGTCAACACTTTATGCAACTACATTTGCACATTGCATCGGTATGTAGGGGCTTTTTTTTTCATATTTTTATCGTTTTCATTACCCTTCTTCTGCTATTGCGAGGCGAGATATCTTAAGATGTTGGTTGTCATCGCCCGATGATTAAGACATTTGTCCTCTAGTGCAGTGTTTTTCATTCTTTTTGATTTCGCGACACCTGTACATGTTAAAATTATGGCGACCCCCTTGTGCCATGGACAGAAAATAAATTATTTGAAAGACTACCTTAATGATTTTCTCCATTTTAGTTCCTTTATTAGATTTAAAGTCAATAGAGCGTTAAAAAATAGAACCACGATTTGACAAAATTTCGAAACGAAACTTACTAAACTGTTCTTACTGTAGAACTTTAAATTTTTCTTTTTGCCAATGACCTTCCCCCCCCCCCCCCCCTAGTCGCCGCGACCCACAGATTGAGAAGCACTGCTCTAGTGAATACGAGGCTATAAATTGTGTCTGTGCAGGTACGCGCCAGAATCAGCGTCAGACCCGTGGCTGTTCTCGACGAAGAGCGACGTGTGGTCGTACGGCGTGACGGCGTGGGAGGTGTTCACGCGCGCCACCCTCGAAGTGCCCAAGTTCGACATGACGCGCCCGAAGGAGCGCGCCTGCTGGTGAGTGCGACGAGGTCGCGAGATTGATCATTGAATAGTAGAAAAACATTTTATTTACATATGTGTTTCATTATGTACGTTGTTAGGGCCTGTTTGTCCGCTCATAAGTCAGCAATTAAATCTGAAAATTATTCAAAAATAGCAGGAAAACGAATCTATAAGTTACCATTGCCCACTGTAAAGACTAGTTTTGCAACAAGATTCTTCCGTTACTGTCACCTTTCTACATACAATGCCGTCTCTCCACGATCTAATTTAATCCATAAATCCCTTAGGGAGGTAAAGTTTACGATCGAAAGACTGCTTCTATCTTTCAACTACGACGAAACAGAATCAGTTATTTCAAATAGATAAACAAATACATTCTCTCTCACACACACAAAAACACAAACTTATTTATGAATAATATGTTACTTTTTTATTTTTTATTTAAGCCTTAACTGTGAAATTTAAATGTAAAACGGTTTCCCAAGATACAGGCCTAGCCTAGTTTTGGAACCTCTGCTAATGTAAAGAGTAGTTTTTCACTGTGTTATTATTTTATTGTATTTATTTTGAATGTGTTGTTAATGAAGATTTTTTTTTGAATTTATGTGTCAATACGAAAGGTTGGACTATGTTTTGTATGTATTGAACAGTCAAAATTTTTATCCGAAGTTCCTAAATAAGGCGCTTGAAAAGTTGGTTCATGCGCTCAAAATTCGAAATGGCTCTTGAACTGAAATTATCTTATTTTAACGCCTTAGTAGATCGGGAGTAGGTCTACTCTGGTGCAACATTTACGAAGTTTCATGAAACGCCGGGAAGCTTACATCTAATAAAATAAAGTGTATTTTTTGCGGGTTTTATGCAATTTGTTCAATATGATGCTTTAAGTCAAGAGTCGTCGCTTATAATGTACTTAGTACAGACCGTTCACATCAACCTTTACAAAACCATTGCAAAATGGGTCTTAAGTCAGCAGCATGTAAAGGTTGATGTGAACGCATTTGTACATGAAAACGGAGTTAAAATAAAATATATCACTGCCATCTAAACATCCTTGGCAAGTTAACGAATTGAAGTCTAGGATTTTTAGGTAGGCAGGTAGGTCCAGCTCAGGAAGCTGAGTAGAAAAAGCGTACCAAAAATTTTAGCATAAATAAAAATAAGTCCTTTGCTATATGCGTATCTGTTTCCAATGTTCCATAATTGTAAATTAGTTTGTTATATTTGTTCCAGCTTTCAAATCCCAGACGACTGCCCCTCAGAGATATACCGTTCCCTGATGATGGACTGTTGGACCCTCGAGCCCAACCGGCGGCCGAGCTTCGCCGAACTCAAGGTCAAGGCCAAAAGGTTTCTAGAAGACTACGACCAGGGCACCTAGGTCCAAGCCAACAAATAACGGGCTTAATTTAAGATATTTCCAAGGAAATACAAGCAAATTTTGTATGTAAGTACGAAAATGTTGCTACTAGTATGGACAAATTGAATACACGTAAAAAATACGTATTTTATGAGTTAATGTCTTACTAGCGCAAAGCCGCCGGCGGCCCATAAATAAATGTATCCAATAGTTTCCTATGTGGGGCGCTTGAAGGATTCATTCGCACATTTTACAGTACAGGTCGCGTCACGTATGAAGCGCTCTGGGGCTCATCCTGCGCACTAGACGATTTATGGATCTAATTGGTGGTACGAAGTGAGGAGGGGGAGGCGAGTCCGCGCGCCGCACGAACCCACCAATGGCGCGAGGGCGCGGGCCGCGCGCCATTGGTTGTTAGTCGACACATGCGCAAACACATCCCCTCCACTGTCTTCCAGGGCGCGTTTTACGCGACGCGACATGTAACTAAGTAATAAGTTTAATGTGCATGAATAAACATTGCTACTAATATTATATTGTAACACATAAATGTTACGAAGTGTGTATTTATTTTGAACGTAGCCTTTTAATGTTTATTTATATTTTAGTAATTTGATAAACAAACGCTAGGGACTGACATAGTAAAATGTAAAAATATTTGTAACTGGCTTAAAAACTTCATTTTACGTGTTGCCCAGCAACGATGTCTCTGACGTATTTTAAGCCAGTCAATTGTCTATGTTTGTCGCTAGCACTAACGGTACTTGTCTACAGGCCCGAGGGTCAATCCGACCTCACATACGAGTAAATGATGTGTAAATCATTCATAGCAAAGAGAAGTAGGGACATTTCACAGTGGCAATTTTATTGATGAATTGTCTATGGATTTGCTGTATTCATTGGTTTTCTTTATTCCTAAAAATAATTATTCTTGTTAATTTTTAGAATAACAAAACAGTAGACTAAAAGTTGCTATCTAAAAATGGATGTATTTTTGGATATTTATTGCTAAAACTTAGTTATCGGTACTGTTCCTACATTTGCCTCACACGTATTACGGTTATAATATAGCTGAACCGGCTGAATGTGGTATGGTATACTATTATAAAATATAGCAGATCTATAGACAGTCTGGAGTGCTCACGATTCGAATCTGAATTATGAAAAGTAGACTTCTTTTGATCTTTCGTGGCAGAACCAACACAAAGTAACTCTTTGCCTGTGTTATAAACGGTCGCCTCTGTAATATTAGAAAAATCTAGTTAACTTATGTTGACACGCTAGAAGCTGAATGCATAGTAACAAAATTGTTGCCTAATTTTCATCAAGGTTAACATTAATCATGAACACCCATATTATGTTCACATGTAATCAAAAATAATTTTATGCATTGTTCGTGACTATACCGGTGACGTAACACAAAGCTACTGATGCTAGGCGCAGAGGCAGTCGCCTCTGTAATATTAAAAAAATCTAGTTTACTTTATGTTGACATGCTAGAAGCTAAATGGATAGTAACAAAATTGTTGCCTAATTTTTATTAGAATTAACATTAAGCATGAACACCCATGTGTTCACATGTAATCGAAATTATTTTTATGCATTGGAGTTGTGAGTGACTATACCGGTGACGTAACACAAAGCTCTGATGTTAGGCGCAGGTACACGGAGGGATGATAGGTCATCAACCTTTACAGAACTAGTGCTGAGTGGGTCTCATAACAATAGCATAAAGTAAAGCTTGATGGGGACACGAGGGGTACGGCAGCTTTTTGTGAATATTAGAAACACGTGTTTTTGTGGTTCCTCCATGCATTTGTCTTATGATACTTTGTAAATATTTTGTTTATTTTTAAAGTTTAGTTTGTAAGCGAAATCGCAATCTCATTCTTGTAGTGAAGTTTGCTTCAACGTGCAATCTGTAAAACGCGAATTTGAATCACGTATTTAAATCAGTTTATAATGAAATAATGATAGTCATTGCATTTTATTTGTATCAATTTATGCGATAGTGTTCGCTATTTTTAATATAGAAGAAATTCATTTTTAATACAATACTATGCAGGTATAAGTCACATAATCCGGTTGGGCGTAAGTCTAATAGTTACTCGTCGAATTCATCTTGCATATTATTGAAGGTATTTACAATTTCGCGCTATTTTCCTTGACAGTGCCATCTATGATTTCAGGTTTTACAATCGCAAGTGCGGAATATTTGCATGTAATTCAATATCAGAACGATGAGTAGAATTTTAATTCATATTTTAACAGTATTAACCCACCCGCCCGGATTGTGGGAAATGTCAAGACTACATTCTTGACATTTCCCATTCCAGTTCATATTCCAATTGAAGTCATGAATATTCAGCATATAATATTATTAATGAATGTCTTCTGTAATACTAATTGAAACCCGAAATTACGAATCATACCCGATTATGTAACAATGATTATTATTTGTGAACTGTTTTTGCATATTATTTGCCATATTTTGTGAATATGATTAAAAATTACTTTAAAAAATATGTCTAAGGAAATGTTTAGATTTTATTGAAGTCAATTAGGCAGGCACTAGCTTTTTATTATATTTTATTAATTATTTGCTAGTCCAACAGTTCAGCCTGTTACGAAAAGGACTCTCGCGTCAACCTGATTGGTTAAGTTTAAACAATTTTTGAGAATATTTGAGGTTGCGTGCATTAAAACCAAAGATGATATTATAACGTTCGTTTTATATAGTGCTAAGATACGTTAGTTATGTATAGTTTTATAATAAGTATTTAACATTGTGACGATTTTACTTATTTTGTAAATATTGGAGAGAATTATCGTGAATGAAATGAAAATAAAATGACACTATTTCTGTTATACGGGTTAGGTGAAGTAAGACCGCGTCGAATTATTATGAAATTAAACTCATTTTATTTCAAAGGTACCCTAAATGGATGGGGTTTACTTGGGTCGATTTTTTCATTGACTGATAGAAAAATGGCTCATTTAAACTTCTCATTATGCACTATTTATTCTTACGCCCTGTGCTATTTTTAATGTGTTAAGGTGGAATGAAGTATGTTGTTGGAGATCGGAATTGTGATGCTATGAGAGACTGAAATGTTAAGACGTCGTTCGGTGCTAGAATATGAATCGAGTGAGCCTTATTTTAAATGTTGGATTGAGATTTGAATGTATTTAGATCCGCCTGCACATGCATGCTAAGTCTGGATTTTAGCCTGACCTTGTCGCTGTTTGATAAGTGCATCTCGCGCCGAGCTATAAAATATTTGAAGCGTGTCTAGATTGAGTGTTGGGCGCAGGTAGTGGTCCTGTGTATTTGAATAAATTACTTTTTACACAAGCTTTACTCGTTTTAATTTTGTTTTGCAATCTTCTTGCCGTAATATTTAGTTGTGGTTATTTGTAAATCCAATTAATGCTTGTAAAGAAGTGGTCCGTTGTGGTGACGCAGGGTTAGTGACCAAGAGTAAGTAATGATTCAAGAATCAGTGGTATTCACCTCGTCCCTTTAAAAAACAAATCACCAACGGTAACGGTTTTTAGTTTTTTTTACTTCTTATAGCTACAGGAAATAGTGAAACACTGAAAATATAATGAAAATACGTATTATCTCATTTTTAAGCATATGATCAAATATATTATTATATATTTTGCATATGCAAAAGTAAAAAATCAAGAATGAAGGTGTGTAAAAAATAATTCATTGCACAATTTTTATATAGTAGGTACTGTCGAGGTCTCTCGTGCCTTACCACTTTGTAGAAATGTTCCTGTGAGCACATCGCACCGGGCATTAGCTACACCTGCACTGAATTGGTTACGTATTTTTACTACATTTTACTATAAGCAATTATATTCCTGCAAATATCGGTGTCACGGGGAATTGATTTTTTATGGATGCATAATTTTGGTAAACTATAAACCGTATTTTCATTGAGTAAGAGTTCATTTTTCCGTGAGGCAGACCATTACCAGATGATTACTGTGTAAGTACACGGTAATCATCTTACTGAAATGATTTCAAAAACAATAGTTGTTTACAAACAAACATATTTTTTGTAACCGTTCTTGGGTCAGTCTGTCATTTCTTCCTACTAACTCATATGCGACGTTGCCAAACCGGGATCGATGCGCCGCTTGACCCGAAACATGAATGGATGGAGGGCGTGGCTTAAAGTGAGCGGCAACACGGTATGTGCAAACAATTTTTGCCCTTAGACTAGTAAGGCGCGAGAGACCTCGATAGTTCGTTGTCCTATATTGGTGTATGAACTAATTGATTTAATCAAACAAATTGTTTAAGACACAGATGAAGGCGTTTAAGCACTCCAGAGTAATAGAGGGGCCATGTGTAGAGGATTAGGGAAGAAGAAGGTAAAGGCATTTAGGATTTTATATCCAGGTAGATACCTATGTAAGACTGCGCGCAAAACAGTCAATGTTTAATTGACTTATCATAAATGACAATTTAGTTAGGATTTGCTTTTCTCAAAGTGAGCGGATTATATTACAATATCATCCACAAAATTCCAATACTTTTTTTCCCAGTGGTGGATTGATAAAGAGACAAAATTTAATGTTGATAATAAAATCGCTAGGCGTTTTCATTGCTTATGTTTGAAGTACCCATAGCGCAAAAGCAGGGCCGCGTCCAGACCAAGATCGAAGAGTTTCGAGTGATGCTGACCGCCTTTATGAGTATAGGCGGCCAGCATCACTCGGAAAAGAGTAACTGGGTTCTCCTGAAATCTGGTGTGGCCTTTTTTCAGCCTACAACGGCTTACATTCCATAGCCGTATAAATTATTTTTTCCTATATTCAATGCACGTTCGGGCAGATAGTGTAACGTCCTATGGGGATTGCCATAGTCCGAGTAAGTATTAGCTGAATAAATCGAAATATCGACAGCAAAATGCCTATGTTCAAAATCTTCTGGCATTTGTCGGCTGAACCCGCGGCACGCTCACTTTGCTCTCTCGGCTATTTTTTGGGATTTTGAATTTACGGATTTCGAGCATAGCATTTTGGCTGTTGATTCATAATTAAAAGCATGAGTGTTAATTTACCCAATAGTCTATTTATTTTCGATTTAAGATACTTTAAATAGCGCAAATGAGCACAAGAAGAGCCTTTTATTTTTAACAACTTGCAACTGGGCAAGTTTTTGTTTCAAACAATGCAGGCTCATGAAATCCAAATCTTATAGGTGTGCAAAGATGATATAATATGATATGTTATGATTGTGATTCTTTTGTATGTACGATCAGTACGGCCTTTGTGTTTGATATTTAGGTATACCTACATAATATCAATCTTTTGTATGGATCTACTTGCTTAGTGTATTAAAAAAACGAAAATAATGTTAAAAAAATGTACATTGGATGTATACACGGTGTCGGGTTTCATGTGGTCCAAACGAAAACCATCGGTAGAGGGGTCCAAGGGCTACTCTAAGGACCCCCATGTATGTTCCGCGAAAATGTATAGTTTTCGAGAAAACATCATTTTTCTAAATTTTTTCTTAGTACCCAAAATGACGCATTTTTTTAATGATTTCTCCTAAAATATTATTACTAGAACCTTGATTTTTTTTGTGAATGTGAACAATTAATAGGCCTTTCATTACACCACCACAGTTGTAACTCAGGCTGATTATTTTCTGCAAAAAAAAATAAACAGTGAACTTTTTTATTTGGATGATTTTTTACTTCTTTCTTTAGGGTGGTGTAACTCCAAAAATGCACATAACATAAAACTTCAGGACCCATTTCAAAAACTTGCCTACTATGTGGACCCACTACTTGTAAAATTTCAATCAGCTACGGCAAGAGCTTCATGTCAAAAAAAAATAATTCTGAAATGGGAGGACTTTAATATTAAATTAAATTTCGTCAGTCATGAAGTCAATTGATTTCCAATGGCATTATAAAAGTTTACTTTGAGATAATCTGTCTTAAGACATCAGACGTCATTACAGATACCAGTTTTGATCCCTTTGTTCAAGTTTACAAACTGTTTTGTTAGTCTTCCCTTGGCTGCTCTCGCGTTCATACTATCCCTTTTTAACTACTGGCGTGTTAACGGACTTTTCGATTGCTTATTTACTTTTATTTTGACGACTCTGGAACGAAGACTTGGCACGATTACTGGACTAGATTTTGCCCTTAATATGTACTGTGTGTTTGTGGGTTCGTTCAAAGCATAATGCCTTACACAGCACGAGAATATGCAGAAATGCATTATTATTACGGATATGCTAGAGGAAACGCTCGACTTGCGGCACGTCTGTATCAACAGCGGCTGTTACAACGAGGTGGACCACAACCTGAAACATATCCAGATGATCGTGTTTTCATCCGTGTGCATAATGCATTCCCCCTCTATCGATGGTTTTCGTTTGGACCACATGAAACCCGACACCGTGTATAGACCTTTAGGCGATTGTAGCCGCCAACTAGCGCCACAAATTAGAGTTTTCTGAAATGACCTGCGTGATATGACAGCACTGTAGCGTTACTGTGAAATACATAGACTTTTCGTATTTTTCGATTTTTTTTTTGGTTTATTTATTCATATATACATTACTATAGGAATATGGTTTTCTTAAAGGCCATAGAGTTGTGCAGTGCTTATGTGTCCAAATAAATCAGGAGGGCATAAGTACCGATAAAACAGTGGCTTGTAGCCATTCGCAGTGATAAATTTACTCATGTTTTTTGTGTTTTGTGAGTTGTAAGTAGTTGATTTTTGTACATTAATAAAACATGGTATTTTTTCGCTTTATCAATATTATTACATTAATCAACAACAACTCAATTAAACACAAATAACTGTAATTTAGAAGGTAAAAAACCAAATCAAATTGTGTAAACAAATACTGTAGGTACCTTAAGTTACCTTCCAATGAGCTTTTCCTTTGTACCTACACTTGGCTTTTGCGCCTCTGTTTTTGAGCGTAATCTTCAGATCGGCGACTAGTTTCTGGCCGTTATCCAACATAAAATCAATAACATTTCCAAATTAATAGAATTTAAAAAAAAAACAATTCTATTTTATTTACGAATCTATGGGATCTGACAGCTGTTTGGACCTGCCCCCGAATTCAGAACGAAGTTATCGACCGATTCGGTAATTTTGTTTAAATTATAGTAAATGACCCGCATAACGTGAGCAATCAATATTTTTATATGTTAAAGCCAAAGGGCTTTAGTTTTCATAAACTTAAATAATGCATTAAAAATAAAAGAATATAACCGGATCGGTCAATAACTTTGTTCTGAATCGGGGGGCTGGTAACGGATTGACCGCAACGGAAGATCGGCGAAGGAATTTCCGTGAAGTGCGTCTCTAGCCTAACGCAACGGCAGCGCCGACTGGTGGCAGAAAAGGTATCGAAAACCCTCATTGATTCGATATAATAGTTCGCGTTTTTGCTAAAAGTGGCCACTTTCAGATTGTTCAGTTTTTAAAAATAATGTCTAATTTTGAAGTTATAAAAATAAATCAATTGGTGGCGCTAATGACGGCTAAACTCGCTTCAAACTTAAGCTATATTTTAAATGTTGTTATCTGAATAAGTATTTTTTGATTGTCTGCATTTTATGAAGAGATAATTTGGTTTATAACTAAGCGTCTAAAAATAGTTGCCCAGTGAATGATTGACCAAATAAACTATTGTATCAGCCGCATCACTTTTATAGAGATTCATAGGAACCAGTTGTGTCGCTTGCACAGCTGCAATTTGCGGACTGCGGCCCGTCTCGGACTAGTACCTCTTATGTGTAAAATTTAACCAGATTTTTATATTAAACTTTGTAAATTAAGTTTAAAATTGCGCGAAACGACAACGACAATATCTTTGTTATTTGCCATGAATTAGAAAATAACTCATTATTCACTGTGTTTTTTTTAAAGAATGAACCTCAAACTCTTCAGATGGCAATAAAGGTAGTGCGGTGAAATGAAGGTGGGTAAAATAAATCTCTGCGTCATACAAGTGATATAAATGCATTCTGTATTGGATACCCATGGGTAAGTTGACTGGGCGTCTAGGAAATTATTACAGGATGCCTTGCTACACCCCTAAAGTCCTGACTCAAGTGGAGTATACTAGGTTTCAGTCGGCAGAAGTCAGACAACCTCGCCGAACCCTCAGGTGGGTGGCGAATAATTCTCATGTAAATTGAAAAAATGGTATCAATGTTACGTGCTAGTAAATAGTTACCTTTTATTAACGAATTATATGGACAGTACGTCACAAATATTGCCCCGGTTCTAAAGTGAGTTTTTGCTCTGTGTTATGAAAACTTTCGTAAACACCCAGACACAACACCAATATCTCTTTCGCCAACAGGCATTTTTCTGATGCAATGGGAATCGACCACGCTTCTTTTGTCTGTGTAGGCATGGCTAACCACAAAAAAACCAGACTTGGTATTTTTTAAAATAGAAACAGACCAAAACTCTGCAAGCAATAAATCATCCACAAATTAACTTAAGTTTAAATTAGTGAATTAGTAGAGCTTCCAGATGTTTGAGTATCTCTTTGTGTTTCATTATTGCTATAAAATGTGTTGACTTGAAATAGTAAATATTCATGACGAATTTAAGCTGGAGCCTCTTGATTTAATCGAACAAATTGTTTAAGAAAAATTATGGGGTTTATTATTGAAAATAATAATTTATTATTATTAACTTATTTCACAAACTTAACTATCTTTCATGACAATTTATTTAAGTTTACTATCTCTCGATAATTTATTCAATCCAACCCGCTGTAAGGCTTAGTGGGCAATAACTAGAGCAGAACATCGAATCGGTCATTGAGGCTGAGCTCTACTGTAGCGCGAACGTGAATCTGTGCTACTACCATGAGTTTACGTCACGTACCTAAACTACAATAGTAAACTAGAGCAATATACATAACAAAGTCTTTGAAAGTGATAAACACACGATTTGTTCATTAAGTATCTGGCTTTGATAAGCTTAGGGGAACTTGGTTGACATCAAAGAGATTTCTAACAATGCAGGCGTTCTGTAGATGCGAGCTGTAGGCCTATTTTTTTTCGTGGTGTTATTCTTAAGGAAAACCGTGTCGCCCGGTGGGATGACCTGACTAGTGCCGTATCAACGCTAAAGAAAATTAAGCAATTGCTTAGGGCATCACGTCTTGGGGGGCACCAGAAACAGATGCCTAGGGCAAGCAATTGCTTAGGACGTCACGTCTTAGGGGGACCAGAAACAAATGCTTAGGGCAAACAGTTGCTTAGGACTTCACGTCTTAGGAGGAACAGAAACATATGCTTAGGGCAAGTAATTGCCTAGGACGTCACGTCTTAAGGGGCACCAGAAGCATGCTGAGGAAAAGCCGTTGCTTATGAGCATAACGTCTTAAGGGGCACCAGAACCACTTTGCTTAGGGCATCAAGTACCTAGTCTTAATCCGGCACTGGGGATGACCTGTTTATGTCGGACCCCTACCAATTAAAAACGTCACGATAATCGACCTTCGTATTTCTGGGAAGAAGTGGTTCCTTAAGTAAGGTTTTGCAAAGCTTCACCGCTCCACCAGTGCTTGCTCCTTGTGCACAAGCAATGAAAGGAGGAGTCCACAAAAGCACCTGGAGTATGTAGACTTCCTCGTCGTCTTGGTGAAAGCCATGCAATGCGGGCAAGAGCACCACTGGACAGCCCAACCTTTATGAAAAGAGTAACTGAGTTTCTTGTCGGGTTGTTCTTTCTACACTAGTCACACCGCGGCGGTAGAGTTACATAATTATACTATGTATAAATGTAGTAGGTAATAAGTAGATCGTATAAATATATTGTCTATACTGTAGTAATTCATCATCATCATCATTTCAGCCGAACGACGCCCACTGCTGGGCATAGGCCTCCCCCAAGGATCTCCACAACGATCGGTCCTGCGCTGTGCGCATCCAGCGGCTTCCCGCGACCTTGACCAGATCGTCGGTCCACCTTGTAGAGGGCCTGCCCACGGAACGTCGTCCGGTACGCGGTCGCCATTCGAGAACCTTTCCGCCCCAACGGCCATCGGTTCTCCGCGCTATGTGTCCCGCCCACTGCCACTTCAGCGATGCAATCCTTCGAGCGATGTCGGTTGTTTTTGTTCTCCTGCGGATCTCATCATTTCTGATTCGATCGAGCAGGGAAATACCAAGCATCGCTCTCTCCATTGCTCGCTGGGTGATCTTGAGCCTTCTTATGAGACCCATAGTAAGGGACCACGTCTCACTCCCATAGGTCATTACTGGCAACACACACTGGTCAAAGACTTTTGTCTTGAGACACTGAGGTATTTCGGACGCAAATATATGCCGGAGCTTCCCGAACGCTGCCCATCCGAGCTGGATTCGACGAGAGATCTCTTTCTCGAAGTTGGACTTACCTAGCTGGACTGTCTGTCCCAGGTAAACATAGTGGTCAACAACTTCGAGTGTAATGTTCCCAACGTTAACTGGAGCGGGTGCAATATGGTATACTGTAGTAATTATAATTGACGATTCGGAAGACATGTTATAGAATAGTTTACTTGAATAAAAAGATAATAATGTCGATTTCAATGCCAAATTTGCAATTCACTTTTCATCAGGTAGAGTGAGGTCATATCTTGACGGCCACTACTAAATAAAAAAATTGACAACACAAAGAAAATTGACCTGTACGTCTACCACGAGTTGCCACTTTAAATTTACATTATCGTTCGCGTAAAAAAATGTTTTGGGATTTGACATTGTCATATTTGTCATGCCATGTCATATGTCATCTCAATTTTTTTTTACGCAAACGATAATGTCAATTTAAAGTGGCAACTCGTGGTAGACGTACCTACTGATCCTGAAGACTCAAGCGGGATTCAAATCCGAATTATTTTTCTAGTTTCTATCTTTGTGTAGAAAATAGTGAATTGTTAAATGCTAAAAATTCAAAATCACTTAAATATTGACTAATAAAATACAATTTAAAACATCCAAATCATCTGATTTTATTGAAGCAAACGAAGTTGGAGGCAAGAGCAAGTTCACAGTTTTGGCGTTTAGATGTACTTTTTTATTCGGGCACTAAGCCAGCGTGCGTAATAAACCAACAGCATTATTTTTAATAGGCAACATTGTTCGCTGAGCCAAAAACCATTTAGATGATTTTGCAGTTTTGAATTTAAAAAGGTTGTGGTTGTGTGTAGTGGTAAATCTACATAAACCTATTAACTTTTGTTGTAGCAACGCAGATAAACTACATTTGATCACCCTATTTCAAACAAGCAATCTTGTGCTATCTTTTGGTAAAACATTAAAATTAAGGTACGATGAGCTGGTACCGATTTGAAACGATTGGCGTAGTGCGCTGTAGCACGGTTTCTCGCCAAGATTTCCGTAGTGTCACAGGTTCGATTCCCGGTCGGGTCAATTCAGGAAACGATCTTTTCTGAATTGACTCGGGTCTTGGTGTCCTGGGAGACGCCTCTAGCTTATTTCCTTGTGTGGTACCTCGTAACACAGGGATGTTAATCCCTACTTTGAGACCATTACAAGAGGTGTGTTGTCTGGCGCATATTATTGTTTGGGTTTAGTTGTTATTTATTGTGATCATCTTATTGAAATACGTAGTTGTTTGTATAAAAATAGATATGTATTTATTACTCACCAAAGTAACGTATGGATGGAAGCCTTTGCTCAGTTTGTCACAAATGAATCATGAGACAGACAAATGGTTGAAATAAAGTTACCAACGACTTTCGGCACGCGCCGCGTAGCTTGGTTCATCGAATCGAATAGCTGTCTAGTTGTTTCAGGGAAACTTTGTCCATAGAGTGTGATTTACACTTTCCCCTCGAATAGAAGTGGTATAATGCTAGACGATGCTGCGGCCAGAAGCGAGTAACCTTTGCATTATAATGTGCATTTCGAGCACACTACAAAGTCAACTTCCTTCTGATGTGAAAGTTGTGGTACCTACTTGACTGAAGCGCGGCGTTTAGCTAAAGAATTTACATGCTACCATTTTTATCAGGTATATACAATTCTTATTTCTATAAATTGTAGTTTCGGCCCACGATTACATTGAAAAGGTCGAAACGAGCGAGTCGATTACAGATGTAATCCTGACTGATAGTTCATTCATGAACTAAAGATGACGACCAATCTGATGACGCAGTAGCAGTCAAAAGCATGAATCACACCAAAAAGCAAATCAGTGTAAGAATTTGAATAATCCGTGGTTGATTTTATTACATAACAGACTAAAGCTACAGTCACACATGCTCATTAGCATGCTACTATTGAGCAATTGCTACTCGGTATCATGTGTGTCGAAACACTGCTATAAATGACTGACCTGTTGGTGCAAGAGCAGCGATCCTGCCTTTAGCACCGGAGGTCGTGGGTTCGATCCCCACCCATGACTATCATTTACGTGACGAACATTTGTGTTTGTTGTGTGGCTGGGTGTTATTATCTATTTAGGTATGTATTCAGAAATATGCAAGTATGTATAACAGTCTCTGACGCCCATAGTACAAGCTCTGCTTAGTTTGGGGCCAGATGATCTTGGTGTAATTTGTCCTGAATATTTATTATTTATTTATTTTAATGAGCATGCTTGTTTTTTAGAGCATGTGTAACTGTAGCTTAAGTTCTTGTGTCAAATGGTCGTCCCGACCCACTGGCGCCAATGCAACATACCATTAGCATGCCACACGGTGCTAGATGCAGAGCTCATATCCATACCACCCTATTTACATAGAATGCACTTAATGAGCCAACTGCTTGTATATGCATTTCATTGTGCATTAAATGTAGCATACAATAGATTGGAATAAAATACATAATTAGAACACACATCTCATACTAACTGGGCTTGTGTGAATCACACAAGGCAAGGGGTCAAGCTACTCTTAATATTGTCTTAGGACTACGTAACAAATAATAATTGGTAGTGTGATCACAGTCATGTGTACAACTACTTACTTACAGACTGACTTGTTGGCTCAGTTGGCAGTACGAGCAGAGTCAGAGACACAGGTCGTAGATTTGATCCCAGCACAACACTTATTATGTTCAGACGACAAGCGTTTGGGTTTGCTTCAAGTCTAAGTGTTCGATAATTAAAGAAAACAGCAGGCTTTCTTTAACCCTACGTCCGTCGCGCCCTAAAAACTTACCTGTAACTTTCCTATATATCACAAATTATTTGAAATAAAAAAAAACTGAGCTAAAATTTGCTGTTTGTGTATCAGTTTTCTAATTCAATTGTTCTTTGTTGACAATAACCATCAGAAATTAGAAACAACCTATGCGATGATAGCATATCTATCGAAAACTTAAAAACCATGCAAAATGGCACTTAAACCACATAATTTGGTGTAATCGAGATTACAAAAGTACTGATCGCAAGTACTTGATTCTAATTTTGCTTTGTTTGTTTATCAGTTTTTTAATTCAATTGTTCTTTGTTGACAATAACCATCAGAAATTAGAAACAACCTATGCGATAGCATATCTATCAAAAACTTAAAAACCATGCAAAATGGCACTTAAACCACATAATTTGGTGTAATCGAGATTACAAAAGTACTGATCGCAAGTACTTGATTCTAATTTTGCTTTGTTTGTTTATCAGTTTTTTAATTCAATTGTTCTTTGTTGACAATAACCATCAGAAATTAGAAACAACCTATGCGATATCATACTCGTATCTATCAAAAACTTAAGAACCATCCAAAATGACACTTAAACCAAATAATTTGGTGTAATCGAGATTACAAAAGTACTGATCGCAAGTACTTGATTCTAATTTTTATTTTCTATACTGGATAGACAAACGATCCTTAGATAGAGACCGACACAGAAAAGCTTTTTTGTACGTGTACATAGTTTTCAAGTCCTTTTATGGCGGCTCATTCTGCCATCATAGAAGCAACCCACGAAGCGAGTTAGCTCTGTTTTTCATTTTCTGTTTGACCCAGGCCCGAAAAAATCTTGATTTTGTATGATGATGTTGGTATAGTAAGAATATTTCATAACAAAACCTTAATTCAACCTCATCTGAAGCAAAGTTCTTTGAGATCTCATTATAATGAACACGCTTCACGCCCGGATAAACAATAAGTACGAAGTCAGAGCGGTTGCTCTCAATAATATTGTTGTTTTGTACTGCAGAGGCGTTTACATCAATTTTTACCTTGTGCTGCTAACATCAGACCTATTTTGCAATGGTTTTGTGAAGGTTAATGTGGAAGCCTCCCTGTACAATCAAACGCATCAGTTTACCACTAACTGACTAAAAGATATTTAATATTGGTGACAAAGTATTGGTTTATTCATTAAACATTGCACAATCTACACATTCCAGAGTAAAAATTAAGCATAGGTAGGTACATAATATAATTGGGTATGGAAAGACAAACAAACATGGCCTAAATCGAAAACACTTTCGAGGTATTTGTATTTAATACTTTATTTAAATATTCAACATTTTTAAAGGCAAAGGATCTAGGATATTTTTAATTAATACGTTGGCAATCTGGGGTCAAATGAAAGACCCCAGATTGCCAACGTACGCAAAGAGTACATTAAGGTTCTAAATGGACTCTTGACGGTAATCAAATTGATATCTCACAATTGATTCCCATTGGGTCGTATAAACGTCCTTCACGTGATTGGTTAATAATCTATCCATCAACCAATCAAATGACGCGATCTGTATCATACGTGAGATTTTTAGCTAGGTGATTCTACTGCATGGTATAATGGTGTTTCCAGATAGCAGATTTTAAAAACTCCCAGAGTTATTTTTAATAATACGTACATTAATTTACGCCCAATGCCAAGACGGGTAGGTAGGACTTAAAATAGCCATTCGCTATAATCCTAACCCTTTCAGGTAGGGCTTGGATTAGGAACTTAGCAAAATAAATTGTATCTGAAGTCTACTTGTCACATTCTGGGTAGATGCTACATGATGAACCCGTGACAAAAAATTATGTGACGAACATTTGTGTTTGTTGTGTGTCTGGGTATTATGATTATCTATTTAGGTATGTATTTAGAAATATTTAGTTATGTTTAGGTATCAGTCTCTGACAGCTCTGCTTAGTTTGAGGTCAGATGATCTTGGTGTAAAATTGTCCCAGATATTTATTTTATTTATGTAGACTGCAACAAATTCTAATCATTTCAACAGATAATTTTTCTATTCATATCTTGCCTTACGCTAGTTCCGTTAAATCTACTACTATTTGTAAGATCACGCAGTAGGTACACCTACAAGATGGCTACGAGATTTTGCTATCAATATGTCTGAGCGTCTGTCTAGCCATCATCTGTCTGTCTGTTCCGTAAGATAGCAGGTAAGTTTGTAAGCTTTCTAGTAGTATTCAAAATAACTATCTATAGCTATAGCCGTAGACGATTCGTAGGCAAGATTTAATTTAATTTATTTAATATTCTATGCATTTTACTTATTTCCATTGACAGTGTTTTCAGGTTTTACTAATTTTAGGGAGCCTTACTTCAAATGGAGAAAAGGATCCTTAGTAGTGCTCGGAACTTTTATTGTAAGTCTGTAAGACCTTTTTGCTTGGAGGTACCTATCAAGTTGCAATTATTATCGACAATCGAAGTCTGCAATCCTTTGGAGCTGTGAAAAAACCTAACTTCTAAAGGTACGTTTACACTAAGCGAGCGAATGTGTATTCTATCCCAACTCTATGAAATTTACTTTGTCCGTCTCTTTTTACACAAAGAGAATTTGAAAGAGAGGGGTTAGAATAAGCATTCGCTCGCTTGGTGTTAACGCACCGTGAGTCAACGCAACCAATAGAGACGGCCGCATAAGCCTCTTTAACAAAGATACTCACTAGACTCAATCAACACCTATGGGTTTAAGGTACTTCCCGATAGCCTAGAAATTATTCTATAGATATTATATAAGAATTATGTTTATATTACGTTGCAACAAGTAAGGGAAATAATCTGAAAATCTTAAATTCAAAGTAAAATCTCAAAAATAAATACTATTCTGGACGGAAATGTCTATGCGCGAGTCCGACTCGAACTTTACGACGGGTTTTTACAGATTGGCACTGTTTGAGTCTTTCATTCCATTTAAGTAGTTTTAACTATTAATAAAACGACTAGCGAAAAATAGCTTAATTAACAATATAACATTTCATTTCTGTGTAGTTTGCGTTTATTTACTATGCTTGTTTGTGACGCTGCAAAAGACCCTGAATAAATAAACGACGAATTTCACAGAACGTCAAACCGTGTTTAGACAAGTAAAAAAAAAATTATTTTAGCCGGCCATTGACGTAAAGTCTAAAGTACTAGTTAGTTAGTCACGTTTGCTTTACATGTTCAGAATGGAACAGCAAAATATAATAATTTACTTTAAGTAAAACAAAAGCAAATCTTTTGTCCGTGAACATATTTTAAGACTAACAACTATTGTCTATAATCCCTTAAGTAGGTGTACTTAGCGCAGGCGGCATGAGGTTCGCAGTTATCCCTAACAGTTCAACTGATTGACTGTGCCATTTCAGATTCATTAAAGTTGTCACAGTAATTTTCAGGGGCTCTCAAATTAGAAACTAAGACGAAGTCCTAAAACGTCCAGTAACTTGTGCGGATAGCTGTACTGTCCTTAGTCTGCCCCTTGCATCCATCCATGAACACCAATGTTAAACCGAGTTTTTAACATTTCGCCTACGTGACGTAACTGGGAGCTGGGACGTAATTCCTACGTAAGTCCAACCTTCGTTATCTAGCGAATGGGGTAGCTGATAAGAGGGATCTGATTAAGACTCTGAGGTACAGTATGGACGAGTTCCAGTAATTCGTTTGCATTTGGAGATACAAGAAGACGACAATTTATAGTTCATAATTCAAACGAATTTATTGAGTGACCCTAAAAGGTCTTAACTTTCTTCACAAATGTACTGAAATTTAAATTTTAGGTGATATAATGTCCCAAGCGAATGAATTACACCTCTTTGTCATTCTATCAATCTTCCTATTGTGTATGTATCGTATGCTCAAGAATTTGAGGAGGCCATATTTTCACAGCGCATGAAATAAATACTTCATTAATTGTTAAAAGGCATAATTTAACTAAGCACAACCGTATGCTGTAATTATTATTCTGCATACGATGAAATTATCTACTTTTAAACAACGTTAAGGTTCCCAGCTTATAAACGATGCGATCTCCTATGTTATGCTCTTACTTATACTTAGTACTTATCTAAAAGTTACAGCAATGTGCTGGTAATATTGCTGATTGTAAAAAATATATTATCTTAATCAAATTCAAAATTGTTTTTTTTTATCAGTATCAGTCTTTGAAAGTCCTCTGCTAGACAGGGGCCTTCCCCATAGAACGTCTAGCGAGCGGCTTTCAGTTATTTTTAACCGACTTCAAATAAGGAGGCGGTTCTCAATTCGACTGTAGGTATGTTTTTGTATGTGGGTTACCTCAGAACTTTTGACTTGGTGA
Organism: Udea olivalis; assembly: GCA_947369235.1. Lineage (NCBI taxonomy): Eukaryota > Metazoa > Arthropoda > Insecta > Lepidoptera > Crambidae > Udea > Udea olivalis. The sequence goes on from OX376359.1 coordinate 13,351,073, forward strand.
ACCCATGTTGATAATTCTTTTTTTATTTGAAAGCTGGTGCTTCCCGTGTGGTTCCATTTTAATTTGGTTTACTTCTGACAGTGGTATCTATGAGAAAACCTTTTAAGTCCTAAATCTAGATAAACTATATGCGCGACAAATGGACGAATAACTCATTATCACGCTAACCGATTTTGATAATTCTTCTTTTATTTAAAAGCTGGTGCTTACCGTGTGGTCTTATTTTAATTTGGTCCAGTTCCGACAGTGGCATATATGAGAAAATTATATAAGTCTTAAATCTAGATAAACTAAATGCGCAACAAATGGACGATTAACCCAATATCGTGCCAACCGATGCCATATTTTTTTTTAAATGGCAAGGATATACTTGAAGGGTAGTTTGATAAGAGTTTGGTCAGTTCTAATTATGGGATCTATGACAAAGTAACGGAACTCTTCAATTCTTAGGAGCAAATAAACGATACTTTTTCGATGTATAAAATGTACAAGAACCGATTCACTAAAAATTAGGAAATAATCAAAAATTGTAACAAAAAAAAACCAGCTTCATAAAAAATCTAATTAATTTGCACTAAAAAGTAAAGAATAATTGCGTTTTCCTTTAAAACTTATCGATACTAGGTATAATGTAGGTTCAAAGTCAAAGTCAAATTATTTATTTCGTGGTTCACAGGTAATTGGGATCTTAATCTATGACATAAGTAGCATCTCTGTGTCCTGCCCTAAGGCGTACAAAATATATTTGAATTATACATGCAATACTGAAAAGTTTAATAATCCAGTATGTTGCCTTTCATCAATTGAAAAATTTCTACAGTATATTATTAAAACAAATTATTGATCTAAATGCAATTAAAATAAATGTCAAAAGTAAAGTTCGAATTAAAATGAAATGTACATGTTTATAATCATTACGAATAATTCTTAATTGTATGGTATTATTGGTATGTAGGACTCGTCGTTAGAATTTATCGATTAAAAATTCATTTATGTCATAGTAAACTTTGTCTAAGAGGAAGTTTTTCAGGCTACGTTTAAATTCTATGATAGTATCTGTTTCCTGAATATACTTTGGGAGCTTGTTGAAAATTCTTGGGGCCATACCAAAAACACTCTTGCTGAACATAGCTGTTTTAAAGCTCATGTGACAAATTTGGTTTTTATTGCGGTTTGAGTTTAAATGTTTGTATAGATGTAGATTTGCTCTAGTGTATACAGCCATCTCATAAATATACATCGCAGGCAAAGTTAACAGTTTTAACTGTTTAAAGTGCAGCTTGCAAGATTCATCTGAACGCAATCCACATATGGCACGAATGCATTTTTTTTGAGCTTTAAAAACTTTATCTTTCCCGGTGGAATTTCCCCAAAAAATAAGGCCGTACCTCAAAACAGACGCAACATATCCATGATACGCGGTAACTACTACAGGTTTGTTCGCAATTTTACTAAGCATAAAAAGTGCATAAGAGAAACTATTATTTTTTTTACATATTGCGTCAATTTGTGATTTCCATGTCAAATCATCACTAATATATAGTCCAAGAAATTTAGTCACAGTCAGGTACAATTATTGTTTTTGTTAGAGTCGGTGTCAGCCAATGTAGGTTTGTAACTCCCTACATACTTGTATTATACTTAAACGTGAGACGTAAAATAATAGGTATATTTCTAGGTATATTGTAGTGTTTCCTTGGCTGACACCGACTCCAACAATAACAATAATTGTACCTACATCATAGTATCGATACGTTTTAGAAGAAAACGCAATTATTTTTCACTTTTTAATGCAAATTAATTTGTTTTGGAACAGTTTTTTTTGAAGTTAGTTTGCTTCTTACACGGGGTTGTTTTTGGTAAAAATACTTTTAGATTGATTTATGCATTCAAATCGTTAATACTAACACACTTGCGAACAAACATAAGCTTCTGAGGCGTCCGACCAACTGTGTCTTCTGGCAAAGTCTTAGATTAAGAAAGGCTCGTAAAAGACGCAAGGCGGTGCGGTGCACTCCTACCGGAGCGTGTTCCTACGCATATCCTAGATTAGGGGACCTACTGTTACTCCCAGTAAATCTCCTAAAGTCCGCACTAATAAAACTTGGATCTTATTAACGCTGACTAAGCTGCCTGCGTGAGCGAAACTTTAACCTTGACATTTCGTTACCATTGTGTAGTTGATTGGTTACCAAAAGATATGCCTGACTGGCCTGTTGGCGCAATGGCGGCGATCCTGCCTTTAGCGCTGGAGGTCGTGGGTGGGGAATGTGACGAACACTTGTGTTTGTTGTGTGTTTGGGTGTTATTATCTATTTAACTATGTATTTAGAAATATTTAAGTATGTTTATCAGTCTCTGACGCCCATAGTACAAGTATTAAATTGGGGTCACATGATCTTGGTGTGAATTGGCCCAGATATTTATTTATTTATATAAAGGTGTAGTTTTTAGGCCTCCTACAAGGCTTGCACACCAATAGGTATGTTTCAAAATTTATGGAAGAAATCAATGTCATGTAGAGAATTCTTTAAATTAGAATGGCTTGAAATAAAACAACTATACTTATCATTCACAAACCGACACAAGACTAAGGGTGCGTTTCCACCAGAGATGTGCGAGGAAGATGAGCGGTGCGAAGATGTGTGAAACGGTGCTTAGATGAGCGGCGCAAGGATGTGTAGCGAGCTCTATTCAAATGCGAACGAGAGAGAAAGTAAAGCCAACGGTTAAGTCAATGATATATAATGTGGTTACGTCTCCAAAATCTGTGCTGTCTTTTGTGACTCAAAAATGTAGTAATAAATTCTGTGTCTTCTGCCTCCATTTCTTCATCGCATATTGTTAAATATAAAAGAGTTTTTTTTCCATTGATCCATGTTTACGGATAATACACGTCCACCCTAACAAACACTATCTGGTGACTGCTAGCAGATTCTCAGTTGCCTCCATCCATAGCACGCATCCCTCGCACACATCTCGCACACATACCTCGCTTGTTTTGTACGTACACCTCGTCCTACTAAGCCGTTTTCACCAGACCTGCGCTGAGCGAAGCTAGGTAAAGCATGGTACTTATGTACCTGAAGCTCGACTTAAGGAAATAATCCTGAAAAGAGAACAGAAATTGGAACTTATCAAAAACCTTTGTATTTGTAATACAGTCACTACAAACAATAAAAATGCAGAATAAGAAGTATCCTAATATTTATACAAATAAATAATAAAAAGAGTAGTGAAAGTACTTTGCAGTTAACCTATTAAAACCTTGTTTTTGACAGCAAATTTTTGTTCAATCCTTGTTATTTACTCAAAGTATCATCCAAACACCGAAGAAAGTCATAAACGTTGATCATCCATCAAGGTCCTGACCGTGAAAAGTTGCGTGACTTGTGCGAAGGTTAAAAACATTTACATTTTGAATTGTTTAATTACACGAAAACGACCTAATGCCTGATTTACGCTTCAAAAATATATCAGCGTGTTGGTTGGAATGGAAGATTTGTAGGGGCCATTAACTTTTTAGCGCCATTACAAATTTCGAATGATTTAAAAACTGGACAGACAGGCGTTATAAATCGTAGCTGCCAGTGCGTGGAAAAATCATTGAATGAAACCAATTATTTAACACGTAACTAGCGATCCGCCCTGGCTATGCACGGGTGGAATGTAGCTATACAGTTCTCGGCTTTTCTCTACTATCCGCACTCAACGGTTTGCTGCGTCCTTTCTAGTTCGCACTGCTAGCCCAAAGAGAGAGATTTAATTCCTAATTTAAGGCTTGTTTGTTCTTGTATGAAATACCCATTTATTTACGCAATTTACCCGGACTTGTTCTATCATTGTTTCTTTCTCATGTAAGTGACAGGGTTTTAATGAGAAATACACAATTTATTAAACCAGATTAGATTTGTTACAATTGGAGCTGGATATAATTGTCTTTCAAATGTCCACCTGGACATTTACGAATCTATACTAATATAACAAAGAGGAAAGATTTGTTTGTTTGTATTGAATGGGCTCCGAAACTACGGGACCGATTCTAAAAATTGTTGATATATTATTATTATATTAAAAAGTTTATTTTCAATTAATCAATCAATCATATAAGTACAGTATTTTTTAAATCTTATCATTAAACTTGTAAATCCACCTATGATTTACAAATTAGAACTTAGATTGATTTGATAAGTGTGCGTATAAGGAAGTATCCGTATTAAAGAATACTCGTAACTTATGTTCTAGTAAGTAAAGCAAAGAGGTGATAAATTTTTAAGTGTTTTCACTCTGTTGCCCGTGAAACTCGTAAAAAGTTATGAGAGGGAATAGAGGGGCGATATTTACTTAGTTCGCGTTTTGCCTCTGCAAGGTTTCAGCTCCTGTATACGCTCTTTACTGCTGTCTAAAAAATTACCTGTGTAATAACTCACCTTTGAACGGCAGCGGTGGTTATCTTTAGATCTGACTACTTTGTTATTGAATGTTGTCGTTGCAAACCTTCTAGATCAATCTAACATGAACGTAGTGGATTTTGTTTGGCCAAGCCTTTGTCTATATATTTATAAAAGCGAAAAATCACTCATAACGAAATCTCAGAATCTACAAGTGTTAGGAGTTTCAAGTTTTGCAGGGGTTCTTTTTAGGACATAGGTGATAACTAAGACGGAAAAAATCCTGTAGGTATGGCATAAAAATGAAGTTCGCGCGGGCGAAGAAGAGGGCGGAAAGCTACTTATTTAATACTTTTACTTCAATTAGTGACTTTGGCCATTTTCTATTTGTGTCTCTATTGCGTGGGAAGATTCCATATCAGTGTGATTCGAATGAAACATTCAAACATTCAATATTCTGCTGGGTTGTGATTCAATGAATATAACGAGAGGTTTCGTCTTGTCATTGAAAATCAATCGAGTGGAAATATCTTTCTCTACATCCACTAATTGTCTGATCGACCATAATATAAGGTATCGATGCCTGAGCCAAATTTTATGCTCAGAACAAAATAATCTATGCTCTCGAAAAGTTTTTCAAAGTGGTACATAAAATTGCAAATAGAACTTCGTTCCCAGAGTATTTGGAGTTTAATAACAATGTGCCGTTTTTCACCGCTCGAAAGTCGAAGTTGCTCTGACACTCAAACCTATTTTGTTTGGGCTTAGAGAAAAATTGTGGACGTAAGCAATATGAATACAGTTATGGAAGGTCTAAATATATCGAAGTTATTTCCGTCTTCTTCGTTTAGTAAGTTTGTACAAGAAACATTGTGACGTGAGTAAACAAAGGTAGATTCCTAAATTGAATGAAATCGGACAAAATACGACCTTTTTCCTCACACTTTTTTGACACAGGGCCAAATTGAATCTGTCAGGTATGAGCAACGGGTAGTACCTACCTATTAGGAAATTATTTGTAATTAAAATTACGCTCAACCATGTAGAGGTGAGCTGACTTTGAGAGTTTGACGATCATTATTAATTACGGTACCACATGATAGGATTTCTTTGGGGGTGAAGGTGCAGCTTTCTCTTGGCGTGGGATGCCGTACCTTCAAGAAGGGGATGTTTTTTTACGCTAGAACGCTTTGATGGCGTGGGTTGACGGGATTATTTCGAGGGTGAGCCGCATTGGTAGTTAATAAATAATAAATATGAATATGCGCCAGACAACACATCTCTTGTAATGGTCTCAAAGTAGGGATTAGTATCCCTGTGTTACGAGGTACCACACAAGTAAATCAGCTAGGGGCGCCCCAGCACACCCAAACCCGAGTCAATTCAGAAAAGATGGTTTCCTGAATTGAATTTTGATTGAGGTAATCAAGGCGAGAAACCGTGCTACAGCGCACTACGCCAATCGTGTCGTCAAAGTGTAGTTGCTGATCTGTAGGTATCATAGGCGGAAGTGCTAGGTGTCATGAAGCTATTTTAGACTAGCGTTTAATACGCGCGTTTTTGGAAACGTATGTAGGCGCGTGAAGGCGCACCTTTTGCCACACGCGCGACACTTACAAGCGTAAACTTGTAAGCTCGTTTAAGCCAGGATCAGGTCGAATTTTTCTAAATTATATCTTTGTTTTGACTAGATATTGTTTTACGGAGCCAGTAGTTAGTTAGCAGACACCTCGTTGTAGAATGTGAATTGCTTGGAGGCGTTAAAAACATAAAACAAAACTGTTTTAAAAACTCATTGCTCAAATTTACGACGCACGTTTATCTCCTGCGGCGCGCGTAGTGACTTTTAATGAACTTTTAACAATGCCGTGATCCAGAGATCTTTGACGTCATGTTTCGATATAGATTTAATAGCACACAATCTTTAATATGCTAATTAACTAAGAATCATAATTTTAAATATATCCAGTAAATAATTTTTATCATAGCTCGGTGCTGGTCAGCTTAGAAAATCGCATGGCTGAATGTCTACAACCCAGTGGTTGTAGACATTCACGGTTTGACCACCAAAACAAGTTAAGTTCCAAAGTATCACTATCTTTATCATCGTAAAACCACAACAAGTTTAAAGGAGTAACTACTGAGTTTCTCGCCGTGTCTTCTCAGTAAGAATTAACTCCTCCGACGCAGTGGTAGAGTCGCATTATGTTTGTATACTGTTTATTTATATATTCTTATTAATATAGTATTTATGTCTATTATTTCGTTTATTAGTAGGTAGGTACTGATTAGTCTATTTGAATAAAGATATTTGAGGTTAAGTTTATAGGTAGGTATATATTACTTATAGTAGGTACGATTTCCGCTTAGTTTGAGGTCAGATATACTGTTTATTTATATATTCTTATTAATATAGTATTTATGTCTATTATTTCGTTTATTAGTAGGTAGGTACTGATTAGTCTATTTGAATAAAGATATTTGAGGTTAAGTTTATAGGTAGGTATATATTACTTATAGTAGGTACGATTTCCGCTTAGTTTGAGGTCAGATGATCTTGAAGAAAGCTGTCGCAGATGTACCTATAGGTATGAATTATTAATTTATAGGTTATTTTCTCAAATCTGTTCGCGAGTAACTTTCTTATCAGCATCTTTCCTAAGGCGCGTTGATGTTATCGTAAGTTGCCGCCTTAAGAAATCTTCCTTCGCGTCACGAAGATCATCAGTGAGATTGCTACGTAGACAATTCATTACGTAGACGTAGACGTACGTAGACAACTCATTTATAATCATAATCTTACCAGTCGTAAGCAGTGGGTATAAGATGGGGCTTCATGATGAAAGGCTATTTAAAGTCTCTCAAAACTTTGTAGTTGATTAAGATCACCCTGATAGTCGTTGTAATTAATTGTGCCAATATTAACCAGTTTTAAATTCATCTTCACGAGCAAACTATTTTCAAAATGTTGCATATTTAAAACAACAACCACAATAGTATATTTTATATCGAGTGACTAAACGAAGCCATAATATATCAGAGGTGGTTTGACTCCCGACCGTGCGAGGGAGTCAATGAAACCGAGGGTATATTAAGTTGGCGTTTAGTCTCGAGGTGAATGATAATCACTTTAGTACAAAAACATTTAAAACCGAACAAATTGACAAAAGTTATGAAAAGCGGTCAGTTTTTTCTTCTGAACTGAACCAGTCACAGATTAACAATTTAAAACACTTGGCGCCCCCTCTTTGCAGACAAACGATGGAACTAAAACTCTAAAAATTTTCGCAATGAAAATGGTCCACACTCCACAGATAATAGTATATTTTTACTGGCTGTTTGAGTTTGTCTATGTCACATGAAGGAAATTAAACACTAATTACTTTTTACTCTCTAGAGACTAAAGTGGTCACTTTAGTCCCGCTTCGTAGGGCTATATTGGCGTACTTTTAGAGCATGAGAAGTGAAAAAGTAATTTCTTTATCTAATCTGTTGACTAGACCCATCACCATATTTATCTTTTCTTACTGTTTCTCTCACCCATCTTTGTTTTAAACCATCAGGCTCCCGATGTGTTCCATTTCGAATTTCAAACTGAACGTTTTGGCTTCGCAAGTATTCTAGTCCCATGCCAGTTCCAACAATGTTCAGTAGCAGGTACTAGATATTTGATATAAGTGAACTTGTCTACCACCCGTGGACGAACGGTAGACTGCTACCGTAACCAAGACATTCGGTGTTATAGGTACTTCTACTCATTTTTATGTTTGTACTACACAGACTTAAAAAACCTTTAAGGGTGTTGCAAAGATATTTATATATATAAAATTGGAACAAAATCAATATGACCTAACAACTACAATAGGTACATCAATGAAATAGTAATCATACTCAAGCATCGATTTGTACTAGAGTAGAGATTTTTAAAACCCAACACAATTTTTTGTTTTTTTAAGTGTAAACAAACTCTAAAGAGTGGCCCTTTCGTCACACTAACAATTATCAAACAGTTAACCTTAGTTTCCCAAGAAAAACGGATACTCACGAAAATGAACTGTTGCAGAGTTAGGTGTTATTAGTAACCCTACAATTCGAACCCGGACCTACTATAAACATTGGTCTCTAGATATTCATTGAGGAAGGAGAACATAATATTGTCTTCCCTTCTTTAGGCCCCTAGGTGGTTGTTTTCCTGCTTGGAGACGCAAAGCAGTAACTTTCACTAAACCTAGTAACAGCACTGTTTACGTTCAATATTTTCTAACTTCAGCTTTAGAAGTGAGTGCAAAACATACGGAAATAAACTGTAAGTAAACAGAGCTCCTTAAAATAGTTCAACGAAGAGTTAGCCGAAAGGGGAAGTGTAACAATTCGATAAACTAAACCATTCGAGGGGAGATTTCAACGTAAAATTAATGTAGAGTTAAAATGATATACCAAAATAATTTAGGACTTAGGCCTCTTCCTCACAGTTTCGATGCGTTTTCGTTTAGGTACTGCCTCTGCACTGCCAGGCTCAGGAGGTTTTCGGTACGGTAATGTTCATTCGATGTGACTGGTGTTAATAAGGCGCGTGGTGGAGCTGGCGGGGGTGAGACGGGGGAGGCCGCTCTGTACAGATTGTATGCAAAGGCGCGCGTATGCGCTCGGTAAAAAATATGTACCGAAACGAAAACGCACCGATCCGGTGAGGAAGAGGTCTTACTCCCCTGAGTGAGTCGCATAGGTTTTGTAGAAATAACAGCTGTTTGTTTTAAAACAAAAAAATGTTGTTTCTCAATGTATGCTGTGTTTCCGTCTATCTAGTACAGTTAGCGGCCCCGACAAACTTCGTTCTGTCAAAAGTTATTGGCCGATGCTAGACAGCTTAGTATGCAAAAATGATTTCGTTTTTTTTCGTCAATTTCCCAATGTTTTTAATACTTATTACGTAGACAAATCCAAAAACACAAAAATCATAAAAATCGGTCCACCCGTTCTTGAGTTATAAGTGGTGTAACTAACTAACACGACTTTCTGTTATATACTTACATAGATAGAATTTCACACCATCGTAGGCCTTTAACGTGTGACTCTGTGATTAATTGTTTGCGGAGAGCATCGCCTGCTTCGTGTTCGGTGATAAATCCATCTTGAGCACAACGCAGATTGTGGTGACGTGACGTCACTTAGACAAATTATATGTTCTTGCACCGTGCACATGCGCTAGTACGTGTAGCTAGGTCGTCGGTTAAATCTGACGAGCTAAGCGAGGGTGTTCGTGGCCTAGTGGTTAAGCACTCCAACTCGGATCGCGGATCGTGTGGTCCCGAGGTCAAATCTGGCCAGAACCAAAATCTTAGTGTTCATTGTTAAATTTCCGACTAACTCTCCGGTGATGGAAAACATCGATAAAAAACCAAATCAACTCGGATAGCGGCGGACTTTTTAGCACCATTTTCTATACAAAGATAGACACTAGTAAGATTAATTTTCAGTCCCTAGGATCAGGTGGAATTATTATAGTTTCTATCTTTTTGTAAGTTAAAGTACTCATCATTCGCAGGCAGGAGCATAAAGACGTTTCCTTACATGGAAGATTTGTTCATGCAATGCCACTGATAATGAGGAGAACCAAGCACATGCAGCGCGTAACTTGTAACATTTCATCAGTGAGTGCGACGATCCGACCATTCTAATTTGCAATGTGAGAACACCTGAAAACACTCGAAGGTGATTAACGTTTTTCGTGGCGCCATTGCTTTTTTGTAAATAAAATAATCGAAGTAATAATGTCACGTAATATTGAACTGAAAGATATTTTATTACGGCGCGAATTTGAATTTTATCCATTTTGCGTACCACGCTCCGACACGACGAAAACAATGCAGCATCACTGGTCACAGTTGAAAAAAACTGCTTCCAGAATGCTCTCCAGTCAGTGAAATGGTATTGTTAAGTTTTGCCCAAAATCGAATCTTGAAATGCTGAATTACAGGCAATCGCATAAAAAAAAAAACATAAAACAAACCATACCTTAAGTTGCTGACATAAAACCCATTTTGCAATGGTTTTGTAAAGGTTGATGTGAACGCCTCTGTATGTACTTATAATAAAATTACATTTATTTCAGACCATGATCTTTAAGTGATAATAACAAATCTCTTACACCAATGTTAGTAATCAAATACAAATTAAATAAACAGTAAATAATTACTTTTTGCAACAACGTGAGTAATGGAATGTCACGTACCAATCGTTCAAAATCAAGTTTTGGATTATTGCATTACTGACGATTGCTCGTCAGTCAGTGAGGTCGTATTGTAACGCTCACAATCGTATTTTAGATTGTTACATTACACTGCCTCTAGGCTCCCCTCTGTAAGACGCCCGCTGCTGTTGTCACAGACCACATTTTTGCACCTCGCGTTTGCTTTAAAATTCTCCTCATTCCAGAACTTTTTTGAATCTAATTTCGCCGGATTGGCATTATACTACTGTCACCAATTTTTTTAACCTTAACGCTCTACATACAACGTTCATTTTCTTGTTTGACTTTTCTGCAACGCTTGTCCAATGAAGTTCTGTTCAAGAGTCAGGCCCGAACACCTCCTTTAGGCGATTTATTAGGTAAAGTATATAGGTAACGATAGCTGATGATATCAATCGAACTGTCCAACTATGGCTGTCATATCAGAACTTTACTTACCAATCGATACAATTGTTAAACAAAGCCTTCTTAGAGCTAGCTTCGTTCCATAGGCAACGTTCACAGCACGTCGCTAACTGTTGCTCAAAGTAACTAAAGTAGTTGTTTTTCGCCTCTAATTTAATAAGGAAAACCACTAAGCCGGGTTCGCCGGGAAACCTCGTCCAGACCTAATCTAATCCAGTGATTGAAGTGTAGCCACCATAGTTTTGGTGGCTTTTTAGGAATTCTAGGAATTTCCTAGTAATTTTGGGCTTAATACGCTTGGCGGAACGAAGCCTTCCGAGTGTGTTTCGTTCACCAGTATGTGGGTGATTTTTGAGAAAAGTGTTCTAGGCATCATTTTTCAAGGGATTTTTTTTCTCAGCGTAGACAAAATCTAAAATTATTTACTAATAAGCGATCAAAACCTACTTAATAATCCCGTAAGGCACGTGTCTACGATAAATAGATCACCCAAAAAAATAATTGAAATTTTTGGAGCCATGGAATTGATTTCTGAGGCCACGGAAATGATTGTATAATAAACTACAAAAAAAATTCAAAAACAAACAAAGGAAAACCTTCACGTACTTTCAGATATTTTTTTTATGTTTGAACTTCTTTGCGATTAAAAAACAAGCTTTTGTTGGTATTACACATTCAACAACATTATCGTTCTGTTCTGAAAAAAATTAATTTAATGAACTAAATGACAGAAACAAAAAACAGTTTTATCGTAAAACATTTGAAATCAAAAGATTCAGTGTCAGTCAGTCACAGAAGTCAGTGTCTAGTGGTCCGATGGTAAAAAGTAGAGAGTGGTATCAAGGTGTGTAGTTCCCGCGCATACTCTTCAAAATACACCTTAGAAATACCGATAGACAGGTGACTTTTCATCGATGGCTCCAAACTCTGGAGTTCGGTTCCAACAAGCGTTTCACCGCCTTTGAGTCTTCTAGCCCTTTGGTTCAATGAGTTCGGGACGTATTTGTGCAGAAACATGGCACAGATGGCATCAGTACTCGATACAGGACAGATCCGGTGTGAAGTATCACCGAACCATGCAGAGGATGCCAAGTCTTTTGGCAGTGCTTTTTACTTTGGACTCAATATTACTACCGAAGTGATATTGAGTCCTAAGTACGAGGGATCTATACCTAGGAGTTTGAGGTGATTGGTTATCGGTATAGGGGCATTCAGTTAAATATGAGTCAGAATGAATGGACTGCGTATGGCGTAAAACAGACAAGCCTGGGTTTTGTTGGCGTTGAGCTCAACAAACTTAGCTTCGCCTTAGTCGGACACAGCTCTTAACGTTGACTTATCTGCTCAACCCTAACCTCCCCTAGGGACTCACTTTGAGTGAAACTGGCCTGGGCCAACGGTGCTGTCATCGGTGCTGTATCCAGCGATACCTAAGGAACATAGGCATTTATAGCCAATAGGTCCTAAGAGTAGCCATCAATGACTACCCTCATTGCGCGTTCATTGAGGAAGGCAGATATCTAGGCACAAGGAGCGGTGGGAATTCAGTGTGAAAGAAGCTTGCTCTTATGACTATAGTTCCAAACCTTCCTTCAAGATTTCGAGAAAGACGGTGAGTGCTTCACTGTGTTTCTCAGTAGCTTCGTCCCCCTAGCGAGCGGCATACCCATGAAGATCACCAGTTAGTTTTATAAATCGTTATAGAATATTTTCAACGTTTTAGTTCCTGTCTTCCCTCTGTTTTTCCACAGCTTGTTGAACAGAGTTGTTCATAGATTTTGTGTTGATCTTTACATTTGGCCCTGCCAGCTCTCTTAAACAACTTTTTTCTATGAAGTTTTTTCTTTGCTTTTGTTTTCCCATATTTATTATCTGTGAACTAAAACACACCAAAAAGATAAACAGATATTAGGTTTAAAGAACTTTATTTCTCTTAAGAACAATAATGTTCACTTTAAATGAGATACAATTGTTATTTATACAATGATATATTATCGAGAAAGAACCCATATATGCACATACATTCTAATGCAGTTGTATGATACTAGACTTGCGTGAATCTAGGGTTCACACACGCGTAAAGGGTTCGTAGATCTAGACGAATCCTAACAGTTTAGGCATAGGTCTCAAGTTGAACATACATCTGATGTGCTGTAATTTTTACCTTTATCATACTTAGAAAATCAAAGGGAAAACAGTCTCCATTTGAATTTTATGCTTTGATGATCGTGTACAATAATAATGTGTGAAGTTTTCCATCCTGATCATATGAATGTTCATCTCAAGCATTGTACAAACCAGTCAGTTCCATGGTCGTAAACTCATTTCCATGGCCAAAATGCCACGGAAAATAAACCATGGAAAAGACGACAGTTTTGTTTTTTAACAGTTGCTTAAAAGTTAACAACAATATGGGTGTTATTATTACGGCAAAGCACACTCAGAACGGTAGTAAAATCGTGTATCGAAGTCATTCAAATAAAAATATCATACTGTAATTTATAATTGACCCACGGAATGGACCTACAATGGTGTACCAATTTTTTTTTCAAATAAAGAACCTACCGCTATAGTTATGGCGTGAACGCAAGCGACACCACTTCTTCGTCAAAAAGTCGTTGCTTATATGGCGCTCCTTATCGGCAAATCACTGAACATCTATCACTTGTAAGTACCAAAGAAACAAGACCATTTCGTCACATGCTTCACTTTACGTCCGTCGCGTGACACGTCATATTTACAAAGGCTCCAGTAAAACGTTTATATACTATTTTAAAAGTAATTTACATATTTTAATTTAATGATTATTGTCCTTTGCCATTATGTATAAATCATTTTGTATGTGAAGGAAAATATCTTCGATGACACCGCAGCAGAGGCGCGTGTGACACGTCCAAAACAGGTAAAAACTCCCCGTTTCTATGCTTCAAAGGTAGTTTTCTTAAACTTATGAACACTTCTGCACTTTCATTTATGATGCCTCGATAGAATATTAATACGAGTAGGTCTACCTTTTGACAACGATTTTACTATTAAAATATTTGTAGAATATTTATTATAGCGGTGTTACACAGTTTCAGCCAGTTCCCTAGAATCACCCATGTCCTACCATGAGTTTACACAAATGACAGCCACAATCTTGAGCGTTGACCGCGTCCACATTTTTGTTTGGGATTTCGGTACAGCGCCCTTAGTAATTATAAATGAAACCAAAAATAGTATACTTTCTGAAGTCAACTATCGTATACCCTTTCCAATCGTTTATTTAACTTTTGACAGATCACGCACATAAAGTTTTGTAATAATTTTTGATACAATGTACCACTTCATGGACGGGCTCCGCCCACTTAGAGATGTGTCATTCGTAATTAATGACCACAGACTATAAAACGGTTTTGAAATAAATCGATTATCGATTATATTAATAAAACATACAATAAGATTATTGTGATTATATTTTATATCAAATCACGTAAAAACCTTTATTATTTTGCATTAAAATGCCCGAAATGTCTCTGTTTTAATGCATGAATAATTTGCGTAATGAAAACAGTTCCATCGTACTCTTACTTAATAATGGGATCGAATTTATTCGCTGCAAATTAATGAATCTAAAATAATCATTTAGACTTACTGTAGTTGGTTCAAATAAAAAGCATGTGAATGAACTGCGGTACCTACTTGTAATGAACAGGTGCAAAATGTTGAAATTCATAGTACTTTATGGATTAAAAAATAAAACAACCAAAAGAGGTACTGTAATACTATTTTTAATTATAAAGAATCGTCTTCTTCGTATGACCAGGAATTATCATCACTTGAGTTCTCAGTAATATTGATTATCAATTCTTGGACAGATAAATTGTCGAATGCAACATCCCGATCCCAATCCGACATTATCACCTTTTATGTTTTTTCTACAACACTCGCCCAGTTTTCAGGAGTTACTTTTTCACACGCATTTTTTAGTAAATCCAGCATTTTTCTTGCGGTGAAAGGAGGAGTTGTATTGTTCCTCGCAGCATATCCTTTAACTTGTGCCCAGATCATTTCAATTCAATTATATTGGCAGTGATTTGGGGGAATTCTAAGGACGGTATGCCCATGCCCTGCTGCCATTTCATCTATTACGTACCGTTTTGGCAGCTTCTTTATTTTTAATATCTTTACTTACTCTACTTTTAGTAGGGACTCGTCCACCTCCTTGCCATTGTCACGGAGCCAGTTTATGATTTCATGTTTTTGTTGGCCTGCGTTGGCATTTTATTAATTTGACGAGAGTGATAGGGTGCATTATCAATAAATATTATTGATGGCTCTTCGAGTGATGTAAGCATTTCTCTGAACCATGTCATACACGTTCGAATTCATCTCCTCATGATAATCTCCTGTTTTCTGGAATTTGAAAGCTAATAGAGCGTCTGGCACAAATCCTTTAACTGTTCCTGCATGGCAAATTATCAGTCGTTCGCCTTTTCCCATTGGTACTGCAGAAGTGGAACCAGCAGTGTTGTCAGTCCAAGTTTTTGACAGCGTATGATTCGCATTGAGCCAAGTTTAATCTGTGAAAACAACATTTGACCAATCTTCTATTTTTTTCGCTTGTCTTAAAAAATTATCATTGCGTTCCATAAATTTTTTAATTTTAATTAATTTTTGGAATAAGAATCCAATGTCTTTCAATACCTTTGCCAAAGAAGATTTTAGACCACAAAACAAACCACTATTTTGTAGAGATTGTGTTAGTTTTTTTAATGTTGGAATCTCTTTTCTTTGGTAATAGTCGTATATATGACTACGAATAGCATCAGCGTCAAAATTGTCAACTGCTGTCACTTTACAGGGCTGACGTTTTTTCTTAGGTGTAGATAGCTCATTCTGTTCCATGCCACTGCTGCCGTAGCCTTCTTTTGTTATTTTTGCCACTGTTGAAGCACTAATACCTAATGCTGCTGCAACACGGTCTCTAACTTGAGTTACTGGTATAAGAGGCCCACCATTACGGCTTTCCTTTTCAAAGTATTCACGAAGTCGCAAGACAAACTCTCTTGTTTGTCCTTCAAGTACTTAATTTTTTGGCACTTTGACAGTAACGAAGGGAGGAACGATACGCTCAACTCAACCAAACGTGAGAATTCACAAATAAATCAATACGGAGGAATATAAATACTCAACTCGACGTATGAAAATGTGGATGAACACTTACAACAAAATGGCGTCGCGCGTCGCCGGCGCGTCCAGTGTTGCCGTTTAATAATCTATAAAATTACGAAATTATCAATAAAATAATGAGTGTGACAAATCGATTAAAACTTCTTCATGAACAAAATCGATCGATAAAAGAAATCGAATCGGTAACGGGTCAGGGTATCACTATTTGATTAAGTATTAGAGCTGTCAAAAGTTAAATAAACGATTGGAAAGGGAATAGTTTACGTGACGGAACTTATGGTAGACATAAAGTTGGTCTACCACGAGTTGCCACTTTAAAACATTATCGTTCGCGTAAAAAAATGTATTGGGATTTGACATTGTCATCGGACCGACCGACATGACAATGTCCAATCCCAATACCATTTTTTTAAGCGAACGATAACGTAAATTGAAAGTTGCAACTCGTGGTAGACGTACTGGACGGCGGTTGTCTCTTACTACGTTTGGGATATACTTAGTTATGAGCGGAAGATAAGTTATTATTGACCAATTTTGACTTATGAAAAAAAAACCTAATTTGGCTAGACTTGGTATACATGCGCAAGTATGTCTTGTATACTGTTATTAATTATATTTTAAATATGATATTATTGTGATTGTGCGTATTTTCTTCGTTGAGTTTGTTGGTTTTTGCACTAACACGTCAACAAAGATAATTATAATCAAAACATTCAGAATCCAAACTCATACAGATTATGCATTTTAGTTCTGGTTTTAAATCAAAGAATCTTTACTAGGTCAATCTGATAATTCAAAGACCTGGATCAGGTAAACGGTAACAAGTTAACGTCTGAATAACCTATACGCTTGAGCGGTCAGACGTGGTTTCCTATGAATATGCATCCCTGCCGACATTCGGTCGGGAATACCCAGAAATGACTTGAGTTATTGGAAATACGCAGTTCAAGTTATTACTACTGTACATCTACCACGAGTTTTCAGTTTAAATTTAAGTTATCGTTCGCGTAAAAAAATGTATTGGGATAGGACATTTTCATGTCATGTCATGTGCCATCCCAATACATTTTTTAAATAACATAATGTAAATTTAAAGTGGCAACTCGGGGTAGACGTACTGGTGTTATCTCATGCCAGCTTACACAAAAGTTAACCATAATATAATTAAATAGCATGCCATTGTCAGGTTGTAACGATGCCGTTTCCCTTCAGTCTCGTGGACGTTAGAACCTCCACGATCGCTGGAAACTTCATGGTTTAACTGCTGGCCATTAAAAGTATTTTGTACTGTTTTTCAAAATTTGATTCAATTCGATTTTTGTTTCGCATTGCATGCGCAGCTTTTTTGATTCAGTCCTACCAAAACCATCGTACTGAACAGTTTGCGAGCATTTTACCAGATTACCAGTTTAAGTATAACTTACGTGATGGTGTATTTTTAAATACTTTAAATAACCAATTATTGTAAACAGTTAAAACAGTTATAAGTAACAGGAACCCGTGTATCGGGTTCTTCTTTCCTACCTATACTTTTACCCTATTTAATAAACAAGTCATTGGATTGGCTGATCTTTTATTAACTATTCCACAACTACATCTACTCTCAAATATTGTGTGACGAATCCCGGCGCTCCGGCTCCTGTATTGCTGGCCTGCAACGAGGATTCCGTTATAAGGTTAGGCTTGATTGAAGCCATTAGGCCCCTATTCTGGAACGTACGCGATTTGTCGTGTAAGTCTTTTCTCGCAATTTCCGTTTCAGTTTTGGGTTTTTTTATGAATGTAAGCAAATGTAGTACTTACTATTTCTATTTTCAACGTCAAATTGAAATATATTTATCTGTAAAGTGTAATGTATTTGAGAAGAGATCTGTTTCCATGAGAAGCTTGAATAAGGACCAGTAAAGACCAAATGATAGGTTCGCCTTTCACATCGTCCCAAAAGCCGTTGACAAAAATAGGTAAAATACCTTTGCTCAAGTTCAAACAGATGTCGCGTTTGATTTATAAAAATATCTCTTAAATAAGATGTGACGCAGTCACCCCAGTGTCGTAGTGAAAATGCCAAGTTTGTTAAAGACGTGTGCGTCGCGGGCTGAACTCGTCGTAAGCTGCCGACACTTCTGGGGACTAGTTCTATCAACTTATACAGAGTGATTATCGAAAGACTTACAAAAACGATATGGTACACTCAGTATACTCAGTAATCGATGTAGTAATTTATGTTTATCAGTGTTTTTCAATCGACTTTAATATTATGGTTTTCATACAAAAAATATTGACTGTCCGACTGATTTTGTATGGTGACCTTGAAAGTAAAATAACCCGACTTTCCACAAAAACTAAATTGATTCGCATAAAAACGTATCTTATCTTTATTTTTTTTACGTGCTGTGGTATTATTCTACTGTAAGTACATTATAGATAGATATTATTCTTAATTGTTTATTTAACTAAAGAAACTTATAATGCTATGTAGATATTACATCAAAGCCATGCACAACTTCGGCGTCCTTATCGCAAATAACGATCTCTACCAGGCCACCTACAAGAAGAGGAAAAATAATATAAGAATGGTTACTAACAGAAATAAAATAAATAAATAATTAGATATATATAGGGTGGAGAACCCAGTTATCAGCACTAGTCCTAACTTATGCCTGTTTGTCACATTGAAAAATACTTTTTCACTCGCTATGACGTGTTTTAGGGTTTCAATATTCAATCAGTACCTAATATAATATTTAAATGAAAATAGTTTATCTTAATTTTCTTTTTTGAGAGCCAAGAGTAAAAAATTACCATCTCACCATCTAACCGCACTGTAATAGTGGTATTGGAATTTTATGAAATTAAAAAAATATTATTATTACCTATAATCCCTTTTATTCATACTGTGAATAAGCTTATAAAAGATTTTACTTAAAGTCTAATAGTATATATTTATAAACTTGACAAAGTTCAACATCTTATGTAGGTATTTAAATAATTTGTTTAGACTAAGTTGAATCTCACTAGGAAGTGTCTTTCTTAATACTAGTAGATAGGTAGGTACAACCATTAAGTAATATAAAATTGCACTTAATGAAGTGGTAAACCAAATTGGTTACAATTTTACTAAATATTCGTAGTGCTTATTATTTGGTACAGTTAACAAACAAGTTATATATAGATGATACAGAAACTAATAGCGAATAAACCAAGGCCAGAAAATAAGAAAAAAAATATAAACAATCACAGCGAAAGATAATGCGATTTGACCCTTCCCTTAGATAGGAAGGGATTGAGATTTCCTAATAGAGGGGTAAGGTATTCCACAACCGGATGGATGCTACAGTACAGTAAAGGATTGTGTGTAGGAGTGCGGGGAATGAGGAGAAGTGATGTGCGAACATATCGATTAGGTCAATAAATAATTGTGCGTGAGAAGTTGAGGCCAATAAAGTTCGTCCAAATGAAATTAGGAGCAACAATAAGGCCAGCGGTAGGGCCGGGTGGCCTCTTTTGGTTACTACTAAAATCAAAAGCTATACTTACCTATTAAAGGGATTTCTAACCTGTTGCTAATTCAGAGATTGAATGTATAACTCAAACTAAAGGTCAACACAAAGACGTCGTCATAAAACTAATAAGGACCACTAATTCAGGGCCATTCTCTTAATTAATTGGGTTAAGACAGAAGAAAATGAGACTATTAATTAGAGACGGTAATTACCGGGTACTCAAGAAAGTTACTAGGGTTTCCCTTGATACATTCACTGCCATGAGTAATGGATTCTTACCAGTTTATGACTTTGTTTTGTAGCGAGTAAAACGACAGATACCTAAGCCATGTTAGAGAATGACCAGGGCTGAAAAAGTCATTTAGGAAAATGAAAAACACACTCACCTTACACCATACTTTGCGAAATAAATGTTTATCACGTCGTCTGTCGATAGTAGACACAATCACAGTAAAAACAACAATACAATTTACTTTACTGGGTCTTTCCCGTTTGGACAACTTCCAGTTTCGTAACCCTCAATATTTTATTTGATTTTATTTGATGTTTTATTTGATATATTATTGAAAAAACTCCACGGTATTGGTGTTAGAGGGATAGTGTACCAATGGTTTAAATCTTTTTTATATCAACGTAGATAGTATGTCCAAATTGACAATATTGATCCTAAGTCAAAAGAAGTCAAACCTGTTAGGTCAGACGAGCTACTAGTAGGCGGATCTATACCGCAGGGCAGTGTCATTGGATGCGCGCTCTTCATTATATATATTAACGATCTTCCAAAAGCAATTAACGAGAGCTGTGTAATGTTTGCCGACGATTTCTCTCTTTTACTCTCATGTTCAGATAATATAAATTTAGAAACGAAAATCACAAATATCATCAATCAAATTGTAGAATGGATGAATGATCACAATTTAGAAGTTAACTTTGTAAAAACGAAACTTATGCAATTTAGACCGCGCCAAAAAACTGAATTAGATATAAATATAGGTTACAAAAGTGTAAATTTAGATAATGTTCCTTCATTCCCCCTATTAGGTATAGTCATAGATTCGAATATTAACTGGAAAGCTCATGTAGATACAATTAAAACTAAACTATCTAGATTTATTTATGCCCTAGGAGAAATTAAAAAAACCACCAACATGCACACTGCCACCACAATGTACTATGCCTACGCCTATGCTTGGCTGAGTTATGGCGTGATGCTCTGGGGTAACAGTACCGATGTACAAGACCTACTAATCTTACAGAAAAAATGCATACGGATCCTAACAAACATCAAACAGAGAGAGAGTTGTAAACCCCATTTTAAAAATTTAAAGCTGTTAACCCTACCCAGCATTTACATTTTAGAAACCTGTAAATTTATTAGAAAAAACCCACATTTATATTCCAAAATAGGAGATTTCCCTCGCCATAATACACCCCGTTATAAAAATAATCTTATTCAAATACCTTCTAAATTAAAATTACATAGCTCCGGACCCTACCCTATGTCGATCAAATTGTTCAATAAGTTGCCGAACTATATAAAAAACGAAAATAATTATAATAAGTTTATACATCTGCTAAAGGATTTACTTACCAGCAAATCTTATTATTCAGTTAGGGAATACTTGGAGGATAAACTAAAGTAAACATAAAAATAGTAAAATAAATAACAAATTAATACATATAAAGAAGCACATACATTTATATAATAATATTTGTGTAAAATAGTAAATATGTGTTTAGGTGATACATAATTTATAAATATCTGCCCCTCTCTATTCCATATTGCGATGCCTAACAAGGCGCATGTGTACTCTTGTGCTTTACTTAAGTGTGTAGTTATAAGGTCCCATGTAATGCAATTCAATAAATAAATAAATAAATAAATAAATACCTATGCAAAAGTGGCGTTTCGTAATCTTTTTAATATTATAACATTTTGTGTCGTTTGGACAACCTTCCAGAATAGGGAACATTTGGTGTCGTTCTGGCAAACCTTCTGCTTGAGTAGTACAGTCGAGTAGAAATTTTCTAGCACATATTCATTAATATGAATTAGTTACATGTAAAACAACCAAAAAATTAACTTATGCGACGAAGGTTTTTTGTCAGAACTGGACTTAATTGGCGTTTAGTTAAAAAGAAATCACTTGCACAGCTTGCACTTGCTCACAAAAAAAGACGTGTGGGTTAAATTCAAATAGATTTATATCAATATTTTATAAGTAGGTTGATGAACACAACACACAAAGTATTTTGTACAGTTACTTAATAGTGACATAGTAATAAAAATTAGTAATATTCAGTTTCAATCAACTCAAAAATAAATATCTTTCTTTAAACAACATAATTAAAAATAGGAAACGCTACTATCCTGCAATCACAGCTTTTTCGATCATTTTATAGTCAAGTCATATATACGTAATTCTTGATACTCTTATTAAGTAATCTTCTAAAGTAATCTTTTTATTCCTGTAGGCGTCACTTTAATCTTCAAGAATAAAGTCATTTCGGATGTATTTAACTTTTCTTTTGCTTAAGCTTTGCCCAAAGTCATAAAACCTGGAAAATCATTATTTCTTGCCTTTTAAAATATATTTACTAAGTATCATGTAAAATATTTTTTCTGAAATCAATGAGGAAAGTTACTATGTAGTTATGTACGTTTTTTGCTTCTCATCGTAATATTTTAAGTCTTCTGTTATTGTTTGTCCATGATCATATGATGATGATCTTTCTCCATGACAACACCAATCAGTTACCATTTCTTCGATCTCTAGCCATTGGTCCACATTTTTTTTTTTGTTTTTTCATCATCAAAACTGCAACCAAGTAGGTGATAATTTGTGACTACTTACTTTTCAATTTATTTATTTATTTTACTTTAATTAAAACGGCGGTACACCAATAACAATAATTAAAGATAAGTACGGAAATAAAAATAAAAACATTAAATTAGACCTACATTAAATATATTGGATAGTAACAGACACTAAATTAATACACACATTTACATACTCTCACAAAAACACAAACACTGAAACACTACCTTTGACCATTCATCCGCAAACAAATCTGAATGTGTATTTTCATCGAGGAGAGCGTTGAGTGAAGCAAGAGACCGTGGTATAGGTGACTGGGCACGGGCCACAGTGCGGCTGGAACCAACAGCAAACAGTCGGTGCTTCCTGCTGCGGTGGTAATTGTTCGGGGCAAACAACTGAACCAGTTTCTCGTGCAGATCAGGTGCATCCACTTTCCTGCGCAATATCTTGCACATAAAAACCAATTGGTGCTTTACTCGTCTGACCTCCAAAGAATTGTATCCAAGGCAGTCAAGTAAAAATTTAGTTGGGTACATGTATGGGTAATACCCATGCACTCGCTTGTAGAGGTACCTCAGATAAGCTTTTTGCACTTTTTCAAGCATCAGTGCATACTTGCTTTCATGTGGGTTCCAAATGCACATGGAAGCCTCCAGCTTGGAGCGAACCAATGCCACAAAAATCAGACGAATTACGTGGTAATTGTGAAAATCCTTAGAGTTTCGTAAAATGAAACCTAAACGCCTGTAGGCTTCCTTCGCTAGTGCTTCCACGTGGTCATGGAACGTTAGTCTATGGTCAAATGTTACTCCCAAGTCCTTAATGGTTGAGGTTAAAATATTTATAAAAATGTTAATACGAGTACAATGAACTTCAAAGGAAACGGCATTATAAATATTATATTTATTGAATGTTCAACATTTAATAAATATTTTTGTTTTGTAAGTGATAGTTAAAAATTCCAAAAGTCTTTTGAAAATCACCCGGTATAAATTACAAAAAATGTGTTTGCTGTCTGCTTGCCCTAAACATTTTAATTTTAGGCTTCTACTAGATTGTATATTACAATATTTTTCAATAAATTTAAAATATAAAGAGGTCTAATGTCCCTAGGCAAAAATTTCACACCAAACATTTTACCTGTGACTCATAATGTGAAGCCAACCGTCGCTTATGTCTTCTTCGGGCACATGTGAAAGAGCCATACACAGTTTCACGTGATCACAAGAATCAGCCTTCGCTTTTCTTAGTAATGCTCGAGAAAAGCGAAGAAAACATCCCTTCAGGCGTCCATCCCCAGGATGGATACACATCGCAACCACTATAAAAAATAATCTTACGGCGAAACTGGAGATGTAGACTTATTTTTGAAATTGTAAAACGTGCTGTTTTAATAATACTTAAATAATTCTAACTTTTGACGTTGACTATACCATCCAAAAGTCCTATTATAAAAAATGATGTCCAAACGCCACGAAATATATGAAATTTTGAAAGTTTACGAAACGCCACTTTTGCATAGGTATTTATTAAGGGGTAACGAAACGGGAAGTTGTCCATACGGGAAAGACCCAATTTACTGCATCTGGTTGCATCGATATACAAAGTGTTGTGTCCGATATAGAATTTGATGTCTTTTCCTCTTAGTTACCACCAGATAAACTCAAAAGTGTGTGACACAGTCCTTCAGTTAAAATGAATCAACGAACGAGGGAATCAGACACACAAAATAATTACAAAATTAATGTTAACTTAACTTGTATGGCCTGGCCCGTCTTATCTATAGTAACGATTGCTTTCAGGCGAATATCACGGGCACATTTTTATCAGCAAAAACTTTTCACAATCTAACGTGTGGCACGTAACACATAATATTTACTAGAATTAAACGAATATACTTCTTACTTAACATAATACAAACTTATTTTATTTTTCATTTATATATTTTAATAGATACGTATTAACGTAGAAAATACGTTTTAATGTAGAAAATAGTAAAAAGTAGGTCAAAGTAAAGATAATTACGAGTATTATCTTATTCCGATTTGAAAATGGTAGGCCGGCATTTTTCAAACATAAATAACAAACCGTCTCGTAGCGACTTTGTCGAGTCCAATCCTCATAAATATTGCGAGCTTGCGCAGACACGTCACTTCTGATATAATTTTTATTAACATTTTCGTGTAGCCTACGTACGTAGTTGGCTGTTTATATTATGGAAATCGACGTTATTTAAAAATAGAATTATTGTTTTCTGAAACCTACGCGAACAGTATTCATTGAAACATAACATCATTACGAATTCTACACACGGTTTTTTTAACTTGCTTGTCTTTCGAACTCAAATAACTTTATTCAAATAGACTGTATCAGTACTTTCAAATCGTCAGATTTTCAGCAAAAAATACTGAATAATAGACATAAATACCATAGTAATATAGATATATAAATACACAGTATACAGACATAATGCGAGTCTACCACTGCGTCGGAGTTGTTCCTTGCTGAGAAGACCCGGCGAGAAACTCAGCAGTTACCCTTTTAAACATGTTTTGGGTTTACAACGGGCGTTAGTAAAGTACAACCAATGTGTCATTATGATACAAATAAACCTAAAAGAATTTAAAACAAAGAGAAAAAAAAGCAACCATAAAAGAATATTTTAAAACAAAAGGTCATTTAAACAATTCAAAAAAAAAAAATTCTAGTCCGTACATACTAGGTATTAACTATTACAATAAAACATCTGTTAGCTATTTAATCCCGCATCGAGCAGAGAGCTTACACCCAGGCATTTTTATCTATAAGGTAATCTTTTGTAGTATAATAGCCATTTTCAAATAAAGCTGGTTTGATGTGATTTTTGAATCTATGTAGAAGTAACTTACAAATGGTTATTGGATTTTTTTTGTATCTAATAATGTATACCTTGCCCCATAAAGGATCCTAAAATTTTTTGTAACCTAAAGCGCAATTTTATCACTGTGTTAAGTATAGAGACCAATATTTTCTCACCAAAACAATGCAATTGTAAAATATATTGTGAACTACAGTGAGGATATCGATTTCCTTAAAAAAACTCCCTAAGTGAAGCCCGTGCACGAAGCCTATAAGTAGATGGATCTGCTCGCTCGCTTCTGGAGGATAAAGATGATTTGTATATCCGCCGCTTGACCCCAAAGTACAATGCCGTAAGACATTAAACTGTGAAAATAAACTGAACGAGCAGTATCAACATCTGGTAATAACCTATTTTTTTTCACTGCAAATGCACCCGAATTAAGTCTGCCTGAGAGAGCTGTTATTTATGGGTTCCATCTAATGTTATTCCAGGAAAAACTGTTGTATCAACAAGCTTCATAGTATTACTATCTATTTTTAGATTAAATGTGGTTATCTTTAACATTAGGCAACCTAAAATTAAAACATTTAATTTTCTTGTTGATGAACCCACAAAACGTTGATTTTAAACGATAGCTAAGCGTATAAAAACCGGTGATGTTAAGGTATGTTGATGATGGATGGATCTGGCGGCCAGGCGGCTGGCCTGCCAGGTCTTTACGACCCACATACGCCCGCAGTGTGCCTAGCGGGTGTGTGTGGCTCCCGTTCGTCGAACACGTAATAACGTGAATTTTCCGCTGTCAAAGAAACATACTTACCGTTTCAAATTGATGTTGATTTTTTTAGTATTCTACCAACCATATTTTACTGTAAAAAATACATGAAACCTGTTTTACAACACTAGTGTGTTTTGTATCCTTTTTAGCCCCCCAAAGCTTGGTAGCCGCACTGCAGTGCAGTGTAAAATTTACAAATATTCGTGAAAAGTTATAAAAAAATACTAAATGTAAATATTTTGAGAAATTCTTTTTAAGGGTTAGATATGAGGATATTACGTACCAATTGAAGCATATTTTACAAAAAAATATTCACAAGCATCATATACAGAGGAGCCAAAACTTGGTATGTTTTGAAAATGATTTTTAATTTAATTTAACTAATACATGTACTAAAATGTAATGATGTAATATATTTTGAGAATCGGCTCAGTAAGGCCTTTTATTAGATACCACACACGATAGGTTTCAGAGCAAAAACTTTTTTTCCCATACAAAAAAAAAAGAGGACGCCATAATTCCTCCCTTTTTTTTTCCGTGCTACGGGTCAAATTTATTCGTATGACCTAAAGATCAATCGTTCCGATTTTCATGCCTTTAACACCATTTGCAGGTTTTGACTGAGTTTCGGGATGTACCGCTAGCACTATCAGTCAGTCTGACTCTTGAATAGAATCTCATTCGACAAGCATTGCAGAAATGTCAAACAAGAAATTTATGAACCCTATTCCAAAGAATTAAGGTTCAAAAAATGTTTGGTGAGAGTAATGTTATGCCAATCCGGCGAAATTTGGTTCGAGAGTCAGGGGCCAGTTCGAGCAGGGGATTTGATTTGCCACGTAACAACCTGAAAATAAATAAACTGCTTGTTATCGCCTAGTGTTGGTGAGAAATGATACCGCAATCATATTTTTCACACATAAGGCGTCAATAGATGGCGTTGTGCCAGATTGAATAGCCCTAGTACCCAAGGGGTGATTCAAGTAGCCCTAGTGATGGTAGGATGACCGTTTGGCTTTCTTTATATTATATATTTTAGGACACTGTAAAAACACAGTGTGAGTGATATTATTGGCAAAGTAAACATTATTTTCATTTTGTTTCATTAAAGGGAAAAACTATTTGCCTTTTTCTTTTTTTTCTTGTTCATACACGCAGTACAGTGAAAGATACTACAGTTATTTTTAAAATGTATAAATTTATTTTTACGCCCACACGAACTTATTGCAGATATTGTTTACTAGGGTGCAGGACCCAATTATCAGCATGACGAGTTTCCTATTTTCAATATTCAATCAGTAAGATGATATTTAAATATCTGTAGTTTATCTTTATCCATTTTTTTTACGATAGGCAAGAGTAATAAATGACCATCTCACCATTCAGTAGCACCGCCACCACCAATTAATAGCATAAAGTGAGCCAATTAACTACACTGTGATAGTGGTACAAAAACATCTTTTTTTTTTCAAATTGGTAACCCAAATTAGTTAGTGAAAACCTTATAATTTCACAATTTATTCGGAGTGCTGATTATTTGGTGCAGTGCTAGCATTTGGGTCAGTCACCCTATACAATTTTACACTGAAATTGTTGCTTAGAAAAATGATATAACTCATGAAAACGTCTTGGTTAGCAAGTATGCAGAACTTTAATTCAATATGATTATAAAACTACTATAAACGCTAATAAATAAGACAGAATACAAATGACATTATTCATTCCAAATAAAGAAATCTGCATGAAATTTCTAAAGTAGGTAATCTGTCTTCTGAAATCCTATTCTCAATCATTTTTGTAGCACTTTTTGTTATGTACCTACTTCATCTACCTTAGAAGAACAAACTTGTTGTTAATTCAGTTAGAAAATAACACTCTTTTGTTTTGTAGAAAAAAGTATGTCTACCACGAGTTGCCACTTTAAACTTACGTTATGGTTCAGGTAAAAAAATTGTAATGGGATGACACATGACATGACATGACAATGTCAAATCCCAATACATTTTTTTACGCGAACGTTAATACAAATTTAAATTGGCAACTCGTAGTAGACGTACTGGATTAAAATAGGTATTAACAAATCGAAAAACAATACACAGTTTAGTACAAAATTTAAAAGTAATAAATAAGCCTGAAAACTGTTTGATTGCTATAATTAAAACAATTTACGTTTAGTCCAAAAAAATATTTTATACTACACCTGCTCGGAAAGTACCTTGATACTTTATCAAATTTACGGTAGAAAGTACGTCATTGCATATCGAACAAATATGCGGGGAGAAAACGCATCTGAGCGGGAGAGAAAAGTGTATGAAAATCCATTTCTTACGTGGTTTTTCTTTTTTAATTTTGGGTAAGACTATGCGCCGGTAACCTCAATATCAAAAGCCAAAAAGTTTTTACAGTGAGTTTTTATCTCCAAGTGCGCAAAATGACACTGGCCACTAGCTGTGTGCAGATGGTGTCGGGCTGGCAGTGCGACCCTGCGGCGGCAGTATAAACAATTTGAAAAAATAACATGTGAAAATTGCAGACGCCATTGGCGCCATTTTCAATTTGTGTTTTGTTTGAGGATTCAGTTTTCGTAGAAAGTAAAATAAAACTATCAAAATGATAAGTAGTGATAGTGATGATGAAGATTTTTTAACTCCGCCGAAGTTGAAACAAACATTAATGGAAAAAGTGTTACATTAAGCTTCACTAACTGCAACAATTTCAATATAAATTTCATCTAGTAAAGATTTAGTTTTTTATTTTCCTCGTAGGTGTAGTATAAAGCACTTTGTATCACTCGAGAGAAAGAGGTTAAATACTACACATGATAAGGGTGCGTTTCATTTACGTAGCTCCGCGATTCTATTGGTTCTTAACAAACACATTCCTCGCACCGCATCCTCGCACATCTGTGCTGGAAACGCACCCCAAGAGATCTTCGCACATTCGTAGTCGAAATACCGGCTTGTAATCACTATAAGAACTATCAAATTTCGCTAAAGCATTTAGGCACGCTTAAACCTCAGACACTTACATAAAAGAGGATATGTTTGCAACAAAGGACATTGTCATCAAATTGTAGGCAATCTGGGGCAAGGGGCCCAGAGGGACGCCCCGAGGGACGCACGCCCCTTGATCGGTACCTGAAATAGCCTTTGGGACAATGTGTTGCAAATCTATTAGTTTAAGTACTTGTTATGTTGCTGATCCGAGACGAAAAGTACGTCAACCACGAGTTGTCACTTTAGTTTACATTATCGTTCACGTAAGAAAATGTATTGGGTTTTGACATTGGCATCCCATGTCATGTGTCATCCCAATACAATTTTTTTACTCGAACGAAAATTTAATTTAAGATGGCAACTCGTAGTAGACGTTCAGCACTCTGCTCTAAGTCAGAAGAAATATTTTGACAATTCATTTGAATTAAGGGGTATATTCTCTACTAGCTACCCCGACAGACTTCGTTATGTCATTAGTTATTGGCAAATGTTTGACAGCTGGGAACATTATAATGGTGAATGTTTTTTCTTTAATTTCATTGTTTCGTACATTTTCAAATGCTTTTAATAGTTATTCTGCTATTCGGTACGGATACAAATATATAAAACCAAATACGGTCCAGACGTTCTCGAGTTTTAATGACTGTTCGAACAAACCTGGCTTTGTTTTATACGAGTATAATAAGAAGATAGATGTTTGACTTACATACTGATACTCGTAACGATAATTATAAATTGAATACTATGGCAAAAATTTAAAAGCAACTAATTTTTAAAATTATGATAATGATGAGTATAATGAGTGCAAATCAGTGTGTACCATGAGAGTACGTAGGTACCTCACGTGAATTACGAGTTGAAAACAGTTAACTTGTAAATATTTTTTAATTTCATTACAATTCACTAGAGGCGTTTTACCGAAATCGGATGCAAAAACTTTATAGAGACGCTGCGACTATCGCCGGCGTTAACTCATGGTACTAGTATAGCTTATCTCTTATCTCGACAGTGATAGTTCTCTATTTCGTTGAAATATACTTGCACCACTATGTCTCCACATTTCTTTATTGCACAATATATTTTTTTTTGCGCCAGACAACACACCTCTTGTAATGGTCTCGAAGTAGGGATTAATATCCCTGTGTCACGAGGTACCACACAAGAAAATCCGCCAGGGGCGTCTCCCAGCACACCCAGACCCGAGTCAATTCAGAAATGATCGTTTCCTGAATTGACCCCACCGGAAATCGAACCCGGGACACTAAGGAAATCGAGGCGATAAACCGTGCCACAGCGCACTACGCCAATCGTGTCGTCAGATTTGAACGTTAAGCTTAAGGCTTAAGCGCAATGTATTGTATTTTAATTGTCAGTGCAGTTTGCAAAGTGTTTGTTTCTCAAGTTATTATAGCTGTAGAACCAAACTGAGAACAAACAATGGCACAATATTGCTACGACGCAACCAGAGACATAAAGCGATGAGATTTTTGACGGCAGGATTGGCGTAGTGCCGTTTGTAGCTTGCGTAGTGTCCCGGGTTAAGTAAATTCAGGAAACGATCTTTTGTACATTGGCTCGGGTCTGGGTGTGACGGAAAACACCCCTGGCTTTCCTTGTCGGGTACCTCGTAATACAAGGATATTTACCCTTAATTCGAGACCATGACAAGTACCTAGTGTGTTGTCTGGCGCATATATTACGCAAATTTCACTTCGCGTGTCAAAAAGGTATGCATTGCTTTTCTTATATTTAGTCTGCGCTCTACAGTTTTTGTTTTGTATGTCAAAATCAAGGCGATTTATGTATATTATCTTTCCTAAGTCCATGAACTCGATTATGATCGACTGAGAAATGGAGAATTCCATCCTAGTGCGAGTTCGTAATTAAAAATATATTGTCACAAAACATTTTGTGGTTATTTTGTAATTTTTTGCACGTTTTTCTCACATTTTTATGTTTCTCTTCTGTGTAAATTTTTTAACGATGATATTAAAAGTAGTTCTTCATTTTAATTTAATGAAAAAAAAATATATTTCATGATGTGGTTACCTTCATGTGTGGGAACAATTATAAGCAACTGTGTATTTTATTTTAAGTAGATCTATGCTGTATCTTGCGTCGGTAACCCGATAAATAAATAAGGTGGCGCTGACTCGATGCCATACAAATTCGCGTTTAGGTGCTAGCAAACGCGATGGAGTCATTCGAATCTCTTTGTGCAACTAGCACTATGCACTCTGGACGGAGCGACCCGTGCTATCTACTCTAACCTATGTCTGTGGCTGCAACCATATCAGTTGGCAACGAGCCAAGACGACCAAATGTAACGAGCTGATTAGATTGACAGTCTACTATAACATGCGCACAACGGTCTAGGGTTACAATTTGCTTCAAAGATAACTGTAGACTGTTTGGAAAAGGAATAGCAATTATAATAAATATGATTCAGGAACTCGTAGGCGGTAAGGTACTGTATTCTGTAGGCCTTATTTATCTTCAAGAACTTTCCTAATAATCAAAAATGATTCAATGATACGGGATTTTGTAAGCAAATAGAGTGAGCGGATCAAAACAGAATGGCGTCTGGTTTTACGAAAGAACGGAATTAAGGAAACAATCTTTTCTAAAAAAATCCTTGCTTCTTGTGAATGAATGAACGATAATACACCCTAAGCCCTGTTTATGATGATAAAACTACTTTTGTATGTTTTTCAGCAAAATCAAGATAAAAAGCAAAGTGTAACTTGTGTGTTAATAAACAAGGGGACTTTTTGAGTGTTACACATTGGTTTGGCGCCTAAACATCTGACGTATGCTATTACGTGTTTATAATAGTATGTCTACAATGAATTTCCGCCAGGTATATGAACTCTCTTAACTCATGGTACACGCACAGGGGAGTTATACAATAAACAAAAACAAACGATCCCATTAACCATCTGGCCTTCCACGTTGCAAATTCTATGTGAAACTAGACAGCTTAAAACAGCAATTTTTATATAATTTACAATGTAAAATAGTATAAAACTATAATAACCTAATTTGTTTATAACATCAATCTATTTCTAGAGATTTGTACATTTATTTTACACTATCTGATGCTAGCAATTTCATCCGCATTCTACGTTTTAAACTTTTCACCATGTATAAGAATCTAAAGAGTAGAAAGTTTCATTAGAACCGATTCTGTAGTTTTTATTTGATGTTGTTTAAACCCCGTTAGGGAATATGTATGAGCATAATACATAATAGTATCTTTTATTTTAGGTTATGAAAAGATTTGACAGTATTTTTTTTTCAGTATAGCCCCCCTACCCTACATACACCGCTCCAGCAATCTGTAGGTACTGAACTCGTGTGTTTCATATGGCTCGTAGAAAGGCGTTCACATCAACCTTTGCAAGACCATTGCGAAATGGTTATTATGTCAACGTAAAAGGCTGTATTATTCAATAATGATAGCAAAACAATATGTGACGGACGATACAGACATGCCTCCACTTCAGAAAAAAACATTTTCCTGCTAATGTCTGTCATCCACACGCATTCGCTTTCCGGAATTTTGATTTTTGCAATGATATTTAAAAGGCAGCGACTGATATTTTTTTTTTTATTTTGTTCCGAGTATTGTCATGTTTTAACATGTCAGTAATCATCGGATGCCATAGAAAATGTTTTTTACATGCATAATCCCCTTACCGTGTAAAAGCTACTCACGTGACATAGGCGGAATTGTGGTTAAAAAAACCCAGAGAACGCCACATAACAAAAAAAGAAGATGAAAATGTTTTTTTACTACATTTACAACGAAACGTTGTTCAGGCCCGTTTTATAGAACGTGAGGCAAATAACAAAATCTGAAATTCCTGAAAATTAATCCTGAGCTTACAGAGTTACAGAGAGAACAAGAAAGTTAAAAAGGTATGCCCGGGTTTCAAACACCCGTTGTGCGGCTTGTGGGGAGAGTTGAGTGGAGAGCAGGGTCTCATTTTGTCTGTACTCTCTACCATTTTAATTACGCATAATGCTTTGGGCCGGAGAGCATCGTGGCCGTCACTATTTTGCAAAATGGCCACCCAGAGAGCCATGCGCTTGCGTTTCAACATTCCCGATTTGAACATGTACGACTTTTTCCTGTAGGTAAGTTTTCAAGAACCGACCCCACACCATCGAAAAACTCAAGACCCGAATTATTGAGGAGGTGAACGCGATTCCACTTGAAATGTGCCGAAAAACTGTCACAAGTTTCCGAAATCGACTGCATCAATGTATCGCTGCTGGAGGCGCTATCTTTCGGATATAATTTTTCAAAACTGCATATAAAAAACTTTGTACTAACGAATCCAACGAAAATATAATTAAAATATAATATAATTAAGTCAAGTAGTTTTATTTTTATTGCTCCTCGAAACCCGGGCATACCTTTTGCCGCACCCTGTACCTAAGTTTTGCAAGACTTATTTAGGTTTATGAATCAAGGGGCAAATCTACAAGTCTATTAGAAATCTATTTATTAGAGAAGATCAATCAGCGATATGATATAACATTCATGAATACACAAACATTAATAACCATATTCCGATAACAAATCAAGAATCTTAGTCGATATTAGGACTGGAACAAAAATTACAACTGATCAAATACGACCCCTTTCCCCCCCACACCGCTTGTAGAGCTAACAATAGGCTCTAATTGATATAAAATTTTGATGTAGATGGGAATTAATACTTAAAAAGGCTTAGACATCTTAGTTTTAGACAGCCGACAGCGTTGGGAATACTTGAATTTTGCACCTGTATTTTATACATACCATCACGACTTTATCCCAAACGGGGTAGTCAGAGGCAAGTGACTGTTGCCGTCATTGTGAACGGAACACTCAGAAGCCCACTTACACCAATGATATTAGAACCCAACGTGGTAGGTGGTGAGTCCGCCGCCGCTGTCCGGGTTGGTTTGGTTTTTTACCGATGTTTTCCATCACCGGATAGTTAGTCGGAAATTAAACAATGAACACAAATATTTTGGTTCTGGCCAGATTTGAGCTCGGGACCACACGATCCGTGATCCGAGTTGGAGTGCTTAACCACTAGGCCACGCTATGTTATACGTACCCACGAAATCACATCAAGCTTCCCATCAATTCGGGCACTACTGACTGGGCCGTGGTAAAAATGGGTACCTAAGGGTCCATATCTGTCCATAGCACCGAAAAAACCGCGAGTTTAATCATCACTCAGGACAAATTTCTGATGGAACGAAAACTGTCTGCCACGTAACTGAATCTTTTCAACTTATTATTGTAAAACCACAATAGTGATTCGTCGCGGTACCGGCAAAACAGTGACGGAAAAATCGTCGTCTTGTTGACATAAACTTGTTGACATATTTGGACGACACGATTGGCGTAGTGCGCTGGAGCACGGTTTCTCGCCTTTAATTCCGTAGTGTCCCGGGTTCGATCCCCGGTCAGGTCAATTCAGGAAATGATCTTTTTTAAATAGGCCTGGGTCTGGGTGTGCTGGGAGACGCCCCTGGCTTAATACCTTGTCTGGTACCTCGTAACACAGGGATATTTATCCCTACTTCGAGACCATGACAAGAGGTGTGTTGTCTGGCGCATATTTATTATTTATTTATAAACAGACGATAGAAGTGTGAATTGCCGCAATTTACTCGCTCGGGGAGGTGACGCCAGATGATGATGCTTAACTGGTAGAGAATGGACTTAATGCCTTTTGGCTATTTGAACCATCTGAATAATTTTCAACATTCTGGCGGTGTAGAGGGTTGGTAATGCTAGAGTGGAAAAGTTCTCAGAGGGGTGGTATCAAAATAGTTTCTTGCATGTCTAAAGAGGTCTCCCAATTCCCAGCGGAGGAACTGGCGAACTAGTTTTAAGTGATTCATTTAATTTGAGACACCGGTTAAATATCGTGATCTGTGTTTTTATAATAATTAACGAAAATGATTATATTTAGGAGTCCATCTTCACTGAGTGTATGTTTTAATTTGATGTTTATGAACAACAATAAGCCAACCGAAACGCATTCCGCTTGGGAATGAGGCTCTCTATTTAAAAATCTTTTTGACTTATTGTGATGTTCAGCGAGTTGACTCTAAGACATGCAATAAAGTTACTTAGGTGCAGCGGTGTGTTCATCGTGACATATTGGGTTTTTCACACACAAGTACCACTAAATATTAGGCATAAATTATTGTTTAGTCATATTTTCAATTATAAAATTAATACTAACATACAGGGTGTCCCTGGAAGTAAGGATCAAATCAAAATAACGCAAAGCTGGGGTCATTTCTAACCATTTTAGCCCTATCAATAGTGGTCCGATTTGTAGATGTTAAAAAGTTTTGATCAATTTTAGTTTTTTTCATAAAATCGCTTAGGTCCAAACAAAAAATATTATTAAAAGACATCATATGACGTATCAAAGATACCAGCGTTTTTATTGCCAGAAGGTTGATGGAGGATTTGTCTTACTTTTACCAGTTTTTCTTTGAACTAGAAAGCACGGCTTAAATAAAAATAAAAATATTGAAAAAAATATATAAACTTTCAAGAAGATCTCGTGAAAAAAAAATGTACTACGGGAAGTGGTCCGAGTATTTTTAAAAATTGCTCATTTAATCCAGATTTTGTTGAGGTATAATTTAATTCTTACTCTGGAAGTAAGAATTAAATTATACCTACCTGTATGTTACACCTTGTATGTTATTTTTACTATTTAGTTCATCATTGTTATTTAAAGAAAAATAAATAATTAATGGTTTATTCCACTTTATCTCCTTCCAGTTTAAGAGCATTCATTGGCAAAATCGCTCATTACGTGTGTACGGTATGAAGTGCGCATTGGTTGATTCGAGCTGATGTCGATTGTACAATACTCGTATTCAGGTGCGGTCCCAGTTTATAATTATAATAAAAACTTACAAATCCTATTTATCTTATATACTACTAGCTGTCCGTCAGTGGCTTCGCCCGCGTAGACTATTTCTCCCGACAAAATGTAGCCTAAATAAAAAAAATATATAGCCCCACACTCTGATAATGTCGCTTTATATTGGTGAAAGAATTTTCAAATCGGTCTAGTAGTTTTGGAGCCTATTCAATACAAACAAACAAACAATCAAATCTTTTCTCTTTATAATACCTTTTAGTAAATAGATACATCACTTACATTTAATTGGACAATAAACATAAAATAATAAAGAAATAAATGTCCGGGGCAAATTACAGCAAGATCATCTGACCCCAACCTTAGCAGAGCTTGTACTGTGGGTATCAGAGACTGATAAACATACTTAAACATGTTTAAATACATTCTTGTCTACGAGTAGATAATAACATACTCGTACATAGTAACATTATTTAATTGAACGATTAAGTTATATAATTGGAAAACAGACGTCATTTTCATTCAGCGAGTTTTCAAACGCTGTATTACAGAGTTACTAATATTACACCAACAAATAAAACGTGATAATAACAATGATAGGCTTTTAAAAAGCTTATAAATAAAGCTGCAATGGTTGTAATCGTTGATAATAACCCGATAAAGACGTTTTCAAGTGGGCCACAGCCGCAAGCAACAGGCACCCGTTTAGCTATGGTTTGCCAGTCCCACTACACACCTCGCAGCGGCCAACCGCCGCGTTCCACGGCCGGTGCGCGCGCAAAAACGAAATAAAATCCCGCCAAAAGCAACGTCAAATAAATTAATCCACGCCATATTTGCTTTGCTAACAAACTTTGTTCGGATTACGTTTGTAAGTAACAGACGTCTTTTTATCTTCAACCATTATCTTTGAATGTAAACAGTGAATTTGGCGGAAAGTTCTTGGATTGCTGGCTAAACAAACAGTTCTACTGTCTATCAACGAGTTTTATTTAGAGTACCATCGGAGTGGAAAGAAAATCGAACTCTTGACTGCGGATATTTGTTTATGTTGGACATCAAACATTTACGTAAGTATACATAGATCTAAACCAATGATTATTTAAAGCTATTAATGAAAG
Organism: Udea olivalis; assembly: GCA_947369235.1. NCBI lineage: Eukaryota > Metazoa > Arthropoda > Insecta > Lepidoptera > Crambidae > Udea > Udea olivalis. Next base: position 13,388,267 of record OX376359.1, read on the forward strand.
AAAAACATAGCTTTATGTTTTTTGATACTCACCAATGCAAACAGTTGGTCTTATTTAAAAGCTTTTCATGTAAGATAAGATAGGAAACACAATAGTGCAAAGCAAATAAAGTATAACACATAAGCAATATGTTTTACTGTTAATGTACAATTAAGGCAGTGTGTTTACTATTTGAAGCAGAAAAACGATTATCAACAATCAAGACTAGTCACAGTGAGTAGGACAGTCGCTAATCTATTTGGGGCCCTATTCCCTAACCACATTAGGATGGTGGGGCCCTTATTAATATTCTTAGTTTACCTTGTTTTTATGTTATTAAATCTAAATAAAACTGAGTTTAGGGGCGCCCTCATGATCGGGGTGCCTTGGACACTTGCCCAAAGTGCCAAATGGGAATGAGAGCAGTTGAAGTGTAAAAGTGCCGACGATCGCTGAATTCTTTTGTGCGCAGTACGGGTACAAAATAGGTACGCTGCGTTGGGCTTGAGCTGTGACTTAGTGCACAATCGAGGACATTGCGAAAATAGATCAGATTTTTATGCTCATTGAACAGAAAATCATGTGGCTAGTATTCCGACACCAGGCGTGCTTACCCCTTAGTTAAGTGCAAGGGATGTTCTATAGTTTAGGCTTAGGACATTATCACATCCTGTTATTATACAAAATATTTAGCCTTGCTGCACTGAACACGTGTTCATCAAAACGAATGACGTCATTCTACTTAGGTAATTAACAGAAGATTAGTAGCAATAATAGCAAAACCATTACTGTAAATTGTTTTTTTTTGTGTTGACGTTTTTCGCATTATTTATATATTATTATAAACGCTTGAATTGTAAACATAATAGGTATTCCATATAGAAACACTATTTTTATAATTCATCATCAATGTTTCCTTCGCAAGACGCTTATAGGGTGGAATAGCTCCCTGCCTAGATTTTCCCAATGGGCTACTTATAGCGTGACGTTTTTGATAGTGGTTCGACGACAGTGACGTCGAGTTCTGCAGTCGTTACTCAGACTTATTTATCACATTGATTATTATCTCACATATTGAGTAATGTTATAATTATTATTACTTACGAATCTAAGTTGATGTTTAACTCAGACAAATACATTTTAAAATCGATAATAAATAAGTACCTAACTAATATTAGGTAGATGCAGCTGATCAAAGTCTAAGATCATTTATTTATTTATTTATTATTTTTGGCACATATAAAAAAAATTTAGGTACAATTGGCGGACTTAATGCCTAGAAGAATTCCCACCAGTCAACCGCAAGGTTTAACAGAGAACATACGAATTTTGGGCTGTGCAACGAATGGAAATTGGTGCAAGAAAATACAAACAACAAATTTGATACTTTACTAATACTTAAAAACCTACTAGTACTTAAACTAACAAATACCTAATACAATTTGTAAACTCAAATAAATCATAATATAGATCATCATGATATACTACATAAATACATATAAATTAATATACTTATCATGCCAACAAACATACTTATATATATATACATTTAAAATAAATATACTAATAAGATAATATTATATTTCCTTAAAGAGAGTTAAACATATTAGTCTATATAAGTACCTACCTATGCTCAGCACGCTCATTAGATCTCGGCCTGTTGTACATTTGCTAGTGAGAATAGTTAAATGTGGTTAGAAAAGGTCTTTACAGGCCACTGACATTGTGAACAAAAAGTTGAGTTTAAAGGGAGGATTTATTGAAATTCCTCCTCCAGAGACTGAACTAGCAAATTAGGAAATTAGGTCCCCAACTACTACGTTTGCTAACTTACCCAAACAATTGACAACCCTTTGACTCAGTTGTTCAGTGTTTGGAGTTTCTTCGTTGTTCCTTACACAAGACTAGAATACATAATAGTATTACCTACTATCGTATATGAACAATCTTAGTTCGAAGCTAGTAGAGTTTAATTTTGTCTCTTTTTTATTTAGAAAGTATTTTTTGAAACGTTTAAATAACTGCAGCTTACCTCAACTCTGCTCAGAACTTGATTCACATCTAAGCATATATAAGAAGTAAAGTAATTAGCCTATATACTGTCCCACTGCTGGGCAAAGGCCTCCATCATTGAAATCAAGTCATCGCTACAATGAATGGGTATTGGCTTAATCACCACGCTTGCCAAATGCGGGTTGGTGATCACAAACCCGAGCTATGTTTCGAAAAATCCGAAAACACACTTCGCCCGACCTGGCAATTGAACCCAAGACCTCCGGGTTTCGGGCTGAACTCTGAAATCTCTTGTCCACGGAGGCGTTGAGAAATATAAGAAATGACACTACTAAGCAGTTGGTTGGATCTGTATTAGAAAATTAGTGCTATATGAAGCTCAGCAGTTTTGATACTTTTGATTGACAAATTGATGAAATTAAATTTGATTTTATTGACTGGCCTATTGGCGCAATGGCAGCGATCCTGCCTTTGTCGCCGGAGGTCGACAAACATTTATGTGACGAACATTTGTGTTTGTTGTGTGTCTGGGTGTTATTATCTATTTAAGTATGTTTATCAGTCTCTAGTAGTTTGGGGTCAAATGATCTTGGTGTGTATTGTCCCAGATATTTATTTATTATTTTTCGTATATCAGCTTTCCAAAAGCGACTTCACTCGCGTGGAATATGTTAAAATATGTTAGTCACTGATAATGTGATTGGTGAATGTTTAAATCAGTCTTATAGTTTTCGAGTTTATTCGTTACAAACATACTAAACTACCAATCATTCTTCTTTATCTTATCCTCTGCCATCGTTCTTTTTGCGTTTTATTATTTAGTTTCAGAAAAGTTTATTTCACTAACATAAGGAGGTTTTGTCCTATAAATGTTTATTTCTTTTAGATGTGACAAATTCGTTGCTGCTAGGCTTAACCAGTTGCCTCTAAGTTTTTCATGATTTCATAAGCATAAAGTAGAGTTTATAATAGAAATAGCTCCAGGTCGATGTTCTACAACCTAATAAAATACAATTATGGCCCCATAAAGCGTGTTATGAGGACGCAGTTATGAATCAACCTTAAAAAATGGATTGCAAGCGGTGGATGCTATTAACTGAGTCGTAACTTAGTTAACGTGCAATTTATGACTTATTGCAACAAAACTTTGCACCGAAGAATGCAATGAAAAACTGCTCATTAATCTTTTATAATCTGCACTAGAGATTTTAAAAGATTAATCAGCAGTTTTTGATTGCAATCTGCACTAGAGTTTTTTTTTTTTGCGCCAGACAACACACCTCTTATAATGGTCTCGAAGTAGGGATTAATATCCCTGTGTTGCGAGGTACCACACAAGGAAATAAGCCAGGGGCGTCTCCCAGCACACCCAGACCCGAGTCAATTCAGAAGAGATTTCCTGAATTGACCCGACCGGGAATCGAACCCGGGACACTACGAAAATCGAGGCGAGAAACCGTGCTACAGCGCACTGCGCCAATCGTGTCGTCGATCGATTATAAAAGGTCATCAGCAGTTTTTGATTGCAATCTGCACTAGAGACTATAAAAGATTATTCAGCAGTTTTGATATCATCTTTTGGTGCAAAGTTTTGTTGCAATAAGTTATAAATTGCAAGTTAACTAACTAATGGCCCAGATAATAAAACAACAATTTGTAAAATCGTCTAGGCATGGCTCAAAAATATGTTCCCGGAATCGAACCCAGGAACCGTGGCGTAGCAGTCAGAGTATAACTAGCAAACAACCGAGACAGGCCAGGATAAGGCTACAACGTCCATAAATTTATAAAGAGTAGGCAGTTATAAAATATAGATCCGGAAATGATTCATTTTCAGTTCTATTTGAAAAAAGACGTAATGCTCATAATAAGTTTCTTTTAATAATACCGAAACCGTAAATCCTTAACTTTCCTACCCAACAAAATAAAATCGTATTGACATTCTTTACACGTGTCGAATTCTTTATCACGTATCTTTATGTTGTAGTCTATGTTAAAGAAGTAACAAGATAGAAATCTTAACACTTTTTGATAACATGCTTTACCTAAATTAAACCTGCAAAACCTCTTTCATTCATTAACACAATAAAAAAATGAAGAAGTCACAAGTCACTGAGTTGGAATAGCTGAAAAAAAATAAAAGAAGAAAGAAGTGAGTATCGCGAATATAATTTTCCCGAAAACGCGATTCCCTAATTTTAATATAATATTTTTAAGATTATTTCAAGGACATTTTTTGTCAATTCTTTCGAAATTATTTAAGCCTTAGGGTAGGAGGCTTAAATAATTAAATTAATTAGGCGAAAAACTGATTTTCTTTTATACATTGGGATTCATAAAAGGAAAATCAGTTTTTCTTTGATTTATCTCTTTAAGAATTCGTTTCGGGTAACCCAGTCAGTTTCGTGCAAATAATAATAGGGATAAAATATTATAATAGGTTGGGGAAAAAGTTTCTTCGCATTTTTTGAGAAAATTCAAAACATTTTTTAATATCGTTTATTTACATTTAAGTAAAGTATGTAGGAGTTATTTTGTTCGATTACTTTTTGCCAGCTTGTAGGTACGAGTATGCTACAAGATCCATGATCCATACATGATCCCATTGCTATAGGAATTTTAAGGCATCTGATCAAAATACCGCGACAAGTGGTTTTGGCAGTCCTCTCGTGATGTTAACCTGACACTGCCTAAAGAATTCTGAAGAGACCGAAATAGGTGGAAATTTGAAGGTGCAAGGTCAGGACTATACGGCGGATGCATTAACACCTCCCAGCCAAACTCTCTTAATTTTTGCTGAGTGGCTAAGATGTGTGAGGTCTAGTCAGTCTATCATGATGAAAAACCACACCATTTCTGTTGATTAATTCCGGCCGCTTTCTCTCAACTTCTTGCTTTAATCTCATCAGTTGTTCGCAGTAGAGTTCAGAATCGATGGTCCTGCCTGGTGGTAACAGATCATAATGAATAATGCCTTTCTAATTCCACCACACACACAGCATCACCTTGTTGCGAGATAACCCGGGATTCGCCAGTCTGTGAAACCTGACCGGCCTTTGACCATGACCTTTTTCGCACGTTCTTGTCGTACGTGATCCACTTTTCATCACCAGTTATCCGCTTCTTCTAAAGTGGTTCGGCTAAATTACGGCGTAATAAAGAATCACAAATGAGTACACGGTTAATTAGGTTTCTTTCAGTGAGCTAGTGAGGTACCCAAATATCGTACTTTTCTTAGTACCCAGTTTTTTTCAAATGCGCCAAAACTGTTTTGTAGTCAATTCCCAGTTCTTCAGCTACGTCGTAACTACTGATATGCCGATCTTGCTCCACTTTTCCAGAAATGGCATCCATTTTTTTCCGTAATAGGGCGACCATAGCGACGTGCATCTTTGACATCAAAATTTCCGGATTGAAAACGCTTAAACCAAATTTGTGCTTCTCTCACAGACACTGCACTAGGTCCATAAACATCGCAAATTTTTTTCGCAGCTTTCGTTGCACTTTCACCTTTTTTGTAGTAAAATTGCAAAATGTATCGAATTTTCTTCATTAGATTAACTCATCTTGACAGTAACAGAAGCAAATGAAAATCACACATTTTCCTAATTTGAATTTAAAATCATCTTCTTTAAAATGTAAACTTTTAATGATACAAAACCAGCCAGATGCAAATAGTATAGCCAAAGAGATTTTATTACAAGTTCATACATACTATATGTGAAAAGACTTTTTCCCCAACCTGATATAAACATAATATTATGATTTTCCTTACTGTATAAATAATCAGCTCTTCAATCACTCATCTTGACAGTAAGAAAAACAAATGAAAATCACACATTTTCCTAACTTAGAATTATCTTCTTTAAAATTCAAACTTTTAATGATACCAAAACCAGCCAGATAGGTACAAATAGAATAGCCAAAGAGATTTTATTACAAGTTCATACATACTATATGCGAAAAGACTTTTTCCCTATCCTAATACATTACCATGTAACTATATTTTCATATTTTGATGTATATTTCATATTGTGTTTACCATATTATCAGCAGCCGGTGACAGCTTTATTGGCGCTATTCGTTAGCGCGCTGATACGCAAGCTAGTGACGTACTTTTTGTATTTCACACCTTACTTCAATATTTGGAAGTACTTATTCTTTCTTCTTTATGTGAGTAAATAATGATGTGCATTCGTAGAATGAGTCGAGGTTTTTCTGTTGAGTTATGGCATAGAGTTTTTCAAGATAGGTTTGAAAGGTTATTGTAGACTAGGTCGGTTATACACGTGTGTCTTTAGTATGTCTACACTATCGGTTACCATCAGGCGATGCGCAGGCCACCGAAACAAAATGAAAAAAAAATACCTAGGAGCCAGGTAGATCGACCTAACCCATAATGACGAAAATGCAAACTCATCGAAAAATTTTCTTTAGCGCGGGACAGCCTAATGAATTAAGCACCCAAGTAGTTTTGCTAGTAATACTCGTAATATGGTATAAAAAATGTTCCTATTTTGTGTAGTTTTGAACAGCACTCATGGTACCAAAACAGTTACATTTTCAGAATCTTTTTTCCTTTTCATCTATGAAATAACGGCCAAAATCTATTGTGAATATGTGTAGCACAATTTCTGTATCTGTACGCCAACACGTAAGACTCGTTAGCTTCAAGCCAAGTTTAACTTTATTGCTTCACGACTCCTTGTTAGTTGCCGAGTAAACGGCACCTTTTACGCGTGAACTCGTACTCTTACTTACAACATTTTTTCCTTTTGATTGATTATGTGGAATGTGTTTTTATTATGTCCATGAATATTATTATATCCGAACATGAAAATTGTTGGTTCCAACTTTGAAATGAAGCATCATACTTAATTCTAAGTTGCCCGTAAGCTACCAAATGCGACAATCGTATAAAGGTGCTCACTTGGATCATTTCCTGTAATCTAACGTTACAGAGTCGAGCATTACAGTGCGTAATCTATAATGTTACAGATTGGAACATTACGTTGGTAGAGCACCGAGCATTACAGTGCGCAACTTGATGATACAATGTGGAATATTTTGATACAACTTCCCTGAAGTTTTGAAGAGCAGTATTGTAATGTAATGATCAAAATTTAATCTGTGATGTACATTACAGGCGAATGTTCGTTATGTCAGGGAGACAAAACTGTAATGTATTGCTTGAAATCGAAACTGAAAGTTACATTACGGGAACATGCTCCAGGTGAGGGACCACCTCGAAAGTAACAACACCCCAATTGCTATTATTATGCTAGATGAGTTAGTGTCGACTGTGTGTGTATGACATATACGATGATTAGCCCTTTGGAAGTTGTGAAATAAATAAATAATTGTGTGTAGGGATGCTCCATATAAGTAAAACATCGATATATCAATCAATTCGGAAGTGTCGATGTACTACTGTCGTAATCATAGGGCGCCACAAAATTTTACACTTTATAAATCTATTGAAAAAAAAACATTACACTGAGAATATTTTTCGGGAACACTTTACCTCAAAAAAGTAGCGCCTAACAATGAAAGTTAACTTATTAACTTAGTAGTTTAATATTAAAATGGCCATGTGACGAAGTTCAAAAAAATTTTTAGTAGTTAGTTAAAATTTCTAATTAAATTCTAATTCTGTTCTGCGTCTAATGTTCTTTCAGTACTCAGTCTCACTTTCAGCCTCTTTCAAACGCCAGACCTAATATTTAAGGAGAGGAGAAGTATTGAAGGAGAGTACTCTGAAAGATAATTCCAATTCACCCCTTGAAAAGACAAGCTCTTGGGGGTTACAGGTTTTCCCGTAAAATTCAAATTCCATTAACGAATCCCTTACATTACAAACGTAAATAAAGGGGCTTTAGCTTTCTTATTTTCTAATCTTCGTTGACACTACCCTACCTGATTACGAGTAGGCCCTGAAAAGCTTCGCTGTTAGCGAATCGTTAGATGATTCATTTAATTATTCAAAATCCTTTTCAATAAACATCTTAAAATCATCATCGTTAAAACATGCATCGTAATATGGAACTTCTCTATTTTGCCAAAATCTTCCCTTTTAAAGATGCGGATGAGATGGGGATGCCCAGAGCATTCCCACCGTGATTCGTGAACCTAAGTTATTAGCTCAATTTCAAATACGCAGCTCATAGCATGCATTATGTCAATGCTATAGCCTGATTGATTCACATGAGAACAGTTCCTATACTAAAGAGGCCATTCCCTGTGACGACTATTTAAATAGTGTACCTGTTGTATTTTTTTTGTTACTCAGGTTTATTTTATTTTACCAAACAGAATAACAAAATTTCGTATTCAATAGTTTTCTGAAGCGATTAGAATTTTAAACATCACTGATTCATCGAAACATTTTTCTCTTTTGTTAGGCCTCAAAGAAAGACTGAATTTGAAGGTATAAAAAAGAGAAATGTTCAACTGATTTTGTTCAAGAACCTTACAATAAAAGTTTTTTTTATATTATCGCTACATCGCCTTCTGAACAAGCTACCCATTTCCCTGACAGTAAATAATCATCCGGTATAATTGAGAAAATGTGTGTGGAAAGCCAAGGGAAAGCCTAGAGATTCAAGACGCTCGCTCCGACGTTGTTTGAATCCATAGTCCACTAGAGTCCACAATAAATGATATGTTCTAGGAAATATTTATATTAGTCTTATCCCTCTTTGAAAATATTTTCTTTTATTCTCAGTCATAGAATTATAAAACAACAAGTTATGTGACTTCTGAGTAAAGAACATGTAGTAAGGTAGCATATACGAGTAGGAGGAGTAGTGTGACCACCAGTAGAAAAAACTAAAACATATTATTATCTCTCAGTACTCTAGCTCGCTGGCTCCTACCCTACTAGGCCCGCAACTACGAGCCACTCGATGGTAGATAGCTTGAAGTGCTGCCCCGCCGAACCGCAATGCACAGGGGGGACCAGCCGCGGATCACTGGCCTTGTCCAAACGGTTGTGCATCGCAGCTCCACCATCGGGCAGACAGCAGGGTACATACAAAACGAAATTCGCACTAAAGACGAAGCGCTTTTCGTTTCGCGAAACTAGTTATTGATGTGAACAGCAACGTCAGCAACCGTATTCTGGCAGACACATGTTTATTTATAAAAAAACACCAATCCATTAAAACCTTAACTTATTTTACTCTTAAATTGCGACACGATTGGCGTAGTGTCCCGGGTTCGAAAACGAACTTTTCTGAATTGACTCGGGTCTGGGTGTGCTGGGCGCTGCTGTGACGCCCCTACCTTATTTCCTTGTGTGGTACCTCGTAACACAGGGATATTAATCCCTACTTCGAGACCATTACAAGAGGTGTGTTGTCTGGCGCATATTTATATTTATTTATTCAATTTCATCTACGTGTCCGTGGACGGTGGCGCCTAGTGTCATGCTTCTCTGATTCTGGACCTAATTTGGTATATGTAAACAGCAGAACCGACAGCTATGTTTTAAAAAAAATATAGTTAGCGTTGCAAACTTTGTGTCGAATACTGGACTGGAAGGTAAAGTAATTGCGCTACGCTCTTTTAATACGACTCTATATTGTTATAGAGGTACCGTTACAATCGGGTTTCCCTTGACCGCTTTCAAGTATTTGAATTAGTAACAAAAGTATTAACAGTATAAATAAAAGTATTATTTTGATGTAATTTTAAATGCAATATGGGAAATTTCTTACAAATGCATCGTATGACGTTAGAGTTTTCATTGTATCTATAACAACTTTTATATACATATATCTTCATTATTATGCCCAGCCACATTTGGATGATTTGGAGAGGTGATTCAGGGTTTGAAGGATAAATACTGTCACTATACCCTCATTTGCTTTCCTTATTACTGCTGGCCCAGGGGCAGTCCGATCAAATATTTTGAAACCCACAGCAAATTATAACCGGAGGGTGACTTCCTAATGGCGTAAAAAGCCGACCATTCGGTTCCGGAAAAAAAAATCAGAAAAATATTTTCCTTTTTTCTTGATTGGGAGCCGAACCTAGTGCTAACTTAATTGTTTTTAGTAACCACATTGATTCAGCTATTGTAGATGTGTAGGTAATGATGGTTTGTATAGGGTATGTAGATAATATCTACATTTTATTTATATCTACTAGATATAAATAAAATGCCTAAAATATACAGAATAACGAGCAAAATTTATTACTATTAATTTATACAATGACGTCTTTACCCAGTTGTAGTAGATGATAATATCTCTACACCTGTTAGTTAAGGCACTTAACTAAATCAATAATTATTAATTAGCATGGATTTTAAATTAGCGAAACATTATGATTGCAAATCAAAACAAAACTGTAACGTGATATTCGATATCACACGTGTTCGCTGACAGCGTTGTTCAAATATCAAATAGCGTTAATCTTGTTATTTTTATTGTATGTTATATTTGGAGTCGTTTTATCTCGACAGTGTTGTATTAAAGTACCTTTTTCCCAAATTGGATTTATTTTATTGCAAACCGTTTTCTCTTTGAGCAGTATTAAAACTGACGAAGCCAGACGATGTCATTTAAAAACATGATTTACCATCCAGACGTGGACCGGCCGTAATTGTAACCGCTTTCCATCAGGTAAAGGTTGACTTGACGTGCATAGTAAAGAATACATTAAACAATATGGATTGGTTCGTTGTCGGTTCAATTCTGGCACTGCCGACAAACTGTTGCACAGATTGGCAGAGAACAAAAAATGTTGCATCACTCTCTTGTAACTTTTACGGTATCTACGAGTATATACGTACTTATATTTAAAAAAGGAAAGATTGGTTTGTTTGTTCGTATTGAATAGGCTCCGAAACTACTGGACCGATTTTAAAAATTCTTTCAACAATACAAAGCCTTATTATCAGGGAGTGGCATAGGCTGTATTTTTTTTATATTGTCCATTAACGAGAGAAATAGTTTACGCGGGCGAAGCCGCTAAAGAACATAAAAATTCTCAAACAGACCTTCACCTTTCATTATTCGGCCATGCATTGGCCGAATAATGAAAGGTGTCGTTGCTAAAAACCCGTTATTAAATAGAGTTAATTTTGTACCTATTTTAGAGTCGGCAACAAGAAATGAGGCTAGAAGATATGTTGCATCCAAACGGATAGCTCGGGCCGCTGTGTCCCCCGAGCTATCCGTTTGGATGCAACGGACGTCTTAAGAGGACACAGCATAGGCAAGAGAATTGAAAAATAGGTATTTAAAAAATCTATTGCTGTCTGTTGCTTACCTCAAGCCCCCCGCAGAGAGCAATAGATAAAACTGCAACTCGGACCGAGGTTACCTTTCAAAAGTACACGAAATCGACGTTTCGTTGTCCCCTGATCCCTTTTCGAAAAGTGGACCGATTTAGTTACTTTATTCAATGAAAATGAAAAAATAACTTTGGCCGTGTTTTTGTTTTCCTTTTTTAACATAAACTAGTCAAATTAGTTTTCTGGGTGTTGGAACACAGTGGAAAATCTGGCCAATTGTTTCTATTTTCGAAGGATCATATTTCATTAAATAAATAATTTATAATAAAAAAGAAAACATAGAAACATGTCAATAGTAGCAATAGATTTAAAAAAAAATGTTTCTCTACTAGCAATATTCAGGGAGGAAACAGGGGACTACGTTTGTAAGGAAAAACGGCGCTTCTGCATCATCTTATGTTTGCATATGAGATCCAGGATATGCATAGGATTTACGAAGACGACTTCATTGCCTGCTATCGGCAATTGGTGCTCGACCTGACGAACTGCAGGACTCCAGCAAAAGCAATTAGTGGCGCTGCAGTCGGCTAACGAACGACGACCATCGATTATTGCCACCGACTTTGTTTACATAGCCTAGATAAAAGTAGGCGATCTACAATACTTACATTTTCACATATGATTACCAAATTCCAAACATAATATTTTAGGCAGTTACACGCAGTTCATAAGGTGCCCCTGTGCAAAGCTTGTGTGTACAATAAATAATATGATCTATCTATCTAACTCAAATTCGTTCAAAGCTTTCTAAGCTTTCAAAATTTAATCAAATCAGAAGTTTTGGTATGGGGATTGAAATCAATATTCCTGATTGACTCGAGAAACTCGTAACTTGGGTATACCCTGTGTTACGTGGCCCAGGCAAGGACTTAAGCTAGGGGCGTCTCCCAGCACACCAAGACCCGAGCTAATGTAGAAAAGATCGTTTCCTGAATTGACTCGACCGGGAATCGAACCCGGGACACTACATAAGTCAAGGCCAGAAACCGTGCTACAGCGCACTACGCCCACCGTGTCGTCAAATGTGCTCAAAAAATAATCTGGGAGTGTTATAATAAAGGCGAATGCTTCCGGTGAGGGAGTATATAAAATGACGCCACGTCAGCCATTCTTTTCACCTCGAGAAATCTTTTATCAACGCCAGAACAAAAGGCATAACTAGTTTGAAATGCAATATACACAGTGTTTGATCATGAAAAGGTTTCCTTTGGCAGGGTGATTCCTATGAACCCTTAGTTTATTTTTACAAGAGAAGCCAATATTTTCATGAAAGGTTTATAATTTACTTCATGTTCATTTAATGTTCACTATTAAGTAAAACAAAGCCAATTAACTTGAATAATGGTTCAATAAATCGCCCTCATTATAAATATATGGAAGATTCTCTTGAATTTCTTCTAGTATTTATATTCAGTTTATTGGTCTGTTTATAATATATATTAATATATATATTATATTAAGGATGAAGATTCCTTTTTACTTCCCGTTCTGTGCCTATCGGCGTGGAAACTCAACTTGAGGACCTTTAACGTACTCGTAAGCTATTTCAGGAATTGTCCACTTGTTTATAACAAGGTCTCCAGTAATTCGGCCAGTGTATCAGTCTGGACAAATGAAAAAGTAATGCTTTGAAAGCATTTTGGTTGCTGATCATAACGAGGCTTCGTTTTAATTCTTTCGTTCAGATATATTTGCTGTTAAAAAGTATAAAATTTTAAACTGCTTAGTGAGTGATTGTATGAAATATCTATGTTACTTTCCCCTGAGAAAAATAGCGCATAGAATGCATTTATTTTGACAGGTAATTTTGGCAACACAAATTGGTAAGCCTTGTTGTATGTAACTTTCTTTCTGGGTGTCATCATTCTAAAACTTTCCTCTACCACTCGTTGTATTGTTTGTTTTGTAAAAAAATTAGAATTTTTCTTCCGAATGTGGTAATTGAAAATTCAACACACATGACATAGCCCAATTAGTTTTACCTACTAACGTTTCTTTACCTATCTACTCACTCATCACGTGATTTTGTCGCTCAAATACATGATGGCAATTAATCACTGTCACAAGTATCAAACACGAGATAAAATTATGCAACACATCGGCATTGACAATGACAATGACGGAGGTAGACTCTATTGAAGCCTCTACGTATGCATTCGTTATTAACGAGATTACATAATAGTTACTACGTAACAGATAAATCACATCATAGAAAATTGACCATTTTGTCAATTGTAAATGCGTGATGTCATGTCACAGGCATATGTTATCTTTCGATATAGATGTCAGTAGCCAGTACTTAATTTACGTCATCGCATCCAGTTCAACCGCAAGTTTCGCGTACAAATGCTCTACGCGGCTTTTGACAACCAGCTGCCAAATAGGTCTAGGAAGACCCAGCGGCAGGTAGGTAATTATCGCGCGGAAGTACATGGAGTGACAGAGGCTTGCCACAACGAACAAAACTGGTCAGTCGTTTATCTCTGGAGTTTATCGCCGTACATTTGATGTAAGGAGTCTTCTAGGTGTTCTAGGTGGTGAATGTTTTTTCTAATGTGGCTGTTGTAAACAAGAAATAATTGATTCTAAAGCATGGAGAAAAGTTTTTGGTGAACCAGCAGTAGCCTTACCATTAGCTTACGCTGACGATAGTCTGGTTCTTCTACTAAAAGAAAAGTTAAATAATTAATTCAATTCAATTCAATGCGTTTATTTGCTTTCAAACCACAAAGACCATTTTTGCCAATTATCGGTCTATAGTAATATTTGTTTGCTAGTCACATGGTTTTTAGTCACATTGGTCATTTTCAACCCCAATCTTAAGTTAGTACCTAATAATAGTTAAAGTGAATATTGAAACAGAAATGCTTGAGTCCATTTGGCTGAATTTGACAATAAATGGCTAGTCAATGGTCAGATTCAGTTATTGTAGGTACGTATCCTATCGCTGACTTTTCGTGGCAAAAGCCTCCATCATCAAAATGAAGTCTTACCCCCGAACCCTGACCTCTTAAAGCAACATTAACATAACCTTAGACGAATACTTAAAACTTAGATGTTTACGTGTGAGTAATATTGATACAATATTGATCTTAGGGCTTATGGTAAAGTTCCCAGCTGCTGTCACTGGGTATACGCTAATTACCGCGCTTGTCAAATACGGATTTCCAATTGCAAACCCAGGCTGGTTCGTAAAGCAATGCTGCCAAAAGCCTATGATGGATCATTAGAATCAAGTAATAGCCGAAATCAATGGGTATTGGCCTATATCACTACGCTTGTCAAATTTTGGTGGGTAATCAAAAATAATTAGCCTACCAAAATACTTTAAATCGAAAATGCTGATATTTAAACGCTGAGAAATGTTATGGTTAAACTCCACGTGTTTTTATTGCTCTCATCGTAATAAGTTTTCTCTAAGAACTAAATTGTTATTGAATATACTGTAATTATAACCGGATATTGAATAAACGGTGTACTCAGCATGATGGGTTCAAAATGTAGTAAGGCACATTATTAATTTAAAATCTAACATTAAAACTCTTACATTTTCAAGTTGATTACCTACCTAGAGGCCAGCTGGCTAGAACTTGCTAAAAATGATGATTGCTCCCATGTGAGAATTAAGACGCATGATGACTACTATCGATCATCGACTACGGCACTTGGCTTTGTTTACATTTTAGAACAGTACAGTCAACTACGGTTTTAAATATAATTTCATCACCGGTGAGCGTAGTGTAGTTACCTATACGAGTTCAGAGACGTACTTACTTGAACTTTCGATACTAAAACTGTAAAAACATTCATATCTAAGTGTCCCAGATGTAATTCTCATAAAAGTTTGTAGTTTAGTCACAACGACTTCAACATTTCTTTTATTTCGATCTAAGTTCTGAAAATAATAAAATAATAATAAATAGCTAGTTTTCATTCACAAAAGTTTTGACGGCAAATCTCAGTATCTTTTGATTTTTATCTTTACGTAGATTATTTCACGAGCCCTATTGAAGCCTAAAATTATTTTTGACATAGCTTCAGATTTGATATTATAAATAAGTCCTAAATTAAGCTTGGTAATATAGGTAAACAGTTTTATCAGAGTTTGCTTTGAAGTAATGTGTCGCAGAGCTGTGATTGACAGGCGCCCAATGACAGCTCTGCGACTCATGCTCAGCTACTAAAAGACAACCATTAAAACATCCGTATGCATATCACGGTGTTTGTTTATTAATGTTAGTAACGTTGTATCTTTCATAACTCATTCTATTGTACGCCGTAGGCTGTGTTTAGGATAGCCTTATTGTTGAACTAGCAACAATTTCGGCTTTTAAACTAAAAATTATTATAATTTACGCTCCCGCCCAATGGGGAACTTATGTCTACCATGAGTTAACACAGTGAAAGCCGCGTGTGGGTTGACGTTTTTGTATACACATATTTCAAGTCAACTATCGTAGTTTATACGAGTCGGAAACTCATGGTAGACATACTTAGGAGCTCACGTTTTAGCTCGTCTTTATGATCCACCAATTTTGACCAATGGTATTAGAAACCAACGTGGCAGGCGGCTGCTGAGCCTTCAGCCGTTATTCGGGTTGGTTTGGTTTTTATCCACCCCACCCAGGCTAGGCTATGTCTAAAAAAAATTGGATTTGAACCCAAGACTTAATTTTTTAGCTATTTGCTTCCTTTTTTTGATTGAAGTTATGCTGATTGGATATGAATAGTGATGATAGACTGTACTGATAATTTACTAACCCAATCAAACTGGGTACAAATTGTTGAAACCATTTTGTCATGTTTCGATGAAGAAGAGATAGTTCTTACAACGATAATAATACAAGTAGGTATTATTACATATTATACAATAGTATTGGCCTTGAATGTGCCCTAAATAGACCGAACATCATTATCGGAGACAAATCTTACACGAATATCGTCTGCTTGTACCTACTTTATGGATGTTATTAATAGGATAGAGAGGGAGGCAGAATCTCCATTTCGCAAACGGCCCTTTAATAGACCAAACTTACACATGAAATAAATAAATATAAATATGCGCCAGACAACACACCCCTTGTAAGCGCCCTGACACACGAACGAACGGCATAATATGGTCTCGAGGTAGGGATAAATATCCCTGTGTTACGAGGTGCTGGACAAGGAATTAAGCCAGGGGCATCTCCCAGCACATCCAGCCCTGAGCAAATTTTGAAAAGATCGTTTCCTGAATTGACCCGACCGAGAATTGTACGCAAGTCAAGACGTCATAAGATAAGATAAGATAAGATAATAATTTATTGTCAGAACTGTGTTACATTGTTGTTACGTAGATATTAGAATCAACAGTTTGCCCATTGCGAACATACAATAAAGATTGGTAAAATAACAAATTAATAATATTAACAATTACGTGAATTCATAAAATTCTTTTTAATTATAAAAACATTTTGTCAATAGCCAATTTTTTAATGTCTTTTTGAATTGTGGACCGTCCAAAGCCTTAATAGAATTAGGTAACTTATTAAAGATCCTGATACCCATTATAAAAGTACTCTTCCCATAAATATAACTTGATGATTGAGCCAAATAAATGTCATGCTTATATTGAGACCGTAAATTATTTTTTGTGTTACTTTTCCTATTAAAGTATTGTTCATGTCCTTTTACAAATACACAGATTTCTAATATTTAAATACACGTCAAAGCTAAAAAAAAATCCTTCCTTAAATACGACTCGCAATGTTTTACATTGTTTAATATTGTGAATGATTCTTAGACACCTTTTCTGCAGTATAAAAGTAGACTCAGTATTTACAGAATTGCCCCAAAATATTATTCCATATGTCAGGAGAGGATAGACATATCCGTAATATGCATTTTTTGCTATTTCTATTGAGGCCACACTTACGAGTATTGAGATGGCATAGCAACTACTGGATATTCGTTTATTTACTTTCTCTATGTGAGATTTCCAGTTTAAGTGAGCATCCAAGGTAACACCTAAGAATTTAAAATCAGCAACCTGTTCAATTTGTGTCGTTCCAACAGCTATATCTATATTGAGTGGATGTTTTTTATAGTTCCGAAATTCTAGTATATTAGTTTTTGCCAAATTTACCCTTAGGTTGATAGATGCCAGCCATTCCACAACTCTATTTAATGTACCGTGAATTGTGTACACGAAGCTCTCATCATTAAATTTTTCTTTAGATAAAAATATAGTAGCATCAACGGCAAACATTACACATAGGTGATTGACTATTAAGGGAAACTCGTTGACGTAAATCAAGAACAAAAGTGGTCCTAGTATGCTACCTTGCGGTACACCCAGGGTTATGGTTTCCTCATACCGAGCAACAGCGCATTACGCCAATCTGGTAGTCAATGGTCATAATGCGCGATTTGCTCTCCTGCACACTGAATTTATCCGTAACTAGCTATCCGTCAGCTGCTTCGCCCGCGTAGACTTTCTTTCCCGTATAATACAAGCTAAATAAAAAAAAACTAAAGCCTATGTTACTCCCTGATAATGTAGCTTATATATATATTGGTAAAATATTTTTTAAGATCGGTTCATTAGTTTCGGAGCCTATTCAATACAAAGAAACAAAATAAAACAAACAAACAAATCTTTGCCTTTGATAATATTAGTATAGATTCCAATAGGCGCCTGTCAAAGTAGAAGCGAGAAGCATGTATAAATTCATTGGTTACTAAGGCCTCAGCCTTTAATTTTGCGGGCAGCGAGGCGGCAACGGCGGCGGCCGCGCTAGACTGGAGTGCACCGCGGCGCGAGCAACGAGCGGTGCACTCCAGTACTTCTTCTACACTTCCAATATTATACTCTATTTATAAGCTATTTAAATAAAATGATATAATTATAAAAACAATAATTATCCATAAAATAAAACTAAATGCTGATGCAAACGATCCTCTTGGTGAACAAAGTTCACGAGCGGATTGATGTATTTTCGGGCAATCTGAGTGAACTCGCAAGGGTAGTGTTACATATAGCATGTTATGTTATTAAAGAATTTAGTCAATAAGGTCCCATGTAAATAGCCACACTATCGCATTAGGTTTTGCCTATAAGGATAGATGTTAAGGATTTTGAATAAATACATTTTATAATTATTTATTTGATAAAAAATATAAAATATTGAGTATTTTTTTATAATTATAAATATCCCGCTGCCCGCAAAATTCGAGGCTGAGGCCTAAATGTTTATAGATTCAACAGGTCAGCTGCTGCTTTATTTTTGGTAGTGCCCCCTACGTGGATATACCTCGTGTTCATAGCTAAAGTTGACTAACAGAATATTTATTACCTGATTATAGACGAGGCTGATTTCACTCGGTCCTGGGTTCGATTCTTAAATAGGCAGCATGAAAAGGTGACGAAGTGAAAGGCGAAGTGCTGTAGGTATAGAGTAAAGGTTTATGGACGAGGTAATAAAAATACCGGGTAATCATCAAAACTTACAATAACGATATGGCATACTTAGCAAGTGATGTAGTGATTAGATATGTTAGTGAAATTAGATTTTTCAATGGACTTTAAGGTTTCAGACAAAAAGTGGTGACCTTGAAATCGTTCAAATGTATATGACATAAGCTGTCAATGGCGCCTATGTCTTCCCCATACATTTGAACGATTTCTATTATAGAAATCGTCGTGGCGTGTTGCTCTTGGCTAAGCCCCCTTGAAATTAAAGTCAATCGATAAATCAAATTTTCACTAACATAATTAGTAGTACCTAGGTACTACATCACTTATATCACTTACCTGTATGCCATATCGTTTTTGTGAGTAAGATAACCACCCGGTACTTTATATTATCTTAGTATGCCTAGAGGTCCTTGGTCCTTTACACTTCAAGCAACAGATCGATAGTGTTTTCGGATTTTCAGTAAATGTCCTTGGTATGTTAATCGTATTTTATAAGCACGGGATAATAGCTAATCCTACCATAATGAAATAAATAATATAAAATATATATCTTGGACAATGTACATCAAGACCCTTTTCCGATTGTGACCCCAAACTAAGCAAAGCTTGTATAGGTGTCAGAGAATGACTAAATACATACTTAAATAGATAATAACACCCAAACACACAACAAACACAAATATTATTTACAAAAAAAGTTTGTCATGGGTGGGGTTCGAACCCACAACTTCCGGTGCTACAGGCAGGATCGCTGCCATTGGACCAACAGGCAAGTCGCAGTGAAGGCTTCATTTCAATAATGAAGAACCTTCGTTAGCTAAATTAATCAACTTTTACACCGTTTTAGTTTTCACGACACGATTGGCGAAGTGTGCTCTAGCACTGTTTCTGGCAATGATTGGTGGAGTGTCCCGGGTTCGATTCCCGGTCGGGTCAATTCAGAATACGAACAATTATAAATTGCCTAGTTTCTGGGTGTGCCGGGAAACGCCCCACGATCAATCCTTACTTGGAGAGCATGAGAATTGGTGTGTTGTATGGCGCATATCAAGTTTAAACGTTTGTTTAACATACACACCAATTATTGAATGACGTTGCTACGAGGTTTTTAACGCACCGAAATGAATCGCTTCAACATCAAAAGATAATTCTAAAAAGCGGTATCCTCTGTTATTCAACATCAAATAATCATCCGCCGGTTTAGAGTCCATTTTATTTGCCCTTTTTATTGCTAGACTTGTAAAATGGCAAATAATGGTTCGCATTAGAACTCAAATATTCCACGGCAGCAAGTAATGTTGGTATAACCGCTCCGCCATAAGCCTGTTAATAGTTTAATCACGTTTATACAGGCCATAGCATAATGTTCTTTCATTCAAAATTTTCCATCTTTTCTCTCCATCACGAAATCTCAGAAACTGCAAGTTCTAGGAGTTTAAAATTTTCCATGGGGGTTTTTTTTAGGACGGAGTGCTCACTAGGACGGGATTTTGCGAAATTTGACCCGTAAGGGGTTGTTTTTGGGGTTGATAGTTTGTATGAAACTTCGTTACTAAAACTGTTAGGAGACTCAAATTTGGCACAGGGGTTCTTTTTAGGACGTAGGCCTAGTTGCTGAGACGGAGTTTCGCGACATTCGACCCTAAGGGTATGTTTTTGGGTTTGAAGCCCGCGAACACTATGGAGTTATAGACTTTTTTTTTATTGACTGGCCTGTTGGCGCAATGGCAGCGAAGCTGCCTATGACGCCGGAGGTAGTGGGTTCGATCCCCACCCATGACAAACATTTATGTGATGAACATTTGTGTTTGTTGTGTGTCTGGTCGTTATTATCTATTTAAGTATGTATTTAAAAATATTTAAGTATGTTTATCAGTCTCTGACACCCATAATACAAGCTCTGCATTATTCGGCTCGTTATCGTATAGAGGTATACTTAGGTTGTTGATCTTTTATGTAAATGATACAACATTCAGCTGTTTCAACATAAGTTTAAGCATTTCTTTAATACACATCGTTCTTTAGGCACTAACTCCTATTTAAATAGGTTTAAAGGAGTTTGATAAATATGAAAGACTGTAAATAAATAGGATATTAGATGGTCGGGGAAGGTAGGCAAAGAAGAAACCGATATTACATAATACTATACATACATCATGTACACAAAATCATGATTTTCTGCTTTCGATTCTCTTCCACCTTCTTGTTTCTCCACCGGCCTTGAAGTGGTTTGCTTCGTATCTTCGTGACAGGCAACAGGTTGTCCGTATTAAACAATCATTTTCCGACTGGTGTGTCCTTAACTCTGGAGTCCCACAAGGAGGTATCCTCTCTCCGTTACTTTTCTCCGTCTTTATTAATTTTGTTACGCTCCATCTGCGCTGCTCGTACCACCTTCATGCTGACGACCTGCAGCTTTATGAACGATGTGGTGCTGATCAATTTGAGAAGACCGTTTATGCTCTGAACGAGGATTTAAACCGCTTGTATAACTAGGCCAACAATTTTGGAATAGCAGTAAACCCCTCAAAATGCCAAGCCATTATTAAAGGTACTCCGCATCTCCTGGCAAAGGGTAATAATGGGGCTAATGCCTTGCTTAAATTTAATGGAGATTCCCTATTCTGAAAATGTTGAAAACTTAGGTCTATTTATAGATAGTACATTGAGCTGGGACAAACATATAACCGAAACCAGCAGAAAAGTGTCAGCTACCCTTCGAGCTCTACCGTCTCGAAAAATTTCTCCCTTCTGGCACTAATGTACTTTTGGTTGAGGCGCTGGTGTTGCCCATAATTACGCGGATGTCTGTTGCTCTAACCTACCCCAAGCCTCTCTCAACAAATTAGATCGTCTCCTCAATGGGTGTCTCCGCTTCATATTTGGAGTACGAAAATATGACCACATCTCTCCATACCGGGCCCAAATGAAATCCGCAATCGCAGAGAGTTGAGAACGCTGTGCTCGCTCTTCAGTATTCTGCGTGATCCAAATTCTCCAGACTATCTCAGGTGTAAATTTCAGCAGAAAGTTGATACCAGTTCTCGTAGACAGCGCTCATGCAATGTGCTAAGACTGGAGACTCCTGCTCACTTTTTTGTTCTCACAGATGTCAGATTGTGGAATAAGTTGCCAGACACTATCAAAATGTCATCATGTAAAGCCATGTTCAAAACAGCAACCCGTGATTTCTTAAGAAATTCTCAGTAGTTTTTTTTTTTCTACTGTTCATCATCTATTTTATTTTGATGTTTTCCCATAATAGTGAGTATGTTATATACACGGTGTCGGGTTTCATGTGGTCCAAATGAAAACCATCGATAGAGGGGTCGAGGGGCTACTCTAAGGACCCCCATGTATGTTCCGCGAAAGTTTATAGTTTTCGAGAAAACAGCATTATTCTAAATTTTTTCTTAGTTAAAATGACGCATTTTTTTAATGATTTCTTCTAAAGTATTATTACTAGAACCTTGATTTTTTTTGTGAATGTGAACAATCAATAGGCCTTTCATTACACCACTACAGTTGTAACTCAGGCTAATTATTTTCTGCAAAAAAATAAACAGTGATTTTTTTTATTTGGATGATTTTTTACTTCTTTCTTTAGGGTGGTGTAACTCCAAAAAAGCACATAACATAAAACTTCAGGACCCATTTCAAAAACTTGCCTACTATGTGGACCCACTACTTGTAAAATTTCAATCAGCTACGGCAAGAGCTTCATGTCAAAACCTAATAATTCTGAAATGGGAGGATTTTAATATTAAATTAAATTTCGTCAGTCATGCAACTCCATTGATTTCCAATGGCATTAAAAAAGTTTACTTTGAGATAATCTGTCTTAAGACATCAGACGTCATTACGTACTAGCTGCAGGTTCCCTAGCAATTTCTTCCAAAACGTTTTCCACCAAATAGGGATCTTCTCTTAAAACACCTTCATTATACGGTGCTCCTGGACGGCGGCCTTCAATGAATGCATTATGCACACGGATGAAAATACGATAATCTGGATATGTTTGAGGCTGTGGTCCACCTCGTTGTAACAGCCGCTGTTGATACAGACCTGCCGCAAGTCGAGCGTTTCCTCTGGCAGATGCATAATAATAATGCATTTCTGCATATTCTCGTGCCGTGTAAGGCATTATGCTTTGAACGAACCCACAAACACACAGTAAGTATTAAGGGCAAAATGTAGTCACGTAATCGTACCAAGTCTTCGTTCCAGAGTCGTAAAAATAAAAGTAAATAAGCAATCGAAAAGTCCGTTAACACGCCAGTAGTTAAAAAGGGATAGTATGAACAATGTACGTACGCGAAAATACACACACTTTAACAAGCACACAAAACACATCTGAAGTTCTCAACTAATATGACACAACCAAACCGAAAAACAAAGGAAAGAAAAACATATACTTCTAGAAAAATATATTTCAAAATAAATAAAAAAGGTATGAAAAGGTTGACCGTCGCCAACAGAGTTGTTATTTTAGCACGATGGGTTAATGTTTGAGACTATTTACTGAATGTCACAAAATTAACGACAGAGCTGAAAATCGTGCAGGTCTTATACATTCACTTAACTTCATATAAATAGTTAAGACATTTTTGCAAACCCAAACAGGTTATTCAATAAACTGAATTTTATCCAAAAATTCTGTGTGGTCAATAGATGTTCGGCATCGTGGTTGCTGGCCTCTATTGAATTTAAAACAGTATTTTTTTTAAATAACAGATTTGAATACACCGGTTTTACACTTTTTGTCTCAATTTGCTTAACCGGCACGAGCCATGACGGTTTTTCACCCAAACATAATTATGTCCATTTGCTCCAAAAGCTAAAGTCGAGGTCCGGTCCCAGTGACCTGTGAATTACAAGGACTACACATCAGCGCTCTGTCAAAGGAACACCATAAAGTATGCTTAATGTCATTCCAAGCACATTTTGGCGACGAGATTAGCGAAGTGCGCTGTAAGTATTCCTAGTCAAGTCAATTCAGGAAACAATCTTTTTGAAACTGACTTAGGTCTAGATCTGCCTGGAGACGCTCTGGCTTAATTCTGGTGCCTCGTAACACAGGGATAATTATCTCTACTTCGCGACCATGACAAATGGTGTGTTGTCTAGTTCATATCTATAGTAATATTATAAAGAGGAAATATTTTTTTTTGTACTAAATAGGCACCAAAACTACTGGACCGATTTTTAAAATTCCTTCACTAATATAAAGCTATATTATCAGAGAGTGACAAACGCTATATTTTTTTAAATTTAGGCTATTTTTTTGACGGAAAAGACCAGCTAGTTTATTATATTAACACCATCCCTACATTGTACTCGTAGTTAAAATCTTAGACTATGTTATGCTAATTTTATGGTTTGTTGTACAATAAAGAATATTTATTTATCTGATCTTATCCCTATTTCTTCACTCATACATGACAGAAAGAGACAGAAGGCAGGATATCACTGTCAAGCGTGTACCTTGTTACTTTTCAATCTTATGACGTGCTATTTATATCCAGTGTATGGAAAATCATTATCCGTGCTGCAATATACTCTGGGACGTCCTTAAACATGCTACTTAAATGAAGGCTAAAAAACTTATCACTCTAACGTTCTGAATAGTTAAGTACTGCTGTTTAGCCATCGCGGTTAAACAGTAGTACATAGTCTTTTAGTATTTCTACCATGACTTTCTGTCACGTAAACTATAGTACAATCATTTTACGAGCGAGCGTCAGACAAAAAGATTCACGCGCGCTAGTGATATGCAAGAACTCTTCCATAGTTGACTTCAGAAAGTGAGCTTGAACGTTTGTGGCATAGCCAGCCAGCCGCCATTTTGTTTTTTTTTCGATGTGGAAACATACGCGGAAGCGCACGATGTAAGTAGTATATTAAGGAAAGAGGACACCTGCAAACAAAAAATGTCTCATAAAGTACCGTAAAGTGTCACTTTTCAGAGTTATTTGCAGATAAAAAAGATCTTTAAAAAAGGTGATAGATATAGTATAAACCAACTAATAATGAGGCTTTTCATGTTATTTTGTTAATATAAAACCGATTTTAGGACATTTGAACAGTCCGTTATCTTCTTTCGCAATCTCCCCACATTCCAAAGTCATCTAAAAGAAATCGCCCAAAGCGATAAGATCACTATTTGCCTATCCTATGCTACTATACTTTTAAATTGTATTTTTCCTATGCAATGAAGTTTACTCGATTTTAAATTGAAACAGATACAATCCACATTCACATTTTTATCTCGACCACTTTTAAATGTACACTTCTTATTAATGCGATAATACACACAACCAACGGTTCGAATGTCCTGAAATCTGTTATTTGTTGACAAAAAAACACGAAAAGCCACAAAACTAGTAGATTTTTACAATTAATAATATCTAATTTTTCATATCGATATTTGCCTGCAAATAACTCAGAATTGTACCATAGTTTTAGTAATTTTTCGTTTGTTTATGTGTCCTCTTATCATATAACTTTAAGTAGACTACTTTTTTTCGTGCGCGGAAATTTCGAAAGAAAAACAAAATGGCAGCCGGTCGCTATGCCAGCTTCCATACAAAAATGTTCAACTTCAAACCCCTTTGATTGCCATTCTTAGTTTCTCAAACGCGGTCAACGCACACGGTAAAGAAAACATCGTGTTTTTTTGCGACATATCTACTTTTGAAATTAACAACTTGTTGTATTTATTTATTTATTTATTCTATAATGCACATAGTCTATGTTACAAAGGGCGGACATAATGCCTAGAGGCATTCTCTACCAGTCAACCACACAGTCAGACAGAGATATTACAGGCAGTGCTAAAGATAAAAGATTTAAATTACAGAAGGTGAAATAGTTTAAATCAAAATGAGAAGATTTCAAAGAGATTTCATAAACATATATACATAATAATAGCAATTACACATTCTATAGACAAAAAGTAAAAAAAATAACAGACAGATAACAGGTGGATCCAAGAGAATGACAAAACTACAGTTCTTGGGGCGTCATCATCTTTTAAAGTGCGCACGCAAAGCCTTAAAGTTGTAAGAGTTCTTTTTTTCACATTAAAGTGTGCAGTCACGAATTTGTCCTTTTTTAGTTTCATTTAGCCTCAACAGAGACGATACGATAACTTAGATTTAAAGTGGCCACTCATGGTAGACCAACCTATTGGTTACTATAAAACTCTATGAAGCGAAGCCACCATGCGGCCGCGGCACTTTAATAGAGATTCATAGATACTGGTAACTCTGCTAATTGAATTAATGAAGATGCTGTAACTTGAAATAATTTATACACAGAACTGTGGCATCCAGTATCTGCGGCGTCGTCATCGCTCCGCTTAGATGTTAAAAGCGTTGCTGGGGGTAGATCATAAACGTCGCAATTTTTGAAGATTTTCGTGATTATATTATAGCTGAATTCAAATTTAAGTATAATTTATCTCTCTATCATCGTCTGCACCTTTTAATGATATATTTATAACTTTAACTGTGTACAGTGAATTTTTACTTTTCTTAACATCTATTTAAAAAAAAACTACCCAATTTTGGAAGATTCAATGTGTTTTTATATAGTATTATTCAGACGATAATAGAGAGATAGATTGTAGTTTTATTTTAATAAAAAAAAAACATCACAATAATCTTACAAAAATGCAACGTTTTCGATTCACCCCTAGCAAACGCTCTTTAATCGGTTTACGTGGCGACAACCAAAATTAATAATCAAGATTTTTACACCTCTACGTGTCATGAAAGAGCTTTGCAGTGAAGTCAGGGCCACGAACGGATTTGCAACTGCAGTTTGCGGTCTGCAAGTTCAAGATACGCGAATACGATTTTTTGTTCGTAAAAAATAACGATGAAAACATCGCAGTTAGTGAACCACGCACCACATTCGACGTTGAGCTGCACAATATTAATTCCCATTACCGGGACTAGTGGAGCGCGAAATGGTACGATTCATTGCTTGTAGCGCCTTTGAACAGGCTTTAGTGCTTAAACTGTGCCTATATACGCCAACACAGCGTTCAATATGCGTTTGCGCTCAACTTATAATCATCATTTTGTATTCACTTCATCACACGACCTTTCGGAAACACGTTTTTAACTTGTGTAAGCTCATAACCCAGTTTTTTTTAAGACTTGATGGAAGTAATAGTACTATTTTTACCTATTCTGTGGTAATATTTTAAAAAAAGCTAGACATAATAAGAAAATGAGCTAGGTACTGTAACAAGAAACTGATGGCCGTTAGGGCAAAGAGTTCTGAATAAAAAGACATTGTGATCATGGCAATCTGATAAATTTGAGAACGTAGGATTTCAGAGGATGCATGCTCGTGCCAAGTGCATCTCATGAAGAAAACCAGCACCTATTAAAAAACTAGACTTACTTAATATGAAGTATGTAATTTTTTTTGACTTGCTGGTTTGACACATTAGCTGCCATGGGGGTCACCGGTGACCGGAAAACAATAGATTTCACTGATCACAATGTCTGGCTTGGCGGAAGTCAAAGTCTTTATAACTATAAATTAATAACAATTTATTTTTACAGTACATTATAAAATAGCTTGTTATTTTTCACAGCCTAGGCTCTGACAACACAACACAATGGCAGTTTAATATAAATATAATCACTTTAATATTAGTGTGCCTTAATGCTAGTCTATAATAATATCCGCTGAATAAAGCATTAGGCCACAATTTAAAATTGTATTCAAATAGGAGGTACAAGTACCGACTAACCTAATTTTAAATTGGCTAGTAATCCGAGAGATACGGGCGCTGAGCGTACGTTACTGCAACCTAATTTTGCCGGTTATGCCGGTTGGATATCCAATTTCTAATTAATACAGTTTGATGAAATTATCAGGCCTCATATTATGCCTTGAGATTGGTAGGCGAAATCACGCCTACGTCAAATGCTAGAAATACTCGGTTGTACACGTTAATAAGGTGCCGGTTGGCGCGCAAAAAGAGATAAGTGTCTCAGTCTCTGTAGGCTTATGTCTATATGTTATGGCTTTGTGTCTCGCATCTCTGTCACCAGCCGACAAGTAGTCTCTCCTACGTTGGTCTGCGCCAACCGGTACCTTAGTATATTTTATACTGCATCAAGTGAGTGCGACATCGTAAGCTCGCTGCGAGCATCTTGTTGGTAGATCGATAAATACTAGTTAAAACAATATTTGCTACATTTCATTTTACGACTCGAAGTAAGGTTAGCATTTAATCTTGCTGTTGTACATGATGGGCAAGTTATTAATTTGTGTGCATCCTTTTGAACTGATATAGTTTCCGCATCACGTACTGAGCATACTCGTACCATATCATTTAGGTACCTCACGGTGTAAGTAATAGGTTAAAAGTTAATATAAGTTAAAAAGTTAATATCAGCACCAGTAGCTTCTAAAGTAGGAGTGTGCTAACCTTCAAATTTAACAGGAAACCGCAATTTCCAGGAGACATGCCTTTCCTGAGCCAGTTATGCTTGATGCAAAAGCTATTCCAGTCTCGATCTATTTTTAAGTCAGTCCCGGTTTCAGTATATGATGTATAACTGCAGTTCTGATTCCTTCGTCAGTGATTTCATCTGCAGTCTGAATTTATGATCAGTGCGCAGTGAAATTCGGATTTTTGTGGTTTTTACTTTTGTCAACGGATTTGTTTGCAAATGCGATATCTGCGACTTTTACGGTAAAACATGGCTCAGGGTTAGTCACGTTCACAAACTCGAACTGGTACAGTTTTGCAAAGCCATGAGATGAGTTTGGAATCGGTCAGTAATTGGGAAACGCCACCATCATGGTTATGTTATGCAAAACCCTAACACACTTTGGTCGTGCTTAGTTTTTAAGGCAACCTCTGGATTTGCTAAAAATATTACATCAGTCCCTGACCTCTAGTTCATACTAAGCTTGGATTAGATGGCCATTGGCCAGGTAGTGTAAAACTTGATAAGTACACTGTTTTATAGAAAAGCGATGCATAGAATTTCGTTTCACATAAATTGTTTCTCATATTATCATTTCATCGAATAATCAATACGCAGAATAGTTACTTCAAAGAAATTTAAATAATAGATTTTTGTTACAAATAAAATTATATTCATATCACAGAATATCAAATCAAGTATTATTATTCCTCATAATGTTTGGCTTTTGTGAGAAGTATTCTCAAGAACATTCTTTTGCCACTTAAGTTCATTCGCCGAAAATTCGCTTCTGGATGGCGATGTGGTAAATTCTAACCTAATCTAACCAACAAAGGCTTTTAAGCTAATGTCTGTTATAAAATTTTTGTTAAGTATGTTTCTATGAAGTAACCAGTCGTTGAAATAATAATATTTGAAATGAAAATATGTGGACTGAATATTCTATGAAAGTAAATAGTCGTTGAAACAATAATATTCGAAATTAGCTCCTAGGTATGGAACTCTCGTCCAACCTTAACTTTGGTAGCTCTATTGAGTCAAAAGCAAAAACCGCTGCCAAAAAACTTGGTATCCTCTTTAAGGTTCGGCGATACTTCACACCGGAACAGCTGCTCCACTTGTATCAAGCACGAGTTCGGTCGTGTATGGAGTACTGCTGCCACCTGTGGGATGGCTCTGCCAAGTACCAGTTGGATGCAATGAACTCAGTAAACCGAAGGGCTAGGAGACTCATAGGCGACGATGCGCTCGTTGGAACTAAACTTCAGAGTTTGGAGCATCGGCGTAAAGTCGCCTGTCTATCGGTTTTTTATAAGGTGTATTTTGGAGAGTGTGCGCAGGAACTACACAACCTGATACCACCCTCTACTTTCTACCACCGGACCACTAGACGCCGGGGGGGCTTCCACCCCCATGTGGTTGACTTTCCACCAATCCGTACCCAACGGTTTGCTGCGTCTTTTCTAGTACGCACCGCTAGGGAGTGGAACGCTCTCCCTGCGTTTTTGTTTCCGGATATTTACAACCTTAGTATCTTCAAGGCCTAAGAATAGGCATTTTCTGGGTAAGCGTGTATCACCATCAGCCTCGTCATCGCTTACCACCAGGCGAGACTGAGGCCAAACGCAAACCCATTTAAAAAAATAATAATATTTGAACCGAATATTCTGTGAAACATTTTCTGTGAACCGAAATTCTATGAAAATTCTGTCTGTGAAACAAGGGATCACCCTCGATAAGTGATAGTTTATTTCTTTAGTTATAGAACAAAAGCAATCATTTACAGAGCGGCAATTCTTACTAACAAGCTGGGGCGAAACCCAGTTAAAAAGCAAATTCTTAATCTCGAAGCTTCAAAAATGCCTCATAAATTACGCCGCTATTGATGTTAAAGTGTGCTTCTAAAACATTCATCTATTTTAATTACAGGCCACTGTTCCCAAAACATTAGATTAAGCCCGTAATAAATAATGTTTAATTATAGTGTTATGTTCATAATAATCCACTGACTATGCCCGTGGTATATTTTTTATTAAGCTGCTTATATTGCAAGTTAGTAGGCTTTCAGCCTTTATAAAAACACTAAATGGTTTTTATGAAAGGTTTATACAAGTTTTAAACGGGGCTAATGGATTTTGGAGCATCCTATGTTTGACTTATCACGTTTCCATGCTGAAAAACTTTGTTAAAAAGCAAAAAAGCCTTAGAAAATGGGACAGATAGCCTACTCTGGTTTCGTGAAGGTTTGGTGGGCTACAAAGCAGACGTAAAATAGTCTAATAAATAAATGCTTCATTTATTATGAAATATAAAATATTATATAACATTTTAAACTTTCTTGTTGCATTTTACACTACAAATTTTAGACACTGTCGGGTTTTTGCAACAAAATTAATTATATGGTAAATCGATTTACCTATTTTATCTCGACGTTTCGACAGTCCGCTCGTGACCACGATGACATGCAATTGTCGTCGAAACGTAACCCTCCTACCCGACCTTAGGTACAGCTCTGGTGACTATGAAATTGGAAAAAGTCTAGGTGAAAATTCAGAAACCGGTGCTCCTTCCTCGCCTCACGACTATCTAAAGAAAAAAAACAGGGGGCTTACTCCTGTTCGTCCGAACACGTAGTAGCGTGAACATTTAAGCGTTGAAAAACAATACTTAAAGTTACAAATTGATGTTGATTTTTCAGTATTCCAAACATAATATTTTATGCAACGAAATTAATTTTATGGTAAATCGATTTACCTATTTTATCTCGACGTTTCGACAGTCCGCTCGTGACCACGATGACATGCAATTGTCGTCGTCACCTTCGTACTTTCAACATGGTATTTTTTAATTTTCTGCTCCAATATCTGGTTCATTCAATATTAATATGAACAGATAAAATTATCAAACAGGCGACGTCATTGTTCGCTTATAATAATATGTATAACATGTAGTGTTATTTATGGTAAACTTTCTGCATAAATGCCCCACTTACTTCAAACATATTTTATATATTATATTACTAGGTAACGTAAAGCGTTAATTAATACGCCAGTAAGTAGTCTTCTAAATACATAGTAAGAGTTTTAATTAAAGTGACCAAAAAATCGTCTTAAAATGGTGACGAATACTTTTTGCTGAATTGTGCAGGACGTTATCTTAAAAGCAAGCAGGTTGGATTATTGTCTAAAGTATCATAAATAAAATTATTGTTTCAGTAAAATGAAGAGTCCGCACACAAGAAATCATCGACATTCGGCGACACAAAACCGAAATCAGCCGACCTCAATCGCACTAAGTGACGAACAATAGAACATCGGCCACGATGCTTTACGAAGAAGGACCTCGCTTCAACTACTCATTGACTAACTACTCTGAACCTTTTCTAGACGACCCAAGGTTCATTTCTCTGCTCAAACACAGAGGGTACAACCACAGTGCGAGTTTCGGCGAAGTTCTCAAGGCATTGAACGATTGGAAGAGCAGATATAACATATCGGTGTTCAAGGAATGCGACCGATTCGACTATTGTTCTGGCGATTTTAGAGAATTGATCCTGGCTTACAACAATATTCATGGATACGTCAGCCTCTTGGTAAGTTTCGTTGCTGCAATTACGTAGCTGAATTCGTTATACGGTCAGTACGTCTACCACCAGTTGCCAAATTTACGTTACTTTAAAAAAATGTACGAATACATTTTTTTTACGCGAACGATAACGTAAATTTAAGTGGCATCTCGTGTTAGACGTACAGAGCACTTTTTCGTAGTAGCAATTTCTGTGTTAATGGCTATGATATCTTAAACAAAGCTAATATGACAAAGTCCTGAAGTGTCAGGTGGCTTTCATTGCGGATCGTACCCATTTGTAGGAAATTGTTCCTTCGTCTTTATTCAATAGACTTTTACAGAACCCTAATAGCTTTAGGATATCTTAAAGAGGTATTTGAAAGCCTCGGGTTAAGAGGTATTTCTCGAGGCCTACCCATTTGAAGCGTACAAGACGAGGCGCACATAAACTATTTCTTGAAGCGCACCATTGATTTGCGCTTTGTGGAAAGATGAAAAATGTTAAAATTTTATTCCTTGAAGCGCACCAGTGGCTAAACATAGAGTATGCATTCAAGATTTGTAGGTAGGCAAATGATACCGATAGAAGTTATTCAAGCTGCACTAATAATTTATTGAAACTACCAGGAAAATATAAATGTACTGGAACCTGGTGCCACCTACTACTAAAGTAATAATTTAATTTTACTACCAAAGTTTTTTTATTAAAAGTATGGACGACCGACTTGGTGTAATGGTTAAGAAGTTGGCTACTACACCAGAGGTCGCGGGTTCGATCCCCGCACAGTACAAACATTTTGTGTGCATGAACATGTCTGTTTGTACTGGTCTGGGTGTCTCCTATGTATAATAAGTATGTATTTACAAAAGAAAATGTATTTAAGTATGTTTATCCGTTGTCTAGTATCCCATAACACAAGCTTTAATTAGCTTACTTTGGGGCTAGATGGCGCTGTGTGGAATAATGTCCAGGGATATTTATTATTTATTATTTATTTATTAGGGCGACAGAAATTAACAGGAACTAATAAGCCCACCAATGATTTTGTGTTTATGGAGAAAATGGATATTAATAAACAAAATTTGCTTCACTATTGTATTGGGTAGTTCTGTAGGAATAGTGTGAGGTTTGAAATAAATAAGACGAATTGAAATAAAACATAAAACTGTTTAATTATCACAGCGCCGCAAAGCATGTCAATTTATAACTCACAGATGCGCTTCGAGGAATAGTTTATGTGCGCCTCGTGGAATAACTTCCGTACTGAAAAAAATACTCTAATATTTGTTTATCTGTATTCTCTTCTAAATGTTTTAGTTTTCGTGTAAAAAAAGTTACACTATGAATGTGACATCGTATGGCCAGCGTTTATCATTTTCACAATTCACGCAGCAGGGTCTAAATCTAAAATATCATAGCAAAGTACTCTTATCACAAGAACTTGACTTTAAGCATTGACAGGAAGTCCATAATTAGTCGTGTCTGCTAAATATTGGTGACATCCCCACAGGTACCCGGACTGTATGTCTACCATGAGTTTACGTCACGTAAAAGACAATTTGAGTTCAGCAATTACTTCCATTTCTAATCACTAGAGGCGCTGTACCGAAATCTCAAACGGAAACGTCAACGCGAACGACGCCAGCAGCTGTCATTGGTGCAAACTCATGGTAGGCGTAATTAATGATTTGTCCGTTGCAGTAGGCAGTACCTTAAATACCGGATGGTTTGAGTCGATGATCTGTTTTCCAGTAGCTATTGTGTCTATTTAGACGTCAGCTGTCATGCCTCATATTGTGATTACGTTTTTGCCAAACAATGATTTGGTTACTACGACAAATAATTAATCATTAACCTATTTTAGGTTAAGTAAAAACGGTTGCTATCACAACATTATACTCATACTATGTTGTGGGGAATCAAATTTGAAATGCTAAACTGGAATGTCAAGTTCAAGAGGTCTTGGACAGATTAAATTACTGCTTTTGTGAGCAAAAGCAACGAAATTACTAATAAAAGATATGTACAAAATTACATTATTTTGTATCTAATTACTACTGATTGACGACCGTCAGTACGGCTTCCGACCAAAACGGTCTACGGGTGATCTTCTAGCGTACGTAACACACATCTGGGGGGTGGCTATGGAAAAGCATGGGGAATCTTTGGCCGTCAGCCTTGACATTGCCAAAGCTTTCGACCGTGTATGGCATCGTTCGCTTCTTTCCAAGCTTCCGGCATATGGTCTGCCACCTCGCCTATGCGACTGGGTCGCCGGATTTCTGGAGGGACGTAGAATTCGTGTCCTTTGCGATGGTCAAAAATCACGCTTTCTCCAGATTAATGCCGGAGTGCCGCAGGGCTCCGTCTTGTCGCCGACGTTGTTTCTTCTGCATATCAATGACATGTTATCTCTTGGTAATATTCATTGCTATGCGGATGATAGCACTATATTTCAAGCGCCCTGGGGCAAAGCAGACTGACATCGAGGAGAACAGGCGAAGTCTTGTTGTTGAGCTTGACGGAGTGTTGGACCGCATTTCAGAATGGGGTGCATGCAATCTTGTCGAGTTCAATGCCAAGAAAACGCAGGTGTGTGCATTCACAGCAAAGGCGTCGCCTTTCCTTTCCCATCCCACTCTTCAGAGCTCCCCACTACCGATTAAGGATAGCCTAAACATCCTTGGCATGGATGTTCGTAGCAACCTAAACCAGCGGGACTACATTGAGAGCGTCATTAGAACTGCATCCCGTAAACTCGGAGTCCTGAACAGAGTGAGACGATTCTTCACGCCTGAGCAGCTCTGTCTCTTGTATAAGACACAAGTTCGCTCGTGTGTGGAATACTGCTCTCATCTCTGGGACGGTTCCGCTAAGTACCTACTCGAAGCTCTTGACAGGTTGCAGCGGCGTGCTATCCGTATTATTGGTAACCCAGAGGCAACTTTGACCCTTGAGCCTCTCCAATTGCGTAGAGACATTGCCAGGCTAAGTGTTCTCTATCGCTTCTACAATGGGGAATGCTCTGACGAGTTATTCCAGCTTATCCCACCCTCACCTTTCCACTCCCGTACCACGCGTGCTGGACTACGGCGTCACCCACACACAATTCAACATTTGTTGGCCCGAACTAAAAGGTTCGGTGACTCGTTTCTTTGTCGTACCATCCAGACGTGGAACGCTCTTCCAGCACATGTGTTTCCTTCCTCGTATAGTCCCGGGTTCTTCAAGCGGGGCGTGAAAAGGCATTTCTGCAGGCCTTCAAGGTGAGGATGGCCAGCCCAGTGATTCGTTTGAATGACTGGGCTTGTCAACCTCATATCTGGACCTCACGACCGCTTTCCATCAGGTGGAGTGAGGTCATCTTGACGGGCAATATAAAAAAAAAAAAAAAAAAAAGATTGACGACGCGAATGGCGTGGTGCGCTCTGTGCGCTGTAGCACGGTTACTCGCCTTGACTTACGTTGTGTCTTGGGTTAGATTCCCGGTCGAGTCAATTAAGGCAACAATCTGCAATCTGACTGCGCAGAAGACGGATTATCTGAGGCGTACTTTTTTGTCCGTCAAAATAGATCCCTTACAAACTGTATCGAGCAACGCACACGAATGACTAAAAGTACGCCGAACCAAAAATACGCAGAAACACCGCGGACGCCCACGGAGCGTAGCGAATTAAAGTACTCGGACATCCGCGAAAAAAATTGAATGAACGAACTATGAACAGTCAACGCACACGGCGGATTTTTGTCCGCGTTAAAAATCGATTCGAAATATAGGGATGGACCCAGTTTTATATTATGAAGCGTCTGCTCTTTTGCTTAAGCATCATATTGTGAATTACAGCACAACGTAATCCCAGAATATTTAAATAGTAAACTTCTGGTCATTGGACACTACCAGTCATTGGACAGCACGCAATAAAAAACAATATAAATATATAATTGGTACCATCCTACTACATCCTAACTAGTCTGTTGGCACGCATCACCCTTGACGACGTCGAGCCATAACTTTTTGGGTCGACCAGACATTTGTTGCCCACGTAGTTTCCCGATCTTCGTGAGACATGCCCATATCAACGAAGGCGGCAATCCTGAAGCTTGTCTGCGATGTCACGAACACGAAGGCCGCCATGGATGTGGGTGTTCCGCACGCGATCTTTGCGTGAGACTCCACACATCCACCGCAGCATCTTCATTTCCGTGACGCGCAGCTCCTGTTAGGGTCGCTCTAGTAACGGCCATGTTTCACTGCCATATAAAAAGATAGGCCTAATGATGGTATTATAGACCTGCCCCTTCAGCTTGATCTGCATTTGGGGTCACAAATGACACCAGTCACCTCACGCCATTTGGCCCAAGCCGCGGAAATTCGGGCTCTGACGTCGCGGTCGATGTCCCCGGACGCGCTTAACACAGATCCCAGGTATTTGACACGGTCCGTGCGCTCGACCACATCAACGCCTATGCGGACGGACTGGGTATCTGTGGTGTTGCAGGCCATGTACTCCGTCTTCGCCACATTAAGTTTCAGACCGTCGTTTTCACGTGAACTTTTCCACTTATTCACCCGTTGTACTAGCCGTTCCCTGTCCGAATCTGCTAGCGCAATATCATCAGCAGACATGAGCAACCAGGGTGGTTGCTCGTGGTGGTCTCGGATGCTGTTTGACAGCAAGTCTGATATTACGCTGAACAGAAACGGGCTAAGCACGGAGCCTTGGTGTACTCCAACGGTGATAGGTAAGGGAAGCGTGTCACCAACCGCAGTCCTGACTATGGAACTGGAATCGTGGTAGGTACATGCCCCAGATAATGTCAATAAGGACTTTGGGAACGGAACCGCAGCGCCCAGCCTATCATCTCACGAGGTACACAGTCGAAGGCCTTCTGCATGTCTAAGAAAAGGAGATGCAGAGGTGTATTCTTCAGTCTGTATCCCTCCATGAGCATTCTCAAGGCCAAGACGGGGTCCATGGTCCCGCAACCCTGTCGAAACCCATACTGACACTCCGAAATTGTACACTCCTGTCGAATCCAAGAGTCCACAATGCGCTCGAGGAGCTTCATGGTGTGGGATATCACCTTTATGCCGCGATAATTGCTGCACTCCTGCACCGAGCCCTTGCCCTTGAAGACCGGCGTGATAATGCTCTGTCTCCATTGGTCAGGTATCTTCCCGGTGAGGAGAATGCGGTTGAAAAGGTGGGTAAGTATGCCCACACCACGAGAGCCCATCGATTTCCACGCTTGGATAGGTTCCATCGGGTCCACAAGCTTTCCGGTTCTTCATGCGGCGAAGAGCCGACTTGACTTCATCAGGCATTACCGAGGGCACTAGTCCCTGATTCGGAGGGAGTTCAGGTGGCTGCACCTCTTTGTGCTGCTTGTTGAGCAGCTCGTGGAAATAAGAGCGCCATCTCTCCTTCACCACGCGGTCCTCGTATAGCAGGTTACCGAGAGTGTCATTTACACAGCGGCACATGGAAATATCCTGGGCCGCTTTGACTTTCGAACGTGCCAACTTATAAACGAGCTTCTGCTTCTTAGACGACTCCAACTCATTGTACAAAGGACGTCGGTGGTCACGTCTGGCTCTGGCTACAGATCGTTTAGAGGCACGTTTGGCATCCCTGTACGAATCGCAATCTTCAGGTGATTTGGACGCTTTCCACGCTTTAAAGAGGGCTTTCTTTACCCTGATCTCCTTCTGGACGGCTTCGTTCCACCACCAGGTCTCTTCGTCGAGCCTACGTCCACTCCGAGACACACCCAACGCCACCCTCATCGCCTTGGTGATAGCTGCCTGACACCTATTCCAGAGCTGTTACCCGGACTCACTATCCGCTGCGATGCAGTCATGGGATCTGGCTCCTTCAAGCAGCCACCACCTCCTCCACCACCTCCCGGCATTTGCTTCAAGGTTTCACTCGCAGGTTCATCACAAGTAGACGGTGTTGGGCAGTAAGACTCTCTCCGGGTATGACCTTACAGGTAACTTCGCCGATCTGGGCTGTCCTGGTGAGAAAGTAGTCGATCTGGGTTGCGCTCCTACCGCTCTTGTAGGTGATCAGATGCTCAGGACTTTTTTTGAAGAACGTGTTCACTACGGCCAAGTCGGCAGCCACACACGTCCGGAGAATCTCTTCGCCTTCAGCGTTAGGACTGCCAAAACCAAAACCACCGTGAACACACCCGTATTCCTCACACTGTTCACGCACATGACCATTCAAATCGCCACCCAGAACGACACCTTGCGACATTGGAATAGTGCAAAAAAAAAACAGTGCCTTATCCGAATCGCTACCACCGACCTGCGGTGCGTAGGCACTTATCAAATTGGTAGTGACCCCTTCGATAAGCACCCTCACGACCACAAGGCGGTCGCTTACGCGATTCACTTCCAAGACACTATTTTGGAATTCCTCAGACAGCACCACCCCCACTTTATTGGCCCCACCAGGAGAACCCGCGTAGATCAGCTTGTAGCCGTGCCCGATGTTGATGACCTGTTGCCTCCCCAGCGAGTCTCCTCCAGAAACGCAACGGCCACCCTCCACCTGGCGAGCACATCGGCTCGCTCGCGAGCGCGTCCCGTCAGCGTGCCAACGTTTCACGATGCAAAGCGGAACTTCGTTTGGACTAATGTCACCCTGCCTGAAAGTTTACCCTGCTCTCGGCCAAAATCCTTTTTATTCGCGGAGCGTACTTTTTTCTCCGCCACGGAGAAAAGTCCTTTGTCTTCGCAGGCCTTTAGTCTGGGTATGCTGAGAGACGCACCTGGCTTAACTCTTTCTACCTCCTACTTATTCACAGGGATATTTTTCTCTGCTTCTAGACCGTGACAAGTAGTATACAGTCTGGCGCTAATTTATTTATTTTTAACTTACTTGAAATGGCTAGTTAAAGGAATAAAAAGATTTCTATAATCTTTTCATTCCAAATCAAAGTTACTATTTCTGCAAATAAAATGTAAATAAATATCTCCAGGATTCAATATTTTATAAGGGCTTATGGCAAAGTTCCAGTTTAGTAGGTACAGGATTTGTTTAACTCATCTTACTAATAGGTCCAACTTGAATTAACTGATGTCATCTTCACTCTCTTTTAAGTACCTTGTACCTAATAGGTTTATTATTTATTTGATTTACTTTTATAATAATAATAATGTGCGGTCATGCATGTACAGGATGGGAGGATTGTAGATTCACCGAGCTCTCTGAGACGATGACACTCAGATCCCTCTCTGAAGCCGAAACCTACAAATATCTTGGTATGTCAGAGTCATTGGGTATATCACTAGGAGACGTCAAGCAATCGGTGAGGGAGCGCTTCTTTAGTCGCCTTACAAAGGTACTCAAGAGTTCTTTGTCAGTTGGCAATAGGGTGCGCGCCTTCAACGGTTGGGTGATGCCTTTATTGGTATACTCCTTTGGAATACTAAGATGGATTCAAACCGAGCTGGACGCCCTGGATGTACGGGTTCGAAAATTGCTCACAACATTTCACATGTTACACCCACGCTCGTCTGTCATGAGACTGTACATCCCGCGGAAGGTGTACAGGTGTACATCGTGGCTTTTTGAATGCCAAGAACCTTCATAACCGCGAGGTGTGCAGCCTTAGGAGGTTTTTCCTAAGCAACGAGTGTGGGATACACCGCGATGTTGTGGCAGTTAATAAGGGCCTCATGCCGCTATCCTTGGCGAATGAGAACTGGCGTCAACCCCCGGTGCTCACCACCGACGACCGCAAGGAAATATGGTAGAACAAGGAGCTGCATGGGAGATTCCATCAGGCCTTAACAGGGCCTGATGTGGATCTCTTAGCGCCGGTGAACTGGCTACGCTTTGGGGACCTGTTTGGGGAAACCGAGGGTTTTGTCTGTGCGATTGCTGACGAAGTTATCAAGGTGAATAACTACCGCAAATACATCATGGAGGACGGTATGCCGCCGTCCTGGCGAGTCTATCCGCCATGTTATTTCCGGTTGTTCTCACCATGCTAACGGCGAGTACTTGCACAGGCACAACCCAGTAGCCAGGATCATCCACCAGCAACTTGCTCTTCGATATGGCCTTGTCGAGTTGGAGCTGCCGTACTATAAGTACGCACCGGTGCCAGTTCTTGAAAATGGTCGTGCTTTGCTCTATTGGGATCGCTCTATCATCACGGACAGGACTATTATAGCCAATAAGCCTGATATCGTGCTGGTGGACCGATCCCAACGCCGGGCAGTGCTCGTCGACATCACCATCCCACATGACGGTAACCTCGTGAAGGCCGAGAAGGACAAGCTCAGCAAGTACTTTGACTTGGCTCACGAGGTGACCGCCATATGGGATGTAGATTCGACGATCATTGTCCCGATAGTGGTTTCGGCGAACGGCTTAATAGCAAAGAGCCTCGACCAACACCTCGAGGGGCTCTCGCTTAGCGGCTGGATTAAGGGTCAGATTACAGAGAAGAAGGCTGTACTTTTGGACACGGCACGTATTGTCAGGAGGTTCCACTCTCTGCAGCCCTAACCACCGGTAGTTTGGGCCTTGCCTGCCCAGCTGCCGGCGGCACCCTAGGTTAAGGTTTTTATAGTGTTTTTATAGATTACTGTTTTATAACTTTTAGCTTAAGTTTTATAGTTGTAATTAATCCTTTTTTTATAATTATAATTCATAAGTTGTTTTAAGTATTATAAATCTGTGTTTTGTAAGGGTACTGTAGAAATTTTAGATCTAAGATGTACTTTGAATAAAGAGAATAATAATAAAACCTTATTTCAGACCAGAGATCCTTATTGTGTTAGTAACATCTTAACAATCTAGTCTTAGTAATGTAGCAAGAAATAAAAAAATATATTTAATTGACTAAGTGCACACCAGGGTACACAAGTCTACCCACCCAGTGTCTAATAAATGGACTGTCTACTTTGTCCGCCAATGTAGCAAGAATACTGTTGCTACTGCATCTCAATCGCCTGAGCATAGAGTTAGAACGCTTGCGCATGATGGCGTAAAAGTCATCTAGCCTCGCTTGAGCGAACATGCCCGAAGCGCTACAAAACCGAGGCAGCCCTTCTTAACGCATTGTTATATTGTATGCGCAAGCCGTTGTAGGCCTTTAGCGTATACTTAATCCACAAGCTGCACGAGTGAAATGACTGACAATAAGCGCTGAAAAGGGTCAGCTTTACTTCTTCACTACACCGCGCGAACCTGCGAACAAGCATGTTGCATCGGGCCGCCAACGCCCTGCGCTCCTTGGTCTATATCTTGGTCATCCGTGAGACGATCCACAACCACATGTCCGAGGTATTTGAACTGAGTGACCACATTTAATTGAGTGCCTTATAAAATAAACAGGTGGTATATTTATAGGAGTAAGGACGCCTATACGTTTCAGACGTTTCGATTTCTGTCAAAAAGAAGCCTAACGCACACACGCGCGGCTCACACACACCGTGAAACTGTCGTTAGGGCAAAAAAACAGACGTCATTATAATCTTGATACTTGTTAATTTTTATTTGCTTGTTTATAAAATAAAAAATGAAATATTTGTATGATTAAGTACTTACCAACCAACTTCTACATTGGTTAATAGACACAATATTGGAAATCTCTGTGTGTCATGGCTGACCTGATGATGGACTCCGGAGACACCCCATGGAACTTTGAAACTGTTAGAGGTAGGTTTCCAAAGATGGGGCTCTTAGTTTAGGTCTTTGTGAGTTCTTAAATGCTGGATGACTTGACTGACCGGATGATGGACTCCGGAGACACCCTATGGTACTCCAAAACTGTCAGAGGTAGGTAAGTGTCCCGAGTTTGGGCTTGTTTTGTAAGTCTTTGTGAGTACTTATATACAAACAATGAAACGGTAAAGCTAAACAATAGACAAGTAGGCGACACAAAAAAGGTTGTGACAAATTAGTAATAGGTTAATCAGGCCACTGCTTCAGCATGTGTCTCTGCAGCACAAAACCGATGCTGGTATTCTGGCAGGGCCTGTCGTCATTCGTGATTTATGTATGGGTAAGTGTATGCGATAAGTTAAGTGGAAAAAGTATGAATCGCGAGTGTAATAGTGTCGTAATATAATGACAGCCGAATGACTTTGCTGTGGCTGTGACATCGGTTTAGGAATACTTAACAGGATTGATAACTCTGAAAAAGTGTATTAACAAAAATGAACTGTATTGTTTGCTTTTAAAGTATATTTTTGATTACGCCTTTTACAGAAGCTAAACCGAGCCGATTTACACAGCATTATCAGATGCCGTGTGTCTCGCTCTTTCATCTTGTCAGACCTAAAAAAATATTGTTGATTGAAACGTACTCACAAATACCTACAAAAAGAGCCCAAAATCGGGATACCTGACTCTGACAGTTTCCGAGTTCCTTGGGGTGTCTCCGGAGTCCATCATCAGGTCAGCCAAGTCATCCAGCATGTAAGTACTCACAAAGACCTACAAAACGAGCCCAAACTCGGGATACCTAACTCTGGCAGTTTTCGAATTCCGTGGGGTGTCTTCGGAGTCCATCATCAGGTCAGCCAAGTCATCCAGCATGTAAGTACTCACAAAGATCTATAAAACGAGCCCAAACTCGGGATACCTAACTCTGACAGTTTCCGAGTTCCGTGGGGTGTCTCCGGAGTCCATCATCAGGTCAGCTAAGTCATCCAGCATGTAAG
Organism: Udea olivalis; assembly: GCA_947369235.1. Taxonomy (NCBI): domain Eukaryota; kingdom Metazoa; phylum Arthropoda; class Insecta; order Lepidoptera; family Crambidae; genus Udea; species Udea olivalis. The sequence goes on from OX376359.1 coordinate 13,430,732, forward strand.
TACTCAAAAAGACCTACAAAACGAGCCCAAACTCGGGATACCTAACTCTGACAGTTTCCGAGTTCCTTGGGGTGTCTTCGGAGTCCATCATCAGGTCAGCCAAGTCATCCAGCATGTAAGTACTCACAAAGACCTACAAAACGAGCCCAAACTCGGGATACCTAACTCTGACAGTTTCCGAGTTCCTTGGGGTGTCTCCGGAGTCCATCATCAGGTTAGTCAAGTCATCCAGCATGTAAGTACCCACAAAGGCCTATAAAACGAGCCCAAACTCGGGATACCTAACTGGCAGTTTCTGAATTCCGTGGGGTGTCTTCGGAGTCCAATCATCAGGTCAGCCAAGTCATCCAGGACTCACGAAAACCAACGAAATGAGCAGGTCAGCCAAGTCAAAATATGAAATAGATATCTCTTGACTATAATGTACTTTACTAGTTACTTGTATTGCTTATACCTACCTTATTTTTCGCAAGTATCAAATGCTCTTAGAGGAATATTTTGTATCCGAATAGATCGAGTCGATCGTGAACAAAGTCCAGACAGAGCGACGCACGTCCGACCTCGAAAGCGCTCCGGCGCAGACTGAGATAGGTGTTCGAAAACGCAAACCTAATACAGCGAGCGATTTTGACCCTCGTTCCATTGTATTAAGGCTAATATAAATTGAGTTTTTTACCATAATTATTTTATTTTTTTCACGACTTTTAAGGCCTTTTTTGTAAAATTTTGCAAACAAAAAATAAAATAGACTATGTAGGCCGTCCACAAATATTTTTATTGATTCTTCAAATTTTATAATTAACCAGATTAACTTACCGAAACTGACAGTATTTTAGCCGTTTACGCAAAAATGCTTTTGGTAAATCAATCACAGAGAAGAGGGCATATCATTTTTTTATTTTTTTATTACCATGAACTGTAGATAAAGGATCTAATAACCCCTTAAAATTTAAAACTTGCTTTTATTAGTGCCAAATAACCCAATAAATGAACCGCAAGACCGTGGTTTTTCTTACAGAACGTATAGGCGTCCTTAATTCACTCTTGGTAGCATTATAACTCAAGCCGTGGACCTCAGCATACCTCTCACAGATGGCGAAAAGCCTCCTTAAACTACTTATTGATGGGGTGAGCAGCACCATTTTTAATCATTTGATTTTACTTAATTTTCTTTTTGATCAACCAACCAGGATCACCGAGTTATCAGCCACCTGCTTAGACAATATTTTTTGTGAAAATATCTCTATTGAGAAATCAATTATAAACTGTTTTAAATCAGATCACTGTTGTCTATTGACCAAATTTGAGCACCGTCATGTCTCTCAATCAGTGGATATTAGTTATAGACCAGTTACCAAGAGTCGAGTAAAAAAGTTTCAAGCTAATATAAATAAAAATATTTCTAACCTACTGCCCCAAGGTCATCATAACATAGATTATCAGTATAGGCATCTCTTTGAGATAATATTTCATGAAATAACAATATTTTTCCTAAAAAGAAAGTAACTGTTAATAATTTTAAGTTTAAATTTAGTGATTGGGCCACTCCAGGCATCCATAAAAGTAGAAATAAATTATACGAATTATATGGATTAAAAGCTAACTCAAACTGTCAAAAACTAGTTGAGCATGTTAAATTATATTCAAAAACATTCAAGAAATCATGTCTATTGCAAAGTCCATTTTTTTGCGAGACCAAATAAAACAGGCTAAAAATAAAATCAAAGCCACTTGGAACATAATTAATGAAGAAACCTGTAAATCTAAACCTCGCGATCACTTATTCTCTCTCAAAATTCAAAATAATGTTATTGAGTCTGAGATTGAAATAGCAAATACATTTGAAACTTTTTTTTCTAATATACCTATTGTAACTACAAGCACGTTAAATTCTAGTCCACATATAGCTGAGTCCCTGCTAACATCTAGTGTTGATCTTCCTACCTATGTCAAAGATATTTGTGAGATAGATATTATTTGCTGACGATACCTCGTTGATTTTTAAAGTCGATAGAGGTAAGCAAGCATTTGACGATGTAAATAATACTCTCTCAAAAGTACTATGTTGGTTCACTAGTAATAATTTATTACTTAATGCAAAAAAAACAAAGTGCATCAAATTCTCTATGCCCAATGTGAGACAGGTTGATACTATTGTAACTATGAACGACGAGCTATTAGAATTAACAAAATCTACTGTATTTTTAGGAATAACTTTAGATTCTAAGTTACAATGGAATCCGCATATAACGGCCCTGGCAGGGAGACTCTGTTCCGCTGCTTGTGCTGTTGCAAAATAAGACTCTTGACTGATATTGAAACAGCAAGACTAGTATATTTTAGCTACTTTCATAGTGTTATGTCGTATGGTCTACTGTTGTGGGGTTCAGCTGCAGACTTGAACACCATTTTTGTACTTCAAAAAAGAGCCATCCGTTCCATTTACAAACTTAGACCACGCGACTCGCTTCGTGAAGTATTTAAGAAGATCGATATTTTAACTGTGCATGCTCAGTTTATTTTAGATAACATAATGTATGTGCGCAAAACCTTGCATCTGTTCAAAAATATCAGAAATAAAAACAAATTGAAAACTCCCAGTCTTAGGCTACACAAGGTGGGAAACTCATTTGTGGGTCAATCTGTGAAATACTTTAACAAAATACCTCAAAGTCTTGTTGATCTACCTCTTCACAAGTTTAAATCTGAAATTAAAGCAAAGTTAATGAAACAAGGTTATTATAATGTGAAGGATTACTTGAACGACAAAAGTTTGTGGTCATAGTAGGAATAATCTGCTCCTCTGCTCAATGTTGTATTCTTTTTTCTACTCTCATTGACTGTACTTTGAATTTATTTTTTGTAAAACAAACAAAGTTTAAAGAGTAACTATCGAGTTTCTTGCCGGAGTCTTCTCGATAAGAAGCAACGTCCGAACCGGTGGTAGATTCACATTATGTATATTCACGATATGTACTAATATTATACTATTTTATTTACGTTTATTACTATTATTTCAATGTACTTTTTTTTGACATGTCATAAGTGCTTTGTACAAGCTTGAATGAATAAATGATTCTTTTACTATTTACTTTACTTTACATGTCATCGGCGTAGCTTATGTTGTTGATCATCTTTCCGTCAACAGAACAGCCATGGTGTCGCTCAACCCACCAATCAACCGGTTCACATACAAATTAAACAGACTAGGTGAAGTTAATCCTCCCTGTCTGACTCAACAGTTCAGCTTGTAACATATTGAATTAGCATTGTCCCATCTAACATAATTATGCTGATGAGCATACCAGTGCTTAAATAAACTTATGAACTCAGCTGGTAGCTCACTTTCATCCAATAACTTTTGCCACAGAACGTTGTAAGAGACCCGGTCAAAAGCTTTAGACAGATCATGAAAACAACCATAAACTGGTGTATTCCTGTCCGTGTAGTACTGGACTGTTTGCATCAGACACAAAATTGCGCTTTCAGTGGACAGACCGGTTCTGAACCTAAACTGTGCGTCATGTAATCTTATGTGCGCGTTAAGTTGCTTCTTCAGCAAATCGTCCAGCACCTTGCCAATGACCGTTGCCAATGAAATAGGTCTATAATTATTTTTATTGGATGAGTCACCCGTCTTGTTTTTTAATACCGGTACTACCACAGTTTTTAACATATCCCCCGGCAGGTAAGAGTGACCCACACAGAAGTTTAACAGCATGGTAAGAACTCTAGGTAAATGTACACTGTCGGATCTCAGATTCTCAACACTCAGACCGTCATGGCACGGTGACTTTCCTCGTTTCATACTTTTTATCATATATTGCTATATGAATACAACATTTCAAGTGTATATTGCACATTATTTGCTTTTTAAACATTTCCAATTAATGAATTCATATTAATAATATTATTGCACCAATGTGACAAGAGAAATTGTAAATTTCATTTGTTAGGTGGTCAATAAAGTTGATGGATTTCCATTGAATGGTAAACTGTTTGTTTTTCATAATATTGGAAATGTTTTTTCGAAAACTAAATCAACTAAAATTCAAAGTGTTAGACAACGTTGAGTTAGAAATCAAATCGTTTGGTATTTGAAAAATAACAACGATTGAAAATCGGAATTTCAGCAATGGTATGTCAATCGTGCTTACGATGAAATGAAAATATGGAAAACAAAAGTGCTAGACGAATTCAAATGTATGAAGTTCGTAATAAAACAATTCGAAATAGGTAATCAAGTGGCAGTCACATTATATCTATTTTAGTATGTTTGTTTCGTTTGCAGGTGTGCTTATTCGGCAGCTTGGCAAACGCGCTGAACGTAGCTGTTCTGACGCGTCGGGACCTGGCTTCAGTGCCCATTAACAAACTACTGAAATGGTTGGCTGTCGCTGACGTCTTCGTTATGATGGAGTACGTGCCCTTCGCCATATACAGATACTTGGTAAGTTGTTGTGAACTTAAATTGGATACTCACCTGATCTTAAACAGTAGTCAAACCTAATCACAATTCTTTATAACTTTTTCAAACAAACTAACAAAAATATATTTATTTAAATAGACCTGTAGCAAGTACTTTCAAATCGTTAAATTATTATAAGAAAAAAATTGATGTTATACTTAGAAGACCCGGCGAGTAACACAGTACTTACTCTTTTAAACTTGGTTGCGTTTTACAAAAAGAGTTAGTATAGTACAATGAGTATTAAAAAAAACGCTTACGTTCTAACATTTCCTTTAAACATGAACCTTAGAGGTACATCTCAACTACCGAAATTAAAGCAAAAGGGTGTACAAAGTTATACAATTCAAGCATAGAAATTGTTAGTCAGTACAAACAAGTTATGTAAATATTACAAAAGTTAAGCTAAGGGGGGCTAACCAAGAGCAACACGCACGCCACGACGATTTCTACAATAGGATTCTTTCAAATGTATGGGGATGACATAAGCTGTCACTGGCGCTCATCTCACATTAAAACGATTTCTATTGTAGAAATCGTCGTGGCGAATTGCTCTTGGCTAGGCCCCTACCTATACCTAGCTTTCCACCCGCATAAACTTCAATTTTATGCATAAAATCTTAAAACATTATAGCCTATGTGTTATACTGATGTATAAGTTGGGGTCCTGCTGTCTGACCAAAAGTCATTTGGCAAAATTATACTTGACAAACAATGTTTGGCAAAAAAATGGTTTCGCCAAATTAATCATTTTACTACTAATCATTTTACAAATGACTCACTTTTCCAAATGACACTTAAATTTACATTTTATAAATAATTATATTACTTAATGAACATTTAAGAACTGAGTTATCAGAAAAAACTACTATTGGTCTAAAAACGTTTGATAAAATGTATTATTTGACAAATGCTTCGTGGACAATTAAAGAAAACAAATAAAAAAAAAGGAAAATAGTTTAAGTATCAGTTGATATATTATATCTAGACAGAATGGAAAAAACATAGGTACCAAAAAACTTAGATAAATTTTGGTAAGGTTAGGTTAGAACAGTGACCACAAAACGCGCGAGCTGAGCGAGCGAAGCAAGCGTGCCGCGGCAGCGGCAGGCGAAGCGCCAGAAAATACTACTGTTGATTTATGTATGGCCAATATTTGTAGATAAATAAAGAAATTGGAGAAATAACATTTTGTTAAATGACATTTAGGCAAATGCTTAATTTGCGAGACATATTATTTGGTGAAATTAAAAAAGGTCAGTTGACATTTTAATATTTAAAACATTTAACAAATGCAGTGTTTGCTAATGGATCATTCGCTAAGTGAGTTTTTGTACGATGATACTTTTGTCAAATATCTCGTTTGCCAAATGTACATTTGGTTAAACGTTGTTTGTCGAATGACCATTTGTCAATATTTTTTTGGTCACACATTAGTAATCCGTATAAGTTGTATTACTGTAAAGTTTTATCTAAATCCCTTCAGTAGTTTTTGCGTGAAGGAGTAACAAACACATATATATATATTCTCACAAACTTTCGCATTTAGGTATAGTGCATAGTAAGAAGTAAGATATTAGTAAGATACCTTAATAAAGCTATTTAATTTATGTTAAGTAGGTACTAGACTAAACATAAATTAAAATGAAAAGAATATTATTTGGTTACACCTAAGATTTCATTGGTTTCCTCAACTCAATTCAAACACCTCTAATATGTATATGAAAATCATAAAACAGTGAATAAATTTATTACACACGAAGATTGTTAAAACAGTTAACATTCACGTTCGTCTCTTTCAAATTATTATTAAGCATGCCTTCAGATTAGACGTGTGAATAAGCGATCCGCTACTAATTGTCATACAATATTTGTTTAGCAGCGTCACAACACTCAAAGCCGCCCCACTGTCGCGCCACTCGCACACGTAAATTGTATTAATATTTTACACAGGAGATTTATTAGGTTTTCTATATATTTCAAAAGCTTTACTTTGCCCATCTTTCAATTAAAGAAATTAGATAGGTATGTCTAATTGCCAACCCTAGCTAGATAAGGGTACGCCATATCAATAGCCAAAACACTTTAACAGTAGGGGTCAATTAAAATATCATGCTAGGAGGCATTATATTGAATTATAATATAATTATACCCTTTTGAAACCCTTTCATCTACATACAAGTAGATCTCTAGGGGTATGTAATAGGTATGCTTTGCTTGTTAGAACTAACATTCTAGGAAGACCAGTGATTTACATTTCCCGTTGATACCGAAACGGCGAAGATTCAGATTTTGGTGGTGTTGTTTTTCTTGGAGAAGATAATAATATGCAGCAGGTAGCTACATAAAACTGAATAAATGAAGAAGTGTATTCTGCTTTTGTATTTCTAAGTAAAATATGAAAGTGCTAATATTATTCTTAGAATTGTTGGCAGTGGAGCGCCGTTAGACATCAAAATGCGAAAACCTCGAAATCCGGATGCTGTGAAAACAATTTTCGCGGAACTTGTTCGATTGCATTGTCAAAAGCCAACATAAAGTTTACCCTGGAACTTTTTTGCTGACCTCGGTGGATTATTCATTATGAAAATGAGAAAAAATAATAATTTGGAGTTTAAGGACATTTTTGAGGGTTTTTTCGTATTTGTATTTATTGATAATAAGGTTTATTTACATTTTTTTTATCTAGCTCAAACGTGTTGGGCCTGGGATGAATTTGGACAAGACTAAGATCATGTACAACGAACACATCGTCCCTGAACCCGTTTCCTTCGAAGGTGTAGCCCTCGAAGTTGTCCAGGAGTACATATACCAGGGTCAAAAAATACAGCTGGGTAGAGACAACTTTGATGGTGAAATCACCAGAAGAGTTCAGCTTGGATGGGCAGCATTTGGAAAGTTACGTCACATCTTTGAGTCACCTTTACCACAATGCCTTTGATCAGTGCGTCCTACCGGTCATGACATACGGAGCCGAGACGTGGAACCTGACAGTGAAACCAGCCCACCGATTACATGTCTCTCAGAGCTATGGAAAGGTGCATGCTAGAAATCTCGTTAAGGGACAAGGTCCGGAACGAGATAATCCGGCTAAGAACCAAAGTGACTGACGTAGTCCAGAAGTGTAGGAAACTGAAGTGGCAGTGGGCTGGTCACACCTGGCGTAGAACCGATGGTCGGTGGAGTAGACGAGTTCTCGAGTGGAGAGCACGACTCGGCAAGCGTAGTGTCAGACGGCCACCGGCACGTTGGACCGACGACCTAAAGAAAGTGGCTGGTAGTAAATGGATGGCAAAAACGGAAGATCGGGCTTTGTGCCGCGCCCTGGGGGAGGCTTATGTCCAGCAGTGGACTGCTATAGGCTGAAAAGAAAGAAGAAAGATTATCTAGCTTGAAAATTAAAGGAAGTTCTATGTAAATTTTCAACTCCCTAATACATTGAAAAAGAGACAACATTCATTTATTATGGTTCGAAAGTCTGCATAAATGTGTTATTTCTTGTATTATTCAATAAGCCTTTCTCCGCGCTTCCTCCGAATGATGAATCGCCTTCAGAAGTGCCCTCAGACCTGATCACATAACTCAAATTTTACCTCTTTGTCCGTTCTTCCGTTTTTCTTCGGATAACTTTGTTTCGTGGTTCATAAGCTAAAAACTTTTCGTTTCGTTCATCCGGTATGAATATTTATAAAGAAAATTAACATTTTGTGTAATCTGTCTTTACACCGGAACAATTAGAAGAGTATAAAATAGACAATAAAGGTACAAACTACAAAAACTTTTCTCAAATAGGGATTTGAAACTGGGGCCCCTTCATTTCAGATCAAGCACTAGAGTGCTTAGAATCGCTCTGACATGGAGGCTTTAGTAGGCTTCCTCTGTGATTATAATACCCACTTTATCTCCTTGGGGAGAGTATGTTGAGTGGATAGGAACGTAAAAGGTCGAAAGGCACGAGACACACATAACAGTTAAATCAATAATACGAGTAAAACTAATTAATATAGTAAACCCCCTTAGTGATTTGTTTCACAACTTAGACGTAAGTTATAGAACGGAACATCAGCTGAAGTAGTGTAATTTTTATAAGTATTATTATAGAGGGTTAACCTCAATAATGACACTTAAGTGAATCAAAAACAAAGTGCTTCTCTTCCACCTACTTAATGCGCACATCGAAAGAATGGAATAGACTGCCTGCATCTGTTTCCGGAATAATGCAAGGATTTCCGTCCGTCTTATCCATTGCGATGTGGTTTGCATAAACACGAGACGTGACCTGTTTCCTAGAAGTAGTTGTAGTCTGTTCCAGGTTCCAGCTCTGCGCACATTATACAACGTCTTGCAACTGAAATAGAACCAAGCTTATTCTCCAGAAATTTATGCCATTGTGGTGTTTACGTGCCCTCTACTAATCAAAACAAGAATCTCCAAGAATTGAAATAGCTTTGAAAAGTCTTTTTCAAAGATCAAAAACTTACTGAAAAGCACTCTATCTGCTCAAAAACAAAAAATAAAACAGAATAACTGATATATCCCCAAATCGGACAATGATGGCTTCATAGTCGGACTCTCGTTTTAAAACCAAAAATTCGACAGAAAGTAAAATATTATTTAAAAAAATTTAATTCGTTGTTTGATTTGGGATTTCGTATAATTAACAACCCTTTTTTTTATTTATTTATATATTTCAAGGCTCACATAACAAGTTAGAGTCAGAAACAGACCAAAAAATATACAATATTAGTAGTACAGATCTAGACTAAAACTCTTAACTCTCCATTAATTAACAGTCTCATCACAATAAAGCACAATAAACTCTTTTAACATGTGTATTAAGTTATATAATAAGTTGCCGGAGGCTATAAAAGCCTTGCCTTCTAAACAATTTAAATGTGCCTTATTCAAGCTGTTGACTAAAAAATGTTATTATAGTGTTAATGAATTTATTGATAGTAAAATTTAAATTTAATAATTATGTAATTAATTGAAATAATTTTATCCTAATCTCTTTATTTAATTCATGTTCGATTTTAAGTGCCTGTCTCTCAATTATTGCATGCCAATTGTTGTTGGTTAAATGGGAGAAACCAATGTAATGTAATACCTATATGTACCACATTTACTGCAATAAATCAATTACTATTATTATATTATTATTATGAAATATATATATATTTCACTGCTTGTCATGTGTCTAACACTTGAATTGGCAAAATAATTTGAGGAACAAAGGAAAATAAAAAAAACAACTTCCAAAGACTTCTTTTAAAGAGACTTATGTTTATTGAACGAGTCTCGTGCGTTGAAAACGGGATAGATGTTTCTATAAACTGCCCTAAACCTGTGTAAGAACTACAATACACGTACAAAAAACGAACAGTTTGTGGTATACTGATATGGTGTAACCCACATCCATATTCATTCAATCACTCATAAGCGTACCTTACTTGAAGCCGTTGAAAAATAACCTTCATTGTAAACAGATCAGAGGATACGAACTATCAAAATAATATTATGGTAGAACTTTTAATGGCCGTACCGTAGTTTTCATAATTTATGAAGATTCTCAACTCGACATACTAGGAGTACGTTCACATCTGAGAAAATATGAGACCTTTGAAATGTTTCTTTAGGCGACTTGCTAAAGGGACGGTCTAAATGTAATATTAATATGTTTTTCTGGACGATTTATAAACGTAAGTAGATCAGTAGATATAAAAGTATCATGAAGCCATTGACATACGAATCATGGACATTCTGACTAAGAAATAACATAAAATACTAAGTTAACCTAACACAATGGTCAACTGATATTTTTTAAGATAGATACTCGTACCTACATTAAAAAAATGTTATTTAGATGTCAATAATTCCACGCGTACAATAAATGCATAAAAACCTTGTTTTAAAAAAATATATATATTGAATTAGATTTTTTTAATCAATTGAGATCTTTAATCATAAATGGGTAAACATTTTTGTATTAGGTTACACATTAAAGGTTTTACAAAATCTATTCAGTGTACCCTACTTCCGCGGCACGAAGCTTACGGCACTCCACTTGGCTGTGAGATAGATAGCAGATGCCATCCGTCTGCTCTCACTCGGATAGTCCCGACTAAAGTCCCCCAGGATAACTATTGATATTAGAATATCCAACCGATCCCAGGCCTTTTGGGTATTCATGAAATACCGAGTTTTTGAATATTTTTCTTGAGTTGCTTTTGCTTGTAAAGCGGATTTTTTCCACGAGGATTATATTACACTTACGTAGTTTTTCCTCTTTTCCCAATCTTGGATTATGGTTAAGCGGTTATCCTTTTTCGTTTTGGAAATCGTCGGCCATGATTGGCCGTTATCGAAATGGTAGCAATGATATATGATGGTTGAATGTTCATGGCCCACCATGAATCCCAGCCTCTCAAGGCTAAGATTTTTGATGCAGCTAGTTTGATGTTATTGTTTTATTATTTTGATCGAAATTATGTAAGCTCATAAAAAACCTTGATGATTGACTCTATCTGTTTGGGTATTGACATTTGGATTTCTTATAATTTTTTTTTTTTTCGCCAGACAACAATTAATATAATTGGATCATAATTGGATTGGTTATAATAATTGGATTTGGTTGTTTTTTTTGTAATATTATTGATTAAAAAGCATGACGACATTATTTGCATCGATACTTGTAAAACATGTGCTGAAAATTTCTGTTTTTAAGATATTGTACCATGTTTTCAGCAAATGAATCAATATTCTATTCTATTCTTGGTCGCTAAATTCGCGTGGCCCAGGATTTCTTACCGCATAATGATAACTTTCGGTAGTTTTGGGTTTGTTACAAACTTACAGACATTTTAATGCCTAAGTATTTATTAAATTTAGTTATAGATTATTCTATTATTCGATTTAAATCCGAAAACAGTTTTATTAACTTTTCACCCCCTTCACGCTAAAAGGAAGGCTATGATTTCCCAAGGTCCATTCATCCATATACCAACATTCATCGAAATTGCTTCTGCGATCGAGGCGGGGCGTGAAAACGAACCAAACAGACTAGAGTAACTTTCGCATTATACATACTGATGATATAGGTATAGGTGAAGTGTATTTCTTTCCTATATTTGTGTGATGTGTACCTAATCTTAATATTATGCAGATTATATTCCGAGGGTAATGAAACCATAGCTTATATATTTGACGTTGTTATTCATGAGGGGATAAAACAAGGAATTGTATGACTTACTAAATATTAACAAAATGGTGTTAGTAAGTATTTCTTTATGCATTTTTGTATTAAAGCAGCATTTTTTATCTATTTTTTTCATATATGTTTTGACGACACGATTGACGTAGTGTGCTGTAGAATCGTTTCTCGCCTCTAATTGCTTAGTGTCCCGGGTTTGATTACCTGTCGGGTCAATTTAGGAACGATCTCATATTGACTCGGGTCTGGGTGTGCTAGGAGACGCCCCTGGCTTAAGTCCCTGTCTGGTACCTCGTAATACAAGGATGTTTAATACTTACTTCGAAACCATGCCAAGTGGTTTGATGTCTGGCGCATATTTTAATTATTAATTTTATTTATATATTCAAGCAAGATCTACTGTTATAACTGATGTTGCAGTGGAGTAGTCAAAGGATAATTAACATACATTAAAATAATCGTGTAAACAGACTTTAAAATAAAATAGAAGGAGCGTCCTTGTATTATAATTTGTGAGTCACAGATTATACATTATTTTACCGGGAATAGTTAATTAGTCTACGCTGAAAGCTAAAGCTAGGCACTATTAACCATACAACACAAATTTAAAACTGCATATAATATTTGACTGTGTCTAAACAAACAAAAAATTAATTGTTATATGTTATTGGAATAAATGGATATAGCAAAATACAATACATTATGTTATCATGGTGAAAGTAATTATAAGCGAAGGATGCTTAAACAATAAGATTATAGAGTAATTAATTAAATATAGTGTAGCAGATGTCTGGAGTATTGCAACGTTTGTTCCGTTCCCAAAAGGCCACTGATAAGTCTCATGTCCGACAGACAAGCAGACTTCACGAATGTTATGCTGCAAATGAAATATAAAACGTGAATTTTTAAAACACCTCAATGACAAAACATATTAAAACAGCGTTGATTATGCAGATTCATGTAGCTATCATAAAGTGATATCCTTGGAAGATAGACGAACTCTAGTTGATATGCTCTTCTTACACGCTGTGTGCCGTGGATCTATCGACAGTCCTGGAATAACTTCACATACTCTCCGCCTGCGCGCTCCTGATACTCGAACAAGACACACTCAGTTATTTGCTACCCCCTTCAATCGCACAAATTATGCTCAGAACGCTATTGTTTGCCGTATCCAATCATGCTACAATGATCAGTTTTCCAGTAGAGGTCTACCTCTTTAACTGCACCAAAGTTTCACTAAAGCGAGAAATTATTAGAATGCTTAAACGTGACTAAGATGTGTGGCTTTCTACTGTAACATCACACAAAATCACACATACCACACACATAAATGTACACACACACCACACACACATACACACTTTTCTCAAGCAACGCGAACTCAACACCACAAATTGCCTTTGAAATGTATATAGGATAAAGTTTAGTTTACAAAATTCAAATCCTTAATTGGCAGTAGGATTTGTCTAGTTATAACATACGTTAAGTTAATCTAAGTGCTGTGGATTTGTTGTAAATGAATATAAAATAATAATAATTAAATACCTCAGTTCAACCCAAAAATACAGACAAGATAAAAATTGTACTTATATTCAGAAAAGGAAAAATAAAGATGTTACATTTCATAAATAATGCAGCTCAGTTAATCGTCAAGAGGGTTTGCTTTTTGCGTTTGGGGTAGATCGTAAACGTCACATTTTTTTAAGGTTTTCGTGATTATTTAGCTGAATTCAAATTAAGTATAAACTATCTCTATTATTGAATGCACCTTTTAATTTCTTAATTATAACTTTAACTGTGTACAGTAAATTTTTAAGTGTCTTATCATTTTGGATAAAAAAACGGTTTTTTATTTAATTTAGCAAATAATTGGCGACTACCTAATTTTAGACAATTCAATGTGTTGTTAAATAGTACTAAGCACACAATAATTGAGCAAAAATTTAAGTTTTATTTCAATTCAATTAAATAATCACGAAAATATTACAAAAATGCAACGTCTTTGAACCATCCCCAGCTAACGCTCATAACAGATTTGCAATATCTTTAAGATTGACGTAATAATCGGGTAACCGACTAAAACCTCAATTTATTGCGATGGGGTGCAACAACCATAACTCTCTACTTGATCCGCGCCCCCGTTTTTTCCTGTTACCTTTCAACATCATCTTTTCTATTTATTTGATTTATTACTAAACTAGCTGTCCGTCAGTGGGTTCGCTCGCGTGAAATATTGGTCCCGTTATTTAAAAAAATAGCCTATGTCACTCCCTGATATTGTAGCTTCATATTGGTGGAAGATTTTTAAAATCGGCTTAGTAGTTTCGGAGCCTATTTAATAGAAACAAACAAACAAACAAACAAATCTTTCCTCTTTATAGTGTGCGTTGTCTGTCAGTGAGTAAAGGAAGCGTTTAGTCGATTAAGAAACCTAAAATTAGATACACCGATTAATCCGCGGTAAGATTTTTTGACCGCTTTACTTGACATTGGCAGTATTTGTGAGACAGAAAAACACACAAAAGTGCCAGTAGGAAAATAATACATACTCAATTTTGACAATATATTTATGCGAATACCAATCACCATTTGGTATGCGTGGTGATCAAGCCAATTCCCATCAATTAAAACGATGATTTGATTCAACTATTTTAGCTTTTGCCCAGCAGCGGGAGAGTAATGAGGGCTATTAATTTTTAACTATTCGATTTGTATGTATTTTTATAAAAAAAATAGTTCTTTAGCCCAGCCCTACCATGAGTTTATACCAATGACAGTTGCTAACGTCCGCGTTGACGTTTATGTATGGTATAACGCCTATAGTGATCAGAGGATTAGAAATAAAAGGGCATACCTACAAATTATCGGCGAAACTCATGGTGGATGGATGGATGGATGGATCACTGCAAGTTACTCAACCATCTTATTTTATGTTGTTCATATCAGTCAATGTTAGAACGTTTAACTGTTTGTTTTGTCATGACTGTGTGTCACTGTTCTGATTGTTAGAACATGTCATTGTTATGTCAAACAATAACAACCCCTGTTATTGTTTGACATACGTTTACATAAGATTCTCGAACTTTTATGCATCAATGTGTCACTTCCAAATAAATATATGTTACATCTCACACCAAAATCAACTGATGCCAAAAGCAAAACTTGTATTATGAAAATAGATACTGAAAAATAAACTAAAACACTCGTACTTATTAATTCTAAAACTTTATTCGATTTTATTTCTTGTATGAAAATGTGTGTAGCAAAAAACTTAAATTTGCGTGCTTATGAAAAGCAAAACATGTGCTCTTATTTTACTGTACCATCTACAAATACCATGTTTTTAAGCAAATAAAGAATTATTATTATTATTATTATTCTATATATTATTATTATAAATCTTAGATATAAAATTTGTATAGTATTCTAACAAAAACAGAGATTTTATAACATTAAAAACAACTTATGAATTATAATTATAAAAACGAAATAATTACAATTATAAAACCTAAGATTAAAGTTACAAAAACAATGATTTATAAAAATACCATAAAAATCTTAACCTAGGGAGCCGCCGGCAGCAGGGCAGGCGAGGCCTAGACTACCGGTGGTTAGGGCTGCAGAGAGAGGAACCTCCTGACAATACGTGCCGTGTCCAAGAGTACCGCCTTCTGTATCTGACCCTTGACCCAACCGCTGAGCGAGAGCCTCTCGAGGTGTTGGTCGAGGCTCTTCGCTATTAAGCCGTTTGCCGATACGACTATCGGGACAATGATCGTCGAATCAACATTCCACATGGCGGTCACCTCGTGAGCCAAGTCAAGGTACTTGCTGAGTTTGTCCTTCTCAGCTTTTACGAGGTTATCGTCATGTGGAATGGTAATGTCGATGAGCACTGCCTGGCGTTGGGATCGGTCTACCAGCACGATATCAGGTTTATTGGCTACAATAGTCCTGTCCGTGATGATAGAGCGATCCCAATAGAGCAATGCACGACTATTTTCGAGAACTGGTACCGGTTATTATTATTATTATTATATGGAAATCGTACTTAAAAAAGACCTGGAAGAGGATGAAACCCTCGACGAAGGCAGGGTTGTGACTATAAGCCTGCAATTCAACCTCTAATTTCATGATGTTTGTCTGCAGCTGTTACCTGGCCAGCAGGACTGGCCATACTCCTGGGCGGTCTACATGCTGTTCCATATGCACTTCACTCAGATCCTCCACACAGCTTCCATTCTTCTGACGCTGTCGCTCGCCGTCTGGAGATACCTGGCGATAAAGTAAGTTACTCACTTAACTAAATCACATTGCACGAGGTTATCAGTGGCCTCGTTCTATGTACAGTCTTCTTCTTATCGTGTCGATGGCTATATCCTTTTTGACCAAAACTCCGCCACCCTTACAGCATGGTCGTTGGCACACATAAGTTCCTCACGCTTACAGCTGTCCGGACACGAGGGGCATGATATGAGGTGGTCCATAGTTTGTGGGGAGGCACCACACTCGCACGCATTGTCGCCATCTGTGTAACCCCATCTGCACAGACTCTCCCTGCATCTGCCAACCCGGGTCCTTAGCCTGTTCAGAGCTTTCCAAGTAAGCCATGGCAAATCGCGGTCCCGGGGGAGACCCTCAGAAGGCCCGACGAATGGGGCGGTAGCAGGTAGCCTCTCCAGCCATAAGCCGATCCTGGCCTGTGGTAAAACTCTATGTATAGTTAAGCTACTTTAGTGTGGTCAGTTACCGGATGGGTGAGCATCAATTTGCCTCGACGCCGTCACGGCCGAATGGACAGCAAAAACTGGAAGGGTTAAAATCCCAGCAGGTATCTGCAGGTCACTGCATGTATTTGCGCGCGATAATTACGAGTATCTTCCGGCCGCCGCGGGTATTCCAAGACTCATTATTGGCAGTTGGTTGTCAACAGCCGCGTAGAGCATTTGTACGTGAATTTTGCGGTTGAATTGACGCGATGACGTAACTGTAAGTACTGACATCTGTATCTAAAGAGGTGGCCCTGGCAATATTTCTGTCACATGTCAGCACGCATTTAGGATTAAGAAAACTTAATTTTTTCTATGGATGTGATTTATCTGTTATGTACGTAGGTAGTAACTATTAAGTAATCTGTGATCCCGGGTCTGTCTGTACGTCTACCACGAGTTGCCACTTTCAATTTACTTTATCGTTCGCGTAAAAAAATGTATTGGGATGACACATGACATGACATGACTATGTCAAATCCCAATATTTTTTTACGCGAATTAATTAATTAATAAATTTACAGTGGCAACTCGTGGTAGACGTACTGGTAAAAAGTGCGTTATCGGATATTTTGGAACATAGCTCGGGCTTGTTATCACGAACCTCTATAATTTTTAGCAATGACTTGATTTCGGTAAATCTCCTCTTAGGCCTCATTTACGAAGAGGCGTAGCGCCTGTGGTAGCGCGTCGCGTGTGGCGGCGCGGCCCGCTCTGAGTTCAAACATATGGCGTTGTACGAGTGCTACCGCGCCGCCCAACGCAACGCGCGACGCCCCGCGTCTCCGTAAATGGGACCTTAGTGCTCCCCTGCACTTCCTAAGGGACTTATATCCCGAATTTCCGCTTCCTTCACCCAGTAGATTCAGCTGTGCTTTGTCTGTCCGTCACTCACTCAGTAACGGAAGAGAGAATCCCCATTCTCTCTTGGGGTCCATTTGGCTAGCGTGCTTATTAGGCCAACTTTACCAATTGTAGCGATGACTTGATTTTAAATTTAATGATATAGGCCTTTGCCGAGCAGTGCGACAGTACATAGGCTAATTACTACACTTGTTTCCAGAAAGCATGATTAGATATTGTCCCAAATATGGCACAGTAATAAATAGATATTATGTTGCTGTGGTGGTATTGGCTGATATCAATCTGTTTGAAACCAAATTATATTTATTAAGTAAATATCATTTGAGATGTTATCAAACATGAGAGTATATCCACGTAATTTGATCTTCGTAATACAGTCACATGTCGAATTCCACTGTTATCTCGTCGTGTAATGATATGCAAAGTACAAATTACTCATTCGTTATCTAATTCGGTCCTTTGTGTACGTTTATAGAAGCTAAACAAACATACCAAAAATAGATGCTAATCCTTCAAGAGCCTTGGAAACAATTGAAGTTCATTCGACTGGCCGGTTGGAGTAATGAATGGATGGAAAGACTTGATTATACACCCGTAGGTGGTTTGAGCCCATTCCCGAGAAAACTTTCAAGTTGCGAACACTTCATTTTATTCAGTGTTTTGTGATTGCGTATTTAAGTCTGCTTTAGAAACTTTTAAAGTTCGTTAGCCTTATTAGGAGGCATGTGTTCATCAGTGGGACGTATAAGGCTGTATTTTTTCGTTTATAAATAAATAAATATGCGCCAGACAACACACCACTTGTCATGGTCTCGAAGTAGGGATTAATATCCCTGTGTTACGAGGCACCAGACAAGGACTTGAGCCAGGGGTGTCTCCCGGCACACCCAGACCAATCAATATAAGATCGTTCCTAAATTGATCGATCCCGGGACACTACGGAAATCGAGGCGAGAAACCGTGCTACAGCGTACTACTCCAATCGTGTCGTCAAACTTTGTTAGTTGAGAGTTTGTCCGCGAAAAGGTGATTTGCCTTTCCCATAGGTTAAATCCATCTTCATACTAAAATTTATGAAAATAAAGCAGCTAAGGCGTAGAAACGTTACCAACACAGGGTCCATTTCGGATAATTAG
Source organism: Udea olivalis (assembly GCA_947369235.1). Lineage (NCBI taxonomy): Eukaryota > Metazoa > Arthropoda > Insecta > Lepidoptera > Crambidae > Udea > Udea olivalis. Next base: position 13,449,182 of record OX376359.1, read on the forward strand.
TAACAAAGTACTTATGACATGTCAATAAAAGTATATAGAAATAATAATAATAAACATAATGCGAATCTACCACCGTTTGGACGTTGCTTCTTATCGAGAAGACTCCGGCAAGAAACTCGATAGTTACCCATTTGAACTTTGTTTGTTTCACAACAAATACATTCAGAGTACCGTCAACTCCTGTTACTTCACCTTTTGTATCATACTTTACCTAAAATGTTTAAACGGTCATAACTTTTTTATTGTACTGGTGAAATCGCTTTGTATTCATTGGTTAATTCACTAATTTAACTATGGCAACAATGCAACCGCATTTGTCAAAATCAACGCCACCATCTAGGCAGTGTGAGTCAAAACGTGGCGCGAGGTGCATGTGAGTTTTCGCGAACCCCAGAAAAGTTACACGTAGCCAGGAAACTACTAAATGTCAATTTCTGATATCCTTACAGTAGGTAACTCATATGATGTGCTATCCGTTACGATTATATAAATTAAGGATGTCTTTGAATTGAACATAAGTATCGTGACAGGCAATGTTAGGAAGGGTATCTTCAACAGTCTTCTCCCGTACTTCGCCTACTATTAGGGTTGGCGCTTTTAGAAAATCTAACGAGAAAAAAAAATAGTAATATCAACTTGGGATGGTTGCTTACGCGATTTTTATGTTGGTTAAAACAACAATACAAAACAATTTCAAGAGCAATGAACGTTATGTAATTATGGCACGATGAATTTGAAAAAAAATCAGCAAAACTCTTCTGATTCAAGATGCGAAAGGTCATATACCGTGAATCATAGTCATAAAATGCTAGAACTGGCCTTAGAGCGCATTCTTCTTTTTAACAGAGTTCAAATAAAAAGGTAGAGGTTCTCAATTCGACTGTATGTTTTAATGTCAAATTACTATGCCCGGAAAAAAAACAATGTTAAGCTTGTTGCAACCTTATTGTTTGTTCCTAGTATCGAAAAAAGCCAAGCCAACTTCGCCTACCTATTTATTTTTTTACAAATAACGATTGTTTATTTGTTTTATTACATTCCAACTGGTGTAGACCTTATATGCCTTATATGACCTTATATTGAATGTAATAAATGCTCAGGTTGCGCAATTTAGTTTGAACTTATGTAGAAATAACAGTCAGGCGAAGTTAGATCAAATTCCATTACTCGCCTTCGCCTTCATTTTGAAAACACAGTTATCAAACGTACACTGCCTAGTACCGATCCGTGTCACACACACTTGTAGATGTGACAGACTATACTCATTCAGCGGGAACATTTAAAATATTCAAATTCATGTCAAAAATCAGGCGAAGTTACAGGAGTTGACGGTACAGTCAAAGAGAGTAGGAAAAAATGTGTGCTGTCTCAGATATTTATATACTTAAATTCTCAGGTACCCATCGCATAGCGCCTCGCTGTGCACGGATCTTCGATGCTCCGCAGCTATACTAGCAAGCTTCGTGCTGGCTCCTATACTCTGCATACCCTCCTACTTTGTAAGTACCTCCTGTCATATTAATTCATCATCTTCACCATTTAACATTCATTTAATGTCATTATTTGTCCGATTGCTCACTCACTGGGCTTACTAAAAATCACCATGTTTTGGACATCGTCACATCACACTTCTAGTACCTTCTACCTAGTTTATTTACATGTCTATTATTTTGCTGCTTTTTATGAATTTCGGTTGTATATTTTGTGACATACATTGCCCTAAAAAATTAAGGCTCTTCTTTGTTTCATCCTTTTTTTTATATTTAGCTTAGAGACATCCTCTGCTGAACATAAGTTTAGAGGAGATCGCAATACCGCGACATTGATCACATCTTTTGTAAACAAATGATGCGTTTGCTTTTTAATGCATTCCATCAGTACCTTTGCTGTACTACTGCGTCTGTTTTTCCGGATACTTAGAACCTTCGTGTGTTCAAGGCCACAGTGAATAAGCACTTTTTGTGTAAGGGTGTACCACCATCGGCCTCGTCATCCACCAAGCAAGACTGACGCCATACGCAAAACCATTTTAATATCTATAAAAAACTTTCTTTCTTCACCTACCTGAAATGCTAATTCTTACCAAATTTCCTGATATGAATGCACAGGTATACATTTGTTGTTCATTTTGCCTAGTTTCATGACAAAAAAAAATTGACGTTGACTGTATGAGCCTCAGTAAACTTATTTCTTTCTTCTAAAGATTGTTAGATCAACATCTGAGTAGTGACGGTCTGACAAATTATTGCTAAGCCAAATTGATTGCTGGTATTGGTCGATTGACAAAGGTTCAGATGGCGTGGTGAAAACAATTATCGAGAGGGCAGTGTAAGGCGGCGGTTGGACTGTGGGACTTATAAGCAAAAAATAAGCTACAAGTTTACATACAGTCCCACTATTGGGCAAAGATCTCCATCATTGAAATTTATCGCTACAGTTGATTGGTATACATTTATGGATTAGCCTAAATCAGGTCATCACCTTAATACATAAGCCTGTTTTTTGCTAGAAGAAGAAAAAACTGAAGGAAGATTTGACTGACGCTTTCGTATGAACTAAGTTTGTCAAATCTCATTCCTATACATTCTAGTTTCCGGGCCCCCAAATATCTATATTATTTGACGACCGACTTGGTGTAATGGTTAAGAAGTTGGCTACTACACCAGAGGTCGCGGGTTCGATCCCCGCACAGTACAAACATTTGTGTGCATGAACATGTCTGTTTGTACTGGTCTGGGTGTCTCCTATGTATAATAAGTATGTATTTACAAAAGAAAATGTATTTAAGTATGTTTATCCGTTGTCTAGTATCCCGTAACACAAGCTTTAATTAGCTTACTTTGGGGCTAGATGGCGCTGTGTGGAATAATGTCCAGGGATATTTATTATTTATTATTTATTTATTTAATTATTTATTTAAAAAAATACAAAATAAGATCATCAAGTGAATTAATATTACTTATTGCAATTTAGAACATCCACGGTTCAAACTGGAACAGCAGCGAACTTGAATTTATTACTAAGGGTGTTGAGCTTTCGCAAGTATTCAGTTGGAAACTAATAATTGCATAGTTTGGCTGTAGGAGACTCGTGAGCTTTGTCTTTGCGAGCCATTGCAAGCTCCCGAGCACAGATTAACCTTCAATACATTCATCGATAGATAACGCAAGTATATTCTGTACGTCTACCACGAGATGCCACATTGAATTTACGTTATCGTTCGCGTGAAAAAATTGTATTGGGATTTGACACTGTCATGTCAAATCCCAATTCAATTTTTTCGTCATATCGTTATTATCGTTCATAACGTAAATTCAAAGTGGTAACTCGTGATAGACGTACTGTATGTCTACCATGAGTTGACACAAACGACAGCCGCTAGCGTCCGCGTTGATAGCGTTGACGTTTTTATGGGATTTCAGTAGCGCCCAAGTTCTGAAGTCAACCATTTATGTTTGCGTGACAGAAACTCATGGTAGACATAACGTAATCCCAATAAAGGTATTTGACAATATCATCGGATTCTAAAAATAATTCAGTATTATAAAAGAAATACATTAAAAAAGGGCCCCATGAAAACTTTCAGTTCTTTTACATAAGTACAATTAATTTTATGACCCTTCAAACTTGAATGGGTAAGTCTATTTTTGAAAGTGTTAAGTTAAAAAAAAAAGCTTTGCTGTTTGATAATCTACACAATTCAAAGCAACTTTTGTTAAGAAACCATATTCATAAACGCAAATTTAAATATAGCTGCCAAACAAAGGTTTTGCAGAACGCAAACAAATAGATTGCAAATGACGTTATTTGCAGCTGCCTATTTGTAGGGAGCGTTTCGCGCAAGTCCAAATATATTATTTTTGAAGTTGCTATATCTCGGGGAGTTTTGGTGCTTTGAAATATTTTTACGTGTCAGTGAATTCGTATAATAAGAACCTCTCATGTTATGGGTTATATAATAGGTAGCAAATGTTGCGCGCCGCCCACGAAGCAATTACATAATATAGAAACCTACAATGAAAACGCCATCAATGCCAAAATGAACTTTTTCGAAACCGAATCAAAGTCAATTTTAGCTGTAGTTGGTGAACATATTATTTTATTTTGCACGACAGGCTGTTGTTTGTGTATCTATACAACTTGTGTTACAGGTTAATTCGACATAGATCCTTTAAGAGGTTGTAGTTTACATTATTTGTGACTGATTTGACTGTCATACCCCAAACTAAACCGTTTTTATGATTTCAGGCTTTTAAGTTTTCATAAGAATTGGCAAATTTTTACTCTAATTTTTTTTTGTAAATTGTGTCGTTATACAATATTGTGAGTAAAAAAAATTCAGTGAAATTATTTTTCTCTTTTAGGAATGTTTAGAAATGCCGTTATTTTGCAGATGGGCCTTATAATGTGTGTGATATGTAATTGGCCTATATACGTCCCACTGCTGGACAAAGGCCTCCAGCATTGAAATCAAGTCATCGCTACAGTTGATGGGTATTGGCTTAATCACCACGCTTACCAACTGCGGATTGGTGATCACAAACCCGGGTTATGTTCTGAAAAATCCGAAAACACACTTTGCCTAACCTGGGAATTGAACCCGGGACCTCTGGGTTTCAGGCCGAGCTCTAAAACCACTCGGCCACGAAGCCTTAAAATATTTGCTATAATTTATTAGCTCTCCAACAAGGCATCAAAATCAAGGGTTCTTATGAAATCATAGACAAAAACTTAGATGAAAGATACCCAGGTAGTAGGTAAAAGTAACTTTTGAGCCTAGGAGTATTATAAAAAAAAACTAATAGGAATATAATGACATTAATTATTATTTTTATGTACTCTCAGGGTCAATTCACACCGAGACGCGACGCGACTCTGCGCGCACTTTTTCACAGAGTTACTCAAAATAAAACTTTATTTACGAGATGCCTCGCGACGTAGTGCTGCGTGGTGATATTGGTGGTCTTTTTGAGAGTATGTTTTAGAAAATAAATGGTAAACCTGCTGGGCTTGCCAAAGAATTTGAAGATATACCATCCTGAGGTCCGAATTCGAATGTAACAATATCTTCTTGAGCATGTTCATGTGAACCACAGCATAAAGTTGAGGTCTTTTGTTCCTTATTAAAAGAAAATAGGTCATTGCTCATAAGGATCTTACTTAGGATATCCGAAGGGTGATTTACGAAGTTTTCTTTAATTCCCTTCAAGCTGGAACATGGACATGGTTCTACTAAGATTGGTTCTGATTTGGAGGAGAAAAATGAGTGTTGTGGTGCAGTTTGATCACTTGTCTTGAAAGCAGGATCTGTGAAAGGTAAATTAATTTAACTGCTTCTATGAAATTCTCATGTATCTTTTTGTGTAGTAAATAGGTTGAATTTTAAGTAGCTCAGGGAGTCGCGGTGCATCGCGTCTCGGTGTGAATTGACCCTTGGACTTATTACAGTTACTCTTACAGTAAGAAGTACTTATACAATTTTCGATTTGCATTGTTTTATTTGACACGAGTTGTGTACCCCAACTTGGATCGTGTGGTAGGTACCGAGTTTAAATCTGGCTAGAACCATCTGTGTTCATTTTGAAATTTCGGCAACTCTCCGGTGATAGAAAACATCGTTTAAAAAACCAAATCAATCCGGATATCGGCGAAAGGCTCACCGCATACAACGTTGGGTTCTAATACCATTACTGAAAAGTGGGCTTCTGAGTTTTCCGTTCACCATAACAGCAACACCACTCACGTGCCTCTGACTACCCCTTTAGAGATACTCGTGATAATATTATGTAAGTATGTATGTAAAGCAAGCATACAGGTGCGATGTTAATCGGATAGTAAACCATCTTCAGCAGTCTCAAGTGAGGTCAGAGCCTTACTCTGTCGCACCTCAAATTAATTGATTGACCCATGGAAGATATTTATGGGCCAGTTACGAAACGAAAGCCGAGCCCTATAGTCCGCATTGTTCCGGGACTTACCAATAATTGATAAATCTTAGAAATTGAGAATGGTTTGTTTACTCAATAGCCTGGAGGTTAAGCTTGAAATGTCAGGCTTAGTTATTCATCCTAATCTATTTAAAAGCGAAAGGTCACAAACTATACATGTGCTAGGAGTCTAAAATTTTGCATGAGTTCTTTTTAGGACGTAGGTGCTAACTAAAAAATCCTGTATGACATAAAAATGAAGTTCACTCGGGCGAAGCCGCGAGCAGAAAGCTAGTAATATTCATCAATTAAAATTATAAATAAATCATTTATTTGCACTTGATAGAGGTACACTGCAGATGACATGAAAAATAAAAATTAGATCAATCAGCCATTTATATTATATATTTTTAATATTTTTGCATGCTGATATATTAATATATCTAATATATATTAAAAAGAAAACTAAGAGACTTGAAGCAAACAATTTGATAAAAACATTAATTCCTTGCAAATACAAACTAACGATGTTTGTATGTTGGTATCTGTGGTACTTTTAACTTAAAAATAACTTTAACCATGAGTTTCTATCATGCAATCTACGATAGTTGACTTCAAAAAATAGTGTAAATAATGCTAATTAATAAAAAAGTCCTAAGGAAGTGACTAATGAGTAGCTTTCAAGTCCAACACTGACCCATTTTCTGGTTCCTGAAAATATCCACCATATTCGCTTGAACCAGCACATGTATTAAATAAATCGCATCTTACACCCACTAACGGGTACCCGGACCGTCCTTTAGATATTCATACTAGCAATCGATGCTATTTTCGGTTCCATTTCTAATCACAAGAACCGTACCGAAATCCCGTACAAAAGCGTCATCGCCGTCAACGCAGATGCTAGCGACTGTCATCGGTGTAGTCATGGTAGACGTACTGGTACGTACATAAGCGCCCGAGTGCAACATATGTCCAGTCCGTCTACCACGAGTTGCCACTTTAAATTCACGATAACGTTCGCGTAAAAAATTGTATTGGGATTTGACATGACATGACATGACCATGTCAAATCCTAATTCATTTTTTACGCGAACTATAACGTAAATTTAGAGTGGCAACTCGTGGTAGACGTACAGGTATGGCTAGAAGTTTTTTGCAAACGAATGTTAATTTTTGGTTTTTCATATTTTCTTGTAGCCTAAAGCTTTTCTGGAAGACATTACTTCCTAGCGGTAGGGAGACTCCTCATTCCATGATGATCAAAATATACAACAAGTTACCAAATTATATAGAAAACGCTGAAACAACTCCTTCTTTTATTAAACAGCTCCGTGAATTGGTAATTATTACAAAATTATTGAATTCCTCGGCGATAAAAAGTGGGTGTCTAAATTTTTCCCTAAATATATAAATAAATATGCGCCAGACAACATACCTCTTGTAATGGTCTCGAAGTAGGGATTATTAAATCCTTGTGTTACGAGGTACCACACAAGGAAATAAGCTAGGGGCGTCTCCCAGCACACCCAGACCCGAGTCAATTCAGAAAATATCGTTTCCTGAATTGACCCGACCGGGAATCGAACCCGGGACACTACGGAAATCGAGGCGAGAAACCGTGCTACAGCACACTACGCCAATCGTGTCGTCATAATCGTCATAAATATGAAAATATGTGAAAAAAAGAAAATCGTTCTTTTTACAATAATATGTAATAGTTGGTTTTTTTATATTGCCATGCCCTCACGGGGCGCTATATTGTAACTATACCTATACCTTACGTACTTATCTATAAGATTACTTTGTACTTCAATGTGGTATGCAATAAATTATTATGATTATGAGACTAAGTAGAATTGTGCAAGCTGCGATTTCTATGGTCAACCATAGAAATACAGCTGTAACTTACTTTTCATTTAGGAAACATTTTTCATTTAATTTATAGCTCTGAAAAGAAGGCAACCAGCGCTTTTTATAGTCTTGTGAAAATATCAAATAAGAAAATATACTTTAAGCTTAATTCAACCCTTCCATTTCAAGAATTCCTGCTGAGTACATGTTTTAATAAGTCACGTCAAATAAAAGGTTCATCTCTACGTCATTCACTGTGCAAACTTTTATTAATTCTAAAACAGTCAAACAGTTAGATAGCTACTCGTATATAGAGGAGGTCAACGCCTCTGGTTCAGTCGTAAAAGCCCATCCTAGACTCCTTGGTCAGAAAACTTTTAATTTTTTGGCCAGCGTGGTTATTAAGTTAAAATCCATCAATGTCAGCGAATGTTAGACTTGTTTAAAATGATGCAGGCTCTGCCCAGCTATGTGTCAGTACCTATATAGGCTATTTCATAAATTAGAATATGTACTAAAGTAGGCTTATTGCCTTATATATGTGTCATACGAGTTCAATCAATGTTTTTGTTATGTTTTTTTTGCTACGTGATCGGATGACGTAATCCGCAAGAACTAAAGTTATATACGAAGCCCAGTGAGTAAATTGCAGTGGCTCTATGCAGGGCACATAGCGCGATATTTAGATGGCCGTAGAGTAAAAAAAAATGATAATAAAGAACAAATTGTAATTTATCCTTAGGAAGCCAAATTAAGAGTGGTTTCCACTTATCAGATTGAAGGACGACCTGAAAAGGTCGCAAGATGCCAGTAGAAGCAACCTGCCTGTAACCCGTTGCTCTGGAAAAATATGAAGGAGGCCTATGTCCAGCAGTGGACGTTTCATCGCTGTTAATGATGTTGAGTGGTTAATAATTCATAATAAATTCAATTGTGATCTAAAAACTGCATTCTCCCAGGTCTTCACAATACACAAAGACTTCACGGTGGACAAGACGGGCACCACCCCGACCAAGGTTTACTTCGTGGACTCGGATTACGACGGAACCCTTTACCAAATAAACTTCTGGGTCCATGGAGTCCTCATCAAGCTGCTGCCATGCGTCATTCTGACGATGATCAGCGCCTGGCTGGTCCGCGCGTTGTACCGGGCCAATAACAGGAAGAAGGCTTTAAAAGGGTAAGTTTAAAGGCATGAAATGGCTCATTTTACTTTTAAATAAAAATCTCTTTCTCTTTCACAGCAGTAGTGAGTGACGGTAACTACGAGTATAATTAAACAACTTTTATGAGAACTAAGATTTATCAGCTCGAGATCACGTTTGATGTGAGGGGTATGAACATCATGTTAAAAAATGTTAGGTTAGGTTTAAAGATCTTTAGATATTAACACAAAGACAGAATAGTCACTTACGTGATAACTTATAACATACTTAAAAATATTATAATTATGTCCGTTTACGTCGAATAGTACAGTGGTTATTTTTCCCTTTCAGAGGCACTCAGTTTATTTAGTACTTACTGAAAAGCTAATGTTCACATACACACTACATTTTCCAGCCAACAAACTACCCGTTAACACACTATCGATTTTATTCACTGCGACTTCACTATTTAACTATCTGAAATGTTTTCCGCGATACTATATTCAGCTAATAGTTTTTTAAACGTATGAAACCATTTTTCAGCTTTTATGTTAAAATATATAACCGTGGTTAGAATTCGTAAAGTTGATTTATTTCAATTCGGATGTGGATTTTAACAAATAATTTGCATAATTAGCAATTTAAATGAATTAAATGCCGCGTAGAGCCGTTTATGCTTCTATCGTTTTACAATGGTTAAATTGTGTAATTTAGCAATCAACAATGCTATACATTTTCATCTAAAGATTATGAGGTGGGATTTTAACTTGCAACCTTTTGCTCACAGGGCGAATCCCTTATTCTAATTGAACTGCTGAGACCTTAAAAACCTAGAATACACTAGACGAATTCACCAGGTCTGTCAAGGATCTCAGACAGATCAATGGTCGCGGATTCAAGACCCGCCTTATACCTTTTTTTATTATTGTGGGGAAATCCTCATGGATACCTCGCCGCCCGGGGGAACGACGAGGTTATGTCCGACTTTTACTAAAACCACCCCCGACTCAAGCCCGCTGGCTCCCGCCGCTCCCGCCGCTCCCGCTGAACCGTACCACCACCACGCCCGGTGGTAGGCAGTAGGTGGGTGGGAATACTACCGCACTGCCACGCCTGTGCCCTCCTAGCTTCCCAGTAGTTCAACCTGCCACCAGTACTAAGCCCTCCTGCCATAACAAGGCGAAGGCTCATGGGGGGGACCCGCCTTATACCTAGACCAAGTTGTTTTTTTTCTAATTGCTTAATTACTTGTATGAAATACAAATACCGAATACAGAACAATAGGCTTTACAGAGCTTGAAGGATTATGCCACGAAGCGCTGCATCGCGTCGGCATCTCGGAAGATGCATGCAATTGCAGATATTCCTTAGTTCCTTCTGAAGTTTATTATTGGAGTACAAATGAATACTATTTTAAATTAGCATTAGCATTTCAGAGAGTGGTTGTATTAAGCCCGAAATCTCAAAAACAAAGCAGCATAAATATGGATGTGACTTATGGTAGATTTAGACCAAACGAACATAGAGCTAGAGCGAGAATGTTCTTTCGTGATCTTTTAGTCTCATTAATAATTTGTTTTTCATTTACACCAAAAGAATTCTGAAGAAACATTACGAGGAACCAAAAACGACCATTCTAGCTCGTGCTCTTAGAGTCTCCGCGAACAAAGCTCGAACAACGAAATAATACTCTGTCTCATAAAAATTATTTGATGGAGTGGGGATAGAATGAGCATTTGCTCGTTTGGTCTAAATGCACCATAACATTCCAATTTTTGACACGTTAACTGTCCACATAGTAGACACAATAGAAATAACAATACAGTGTACTACATTGTGATGCATTGCAACGTAAATGTGTTAGGGTGAGGGAGGACATAAAGAGGCGGGTTCATGGTGCAGACAAACCGGTACGGGTAGGTACCCATCCGATCCGTACAGGTAAAATATTCAAATGTTATCATTTGCGCCCACGCAAAAACAAACAGGGTAATACCGATAACAGGGTAACCTGTACGTCTACCACGGGTTGCCTCTTTAAATTTACAATAACGTTCGAGTAAAAATTGTATTGGGATTTGACATTGTCATATCATGTCATGTCAAATCCCAATGCAGTTTTTTTACGCGAACGATTATGTAAATTTAAAGTTGCAACTCGTGGTAGACGTACTGTTCTGTAAAAGGTCCAGAACATCTCGCCCACGTTTCTCCGACTTGATTTACATATTATTATACTATTATTTTCCACTGAATGTTTTGTTAAATCATAATAAAATATTAACTGTGTCACTCCCTGATAATGTAGCTTCATATTGGTGAAGGAATTTTTAAAATCTGTTCATAGTTTCGGAGCTTATTCAATACAAACAAATAACAGTCAAATCTTTCCTCTTTATAAAATTTGTATAGATAAATCCCAGTGTATTCCTCAGGTACAACGCATGTCCGACCATCGTGAACGGTAACCGTAATGTGTTCACGCGGAAGCCCACGAAGCGATCGAAGGCGGAGAGACGGACCGACCGGACCACCAAGATGCTGGTCGCAGTTCTTCTGCTTTTCCTCATGACTGAGTTCCCTCAAGGAATACTGGGTAAGTAAAGGCCAAAGTTTATGACACGTTTATGATCAGTTTTAACGATAGGATAGGGCTGGTAGTCAGCGAGCAGCGGTGGCGCGGCAACGCAGATCCGACCTTCGCAGCTCTTCGCGTCGCTGCCTTTGAGGCCAGTCCCATGTAGGTAGGTATGTGTGTAGGTATGTAAGCATCGAACGAAGCGCCCTGCGTCCGCTTACTCCGTGTCCGTAGCTTATGATTATCTCCCAAAGAGAGACGGAGAAGTGTCCAGCCCAGAATGTCGCCAAAGATGGGATCTCCTTTGAAGAGTTTTGACACCAAAAAAAAAAAGTTCATCCAACTTTGTCAGAATCGTTGAAATTGTATGCTTTTGGGGAAGTTCATAATACTTAATATTTTATATGTACGATCATTAATTCGTTTTGTTTTTAGAGATGCAAAATTATTGCTTTTTATTTCAAAATGTAGTTGAAGGGCGATTCACTTATAAGCCCGCGGGCTATGCTGTGTAAACATTATTAATCTGGAAGATAAATTTATTACAGCGAAATAATTTCAAAGGGTTTATCTGTTATTATAACTTTAATCTGTATTCATTTAAATGTTTAATAAGTGGAACTGTATTTAATTCAACAGCGAACAACATCCCATACACGTACAAACACAGCTAAATAGTAGCACAAGGCATTCTCTAGTATGGAAACGATGCACGTTACTTTTCTGAGGCAAATTTTAACGACATAGCGCTTAAATGTTTGTTTTTGATATTAATCATTAATATGACCTCACTTCACTCCACCTGATGGAAAGTGGTCGTGAGGTCCAGATGAGGCTGAGGACAAGCACAGTCATGCACACGAATCACTGAGCTGGCCATCCTCATTTTGAAGGCCTGCAGAAAAGCCTTTTCACGCCCCGCTTGAAGACCCCGGGACTATAAGAGGAAGACACAACTGGAGAAAAGAGAAAGCGCCATTTTTCAATCGACGTTAATATAATCGGCAGAAAGCGGAATGGTAAAGAAAGAAAGAAAGAAAAAGCGTGTATTAGGTCCTTACATATAAAACTGACCACTTGGATCTCGGTTTAGTTCGGAATTCGAAATTCAAATTTATTTCAATTTAAAGCTTGTCTATTTGTGTTTTTTAATGTGATAATTCAGTTGTTTTCGCGCTTTTTTGTTTTGCTTTGACGTCGTTCTGTGCACAATAAGAAAAACTTAAAATATCGCATTATTTTCGAATACGAGTTCCATCGTGGCACCAGCGCTGCAGAAACTGCTCGAAGGATTAGTGATGTGTACGGAGAAGCCGCTGTAAAAGAAAATACAGTATTTTTTTTGTTCCAACGCTTTCGTTCTGGAAGTTTTGACCTCCAGAACAAACCTCGTGGACGGCCGGAAACCCTAGTTGTCAACGAGGAATAGAAAGTGATCGTGGAAGCGGATCCATCTCAAACCACGTCAGAGTTCCTGCAGGCTTCGGTGTGAGTGATGAAACCATTTTGAATCATTTGAAACAGATTGAAAAAGTAAAAGGGCTTGAAAAAAGGGTACCGCACGAAATAAGTGAAGCAAATTAGCAAACCAACAAACACGCGTCAAATGCTGCGTCACGTTACTCAACCGTCACAATAACTAGGGGATTTTGAATCGTATCATTACTTGAGATGAAAAATGAATCCTATATGATAACCGGAAACACTCATCACAGTGGTTAAACCCAAGAGAACCGGCCAAATCCTGCCCCAGGCGAAAGTTAACTCAAAAATTTCTGGTTAGTGTCTGGTGGACTGGACCAGCGTTGGTGTCATCCACTACAGCTTCCTAAGATCTGGTTAAACGATTACGGCAGATTTGTATTGCCAACAATTGGAAACCATGCTGGAAAAGCTATCCGTTAAACAACCAAGATTGGTCAACTGCTCTAGCACACTGCTGCTTCAGGACAACGCTAGACCACATACTGCACAATAGACGGTGGCGAAAGTAGAAGAATTATGATTAGAATGTCTCCGTCATCCACCATACTCCCGGACCTTTTTTTTTGGGTCAGGAAATGCATTTAGGCATTCCCAAGGCCCTGAGTTCGGGACACCTGGGATATGTGGGACTCTGAACTCCTGGGAAAACAGAGACCTACATAAACCTGACGGTGGTCATCTTCGGCGCAGAATGGAAGGGACCCGGGATCCCCAACAAGTCCTCGCAGTACCCTTCGGTGTGCAAGGCCACCTGGCAGCCTCGGGAGGAGCAAGCTCAACTCCAGTGCACGATAACACAGACTACTGTCCGAAGACACACGTTACTGTCGTCCTTGGGATCGGAGACCGAAACACACGCAGGCCCCCCCGCGTGCGCTTCGCGACCCCAAGGGCCCTTTTAGTAGCCTCTTACGACAGGCAGGGATACCTCGGTAGTATTCTCTTCCCCTAACCGCAGGGAACTTACTCCACGGACCTTGCTCCAACTGATAACCACCTTATTCCGAATTTAGATAATTTCTTTATTGGAAAAAGAAATATTCAGATGAGGCAGTCCAAAACGCCCTCTTTAGCTGGGTACTGACCAACGTTACGCGGCGTAATGTAACATGTTACACAGTGAGCATTCATCATGTCAGTACAGGTTATTCCCCCCGTACCCGTACGTACGTTAACCCGTACTGAATGCTCGCAGTTTTACATGTTAGATTACACCGCGTAAGGTTGGTCAATACCCAGCTTAAGATTTTGTTGACTCTCGTCCCGCAATTTTTTCAGCAAAGGATTCAATGAACTGCCCATAAAATGGCGAAAATGCATTGATAACAACGGTACATACTTTGATTGATTAAATAAAAAAATTGTTAGAAAAAAAACAGTTTTGCTGTTTCCATATAAAACATCAATTTCATATTATGTAAAGACATAATATTTATTTATATTTATTAATTTATGATAAGTACGGATCTATTTGATTTTGAGAGCAAATTTGTTGCCTTATCGGTTGAACGTGGACTAAATGAAGTAGCGTCAAAAGAGGTGCACTTCACTCCTTTTTGTTAGGCGAATTATTTACACTTGCGCTATCTATTTCAATGTTTGTCCCTGGTTGATCCTAAACTGTAACTGCGTACAACCGATGACGACTGTAGCAAGAGTCGTAAACCGAGATATGACGCAATTTGAGAGAGGTCATGTTCAATGACCTATTAATTTCTTGAGTGACGTAGCCTGCTTCAGCATTTATTTTTTAAGCCTTTGTTTTTTGAAGGGTTATAAGTACCTACACAGGGCTACAAAACCGAGCTCCGTACGCGCTCAAATTACGCCGGACCAATTTCCCAACATGTGAGGTTACCCTTAAAAATAAATTACAAGTCCACCACATCACGAATTCCCGCATCATCTAATAGGTCTGCCGGGCTTACGGGTCGGTTCACTTTAAACTCATTTTGTACCAACCAATTTATTTAATTTTTTACATAAAAACATCCCATGTGTGCTCAGTTATACATCGAGTTAGCTAAACATGTTATTAGAGAGTTATAAAAAGTGCTCAGCTATGCATATATAACTGAATAAAGGTACTATTTGCAACCGAGCTGCCGATTGCAACTGTCGACAGCACGTGCAGCGTCCCATTGTTATCTATGTCACTCACGATCAAGTGACAATAGGACGCTGCACGCAGTTGCAGTCAGTTGCAGTTCGGTTCCAAATAGTACCTTAAAATCCTCATCTAAATAGTACCTAATACTGTAAAGAATTGTTATGTTTTGAATAACATGGATTGTTATGTTTTGATTGTAACAATTCGCAAATCTAAAAATTGATTTTTACCAGGTCTGCTCAGCGGAGTCCTCGGGCGTTGCTTCTTCAAGCGCTGCTATGACCTGTTCGGCGAGCTGATGGATGCGCTGGCTCTCCTCAACGGTGCCATCAACTTCGTGCTGTACTGCTCCATGTCCAGGCAGTTCCGGACCACCTTCGGGCACATGATACGTAATAAGTGCGCGCCTACGCCTAGAGCTGGCTCTCAGACTGAGCTTCAGACTACGTACGTGTGAGTGAAGTGCCGTGGACGGCGTGAGGAACATAATCTGTGAAGTGAACTTAGGAAGTGATACGTGTGTTCTGGTTCAATGGCCCTGCCACACTTGTCGTGTGGCATGGGAAGTAGCAGGAGGAAGATTGTAGTGTGGCAACATTACCTTCTCGTCATGCCTATCGCTCTCTGGTTTGTCGGTTTTTTGGCGCGAGTCAAAGGATCAATAAAATGGCGACTAATTGCACGAGTTTACACGAGCATTGTGCAGAGAGAACCTCATCGCGGCATCGTGAGGGGTAAAGTGTGGCAGAGCTATGTATTTTTGGTCACAGAGAAGATACGGATGGTAAAATATGTTGATTAAGCTTTGATAGAACAAATCATAGGGATGACCTGATGCTGGGTCTGTGTAGTTCAAGTGTTGGAAATGAAGTGCGTTTCGTATTATCGGTGCTGCAACTTTGGTGATAGAGACCCTTGAGTTGCGTTTAGTGCCGGTCGAGAGCCAGTGATGTCAAATCTTTGAGCAAAGTTCAGTTTATGCGGTGAACGATTCGACAATGGACCATTAAGTGTAAAACGACGATGCAGATTTCGCTGCGCACTTTACAGTTGAGTGCCGTCCAAAACGTGATACTTTTGTAAAGATACCAGAATGAATTCCCTTTTTCTGTATGATCGTTCTCTGGACCATATTATTTTAACTATAAGTTAAAAATAAGTGCGTGTTAAAATCTCAAGCTGTCTATTGCATGAAAAATTAGAAGCTTTAAATAAATAATTGACGTACATTTTTAGTGATTTTATTGCAAAGTATCCTACCATTGGGTCGTCGCGTCAGTATTGTTTTGGCGCCTACCACGAATATAATATCATTTAATTAATATCTGATGATAGAAAACCAGCAAAAATCGAATTTCGAAACTTGATCATCTCAAACGGGAATCATGCCCACGTCTGCCACAATCCGGGTGGACCCTAGAAACTGCTGGATCCCAAAGGGTACTAAAAAGACTCGTTTCGTTGGCTTATCTGTAGATAGTGCTCTTAAACTCTCATAAATGTTATTAAATTTAAATTTCATGTTTACTATGTAGAAAGAGCAGTTGCTAGTGAGTCCAAAACTTTTCACCTTGTTTATGTGTTTGAAATATTAAGTATATATCTAGTGCGCTGTAGCACGGTTTCTTGCCTGGACTACCGTAGTGTCCCGGGTTCGATTCCCGGTCCAGCCAATACAAGAAATGACCTCTTCTAAATTGGCTTGGGTTTGGTTGTGTTGGGAGACGCCCTTGGCTTAATTCCTTGTCTGGTACATCGTAACACAGGGATATCTGTCCCTACATCGATATTATGACAAGTGGTGTGTTCAGTACGTCTACCACGGGTTGTCACTTTAAATTTACATTATCGTTCGAGTTAAAAAATGTATTGGGATTTGACATTGTCATGTCATGTCATGTTATGTCAAATCCCAATATATTCTTTACGCGAACGATAATGTAAATTTAAAGTGGCAACTCGTGGTAGACGTACAGTTGTCGGGCGCATATTTATTCATTATTATCATGTCAATTTTATTTAAAATTATCTAATTTCTGAGGGTTTACCATTTCCGCGGGCTTGTGGCCAGAACGGAAAATACAATTTTTTTTTACTCAAAAGAAAAATATGTACGTACGATACGGCAGGTGTGTTGAGGATTGCGGCTTTCGCAGAAGGAAAGGTAAGAAGGTGAATTTGTAGTTTTATTTGTCCATTTAGTAGTTTTCTCGTGAAACTGGAACATACGAACACACAAAACCAAAATATAATATTTTTTTTATGTTCATTTTGATCACAATACAAATTCAAATTCAAAAATTCAAATTCAATATTGTTTATTGGGTACAAATACATTTATATGGCTTTTCAGTAGCTGGAGCCTCCTTTTAAGCATAACAATGCCTGTGCCAGGAGACTCCGCTCCCTCTTAGAAACAGTTTATGCAACCCTATTATTAACAAAAGTTTAAGAAAAAACAAATTTAGAGAGCGACATTCGCTTAAATCTATATACGTACAGGGCAACAGAAGTAATAATTTTTTTTTTTTACAAATTCTTGTCCACAATTTACCTACATAACTTGTTTGTACACATTTTAATATATATATTTTTGAAACCCATTATGAACTGACACAAGTTACCAAAATAACCTGTATTTATTCCAGCAGAGTCTCAGTTTCGTTGTAATTAAGTTGTTTTAACCAGCCCGTAACAGTAGATTTACACCCATATAATTTTTTATTGTAAATATGTACCTCCTAATTAACTTTATTATACAAGACAGCCGAGCGTGTTTCAAATTGCACGAATGCAAATTTTGTCTTTCTGTAAGGTACACCGATCACATTTTTTATTCTTCTGCCCTCAATGGATTTTTTCAATGTTAGGTTTTTTAAATACATCACAATAAATTTATAAATGTAGGTACTAGTTGTTCTGCAGCGGCTTCGCCCGCGTATATTGTCTTTTCCGTCAAAATGTAGTCTAAATTACGCGTGTGTGCTGGCACACACGCACTTCGGCCAGTGGGCCGAGCCGGTACCAACTAGTTTCTCTCCGTACGCGACGTGGCCGCCCGCGCCATCAGTGGTCACGCACGCACGGTTATTCAAGCTGTGCGGCACACAACCCTGAGGGCCTCCTGCCCTAAAATCAGTTTGTGGCAAAATCTTCGTTGCAGGCCAGCAATACAGAAGTCGAAGCACCGGGATTCGTCACACAATATTTAGGAGTAGATGTAGTTATGGAATAGTGGATAAAAGATCGGCCAATCCAGGACTAGTTTGTTGTATAGGGTAAAAGTATAGGTAGGAAAGAAAAACTGTAACAAAATAACAATAAATGAATACAAAGAGTCCTAGGTAATAGATCATCTAATAGTAATAGGTAAGTGAATAGGTAAGATATGCTTACCCCGATACACGGGTTCCTGTTAAATTATAACTGTTTACATTTGTTTATATAAAGTATTTAAAGAATCACCATCACGTAATTTAAACTTATACTGGTAATCTGTTGAAATGCTCGCAAGCTCTGTTCAGTACGATGGTTTTGGTAGGACTGCCTCAAAATGCTGAACAGGAAACGTGGAACGATAAATTATATTTTGAATGGACAGGTATATACAGAATACTATTGATGTTAAACTATGAAGTTAAACTTTGAAGTTTCCAGCCATCGTGGAGTTACTAACGTCCATTAGACTGGAACGAAACGGCATCGTTACAAGTTCAATAAAATTTTTGACTCCTTTGAGTCATAGTGCTCAGGGTCCCGAATATCGGTCAAAGACGGGTCTAGCTCTGCCTCTGCTCCGTTTATTTATTCATGTGCTCTAACCGCGATAATATTGAAGCAGAACTCCATACCAGTGATTACACAACTCAGTATAGGTCCTTAGATGCGGCATCTATTTAGCATTTCGTACAATAGAGGCTTTATTCCAAAGTTGCTAGACCAGCAAGACTTAAGACCTTGGAAGTTCCTGTACGTGCTTTGTTCTTCTCCGTTTCACAGTGATACATCTTGACTTTGAAACTAACTACTGTGTGTATGTTGTAACTTTGTGTTTCGCCAAATTAATTACTCTGTTAACGGCAGAGAGAACCCGATAACATTGTAATTAAGAAGATAGCAATAAACGATGGTTTTCAGATATCTTGTACTTATTTGCTACAGTAGAAAGGGGGTCTTTCCGGCCTTTGCAAAGAGACACTGGATATAATGTATCAACTATCAATTTGATTTGATTGGAATATAAAAGTTATTTAATGAGTACCTATTTTATTAGTTTAAAAACATACCATCACGACTTTATCCCAAACGGGGATAAAAGAGGCAAGTGGCTGTGTCGGCATGGTGAACGAAACACTCAGAAGCCCAGTTTTCACCAATGGTATTAAAACCCAACGTGATAGGTGGTGAGCGTTCCGCCGTTATCCGGGTTGATTTGGTTTTTTAACGATGTTTGAACACAAAGATTTTGGTTCTGGCCATATTTGAATTTAAGTTTTATTTCAACTCAAATAAAATATCTTGCAAAAATGCCACGTTTTTGAACAACCCCCACCTAACGCTCAATAGTTGCTCGAAGACATTATGTTTTTAATACTGATCATTTTATACTCGCGTGATGTTTTTGGATGTCAACACGCGGATGAATTTGTGCGTAACGTTTAGCGGCATATTTACCTCTTTTATTACTTATGAATGGCACGATAGACCCCTCAGTAACTTACAAAGAAAAAATAGGATCTAACTTAGAAACTTAGTTGCTCAGTTTTCTTTAGAGTACAATTAAATTTAGTAAAAATTTAAAATGATTAGTAAGATCCTTCATATGACAACAGATTTGAATATACTTGTAGCAAAAAGTAAATTAGTACTAAGATGCTCTTTTTACTCTGCTCGCTTACTTGCCACTGTAGCAGTATTTGAAAGAAACTTGTCATTTCCTTTAGAAACCAACAATTCTGACTCGAATTCCTTGAAACGGGGCTAAATAGCACGGGCTAATGGAAAACTGTCCTTTACAAAAGTTGTTACACGTCGTCAAACCTGTCCAAAACATTTTACAAAAGGGCTGTTTTCTAATGTTTAGATTGCTATTGCTATTGCACAGAAAAAATCCTAATAAAAGTGAAAAAAAAATACTTTCACTAACATTGTCAAAAGTAGCTTCTGAAAACTGAGTAGACTGTCTTTCCCGTCAAAATATAGCCTAAATCTTAGATTGGGGCCGGATTTCTCAATTCTTAGTTTATTCCCTAGATAGCTGAACTATAAAATTAAACTGAAGTATAAAATTAACTGGCTAATTATCAAGTGAATATATATTATCGATTTTCAATCGTCTTTTATCCAAAGAATAGCGTTATCTATGTACTTAAATCGCTAACTTCACACTAATAATCCACAAGCGAGATCCACTTATACAATCATTGCAATGTTAGAATGAAACAAGACAAAAGTTGATATTTGACAAATTGCCACTGACGTATAAGAAAAACAACCTCAGCTTTTTTACTGTCTGAAGTTGTGGTAAAAAGTTTGTGATTAATAATAACACTCCAAAACTCCTTTACAAAATGAAAATAATCTCAAATGACACACCATATATATAACCTCAAAATGTCAAAGAAAACGCATAGATGAATCTTATCCAGCCCCTCAAGAAGCAGATTACTTTATTCCTCAGTTGGCGGCTTTATTCAACAGATAACATCTATCTGACCATTGAAAAATTTAAAATCTTGTTATTTTTCAACCGTCTTTTATTCAATGAATAGCTATCTATCGTTTGTCTATGTACTTATATCGCTAACTTCACACTGTTTATCCACAAGCGAGATGCACTCACACAATCATTGCAATGTTAGAATGAAACAAGACAAAAGTTGATGTTTGACAAATTGACACTGACGGATAAGAAAAACAACCTCAGCTTTTTTTTTGTCTGAAGTTGTGGTAAAAAGTTTGTAATTATGAAAACACTCCAAAACTCCTTTAGAAAATGAAAATAATCTCAAATGACACACCATATAACCTCAAAATGTCAAAGAAAACGCATAGATAAATCTTATCCAGCCCCTCAAGAAGCAGATTACTTTATTCCTCAGTTAGCGGCTTTATTCAACAGATAACATCTATCTGACCATTGAAAACAAAAATTATAACAAAAAAAAAACAACTTCAAAAAAAACTATTCTAAAACAAAGAAATAAAAAGTAAAGAAATGATTGCGTATTCTTCAAAAAGTTTTTTTTGAAGTTAGTTTTTTTTGTTAAAATTTTTGTTTATTTCTTGATTTTTAGTGAATAGTTCTTATTTATTTTATACATCGAAAAAGTATCGTCCAATTGCTCCTAAGAATTGAAGAGTTCCGTTACTTTGTCATGGATCCCATTATCAGAACCTAACCAAACTCTCATCAAACTACCCTAACTTGAAGTATATCCTTTCCAATAAAAAAAGAAGCATCGAAATCGGTTGGCGTGATATTGGATATTCGTCTATTTGTCGTGCATATGGTTTATCTAGATTTAAGACTTATATGGATTTCCTATGGATGCCACTGTCAGAACTGGACCAAATTAAAATGGGACCACAAGGGCAGCATCAGCTTTCAAATAAAAAAAGAATTATCAAACCGCTTGGCGTAATATTGAGTTATTCGTCCATTTGTCGCGCATTTTGTCTATCTGGATTTAAGACTTAGGTATATGGTTTTCACATGGATGCCAATGTCAGAACTGGGACTATTCGGGAAGCACCGGCTTTCAAATAAAAAAAGAATGATCAAAATCGGTTCACCCAGTCGAAAGTTATGAGGTAACAAACATAAAAAAACATAAAAAAACATACAGTCGAATTGAGAACCTCCTCCTTTTTTTGAAGTCTGTTGAAAAATTAAAAATCTTATTAATCTTGGAATAAACTTTATTCTACAGATAAATTTCATTATCTGAGGATTGGAAAATCGGCCCTAAATCAAATAACGGAAGATACGGCTCGTCCTTAAAATTGACAACTGAAAGCGGGGATGATGCACTCCATGCACACACACTCACAGTTACCGCTGTGATTCTATTTTATCGTTGTTGAAGGATAGAGACAAACCTATTTGTTTTGACCATAGCGTAAGCGAGACAAGCGTGCGTCAGAGTAAAGACCTGTCAATCGTATATTGCGACCGAGTGAAATTCCACGCGCTAGAGGTGAGTCACCTATCTTCCGCTATTTTGATATAATCCAAGGCCTAAATAAAAAAAAATAGTACATGTCACTCCTTGATAATGTCACCATAAACGATGCAAGAATTTTTAAAATCGTTCCAGTAGTTTCTGAGCCTATGCAATACAACTAACAAACAAATAAACAAACAAAAAAATCTTTTCCCTTTATAATATTGTATAAATATCACCAGTTGCGGTGTGGAGTGCTGTAAGCTTTATTGCCTCGAAAATCGGTTACAGTGAATGAATTCACGTGAAACCTCCACGATTGCATTGTCAAAAGCCTACAAGAAAAAGTTCACTGATTTATTTTACCGATTTCAATTGGGTACTTACGAGTATTTCAGTGAAATATTAAAATATTTCGTCGTAATAATACATCAGTGATTAAATACATTTCAATTTGTTGTTGTCTTTGTTTGTGTGCTAATTCAAGCTAGCACACAAACAACAACATATTATAACAAGCAACAGATTATACAAACATTCAACTTTTGCACTCAAAGTGAAGTGAAGAAGATAAAATGTACCAGTATCACGGCTATCTGCCTTGAGTTGACTAATGTTTTTTCATTGCGTTGGTAAAACATTATTCCTTTTACTCTTTTAAGATCTCAAAACTTTAGAGTTGGTTTTGTAAACATGCATTGCATGTTTCTGATAATAATTTAGAATGAAGACTTAGTAAAGTAGTAATTTATCCAATTAACTAGGGCTCAAAGTTCCCTGCATCTGATGGTAGGTACTATATCAATACAAAAGGAGACTTGGTATTACTCATATTGCAGACTATGTAGATTTAAGGAGTCATAAATTATATTTGATGAAGGGCCAAATGGCGGTATAAAAATTCATACCGTGGTTTGGGACAATGTTATATGACTTTCAAAGCCATTGTCATGTAAAGAAACCTAATATTGTGCTGCTATCCTTCGTAAAATGTTCATGATTATGTAAACGGCATGGATTTAATTATGTTTCCTACGAATTTACAAGTATATTTCCTTTTGGCTCGAATAAACCCAACGCATTCTGAAGGTAATTTCATTAAAAGTTCAATGGAATAATGTCTTTTTTCCACAATGCTGAAACAAAGTCCCTAGTAACAATAACTGGGGCCCCAGCCAGCAACACGCTGCTTTTGACATGTGAAATTGAAAAATATACGGGTATGACATTAGCACTCGTCTAATCGTAATTACATTTGATGTCAGTTCCACACATTTTAAAATTTGACATGTGTGTGCGTGTTGCTCTTGACTAGCCAGGACCAGGGACTTCGTTTTAAACCTTGTCTTTGGGTTTAGACTGGAGACCAAGACCTAGACAAAGACTGGTACCTACTTGTCACATGGGTTTTTATGGTTTCCTGCGCGCAATCGTAACAGGAGCTATAGACGCCAGCCACCCCATACAAAGCCTGAAACAAAAAATGCCTGTCGCTGTAACCAGTATTCTTATAAAAATACGTACAACATTATGAATGGAAGTTAAAAAATGTTACAATTTAATGCCTTCAGGTTCTGTTAAAGTATAGCACTCACTGGTAGCAGAACATCCCGCATTTGTCATTTGGTGTTAGGTTACAACTTGATTTTAAAAACCAAGCCAAAACGTTACACTACATCGAATTGTAAATGTTTATAGAAAACTAAGCATTTGCCTGTATTGTACTAGGTATTCGTAAAACATAACATAACAATTAAGGACAATGTGATGCTCCAGCAAACGCTCTATTAGCTAACGCTCTATTATTCTATACCCACCTTTATTGATGCGTTCAATTGCTGTTACTCCTTTGTTCATTATTAAAAATAAATAAATATCCTAGAAGCAGTATGGCGCTTGCTGTCGCATAATGGGATGATGTATGATTACCTAGACATAATTTTATATTCGAATCAGAAACCTGTCACATGCTATGAGCAGAAGACATTTATCATGTTCCGTTTGAGAGGACTGATATCCTCAACAAATTATCTGTACCTTGAAGATACAGCGGATGATCCTATATTATCTCAGTTATAATACTGGAAATGGTAAAACCAAATATTAAAATCAGATTTGAGAACTTTTTTCTGGGATCACCATTTTTTTATTGAGTAGGCAAAAACGTTACGTCGTTCAGCGTTTCTCTGTTTCAGTGGCATTTCGCGTATTTGCGGTTAGTTTATATTAGTTTAGAATAAATATTATGTAACTTTATTATATTTAATAAATTTATAATCGAAATCTTGTAAGTCAGCATCGTTCTGTTAATTAATACAGTTACGGTACGGTACAATCACTGTTGCAGAGGTTTTCGAAATGTTAATTTTTATTTATTTTAAAGACTAATCTTGGCTTTCGCTCCCCTTTTAATCGCATCTTAAACATATATAACACTCAGAGTAATTCGACAGATTTAGACATCTTTCACGACTCTTTTACCGATTTCAAAAGGAAAATCGAAAAATCTATACATACCCCCAACAAATAGTTTGGCTTTTCGATTTATCGCGATATTATTGTAAAAAAATTACATATTACATGACAAATGTTATGCACGCCGGAATTGTCATATATATAATATTATACAACCTAGAATAAGAATATTTGTCACTGTGTTAATATGTATGATGTGGCAGTGCTTATGAATAATGGATAAATAAGTAAAGACAACCTAGAAATTAAAATTAAGCGTTATAACAATGCTCTATTTTCGATCCGAAAATAGAAACGACACGTAATTGGGAAATTATTTCTAGGTAGAGAACAATAAAAAAAATGTTGAAAGGTGACATAATTTTCACGAACAAAAATCCTCTTTTTTTAAATGGAGTTATAAAAATGGACTTTATATTTTATGACAGCAGCTTAATAGTAGTTAATAAAAGAAAAAAGTGATCAAATTAAATGGTTACTTACTTGTAAAATAAGAAAAACCTAGGTTATTCAATTCATCATCTTCAACCACTAAATTAGACTTTCATCGAAGCTTCGAAAACTGGTATCAATGAATTCTGATCTAGAATTTTAGTAGTTTTTGTGTTTTTGCTGATTCTGTGCAAATTGTAACTGAGTCCTAAGTCTTCATATTAATGTTATATACTTAAATTAATTACTTTATAAGGACCGTGAAAATGTTGAATTAATATACCTACTATGTAAATATTAATGAAAGTAGTGTCTGGTTACTATATATATATAGTTATTATCACCGGCGGTGTTTGCGATTCAGCAGCGGCTAGTTTGCTGAAAAATTTCTTTGATAAATGCCAAAAGTAGTTTCAATCCAATGAGTTCAGGAAATGAGCGTTCATACTTACGGTAAAAATACTCGCTGCAAATATGAGAAAAATATTTTTCTAGGAATGAAGTACTTTCAAGAAACTCAAAATTACGCAACCAAACAGACACCATACAAATAGTAGATAAAAAAAGCCTTCTGTCGAACACTTGTCTTGTGAGTTGTACTAAATATTTGTTAAATGTAGTAGAGCGATGTCGAATGAATGGAAAGCATTGTGAATACTCTTTTTATATTTTTAACACGAAAATGTGGATCACAAGCATTGTCATGGGAAATATATTAATCATCACCATCCTTCGCAGCTTTAAGACGTCTTCTGGTTAACAAAGACCATAGATTTTCATAGTCACGCGGCCTGCATCTACCGAAATCCTACAATTGCTTCAAGTCATCCTTCCGACTCTGGGGTAGACTTTCCGAGCTGCAGTTTTTGTCTTCAAATGTTAAACTCATCCTTTGATTTTTAATTAATTCCTACCGCTTTCTGCTTGTAAAAATGGTCTACAACATTTTGTTTACAGCATTTAGACTGCCTAAATTCTATTCACCAACTCTAAAATGAAAGCACTAGTTTACCAACGCTACAAAAAAATATTTTTTTTGGTTATATTTATTTTCCTTATCTTAGTTTCGGAGATGGTTGAGTAAACAACAGTCGTTGGTTAATATTATAAAATTAGATTCTCGTGGTATACGTTAATTGCTCTGAGTTGGAAAACATATTTATAGCTCATTACGATCTATTATTGCGTTCGTAAATATCAATAAAAGCCATAAAATTTTATTTATACGCTTCCTCACGTCATTTTTATGACTTCGAAACTATTAATTTGAATGGTGATGATTTTAAATTGTGCTGCTGTTGAAATAACTTTTCACGCGTGTCTTTTATTTCAAGCGAATGGATTTGGCCACAAATCAAAGTAAATAAATGAGGCAAATTTAATAGTATTCTTGATTGAACTCAAACCCAAGGTAGGGCAATATCATTAGATTTTTTTGAACATAGCCCGGGTTGGCTGCTATCAACATGCGTAAATATGAAGTAATAAAGTCATCTGCCCCTACTCCCGTTCGTAGAACACGTGAACTTTCACTCATTAAAAAAATACTTACCGGTTGTAATTGGTGTTGATTTTTTGGTATTCCAATAACCATATTTTAATGTACAAAATACATCAAAACCATTTATAACATATTATTTTTTGTGTCCGTTTTACCCTTCAAAAGTTTCACGAAGCTTCGTCATTTTATACCGGAATAAGGCCCCAGGTCACAATCTGGTCACACAGGTCACAGGTCTGTATCATGTTCAGCCAAGTTTATTGTGTAAGGTTTTATCAGATAACATGTATAGAAATGTATATTGCTGTTTTTAGCAATAAGTTCGCTTTGATAGCGTTACTGTCAAGTATAGCTTTGCCCTAACACAGTATACAGTGCAAACACTTTCAAAGGAAAATCGTCTAATATTAAAATAAATAAACAACATACGAGCTGTGGGTGTGGAAACGTTTTTACATATTAAAACCACGGCTTAGGGGGCCTCCGAGGTTTAATAAAGGCTCAATTTGCTTACCGCCATAACTTGAAAAAAATATCAAATGTTTATTTAACACAACCAATTCTTGTTTTAATTCAATTTTATTATTTATTTCCATGTAGAGTTAAGATAAAAAACGAAAACAAAGAGATTGGTAAAATACGCTGGAGAAATTCGCCAGATTCGTTACACGAAGTTCGTTCGGTGCCAGTCAAAAGAGCAGCCTTTCGAATTCGATTTTTTCCGCTCGATTCGCTGAACCAAAGTTGAATTTTCCAGTTTCTATCTTTGAAAGAAAAACAGAGCTGCTTCGTAAAAGTGCTATAAAAAATTAAGAATGATAATATGCTGCCGAGGCCACGATAGAGGCTCGATCTCTGGAACCAAGGTTTTTTTTTACTTCAAGAGAAACATGTCCTATACCATTTTTTAGCCCAAAGCTGTGCCCGGCAAGTGGTCAAGTTAGGGCTCACGTACACACGTGTAGCAGTGTACCTGTTCGTCTACCACGAGTTGCCACTTTAAATTTACGATATCTTTCGCGTAAAAAAATGCATTGGGATTTGACATTGTCATGTCATGACACGTCAAATCCCAATACGAATTTGTACGCGAAAGATAATTTAAATTTAAATTGGTAACTCGTGGTAGAAGTACAGTACTGGAACAGGGCCGCGTGTGTTGTTACGAAATAGTTTTATTTGACCGTACGTATAATACAAAATTACAATATACATTACATTCGATGTCACATATAAGAATTTGCATTATGATTGTCAAAATTATTATACAAATTACAATTAATAAAATAAAGAGAATGTCAAAAACTAAGATAAATACAATAAATGAACAATTAAATACAAAAAAAAAAATTCGCATGTCAACAAGAAATAATACATTCAGTCAAAAATAACAACAAAATAACAATAAACAATAACAATAAACAATAACAATAAACAATAACTCGAAATAAATAAATAAAAAATAAATAAATAAATAACAATAACAATAAATACATACGGCATATGACAGACGGTCACAGCTATCATAAACCACAGATTACTTATTAGTTACTAACGTAACAGATAAATCCCATCAATAGAAAAATGACAATGTGCAGTCCTGTGTCATTGAACTGCAAGATTCGCATACAAATGCTCTACGCGGCTGTTGACAATCAACTGCCAAATCGTCGACCCACTACAAGAAGTCGTTAATTTGCTAAAAGTCATTAGGTGCTGTTGAGACTTATTTCCTTAAATATGATGTCTTAATATCACAATGACTTTTGGCAAGTTAAAGACTTCTTGCAGTAAGCCGACGAAATGGTAATCCCATCCCGACACAAGTTGTACTTATATTTAATTTCCACGCGCAAGTTCGTGAAGTGTCAGCCTGCCAAACTCATCAGAGTCAAACTGACTGTTGTCGTCATGTATGTCTACCTTAAGTTTCTGTCACTTTAACTTTGATAGTTGACTTTGGAAAGTACGCTATTTTTAATCCCATTTTTGATCACTAGAGGCGCTGTACTGAAATCTCATACAAAAACGTTACCGCAGTTTACGCGGACGCTAAGGGCTGTCATTTGTTAAAACTCATGGTAGACATACTGATCTGAAGCCCACGTTTTGCCAAGTGTATTAGAACCCAATGTGGGAGGGTCACCTTTCACCGGTATCAGGATGGGCTATGCACTAACTTTGATCGCAAGAAAATCGCGATTTTGACAGCGAATATAGTAGTGAATATGGCATCGTCATTGGCTGACAAGCTGACAAACAATCGGTTCGAGTTGCTAATTGGGGAATATGAGGCGGCCTTTTTGGGGTTTATATCGGTTGTTTTCATCACCACAGAGATAGCTGCAAATTAAACAATGAACACAAAGACGGTTCTAGCCAGATTTAAATCCGAGCTTGAATGTTTATACATTGTATATTCTTCTCTAGATAACATTGCTGCGCTCGAGTAAGTTAACTTTTGAATAATATTAGTGAGATTTGCTTTCTGACGTGTAGAATCTAAATTTCGTTGAGTTAATTCTCCCTAGTAACATAAATTCATTAGGAACTACGCGGTTTCAACTTTAAATGGGTTTTCCGCGCCTACACCTCTACTAAAATGGCAATAAAATTACTTCTGAAATTGAGTTAGTTACTTGTGTAACCAATGTTAGTTCGTAATATCCGTAATTAAGTACCTTCCGGTACTTTACCGTTGAAGAGAATTTATCTCTGAACAAGCAGGCTGATGATCGTTATAGGGCAGAATATTTCTAGTGTCCTGCAGGGAGTCTCTCCCTTGTTGAGGATCCCGGGTCCCTTCCATTCTGCGCCGAAGATGACCACCGTCAGGTTTTAGTGGGTAGGGGTCTCTGTTTTCCCAGGAGTTCCCAGTCCCATATATCCCAGGTGTCCCTAACGCAGGGCCCTGGGAATGCCTAAATGCATTTTCTGACGCAAAAAATAATAGTGGTACGTCCACTAGACGACACATTACAGACTAACGACCTGGTAACTGGTAAATGTAGCAGGAATCCGGTGTTTGAAGACCAAATCACACGCAGTCCCCCACTTGCGTATCACCTCAAAAGTATTTAAGGGTGGCTTCTTACGACACTGACTTACGTGATACCTGGCGGACCATGACTTTAAGCGCTTGTGGACCGGCGCTAAACCCACTTTCTAGATTTCATGTGAAGATATTGTCAGGGGAAGCTATTTGTTTTATTTCTACATTGGTTTCCAAAATCAGAAATTTAATTTCAGGGAGCTTTGATGATGTTTATTTAGGAGAGGTCTCCCTTGAGCACAAAGTTTGGGATTAATTGTGAATAGGCGATTTACCTCAGTTTTATTCGATTGAACTTGATAATAAAGAGAAAATATAATAATAACGACAGATAGAACAAGCATTGTTAAATGTAAAAATGAACAAAGTAATAAAATAATAATATATACAGTTTCGTGGAAACAGTGAGTCGAAATAAGCTTTAGTATTAAAAAATATCTACCATACAGGGTGATTTCCAAAAGACTTACAAAACGATCTGGCATAGGTACTCAGTTTAAGTGATGTAGTAATTATGTTGTACTGCCTATAAAAATTTAAAGTTCCCCTTGAATTTTTCCAGGCTCCTATCATCAGAATCTGACCTGATGACCAAAATATTATTCTTCAAAATCGGTCTAAGCGAAGAATATAGATAAAAAAAGATTCCGACGAATTCATAACCTCCTCCTTTTTTGAAGTCTGGTTAAAGCACGTCA
The DNA here is from genome assembly GCA_947369235.1 of Udea olivalis. Lineage (NCBI taxonomy): Eukaryota > Metazoa > Arthropoda > Insecta > Lepidoptera > Crambidae > Udea > Udea olivalis. Next base: position 13,479,605 of record OX376359.1, read on the forward strand.
TTATGCATACTTTTACATTCTCATATTTATTTAAGTACATCCGTAAGCGCTTGTGATATTATTATGTTGAAAAGCAATCAAAGTAGACCTACACTAAAGTGAACGTAATTTTATAAGACGAGGTAAAAGCTCATTGGGAGCAATTTTACTTAACAGAAGGATTTAGTTTGAGCGGTCTCCAAAGCTTGTGAAGTACCTACGAGCAATGCTTTGTAATTATCATTACCTGAATGTTGTTGGCAGGTTAATGATGTTTAAGTTAATAACTTTTACTGGCTTAAAATCAAAGACCAAAGGCATCATTTGCAAATATATTTATACTTCCATTAATATTAAGTAAAAACATTTACATAAAAATATTTTACATAAATTTGAGAAAATCAGAGTTTTCTTTTATGAATAGGAAATTAATAATCCTTCTCCAACTTATACAATGAATGCGAAATAAGTTAAATTAATATTAAGTTTTCCTCGATAACGTCTATACCACTAACCAATTTATACTGGATTTAATAAGTGAAATCTCGTTACGTATAAGCAGGGTTTATGCGTGGGCACTGGGCGCATCCATTTTAGAAACAGAAACAAAATGGTTTGTTCTTCGCGCATCCCATCACCTTCCACAATTCAGCTTGCGAAACTGACTATGAAAAGGCCAGCAGCAACTATGAAACTACACATTTTTTTCTTATAGTTCAATTCTCATTTGGGAACTCATTTCACCATTTATGCGTCCTCGGAAGAAAGGATCTTTGAAACCGAACGAGACATTTATAGGTCGCCAAATCTGCGTGCTACTTCTACGTGTTAATTTTTATTTAATTAACAGGTACAAGGACTTAGCATCTGCGTGCGCATGTAGATGGCGCTAGTGTTAAACGAAACTACGGACAACGAGTGATGTCCATGCTGTTGCAGGCGTTCACATGCTGCGGTAGCCGCATACCGTCAGGCGGCCCGCATACTTGTCAGCCACAGATTTAGTAGATATATAAAAATAACAGCTCTGCAAGGTAACTTATCTGCATTCTAAAGATTGAAAACAAGAAAAATTCAAATTTACGCCCCATATTTGAACTTTCTAGTTTTCTATAGGTCCTGACACCTGAAGATCCGATCCGGTGAAGACATCCTAAGTATTTGGACAAAGCTTAGAAATTGTGTAATACAGTCTTCGCGCCCTCTCCCTCTTGTCTAACATCGTCTGCTCACTGCGAAAACCGAATAAGTTCAGATTTTGATATTTAGAGAAAATGGCATTTGAAACTTACATGCTCCTCTAAGAGCGGTGTGAAACATTAAGACAGATAAATGTTGTAAAATATATAGTACGATTTATTTGTGTCTGTTGGGAAAAATGGCATATTATTCAATTTTAACCAATTAGCGCTAAAGTTTCCACGTAGTTACATCAGAAAAAAATTATAAATAAATTTATCATTACTAAATAATCATTAATAATGAAAAAAGCTTTCCGTATTTATTGGTTATGATGGTGTATTATGTTTTACTTTTATGTGTATTTCAATCAAAATATTTGTATTTATACGTTTCTCATTTTGGCTAACTCTGCAACGGTTACACTTTTAATTTATTCGATTTTACCAGTAGAAAGTGCATGAAAAATAACACATTACTGTGTTTTTAACTTAATTTTGTGAAAAAGTGCATATATTCAGTTTTCGCAGTAAGCAGACGATGTTATATTTAATTTAAATAATTGGCGATTAATCCGCTATCTCTTTCAGATAATTAAAAATAATTTTAATAGTGGATATCTTTGCCACACGCTTTAAACTGGGCCTAAAGATTTTTTTTAGTATTCACGTGCATGTTGAACTGCCCTAACCACAAAACAAAGAGTTTACAGAAGGACCGCTCGCGCCTTTTTCCTAAACTTGCGTGACCGCCCATGGTTACTACTTTATTCGCTCTGAATTTTTAAAATGAAGTAGGTAGGATATACCCACTTGGTCAAAAACAAAATTCATCATGTGAAAAATTGCACCAAGTCCGACAAAAACAAAACACTTGCGACAGTGCGACTCGCCGTGACGCTGTACGTCCACCACGAGTTGCCACTTTAAATTTACGGTATCGTTCGCGTAAAAATTGTATTGGGATTTGACATGACATGACATGGCAATGTCAAATCCCAATACAAATTTTGACAGATTTTTTTGCAGATGCACACCGTGTCAAACTCACTGTGTCTGTGTGCGTGATCAAAATGGCGGGTTTGTTCTAAGCGGACTGTCTGTCAGAGGCGCCGCGCCGCATGCGTATTTTTGTGGTTATGTACTCCAGAGGATTTAACACCACTAAGCTGCTACATTAGATAAATACAAAGTATTGTTTATTGAATGTTAACCATTATGAAAGTGCTAATGTCATTCTTTTACATGTTATTGTTTTCTTCGAGTAGAAGCTTACAAGCGTTATGCTCTTGACTAGGCCCTCTACACGTTTCCAATTGTTCATTTAAGCGCTGCGCAAATGCAGCAACTTAAGTTGAAGAAATTTAAACTTATTAAAAGTTTTAATAAATATTGCCAGTTACTAATAAGAACCACAATTTATATTTAAATAACGACTTGCGAGTTACCAGTTGCTGTGATCCGAAGAACATAGTTGCTACGTCTGTTGACCGCCTTGAATCTGGAAGTACGACAGGTGGGATTTTGTTCAGCATATTATTATAAATGTCTACCGTTAGAGGAAAAAATAACTAAGGCCGTTATATGGGGTAGAGTTAACCGTGCCCTGCTATTACCCTAATCCGCTTTTGGTTATTTTATTCCGCCCTTATTCGGTATTCTGCGGAGCCCTTGCACAAGACGTAAGTTATCTTCTTCTGCTCATGGCTTTTTAAGGCTATTCATTTTTTGTTCAGCCTCCTTATATCAAAGTAAAGTAAAGTAAAGTAAAACATATCTTTATTCATATAGACTTATAAAAAGTACTTATGTCAAGTCATTTACGAAAAAAATTGTAGCAAAAATATACTGAAATAAAAATTAACTTACATAAAATAATAATAAATAACCCTGGACATTATTCCACACAGCGCCATCTAGCCCCAAAGTAAGCTAATTAAAGCTTGTGTTATGGGATACTAGACAACGGATAAACATACTTAAATACATTTTCTTTTGTAAATACATACTTATTATACATAGGAGACACCCAGACCAGTACAAGCAGACATGTTCATGCACACAAATGTTTGTACTGTGCGGGGATCGAACCCGCGACCTCTGGTGTAGTAGCCAACTTCTTAACCATTACACCAAGTCGGTCGTCATGATATGATAGTTAATATCATAATTAAACATCATGTGACTCTAACACCGGTTCGGAGGTTGTTTCCGATCGCGAAGACTCCGGTAAGAAACTCGATGGTTCCTATTTTCAATCTTGTTTTTATACACAAAAATTGAATTGACTGAGTAAAGACATAACAAAAAAGTGTGCAGAGGAGCAGATTATACCTAAGATGACCACAAATTCTTATCATTTGAGAAATCCTCAACACTTCAATAACCTCGCTTCATTAACTTAGCTTTAATTTGTGACTTAAATTGGTGAAGAGGCAGTTCAACAAGAGTTTGCGGAATCTTATTAAAATATTTTACACATTGACCAACCAATGATTTCCCTACCTTATGCAGTCCTAGGCTGGGAGTTACGAGCTTAATGCTTAAAGGGAATATCTTAAAGTCTTTCCTGCCACCTTCCATATTGATGCAGCCAACACTTCCGTTGATTTTGTGTCTGGATGTTAATATATTTATTTATTTATTGGAATCACCAACAACTAGTACATCAATACATGATTTAAGAAACTCAACAATAGAAATGTATGCTAAATGTGAACGCAGCATGCAAAATAGGATAAGGAAGTATACTACATATAGGAAAACTTATTCTAAATGTAATGATTATACTTACAACTGGAGTAAATTTATATTATTCATATATCAAAGTTTTACCCTTTGCTTTATTCGCGTTCAGATCATTATAATGTTAGTTTGTTCCAAATGTTGGACGACACGATTGGCGTGGTGCGCTGTAGCACGGTTTCTCGCCTCGATTTCCGTAGTATCCCGGGTTCGATTCCCGGTCGGGTCAATTCAGGAAACGACCTTTTCCGAATTGACTCTAGTCTGGGTGTGCTGGGAGACGCCACTGGCTTATTTCCTTGTGTGGTACCTCGTAATACAGGGATATTAATCCCTACTTCGAGACACTTACAAGAGGTATGTTGTCTGGCGCATGTTTATGTTTATTTATTTTTAAATGTGTTTAAATACATACTTATCGTTACATACAGATACTTTCACCCAAACATAAAAATTCATACAGTTTTGTAACCTCTTTGCGATTATTACAAAGTTTAAAATAAACACTAACTAAAGTCACATCTTATTTCATTGCCTATAAAATACATTGTTTGCGAAATCATAATATATAACAATACTCACAAAAGGTACAGGTGCGTTGTAGGTGCTCATTATAATGCTAAGGCACGAGTACCAAATAAACCTTCAATTCATTAATTTAATTAATTTACCTACTTCATGCTCATGCAGGCGTACATAAACGTTTCAGAGGCAGTAAGTAGATTAGAGTGAACCTTTGTAAGTACCTCTTAAAACCCGAATAACATTCGAATAATGAGAGCGACGGTCTTAATGCCACAGTTGTCATGATTTTGTGCCCACAAATGGTTTCTTGCGATTTAGCTATCGTAATATTATAAATAAATAAATAAATAATAAATATCCCTGGACATTATTCCGCACAGCGCCATCTAGCCCCAAAGTAAGCTAATTAAAGCTTGTGTTATGGGATATTAGACAACGGATAAAGATACTTAAATACATTTTTTTTTGTAAATACATACTTATTATACATAGGAGACACCCAGACCAGTACAAACAGACATGTTCATGCACACAAATGTTTGTACTGTGCGGGGATCGAACCCGCGACCTCTGGTGTAGTAGCCAACTTATTAACCATTACACCAAGTCGATCGTAGATTATAAGTACTATGAGAGTGCATTGGAATATAGGTATCTGTGTACTTTTTTATACTGTTTGTGTGTTTGTTTCCTGTAAAACAATTTTGAAGGTATTGTTGGAGTAAGGAGTTCTGTTCCTTTCTATATTTGTTTTATTTAATCTGTGCTCGGCGCGAAAACGAGAGATTGCAGTGTTCAAGTTCGATACGAGGCGAATGTAATTCTGATCTATTTTTAATTATTACACAAAACTAAAGCAAAGGACAATTTTATTTATAAAAATTATCTACAATATCATCCTGAAACATCGAGATAGAAACAGGTATGATCTGGTGGTTTTTGTGTCGTAAAGGACAAAATAACGACATCAGCGTATCGATGGTTGCGTAATTTTGGGTTAAAAATAGTCTTTAGTGAAAGAAGTGTTTCAGAATAAAGAATGATATTAGACGAAGGTACTGTGTAGCGACTGTAGTTACGGGCAATGATAAAAATGGTACCGATTAACGTTTACATAACTATAATTCGCGTAACTATTAAGTAGTCGAATTTACTATATATACCCGCGGTAGCAGCGCTAAACGCACTTCTAAAAATAAATTTTAGTTATTTTTTTTTAATTAATCATTTATCATGGCGTGCGAAACACTGTGTAGTAGTGCGTGTGACTATTCCTTGTACTCTATGCTGCACCGTAGCTAGCGGTAGCTATCCGGGTGCTACGGTGCTACGGTGCTGCAGAACTGCGGTGCTTTAAAGACCTTCCTGTTAAAATAATGAGCGTTCTTAAAGTCCCTGCTTCCGCTCGAGCCCTAGGATCAGGTCGAATTTGTATAGTTTCCATCGTTCCTAAAGTCACCAGAGACTAGTAACATCTTAGCTGTATTAGTTAAGTGATTATTGCCAGAAATGTATTCTTCATAATGCGGATTATTCTCTTCCTAAAAGCCTGCTACTTGTTTGTTTGTTTTGTCCCATATCACATACTACTTCATGCTTCCATATTTTCACAATTACTAAAAGCGTATTTCACTTGCAGAATCTTTTAGATCTTTTCCGGAAAATACAGTACTATTATGTCGTAAACTTGGCTGAATTGTGATTGTGAGTAATGCCTAAAAACATTGAGATAATAAAATTAGGTACCCAAAATTATTTACATTTTTTGATTAATATTTTTATCTGGTTTTTGATATAGTATTTTGTTTTATAATGTTTTTCTTGTGATTTTTTTCTGAAATAGATGAATTATCCACGCCGCGGACGCCTTCGCCCACATCGAAGTGACTCAACCGACTTCAAACTCAAGTGGGCCGCTGCAAGAGTAACCTTATAGGTGGGGGCATACATTACACTTTCGTCCCACGTGCTGGACTATCTATGGCGTCCCCCACAAACAATCTCGCATTTGTTGGCCTGCACCAGAATATTCGGTCACTCGTTTCTTTCTCGTACCATCTGGACGTGGAATGCTCTGCCAGCACATGTGTTCCCTCTTCAGTGGGGCGTGAAAACGAATTTTTGTAGGTCTTCAAGATGTGGTAAGACCAACTTAGCAGTTTCTTGAAATAACTGTGCTTCTCCACCCGAAACTCGTCGGAAAAACTACACCAGAGGAATGGGTGGTGGTCCCAGGATAGTCCTTGCAGCATTTGATGGCCTGCCTCTAGTGGCCCTCCGTGTAACTACATCTAACAGTTGGAAAACAAACAATTGACTCGTCAACACAGTTTGTGATTCTGACTTCTAAGCTAGGGTTTTGGGTTCGATACTCGTCCAGGAGAGGCACTGCATTCATGGTGGACAATTTAGTTAGGAATTTGCTATTTTAAACTTCTTTCATAAATATGTACTTGTATTACTCCTTCTTCCATTACTAAAGTATGTACTGAAAAACATTTGTCTAAGTTTTTTCACTACTTACAAACTACTCTCAATTTTGAGATAAAGCAGGGAGTAAATAGAAAGTTTAATTAATGCCTTTGAAATACAGTTCGAGGAATATTTATTCAATATGGATTCCAAGGGCACAAAAATATCCCGTTAGCATGAGTAATTCCAGTGATTACCATGCGCTCTTGGAAATGGGAAAAAACTGAATTCAGTTCCAAAATGCGTGTCGCGGAGTATTCCCCCCTTAAAGTTTAAACAGCGGCTTTTCACGTTGAAAAATAGAAATTCGAGTTTCACCGCTCGGCATGAGTTTGGTCATCGAAAGCTATGTGAAATTCAAAGTGATCTTTTTGCGTGATCGCGTGTAATTAAAATACGATTATCGCTCTTGTTGTTGTGTTCTGGTTTAATTTTCACACTTGATAATTACCGGTTGGTAATCGCAAAGCCGGACTATAGGATTACGAGTAGAACCAAAAATCTCAGGAAGTTGGGCCGGGCGCACTTACTTACTTCTCGGTTACGGAGGCGTTGTGTCTGGCTTTCCGCAAGCGGCTTCGCCCGCGTCATCTTTATATATTATAGCCAATTTACGTAGAATCTTTGTTAATTGTATCTTTTGGGTCATTCTGATGTTTAAGTTGTGTTACTGTAAAGTTTCCTCTAAATCCGTTAAGTAGTTTTTGCGTGAAAAGGTCACAAACATACACACATACATACGAAAGGCATGCCGAAATCAGTTATATACTCTGTACTCATTTGATTGACACTGGCAAGTTGTAGGTACACCATCTTATAGACTGGTTGTTTATTAATATTTTTGAAAAAAGAACACACAAATTTATTTATTATTTATTTATTTATTTATTATAAACAACAAAACTTACATTTATAAACTAAATGATGTCCCGCAAAACTGCAAAGTAGTTTGACTGCAGGATCAGCGAGTTAACTTACTTATACCTACCACAGATTATAAGTATACTATCTTAAACTAATACTAACTATCAGGACTACGTATTTATAAGGTTAATCACGCGGTGGTAAACACATGTAATGCCTTCTCATCACATTTTTGAACCTAATTAATTTAGGTTCATTTCTAATGCCCTCAGGTAAACTATTGAGTAGATATGGGAGGCGTTTCTTTAGAGTACGGTCTCCGTAATAATTATTAATTCTAGGCACGAAAAATTTACCTGAGGTCATTGACCTTGTGTTATGGTTATTGTCTACATTAACTAACAAATAATTATGCTCTCGACTGCCATGGTTCCTAACGGCCAGTAAGTACTTATGTTTTAAGCTAGCTGGTAAAACTTTCATTACTTTAAATAGTTGATAATAATTGTTTTTGTATTTATTTTTCTGTTTATTGTTTAACATTAATTTTAGGAATCTTATTTGAATGTTTTCTATTCTATCAATATATGATTTAAATGTTAGGCCATAGCTGTCAAGCGCGTAATCAATTATAGATTCAACTAAACAATGATATAATAATCTTAAGGTTGATTTTTGTATTTATTTTTCTGTTTATTGTTTAACATTAATTTTAGGAATCTTATTTGAATGTTTTCTATTCTATCAATATATGATTTAAATGTTAGGCCATAGCTGTCAAGCGCGTAATCAATTATAGATTCAACTAAACAATGATATAATAATCTTAAGGTTGATTTAGGAACTTTAAAACTAAGATTGTGAAACTTGCCCAGAATTATTCTTAATTTTTTACAAACGTGATCAATATGACCACACCAAGAGAAGTGTTCGTCAACTTTAACCCCTAGGTAAGTTACACAATTAACCCTCGCTATTGGCTGACACTTACAATTAATTTTGTTTTTGTGAAAACAATCAAATGAGTGAGTAAACAGACGGGTAGGTTCTAGAGCAATAGGCATATAAGGAGAATGTATAAATAATAATTTAGTCTTATCTGAATTAAGTACAATCCCATTGTCATGAGACCATTTGACAACAGCATCAATATCTTGTTGTACAAGGCGGCAGGTCTCAGTCAGGTCAGTCCCGGCGCGGAGCACGCAGAGGTCGTCCGCGAACATGTGAGGAGTACAGTGTTGTAACACTCCACAAAGGCTATTAACGTGCATTAGGTAGCACACAGGTCCGCACCCTGATCCCTGGGGGACTCCGCACCTGACCTTCCATACGTCACTGAGCGTGTCGCCCACCTTTACTTGGTAGGAGCGCGAAGTAAGGTAGTCCTTGAACCACCCGTTCAATGGCTGCCCCACTCCACACTCCCACATGGCGTTTAAAACTGTAGTAAATTCTAAAGTTTCAAACGCTTTTTTGAAGTCGAAGAATACTGATACTACAATTTTCTTGTATATTATTATTTTTATTTGAATGAGCATCATTTTTCCGAGAATCTGGCGGGAATTCGCTTGCAGCAATAGAAATAGCGATCGTTTGGTTCAGCAGCAATGCAAACCATAATTCACGACCACCTTTCTCTCCGTAAACGTTGTTCGAGATGGGTGTCGCACAAACTTACCGATGAGCAGAAATACCATCGGGTGGAATGGAGGCCTATTCATGATAGATAAATTCGACGGTGGCGAGAAAAAAAAACGTGTATGATATACTGACTGGTGACGAAACATGGTTATATAACTATGATCCCGAATCAAAGCGACAGTCGACTGTATGGTGTTTTGAAGATGAACCAACTCCAACGAAATGTCGCCGTGCACGAAGCACACAGAAACAAATGGTCGCCTCGTTTTTCTGCAAAACGGGTCATACTGCTACTGTAATGTTAGAGGATCAAAGAACGATGAACTCTGAATGGTATGTGACAGTTTGTGCTCCAACAGTAATATTTGCTTGGTGTGACAAGCGACCTAAGTCAGGAATCCGGCACCTTCTCTGGCACCACGACAATGCGGCGCCGCACACGTCTGCCAGAACACTAGACTTTTTCAACTCAAAAAATGTGTCAATCTTTCCTCACCCACCATATTCCCCTGACCTAGCGCCTTGTGATTTTACCTGTTTCCAAAAATTTAAGAATAACTAAAGGGGAAGAGGTTTGAAAGCAAAGAAGATGCACTGGCTGCCTATAATTTCGAGATTTCTGAGGTGTCTAAAGAAGAGTGGTACAGGTATTTTTTAATTGGTTCAAACGTATGGAAAAGTGTATACTGTGTAAACTTTCGCATGTACAATATTATTAGTAAGATTTAAAGTATTTCTGACACCCTGATTATAAGCTCTGCTTGCTTGGAGCAGATGATCCTGGTGTAATTTGTTCAGGATATCAATTTTGTATTCGGTATTCAGTGTCTCGTGTTGGGTCAATTCAGAAAGTGAACTTTTCTAAATTGGCTCGGATATCGGTGTGCTGGAAGACGCACACTTGTTTCCTCCAAACATAAGGATAACATAACATACCATCACGACTTTATCCCAAACGGGGTAGTCAGAGGCAAGTGACTGTTGCCGTCATGGTGAACGGAACACTCAGAAGTCCACATTTCACCATTGGTATGAGAACCCAACGTGTAGGTGGTAAGCCTTCCGCCGCTATCCGGGTTGATTTGGTTTTACATCGATGTTTTCCATCACCGGAGAGTTTAGTCGGAAATTAAACAATGAACACAAAGATTTTGGTTCTGGCCATATTTGAACTCGGGAGCACAGGATTCGCGATCCGAGTTGGAGTGCTTAACCACTGGGCCACGACGCTCCGATACACAAGCCACACACACAAGAATATTTCAACATTTTCCGAGACCATGACATTTGGTATATTGTTTAGCGCATGAATATTCTTAATTTAATCGTGATGTAGTGTACATACCATTGATTTGTAAAAGTGGTCTATTTATGTTTCGTTATTAGTGACATATATATTTGCAATTGGCGGACTTAATGCCAAGGGCATTCTCTACCAGTCAACCACACGATCAAACTGACAAATTGAAAACAACAACAAATGCAAATTATAATTAAACAAATATAACAAATATATATATATATATATATATATATACATACACAAATATACATATATACATACATAAATATAATATATATCAATAAATAAACATACTCGTACATCAATATAAGACATATACATATATATATAGAAAACACACACTCCAAATAAAAATACATAAGTCGACAAACCAACAATCAGCAACAAAAATAAAATATAAGCTAAACCATATAAGCCCCACAGAATGACCCCTCAACCTCACTGAACCACATACACCTCATAGTGTCGCAAGGACCCATTCTTAATGCGTGACCAGCGGCCCATAATGCTTTCGAACAGCCACTTTAAAGCTGTATTTACTAAACGGTTTTCTTACTGGAACTGGAAGTTTATTCCAAAGACGAATCGGAGATACAGCGAAAGAACTAGACATGAAACCGGAAGAACGAGAGGGAGTAAGAAGAGAAAGAGTATCTTCAGAACGCAGCTGACGACAATGTGAAGAATGAAGAAATTGAAATTTACTTTTTAGATCTTCTCTTGCAGTGCCTCTCCCCTACTGGAGGTTGGCCGTCAGCTCCGCGAATCTCTTCTTATCTCTGGCTAGCCGAAACAGCTCCTCCACGCTGGCAATTCCAGTCCACTCTCTGATATTTCTCAGCCACGACTTTTTTCTTCTTCCAACTCGTCTTTTCCCCTCAATTTTTCCCATCATTATTGTTTGAAGAAGATGATAGCGCTCATGTCTTAACACATGCCCGAGATATGCTACCTTTCTTCTTTTTATGTTTTTCATGAGTTCTCGGGATTTCTTGACGCGGCGGAGTACTTCGTTGTTCGTGACTTTTTGGCCCCAGCTTATTCGGAGCAGACGACGGTAAAACCACATTTCAAGGGCCTCCAGTTTTTGGCGTATGTGTTCCTTGACGGTCCATGTTTCGCGCCTCGCACTTTTTAGATAAGACGGAGAATTGGGATCTGAAAGAATAGAAAAGAGAACATTTAACATTCGAATGACCTACACTGACGGATAGGCAACCAGTTAAGTTTCGAGCGGTAAATAGAGACGTGATCGTATTTGCGCAGTCCGAAAATGAAGCGAATACAGTTATTTAGAAGTCGATCCATTTTGTTCAAAAGCTCCTGCGACACGTTACTTAGGTAGACATCACCATAATCAATCAACGGCAAGATAAGGGCAAGATAAGGGCGCACAAGCAGTGTCTTAGTTGATGACGGCAGGAAATTCTTCAGGCGAAAGAGAGTGCGAAGTGTCCCAGTGACTTTCCTGCTCACTTCACTAATGTGCTTGGTCCAGCTTAGAGAGCAGTCCATATGAACACCAAGATTTTTTACGCAGGGGGAGGACAACAAAACCGTCCATTAAAACAGGCGAAACAGCGCTCATATCAAGCTTCACCAGTTGTCGCGAGCCACCGATAATTATGGCTTGGCATTTGTTAGGATTCACCTTGACTCCAAATTTGGTAGACCAGTTAGAAACGCGCTCTAGGTCGCGGTGGACTTGACCAATAGCACTATTGATGTCAACAGTCTCTCCCTGCATGTAGATCTGCAAATCATCTGCGTAAAAATGGTGATGGCATCCAAGTTCGCACGCCAGAATATTAATAAAAAGTGAAAATAGCATAGGTGACAATCTGCCACCTTGTGGAACACCAGTATCTAAACCCGACCAATCTGAGAGAGTTCGCCCAACTCGAACAGCTTGCTAGCGATCCAGGAGATACGAAGAAAACCAGTCAAGCGCTGAAGTAGATATTCGAAGGTGAGAGAGCACAGCTAGGAGAATCTCATGATTAACAGTATTAAAGGCGTTAGAAAAATCAATAAGAACAAGTACCGTTAGGCACGACTCCTCCATGCCGGCTCTGATGTCATCAGTGACCTTTATAAGAGCTGTGGTGGTGCTGTGACTGGGACGAAAACCTGACTGGTAGGGGCTAAGGAGATTATTAGTGTAAATAAAGGAAGATAATTGTTTGTGAGCTGCCGCTTCTAAGACTTTAGACAGAAAAGTTAAAATTGAGGTAGGGCGAAACTGATTGAGCGAGTCAGGACTAGAGACTTTGGGAAGCGGAATGATAAAGGCTTTACGCCATGCAGAGGGAAAAAGCCCTTGGTCAAAGGAGTAATTAACAATATGTGTTAACACAGAAAGTAATTGGTCCAAAATAAGAACTATCATTGTCCTACTAACATCGTCATACCCGACAGCCTTGGATTTTATGGACAATATAATTTTACGAATATCGGATTCTGATACCGGTGAGAAGGAAAAGGTTTCTATTGGCAATGGAGGTAAAGATTTTATAAGAGATAAGGTATAGTTTAACATAGAACCATCGAGAGGAGCGAAATGGGAGAATAGTATTAAGTTCATTGGGAGAAAAAGGAGATGACGTAAGATGAGATGACGATTTACCAAAACCAAGAGATTTAAGGAATTTCCATATATCAGAAGAGGATGAAGACAGACGTTTTCATGTATATAAAGGCGTTTAGCAGCCCTCACCATCATATTGCAGCGATTTCTTAGTTTTTGAAACTTATCCCATTTCAGGGTACAGCGATCAGCTTTGAAATCACGGAACGCCTTGTCCCTTTTTGACATTGCCATACGGACTGCTTCAGTTATCCAAGGGGCTGGCGGCCGTCTCACTCTCACTGCGCGTCGTGGTGCGTGTTTGTCAAATAACTCTAAAATAGCGCGATTAAGTGCAGATAGCTTACCGTCAACCGAGTCCGCCTCAGCCAACAAAGACCAGTCAATGGCCAACGCCTCAGACTGCAGCTTTTCCTCATCGATCTTTGAGAAACTGCGGAGATGCACAAACTCTGCCCTGCGTTTAGGTGGACGAATATTTTAAGACAATAAGATAAGGTCATGATGAGAAAACCCAGGTGCAAGGAGCTGTCCATGCTTAGACACGAAACCAGGAGAAGAGGATAGAATTAAGTCAAGCACAGTGTCGTCAGAATCAACGTTATGATGTGTGGGTTTATTGTGTCCGACATACAGCCAATTATTAGCAGTGTAAAGCTATGTTGATAAACGGCGGATAATGACGTCACACGGCGCCGCCCGCCCGCAACCCGCCCTCGCCCAAATTACTGAGCAAAGTTCATTAATCATTTTTGAAATGTTTTTCCCTGCCTTCAAATCTGTTGTACACATGAATATAATATCTAGCTTAATTATGATATTTCGTAAAAGAACAAATACATACTGTACAATTATGACTAACTAAGGAACTTTTTTCTTAAGACCAGAGCCATTTAGTAAATCAGCATGGCAAAGCACTACCTATAAAAGGTTTAATGAACCGCTTGCCAGGAAGGGTTGGTGATAACAAACCTGGGCTTTTACCACTCGACCCCATGGCCGATGACAAGGTACGTCTCCGTAGGCGTCAAAACAGAGGTCACCTTGTTATTTAAGACCCGTCAGCAGACTCAATACCTTCACTGTTACAATGGTCTAGGCCTATTATATTTTATTTGAGGACCTTGTAACAGAAACTATTTATCTGGGATCACATATGTATGTTTTCTTCTTTTATTATTAGCCTTTTAATCTGTGCTAATTGCACACAGATATCAACACAGGAGATTCTTACAAGTAGGCGAATTAGAGCCTTTCCGTGAGGCTAGTAGTGTTGCCCAAATGCAAGAACAAGACGAGACTTAGCCAGTCTTGGTCTTGGTCTTGCGCCAATACACCTGGTCTTGGTCTTGGTCTTGGTATTGCGCTCCCAGTCTTGGTCTTCCAGCAAGATTCTCGCTAGTCTCGCAATTACCTTTATGCCTATTGCTATTTATTAAACGTTAATTTATATCTTTTAACAACGTGACAGAGTAGGTACATTTGAGCTTGAATTGACATAACTATAGTAAAGACCAACCAAGTTAAAAAATTATCTGCCACCGGGTGGGGTTTGAGAACCCACGACCTAAGCGATCCGTGCCGATGCTCTAACCAACTGAGCTATCTACCGTGACCGACGGGAGTCAGTATGTTTCATAATAAACGTTTACATTTAATTAGCTTACATGTGTTAAAAGATGGTTAAAACAGATAATATAACCAATTATTGACATTAACTTAACTTTTAACTTAACTTCAACAATTTTAGGAAAATTATACATTAAATAAAAAATAAAAAATACCAAGAATTAATACAAAGTAACCATCTGGCTGACTCATCACTCAGCCTATTTCTATGTTTTCTAATTACTAATGACGCTTTAGAAAAAAATCTCTCAGCAGATACTGAAGTCCAGGTATTGAATGAAAATCACGGGCAATCTTCGATAAAGTCGGATACTTTGTCTCATGCGTCCTACACCGCTCTAAAATGTCTTCCGAGCTGGCTACTCTGGGTTTACTTAGGTACTCCTCCAACTCATCAACATCTAAGCCTTGAAAACAAGATCCAGATCCAAATGACGTTGAGGGACATGCATACAGTTTCTCAAAGTCTATTACGTCTTCATGTCAATCTTAATCAGTCCAATTTTCCAAAAAAAATTTTATATTTCTTGGAGTCCCTGAGCGTATACCCGAACTCCTATACTCCCTGAAACGACACTTAGTCTTGTTCTTGCTCAAATCTTGCACGGTCTTGTTCTTGGTCTTGCTAAAATTAGGCGATCTTGTTCTCGGTCTTGGTTTTGCGAAAATGCAAGAACAAGACCAAGACTGCAAGACCAAGACCGATTTTCGAAAGTCGAAAAGAGTATCGCAAAATGTGAGCGCGAGACTTGGTCCTTTAGAAAAAGATTATAAGAATCTAAGAACTGTATCTAAGGCAGGACGCAAACACGGGACACTTTTGTGTCTTGTGTCAGATATGCAAGCTACCGATGAATATTTGATTTCTATAGAACCAGTATGGAATCATCCACTCCCTGCGCATCGTTAACATTTTTTGTGTCTAGTGGCTTCCACTTAACACATACTCATGAAGATCAAAAAGTGTTCGATGTCGGTAACTGGAAACTGGTTAGCGCAGCGCCTAACTACTCAAGCTTTCAAATTATCGCAAATCACACAGTACCCCGCGAATCCAGAAACGTAAACGAAAAACAAAAGAGCATACTTAAAATTGATGCTGTCCTGTGAAATGTCAGTAGGAATGAATAGGACAGCTATACATGTTAGGGATCCTCAACTTTTATTCTCGTTTCTAGATACGGCCGTAATATACGTTAATACACCAAAGCGCAATCACCTGAGTTAAAAAAGACCAAAACATTAGCATTTGCTTTAAAATAGTCAAATTATCCTGGGTTAGTAATTTCTCGTCGTGTCTCAGACCAAAAAAAAGGATGCTCTTGCTCAATAAAGTTTATTCCATGAATTAAGCTTAGGATACGGTTAGTACACTTTAAAGAGACTGTCTGAAGGGCGCATATAAGTTGTGGTTGTTTTTTTTGTGACCGCAATGTATCAATTAGTTCTGTCTCATGCGACTCTTATCAGATCTGTAAAAACCCCTGAAAAATGGACATGGATAACGATCGGCTGAGATATACTATTTTTACGAAAGGAAATAAATTGAACTCATATTTGGTTTTACTTCCTGAATTGACTGACAGAACTGTAGGAAAGTATATCGTGAGGAGTGTTTTGACCTCACCTGAACAAAAAATTAAAATGGTCCCCAAAGATTTTACCCGGTAAAAGCGTCCTTTACCATAACGATCCCTTGGTGATACGTAAGGTACACGTGCCTCTCACGCCTTGTTGACTTTCTGATGAGGATTGTCTTTTCAAACATTGCTGCCCGCCCCAGGGGACGCAAGGACTGAGATTAGAATTTCTGCTCACCATCTTAACTTCCCGTTGGCTATATCCGCTACACCTATTAAATTATACTTTATTATGCTTCTGAGGTTCAACCGGAGGTCGGTACTGAGCTGCCTCTAAGTATACCTATTGAAGTCTTATTTAAGTAACTGCCTACAACTTTTTCGATATACACGCAACCTTTTGTCTCTACTTTGTCTATCTATCTATCTATAGGTGGAAATAAACGGAGTAAACTGACGGTTACTGAGTTCTCAGGTTTTAGTAAAACAAAAAAACTATCGAAGCAAAGTGACAATGGAACAATCATATTATAATTTTATCAACAATAATAAACATTTACAATACCTATAAATTATACTTATAGTAATTTCAGTAGCTTAGTGAGTGGCTAGAACACCGAACTGGCGCTTGGGTCCCGGGTTTTGGTAACATAATTCCGCAAAGTGACATTAGCAGCTGTGAGTTTATTGAAAATACGACTGTATAAAAGGCGCTACCTCCACGAGCGAGTATAAGGCGGAGAGTTCACGCTTCTACCGCCGGATAATCTTTACCAGACGACGGTTTCAGCATATCGCTATGGCTCTTTATACGATTGTTTTGGCGAAAAGATTTCAGTTAGGTGACCGACCACTACTCGGCGAGCGTTTTCGAGGACCCCGCTTGTAGCGACAGGCTGTCGTTTTTCTCTTATTGTGCCACGATAATATCGCCTCGCGGAGACACTCTCTGTAGTCTGAGAAAATTAATAAAACCAGTGGAAATACTTTGTGGAGTCCAGATCAACATAGGGGTGTGCTGAGGGTGTAGGGGGGGTTGAAGGACCCTTTTTTCAGGTTTTGATCATTTCTCGAAAATCTGTACAAATAGCATAATGATTGCTATTAACAAAAGTTTCTACATACAATTTCACTCTACGACCAATAATTTAGGAGCTGAAGGGTGTTTAAATTTGCGATGTGCGAGATTACCGTGAGTCCTTAGCTTAGCTTCTACTATTATCTTCCTACATAGTTTTAATTCATATTATGGGTAATTATTAGCCTCACTAGAAACGCACTAATTACGGTTCACAATAGTAAAAGTTTAAAAAAAAAATTATATTACAGTAATATAAATAAAATTAAAAACACATTTCTTTTTTCCTATTACTCGTACACCTTAAAAATCTCGACCAGTAATCCATTGTTTAAAAATGGTAGTGGATCCGTACAATTCCCGGCTGAAAGGATTATTACTGTGTTTGTATTTAGGAAAATATATTTTTATAATGTACACACGCGTTGACGTCACGTTGCTGCTGACATAAGACCCATTGTGCAATGGTGTTGTAAAGTTGATGTAAACACGTCATATTTCGTATAAGCGTTTCGAGTAAGCAATGCTTGAACCCTATCAGATCAGGATCAGGTTTATTTTTCTAGCTCCTATCTTTCAATGCCCTTTTTGTAGCTTTGTGTTAAGGCGAGATGAGTTGCAGTTGCTACGAATATATTGTCCTCCAAGGAGGCTCTGTATTAGAAGTCTCGTTGAATATATCGAGCAAGAAAAGCAATTGAGACATTTTATTACCATAGGTAAATTACAGTGAAGGAGCTGAGGAGATTATATTAAAATTGATGATCTCTTCATTTACTAGTTATTTAATGTGGAAGATAGTAAGAATTGCCTAGCAGTGGGTTCTCAACGGCTAATTAGGATAAGATATAAGTTGTTGTGTTGGTTTGGGTACGTGGCACAACCACAACGCCTATGCTCAAAATACCTAATATTTGTTTGAACTTGGCAGAACTTCATAAAATCATCATAAAAATCTACACATACCTACACAAGTTTACAACTGGTCTTCTCTTCGATACCCAACCATGAAAGTTACCGAATTTTTGGCAAACAAGAGAATCGTTTATTTAACTACCCACGTAACGAGCCACGAGTTTCCCACTGCGTTCAGTGGATGGCAGTGATAAAATCGTGCATTCAAAGACTCAATCGCACTGTTTTACGATGACAGGAGCCGTGAACTTAAAGAGTGGAGTTTATTCATAAAGCTCAAGAGTAGGTACATAGACCAATTAAACTAACTATCAAATTAATCCGTCATTAATAGCCGTAATTACAATGTACAAGGTCATGATCATGGATCACTAACTACCTATTTGAAATGATAACGTGAAGAAAAAACTTACAGAAATAGCCTTCGTTCGAGTAAACAAGTTGTCTACTTAGTGTCGATTATAAAAAGAAGGGTGTGTGTGGTGGTTGGGTTTTGCTATTTGTACTTTTTCTGAATATTAAATATAAAAGTTTGAATAACTAAATTGTAGTGCTAGGTTTTATTTTTATTGAAAAAAAGAAAGTAACTGTTGGGTTTCCTTGAAACCAAAAAAATGTGTTTCTATTTTATATCAAAAAATAATTTGACGAATTTCTAATGGAAATGCACATGACAAATATATAATTGAATGTTTTTTAACGTTAGAGAGAAGAGTCTCCTTTCTGAATTTTTTTTTGTGGCCAAAATAGTTTTTACTTTGTTTGATTAAGCCTGCTGACCTTAGACTCTAAGGATCAAAGCATTCAAACTGCTCTAAGCTGCTGACACACCATCAACTGAAACTATTTCAGAGTTGATATTATTATTCTTTCCCCCACAAGTCGATGGGGGCTACTGCTACGAGCATTGTGTAAGTAAATAGGTATCCTGGCCAGAACCATCATTGTGTTATTAAAAAATTTGCAGTCATCTTCCCGGTGCCGGAAAACACCGTTACCACACCATAACTACTCCGAAAGCGACGGAAGCTCATCACGTTCCTGTAATACGTTCAGGTAAATGGCAGCTTTCCAAATATTGCCTTCGCCAGAGCAGCAAGAAAATAGCTATTTTTAAAAGGAATCGTCTTCAGACCTTGAATTTTGCTCCTGACTGTGGTAACTGACATAAATCTCGAAGTTGATGTCGGAATCGACCTATCCGATCCTAATTCCCAACACGTGAATCATGCGGTCTCTAACTCGCTGGATCGACCTAATAAAAAAGTCTACGCAGTCGACCGGAGTACAGTGTACTCGCAACGCACAAAGTCGACAACAGTGAAGAGCCATCACCAACTGCCATGTAAGCCAGCGGTGCCGGCGAGCCGCAACCCTGACCATCAACAGCCACGAACACTCTGCCAAGAGTGGCCTACTAGAAGAAAGAGAATGCTGACAATATATTCTAGCTTAAGACGGGATTTAGCACTTTCATACAGCCTTAGCCTTGAGTCTTCTTATGTAAAGTTTTGATAAAACTATAAAAAAGACTGAATTTTATTTTTCATTTTTTTTTTATTCGTCGTAGGGATATCCTCGTGAATTACTCACCGCCCAGTATGACGATGTCATTTCGACTGACGAAAATGTATAAATATAAACATTAGGGTCGGTTTACATCTACAAACATTGAGCGTGCCAGACAGGTCTCGGGGCAGTCAAAATAATATTATTTTATACAATGTCTATTATCGTATCTGTCGATATAAATTGACCTTTATTTGTTGTGTCTGCCACATGACTAGTCTGGCCATAAATACTGTTACATAAAAATTTCTCTTTTTTTCATCTTTTTGACTTCTTTAGATTTCGCGCCATTTCACATATTTTTCGTGTTCATTTTCAAATGACAATATGGCATTTTCAAATGACAATAAAGAAAATAGGATTGCAGTGAGCGCCTTGCACAAAGCGCGTATGGGGCCGTCGATCATATTCCAGACACTTCAAAAGCTTGGTATCAGCCGTATGTTCGTTTATCGTACTATCAACAGATACAACAACACGTCCTATCTCGAAGACCATAAAAGATCGGGGCGGCCGATTCTGTATAAGCCATCAGAATTCGTCGAAACCCCATTAGGAACAAACAATCTTATCGCGAGAAATAAAGATTCCCGCTAGGACTCTGTCGCGTATTATAAAAAAAGACCTGAAGCTCTGTGCTTACCGTCGATAAACCGGACATGCCCTAACTAAATCAAGCTTTACATTTAATGAGATTGGGTCGATCAAAACGCCTTCTGTCGCGATACGCAGGTAAAAGACACAGAAATATTCTCTTGAGTTACGATTGATGAGCACTACAATATGCAAAATGTTAAAGTCTAAGCTCACAGTTCTAAAGAAGGTGCTCAAGTGGTCGGAAAGGTACAACGTGTGGTCATCATCCTGCGACAGTAATGGTTGGATGGGGCGTGTATTATCAAGGAGTCACAAAGCTGCATTTTTGTGAAGAAGGAGTGAAAACTTCAGCCAGAGTGTATCAAGACATAGTCTTGGATCGTGTTGTGAAACCGAGAGGCTTGCTGAGAAGCAATACACTTTTTTAAATGTAAAACTAGCTAAGAAACGAACCGAATTATTCTTATGAACAATTAAGTATAGCCTAACTGAATCATGCCATCGTGATATTTTCTGACTCGTGGGAATAAAGCAGTTGGACAAAAAAGGCTGCAGTGATTGGAGATATGTAATTTTGTCTTCTATGATTAGTATTTGAAGCGCTATTTATAAAGTTCTTAAGTCTAAGCCGAGATTTAAAAAGCGGGTTCAGCTAGAACGTAGACTTACCTTAGACTTAGAGCTGTTTCAGACTAGCATTTATTTTTAGCATATACGGTCGCTTTGGCATACGCGCTTACAGGGGCTTATTGCGGCGTGTTCGCTCGAACCGGTAGCGGTGAGTCTGTATTTATATTGCTCATACGAGTTTAGCAACACGTTAATACTCGTACGAGTTACGCGTGTGGCAAAGGGCGTGCCTGTACGCGCCTACATGCGCTTCCAAAAACGAGTTAGTAAGAAACTGTTTGGTGTACATTCGAACGGAAACTTAATAAAACGTTTTTGATGAGGAACGAAATTCAGTTCGTCCTCAAAATCGTATAGAGAGCCGCTATCTTGAATCGAAGGTGGAATAATTGTTTCTACACACACTCCGTGGCCGAGTGGTAATAGAGCTCGGGCCGAAATCCTGAGGTCCCGGGTTCAATACCCAAGTCATACAAAGTGTGTTTTCGGATTTTTCGGAACATGGCCCGGGTTTGTAATCACCAACCCGCATTTGGCGAGCGTGGTGATTAAGGCAATACCCATACATTGTAGCGATGACTTGATTTCAATTATGGAGGCCTTTGCCCAGCCGTGGGACAGTATTTTATAGGTTTATTGCTGTACTTTACTATTTTACACATGAACGACTCTATATCGGTTTGTTTTATGAGAAATACGTTTAAATAAATGTGGCAAGGGATACAATTTTGCATCTTTTTTGTTAATACTTTTTTGGAACAGCAATCTTTATTAATGCGCAACTAATTAGTGAAAATCAAAACAATCAGCACGCATATCAAAGAGTTTCATTTCAAATTAAAATCAAGTTAAGAACCTTTAAACTCTTTTCATCTATTTTTTTTAAATGAAACAAATTCCGTTGAGTGCATTGAAAGTGACCGGCTTTCTATTAAAACTCAGAGTTTCAAATATTACGATTATTACCTACTCTGTTTTTTATAATTTTGCAATGCTGGCTTTTATATTTATTTAAATGTTATTATTCTGATCCATCTCCTATCTGCCCTTTTTGGTTGGATTATGAGGAACGCGAGAGGGTAAAAAGCTTGCGTATAAATCCACATTTATATTGTATGCAACGCCATACGTGGATTAGGTTGTTTGACGTAGGTATTTCGAGTCCTGAATTATAATTATTTACGTGTGTGATTTTTATTCAGCGATTTCTAGCATCATCTTGGGTGAACTCTTCAAAGATGGGCTTCAGTTTTGGACTGTTTGAGGCTGCTAACATTTGAGTTCACCAAATAATCTGTTTTTCGAACCAACTTCTGAAATTCAACTTTCAGGCATAGGTTAAACTAGGCTCAGATGAGAGTCATCATTATTAGTCAAAGACGCCTATCGCTGATCATTGGGCGTCGCCTATTGATTTTAGGTTTAGGTTTAAAAACATCTATTCTCAAGAGATACGATGAGAAAATCAATGCAAAACAATAAATAACATACATTTGTTGTCAAACATAGCGGAATGAACAAAATATTTGGCTTCTTACATAAATTGAACTAGCTACTCGTACGTACAAAACAATTGACAATAGTGACCCAATCTCAAAGCATTAGTAGTGCAGTCATTGAAGCGAAAAATACGGTCTTACCTCCGAATTTTTTAACTG
Organism: Udea olivalis; assembly: GCA_947369235.1. Taxonomy (NCBI): domain Eukaryota; kingdom Metazoa; phylum Arthropoda; class Insecta; order Lepidoptera; family Crambidae; genus Udea; species Udea olivalis. The sequence continues at coordinate 13,502,558 of OX376359.1, forward strand.
TGAACCGATTTGCATGAAATTTTGGAATTAGGCTCATCTTACCCTTAACTTCAAAAGTGAAAATGATCTGAACTCCGCCTATTATTTTTAAGGGGTGTAAACAACCCCTTAATGGAAAAATTGACATTGAGCCATTTTATCGCTAGAAAACATGTCTAATAGTAAGTGGTGAAATTGTAAAGTATTTTCTAACATAATTACCTCATATTAAAATCATTTTCAACCCCTTGAAAAAAAAAAAAATTTTCAGTTACTAAGTAGAAAAAAATATGATAAGTTTTTGGACCATAACTCCTTCAATTTTCATGCTATCACAATTTATAAAAAACCATTGTAAAGGTAATTAAGAGAGCTACAACATCCTTTATTGCAATATATAGTAAAAAACCTTTTTCTAAAACGGTGAAGGGTTAAAGGGCTTAAGAGAGGCTGTGATTGCGCTGCCACGCGCTCTTTAAACAATCATATCTCCGTCAATTTTTGTTTGACAGAAAAAACAAAAAACCAAATTGTTTGTCAGAAAAATACCTAAATTTTTAATCCGTACACTTTTATACGTATCTGTCGTCATTTTTGAGATATTATGAAAAAAAAGTGGGTTTTTAAAAAATTTTTTTTTTTTTTATCGTGACTTTTTTGAAAAATATGTGTCCTGAAGCAGCCAAACTGATACTATCTATCAAACTCTTCATAATAAAGTTAATTCTAGGCGGAATACGATTAATTTTAATTTTGGTGGAAATGGCACTTATGAAACCCATTGATTTAAAAGAAAAAACATTAGATGCTCCCCTTATTTGCAATACAGCTCACTTATTTTACGTGCAAAAGACTTTTAATAGTGCTCATTTTAAAGCTTATTTCAAGCACTATAAAACCCTTTTGTATTAGAATGCATAAAATGCATCTGCTCGCCGCTAGATGGCATTGACCACATCGATTAAATTTCAGACAAAATAAAAAACGGCTTTGATCTTTAATATCTAGCTTAATATTGCACTTAGAATACTTTATAAAAAACGAAATTGTTCATTGTTTTACCTACTACAATTTTGTTCTTCGTAAAATTTTCGATGAAACGTATATTTTTGGAGATATTTGCAAAAAACCGATGAAAAACGTGAAAAAATTGCGAATTTTCAATTGCCAATAACTTGAAAAGTATTGGATTTTTTGAAAAACTTTAGAGTTGATTTTTTGCTTAAAATTAGGCCTTCTATCGATATCCGAGGTTATTTTGCAAAAAAAAAATTCACCCCCGAGAAGGGGTGGCAACCACCCCCAGGGTGGTTGCGGAGTTCAAATCATTTTCACTTTTGAAGTTAAGGGTAAGATGAACCTAATTCCAAAATTGTATGCAATTCGGTTCACAGTAAAAAAATTCGGAGCAATAATGCTTCAATGACTGCACTATAGAGCGTGAGCTGGGGGTGGATCGAAAACGTTGCATTTTGTAAGATTTTCGTGAATATTTCATTGAATTGAAATAAAACTTGAATTGTTTCTCTATTAATGTGTGCATAATTTAAAAACACATTGAATTGTCTAAAATTAGGTAGTCGCAAATTATTAGCTAAATTTTTATGAAACGTTATTATTATGAAATTAAGAGGTGCATTCATAGAGAGATAATTATTTATAGTTAATTTGAATTCAGCTAAATAATCACGAAACCTAAAAAAATGGGACGTTTACGATCTACCCCAAAACGCAAAAAGCAAACCCTCTTAAACTAAATAAAGGCGCTATTATTATCTTGTTGAAAATGCGCGCACTTTTGTATGTAGGTAGTTGAGGTTTGGCAGTACTATTTTTTTTTTTTTTTATGTAATAGGGAGCAAACGAGCTAGAAGGTCACCTGATGGAGAGTGATCACCTCCGCCCATGGACAACTGCAACACCAGAGGTGTCACCGATGCGTTACTTGCCTTTTAGATGGGAATACGCTCTCTTCTTGAAGGCCCCGATGTCATATCCCTTTGGGAACACCGCCGCAGGAAGATCATTCCATATCTTGGCTGTACGTGGAAGAAATTGGCGCGAAAAACGCACGGTTGTTGAGCGCCAGCCATCCAGGTGATGAGCATGGAATTTCAACTTATGGCGTGTCGTGCGGTGATGAAATTCAGCGGCAGGTATAAGATTATGCAGTTCGTCTGAACACTCCCCATTGTAAAGACGGTAGAACACGCAGAGTGATGCAACGTCTCTCCGTAGGGCCAAGGGATCCAAGCGTTCGGAGATCACAGGGTCGTCGACAATTCGAGCGGCTCTCCGCTGTATACGGTCAAGAGGAAGGAGAAGATACTGGGGTGCTCCCGCCCAAAGATGGCAGCAGTACTCCATGTGCCTTACTTGCGCCTTGTAGAGTTGAAGGCGCTGAGACGGCAAGAAATACTGCTTTGCCCTGTTTAGCACACCAGTTTTTTTTGAAGCCAATTTGGCTTTACCCTCCAGATGACTGCGGAACTGTACATCACTCGAAATGTCAACGCCAAGGATTCCGATGCTAGGCCCGATACTCAAGGAAGTGCTCTCAAACGTAGGACATGAGACAAATGGAGCTTTTTTCGCGGTAAATGCGCAGAGTTGTGTCTTACCGGGGTTAAAACTGACGATGTTGTTTTGACCCCATTGTGAGACTTGTTCGAGGGATGCCTCAACAACAGACACAAGCTGTCTTCGGTTTTCGTCAACTGCGGTCTTGGAGAAATTGCGTTGGCCAACGTACAGTGCGTCCCCAGTGCTGTCATCCGCATAACAATGAATGTTGCTGGTTTGCAACATATCATTTATGTGCAGGATAAACAGGGTCGGAGACAACACACAGCCTTGTGGAACGCCAGCATTTATAAGCATGGAGTCGGAGCATGAGCCGTTGATAACGACTTTGATGCTTCGCCCTGAAAGGAAGCTTGCGATCCACGTGCATAATCCCTTGGGAACCCCATATGATGGAAGTTTGGCAAGGAGCGCTTTGTGCCAGACCCGATCAAATGCCTTCGCTATATCCAAGCTGACCGCTAAAGCCTCTCCCTTGCTCTCAATAGCTTTATACTATGTTTAGATCTTAGGTAGAACAGCCTAGGTTAGGTAAGGCCAAATTCAAAAAATTAACCCTTGATTATCTGCGGAAATTCACATAATTACCACTGTTTTTCCTCCATCTTTTTCATTTCTTACAAATAAGTGAGTATGTTATATTATTGAGTAGGTACGTGTATAATATATATATAATTATTCAAATTCGCGTAATATACAAGGTGTCCCAAAAAAAAGTGTCAAGCGGAAGCCCACAGAAAGAGCACCCCTTGGGGTACCCGAATCACCCCCATGTATGTTCCGCGATTGTTCATAGTTTTCGAGTTATGATCTTTTTCTGAATTTCTGAGAATTTCGGACCTAAAAGTTTAAATTTTTTATTTTTTTTAAAGTAGAAGACTTTTCGAATTTTTTCTTTGCCCAACTGAATCATCCTTAATTGTACTTTGATGCATAAAATAATCAGTTTCATAACTTTGACCAAATGATGAAAATGTTGGTATAAAACCAAAAATGTACGGTTGATGAATAAAGACTTAAATTTTCAATTTTAAATTAAAAATCTAAGCGGGTGACTGTATGGTTTTTTAAGTAAAGCTCAAAAATGCTCCAGAATCTCAGCTTTCTTAATCATTACAAAAAAGAAGTACTTAATGGGCTACTTTGGCTAAAATCAGCCTTCAAAGACAGCGAGGTGGAAAATTCTTGAAATTAGCCATCAGATTAATAACTGTTTTTTGGCCATTTTATCATTCCTGAAGTTCATGAATTTGTTATCTAACCAAAAATTACTGCAGGAAGGCTAAGGAAATAATAGAAAGAATAAACATTTGAAAATTTTATTTATAGAACAAAAAGAAATAGTTATTAATTATGAATTATTTATTTACAAGAAATGTTCAAAATGTCTACCTTCGTTCTCGATACAAATTCTACATCGTCTAAAAAAGTGTGTGTGTCTTTTAGTTTTATAAAGGCAATTCTGTTGTTTTTTATCGTCTCTTCTGCTTGCCTCAATTTTATTCGTAATTCGGCTACGTTGCTGATGTCCTTGGCGTAAACCAATTCCTTGTAATATCTCCAGACTAAGAAATCAATTGGGTTCAAGTCGGGGGACCGTGGCGGCCACGCAATAGGCCCTCCACGGTCGATCCACCTGTCTGGAAATCTTTCAGACAAATATTGTCTGACGATTCTCGCAAAATGGCATGGGGCGCCGTCGTTTTGAAAAATCATATACCTATAAAGCGTTAACACGTCAACATCTCCTAACAAGTCGGTGAGATTATGTTGTAGAAAATGCAAATAGGCTTCGCCGTTTAGTCGGTCAGGTAGTTCGAACGGACCAATCAGCTGTCCGTTTAAGATGCCTGACCATAGATTGACACTGAAATTGTTCTTGGAAATTAGATTCCCGGGTCAAGTGTGGATTTTCAATGTTCCAAGAATGATAGTTGTGTATGTTGAAAATTCCACATCTCTTAAAATGTGACTCATCGGTCCATATTTTTTTTTTTTAAATTTCGTTTTCAGCTTGACGCCGCAACATTTCCTGACAAAACGCTACTCTTCTCGGATAGTCTGCGGTCTTAAGCTGCCGAACTTTTTGAATATGATATGGGTGAAAACCCTCTTGTTGGAGTATGCGATGTGCCAGTGATTTTGGAATTCCGGTTCGACGTTGTATTGTTCTCACACTTACTGATGAATCTCTTGTCACTTCTTCGAGCACTGATTCGACACTATCTGGGTCATGCATTTGAGATACACGGCCTGGTCTTCTACCTGGTGGATGTCCTACCATGTAAGAGTTATGCACTCTTAAAATCATGCGATGATCAGGCCAAGTTTCGGGTTGGGGTCCACCTCCATTTTGTACTTGCTCCCTGTACAATCTGGCTGCTGCAGAAGCGTTTCCTCTTGCAAAGCCATAAAAGTAATGCATAAGAGCATAATCACGTGATGTGAAAGGCATCTCACCAAACGAATGGGCTCGAAAGTTCTTTGATTAGTCGAAGTCCAGTATCCACACAAAACTAAATCGTAATCGCACTCAAAGTCCATAACCCCTTACCAGGCGCCGCTGTCAAAATTTATCAAGACGGAATCTGACACCTTGCTTCAAAGTGACAGTGATTATCTGCGAGAAAAGGTTTTAATCAACTTTCCTGCAGTAATTTTTGGTTTGTTAAATACAAATTAATGAACTTCAGGAATGATAACATGGCCAAAAAACATTTATTAATCTGATGGCTAATTTCAAGAATTTTCCAACTCGCTGTCTTTGAAGGTGCATTTTAGCCAAAGTAGCCCATTAAGTACTTCTGTTTTGTAATGATTATGAAAGTTGAGATTCTGGAGCATTTTTGAGCTTTACTTAAAAAACCATACAGTCACCCGCTTAGATTTTTAATTTAAAGTTGAAAATTTAAGTCTTTATTCATTAACCGTACATTTTTGGTTTTATACCAACATTTTAATAATTTCGGTCAAAGTTATAAAGCTGATTATTTTATGCATTAAAGTGCAATTAATGATGATTCAGTTGGGCAAAGAAAAAATTTGAAAAGTCTTCTACTTTTTAAAAAATAAAAAATTTAAACTTTTAGGTCCGAAATTCTCAGAAATTCAGAAAAAAAAATCATAACTCGAAAACTATGAACAATCGCGGAGCATACATGGGGGTGATTCGGGTACCCCAAGGGGTGTTCTATCTGTGGGCTTCCGCTTGACACTTCTTTTTGGGACACCCTGTATATGTAATTATTCAAATAAATATATTTTGTTTGATTATATAAATATTATGTATATTTATTGATAGATATAGGTGTGTCTCATGTCAGAAGAATAAAGCATGATTGCATGTGTGTGTACCTATAGTGGACGATGGACGGTAAACTTAGCGTCAGATATCTTGTGAAAAACTGTACGTTTACCACGAGTTGCCACTTTAAATTTACGTTATCGTTCGGGTAAAAAAATTGTATTGGGTTTTGTCATTGTCATGTCATGTCAAATCCCGATACAATTTTTTTACGCGAACGATAACTTCAATTTAAAGTAGCAACTCGTGGTAAACGTACTAATCTTCCTTTATTAAATAAAACTCACTTCTTAAAGTAGTAAAGTACCCTGTATCTGCATTTATTGTGAACTGTGTTATTATGATGTGTAAGCTAAATTACTGTAAAGTTTCATCCCAATCCGTTAAGTTGTTCTTGCATGGAAGAGTACCAAACACACACACTCACAAACTTTCGCATTTATAACATGAGTAAGATTTTACACTAAAGGAAATCTGAAAAGATAAGTGGTGCTTCTAAAATTGTCTCACAAATCCGGGCAAGGTTCCGACGCAACATATAAATTATTGAGTTGGCACTATTCCTACAAAGAAGTTTGCCCTTCAGTTTGTCGTTTCGAAAACCAATGGAATTGTCACATGCAAGTAGTCGTTTAATTTATTCACCATCTTTCTGTCGAGGCCATAGAATTTTGATATTTTGACGTAAACATGTATTTGACCTCTCAAAGCTGCTGTTTATCCGTAAAACTATGAACAAAAATGTCCACACCGACCTGCAATTTACACATCGGAAAATAGTTAAGCACACCTGGACTCCAATTCCACCTCAGTTCAGAGCTTTCTGTGACGGAGATCGATGTGATCTACCATTATAATTTTCCACTAGCGGTCCGTCGGCTTCGCCCGCATAAACTGTTTCTCCCGTCATAATATAGCATAACTTAAAAAAAGTATAGCCTATGTCACTCGCTGTTAATGTAGCTTTATATCGGTGAAAGAATTTATACAATCGGTACAATAGTTTCGGTGCCTATTTATAACAAACAAACAATCGAATCATACCTCTTTACAGTATAGATAAAGTCTGTTAATTGTGAACAAAACTATGTTTATACATCGTAACAGCTTTTTCTTGCAATTTCTTTATGGTAGGAAGTTCATAAAATTGTCTCTTAGTGCTTCGCTCGCCCCTAAAGAAACTACATGGCAATTTTCAGCTGTCCACGCCCAGGAGTTTCGGCTGTGCGTTGTCTGTCAGTCACTCACTCACTCACTCAGTAATGGAACCAAAAATAGTTAGTAGAAGAAGAGTTTTAAAAACTTACTTACAGTCGGAGTTCTGGATGAACTCGGTTCGGTGCGTGACGCAAAGGGTAATTGATAACTACATCTGCAATGCATTCTCATTGCTGTAGTAAAATGTAAATTACAGAAGAAAGGTTTTTCTGTGCACTTGACCATCTAGTGCAGGAATTCGCAAACTTTCACCCTATGTGCCCCCCCTAAAGTTTATACTAAAATACTACGCCCCCCTTGTTCCATCTCAACTAAGATTGAAATTATAAGTAAGGGAGACCGTGGGGAGTTGAAACAATTTTCACATTATTTGTCGTACACAAAAAACTATTCGACAGATTTGAAGGAAATTACTACCAATCGATAGTTCATTTCTTTCACTTTAGGGTGTATTTAACAAAAACAGCGTAAGTGTGAAAACCAGCTCGTAAAATTACCTTGAACACCAGAAGTCATTCTGTTTCAACTCCCCTTATACCGAGGTAACTTGAAACAGGGGTCTAGGGGAATTGAAACAGAAATATAAATACTTTATTGTGCAAGAAATAAGGTACAATAGCAGATCTTATTGTTAAATAACAAACCAGAGCTCTTTTTTCTACTTTTACAAGTGTATACACCTAGAACCATTGCAACTAATCCACTACATGTGACACAAACATACATGGGTAACTTACCTATATTTAAATATTCTTGTATACTGTAGAACGACTCTTCAACTAACCAAGCTTCGATGACTTTTTCAAACTTTGCATATTTATAAACTTTAAATTTATCTGGTAAATTATTAACGATTTTAATACACATCATGAAGACATTATTAGAAACTAATGTTAAACTTGCTTATATAGTTTATTTTTATGAATCGATCGGAGATTCCGCTTTGAAACATAGCAATTCTTCTGAAATAAAAACCTATACTTAAGCACAAACAAACAGACATCAAATATATACAAGCAAGGTAAATTTAGTCATTCATATTTACGAAAAAAGGCCGACATGAATCAGTTTGTTTCAAATTGAAGATGGCACGAACACATTTCTTTTGCATTTTAAAAGCTTTATATTTATATACGTATACTGAGTTACCCCAGATCATTACTCCATATCTCAACATAGAATTGATGTAACCATTATACGCTGTAATTAGTTTTGAAGAAAGGGCTACAAATATAAGACAATTATGTATATAAATGGGTTTTACCGTACCGCGCCACCAATACAACCGGTTTTTCATAGCGTGCCATACTTTTCGATGAACACCCGTATGTTGGATAAACACTCAACGGGTCAAACATGCAACAATGAACACATAATATCTAAGAGACATAATATGTTATAGTTAAGGACAATGATGAATGGTTTAAATTTTATCTGAAGCACCTGAACACTCTTTTGGCGCAATATAACCTCTGCTGCCGCAAGGTCATTTATTTCTTGGCTCGCCATACTTCAGTATGTTTTTCTTTTGTTTACTGATCACAAAACAAAAACAAAAACAAAGTAAAGCAAAACAAAAAACACACTACAATATATTAAGCAAATCGTCATTCAAAATAAAAACGGTGAGAGTTAAAATAACCTGTTTCAAATCTCCTCAGTGGCAGAAATTCTACCATCCTTAGAACAATTATGACCTAAACACAAACCCCAAAGCAATAACTTGCACAAATCTTTTCATTTTAATCTTTAGAAATGAGCTTTCAAAACACACATTGTTTAAGCTAAGACATCGAAACCTTATTAATTTATGATGCGATACCAAAAAAAACCGCCTAAACTTCGATTTTGCCTTTTTTTCCACTTGGGTTCTAGAACTCCGCAATCACGTACCTACCGCAGGGGCTCCGCGGGGGCTAAGGTGCGACAAAACAGTATTGTTGCTTGCTTGCTCGCTTAGTATTTTAGTACTTCAATTGCATTGTTATGTTTATCATTACTATCATATCATTTTACTATTTTCCCTCAAAAAACTTACTAAAGATGTCAATATCTTTACAGAATAGGAAGATACTTAAATTACAATAACTTCGTGTCATTGACCCTTACTATTCAAAGACAATGGATCACGCAACATCCATTAGGAACGGTGCTTTATCAAATTTCATGTACAATAAGCTTCAACAATAGTTTGAACAATCGATAGTACAGAGGCGTTCACGTCAACCTTTACATAGGGGCTTATGCTACTGATGTTTTGTAAAGGTTGATGTGAACGCCTCTGTACTATCGACAGTCAATAGTTTGAGATGCTCTTGATTAAAAACCATATATTAAATAGTTATAATAGATACTATTGATTGACGTACATGATCTCAGCGAACATGAACTAAGTACAGATACATACTGTGACAACATTTTTTTTGCTTTTTTGTTTTTTTATATAAGTACTGATTCTAAGTTTTTAGAGTGTGATTATCAGTACCTGCCCCTCACAGTACATGCTCTGCTCAGTCACAGAATGCTTAGTAATAATAACATATCATATTGTGTTGCTATACTATTTTGGATCACAGTTACGTAATAGTAATTCTACTGTTAACATATCGTATTGTAATCTGACAGGTTACGAGTATATTCAATAACTATTTGTAGTTTCGATGTACAGACGCGTTCATATCAAGCTTTACATAGGAGCACCTTATGCTGCTAACATAAGACCCATTTTGCAATGGTTTTGTAAAGGTTGATGTGAACGCCTCTGTACTTACATACCAACGAGTAAACTAAGTAAGTACATCAAGATCACCTAATCCGAAATGAATATGACAATATGGAAAATATAATATATATCGAAGAAAACCTGAAAGCATTCCAAATGTGTTCTGTACACATCTCATTTCCTGTTACAAATATTCTGTTTCTGAAACTTCAAATACAATAAAGGCCTTTGATAAAGCAACCTAAAGAGGTTCGTGATAGTAACGAATATTAGAAAAATTGTACATGCTGTGACAAAACACCAGGGTTTCATATCTCAATTTCAAATAATAAAAACCGTCTCATAAGAATTACACACGGTAAGAAAAATCTGACTGAGGAATTTGTTATATCTTGCATTTCCACTTAATTTAAGTTGAAGTACCTAGATAATGTTAATTCTAAAAGCAAAAGTAAAATAAAGTAAGGTTTCACATCCTCCGCGATGTGAGGTTGTCAAGACATACGTCACGTTGAGGTAAATTTGCAACAGCGCCTGCAGGTGGCGACTGCGGTCAACCGCAGGCTCAGCAAGACTGCAGGCGCAATCGCCAGCGGGTAGATACAAACAGCAAGCACAAAATAAAGAGTTTGCAGAAGGACCGCTCGCGCCTTTTTTCTAAAACTTGACCGGCCAGGGTTACTACTATATTCGCTCTGAATTTTTAAATTGAAGTAGGTAGCTTATACCTACTTTACAGAACCGGCCAAAAACAAAATTCATCATGAGAAAAATTGCACCAAGTTCGACAAAAACAAAAACGCTCGCTACAGTGCGACTGGCCGCGACACTGATGCTCACCGGTATCGCCTGTAAGGTGTGCGTGAGTGATTGTGTCTGTGTGCGTGATCAAAATGGCGGGTTTGTTCTAAGCGGATTAGCTGTCAGAAGCGGCGCGCCGCATGCGTAATTTGTGCAGCAAGCGTGGCTTGTAGTTGGTGGCGGAATTTTACGGTTTGCGGTTGTAATCTGCGATCCAGTCAGTTTTGGAATCTACCCATTCTTATTCAGTTATCGTTTATGCTCACCTAAGAATACATAAGCTCTCTTTTTTTTGCTTTCACGTATGTGATACGTGTGCGTATCTTTTTTTTTTTTTTTATTATCATCGTGGGGAAATCCTCATGGATACCTCGTCGCTCGGGGGAACGACGAGGTTATGTCGGACTTCTACCGACTAAAACCCCACGGTACTCGACCTCAACACTTCAGCGGCGAGGCGGGGTCCCTAAAAAGTTTCGCAACGCCCCGCCGCCAGTGCTTCCCCGTATTGGGGCCCCCTCCAGCCGACCCCCCAATGAAGGGGGGAGGCCACGGAAGTACCTGGAGCACGCAGGTACTTCCGCCGTCGGGGTGAAAGCCGTGCATTGCGGGCAAAAGCACCCCCGTACTCACGCCCGCTGGCTCCCACCGTACGCGGACCCTACTAGGTCCGCAACCACGATCCACCTAAAAGGTGGATCCGCTGCCACATCTGGCGGTGCGGCCCCGCCGAGCCGCAGTGCACAGGGGGGGCCAGCCGCGGATCACTGACCCCCTCCAAACGGTTGTGCACCGCGGCTCCCACCTCGCGCCCTAAGGCGCTGCGCCCGTGGGCGCCCTTTTGGGCGGGCAGTGGTAGCATCATACCACCACCACGCCCGGCGGCAGGCAATGGGTGGGTAAGAAGTCCACCGCACTGCCATGCCTGAGCCCTCTTAGCTTCCCGGTGGTTCCACCTACCACCAGTACTAAGCCCCCCCGCCACGACAAGGCGAAGGCTCATGGGGGGGATACGTGTGCGTATCTAAATCAACCCCTCGTATGTTCTGCAATAATAAGAGTTTCGTGAATATAATAGCAGTATACGAGATCGTAAATTTCGTCATTTCGACTCGCGCCGATGGTTACAGAATGTTTGGGCAAAATAAGTGCCTTATTGAAAAGTACTCGTAGGTAACGTGCAATACAGTGTGGAAACTGTTTTTTTATTAGGTGACTTCAACGTGCACCCTGATTTTTTCAACTTTTCACAGGAAGAACTTACTGAGTCTTTGTCATGAACAAAGGTGGTGTTGTGCTGATATAGAAAAACTAGGGATAAGCTCAGATGTTTTACTTTTGTTAGCAATGCCCATGGAAGCCGGAAGTGGCTAGTCCATTGTATAGTGGCTCAGTCTGCCTGGCATACCATTAAGAATAACACAACAACATGGTCTAGGGATATAAATAATAAATAAATAAATATCTGGGACAATTCACACCAAGATCATCTGACCCCAAACTAAGCAGAGCTTGTAATATGGCGTCAGAGACTGATAAACATACTTAAATATTTCTAAATACATACTTAAATAGATAATAACACCCAGACACACAACAAATATAAATGTTCGTCACACAAATATTTGTCATGGGTGGGGATCGAACCCACGACCTCCGGCGCTTAAGGCAGGATCGCTGCCATTGCGCCAACAGGCCAGTCAAAAAAATATTTCATAATAATATAAAACTATTTTAAATAACTTCAAAAGTACTAGCCTTACAAAAAAACTATTAATGACAGATTATAAAAACATTATTAAGTTCCTTTTTTTAAATTCCAATTTGTATATAAAAGGTTTTGTTTTGAGATGAAATTCGCATTCATTAAATTTCTTCCAAAGAAGAAAATCTTCACGAACTTCTAACTTGATTAAAACTCCATAAATTTTTATAAATCATTGTCAAACGCATCTCCGGTGTTCATTTAGTCATGCCACGTAGACACTTGACCAGGAATGAAATGTTAAGAGCAGTGGGCATGATTCAAGCTGGCGCTACCCAAATTGCGGTTTCTGAAGCCATGAGGACCAGTCAGAGCGTTATATCCAGGCTTTGGTCACGTTATCGTGTCACGGGGGAAGTGGTGGAATGGCACCGATGACCTCGACGCATTATAACACATGTACAGGACCGATTCATAGTAAATGCTGCACGAAGTCAACCAAATGTAACGGCGATGCAATTGGTTCAAAAGCTACAGAGAGAGTATGGTTTGCTGGTAAGCGGTCAAACTTTGAGAAGACGACTGCATGAAGTCAACTTACGTGCTCGTAGGCCGCTTCGAGTACCAGCGCTAAGGAGAGGCAATCGAGGAAGAAGATTACAATGGGCTATTGCACAAGAAAACTGGAACCTTTCTCAATGGTCACTTATGCTTTTCACTGATGAATCCAGGTTTGGATTTCATCCTGATTCGTAAAGAGTACGCGTTTGGAGAGAACCTGGACGTTGGAATTGACTGCAGCACCCACAACAAGTTCATGCATATCAAGGTGGCACGATTATGGTTTGGGCAGGAATTCGTCTCGGCGGTAGAACGACCTCGTTTGGATACAAGGCAATATGACTGCTCTAAAGTACCGAGATGAGGATGATGAACTAATAAGGGAGTCTTCCCTCAAGTATTTAAACGTGCAATCATTCACCCTATACATAAGAATGGGGATAGAGACAACATAGATAACTATAGACCAATATCAGTACTTAGTGCTCTCTCAAAAATTCTAGAAAAGCTAATCAATAAACGTCTTGTAAACTACCTTAATAAATTTAATATCATTTCCGATTCCCAGTTTGGTTTTCGCGAAGGCAAGAGCACAGAAGATGCAGTTTTATCTTTAACCAGTAAAATTATTGACCACATTAATAAGAAAAAGAAAGCTCTATGTGTTTTCTTAGATCTAAAAAAAGCTTTTGATACTGTCTCTATCCCCATCCTTATAAAAAAGCTTGACAAACTAGGAATACGTGGTTCGTTTCACACCTTACTCATAGACTACCTAAGCAACAGAGCACAACAAGTAAAATTAAATGAAATTTTTTACAGTGCCGTAGAGACAACCTCATTGTACGGAGTCCCACAAGGTAGCGTCGTTGGCCCTACCTTGTTTCTCATGTACATCAATGACCTCAGTGCAGTTAAACTTGAAAAAGGCACAATAATTTCATATGCAGATGATACGGCCCTGCTATTTTACGGTGATACCTGGGAGGAAGTTCATAATAGAGCGGAGATAGGCCTCCAAGTTGTTATAAAATGGTTAAAAAACAATCTGTTGACATTAAACACAAGTAAAACAAACTACATTACTTTTTCGATTCTTAACTCTCTTCAGCCTAATGTTAACCTAAAAATCACTGCTCACACCTGTAATAATCACATCACTGCATTTAATTGTAACTGTTCAGCTCTTGAAAAAGTCTCTACGGCTAAGTATCTTGGACTTTACATTGATCACCAATTAAATTGGCACACACAAATACAAAATTGTACTTCTCGAATCAGAAAATTAATTTGGCTTTTTAAATATCTCAGACATATTGCTGACAAACAACTTCTCATATATATTTATAAAACTCTAGCGCAGTCAATAATCAGCTACTGTTTGCCTGTTTGGGGTGGAAGTGACAAAACTAATCTGATGCAGCTGGAACGAGCTCAAAGATCCATTTTGAAAGTTCTCCTGTTAAAGAAACGTACTTATAGCACAGTAAAAGTATATGAAGATTGCAATGTTTTGACTGTTAGACAACTTTACATTTTGTTAAGTGTTTTAAGAACTCATAAAATTACTATTCCTGATGACAGAGTTAATGCAAAACGAAATCCCTACAATGTAATAAATATTAAATTATCAAAAACGAAATTTGCTCGCAACCAATTCAATTCAAAATCTGTAATCTTATACAATAAACTAAATAGGAAACTAAAGTTCTATAATGTGTCTTTCATGGAATGTAAAAATAAAGTATTTCACTGGTTAAGAAAAATGGACTATATGGAAACTGAAAACTTAATGATGTAATAATAATAATGTTTTAATATTTTTGTAATTAATTAGTTAATAAACACGTATCATTTATCTCACGCTACCAAACTGCTACTAAAACTGAGGATTATTTTTTAAGAACATGTTTGTTATCCAATGGAAGAGCGGCCTTATCCTAGGACAGGTTTTTATAAACTTAATTGGATAAGGTCCTACACATTTTTGTAGAGGCCATGTTTATTTCAATAAATTATTTTGTATTTTTGTATTTTGTATGAGGTGCTAGAGCCTGTAATCTTGCCCCACAGACAGCAAATGGGACAAAATTTCCAGCTAATGCACGACAATGCCCGTCCATATACGGCGCGTATCGTTACAAGTTGGTTACAACAGCATGATATCCAAGCTTTAGACTGGCCTGCACAATCTGCTGACTTGAATCCTATTGAGCATGCCTAGGATATGCTTTAGAGCTCTTAGGAATTTCCTTGAAGATATTGTGCATGAAAAACCAGCTTTCCTTGCATCTTAGCAGGACTTGGGACAGTATTCCACAACAGGATATTGACACCCTTGTTTTGAGTGTGCAGAACCGCTGCAGATGTGTCAGGAGAGTCTTAGGTGGATCCACGGATTGTTCATTTTAAGTTTTCAACAATTTTTATAAAAAAAATAGTTGTTTTGTTTAGGTTTTGATGTTTCAAAAATAAAGTTAAGATTGAAATTTTGTCTGGGTTTTTCCTCTTCTACTAAGTTTTTTTTGAAATTTAACTTTATCTAAAAGTTTATTTATCAGATTAGATAGGCTATTAAACAAGGTTTATTTTAATGTGTAGGTGTCTTAACAAAAAGTTAATAGAATTTTAGTTATTTAGGTTTAATTGAAATATCCCTAGACCATGTTGATGTTATATTATTTCCTCGACTGAAACCCACTTGGGTATTCTAGTGGATATCTAAGTTAAAGTGACATTTGGAAATATCTGACAGTTGGGTACTTCTAACTTGGTAAACAAGTTTTGTAATAGACATCGGTTTTGTAATAGTAACGTGTAGGTGTTCAATAGACAGGATAATATTACCAAATGATTGACAATTAGCTCATTATAACATAACTTATTTTCTTTTATGATTTTCAATTTAATTTAATGATGTTGCTAATATGTACTTATTAAAAATGTAATAATTTCGATGTTTTTAAAGTTAATACATGTATCATAGCATAATAGGTACATATTGGTAATGTTGATTATTCTATTAACTTGAGATTTCAATCGTACGTTGATTATAATTATTACTATTGATCTAATAATTTATAGAATTACGCTAAAATAAATGTTGCAGCGGCCAACCCGGGTCCGCCAAGGATTGTTCAAGGATTTCCAGGTCGACCATGGCAGCTTATGACCAGGAGGGCGTGGAAGGTTTCTCTTTCCGCCACAAGTCTAGCCTGGCTTGAGGTAGGTTGCCAGGAATTGGCCGAAGGGACCTAGAAAAGTTATTCCGGCTCCTTAGTATCTGTGGTGCGTGCGACAAAGTAACCATATAGGGGGTGGCAGGGGTCCTAATCAGATTGAGCTCTCTCAGACTGCGGGTGGAGCGATTCCAGCCAGCGGACACAGCATGTTTACCAGCTTGAGGCAGCCTGCGATTATCGGGCAAGTTTCATTCAGTGCTGTATCCACTTGCTTGCGTGCGCACTTGCTCTCTTCCAGTACCAACTAAGCTACTGATACCAATATCAGACCAAGGTAACATTTTTCTATTATCTTTTTTTTAGATTAATAAGGACTCTTTTAGATCGAAACCCAAATGCCCAGGCTTGCAAAAATCGCAATCCAGAGAGTTCGTTTAGGGACGGAAAAGTGTTATCGGTGGAAAACGTGGTAATCAAAATGAACCTATTAATGTTCGCGGTGATTTCATTTAAATATCGGGAGCCCAGCAACAGGCAGTAAATGGGCTAATCAATTTCGGATTATATTCGGTTTATTTGAAGTTTCTAACATAGCTAGCAGAATATCCTTATATACCTCTCGATAACACTCACCACAGATTGAATAAGCGACGTATAAGTTATGTTTGATAGTTTCATGGATCATTATGACTCACTGTTGGTATTACCGAAGTTGGTTTATCAGTGGATGAAACTTTCCCAACCGACCCCTAATCGATGTAGTTTGTTCAGTACGTCAAACAGCAAGAAAGTTTGCTAGTGAATTATGATTGACATACGCGTATTGTTCGTAAACGCCACTATCCACTGGTCTAGCCGGGTATGGAGCTACAATTTATACAGGGTTGTCCAAACATACACGTCAATAATTTTTTATAGCTTCCTCACACTCAGGGGTATCCGTTAATACCTTATGTATTTTACCCGATTTTTGGTAGTTTTCGAGTTATGTTTTTTTTTACGAATCTTTGAAAATTTCTGGGTTGAGTCACTTTTTCGGTCACTGTGGCGCGATCTGTTAAGATAAATGAATAATGTTTGTTTTTTTATTAGATGAATAAAAGCGCTAGATGGTTCTGAAGAGTTTACATCCACAACACTTATCATAACTCTGAAAAAAAATTATGATATTGAAAATGCTGTTTTTTCTCTGAACCTTTAAGGCGGCTGTTTTGAAAAAAAAGTTATTTACATTTTTTCATCTAAATCTTTTTTAAAACCTTCACTACTACTAATTACCATGTAAATTTCAATGAGTTTCTTCTATGGTATCATAATAAATTTACATTCAAATTGTCAGAAGTGTAAAATTCACTTTCATGTATTTTGACAGTTGCAGGAACAAGTAGTTGCCATCGGCATTAAATTGTACCTAGATCTACTATTCTTGTACAAAATTGTAATAAAATCATAAAACATTAATGTATTACAAAATACATACTTTTCATAAATTAAGTCATAAGTACGAGTAAGTGCTTATGAATATCTTTTATGTAAAAGACAGTTCAAAATGGTAAACTAAAATTTATAATGGTAACATTGATCATCAACACCTCACAATAAGGCGGTTGCGTCTTGCGTGTTTACTCGTACGTACCTATTTGTAGTTTTTCATTCCATATCCGTTCAAAGCTAATCTTTTGATATTTTACTAATCTAACAGGGATATGTTTTGTTTTGCCTTGTTTTCGTATAGAATGTTGCTGGTGTGGCGATTTTTCAGTTTAAAAAATGCTCACCAAGTGTAGGT
This sequence comes from Udea olivalis, assembly GCA_947369235.1. NCBI lineage: Eukaryota > Metazoa > Arthropoda > Insecta > Lepidoptera > Crambidae > Udea > Udea olivalis. Next base: position 13,520,402 of record OX376359.1, read on the forward strand.
AATTCCTTTGCGGTGCACTTTATTTGTATTGCTTTTCAGTCACGTAGTGCTTTTGATTGATGATTGAATGGACTGTATAGGATTTTGGGTTCATAAAAATGCAACCTAAGTAAATCAATTGTAACCACTTAATGCGTGAGGAAAAAGGTGGGCAGCTGTTTTGGAGCTGGACCAGGACGACGAAGAACAGCTGTCCAGAAGGTTTATGAGGGAAACCATGCACACTTACTTGAGGAAATGATCCAGGAAGTCCACGTCCTCGTGCCTGCACCACAACCACTTGCCAAAGCTCGATGGCTATACCAATTTATGAAAGCGCTTGTCTTTTGACACACACACTGAGTATAAAGACGATTTATAGTTATATTTCGTAGAAATTACACAGTTTTTCAAGGATTTAAATAGATTTCTATCATGAGAGCACACGCGCACAGCTTAGTCTCGATCCGTTGCAAGTTCAAGAAAAAGAAAAAAAAGCGTTTCAAGCAGCCGCTAGATGGCGCGGCGATGGGCGTAGACGTCACACGATGGTGCGACAGAGAAGAGACGATCTACACGTGTGCATGGGTGAAAGGAAGGGAATAGGGATGTTTTTAAGTGGTTACAATATTTATTCTTAATAATTAAGGAATAAACTAACAATGAAACCCAACATACCCCCGGGCTTGAAGGATTCCCTTCAAAAAAAGATAAAAAAAAAGATAAAAGTATGAACTATAAGTTAAGTTACTATTAGCTATAATAATATGTAGATAGATACAAAGGCAATTGCAAAACATAAATAAAAAATAAATGTTATAAATAGTAGCGGTGACAGCCCTACTGCGTCGGCAGTGGACAAAGTCGCACAACCGGCCGCTCTAGTGTGCCGTTGCGGGTTCGTACCTCCGCCACGCGAACAACTCCATCGCGCCCAGGATATATGCGAGTTATGATACCTAGCGGCCACTGCAGGGGTGGTGCATTATTAACGTTTATTAAGACAACCGTTCCTACAGCGATCGGATTGGCAGGAGTATTCCATTTCTCTCGGCCTTGCAGATTGTGTAGGTACTCAGTTCGAAATCGTTTCCAAAATGATTGAACAAGTGAATCTAATAATGAAAATCGAGTTAACAAGTGAGTTCGTTCCTGACTTAAATCCGCTGCGGGTAGAAACTGCAAGGGCGCGGTCGTTAAAAAATGCGAGGGAGTCAGCGCGGTAGGTTCCGACGGGTCGGAACTTAAAACATAGAGTGGTCTACTGTTGAGAACAGCCTCAATTTGAGTTAGGATGGTAATAAGCTCCTCATAAGTAAGGATTTGCTTACCAATGACGCGATGAAGGTGCGTTTTAAGACTTTTGATATTTGCCTCCCAGATACCTCCAAAATGAGGTCCATTAGGAGGGTTCAAACGCCAAGATATACGATGTTTTGTAAGTTCAGTTTGAAATTTTTTATAGTATTCATCGGTCTGAAGAAAAGAATGAAGTTCGTGAAAATAGGCCTTGGATGAAACAAAGTTCGTACCCTGGTCACTATAAAGGACTTCACAACGGCCACGCCGCGAAATGAAACGCTTGAAGGCGTCTAGAAATGCTTCAGAGCTTAACGAGGAAGCCAGTTCAGTATGAACGGCTTTCGTTACCAGGCAGATGAATATGCAGAGCCAGGCCTTTTGGCTCCTTATGCCGCGCCCTCTCGACATGGTAATGTAAAACGGACCTGCATAATCCACGCCAGTATGAGTAAACGCTTTACTTTGTTCAACACGGCATTGAGGGAGATCCGCCATAGTGGGAAAAGTATTTTTTGGATTGGTGCGAAAACAATCATTGCACTTATGAAAGCGCTGACGTACGATCCGACGAGCGGATAATATCCAGAATTTGTGTCTCAAGAGGGACAGTAAAAGCTGAGGGCCGGCGTGTAAATTTTCGCGATGGTAAAAATCAATCAAAAGTTCAATTATATGACCCTTTTTGGGCAATAGTGCGGGATGTTTATTTGAATATTCAAGAGAGGAGTTTCCTAGCCGTCCGCCTACGCGTAGGATGTTATTGGATATGAAAGGAGATAATTTGCGAATAGAGGCCGAGCAAGCCTTGCCACATTGAAGTTTACGTATGTCGTCTGAAAATGACGTTTGCTGGACTACCTTAACGACGAGCAGTTCGGCTGTATCTAAGTCGGGAGCAGTGACATTGCTGCTGCGAGGGAGCCGCTTGAGAAACTTCAGAACAAAGACGACGGCTCTCAGAAACCGGTGCCATGAAGAGAACTTTTTACTCAACTCTATAAGCCAGTGCTCATTGCCGCTATTAGGGGAGGCTAGGTGTGAAACGGTTTTTTCTTCTGGTAATTTAGTAGAGAGAGGAGAAAATTTCGTAACGGGCCATTCATTAATTGGCAATAAAGTCCATGAAGGGCCGTTGAACCACAGATCGTGATCCTTCAAGCGTGAAGGTAGAAGCCCGCGAGATATACAATCTGCTGGGTTCTGATGTCCGGGGACATGATGAAAATATTCTGAAGCAAAGTTATTCTGACATTGTGAGATACGATTACCTACAAAGGTAGCAAACCTATGAGGTGAAGAGTGCACCCAACATAAAGCCACTTCAGAATCAGAAAATGCGTAGACGTTGTTAATTGTATGACGCTCAGAGAGAGTATCATAAACAGTTCGAAGCAATTTTGACATCAAAACGATGGCACAAAGCTCCAATCTAGCGACTGTCACCGTTCTGACAGGTGCGACTTTTGACTTTGAACAAATCAAGCGCACGGTGGGCTCTTGGGTTTTAGAAGAGACGTGAGCGTATATTACGCATCCATAAGCCCTCTCGCTCGCGTCCGCGAAAGCCAAAAGGGTTAATTTTGAACTTTTATCAACGCCTAAATGACGCGGAAACTTCAGTGTCGAAATCAGTGGAAGCTCGTTGACGAATTGGTGCCATAAATTTAAAATGTGCGGGGGCGGCAACTCATCCCAATCCATTTTTAAAAGCCAAAGCTCTTTTATAAGAAGCTTCGAATAAAGTATAACAGGGCCTACGAGACCGAGCACGTCATACAAGCGGGCGGTGGCGGAGAGAATATTACGTTTGGTGCCAGCGAGGTGCGGAGGAGCCACAGAAAATACAAATTCGTCAGAGCCAGGAAGCCATTGGAGGCCAAGAATCCTCAGACCGTCGCCCTCATTGAAAGAGATTGATTCAGACTGGCGGTGCGTCGCGGGAATGTGTTCTAACAACTGTGGACAGTTGCTAGTCCATTTAACTAAGTCAAACCCGCCAGTCTTAAAAAGACTGATTAGCTGGGTCGCTATCGCAGCTGCTTCCTCAGGAGAAGAAGCAGAGGAAGCTAGATCGTCCATGTAGACGTCTCTTTCGAGGACGGCGGCAGCAAGAGGAAACTTCTCTCGCTCGTCAGTCGCGAGCTGGCGAAGCGTGCGCATGGCGAGAAAGGGCGAAGAGCGAAGGCCAAAGGTGACCCTATTAAACTGATATGTGTCGAGCGGGGCCTCAGAAGAAAAGCGGTACAATATCCTTTGAAAGGGGCGGTGCGGAGGATGTACTTCTATACATAAGTACATTTGCCGAACATCGGCGAAAAAAGCGATGCGAAAAATGCGGACATTCAACAGAATGTTAAAAATATCTGCTTGCAGATTGCAACCAGTGTGAAGAATGTCATTCAGTGAGACGCCACTGTCAGTAGCAGCACTACCATCCAGGACGGGACGTACCTTTGAGGTAGTTTTATCATTCCTAATAACGGGATGATGCGGTATATAATACCCTGGCGTATGACGCTCAGGGGGCGGAACGAAAGAAATAATTTCTTTATCTATATAATCGCGAATAATTTCGTTATATTTTTCGCGTAGTTGCGGAGTTTTAGAAAATCTATTTTCGAGCATTAAAAATCTCCTTTTTGCGGTTTTAAACGAATCGCCTAAAGTATTAGGGCTTTGTTTAAAGGGAAGGTCAACAGCGTAAGAACCATTATCGTTACGTGTTATTGTCGTTACATAAATTTGCTCACATTCTTGGTCGTCTGGGCTCAAGAATTTTTTGGAAGGTACCTCTTCTAAATACCAAAATTTTTCCAAACTTTCATTAAGCGGTTCTTGTGTAAATGCACAGAAAGCGCGAGAGGCGCGCGAGGGAGACGTCACGGCGACGTCGCCCAGGATAACGTAGCCCAGTGTCGTCTCCAAAGCAGAGGTGAGACCCTCGTTTCGAATTTTGTTAGGAAGTAAAATTTCGCAAAATAAATTCACTCCTAGAAGAAGGTCAATAGGTCCGGGCTCATTAAAACTATCGTCCGCCAACGGTAAATTCATAAAACAGTGTAACTCGGACATGTCTACGCGCGCGTCAGGCAGTTGTGACGTAATACGATTAACAACAAGAGGTTGTATAGAATAAACATTATTACTGTTTAAGCGCGAGACGAGCTTGACCGCTGACACCCCAATGATTTTTTGTGATGTGCAACCAATGCCCTGGACTTCGGTGTAACGACCTTCTTTAGAAACCGGAAGTGATAATCGTTGACAACACGAAAGTGAAATATAGTCGCCTTGCGAACCCGGGTCAATCAAAGCTCGAACATAATGAGCGTTACCACAATCATCGTAAATGATGACCTTTGCCGTGCCTAGCAATGTAGTTTTATGAATAAAACTATCCGACGGCTCGCGTACCTTTCCAGACGAAAGATGATTTAAAGTGCAATTAGGCTGCGAGTTACTATCGACCTTATTGTTTACAGAGTGCGATTGAAAACTGCTAGATGCAGCCATGTTAGCCGGGCTAATGGGAATTGCTGACTGAGGCGGCGCGTGGTTCGTCTCACAGGCGGAAGCGGGTGACGAGTTATTTGATTTATCATTGTTAGAATTTGAACCATTAGTGAGCGAACTATTTTTCTTTGGCGACGAGCTAAAATGTAACAACGTGTGATGACGTGATGCACAGACGTTGCATGTACGTTGCGAAGTGCAACTCAAATATTTATGTTTACAACTAAGACAATTGTTGCAAATGGAATTAGCTTTTACAAAATTATATCTTTCGTAAGGACTCAATTTTAAAAACAGTGAACATTGATATAAATGTTCATGTTTATTAGTTTTGCATAATAAGCAAGTAGCAGTCGCGGTCGGCTGAGTATTAACAAACGATTTTGTGTTGTTTTTTGGCACAGGAATATTTTTGTTATTGTTACTAGATTTAGCTTGCGGTGAGAACAAAGCTTGTTTTGTTGTCGAACGAGACAAGATTTTGCTCTGTTCGTTTATGAATTGAATAAGATCAGTGTAAGATGGACACGTTTCCTTGCGATAAAACGTTTCAAATAATTTTACAGATTCAGAATCTAATTTTAGCAACGCGATATGCAAGAACAAGAATTCCGCTAAATCTTGTAACTTTAACTGCTTCAAAGCCTTAACCGATGCATCGAAGTTGCATAGAAATGTTTCCAAACCCGCAGCCGAAGCATGTGCGATGGGCTTAAAATCTAACAGCTGATTAGCGTAGCCTGCGGCGAGGGCGCGCTTGTCTTCGTACTTGTCGACGAGCGCTTTCCAAATAATAGCATAATTTTCCCCGGTGGCGAGCAGGCCCGCGCACACAGATTTTGCTTTGTCGGTTAGTTTACCTACCAAAAACTGAACGCGCTCAGTATCCGTCAAGCGCGGATGATTGTGAATGACACTTTTAAACTGTTGATAAAACAAGGGCCAGTTACGAAGCTCACCGTCAAATGACATTAATTCGATAGCAGGCAATTTATGTTTGACGCAAGACTGCGAGGTCTGTTGCGAATTTTGTGACTGTTCTATAATTTCGGACTGAGTTCTTTTTATATTACAGAAAATCTCCTCAAATGCTATCCATGGTTGATAGTTAACTGTAGCGTTAGGATTTGACTGTAATAATCGTGAATTGTACAAGTCTAAAACCCGTTCAAAATCGGACCGTAATTGTTCTATATTCGCAACGCTGCTTACGAACGAATTACGTTGCCGCTCATCTGCGTGCGCCTTGAGCGACAAAGCATAAATGTTTTGTAAGCGTGTAAAAAGCGCATTACGTTTGGCTTCTAACATGATTAGCTCACTAGGATACTTATCAGAATCATTATCGGTATCCTTCTTTGACATGGTGAATAAGGCTTAATAAAACTTTAATTAATTTAAATGAAACGCGGTTTATGTATAAAAATATATACGCTTTTTTTAAAAAATATGTGTTGTAAATCCACACACAAATAGAGCAACGTGCGATAATAATATATGTAAGTATAAAAAAGCGGTGTAAAAAATTACCCTTCTTCAACGAAGTCGGTTAAGCGATATTAAAACTGTGCGCGGTGTGACGGCGCAACGGCCGGAGTAGCGGAGAATGAGAGGGTAGATAAAAGTACCACCCAGCTGCAGAATGCGGGTTGCTGGTAGATTATACCGAGAACAATGGAATTTCGTACCAATACGATTTATAAATGCGAATGGAAGTATGAAACTGTTACTCAATAATTTGATGCTGATTTGCGGAACACAAATATATACTAAGAATTAGTTGCCTGCGGTGCGGGAATAAAGAAATCGATGAACGATTGACAACAAATTCAATAGGATAATCAGGCATAAATTGTGAGTTAAAGTTTCGTGTTATAGAATGCGAATAAATACGTTTTTATATTACGAAATATTAAGGTGAGATAATTTAGTAGCTACTTTGAATTGAAAACTAGGTTAGCTTCATAGTAAAATATTAGGTATTAAGTATGCGATATGAAAAGATCCGGTTCGTATGGACCAAAACTTGGTGTGGCGATTTTTCAGTTTAAAAAATGCTCACCAAGTGTAGGTAATTCCTTTGCGGTGCACTTTATTTGTATTGCTTTTCAGTCACGTAGTGCTTTTGATTGATGATTGAATGGACTGTATAGGATTTTGGGTTCATAAAAATGCAACCTAAGTAAATCAATTGTAACCACTTAATGCGTGAGGAAAAAGGTGGGCAGCTGTTTTGGAGCTGGACCAGGACGACGAAGAACAGCTGTCCAGAAGGTTTATGAGGGAAACCATGCACACTTACTTGAGGAAATGATCCAGGAAGTCCACGTCCTCGTGCCTGCACCACAACCACTTGCCAAAGCTCGATGGCTATACCAATTTATGAAAGCGCTTGTCTTTTGACACACACACTGAGTATAAAGATGAATTTATAGTTATATTTCGTAGAAATTACACAGTTTTTCAAGGATTTAAATAGATTTCTATCATGAGAGCACACGCGCACAGCTTAGTCTCGATCCGTTGCAAGTTCAAGAAAAAGAAAAAAAGCGTTTCAAGCAGCCGCTAGATGGCGCGGCGATGGGCGTAGACGTCACACGATGGTGCGACAGAGAAGAGACGATCTACACGTGTGCATGGGTGAAAGGAAGGGAATAGGGATGTTTTTAAGTGGTTACAATATTTATTCTTAATAATTAAGGAATAAACTAACAATGAAACCCAACAGTTGCATAAAACATCCATTACATCTGTTAAAATATATAATTTATATACCTTAGGGCCGATTTTTCAATCCTCAGTTAGTGAAATTCATCTGTAGAATAAGGTTTATTCGAAAACAAGATTTTAAATTTTTCAATGGTCAGATAGATCTGTTGAATAAAGCCGCTAACTGAGGAATAAAGTTATCTGCTTCTTGAGGGGCTGGATAAGATTTTATCTATGCGTTTTCTTTGACATTTTGAGGTTATGTGGTGTGTCATTTGACGCGTGCCGCGGATGTGGGTGTTCGCGTGCGTAACACCCACATCCGCGGCAGCCTTCGTGTTCGTGACATCGCAGACAAGCTGCAGGAGTGCCGCCTTTGTTGGTATTTCCATGTCTCATGGAGATTGGCAAACTACGTGGGCAACAAATGTCTGGCCATGCCGCCCCCGCCAGGTACCGGTAGAAGAGGTCGACCCAAGAAGCGGTGGCTCGACGTCGTTGAGGGTGACATGCGTGCCAACAGACTCACTAGGTACTGAGGATGCACAAGACCGCGCGAAGTCGGCCAAGAAAAAAAGAAAGGCGGACCCTGGGACCCCACACACTAGTGTGGGTTCACAACCGGGATAGATCGCACGGATGATGATGATAATGATGATAGTGTGTCATTTGAGATTTTTTTTCATTTTGTTTTGTACGCACACACATTCTAATGGATATTTTTGACCAGATCGGCGACGCGACGATTTTGGAGCAAAGGCAGTTACTTAACTTTACAAACGCTGTGCCCAATAGAACAGATCGAATTGAGAGACCTAACTTTAGACCTTACTTTAGTGCTTTTTAGCCTATGAGTGGAACCTTGTTTTCCCCGATATATTTTTTCTCTTTGTGCGAAAGCTAGTGGCCGAGGGCTACGACAGGTGCGCAAGTGGCAGGCACAAGTAGCTTTAGGCTCGGACGTGGCACTTGAATGCACATTTTGTTTTCTCTGAATTGACTTATATGCTGTTAGCCGCTGATGGCTTTCATAGCTTCACTGGACAAGTGGGGGATCGGAATTGAATGCACAGTTTGCACCGATGTCGTACTAATTTCATCCGCAGCTTCTAGCTGATAGACAGATAGATAGATTATATATTTTCCATTACAAAAATACACATTAAATTACATTTGTTCATAATCAATTAAAGGATTTTCACAATGAGATCGTCAAAGATAATGAAATGGAATGAAATATAACAAAATATGGAAAAATAACACAATAATTCTAGTCCCAAAAAAAAGTCGGTTTTACGGGCGAAGATTTTACGTGACAACGTCTTTTTCTCGGTAGAATATTTATTGATATGAATATAATTAAATTGCACAATAGGAACAAGGAATTGAATGAAAATAAGAATTGCGGCAGACCGATCATAGTTGAGTGGGAGAGAGACGCAAGGCATTCGGCGGGCCTCTCTCTCGTTCGGTGACTCATCGTAACGTTACCGAGCGTTACACTTTTTCATAAGTGACTCCCAGCCGCAACCTAATTTAAGACGTTGTCACGTCAAAAATTACATGGCAATCACAAAATAGAATTGAGGCTGCAGTGAAATCCTTTTTCAAGAATTTCACTGCAGAATAAAATGGATTTTTCAATAAAAGTCTCTTTAGCTGGCGTCCGAATACCTTGTCCGTTGTGTCCACGACTAGCAGCCCAGTGTACTAGTGCCCAGCACTCAAAGTACTTAAAGTCTTTAAATAAGCTTATTTATGTTAAGTTCATAGGTATGAAGGAACAGTGCATCATATTCTTCACGAGGAACTCGGCATGAGAAAGCTGTCGGCGCGATGGGTGCCGCGTTTACTCACACCGGAAAACAAGCGCAACCGTGAGACCACATCGGAGACGTGTTTGGCGCTGTTTAAGCGGAATCCAGCGGAGTTTTTGCATCGTTTTGTGACCGTCGATGAAACCTGGATCCACTGGTACACACCAGAGACCAAGGAGCAATCAAAACAATGGATCCAGACCGGGGAACGTGCTCCAAAGAAGGCGAAAACTGTAAAATCGGCCGGAAAAGTTATGGCCACCGTTTTCTGGGATTAACAAGGTGTGATCTACATCGATTACCTCGAGAAGGGTAAAACAATTACAGGGCTTTACTATGCTGATTTATTGGGCCGATTCGACGCCGAATTAAAGAAAAAACGACCCCATCTGGCGAAAAAAAAAGTGCTGTTTTACCACGACAACACACCGGTTCACACGTCTGCCGTTGCCATGGCCAAATTGGTCGAATTACGCTACGAATTGCTGCCCCATCCACCGTATTCTCCAGATTTGGCCCCTTGTGACTTTTTTCTGTTTCCTAATCTGAAAAAATCACTCGCCGGGAATAGATATGGATCAAATGAGGAGGTCATCGCCGCCACGGAGGCCTATTTTGCAGAGTTTGACAAAAACTATTTTTCGGACTGGTTAAAAAAGTTGGAGCATCGCTGGGCTAAGTGTATCGAACTAAAAGGAGACTATGTTGAAAAATAAATTGCCACTATTCCAAAATATTCGTTTACTTTTTGTAGGCTAAGTATTTATTGAATGACCCTCGTACCTAGTAGGTACCTAGTTATTTTTAGAACTTATTCACCTCCTTCGGAAACTTTCGTCATTTGGGTTTCATACCTTTTACGAGCTAACAATTTGCCAATTATCGCACATAAATGTTTTTATTTTTATTCATTTATTTTGGTTAACTTTGGTTTAACGTTGCATCTACTTGTGATATCTGTCTGTCACTAGTTCTTTTTCAATTATCTATAGTTAGTTTATTGTAGTGTCAAAATTATTTTTCCGGTATCTGCTTGATAATATTAATACTATAATAGTTAATGTATCTAAATATCTTCATATATAAAGTATGTTTATTTTAAATAAGTTTGTTATTAAATTTACTTAATTCTCCACCTAAATAGTTTCTGTTGTATTTGTGCACATACTTGCCTCTCGTTTACCATGTTTACTCTACCCGTAGGTTGCCTGGAAGAGATCGCTATTAGCGATAAGGTCGCCTAAATTGTGCATTGTTTTAAATGTAATACTAAGCTTTGAGTCTGCATTTGTTTTTGTACAATAAATGATATATATCGCAGCTTTCATACTATAGGGGCACAATTCGAAAAACATGATTGATGGGAAAACGCTTTTAAAGATTTTTGACCCCCTGTATTTTCACAATATCGGTCATAAATAAATTAAACTATTCATAGCAAAATTGAAACAAACACAATTGAACGGCTGCGCGCGCGGTCCTCCTTCCTCAACTACAGGCACGACACTAAATTGCTCCTTGTATCGCGGAAACCGAGACGCTTCACTCGGAAATGTGAAAGAGACACAAATAGTTTTCGCGGCTCAACAGTACGCTCTGACTCTTTCTGTCAAGAGAATCGTGTAGACGTGTTAATTTTGTGCCCATATATTATTAAAACTCGAAATCTCAAAATTTTGAGATGTACCCCTATAGTAGGAAAGATGCGATATATCTATCTATGTATAAATTATCTAAGAAGAATGTTCTTTATTACCATAAAAGGACTGTTGTAATAAGTTTTGATTGTTTATTGCCTAACCAGGCAGCTATCCAGCTGCAAACACTAACATTTACTCCGCCCGAGAGTTAAATTTGACATCGCCCTTCAAGTAATTAGTTACATAGTCATTTAAAGCTAAATATTAAGTCACGTCTCGCTAAAAAGAAATCTCAGTAAAACCAAGCAACTTCTCACCTTTGTGGGTTCGCAGTACCTGTTCTGAAACAAACACAAGTAATAAACTGTAATGTAAACGAATTTGGTTAAAAGGTTTCCTATAGCCGAAAACAACCGCATTGTTCAAGTGAGCAGCGACCTGTTTAGGGAAAGAGCGGTTTCAGACTTGCGTTTTATACGTGCAGCTCGTTTTTGAAAGCGCATGTTGGTGCGTGTAGGCGCGCATTTTATTAAATAATTTAAATTAGGTATGCAAACAGATTACAGCCATTACACAACCAAACAATATATATCAACTGACCATAACTAGACCGTAATCCATAACTAGCATACACATCACGATTCAAATTTACATCTACAACTTTAACAATTTTGATTACTTACTATATTATTAATAAACAATGGGTGTTCTTATTCATCATCCAAGCATCTGCCACATCATTGTACGTTCTGCACATTCTAACCACAGGATTAAAAAAAAGGTGTTGCGAATATGTTCAAGTGACGCCTTTACCGAGTATAAATTTGAAAATACTGATAACAGTCTATTGGAATAAAGTTATTTGAGTTTGAGTTTTGAGTTTAAAGATAAAAGAACCACATGCGTAAAGCGTTGATGCGCAATGAGTTTGTTTTTTTAAGCGCCAAATCGATTCGATTGAAAAGCCGCAAAAGCTTCCTTAGGCAGACGAGTGCGATTACCCAGCAGCCGACGAACACGCGGATAAAACTTTGGTATACAAAGTTTTCATCATCCCTTAACTACATAGCCCCCGCTGAACACCTACCAGCAGGCCATGAGCAGCCCTGGCCAATCTGGAAATCTCTGAACCGCCTTCATTCCAGGTTGGCCGTAGCAAGGATAACATGGCCAAATGGGAGTTCATTGATGAAACAGACCAAGGGTGTGACTGTGGTTGGTCATCCCCAACAATGGTCCACATGCTCGACTGCCTACAGTATCCTACCACCTGCACCTTAGAGGCTGTGTACATGGCGACTGAAGCTGGGCTGGAAATTTAGTTCAAACTAATTTGCCTTTTAACACGAGAAGAAGAAGAAGCGCTTAATGTGGCGTTCGTGAAAGCGCATATATCAAAGCGACCATATACAAGTGTATGACAAAGTGACCATATACGCGCGTACGTCAAAGCGACCTTAAACGAGTGTATGACAAAGTGACCATAAACGCACGTATGTCAAAGCGACCATATACGCGCGTTTGCCATAGCGACCATATACGCGCGCATGGTCGCTTTGAAGAAGCGCTTAATGTGGCGTTCGTGAAAGCGCATATATCAAAGCGACCATATACGAGTGTATGACAAAGTGACCATATACGCGCGTACGTCAATGCGACCTTAAACGAGTGTATGACAAAGTGACCATAAACGCACGTATGTCAAAGCGACCATATACGCGCGTTTGTCATAGCGACCATATACGCGCGTATGTCAAAGCGACCATGCGCGCGCAATAAAACGCAAGTCTGAAACCGCATTAGGGGCGGGAACATAATGATGCTGCGAAATCTGAAAGCTATCCGGTTCCAACGCGAGGGTATAAAATGCTCTGGATTCTTTGGTGTCATGAGAGATACCTCGAGTTCAAAGCAGCAATTAATATACTGATGTTAAAGGACGCCTGTTGCTATCTCTACAACTTCAGCTGTGGCCGTTGTGGGTATAGTGACGCCCCGATGGTCGTGCCGATAATGATGTTATGAGCAAGCTTTCTTGCAGGCATCGAAAAGCGGTTATTGATAAGAAAGGATTACATTTAGGACTACGTTCAAATCCAACGAGTAGTGATACAATGTCAGTGGAAAACAGGATTGAACTAAATGGAATTTGAGCTCTTTTTGTTATAGCTGCAATAATAATTATTGGTCCAAATATTTTTGCAAAATCGTTTTTCATAAAATTTATATGAAAAAATATTATCTTCTCCCATAGTTTAATATTCAATCTACCATTTACCAGTTTACATCAACGACAGCCGCTAGCGTCCGCGTTGACGGCGTTGATTTGTTTGCTGTTGGGATTTAGGTAATCTGCCCCTAATGATTATAAATGGAACGAAAAATGTAGTAAGATGAGAGTACATACCACTGCACTGATCTGTGCACTGCACTAGGTGAAATAGGGATTAATAATTTATGTTATGGTTGGAAATAAAAATTACCAGCCTCGTAACAGGCAAGTTCATTTCTACGGACAACAAAAGTAAAACAGAAATTTTCAAAGGATATTAATTTATTTATTAAACATTGCACATGTACACAACAAAGTAGGAACCTAAGGCTTCGCTTTCCCAAGATTGTCAATATTTGATCGACTTTGTTTGAAGATAACTACTAAATTAAAAAATATTTTAGCAAATAAAAAATTTACGAGTAGGTCAGTCTTTAACTAGGGCGACAACTTTTCCAAAACACGTTAAAGCATAATTTCATTTTCATTTTCATAAAGTACGTTAACGATTTTTTTGTTTTATTCTCAAATATTCATTATTAACATTTTGCACTTAAAAAAATATATCGATAGGTCTTTGTATATTCTAGGTCGACAACTCTTAAAACTTTTTAATTTGTCTAATGTTATTTCATGATAAATTCATTACACGAAAACAGAAGGCAGCAGCGGCGTTATTCTGTTCGCGCATAACTAATCAGTGGCCCACCGAATGCTCTATCGGACGGCGCGCTAAATCCCAGCCTTAAGGTGGTTCGTTTTCCATACAAAAATCAATCGACATTCACGCGCTAAACTATTTAATAAACTGCATTGTGAAGCATCTATAATAAGATGAGAACTAACAGAATAATTTCTGTCAAAGAAGGATGTACGAGTGTGCAAGTAGAATAATATTTTATTGTTTTAAATTATCATGGTCACCAACATCAGAATAGTTACTAGTTACAGGATTTCCATCATTTACCTTTTTGTTTATTTCGGCACTGTTGCAAGTGCTATGATCACGAAGTAACTGAAGATCTTGCAGGTGAGTCGTTACTGGCAGACATTTCGGTCTACCCACTTTCGAAGAGGTTTATTACGCCCGTACCTCTATTCGCCCAGGTGTGGTCGCAGTTTGATATTTTAAAGGGGGTCACTAATAATTATACAACATGTCAAGTACCTAAATTAGAAAAAATGTAGATGATTCTTCCATTTGAAGTGTATGGTTTTAGGGGGGGGTCATGTCCCCTGTGGGTCCCTTCGGACGGCGCCTGCTCGGACCAAAGAGTATATAAACATTACGTTTTACTTGGACCTTTGTTCTTGGACACAGGATCTGTCCACGAAAGGTCACTTCGTTGTATTTTACAGTTTATGCACATTTGAATCACACATTTGACGACGCAATTTTTGTATTTACAATTTCAATCGCTTACCTAACCAATATTGGTAGGTACTCGTATGTAGTGGCGTTCTGTCGAAATTATCTGAGGGTTATGAAACTCAATGATTTGGACCCGACTCTAACAAATGTTCCGCGATTGCCGATTTCTGCTTGTCGTTGTTTTTCACCGCCTTTAAGATACTCGTCCTCTTCACTTACACCGTGGAAACTCTAAGATTCATTACTGCAGGGCTCTAACAAAACGTATAAAGATTCATTTGAAAAAGTAATAATGTCGAGATTCTCTGAACATTATGAACGTTAAATTAATACACAGCTCAGCGATTAGATAGCGAGTATTGAATTTCAACTTTGCTTCATGTATAATGAAAATAATAAAACCTTATTTGGACCGTTTAGGTATTTGTATATTATTATGTAGAATCACGTATCAGTCTGCACAGCCGCATACAAAAATGTGTAAAGGGTACTTTAGAAATTGTTTGCATGAGATATGTATCTATAATGTTAGTTTGGTTACAAAAACTCTCACAAAAATACTCGACATTCTTACACAAATTGTTTGCACAAGCATAAAATTACCGCAAACCATATTAATACACACTACTTAGATAGTAATATTATTTTCCATTCACGCGGAGGTGGTTCAAACGACATCTCATTATCCCAAGCTAACCTCACCTATTCACGCGCCCCGCAGAGGCTGCAGCTACAAGGAACTTACACTAATTTACAGGGTTATATGGAAAGTAGACCTATTTCTTGAAATAGTAGACGCTATGTCCGTTTGGGTTAGGTTACAAACCCAAACCTAACTTTCACACGTTGCCGATCCCGTAAAAACCTCTATCGTATTGTTTTTCTAGCAAACCATTCAAGAAACTGGTAACAATTATACCTTTTTAGAAAGTCAATAAAACCAGGTAGTTTTTCTAATATTTTTTACGCTTACTTTCACACATTTTGTTTAGAGTAATTGATGAAATTTTTAGGTAGAAATTGCGAATTTTCATGAATCTCACCATGTAATGCCGTTTATTTCTGAAAATATTTAGATTTGACCTTGTTTTGAACATTTGCTAGCTAATCAGCTTTCTAAAACGTATCAGTTAAGTGAACAAACTCAATTAGTTTATTTGAAGCAATTGGATTTCGGAGACAAGTCGGAAATTTTAGAAAATATATTATAACGCTAATATCTCGTTAACTTTTAATTTGGGACCCCTAGTAATTAATAATTAATTTGTTGCAAATAAAGTCTACTATTAAAAGTCGCTTTTTAAGGAATAGGTATATTTTCCCTGTCTCCCTGTATATATCGTTTCTATTTGGAAACATGGAATATCTAAGGAATTACAGTAGTTCCTACTAGACTTACCGGAATGTGGATATTGATTCGAGCATTCACTTGTATTCCGATCTTTATTAATTTTCTTCGAACTACATTGCGAACATGACGCTCGATGTTTTGTTACAACATAATTTTAAAAACCGTTTTGCTCGGTTTTTAAAATCGTTACATTACATGGAAATGTTTTTAGAAAACTGAGCATTTGCCTTAATATTATATCTATTAAAATTCGTAAAAGCGTTACATTACAAAATAAGAATAGAATAGAATAAAAATAACGGTATTTTGACACTTAAAATATACACAGGTTACAAACATAGACAAAAAACATTACAAAAAGTGTCAAATAAGCTGCCAGCAAGTGCCGCAGTGAAATAGCACCACGACGCTGGTTTTCAGTGGTCTAGGTGACCAGTGAAGAGGGAGAAGCGGTACACCATTACAAGGGAGAAGCGGTACAATTACAGAATTACAATATGTATACAATTTACGATAAAGGTTGTATAAATCAGAACAAATGAAGCTCTGACACATGAAATACGGACATTATAGTTACACGACTAAGATACTTTGTAAAATAACTGTTTATGTAAATTCAATAAATGCTCTTTATATTTGATACACAAGCTAAAACTCTAGTCTTTATCCATATTCACCTTTAATATAAGAAAACTATATGAAAACAAAGGTATCGGCGTGTGTGTCTTTTGTAGGCGAGGCATACAAAGGCCAAAACTCGATTTTTTCTAGTTTTTCTATCGTTAGGTATTGTATATTAAAATAAGCAAGCGTTTTAAAATGCTAAAATCCAAAGTAGGTACACAATGTCATTCGCATACCTACATTTAAAAGTTTGACATGAAACTATTATATGTGTTGCTCTCCGCGACAGGTTTTGGTTTCATAGACGAGACGAGGCTATGTCGACCGATCGATAGCGGAAGTGTCGTCAAAAAGGAGGTGACGGGATGCCGCGTAACGTCGAGAAAGTGCACCCTGGACACTTAAGTTCGAAGCTTGAGGCAAATTTGAGCCAAACCATATGAAGCTGCATGCATGCTATATAATAATGATTTTTAAACGAATTCACAAAAAGTCTATTTTCCATATTTAAACGCCACTTTAGATATTGTACTGTCCTGCAATTTTTTAAACCAAATTTTACAGCGCTAAGAATAAAAAGAAAAAACGGTGCAGTTTGTAATATTATGAATTGTTTTAAGATATGTCGCAAAAACTATGACACTTGAGATTTAAAAATACAAATTAAGTTCCTATGAAAAGACAAAGAAATGAAAAGTATTTTCACTAATGTCATCTTGTAAATCCTGCCTTCGACAAGTTTTGACGGATTAGGCGCTGACATTTTGTAACATTCATGGAGTTTATTCTTCACGTTAACATATTCACGCGATGACTAGCCTGACTTTTTAACTATTAAACTAGACAGATAAATATCTAAACAAAGAGAATCAGACTCAGATGATAAACGAAAGACTTGGCGCGTCTCTCGTTGGGAAACAGCGACGCATTTAGTACAGAGCCGACCCGCGTACTATGAACAAGTGCGGTGATTCTCTGCGCTCGCAAGTTTACGTACATACGAATGTTTTGTTGAAATAATTGCTCAATTGTAAAATATTCGCGGCAATGTGCCTGTGGTAAATGACTCAACAAACTTTTGAAGTGTGCAGTTCTGACTGTGAAAGAACATTTTGTTTTTAGGATGCATACGAACTCGGTAAGTTTGAACTACTTGTAGCTTTGTTATAGTTCTTTTTAAAACGAATCTTGTGGCCAGTAAACTATTTTTATTAGGTAAGGTAAGCTTTAATCTGGCAATTACAAAAATGCGTTCATCCTATGAACCAGTCTTCGAGATTGAGTTCGGTCTAAACTTAAGCTGCTTACTTGGTTTTTTTTTCAAAAGCGGCTTTCATAACGGGCAATCAAGTCTTTGTCCAACACAGCTGTTACGAATTTGAGTGGTTGTGTTCTATAAAACAAATTTTGAAAGTATCATAATAACCTTTCTGTTCAACTTTCTAAAAATCATTATGGGTAAAATATTCACATCTCAAGGAACTGAGCGAGTAAATATCTCTTATCAACTTAACTATGTATACCAAACTTTTATTAATTCAAGTACGAAAAGAGGCATTTATAACTTATAAGATGTGTTGTTATCGTTTAGAAAATAAAAGATTTCAAAAAAAATATGACGCAAAAGAAACTTCCTGGAAAAACATGATTGTTCCCTTTTTATATAGGTTTAGAGCCCCCATGGGTATCTCCATCACTGTTGCTCTAAAAATTGTGCCATGAATTAATAATATATTTTTTCTGAACTGATAAAATTCACGACTGAACCAGGAAGATAAACTGATTCAAACTTTGTATACGCTAGGTATTTGAAGAATTTCTAGTCTACAAGAAAACCACAGATCATCACCGGATTTTTTCATTAAAATAGTGTATCAAAATAGAACCTTTTACTGATTTAACTGTATTCAAATGGAACAAGAACAGCAAAAAGTAAAATAACACAGTATTTTAAAGAAATGTAGTCTGGCATGAATGTTTTCAGAGGAGCTAACAAAATAGGTACTATCCTCATTCAATCCGTTTACGACCTAAAGGCCTCTATGGTAGGAGGGGCGACGATTCTAAATAGAGAGCTACTTGAACGTTGTTGGTACTCATGAGATTTTGCTAATTAAAGCAAATAAAGTCTGTAAAATAAATCCCAAACCAACTTATTCTGAAGATGGCGAATGCAAGTACGTGGTGGTAGCCTTTATCTTTTCTCTTCCGCCATTTTGAAATACTCAAGCGCGTTTAATTTTTTTTAAACCCAGAAGGTTCAGCATGGTGTCGTAGTCGTGCTGACTTTTAATGAGATTTGCCTAATCTTACACTTGAAGAAAAAATCGCTAAAATGTTATAAGTAAAGGTAGTTAATCTGCGGAGCTCGAGTAATATCTCTAAACCCCCAATTCGGCTCCCCAACTAATATAAAGAAAATCGAAGCGTGACATAAAGGAATTATGACTTTTTTTTCGTGAATAAAGTCAAATTCAAATTGCGATCACGCGAAATGCGCGCGTAGCCGACCGGCTTCCGACGTTCAAAATCAATATGGACACAGCAACAAACAACGTAACAATTTTCAACAATCTGCCAAAAGTGATGATATGCGTTCGAGCCGTAAACTGCTTCTGTCTTTTACTCTGAATAATTATTTATTTGTGGAAAAGGCACACCAACAGTACACCCATAAAGACATTTTAAAACAACATTAAAATATTATTCTAAATCTTTAGCTGTCCAATCTATTCGCCTATGGAATTCCTTGCCCTTCTCTTTAAGGTCTTCCACATCCCTACCTATTTTTAAATGACGGTAAAACATTTTTTCCATCACTTTGACTTGACTCAATCTTTTCCTTGCCAAGATTTAGTGTTGTTACCTAGGTACCTGCTGAATAATCCATACTAATCTTTATGTTTATTCATCGCTATCTTAATGTGTCTATTGTTTTAGTCAATATATTATTATTGAGAAACTGCTCATCGTGAACCACCGCAACTGTTTATAATTTTTTGTTTCTCTACCCAAAGGTTGCTTGAAAGAGATCGCTTCTAGTCATAAGGCGGCCTAAATTGTATTTTTAGGTTTTGTAAGCTTTATTTTTGTAATTGTTATATTTGTTCACTAAGGAATATCTTATCTTATCGATTTAAACTACCTACTGGCAGAGCTTGTCTAATTTGAAATGACGTGCCCCACTACTTTTTTAGTTGATTTAGATTTACCGAGTGTACTTTTGCGAACCAACGACGCATGCTCCTAGGTTCGTGTCCAACCGCCTCCTTGACGACCAGTTACACTGGAGTGTATGAATGTTTTGCCACAGATTAGATATAATAGTTACTACCTACGCACCTAACAGATAAATCACACCATAGAAAATTTACCATTTTGTCGATTGTAAATGCGTGCGGTCACGTGACAGGAATATATTGCGAGGGCTTCCTCTTTTGATAAAGATGTCACTCATGTCAGTAGTCAGTAACTACTTACTTCACGTCGTCATGTCAGTTCAACCGCAAGATTCGCCTACAAGTGCTCTACGCGGCTGTTGACAACCAATTGCCAAACGAGTCATGAAATACCCGTACGTCTACCACGAGTTGCCACTTTAAATTTACATTATCGTTCGCGTAAATGACATGTCAAATCCCAATACACTTTTTTTACGCGAACGATAACGTAAATTTAAAGTGGTAACTCGTAGTAAACGTACCGGTGGCTGGCAGGTACTTATGGCGCGCAAGTACATGCAGTAACATAGGCCTGGTGTTGCGTCCATTTTTTAAATTTACATTCGTGCGTGAAGGCGGTGAAGGGGCGCGTCATTTCAGCTTAGACAAACTCTAACACGCTTCAAAGGAGACTTCACGATTTTTTTTGAGCCTTTTTTAAAGTCCCGGCTAACAAATAAAGTGGTACGTATAGTTAGAACTAGATTCAGATTCATTTATTTCACCAATGCAACAGATACATTACAAAATGGTACGTCAATTGTTGTAGTAGTACTGTATTGTGTTAAAGGAACAAAAAAAAAAAAATTACAGAAGAGTACATACAAATTCTTGATGATTGATTCATTACTAAGTAGGAATACTTGGAACTTAAAATATAAAACAATAATATCCGATATCTAATAAAAATTTACAATTTATTATAAATACATACGGAGCAATAATAAATATAACACAAAAGTCGTAGGGTTGCCACAAGCCAAGTTAAAAATTCGAAAATTTATTGATTTTTGAAAGTGCTGGGAAATATAAAATAATGATAGATGTTGCTAGTAGTCTTTTAGCGAGAATGTTGTCAGCTTCATTACACGAGTAAAACCGTACCACGTTTTTAGTAGATGTATTTGTGACCGACCACTTCGACCGTAGCAAGCGTGTTACGGCAGCGGCCGACGAGTGCCAGAACCGAATCTGTCGGCGAATGAACGTAAGTGGCAAAATGTGTCCGGTGGGTGTCAGAGACACTCACAGTATAAATGAAATTCATTATTCGTCATAAGTCTAAGTTTTTATCTTGTGTTATCTTGTGTCAAGATTAAACTCAGGACCTTAAGCGCTATATTACAGGAATTCTTAAAATTACGTCAACAGACTGTCTGTTTTGCTGACATAGTTTTCTTAAATTTATTTCATTAGCAACAAAGAATTACTAATTGTGCTTCAGTCCTCCAAAGCTTGTTTTTGCGACTGCCATCTAGCGATAACAGACGGGACCAACCGCCTTCCAAGCCTTCTAAATTCCGGGCCGTGCTCTCTAGCCAGGGATGGGCAAATTTTTTTTCCTTCGCTCCGCGCGTGTCTGTGGCATTTTGTTTGTGGTCGCGACCGAATTGAACCATTTGCGGGCCGTAGATTGCACATCCCTGATCCAGGGGGATAAGCAACGTCTCATCTTTGGAATATATTTTTTTAAATTTTTTAGAACTCTAGAATACTATTTTTTTCTGCTGTTTTGCTTATTTATTACCTACTTTACCGTGATATTTAGAAATGGCAGATAGTCACCAGTGTAGTCCTGAGATGCATGAAATTTTAACGTTTTCCTTAAATATTTACAAAAGTAAGTATGAAACCAAAGGCAGACCCGCCTGATTTAAAAAAAGGTAATTTTGATTCCAATTCAACATTCAATTAGGTATGGAAACTTTTTTTTTATATACCTTTTACTATTTTAGGATATTTTGTTGACCTAGCCGGTAGTAATTTTATTATTAAATTTTAAACATTGCGAACCCAATATGACGTCACGAATTCGCTTAGTGTTCCCACATGTGTTTTTTCCCCGATTCGTGGTAAATAAATAATGAGGAGAAAATTACTGATTTACTGAACTGCTGAAAAGGCTGAAACAGAACTCGCCGTTCATTGTGTAGCATCTCACGAGAATGTGAGAAGTAGACTTCGGATACAATTTATTTTGACAAGTTCTGGAACCAAGCCCTACCGGAAAGGGTTGGGAATATACTCGTAGCGAATGGCTATTTTAAGCCCTACCTACCCGTCTGGGCAATGGGCGTAAATTAATGTACGTATTATTAAAAATAACTTAGTGGAAAAATATTTTTCACGTGGGGGAATTCGAAATCTGCTATCTGGAAACACTATTAATACCATGCAGAAGAATCACCTAGCTAAAAATTTCACGTATGATACAGATCGCGTCATTTGATTGGTTGATGGATATACTGTCAACCAATCACGTGAAAGGACGTTTATACGACCCAATAGGTTTTAATTGTGAGATGTCAATGTGATAACCGTCAAACTCAAACTCAAATATATTTATTTAAATAGACCTAATCAGTACTTTTAAATAGTCAAAAAAAAAAAAAATTACATAAATACTATAATAATATGAATATATAAATAAACAGTGTACAAACATAATGCGACTACCACCGTGTCGGAGGAGTTGATTCTTACTGAGAAGACCCGGCGTTAAGAACGTCAAGAGTCCATTAGGAACCTTAATGTACTCTTTGCGGACGTTGGCTTTCTAGGTTCATTCATTTGACCCCAGATTGCCAACGTACTTAATAAAAATATCCTAGATCCTTTGCCTTTAAAAATGTTGAATATTTAAATAAGGTATAAAATACAAACAAACCTCGAAATAGTTTTAGATTTAGGACATGTTTGATTTTTTACCCATAAGTACCCAATTTGGTTCTTCAGTTGTACATTCCTAATATCAAAAGAAGGATGTCATTGCAATTGACTACCTTATTACTATTTTTTCTGAATATGGTTTTCAACGTTTTTTTGTACCAAAAAGCTAATTTAAGTTAATCATAAATGCTTCCGAAATAAATTCTTATTTTATACGACATCTCTTTCCAATTAGTAAAGGTTGGCCAACATTCCATTTGATAATCTTACAATTTGAAGTAAGTAATTGAATATTATTATTTTGATCCTCATTTTGATTAATTAAAAAAAACAAATAATTTAGAACTTATTTTATTCAGTGCTTGTTGATATAAAGTTCTCATGTAATTCAGAAAGGGTAAATAAATAATATCATAACTCTATTAATTCAGTTCATTTAGATTTAATATTTTAACAAGTAATTACTTTATAGTTAGGTTTCATGATTACTAAATTACATCATCTGTATCCCTAAACTATAACAAAAGAACATAAGTTCCCAATAAATTAATTTAATATCCTAAGTACATATCAATTACCTTACATGTAGGCGGAGGAGCTCGAGACACGATGTTTACTCAACGACAATTGGAAACAGAATGCCTTAGAACGCTCGTGCGCCTCATTTTATAGGAACGAACAAACAGCCGTAGCACGTGGCCAGGAAAGGCGCCATACTTCCGGTGGGACTCAATCTTTTTAATAAATTATGTTTACATTATTATTGACAACACCATTATTGTAAAAAGCATTTCTAAATTTATCTGATTTTTATAGAATTAGAATTTCTTAAACCATTACACACATCATTGCCGGAGTTGACAAATAATAAACATTTTTACCACAATCAAATTTAAATATTAATTGTATTAATATTAAAATTAATATCTACTAAATAGTATAAAATAATAACAGGACACGCACTTCTAAATTGTGCTAGTATTTTAAAGACTAAGATTTGTTAAAACAATACAACCATTATTATCGGAAATTGCAAATAGTAAATATTTTCAACACAATTAAATTAAAATGTCAGACGTGATTACGTATTACGCTAACAATCATGGTTTGGAAGGGTTTACATTTAGGTATACTTACCAGTTTTTTCGTGTGACCCAACGACATGGTTTTAGGTTTTATCCATATCGTAGATAACTGTAGCTCAATATGCTGATATAAGCATTAATTGCCCATGTCAAATATAGCAGATAAAATATTTATCATGTCCGATATGCACACGTAAGTAAACTTTTGCATTAATTGTCACCTTCATTACGCCGATAGGAAAGTATTTTAAGTTATTGGTTTTTATTTATATAGTTTGAACGTAATGAAACAGGAAGTTAAGGAGCATTTAGGCATAAATGTACCACCAAAAAATTGTCTTCTGCGATAGTAGTGAAACCACTTTGACTAACTTTGCGTTTTTTTTTAAATCTCACTTGGCTTCTCCGACAGCTGTCTCTCCGTTGAGTAAATATAACGTTTATTCATCTAAGGCTTGTTCAGACAGTGGACGCTAGCTGCGGACGACATTTTTCATGCAACTAGTATTTCATCGGCGCTAACCGAGCGTTCGAGTGGCAGCATCTGAACCAAAAGCTCCACGTGGCCGCTTTTACTGGCGCGCCTTCCGCGCCTCGAGTACGAACGAATCACGGCGGGTCTAGGCGTGAGCCACTTGTCAACAAACATACTTGTTGTGCTGTTACAGGTGAGACAACTACAGGGAAGCTAGTTTAAATCGGTTCGGCTAGTCCTAAAGCTTAGTGCTCACGCATACAGGTACTTGTCACAGGGCAGCTTTGCCTATATTTCGTTTATTTACTCACGTCCCGCGGTGCCGTTTTATATCCAACAAACGACAAAACTGAAGCACGCTACGCCCGATGTATAATTATTGCAAAAATGAACAACAAAACAGTTGAAAATCTAATTGAATCACTTGACAACTTGTTTCAAAGAGCTCAAGAACGTCGAGTGTCCCGCCCTTCGCTTCAGCTGTCTGAGCAGACCTTGAGAGCACTTTTCCAGAAATGTGATTGCATAGACTAAACAAACAAAAAATATATTTATACAAATTGATCGGCCTGTAAGAAAAATTAAAAAGAAAAAAGAAATAACTTCCAAGGCAGGATTACTTTAATTGGACAGTGAATCAGGACTAGCGCTTCGGTTGTTGTTATTCTACAAAAAATACTTTTTAACGATCTTTCATTTATTTTGATTGGTGTCGGTATCAAGTTCCACTATTGTGCCCATCAAATTTTGAGTAAGGTCCTACCCCCTTCAGGCAACTATTGTCACCTGCACTGCTTATAATTAGTCTGTCCCACAGTCAGCGACAAGTCATTGTGTGACAGGTATTGGCTTATTAACCACACTTACCAAATGCGGGTTGGCGATCACTAAACCCGAGACGAATTATTACGAAATATACGATTCTTACAACTCGGCTACGGAGGCGTGCCCTGCAGACGTACATACAACGTATTCTAGACGAAATGTGACTACGATTTCCTGAATTTCCGTTTAATTTTTCTTGGTTTTCATGAGTTGTGCAATGGTTAATAAATAACTGTCTGGCAAGATGCCAGGACCTGCCCCTGATTTGCGTGGTTTTGGCTGCGAAAAATTGTGCTGTGCAACAAAAGCTTTTGAGTTTTGAATCCAATAATATGCTGAAGCAATGTAGAGGGTTGACTTCAGAAATTTGTATTCCATTTTTGGTTCCTATTCTAATCACTTAGAGCGCTGGCTGTATCGGGATCCCATACAACAACGTCAACGTGAATGCTAGCGGCACTGTCATTGGTGTCTACATGTATAGCACACATTTGAAGGGTGCTGCTATCCTACCATCATTATTTTCAGAGACTGTTATTATTTTATTCTAAACATTTTCAAGCACAGTAACAAGAACTGCAAAAAAACCGTGCAAATTAACATGAATATTTGAATTCTGCAAACTTTTTCAGCTGTCATTGCCATTGATGACGTCATAATTAGAGCTATTCATAGATTCTTCACCCAAAGATGTGTAGGTACAGTCATACTTAGCTTTAGCTGCATAACATTGCATTTTTATTTACCGGACACCATGGTGCGTCGGACTTAGCCGATGGATCTTAAGTGTGTTAGTAAATAAGTTAATTATGTAATATGTATGTTGGTTTTTAAGTTATTTATCTATGGGCCGATAATGTTTAGTTAAGACCTTTAAATGTAATTTGTGGCCTGAAATAAATGATATTCTATTATATCCTGTTTTATATTCTATTCTATTATGGCTATGTACTATAAGTACCGGGTGATTATCAGAAAACTAACAAAATCGATATACCATAGGTACTCAGTAAGTGATGTACTAACTATCTAAGTGTTTTTTTTATATTACCCGTCAAGATTACCTCACTCCACCTGATGGAAAGCGGATAAGAGGCTGACAAGCCCAGTCATTCAAACGAATCACTGGGCTGGCCATCCTCACCTTGAAGGCCTGCAGACTAAATAAAAATTGACTTCTATTCTTGAATAATTGACTTCTATTTCAAGGTCACCATACACATCTGCACTTCCCATGACCACGACACTACTCTGCTAAGAGTAAATGACTAAGAAGAAGATACAAATCAGCCGATTGAAAAAAACAAATTTACACTTAAATTACTTACTGAGTATGCCATATCGTTTCGTAAGTCTTTTGAAAATCACCCGGTATTTACAACAATGCACAATTTTGTAAGCCTTTTCGCTAATAGCGATATCTTTCAGGTAACCTACAAGTTTTGACTAACAATTTTTCTTTTTGAATTGTTTAAAGGAACTTTTGTTTTGTACTTCTTTTAGGTTTAGGTATTTGTATCAAATTGACACAGTGCTTGTACTTTACTAACGCCTGTTGTAAACCTAAAACAAGTTTAAAAGAGTAACTGCTGAGTTTCTCGCCGGGTCTTCTCAGCAAGAAACAACTCCGACGCGGTGGTAGAGTCGCATTATGTCTGTTTATGTACTGTGTGTTTATGTATCCATATTATTATTAATAATATGGTATTTATGTCTATTATTTAGTATATTTTGCTGTAAATTTGACGATTTGAAAGTACTGATACAGTCTATTTGAATAAAGTAATTTGGGTTTGAGTTTATTGGTAAAAATGAAGAAGGGAAATTAATGCATGTACAATTAAATAATTGAATGTACAGAAATTAAGTTAATCGTAACATTTTACGTGTCAATATTTTTACACCAGCTTTCAGCCCGCGGCTTCGCCCGCGTGGTCTACACAATTTCAGCTGCTGTGAGGTTCCAGCTTTAATTATCGATCAATAGTTGTATTCAGTATAAATTTTTTTTAAATCCGTAATAAACTTCTGGGTGCACCCATAGATTTTGGTTTACACCTCTTTTTCATAGGAGAAAATAGCAATGCGGGAGTCGGAACAACTTCAAAGTGGAAACCATTTGGAAAGTTTAACACGAACTATACCTACCTACTTAATTACTAAAAATTGAGCTCGCCTTAGTATAAACTTGCATTGACTTAGTATTAACTTGAATACATCGTACGCGCGTACGATGTTCAGCTGTGATGTTCAGCTATTTACTGTAGTTAACTGTTTATTGGCTATTGGTTTAATATGTTTTAACAATATAGATTTTTCATTTCTTTTTCATTCTTTAATGGCATTAATCAAACACATCAAAACTGCTCTGTTTTTTTAACTAGGATTCGTTGAACGTTCGTAAAACGAGGGTCGGTGGGTAGGGTAGTGTGGGTACATATCATTAATCATGGAAGTTTTAGTGGGTCAGTATAAGGGTGTTCAGGGTGTGTCCAAAAAAGTAGTGAAATTTAAAGGGAATACAAATTCAGTGTCGTTTGACTTCCAAAGTCTTTGGAAGCTGCTTTCTTAAATATTTCAAGTTTGTTTTTGATAGCGGCTTATAAGCCGTACCTAGTTAGTATCAACCTTAAAAGATGAATTATGTAAACAGGCCAATTGGATTGACCAATTGTATTGAATGAATGATCGATTACGGCAAATTGTTCCGAAAAAATGTTGAGATACCTTAAAGACCCTGATAGGATACCAGCGATCTTCCAGCTTTATTGCTGCATCAGCGCATGCAGAGACAGGGTTCTAGTTTTTTGCTGTTTTTCTTTTTGTTCTTATTACATTTAAGTACACTTAGGACATAAACGTAGTTACTAACACCGGTCTCTTGTCTCTATAAACCTAAACTTGAATTTGTTGTAGATTGGTTTTATAATAATGACATGTATGGGAAATTTTCGGGAATATGCAAGGTTATACTTATTTTCAGGACGCACGTGTGCCTATGTTTTTGGCAACAACACAATTTTTTGTCAGAAGCTTTTACGAGCAGTGAATGCGTATTAACCTAGGCATACAATTTTGTTTCTTTACTCTTGACCGTTGAGTAGTTCCTTCGAATGGAGATAACCCTGGGTATACAATCAGCCCATTATCTGCATAATATTTTATTACATTTGACTCACATAAGTATGTCAAATTTTAGCCCAATCGGTTGACATTACGCAAACATTACTCATACCCCTTTCACTTATAAAATTAACTTATGTTAAAGAATTTTGTGTTTGTGTCAATTTTTACCAAAAAGAACTTCGATTGGAAAAATACTTCGTCATTGTTAATGCAATTTATTTCTATGAAATATTGTTAAACTGGTGTATGGTCGACCACACGTCTAGACACATGCCACATGACATAATTGTTGAAAATTTAAGTAGGTACCATTAAAAAAACGAACCTATACTTTTTATGTTCGAACAGTCGTATGTACCGTAAAATTATTGATAAAAATAGCAATAACTTATCTAAATGATCTCATATTTTTTACTAAACTATTTGATTAGGGCTGAGAGAGCCTTTTTAAGATATTTCATTCCCTATTATGGCCTAATTGAAATTTTAAGTCAAATCAATTTATCGTAATTTAATTTTCATCGTCGTACAGGGGCGTTCACACCAACCTTTACTAAACCATTGCAAAATGGTTTTTATGTAGGCAGCATAAGGTGCTCCAATGTAAAGGTTGATGTGTACCAGAATTAATGGAAAAATCCTAGTACATCTGGTACAATTTACACGGCTTGTTTAACCACTTAGTTTTCTCTCTAAATGGTGATTTGCAATACTTAATTGGTTTAACCCCAATTTATCATATATCATATCATTATATTATAAGTAGTGTCCTACTGCTGGGTTAATTAGAATTGGTTTAGTCGGGATTCTATAGTTTTCCACAATATTTATTTGCTATTTTAATGTCTCAGCCTTCATTTTTGTGTAGTCTTATGTATATTTTTGTGTGCCTTTTTATAGTATACCTTCAATTATGCAAAAAAGCACCTACGAATAATTTTTAGCGTCAAACAATGTGACTCCTTAAAACCGGGTGCAAATGCAAGATTACGTGAAATTTGCGTCAACTGTGTGGTCAGCACACGAATTCAACGCGAATTGTGTGCGCGAACCTTGTTCTGAACTGCGAACGCCTTCGTGTTCGCGCTTAAAACCGACAGCCGATGAATCAGCGCGAGCGCCGGTGCGAGCGTTACATGTAACGCTTGTAGTGCTGCCCACACGCAGAATTCGCGTTACATTACTCAAAAATGTGTATTGGGTTTTGACATGACATGACATGACAATGTCAAATTCCGAAATATTTTTTTACGCGAACGATAACGTAAATTTAAAGTGGCAACTCGTGATAGACATACTGATCGATTTTACCACTCGACCAAGAAGGCGTAAAGTGAAATTAATAAATTAAAATGCATGTTACGTGTAGCTCAAAAGCGGTCAGATGGCAACTATTAAACCATTAACGACCTTATTCATAAAAACTTATTGAACACTACTGATCATAACGCTCATATCAGTTTTTTATAAATCTTTTCTAATCTTATATTGCGATTCAACAAACAAACAACAAATACAGGCTTATACGTCCCACTGCTGGGCACAGGCCTCACCTCAACTATGAGGTGGTACGAGCCATACTCCAACACGCGGGCTCAGTGCGGATTGTTGGAGAGTTGAATGTAAGGCCAGTGATAAACCTTACCGTCAGATGTTATCAAGCCGCCTTTTTAGGCTTCTGACTAGGCTTTACGACTGATATCTTGCGACGTCAGCCGGGACCAACTGTTTAACGTGCCTTCGGAAGCACGGAGATGCCCGAAAAACACATCACTTAATTTCGGTCAGGATGGTCACCCATCCATAACCCGACCTGACTGGCGTTGTTTAACATCGAATCGTTGCCGATCCGCCGCCGTCACTTAGCCGGGGGCACCTAAATTCCGTGACTAAGTTTAGGAGATTCCTTTTCCGCATAGGTATAATTTGTTTAATTTATTTTATTACCTAACGTACCAGAACTCGACTCTGCTCGTACATTTATGGTCGGACAATCTTTTCCAGAGCTTGTCACAATTTAATGTACTACCTACACGTGAAGCTTTTATCCGCGATGGATTATCCCTATAGTTCTTAAGCGGAAACGCTATTATTGGCAATTCTCGAAAACGTGTTTAGTTCTAAAAAAATGGTTATCAGTTTCTGTCGGATTAGTTTTGTTTAAAAATTAGACGAATAACTTTTTTTTTTAATGACATACTATTTTAACACTATGTATACTGCTACCACGAGTTGACACTTTAAGTTTGCATTATCGTTCGCGTAATTTTTTTTATTAGGATTTAACATCATGTCATGTCAGATGCTATCCCAATACATTTTTTTACGCGAACGATAATGAAACTTTAAAGTGGCAACTCGTGGTAGACGTACTGTAGAAAACCCTATTAGTTGACAGTGACTGCTGAGTCGCGCATAGACACGTTATCTTGACAGAGTTTAAAATGAATTAGATAAATAATCGCTTCAATAAAGAATTACATATTAGAAATGATCAAACTCGTTGAAATAATGTTTAATTAAATTAATTATTTTCCAGTTTATCTCTATCAGTAATTGAATTATTTTTCTTACTACTACGTAGATCCATTCATTCTCAAGCCATTTGTGTTGTGTGAAGTACATGATACAAATGGCGTGAGAGTAAATGTGTACATTTTCATCCCTGTCCTTACCTTTTTTCAAATCTCGGGTGAAATCGTACTTCCTCTCTCTCTGACTATGTGTTTTTTTTGTTTACGTTGCTTTTACATATGTTTCTCTTCTAATCTAGTTCGTTACACAAGGAAACTGGTGCTAGGTAATCTAAAATAATATATATATACATAAATGTATTTATTGATTTATTTTTACATTGGCATAATATTCAAATATAATTTAAAAAAAAAACACTTTTGCACAGCCTAACTCGTCCTCTGTTTTAAATCTCTCTGCCAAAGGATGTCTGGAAGAGATCGCTCTGTAGCGATAAGACCGCCTAAATTGTAAGTACTTAAATTTTTACTTTTTTTTTTACGTGCTGTAGGTATTTGTTTGTGCAATGAAGATTATTTATCATATCTTATTTTCACAATAAAATCGCAGTACAGTAAGGGTTTCGCCTTAACTGTGCGTCTATAACCGAACGTAAGGCCGTTCATTTATCATGTGAAGGTAGCTATTCTAGCATTTTTCTGACATGTAAGACCGATACGATTACGTATAAATTTGACATGAGTATAACTTTGCTTATATCTGCGGCATTCTGTGATATGAATATTTATATTACTAAAACTAAAAAGGTTTCATATTATAAAATCAATTTCAGCATTTCATTTTGTGTCACTAATTAATAAACAATGAATAGTTATTAATATTAAATGTACACAGGTGACTTTCATAATAAATGATATCCATAAGTTTTTAAATTGAGTACCTGCGCTTATTTATTCGACTAACGACTGGAAAAACTGAATAATTGGTCTGAAAAAGTGGCTAATTTAGAATCGACTATATTTGTTTTAGCGCAATAATTGGGTAACATTTATTTTTTGGTAGTCTTTGAAGTAACGTTCAGTTCGTTCAAGGATAATATAGCAAACATATCAATTCACCCATAGGTAGATTTTAACTTAAGGAAAGTTAAATGGTCATCATCTCAAAACTAGAAAACTTGAGAAATGTTGTTTGCCTTGCCTTTTGCCATTTGATTTACGAGTATTTATTTATTGATTCACCAACGCTTATTTACACTGAAACACACATACACATAAAAACTTATGATAAAATAACTAAGTGTCATCATCATCATCATCATTTCAGCCGAACGACGCCCACTGCTGGGCATAGGCCTCCCCCAAGGATCTCCACAACGATCGGTCCTGCGCTGTCCTCATCCAGGGGCTTCCCTAAGTGTATTAAACAATTATAGGTATATAAACACCTCATGCAAAAGAAACTTACAATCTAAATACTAACTATTTAATACTACTAAACAATAAAACTAAAATTATACAGTATAAAAGAAAAAAAAAATAATAATATTAGCAATAAACCCGGCAGAACCAACATTTTTTTTTTGCGTGAAGCATCTATGACGACACGATTGGCGTAGTGCGCTGTAGCACGGTTTCTCGCCTCGATTCCCGTAGTCTCCCGGGTTCGCTTCCCGGTCGGGTCAATTCAGGATACGATCTTTTCTGGATTGACGTGGGTCTGGGTGTGCTGGGAGACCCGCCTGGCTTATTTCCTTGTGTGGTACCTCGTAACACGGGGATATTAATCCCTACCTCGAGACACACAAGAGGTGTGTTGTCTGGCGCATATTTATTTATTTATTTTATTTATTTATATAGGTATGTCTTTAAAATTAAAATATAGACTATATAAGACTAATATCTATATATATTCATATAATATGTATTAAAATATAGTTTTACATTAACGAAACTCGCATTTGACCGCTTTTCCGTTTTCCTAACACTATTACGCAGAAAAACTAATCTAAAAATAACCCCAAGAGGCGGCTTATAACATCGTGCTATATTTTTGCTTCATTATGATTTCCCGACTTGTGATATTGCTGAATATTTTTATTTGCGTTGTTTGTATTATATGTCCATCAGCAGCAAAAAGCAATTAAGCTCTGTCAGTAAACAATAGCCGCTGTAGACGCAAATACATGTTACGCTAAGCTACCTAAGGAAATACGCTGACTGTGCAGCGTCCCCGTTCTTACCTAGAAACAAGCATTTGCGTCAACCGACGACACGAGGCGCTGAATCGGCACAACGTGAGGCATCGCGCCACCGGCGACCATCGTGGGACCCAACTCACTTTCGTTCCAACATTGAACATCGTCAAACCCCTCTTAATTATAATTGTAGTTTTAATTAAATTCTTTTCAAATACTTTTTGGTTTTTTTTGCATCCTCCGGCTGTAGTCTTCATAATTTACACGTAAACATAGAAATAACTGAAAAAATATTGTCAAGGTCTATTTAAACTTTGGTCTCATAACCAGTCTCGTGTTTTCATTGTTCCGGTTTTTGCATTGTGAGTCATTGTTTGCCATTTTTTTCTTAGGGTTTTCTTACGAACACCCGTGTGTTCGGCTGACACTAAAGGGGTTAATAGTATATTTTATATCGAGGGGCTGAACGTAGCCATAATATACCTGGGGGGCTAGCCAAGAGCAACACGCTACGACGACTTCTACAATAGCAATCGTTCAAATGTATGGGGATGATTATAAATGATCATAAGCTGTCACTGGCGCTTATGTCATCCCCTATACATTTAAACGATTTCTATTGTAGAAATCATCGTGACGCGTTGCTCTCGGCTAGCCTCCCAGAGGTGGTTTGACTCCCGAGCGTGCGAGGGAGTCAATTAAACCGAGGGTATATTAAGTTGGCGTTTAGTTTCGAGGTGCAAACTGTACTTTTCACTTTGAGTGCGAGAAAAATAGTCAATTTAGTACAAAAACCTTTAAAACCGAACAAATTTACACTCAATAACATTTTAAACGTTCTTGTTGCATTTTAACTAATACTAATAAAAACGGGTTTTTGTTTTGAGTCCGCTCGTGACCATTTTGACATGCAATTGTCGCTGAAACGTCGAGAAAATAGGTAAAACAATTTAACCGTAATTTTGTTTTGTTGCAAAAACCCGTTTTTATTAGAATAAATTTACACTCGACAAAAATTTTCGTGGTCAGTTTTTTCTTCTGAACTGAACCAGTCACAGATTAACAATACAAAACACATGGCGCCACTTTCTTTGCGGACAAACCATAGAACTACAACTCTCAACATTTTCGCAATGAAGATGGTCCACACTCCACAGTTATTAGTTTATTTTTACTGGCTGTTTGAGTTTGTCTATGTCACATGAAGGAAATAAAAAGAAAAGTTTTTACTCCTTAAATACTAAGTGGTCTCTTTAGTCCCGCTTCGTAGGGCTATATTAGCGTACTTTTAGAGCATGAGAAGTGAAAAAACTATTAATAATCGATTACATAATTGACCGATGCCTTATTTTTACGAAGCTTCAACTAGCCGATCTAACGATTCACCGGAAAACGAAACGAGGTTTCAGGAACTTATTCGTAAAAATAATTCATCTTTCCAGTTTTGAAAGATATTTGCTTCATATTGACGGTAAAATGGTGGAAAAACTCCAAAGATTTTTTTCAGTATCCATAGCTCAAATGGTTCAAGTAGCTTTCCAGTTAGCGAATGGTTGCGGGTTTAAGCCTCTGGTGATTTTAAAGCTTATCGAGAAATATATTTTGAAAGTTCATTTTTATTGCTGTCAAATTTTACATAATAAAACAATAGTATGGTGACTAGTAAAGTTTCCACTGATAGAATGTTAACTATCGTATATTGTAGCAGTGCAGTGATTGCGTAAAGTAAAAGTAAAGTAAAGTAAAAGTAAAAAATCATTTATTCACTGACGGGGAATGGACTGTAATTTCAAACGAAAAGAGAACTAAGACGGATGCGAGAATAACGGTTGCAAAAATTAAAGGTTTATGTAGGTACGTTACAATCAAACAGCTGATTAAAGCTACTTACCACGTTTGCTGTTGCTAGCAGATCAGCTAACTCCAACTTAGGGTGATTGAAGCACTTTGGACGGTACTCAAGTATAGGCCAAGCTGGACTTACCGATTTCCCGCCTCGGTTACCTCGCATCGACTTTATCGTTGGGTGGGCAGGTGAGCTAGATTGCAGGATGAGGAGTAACCTTAAGCAGCTGGGCACACACAAACGCGTAACGATAGTAAGTTAAATAAAATTGGGAATTGAGACAGATAGTGCACTTGATCAGTTCATACGAAAACGAAAGCGAAAGTGAAGAAGAGGGGAGAATACCCTCGCATTTTGTTTATATAGTCAAAGGGAAACCGAATGTTGCCAGGACAAACTTACTAAATTGGACATTCACTTAAGCTTCTACAAAGAAGCACTTATGAAATGTCAAAATTCCCAAAAAAAAATATATAAACAATAATAGACGTAAATAAAATAATACAATAATAGTACATATCCTAAATAAACATAGTGCGAATCTACCACCGGTGCGGACGTTGCTTCTTATCGAGAAGACTCCGGCGTAGGTTCAACAAACAGAACAATACACACATTTTATTTTCGAACTGACTGTCCGGAAATCGCAAATAATAACTGGTAAAGGCCGGATAACTGACTGGTAAAGGCACCTGCTATCTCCAGTCACAGGTTTTGTAAAATTTTGTTTTGTACCTCAGAGGAAATACTGCTGAAAGTATTTAACGGTCGGACAAGCTTCCTTCAGATGAAATTTTCGCGGTGAATTGATTTCCTTTTTACTTTAGGTGAATGACTTTGTAGAATTCCGCAAAGGCTCCTTAGGGCTATGCTTTCGCAAGATTGTCAAAATTTGATCGACTTTGTTTGAAGATAACTACTAAATTAAAAGATATTTTAGCAAATAAAAAATTGTACGAGTAGGTCAGTGCCTTTAACTAAGACGACAACTTTTCCAAAACACGATATAGCATAAATTCACCGATAAAAAAAACACAAACAAGTACGTCGACGATTTTTTTGTTTTACTCTCAAATATTCATTACTTATTAACATTTTGCACTTAATATATATATATGGATAGGTCTTTGTATATATTAGGTCGACCACTTTTAAAACTATTTAATTTGTCTAATGTTATTTCATAAGAAATTAATCAGACGAAAACAGAAGGAAGCCGCGGCGTTATTCCGTTCGCGCAGAACTAATCAGTGGCCCACCGAATGCTCTATCGGACGCTAAATCCCAGCCTTAATAATCCTTTGTGCAAGTTCACAGGTTGTCAGTTCTAAAAGGAACATCTAAAAATAAGATAGCGACATAGCTATCTGTCGTTTATAAGAATTCGATCTATGAAATCTTGATTTTCGACAAAAGTCCATTATTTTTTTTACTTTTTAATACCAGAGATCTATAACTTGATTTTTTTATGACTGGCCTGTTAGTGCAATTTAACGAGATCTCACTTGAAGATAGATAAAAACTGGATAAAATCAATTTCGGACCTTGATGATCGCGAGCGGGAATCAAATCCGCGTCTCAGACCGAAACCTCAGAGGAACGAACGAATTTTTCCAGTATATGCTTACGTTGCAAGCCAACGTTATTCCATCAATGTTTCAAGGCAAGTACCTACAAACATCGAAAGAAAAGAGATTTTACAAAGAGATCTTACTTGTAGCTCTCGGTCGTAGGTTGGAAACGCAAGAAAAACGTTCACATTCATGATTGTTCTGTGTCTGGATGTTTTTATCTATTTGAGGAATTCATATATTTATATCAAAATAGTATATTTTATATCGAGGGACTAAACGTAGCCATAATATACCAGAGGTGGTTTGAGTCAATGAAAACGAGGGTATATTAAGTTGGCGTTTAGTCTCGAGGTGCAAACTGTACTTTTCACTTTGAGTGCGAGAAAAATAGTCAATTTAGTACAAAAACATTTAATAAATATTACCTAGTAAAAAAAAAAACACAAAAGATTTAAAACACATGGCGCCACCTTCTTTGCGGACAAACCATGGAACTACAACTCTCAACATTTTCGCAATGAAGATGGTCCGTCCACACTCCACAGATAATAGTATATTTACTGGCAGATAAACTGCCTATGTCACATGAAGGAAATTAAAAACTAATTACTTTTCACTCCCTAGAGACTAAAGTGGTCACTTTAGTCCCGGTTCGTAGGGCTATATTGGCGTACTTTTAAAGCATGAGAAGTGAAAAGTATATTCATCCTCTGACACCCTTAGGGAACAAGCTTGACTTATTTTAGGGTCTGATGATGTTGATGTCGGGTGCGCCAAAGTTCACCTAAATTTTCAACTCCAATAATTGGAACTCCGAAAATGTTCTTCCTCACATTTCTGATCCTAACAATCACAAACCTAACTACTCTGTTTCTGATGTTTTAAATCCGAATGATCACTCTTTCTAAAGTTTTCATTCATACCATTTGTATTACTAACGACCAGGTGACGATGAGGTGCCCGTGGCTAAGTGACGGCCGCGGATTGGCAACGATCCGATGTTGAGCAACGCCTGTCAGGTCGGGTTACGGATGGGTGACCATCCCGACCGAAATTAAGTGATGTGTTTTTCGGGCATCTCCGTGCTTCGGAAGGCACGTTAAACAGTTGGTTCCGGCTGACGTCGCAAGATATCAGTCGTAAAGCCTAGTCGGAGGCCTAAAAGGCGGCTTGATAACATCTGACGGTAAGGTTTATCACTGGCCTTACATTCACCTCTTCAACAATCCGCACTGAGCCCGCGTGTTGGAGTATGGCTCGTACTACCTCACAGTTGAGGTGAGGCCTGTGCCCAGCAGTGGGACGTTTAAAGCTGTATTTGTTTGTTGTGTATTACTAACGACGATGATCATAACGGGTCCTATTGGCTTACCTAAAGTTCTTTACCTGAAATTGTTCTTCCTACTGATTTGTAATCCGAACAAACAACATAAACATAATAACTTAGCGTTTATGTCAACCTAACCCGCTTGCCGCTTCGCTCCTCGCTAACCGAAGCGAGTGCCAGAAGCGACTTTAAAATAAACACGTCTATGTAAGCGAGGAGCGAAGCGACGAGCGGGTTAGGTTGACATAAGCAGAAGCGAACGAACGAATAAGCGACTTTATGGCGTTTCTTACATTAATAATATACATCACTTTACTTTCTGAAAATAAGGGAAAATATTATGGAAATTATGTTTAGGGATGAAAGCGCTATGAAAAATAACAGCGGGAGTTTAAATATATTATTTACATTAGTGATATTATTATGTAGAATTTTCGAAAACATGAGTGTTATGAACATCGTCGGTAGTAAGTACTACAAATGTTATGAATGACTTTAGGACGAAGAATTTTAGTAAAAGTGATCATTCGGATTACACATCGTATCATTAGGTATCGGTAGGAAGAACAATTTGGGTGAAGAACTTTAGGTAAGTCAATTATGGACCCATTGGTGTCACCCTGTACTGTACAAGATGTTTTATTTTCAAAAGTGCAATAAACGATTCGAATTAAAGCTAAGTTGATGAATATAAGCACTCACCCTTGTCACTTTGCGTTAAATTTAAATTCCTACCGCATAGCCGCGGCACAACTTGCTTGATTTTAATAAGTTCCCCTTAGTTTATTTTGCAAACTTAGATGAATAGCGAACTAGTATTATATAACTTCGAAATAGAAAATCCCATATTAGTGTACTATGCGTGTTTAAACGCTTAAACAATGGGGATTGTTCTGAAGAATTGTTCCTTAAGAGGCACAGCGAGGGCGAGAGAATGGAAAAATTGGTATTTGTGAAATCTATTGCTGTCTGTTGCTTACCTCGGGCCCTCCGCAGAGTGCGATAGAGACAACTGCAACTCGGACCGAAATTACCTATTAAAAGTACACAAAGTCGATGTTTCGTTGTCCCCTGATCCTATTTCGAAAAGTTGACCGATTTAGAAACTTTTTCCATTGAAAACTAAGGAATGACCTTTGCCGTTGTTCTATGTTTCTTCTTTTTATGTAAACTAGTCAAATTAGGTTTCCGGGTGTTTATACACAGCGGAAAATCAAGCCAATATTTTTGATTTTTGAAGGTTCATATGTTTTAATAATTAATTTATAATAAAAAGAAAACATAGGGACCTGACCATAGTGGCAATAGATTAAAAAAAACATTCCTCTACAGTGAATATCCAGTTAGGAAACAGGGTGTAACGATGCCGTTTCGTTCCAGTCTCACGGACGTTAGAACCTCCACGATGGCTAGAAACTTCATAGTTTAACTTACTAGCCATCAATAGTATTCTGTACCTGTCCTTTCAAAATTTAATTTATCGTTCCACGTCCCCTGTTCAGCATTTTGAGTCATTCCTACCAAAACCATCGTACTAACAGACCTTGCGAGCATTTTACCAGATAACCAGTATAAGTTTGAATTACATACGTGATGGTGATTATTAAATAACCAATTGTAAATAGTTAGTTTTATATAATGTAGCAGAATCTCGTGTATCCGTTCTTCTTTCCTACCTATACGTTTACCCTATTAAATAAACAAGTCACTGGATTGGCTGATCTTTCACTCATTATTCCATAACTACATCTACTCCTTAATATTATGTGACAAATCCCACCGCTCCGGCTACTTTATTGCTGGCCTGCAACGAGGATTTCGCCACAAGGGAACTACGTTTGTATGGAAAAACGGCGCTTCTGTTACTCTTAAGATGCTTATGGCTTTCGATGATGAATGAACGACGATGGTGAACTGTGCTTTTTATCAAAGCACAGTTCACCATCGTCATTTATTCATCCTCCCACTCTGGATCTACCAGTCCTCTACATTTCATGAGGCTTCATTTGTTCCCGATGTTGTTGATTTTTCTCGCTTGAGAAGTTTAAGGTTTGTTTCATTCTAATTCTGTAGGTAACGAGCAAAGTGATACTAAACTGTTACCGCAGCTTATGAACGTGTCCAATACCAGGGGTATCACTCGCGCAGAGTTGACCCTGTAAAAACCTTTTCAAACCTCTCTAGGAGCTATAGCTTATTGAGCTAACCTCGAATCTATTCTAAAACATAAAACTTGCCTTAAAGGCCACTGGCACCTATTAATGACTTAATATTTCAAAGACTAAGTGTCCTAACAATTAAAAATGAGGTCTAAACACAGTAATGTATTTGAACAAATAAAAACCATGACACGCTCATTCTCGTTTCACGTGAGTTTTTATTTGACAAGTATTATGACGATTGCCTTCAAAGAAAATAATTAAATGTGCTATCATAAATAATGGGAATTATCATGAGAGCTACTACATAAGTTCGTGTTCAAACAATGCAGATCAGCGTGAACCGAAAAAACACAGACGAACGTAAACCAACGCTTATAAAGTAAAAACACTGGTGATGTTACTTCTGAGTTATAGAAAAAGTTGTCAATGTATTTAGGCAAAACAAAACATTACACTGTTCACTTTATCAGTGTTTATGTTAAAATAACCGAGAATTTTTTGAGAATACACAAAAACTATACAGAAAAATATCTAAATTAAAATACTAAACAACTTGGATTAATCTTGGAAAAGACGACCGACTTGGTGTAATGGTTAAGAAGTTGGCTACTACACCAGAGGTCGCGGGTTCGATCCCCGCACAGGACAAACATTTGTGTGCATGAACATGTCTGTTTGTACTGGTCTGGGTGTCTCCTATGCATAATAAGTATGTATTTACAAAAGAAAATGTATTTAAGTATGTTTATCCGTTGTCTAGTATCCCATAACACAAGCTTTAATTAGCTTACTTTGGGGCTAGATGGCGCTGTGTGGAAAATTGTCCAGGGATATTTATCTTACTATTTCAATATCATGAATTAGATTACTTGACTGCAAAAAAATATCATCCGACTTCCATATTTAGTTTAGGATAGCACGAAAACTCGGTTTTATTTTCGTAATGACGTTAAGTACAAAATTTAGGTACTTACCTACTATTGTTTTGAATCCTTTACGTTTTACATTTCGATCAAAGATCACCCAAAGGTATTGATTCATCGCCACAAGAATTTTCTTTTTCTTGGTCTATTTTTATCTAAATACCACACCGACTAGAATCAGATGCAATAAAACGCGATAACATTTATGTTTTCTGTTCTCGCATATAAACGTTTTAGGGTTGCCTCTAATGAAAACGCAATGAGAGCAATGAGAAAGCCAAATGAATACAAATTCAATATTCATAAATAACCTTATTGGGTCTACGACATCACACAGGCGTCACTTTAATGTTAATTCAACATGAATATTATTTATTGCACCAAAAATAAATACGTACAATAGGTTTTTAAAGCAGATTTATTTCCAGTCAGAAAATGGTAACAAGAAAAGGTTTTAGGCTATGCAAAAGCGGAGATAAAGAGAGGGAAGAGAAAAACAAAGGATGTATAAACATAAGGAGTTAATTACAAATAGGGTGGTACAGTCAAAAGCATAGCATGCATATCTATACGTTTCATGACTTCAAAAATATCTGAGAATAATATTAGCCTCAAATATATATACGAAAGTTCGTTCAGACTCTTAGTTGACTTGTATCGATATTTGTAGCTAAAGATTTTAGCGTTTAAAACGTTCAGATATTTATGCTTTAGACTGTACATACGAGAGCCAACCATAGGAGCGCTCAGTGAGGATTGTCGTAGAGGTTAATGTCTATTGAGTAACTTTACTATAGAAGTCAAGAAGAGTACTAGAGTAATCAAGAAATTGGTTGACTATTGGCTTAGAGCGCTTTTACATTTAGGCGACTTTAGCAGACGCGCGACAAACGCGCGACAGTCGCAGATAATTTCATACTATAAACGAAAGCGCGGTAGCTGCACGTGGTCGCTTCATTCAGAATAGTGTTGCATATCTATCGATAGTTGCGCTATCGATAGTTGACCTTGAAAACCAGTAATAATATCGATAGTGCTATTGATATTTTCGATACTATAGATACTATTACATTAAAATACTATTGATAGTATATTTTTTTAAAACGAATACTAAATCATAAAAACTATCGGTACTATCGATAGTTTGAAAAACTATTTTGATAGTATTACACTATCGATAGTTTAATATCTGCCGATAGTTTTGTTTATTTGTATTTAACAAAGCTTTATTAGGTTTGCGCTGTGTCTAGGTAGGTATAATAGGTATTTTATTATAACAATTAGTCATGGAACTTATTCGTTATTACGTTTTCAAATAATGTGTATTTGAGATATTTACTAGCTAGCTAATATAGCTAGCTAGCAACGTAATTGATTATTAAAAGGCAATACTATGGATAGTGTGAGCAATCGATACTATTGATATGACGTCAACTATCGATAGAATATCGATAGTTTAGCGATAGTGGACTATCGATAGGCAACACTAATTCAGTAGGCGCCGAGCTAGTGTTGTAAGCGGACGTGTTAGTTGACACGCAGCAAAATGAGCGAGTTCGAGAGCGAAAGATTCATTATTACGTGGATTGCACCGCACTAATCCAAGTGCTGTCGCGCGGAGGCAGCACCGCTGTTTTTTTAATATAAAGGCATGCGCTGCTGACGACCTAAAGTAAAAGCGGTCTAAATATCTTCCCTAACGCACGCCAAGGCAGCTTGCACCACCTTTGCAAGTCATTTTCTCATCTGCCCCCCGATTTAGAACAAAGTTATCGACCGATTCGGTTATTTTCTTTTATTTTTAATTCATTTTTTGAGATGGGTAGTTCTCATTTTGTTTAGTTTATAAAGCTTAAAGGCCCTTGGCTATAACATATAAAAATATTGAGTGCTACGGTTAAGCGGGTCATTTACTATTATTAAAACAAACTTACCGAATCGGTCGATAATTTCGTTATGAACCGGGGGCAGGCCGGACGTACGCTACAATCAACAAAAATAAGTTGCCGACCCTAATTGATAATCCATTTCGGCAACTATGAGTATCATATCTTGAGATATGGCATGGAAAATTCAAAGTCGGCAGATTCCTGAACTGTTTTTTGAAATTCCTAAGCAAACACGTCTTAATGTTTCCAAATCAACGTTAGTCGAAAAGGCTTAAATACTCATAATTAAGTAAATAGAACACTAAACACGCGCTCAATTTGTGTTGCAAAATCAAGATAATGTAACTTCGATTGTAAGGAAATCACGATTTCAAAGCAATTCTTGTTATTTGACGTCAGATACTGCTTCGTCATTGGCTGACAATCGTTCGCATTCACACTTGCATTGCAATTTATTTGGGCACCGGTTGCATTTAGTTAAATGCCTGTCTCTTTTTACGTTAATTCCCTGTCTACTTACTTTCTGTTCATTTACAAAATTCGGGTATTTGTGGAATAGGTAGCAGTAACAAGAATGATAATTATTACCTTAATATTTTGAACCCTAATTGCTTAGCCAAATTGTGTTGTTGTTACTGTTTAGCTTGAAAGCAATTAGTTTTATTTTCAAATTGTTGATTTATAGCACGACCCCGGTCTCTAATTATTAACTGGGAGACGCCCCTAGCTTAATTCCTTGTGTGGTACCTCGTAACACAGGGATATTAATCCCTACTTCGAGACCATTACAAGAGGTGTGTTGTCTGGCGCATATTTATTAAAAAAAAAAACTGTACGACGACTTGGTGTAATGGTTAAGAAGTTGGCTACTACACCAGAGGTCGCGGGTTCGATCCCCGCACAGTACAAACATTTGTGTGCATGAACATGTCTGTTTGTACTGGTCTGGGTGTCTCCTATGTATAATAAGTATGTATTTACAAAAGAAAATGTATTTAAGTATGTTTATCCGTTGTCTAGTATCCCATAACACAAGCTTTAATTAGCTTACTTTGGGGCTAGATGGCGCTGTGTGGAATAATGTCCAGGGATATTTATTTTATTTTTATTTATTTTATATCAGTCAGTTGTCAACTGATTTCTACGATCCAAGCAGCCTGCTTAGTGTAGAAGTTGCTGAATACTGTATGACTAAAACTGTGTATTTTGGAAATAAATATTATTATTATTATTATTCTCTATAATTAACATGAAACTTAGATATAAAATTTGTACAGTATTCCTACAAAAACAGATTTATAACAATAAAAACAACTAAAAACTAAATAATTACAATTATAAAACCTAAGCTTAAAGTTACAAATACAATGATTTATAAAAATACTATAAAAACCTTAACCTAGGGTGCCACCGGCAGCAGGGCAGGCAAGGCCCAGACCACTATTATTATTATTATTATTATAAGTAATCTTGCCCTTGTCACTTATCTAGTGGCCCTCATTATCTCTTGGCGGGAGACGCGGCAAGTCAACAT
Organism: Udea olivalis; assembly: GCA_947369235.1. Classification (NCBI taxonomy): domain Eukaryota; kingdom Metazoa; phylum Arthropoda; class Insecta; order Lepidoptera; family Crambidae; genus Udea; species Udea olivalis. The sequence goes on from OX376359.1 coordinate 13,564,529, forward strand.
ACCTCACATCTGTGTAGTTGCAGAGGGGGACAGTACGTCTACCAGGAGTTGCCACTTCAAATTTACATTATCGTTCGCGTAAAAAAATTGTATTGGGATGACACATGGCATGACATGACAATGTAAAATTCCAATATATTTTTTTACGCGAACGATAATGTAAACTTAAATTGGCAACTCGTGGTAGACGTACAGGTAACAATTTTGAGGTACGTACCTACGTAGGTACGTACCTTAGAAGAAAAAAAGGGACTTTTATGGGAAAACTTTGTTGTCCATCACGTTTAGTAAATACTCATTCGTCCGCCAACCCTTGGCGCTGTGAATGGAAACATTAAACTTTTAAGTCAATACATTTGACCCCTTCATACTAATAAGCTCCTTAATAGTGAAGTGTTAAATTGTTCTGGTGACTGGTACAAATTTCAGTTGTGGGGCCAGTTGACCAATTCAAAAATGGTATAAAATGACATTGGTTAACTCCCGCGGGGTCAGATTCGAGCGGGGCCAGTTCCCTGAGCCCTCATGATACGAGGGAGGTACGGCATTCCCATCGCATATTTTGTCTCGAGGAAGGGAATCAAAACCGTTGGCTTACTAATCATGCAATTTGACCGTGATGTTTGTTAACTTTTAATTCTTTGTAATGAAAAATAAATATCTAAATTTGGCAAGAAGCAATGTTTTCACATATTTTTATAATTTGAGGCGCATTTAGAAAATAAAAATAAATTAAAATTTAACAACGAATTAGAATCTTTCGGGTGGTATAATAGTCAAACGATCCTTTTTAAACAGATTTTAAGCCGTGTAAGTCTTAAAGGCTATTATAACTTTCTTGTGTTTTAATTTATCGATATCATTTGAACTTCCATCATGGACGTTGTTAATAATGAATACAATAAAATTATTAAGAAGTAATGGTCTCAAGTGTGAAAATAGTCCACAACTCCCACAATCCAGGCAAGAAAATTCCTTTGTCCACTCCAACATACTGCGTGCGACTCACGCACGGGCGAAAACTATGATCTTTGAGCACCTGTTAAATTGATGCTATCCTGTCAAATGTCTGTAGATTTGAAAGAGACAGGTATACAGTTAAGGTTTGCTTAAGTTTTCATGTGTTTGTGTTTTCTTTGAATTACGTAAAAGAAATGAGCTGGATATTTTTTTGTAGTCAATGTTAATCCCGAAATGTTACTCCTTTTATTTATTTATAAGGTAAACGTTTTCTCATCTGAAAGATATTAACGATCTTTTTTCAATGATCGCTGTTGGCAACAGGTCTAGAGATTTCATCGCTAGGCTCAAACCACTCAGGTTTTTGCTGTCCTGGCAACAGTCAGCTTGGTATCGTTTAAAATTGTGATAATATTTGTGCCATTTTCGGGTGGATTAGTATTATAGGTATGTGGCAAACCCTACGGCCTACGTAATAAGTTTTGTTTTGCAATTATATTATCTTCGTTAATTAGTGATTTACGTTAGTGTACTGATATATTGTGGAATAGCATCAAGTTTACTTTCCTGAACAGCTACCTTGCGGCGGCGCATCATCTTAGAACATCTTACTCGCCCCGTTACATAGCAAAGGTATTAGAGGAAACGGTCTAGTTTCGTAGCTTAGCTTGCACATCTTCGCAACATAGCTGCATACTACAAAGCATAACACATCTTTGGTGAAAAAACACCCTAATAGATGTGCAATATTGCGAACGTTTGTAGAAAACAAACATTCGCAATACTGCATTCAAAATATTCCAGTCATTGCAACAAACTGCAATTTGCTTCAAAGCTTCGTTACTTTGCTTGATTGCTCAGTCGCATTTTTTTATATTATTTATATTTAACTCCGTTTTATAGCACTGCTCAGGGTTTATAATTTATATTCTACAAAAAAAAAAACAACCTCCGAAGGAGTGTTAAAGTCATATTAGGTTTAATTATGATATTCACTATCATAGTATTATTTTATGTAAGTTTATTTTTATTAAGTATATTTTTGCTATATTTTTTTTGGTACTTGACTTGTCATAACTTTTTAAAAGTCTATATGAATGAAGATATTTTTTACCTTTAACTTTTACTATCGGAGACGCAGGGCGTCACTACGTTTGTGATACATCGATTGTCATAATAATGCATAATCAACAAACTTATTTTGCAGCATTAGATGTATAAGGAAACGCGCGTCGATCGCGGGCACATCTGAACAGGGCTATACTGATAGAAAACGCTTGTCTGAAACCGCCCTTATAAGACAAATAGTCCTGATAGTCGCGTTTTAATTTATACGAGTATCTGTGGTTCTACTTCAGTGATTGACTGTACAATAGAGTCCCTGACATAATTAATCTTAATTTCAAACCGTATGCTCAGCTGGGCTGTGGGTAATAGGATACCTTTCGCCCTAAATTAGGATTTAATAGGCAGCAGCAAAACCAAGAACCCAAACTTCCTTTTGTGTCTGCCCATCTGTCACACCCTCGTATAATTTACTCATTTCAGTTTTACATACCGTTTAACTACTCATACCAATCGCAAAAACAGTTCTGAAAATACAAGGGTATCAAAATTTTCAGAGATGTTGCTTTCGGCTACTATTATAAAAGCAGACACAACTTTGTGTGCCAACATTATTTTTGTTTACATTCAACCTTAGAATGAACTATTTTTATTATTTCACAATGGAAGAATATTAAAGTGAGTAGAAAATATTGAGAAGGTATGAACCCTAGATTATAAAGTTATCAATGCATTTTTGCGCTTGACTTTTGACGTGTAGGTATGACCGGGGTGACCGTCTTACTCGTATCTTGGCTAGTAGCATCGCTAGCGTCCACACTAACCGCGATGACGTTTTCGTATGGGATTTCGGTACAGCGCCCCTAGTGATTATAAATGGAACCAAAAATGGCATGCAAATTCCGGAACGCAACGATCGCCGTTCACGTGACAGAAACTCATTGTAGACATGCAGGTCTCTACCAAAATTGAGCTAAATCGGATTTTTTTTATTGAAAGGTTACTATAGATAGCTTGACCGACTCTCCTAATAGTGCGCGGGACGCGGGAGGGGGATGCTTTCAGCCAATTAATCACTTTATTCAGTCTCCTGTCGGCTACCGACAGCGATAGGCGTTCAAAGTCAAAGCTTGCGCGGTTGCAGCCTCGTGTCAGCTACACATGATATTAATACAAAAATGAAATTGCTGAGTCTACGTAATTAAAAATTAAGAAGTCAAGCAAAAATTTTGCATTTAAAATTGGAACAAACGTCTTCTTCAGGTGTGCATTCATTTCGTTTTTTACATTGTGTTAATAAAGTTTAATTAGTATTTTTGATATGTTTTGATTTTTTTTGACTATTGCAATGTCGTTAGTAGATATAATGTATTCATGATTTTTCAAGGTGAAGACATAAATGTAAATGAGACAATTTCAGAGGCTACTGGCGTGTCTATGACAACTATTAAAAAGTAAAGTAAAAGCGGGCGTATTTGGTCCCACGTCTAATAAATAATTAATATTTCATTATTTATATTTATATTTATTGATGATACTAAAACATCTGAAGTTATAAATTTCTTAAATAACAACACGGAGATTTTATTTATCATGTGTAGAGATATCTCACCGTGGCGGTAAAATGCCGTGTGTGTTTACCCGTTTTTTTTTTCTCCGGGTTTAAAATGCGTTACGCACTATCCCACTGCCTGGGTCGGGCAGTGGGGGAGTGTGGGACTCTCCGCCGTTGAAGCCGGCGGCATACCTACTAAAAACACCCGGGTATACCTCACCCGCTATGGAATAGGGCGACATGGAGCCAAACGGATTACCACGTCGCCCCAGCGGTCGGCCCAGCCTATGCGCCGGGCCTCCTCACGCTACAGGGGCACCCCGGTATACTGGGACACCCCCAGACGGGAGCACCTTGAAATAGGGTGTAAGCCCCCCGGCTTACACCCCAGTGCCACCTTTAGGGAGCAGGGAGAAGGCGTGCAAACCGCCGTCTTCTTGCTCCCCGCCGTCTGCCTCGGAGAGGGGCTGCTAGAGGATCGTCCTCTCGGGCCCTCTCCGTGGTCTTCTTCTGCGTCATCACCTCCTCGCAGAAGGAGACCATTGCCCTCCAGGCCTCCTCACTCCCCAACATGGCCCGGACTACGGCCGGGAGTGAGAGGTCCCCTTCTATGACGGCCACGAGGGCACGGCGCTGCCCGGCCCATGCTGCGCACACCTGTAGTGTGTGCAGGGCCGTGTCTTTAGCAGCACAGCACTCGTGGCACCGCAGGGTGGACTCCTGCTGGGCGATCTTGTGCAGATACCTCCCAAAGCACCCGTGCCCGGAAAGTATCTGCACCAGCCGGTACGTCAGAGGCCACTTCTCCTGACGCACCCACTGATTGAGGACCGGCCTGATGGCGTTTATGGTGTACCTGCCATAGACGACTTCGTTCAGGTTCTCCGCCCACCGCCGCAGAAGAGCGCTATGCGCTTGCCTGCGAACGCCCTCTATTTCGTCGAAATAGGGGGTGTGTGTGTACCCGTGGGTCAACTTTAGCGCGGTGAACCTATAATGGTGACAACACAGTAATGTAACTACAAATGCCATTCAAGTTGTTGTTGTTATCAATCGTAGTTTACTTGAGGTAAAGTCATGGACCCCTTAAAGTAAAGTAATGAGCTTATAAATACTGTCCCACTGCTGGGCAAAGGCCTCCATCATTGAAATCAAGTCATCGCAACAATGGGTATGGGTTTAAATACCAAGCTTGCCGTGCGGGTTGGTGATCACAAACCCAATGTTCCGATAAATCCGAAAACACACTTTGCTCGACCTGGAAATTGAACCCGTTACCATGGACCTCTATGGCGTACTATTTTGTGTCTTTGGTCACAACAAAAGTTAAAAATGCGACACCAACTTAAAAAGGAAATACGGTCCAAGAGATTAAATTATCGAACAAATGAGATGGAAATGGATCGCTTGTTCCCAAACTATAACTAGGTTTGGTCCTTTCTTTGCATCCGAAAAGGAAGTGTTGGCATGTGAGCTAAGTTATTTGGCAACAACTATACTGTGTTTATTCAGTGGGAGACATTTCGTGACAAATATTAGTGTAACAAAGTAGTGTGGTGAAATCCCCGTTGCAGGTCAGCAGTACAGGAACCGGAGCGCCGGGATTCGTCACACAATATTTAGGAGTAGATGTGGTTATGGAATAGTGAATAAAAGATCAGCTAATCCAGTGACTTGTTTATTTTATAGGGTAAAAGTTTAGATAGGAAAGAAAAACCCGATGCACGGGTTCCTGTTAAATTATAACTGTTACAATTGGTTATTTAAAGTATTAGTAGTTAAGTAACCGTCACATCAGCCCCGGGGATACTCGCTGAAATTGAGGACTTCTACGGACATCTGTATGCCTCCCATGCACCGAAGCCTCCACCTGACGCGAGCGACCCCAGAGCCCCACTTGCCCATCACTTTACGGAAGATCTCCCAGACATATATCTCGATGAAGTCGAGGCGGCTCACAGGCAGCTTAGTAATGGGAAGGCTCCCAGTGAGGACGGAGTGACCTCTGAGCTACTCAAAGCGGGAGGGAAAACCTGTTGTTGAGGAGCTGAAGAGGCTATTCAACTCTGTTATTACCAATAGGACTACCCCGAAGGCGGGAAGCAGAGGTGTAGTGGCATTGTTTTTCAAGGAAGGTAACAAAACTCTTCTTAAAAACTATAGGCCAATCACGCTTCTGAGCCACGTCTATAAGTTGTTCTCAAGAGTCGTCACGAATCGTCTGGCATCAAGATTTGACGCCTTACAGCCAGCGGGACAGGCTGGGTTTCGTGAAGTCTATAGCACGGTGGACCACATACATTATGTTCGGCAGGTTATACAGAAGTCTGAAGAGTATAACCAACGGCTGTGTCTGGCTTTTGTGGACTATGAGAAGGCCTTCGACTCCATTGAAACCTGGGCTGTTCTGGAATCTTTGCAGCGATGCCAAGTCGACTGGCGATATGTGGAGGTACTGAGAAATCTTTACCAAGCGGCGACAATGTCCGTCCAAGTGCAGAATCACCAGACAAGACCCATCCAGTTGCTCAGAGGTTTAAGACTGGGTGACGTTATATCCCCGATACTCTTCACCAACGCACTGAAGGATGTCTTCAAGACACTGCAATGGGATGGACTCGGCCTTAACATCAATAGTGAATATCTCACTCACCTCCGCTTTGCTGACGACGTAGTGATAATGGCAGAATCGCTGCAAGACCTGCAGAAAATGCTGTCCAGTCTCAATGCTGCCTCGAGACGCGTTGGGCTTGAATGATTTGGACAAGACTAAGGTCATGTTTAACGAACACATCGTTCCTGAACCCGCTTCCGTCCAAGGTATAGCCCGTGAAGTTGTCCAGGAGTACGTATACCTGGGTCAAAAATTACACCTGGGTAGAGACAACTTTCAGGGGGAAATCAACAGAAGAGTTCAGCTTGGATGGGCAGCGTTTGGAAAGTTGCGTCACATCTTGAAGACCAAGGTGTTTGATCAGTGCGTCCTACCGGTCATGACATACGGAGCCGAGACGTGGAACCTGACAGTGAAACTAGCCCACCGATTACACGTCACTCAGAGAGCTATGGAAAGGTGCATACTAGGAATCTCTTTAAGGGACATGGTCCGGAACGAGATAATCCGGCTAAGAACCAGAGTGACTGACGTAGTCCAGAAGTGTAGCAAACTGAAGTGGTAGTGGGCTGGTCACATCCGTCGCAGAACCGATGGTCGGTGGAGTAGACGGGCTCTCGAGTGGAGACCACGACTCGGCAAGCGTAGTGTTGGACGTCCACCGGCACGTTGGACCGACGCTCTAAAGAAAGTGGCTGGTAGGGACTGGATGGCAAAAACGGGAGATCGGGCTTTGTGGCGCGCCCTGGGGGAGGCTTATGTGGACATAAGCTTCACCGCGGACATAAGCTGCTGGAGCAGTGGCCTACTATTAGGCTGAAAAGAAAGAAGAAGAAAGATTTGAAGTATTTAAAGTAAATCACCATCATTAAATTTAAACTTATACTGGTAATCTGATAAAATGCTCGCAAGCTATGTTCAGTACGATGATTTTGGTAGGAATTCGTCAAAATGGTGAACAGGGAACGTGGAAGATAAATTTAATTTTGAAAGGACAGGTACATAATACTATAATTGATGGCCAGTAAGTTAAACTATGAAGTTTCCAGCCATCGTGGAGGTTCTAACGTCCATGAGACTGGAACGAAACAGCATCGTTACAGTAGTAGACTGAAGAAACCTGTCAATCTTCCGTTTTTATATTGCCGATCAAGATTTAACGTCCTCCACCTGATGGAAAGTGGTTGTGAGTTCCATATATGAGGCTGACAAGATCAGTAAGGCAAAGCATCCACTGGCCTGGTGAACCTCATCTCGAAGGCCGGCCAGAATGTCATTCAACGCCCCGCTTGAAGAGCGTTCTTCACCGAAGCTAGGTTTGGGTCAATAATGGCTGGATTGTGTGTAGATGACGTCGTAGTTCAAGCACGTGCGGGGCGGGAGTTGGAAGGGTAAAGACGGAATCAGTCGAAACAATTCAAATGCTACTCCAATAATCTACTTGAATTCGCTTGAAGTTCGTCAGCCGAAATCAAGTTGACTGCGATAGCAGTTACCTGCAATAGCTGCGCTGCAATCTTAGATTAAATCAAATTAGAAGATAGGTGACTCGCTTCTAGCACGTGGACCGCTTAAATCAGGCTCCCGTCGTCTGTTTCCTGCGGTTAGGGGACAAGAATACTACCGAGGTATCCCTGCCTGTCGTAAGAGGCGACTAAAAGGGCCCTTGGGGTCGCGAAGCGCACGCGGGGGGGCCTGCGTGTGTTTCGGTTTGCGATCCCGAAGATGACGGTAACGCGTGTCTTCGGACACAGTGGTCTGTGTTATCGTGCACTGGAGTTGAGCTTGTTCCTCCCGAGGCTGGCTGCCAGGCGGCCTTGTGCGCCGAAGGGTCCTGCGAGGAGTCTCTCCCTCGTTGGCGATCCCGGGTCCCTTCCATTCTGCGCCGAAGATGACCACCGTCAGGTTTTAGTAGGTGGGGGTCTCTGTTTTCCCAGGAGTTCCGAGTCCCACATATCCCAGGTGTCCCGAACCCAGGGCCTTGGGAATGCCTAAAAGCATTTCCTGACCCAAAAAAAAAAAAAAACTCCCGTCGTCTAATTTCACTCGGTAGTAATAAACGATTGACAGGACTTTACTCTGACGCACTTGTCTTGCTAACGCTATGGTCAAAACAAATAGGTTTGTCTCTGTTCTGCTACATCGCACAACGATAAAGAGAATCACTGCGGTGTGAGTGTGCGTGCATGTAGTTGTGCATCATCCTCGTTTTCAGTGGACAATTTTAAAAGGACGTGCCGTATCTTCCGCTATTTGATTTAATCTAAGGCTGCAATAGCAAGAAGAGGTCAAGAAAGGAGAATTATAGCTTTGCTAGTTAGCTGTGGAGAATGACGTCATAGGACAACGCGGCACGCTTGGAATTTTCATTAAACTTCAAGTCAACTACTTAGTCAAGGCATCTGGGACCTATTTCAAACGCTTTTATGCAGTCAAGTTAATTCCCTAAACTGAGGGGGATCAATTTTGTCTGTATGTTTCTAGCCTAAGAGATACGTTAGTGATAGGTTACCGCTGACTGGCTGCAATTGAAAGAATATATTGCGAAATCGCGCTCAGTTTGGGGAATGAACTTGAAGTTATAAGGGATTATAAAAAGGCCCCAGGCGAGAATTGAACCTGGACCATAGCTGGGTCCATCTTTCTAGAAATTCAAATATTTTTTTAATAATATCCTTTCAGATGTAGAAGGTTATACACCTAAGACAATCACGCAATAAAGTTTTCTTGAAGCTTTAAATACACTAAAAGAATATGACTGGGGGGCTAGCCAAGAGCAACCCACCACGACGATTGCGAAGGTCGAAACACGCCACGACGATTTCGACATGTCTATCGAAATCGTCGTGACGTGTTGCTCTTGGCTAGCCCCCTAATGGTCTTGTTAGCTCAATGGTAGAGCAGTCGCCGTTTGCAAAGGTTGATTCCGCCCGATTCCTTGACCATTTTTTTCTAGTACTTATCTTAAATTAAATGTATTTTCATTTTAAATGTAAAATTACAAAATCTGATAAGTGTAGGATTCAATCATTTCAGCATTCTTAAGTGCAGACTTTATTATGTGCTCACTAGATCTCTGAGTGATTCCCATTTTTCGAATAAATCGAGATGCTGATGATCATAGAGACACATACGAGTAATGCTCATCGATAGGCGCACTAATTTACAGACACGTTCACAGACGCTGTGTGAATTACGAGTATATTATGCGTGTTATGAAAAAATCACGAAAAGGTTATATTATAAGGTTTTTCACCTTTTTTATGGATATCAAAGCCTTTTTCTTTTAAAGGAATATTATGATTTCATTGATTTCATAATTTTATCATTAGTTAAATTTTTAGAAATCTTAATGTTACAACAAAATAAAATGACATCTTACACAGTTTTGATCTTGGCCTTTGTTTAGATTTATTGATACTTAGTCCGAGATCTATAGTCGTTACTTAGCTAAGCGCAGACTTATCACATTAATTATTATCTTACTTATTAAGTATTGTTATATTACTAACGATTACCTAAGTTGATGTTTAACTAAGACAAATATAATTTAATATCAATAAGAAGTAACTCCGAATCATTAACTAGTGCCCCCGGTAACGCCTGATGAAGTCTAGTAGGTTCTTCGCCGCATCAAGAAGCGGAAAGCTGTCGGACCCGATGGAGTCCCTATCGAAGCGTGGAAATCGATGGGCTCTCGTAGTGTACTTACCCACCTTTTCAACCGCATTCTCCTCACCGGGAAGATACCTGACCAATGGAGACTGAGCATTATCACGCCGGTCTTCAAGGGCAAGGGCAGGAGTGCAGCAATTATCGCGGCATGAAGGTGATGTCCCACACCATGAAGCTCCATTCACATTCACAAGCGCATTGTGAACTCTCGAATTCGACAAGAGTGTACACAATCTCGGAGTGTCAGTATGGGTTTCGACCGGGTTGCGGGACCATGGACCCCGTATTTGCCTTGAGAACGCTCATGGAGGGATACAAATTGAAGAATACACCTCTGCATCTCATTTTCTTAGAGATGCAGAAGGCCTTCGACTGTGCCCCTCGTGATATGATCGGTCCAGGGCCTTTCCCGAGGTCTTTATTGATATTATCCGGGACATGTTTAGTTTAGTTTAGTTTTATTTATCTCATAATACAAAATTACAATATATATTACATTCGATGTCACATATAAGAATTTGCATTATGATTGTCAAAATTATTATACAAATTACAATTAATAAAATAAAGAGAATGTCAAAAACTAAGATAAATACAATAAATGAACAATTAAATACAAAAAAATAATAATTCACATGTCAACAAGAAATAATACAATTCAGTCAAAAATAACAAAAAAATAGTTAACAAGTCATCCAAAGTCGCAATTCAAATATTCTTTAACACTATAAAGGGATTTTTCTAACAAAAAGTTTCTCAGCCGACGTCGGAATGTTTCGTCAGATTGTACGTCTTTTAGCGCTGGAGGTAGATGATTGTAGTAGGTGGGGCCGATGACTCGCGGGTTCTTCTCTGCAAGAGCCATGCGACGAGGGACCGCGTTAAGGCGACCTACCAGATGCTTGCGCTTACTGCTTTTCATACATTGAAAATCCCTTATGTTGCATCTTACAAATGTTAATAGCTCATATAAATAGACCGAGTAGTGCGTCAAAATACGCTGCGTTACAAACAAATCCCTGCACGAGTGTCTAGCTTTCACCCCGACAAGTGTACGCAATGCACGTTCTTGTAAAACGAGCACTCTGCTGGCATCCGTGGAGTTACCCCAAACTAGAGTTCCGTACGACATCAGGGAGTGAAAGTGGGCAAAATAGACTTGCCTCAGCGCATCGGCAGAGATAAGTGGCTTTAATTTTCGTATAGCAAAGACAGCACCACTCAGCCTATCGCAAAGCTTGTCGACATGGCTCTTCCAGTTCAGATTACAGTCAATTGTGAAGCCCAGGAACCTACTCTCATTACAAATTGGCATCGGGCAGTTTTTTAGACACACAGGTAACGAGATGGGACGGCCAGAAAAGATCATTATGTTCGACTTACTTATGTTTAACAACAAACATGTATCACGATTCCAGTTCCATAGTTGGGACTGCGGTTGGTGACACGCTTCCCTTCCCTATTGTTACCTCCCTCCCTACCGTTGGAGTACACCAAGGATCCGTGCTTAGCCCGTTTCTGTTCAGCGTGATATTAGACGTTCTGTCAAACAGCATCCGAGACCATCACGAGCAGCCACCCAAGTTGCTTATGTATGCTGATGATATTGCGCTAGCAGATTCAGACATGGGACGGCACGTACAACGGGTGAATAAGTGGAGGAATTCACTAGAAATCGGCGGTCTGAAACTAATGTGGCGAAGACGGAGTACATGGCCTGCAACACCTCAGATCCCCAGTCCGTCCGCATAGGCGATGACTTGGTCCAGCGCACGGACCGTGTCAAATACCTGGGATCTGTGTTCAGCGCGTCCGGGGACGTCGACAGCGACGTCAGAGCCCGAATTTCCGCGGCTTAGGCCAAAGGGCGTGAGGTGACTGGTGTCATTTGTGACCCCAAAATGCCGATCAAGCTGAGGGGGCAGGTCTATAAAACCAACATTAGGCATGTCCTTTTATATGGCAGTTAAACAAGGCCGTTACTAGAGCGACACAAGCAGGAGCTGCGCGTCACGGAAATGAAGATGCTGCGGTGGATGTGTGGAGTCTCACGCAAAGATCGCGTGCGGAACACCCACATCCGCGGCAGCCTTCGTGTTCGAGACATCGCAGTAAAGCTGCAGGAGGGCCGCCTTCATTGGTATGGTCATGTCTCACGCATCGGCAAACTACTTGGGCAACAAATGACTGGCCACGACGCCCCCGCATGGTGCTGGTAGAAGACGTCGACCCAAGAAGCGCTGGCTCGACGTTGTCAAGGGTGACATGCGTGCCAAAAGACTCACCACTGAGGATGCACAAGACCACTCGAAGTGGGCCAAGAACATAAGAAAAGCGGTCCCTGGGACCCCACACACGAGTGTGAGTTCACAACCGGAATAGACCGCACGGATGATGATATGATGATAAAGATAGATACAGCTGTTCAAAGTTTAAGATAAGTATAAGTTTAAGCTAAGCACGCTCTATAGATCTCGGCGTTAGTAACGAATTAAAGTTAAGGACTTACGAGTACTACCCACTTACTCATAAAAAACCAGTCTAACAACACTGTTTTCGCAATGGAAATGTAGTGTTAAAGCACTGTTCAAGCTTTTATGAACAAGGGAACTATTTTTCACCTTATGATTATATTTCGTCAAAGAATTTCCAGCGATTTTCCAGACTGGCTATCTTTTGTTATGAATGAATGTAATTTTTGTTGACATAATAAAATAACTTTTATATTTAGCCTCCTTCATTTCACGCCCATGATACAATATTACTGAAGGGTAACGGTGGTCACTGAGGTATTATTTTGTACTTTTTAGAAAAAAATATCTGTTGTTCCAAGTAAAATTGGTACTTCATATCCTGTTTTTCCCGGTTTTATTTTCTAGAGGTAATTGTTACGTTGCGCTACGACGTTTTTCATAGTCATAAACTTTTTATTATGCTACTAAGCCGGATAGATTATTACACAGTGAAGCTTTGAGCCAAATTCAAAAGTAAAGTAAACTCTTCAGCCTTAATATTACCCGAAGTTATATATTTGGTTTCCGGATTTTGAAAATTTAGCCCGGGTTTGATCATCAAAGTCAAATTTAAAGTTTATACTCATTAATTAAGTAGCGGTGTCTAGATTTCAACCTATGATGGAAGTTTTTACCCATGAGTGGGACAGTACTGGTGGGATAGGCTAATTACTTTACATGCTCTTCACCAAGACCTTTTTCTGTACTGTTAACTGTTTTTCTTTATTGGCTGATGTGGCCCTGAACAAACAATCCAATTTCTCTACTGTTTAACATTGAAAGCCGTCTTATGTTTTTTGAAAAATTTGGTAACCCTATTCTGCTTAATTAGCTTCTAGATCGAAATCAAATCCATCGACAGGGGAAGATATCGCCTGAAAGTAAATACAGAGAGGATTGATGGAAACCAGGCGCACCATCTATTTTGAAGATCGATGATCTATGTGTCGGGGCTCCGTTATATGTATGTTTTCGTCACATTTCTATATTTAAACATGTTTCCTGTTGATTGCAACTTTGTCCGAGAACTTCATTTCATGATCGTCATATTCTTTATCAAGACACTGGGCATCAACTCGTTAAAAAAAACATGTGGCTCTTATACGTAGTTTTCCTTAATTGCTTGTTTATTGCTGCTGCCACACTGTTGTTAAATTTTTTGTTGATGTTATTGAACATTATCTTACTAATACTTACTTTATTTTTACTTGTAATTACTATTTTTTTTTCCATAGCTTTTGCGCAGCCTAACTCGTCCTCTGTTTTAAATCTCTCTGCCGAAGGTTGTCTGGAAGAGATCGCTCTGTAGCGATAAGACCGCCTAAATTGTACTAAATATTTACTTTTTTGTTTTTACGTGCTGTAAGTATTTGTTTGTGCAATAAAGATTATTTATTATTTATTATTATTATTATTATCGAACATTAACAATGACTAACTTTTGTAAGACTGCAAGCGTGTGTTTTGTTATTATATGTATCTTGCGCCAGCAATCCGATAAACAAATAAATAAATGTTCACTAAAAAATGTTTAACAACGTTTTTAAATACGAGTAATAGCTGCAGTATGTCAGCGCCATTTTTGGACACACGACACCTTATATAAAGTCATTAGTGATAACTTGCTCTCTTTTTAACAATTATTAAACAAGTTTATGAATTTAGAGAACCGTTGATTTTAACCCAGTTTTTATAAGAGTATTAAAATTCCTCCGATAGTATTTACACGATGGCGGATCATTCCGACATAAGTTATTTTGCATTCAGTATTGTTCAAAAGATGTTACTGATTTATGGTAGAACAATGGTTATGATTTCATTTATTTTAAACAATTTTGAGAATCTGTCACTCGAATCTTATTACGTATAACGCAATTTATAACAGCGTTTTTCATTTATCGTAACACTTTTCACAAAATATATTTTTTTCAATATTTAGCTGAAGTCCTCCAATTCCAACATATTGAAAATAATTCTCTATCTTTATTATTTCATCTTTGTGTAGAAAATAAAGCATTGTTTAGTGCTAAAAACAAAAATTAGAATAATTCATTTTTGGCATTGGAGCGTGCCGCGGCAGCGGCCGGCGAGTGCCAGAAGCGACTTTATAGCGTTTCTCACATTAATATACATCACTTTACTTTCTGAATATGAGTGAAAATATTATAGAAATAATGTTTAGGGAAAAAAAGCGTTATAAAAAACAACAGTAGGACTTAAAATAATATTAACTACAATTTTAGGAAACATGAGTGTTATGAACATCGTCGGCAGTAGGTATTACAAATTGTATGAATGAAAACTTTAGGAAGAATATTTTTAGTAAGAGTGATCATGCGGATTACAAATCGGTAGGAAGAATAATTTCGGAGTAAGATCTTTAGGCGAGCCAATATGAACCCTGTAAAAACATATTAAAGTAGAGATTCATAAACAATACTGATATTTGTTAAATATTAATCCCGCGTGAGTTTTGAAACCCGCACCATATTAAAAACACTCTTAGTTTTGGGTCAGATAATCGCGGTGTAAGATGTTTCAAAAACTATTTGTTGACTTTGCCATACTCAGTCAAATGACATCTATTTATGCGAAGGTATTTGTCCTCAGGTAACGAGAGTTCCAAAATCCATACCCAGTTCAATGAAATGAACCTTCTTTCGCCGAGATGTCGCAAGACGCGTCCAACATCACTCAGACGCTAACCAACTTGTTCGAGGAGATGCTCCTAGCGTCGGATTTGGAAAACGAAAACAGAAGCAATGTGGACCTGTCGCAGTTCCTGTCGGCTTTGAAGGAGAAGTCCTCGAAGAACAGCAGTCATGAGCCTTTGGACTTCGGGACCTTGGTCAAGCTGGTGGACGGCTGGAGATCGAGGTTGAACCTGACTAAAGGAGTGGAGCCGTGCAACTACTGCGATGGCAACATTCGTGATCTCGCTCTTGCGTATAACAGCATTCATGGATATATCAGTCTCTTTGTAAGTATCCGATTTTTAACTTTCAGTTACCTTCAGCGGCTTCAGCATATTTTAATCAAAATGTAGCTTATTTGGGATTGGCTGTTTTTATTCATAAGAAATCCTACAGCTTCATCTGGAAGTCAACTTTAACGTTTACGTTGAGAGCTCGAGAGTAAGTACCTATGGGAGGTTTCTGCGCATTGAAACAAAATCGTCCTTTGCTGTATTTCTTATAAAATGTTTTCTTTGCAGTTGAACCTTAAGTCCATTTCACAACGTTGTTATTATGCTGTTGTTATGCTTCCATTTCGGAGGCGCTTGTGCAAATAGTTTGTAATTTCAGGAAATCGTACTTGTAACAAAGATCTCGCATTATGAAATTATTTTGAATTTATTATCAAGTTACATTAACGCTTTGTCTTTTAAACTGAACTCTAGAAGTCCAAACAATTTTGTGATTGCTTTCTTTGCGGCAAAATAGTATATTTCTAATAAAACAAATACCTACTGTAAGTAACTAAAAGAATCCGAATGGGCATTTCAACGAGTAGACTAATATATTGGTCAATTCAGAGGCTTTAGGTGGTCGTCTTTAGCTGTAAAATTGTAAACTTTGTTTAAAACTGGTGTTTTGCTATTTGTTTTTTTGTTACGAAATTATCCCACCATGTTAAGCAGTTTTCATTTTTCATTTCATTTATACTTACAACTTAAATTGTGTTAACAAAATACAGTGAATTTACGCATGAATCCGGCGAATTATTATTTTTTATATAAAGAAATAAATTTATTTTCACACTTAAAATCAAACACAGGCTAAGAACATGATTTATTAATAAGTTAATGCGTTTTGTAATTGCTAAGAAAAATTAGAATTCCTGTCACCCAAATTTCCGATGCGTCCGCTTAACTAACCCATTATGCCCTGTTCACATTATTCTAGTAGAAGCATTCCAGTCCAGAGCTGGAATACCACTGGAATAATGTGAACCAGCACTGGAATGTCCACATTGACCGAGCGCTGGAATGCTGGAATGCTAGACTGGAATAATGTGAACAGGGCATTACGGCGCAGGTGAAGAGTAGAGTCCAGGTAATTAATATTTATAATCAAAGGACAAGGTCGTGCTTTGTACCATAACTATTTAATAATGTATCCTTCTTGTCTTCTGAAATACCTAAATCGACTTATGGTATAAAAAAGTATCTGTGGACCAAGTTGTCTGCTAAGAAGTAAAAATGCACTTATTGTATGTGTGCCTAGCATGGTTATAAATTATTAAGTTTTTTTTTTTTCGCCGACAAGCTAGTTAGTTACTTGGCAGTTTGGCGAAATTTTTGATGTAATTTTTTTTTACGTTTATTCCAAATCAAGATTGATTTGAAATAAACGTAAAAAATATCGGCAGATTTCAGAAATAGAAGAATTTATTGCACAAATTTTCCCTTGGGATTTCATAGGCAATTTCATTTCAAGAAATGAAAATCGACAAAGAAATAAATAAATATGTGGCAGACACCTCAACAATCATTGTCATGATTTCGAAGATCAATATTCTTGTATCAGAGCGTCTTCCAGCACATCCAATCCCGAGCCAATATAGAAAAGTTAGTTTTCTAAATTGATCGACCGGTAATCGAACTGACAAGTTCAAATATGGCCAGAACCATCTCTGTGTTCGTTGTTCAATTTTCGACTAACTCTCCGGTGATGGGAAACATCAATAATAAACCTTATCAACCCAGATGACGGCGGAAGGCTCCCACCTACCGCATTGGGATTCTGTTCTTATTTGATGAATGTTGTGCGTATTTCCCCTCAAACAACAAAACAACAAGAAAACGCACTAAAGGTTTTCTGGTAGCTTGTTAAACTTCAGTCATCAAGAAACAATGAAGAATTTATAACAGGATTAGGGTTCTCGGTAAAACAACAATTAGGGAACATAATACAGGTATTTCGGTTCCGGGAAAAAAGAATGCCACCTTCCATGAAAAACAAAAACTTAACGTGTATTATTTTTTCTAAAAAAGGAAAGGAAAAAAAACAACTCAACTAATGATGTTTGACTCCTTCCTTGAACATGAGATAATATAACAATAAAAATGCGCCAGGTTACGAGGTATTTACCAGACAGAGAATTAAATTAATGAGAATTTCGCATAGAGAGGACTTTTACAATGGCACAGTTACACAATGAATCATTATGTGTAGTAAATAAATAGATATTAAGCGCCAGACAACACACCACTTGTCATGATCTCGAAGAAAGGGGGGTCTCCCAGCACACCCAGACACGAGCCACTTCAGAAAAGATCGTTTCCTAAATTATTAAACCCGGACAACGCAAGCGCAGGCGAGAAACCGTGCTACAGCGCACTACGCCAATCGTGTCGTCAAAGTAGTAGTAGGAGGATAGGAAAATGATTGCTTACTTTGGCACAATAAAATAATCTCATATAACCTTTTCCGCCGCTTGACACAGCAAGCCAACATCGAGGCCATTACGAGTGTCTCACCATCTTCAGTTCGGAGAATATTTTCTTTGGCTCTGAAAAACAGAACATTCAAGAGCTAATATGAGAAATCGTGGAAGAGTCTCAGTTTGTTTTATAGATGGTCGATAATTGTGTATTGTTGTCTCAGAAAATAGACTTACGAGTAGGTTTCAAATGCCAGGTTCCTCTATACTCCATAAATTATAGCATTAGACAGAAGTAAAAAAGGTTCTTTTTAGGGTACACTTTGTGGTCAAAGTACAATAAACATCATTACTTTTAACATTTATGCCGAATTTATTGAAATCTACTTATATAGCAGCTGTCACACTTAATTGATCTCATTTAAAGTGAAGGAACTTCAGAATTTATGAGGCTTTTGCTTAAATAAATTATTTTGTCTTGCATCAAACTATATTGTCGATGTAAAAACCTAAAACAGGCAGGGGTTTTCATTTTTTCTGTCACTATAACTCTACCAATTCTAAAATGTTACATAATCCCTTCATACGTTGTGGCGGAAAGGGTTTTCAATTTTGCCAGGTTATACTCAGGTATGTTATCGTCATGGCAACATCAAATGCAAATTGCCATTCATTTTAGCCCCCCTGCTTCTTATTTCTAATGTTATAATGAATGAAGTATAGGTTAAGTGAGTTTTTTTTAATCTAAATAAAAAAAAGCCTATGTCACTAGGGATATATATATACATAGAAATATATATATAGTGACTTAAATGACGAAAATTGGAGAAAATACATAATTTCTAACTTTTTCAATTTTTTTTTTTAAGAGTTTGGATAAGCGCTATGGATGGAAATGCTTATAGATTCCCAAAGCCTAGTATTCAACTAATAGTAAAAAAAACAAGAATTTATCTCAACAGATCCCGCCACAGTGACTATAAAAGTGACACAATCCAGAAATTTTCAAAAATTCGTAAAACTATTAATAACTCCAAAACTACAAAAAATCGGCCAGCATACATGGGGTATTTTTGGATACCTCTGTACATATATTGTCAGGTAGGTTTTACTCACCATTTTCCCCAATTTCTCGACCGCTTCTACTTACTCAATTAAGTACTCATTATGAATACTGTCCGAGAGCAATTAGTAATTAGTTCCACAGTTTAAAATAACTAAAATTTTATTTCATTTTCTCAGCTGCGTCGCTGTAGAATACCGTAATTAGTTACACGTGCCTTATTGCTTTACATAATAATTATTGCACAGACAAAAATTATACAGATATTAATTGAAATAGAAGACGCGAGTGTATGACTTCACGTCCCAAAAAGTAGAGCAGTGCACCCGTTTTGACACTGTTTTATTCAGTCCACGTATGGCCTCTGCTGGTATGGCCACAGATGATACAAAACCACTAATAATTACCCTTCCCTCCTCATTCCACTTCCTATTATTCTTAAACATTTGTTGTTCGCTCCATTCGTCTGTGGAATTCCCTACCTTTACCCATCCGTAAATCTAAGTCCTTACATGTCTTTAAATCCCGAGGCAAATCGTACTTCCTTTCTCGGTAACTTAGTATTTTATTTTGTCTCATCCTTTATTTTTCAGTCCTTAAAAATGGAAACTGGTGATCCAATTACAATACATATGTATTTTATGCAACACAATTTATTCAGTTTATTAATTAAATATCTCTGACCTATACTTTGTTTTGCACAGCTTTACCCGTTCTTTATTTTACAACTCTCTCTTCAGAAGGTGGTCTGGAAGAGATCGCTTTATAGGTATAAGACCGCCTAAATTGTACATTTTATGTCTGCTTACTGTATAACTTGCTGTATTTGTTTGCTTGTGCATTAAAGAGTATTTTTTTTATCTTATCTTATTTCTATGAACTAGGTACGTTGAAATCGATAGAGAAATGGCGGGTTCCTATAATTAGTAGGTACGTAGTGACGTGACAGAAAGCATCAAAATAGTGGCACGATAGTTTATTATTTTCATATTCATATTCTTTATTGCACTCTTTAGGTTACAAAGTTGGTAAAAAACATAATACAGGACATTAAGGACCCTGTCGGGCACGGCAAAGATAAGAGAGGGGAGGAGTCAGCCTACGCTCGTATTTACAAGAACTATTATTTAATATGTTAGTTTTTAAATATATACTATTTTATTGTACTTGTATAGGTATATTATTTAAAATATTAATAAATCCTATGTTTGTAAGTAGGTGCTTACAGAAAAAGTTATGATTGTTAAGATATTTATTACTTAGTTCTTAAATATATAGGTATTATATTATTATATATTTTGAATATTGTACATGTATAATACAAACGGAGGACCTCGCGTTTTTATATGTGTGTGTATAAAATTTGTACGAGTATAGTAAACATTTCTACAACAATAACTCGCTATTCAACAGCCCCACTGGGGTGAACAAAAAGCGATTTCGTTACACAGATTTGTGTTTTGTATTTAAAATTGCTCTTGGGTGGTTTTGATGTCGGAAATACATCTGTCTCCATCTACATTACCACTTAGGCTGCAAACTGGAGGAACGCGGGTAGGGGCGCGGCGGCGATTAAGCCACGGGTACAGTCAACAATTATGTGATACTTTAACGTGCCAAAATTGATGATTTTACAAAAACTATAAAGGTTATTAAAATACTAAGAACATTAATGAGATATTTCAATCATTCTAATGGATATATGCTGCTTGTGACAAATTTGAAGTTTGTTCAATCATCATCTATTTTTGCTGTTGTACTACCGCGCCCGCCACCGCACTCTGGCATGCGGGCGTCCAGTTTGGAGCCTAAGATCAACAAAAACAAAGGAAATATTAAAGATGTGAGTAACTAATTAGTAAGGATGATCCAATTCGAACTTCCGAACTTTTAATTAAAAAACACAACTTGATTTTTGTGATACTGATGTAATATTTAGTATTTTACATTTATTACGAAAAATTACATTAAAATTTCCGCCTTTGGACATTCTGTAGGAAGTAATTCGTACAATGTAATTATTGAAGTCATTTCATAGAATTTTTTTTCTTCTCAAGGCCGTTGCCTTTTCACTGGGTTAAAAGTTAATAAACAAAACGGACACATTTGTGGCGAGGATGATCCTCAGGTGATACTCGTACACGAGATGCAACTGTAAGTTCAAAAAGTTACTGTGTGACTTGTCTAATCTTAAATAATGTGCCTCTTTAATGCATTCACGTTCACTGGAGCTCATTCCACAGTTTAAACGTACTCGGAAGGAAACACCTCTGAAACCGAACTGTACGAGACCATTGCTGGATCCAGAGTATGAGGGTGAACTCTCTGTCGGTGGCGAGCGGTGCGGTGATATAATGCCGTCATTAGGTGCCGTTTTTGCACAAAAAAACCTTTCTTGAGTGGTCTGTCTATCTGTTTTCTGTCTCACATACAGTCACGGCTGGAACTATAAATCCTGGAAAATCATTGGTGGGATGACGATAATTATTACTATAAAAGTTGCAAAAAATTCTAATCGAAAGTATCCTTAACTTGACCGATGGGGTATCATCAAAGTAGCAACGGAAATCGCCATGTAATCAAATGATTTATCGAGGTAGCCATGAATGAAGATAATGCGATAAGCTCTTGATGATCGATTAGGCCTATCCCTTCCTAATTGCCATGCAAACACCGGTATCAGTGACACGTTAAATATCAGGGGATGTAAATATGGGTACATTTAAAGGTACATAAACCCGCACATTAAATCCATAGCCATCAGCAACTTGCCAAAAATTGGCGATATTCAAGCTTTGCACTCATCTGTCCTCATTTATTTATTAAGGTATTCGCAGAATACCAGCGTCAGTCATAGCGGGTCGCTGCGACACATATTGAACGAATGCCTATTTGGCGGTTTTAATTGTGATTTAAATTTCGGGTTAAGGTTTATTCTTGATTTTTTATTTCATGCTTTTGAAGTTTTCCATCGGTAGAAACTTAAGGGATTGTTCTCTTGGCTAGGTCATAAATTTCTACAAACTGTCAAGTCTTCAGTCTGTTTACCTTAGAAGTTTGATTTAGGTGAGAATATTTCAGTCTGTAGTGATGTCCGAATGTGCCTAAAATTTGTTGTCTGTAACTGAGATAAACAAATCATTGAGGGACCTATATTTTCACCTTGAACATTTAATATAAAAGTCTGGCGTCTAATCTCACTCAAAACTTTTTTCAGGGGTGCAAGCTTAAGGAAATATCAAGGACGCAATCATAACATTATGTCGCTTTTGTAGAACAATGTAAATTGTTTTCTGAGTAGGCCAGTTCGTGTTTATTTAGTAACTAGCTTTCCGCCTTTGGCTTCGCCTGCATGGGCTTCACGATACTTTACTTGCTAACTGTGGCTTAAAATCGGTGAAATATTTTTTTAATATCGGTCAAGTAGTTTCTGAGTTTATACATTACAAACAAACAAAAAATCAAACATGTAGATGTTATTAGAGAAATAGAGTCCTTTTTCTTCCAATTCAGGCTTTGATATGTATCAGAATGGTTCCTAGAACACTATTAACTACATAACTGAAATTGGCGCACCGCGCGTTTGTGGAACAAAAATATGATGAGCACAAATATTATGTGATGGTGAAGGAGTTTGAGATAACTCGAACATGTCGATGCCGATATATAAGGAATGCTCTCAGAATGCCTCGCCCTATTCAGTTGAAGAATCTGTTTTAATCTTACTGTTTAGTACATCTAAATTAACGATTTCAGGTGAAGGAACAACTCGTTTTGTTGTAGGGATACTGGCGTTACCTGATACCTCCTAATACCCAATTTCTATAGCACTTTGATTGAAGTGAATCGAATAGCATTGCAAACATAACGTCAAAATGATCACGGTTCGTCAACTAGACATTCATCCATCGATTTAGTTCAAACCTTCCTCTGAATTCTATAGTAGCATGAATGTAATGGATTAGTAAATTGCTGCTACTCTCGTTTGTGCTGTAATAATATGAAATTGAATAAGAGTGGCATTTCAGAGTTTGTCTAGATTTACAATGTTGTGCAAGATAAGGTAGGCATCAAATTGACTAGCTTAACTCAGACTCATGTCTTTAAATCCCAAGTCAAATCATACTTCCTCTCTCTGTAACCTAGTATTTTATTATGTATCATCCTTTTTTTTCAGTCCTTAAAATGGAAACTGGTGATCCTATTGCAATACCTAAGTATATGTATTTTATGTAACACAATTCATTTAGTTTATTATTTAAATATCTCTTACTTATCCTTTATTTTGCACAGCCTTACCCGTTATTTTATACAAGTCTCTCTACAGAAGGTAGTCTGGAAGAAATCGCTTTAAAGCGATAAGACCACCTAAATTGTACATTTTATGTCTACTTACTGTTTAACTTGCTATATTTGTTTGTTTGTGCAATAAAGATTATTTATCTTATCTTATCTCAGAGGTTCCCAGACATTTTTTCGCTTAGACCACTTCAAAATTTAGCTGGTTCCGGTGGACCCCCCTGCAGCTACATTTCTACTATATTCCTAAGGCTCGACAAAATGTGACGCCTACATTGACTCCCGTCGAGTCTTCCGTGGACCCCTGGGGTCCACCTAAACCACTTTAAGAACTAATGAGCTAAATGATCCGGGGAACACTGATGGGTTTTTTACAGAAACTCAAAATGTTTCGAAGACAGAAAAATATTAAATTTAATATTAGTAAAACCGTTGGTAACCTGAAATTTTATATAGAAAGAAAACAACCTTAGAACTCTGTTTTCACCATGATATTGCATACATGAATCTTGAATAAAAAGGCTGCTATAAAGCACTTAAATGCCTTTAAAGCATAGTACATCTTCCGACTGCTTTATTACGCTTGATGTGTGATCTGTTACTATGTATCAGTGCTCTGCATTAACACACAACTTTGTACTATCAATATACAATGAGTTTACATAGTATAATTTAGCGTCTTTGCATAGTCCTGCCCATCACCATCAAATACGCAATTACATTATGCATTCTGTGACATTATGCTAGATGTGTATTTCCATACACATCTTGCATAATGTTGTTTTCTTAATCCGCTGGCGCAATGTCAAGGATCCTAGGATACCCAAGTTTTGGGGGTTCGATTGCCTCTCATTACATTTAACAATTTATTTAATGATGTTGACTACTCTTTAGCATACCAGTGTGGAGAGTGGACATTTCAATGAAACCTAAATTAGGTATGGGAACTATTGTTTTCTATTTTTTTTTTTTAAATACCTTCTATTTTAAGCATCTAATTTGAATATTTTGTTGACCTAGTAGGTAATTTTTTATTATATTTTAAACATTGCGGACTCATGACGTCACCAAATCGCTTAGTGTTCCCACATGTGTTTTTTCCCCGATTCGTGGTAAATAATTAATGAGGAGAAAATAACTGATTTTCGGCATTTACGGTTGAAACAGAGCCCACCGTTCATCATATAGCATCTCACGAGAATGTGAGAAGCAGACTTCAGATACAATTTATTGTGCAAAGTTTTGAAACCAATCCCTACAGGGATACTTGGGATTACAGCGAATGGCTATTTAAAGTCCTACCTACCCGTCTGGGCAATGGGCGTAAATTAATGTACGTATTATTAAAAATAACTTTGTGGAAAAATATTTTTCCCCTGGGGGAATTTAAAATCTGCTATCTGGAAACCCCAATGATACCATGCAGTAGAATCACCTAGCTAAAAATCTCACGTATGATACAGATAGCGTCATTTGATTGGTTGATGGATACCCAACAACCAATCACGTGAAAGAACGTATAAACGACCCAATAGGATTCAATTGTTGTTTTGTTGTGAGATGTCAATTTGATTACCGTCAAGAATCCAATAAGAACCTTAATATACTCTTTGCGGACGTTGGCTTTCTGGAGATTTGACCCCACATTGCCAACGTATTTAATTAAAAATATCCTAGATAAGGTATAAAATACAAATACCTCGAAATGGTTTTCGATTTAGGACATGTGTAGCGACATCTACCTCGCCACATACGAACTAAGAACTATCGTATCCTACATCGCGATATCAAAGTTATCCAAGCGATCGATCCTAAATAAAAGAACCCGACAACAACCGTCGGGCAGTAGCCCACCAGACAGAACACCCGTCTGGTCGGAGGATCCTCCCTTTTCAATGGTGGATGAGGAACTGTACACCCTGTTCCTCTCTCCCCAAACTGGTGACCCCGACGTGATCATCACTTCCTCGAGGTTTCGAGCAGCGAGTCATACAGCCAGCCTTCTCAGCGACCTTGGCACAGCACACTGCACTTCGGCCGGTCAGCAAGCAGAGATGCACTTCTCTCCTGGTCGACGCAGCTGCCAGCCACTACGCAGCACTGCACCACTCCGACTCACTGGAGCATTCGCAGCATCACCCCGACTCACTGAGGCATCACCGCAGACAGTTCCAACTCACCGTGAACTATGCGGCATCTGGCTCTGACTCTCACTGGAACGTTCCACTATCGACCTCCGGTCTCGGAGGGGAGTGATGTAGCGACATCTATCTCGCCACATACGAACTAAGAACTATCGTATCCTACATCACGATATCAAAGTTATCCGAGCGATCGAACCTAAATACAAGAACCCGACAACAACCATCGGGCAGTAGCCCACCAGACAGAACACCCGTCTGGTCGGAGGATCCTCCCTTTTCAATGGTGGATGAGGAACTGTACACCCTGTTCCTCTCTCCCCAAACATGTTTGATTTTTTTCCCCATACCCAATTAGTGCCGATCATTTTCATTCATGATAATTTATCCGGCACATGCTGAGGCAGGGACCTGCGGGCCTAAGATGCGCGCCTTACGAGAAAAGTAGACCAAAAATCCTCCAATCAAATTTCGGCATTTCTCGATTTTGTCGACAAAAACGAGAAATGGCGAAATTTGACTGGAGTATTTTGTGTCAACTCTTCTCGTGAGGCGCGCATCTTAGCCCCGCTGGTTGGCCTCAGATTGATTATGTTTGTTGATTTTCCTTATGATTTTCTTTGAATTTTGTTTTTTTTTAATATCATTTTGTTGTGTGCCTCAATGTGTGTGGGCTATTAAATTACCTTTTTATTTTTACTGCACTTTTCAACTCGTAAAAAGAGGGCTGTAATATGTTTGAC
This sequence comes from Udea olivalis, assembly GCA_947369235.1. Classification (NCBI taxonomy): domain Eukaryota; kingdom Metazoa; phylum Arthropoda; class Insecta; order Lepidoptera; family Crambidae; genus Udea; species Udea olivalis. The sequence goes on from OX376359.1 coordinate 13,590,542, forward strand.
GTCGATGTCTGTGCGTGTGTTTGTCTGCCTGTGCCGTCGTACCTCTCAAACGGATTAGCTGATTTTGATGCGGTTTTTTTGTTCCACAACCAGTAGTATCCTAGCGTTGGTTCTTAGCTATGTTTGGTGAAAATCAGCTCTTCTCCAAAATCATGTAATGCATTTTTGCCATAATTGCGTAGTGGGTTTTCAAATTTTAATATAATCTTAATATAGTTGTTCATAAATAAAATAAACTCAACAATTGAATCTTTTTCCTGTCATGAAAGTTTTGAAGCTGAAAGTTAGTGTTCAGACCTTCATAATGTCGTTAGTATTTTAAACCCAATTATTGCGATGTTGCAAATAGGAATACTTCGTTACCAATTAAAGTTAGCCCATAGGTCATCCGAATGCTACGTGTTATTGGGATTGTTTAATTGGGGTCTGACTTTTATTTGATTTTGTTGTAAATTAGATATGAAAGTATTTTTCAATCTAGTGTTTTTTTATATTTAGCTGCGCTCTTATTGGTGTATAATCCAATCTACGTGCAAAGGCTGTTAACTACTTAGTTAACAGTACAATTGGCGGACTTATGCCAATTGTTTACTTTTCTTTGTGCAATAAAGAATAAATAAATATATAGAACTACGACTATGTTGTCAGCGTTATCATATCAGGTAAGTATTCATGATATTTTAACGTTATGTGTTAGTTATTTCTCCTTTTCAGCCACAAGTTTATTTTACTTGTCGGCCTTTTTACTTCAGAATAAAATATTTTTTCTCAAGTTACCAATGCTAAACACACGCAGTCCCGCGGCACTTATAAATTTTAAGGCAAGGAACACTCAAGGGGTAGGTAAAGAAGATTATGTTTTTGTTGCAAAACCCGGTAACTAGTGTTAAAGTTTTGTATTATGGAAGATTTATATTATTTCGTATAACATAAATTATGCCTAGAATACCAACATAAATTAACTGCAAGTACCGAACCCTTTTAATGAATCGGAGAAGCTCCTAGAGCCAAGGGATAACAATGTCTTTAACGTAAGCCCGATAAAGCTGCAATTTGTGCTTACAATGCAAAACATCAGAAAATACCAGTGCTTTATAGCATATTGTATACTAGTTGTTTTCAGCTGCTTTGCTTGTATACTTGACTTCAAAAAAATTCCACCTTTACATTTATTTACTTTCTAATAGAAATGGGATTGCGTTTGACCTCAGTCTCCCCTGGTGGTAAGCGATGACAAGGCCGATGGTTGTACGTACACGCTTACCCAGAGAATGTCTATTCACTCTAGCCTTGAAGATACCAAGTTTGTAAATAACTATCCGGAAAGACAGGTCCACTCCATAAATAGCGGCGCGGACAGGAAAAGACGCAGCAAACCATTCAGTGCGGATTGCTGGAAAGTCAATCACATGGGGGTGGAAGCCCTCCCGGCGAATGTGTATTAGCAAAAGGACTCTTTATTTTATTTCCGCTTTTGAAGTAAAGTGTACAAAGTTTGATTAAAATTATATCTGCATTTTGCACGAGATGCTACAAATAGACGGTCACAAAAACTAACAAACGTTTATAGTATTCATTAATGTTCAAATTAAACATCGCAACTGATTTTAAAAAAATGCTGTTTCGAATGTAATGGACTCACAGCTTAACTTTAAGTATTGAGAGATTCGATCATAAATGTCCAAGATACCCCATTAGCACCTAACGTTTACTAACACTCGATGATTAGATTATAATAATTTCATGAGGTCACATTTAATGCCGTAACCACCAAATAAGCACTTGGTGGTTACGGCATTAAAAATTGAAGCAACCTTAAAACGCTTTTACACGGTTTTAAGGTTGGGCGAAGTGGTAATCCGTTAGGCTCCATGTCGCCCTATTCCATAGCGGTGAGGTATACCCGGGTGTTTTTAGTGGGTATGCCGCCGGCTTCACCGGCGGAGAGTCCCACACTCCCACACTGCCCGACCCAGGCAGTGGGATAGTGCATAACGCATTTTACACCCGGAGAAGAAAAAAAAGGGGAAAAAAAGGTTGCTTTCCGGAAATGTTATTTGTGGCTTGCATAACATATTTTCGGTCTATGAAAGTATGACCATGCCTCCGGGTTCCGAGATCAGCTCAACTCGCTCCCTATCCGTCTTCGTCGCCATTTACATGTCCTATCTCTTCTATAAACTATCTCATTTAACCCATTGTCACCGCCCTACCTCAAGGAACGGTTTACGTTTCTGCAACCGACCCGAGATCATGGTATGCGATTTTTATTTCACTTCATCTCATTGCCTCTCCATTCCTAGCAAACATATACAAACTCATTTACGTGTAATCCATCCGTTTCTGGAACTCCTTACCTTAAGTTTGCTATCAAACAGTCACAATTCCTTCCTGGCTTTAAATGTAGAGTTAAACCACACATTTTAATACGGTTTAGCTTGAGGCTGGAATCTAGCGCGCCTACCGATAGAGAATTCGGTGGGCCACTGATTAGTTCAGCGCGAACAGAATAACGCCGCTGCTTCCTTCTGTTTTCGTTTAATGCATTCATTATGAAATAACATTAGACAAATTAAAAAGTTTCAAAAGTTATTGACCTAGAATATCAATCAATCAATTAAGTAAATAATTTATTTTGAGTTACAACAATGACTCATATAGCTATAATATACCTACAAAGACCTATCTATAATATTTTTTTTAAGTGCAAAATGTTATTGATGAATATTTGAGAATCGTCGACGTAGGTACTTTTTTGTGTTTTTTTTATTGATGAAATTATGCTATATCGTGTTTTGGAAAAGTTCTCGCCTTAGTTAAAGGCACTACAAGTACAAGCATTGTAGAATGCTAAAATATTCAAAGTACAAATCAAATAGCAAATTTTCATCTTTACCGAAGTTTAAATATTCTTAAAAATAATTCTTTCAGATGTTTCTGGGTTTCGGAGGTTCCTTGAAACATTGATAGAATAACGTTGGCTTGCAACGTAAGCATATACTGGAAAGATTCATTCGTCCCTCTGAGGTTTCGATAGCTCAGTGGTTTAGAGCAGTCACCCGGATTGTGAAAGACGCGGGTTCGATTCCCGCTCGAGATCATCAAGGTCAGAGATCGAATTTTCCCAGTTTATCTATTTTTAGATTAGAAAAGATGGTTTCCTGAATAGACATGACCGGGAATCGAACCGTGGTAAAGGTGGGAAGGAAGGTTTTCTCGCCTAAATTTCCATGATGTTCCAATTCAGGAATACATTGAAACAAAGGAAAACTTTTGTGAATAAAGCTGACGTATTATATTTAAGGGCAGGGACTCACCTCAGTAAGGCCTGATTTCCAGTATAGCAAAGAGTAGCCTGTCCAAAACACATTTCTTCTTTAGTGAGCTTGGAGATGAGAGGAGATTGCTTTTGATTGTATTTGGGTGTTTGTGATACTCTACTTGTTTCTGGCTTCCATAACACCTGGGAAATACTTTGGGAACAGGAGAAATGTATGGGATGTTGAGACTACATCACATATGATGATTATTTAGTAATTTAACTCCGAGAAAAAAACCCCAAAAGGAGTCAGTGCTCTTGTCCAGCTAGCTCTTATCCCAATCTATTGGTGAAAACGACCTATCCACATAAAGTCACTATCAGCATCTGAGCCCACGAAGCCAAGGCTGAATGCTGAGTCCTTTTTTTTAGGACCTTGGGACACCGCTGTCTGATGGTATAGACGTTCTATCTCACGAAGACCTTTTTACTATGCTTGTAGTAGTATGTACTTGACACACGCACACAGAGACGTGAGTTTACGAAGTAAGTGAGTTTCAGTGTCGCGGTCAGCCGCACTGTCAAAAACATTGAGATATTATTTGTACGTGTCGTCAGATACTTACATTATACATAGTTCAATGGTCAAAAATGGTTTCGCGCAGATATTTCTGTTGCAGTGTATTTGGCTGTATGAACACCACACGAAATTGTGATTATCCGTTTATTTAATTACCAAGTGTATTGAAAGGTGAATAAAACTCAGATAACGTTTGCAAGTAAGTAGTACTATGTACGAGTATTATAAGTATATAGGTAGGTAAACCATTGTAAGTATTTCGTAACACATTCAAATCCAGTACACATGTGCTTTTACTTTATCCGTAACTTATCTTAACATGCATTGGTAAAACACCAGTATTTTTGATATATTCTTTTATTGGCGCGCGGCTGCTGCATCCGCGCCGCGCGCCGCGCCGCCGACAGGTGACCGCCGAAGCGGTGGCTCATGGTGCTAAGTACAGCCTATTATGTAGGTAGGCATTTTTCACTTGATGTTTTTTATTTTTGCGGTTTCTGTCAAATCGCGCTTATCTGGCGAATATATGTAGTAGCGAGTAGCAACCCTAGGCGATCAGGCAAGTTGATAGAAAAAGGCGAGAGCGGTCCTTCTGTAAACTCTTTATTTTGTGTTTGTAGCCTTTACGTTTTGGTGGAACATGGCTTTAAAAGCACAATAGATTCCACTTACGTCACCTGGTTCAGTAGGGCGGGGTGTTTGGTACAAGTTTTTAAGTATGTTTTTCGTCCACTCAGAAACTTAGTAGACTATATTTTTTGCGGCACAAACTTGGTTGATTAATAGTACCAAAACATAATTGAAGTTACTTAGGCAAATATCTGATATTTTCTGAGAAATTCCTTCAAAGCTTTGCGACTTTCAGAATAATTGGATTTCTGCCAGTCAGAGGTAAAATGTATTACAGAACCCCTTCGATAGTGCTCGCTATCGAAAGGGTGCCTACCTTAAGGCATGTCTAGAAACTTGGTCACGCTATCAATGACCTTGAGGTAATACTCATGAGGTTGTTGTAAAGGTGCTGATACATTTGAGCATTCACTTGTATCAGATTGACGAGCATTTGTTTTTAAATTCACTTGAAAACCAAGCAATAACATGGAATGTTCTGGAAATAATTTTCTAGTATTATACCGTTCGTTAAAATTTTATATTACTATGAAATGCTCTTGCAAATGCTCTAGTGATCACCGAGCCAAGACCGACCGACCACTGTCAAGCAGCCTACAAAACTTAGCAAGCTAAGCTTTTTTGAGAAAAAAGGAAACAGTGATTGTTTGGTGAAGTAGAACTGACCCAGAAACGTTGATAAAACAACGCAAGATCTTGCTAGCTCAAATGGTGAGAGGACAAGCGAAGGTGGCGACTAAACCTTGCTGATTATACTGAACTATATCTGATAAAAATATAGCCTTTTTTATAAAAAAACACCAAAATAAAATAGGACTTGTATAATTTGCAGAAAGGACTATTGGCCTTGGTTTATAGTTCACGAAATGTACGGAGGCGGAAAATGTACGGCAGAGATAAATCTGTAAGAGGGGCCTTTTTGGATAGTGGACATTTCATGACTGATGATCCCTAATGGTTAACAGTTATATTATGCGCAAATGCTAAGCTGCTGAGTCAAAAACTTCTCTATCAATAGAATACGTAGAAACGGATTTTCTTCATCACGTACATGAAGTACATGACCGTGCCTTTGAAATACAGTCAAATACAATATAATATTCTCTTAGTTTCAAGGAATGGTAACGGTGAAGAACAAAAGTGTAGATGAGACTTCTAAAATTACCTAAAGAAAATATTTGCAACTGAAAAGCCACTTATTAAATAAATCAGAATGGAAATGTAATGTTACGAGAATTGTATTGATCGACAAGTCAGGTAAGGTAAAGTTCGCTGGGGCGACGTGGTAATCCTTTTTGGCTCCATGTCGCCCCATTCCATAGCGGTGAGGTCTTATACCCCGGTCGTTTTAGTGCGGTATCCCGTCGGCTCCACGGCGAGGAGTCCCACACTCCCCCACTGCCTACCCCTCGGGCAGTGGCATAGTCCTTTAAGGATTTTTTTCCGGGAGACAACACAAAATCCCTTTGTCTATGTTATTCGGGAAACGATGTTTTCTGAAATGAAATTTGAAAAAGGATTTCACTTTAGCATAAAATTACATTTAATTTTGATATTGTTTGTAAATTTGTGTAATTTTACTTGACATTGTTTATTTCTCTCTTGACCTGATATTGACGACATGTGATTTTATATATTCTATTTTGTGATTGCCTTGACATTTTATTCATTTTGAGACTTTTTGTTTTTAATTTGAATTTTTCTGTTAATTTATCTTATTTCATTTATTCTATTTTATTTTCTTCGACGATCTTATTGTGAGAATCTTTTGATTGAACATGTAATGTAATCTAATGTGTATTTTTGCAATGAGAAATAAATGATCTAATCCAAGCGTACTCTACTTTAAATCTCTGAAATTATTGACAGTTTCATGTTTACATATTTTGGAAATTTGTATATTTGTGAAATGTAATCCACAATTGTTTAAAAAAGTGAAGCCAGTAATAGGTATCAGCCTCCGCCCTAGAAACCCTGCCATAGAAAAAACCATATATAGGACAGCTTTAACGGAAAACAGTTTGATTGGCATGGCATCGAGACTGTATAAACTTCCAGAATCAATTCAAAATCTTGAAAATCAGAAATTTTATTAAAAAGTTGATCAATTTCTAAACGATGTGCTCTCCAAGGTTGGTAATTATTGATCAAATGTAAGAAAATAGTGTTTAATATTGTTAAATCAAGTATATTGTAAGAAAATTATGTCCTTATGATATCAAGCTTCAGAGTTATTTGTTTAAAAAAATATTCGTATACCTTTAAGGTGAATCGCAGCGGAATGTTAAAATATTTACCACCTTTATTTACCTACCATTTGTAACGAATAAATTTTCATTTCATTTTTGTTTAATTTTTTAATTTAATTTAAGAGTATTTTGCTCAACGTGCTGAATTTGCGAAACATACAAGCAGCAGACCACAAACAGTGCATCCGCTTATCAAACGCTGTTTTACATGCATCCGTATATAAAAAAAAAAATATATTCCAGTTCAACTTTCATTACAGTATTTGCAAATCGACATATTTTTTTTGTTCACCATAATGCAATTTTACATAACCAGCTGCTCCGACAGACTTCGTTCTGTTGAATGTTTGACAGATGGGAATAGAGTGGTTTGTATGGGAAAAGAAGAGTGTTGTTTTCATATTTTCCTCGTAATTTTTAAGTTTTTTCTCTCAATAAAAACTTTCTTGCCCTAACTAACGTATGAAAAAGAAAAATTTTGCCAATTAGTCGAGCTGTTCCCGAGTTTTACACTTAGCAACACATTTGGTTGTGCATTTTTATTCATAGGCATAGATAATCCGATGTGTGCAGTAAACATTATGTCTAGTAGAATGTTTTACGAACGTGCGACACTAGTTACATGTTACTAGAGTACATTTTGACATACCTAATACATGAGTCTTTGCTAATAAGCTATAAGTAGGGAAAAAAATGGCCCTAGGTGTCGCGCGCAATTTAAACCCTTCAATAGAGATCCGTATGAAAACATTGATGGAACCCAACGTGTGAGAAAAATTAGTCCACGCGGGCGAAGCCGCGGGCGGGAAGCTAGTTATAATAAATATAAATAAATATAAATATAAAATATGCGCCAGACAACACACCTCTTGTAATGGTCTCGAAGTAGGGATTAATATCCCTGTGTTACGAGTTACCACACAAGGAAATAAGCCAGGGGCGTCTCCCAGCACACCCAGACCCGAGTCAATTCAGAAAAGATCGTTTCCTGAATTGACCCGACCGGGAATCGAACCCGGGACACTACGGAAATCGAGGCGAGAAACCGTGCTACAGCGCACTACGCCAATCGTGTCGTCAAAATATAAATTGAATGTGCGAGACTCGGCTCTAGAGTTGTTTGAAGGTTTCGTCTTCAATAAGATCGTTGTAAAACTTTATTTGCTAAATGTTTATTTGACAACAGATTCGAATTCCTTATCTAAAGTTTTAATTGGAAATATTGATCAGTTTAAACAACGTGTCAGTTACTTAATTGGCTTTCTTATCTAACTCATCAGTAGGTACTCGCTTTTTAGGCATTAAAATATATTTTGTATTCATTTAAAGGCAAAGTAATTCCAAGGTTAGTAGTTAAATTTCTGAAATGAAAAGTGTCTGTTTTTTTTTTTAATTCTGAAAACATTTTACACATTAATGACACGACAAAGAGAACAATGTAACACAATATGATGCTAAGTTAAGCTAATGAGGAAAGATGGAGTATGCCAGCTGATAACATTATGTTTGGATCGCTGTCCTGTGTACACTCCCATGGCTGCACTTCGGATTACAAGGCCGAAGCTTCCATTAACAGAATTGAGAGAAAAGAGAATTTATTCATCTTCAGTGCTTATATAAACGAGGAATTAATGAACCGGTTATCGTCACCCGCAGGGTGTATTATTAGGAGGTTAGGCAAAACAGTATTTTTCTGATAACTGAATATCTAGTTACTATGAGTAGGTAATAAGGATTATTTCCCTACTGGCGTATCAAGGAGTTTGTTTAGACCGATATATGTAGAGAATTTAAAAGGTTCTCGTAGTCCTCTTTGACTATAAAATTGAAATCATTGTTTTAGAAGAGGTGTTTTTGATATTTGTTTTTGGCTATGAATAGTAAAAAAAAGTAAAATAAAGTAATGTTACTCATTAATCTGGCAAATAAATACTATCACAATTGGTTTTGAAATGGTTCTCTATTTTGTCTCATAAAATTTTTATCCATAATCTGACATGCCATAATGTTTTGTGACCCAATCATCATTTGTCCGAATGATAATTAGCCCTAACTCAATGTCTTATAATATCACTTGCCCTAAAATAGAAATCCCTAAATATAATTTGTCCTAAAAAATTTTGCTATAAATATTACAATCTATAATGTTTAAAAGAAATAAAAGGCTTTTCTATAACATTAATAAGTCCTAACGTAATGTGTCATAATTTAACAGCCCCTAATCTAAATATTGACACCCGACTGACACCTGAAGTATTTTTGGGTGGTCATAAAAAAAATAACTCTAACCTACTGACACTCGCAGGATTTCCGGGTGGTCATAAAAAAAATAACCCTAACCTACTGACACTCGCAGGATTTTCGGGTGGTCATAAAAAAAATAACCCTAACCTACTGACACTCGCAGGATTTCCGGTTGGTCATAAAAAAAATAATCCTTACTTACTGACATTCGGACTAACATACATTATACAATTTAACACTTAGGACATGTGACTTTATAGCAAGAAAAATTAAGATATCTAATTATTATAGCACCCGATATTATGACACAAAAGCATTAGAATGAAAGACAATTAGGCATGATAAAATTTCGTATATTCGAACATTATGGATAGTGATGATTATAGCAAACGCGTTAGGAATTTTGAATTTCGGACTAACAATTTTCGAAGAAGAAAGGGACTACCTTTTGAAATTGCTGAGAAACATTGGATTCCCTCGAACAAATTTCCGAGGCGCGCCTCAAATGTTTGTTACAAAATGATCTGACTTCACTCGTATTTTGAATACTTATCTGTTCTGTTATATAAGATTTTCTTAACCAATTTGCAAAACATCTAGGATAACATTTTTATATTATTTCCCCATTCAAAAAAATACTTTTAACTTTAGTAGGAAATGTGACAACACTTAATTTGATATTCTCTAGAATTTCCTTAAATTTGAGGCACATTCCATTATATCATTACTTTTTTTTAAGTAGATTCTAATTACAAACAAAACGAAATTAAGTTTCTCTCTTATTTTTTGTTTCCGATGTAATTTGTTTTTTAAGTAATCTAGATAAAAAGAGATCTACTATTACCTCTACAATGCAACTTCATTGTGCGTGTTAGTTTGTGCTTAGTTTCATGTTTAAGTCATCCAGTCATTAGGATTTTTAATCAAGGAACGAAAAACTAATGATTACCTAATCAGATTTATTTTTAAATATACTCCAACTAACAACACTATATTTATTTAAGAAAAGTATCATGTCAATTTCTAAACTTGGATTGGTTTCTAGCCTATCTTTTGATCTTACTAAGTGACTGTTGTTTTTGCAGGTATGCTTCTTTGGCAGCTTAGCAAACGCTCTGAACGTAGCTGTTCTGACGCGCAGAGACTTGGCCGCGGCTCCCATCAACAGACTCTTGAAATGGCTGGCGGTGGCTGATGTCTTTGTCATGATGGAGTATGTGCCCTTCGCCATCTACAGATATTTGGTGGGTAAAATTTTTTTGGTGGACAGCTGATTATTACAAGCAAAGTTGGACTGATGAACGCGTAGTTAATAGCGAAAAGTTGTGGAAGCTTGCATTTAAGTTGAGCATTTGGCTCACGGATAAACAGATTGGGATAATATTGCCCGTTAAGGTCACGTATGTGAGAAAGAATATATACTCGTATACCATCTCTTTCGGTCATCTTTAATAAAACCCGTCCAATAGCGAAATTGGATGTCAGATTGCTATTTCCAGTGTTTCGCAATCATCCTGGGATTTCCACGGCGATATGCGTTTTCCCATTATCCTACGACATACGCTTAAAAATCGCTGCAAATTCTTCGTTGCAAAAATCTTTTGTAATTATCCTCTCTACAGAGATCAAACATCCGTCCGATAATTCATCAATTCCCTAACAAGAAATATGGTAGCCCAGTTGCAAAGCCTCGGCTCGTTAAATTATTTACTCCATGCTGCATTTTTCTGGTATAACATGTCGTCAGTCGACACAGTAGACACATAGTAACAACAATACAAATTACTGCATCTGGTGCATCGACTGACGAGGTGTCAAGCTATTCCTGATTTTAAGTAACAGCCTAGCAATTCTGCTAATTCATTGTTGGTCTAGTGTAAGAATGTACCAATTTTGTGCAGATTCTCCCCGGCCAGCGAGAAATGCCGTACAACTGGGCGGTATACCTGCTCTTCCACATGCACTTCACGCAGATATTCCACACCGCATCCATCTGTCTCACTCTCTCACTGGCTGTTTGGAGATATGTCGCTATCAAGTGAGTACAATAACCATTACTATACTTACTAACCCTTTTACGCCCGAATCCAGAAACGTCAAACAAGGTTAAGTAACCCTGAACATGAATAGGTATCTCTTTCATTTCTACTGACATGTGTCAAGACAGCATCAATTCAAAGGGTGCTCAACTTTAACGTCGTTTATGGATTCAGGGGTGAGTGTATTTGAACACAGGCATTAATTTTAATAGATGACGCCATTGTATTATTCACGTACCTAATATAAGGAAGTTCAATACTCTTTTTTTTGTCCTGCTTCATTGAGTACGGGCTCTATACCGTAATGGCAACGTATGTCAAAATTAAGTAATTATTTACATTTATCATTCCTCTAGAATGAAGACATTTTATCGCTAAATCGCTGTCGCATTCGCAATGTCACAGTAAAGTTCATTTTCCACCAGAGATGTGCTATGCATCTTTGCTGCGAGGATGTGCAAGCTAAGCTACGAAACTATTAGACCGTCACCGACGCTTTGCTATGTAACGGAGTTAGTAATATGTGCCGCGAGGTAGCTGTGCGTGGAAGATGCGCAGCTACGCGATGACAGTACGCATCCTGTGCGTGCTGTGCGTGCCTTCCCTCCGTGTGCATCACGCATCCATGTGTCATATCACGTGTCATATTAAAAACATAGCTATGATGTAATCATTTTTAAGAACAATTAAGTAATATCTATATACAGTTCAACAAAAATTAAAAAGCGAAACTTATAACTAAATAATAAAACTTAAAACTACTAAGATTTTTTTTCCCTTGGGGTAAGGTGCCCAAGATGCAGGCAGTATTCCCCCGTTGAATGGCTCTTGGGTCACCAGTGAAAGTATTCAGTCTTCTAGACAGTATTTTAATGAGATTTTATGCACTTGGACCCCACGGACCTGGGTCCTGGGTGGTTTCGACTCCGAAAGGAAACATAAACATTGCTTGGTAGAACTCGTTTATCCCAGTGCTGTGCTATGATGAATGTGATTGGTGAATTTCAAACGCATCCATACCAACGTATCATAGTACATCTCTGGTGGAAAAGCATTTTAGGCGTGGTTCTTGGTTCTTGGTTTTTTATACCGAAATCGGAGTGACTTACACTATCTGGTTCAATTGATGTGTGTATTTTAAGAGAAAACTGTTATTCAAGAAAAGTCATTTTAACAACTGGCACCGTGATATACTTGCAATCCAATTTAGTTAAATTTACAGACTGTAAGCACTAACGAACAGGTTGCTAATGCTAGCAGAATGTGATTTTTCACCCCTGAATATAAAGACGATAAAAAATATTTTACTAGGAAAAAGAGACTCGTGACTTGTGAAGTATAATTTTTGTATTAGATAAGAGACCGTCGTGGCCTGGGAGAGTTAAGTACCCCAACTCGGATCATGGATCGTGTGGTCCTAAGTTCAAATCTGGCCAGAACCATCTTTGTGTTCATTGTTAAACCGACTCACTCTCCGGTGATGGAAAACATCGATTAAAAACCAAATCAACCCGGATAACGGCGGAAGGCTCACCACCTACCACGTAGTGGTCTAATACCATTGGTGAAATGTGGGCTTCTGAGTTTTCCGTTCACTATGAAGGCAAGGGTCACTTGCCTCTGACTACCCCATCATCATCAGCATCATCATCCGTGCGGTCTATCCCGGTTGTGAACCCACACTGGTGTGTGGGGTCCCAGGGTCCGCCTTTCTTATTTTCTTGGCCCACTTCGCGCGGTCTTGTGCATCCTCAGTGGTGAGTTTGTTGGCATGCATGTCACCCTTAACGACGTCGAGATACCGCTTCTTGGGTCGACCTCTTCTACCGGTACCTGGCGGGGGCGGCATGGCCAGACATTTGTTGCCCACGTAGTTTGCCGATCTCCGTGAGACATGACCATACCAACGAAGGCGTGCTTCTGACTACCCCGTTTGGGTTATAGTCTTGATGGTATGTTGTATCTATGTTCTTTTAAGTTTGGAGTGCCCCTTAATATTTCTTATGATGTTCAGCTTCGACAGCGTTATCGGACTATAGACAGCCTTATTGAAGTAACAACGAGGTAACTGAAAATCCAACATGGTTTGCGGGGCAAAACAACCCGGTATCTAACGTGAATCGAGGACGAAATTGAAAGGACCACATGATATGATCTAAATACGCAAGGCGCTTCGTTTGTATTGAAATAAAATATTTAGTTTAGTTGATTTAAAGTGGAATGACTTGTGTTCATTTACTTGATTTTGATCCGTTGCCATAACGGTTGCCATAACCATAAAATGCAGCAGTGTCAAAAGAGGTGCACTTCACTCCTTTCTGACACGCAAAGTGAGCGAATTTAGTGCTAAATTGGTGGTATGTAAAGTAAAGTAAAAAATAATTTATTCACTTAAACTTTTACAAAGAAGCACTTATGAAAGGTCAAAATTCACAAAAAAATATATAAACAATAATAGACGTAAATAAAATAATACAATAATAGTAGATACATATCCTTATTAAACATAATACGAATCTACCACCGGTTCGGACGTTGCTTCCTAGCGAGAAGACTCCGGCAAGAAACTCTATAGTTACTCTTTTGAACTTTGTTTTGTTTTACAACAAATAAATTCAGAGTACAGTCAAAAGAACAATAAAAATACATTATTTGAGCAGAGGAGCAGATTATTCCTACTACGGCCACAAACTCTTGTCGTTCAAGTAATCCTCCACGTTATAATAACCTTGTTTTATCAACTTTGCTTTAATTGTAGACTTGAACTTGTGAAGAGGTAGATCTATAAGACTTTGAGGTATTTTGTTAAAGTATTTTACAGATTGACCCACAAAGGAATTTCCTACCTTATGTAGCCTAAGACTTGGAATAGGTAATAAGTTTGTTTTTATTTCTAATATTATATTTTTGAGTATCAGTGTTTGTTTTGAACATGTGCAAGTTTTTGCGCACATACATTATGTTATCGAAAATATACTGAGGTAGGTAGGTATCACCCCGAACTAATTAATACCCACGCGCTGAAACATCAACAGTCACCAAGCGTTCTTTTTACGTGATGGGCTCGTTACGCACACTCGCGTCATCTATTTCTCATAGTCCCTAGTGCGAGTTCATTCGGTCACACGCACCGAGAAACTAAACGCGGATTCGCATATAAAAAATGGTTGCGTAAGCGTGCCACCAGCGACACCCCTGCTGATATACAAATTCGTGTTCAGGTGATATGAATTAAAAATCTTTTTGTGTTATTTTGCTGAGTGATGAGTTTCGTTCACTATTGGGTCACGACCCCGAATAGTGAACGAAACTCATAGGTTCTCGGCACAGCACAAAATGTGTTAGCAAAATAACACAAAAAGATTCTTAAGTCATATCACCTTTTCCACATCGATCTTTACCTTAAAATAACTTGGAAACGTAGCACTTCAGGGTACCATATTTTAAGACATTATTTGTTAGCTTTTGTATCTTCCATCCATATAATAATATACCTACCACTTTCACCTTGCGCGGAAACTTCGAAAAAAAAAACAAGATGGCTGGTGGCTATGCTAGCTTCCATACAAAAATGTTCAAACCCCTTTCGGTATGTTGTAATTATTCGCTTCCTGTGGTTGGAAAAACACACAATTACTGTTAGGTAACTGCTAGTAAATCTGATGGTTTCAACTGATATTTCTGTTCAGTAAGCGGAACCCGTTCAATAGTAAAATACCATCAAAGATTATCATGTGTATGTACACTACGCCCCATTACGAGTATACTTTTCCCAACACACTACACTGCACACTGCACTTTTGCATATATGAATTTACTTTTTTCCCATTATAACGTTAAATATTACCTATAAAGGAATGGACGACCACTTCAGCAGGCCCTGCCAGAATACCAGCGTCTCTGCCGTGCCTGCACGGCAGGGGCACGTGCCGAGGCAGGGTCCTGGTTGGCCCACTATTTTTTGTTACTCATTAAAGTTCTGTTTTTTGTTTTAATGTTTTTGTACCATTTGTATTGTAATTCTGTCACTGTATGGGTCAATAAATGATTTTTCTTTCTTTCTTCTTTCTTGTGTTAGTACAACTGAAAGCGAATTACTTATCGTTATGACAATCAAGAGTTTTGGCTTAAGACATTCTGATGAATGAGAAACACTCCTTTAACGGTAAGCGCAGCTTTTGAAACTTTATGCTATAAATGTCTGAAAGTTGTGTCTAATTTAAGTGGTTGATATAAGTCGGAGCTGCAAACGCTTTTAGTAACCTGAGTTTGTTATTTGGCTTTTAGAGGTAAGCTCTCTAAAGTAAAATAAATGAATGCAGAGCTGAGAAAACTTATCAGTGTGTTCTCAATATCAGAACTTTGTGAAAATCTTAAATTTAAGAGTAGTTTTGAGACTGAATACTACATACGTACGTATATACGTAACGTATGTTTGTCTAGGTCTTCCCACTACTGAAACGACTAAAGTGAAAAAATCATTCATTCATTTATGCTTGTACAAATCACTTATGACATGTCAAAAAAAACCATATAGAAATAACAATAAAATAATACCATAATAGTACATACCGTAAATAACCATAATGCGAATCTACCACCGGTTCGGACGTTCCTTCTTATCGAGAAGACTCCGGCAAGAAACTCTATAGTTACTTTTTATAACTTTGTTTGATTTACAACAAATAAATTCAGAGTACATACAGTCAAAAAGAATAGAAAAAAGAATACAATATTGAGCAGAGGAGCCGATTAATCCTGATGACCACAAACTCTTGACTCACCTAGTTAATCTGTTTTGTTAATTCTTTTTTTTTCACATTACCAAACCATCTTATCATTCTAATCTCAATTTTAGCAGCAACAACCTACCAACATTTTCTTTCACACAACTAAGCCTTATTTTCTGTTGATCTATTTGAGATAACAGCATTTGCTTTGAGCTAGGTTGGTCTACTAGTATATTACAAAGCAGAGGTCAAACACCTTCAAAACCAAGTTTTAACTTAAACCAATATCTCTCCCGGTTTTACTTATTTATTCGGTAGAAATTGGCTCAAACGTTGACTGACATATTTGAAACATGGGAAGCCCGACTGATGAATTATCGGAACATGGTTTCCTAACCATGTCCCGTTAATTCATCAGTCGGGCCTTCCTAGGCATGTTAACGCTTAGCACAGACTAGCGGCTTTTAGTGTATGCTGTAGGTGCTAGATATAGTTGACGACACGATTGGCGCAGTGCGCTGTAGCACGGTTTCTCGCCCCGATTTCCGTAGTGTCCCGGGTTCGATTCCCGGTCGGGTCAATTCAGGAAACGATCTTTTCTGAATAGCCTCGGGTCTGGGTGTGCTGGGAGACGCCCCTGGCTTATTTCCTTGTGTGGTACCTCGTAACACAGGGATATTAATCCCTACCTCGAGACCATTACAAGAGGTGTGTTGTCTGGCGCATATTTATTTTATATTTATTTATTTAATAGTAATTGTTATTCTACAGTTAATACAAATTGTAGATGCGTGATCACTCAATAATGCGTGACGCGACAAGTCGGTATACGAGCCGATCGGTAACCTACTGTCATTATCCCCTCGGTGGGGTGAGGCCACCGAGCTTACCAAAACTGGGCCTGGATTGGAGGACAGATATTTATTTAATTTATTTATCTACTTGTTGTTATTTGTATAAAAAGTATACAACTAATTAAACTCGTAAAGATAATTATCTCTTAATGCATATGGTTTAACTACTCTATGTGTTCTGTGGTACGAGTATTATAGGCCGACTTCATGGTATATTATGTGATGTTCATGAAGTACTATTTAATTAACTCAGTGTGTTATTTCAGGCACTCCGACAGAAACCACATACTGTGTACAGAGAGGAGGTGCAGTACCGCCATATTAAGCAGCTTTCTTCTCCCACCGATACTTTGCATTCCAACTTTTATGGTGAGTTTGAATTGAATACAAATAAATGATGTTTTCAGGGTTCTGTACATCGAAAGGAAAAAACGGAACCCTTATAGGATCACTTTGTTGTCCGACCGAACACGTGGAGGTATTAAGCTGGAATTTATATAAAATACTTAGGTCTACTGTCCCTTGGAGCTCTGAAAAAATCAAACTCCTAAGCCAACGCTATCAAAAGATACAGCCGTTTATGCCGCAAATTTTCGACACTCGCAAGGGAATCAAAACCTACAGGGTACCTACCTTCCGTTAACTCAGAATCTTGAAATTTGGTACGAAGCAACGTCATAGAGCAGAGATAAAGGAAAAATTGCGAAACACGTAAATTTTTAGTTACATCATATAATAAGATATTTTTTATAAATATACCTACAGGTTTGTACGGAACCCGCGGTGCGCGAGTCCGACTTGCACTTGGCCGGTTTTTTTTAGAGTTTAATCCTAAGGGTAACGGGATTTGTGAAAAATCTTCTAAATTATTTGGGTTCTTCATTTCCAAGAATAAGATTGTACCGGGTGATTATCAAATCACTTACAAAAACCTTCTGGCATAAATTAGTACCTTAGTGAAAATTTAATTTATTTTATTAACTTTCATTTCAAGGTCACATACAAATCACTCGAACGGTGGTTTGTTACCGCTTCAGCGTTTATTTATTCGACATTGTCTGCGGTATAATAGTTTTTAGGCCGCTTTTCTTTTTCGGATTGTAGGAAATGCGGTCCAGCTCACCACCGATTCATATTAGCAATTTCATCTGCATTTACACCACGCGATAAGAGATCCGCGGGGTTTTCTTTGGTAGGTACGTGTCTCCAAGACGAACTTCCAGTAAGTTCTAGGATATCAGCAACACGATTACGCACAAATACTTAAGTTGACTAGGTAACATTCTGAGACAACCCAGTATAATTGTAGAATCGGTCCAAAACGTGCAACTCTCCGCTGTCATACGAAGTGAAGTTTGAGCTTTTTTGTACAGTTGAGCTCCGATCAAAACTCCGCATAGTTCGAACGGTCAGTATTTTTTGTATAAAAACCTTAAACATAAAGTAGATTGAAAAAAAAAATCGCTCACATAGTTACTACATCACTTACCAAATATGCCATATCGCGTTTGTAAGTCTTTTGATAATCACCCGGTATACCGGCTGATTATTTATATAGTAAGAAAAATCATAACATTATGTTTATATCAGGTTGGGGAAAAAGTCTTTTCGCATATAGTATACAATGTATGAACTTGTAATAAAATCTCTTTGGCTATACTATTTGTATCTGGCTGGTTCTGTATCATTAAAAGTTTACATTTTAAAGAAGATAATTTCAAATTCATATTCGTAAAATGTGTGATTTTCATTTGTTTCTGTTACTGTCAAGATGAGTGAGTCTAATGAAGAAAATCGATACATTTTAAAATTTTACTACAAAAAATGTAAAAATGCAACGCAAGCCGCGAAAAAAATTTGCGATGTTTATGGAACTAGTGCAGTGTCTATGAGAGAAGCACAAATTTGGTTTAAGCGTTTTCAATCCGGAAATTTTGATGTCAAAGATGCACGTAGCTCTGGTCGCCCTATTACGGATTAAATGGATGCCATTTTTGAAAACTTGGAGCAAGATCGGTATATGAGTTAGTTACGACGTAGCTAAAGAACTGGGAATTGACCACAAAACAGTTTTGGCGCATTTGAAAAAAACTGGGTACACAAAAAAGCTCGATATTTGGGTACCTCACGAGCTCACTTAAAAAAAAAAACCTAATGGACCGTGTACTCATTTGTGATTCTTTATTACGACGTAATGAAACCGAACCATTTTTGAAGAAACTAATAACTGGTGATGAAAAGTGGATCACGTACGAGAAGAACGTGCGAAAAAGGTCGTGGTCAAAGGCCGGTCAGGTTTCACAGACGCAACGCGGGTTAACTCGCTACAAGGTGATGCTGTGTGTGTGGTGGGATTGGAAGGGCATTATCTATTCATTATGAGGTGTTACCACCAGGCAGGGCCATCCATTCTGAACTCTACTGCGAACAACCGATGAGATTAAAGCAAGAAGTTGAGAGAAAGCGGGCGCAGTTAATCAACAGAAAGGTTTTCATCATGATAACGCTAGACCTCACACATCTTTAGCCACTCAGCAAAAATTAAGAGAGTTCGGCTGGGAGGTGTTAATGCATCCGCCGTATAGTCCTGATCTTGCACCTTCAGATTTCCACCTGTTTCGGTCTCTTCAGAATTCTTTAGGCAGTGTCAGGTTAACATCACGAGAGGACTGCCAAAACCACTTGTCGCGGTATTTTAGTCAGAAGCCTCAACATTCCTATAGCAATGTGATCATGTCCCTACCTACAAGATGGCAAAAAGTAATCGAACAAAATGGCACCTACATACTGTAGTTAAATGTAATAAAACTATATTAAAAAATATTTTGTATTTTTTTTAAAAATGCGAAGAAACTTTTTCCCCAACCTATTAGAGCATCTAACTAGGTGTTGTAGAAATTTTCAGTTTTCGCAGTTCGTCCGACATCAGCGAGTACATAATGATATAATCAATGCACTTTTCACTTAAAACTGTTTTGTAAGAGTGATTGAGATTTAAAAAAATTTGTAATCTAAAATAATAAAATATATCATCGGGTTAAAACATATGGGCTATATTAGAACACTACTGAAAAATATTTGTAGATTCTACCTCCAGGCTCTTAAACTTTTAAAATCTGAGAGCTAAGAAAATCTCAGAGTAGACAGAAGAAAACTGATGGTAGACATACAAATATAAGGTTGACAGTAAGCATAGTAAATGCAGAGCAGTTACTACAGAGGGTTAACTTGAACGCCTGACAAATACCTTATTTCACCATGATAATACATATTACATTTTGACCATCAATTTGACCACCAACCATTTTGACCACCTTAAAATATACTTTTACTATTGTTTAGAAATAACATTTACGTCACCATTATAAAATAACTGGCTGTCCGTCTGCGACTTCGCCCGCGCGAACTTAATTTCTGTAACATGTAGTATAAATATATTTTTTATAAATTGTAGCCTACTTATGTGTTATTCTGATGTATTAGCTGTTTTACTGCAAAGTTTCATCTAAATCCGTTCAGTAGTTTTTGCGTGATAGAGTAACAAACATATATACGAGTATATCCTTACAAACTTTCGCATTTATAATATTACTAGCTATCCGCCCGCGGCTTCGCCCGTTTGAACTTCATTTCTGTAACATGTATACATAACATCTCTATAAATTGTGACCTATGTGTTATTCTGATGTATAAGCTGTATTACTGTAGAGTTTCATCTTAAGTTCTTGCGTGAAAGAGTAACAAACATACACACACATACATACATATAATATATCCTCACAAACTTTCGAATTTATAATATTAATAAGATAGATAATATTAGTAAGATGGCTACGACTCTAGACGTAAACAAACCACTTGCTTTTTTTATTGCCCGTCAAGATGACCTCACTCCACCTGATGGAAAGCGGTCGTGAGGTCCAGATATGAGGCTGACAAGCCCAGTCATTCAAACGAATCACTGGGCTGACCATCCTCACCTTGAAGGCCTGCAGAAATGCCTTTTCACGCCCCGCTTGAAGAACCCGGGACTATAAGAGGAAGGTAACACATGTGCTGGAAGGGCGTTCCACGTCTGTATGGTACGATAAAGAAACGAGTCACCGGACCTTTTAGTTCGGGCCAACAAATGCTGAATTGTGTTTGAAAGACGCCGTAGTCCAGCACGCGTACGGGAGTGGAAGGGTGAGGGTGAAATCTCATCTAAAATCAGGCTTATAATAAAATAAACAACTGTTATGTCTGCGTACCATTGTGTGGTTCGAAACGTTTTCTTGAAAGTCTTTTTTAACTAAAAAAATTATGATGAAAAATATGACTAGTTAAATAAATACTTTTATCTTCATTTATGTGATTTCTTATTTATGCTTTTCAGGGTAGAAACTGTTAAACATTTATAACGGATCACTGATTTCAAAAGCGAGATATGATTTGAACGAAGACCCTTCCAAATGATTGATCATGAATGAGGAAGCCCGATGTGACTTGTGGAGGATCATTAATTTAACATAAAAAGAGATTTCGAAATAGAGTATTTTCCTTTTATTGATATATTTAGAATCCATCAGATAAAGAAAGAGAGTAATATTTCACTTAAATATTTGATATTCGTTGTATGAAAACTGTATTTTAAAGTGAGATATATACGAGTACACAAAGCTAGAAAAAATCACGTGGATGCAATGGCGCCGGAACAGTTATAAATAATACTAGTGCTGGCGGTACGCTAAATTAACCTGCAAATGGTGTTAAAGGCATGAAAATCAAACGATAGATCTTTAGATCATACGAATCAATTTGACCCGTAGCACGGTAAACACTTCTCCCAGGCGAATGATGTCTAATTGCCTCAAATCAATAAATAAATAAATACCTGGGATATCTTACACTAAGATCTGACTTCAAACTAAGCCGGGCTTGTAGGTAGTTATGGGTGTCAGAGACTGACGGACTTACCAAAATATTTCTAAACACACACCCACTTATGTCTACTCTCCGCTTTGGTGGTAACCGGGCCCAAGGCCGGATACTCGTAGCTACCTAAGCCCCAAAAGACCAATCAATTATTTTGATATGATTAAGTAATTGCTTACCTTCCTTTGTTATGTATTTAATGACTACGTATTGTCTTACTCTCATTCCTGTGACAGTTAATATTGTATTACAAAACATATTTTTGTTATGCTCTTATATTTCTTTACATTTGTTCACTAAGTAACTTCATTCACGTGGACTGATCTTTTGTTTTTACAGTACGTATACTACGTTACGTACAGTACGTTTTACGTTACCCGTAGGTAAGGCCCGAGTAACTTTACAATAAATAAATATAAATAAATAAATATCCGGGGTAAATTACACCAAGATCATCTGACCCTAAAATAAGCAGAGCTTGTACTATGAGTGACATCGACTGATGAACATAGGTACCTAAATATTTCTAAATACATACCTAAATAGATTTTAACGACAAACATAAATGTTCGTCACATAAATGTCGAACCCACGACCTAAGGTGCTAAAGGCAGGATCGCTGCCATTGCACCAACATGCCAGTCAGCCGGTTTTGATTAAATATCATGTCCTCAAGTTTGCGTCAATTTAACAAAAAATTGAGAGAAAAATGAATACTAGAAAATAGAAATGAATCGTCATCATAATCATTACACAAATTTCCTTCAAAATAAAAACGTGACCACTATTTTTTAAATAATTGTATACATTAACTTATATATTTTTTTAAATCATTGCGATTGGGTTTCATATAAATTTCGAATGTTCCGAAATATACGAGTATAAATAACATAATAAAGAACAGAGTCCTTAGCCTCTTATTCCAGCCTAGATTTGGATGAAGGCAAGAAGTTCACAGATGACAAATTTTACAGGACGAACACTTCGATATTGACGTCATTGCAAGAAAACACGGATATGCGTACGCGCAAGGTGCATCCGCTCGCTAAGCGTTCAAGGATGCCACTGTTAAATGACGTGGTCAAAACAAAATGTTATCCGCAGGTCTTCTACATCCACACAACAGTTGTCCTGGAGCCAAGTGGCCCAATGATCCTGTACCACGTGGACGCAGACCAAGAGGACAAGCTTTACCAGATTAACTTCTGGGTGCACGCCGTGCTCATCAAGCTTCTGCCTTGCTGTATCCTGACAATCATAAGCCTTTGGCTCATTAGAGAAGTGTATCGGGCAAATCAACACCAGAAAAAAGTCAGGTGAGGTATTTTTTATAAATTTGTCTTACTATTTGTTGGCTGAAAGTGAAAGTGTCTCGGTGACATTGCTGTGAATTAACATTAGTAGATAAATTTACTTTTAACCGAAGGATAACTAATTCTATTGATAGTAGATCTGGGCAAAGGCCTTTGTCATTGCAATCCAGCGCACAATGGTTCTGCAGTGAGCAAGGTTTTTAAAAAAAGCAAGATATATTCCATGCTTTCTTTAAAATACAGGGTGTACAACGCCTGCCCCACCAGTAACAAGGCAGCAAAACGGCAGTGCAAAGCTGACAGAAGAACAAACAGAACAACTAAGATGCTGGTGGCGGTTTTACTGCTGTTTCTCGTCACGGAATTGCCACAAGGAATTCTAGGGTAAGAATTTTTATGACCCTCTGATGGTATGGACGATATTCCGTCGCGTATTATTGAATACTTAGAAAAACCCATTGAACTGTAATTAAAATCATCCCCAAGAATATTGGATGAAACATTTTTATTTTTTCCGTGAAACAAAGGCATTCTCCCCTAGTTTTGAAAGCAACTCGAGCTCTTTGTAAGCTCTTTGATTTCCCTTTCTAATATCAGTTTGATTTCTCTTCAATCTTTACTTCTTTTTTTATTCCTTCTGTCTTTTGTGCTTGTAAATTCTATTCTTAATGTGTAACTGTTCTTCTATTCATTTATATATAAGTGTTACTGGGCTTGAACAGTTTCATTTGAATCTAACTAATAATTTAATACTAATCTTCACAACATTAACACAATAGTTACTACAGTTTTATAGTTCAATAAGTTAATTACTTAGCTGAATGTTACTTGTCATATTTGACACTAAGGTTTATAGCATTCGAATCCATTTAACAATTACTTCGTAAATAATCTTTTATGAGGCCTCTTTAGCTCTTCAGATACTTCTGAAATTCTGTAGCACTCCTAAACCAGAAGGCATTCTAAATCAAAAGTAGTATCGAGTTATCTATTTAAGCTTCTTCTAATTATTAAATATTTCAATTAAAAGACAAAGACTAGAAAAAAATTACTTGATCTTGGGTATCAGAACTCTCTTTCAATTAAGCTACTGAGACCGTTAACATACCTAGTGAATTCTTTCAGTTTTACGTAATGAGCTGACGTTGTTTTACCACCTAAAGCATTGTTATATACTAAATACCAAATAATGCTTTCCCATCAGGTTGCTAAGCGGGCTACTAGGCCGCTGCTTCTTCAAGCGCTGCTACGACCTGTTCGGCGAGCTGATGGACGCGCTGGCTCTCCTCAACGGCGCCATCAACTTCGTGCTGTACTGCTCCATGTCCAGGCAGTTCCGCACCACCTTCGGACAGATGATGTGGCGGGCGCATCTTCACAAGTGGCCGCCACCAACCGCTTCCCAGTCAGACAACCAGAACACGTCAGTATATAGTTAAACACGATTATGATAGGCATGTGTGTATTTTTGAAGTTTCGAGACTGCCTGCTCATTAACGCGCAGCGAGGCAGTGAAGTGGAGCCAGAGCAATTGGAAACTCAAAAAGGTAGGCCTGTCTTTGAGTAGTCCTGTCCTTTTGGGAAAAAATTGAAACTCCGGAGTTTGGACAATTCTGCTGCCACACTCCACGTCAACGGACGGGCAGCCCTAAGGGGATCACGGTTGCTTACAAGTAGGTCCACTTTTACCACTATATCGTATCGTATGTTCATTTTGTTGTAAGTATAATACTAACTTAGTTTGTAGATGTGTCTCTTAAACTGACAGACCGTATCGCAGCATCGTTATCATGAAGCATATGGAGACCGCAAAAAAGCTACGATACCTACGCATCCCTTTGATATGTCATGCACGTCGCTCGCGGCGAGTACTTCGTATTCAAAGTAATAAAAATATTTTAATGAAATTTTGAACAGACAAAGTCACGATCAGAGGTTAATGTTCATTAATAATTAAACACGAATCGCGAGGGTTGCTTAAGTTTCGACAGGCTTTCCAGAATCGCGGGGGTGTTTTATGTAAATAATATGCTTGTAAACGTACTCACAGACACATCTTATCTTATGGTAACAATCTTAAAACATCCGAACTTGGCGCTCTGTTGGTAGGAAAACCAAGCACTCCTCCTTTTTGACGATTATTGGACGTCATATTTTAGTGATAGGAATCTGCGACATTGTTATTTTCTCAATGGATTTGCAAGGAAAGCTACAAAACTATCAGACTTTTTCCACTGATGCTATCAATCAATATCATTTATTTTCAGGCAACAAATTACATTTAAAGATCTTAACTAAACATAATCAGCTCATAGGTAAATACCTTAAAAACTAACATTATGTATACCTACATATTACTTAATATGATTTAATTACACGAATTTAACATCGGTGACGTGTGACGCAGCATGCTGTCCGATAACCGACCTCGGAACCGCCGGTAAACGACACCTTTCGGTCAAAACCCCTCTTTCATGAAGGTCGAAAGATGTTCGGTCGGCACCCACACCAGAAATAAATAAAATTAAAATTCATATTATGGCGACTCCAACCGCTCGGCCCTCAGAGTGAAGTTGGCATTTTTCTTGATGTACCGCACGATATCTTCTGCCTTAGTAGAAGTAGAGGCGGGAAACATACATATAGCCGGACGCAACAGCTGATCAGGCACGGCTAGCGCAACACCAACACCACACAGATTGCGGTGAACGGGATATTTCTTCGTCTTTCTTTCCACTTCTGAAGCCATAGTCGCATCACCTACCGCTTTTCCTTCCTCTCCTGAGGCAGCCGCCGCTTAGGCCGTAGAGACTAGGTGGCGGGTCGGCTTACGTCTGCATTAGCGTAAGCACGCTTAGGAGTTGACGTGCAGGCACGTGACACCTTTGGCGAGTCGGAGGGGCAGACGTCGATGGCCGGTGACGAAATATGCGCCGACTCGACACTGCTGACGAATGGATTTTGCGTCCCGCGACGAGTGTTTACAGTGAAATGAAATGAAATGAAATGAAATGAAATGAAATGAAATTTTATTTCACATAAAATAGTGTACATAAGGTCTTGCTGTTTTCACTTGGTCCAAACTATCTTACTTAAAACTAAGCATGTGAATGTTTACAAGTACATACGTGCATTAAACAATTATTGAGAGTCACAAAATAAAATATACATAAATATGTCCCATAATGAAGCAAAAATGCGTCCAATACATTAAAAATTGGACGACACAAAATTAATTAGTGATCATTTTGATTTAAACATTTCATTGATACAATAATAATTCTTATCTAATGACCATGCTTTTAACTTTTTTTTAAACAGGGTCAGTGGAAGCTCTTTAATTTAATTAGGTAGTCCATTAAATATTTGGACACACATTGCAGGGCAATTATCTTTGAACAATTTTGTCCTCGGATTACATTTTATTACAAGTCTATCCCCTTGCCGTGAATTACGTAGATAAATTTCTTTTGCTTTTGTAAAGAGCTTAGTATGAGTACGTACAAAAACACCAATTTCATAAATATACATACAAGGCAATGTTAGGATGCCAAATTTTTTAAACAAAGGTTTGCAGGATTCATACGGGGGAATGCCTTCAATAGCTCTTACGCATCTTTTCTGCAATAAAAATGCCCTAATAGCATCCGTGGAGTTTCCCCAACAAATCAGCCCATAGCGCAATGTTGAGCTCACATATCCATGATAGGCCAAAAGCACCGTTTGCAATGACGACGTTTTACGCAGTCTATTCAAAACGTAAACAAATCTACTAATTTTGCTACATACTGAATCTACCTGTGGTTTCCAATTACAATATTTATCAACAGTAATGCCTAAAAATTTTGCAGTGTCAGATTCATTAATTGTATTATTATTATACTGCACATTTTGATAAATTGGTCTAGCTCCCCTCGTCTGAAATTGAATGTATGTAGTTTTTTCTAGATTTACACTAAGATTATTATCATTTAACCACTTGATTACTGATTTGATTGTGTCATTTATTAAAGATTCATATTCATTCAAATTATTACATGTCAATACTAAAGCTATGTCATCTGCGAATAAGGTACAGTCAAAAGGTGTTATGTCAGGCAAATCATTTATATATAACAAGAACAGAAGTGGTCCTAGTACACTTCCTTGTGGAACACCATAATTATTGTTTACGTATGTAGATCTAGATTGTACAACCCCATTATTATCATCCAGACCAGATATCTCAACACATTGCAGTCTGTTTGAAAGGTAAGATCTGATCCATTTTAGTACAGGTCCACGTATTCCATAAACTTCTAATTTTTCTAACAATAATTTATGAGAAACAAAATCAAATGCTTTGGACATGTCGAAAAATATAACCATAGTTGGCTTTTTTTTATCAACATTTGTAATTACATTTTGAATCAGATTGAAGGCAGCAAGAGTGGTTGATTTACCTTTCTGAAAGCCATGTTGTTCTTCTTTTATAATGTTGTATTTATTTAAATAAGAAATAATCCTTTTGTACATAGCTTTCTCGAATACCTTGGCAATTATTGGAATCAAAGTTATAGGTCTATAGCTATTTAAATCAGTCCTATCTCCTTTCTTAAACAAAGGTTTGACTACAGCCTTTTTAAGAGTTTCGGGAAATGTACCACTTTCAACAGAGAGATTAATAAGAAAAGCAACTACAGGAGTAATTATGTCTGCACATTGTTTCAAAATATGAGTGGCAACTCCATCATGTCCTACTGAGAATGTATTTTTAAGTGACATAATTATGTTTTTAACTTCCTGATTACTTATAGGACACATAAATAAGCTTTCCTTCAGATATCTCTTATAAGTCATTTTAGCAGATTTATCATTTTCATTTGTCAAGTCAATTAAATATTTATTAAATTCATTTGCAATTTGTTTAGGTTCTTTAATTATTTAATTATTTATCTTAATCTCATTTATGAAGTCAAACTGTATGTTATTTTCAGTATCTTCACTTATTATTTTCCAAGCAGCCCTACATTTATTATCTGCATTAGTTAAGTACTTTTCGTTGCATATTCTTTGTGCTTTATTTATACATTTACGTAAACACTTTGAATATTTACGGTATTCGTTTTTCTTCACCGTAGTTTTATGCTTATAGAAACTAAAACGCAAAGATCTCTTAGTCATACAGCTGCATCGTATACCTTTGGTTATCCATTTTGGCCCCCGCGCTCGCATGTTAACCTTTTGTCGAACATTAGGGAAACACAGATCATAAAATAGGCAATAAATGTCGTGAAACTTTGTGAATGCCGTGTTTAGGCTTGACCTAAACAAAAACATCCCTGAAAGCCAAGCTGCCAATACAATTAAGAAATTTGTTAATATTTTCAGTGCTATAGTCTCTTTTCGTGATATAATATCTGGAAGGGGCCCCGAAACTATTTTTAGTCGGGATACTTAGCATCTGAGCAGTGTCATGGTCAGAAAGAGCCAGTTTAAGCACTGTACTGGTTCCATTCTTCACACTGCTGATTATGTTGTCAATGCAAGCATTTTGTCTTGTTGGTTCATTAATATAAAACTTAAGATTATAATTATCTATTAAACATGCCAGATTTTGAACGATCTTGTTGGCTTTTAATGTGTTTATGTTGATGTCACCTGCTAAAACTATCTTTTTATTACAATTTTTATTTGTCAATTTATGTAATAAATTATCAAGACGCTTTAAAAAAAATGTCTACATTTGAGCTAGGAGTTCGATATATACATATTACAATCAAATTTTGACTGGATATTTCCAAACCACAACACTCAAAAACATTATTAGTGGCAAAGTTCCGAATGAAGGTTAGCTCCCTGTATTTCAGGTATCTCTGTACGTAGATGCATACTCCACCCCTGCTCTTTTCCCTGCAATATGTTGATCCTAGCTCATACCCTGCAATTTTAACAATATTCTCACAACCAGTTTTTAGAAAGGTTTCCGTTAAACACAAAACACTTGGTGATCTTTTGCTAGTTCGCATTTCAGATAGCGCCACCTCCAAAGCTTCTTTTTTCGACTTTAATCCAGCAATATTCTGGTGTAAGATATTGACACACGATTTTCCATCACTTGGTGATACGAAAAAACTTTGGATTGGCACCATCCAGTCCACAAATCAGCTCTGCTTGATCTCCAACGTGCAGTTCATTATGTTCAGGCGAAATTATTTGGTTATCAAGATGGGTCTTAGTCTTAAATTTAAAATAAAAGGGTATTGTGCCCCTTTTTGGCGCTTCATTAATGGAGGAACATAAACTGGTACGATTATTTGTGATTTTCAAAATATTTTTAAATGATAGAAATTCCAATCTATATTCAAGAGAGTCTATACATATATTGATTTTGTTACATAAGTATTTTATATAATTTGAATGTGTATACTTGTCGAATAAAACTAAACGTTTAAAGTCAACAAAGTAACACCTACCAAAGTGCCTTGTCCACAATTTCATAGAATTACACAGCTGATATTCATTAAAGCATGGATTATAATTTACCGGTATAATGTAGACAGATGCTTTAGACAGCATATTTATTGAAATACAAACATTCGAATGGAGCTTGTGTAAATCCCTGTCATGGCTTCCAAAACCTAAAATTACAATATCATCTGGGGTTAAGCATTTAGAAATACTTTCACAGAATGGTAACAATTCAGAACTTGATCCTTCAGAAACGATCATTGCAGAAACCTCGTACTTATCATTCCACTTTCCTGATCTAGAGATTGACATAGCGGCTGACAATCCTTTCAAGCTTTCGTCTCCAATTATGTAGATACAATGTTTCTTTACTTCTTTCTCTTCCGATGTATTAGTTTCTGAGTTTTTATTCCCTGATGTTCTATGTTGATGATCTGACTTAGATAATATAATGCTTTGTAAGTCAATGATTTGTTTATTCAGTTTGACAATTTCATTATTTGCCTGTTCCAAGCACTGCTCCAATTCTGATATTCTCGTTTGCACAATAGTGATCTCATCTGATTGTGAAACTTTGTTTTTTCTCTCTGAAGAAGAGCCCTTTTGGGGAGTATCTAGATTCAAGTAACCCAAAGAATGCCTTTTACTATGTTGGTAGTCTTTCCTCATCGGACTTTTGCACAGGTTTCTACCTAAATCGAGTTCTTTCCTAAGCTTCGTTATAGTTCTTTTAAGGAAATTATTTTCTAATATTGAATTTTCCAGCTCTTTTTCTGTGGAAAGAATGTAGTAGTTTCAGTAGAAGCCTCGGGTGACCTACTTACCAAAACAGTGTTACTTAATAACACCTGGGCACGTAGTTCACCGATGGTGATTTTCGAGACCTTTACCTTGCTCACAACTTCAGCCAGGCTCGCTTTAAAGAAGTTGATGTCCTACAACAGCCGGGTAGAGTGAACGTGGTCGAACGTGACGGTGCTATGCAACGGAGCGAGCAAGATGTGCTACGGAGATGCGCCTCGACGAGGTAGCTTTGCAAGGAAAGATGCGCAAGTCGATCTATTCAATATATCGACAGTAGGGAAGGCACGCAGAGCACGCATCCATAGCACACAACTACAGCACGCACCCGTCAAATAAAAAACAAAGCTTAGTCGCCTTGGCTTCCGTGGTGTCCCGGTTTCGATTCCCGGTCGGGTCAATTCAGAAAAATGACTTTTTCTAAATTGGCTCGGGTCTGGGTGTGCTGGGAGACGCCCCTGGCTTATTTCCCTGTCTGGTACCTCGTAACACAAGGATATTTATCCTTACTTCGAGACCATGTAAAGTGGTGTGTTGTCTGGCGCATATTTATTTATTTATTTTATACGTTTCCTGGTGGACTGGTGTGTAGCCGTAGCAGATATCTGGTTGAAAAGCACCCTTCATGTACTTGATTTTGAGCGTCTACTATATGAAGTAACGTCAAAAGTGGTGGACTGTAGTCCGTTTTGACACGCGAAGTACTTCCACCTGAATCATCTATTCGAATGTATTGTATGTCTGTGATTAACAGCCAAGAGCATCGACTTTAAGTGTACCAAACCACCATTTACGATTCAAAGCCCTTTGTCAAATGGCCATTGCAAACCATTACAGGCAAGTAAGCTTTAGATCCTGATACCTCGTCGTTTAATTACTTTTAGAAGCCAATTGGCAGTTATTTCACTAAACAAGGCGTCCTTTCGTGAACTTTATTGGTGCGTAATATACAGGCGGATGCCAGATTTTTTAAATTTTTTTTCTCTTTGTTTTATATTCTTTTAGGATTATTTGTATCAAAATGACACACTGCTTGTACTTTACTAACGCCTGTTGTAAACCCAAAACAAGTTTAAAAGAGTAACTGCTGAGTTTCTCACCGGGTCTTCTCAGCAAGAAACAACTCCGACGCGGTGGTAGAGTCGCATTATGTCTGTATACTTTTTATTTACATATCCATATTATTATGGTATTTATGTCTATTATTTAGTATATTTTGCTGTAAATTTGACGATTTGAAAGTACTGATACAGTCTATTTGAATAAAGTTATTTGAGTTTGATTTGTTATAAACACAGTTGGTGCAAGAGTAATTTCGGTACCAGTGGGAAAACTCTCCAATAAAACTTCCAGTTTCGGAAAAACTAACAAGGTCTTAAAACAATAACATTTAATAAGAATATCAAATAGAAGTCGTGAGTCGTTCTGATACATAACTTTTACCGAAATTACGGAAGTGTTGTTAAGGAGTAGGCCCAGGCACCAGCTAGTACTTCACAAAGTACATAGTTGGTCTAAAAATCAAATACGCATATTTCTAGTTTAATAAAACTATGATTCTTAACCCATTGTTTTTTGCCGTCTTTTTTTTATTGAAAATGAAAGCATTTAGAAGGGTCAGTATGGGCATGTGTGAAATTATAGGATATACAAATAGAGATCGGTTTTAAGGCCCATGTTCATAAATAGATTTAAAAAACAGAAGGTTCGTCGTGGGCCAAGGGTTAAGCGATTTTGCTCGAAACCTGTCTGGCCGCGGTTTTTTAGAATACCTGCTTGGTCTGTCATTGGTAGCTAACTCTCTAGTAATGGAAAACATCGTGAAAAACCCAAGCAACTTGGATAAAAATCACTTGCCTCAGACTCATACGGTAACAAGTTGTGAGTATAATGATTAAAATAATGATTCTTTATTTGCAAAAAAACATGGTATACAAAGGTGATAAAGCATGCGAATGTTTACAAATTGTAATGCAAAAAAAAACTATATTTAATTCAATAAAATAACATGTAATAAGTCTGTGTCAAATAACAAAATTAGGAATTACAAAATTGAAACAAATTATGAGGTCAAAATATGAAAGTCAAGCCATGCTAATTAGAATCTACGGTCAATTAAATCTTTAATGTCGTATATTTTTTGGTCAATGAGCCATTTATAAAGCTTCGACTTGAATGAATTAATACTAAAAACATCTTTAATGTCATTGGGAATTCTATTAACTATATACCTGAATACAAATATATTTTAAAAAAAATCTTGTGTTTGTCAGATTTTGGAATTAAATTTGATACAAGTCTATCAGGATTCCTTTCAATCTGGAGTTAACTGCACTTGCTATTTATTACAAACAACGAATTATTCTTACTCACAAAACACAAATAAGTATGTATGATAATATTGATTATATTATGAAGTGTAGGTAAGCTCTGATCACGTCGCCCTGGCAGAAAGTTAGTATCACGGTCAAAAAACACAATAGATATCGCGACATTATTTATTATTTTTATTTTGATACCAATAAACTGAACCGATACAATTTTTAAAATACAAACTTGTGAAGTTTGCGTGTCAAAAGGGAGTGTCCTTTTTCGTCACCCCGCTCTTCTGCCGGCAACAGGTGCCCAGGGGGGCTAGCCAAAAGCAACACGGCTTATGTCATCACCATACATTTGAACGATTTCTATTGTAGAAATCGTCGTGCCGTGTTGCTCTTGGCTAGCCCCCCTGCTCCCGTAAATGCAGTATCGTGAATTTTCAGCTGTTAAAAACATAACTAAGCGTTCAAAATCGATGTTGATTTTCTGGTATTCCAATAATAATAGTGTACAAAATATATGCAACCAATACATACATACATACATACTACGTTTTGTGTCCTTTTCACCGTTTTAAAGTTTCACGAAACTTCCTAAATTTGTACCGGGGTAGGCCCCAGTATGTCTACCATAATTTTTTTTAACGTAAACGGCGATCGTTGCGTTCAGAAATTTTTGTATGCTGTTTTTTGTTCCATTTTTAATCACTAGGGGCACTAAACCGATATCCCATGCAGAACGCAGAACGCCAGCGGCTGTCATTGGTGTAATCTCATAGTAGACATAGAAATGTCAAAATCAAGTAAGTTTACATTTATGATGCTTTAAGATTTATGCCGAATATATTAAAATCTACTTATATAACAGCTGTCACACTTAATTGTTCTCATTTAAAGTAACTTGAAGAATTTATGAGGCTTAAGTTCAAATAAATTATATTGTATTGCATCAACCTATACAGGGTGACTGGGGGTGACATTTGAAATAAGAACCTACTCATGATATACTGTACTTTTCCTAAGTTATGGGCTATTTTATAGGTACACAATTGCATATGGTACCCGAATAAGTGGTCTCTTCAATAGGTGGCGACACAGAGCTCCGGTGGGTACAGGTATTCTGGAACGAGTGAAAGTGGAGAAATTGCAAGAAAGGGATGTTGAAGACGAATATGTGAATGAGGTGCGTAAGAAGTTTGAAGATTCAGAAGAGGTGTGCGAGATTGAGGGGCTATGGGAGACTTTTAAGGAAGGATCAGTAAGTGTGGCTGTAAATATATGTGGAACTACAAGGAGAAGGAAAGGAAGCAAGAAGAAGAATGTATGGATGGACAAAAGTGTGCAGACAGCTGTAAATGAAAAGAAGAAAACATGGGTAGACTGGTTAGCAATGAAAGCTAGTCAAAGAGTACACGAGGCAACGGATGGTGATGTGATGAAAGCTAAAACAAAATATAAAAGGTTGAAAGGTATAGTAAAGGAGGTAGTAAATAAAAAGAAAGAAGAACAAAAGGACGAATTTGACAGGAAGCTTACTGAAGACTTCCAGTCAAACATAAAGTTTTTCTGGAAGTCCGTACGAACTGCTAGGGGAGCATCTACAACATCAGATCATCAGAAGGATAGAAGTAGTTTGAAAGGTGAAGAATGTGTTTTAAAAAGATGGAAGGAGTATTTTGAAAGTTTGTTTGAAAGAGATGATGCATTGGCAGAAACAACTGATGTCGTAATGGAAGTGAATGAAGAGGATAACCAGATTAGCATGGATGAGATTATGATAGCGATGAAAAGTATGAGAGCTGGTAAGGCTGCAGGGTACGATAGAGTGTCTGTCGAGATGCTGAAGGCAGGGCGAGGCATAGCGGCTAGTCAGTTGTACCGCCTTTTCAATATGACAATGTGTTGGAGGACCGGCCGAGTCCCGGGAGACTGGTGCAAAGCCGTGATCGTGCCGTTGTTCAAAGGAAAAGGGTCACAACAGGACTGCAAAAATTACCGCGGAATTAGCCTGCTCAGCGTTGTCGGCAAATTGTATGCAAAAGTGCTGATTAATAGGGTAGTGAATGAAGCTGAGCACAAGATATGGGATGCACAAGCGGGATTCAGAAGGGGAATGGGATGTACGGATCAGGTTTTTTCCTTACGGTGCATAGCTGAAAAGTTTCTGGCCAAAAGTCAAAAAGTCTACTGCATATTCGTGGATCTGGAAAAAGCCTATGGTCGAGTGAGGAGGAATGAATTGTGGTCGACATTATCTGCGTATGGAGTGAGCAGTTGCCTGATACGAGCGCTGAAATCGCGCGCTGAAACGAGGGTTCCAGTGCTTGTGTCAGAGTAGACGGGATGTACACTGACTGGTTTGATATCCATAAGGGTGTTAGACAGGGCTGTGTAGCGTCACCGTGGCTGTTCAACCTATTCATGGATAATTGTTTGACGGGTTTGAAAGAAATGAATTATGGTTTGAGAATGGATGGGTTACTCGTGAAATGTCTTCTCTACGCCGATGATCAGGTAATACTTGCATCGTCGGCCGACGAGTTACAGGATATGGTAACGGCAATGAATTCGTCACTGGAAGAGAGAGGTATGAAAGTGAATGTGAGTAAAACCAAGACAATGGTGTTTGAAAGAGATGATAGTGTGACAGAATGTAAGATTTTTATTGGGGATGAAAAGGTAGAGCAAGTGAAAGAATTTGTGTATCTGGGTACTATGTTTACGAGAAATGGAAGATATGAGGGTGACATTGAAAGGAGAGTGAATGCAGGTAATAGAGTGAACGGGGCGCTGCATGCCTTTATGAGCAGTCACAAAGTGTCGGAGAAAGCCCGACTAGCAGTTCACGGGGGCGTGCTGGTACCGACATTAATGTATGGTAGTGAAAGTTGGGTATGGCAGAAGAAGGATGAAAGTAAAATAAATGCAGTGCAAATGAGAGCATTAAGAAGCATGGCTGGGGTTAAACTGAGTGATAGAATTAGAAACTGTGTAATAAGAGAACGATGTGGTGTGAAAGAAGACGTGGTTACTAAAATTGAGATGGGAATGCTGAGGTGATTTGGTCATATGGAAAGAATGGATGAAAGGCGATTAACGAAACGGATTTATGAGGCAAGGGTAAATGGGACTGTTGGAAGGGGAAGACCCAGAAGAACGTTTCTTGGGCAAGTTCAAGATGTTCTCAGAAAGGGTCGGGTCAAGAGTACCTTTAACCGACGAGCATGTATGAAAGGACTCATGAGAGTAGAAGAAGCGCAAGATGTATGTCAGGATCGTAGCAAGTGGAAAGAAGTGGTCTCTGCCTACCCCGTTGGGAAAGAGGCGTGATGGTATGTATGTATGTATGTACAATTGCATATTTTTAAACCATATAAACAATTGCCAAGTATTAAACATGATGTTCATAAGGTTTAAAAATATGCAGTTTTGTATCTATTACATGAGGTTATTCAAGGTACAAAATTTCATATTTTTAAGCGGTATAAATAATTGCCGAGTATTAAACATGATGTTTATAAGGTTAAAAATATGCAATTTTGTACCTATTAAATAGCCTCATACTTGGGTCAAGTACTGTATATCATGGGTTCTTATTTTAAAAGGATGCCAATGAATCTCCAGTCACCCCGTATTGTCGATGTAAAAACCTAAAAGAAGCAGGGGTTTTATCTGGACACATTTTTACTGTGCCTTCCCTTCATACGTTGTGGCGGAAGGGGTTTTCAATTTTGCCAGGTTATACTCAGGTATGGCATCGTCATGGCAACGTTAAATGCAAATTGTCATTCATTTTAGCACCCCTGCTACTTATTTCTAATGTTATAATAAATGAAGTATAGGTTCTAGCCAAGAGCAACACGCTACTCTCGTTTCGAGATGTCAAATTGAAAAATTTACGGGAAAGACATTAGCACTCGTCTAATTGAAATGTAATTTGACGTCAGTTCTATAATTTATAATTTGAAATGTCGAAACTAAAGTAGCGTGTAGCTCTTGGCTAGCCCCTCAAGAGGGGCTAGCCAAGAGCGTTTAAAGACAAGTCTTTAAACGCTCTTGAAATTGACTGAAAAATTAAGATCTTTTACTAAAGCGTCGTGACATAGTCGTAGGTATTCATATAGAGTTATAGACAATTGGTTCCCAAAGTCCAGGTGGACCCCAAGGGTTACACGAAAGAGTCGACGGGGGTCTATGTTGGCGTCACATTTTTTGTCGAGTTTCGGGAAAATGGTAGAAATGTAGCTGCAGGGGGTCCACCGGAACCAGCAAAACTTTGAAAGTGGTCTATGCGAAAAAAAGTTTGGGAACCTCTGATATAGACGAAGAAACTTGCGTTTCCTTTTTCAATGTATGTCTGTGGTTGGTAAAATCGGAATATTTTGTATCAAATTCTCGCGCACAGAATACGGAAGTGAGTTCACCAAGGGCGATGATAAATAACGCACTGTTTACGCAATCTGTCAATCTCGCAGTTCCAAAACATCTGTAGCTAACCTCAGATTAAACTGGATACGACCCAAATCTAATTAACTAATACAACGTGCGGTAATCACATGTATCAAAGAAAATAAAGACCGAAACACATCCTAAAAATCTGTATCTGAAAATACAAATGGTTTCTTAAGCGTTACACCGAATTCAGTTTAGTTCAGAACACCTTCTACCACTGCTTTCAGGCCTGTTGTGTAGCAATAATACGTAAATTACCAGAATGCACCAGGGCGGAATAATGCACAAATAGCTTAAAATGTTACACATTTCACGGGTAAAGGAATTATATTACTATTGTAGAGAAGCAAGGCTCCAGCAAACCACAAAACCAAACTGCCATCGGAATCAAGCAGAAATTCAATGTCACAAATGAGCCATTAATTAACCATTTGAAATATATAAATAACGACTTTTTAGCTGTAAAGCATCCAGGAGAGCTACTGGCGACAAACTGTTTTGCAGTTTGGCAGATGTTGTAGTAGAGTTATTGTGATAAAGGAACAAATAAAAATCCAAAAATCGGACAGCAAACTATTGTTTCTTTAATTCATTTTTAATTGGAAGACGGCCAGCATAGGCCGCATATAACCTCGTAAAGCTTATCTAATTTGAAATGACGCGGCCCTGCACCGCATCAAGTTAGGAAAAGTGAAGTAATTATCAATAGTAATGAGTGATACTCATGTATTGAATATGTATGGAGAGCGGGGTTTTTCTAACACAAATATTTTATTAATTAAAAGAAAGCCTCAATCGAAATTGTGATATGTAAAAACTTGATACTGAATAAAGGATTTGTAATTTGGAATTGTAATTTGTTATAAAAAAATATTGATTGATTATTGATATTGAATTAGCCTATATTTATATTATACTGTCCCACTGCTGGGCCAAAGGCCTCTATCATTAAAATCAAGTCATCGCTACAATGGATGGGTATTGCCTTCATATAAATTTTATCTACTACTGAACAGCAAGCTATTGTTTCTTTTTAATTGGAAGACGACCAGCATAGGCCGCGTATAACCTCATGGAGCTCGTCTAATTTGAAATGACGCGCCCCTTCTCTGCATTTACGCACATATAAATCAAGTCATCGCTACAGTGGATGGGTATTAACTTCATATAAATTGTATCTTTTATATCGCAATTAAAAAGAAGTGGCACGCGTTTTTTTTGGTTAGACAAGCCCTAATGATTTTTAATGTAAACTAAATAGTATTTATTAATCAATAAATGTGCACATGGGGTGTTCGACTAGATATTAATGAATAAGATAATTTCCGGGTAACTTAGTATTATGTACTCTCGTATCAGGAGGCACTAACTAACCTTATGTTTTAAATGGATTTCGCATGTAAGTGATATCATCATTATCATAACTTCACGCAATATAGAGGGAAGATTTGATTACTTGTTTGTTTGTTTTTGTTGAAAGGCTCCGGAACTACTGAGTCCATTTTAAAAATTCTTACATTAATCTAAAGCTACATTATCAGATTATCAGTGAGTGACATGGGCAATTTTATAAGTGGATAGTATTACAATTGGGACACGAACGTCTTTTAGAGAACGTATTAATAAGCCTACCAGAAATTTACACCAATGACGTCCGCGAAATCCGCTTTGACTTTTTTGTCGAGGATAAGGGTACAGCGCCCCTAGTGATGAAAATTGTAACCAAAAATGACTGAACGCAACGATAACCGTTTAAACTAAACGAAACTCGTGGTAGACATTTACTGAAGGTAGGACGTCTGTTTTTAAAGCGTTTAACTCCGTTGGTTCAATAATATACTTAGTGACAATCCTGATGATTTTTATGCCGCCAGGACTGCGTAGGATACCCTACAGCCATGACTAACTAACTAGTGTAGTTGTGGTTTTCTGTTTTATTTAAATAAGCTAGTGCGCCATTTTGCGGTATAAGTACACCCGATATAAAATTACTCCAATAAGAGGATTATGACGCTGTAGTGACATTCAAAGTCAGTTAGTTTCTTAAATCTTAACTTGAAGTTAAGTTTTTGCATGAAAACAAGTCACTAGAAATGTAAATCGCTGTGAAAGCCTCTTTCACGGTGACGTCATCCGACGTGAGCTAGTCGACGCGTGCACAAAATAAAGAGTTTACAGAAGGACCTCACTATTCTTTTTCCAGTTTATTTACCTAAAATTGGCTGACCGCCTAAGGTTACTACTATATTCGCTCTGTACGTCTACGACGAGTTGCCACTTTAAATGTACGTTATCCTTCGCGTAAAAAAAAATATTGCGGGATTTGACATGACATGACAATGTCAAATCACAAAACAATTTTTAACGCGAAAGATAACGTAAATTTAAATTGGCAACTCGTGGTAGACGTGCTGAATTTTTAAAGTGAAGTAGGCAGGTTATACTTGACAGAATCCGCCAAAAACAAAATTCATCATGTGAAAAACTGCACCAAGTTCGACAAAAACAAAAACTCGCGACAGTGCGACTCGCCGCGTGACCGATTCTCATCGGTATCGCCTGTAAACTTACTTTGTCTGTGTGCGTGATCAAAGCCAGAAAATCACACCAAGGCCAGAGTGAATAGGTATTTTTTGGGTAAGCGTGTACCACCATCGGCCTCGTCATCGCGTGCCACCAGGGGAGACTGAGGCCAAACTCATTTTAAATAAAAAAATGGCGGTTTGTTCGGCGCGGAGCCGCATGCGTATTGTGGCGCGTGTTTGCGGCCTTTATATTTTTGTGACGTCTTTCTAAACATTCAAGAACTGAACTCACAGCCCGACGTCTGGAGGTAGATCAAGATAAATAGTCATAAAGCAAACCGTTTTGAATAGTTCTTGGAAGTTTCTCGAAAGGTATGTGAGAGGTTTTATTCGATCGCTCTGAACATACATATTCATTACGGTATTTATTATGATATTAATGTGGAACAAAGATTTGGAGACAAGAAATTCAAAATACTCTCAAGAGTTTCTATTTGAGCAGGCTTTGCCGTTCGTAGTGTCCCGTATTCTAGGCCCGTATTCTAATACAAAATCTGTACTTATATATATATCTGAGTGACGTTTTATCTTCAGTGCTTGAGTCCGATTCTAGAATACGGGCCTAAATATTTTACAAGAATTCAGTGTAGCAATTTATACTCTGATTAACACTATCCTTTTTCAGTTACAGAAGCATTTTGAATAAATTTTGATCATGAAATTAGGAATGCTAGTATCGATGTATCTAAAGGGTGTGGTGGTATATCAAATAAGGGCCTTTGACGACCGACTTGGTGTAATGGTTAAGAAGTTGGCTACTACACCAGAGGTCGCGGGTTCGATCCCCGCACAGTACAAACATTTGTGTGCATGAACATGTCTGTTTGTACTGGTCTGGGTGTCTCCTATGTATAATAAGTATGTATTTACAAAAGAAAATGTATTTAAGTATGTTTATCCGTTGTCTAGTATCCCATAACACAAGCTTTAATTAGCTCACTTTGGGGCTAGATGGCGCTGTGTGGAATAATGTCCAGGGATATTTATTATTTTTATTATTACAATCGCTTACATCCGGTCAAGTTATTTCCTGAACTGAGTAGCGAGCAATTTCGTCAGTAAATATTCAGCGTAGAACATGCGTTAGTGCCAGGTCACCGATGACTGGCTGGAAATGAGAGATCGTATTATGAAATCGCTCGCTACGCTCAGTTTAGGGAAAGAACTAAATGCTTGTAATGACCCCAGGACTGTAAAGACATTTCTTAACTTGTAATTTTTTTTTTATTATCGCCCGGGGGAACGACGAGGTTATGTCGGACTTCTACCGACTAACACCCCACGGTACTCGACCTCAACACTTCAGCGGTGAGGCGGGGTCCCTAAAAAGTTTCGCAACGCCCCGCCGTCAGTGTTTCCCCGTATGGGGGAATGAAGGGGGGAGGCCATGAAAGTACCTGGAGCACATAGGTACTTCCGCCGTCGCGGTGAAAGCCGTGCATTGCGGGCAAAAGCACCCCGTTCTCAAACCCGCTGGCAAAATTTACGTTATCGTTCGCGTAAAAAAATGTACAGGGACTGAAACATGACATGACTTGACATGACATGACAATGTCAAATCCCATAAAAAATCGTGGTAGACGTACTGGTCTTTTCCAAGCTTAGTGTACTAAGAATGTTTTTTTTGTTACAGGGCAAAGTCATCAGTTCCATGAGGAAGATTCGTACAAGAGAAACATGCCACCGTGTTACAGCAGTTCTTGTGAATACCAAGTTACGGCGATCATTCACTAGATAATATAATTAATGCGTGTTCAGTACAAGTTAATGTGTTAAGTAACTGTTGTAATTTTAATTATATTTGTCTATTATATGGAGAAGAACCCTGAGTGCTACCGCACACTGGGGTTTTAGCTGCGGCACAAGTTGGTGCCACAAGCTGTGGATGAGTATAACAGTATTAGAGTATTTGACATTTTTTTTTGTTGAGATCGAAAGGCCTTTCATAAATTTTAAAAATCACATTTTTGAACTTGCCCAAAACGCTATCTACAATCTGCCGCTAGCAAGTGTCGTCATTTACTATCTATTTCTTTGCGTTCTGCAAAACATTTGTTCAGCAGCTATATTGAATTTTGCGTTTATGAAAATGGTTTCTTAACAAAAGTTGCTATAAATTATATAGATTATCGAATGTGTTAGTTTTTTTATTTGCTAACCACTTTCAAAAATGGGTTTGCCCACCCGAGTTTGAAGGGCCATAAAATGAATTGAACATAAGTAAACAAACTAAAAGTTTTTATAGGGCCCTTTTTTATCATTGATTGATTACATTAAATTATATTTAGAATTCGATGATGTTGGTTGTGGCATTAGGCGCAGACTGAGCGTTTGAGTTGCCGCGTCCGTCAGCCACTATACGACTAGTGGCGGCAGCACTAAATTTAAAAATTAAGAGATAACTGAGATGCAAATCAGAAAAATAGAAGGTGATAAATCGTTTATTGAAGCAGCAGGGCAATAAGAGAAAGGTATTTTAGAAATAACCTGAGTCCATGATGAAAAAATCTTGGGTGCAGAAAAAATCCCCCCTGATATAGTGGAAAATGCATATCTCTCTGTCATTTCCATAATCGATATCCCATAAGCACCTAACGTCTACCTGCTACCATATTGCTTTTTGAAATAGTTCATTCATCCCCGTGTATAAGATTTAGCCAGCAATAGTAAATCAGCTAATCTTTTATTCGCACTTTTAAAAAAATATTTTCCTGTAGACCACGAGCTTGAGGCTACTGATACTTTCAGTGTCTTGAGACTGCTAGTGAACACATGTTGACTGGCAAATTGCATGCTTCTTCCGACGGTCGTTGTATTATGTTTTTACTAGCTATCAAAAGGTTAGTCGTCCTGTCTTTTTTTTGGTGGAATATCTGTTAAGTAATAATAATGAATTTTCGATGCACGTAATTGAGTGTATTTGTTAGAATTTTACGATAATGGTTTGAAACATATTCTAAAAGATGACCTTGACGCTTTTGACGTCAACTTCTAAAACGGTGCTTCTTTTGGGATATAAAGTTTTATTGAGGAGAATCGTAACAATCTTTTGTATGAATCTAAGTATAAACTCCGAAAAAGGGTCAACTTAAGTATTTTTCTTCCCCTTATAATGATGTTAGGTCTGTAAAGAAAAAGGTGTTAATAAACGTTTTGGTAACGCTATTTGAATCGGTTTTATGATTTTAAACGCACGTGGAGTATGAACGAATGATAACCAACTTAAGCATCTTATCGTCTAAATTGTTCTTAAAGTTAATTTTTGTTTTCTTGCTATGTTTCAAAGTTAAAATTTCCATAGTTCAAAAACAAGTTTTTTTTATTTGCATGCCATGTTTGGTTCCATTACTAATCACCAGGAGCGCTGTACCGAACTCCTTCACAAATACGTCAACGTACTTACTAGCGGCTGTCATTGTGTAAACTTGAGGAACTGTGGCCTACTACATACAGAATGTATTAGATTTTGAGGTTATACATAAACGATGTACATTTTTTATTATGTTCTGATAGATATTTTGTTTACCTCTGTGTAAGCACTTCAGTGATATGAATTAAATTAACATAAAATACAATTATTTATTACAATTAGTGTTTGCAGTTGGCACCTATAATACTAATGAAATAACAAAAATTAAGTGTTAAGAATTTAAGTTCTTAAAAGCTTGAGACGAAACACAATTATAGCGCGATCTAAAGGAGTATAACTCTATCTGTTGGTACTACTTGAAACGAATTTGTCATCACTTTTGACAAACCGTCCACCAATAATATCCATCACCATCAACCATATCAAATGGTGTAGTTACAGAACTTTTTATTCTTCGTTTTTAACCACAGAATATCCGTTTATTATGAATAATTGCTAATAAAATAAAATAAAAATAGATGAATTATAATGAAGGACATTCGTTTGTGCATGCTGGGGCAAATTTCGACGGTGTCCTTTTCGCCTTGTCAGGGAGGCAGTAGGTACTGTAATGTTATACTCGAAATCGAATCTGAAACGTTACATTACAGGCGAATGCTTCAAGTGAGGGAGCACCGTGTAGACACACTGATGATAGATGGATGGGAACAAATGAAAACAAAATTATGACATAGTACTTACTTAAATGCTCAGATACTCTTGTTGCTGGGCGTTTTCTGTTTGCGTTGTGGGTAATAAAATATTTTACTCAGACCTGCGCTTGGTAAACAAATTAAATTACCGCCGGGTCTTCTCAGTAAGAATCAACTTCTCCGACGCGGTGGTAGAGTCGCATTATGTTTGTGTACTGTTTATTTATATATTCATATTATTATAGTATTTATGAATCATTCCTCTAAGATACACTTTCCTCCTAAGTACACTTTTGAAAAATCCCCGCTTTTGTTCCTGTAAGATACACTTTGGCCAAGTACAGCAAACCAGAAAAGTATTACTGCAAGTTTTGGAAATAAAAAATTTCAAAGTTATGAACACAAAACAAAAATATTGCTTGAAATGAGCAAAACACAATAATGTCATAGAATCGGAAATAGCTTAAACCGTTATACGTCAATTTATACTTTTTTTTGTAAACGTATAAATGAGAGACGCCTCAGGCACTGTTCAATATCAATTTTGTCATCAGTGAGATCCTTTACAATTTTATTAATGCGTGAATCTATTTGAATATCACGTTTTTTTCGTGTGCACTGATCGCTATAATATACCTGGGCTTGGATCATCCGAAATTCTTGACAAATTGTTTCTTTTTTTAATATGTTGATTAAATAAAATAAATTTGGGTGTTTTACTGCTACCTTTCTATTTAATCGATTATGCCATCCTTCTATTGACTTTGTAGTGCGATGTCTCTGGCCATAAAAGCATATGGTAGAAATTTTGTCCGGTTACATCCACTGTTTCACGAAGTAGTCGTGGAACTGAGTAACGCGTTCGTCGTTGATTGAAATATCTTTGATTGTCATAACTGCTTCCGGAAAATATTCTAATGGTAAATAAGACATCGAAGCATA
Source organism: Udea olivalis (assembly GCA_947369235.1). Taxonomy (NCBI): domain Eukaryota; kingdom Metazoa; phylum Arthropoda; class Insecta; order Lepidoptera; family Crambidae; genus Udea; species Udea olivalis. The sequence continues at coordinate 13,634,964 of OX376359.1, forward strand.
GAACGCAACGACCTTTTTTTGTGCTTTTGTATTAAGTCCCAATTTTTTAGCTTTCTTCCATAATGCTTGGGAGTAATGAAAAAGGCATTCGCGTAAATCAATTGCAGGAAAAAGAGTCTTGGCAGCATTCATTATACCAACTTCATAGTCGCTCTGGATAACCTCAGGTTTAAAATCTGGCAAATGTTCCTTTAATAATGGAAAAAATCTTTTATATGTTTTTTCTTCCTTATTTGGCAAGAAAGCAAATATTAAAGGTACAATTACAGATTCCACTTCATTTAACACACCGTGGACAGTAAAAAGTTGGTAAAACGGCTTAGTGATGCTTTTGAATGTACCGTCAACTAACACTTGCTTGATTGTCGATACAACTGCCCGTGATTCCTGACTCATAAAAACTATAATTTTGTCCTCCGCACCATCTTGAAAAAGTAAAAAGTTATCGGCTAACTTTTGTGGTATGACAACGTCTTTCAATTTCTTGAAAACTGATTTACTGATTTTTAGTATATTTTTGACTATTTAAAAGTACTGATTAAGTCTATTTAAATAAAGATATTAGAGTTTGAGTTTAAAGTTTCAAAATAAAATTGTAAAGGGAAATGAACTTCGTTCTGTGATTCAAAAAAAAATTATAAGTTTAAACACACATTGTTCTGCGTTTGTGCAAAAGATTAATGGTTCAGTAAGTATCGTTATCGAGATAGTAAAAAATATTGGTTAGATACTTGATTTTGATTGATATTCAACTGACCATTCAAATTGGATTCTAATGAATAATTATTCAGTCAGTTGACTGCTAACAAAAAAAATTAAGACTTACGTTTTGAAAGCTAATAAAAAGACACTTGACTGTCAAACAGAAATTGTTGTAATAGAGGTGGCTTTGGGCCTTATTACAATCCCTTGAAACTTGTCAAGTTCATTCTTTAAACTGAGCGTAGCAAGTAACTTCGTAAAAATGATGATCCTTCACTTCCAGCCGGTCAGCGGTTACTTGTCAATAATGCATCTTCTTGGCTGGATATTTACTGACGAAATGCCTCTCTACCCTACCCTACTCTATAGTTTGAAATATTAGCAGGAATTACCTTGACTGGCTTTAAGCGATTGCAAAAAGGCCCTTGTCCCGTCAAAGATTGAACTGTCAACATCACGCTCATTTCAAAAATGTCCACGTAAAGAAAAAGGTTTTCCCGCTGGAATTAAGTCATAATGGAAAAATCACAGTAAACCGTATGCTGTTATGTGGTACGTAAAATGCGAAAGTGTAATCAAAGTGTAAATGTAATTACTCTTTCTTTGACACAGTCAAAGAAAAAGAGTAATTACGTTTAGATGAAAACAACGCTTTATATTATGTAATATGGCTGTTATTACTTTGTTCATTTTAGCATTTTACAATGCTTGTTTTTCATATCTGAAGATAGATAGCTCAGTGGTCAGAGCAGCCACCCGGATTGTGAAAGACGCAGGTTCGAATCCTGCCTAATTTTTTCAAGGTCCGAAATTCGTTTTTTTCTAGTATTTCTATCTTCAGATATGAAAAACAAGCATTGTAAAATGCTAAAATGAACAAAGTAATAATCAAATAGCATATTTTATCATAACCGAAAGTTTGAATATTTGTAAAAATATTTCTTTCGGGTGTTTGAAGGTACTTGCCTTAGAACATTGATGAAATAACATTGGCTTGCAACGTAAACATTTAAACTAAAAAGATTCGTTCAGGCCAGTAAGATTTCGGTAGCTCAGTGGTTAGAGTAGCCACCCGGATTGTAGAAGACGCGGGTTCGAATCCTGCCTGCTTTCTTCAAGGTCCAAAAAAAGTTCTTGGGTATTCAAATTTTTGAATTGGAATTTCGTACTAGCCTCTGTTATGTCGAATTGGAACTTAAAAACGGTACCATAACATGCCATACCAAACCAGTTTGTCTACCACGACTTTCGGTCACGTAAACTACGATGATAGACTTTAGAATATGTACCTTTGCCGCTTTGGTTCCATTTGTAATCACTAGGGGCGCTGTCAGGCCTCTGTCACTCTATGTACTTATGCGCGATAAATACCTACCAGCCGCCGGGTCTTGGGAGACTCATTTGGCAGTTGTTTGTCAACAGCCGCGTAGAGCATTCATACGCGAATCTTGCGGTTTAACTGACGTACATGTACTGACCACTGTGATTTCATTGAACCCCACCCTGAATTCCGCGCACTCTAGCTAGATACACTGCTAGAGAAACGATAGTGCCACAAAGCACCAGTGCCGCCTTTAACTTATTTGAGGCCCTATAGCCGGCCACAATGGGATGGTAGGGCTTTTTGACTTATATAGACTTTATTATTTTTAGGATTTATCCCGAATTTATTAACATCTACGTACCTATATAGCAGGTGTCACACTTAATTTTTCTCATTTAAAGTAAAGTAACTTCAGAATTTATGAGGCTTTTGCTTAAATAAATTATTTTGTCTTGCGTAAAACTATAAAGCTTATACAGCTTTAAGTCTCTTTTTGTTTTTGTACAATAAATAATATATCTATCTATCTATATTGTCGATGTAAAAACTTAAAAGAAGAAGGGGTTTTTATCCGAATACATTTTTACTGTCACCTAATCTAAAATGTTACATAACCCCTTCATACGTTGTGGCGGAAGGGGTTTTCAATTTGGCCAGGCTAAACTCAGGTACGTCATCGTCATGGCAACGTCAAATGCAAATTGTCATTCATTAGCACCCCTGCTTCTTATTTCTAATGTTATAATGAATGAAGTATAGTTGTGAAATATTTAATATAACTGATTTTATGGGCGGGGCTCTCAAGATCGCAGGGCCCTGGGCACGTGCCCAAAGTGCCTAATAGGAGGGGCCTGCAACGCACTAGCGCCTTACTGTTGCGGTAGACTAAACTACAATTTTTAAATGAAATTTGTGCTGCTTTGTACGTCGTAATATTTGTACTGGTGTAATGTTTTTAACTATAAATCATAAATTATTTATCAATATCAATCATTTTCATTAATATTTAATTACATTTTGTGGGTTCAATTTAACTCGTCATGTGTCAATAATATAACCAGTTTTACATAGCGTGCCGTACATTTGTGATGTACAACAGCAGAAGTAAGTGATACTATAATGTGCCAAAATTGATGATTTTACAAAAACTATAAAGCTTATTTACCTACAAAGAATATAAATGGGATATTTTATTCATTATAACGGATATATGCTGCTTGTAATCAGTTTTTTACGTAGTTTTCATTCATAAAAACAAATTGGAAGTTAGTTCAATCATCATCTACTTTTGCTGTTGCTGTTCACCCGTATGTACAGAGGCGTTCACTTCAACCTTTACATAGGGGGCCTTATGCAGCTGACAGAAGAACCATTTTGCAATAGTTTTGTAAAGGTTGATGTGAACGCCTCTGTACAACAAACACTCAAGACGTTCTCAAAGAACAGAAAGGTCACGCATGAGTTTACTGCCTCAAACAGTCAAAAAGCATGCGAAAATACAAACTCAAACATTAATTTGCTTAAAATTGTGTGGTAGGTACATTGGGATGATTGACAATGATATAAAAAGTTACAACAATATTATAACCTAGTTTTGTGGGCATTCAATTGTCAATTATATTAAAAGTAAATGTTAAATCAGTTTAAATAAATCAATACATTTTATATTAATACCTGTACCTACTCCTATTTCAAACTTATTTCAGGGCCATCTTTTATTCATAATGCTAATCTTACTAATATCTTACTAATATTATAAATGCGAAAGTTTGTAAGAATGTTAGTTACTCTTACACGCAAAAACTACAGAACGGAACCTACAATTTATATTACTGTAAAGTTTCATCCAAATCCGTTCAATACAATTTATAAAGATTTTGTTTAATTTACCCATAACATATCATATAACGATAACGCGGGCGAAGCCGCGGGTGGATAGCTAGTGGTTAATATATAGAACTCAGTATTCGTTTTCAATGTTTTAGAAATTAATTTGGGCCTAAGAGCTAAGTATAGAGATTGGTTTCATTGTAACTTGGACTGCCATTGAACCAAATAGATTAATTCTGGGCAAATTAACTACTTGGTCCTTTGTTTAAAACTTCAAAGTTGTAGCTAAACTTTAAAAGCTGACTTATGACTCCATTGTTGGACGGTAGGACTCTGGTGTACCTACTTCAAATATTTACAAAGGCCTAATTACAATGGCTTATATCCAATCAAGGTAATACCCTGAACTGGGGGTAGCAAGCAATCCGTAAATATCCAGCCTAGAAGATGAACAGTGCCAGGTACCGGTGACTGGCTGGAAATGCAAGATCATACTAAATTGCTTGCCACGCTCTTTTTAGGGAATGAACTTTTCAAGTTATAAAGAATTGTAATTTGGCCCCAGAGCGAACAGTTTGAGGAGGCCTGTTCTGAAAGACTCACTTCGAACATTGTAAGCCTAAGCAGGTTTGAGATTCAACTTTTGTATGCTGTTAAACTCAAAAAAGGTAAATCCTTACGAACGCGGTAGTGAATGAAACTGAGTAAAATTATTTTTAAAAATAAGCTTTTAACTGCTTTTTTTTTACTAGCTATTAAGAGGGTTTGTGTTTTGCGTTTGGGGTAGATCTCTCTATCATTGAATGCACCTTTATATTTCATAATTATAACTTTAACTGCGTACAGTAAATTTTTAAGGGTCTCATCAATTAAAAAAAACGGCATTTTAGTAATTTAGCAAATAATTGGCGACTACCTAATTGAAGACAATTCAATGTGTTTTTAATTAGTATTATGCACACAATAATACAGAAAAAATGTAAGTTTTATTTCAATTCAATGAAATAATCACGAAAATCTTACAAAAATGCAACGTTTTCGATCCACCCCCAGCTAACGCTCTTAAGGCAAACGCTAAGGCGAGATCACACTGCAAAGGCTCCGCCACGGGGCGCAGGGCGGCCCCACAGAATAAAATAAAAAGCAATACATCACGTCTTTCTTGCGCTGCCGGGTTGTCAGTGAGTGGTCATATGTGTTGTCGATACAAATTAATGTACTTGTATACAATGTTATAATCTGCGGCCCCGCGACGGAACGCGGTGCAGTGTGTTAATCGCCTTAGAGTATCGATGGTTTAGTCGTGAATCTGCAACAAATGTTGTCAAACGTTCAGAATGTGGGATTCACCCACAACGCAATCACTGTCTTTGCGTTGATACCACTAGATCATTAAATACCCCTCTCTTTGTGATCATTGTAGATATATATAATGCTCTATTTTTGTAATATACCTATGTGGTCAGTTATTCAAAAATTTAATCTTTTTAAAAATGCATTTTTAACAACTTTGAAAAAAATAAACAGTAAGTACGTCTACCACGAGTTGCCACTATAAAATAACATTATCATTTCCGTAAAAAATTGACATTTTAATGTCATGTCATGTCGAATCCCAATACAATTTTTTACGAGAACGATATCGTAAACTTAAAGGGGCAACTCGTGGTAGACGTACTGGTCTAGTAAGCCTAGGTTATACTTCTAACATAAGTGTAAAAATAAGTAGTTAAAGTGTAAAACATTTCAATTAATTCGTCATTAAATGTAGGTACAAACTAGTTTCTCTTGTACGAGTAATTCTTACTACTCAATCATTGACATTCAAAATGTTTCCGGACATCTAGATTCTAGCTCACAGTGAATTATGATAGTATATGTTGTACATATCTTTTGATAAATAAAGTTTTTATTGTGTACTCACTCTCTTTTTCACTCACACACTTTTACACTTTGCTTTCGAGACATAAAGCTTTGGTATGATGCCTTCTCCTGTGCGTAGGTCTCGGCTTCTAATCCCAGAGATGAAGAGATTTCTGTAGAATGAGTCATTTTCTATTCTGCTAGTATATTTGGGAATGTTCAACTCCGAAACCCGTAGGGTGCTTTTCCAATAGCGATGTGCTATGCAACGTTGCTATGGATGCGTTTGATATTCACCAATCACATTGATTAGTCCACATAACATAGCACTGGTGAAAATGGGTTCTACTACAAAAAACATAGCTATGTTTTTTCAGGAATGAATGCGTGCTGTGGATGCGTGATGTGGAAGCGTGCTATGGACGCATGCGGTGCGTGCCTTCCCTACTGTCAATACATCGTATAGCTCGAGCAGCGCATCTTCTTCGCGCCTTGCGGCGGCGCCTATTAGCAGCACATCTAGCTGATCTAGCTCACTCTGTTACATAGCATAGCACCCGTGAAAAAGGTCTAATCGTTTCGTAGCCTAGCTTGCACATGATGAAAAGTTTTCTGAATTGACCCCACTGGAAATCGAACACGAAATACCACGCATGTGGCGGAAAACCGCGCTTAAGAAGGGAGGTTCGTGCCGTCAAATGTTTACGGTCCGAAAGGCTGCCTGTCCACCGAAGCGGAGCGAGGCAGCGGAGTGGAGTTTTGGCCACTTTCAACCTATGGGATTGCTTGAAGGAAGGCTTTTAGGATTGAAATCCTATTGGTCGAAAATTGCCAAAACTCCGCTCCACTGCCTCGCTCCGGTTCAGTGGACAGGCAGCTTTATTCTGTGTTCACGTTAACTGTAAATAGTGATGGTTATTATGAATAGTTGGAAATATCTGCGCTGCATATAGTAATGCTGATTGATGCATATCGATACCAAAATTGATAGTCCATCGAATAATCGACGCACTCACAGTTCGAGTATCTTGATAGAGCGAAATGTGGTAAAAGGTTTTAATGACTTGCAATATTATTGAAACGTAATGTAAACAACCAAATGTTTGTAAATGAATAAATATGGTCTTCTAGCATTCCCTCTTTGCAACGTTTCTTTTATTGAGAAGATCAGCTTAATACACAAAGATAGAAACTAGAAAAACTCGACGGGATCCTAGGGCTTAGGTGAGACGATGGGCCGCTAAATAGCTAAAAATAATGCAGATAAAGCCTGAGCAATTTTTTGCTCTGCCCGCGAACATTGAGTTTTCACGTGTTTACTGTTTCATAAACTAAAATTAAAAATAATATGTTAAATATGACAAGCTGTTTTGGATTCCCAACAGATTGCTAGAGAAATCTTACTACAGATGGAAGTTTCATCCTTCTAACGTAGTTATTTATGTTCTCGTTGGTGCCATAAATCATAGAAACAAGACAGAAAGATATTTCAATGCAAAAGCAGTTGCATCACAAAATAAAATCAAAATTGCAAAGAGCATGTACTGCTCTTTAAGTTCAACCCCTTAGAAATGTTTATCGTTAAAATGTACTCAGCAATGTGTGATTTTGAAATTCTGATGTAATACGTGTAACTTAAGAATGATTACTTCTATTCGTAGTGTGAACTTTAACATGATTGGCGGTGCCCGTGGCCAGGACCAATGTATACAGTAAAACACCGCTTGTGCAAACGATCCGCTTGGTGAACAAAGTTCACGAGCGGATTGATGTATTTTCGGGCAATCTGAGTGAACTCGCAAGGATAGTGTTATAAATAGCATGTTATGTTATTTAGGAATTTAGTCAATAAGGTACCATGTAAATAGCCACACTATCGCATTAAGTTTTGCCTGTAATGATAGATGTTAAGGATTTTGAATAAATGAATAATAACAGTGCGATAAATACCAAAAAAATAAAATTCATAGGTTTTTTTCTTAGACACATCAAAAACAGACGTAGAAAATGTAGGTATAAAAGTTACATTGTTGATGTGGAAAGTTAGCATGTAAAAACATCAGGAACATCAAATTTTTAGTCACAAAATAAACCAAATGGCGAATAAATCATCTAATTCTATTTTCATTTATAAGGCTCAATATGATATTAAGATTGATGACTACTGATATTCTAGCTCATTTCCCATATAAATATAGTCATGACACAACAGCTGTTCATAGGCGGTAGCGATGTCTAATTTATATTTGTTTAAATACAAAAACTTTTTTCATTTTACACATGATCCAACTTATTAACAGACACTTTAAATTGTATGTTATGCCCAATTTTTTTGCAATGCATTAATAACAGATCATTAATTAAAAGTCATTTTTACAGAAACGCTGTTCAAAAACCGCCTTTGAAAAGAACAAACAGGCAAAATACATCACGTTCCTTTTTGTTTCTCTAAAGAAAAAAACATGTAACTTTACTTCACGTAATGAACGTATTTTCTGATTAGTCAACTTTCAATAATTAAGAGTGGTATTCTACGTGAGCAACAAATACAACATAAGCCGGAAGTAAGCCGTATAACGAGTATGTCATTGGTTGATTTAGCTTGTATTATGACTTAATATTAGTGTTCAAAATTGGTCAAAAAAACAGTAATTGATCTGATGTTTTCTTTTATTTGACTGAATTCAACAATCAAAATCACCAATCACACAATTATGGTCAAGTTCATTTGATTTTCTACACAATTCTCGGCCTTTACTATCTCTCCCGCTCGTTTTTCTCTCCAGTATGTCTACCACGAGTTGCCACTTTAAATTTACGTTATAGTTCGCGTTAAATTTAAAGTGGCAACTCGAGGTAGACGTACAGAGCGTTACGTGACGTGACAGCAGTCCGCGGGTCTGTTACACGCCGCACTGATTGCTTTGACGTGTGACAGCCGCACTCTGCCCCGCTTTGGGGACTGGAGGTCTTCATGACAACATGGCCCAACCCTACAATATCCTTTTCGTATGAGCGTTTCAAATGTAGCGAAGTTTTCAATTTGTGAAGATAATAAACCGGCTTTGATAGGACCGCAGAATGTCAAAGTTGGGTAGGTAGTTAGAGACACATACATCAACAGTAATGACATATTTAGGTAGGTATGTGGTATGTCCAATACATATACAGCCTGTTATTTCACCTTACCATTAAATACGACTTGCAACTGTTCCGCAACGGAACTCAATCACTTTAATCAAAAACTGTGAACGTCTGTGACGTCATCGCCGTCTACGCCGGGCGTAAAGCGGACTGATAGGGGTATTTTTGACACACCACCGGGCGTAAATTGGACTGACGAGAGGTACGGAATCAAGAAATGTTCACCCCATGTATTTGTCATGGATGGGAATCGAACAGCTACTTATCCTGCTACCTTTCCCGCTCACTCCTATGTATATCGGGTCAGTGAGTTGTTGTTATTGCACTTTATTTTTCAACATCTGCATACTCGCTTTCCGCTACCTCTTACGCTCTCGCCCATGTCTCGCAAGCATTACATCACAGAAAACGCGACGTGCCGCGCTAATCGCTTTGGACGTGTGCCAGCCGCCCGCTCTGTCACGCTATGGGGACTGGAGGACTTCACGACAACATGGGCCAACCCTATAACATCCTCTTTGTATGACCGTTTCAAATGTTCAAGTACTCGTATTCCAATTTTGAAAAAAACCTAAGAGATACTTATTGTTTATTTAAATTGATAGTAACTTCCATTGACAGTATCAACATCATTAAAATGTTCACCAAATGTATGTAGTTGAGTTCGTGAGTATCCAACACACACGTCCCGGTGTCAATGTTAATTTCGTTTTATTTAATTTATTCCAACACATTAGAAGTTAGTAATTAGCTTATAACATACTCGTATTCTGTCTCCCTGCTGGACAAGTATGCCTTCATCATTAAAATCAAGTCATCGTTACAATTAATGGGTATTGGGCTAATCACCACGCTTACCAAGTGTGGATAAGCGATCAAATACAATATTCCTAAAAACTTTTTTTTTTAATACGAGGATTACAGCATAGTATAAATTCTGAAACACATTTTTTAACATATACGGAAGGGTAAATAATATTTCCTAGCACAGAAACTCAAACCAACAAACAATCAAAAATTAAGCTCGCTTGAAGTCCGAGGGTAAATTCGTGGTACCGAGAGTTCACAATTACTTTGGAGATAGAACGTTAAAAAAACGAGTGCCGTACATTTTGAATTGTCTGCCTAGGTTTATCCGTCAGGAGACGAATAAAAAGACGTTGAAGGATGCTACAAAGTTACCTTTTGTCGCAATGTTAGTCCATAAGTTTATGTAACATTAGTTTTATGAAAATATTATGTTAGTGAGACTCCTGATCCCACAGACAAACTGTTTAAACAGTTTTGTGGGACAATGTGTATTTTTATGTAAGCTTGATTTCTTTAATAAATAAATAAATAATAATAATAAAGTGAAATAATGTTTCAAAAAACTGTTAGGGTTGTTTTAGTAAAAGTTTTACGCTATTTGTGAATGTGAAATGAAAATCTCGCTTTTAGTGAACACCAACAACTTCATGTTGTGAGCTGGCTTTTTAAAAAAGTTAGCTAAAAGCTCCTCGAAGTTAAGGGACGAACCGATTCAGAGCCATAAATAAAGAAAAAAATAAAAGAGCAGCACCCCCCACCATGCCTTTACGTCGATGAGAGTCGCAAGCGTCTGTTATCAAGTTTTTGAGTCACGTTTATTTAAGTATTGTATTTGTAGATGTATATATTATTAACTTATTCATGTCTACTAGATAAAAGTTATACAATGAAAAGCCTTTTATTTCTTGCCAAAATTATGTTACATTGCTCTAGGTATACTTATTTATATTTGTTAGTTGTAAATTTATGTATTCCAGTGTTATTTTTATTATTTATCCTGCTTAGATAGCAAGAACCCCGTCTTTACAGGTGAAGGCCTTCTCTAAACTTTGCCAAATATCCCGGTCTTCGGCTCCTTAGCATAGCAAATATAATCTTTGTATTCTTAAATTTTGGTTCCGAGCCGCCTCTCTTCAGATACTCCTAAGATATCGCAGTTTATCGATTTTAGTGTTTTAAACAATTCGTGGGATGCAAATGTTTTTACATTTTAGGAGAAGCAAGGTAACATTTTTGGCCTCGTTTTCGGTCCTAGTTTCTAGTTTGTGCTGTTTCTATTTGGAGGGTTGTGGTCTTTATCTTCCACGGTGATCAGCCGGTTTGGAAGATTTGTTTACTTCAGTATTCCTTTTTCTTCTAACGTTCTGCATGTGAGAGGGGTGAATTTATGAATTGTGTGTGCTGAACTTACATAACCTATAAATTAATTTCTGAACTCCAAATTGGTATCTTCCAATATTTCGATCAAATTAAATTTCAAGGAAAAATACTCAATTACAGAGTTTCGCTATATAATTAGTTCAACTGGAGTAATTCAATTAAATTGAGATTTCTCCTCGTACGTAAATAGAATCTCAGGAAATATCGTTGATCATGGAAAATACCTAATTACTTTTAAACAGTAATGATTCGTAACTTACGACGGCTGATTGATAAGCTAAAGTTAAAATGGAAATGTTTCATATTTAAAATAGCTTCTCGTTTACGTAAGATAAGTTACATAGAACGACAAATGCACTATAGAGCAAAAAGATATAAGTCGAACCCGTTTTTTAGGTTTCGTCTATAATATTACATACGATACCAAGAATAATGACTGTGAAATCTTAAAAAATAGGCGTAGCTCCATTTGTTTGCTTCAAAGTATATTTTTCATTAAGACGTTTTTTACCAGTTTTAGATCATAATTTGTGCCAGTTTTGGGATAGTGTGGGTTTCTAACCGCACTGTAATATTCTGAACCACTTTCTACATTGAAGTGCACTGAAGTTTGATGACACGATTGTGTAGTGTGCTGCATAGATTTTCGCCTCGATCCTCAAAACACAATATTTATCCTCAATTCGAAACCATGACATATTTATTATTTACTTTTTACTGCTTAAGATAATTTAAACAGTTAAGTATGTACTGCCACAGAAGAAGTTTTCATATTCCACCATGCCTAAGTGGGGGATAAGGCAAGTAAGTTCTGAAATACAATCAATAATCGTTTTTATAATCCAATTCAACATTTCTTTATAAAGGAAAAGACATACTTAATTATTTTTGTTCAAATAAAAACTTATAAGACAACATAATGCAACTGATCATAAATAGATTACTACAATATTTTCTTGTGATCGATAACTGCTCGCAATGGCGAACCTTAATGAAGGTCTTATTTTTGACTTCCATTAACTCTCGTTAGATTGACTTTGGTGTAACAAAGATATCAATTACTTACGCCTGAAACTTTCCTTCGGCTTACCGTATTGACTTTGCAATAAAAGTGGCCGTTTAGTCACGCTCCATAACTTTTGGTGTGAAATTACCCCATTTAAGTCATTTATTGGCAGTGTTATTGAACACCAGGGCGGGTGCTCAGAATTATTGAGTGTTTGCCAAATTGACGAGTATTTGCGGAGCGCGCAAATAAAACAACTTTTTTGGATATTTCGGTGGTTGAATTCTGATTAGTTAGTATTTTGTACAAATTCGATTCAGTCCGATTCTGCAACCCGAGTTCTGACAGTCTTTAAGCATGATGTCATAGTGAAATTTGCAGCCTACTCTCCGGTGATAGAAAACATGTTAGAAACGAAGGCTTCTGAGTTCCATTCACCACGACGGCAACTTGGCTTGACTACCACCTTCTCATAGTAAGCGCTTACCGCAGCCTTAGGACTTGGTTCAAACTCCTCTTGCTAACACTATTATAATTATCAGGTCACTTTGGTACAGCTTAATAACATCTGTCATAAGTTGACGGACGTCTCCAACAATCCACACTGCTGGTGGGTCATCGCTCTGTAGTTTAGGCGAAGCCTTTGCTCAGCATTGGACGACATGAATTGGTCTTCCTTCGTGTTTGCTGGCGAGAACTGTTTAACTGACACCACATTTCCAGCGAGTCAATTTTAATAAAACCTTTTTATCCCAAGATAGGCAATCTTATCTTATGAATAAGTACAACCTTCAACTTAAGATGTGAATTGAAACATAACTTAGAATGTCCGTGGTTTGTAGGCCATTTACTCAAATTAATTGTTTTGCATTGTTCCGAACACAACATGCGTGAAATGGGATTTATCCAATTGTTACCGTGCACACCCGCGTAAAGGCACTAGATAAATCACGTGTTTCTGGTGTTTTGATTTAAGGCGAGGTGGTTCTGCACAAAATTTCCCGAAGGTTACAGATGTAATAAAAAAAACCAGCGGATGAAATCCCTCCAGTTATCTTTAAACTTTGTTTTGGTAAAGGACTCATATTACCAGATGCATTATTTTAGGAATAAAACCAAAAATAGAAGACAAAATGTCACGAAAAGAGGTAACTTTGTGAATTTATTATATCGAGCCAACTTTATCAAATCATGTTTTCACCAAATAAATTCCCTGTACTTCCCTCAACAATATCAGTAAATTTTATTAGATTTTAATTTCACTGTATACTACTCGTACTTTAAAAATTAATTCAAAAAACGTGTTTTGTGAACCACCTCCCCCTTTACGGTAATGTATCAATATGCTGACTAACAAAACAAGAGTACATTGTTACCCTAGGGGTGAAAGTAGCCTTTTTAGTCCCGAGACGGGGTTTGGCGCCCGGAACGAAGTGAGGGCGCCAATAGTTCGAGGGACTAAATAAGTCTTTAACCCGAGGTAAACACTGTGCTTTTCATTACAAGTACAAGGAAAGTAAAAATAAAAACATGAATTAGCTAAAGAAAAAATGAGGAAATTTTATTTTACATTTAACAACAACTTTGATGGGATAATTTTATTTAAAGTTTATGTTAAAATTAGAACAATTGGTTATAGTTAGTGACAGGTTTTTTCCGGGTATGTTGATATTTGATATTTTCTGGGAAACTTGTGTTTCTACATTATTCAGAGATTCTTGGGTGTATGTTGGGGACATTGATATTTGTCTATTTTCATCAGCTGTTACAGAAATATTTTTGGATTGCACCGGATAATCTTTTGAAGTGCTCGGTTGTGGAGAGTCAGTGGAATGGAGATTTATCATTTCTGTTACTCTGTGTGATATCTTAGTTTTATTTTCCACTGACTCTTCTATGTAGCCTTCAGCTACTTTACTCGACTTCCAACCTCCATGCCTTTTAATGACAGTTAAACCGGCACCAGAATCGGCTAGCAAAGTAGCCGATGTTCTTCTAAAGCAGTGACCCGAATATAGATTTGAGTTTGGCAAATTAAGGTAGGTGGCTCTTTAGGAATACTTGAAATCTTGTTTTTGCCAATTACTTGCCGCAGACACTTCCCTTTATGATAATTTATGAAAAAACGGTTCGTTTCTATACCACTTGGTCATAATTTTCGGTATTTTTCTATTATATTTACAAATTCTTTTTTAATAACGAAGGTTCGGTCGGTCAACTTTGGTTTTAGTGCCACGTAACTTCACCAGTAATATATCACCTTGTTTCTCAATGTCATCAACTGTCATATTTACTAGTTCGATACTTCTGCAAGCGCCACTTATTGCCAATATCAACACTACCTGAAAAGTAGATAATTATATCTCTTTAATTGGTGTATAAAATATAGAAAGTTACAATTTGATACAAATTTCGTATAAATAAGCGAATAACAATAAAAAGATTAGCTTACCTTCATTACTAGGTATATTTCATCAGGCGCTTGGTTTAAGAAGGTTTCTACGTCTTGAGAAGTGAAAACTTTGGACTTTTTTGATTTAAATCCATCAGATTGCCTTTTGAGAAACGATGTTAGCCTCTCGAAATCCTTTAAATGTACATTGTCTTTAGTACTTAATGTTGTCTTTAACATAGAATACCTACAAGCTCCATAAGTTTGAAGGTTTGTAAGTCTTTGATAATTCGTTGAAATATATTAGCAACACGTTTTCTGATAACGATTTCACTTTTTTCTCAGCGCGCCATTTCATAAAATCGTCATACGATTTTAGGTATCTTTGTTTTGATTTGGGTGGTAAAAGGTTTTCCACTACCGCTTTAGCCTCTTCTCTTATAAAATCAGGCGTTAAATTCATATCAGAATCAGATGAACTGATTTTATAGGTACAAATCTCTGCTATACGTATAAACAAAAGTCTTTAAATCTAAAAAATAAATGAAGATCGAATTGCCGCTTTCCCGCCTATTTTGTTTGTTTTTTTTTCTGTGGCCGGCCAGTTAATCAGCCATTATTTTTATTTTCATCATTGGAAAAATGGTAAATATTTTGCCCAAATCTAAGTTATTTTAAAGAAATTGTTGAAACTAAATTATAATGAAGTTATTTAAAAAATATATATTCTTTAATCAATACTTAACTTTAAGTTATTTCAATTTTACATCGTGGCTGTATAGAAAGTTGGAACATGGTTCAATAGATATGTGAAAAAGAACTATTTTTTTTTAAATAATTTGACAGCTGTCAGTTGAAAGTGATTCTCCCTAGGGATGAAAAGTATTACTTTCATCCCGCTCCTCAGGCAACTTCAGACCTACTTTCCGAGTATGAGTAATGAAAAATCAGTTACCTGCAATAACATGCTGCATTAACCGAACCATCGACTGGACTGTTTTTGCAATAGGCCATGCATACAGCGCGAAATCAAACGTTTGTGTGGCAAACAATATTTTGGATTTGAGTGTTATCAATGTGGATTTTTGGATAAAATATTTGTTTTTACTCCCCATGCTCTAAAAGTACGCCAATATGGCCTAAAGTGACCACTTTAGCCCCTAGGGAGTAAAAAGTAAATTTTAATAGTTTTTTAATTTCCTTCATGTGACAAAGACAAACTCAAACAGCCAATAAAAATATACTATTATCTGTGGAGTGTGGTGTGTGTGTGTGTGTCTTCATTGCGAAAATGTTGAGAGTTTTTTAGTTCCATGGTATGTCCGCAAAGGAGGTGGCGCCATGTGTTTTAAATTGTTAATCTGTGGTTCAGTTCAGAAGAAAAACCTTTTGTCAAGAGTAAAGTTCGGTTTTAAATGTTTTTGTACTAAATTTACTATTTTTCTCGCACTCGAAGTGAAAAGTACAGTTTGCACCTCGAGACTAAACGCCAACTTAATATACCCTCGGTTTCATTGACTCCTTCGCACGCTCGAGAGTCAAATCACCTCTGGTATATTATGGCTTCGTTTAGTCCCTCGATGTAAAATATACAAAACTTGCATATCAATGAAATTCTGTCTGCAGAAACCTACACTTTTGTTTATTAATTTAGCAAACGATTTTGAAATAATACATGGCTTCTTAATACTCACAGTAACGGAGAAATCTCAAAATAATATGTCAATACAATACGAGTGAGAAGACGAGTAAAGTTGGTAATTTTTGTAAGTTTTACCATCCCTTAGTTATTCAACTCATAAAAAAATAGCGGAGTATAATTAAACTAAAGAAATCACATCTTGCTTCACGAAGGTGAAGTCGAAGTAAGTAATCAATTAGGTTTATTTGGCGAACTGGGTTTTACGACCTCTCATAAATTTATTTATGGATTCCTTATCTACCGCCAGCTTTAACATGTCTGGAAATGTTTATTTTGGATTAAATAGCCTAAATAAACTCCACCCTTTATGTTTGTTGTACATACGGGTGTGCATCGAAAATGTTCGGCACGCATTGTAAAACCGGTTGTATTGACACACGACGGGTTCAGCCAATCTTGCAAATAGAGTCTCTGTTTCGATAAACTAAATTAAGGACCGTTTATTTTAAATTTCTCAGAACTAGCTCTAAGCCAGCGGCTTCACCCGTGTGAACTTCATTTTTATGACTTATATACAGGACTTACGATACCTACTTGATTCGCAAAATCCCGTCTTAATTACCACCTACGTCCTAAAAAGAACCCCTATGCAAATTTGAGACTCCTAGCACTTGTAGTAACGAAGTTTTATACAAAGTTTGTTTCAACTCGTATCAACCCCAAAAACAAACCCTTAGGGGTTGAATTTCACAAAAACCCGCCTTAGTGGGCACCTACGTCCTAAAAAGAACCCCCATGTAAAATTCTAAACTCCTAGCACTTGTAGTTTTTAAAATTTCATGATGAGTGACATTTCGCTTCAATATACATATAGATGTAAGCGTGGGTAGATGAATTTGGTATGTTCTCGAATAAAAAGGTACAGTAGATATTTTACCATCACAAGCCCGTAACAAAATATTAACAATGCAGGGGCACATTTGTTGAAGAATTTAGGGCTATTATTTCACCGGAACACCATGGCAGCGCAACCAGTCGAAGCTACTAACAAAATGTATACAGCTCTATAGAGAGTTACTTATCTGGTGTTTGTTTGGTTGCACAACTAATTTGGCGGCGCGACCAGCTCGGCCGCGTGTACAGAATGTCGCGCCACCGCTTATTTCTTCCTATATAGCGCTGTATGGTGTCTCACTCACGCCCCCGCCCCATTGCATTGTCACACAAAATCAGTAACTCATCAAAGGACATCCTCGCATAGCTATACAACTTATCCGGATATCTTCTTAGATCGTCGTATATGTTGACGAATAGGTTAGTCGACTTTTTTTTTGTTGAGGTGTTATCGAAAGACCTCTCATTATTTTTTTTAAAACATTAATAAAATATATATTTCGAAAATACGATAACTCCCCTCGAGGAGTTGTCAATTTTAAAAATCATATTTTTGGACTTGCCCAAAACGCTCCCTACAAACTGTCGCAAGGTAATGACGTCACAGGTCACCTATTTTTATGTTCGGCAGCTTAAATTTAGCGTTTATGAATATGGTTTCTTGTCGAAATTTACTATAAATTGTGTGGATTATCAAATGGAATTATTACTCATTTTTATTTATTTTTACACTTTTGAAATTTGACGTCTTTTTTCTCTGGAACTCTCTTTTCCTACGTACATGCAGGTAGTGCTATCTCTCCGAGGTCCATTATGATACTGTGGCCGCAGTGTGGTGTGGCGACTCTGGTGTCTGTATGGTGTCTACTTTGGTAACTTACGGACCCCACGGTGGCGCGACTTGGTTGCCCCGCCATGGTGTCCCGGTGAAATATAGCCTTTAGAGGAGCAATCTCCCGGTTTCCGAATTGACGCTAAATAACGTCACAGTGTGTAAAATGTCCAGTAAAGTGTAGACTTTTAAAAATTGTGTTTCAAAAATTTTATAACTGAATTTTAAAAAATATGTATGCTTTTGTTGTAAGTACTTAGTTTGCTAAAAAGAATTATTGGCATTTTTATTGCCAAACGTTACTTGTAAAAATATATTTGAACATTACATTTTTATAAGTATAAATGTGATTTTGTAGTCCTACGAATCGAATAATTTCAAATCTTTATTATGTTTACTCAGTGTTCCGTGGATGTCTGCGATGGATGTTATTCTGCGAAATTATCCTTATCTGATCCAAGTGTTTGAACTGTCACCGTCGGTCTGCTATCCTCGAAAGCAATGATGTAAAGTATCGTTCATATATTGATGCTTATAGTTCTTATAAGGATGATAAACTAGCATAGTTACAGTGCCATTGCCTACGTCCGTGATTAAATCGTCGATACCCTAAACAATCCTATTCCCAGATTAGCTTTTAAATGAAGATCAATAAGAAATTCTAGTCAGTTCCCGGTAAATTGAAGAAAATGTAAATTTGTCCGTGCCTCGGGTGCTGATCGCTATACAGCTCGTGCCGAGGATGTTATAACTTGTTCCACACTACCGTGTAACACGTTCCCATTGTCACCGACACCACTACGGCACCAAACGGGGTTTTTTGAGGCTTGACTGTTGCCATCATGGTGAGCAGAACACTCTGTGGAAGGTGGTGAGCCTTCCGCCCTTATACGGGTTGCCATGGTTTTATATCAGTGTGTTTTTTTATATTGCCTGTTAAGTTGTCCTCACCTCACCCGATAGTCTTCTTCTTCTTCTCGAGTCAATGGCTAATTTATTATATTGATCTAATTTAATTTGAACGGACCCCGCCCAGAACTCAGCGACTTTAAGCGCAGCGGCATTCGCCATGTACAGATCTTCCATTGTGCAGATGTATGGGCACTGTGGGCACCCGAGCATATGAGCCATAGTTTGAGGTGACCAACCACAGTCACACTCCTGACCTGCTTCATCATACCCGATACCTGATGGTAAGCGGTCAAAAGGTCCAAATATGAGGCTGACAAGCACAGTTATACAAAGGATTACTGAGCTCCATCTTCATCTTGAAGTCCTGCAAAAATTCCTTTTCGCTTTTGTTTACCATCACTGGAGAGTTAGTCGCGAAGTTAACAATGAACACAGATATGGTTTTGTCTGTACATCTGCCACGAGTTGCCACTTTAAATTTACCTAATCGTTCGCGTAAAAAATTTTATTGGGATTTGACATTGGCGTGTCATGTCATGTCAAATGATAATACAAATTTTTACACGAACGATAATGTGAATTTAAATTGGTAACTTGTGGTAGATGTGAACTCGGGCGCACACGGATTCCAAGCCGAAGTGCTTGACCCCTACGACATGATAAACATTTATAGCATCAAAACTACGTTTTGAACGCATCAACCTTCAAGACGGTATGTACAAATTCTAGGACGCCGCGGGGTGAATTCTGTATTCAGCCCCATTAAGTTATGGAATAATCTTCCTGCACATGTGTTTTGATGAGTTGCAATTCTCCCTATCTTGCTGAACACGGACAATAATTAAAATAAATCACGCGAGTGCTATGCTCATTTTTTCACCGCTTTAGTCTGCGGTCTACAATTACGGACAGATGAAAATCTAGTAGATTTACTTTGATCATTCCTCTGTCTTTTGAAACGATCGATGAATGTAGAATTGCCATCAAAAAAGCGCTAACGTGACGTTTTACTTTAACCGTCAACAAACGTTAGTTAATATTTGTAAGTTTTGGTTTTTTGCGTTTGGCGAAAACAAGGCAAGTGAGAATCACAATATTTTAAAAAAACTTAGTGTATGGAACGACTGTACTAACATCATCTGACCGTAAGCCCTTAAGACATTGGGCTTATAAGCGCATCAACGCACTCTTTCAAAACCAGTGGCATCAGAAGATGCCATGTAAAATTGCTCCTAAAACGACCAGTGGCATTCTCAGATGTCATCTCGACCTCACACTGTTTATACCCTATCGCTTTAAAAATAAGTCTCAGTTTAGTTTGCGGTATTTTATTTCCATAGATGAATAAATTCTACGTTCATTCAATACAAATCATCTGTGGGTTAATTACGCATGTGACAAAAAGCGCGCCTGCCCTTTAACGTGTTAAAGGTTTTTTTATGTAATTTGTCTAACTACATACATACAATCAATTCACTTGTGGAGTCAGCTGCAAGACGTAGTTTTACCATGAACAGTATAGGTAATATTCTTGCACCATCTACAAGCACTCCATAACAGAGAACACCATTTTCTATTTTCGCTGACTAAATAAGTACCACTTAAATTTAATGCACACTATGAGAATTCAAGCACGTACTCTAACAAATTTATTGTACGGATATAGAAATTCAATAAGCTAGAACGACTTACAGTGCTTCTGTGCAATACTTGCTGAACCTAAGTTATTGCATCGTCGTCCTTGCTATTTTTCCTTGGGAATTATTAAGCTACCATAATTTTGAAATGATATGATGACTATCGGGCATGCGCATAATAATATGAAAATGCCTATTTGTTATCTTTTTGATAAAACTCTTTATCGAAATCAACGCAATGGCTCTTGAGAGAGATTTGTTTGAATCCACTTGTTTTAAACTTGAGACGTAATTGAAAGGGGCCAGAAATATCTGAACCTTTATAAGTTGTATTGGGCATTACATCAATGTTTTCTTAGAGATTAAAACAATCATAACATTAAAAATAAAAAGCTTCCAAGTTTTATCCTGACCACACAAAAAAGTTGATTTGTTATTTATTTAAATAATGTAAAGTAAAAAATAAAGTAATTAGCCTATGTCCTGTCCCACTCCTGGACTAAGGTCTCCATCATTGAAATTACAATTGATGGGTATTGGCCTAATCACCACGCTCGCCAAATGTGGGTTGGGTTGGTGATCACAAATCCGGGCTATGTTCTGAAAAATTCGAAAACTCACTTTGCCTCACCTGGGATTTGAATCCGATATCTCCGGTTTTTGGGCTGAGCTCTGTAAAAAAAGTTAATCCGGGTTATTGTTAACATAGACCAAAGAGAGAGTTGTTAACCGTTTTTTATTAAACATAAAACATTAACCCTGTCCTGCTTGTACATTTTGGAAATGTGCAAATTTGTGCGAAAACACAATCAATTATATACAAAGTGCGAGGATATGCCATGCAAATACACATCGCGACCGCAACACAAAAATAAACTAGTTCTTCCAGCCTCCCGATTGAATTTAAAATCTTCTAGCACCTTTGGCTCTTCTATCAAGATATATAACAAATTGCCTGTCAATCTAAGAAATGAAAATAATGACAAAATATTTACACGGAAATTAAAGCAGTTCCTAATTAATAAATGCTATTATAATACAAACGAATATTTTAATGATTATACTATAAAATTATAAAATAATGTAATGAGATTGATTATTAAAATTTAGTAAGATAATGAGGTGGAAATGACTATTCAAATTATATTCAGATTAGGATTTTGTGTTTATTTTTAATGTTATTTTTTAAATGATTTTATTTTTTATTTTCTTATTTTGAATTAATCCCATAATAATTGTATAACTTGATAAATGTTATATTTATGTGACGTCTCTTGTCTGTATTTTAATTTAATTAGATTTTAATGTTATTACAAGCACTTCCTCTCTCCTAACCCAAAGTTGCGTGCCCGACAGGGTCCATAACACTGTTCTAAAACACTACTGTAACATCTTATTTTACATTATGGTTTTGCAATAAATAATTGAGTATTGAGTATTGAGTATTTAAATGGCATTCAAAAAAATTTATTCAAAACGTCAATGTTGAGCCAAAAGTAGAGTTCTAGGCAGTTTTGAAGTTATTTGGCCCCCTGACGCAATGATACTGTTCACTTATGATCGAGCAAACGGAATAGTAAATTAGTACGATAACCAACTTTTTCAGCACTTCCAAACGTTACGGCTGGTCCTTGGACAACCCTAAACCTTGACATTTCCCCCAGTAGTAATAATAACACTGCTGCGCGGCTCAATAGCCTGACGTCATGCTTAAGGGCTAATGGCCAAGACATTGAAATCTCCTCGGAAGTCCTGATCGACTCTTATCACGATAACGCTTAGAAGTTTCGCGTGACCCTTCTTGTTTGTCTCTTGATGAGCGAATGACGTGATCGAAAAGAGCAAAGAATAGGTACTTTAGTACAGTCGACAGTGGATGAACCAGAATTTTAGTACAGATATGAAATGGCACACTCAGTTGGTGACATCGAAACTACCTTAGTTAAAAAAATAAGTTCATCTTAAGTTTAATTTTTATTAAATTACAAAAAAATAAGCAGGGTGAGTTCGATGCCTAACAGAGGATCATTGTGTTATCAGGGTGGTTGTAATTTATGCAACCAATCTTTTACTCTAAGGCCCGAATCAAGAAACGGCAATCCAAATTGCGGAAACCTTGAATGTATACCTGTGCCTTTCAAATGTATTGACATGTGACAGGACAGCATCAATTTGAAGGTACTTTGATTGACATTTCTGGATTCGGGCGTAAGCTAGGTACTTTTAATGCTAACTAAGCAATAAAAACTTTGAAGAGCTCATCATTTTTGAGCGGAGCGGGGGCAGCGAAGCATTCTCTGCGAACGCCCTGCAAATGGCCGTTTCTGGCTTCCTCACTAAATAGAGGCATATGATACCCACGCTGACTGTACCTACACGTAATCTACGATAAGGGATTAGGCTGAATCGACGACTCATGTGGGATTTGCTGCTATTGCAAGAGCAACTTGTAAGCACTTAAGCCAATCCTTCGTTAGTTCTGTTTCTCCAGATTAGACGACTGCGATCTGATATTAAGCTATGAATAGCAAGTCGGCTAATGGTATGGGTGACCACCGGGACCGGGAGGCCCTCGCCTCCCATGGCGATGCAGTGCCTCTGGCATGTTCGCCGACCACAGTGCGGACGGTTTCCATGCAGTGTTTCGCAAAAGAACGGCCTCCTTGTGGTCTCGGATAAAGGCTAGCACCAACACGCTTCTGAACGTGGTTTCGACAAGAGTGGACAACCAAATCCTGCGGAATTGCCCGCTAATGCATGTCCAAAATAATAATTATTTTAAATTTTACTTACATAGTTATAAGTATCGACCCACTAACATATTATGGACGTGATTTTCATTTCATTTCATGATTATACTTTTTTTACTGTACAAAAATTGTTTGCGCTAAAGTTTTCACTTGTTAAAAAGAAATTCGAAAAAACGTCTAAATACCTATTTGTCATTATTTATATGTTAATAAATATATAATAATAATAATAAATAAATAAATCCCTGGACATTATTCCACACAGCGCCATCTAGCCCCAAAGTAAGCTAATTAAAGCTTGTGTTATGGGATACTAGACAACGGATAAACATACTTAAATACATTTTCTTTTGTAAATACATACTTATTATACATAGGAGACACCCAGACCAGTACAAACAGACATGTTCATGCACACAAATGTTTGTACTGTGTGGGGATCGAACCCGCGACCTCTGGTGTAGTAGCCAACTTCTTAACCATTACACCAAGTCGGTCGTTAATATATACTACCTATGTATATTTATGGGTTTTTCATTCTGGCTTACTATGCAACGGTTACACTTAACATTTTTATTCGATTTCACTGATAGAAAGTGCATGAAAAGTTATATGCGAGTAGGTGTATTCATAACTTGATTTTGTAAGAAAGGTTTTTGCAGTAAGCAAACAGAAGTAACTGTCAACCTGATTTTGGAGATAGTCGTAGGTGTATATTGTATTATCCGAGTATTATTACACGCTCCCAACAAATTATTTCCAGATAAACAAAGTCACGCCGCCTCGTTATCTTTAATAACAACGTTCATTAGACGCTAAGCTTTACAATCGAAGATCAAAGTCAGCAATTACTAACGAAGACTTTGTTTGCCGCCACAGTATCAATATGGCCAAACCACAACATAGACTGTGATAATGAGATTTATAACTAAACCTATATTCCTAAAGATAGAAAACTAGACTAAATACATATATTCGTGGTCCTAGATCTCGAGAAAGGCTGCTTTTCCACTAGAAATATGCTATGATACGTTGCTGTGAATGCGTTTGATATCCGCTAATCACATTTATTGGTCCACATAGCATGGGAACCTGTTGAAAATGGGTTCTGCTCAGCTATTTTTTTTAAATGAACCATTTTACAACACAATGGATGCGTGCTTTAAAGGCGTGCTATGGATATGATGGATGGCGGCGGCGCATTTTCGTTGTACAATTCTTACTCGCTCCGTTACATACTCGTAGCATAGCATTAGTGGAAACGGTTTAATAGTTTCGTAGCTTAGCTTGCAGATCTTCGCAGCGTAGCTGCATAGCACATCAGCAGCCTAAAACTCGAACCCGCTTCTTCCGCCCTAACCTCTAAACTACTGAAATATTAGTGGCCGGTTTGCAGAAGACGCAGGTTTGAATCCCGCTCGACAGGACCGTCCTTTGTTATTTTTTTCTAGTTTTATACATATTTGAAAATGTGAACCAAAGTAAGTACCTGCATATTCTATTATCATTTACAAAATAATCAGTGGTTTAAAGTTGCATCGATCTCAAACAGAATGCTTGGCAGTCCCAACCGGGGAGGTGGGACAGTGCACTGAGGCGACACTGGATCACGGCCCGTATAAACCCGAAGGCGGGGCAAATATTTAATGTTAATTAAAAACCTAATTTTTGAATGTTACTAACAGTAGATGTAAGAATATTGTTACTAACACTTGGATCATAGTTATCTTAAAAAATAATAATTTGAATTTGAAAGTCCACCGCTGGAGACAGACATACACTTCCTGCACTCCACCTGGCCGGAAAGTGTCCTAAAATAAGTTTACTGAGACGCGATCTCCACCCAAGGGAGCACTTAGCCAAACGGTATCGGTAAGTATTGATTATTGATCCAACAACAAGTGTGTTAACGGTAACGGGGGGGGTTACTTATGAGACCATCTCACTGCCACTTCAGGTTGCTATTCTTGAGAGCTACGTTGACAACCTTTTTTTCCCCAACAATATACCTCGTAAAACAAGACTATTCATCCTTACTGCGAGACCATGACAATACAGAAATGACTTCTAAATTAACGGGTGTCGAGGATAATCAAATGAAAAACTATATAATCTGCAACTATCAGCACAAAAAATTAAAACATCTGTCTTTGGTTTTTAAATATCTCTTTAAGTTTCAGAAGAAGTTATTAAGCTCTGTATTTAAATTATAGATAAGTTACCCATGTAAGTCTGTGTCACATGTAGTGGATTAGTTGCAATTGTTCTAGGTGTATACACTTGTAAAAGTAGAAATAAGAGCTCTGGGTTGTTATTTAGCAATAAGATCTGCTATTGTACCTTATTTTTTGCACAATAAAGTATTTCTATTTCTATGTTATTGAGTTATAAAACTATTTTTTAATTAAACCTTGTCTAATTCTCAACGTTATGAGAAAATCTTCGAATAAGCGTCGAAAGCACGATGTGATGCAAGCCTTGATAGTTTAACAACAAAGAACTTAATTAGTTGATTCAAGTACTTCGATTAGCAGTCTGCAATCGAGCACCACTTCTTCCATGAAGTATCAAATGTTAAGTTGATTATATTTTCACTGTAAGATGATACGCCTGACAGATCTTATTGTTCCGTGTCACGCATACTATTTCAAACTAAATAAAAAGACTGGCAAAAGAAAATGTTTTAGACTATTAAAAACTATTGTCCTTTTGAATCTTATCAAGTAAATTATTGTTATTATTTTTAACTGTTAATAAATGAAGTAAATTTAATTTAATTAATATATCTTTACAGCGCCTTATGCGTGAAAAGGAACGCCATTCAATAGTGTATTGACACTACTGAATCGACAAAAAATCGATGAATAGGAGCGAACATTTTGTAATTTGTAATCACGTCATTCGCATCAGTACCAGTGCGTCTGCCTTGTGTGCAATTTTGCAACTATTATTTTCGAGATACCGCGTTTTTTTCTATTACTTATTAGCCATAACCCGTTTACTAAGAATTTATTTAAAAATTTAAAATCGGTAAATCTGATTCCATTTCCTTTGTCAACTCGATTAAATTACATTCGTTACAGCACTTTAATTGACAATTATGAATTGTCAGGGATATCATCATACGGCGAAAGTAGTATAATTTCATATTTTATTATAGCGTCGTGGCCTAGTAGTTCAGCACCCAAACTCAGATCGTGGATCGTGTGGTCCCGAGTTCAAATCTGGCCAGAACTAAAATCTTTGTGTTCATTGTTAAATATCCGTCTTCCTCTCCCTCCGGTGATGGAAAACATCAATAAAAAACCAAAACAACCCGGATAACGGCGGAAGGCTCACCACCTACCACGTTGGGTTCTAATACCATTGGTGAAAAGTGGGCTTCTGAGTGTTTTGTTCACCATGACGACACAGTCACCAGCCTCTGACCACCCCGTTTGGGATAAAGTCGTGCGTGATGGTATGTTATATTTCCATGCATACGCTTAAGACTATCACAAATGGGGCAGTCAGAGGCAAGCGGACTGTTGTCGTCATGGTGAACTGCACTATTAGAAATCCACCTTTCATCAAGCTTATTAGAACTCAACGTAGTAGGTGACTGATAACCCTCCCGACATTACCCGGGTTGCCTTGGTTTCTCTCACCAAAACCGTCCACCAATGCCGTCACCAAAATGACGCGCGGCCAAGGCGCACGTGTGGTCATCGTGGTTTATTACAAATTTTGGGGTAATCGCATTACGTTTTTAGGTCTAATTTACTGATTGGATTGTCAATAAAACTTTAAATTTCGATTCAATAAAGATCATCGTATGCTGACATTAATTTTTAATACTTATTATGTTTTATTCAACACAAAAACCCGTTGTAAAATCGGTAAAAGTGCGAAAGTTATAACTTTTTTCACAGTTATTGTAATGAATTTAACATATTCTGGTTCACTAAGTGTCAAAACTGTTGATGTCTAACGTTTTGGTCCTTTTTTTAGTAACTATAGTAAGATTTAATCAGACATTTAGCCCCTTGAAGTTGACACGATAAGGCTTTTTCGCAAATCGAGGTGGCGTGATTGATCATTATATGAAAGAAAAAAGATTTCATTTACAAATGTGTTTCATTACGTGTCAATACGAAAGGTTGGCCTATGTTTTGCATAATATATTGAACAGTATTTTATTTCGGATGGTCGTGAATAAGCCGCTTCAAAAGTTGGATCATGCGTTCAAAATAAAAGCCGGCTCTGCCTGTTTTCCATCACCGTAGAGGTAGTTAGTTACTTACTTCCTTTAGCGCAGTGACCCGAAGTGGGTCTTGGCCTCCGACACTGAGAATGCCGCTGGATTCTATCCCACGCTAACTCGCGCCAGTAATAGAAGAGGAGAGGTAGTTGCAAAACAAACATTGATCTGGCCACGAAGTCCTTTTTATATTATTTCATATTTTTATTTCATACAGTTAATTAGCCGCCTCACCACATCGACTCTTTATTTTTTTGTTCCTCTATCTATGTGAAGGCGGGAAAGTTTTCTTCTAGCCAAATAAATCAAATTCAAATGTTCTGAAAGTTAGTTTCTCTAATTTTAATAATATTCATTGATTATTTAAGCATTTAACAATGAACTAGAAAATAGTGCAACCACATAGATAAAAACTAAAAAATCGAACTGAGCCTAGGACTCAAGCGGGGTTCGAACCCGCGATCTTCCACAGAATACCTGATAATATAATAGAATTACTTCAATAATATGCTTAGGTAAGAAATATTACCTTTAAGATATAGTAAAAAGAACACTCAATCAAGAGGTTTAGATTAGAATTTGAACATCAGCTAATCTTAAATATTAACGAGACCCATGTAAATGGTAGAAAGGACACAAAACATATGAATTACTCTTAGTAAAAATGCATAGTGCCTGTCAGTTCATAGCTTTAATCTGTGCTTTAGTAGGCTGGCCGCTAAATCTACTCAAACGGCCACTTGTTCTTAAAAAGGCTTTTATATAAGCGGCTTAGCAACACTCGTCGAATAAAACTCGTCTGCTTCATTCAATAATTTCATCAACAACTTAGCATTAGGAATAAATGTAAGTATTCTGTTTCAAGCAAATTTTTAGAGGTGACTTTATAGTCACCTCTTTCAATTAAAATTTTCGATGAAATTTAGAAAATTATTCTCGTTTTTAGAGTGAAGGTAAATTCTGGGGGTCTTAGCAAAGTCAGTAATGACGTACGTATCGATTGATGCTAATTAAAGTTACTTAACCGTCTGTTTTTAATTAATAAAAACATGGAAAAAGTAACTCAGTTGATTTTTCTATAATTAATAGAAAACCTGTTGAAATTAATTTATGAGTGTCATAATCAAAATAATATTTGTTAGGCAACTTATTTTCCAAACTACATGAGCATAAGAGAACTCGTAGCATTAACTACATCCGTAGCAAAGCAAATGTAACCACTGAGATTCGTAGTCGAGATCTTTCGTAACACAAACATTCTGAACTTACACAAACACGCTCGTAGCGGAAATAAAGGGCGGTTGTTCTTTCGTAACGTTACCATACTTGAATTGTATAATAAACAGTTATCTAAATGTGAACGGTCGGGAGCGTGAGTAAACGACGCCAAAAATATACAACGTGGCGCCGACACCGACAAATATGCGCATTAGCATTTGTTTATAGCTTGCTGGTGCCCGCGACTTCGTCTGCGTAAAGGATTTTTTTTATAAAAAAATTGGTTATAACTTACAACTGAAACAAAATAAAAATCGGGAACAATAAACAACATGATCCCTAAACTATGCATAGTTTGAACTTTGTATTAGGTGATAGAGAGTGATGAACACACTTTAATATTGATAATTTATCTCAAATACGTAATAACATCCGGACAAATACAAATGTTCATCAGACCCCTAACTAAACAGACGTTACATGAGGTCAGAAACTAATGTTTTCTTAGTAATTTAGTTATGTTAAATTATTATCTGAATAATGTACTCGCACGTACTTATCAGCGTATTTATAATCCACCGTAAGCAGAATAGTTCCAAATTCTTGAACTGCTGATTAAGTAGCACTTCTGTCAGAAGCTTAAAAGTCCCTGAGCCATCAAAATGAGTACCTACCTAGTATAAATTCCTATTCCATAGTTAAGGTGCTCTTACATGGACGATTTTAGAAGAAGAGTAACATGGCACGACGATTTCGACATTTAAAATCCTTCAAATGTATGGGAATGACATAAGCGCCAGCGACCGCTTATTTCTGACGACATTTCTGATTTTAAATGTCGAAATCGCCGTGGCGTTTTACTCTTGGCTAGTCCCCCAGGACCATCTTTGTGTTCATGATCAAATTTGCACCTGACTCAGGGTGATGGAAAACAAACAAACCAACCCAGATAACGACGGATGGCTCACCATCTGCCACAGTGGGTTCTAATGCGCTTAGTGCAAAGTGGGCTTCTGACTGTTCCGTTCACCATGACGGCAACAGTTAAGTTGCCTCTGACTACCATTTTTGGGATACGTTTGCGAGTGCATGTATAAATTGATCAATATACAGCATTATCACATCGTTTGTTGATGCAAGCAGATGCGGTAAATCGAATTATTGTTTCAATTTTGTCTACTATATCGACAGACCGTGTAATGTGGATGAATCTAGAGTAATTAAAAGCAATGTTTCGGTAGTGTTACTTTAAAATTCTCCATTGAATTCCTCGTGCTCCGTAATCTCCATGTCTCTCAGTATGATGTGGCGCTTTATAAAGCGACATTGCAGTAAATTGCTAGATGTAGACAGATAACGAGGTATACAGCTAGATTTGGTCGTGACTAAATTAATAATAAATAATAAATAAATAAATATCCCTGGACATTATTCCACACAGCGCCATCTAGCCCCAAAGTAAGCTAATTAAAGCTTGTGTTATGGGATACTAGACAACGGATAAACATACTTAAATACATTTTCTTTTGTAAATACATACTTATTATACATAGGAGACACCCAGACCAGTACAAACAGACATGTTCATGCACACAAATGTTTGTACTGTGCGGGGATCGAACCCGCGACCTCTGGTGTAGTAGCCAACTTCTTAACCATTACACCAAGTCGGTCGTCAAAATTGCCTAGAATTAAGAAATTCCAGTTGCCTGTGTAAGCGCACCTTTAGACGTATTCCGGTTTCCCTTCATCCGCATTTATGTTAATAGGAATATTGTTTTCGCATTTCCAATAGTTATGATGGAAGCAATAAAAGTGGTCCGAGGTTCCAGTTCCCTTTTACAATTATGAGAAGGTTCCGTTGGAAACCATGAAGAGTTCGCAGAAATTGAAAATAAATTCAAAGAGTAGTTAGTCTAATAGAATTCATTACAATATTGAGCTTTTTCTCATGAAGGGTAAGTATGTGTTTAATTCAAGTATTGTTGTAAAAAAGTATGGTAAGCGCAGAGGCGTTCACATCAACCTTTACAAAACCATTGCAAAATGGGTCATATGTCAGCAGTTTAAGGTGCCTTATGTAAAGGTTGATGTGAACGCCTCTGTTCCATTGAATATAATACTAAGACACTTTCATCATCATCATCATCATTTCAGCCGAACGACGCCCACTGCTGGGCATAGGCCTCTCCCAAGGATCTCCACAACGATCGGTCCTGCGCTGTGCGCATCCAGCGGCTTCCCGCGACCTTGACCAGATCGTCGGTCCACCTTATAGAGGGCCTGCCCACGGAACGTCGTCCGGTACGCGGTCGCCATTCGAGAACCTTTCCGCCCCAAAGGCCATCGGTTCTCCGCGCTATGTGTCCCGCCCACTGCCACTTCAGCGATGCAATCCTTCGAGCTATGTCGGTTGTTTTTGTTCTCCTGCGGATCTCATCATTTCTGATTCGATCGAGAAGGGAAATACCAAGCATCGCTCTCTCCATTGCTCGCTGGGTGATCTTGAGCCTTCTTATGAGACCCATAGTAAGGGACCACGTCTCACTCCCATAGGTCATTACTGGCAACACACACTGGTCAAAGACTTTTGTCTTGAGACACTGAGGTATTTCGGACGCAAATATATGCCGGAGCTTCCCGAACGCTGCCCATCCGAGCTGGATTCGACGAGAGATCTCTTTCTCGAAGTTGGACTTACCTAGCTGGACTGTCTGTCCCAGGTAAACATAGTGGTCAACAACTTCGAGTGTAATGTTCCCAACGTTAACTGGAGCGGGTGCAACATGGGCATTTAACATGATTTTCGTTTTGTCCATGTTCATCTTAAGACCCACTCTTTGAGAAGCATTACCGAGATCTTCGAGCATTATGTTCAGGTCTTCCAAGGTCTCAGCCATAAGAACTACATCATCGGCAAATCGCAGGTGTGTTAGGTACTCGCTATTGATGTTGATGCCGCGTCCTTTCCAGTCCAGAAGCTTGAAAATATCCTCCAACGCAGCCGTGAACAGTTTCGGAGAAATAACGTCTCCTTGTCTCACGCCTCGCTGTAGTTGGATCGGATTAGAGCTCTGGTTCTGTAATCGGACCGACATGGTGGCGTTCTGGTATTCGAAATAGACTACAGGTACATTGAGGTGCTAAGGTACTTACCTTAGCACCTCAATGTACCTGTAGTCTATTTGGCACCTTTGGAGAGACTGCGGTACTGCCCAGGTCTCAATCGAATCAAAGGCTTTCTCGTAGTCCACGAACGCTAAGCAAAATGGCAAGTTATACTCTTCGGTCTTCTGTATAACTTGCCGCAGCGTATGAATGTGGTCTACGGTACTATAGCCTTTTCGGAACCCTGCTTGTTCGGGAGGTTGGAAGTCGTCGAACCTGCGAGTGAGACGATTCGTAATGACTCTCGAAAACAGCTTATAGATATGGCTCAGAAGCGAGATGGGTCTGTAGTTCTTCAAGAGAGTTTTGTCACCCTTCTTAAAGAACAGCAGCACATCGCCTCTGCCCCATGCCTTTGGCGTTTTTCCCTCGAGGATGACAGAACTGAAGAGCGTCTGGAGGACCTTAAGTATCGGCTTACCGCCCGCTCTCAGGAGCTCGGTTGTGATTCCGTCATCACCCGCCGCCTTGTTGTGTTTAAGCTGCTTGAGAGCCATCCTAATCTCGTACAGGCTGACGTCCGGGATATCTTCGGTATAGTGTCGGGTAAGCTTGGCTCTAGGATCTTTAGCCTTGCTTTCAACAGGTGTTTGCGTGGAATATAACTGTCCATAGAAACTCTAAATCTCCCTCAGGATTTCAGGTGTTGACGAAATGATGCTACCTGCCTCAGTTTTTAGCCTCGTCAATTGGCTTTGCCCAATAGACAGATCTCTGGCGAACACTTTGGAGCCTTTATTCCGCTCAATTGCCTCTTTAATACGCTGGGTATTAAATTGGCGAAGGTCGCTCGTCAAAGACTTAGATATCTGTCTATTGAGTTGCCGATAACGATGGGCATCCGCTGAGTTCTGTAGCCTCATTTCGTTTCTCTGATCCATGAGTAGGAGAGTCTGACTAGAGAGTTTCTTTGATTTGGGACGGCGGGTTTTAAAGTGCTTGGACCCTACCGTACGGACAGTATCCACCACCATGTTGTACAGATCGTCCACATCGATGCTGTTCTCAAGGGCTTCGAAGCGGTTTTGAAGCTCCAGCTGAAAGCACTCGGGGTTTTGAATTTGAGCCGGTATTGGTCGGAGCGTGGATTTTATCAGTCGCGCTCTCTCAAGCTTTAGGTCGATATTCAATGTGCCTCTGACCATGCGGTGATCGCTTCCTGTCTTAGCAGCGTTGATCACAGTGACATCATTGAATATATGCTTCTTCGTCGACATGATAAAATCGATCTCGTTTTTGACTTTACCGTCCGGACTGATCCAGGTCCATTTGCGGCTTACGGGCTTCTTGAAGAAGGAGTTCATCATAAAGAGGTTCTCCCTCTCCATGAAGTCTGCCAGCATCTGGCCCCTGTTGTTCCGTTGCCCAAATCCAAATTGCCCCATTCTCAACTCATCACCGTAACGTTGCCCCAACTTTGCATTAAAATCCCCCATCACAACCGTGTAGTGGGTTTTATAGCTATGCATGGCTTTAGAGATCTCCTCATACATAGCCTCCACTTCGACATCGTCGTGCTTTGAGGTCGGAGCGTAGACCTGAATGACATTCAGCGAATATCGTTTCGATATTCTGAGTATCAGGTACGCTACCCTGCTCGAAACACTTCCGATAGTAATCACGTTGTTGACAAGGGATTTGAGGACGATGAACCCGACGCCACCTAGGGACTATTGGTCGCCCTCCCGGTGGTATAGTAAGTTACCGGATTGCAGGATTATCGAGTCCTCCCCCTCTCTTCGGACTTCAGATAACCCAATGATATCCCAATGTAACTTACTAATTACCTCTTCCAACTCTATGAGCTTCGCGTCGAGCCTCAGTGTGCGCGTGTTATATGTTGCCAGGTCGAGTCGTCGTTGCTGGCAGCCGGATCTTACCCGGGGATTCCTAGCACCCCCTGCCCCGCCGTTACCATAGCCGCTGCCGTAGCTAGGAATAGCAGGGCCACCGGGGACACTTTATTTTCCATTTAAAATATTTCGTAAAACAGTTTACCTGATTAAAGTGTTTATGTTACATTATGATATCAATATTTTAGTCAAAACTGAACCACCGTTTGGGTTTCGTCATACAGCAATCCCCAATTAATTACTTACAACGATTTTAAATTACCAAATTCAAATGTCATTTATTTGCAAATATAGGTTACAACTAAGGGGTTTTAAAACTTTGTTGTAAACAATTGTAGTTTATAATAAGCACAGCCATTTTGTCTCAGTTTGTAAGAAAAAGTCAGTAAATAAATGTCACACCACAGACGTAGTGGTAATAAATTGATGATGAATGATTCCCATAGTTGAATATCCACATAAGTTATTAATATAAGTTTGGAATTTTTTTCATACAGAATATTTTACTTTGCACCGCAGGTAGGAAAACAATAATGAGTATCCATAAATAGAAATGAAATATGAAATCGGTGCCCAACTGTAACTCTGGTAACAAAAGCAAATACAAAGAGAATTTTAAAAAAATATTTTTTGAACATAGGACGAGATTGGTTAACAGTTAAAGTTTTCTTTTTCAACCATGTGGAATGAATGTAAATATGTTTTGTCAATGTATATTACATTGACAAAACATACCATCACGACTTTATCCCAAGCGGGGTAGTCTGAGGCATGTGACTGTGCCGTCATGGTGAACGAAATGAATGACAGATGACCGGAACAGAATGGTCCGGCTCGGTCTCCTTCAACAGCGTGATAATGTCCTGGAGACTTCGAAAAAGAGAATTACTTACAATGAAAACAAAAATGTATAATTCTATTTTGATACGAGTACTTGTGCTACCTTTTTAGGAAGGTTTTAAGTGCAACAGTGATCGATTCCTTTGATCCGTTTGCCGGTCTTCTTGTACCTACGGCCCTCTAAAATGAACCCTTGTTGAATCATGAAGTAAGCCTGCAATAAAAGTGATTCTAGTCTTTTTACGGGTACTTTATGACTTTCGCGTAGATAAATTTTCGTTTTTATGTGTTATCCAGATTCAACTTTCTAATATATTTTTAAGGTGATATTTTCATGGAAGTCTTTCGAATAATGAAATTTAAAAAATTCAAAAATATTTACTCATATTGTTCGTAGACTAGGTTAACAAGTAACTCGTTTATTTAATATGAATGGAAGTCAGGTTTTATTTCACGGGATTGATGCAGAAGTAGAGAGGAGAGAAGCACGTGTTAGATATGAATATATAGATGTTTACCTAACGATATGACGGCATTAGTTATCTAGATTAAAACTTATGTCATTAAAACGTCAGTCAGGCAACAAATATGACTCAAGTTTCATAAGCTAAAGATAAGATAAGATATTCTTTATTGCACAAATAAAACAATTACAAAAATAAAGTTTACATAACTTATTAGTACAACTTAGGAGGCCTTATCGCTAGAAGCGATCTCTTCCAGGCAACCTTCGGGTAGAGAAACTAAAAAGAGTAAACAGTTGAGGTGGTGCAAGATGAACAGATAAAATTAATTTGGTAAATTTAGAAAGTCAAATGACATACTCGTAATATTAAGGACCAATTTTTAATTGTTTGAATGTTGGAATACTTGAAAGTCAAAATACATACGTAATTATTAATTGGAAAGAATTTGGGCTGTAACATTAACGTCAATTCCCGTAGCCTTATTAAGCAAAGATTGAAACATAAATCATTAAGTAATTGAGTAATAATGTTGTTATTACATCATAAGCAGAATTATTGTGAAATAATTGTTTTAGACTAATTAAATGTTAGCTTCCGTAACTTCAGAATTAAAATGTAAGTAAAATGATTATTGAATGTGATATCTATTTTGGATAGTAAAATAGGGTTTTAATAATAATTAAGAAATTACGTAAATTGTTATTTATTTTATAAGTGTATTAGTATTTCTTGAAATAAAAGGTAGACTTCGGCGTTTCTGTCGAAAGATAAGTCAAGTTACTGTTTTTGTTAAATCATTACTTTTCTTCTGTAAATTAAATTCAAAAGTAGCTGTGTAATTTTCTAAAAATAATGATATATTTTAATTATTGTAATTACAGTTTATTAGTATAAGTATTTAAAATCAATTTCAATTGTCAACTTCCGGTTGGCGGGCTTTTCTGATTGGTTATTGTATTGACCAATCAGAGCCGGCCATTGGAAGCGAAAGAGGTTATAATAAAAATGACGGTTGTCAAAAGAGGTGAGTCATTACAATCCTCTTGGACTTTTTAGTCTTGGACGCCGAGCAGATAACAGAGTTAAGTACTTTTCTGTGTAACTTTTAATAATTCTGTATCTTTGCGGTAGAAGCAATACTCTACGCTTTTGTGTTAGTTTTGCCATGGTGTCTTATTTATGCTATACGTAATGTGAACTTATCTGTATGTAAATCTGTAAAGTTAGTGCACAAATGATAAGTCTAGTCAGCTTAAAACAATATACTATGAAGCTATCTTATGTTATATATGGTAGATTATTTCAC
This sequence comes from Udea olivalis, assembly GCA_947369235.1. NCBI lineage: Eukaryota > Metazoa > Arthropoda > Insecta > Lepidoptera > Crambidae > Udea > Udea olivalis. The sequence goes on from OX376359.1 coordinate 13,671,174, forward strand.
TATTGTAGATGAGAAATCTATCAGATAGCCTGCTGAATTTCTTCCCGGCTCTTCTCAGCAGAATATAGGTTCCGAACCGGTGGTAGATTCTCATTAATTTGAATAATCCAGTATTCCAATAAAAACCATTGCTGTTGTTCTTTTTTTCTCCCACAAAAGTATTCTCCTAATTAGGTAGGCAGGTACACAACTTTTGAGCTAGTTCTGATGAACCCTTGGTTGCTTTTATAATCTGATATCTATATCTGACATACATTGCAGAAATACTAGGATTAAGGATAAAGTTGCACTTCCACTCTTTAGGTTACAAAAAGTTTTAGGATCCTTTATGGGGCAAGGTATACATTATTACAACAAAATTCCAAAAACCATCTGTGAGTTACCTTCACATAGATTCAAAAATCACATCAAAACAGCTTTATTAAAAAAGGGCTATTATACTACAAAAGACTACCTTATAGATAAAAATGCCTGGGTGTAAGCGCTCTGCTCGATGCGGGATAAAATAGCTCTATTGGAACAGATGTTTTATTGTAATAGATAATAGGTACCTAGTATGTACTGACTAACAATTTTTCTTTTTGAATCGTTTAAATGAATTTTTGATTTATATTTTTTTATGGTTGGTTTTTTTCTCTTTGTTTTATATTCTTTCAGGTTTATTTGTATCAAAATGACACTGCTTGTACTTCACTAACGCCTGTTGTAAACCCAAAACAAGTTTAAAAGAGTAACTGCTGAGTTTCTCGCCGGGTCTTCTCAGCAAGAAACAACTCAAATTTGACGATTTGAAAGTACTGATACAGTATATATTTGAATAAAGTAATTTGAGTTTGAGTTTGATAAGTTAAAACAATAGTAATAGCAGTCAGTCAATTAGTATATATCTTTATATTTACTTATACCTCACTTATACCTTTACATAAATCTTGTTAGATATCAAGTACCTATATATCCTTATATACCTCTACCTAGAATCTAACACATGCAATCTCCTGATGTACATGGTTTTGTACAAGAATAATACGCGCATTCGGAATGAACGGGGTAAATTGCAATGGCATGGCTTATGGATGTCCACGCAATGTTGTGACGATTTTTAATATGAATATATTTTTCATATTGCCCGTCAAGATGACCTCACGTGAGATTCAGATGTAAGGCTGACAAGCAAAGTCATGCAAACGAATTACTGGGCTGACTATCCTCATCATGAAGGTGTTTTTTTTGACTAGGCAGTCGTTTGACCACAATCGCACCTGGTGGTAAGTACTGATGATGTGGTCTATGATGGTACATGGCTGCCCAGTAAGTGCCCATTTACTCTTGTCTTATAGAGACCCACCTAGGTTGTATTTTTCCGGAAAAACAAACACGAGCAGCGAGATCCACTACTTTGCTGTTCGCATTATAAAAGTCAAAAGTAATCCAGCACACTCTGAGGCACACACAACAGAGAAAAAGAAAAGAAAAATAATAACAAAACAAAGAAAAAAATTAATTTAAAAGTCACAATGAAAATAATAAAAAATATTATTTTTATAATTATAACAAAACCATAATTTCAGCCCTCAATGTGGGGGCCCTGTCTCAGCATGTGCCGCTGCAGCTGTAAGCTGCAACAGCGCAGCTATTCTGAATAAAAGAATCGGCAAACCGCTTCGTGCGGATAGGTGGAATACCCACAACGTGAGGGTGGAAAGCCAATGAGCGTCTAGTGCTCAGATGGTGAAAAAGTGCCGGCGGAACCAACTCGTGCAGCTCGATCGCACACTCTCCGTAATAGATTTTTAAAAAAATCGAGAGGCTGGCAACTCTGCGCCGGTGCCTTATACAACTGTAGCAGCTGTGCCGGGGTGAAATACCGCCTAACCCTGGCTTGGCGTCCTAGCCAGGGTTAGGCGGTATTTCACATATTCCGTATTTCAGCGTATTTCAGCTTATTCGAAGCAGTTTTAGCAGAGGACTCAATGTACTTGCCAAAGTTGAGGCTGGCAGACAATTCAAGGCCAAGCAGCTGGATGTTATCGGCAATGGGTAGAGAAACGTTCCGGAAAGACGGAATCAGTACAAAGGGACTCCGTTTAGCCGTGAACAAACACGCCTGCGTTTTAGTTGCATTGAACCTGACCAGATTGTCATCGCCCCAGTTGGACACAGCTTCTAAGGCTAGACTCATGCGCTTTGTTAGGGTGAGAAATGTCTTTGTAGACCCCGGGACTATAAGAGGAAGGTAAGATGGTGAAGGTAGATGATGAAGTGGTCCAGCACGCGTGCGGGAGTGAAAAGGTGAGGAAGAAATTAGTTAAAAGAACTATTTAGAGCATTCCCCAAAAGCGATAGAGAACACTTAACTTGGCAATGTCTCTACGTAATTGGAGAGGCTAAAGGCACAGATTTCTTAATACCAGTTACTACGTATCAGATAAATCACATCCATAGAAAAAATACAATTGCATACATAAGACAGAGCTGTTCAGACGTGAATAATAACTAATTATACTTTATATATTATATATATAAAGTTTAGTCTAGAAGAATAATTAATAGTTCTTTTTACGACCCTTTCTGGTAACTAATTGGCTCTTTTTACTGAGTGTTTGAAGTTTGAAACTTGATCATGGTATGATGAAAGCGAAACGTTCATTGACCTCGTCTCATTTTCTCAACTGCCATGCCTGATTTACACTTAAGTTAACACATGCGTAGTCAATTATGTCACCAACTGGATTCAGACCTGAGTAGGTACGCCACAACAATTAACGTCAAGAAGTTCACTCAAATTACTAAGTGATATGCACAAACACAGTATATTACCTCATTGTGTAAGCAAACAAAACATCAGGAAAGCCATACATACGGGGTTGGTTGAGTACGTTGACTTCTTAATCTTTTTGTATGGTAGAGCCCTTTTTTCTGATTTCAATTCCTTTTTCTTGGTCTTCAAGGAAATGACTTCTGCTATACTAAAATCAAAGGAATGCTCATTTTTATTTGTGAACATACTATCACGACTATATCCCAAACGTAGTACTCAGACAACGGAACACTCAAAAGCCCACTTTTCAACAATCGCATTAGAACCCAACGTGATAGTCAAAGACATTTGTGAAATAGTATTATTTGCTGATGATACCTCGTTGATTTTTAAAATCAACAGAGGTAAGCAAGCATTTGACGATGTAAATAATACTCTTTCAAAAGTACTATGTTAGTTCACAAGCAACAATTTATTACTAAATGCAAAGAAAACGAAGTGTATTAAATTCACTATGCCTAATGTTAAACAGGTTGATACCATTATCAACATGAATGATGAGACATTAGAAATTACGAACTCTACGGTATTTTTAGGAATTACTCTAGATTCTAAGTTACAGTGGGGTCCACATATAACGGTTCTGGCAGGGAGACTTAGTTCGGCCGCTTGTGCTGTCAGAAAAATTAGACTCCTGACTGATATTGAAACAGCAAGACTAGTGTATTTTAGTTACTTTCATAGCGTTATGTCGTATGGTCTACTGTTGTGGGGCTCAGCTTCACCTTAACACCATTTTTGTACTCCAAAAAAGAGCTATTCGGTCGATATACAACTTTAGGCCACGCGACTCGCTCAGAGAAGTATTTAAGAAGATTGATATTTTAACTGTGCACGCTCAGTATATTTTCGATAACATAATGTATGTGCGCAAAAACTTGCATATGTTCAAAAAAAACTGAGATACTCATACACACAATACTAGAAATAAAAACAAACTTATTACTCCAAGTCTTAGGCTACATAAGGTAGGAAATTCTTTTGTGGGTCAATCTGTAAAGTACTTTAACAAAATACCTCAAAGTCTTGTTGATCTACCTCTTCACAAGTTCAAGTCTACAATTAAAACAAAGTTGATAAAACAAGGTTATTATAACGTGGAGGATTACTTGAACGACAAGAATTTGTGGTCATAGTAGGAATAATCTGCTCCTCTGCTCAAATAATGTATTTTTATTGTTCTTTTGACTGTACTCTGAATTTATTTGTTGTAAAACAAAACAAAGTTCAAAAGAGTAACTATCGAGTTTCTTGCCGGAGTCTTCTCGATAAGAAGCAACTTCCGAACCGGTGGTAGATTCGCATTATGTTTATTTAGTATATGTACTATTATTGTATTATTTTATTTACGTCTATTATCGTTTATATATATTTTTTGTGAATTTAGACATTTCATAAGTGCTTCTTTGTAAAAGCTTAAGTGAATAAATGATTTTTTACTTTACTTTACTTTTTTACTTTACTTTATAGGTGGTGAGCATTCAAGAAGGTTGATTTGGTTTTTTTATTTGTAAATCCTGGCTTTATCCCGTATTCGCAACTTTCTTTTTCTTGAATGTGCAGAAAATAGCGTAGCATTTACCAACACATGGTCTGCTTGAAAGTTGAAACGCTTTTGTTTCTTAAACTGTACAGTACTTTTAGTATTTGTTTTGAACTGTCTAGACTATTTCTACGCTTTTTAATCTACCACAAACAAAGAAAACTGTCCCGCCACCTATATCATGACGTTCTTACATTATGACAAGTCAATTCCGCAAATGTTCCGTTATCTTGCCGCGTCTGTGGAAAGTTGGTATTACGTAGCTTCTCGTTACTTCGTGGAACAAAACGGTAACTGGGCAAGAAAATTGAATATTTGCAATATTTATAGTGCCTACACTAGAGCAGAAACAAAGGAATCGTTTAAGAAACAGATTCTATTTACTATTGAAGGGACATTTAGAAGTTGGACTATTAAACCGGATGACTGTTTGCCGCGTAAAGAAAATGAAATGGCGTCCTCAGTAGGTGGTGCAGAAATATTGACAACAGTTGCTGAGATATTGGATATTTAGAGACAGATTGAATAAAGTAGCAAGCAGAAAGCCTTTAAGTTATTTTGGGACTTTGATCTTCACAACAATCAAGAAATTGAATTTATACATTGGTCTGCTTTTACTGAAATTTCTAACTTTCTAAAAAGCTTCTAACTTTAATGTATTGAAGCAAATATTTATATTTCCCACAGGTGTTGCTTCCACAAACTTTGATACCACTTAAATTAGATTAGGTATCTTTGAACCTAGATTACTGTTGGTTGATGCAATTACTTTGGTCCTGAAAGTTTTAAAGGTCAGTACCATCTAAATGGCCGTTGTGTTATTATGAAACACTTTGTTGAGCAAGAAGAAGAAGTAATGTGTCAACTAGACTACACAGTAAATAGTTATATTTTTATCATTGTGTAGGTGTTAGTTGTTTGTTTATCCTGTCTTTTGATTGTTACATTACATGTGAATGTTATAATTTGAGTGAAGTAGTGTATTAACTGTTATTTCGGAATATGTATGTCGTATTCAGCTTTATAAACACATACTCACTTACAATGATGGTAACAGATTAGGTTTTCTTTCTTAAACATGTATCCAAGTAACTCTTTACTTCTATTTTATTGCGTCCATATTTAAGAAAATTATCTGAAGCATTGGCATGGTATTGACCCACTCATTGCAGCGATGACTTGATATGATTTCAATGATGGAGGCCTTTGCAGTGGGACAGTACTTATATACGTTAATTACTTTACTTTTCTTTACTTAATAATTGTGCGTGATTGCGGCGGAGGGGCGCGTCATTTAAGAATCAATACTATAAATATGCGCCAGACAAGACACCACTTGTCTTGGTCTAGAAATAAAGATAAATATTCCTGTGTTATGAAGTACCAGACCAGGAATCAAGCCAGGGGTCTCCCAGCACACTCAAACCCGAGTCAATTTAGAAGAGATCGTTTCCTGAATTGACCCGGTCGGGAATCGAATTCGAGACACCGCGCAAGTACAGGCGAGAAACCGTCAAAGATGAGATAGAAAGATTAGACAAAAAAAATAAAGAGTAGAAAGATATTTTTTTTTATATTGCCCGTCAAGATGACCTCACTCCACCTGATGGAAAGCGGTCGTGAGGTCCAGATATGAGGTTGACAAGCCCAGTCATTCAACGAATCACTGGCCATCCTCACCTTGAAGACTTTTCACGCCCCGCTTGAAGAACCCGGGACTATACGAGGAAGGAAACACATGTGCTGGAAGAGCTTTCCACGTCTGGATGGTACGACAAAGAAACGAGTCACCGAACCTTTTAGTTCGGGCCAACAAAAGATTGAACAAGCTCTATTTTCTATTTTATAAGATTGACTGTTTCTTTGCTCGAAAGTGCCCTCACATCTTGCAGAGACGGGCGCTTTGTAAATATGCAGGTGTTTCTGCTAACCAACGATATCCCTCTACGATTGTGTAGTCATTTGTAATCTAAAAATACTGCTGCAATTCATACAGACACCTATTTCAACCCATTTGATTGAATATACATATAATCACCCTCATATATGCCAGCAACAATTGAGAAAAAGATGAGATTTTTCGATTATTCGCTTATTTGTATGTTAATGTTTTTGTACCTTTGAATTCATTACTTAAGACTTAAGTACACCTCAGAAATACCCTCAGAAGTACCCCTCACCTTCATCTTGTAAATTCCAAGGTTTCGAAAAAATAAACGCCGACAGCGAAATCCAATCTAGGAGGATATCGAGAATTCCATTCTAGGTTCGAAAACACTAGGAGTTGCTGAAGTAAGTAAGCTTAGAATAATAACGCAAAGAAGGCGAGTGCGTGCAGGCTTACATGCCGTAAGCACTCGCTCAATGTCTAGTTCTTGTGGTAAGAGCTTCGACATGTTTATTTTGGGAAATAAATGGTTACAACATCGTATCAGAAAAGCACAAATAATATTCACCATTGTATCAGCATTGTATTAGGCATTTCGTCTTCTAGCTGTTATTATTCTACTTAAATGAGATTTCAAGAATTCAAAATAAGCAGTTCTAGTCCCACGAAGAAATCGTATCAAGCTGGTTGGTTGAAAAAAATGCTGGCAGTTAGAAGCGTCGACTTAGAACCGGCACTATCTAATTGCCTGGATTCGGTCCAAATGGTAAAAGGAACTATTGTTAACTTGGAATATTTTACAACTTATTTAACCTAGCTATTTAAGCTTAAGTCCACTGACGGATTAGGCCTTACCAATAGAACAGTGAGCCGCTTTGGGTCTTTTGCAACCAACGGCTTCCTGTAACTTTCAAGAAGTTAATAATAACGGCCCGAGAATTTAAACCAACATAATAATAACTAAAAACATATTAAATGGTACCGAAAAGCCTTTACGTGTTGGTTTCGGCCCCACGCTAGCCTCATAGGAGCGGTTCCCCAACAGCGGTGTACCAACATAATAATAAATATAAATTGACATAAATTTAGTAGTAGTTAAAGTAGCGAGTGCTTGTAACTTATTCGTTTTAATAGTATGAAAACATTTCGCACTTAATTTAATACCCAAATTAAATTATGTTAAGATGTTAGTCGATTTCCGATTTAATGCCTTATTATGTAAACAAAGATCACACCGTTACAAAATCATGAATTTCCGCATCGATTACACACTGTAGGACGCACATAAACGTCTTTCGTCATAAAAAAGAAACATAGAACATGAAATTCAAGCAAAACTTTTAAAATAAAGCATTCTTGTAAAATTTGTTCATCAAAAATGAAAAAATTAAATAATTATGAAATTTAATTTGGCAACTTTTTCCTCGTAAATAATATAGGTTGTCTTTGGACCGTAGTGATAGGAACGCCACATGAATCAGAATCAGAATCATTTATTTCGATTGAAAGTGGTACAAATACAATGCTGTCGATTTATAAAAAAAAATGTTTATTTGCTTTTTAGTTTTACAGTTCTTCATTTTACAAAATCTGCCAAACTATACAATAGTTTTTTGGCAGAAGCTGGCTCCCAATTCGTTATAAACTGTTTAATCAAAGCTTACTTATCCAATAAAGTACTATCAAATATAAAAGAATATAAAATTAAGTTTGAATTAGTCTGTTATTTATTAGCTTATAAACGGTTGTACGTTATTTTATAGAAAATGGTTACAAAATTGTGTTATTTCTTAATAGCAAATACAAAAAAGAAATAGCAATTGGAAAAAGTTGTCACTAAAAATCCGCAGACCTAAAATTATTTATATTACGAGTACGTTTTGATAGAAATAACGGCAGAATCACGCCTTTTAAGTCAAATCATGATAAAATGTATGGCCAGAAATATATTTCCAACATCCAAACATGCTACATGGTATCGATACCCATCATCATGATCGTGAACTTACAATACAAGTGATTGATTTGAAGGGGATACCCTACTCAAAAGCCGGCCGGCGAAGCGCAAAAGCTTGCTAGTCTCTAACAAATGTATGCCTTATCAATATTGTCTTTTGACTATTGTGCTTCGGACGCTGTGCATTTTATTTATTCTGCTTTTAGATTTTATGCGTTTTATTACGTATGTATGCCAAAAAAGTTTAGGCTACACTACATTATGATTTTTGGAAATATGCCACTCAATATGAAACACGTGACGATTAGAAAAATCAGAAATATGGAACACGATATTATGACAATGAACATTTTCAGTAAAATAACGTCAATTTCGGGAGAACTTCTGAATTGAATCAACAACTTAAAGTGAAAAGGCGAAGTCGTCGTTTCGCTACACACGCACAGTTCTGTCCATCTGACACTCGTCGGGCAAACCTATACGTGTATGGTAGGCCAATGACTCTGAATAATTTATTCGATGATTTCCCAACACTACGAATTGGCTATGGTTGTCAGTACGCCATGTTTTTTAAGGAATAAGACATGTAAGAAAAACCCAGACCATTAGGTACTTTTTATCCGATCCTAGGTACGTAATAACGAAAATATTAATTGAGTGTTCTGTGGGCTGTTTTCGCGCTTAAGTCGTATAATGCCCTGACATTATATTTAATAACATCTCCAGAGTCCTTGCGAGGCTCCCACGCTTTTGCGTTGCATCAGCATGTTTGCTGACGCCAATGAAGAGGACTTCTATACAATCATGCAAAAGAAAGCTGCCTCAGTTATGCTGCGGATGCGGGGAGCGTCAATGTGACACTGAAGATGATCGCAGGGAGGATGGACTCTGCCGTCTTGGAGCGGTTCATTGAGCTGCATTTTTATGAATGTACACGCCGGTGAGGCGACCAGGGCTGACTCAGGCTTAATTTATTGTAATTTTAATCATTGCTTCATTGATTTTAATTTTAGTTTTATTTTTTTATTTTTTTTGTTTTCTACTGCTGACATACGTTAGTATTAGAAGAATTATTACTATTAGACTTAAGAAGTCAATTGGAATACTAACCACCTTGATATCCTCTGCCTGAAATAAAAGATTATAATTTTATTTTTATTAATTAGTGTAAAAACATTCATAAAAATTAGGGAATTCCCCAAATTAATTTGAAATTATTGAATCACCAAAATAATGTCTACTACTACTACTCTGCTGGCTCAGCGATCCGAAGTGGATCTTGGACTCCGAAATTAATGTCATTTAACACAACAACATTTGTTGGCCCGAACTAAAAGTTTCAGTGACTCGTTTCTTTGTCGTATCATCCAGACGTGGAAAGCTCTTCCAGCACATGTGTTTCCTTCCTCGTATAGTCCCGGGTTCTTCAAGCGGGGGCGTGAAAAGGCATTTCTGCAGGCCTTTAAGGTGAGGATGGCCAGCCCAGTGATTCGTTGAATGACTGGGCTTGTCAACCTCATATCTGGACCTCACGACCGCTTCCCATCAGGTGGAGTGAGGTCATCTTGACGGGCAATTAAAAAAAAATTGTATTAAATTAAAAAAATGATGCACAAAAAAAACATTTTCTATTTACAAAATATTTGGTTAAAACTATAACAATACAATTCTACTCAAAATATCAATTTAAACTTTACGCCAAGAAAATCTGACCCCACACAAAGCAAAGCTATGTTGGTGTCAGAGGCTGAAAAAAACGCTGTTTGACGTAATGCTCATGGCGAGTGAGCATATACCTTATATGTGAGATATACGAAGCATTCAGAAAAAGAAATAGAAAAACATTTATTAACTTTAAGGACATCGTTACATTTATAAAGTAAACACAAAAGAAGAAGGCATTAACAACAAAACATTTAACAGAAAAAAAAGACCATACCATCAGACAGCGGTGTCCCGATGCCCAAAAAGACAAATGGACCTCAGCTTAAAGGCTTTATGGGCCCAGGCGCTGATTTTCAGTAGGCCCAGACTGAGATGACGCACGGACATTTGTGGCGGACATACGTGAGTGCATATACATATAAGTATCATAAACACTATAGTATAGATAAAAATAAATGGTGAGTGATTCAATATATTGTGTAGTGTAATAATTGTAATACAATACATAGACAATAGACACGGTGCCGAATGTGTAGTGTGACTGTGTGTGCGTGTTGGTAAGTACAGCACAATAATACAGGTGGTGCTGCAACTCGAAAATTAATAATAATCTGCCGCAGGTGGGTAGTGAGCGGCGCTTGGGCCCGCCAATATCGACTAACTCATATACGAGTACCTGTAATTTTTTCATGCACGCCAGAAATTAGAATATGAACTAACGTATAGATAGCTGTTCCCCGCGCTCGTGCGTTTGTTCGCGAAAAAGTTACCCCAAAACGCTGGTTGGTTTTTAAAATCAAGTTGTTACTTCGCACTTTGGTTCGGGTAAATTTAACACGTTCGTTGCGTTAAGCGGTCGTACATGCGCCGCCTGCGCCGCCGGACGCCGCATGCGTAACTTCTCGCTGGTGCGGCAGTCAAAATCGCGCTCTTTCACTCTGTGCGGGGGGCGACAGCGTTCCCATTTCTTTGAGTATGACCGAGACAAATATACAATTTTGCTTCTCTTTCGAAATCTATCCCAACGGTACAATAATTAAACAATGAGGTTGAACGGGCCACATACGCACTGAATTTAAATTATTGATGTATAGTGCGGGATGGGGCTTGACGAGCCTCAAAAGAATGCAGGCTGAGGCCTGCATTGTTTTGAGGCTCGTCATATCCGCACGGAGCGGAGTGCAGGTGGCGCGGGCGCCGCGCGTCTTAGTTTAGTGAGGAGACAAGTTTCGATACGGAGCCACGCTACCGCGCCCACGCCGGAGCGCTCATATTGTTACGTAAGCGTGAAGTAGTGACTTGCTTGCTAGATAATGGAACGATCAAGCTGTAAACGTAGCAGAAAGCGGCTTATTCAAATTCCGCCAATACATAAAAAAATAGTCTCATTAATATGCACTCAAATTATGAGAAATGAGGAAGTTAAGGGCATTAACTAGAAGTCAAGCTGCCACAAAAACGAATAAAAAATTTACTTTTTGTGTCCAGTGCAACAAATCTTTCTGTTTGCCGTGTTTTAATGAAAAACGTTTTGTCTAATGCATCATTTAATAAATATTTATCGTAACTGAAAATCTCTTTCATTACGTTCTTTCAGTGCTAAATGAGGCACAACCGATGACAAGTTTTTCTTTCACATTTATTCAATACGTAAACCAAATATATACCCAGGCGAAGCTTGATATATTTTGAACAACTAATTAAGATTAGCACAGTAAAATATTAAACTAAGATTGACAATATTGAGCGAGATATAAGGTCTTTTTAGAAAACAATTTTTGTGAGGCAGAGTAGGTCTCAAACGCACTGAAAAAAGTTCAGTTTTGGCCTGAAAGGCCCCATGCGCACTAGCTGAAAGTTTATCAAAAATGGCAACGCAGCGAACGTGTTAAAAACGACGAATGCTCGATGTTTTGTTGTTAATAAATGCTCTAATCTATAAGCACCTTTACGCGCTGCGTGGAAAATCGGGTCACAATTATTTCAAATAACAATTTATGTTGATGGTAAAAACATGTTTTCACTGAAAATTTTAATGAAAATTCCGGCAAGCCCTTTGAGAATGTTTCGTGATTCGATGCTGATGACATCTATAAAATATTTTGTTAAATGTAATTAATTGGTTATTTATTTTGAATTAATTGTTAGATTTCTTAATTAATCGTGCTAATAAATTATGAATCGGTCACATTGTATAGGAGGCCTGGTTGGATGTGGACGTCATTTGACTACCAATATTAGTGATTAAACCTGGAAACATGATGAATAAGTGCTCGAAGTTATTTATCAGCAATAACTGAATAACGCTTGTGAACCCGAGGCTCACCACGTCCCGATGGGATTACAAAGCTTATGTTTTATCAAAACCAAACATATCTGAAAAGTTAACAACTGAACGGCGGATAAGATCTAGGGTTACCTACCAAACATACATTTTATTGATTGTGAATATTGTACACCTAGCCAGGAAAGATACTTAGGTACTAAGTTAACAACTGAACGGCGCATAAGATCTAGGGTTACCTACCAAACATACATTTTATTGATTGTGAATATTATACACCTAGCCAGGGAAGATACTAAGTTATTAACTGAACAGCGCATGAGATCTAGGGTTACCTACCAAACATACATTTTATTGATTGTGAATATTATACACCTAGCCAGGGAAGATACTAAGTTAACAACTGAACAGCGCATGAGATCTAGGGTTACCTACCAAACTTACATTTTATTGATTGTTAATATTATACACCTAGCCAGGGATGATACTAACTAAGTAAACAACTGAATGGCGCATAAGATCTAGGGTTACCTACCAAACTTAATTTTATTGACTGTGAATATTATTCACCTAGCCAGGGAAGATACTAACTACGACTATATTCTGAAAACTCACTGAGAACCTACCACACGGAGTCCTCTGTGACATTACAATTTCGTGTTCTGTGAAACTTAATAATGAAGTCTTAAGTCGTTGCGTCTTCCTGGTGAATGTGGTTAGCGTGGTAAACTAAGTTAAATGGGATTTATGTTTTGAGACATTACACCTGCAGAAATGTGTTTGGAAACTGAGGTTGAGGAATATGACGGCCAAGTCAAAAACGTTCGCGTAACAAAATTGTATTGGGATGACAAATGACATGGCATGACAATGTCAAATCCTAATACATTACACGCGAAGGATAATGTAAATTTAAAGTGGCAACTCGTGGTAGACGCACAGTTAGCAGCATCTTTGTCGAGCAGCAGAATACAGCAAATTTTCGATACTGAAATAATAAAAAAAAATAAGATTCTTAGTGAGAACTGAGGCTTTGTTTTAGAAACCAGGTACAACGACCGACATGCGTCTCAACAACACTAATTTGTGAGTGTAGTCGACCTACTGCCGTACGTTAAACGTCGTCAAGTCATCAAAATAAAAAGAAAACAAAAATGAATAGAATCTTCGATGGGGGTTGTTTAAATTAGACCTTAGAAACAGGGACTGTGTGAAAGTAAACAAAGAAGAGGAAGGATACCTTAAAACTAAACAATGAATTAACATACGAAAAGATGGATTTGCAACCCTATTGCTCCAGTACGCGTGGAGCGTGGGAGATAAACCAGTCCGGCTGGACACCCCTTATCTATGATAGCGTGCACATGTTATAACACTTCATGTATATCATTTAAATATGCTTTAACACTCCTACAGAGTGTTACTCGACCCTTGATGAGGGAAATAATAGCAGTTTCCAGTAAAGCTAAAAGCTGTTCATGATTTTATAAAAGCACTTAAAAGCTTAATGGATGAGGTTTAACGTTTCTTCTATTCTTCATTTCAGGTGCTTAGAAAACTGTAGGCAGGTAAATAAGCATTTTATGTAGGTTTTACTCTCAAATGTTTTTAGCGTAAATAATATTTACGTTCACAATCAATTACTTAATAAATTATTTCACCCCTGTGATGTAGATTGATAATTTCTTTGCACACAACTAGTTAAATATTATTACAAATTGTATCAAATTTACCGTTTTCAGAATTATACTATTTTCAGAAGAACTATGTCACATTTTTCAAAAAGATAACTTTATCATACAGGGAATTGCGCCAGCATTGACGCAGATGTCATGACCCTGAAGTTATAAGTTTTAAGAAGTTGCAAATTGTAGCTTAAAGCTTTACTCTGCAATTTCGATTCAACTTTATAACTAAGTCTTTTCAAGTTTCATAAAGTTCAAACATTGATGCAGTCTTCAAGTTTCAAACTCGAAGCCGACATTTCCTCCTCAAAAAGCTTTAAGAGTAAGAAAAAAGTTTTATTGATACAAGTTCACAAGAATCGGTTATTAGAAGTTTATAGTAGGTAAAAGTTCAAGGCATCTGCCCACATATAGTAAAAAAAGTAAGTAAAAAAGTAAAAAATCATTTATTCACTTAAGCTTTTACAAAAAAGCACTTATGAAATGTCTAAATTCAAAAAAAAATATATAAACGATAATAGATGTAAATAAAATAATACAATGAAAGTACATATTCTAAATAAACATAATGCGAATCTACCACCGGTTCGGAAGTTGCTTCTTATAGAGAAGACTCCGGCAAGAAACTCGATAGTGTTACTCTTTTGAACTTTGTTTTGTTTTACAACAAATAAATTCAGAGTACAGTCAAAGGAACAATAAAAATACATTATTTGAGCTGAGGAGCAGATTATTCTTACTATGACCACAAATTCTTGTTGTTCAAGTAATCCTCCACGTTATAATAACCTTGTTTTATCAACTTTGTTTTAATTGTAGACTTGAACTTGTGAAGAGGTAGATCAACAAGACTTTGAGGTATTTTGTTAAAGTACTTTACAGATTGACCCACAAAAGAATTACTTAGCTTGGTGGATCATATTATTATTCCATTACGTTATAATTGCTAACTTATACAAGGTTATAGTGATCAACATAAGACTGATTTCTTAGATTTTTTAATGCACTTTAAAGTCCATGTTACCTGAATTGGACGCTCATGACAAATTGGTTTGTTTCTAGATGTAAAAGTCCGTAAGTATTGAAGTCAAACATAATGTTTAACCAAGGCAATAATACTAACGGTCTTGTCTTACACAATCACAATGTTCTATTAACATGTATATTCGAAGAGATCAATTTCGGAATTCGCGGACTCCAATCAAAATTTACATTCTGAACGGTTCGCCAGCCTTTTAACACAGACATTGAGTTGCAAGCGAACGGAAATACACGCAATTAAATTTGGTATTTATAGTAATCAAGCGAAATGGTCATTTATTGTGAAATATTTTTGGACTGCAATGGGGTATTCATTTTGCGGACCCTGGGACTTTACACACCACTGTGGGTTCACAACCGGGATAGACCGGACGGATGATGATGATGATGCATAGGTGGATTCTTTCATAGTGAAAACAGCTGAGGAGTGGAATATGCTATTGCTATGGTAATTGCCTTGGAAATTTGACCAAACTATAGGACAATCTACGGTCTACGGAAAAAACTCTATTGCCGTAGCAGAGTCCACGACAATTTGTGCAGATCGTGTTAAGCTAGGTGCCACAGCCAAAAACTTTAAAATAGACGTCTGACAAGGTAATCTCTTGTGGTTGTTTCATTCAAATTCAAATAAGCTTTGAATTGCAACAAACTTAATGAAAATGAAAAATTATTATGTGTACAGAATCAGAAATAAAAGATGAATAAATTAAAAGGGCAATTGTTTCATTGTTTTGTAAATTATTATTAAAAAAAGAAACATGTTTCGTTTGGTTTGGTTGCCACGCCAGCCCAGATAACTTTCCATAAAAAACACGGCAATTCGCCCTACCAAACACGGCAGTGAAAAAATTGGCGATGGCAACTCTGATTATACTTGTACAAGTATAAAGTACAACTGCTTACTGTATAAGTGATAACAAATAAATAAATAAATATCTAGGACGATTCACACCAAGATCATCTGACCCCAAACTAAGCAGAGCTTGTTTTATGGGCGTCAGAGACTGATAAACATACATAACATATTTCTAAATACATACTTAAATAGATAATAACACCCAGACACACAACAAACACAAACGTTCGTCACATAAATGTTTGTCATGGGTGGGAATCGACCCCACGACCTCCGGCGTCAAAGGCAGGATCGCTGCCATTGCGCCAAAAGGCCAGTCAACAAAAAACTAGAACCTTGAGTTCAAAAATCAGTGATGGAAGTTGCTAGTCGCCGGGCCGGGTAGGATTAGTACTTGGTCTAACGTAACACAATACACAAACCGATGTGTAACCTTAGACCAAATAATAGCTATGGTGATTGATGATCAGGTGAGATTGTTTTCATTGTCAGTCTATTCGGCAAAAATGATAAAAAAGACACTTGGGGCCGTTTTACAATTCTTTATAACTTGTCAAGTTCATTCACTAAAGTGTGCGTAGCGAGCAATTTCGTAACATGATCTTTAATCTCCAGCCAGTCAGCGGTTACCAGGCACTAACGCATCTCCCAGGCTGAATATTTACTAACAAATTGCTCACTATCCTCACAAATCACAACAACACAAATACAGCCCTAAACGTCCCACTGCTGGGCACAGGTCTCACCTCAACTATGAGGTGGTACGAGCCATATTCCAACACGCGGGCTCAGTGTGGATTGTTGGAGAGGTGAAGGTGCCCGTGGCTAAGTGACGGCAGCGGATCGGCAACGTTCCGATGTTGAGCAACGCCAGTCAGGTCGGGTCAAGGGAGACCATCCCGACCGAAATTAAGTGATGTGTTTTTCGGGCATCTCCGTGCTTCGGAAGGCACGTTAAACAGTTGGTCCCGGCTGACGTCGCAAGATATCAGTCGTAAAGCCTAGTCAGAGGCCTAAAAAGGCGGCTTGATAACATCTGACGGTATGGTTTATCACTGGCCTTACATTCACCTCTCACTATCCTCACATTCACCTCTCACTATCCTCAGTTTAGGGAATTAACTTGACTGGATATAAGCGGTTGTCATAAGGCCCCTGCGAGAAGGCCCCCTGTATTGTGTGTGTCCTGAAATTACCGAGTAAACACCTTCAGAGCCGGTAACGAGGACCTCAGGCGACAATTATCCCGGAAAAACACCAGAGACGATTGTATTCAACTTGAACGTATCCGCAAATCGATTGGATGTGGGTAAAACGTAATGAAAATACCACCCGACTTAGAATAATTACATATAGACACCGAGTCCGCGCGCCCATTTTGAATCACCTTAATAGGACCAAACGGACTGCTTTGCAGTGTTCATTACAGCTCCGCAACGTTTAATCTTAAAGCGCACCACACGTAAGCAAGTAATAGTCACGCATGTGTGGATCGGATTAGTGCTAAATTTGTGTTTTTCAAATAGCCCTAAATTTGTTTTATTCTAAAGTTACATGTATTTCACTGGAAAGATTCAAAATTAGGAAAAAACAAATGAGTACCTTTCGCCATTTTCATCCCTAGCGGTTGTATGGAGACTATCCTTCTATACGTTATTATTTTGCACACGGATCAACTTACCGATCTTGAGTCAGCGTGTACATCTTCTCAGGTAGTAAATAGTGAGTGGTAAGCGTGGGCCTTCGCCAACAATCACTCATATCCTGTCACAAGTTAATTTCCTAAACTGAGCGAAGCAAGTAAATTCGTCAGTAGGTAAATATCCGGCCTGGAGATGCGTTAGCGGTACGGGGTACCAGGTACGGGTAATCTCTGACTAGCTGGTAATGAAATAACATATTACAAAATTGCTCCCTACATCTCCCCAGACAGTGAATAAATTATTTTAGTAAGCTGATACTGGTGTGTAATTTTCTGATATGAAGGTTGTTGCGTGATAATTTCATTAAAATTCAAACAATCAATTCTTGGTTTGCTCTTGGCTTGTTCTTGAACTTTAAAACAGTTTTGTTGCTTTAACCTAGACTTCGTTCATAACTTCAACATTGTTTGGGGTATGATATTTAGCATTTGCAGCTAAAATCCTGTTTCTAAACCTTCCAGAACTTTAATAAGGTTTCTGAAGTAAGAGGCCTTGGGAAAGTATAAATTATTATGACAAGCGCCCGCCTTGGATTCGCACGGGTGTATTGTAAATACTATAATGTGTTTTCGCTACGAATACTTATAGATGCTAAAGTGTTTTAAATGTGTTAATAGTACAGAAAGTTAATAACTTTCTGATGAAATACTATGGATTGGTGAAATCCGTATTAAAATCCGTTGAAAGATCCAGATGACGGAAAGCGGCTTCGTTTGAAAATATGATGCGTAATTTCTGTCAAAACTGATGAATGTTACCGGTGAGAATCGGTCACGCGGAGAGTCGCACTGTCGCGGGTGTTTTTGTTTTTTGTCGAACTTGGTGCAATTTTTTACATGATGAATTCTGTTGAAATAATTAAAAAAGGTAGAACAAGTGAAAGAATTTATGTATCTGGGGACTAGGTTCACGAGGGATGGAAGGCATGAGGGTGATATTGATAGAAGAGTGAATGCAGGGAATATGTTAAATGGAGCGCTGCATGCCTTTATGAACAGCCAGAAGGTGTCAGAGAAGGCCCGACTGGCTGTTCATGCGGGGGTGTTAGTGCCGACGCTTATGTTCGGAAGTGAGAGTTGGGTATGGCAAAAGAAGGATGAAAGTAGGATAAATGCAGTGGAAATGAGAGCATTGCGAAGTTTGGAAGGAGTGACATTGAGTGATAAAGTAAGGAATAGCATAATAAGAGAGCGATGTGGTGTGAAAGAGGATGTTGTCACAAAAATTGAGATGGGAATGCTAAGATGGTTTGGGCATATTGGTAGGATGGATATAAGGCGATTAACGAAACAAATTTACAAAGCGAGGGTGGGTGGATGGAGCTGTTGAAAGGGGAAGGCCTACGGACGTACTTAGGACAAGTCCAAGACGTGCTCAGAAAAGGTCAGGTCAGGAGTACCCATAATCGACGAGCATGTATGAAAGGATTAATGAGAGTGGAAGAAGCGCAAGAGGTGTGTCAGGACCGTAGCAAGTGGAAAGATGTGGTCTCTGCCTGCCCCGTTGGGAAAAAGGCGTGATGGTATGTATGTATTATTATTATTTCTATTATTTCGACTGGGGACGCTGGCAGTGGGCCGGGTGATCGGTCCGCTGGTTATGGGCCATTTCACCCATTTCCCCGGGCCCCCTTGCAGGGGGTCAAAATGGTATGTATGTATGTATGAATTCTGTTTTTGACTAGTAAGGTAGTATTGACGCATTTTATGTTAAAGAATATAAATACTCGTACAATCGACATTCCATTAAAACAACAAAAAAAGTTGAATAAAGGACATGAAAATAAACTACCGGATAACGTTAATTGTCACAATGTCAAAAAATAATTGTACCACAAATTAACTCTTACTGTATCCTATTGTTTTTTAATCTGTAGCTTTGATGTTCTTGTTAGGTTTACCTGTATGACGGAATGTAACCTTATATTATAATGTAACTATAACATACAAATTGTACTCTACTAACTCGCATTGTAAAGCCAAATCAAGTTAAAAAGAGTAACTGCTAAGTGTCTCGCCGTAAGCTCGCGGTTTGCTCGCTTGCAGCGCGCGGGCTGCGAGTCGAGTTAGGTATAAGTAGTGACAAGCGCGCTGACTGTCCGCCGCGCGCCGTCGGCTTTTTCATATTGACATTGTAAAATAAATTAACTATAGTCCACACAATTCAATGCTTTAATTTAAATGGCATGTTGATTGCCGGGTTGGAGCGGTGCCGTTTTACTGCGCCGAGAAAGGGTGATATGACCTTAAGTCATCCATGTTAGCTTCAAAGGACAACGAACCCTGT
The DNA here is from genome assembly GCA_947369235.1 of Udea olivalis. Taxonomy (NCBI): domain Eukaryota; kingdom Metazoa; phylum Arthropoda; class Insecta; order Lepidoptera; family Crambidae; genus Udea; species Udea olivalis. The sequence goes on from OX376359.1 coordinate 13,690,903, forward strand.
TTAATGAAAACTCCCATCAAGCACACATTCTATTATTATCTCTCAAAGCATTAGCGCTCTTTACTGAATTACATTTGCAACTATAATACCATTCAGTGCTAAAATATGCTATTTCATGCGTGTAGGTGAGACATCGTGTTAATGAAACATGTTAAATCACTGCTTGGCAGGTGATTCATATCCATTTAAAGACACACAGACCCAGAGAGAGCCTGATTGAAAAAATTAAATAAAAGACCATCCAATGTGTTAAGAAAAGCTGTCTACGTTCAAAAAGGAGTGCTCTTTACCTCACTTCACCACACCGCTTCATTTACTCCACACTCAGCCGTTACGGCCACGGATGTAAAAATCAAAAGTGTGAGGTTTCCGATAGCCCAAAAGCAAAGTGGTAAGAGGGTTGGTCAGTCAGTCTGTATGTCCCTAACTGGTCTGAGCATTGGGCGAAACTAACCTTTAGTCTCTGCCGTTGCCGCCGCCGTGACCGCCACCGAATGAGACCCGGTGGCATCTCGTCAATGCGTAAGCCGATGTTTTTGTAACATTCCAATGTCCTTATTATTTTTGATAATCATCAGCGCCCGATATCGAAGCGACCGCTTTTTAACAACCTCGAAAAGTATCAACTTTCGACAGACGGGTAACAAGGCTATGACCACAAAATAAAGAGTTTACAGAAGGACTGGTCGCGCCATTTTCCTAAACTTGCGTGAACCACCCAGGGTTTACTACTATATACGGTCTGAATTTTTAAAATGAAGTAGCTAGGTCAAACTTACTTGACAGAACCGGCGAAAATCAAAATTCATCATGTGAAAAACAAAAACAAAAACACTCGCGACAGTGCGACTTGCCGCGACACTGGTATCGCCTGTAAACTCTTTGTGTCAGTGTGAGTGGTCAAAATGGCGGGTTTGTTCTAAGCGGACTATCTTTTGGAGCCGCCGCGCCGCATGCGTAAATTGTGCTATGACTGCTGGTGTCTTGTGCCGCCACAGATGTTGCTTAGGCAAGTAGATTCATCCTTTATATTATATTATATTAGTTATCTTTCTATAAACGAAATCAGAATCGATTCAAAAATAGCAAATTCCTAATATTCTAATGTAATCGTGACGTTACTATAATTGCCAATAACGCACAATTGGTGTTTATGAAAGCGGAATGACATGCATCTTCTATTCAGGTTCATGGTTGTGGTTTCTCTTTTATATGTATTTTTCGTGATATTTCGAATTTTCTGCCACTTTGAAGAAAACGGTGTAGCTAAAGTCAACGGTCTTTTTTTTATAATGCCCGTCAAGATCAAGAACCTCACTCCACCTGATGGAAAGTGGTCGTGAAGTCCAGATAAGAGGCTAACAAGCCCAGTCATTCAAACGAATCACTCCAGTTCCTGGTCTACAGGGGTCACTTAATAACAGTGTAATGACAATTGGGGAGCATAGAATGAATATATAAATACATTCATTTTCATTTTTACACACTCCTTTATCACTGTTTTGATCCTAACTTATTGTATCTTTGATTTTTGTTTTTTAAATCTGTTAATTTAGCTGAGTCTTATAACAATTTTTTTTTGTAATTTTGTGTTTACATGAACCTTGCAATACAAGCAAGCTTAGTGCAAAATTCACTAGTGGTAACTAGTAAAGATATAAACCGAAACTTGGTGTAGTGCGCTGTAACACGGTTTCTTGCGTCGATTACCGTGGTGTCCCGGGTCCGATTCCCGGACGGGTCAATTTAGGAAACGATATTTTCTCAATTGGCTCGGGTTTGGGTGTGCTGGGAGACGCCCCTGGCCTGAATCCCTGTATTAGCACAAGGATATTAATCCTTACTTCGAGACCATAAGAAGTAGTGTGTTGTCTGGCACATATCTACTTTTACTTCACTTTACTTTTCTTTACATAAAAGCGAAAAAGATCCTGATCCTGGGACTTATAGCGAGCACATGTACATCTTTACATGAGAGCGTCGTGGCCTAGTGGTTGGTTAAGCACTCCAACTCAGATCGCGGATCTTGTGGTCCCGAGTGCAAATCTGGCCAGAACCAAAATCTTTGTTTATTGTTTGATTTTCGACTAACTCTCCGGTGATGGAAAACATCGATAAAAAACCAAACCAACCCGGATAGCGGCGGAAGGCACCACCTACCACGTTGGGTTCTAATACCATTGGTGAAAAGTTGGCTTCTGAGTGTTCCGTTCACCATGACGGCAACAGTCACTTGCCTCTGGCTACCGTTTGGGATAACGTCGTGATGGTATGTTATGTGTTATGTTCTTTAGTTGGCTATGAAATGATTTACAACACAAACTGATTTTTTATAATTAATTACGGGATTTCTACAATTTACCTTTTTGTTTCGCGTTGCCGATGATTTACTAGCAAACCAAATAGGGAACTGATAACAATTATACCTTTTTTTATTTAAACCAGGTAGGTTTTCTAATATTTTTTACATTTGCATTTGCTTTCATACATTTTTATTCGAGTAATTGCTGTAGTTTATAAGTAGAAATTACAAAATTCCGTAAATGTCGCCATGTAATACCGTTTATTTAGGAAACTATTAAGATTTAGGGCGCGAACGATTTGTTCTAACATTTGCTAGCTAATTAGCTTTCTAAAAAGTATCAGATAAGTGCCCAGACTTCACTAGTTTTTTTTAGTAATTGTTTTTTGGATACAAGTCGAAAACTTTAGAAAAAATATTAAAACGTCAAAAATCGATGTCCGGTAATTATTTTTATTAATATACAATACAAAGACATAAAGAAAAAAATAATGTACCAAATGTAGTCCTTAACTGATGTTTCACATATATTTTCTTCAACTTTTCTTGGTCAGTTATAAACGAGCAGTAGGCTTTACAAAATGTCCATTTGACGAGAAGTGAGGGGTATATTCGCCTTAACTATACATTTTGTACCTCTAGTTGATGGGGTATAATTTGTAGCTAGTAACGTCTGCTATTACGCTTTTCAAGGAATATGTCTATTTTCCCTGTCGTCCGTATATGGTTTCTTATGTTATTATCTGAAAGCATACAAATGCTTTTGTTATAGATAAAATACACAAACAAACTCGGTATGTTTAGATTGCACTACATCCTTCCTTCCTGTGATTACATTATCGATCCAACTTTCACAAGACTTGAACTTGAACTTAAGGTGTACTCACTCATCTTTAGTTTGTGAGTTGTTGGAAAATTTCCAATGTTTTTTTTATGAAATTTACCAGAATATAGCCTGCTTTTGTATAAGATATTTTTGTTTGGTGGTTTGTTTGCATACATTGCTGGCTACGATAAATTGAATAGACAAAAACACTTGAAATAAAGAGAAATTATATAATTCAGATTCCAGATACTTTAAGATCAACCAATAGAAGACCTATTACAGTCAACAGCAAAAGTAGATGATGATCAAACAAACTTACAATTTGTTATATGATTGAAAACCACGTAAAAAAATATCACAAGCAGCTTAATATACCCATTATAATGATTGAAATATCTCATCATTTTTCAAGTAGTTCAATAATCTTTATAGTTTTTGTAAAATTATAATTTTTGGCACGTTAAAATATCACTTACTTCGACTGTTGCTGTACCTTAGAGCAAAGTAGGTAACTGGATTATTTATTGTATCTTAATATGTAACATGTATGCTATGTATGCTATTTGTATGATTGTAACTGTCGGGATAATCGTACATTGACACACGATTATCATTTGTGTATGTAAAGTCAGAAGCATTGATATTTATCAGTTTGGCACCATGAGTCAAAGAGATTGGGTTTAAATACGACAAACTGCTCATGCTTGCGACTGTATTAGTTAAGCTGCACTAGCCATTAACATCATGTGGAATAATCTGAATCCTGTATAATATTAATAGCCTTTCCGCTTGGAAAGAACTTCGAATTAAAAGGTTAGACCGAGCTACAACTTAGATACGCAAACGGCGAAAAATAACACACGATGACACCATAAGTTGTAATAAGCATGAAAAACATTTAAATAAACAAATATCCCTGGACATTATTCCACACAGCGCCATCTAGCCCCAAAGTAAGCTAATTAAAGCTTGTGTTATGGGATACTAGACAACGGATAAACATACTTAAATACATTTTCTTTTGTATATACATACTTATTATACATAGGAGACACCCAGACCAGTACAAACAGACATGTTCATGCACACAAATGTTTGTACTGTGCGGGGATCGAACCCGCGACCTCTGGTGTAGTAGCCAACTTCTTAACCATTACACCAAGTCGGTCATCAAACCGACCTAAACCTAACATTTATGAGAAAGCTTGAAATCTGTTCGAAGAGGTCTTCGGTGATAGGGTAGCAAATTTATTTATTGAGCTGTAATTTTATCTTATTCGTCAGTATTGAAAAGTTAACCCCCAGAACGCTCCCTCGTAAATGATATTGCGGAAATGCTCCTCTAGCTTGATAATATCTCGCCCGTTTCCCGTAAATAATATAAAAAACTCCTCTCGCATTAGTAATTATCATCCTCAGTGTCTAAAATTAAACTTTTTATACATGTTTCAACTAATTGTAAATTTATCACATTTTGTAAAGTTGAAAAATTATAAAAAAATATGAAGTGTAAATATTTTCAAAAATCATTTGTAGGGTTAGATATAAGGACATTACCCATTTAAAGCATATTTTACAAAACCTCTATTTTGATTTCTGTGTTGATTAGTTCTAGGTCTGGCAACATGCTTGCAGGAAACATCGGATGACCAGACTATCGACGGCGAAGTTCTTCAGCAGGATGGCCAAAAACTTTCGTAAGTAAAATGGAATAGAATTCTCGCTCAGTTAGCTTTTAAGTTTAGGAAGTACGGTCATTATACATTATATCAGTCGCAACAGTTTTATTATCGAACGACACAGTATAAATCACATAACATGTTATTATATTGTATTAATAGTGCTAGCGGTACGCCAAAAAAAGCTGCAAATAGTGTAATTAAGCACGAAAATTCGGAACGATTGTTCTCTAGGCCATACAAATCAATTTATTCGTATCACGAAAAATAAAACAAAAAGGAAAGGAGTTATGCCGACATCTTTTATTAGTAAAGGATAAAAAATGTTCTGAAATATATTGTGTGTGATTCTAAAAATATATTACATCATTAAATTTCAGTCACTTTTTTTAAAATAAAATAAAAATCTTCAGAAAACACCATGTTTGGGCTCCATGATATGACATGGATAAATATATACAACATAAATTAATATTTATTTTAGAAATAATAACTACGAGAAAATCAACCTTTCTCCTTAACCTTCACTTTCCCTAGCAAGAAATGGTGTAGTATTATTAGAAAGCGTTATTTATTTACGTACGAATAAACATGACGATTTGAAATGAACAGACGAACAAGACAACTTGACAAGGCCGACGGCCGATTGAAATCGGGTGGCATTTAACCCCCGCTGGTCAGGTCGTAAAAACACGCAAGTAAAGCCGGGTATCCACTAGCAAATAATTGTTTACAAGTATCGTTAATCAGTATTCAGTCAAGCGAGAAAGAAACAGTTCTTCCTATCACAATAAACTACAACAAATTAATGTAATTCAATTATTGTAATTGGCATCTGCCGTTTAATTTGAATTAAAATAAATAAATAAATAAATAACACACATTTTCAAGAAAATTAAATCAATACTTCTGTTCTATTGCTTCTGTTTCATTCTACCACATACTAACAAAATATTGACAGCGCAACGTAAGAGAGTGTAGATTGTGTTGTGATGTCGACTTAACTTTGTATTTATTATGATTACACACACAGTTACTTTATTTAGTTTTTTAGACCTTAAGACAAGTTATTACAAAAAGTACAAACTACAATATGTACAATTTTCAACAAGAAATAAATTAAAATTATGAAGTTACATAATAATTATATTGTAACGACTCCATTCGTTTTCATATATAAATCAATCTAATTATAAACTATTTTAATAATTAATATAAAACAGTAACATTACAACAATATTGTTGGCCATATGGCCAATTATTATAAGCCCCTTGAGTGTTTCTTGTACATACGGGTGTACAGCGAAAACAATGGCGCTACGTACCCCCGGGTGTACCTAAAATACACGAAGTTATTTTTTTTATTCATTCATTTATTCATTGCCAGTCACAGTACAGAAAAGTTGTTACAAAAAGATTGTGATCAGTGTGACACCCCATAAGGGCACTGCAACTTAAAATCTAATCTCCTCATTAAAAAATTCTGTTGTAAGCCTTATTTACTAAAAACTTTTTGAGATCACTTTTATATTTCATTGATCTTCACTATTCACTTAACTTTCTTTCACTTTTTGTGAATAATGAATATTATTTACTGCTATTTACCTTCTTATCTAAAGCTCCCGCTGGTTATTGTTACCACTATCAAATATGAGTACAATTCAGTGGAACGGAAGGAAACATCTTATACAATGTGCCACCTAACGCAGTATGGTGGAAATGATACGATTGTGTTGGATTAGAAATTGGGTCTATAGGCAAATTCAATTGACGATACCTTACGATAACAATAGTAAACTCTCTCAAGGTAACATTTCTCACAAACTGCTGAGGGCCTAGCCTAGAAACAAAGTTTATAATAGAACACTTGAAAATGTTATCCAGATGAGGCGAGTCCTGATTCCATTCCAACAAAGTAACCTGTTGTCTTGGATGAAGATGGCAAACATAACAAAACATCGCTCTTGTAAACAGTAACGGTGTTTCAAAAACTATCCCAAACATTGTTTCCCAGTGAATACACGGCTTAAGCGTAATGGGTCATTGAGACCCTTTCCATCACCGCTCACAGAGAGAGCACTTGTGCAGGGTCCAGATACTCAAACGAATTGGCCGCTCCATTTACCAAAAGGAAGTTTTTGCTGGTTCGTAGACTTCTTTCTTCCGTGACCGAGCGGTAACAGAGGTCGGCCCGAAATCAGTAGGTTCTAGATTCAAATTCCAGATTAAGCAAAGTGGGTTTTTGGATTTTTCGGAACATAACCCTGATTTATTCTGCTCACAATTAGTTTGCCGGAAAAAAACATTGTTAGTTCATGAGTACGAGGCCTAGACTATCTCGTGTTCGCATTCCAGGTATACACAAATTTAATATAAAACATGGTATGTGCCCTAACTTTTTATAATTAAGTAAGTGTTAGGCCATTTACACACCCAGCGTATTAATAGTAATAATCAGTTCGGGTTTATCGGGTGTGTTTTTTTACGAAATGGCTTATTCAGTAGGTGCTGATGCCCAGAGCATGGGCGTCTTCTGAGTTTTAAAACATTCATACAGGATGAGCGCGCGAGTCATACCTTCTGGTATTGCATGACTGTGGTAATCACAACATGACGCAGTCCCATTGCTCGTTTGGCACCAACAACACATTACAGAACGGCTCCAATAACCTAAAGTTTACTTTGAGCAACTAAAAAGTGCTACTAAACAGTATAGAAGGGCGGCGAAACTCGGACTGCATATTTTACAAAAACGTCACCAGACGGAAACATGTTAAATAAATAGAGTTAAATTTGTTCAATTTATTTCCATAAAATCGAGATTTTAAAGAAGGCAGGTCAAGGATAATTATTCCCGATTTCAATAAAACCAAACTTTTCTGTAGTGACAAAAAGTGCTAAAACTAAACGGTTTTATTTCCTATAAGAGTATTCTAATCTACACAGAAGTTTTCAATTACTGCGATCAATTATATTTTCAATTTGTGTTATGGTTAGTTATATTTTAACTTTTTTCACGTAATTTAATCAAATCAATACACTTTAATGAACATTTTGAATGTATTCTAGTGCAAGGTGAAAAATAAACTGATAAAGAGGCTGTAGGGGCATATACTTCTTTGCCTTCCCATTGTTGTCATCAATGTCAATGTCAATCACTCACACTAGGTACGTTACGTTTGATTTTTATTATTAAAATATTAACATATTTTTTCGTTTTCATCAAATAATCAAACTGTAAGAGAAAGTAGCCCTCCAGAATTACCTGCACCACCTGTTGCAGAAAAACATAATCAAATTGAAACCCAGCAAACAAATAATAAAGCAAACACTCAAATAGCTCTTACAACAATAAGAGGAGCAGCTGCCACTGCTGGCCGTTGCTTGTTTCCAGAGTGAGATGATCGGGAAAAGCTTCATGTACCTACCTGATAGTCTATACGGAGAAGGGTCCTAGTAGACTTTAAGTAGTACAAAGTAGTGAAGCCATTTTAGGATATTATTGTTATTGTGCTGCTGGAAATCATACAGTTGGGTGTTGCTCGCACATAATGTCCATTTTATGGTACATAGGGTACGCTTGTCGTCAAGATCATTTCGGAGCTCCTGCTGCATTCTTGGACTTCTGCAGCTTCTTCTGCATTCAACTTGTTAATTCATTAAATAAATGTTCATAAAGAGTAATATGTTTTTATTTCATAGCTTACATAGCAGTAAAACTTAAATAAGCCTCACACTGAGCTAAACAAACTGAATTTAGGTACACCAGAAATGTACTTCTTTTGTTATTTTTCTTGTTCTATAGCTTTGTGATGATGTGATAAGGGCTAAGGGTGACAGATCGCTCGTGCTGCGGCACCGATGCGGCACGAGCTATCCGCATAGTAAAAGAAGCACGCGGCCGTACTAGCGAACTCGCAGTGCGCTTTTGAATGGAATGAGGATGTGGTGGATGAAGCCCATCGAGTGTTCTCATTGCACGCATCATGTAGCGCTGTTGATTGAACCAGCCCGTTCGAATACCCGCGACGGGACTCGTCGCACGGACGTGGGCCCGTCTGCGAGGGCGCGGAGTCCGCCTTCCCGCGACGGTCATCCGCGCAATTCTCCGGAACGGAACACTTTGCATGGAACCGTGTCTAGTCAGGCAAAATGCGGATATTGTACGTTGCATTGTATCACTATAATAAATAATAATAAATATCCCTGGACATTATTCCACACAGCACCATCTAGCCCCAAAGTAAGCTAAATAAAGCTTGTGTTATGGGATACTAGACAACGGATAAACATACTTATATACATTTTCTTTTGTAAATACATACTTATTATACATAGGAGACACCCAGACCAGTACAAACAGACATGTTCATGCACACAAATGTTTGTACTGTGCGGGGATCGAACCCGCGACCTCTGGTGTAGTAGCCAACTTCTTAACCATTACACCAAGTCGGTCGTCGGTCGTCGTCTATAATAAGCATATAACCAAACAACCGTTGAAACGCGAAAGTGGAACGCCCGAACATCAAATACAAGGACACTGATGCTGACACATCTGAGTGATGTGTCAGCATCAGTGTCCTTGTATTACTTAAAAAATGATAAAACCTGCAATGATTTAAATTATAACCTTACTACCTTCAATAGCTTCAATATTTTTTTAACCCCAGCTTTAAAAGAGTTAAATCAATTAACTTTTTTGTTAGTCTAGCGTAGTTCTAAAATCAATCAACTGTTTTTTTTTATGTACGCGGCCCGTAAGTAGAGGTCTGAAATTACATGGAAGTTCGCTGTCCTTCTTTGACAATGGACGAATGCACGTAAAAAGTGACTGGCGCCACTAAATTACTTCGACACTTTATGTTACCTACTGGATAAGTGAACACCAAGCATAGTGTTATCAAGGGTAGTGTTATATTGATCTGAGAACTGATAGTTGCATTGTTTTGGTGTTTATTTTAAGGAAAAAATGATCCTCGTTGTCTCGTTGATCCCATATCCTCGTTGGGTTCCCATAGACACAATTAAGAATTGGTTCATTTACGTTAATATAAGTTTCAGACAATTACGAAATTAGTGTGACCGTGCAAGTTTTTCATGTCACAGTGCTATTTTTTTTTTTTTTATGTAATAGGGAGCAAACGAGCTAGAAGGTCACCTGATGGAGAGTGATCACCTCCGCCCATGGACAACTGCAACACCAGAGGTGTCACCGATGCGTTGCTTGCCTTTTAGATGGGAATACGCTCTCTTCTTGAAGCTAGTGAAACCTTTATAAATTTTACTAAATAACTTTGAAAGATACAGAAAATAAAATGAATATAATTTAAAGTAGTAGTAGCTTAGAGTGTTAGCAAGGCTAAGCCTTTGTGAAATGCCTCACGCGATTCGATCTCGATAACCTCATGGTTCGCCAACGTAGTCCTGCAGGGCTAAGATGCGCAACATCGACTAATTTCTCGTTTCTCGACAAAAGATGTAGGCAAGACCAATTTTCTCGCATGACAAAGTAATGTACTTAGCCATGTTTAGCATAGATTTATTACCATTTCAATTGATAAAATCAATAGTACCGAAATAAATACCCGATAGGATCGTTGCAAATTATCAAAATAAATGATCGATACAAATATTAGATATAGTCGATTAATCTATACAAATAACAGAAATTATCGATACAAATAATCAATTGTTTCGATACTAATGATACCACAAACTATTTTTGCAACACTACTGTGGAAGCTTGAGTATGTTTTTTTGGAAATAATACCTTTAAAAGTTTTTTCGCAAATAAGAAAAAACTTGTACGCTTTAAAATTCATATTTGTAGGTGCCGTTGAGTGCACCCTAACTAGGCCAATGCACTGAATATTACGTCACAGACAATACAAACTTGTTAGGTATTATATTATAAATCAGTGTGTATTGAAACTTGATCGTGTTTAATTAATATAAAATAAATAATAAAATAAATATCTGGGACAATTCACACCAAGATCATCTGACCCCAAACTAAGCAGAGCTTGTATTATGGGTGTCAGAGACTGATAAACATACTTAAATATTTCTAAATACATAGGTACTTAAATAGATAATAACACCCAGACACACAACAAACACAAATGTTTATCACATAAATGTTTGTCATGGGTGGGGATCGAACCGACCTCCGGCGTCAAAGGCAGGATCGCTGCCATTGCGCCAACAGGCCAGTCATAATTGTTTAGACATAACTCTAAATTCCTCTTGCTCCACACTATACACGCACACTCATCCTACATATTGATAAATAGCTTAAATAGCGACGGCTCATATTTGCATTGCTTCGTTAATACACTCAAAAAAATGGCTGCATTATGACGCACGGCGCCTGTGTTTTTGTTTTGCATTACTGGTTTGTCGTCCACAAGAATGACCGACGAGTTATTTCTCGCAAAGATCGAGACATAACTTCGACACTGCGACAAAAGTAAGGCGCCATGTCAAGTACGGTAGACAAAATTTGTATGATTAATTTTTTTACACTTCTCACGGCGCGCATCCATATGCGCTAGCCTCACTGCTCTTGTTCTCCGATAACGAGGTATCGTCAATATCGTAAGGTGTATCCTCAACGAATTCTTGATTATTTGGTAGTCAGATTTAACTCGCCGAATTTATATTTTTACATTTCCTTCCAAATTTATTACTCCAAGTCTTAAGCTACATAAGGTAGGAAATTCTTTTGTGGGTCCATCTGTAAAATGCTTTAACAAAATACCTCAAAGTCTTGTTGATCTACCTCTTCACAAGTTCAAGTCTACAATTAAAACAAAGTTGATAAAACAAGGTTATTATAACGTGGGATTACTTGAACGACAAGAATTTGTGGTCATAGTAGGAATAATCTGCTCCTCTGCACAAATAATGTATGTTTATTGTTCTTTTGACTGTACTCTGAATTTTTTTGTTGTAAAACAAAACAAAGTTCAAAAGTACAACTATCGAGTTTCTTGCCGGAGTCTTCTCGATAAGAAGCAACGTCCGAACCGGTGGTAGATTCGCATTATGTTTATTTAGGATATGTACTATTATTGTATTATTTTATTTACGTCTATTATCGTTTATATATTTTTTTTTTGTGAATTTTGACATTTCATAAGTGCTTCTTTGTAAAAGCTTAAGTGAATAAATGATATTTTACTATACTTTACTTGACTTACTTTAAACACATTTTATTGTGGGCTTCTGCTGAAAAATTGTTGCTATAATAAAATCATCAAAATTATAAATGAATTTAACTGGTCTTTATACACAGATACTTAAACATAAATTAATAAACATATTCTATCGTTAATAAAAAACAAGTAACCATAACATACGCCAAACATAATGTACATTTAGGAAACATATAATAAAAATAAAAAAGAGAATCTACAAATTTACAAATCAAAAGAAAAAATAAGAGAGGTTCTAGGACTGCCGGAATATGGGTTGCGGCAAAGGCCCTGCGGAGTGTGTCGTTTAAGCTGGCGTGGCGTGGGATCCGAACGGCGCTTAGGGCACAGGATAGACCATGGTGGTGATAGACCATAGACCAGATGCCCAAATAAAATCACCACCACATAATATTATTATGTCTGCCCCGGGACGTGACTGGCACGCTAGACGTCTGTAGATATAAACGGACCTTAAAACTCCGAATGTCACCGACATGATTCATGGCAGACGTTCAACTTTAGTAGCCGTTTTGTAAAGCAATAAACATATAGGTAGTTGCTTAAAGACAGGCCGGCGCAGGCGACCCGCTTTCTACGTGTTTATAAAAAGCAACAATAAAAAAATGGTCTCACAATAGAATAACTACAAATAAATAAATACTTAAAATTAGTCGTGACTTGCGACTTGTCGTCTCGCTGAATGACGTTCGAATTTCAAAAACAATATATCAATTAACATGGATGAATGAACGGTAACGCTAACTACAAATCTAAATAGAATACCTAACCAACGCTAAACATTCAAATAGGTATGAACATAAATAACAACCGACATGTTTTTCGCCGTCTAAGGTTACTCACGCTTCAGAGATAGAGAAACTCAAAAAAATTAGCCTGATTCTGGAAAGAATATTTATTGAATAGCTGAAAACATGGTATGTACAATAATAGATCTTAAATTTAGAACTGTTCAACACATGTTTTATCGAACTGTCGATATGCATGTCGTAAAAGCAAACAGACACTATTTTGCTTTTTATCAATTAGTAAATAGATCGCATTAAATACTATGGCTTAAGTTACCTACGGATAAATTGTAATCAGGAACGTTTGCCGTTAGACAAACTTTGGATAATCACAAAACACAACTTTCTTAATTTGCACATTATTTTTAGTTTCTTCAATTACTTCATTTAAAGTGATAGGCAAACTTAAATCTACCACTCAATTTACTTAAGATGCCCTATCTTCTATTAATTAAGTGGGCACGCTTTCTCCTTGGCCCCGGCCGCCACGTGGCTGTAACTCAAGGGTTAAAATGACGAAAAGTTAATAAAATATCTTTTCGAATATAGGAATTATATTCACGTTACTACAGGCTCTTCGCCTGCTCAGTTGGTATTCGGCCGAAAACTGCGTTCGCGCTTAGAACTCATAATACCTACACAATCCTCGCCGTCCTCATCAAGCGGTCTCGCTCAAACCGTCGCACGTAACCAGTGTTAGCAGATTAGTGCGTACGGGGGAGCAAACAAACAGTGTTTCACACCCGGAGACAATGTGATGTATAAGAAACACTATGGAAATAAGCAATTTTCATGGGATAGGGACATAGTTTTCAAAAGAACAGGAAAAACTACGTATTCAGTGCAAGATTCTGTAACTTCTATTAAAAATAAAAAACACAAAAAGTAGCCGCGACAGTTATAACGTATCTAACGACGACCTAGACGTTACCACGTGCGGTGTCCAGGCGCCGACTCCCCAGCCCGAAGCACCCGTCCGCCGGGAGGCCGAGGGGGGCGGAGAGTGTGATCCGAGCGCAGTCGCTGCACAACCGCTCCCTCGCGCCAGTGAGCCCGCAGCTTGTAGTCGAGAGCCGCCTGCAGGTGGAAGATCTGGTGCGACTACCCCAAAATCGACGTCACAGAGTGAGACGGTTCAGAATGCAAAAGTGTTGCCGTCAGGGATGTTGCTGCGTTCTGTTCCTAGGGTTGACTATAAGCCCTTTCATTTGTTTAAATGTTTAATGTAAATAAAAGGAGAGAAATGTTAAGTATGTATTCGTAGCTATAAGTATGGCGGCTGCGCCCGCCACCTATAACAACAATATGTCACGAACTAACGCCAGTGTGTTCTCAAGCAGCAAGCCTATCACTTGTCCGCCCTGTCCCATAACACAAACACAAAAACATAATATTTGAAACGTCTCTATCCGTTCAAATCGGCTTCAAACCATTGCGCTGATCGGATCATCAAATAATCTACTGTTTCCAAACTAAATGTGATATTAGTCTATGGTACCCATAGTACCTGCTCTGCGCAGTTCGTGACAATACGTTCGTCCCACTGCTGGGCTAAGGCCTCCATCATTGAAATCAAGTCATCGCTACAATGGATGGGTTTCCATTGTAGCGAGACTTGATCCATTGTAGATGGGTATTGGTGATCACAAGCCCGGACTATGTTCCAAAAAATCCGGAAAAACAACGACTTTGGGTTCCGGGTCGAGCTCTGAAACCACTCAGTCACCCAAGCGTGTGAGGAAAAAGATATTATTTCATTATTACTCGTACATTATGCTAAGCGCGAACAACCATCGATAAGGTAAAAACAGTGAAGATTAAGTTGAAACTTGGTTAGGCACGCGTGTGCTTAGCTATTGTTGTTGTTGCCTATGTCATTAAGAAAATATCTATATTGCCATCAAATATATTCGGCATAGATTTGGCCATGGAGAACGGCATCAACTGATCTAACCTTTTGAAGGGGTGAGATTAGGGAGGACAATGTTTTACTGGGTGTTTAGTCGTTTCGCCCCACAAAAGATTCGCCCCGCGGTGCGAATCGCCCAAGAGCTCCTTTTAAATGGGGCCTTTCGCACCGCGGGGCGAATCGCCCAATAACTTTTTACAAAATGGGTCGATACGAACCGCATTGGGGAACTAAATAGTTTTTCTTTTAGGGCGGCTGAATTCGGATAAAAAATTCATTTTTCCTTTACATCCCATAAAGTACGATTATAAACAAAAGAGCAAGTCAAAGAAAATAATGCATCAAATTTATTTATTTATTTATTTACTTGCGTTCCAAAATGTTACATAAAGATGGTATATTTTAAATTATTGAAACAATGTTGGGCACAGCAATTTGGTGAAGAGGATGACGCCAATCATTCATGAAATATCAATTTCAACTTACCATTCATGTTATAATCGACTTAAGATCACTAAGTATACATTTTCGTGCTAATAGACCGTGTAAAGTTATTATAAATTATTTCCGAAGTTAACATTTTGTTTTATCAAGTGATATAATTATGTTAAATGATGCAGAAAAGTGCAGATCTACGCGCACACACATTCCAAATCTCCGGCAAAATAAACCCTTTGTTGAGAAGTAGACTTACCGGTCACATAACAATAGAATAACCTGGATCATAGGCTTCTGATTGGTCAATGCTTCTTTAGTGTAATTTTGCTTGCACTCGAAATATTGAGAAGGTCACAGTGTCTTATCTACTTAGACAGTGGTGACGTGATTGTGATGCATTGTGAAGAGGGTTTAAACCTTAGTGATATAGCTAGCCAGCCGCCATTTTGTTTTTCTCTCGATATTTGATGTCCTGAAATCTGTTATCCGTTAACAAAATAACACGAAATACTATAAAATTCGTAGATTTTTAATGAGTAAGTAACACATTTATCTATCGATCTTTACCTTCGAATAACTCGGAAACTTGACACTTTAGGGTACCATTTTAAATCGCATTTTTTGTTTGTATCAGTGTCTTCTTTCTATATACCTACATATACCCACTACTTTCATCGTGCGCGGAATCTTCCAAAAAAAAATGGCGGCAGGTCGCTATGCCAGCTTCCATGCAAAAATGTTCAAAACCCCTTATATGTTAAGTACAACTCATCATATTTGTAGCATAATTTGCCTAGTTGCCTATTAAGAGATTAAGTTTTTTCATTACCTAGCTATAAGTAAATTGACTTGGGTCTGGGTGTGCTGGGAGACGCCCCTGGCTTAATTCCTTATCTGGTACCTCGTAACACAAGGATATTTATCCCTACATCGAGACCATGACAAGAGGTGTGTTGTCTGGCGCATATTTTTATATTTTGATAATGTACCTCATAATCTAGGATTAGCAAGAATTAGTTTTTAAGTTAAATGTAAAATGTTACATTTAAAAGCGGTGATTTTTAACCATTACTATATTACGTCAGAAGATATACACCTGCTAAGTAAAAATTATACCAAAAATAATATGCACCTTTTTTGTAGTAAGACGGTTAGGTTACTCAAACTGTGATTGTGTTACTGAATCCGTGATTATGGTACATTCAATTTTTTTTATATACTTACATATTACGTATAGTTACTATTTTTATATTTTCCACAAAACATTTTTCTACTTATCTGTACAAAAGTTCACATCTGACAAACAAATGAGCATTATTTTGGTATTTTTTTACCGTGGTCCGAATCGGCACATTTCATAAGATAATTTGGGCCATTCGCACCGCTGTAACCACTGCGGTGCGAATGGTTCCATTCTGTAGTAACACCCATGTCATCTTCAATATGTCCACTAAAATCTAAAAGTAAAAGTAAGTAAAAAATATCTTTATTCATATAGACTTATAGAAAGTACTTATGACAAGTCATATAGTTACGAAAAAAAATTAAAGCAAAAATATACTAAAATAAACTTACATAAAATAATACTATGATAGTAAATATCATAATCAAACATAATGTAACTCTACCACCGGTTCGGAGGTTGTTTCCGATCGAGAAGACTCCGGCAAGAAACTCGATGGTTACTCTTTTCAATCTTGTTTTTTAACACAAAAATTGAATTGACAGAGTAAAGTCATAACAAAAAAATGTGCAGAGGAGCAGATTATACCTATGTTAGTCTACATACGAATTTTGAATTATACATATTTCAATCATTCTTTAAAATCACTTTGTTAGTTGGGTCACAGATAATATGTTGGTTTTTCAAGCAGGCTTAAAAAAGCATTCATGCAGGCCTTCAAAATGCGGTAATAGTTTAGTAGTTTTTGCACAACTGTACTTGATAACCATATATTTACAGTACACCTATCATGGATTCACGACGATTAAACTACGATGGTAAACGACTAACTAGAATGTCATTTTGGCTCTATACCGAAATACCATACAAAAACTGCACTACAAAAGCACACGGAAATCGTTAGCGTAAACTACTGGTATGTACGGGTAATGAACCTCGAAGTCGCTTTCCATCAGGTGGAATGTGATGAGCTTGAAGTGCAATATAAACACTTTCCACATACAATCAACCAAATTGAAATATCGCAAGCAGTGGACGCCTTTACGCCTGCGACTGATGATAAATTACGATTGCGTAACGTGAAAGAAATCTAAACTTATAATAATCAATTGCTGTTCGTTTGTGTTGCTAAAACTCGAGAATGTCTGGACCGATTCGGCTAATTCTCATCTTAAATATTTGTGGAAGTTTAGGGAAGGGTAACGGTGAGAAACATAAATAATAAGTAACGTAAAATACTAAAAACGACAATTTAATTTCCCAATACAAAATGTTACATTCTGTTAAACATTTGCCAATAACTTTTGACGAAACGAGGTCTGTCGGGGCAGCTAGTAATATTTTTTTTATTCGCATTAGCCTTAAGAAGCAAAACTCAAATGCCCATGTTTATGGACTCCACAGGTTTCTTAAGAAAGCCTCGCACATCCCTTATGTCCTCTTAGTTCAACCTGAAAGGTTAAAAAAAAGAATACTGCTTGAACCCATAGCAACAAGACCAACAATCAGTAAACGTTTTTCTATTTTGAGTTCAGGTCCTCACGACCGCTCATCAAGCTCTCGTATGTTGGCACCTTATTCTGTGAACGTAAGATCTAGTTTGCAATGGTTGACCTGAAATTATTTGTTTTGTTACACAAGAACGCTCCCGTAAGATTCCTAACTGGTTTCGTCGTTGTTTCAAATTGGTAAAAAAATATACCGCCTTGTTATTTTCCATTTCCGCTTCAGTTTTAGCTAAATATTTATTGAAAGAATTGAAAAAACTGTTTTTGCAAATATTAATATCCGTTGTCTTTGTTCCCGTCAGTGTGAGTTGGTAACTGAGCTGTTAGGCCCAACTATAACTTCTTAAAAAAGGGCAGAGCAAGGTATTTGTGGTAAGGAGTACAAAATAAAGAGTTTACAGAAGGACCGCTAGCGACTTATTTCTAAACTTGCGTAACTAATATAGTAGTAACCCTGGGGGGTCAGAGCTAATATAGCTCTGTTTTTTTTTAAATTAAGTAGGGAGGTTATACCTACTTGACAGAACCGGCCAAAATCAAATTGGTCATGTGAAAAATTGCACCAAGTTCGACAAAAACAAAAACATTTGCCACAGTGCGACTGGCCGCGACACTAATGCTCACTGGTATCGCCTGTAAACTCACTGTGTCTGTGTGCGTGATCAAAATGGCGGGTTTGTTCTAAGCGGTTTATCTGACAGAGGCGCCGCGCCCCAAATTGTGTATGTCTAGTCGAGTGTACGTACACTTGACGCATCAAAAAGAATTGCAGTACATTTACCATGAGTTTCCATCGCGTAAGCTACGATAGTTAAATTCAGAAATGTGAATGCCATTTTTGGTTCCATTTATAATTACTAGGGGTGCAAAATCAAGTTCGACAAAAACAAAAACACTCGAGATAGTGTGACTGGCCGTGACACTGTTGCACACTAGTATCGCCTGTGAACTCACTATGTCTGTGTGCGTGATCAAAATGGCGGGTTTGTTCTAAGCGGACTATCTGACAGAGGCGCCGCGCCGCCTAGTCAAATTAGGGCAGAGACAGACACTCAGGCAGGCATGGCTGTCCTTTATAATCTATACTAATATTATAAAGAGGAAACATTTATTTGTTTGTTTGTATTGAATAGGCTCCGAAACTACTCAACCAATTTTAAAAATTCATTCACCAACATAGCACATAGGCCATATTTTTTGTTAAATGTAGGCTATATTTTGACGGAAAAGACGGCGAAGCCGCTGGTCATACATAAAAACATTGTAATTCACTTAGGCACTGATTTAAAACATTTCGAGTTGAAAAGTGTTTTCTTCTAGAAAAACTTAAATTTGTTCTTAATATTCAAAGTAGGTTATTGGAATTAAAGAAATATCTAGGAGAAATTACACCAAGATTATCCGACCCCAAACTAAGCAGAGCTTGCTACTATAGGTGTCAGAGACTGATAAATAAAACACTTCTAACTCTTTCACGCAAAAACTACTGAACGGATTTGGATGAAACTTTACAGTATTACACTTAGAATAATTACATATAGAAAGTCCGCGCGCCCATTTTGAAGCACCATAATTGGAGCCATAAATGGCTCCAAACGGACCGCTTTGCAGTGTTCATTACAGCTCCGCAATGTTCAATGTCAAAGCGCGCCGCACGTAAGCAAGTTATAGTCACGCTTTGGTGGATCGGAATAAGGCTTCATTTTTAACAGGGCAGTTGTTTGAAGACTATCCTTCTTTATGTTATTATTCTAAGGTATTACAAATTAAACATCAGAATAACACAAGAGACCATATTTATAAAAAAATTATGTAATTCGGCCAAAAAGCCATTGGCTGGCGAAGCCGCGGGCGGAAAGAATAAACTGTGTAGGTAAGTACTCAAATAAAAGGCGACTCAGGTTTCGCCTATATGCCTACCTTTATTTATCCTTTTTAATTCAGCTAACAGTTTTGCGTTGAGCCAATAATACGAGAATGCTCAGAAAGTTCCATACATTAAACATGAATTTACACAAGGATACTCTGTTATTCATACAAATTATTAAAATTATGTCTAATTTTTTCTTCGAATATTATGTTTTCAAAATACCCATAAATATAATATACGATATTTTCGAAACGTAATACGAGATAGGTGTTAAATTGATGTACGTGTAGAGCCCCAATACATTTAACTGAAAGATCGTAAGATCGTTAAGTTGGTAACGATTCTCGCATTTAACTTCAGCAGAATTTCTGAATAGTTGCTACAAACTAATTCAATTCAATTCAATTCAAATATATTTATTTTCCCTTCACAATCATTTAAGTATATAACTTTGCTAAGTAAATGACCGTTTAAATCTGTAGTGTAAGTACCACTTCGATCTATGCGTACAAAAGTTAATTGACGAATTTTCTCAGAAGCGTTTTCAATTTTCGTCGCCCCTGTACCTGTGCGTCTGTCGCGAGACTCGACCATTGCGTTCCATCCGGCACTGTCAGTTGCCATCGCCGCCGGGAGGTAGATCGTCGCGTCTCGACGCCTCTCCCGAACGCGATATCGAAAACTTTCCCAACTCAAACTCTAACAGAAAACAAATGAACCGGAACATTCGGTGAAGAACCAAAGAAAATCGCGAGTGACTTGTTTTGTGTTTTTTTGTTACCTTTGGACTCGTGGAAGTGTGCGGATTTAAAGAGTAAGTACTTGCAGTCGTGATTTTGTTGTTAGTATATTTAAATGCTTGTTCAAACTTCAGTTAACAACATGTTAAGAATATTTTTCCGTTACTATGTAAACAGTTCTAACCACTGGCGTAAAATAATCATATTTTTTTGTGGATTACTGTAATTATTTAAGATTATACTACCTGCCGTCCGCGGCTTTGCTCGTGCAGGATTTTTATACAAGCGAACAAATTTTATAACATATTTTCTCCATTAAATCTATTTTGGCAAACTGTACGGTGGGTGGGTAGAGGTTCTGTTCTTACCGCCGAAGGTCGTGGGTTCAAGAGACCTGGACCAAGCATTAATGTGAAAACAAGGATCTGTGATTGTGGTGGGGCTAAGTGTTATTATTAATTTAAATATGTTTTAAGAAATATTTAAATGTGTTTCTCAGTATCTGACTGCGGGACAAGCCATGCTTACTTTGGGCTCAGTTAACGAATATACCTACCTACCACTGCCTCTTAACTGACTTGTAGACTAGATACGTCACGGACTCAAGTTTGAGTTATACTTTTACCTCTCTTCATTCATGGTCTGAGCTGATTAAACCAAACCCATTAACTGTAGCGAAAATTTGATTTCAAAGATGAAAGCCTTTGCCCAGTAGTGGGACAGTACCTACGAGTAAATAGGCTTATTACTTTCTTTATACTGTTTTACTACAACACTTGCTTTCGTAGCTCTAACTTTTGTCTTTAGAATGTAGGTACATCTATAACAGAGTATTTTGAATGGAGCTTGTTTTCACCTTAAAACTTCTTTTAATCTATGATCGCTTGAGATTTAAGAGGCTATTTCATCCTTATTGTTTGTATCTTATGCTTTTTTGCTGGAAGTTTTTTTTAATTATTATTTATTTCTTATTACAATTAAAGTTTTAACATTGTTTGCTTCGCACCCCTAAACCATTACTGGTTTGTCTGGGTACTGCAATTCCTCTTATAATTACAGGAACACAGAAACACAATATAAAATGTGTCAAATACAAAAACATAAAATAAAAACACATTCACGGGTAGTTGGACCGCAGTCCATACCATGTCGCTTACCTAAACTAAAAAGTTCCTTACGAGTAGGTACATTGGAATTTAGCAATCGAGCATAGACAACAGAAACAAGTTAATTAAATGCGTACAGGTTGCTTCTTTTTGTGGTAGGTATTTAGTTGTTATTGGGAAATAGGAAATGGGCGAAAGAATATGCAGATTGAATTTAGAAATACGTTAAATAATTTATTTCAGAATTATGGTACGAGGAAGGTATAATGTCTGTTTCCTAGCACAGAGTGAATTCGAAAAAGAGAGAGAGTAACGGGCGTTCATGGCTTTTATACTAAACATTCAGTGATGCCATGTTAGTAATAATACCAGTATAAAATAAAACAAATACATTAATTTTTGCTTGATTCAATTAAACTAAATATCAACACGCCCCCTCAAAAATTAATCAAGTACATACAACTATTTACAATCATAGTTTTTTTTTTTACCTAACCAGATCATTAAACCTTCCATGTACTGCCTGGGAAACAAAGTATGGCCCAACATTTGTTGCTAGGATTAGGGAAACCCAGTAAAACCTAATCAGACCATATTAAATACTTAACAACTAACACAAAAAAATCAACTTAAATTATTACAAACATAAACCCATTTCATCTCTGAACTGTCTGAATGTGACTACTGGCAGTGGCTTGGTCAACACATCAGCTAGTTGTTTACCTGTGGAGAGATACAACAATTTAATCACATTGTTTTCAACTTGTTCTCTTGAAAAATGATACTTGATATCAATGTGTTTTGATCGCTTATGGTTTGTAGGATTGTTTGCTATACTTATACAACCATTATTGTCTTCAAAAATAGGTATTGGATTGACAATATTAATTTTAAAACTGATTATTAGAGACTTTAACCACAATGCCTCTTTTACAGCTTCAAACAATGCCATATACTCGGCTTCAGTCGAAGAAGCCGCCACAGACATTTGTCTCTTTGTATTCCAGGTTATTGTACAGATTTCAAACAATTTAAATAAATAGCCAGAAGTACTTTTTCTATCATTTACATCATTACCACCCCAGTCTGAATCTACATAACCACACAAAATATGTTCAAAATTATTACACCTTTTAAACGTTAGTTTTAGGTCTAAAGTGCCTTTTAAATATCTCAGCACTCTTTTGAGACTTTGCCACAATTCCTTATTATTTTTGTTCATGTATCTGCTCAAAATATTAACACTCACGCTTAAATCAGGACGAGTACATAACATAATATACATTAAACAACCAATTAGGCTACGACAAGGTGCATTATATTCACTATCTAAATTCAGAGCTTCATAGTTAGGTTTATTCTCAATAGGTGTACTAATTTCATTGCACTCTGACATACCAAATCTGTATAAAATTGTTTTTATATATGAGCTTTGATCTAAGGTTATAGTATCATTACTTCGAGTAATTTTGATTCCAAGAAATATTTTAATTTCATTTAAATCAACCATTTTAAATTTGCTCATTAGATAATCCTTTAAACTATCTAGTGATTTCTTATCAGCACAAACCAAAACTAAATCATCAACATATAATAACACATAAATATTTCTGCTTACGTCACCTTTATCTAAAATGTAAATACATCTATCAACCGATGAGCTCACAAAACCTTTTTCTTTCAGACATTGATCAAATAATTGAAACCAACATCTGGCAGCTTGTTTTAATCCATACAACGCTTTATTTAATTTACACACATAACTTTCTTCACAGACTACCCCATCTGGCACTTTCATATAAATTTATTCCTTTAAAATGCCATTTAAAAATGCCGTTTTCACATCCATATGATGGACCAATAAATTAGATTGGCAAAACTAATCATTAATCGAAAACTTGCCATGCGGGCAACAGGGGCAAAAGTTTCATGATAATCGGTTAAATATTCCTGGCTAAAGCCCCTAGCAACAAGACGTGCCTTATATCTTAATGGATTTCCGAACTCATCATTTTTAATACTAAATATCCACTTGCAATCTACTATATTTTTATCATCAGGTTTAGGTACTAACGTCCAAGTGTTATTACACAAGAGTGAGTCTAATTCCTCTTTAATTGCACTTTCCCATCGAGTTCTATCTTCTCGATTTTTAATCTCACTAAAAGAAGTAGGTATTTCACAACAAACTGATTGAGCACACAATAAACTTTCGTCAATTTCACTATAAGATTTTAATGTACGACCTTTTAGCCTAGCACTCCTTCTCAATCCACAAGAAACATCGTTATTTAACACAGAACTACGAGTTTCGGTCGAACTCGCTTGATTTTCAACATTTGGCTTTGGCATGTTATTTGAATCGTTTAGTTTACGAATCTTAGGAGCAGAAACATATTTATCAGATTTTAAAATATCTGATTTCAAACTACCCGATTTTAAACTACCGGATTTCAATCTGTCAAAACATTGAGGTGTCAATGATCCTGACTTCGAAGTCAGTTCCGTATTTTGAAAATGTTCTATTCCATTTCCTTCAAATTTCAACTCGGGCCTTGATTGCATAAAATTAATTTCATCTACAATAACATCACGCACCGTTTCATATTTTTCATGTTCCGTGTTCCACACCTTATAGCCATTAGGTACATAACCTACCAATATACCCTTCCACGACTTTTCATCAAACTTACATTTTCGTGTTTTATTATGCACATACACAGTAGCACCAAAAACTCTTAAGTATTTTAGTGAAGGCTTCTTACCGTGCCACATTTCAAAGGGAGTTTTATTTTGCAGCAAAGCGCGGGTAGGTGTGATATTGATTAAATAAACTGCAGTTAATACTGCGTCTCCCCAAAAACACTTAGGTAATTTTGCACCGCTAATCATTGCACGGGCTTTTTCTGTTATTGTCCTAACCATGCGCTCTGACACCCCGTTTTGTTGTGGCGTTCTAGGAACTGTAAAATGGTATGAAATTCCCCGAGACACACAATAATCTTTCATTTCACTAGACAAATACTCCCGGCCATTATCACAGTACAAATTCACCAATTTTAAATTAAATTTAGCCTCACTTTTTGCCACGAAATCTTTAAAAGCAGAAAACACGTCTGATTTATAGGTTATAAGGTATGTAACACAGTAGTGGGTAAATTGATCAACAAACAAAACAAAATAATTCTTATTTTCAATTGAAGAAGGAGTGATCGGCCCGCAAACGTCAGTATGCACAATAAATAATGGTCGCTTAATATGAATTTTATTTTTAGATGTGTTGAAAGGCAATCGTGTCTGTTTCCCATTTATGCATGCCTCACACAGGTTTTCGTCAACCGTAACCGATTCAATTAAAGTATTGTCATGAGTCATGCGATTATTCTTTAGGTCTAAAAACTTTTGTTTACTGATGTGACCTAATCGTTGATGCCATAAATCGTAATTACTTTTACCACTATTGCACAATTGAGAAACAGATCGATCAACTTTTACCTCAAAATCTACCGAAATTAATTTATTAACTGTCTTACCTCGCATCAGTATTACGCTATCCTTACTGATATGTGTTCCATGCTGATCAAAGGTGATGTTCAACCCGGCACGCTGCATCCTCGATACCGATAGCAGGTTGTACGGCGCCTCAGGACAAAACAGCACGTCCTCTAGGGTGCCCTGGATGCCGGTGTCGGTGATCACTTTCAGTGTTCCACGTTTTGTAGCTGTAATAAATTCACCTTGTTTAGCAACTGTAATCCTAAACGGCGTGTTCAAGATCGTATAGGTACTGAAAAGATCTTCCCTGTTAATGATGTGATCGGAGGCTCCAGAATCTAACAGGAATGATATCTTTTTCCCGTCGTCAACAGCTTCGTGATTTCCGGACATGAATGCAAATCCGTTGCCTTCGCTAGACATGATCGCCCCCTCGGTCACTTCAACCGTTTGAACTGTTCGGGTCCGGTCCGCAGGTTTTCGATGTTGGTTAGGTTGACTTAGCCGGTCGAACTTTTGTTGGTAGTTTCGGCGCTTGAAATAATAGCAATCGTTCTTGACGTGACCCTTTCGACCACAATGGTAGCACTTGAAGTGTTTCTTGGTATCCTTGAAATTTTGCTGGTTTGATCTCGTATCAAATCGTCTTCTGGAAGACTCGGCGCGGACGTGAAGTACTTTTGCAGATGTGTCACTACCCTCATTTTTCAACTTTACTTCTTGATCTAATAATCTTGTTTTTACGAACCCCAATGTCAAATTATCTTCTGATAATGTCTCGATCGCCGTGATGACGCCATCGTATGAAGTTGGGAGGGTAAGAAGCAAATGAGATACCTTATCGGTTTCTTCGAGCTTAGCGCCAGCAGCCAACAACTCCGTCATGAGGTCGTCAAAAACTGTAAAATGTTTGGCTAACGAAGTGTCACCATGCAGCTTTAAACCCAGGAGCTTCTTACGTATTGCCAGCTGTGTCGCTAAACTTTTTCTCTCGTACAAGGCATCTAGATTCCTAAAGATATCACGGGCGGTCAGTTCCTCTTTAGCAAAACTAAGAAAGGAGTCTGCCAAATACTCGACAATTACGCTCTTCGCAGTTCGATTTTGCTTTTCCCATGCCTCGAGACGTAAGATGGGTTCTTCGTCAACGACCTTGATGATATCTAATTCGGATAGAAGCGCGCGAATGCGAAACTTCCAGACGCTGTATTTTTCACCATTAAAAGGTTGAATATTTCTTTTGGTTTTTAGATTCTCCATGATAAAATATGTACACGAGACTTTTGGATTGATAGAACAGAATTACTTTAATTTACTTTTGGAATCTACAGCACAATACCAATGTGATAGTATGGCTGGGCCCATAACCTATTGGGAAATAGGAAATGGGCGAAAGAATATGCAGATTGAATTTAGAAATACGTTAAATAATTTATTTCAAAATTATGGTACGAGGAAGGTATAATGTCTGTTTCCTAGCACAGAGTGAATTCGAAAAAGAGAGAGAGTAACGGGCGTTCATGGCTTTTATACTAAACATTCAGTGATGCCATGTTAGTAATAATACCAGTATAAAATAAAACAAATACATTAATTTTTGCTTGATTCAATTAAACTAAATATCAACAGTTGTCAATTGAAAAATGGACTATTGGATGAAATATTGTTTTAGTTTATACCTAATGTTATGATTATATAAAAAGTATTCTGAACGAAAAGGTTTACTTGTTGGTCTTTATAACAACATTCCGAAGTAGCTTATAAGTATGTTTGAGAAATCTCAAAGATTTTTTTCATCGCATAATTAACCAACATGCCCAAGAAATCTTAGTAACGAGTAGCTTTTTATTTAAAGATCGTTCCAAAGTGAGGTTAAATATTATTCTAAAAAACTTTACATAAAACTCCTAACTACACAGGCGTGTCTACGTCAAGAAATAAGACCCATTTTGCAATGGTTTCGAAAAGGTTGACCGATCTGTCCTTCTCGTACTATTTCACTTCTTCAGGTTTTAACACGAGACGCGATGGGATCAAAACCAGAACACCTGGGATCATTTGAAACACCCTGGGTGTTATACTGTCCTGCCTTGAATTCTTCGACTCCACTACACTATCTGGCCACTGGACTGCCCCCTAGCCAGTGGGCAAGCGCAGTCACACGATCTCCGATCCAACTTGGAGTGCTTAACCCCTAGCCCACGACGCCTTCCGATGATAAAATAAATCTAGCTCAAAACATGTATTTCATCATTCTCTATAAATTAAGTAACGGTTTTGACGGTCGTGGTTTGATCCATATACCTAGGAATAACATTTGTGTTTTTTCTATGCCTGAGTATTATAAATCAATTTGAGTATTCATTTGGTAAGCGTTGTGATCACGCCAACACCCATAAATTTTAGTGGTTACTTGATATCGATAATGGAGGCCTTTGCCTGATTACTGTTAGATGGATTTGCCGCAGCCTATGGACACGTGCAACACCAGGGGTAACACTCGCGCGTTGTCGACCTTGCAAAAACCTTTTCAAAACCCTCTTGAAAAACTCCATACTATAACTCATCGGGAAAACCTCGGCAAAAAACCTTCTTCATTCCACATTTTAAGTGTCCTCGGAAGGAAACATCTCTGAAACCGAACTGTACGAGACCATTGCGGATTCAGAGTGTGAGGATGAACGCTCTGTCGGTGGCGAGCAGTGCGGTGGTAAAAAGTAGCCGTGGGCATCATATCAAACAGTTTTTCAGAACAAAACCCGTTGCACAAGCGGTAGAACACGCATAGGGAGGCGAAGTCTCTCCTCAGACTTAACGGCTCTAAACCGCTTGTCTGTTTGGGATACTTATGTTCATTAATTTTTGACTTTCATAGATACAATAGCAGCGTTTTACCTACCAATAAAACGCTTATTAAGCGATAACCCTATTTGAAGCCTATAAACATATTTGAGAGTAGCGAATTTGACTTCCGGTAACGGTTCGGTTGTAAAACTAAACTTCCACCTAAAACTCCTACCGTGCATTTGTGACGTCACGTCCTGTTTAACATGGTGGGGAGCTGTGAGACTGACATCTGCCACGAGCTCCGTCCGTCATTGGAACTCAAATATTTTGCAAAAAATTATAGCACCAGGCAGAGTTATAAAATTAGGCTTCAAATAGGGTTATCGCTTAATAAGCGTTTTATTGGTAGGTAAAACGCTGCTATTAAGCTATGAACCGCTATTTGAAGCCTATGAACATATTTGAGACGTGTTTGTTATCGCCTGGTGGACAGGACGACGCCAATGTGATGTTTTTAGGGGTCTCTTGAAACAAACGTCAAATGAACAATTGAGTGAGGTAATATATAATGATGAAACACTCTGTATGTGAAAGCAAACCATTCACGTAAGTCAACAACAAAATAGGCTATAAATGTTTATATTTAGTAACAATTCATAATCACAATACCCACATGAAAATCATATTTTATTTTAAGTATGTTTGTCTTTCTAATATTTTAACAATTCAGCTTGCATTACTCATAATTTATGATACTTATGCAACATCTGACATAAACAAACGAGGAAAAACATTAAAACCTGATACCTAACTAGATAACTAGGTTCAAATATTTTTAGCATACAAAAACGAAAATTTTACTATAATTTTAATTGATTGGTGTGAATAAATCTGCAACAGCAGATGGAATTGTTGTGCTAATCTCTGTACAATAGAATTTCAGAAAAGTGTTTTTAGAACGCCAGTTACCTTTTGCGAGAATTGCATCCAGTGGACAGTTTGAAACCCAACTTTTAGATGCAACAGCCGGGCGAATACTACCTGGACTAGCTTTTATACCAGCTTTTATGAGAACCATCCAGCAATGTGGATGCGAGATGCTGCCTTTGGAAGACCACAAGTTGTTAAAAATCAATTATCTGCATTACAAATAGAGCGTTTTTCTTGTGATAAAAACACTACTCTTTTTATCCAATATACAGGACCCAAGGACTGTTTTGCTTTATTCATGGACACACGCCAGCCTGACTGTTTGTTATAAACTGTGTCAGTTTTAGACCCATATTTAGGCCAAAAAATAATGTTATCATCTGAAAAGGAACAGTTATCCTTGCTGACAGACAGTAAAGTGAGGTCGTGTACCCGACGGCCTGAACATAAAAGAAGTAATACAGCAGCACGTGCGGAACACTCATATAGACTGTTCTTATATATATTGGTGCCTTAATGACTTACCAGAATATTTGTAACCCATATAGGAACTATGGTCTTCTTTTGCTTTGCTACACTTATAGATTTCAGTACTTGTCTAACTAAAATGTGTGAACTCAAACGACTCTCTAAATTCGGATCACATAAAGTTGATTCTGCGGATTTATATACTAAAATTGTACTATATTTTAGGTGATATTTCAGATGCAGATCAATGAGAAATCTAGCTAAGTCTGCTCCTTTAGGCTTAGAGACACTAACTTTATGTTCTAAGCCCCAGTTACACCATTTTTGCCATGCATTTTTATAAGTTTGTAATGAGGAATCTGTCCAACATTTCTGTAAGAACTCTTTTTGCTCAAGAGACCAGTCAATCAGACTATCACTCCACCCCCACATATCCATACCTCCAGGACCATATCCGAGGTCATCTTCGGGGTTTGGCCTGTCGATGCATCGATTAGTACTTGGGTTAAATGTTGAATCGTAAACGGTGGGCCTAAGGCTCGATTCTTGAGGTCGGGCCTCCAAAAAACTTTCATCAGGCGGACATTTCAGAAGGCGGATGATGAACTGGAGAACGCTTGTCTAGGTTGACCTGCCACCATGTTAATTCTCGCAACACAGCTGCCGGTAGTGTATAGCGGGACAGACTGTTTTTGTGCAATAATTGTTGACAGTGTTTCAGACGGGCTCGATGGTGTAATCGACCTCTGGGAATAGGAAAGCTTGCGAAATTGAGTGACCCTACTATGTTTTGAACCTCGTTTAATTTGGCCGTTTTTCTTTTCATCAACACTTGTGTAATTTCTTTCGTAAGTTTTTGCACTTTTCTTGGGGAAAATATTTTTGGTTTGCATGTGGATTCCAAACAATGCCTAGATACAGAGTCGCTCTTTGTGGCGTTAATACAGATTTCGGGTAGTTTATTTCCCAACCTAGGTATTCTAACGTTAGTAAGGTTTCTTCTGTCTGAGCCATCAACATACAGGGATCCTGATGGGCCAGCAAGAAATCGTCCAATTAAAGAATTATACGTATGCCTTTGTCTCTCAACTTTTGAGCTACAAAATTGGTCAGAGAGGCAAAGATTTTTGGAGCGCACGCTAGACCAAACGGGAGGCATGTCATTTGGTAAAGTTTTTGCTCGCATACCAACCGGAGAAAGCATCTGTGAGGCTTTGAAATAGATAGGTGAAAGTAAGCGTATGCCAAATCTATTTTGATCAACCAATCTCGGGGCTGTAAGAAACTTGCTACTTTCTGAATATTTATTAGACGAAAGCTCAACTTTACGTATTTGTTCAGGTTTTTCAAATTGAAAATTGGGCGCACAGTCCCGTTCTTCTTGAGAATAAGAAAAATCTGAGAGACAAAGCTTGGACTCGACTTTACAGGCTCCAAAACGTTCATTTCTAACATTTGACTCCTTATTTTTGCCATTGAGGGGATGTACGTGTGTGTAAACGACTTTTTCTCAAGTTTGGAGTCACTAATGGTGGATTTCGACACAAGGGGATATGAAAATTCTGTATGACATTTATCAACGAACTGAGCCTCGAAATCTACCCAACTGGCTGGCGAATTTCGCTAATGGCCAGCTTGAAAACTGTTCGAGTCAATATCTCCTTCGAGTCTGCCCTCGGGGTTGATTTGAACTACGGAACTGGCCTCTACTGGCTCGCAGGTAGGCTTCATTATTCTAAAAAGTCGGCCGAGGGGGCCGAACATTAGCAGATTGTCTTAATGGCGGCTGAACCAAGTCGCGCCATTGAAATTGGTAGGGATACCCGATGTTTTGCGGTAAAATGTCCCTTTATTGATATTATGATTAGAAGCATAACTAGGCATGGCCCGCGCCTGCTGTTGTGGTTGTGCTTGCGCAGCAACTTTATTTTGTGATGATGGCGCCCGGGGCGGCCATAAGAACTTTGATAAACCGCCAGATTTTTCAATAGTGGTAGTAAACAATTCCTTTTGAAACAAATTTTCACAAGATGGAGGTATTTTAAGCAACTTTGATTTTAGAAAACTGTCTTTTACAGCGCGTGATAAAACATCTCGCCTCTGTTGAATAATCTCAGACCTGTGGCCGCAGGCCATTTGCAAAACATCCCCACTAATCTTTTGAAAGCATCCATTAACAAAAATTTTACTGATCTTCTCCTGTAAAGATTGAATAGATATTTCCCCAGATGAACTAACCTTGTATCAAAGCCTTAAAGCCATCTTGAGCAGCTTCGTTTTGCTTAACTTACTGCAAAGCCCCGTTCAATTAGTGCCATTTTTATTATAAGCCTTAAACTCGTCATTACTTTCTAAATATGTAAATCCCGGAAAAGAACAATACTGTTTTTGGGCATCTGCGTATCGCACATTGTCCCAATCTTCAGAATTAAAATGTTGTAAATTATTAAGCAAGTCTAAGTGAGACTGCGATGTTTTTTGTATGGTTGGCTCTTTCAGAACTGTATTCAATGGTAAGGTAAATTAATCAAGGGGCAAATCAGATGGTTTAATTGGGTTTTGGTGCGATGAGGTAGACGGGCTGACTTCATCGTCCTCGCAATAAAGCTCTCAACTCACGTTTGCGTCGACTTCAAAATTATTATGGTCAGTATCCAGCAACTGGGGAGTTGAATGCTGGGTAGGTTGAAAAGAAACGTTACTAGCCAGGTCATTTTTAATGTCACTCACTTGCTCAGCCAAAAAAACAATTGCTTACTTTTGATCCTTAATTTTTTTGCCTTCCTTTTTTACCTGCCTTTAGAGGCGCTGACGACGGACCAGCTACGACGGGCTCTGATGCAGAACTGGTAGATGAATCGGATGATTCACCTGCTTCCTTATTAACTTCCATTTGCAAAATTACTATGTTAAACTTTTAACTACGAACGGGAAATGCGTTTAAAGTGTAATTCTATCATAAAAATTAAAATTTTATCTATGGGAAAAGTAATACTAATGCCTTTGAAAACTATTTTTGTAAGTATAATCACTTCTAGTAAGTGATTAACAACCGATCGCTACGCCAAATCAGACGCCAATGGGTGACGGAGCTCGTGGCAGACGACAGTCTGACAGCTCCCCTCCATGTTGAACAGGACGTGACGTCACATATGCAAGGTGGGAGTTTTAGGTGGAAGTTTAGTTTTACAACCGAACCGTTACCGGAAGTCAAGTTCGCTACTCTCAAATGTGTTTATAGGCTTCAAATAGCGGTTCATAGCTTAATATGTGCTTATTTTGGGAGCCAATGGTGCCTGGTTATCCTACATTTTAATTTTTTACTACGGCTTCGAATCTCGCCAGTCACTAGGAGGAAGATAAGACAAGACCGTTTATTTTCAGCCCATAAATAAATAAATATGTGCAACCACAACAAGAGGTGTGCTGACAACACACATCTTGTTGTGGTCTCGAAGTAGGGATTAACACCCCTGTGTATAGTACCACACAAGGAAATAAGCCAGTGGCGTCTCCCAACCCAGTCCCGAGTCAAAAGATCATTTCCTGAATTGACCCGACCGGGAATCAAGCCGGGGACACTACGGAAATCGAGGCGAGAAACCGTGCTACAGCGCACTGCGCCACTCGTGTCGTCAAGCAACGAAAATTACTAAAACCGTCCGCCAATTTATAATCTTTTTCAGAACAAAGCTTGATAAGTCATGCTCATCCCCGGTGGATCCCTTTGATGGTTTCACCCGCCCGAAACCGTAACGGGACGTGCGTGCTCAAGATTTCCTACTCAGGCCGAAACTCGTTGCTTATCTAAGCACAGACTTATAATTTAACATCGATAAGATCGTGTGCGTCAAATATGATTTTTGCAACATCTAATCCACAATATAAGAAAATATATCTTAGTGATAGTCTGACTAGCTCATCACGAGTAATTATAATGAGACTGTGACTATAATTACTTATATCTAATTTCTTGCGGAGCCGTCTGATCTTCTCGGTGAAATGAATCAATGTCTGAACCAGTTGTAGGTTACATTATGTCTATTTATTTCGTGTTGGTACTGGAGGTCTACCACAGAACACAAAAATCGAACCTTCGTGCTCTTCGTCGTGTCTAACCCTACTTTCGGCGTCGTTTGAACGATGGAACGACTGAAACTTTTTTTGACAGGGGAGTTTTTGATAGGTTACTCTTGCGTAGGCGATAACATCTAGTTTGACGTTTACACAAATGTCAAAACGCCGAACATTCTAACGATACCAACTAAGCTATCGTTTCCATCATCGTTTCCGCATATTTCTTCAACTATTGACCAATTTTTTGTACGTTATGATTATGAATATGATTATGATTACTTTTTGCCACTGTTGGGTAGTTTTAACACTGCCGCCTAGAGAGTTCAGTGAATCAGTTAAATCCTGCCATAATCTTTTAGCTCTTAGGCGGCCGTCAGCGGAACGCAAGTGGCCCCTTGAATTCTTTGTGATCTTCCAAAAAATCAAGCATCGCATTCAGCTGCTCAGTAGTGCAAGACATGTTCCTTAAATTAACGTATTCGTTAGCCTAAAATACGGCGAAGAACAAAACAAGATGTTTACAATAATACATAAGCACGCGTGAAAATTAATACACTAGGTACTTACACAACTCTTTACACCTATAATAAAGATAACTGCACAATGAACATTTTTAAAACTATTTTTCACCAAAGTTTCAAACAGAAGTTGTTTTGTCACTTTGACATTTACAACTTCTTTTTTAGTAGGCAACGAGACCGAAAAAAGGTTTATTTTCGTTGAACCATTTGGGGTGAATAGGAATGAAACCAATTGGATCAAGGAAAACAAACTTTTTATTCAGTCATTCATTCACGATGATTGTCTCTGAAAACGACGGTCGTGGAAAGATACGACAATGTTACAGAGTAGCTAGGATGCGAACGTATCGGAGCACTGTCGATGGATCCGCATATATCGTCATCGATTTCCGTGGTAGAGCCCCTGTAATAGTATAACCCTATCTATCTACATCGGTTTCTATTAAGTAGATATATCCTTTTTTAAATAAATCAAAGTGCTCTCAACAAGCTTAAATGAATGTAAGTGCCTGTGACCCGAACACCCGTGGTCTGGGTTTGATCCTCGAACACAGAATACTAGTAAGTAGGAAATTTAAAAATATAAGTTTGAAAAATAAAATCTATTTTTTTCTTCAAACATTAATATTTATTATTCATATGAAAACTTATTTTAAACATAGAGGGATCTTCTGTAACAGAATTCATTCAAAAAATTTAAATAGTTTTTGTTAGATAATCGGTTTTCATTGACAACATAAATATTATACTGAGACAGAGCAATGTTTACATGAAATGCTATTTTTATTGCGAGCTTTTTTTTTTTTGAAGAACCCGGGACTATAAGAGGAAGGAAACACATGTGCTGGAAGAGCGTTCCACGTCTAGATGGTACGACAAAGAAACGAGTCACCGAACCTTTTAGTTCGGGCCAGCAAATGTTGAATTGTGTGTGGGTGACGCCGTAGTCCAGCACGCGTGGTACGGGAGTGGAAAGGTGAGGGTGGGATAAGCTGGAATAACTCGTCAGAGCATTCCCCATTGTAGAAGCGATAGAGAACACTTAGCCTGGCAATGTCTCTACGCAATTGGAGAGGCTCAAGGGTCAAAGTTGCCTCTGGGCCTCTGTTTTAACAAAATACGACTAGTGAATACATAAATCGCTGTTCTCGTAGAGCTAAACTAATATTTTTTATTTTCAACGCTTGCAGTTAATAGTCTGCTGTAGATCCAATAATAAAAAACAACATTGGGATAGAAACAAGTACCTATGAACGGAAAGCACGAATAAAGAAGTGAATTAAATTATTTAGTGGTTAAAATGTGTCTATCCGTTACCAAAACCCACAGAAGATCAAATCTTCCCTCTTTATAATATTGGTGTATGTGTGGGTAGGAGGTGCCCGTGGCTAAGTGACGACAGCGGATCGGCAACGATCCGATGTTCAGCAACGCCAGTCAGGTCGGGTTATGGATGGGTGACCATCCCGACCGAAATTAAGTGATGCGTTTTTCGGGCATCTCCGTGCTTCGGAAGGCACGTTAAACAGTTGGTCCCGGCTGACGTCGCAAGATATCAGTCGTAAAGCCTAGTCAGAGGCCTAAAAAGGCGGCTTGATAACATCTGACGGTAAGGTTTATCACTGGCCTTACATTCACCTCTCCAACAATCCGCACTGAGCCCGCGTGTTGGAGTATGGCTCGTACCACCTCATAGTTGAGGTGAGGCCTGTGCCCAGCAGTGGGACGTATAAGGCTGTATTTGTTGTTGTTGTTGTTTGTTGTGTGGGTAGATTGTAAGCGCTCCTTGTGCTGTAAATGGGATCAAGTCAAAGACTAAGGGAACAAGGTTCTCGTAGTTAGGTCAGTTAAACTACCTACTCATGCACACGAACACACTGCTCGGTCTTGATGATGGTTTTGTGGAGTCTTGTTTGCGGATCCGACCTGACATAGACATAGTTACCTACAAAATTTTTGACTCAATTAAAATGTTAAATTTTTAAATAAACTGTAGTCGTAGTTTAGTAACTGCGACCTATTTTTTTTTAAAATATAATCTTAAGTAAACTGAGTATTTTGTAATTTCATTTAAGTGAACGCTCTGTGTTCTTTTGAAATTGAAATAAATATGTTTAAACCGAATTATACGATCGGTCTTCATTAATCTAGTAAAATATACAGACGAGGAAAAATAAGTAGGCCCTACTCGAATGACAAAAGATCCTAATTGCAATTAGACAAGATACCTTGTTAGTCTTCACGCAAATCTCCCTAATAAAGCATAGTTTTGGGTATTTAATTGTGGTAATGCGTTAAAAAATTTCTTTGATCATAATTCAAAGCTGTTTTCACTGGTGTGGAAAATATTGTTGTTTAAAAAAGCATAGTAAAATAGTCCATTTATAAATGTCAAAAAATGACAAAAGTGACAAAAGCACACAAAAAAGTTATATTTAGTACAAAAAACCTTTAGGTAAGGCATAGATTTTTCCTCCTGACCTCTCTTTGTAAACCTGTGACACAAATATCACTTGATTTTCTTAGTATGTAGGTACATTAGGAAACCTGAATACTTTTATTTATTTATTTATTTAAATAACTTACAGATTAAAATCCAAGTCGTCAACAAGCTAAAAATACAAGTATCATCGAATAATCATTATAAATGTCAAAATTACAGGTAGGTACACAATATAAATTACATTCAAATAAAAAATTACAACATTAAGACGATGTCAAATATTTTACAATTTAATATTACCATGTCAACCTCAGGTATCAATCAAATATAAACTAAATTTATTAACTACACATCCATATTGGTCAAAGAAAATGTCAATATCTTTGTGCTGAGCGAGCAGGTCTTAGTGCGCGGTTGATCCTCACCCCGTTGAATAGTCTTTGGAACTAGCAGGCATAATCTTTCTATTATTTTTGAAGAATCTTTTTTTTCGTTAATTATCGACAAATAATGTTTCAAGAGCAACATAACTCTTTTTAATTTGAGGTTGTCCATATCTACCATGCCAGATGCAAACATCAATGGATATAGGTATGGGTGTAACCATATCGCTGTTTCTTTTCTATCAGGAGCTCATATTTATCTTCGTATGGATCCCTGATCACAGCACAGTATTCCACTTGCTGCGGACGTATGCATTAAAAAAAACTGAGCCGCAGTTCTTATAACAAAGCCTAACATTGTACTAGCCATCTTACAGATTGTTATCACATGCGTATGAAAGTCAAATTCTGTGTCTATTTCTAATCCTAAGTCACGTGTGTCACTTACTCTTACCAAAAGTGCGTTCTTAGAATAATAACTTATAGAAGGATAGTCTTCATACAACGCCCCGACAAAAATGAAGCACTAATCCGATTGACACATGCGTGACTATTGCTTGCTTGACATTAATCATTGCGGAGCTGTAATGAACACTGCAAAGCAGTCCGTTTGGAGCCATTTATGGCTACAATTATGGTGCTTCAAAATGGGCGCGCGGACTTGGTTTCTATATGTACTTATTTTAAGGGTGCGTCAGATAGATAATAAGTTGCATGTACTGGATGTCGTTTGCGAGAACAAGTGATAACTTTACACGCATTGTATTAACGATGATTTTGAATTTACTATTTATTAATGAGAGTGGACTACTCAAATCCGAATTCTAGAATTAGGAAATGCTTTAGTCTCTGTCACTTTTAGGTGCCGCCACTTTATTTTGGTGTTTCGTTCTATAGACACTTTCTATGCCTTTTTTAACTGAATGAACCCTTTTTATTTTAAACTCAAACATATGGTAAAGTGTTGCTTGCAATTTTAATCACATTTGTCAATTTTTTTTGTCGGAAAATCGACAAGCTCTGCAGCGAGTACTTCCGCGTGGATTACCTACCTTTTTTACATTAAACACACACCCTGTATTTGAAGCTAAATCACCTCAACACACAAACAGACAAATAAAAACATTTTGTCATTCTTATATCTACATTGCAATTGGTTTTTATATCTAATTTTTATAAGCATAATGTGCAAAGTATATCTAAAGTTGCGTACAGCTCTGCTCCATGAGCTGATGATTTTGCTGTAATTACCAGATATTAATAATTTATGCCAACTGTCAAAAACATTAACCTCGACGTACAGTTAACTGTACACACACACTACACGATGAGCAAGCGAGGGCAATCAATTTCACTTTGACACTAACGCACGGCTATATTTGTTCAATCGATCAGCTGATCGGCACAACGTATCATTCACTCATTCATTCTATAATTTTTATAATTATTGTAACAAAACCTCGTTGGAAATGGCCTCAGAGTTTCTTGACGGAATCTTCGGAATACGAGACGATTCCATAAACCTCAGGAAAGAAATACTAGGAAGATTATGTAACTTATAATACTTGTAGAAAATTTAATGAGAAATTTCATTAATAATTCGAATAATATAACCTGCGCGCGGTGAAATCATTTGCGTGTTGGCCTACAGAAACTAGGCCATGGAAGAGACAAAATATTTCAATTAATTATTATCAAAGTGAATAGTTTGGATCTTTGAATCAGGTAAATAGCCTTCTACTAAGAAGTTGTTCAGTTGTTTCTGAGCAGAGATTGAAATCCCGATACGCTTTCGGACCTCCAACGATAAAGTATTAATATCAAAGCGAGGGTGATAAGAATGGATTCACTGAGACCTTTGATGCCGAAGAAAACATTTCTAATAATCCGTTTGGTTTGAATAGGATTCTCCCTAGCGCTTGGGCCGAGAGTATACGGTCCATATTTGCTAACATCTACCATAAAATATAGCAAAACCGCTTTCCGCCTACAGACGGCGGTTAGATCTTTCAAACTGTGTAAAGCTTGTCTAACCGGAAATGACGCAAAACACTTCTAATGCGTTCATATTTGAAATTTTTATAAGACGCCAATTCCCATCCATTGTAGCGATGACTTGTTCGCATTGATAGAGGCCTTTTTAGCAGCAGTCACTGGGACAGTATATAGGCTAAGAACTTTACTTTTATTTACTGTATGTTTGCGTGAATCCGGTGGGGCGTGTCGTTTCAAATTAGACTAGCTCTAATAAAATAATGAGGTTTCAATCAATTGGCTACTGACAGTTGTAACGATAAAATGTGGAGTATATTATATATGATAGCTTATAGGCTCACATTAACTTTACAACGTTTTTTATTATAAAATAAATTGTTAATATTTTATATTTTGATAAATAAACAATAGTTTTTCTGTCTGTACATAAAAAGAACCGGAACGCGGGCGGCCATTGTGTAACGTCACATTTCAATAAACAAACCAAAAGGCGTGTGTTGTATCGTTTGCTTTTTGCTGAGAAAATTAAAATAAACTATTTTAAAATTGTGCTTGTGAGAGGTTTCACGAAATGGAATCAGGCTATACAATAGCTGATAGTGCAAATCTGCCTAAAGTCGATTAATTTATGATCGCAAATTTTTTTGCGTGTAATCCTGATTTCTGCTCTGCAGAGTTTCGGAATGCAAAAACTTCC
The DNA here is from genome assembly GCA_947369235.1 of Udea olivalis. Taxonomy (NCBI): domain Eukaryota; kingdom Metazoa; phylum Arthropoda; class Insecta; order Lepidoptera; family Crambidae; genus Udea; species Udea olivalis. The sequence goes on from OX376359.1 coordinate 13,730,268, forward strand.
GCGGGAGTATCGAAATAAATAGTAATAATGTATAACTTATTACTCAAAATGCAAGAATTAGAGCAGCGTCGTAGACAGTTTCGTTTGTTTTTTGAAATGTGACGTCACAGCTAGCAAATGTCACGTGGCTGGCTTCAAATTATAGAATTAAAAAATATTTTTACTAGCAAATAAAAGGCTTTTTCAAGAAAAAGATAGTTGTAAGATGTATAAAATAAACTTACGAAAATTTTACAATAACCTTCCGAAAACTGTCAAGTAGCCATTTGACAGAAATACTTATGTATCTAATGTATGTCATAGTAGAGAAAAATACTTGAGTACCCATCGTAGTGCGCTGCAGAACGGTTTCCCGCCTTGACATACGTAAGTGTACCGGGTTCTATTCCCGGTCGAGTTAGTTAAGGAAAAAAACTTTTCAAATTGGCTTTAATTTGGGTGTGCTGTAAGGCTTGATTCCTTGTCAGGTACCACGTGACAGGGATATTTATCCCTACTTTGAAACAAAGGTAGTGGGTTGTCTGGCGCTTATTAATTTACTAGCTTTCCACGCGCGGCTTCAGTCGCGTGAACTTCATTTTTATGACGTACAGGATGTTTTCCAACTTACGATACTTGTCGTTATATTATTATTCGCAAAATACCGTCTCAATTAGCACCTTCGTCCTAAAAGAAACCTCCATAAAAATTTGAAACTCCTAGCACTTGTAGTTTCGGAGATTTCGTGATGAGTGAGTGAGTGATGATGCGTGACCCTTCGATTTTATATTAATAAATTTATCTACATAGCAATCGTACTAATCCGGGCGGGTCGCTGCGCTGGTTATTTCTATAAATGATAAATTGAGAGGCTTCCAGCTTTTCGAAGGAATTGTAGAGCTTATCTCTAGAGTTCTTGTGCTTAAATTTTTCTAGTAAAGCTAACTATAAATCTACTTATATGAGAGAATTTGTGGTCATCTTTGGTATAATCTGCTATTCTGCACATTTTTTGTTATGACTTTACACTGTCTATTCAATTTTTGTGTATCAAAACATGATTGAATAACCATCGAGTTTCTTGGCGGAGTCTTCTCGATCGGAAACAACCTCGGGTAGTAGTCACATTATGTTATCTCTATCATAGTATTATTTTATGTAAGTTTATTTTTATTTAGTATATTTTTGCTTTATTTTTTTTTTGTATTTGATTTGTCATAAGTACTTTATATAAGTCTAAGTATATGAATAAAGATATTTTTTACTCTACTTTTACTTTACTTTATTAACTATAACGTACAAATGCACTGCGCATTGACGTCACAAGCTAAGCCCTTATTGCTATACATTTGCATACTATGCGTGGAGAGTGAATTCCGCAGTGGCCTTGACTGCCCCGTTGGCCTAATAGCTAGAAGTTATCTCACAGCACGGTCGAGAGAATTGAAAAATAGTTATTTGTAAAATCTATTGCTGTCTTTTGCAAACCTCGAGCGTCGTGCAGAGTGCGATAGAGACAGATGCAAATCGGACCGAAATTACCTATCAAAAGTACACAAAATCGACGTTTCGTAGTCCCCTGATCTCTTTTCGAAAAGTTAACCGATTTAGTTACTTTATTAATTAAAAATTAAAGAAGTATGTTCCTATGTTTTCTTTTTCGATATAAACTAGTCAAATTCGTTTTCTGGATGTTTAAACACAGCGGAAAATCGGGCTATTTTTTTCTATTTTTGAAGGTTCATATCTCTTAAAATATTTAATTTATTAAAAAAAGTAAAACAAAGATACATGCCAATAGTGACAATCGATTTTTCTGGAAAAAGTTATTCGTCTACTAGAAATATCTAGGGAGGAAACAGGGGACTACGTTTGTATGGAAACACGGCGCTTCTGTTCCCTCTCAACAGCTGAAGGTTGAAGCGAACGCACCCAGGATATACCTACATGAAACAATGTTACGTGCCTTTCTGTATGTTACTTTTGAAACATTTAATTCGTTTGGGGTCCGACGATCTTTTTTGAAGCGTCACAGATTGCTAGTTTGTAGTTAACTACAAACATTGTTATATACTAATAAAATATTAAAATAATAAATCTAGGTGTCAGAAGAAGACTGATAAACATTCTTTAGCTCTCTTTTAGCGGTATTTTTTAAACCTTTGCTTAATCGTAGCCCGAACTCGAAACTTGCTTTGTTAAATGAAATTTCAATCGACGTTTACCACCCACTAGTTAGTTATACTACAAACAAAAAAAAAAATATTGAATTTAAAACATCGGACGTAGAAAAATATCAGCTAGTGATGAATTATTTGAGTGTCAAAAAAGAGTTTAGCTCTCTTTTAGCGGTATTTTTTAAACCTTTGCTTAATCGTAGCCAGAACTCGAAATTCGCTTTGTTAAAAGAAATTTCAATCGACGTTTACCACCCACTAGTTAGTTATACTACAAACAAAAAAAATATATATTGAATTTAAAACATCGGACGTAGAAAAATATCAGCTAGTGATGAATCATTTGAGTGTCAAAAAATAGTTCGTGTGTACCAAGATAACGTAATTATGTGCCTGCTGCTATAGTTTGGGGTATATTCAATCGCTAGAACTTTCTATCATAAATTGAGCATGCGCCGCTGTCCTTGACAGTGCATTAACGTTTTTCCTTTCAAACGCCCGGTAAAACAATACCAATATTATTTGGTTTCACTAATTAGAATGGCTTTGTGCCAAAAAAACAAAATCTGATAAAAACAAGTTTGTAGTTATTTTAAATTTAGTGACCTATTTCTGATTCAATGTTATCATAGGGCCTCGAACATATCAACACATGATTCAAACACCGTCAGTGTGCGAAAAGCAGTAGGTCATTGTTGTTACATGGATCGATCCATACTCAAATTCACTCGAGTGACTGAAATCACACTTTTCAAACATGTAAGGTCAAAATCTGGTGTTACTTAGTTTATTTCTCTACCTAATTGAGGCGCCGCGTTATTGATGTCGAATTTACAGAATGTTGTTATTTGAATTATTAATTTATTGTTTAAATGAAGTTAGTTTTACTAACATTATTTGAGGCAAAACTTAACGAAAATTCATATTACAAATTACAAACCATGGAAAAGACAATAGTTTGACTTGAATAATCAATGATCCAGACGTGCGTGACAGATGGATCGACAACTTTTTACCAGCCCAACAAGGGTAGACAAGGGATTTTTAATTAACAAAAACTGTATGTCAACATATGCAAAGAGCGTTTTCGTAGTCATTCTTCAAATAGTATAAAATATAATATGTCTGTCCCTTAATATAGATGCCCCTTTTTATAGCCTTTTTATAACCAGTAGGGATCGGCTTACTATACTAGATTATACTACAGTTAATCTATGATTACACTCACTTATTTCACAGGAAAATATGAATTTCCACTCGATATCTTCAAGCTTCCAATTCTAGTTTTCTATCTTTAGATATAAAAACAAGCAATGTGAAAAACAAAAAAAAACGAAGTCTTCTATCAATGTGACGGAATGATTGATAGACAGACACTACCAAAACTAACTACTGGGAGACGTAGGGAGCTGAAATTTTGCTTGTAGGTTCTTAAGGGAGTGTAAAGCAGCCAGCACTAAATATTTGGTGCGAGAATTGAACCCATGGACTTTGCGCCTCACCGGCGCTAACAATACGCAATTAGGTCAAACGGTGTGCCTAATATCACCGAGCAATATAATTTTTATCCTTGTGGCACAAATTAGACATGCGCGGCGCTCTGACAGATAGCCCGCTTAGAGCAACACGCCATTTTTGACACACGCACACAGAGACGTGAGTTTACGGGCGAAGTCAGTGAGTTTCGGTGTCGCGGTCAGTCGCACTGTCAAAAACATTGAGATATTATTTGTACGTCGTCAGATAAATTATAGTTCAATGGTCGAAAATGGTTTCGCGCAGATATTCCTGTTGCAGTGTATTTGGCTGTATGAACACCACACGTAATTGTGATTATTACGTTTTTTAAGTTACCAAATGATGTTGAAAGATTAGTAAAACTCAGATAACGTTTGCAAGTTCGTAGTACAATGTACGAGTATTATAAGTATATACTTAGGTAGTTAAACCATTATATTTCGTAACAATTTCAAATCCAGTACAAATGGGCTTTTACTTTTTCCGTAACTTATCTTATCATGCATTGGCAAAACACCAGTATTTTTGGTATATTATTTTATTGGCACGCGCGGCTGCTGCATCCGCACCGCGCGCCGCGCCGCCGACAGGTGCCCGCCGAAGCGGTGGCTCATGGTGTTATCTACAGCCTGGTAGGTAGGTAGGTATTTTTCACTTAATGTATTTTATTTTTTGCGGTTTCTGTCAAATCTGGCGAATATAGTAGCGAGTAGCAACCCTAGGCGATCAGGCAAGTTGATAGAAAAAGGCGAGAGCGGTCCTTCTGTAAACTCTTTATTTTGTGACACTGGCATGAACAAGACGCACACAAATACATTCTCACACAGTGGCATCCTGTACATGCACGAATCTTATGTCAGACTGAAATAAACAACATAGTGCTTGACGCTATCGATACATTTTGTCAATCACTTATAATGCAATTAATTTCACAGGTGTATTATAAATAAACAAACTACGTTCTGTCAAATGTTTGACAGCTGTTGTCCATTTTGCCCGCTTTTCTCAGACTTGATTTACATTTACTATTTTTTTTACTGAATTTTTTGTCCAATCATAATGAAATATAGCTTATAACACTCCTGATGAATAATTTATAGCTTGACCGCTATAAAGTCGACCCTCCTGATGGTGCGCGGGACGCGGGAGGGGGATGCTTTCGGCCAATCAACTTAGAGGCTGAATGCTCTAAGGCCTAAGCCAATCAATCACTTCAATCAGTCCTGTAGGCTGTAAGGCTACCGACAGCGATAGATGTTCAACGCCACGACGACACGATTGGCGTAGTGCGCTGTAGCACGGTTTCTCGCCTCGATTTCTGTAGTGTCCCGGGTTTGATTCTCGGTCAGGTCAATTCAGGAAACGATCTTTTCTGAATTGACTCGGGTCTGGGTGTGCTGGGAGACGCCCCTGGCTTATTTCCTTGTGTAGTACCTCGTAACACAGGGATAAGAATCCCTACTTCGAGACCATTACAAGAGGTGTGTTGTCTGGCGCATATTTATTTATTTTATATTTATTTTGTGTCTGCTTCACATGAGAAAAATACAAAAATGGAATTGCCGAGTCTACGTAATAAAAAATTAAGAAGTCAATGCTTTAAAATATGACGAATTATTTTCAAAGAAAAAATTGGAACAAGCGTCTTCTTCGGGTGTGCATTGCATTTTGTTTGCTACGTGTTAATACAGTTTTCATAGTACTTTCGAATGTTTTGTTTATTTTACATTGTTATTGCTATTTCGTTGGTATAATTTATTCATGATTTTTCCAGGTGACGACATAAATGTAAAAAAACAAAATTTCTATTGGCAGATCATGTAAAAATATACTTGGCTTACTAATCTAAAAACTATAACATTTCATGTGATAATTCAAGAATTCAGGTCAGTCTTCTTATGTAGGAACTTAACTAAAGGCGGACTTCGCCGTAAAGATTTCTGCTTCACCTAGTGGTTGACTGGTAGAGAATGCCTTTAGGCATTACGTCCGCCAATTGTACTTTTCTTTGTGCAATAAAGATTAAATAAATAAATAAAGGAAGACCATAAAAATAATAGAACAGGATGTTCCTTTATTCACATTTAACTGGTTCCAATCTCATTTCAGCCAGGAGCTTTTTGAGATATCTGAATGCAGGTTTTTTCATCTCAATAGATAGAGAAAAAAACGAAAATGAATAATTTTCTATAAAGTAAATAAACATCAAAACTTAAAATTTAACTTATTATTTTCAAATAATAAGTTAAATTAGTCCATAGTGTACATAGTGGCGCGACTAGGCCTTTAAGCCTGATTTTTCCTTCACCATTCAATAAATACCAGAGCTAGTTGATTCTGAAAACATCTACATCCATAGGGCCATAATCAAAGCTCGGCTTATAACGCAAGCTTGCCTTTTTACCGAAGAAGTGAGAAATACTGTTTTTTTTTTTAATTTAAATCTTTTTTTAATAACTTATCTTTCAAAATCTATCAACTATTTAACATGCTGATTTCAAGTGGTAATTCAACGACATCATCCTTGAGCCTCCATTTAAAGTATCAGAAAGAGTAAATCAAGTTTCAGGGTATCAAATATATCTTAGTTATAGGTACTTAATAAAATGAATTTATACACAAAAAAATATCACAAAAAGTTTTTCGTTTGGCGACTATTTAAGAAAATCCACCTAACTAATCGTTTTGTAGCCGTATTAGACGTGATTGCGACGTATGGTGATAAATTTTGGTGGCTTCAGAACACCTGCTGAAGTAGTTGAATAAAAAAGAGTTTTGGTTTCGACACATCATGACAAACGAATCTCCTGTTCTACCATTAATCATCTAGTCAGTTTTGTCGAATCTTTGTTTAAAAATAAGCCGTTATTTTTGTTGGTTAATCGTTTATGTAAAAATTTACTGTAATTTTTTATTTTTTGCTGAATTTTTGTTGTTTATTTAATTTTTTACTATTTTGTTATGTCCAAATTTTATTTTTTAAATTCTCGTCTTGTTCAATTTCAATTTTCCCATTTTGCTCACTATTACAAATCCACATTTATTTTGCATGTTTTCGATTCTATTTGTTATGTATTAATCCCTAGGGGCTAGGGCCTGGTGATCTGTATAACAGGTTTTACCCATCACAGACACCAGATCCTCAAAATTCCTGAAATAAGACATGTTTTGTTACTTGGTATTTTTATGATATGTTTTGTGAGGAACAATAAACGATTATATTATTATTATTATATTATAGTGTTGAGCATTTTGCAAAACTTGCAAAAAATGGCGATGAAGACGGAAGATTTACCATAAAAATGTGTGCAGGAGTATTTAAAATATGAATGTCTTTTAAATTGTAAATACCTTAGGTACAAAATTAAAGATGTCCAAGATAAACTAAATACAGCAACTAACCACATACACTAAACAGAATTAGACACTACTTGCACTACACACCTGCACTAATCAATCGCTCCTACTAGTCACCTGCACTCGCACTAAGCAAAGGGAATAGGTACGGGCCTCGACGCGACGCGTTTGGCGTTAACGCTCTTTGTAAAAATGATTGATAACCACACAAAATTGTTTTTTATATTTCGTATTGTTTTTTATATTTCGTCATAACTTGTTTTGAGTTTGAGCTAATCCACCGTAAGGTTATTTGAATATTTTATATATTTGTGTTCAAGTTCTATAAAGCATTTTATTTACCTAAACAATTCAACAGATGGCGTTGTACGCCATTGAATCGCGCAAGCATTATGTTTTCACAAACATGTAAGAAGTTCCGACCACATTGTTCCAACGGGTGCTACTTTAAATATTAGGGTTGAGAGCCTTCTGCCCTCACCCTACAGACCGGTGAAGCTGCTAAGGCCGTCGAGGCCAAGCAGCGGCGTCCATACAAAAAAAAAAAAATGTTCCAACGGGGGCTAAAACTGAATCGTTCGAGTGAATGATTAAGTCGTACATATTTTTTGAAGGTGAACTTGTGTGTATCACATGTACTCATCTTATTTATCATTTGTCATAACGTAACGTTACTATTGAGAATAGTTCTCTGCAGAATATACCTATAAGAGTTATATGGGAATTATAAGGGTTTTATAATTAGGTACATAAATGAGTTTGAGCTATGGAACAGTATTGCCATCGCCTAACTTTTACTTGCCGTGGTTGGTTGGGAAAATTGCCGTGTTTTGTTGGGAAAATTGCCGTGTTTTGTTGGGAAAACTGCCGTGTTTCTAGAGGAAATCTATTAGCCCACTCTACGAAACGAAGACGAAAAACTGCCTACTAGGGTAAGTAATTCATGATGATGATGGCAAGCATGAGTCGTACTTGCAAAATCAAAAACCAGGGCCACCTGGCCCTGGTACGTACTCCATTAAATACCAGGGCCAAAAACCAGGTTTCAAAATACTTGCAAGTATTTCTATTACTTCATGGTAAAATAGACTATAGGTACTGATGTTTTGCTAAGAAACATAATGGCGTGAATAGAATCGACAAGTTTCAAAACGGTCATTTCTGTTGTGGATTAGTTTACGCTTCACAGAAGGCTATTTAATTCATTAATTTCTTATTTCTAACTTTCAACTTCAAACAATTTGTCAAATTATTACATGCCGATGTAAATCTTATTTTGGAATGTGTACCGCATCACACTGTCGAAAGACTCACTCCTTGTTTAGAAACAACGAACAGTGCGGTGGGTACGTTCGGGGGCCGGCGACTGTCTCGGGTGGATTGCGTGGTTGGGAAATAATAGACAACGGGTTTATATCAATGCGAACCCGCTGCCAATACTGCCAGTTAGACGATGTGTTGTTTCGTCGATTGTTGTCGCGACGATTCGTTCAGGTCCCAGACTAGACGGCTACGCTGATCCAGGCTTCCACTTCTTCGCCAGCTAATCTTGACTACTTGCTGACTCCTTCAGGTTCTTTTTTTTTAAATAATAATGAATAAATCTTTATTTTCAAATTACAGAGTATCTTAAAATATACACGATTGGTATCTTAAAATATACACGATTGGTATCTTAAAAGGAGATACCAATCGTGTATATTTTAAGATACTCTGTAATTTGAAAATAAAGATTTATTAATTATTATTTAAAAAAAAAGAACCTGAAGGAGTCAGCAAGTAGTCAAAATTAGCTGGCGAAGAAGTGGAAGTGGGAAGCACAAGTTAGCCTGTAAGAGGAGATACCGCTCTTCCTTAAAATAGATTAGTTAACTACACACTAAAACTTCAACTTTATACCTTTAAAATATTAGTTTTAGATATAAATATAATAGAAATTCACAATTTAATTTAACTAGAGTGCTGCAAACAAATTGTGTGAGTGTCATTGTGCGTGTGCATTTGTGTGTGTGTGGGTGTGTCCGTGTGTGTGCCTGTGAGTTTATGTGTAATAACAGTGTATTGCGTCTAATTCACGTTCAGCAAAGACTCAATATCATCATACGTTTTTGGTTCTAGCCATGTCTCCAATATTTTTTTACACTCATAGTATTTTTTGCTATATAATTGTAACTTCTTATTTAATAAGTTGTAGAGTTGTGCAGATCGTTCTTTATACTGCCGATTTGCAAAAGTGGTCCTAGTTCCAGGTACTGGTGCGACAATATATTTCCTTCTTCTCTTCCCTATATTAGGGTTATAAGGCAGAGATTTATGTGCCTTCAAGACGATTTGTGCGACATATAATTTCCTAACAGAGTAGAGGCCATATGTTTGATAAAGAAGATCGGTTGAGAAGCGTTTGCTTTTAAAATACATAACCTTAATCAAATTACGTTGGGCTCGTTCAACATCAATAAAGCGGGTTTTAGGTGATCCACCCCACACAGGTAAGCAATATATAAGTACAGACTGAGCCAAAGATATGTAAATATCTTTAAGAAAGTCCCTTTTTGGGGTCTCAGCTTTTGTTCTCGGCACCACGTATCTTAGTGTCTTGAATATCCAAGTCAGCTTTCTGACTCTTGCAATAACGTATTCAAGATGCGGATACCAAGACAATCGCTGATCTACGCAGACGCCTAGGTATTTTGTGTGTTCAACCTTTTTGATAATAGGACAGGTACAATTCACAGCTATAGTTCTTGCAGACTTCTTCAGGTTTTCTTGCTTACTGCTCGGAGTCTTCCAGATGAGTGCATGTTGGCCTCGGGTCTTCTTCTCGGCGCCTGGTGTGGCGTAGGGGAAACGGGTCGGGGCAATGGCCCCCTGCGGTGGTATCCGTCGCCAGCAGTTAAGACGGCTGGGTCTTGGGGGTTGCCGCTAGCGAGGCTTGCGGCGATGAATTGCGGCGTTGGCGAGGCCGCGCTGAGAGTAGGCGTGGCCGCTCTGTGGGCGAGACCGCTTCCACTGCCACTTGGAAGCGCCTTTCCTCCCCAAAGTGACCACAGTCTCGGCTATGCGACGAGGCATAGCGGACGTGGTCAGCTTCCGTCGGGGCCAGGCGTCAGCAGCGCATCAACGCTTTCTAACGGGCGGATGCAGCTGTTGTTGTTTCTTTCTTTTCCGGTGTGATGTTTGTCTGAGGGAGCTAGCAGCAATCAGAGTAGAGGTCTGCTAGCCCCCTTAGGAGGACCGGAATCGAGTTGGCTCCGGCCTGTACCACTTTCAATACGGCCTGGAGCGTCTTGATGCATACCTCGATGGCCTTTTGTTTTTCCGGCTGCGTTTCCGCCCAATCCGGTTTTGCCCTCGCGCCTTTAGTAGGTGCGTGGGCGGGAGCCGGTGTCTGCGTGGTCGCAGGTGTAGGCTGAGCTGTTTGCGGGGGTGCGGCCTCGATTTTGTTGGTCGCTTTAGGCTTCCTCCGTTGGCGCCTCCTGCGCCTCTTACGGCGTTTCCCGCCTCTTGTTTCTTCTGGCGTCTATCTGGTGCTGTGCGCGCGACTGTACCGGCCGTCTTGTTCCTGCATTCCTTCCGGAAAACAGGACAGCCGGTACTATCCACCGGGTGTGGCCCTCCGCAGTTCACGCAGGTGGGCGGCTACTATCGAGGTCGCGGGCGGCGTGTTCTTCGCCGCATCTCACGCAGGCCTGCGCTCGGTGGCATTGGTGTGAGGAGTGCCTGAAGGTTTGGCAGCGGTGACACTGCGCTGGTCCCTTCCTGCCCCTCCAGGCTTCTGAGACGACCCCCGGCATGTCCAATAGCTCGGAGGTGTCGTAGATTGCGGCTATGTTGACTGTGCGGGGCGGCCGCTCCTCGCCTTCACTTGCCGCACATATTCGGCCTCGTAACCCTTTTTGATCAGAGCTTCCTTGATGTCTTCGGGCTCGGTGTTTGTACTTAGGCCTCTGACAGCTACCTTCAGGCTGCGTTCCGCTGGGGGCGAGAAGCAGAACCAAGATATTTTCTGCTCTCGCTCCAGTTTGGAAAGGTACCGTTGGACCTCACGGTATTCCTCCTCGCACGCAGGGAGGAAACGGATACCTTTCCCAAACGGTCGGGCGTTCGGTGGGTGTCCAAGCTTGGTTCTCAGCACCTTAAAGTGCCGGGCCCAGTCTGGCAATACCTCCAGTATAAGTGGCGGGTATTTTTTTTTCGGCCCCGCTGGTGGGGCGGTCGTCGCTGGTGATGGTGATGGCGGAGGCGTCCTTCGTGCCGGTCCAGCCGTGTCCATCGGCGAAAGGTTCAGTCGCGACAGAGAGTGCTGCGGCTGGTCGCTAGGCTAGGTCGCTATTATCTTCTGCCCACAATGATCAGACTTTAACTCAGTAACTATTGCCTTTTCAATGGGTACACAGTTGCAAAATACATTATCCAGACAAGTAGCTGTTGTTGCTGTTATCCTCGTGGGTTCATGGAATTGATAATCCAGACCAAAGGATTTGAATAGAGACACTAACCTATTGCTTTCAGAGGAGTTTACTAGCAAATCTATATTGAAATCACCACACACAATAATAGGTTTAAACTTAGCACTTAACTTACCTAAAGCCTCCTCCATAACTGTCTTAAATTTATCTAAGTTAGTTTTTGAAGGACGGTATACACTAACCACAACATAGCTCTCTAACTCAACACAAGACAATTCGACGATACGCTCTACGGACAAGCCTACTATGTCAGTGCGTTCTTTACATTTCAAACTATTTACAGTAAAAATTTGTGAACCACCATGAATAGTGGTTTTGCTAAAGAAAGCGCTTGATAATCTGAAATTATTAATGACAAAAGACTGATTGTTAGCATCAGTCAACCAATGTTCAGTTAACCTTAAAGCGGTCGCGCGGCGTCGAATCGACCGCACTTAATACATTTTCGTTCATAATGTTTTTATTACTTGTCACATGTTTTTCTTATTCCTAGTAGCCTGTCACATTGTCATTGTGAGTGAAATGAATAGTTTACATCCGCTCGCCGCGCTTTCCCCACCCCACGGATCGCTTTTGTTTAGGTCGTGGCGCAGGCGTCGCAAGCGAACCACGCGCCTGTCGTCTAAAAGGGTACACGCGACGCTCAACTTTTCTTTAACATAATTTAAACTACTTGGTTTTTATTAATTAGACTTTAAATACAATGATTCATATCTGCATACAAAATAATAAACGAATATTGGATAATTAGTAGATACTTTATTTCACTAATCTATCCCATAGGTCTTTTAGTTTACGCGCGACCGCTGCCGTTACAAATGACTGCGCGCCCGCTTGAAGGTTAAACATAAAATATCCATTTTTTAATTTTCCAGAAAAAGTTCTATTTCTAAATCTTTGCCCGTCAAGCTTTGAATATTTTGGGGGAAAAAATTCAAGTATTTGGGCTTGGCTGTGGTCCTAGATTCTAGTTTAAAGAAGTCGCTGTGGGAACATCACATAAAATAGATGAATTAGTACTAGTACTAATGTCAGAATATGAATATAAAATACTGCCAATAGCGGCATTGTTGATCTGATTTGCTAACAAAGTAGCTAGTTTCTGCTTAGTCCTAAGTGGAAGATACATAGTATCTTCAGTTAACCTAAAGTATGGTACAAATAAATTTGTATCAAAAAAATCAATGTCTCGTTACTGTTAGGTGTGGCTGTAGGTACTAGGTACCTATTACTGTTAGGTGCCTATTAAGTCTAGAGTGTCCTGTGGCGATTGCTATGAACATACGTACACTGTTCCTTGACAGCTTCAGTAGTTGACCTGTCTTCTTCATGTTCATGGCGCTGATCAACATTTTGGAGTGTCGCATACCTGTTGCAGCCTTCCATCGTCTATTTGTTGCTTCTGTGGTTTTTCTTTTGATTACTCACTTGGATGTTGTGTGCTATTGGCAGCCTGGGTTCCGGACCCACTATAGTAGAGAATATATGGGAATAACATTAGGTCACGCCTTATTAGCGAAAATCAAACGAAAACTAAATGACTACGGCAAGGCACATGTAAAAACTTAAAAGTCCATCAAAACCAATTTGGGGCACACAATACAAGAACAGCTGCAGGGTAAGTTTATTATTATGATAAGTATTTCTTTGAATAATCTGTCAATGTTCCAGTGCATTTGATTTATAGATAAACAATAAATATTATTCAACTAACTATTTTCTAAAAAATTTATGTATTAGCAGATTATGCCATCACAACACAATGCAAACATCTCGAAGTCTCTATGAGATAGATCAAAGTTAAAACAACTTAGCCTTAACTTAATAAATGCTTACTTAACTGTACACTTAGGGAACCCCCGAGGGTTGATCTAACTTTTGACACGGGTCTTGTTTACTATCAATTTAGGAGAAAACGAACACATTTTTTTGTCCAACCACCTAGCATCAGGCCGGTAAAGGGATAATCTATTTTTGGCTTTCGAATTCCCTTCGCGGTCAAAATGAATTTGTTCACCATGATCGTCGTATCATTAAATTGATAAATGAATTTATTTATCTTCATTAAACTATAGGTACAAAATAAATTCTAGTTTTTTGCAACATGAACAATGAACAAACAAAAAAATATGATTTTCGGAGATAAAAATAATATTTTAATACAGTTTTGTAAATAAACATAAACTAAGCATAAAACATTATGCTCAAGTATTTATTAAATATCCTTAGATACTTACTCGATTTTTACTTTTTAATTAATCTTTAATGTATTAATGTTGTAATTTCACGTTCAGTTTTATAAAGGGTGATAACGCAATAATTAGTAGTTAAAATTTCAGTCAGCCAATCAAATAACTTGACACATATTTCATCACGAATTAGCTAATTATTGCCTCCTTGATCAGCCTTTCAGATACTGGAAGTACTTACTTAATCGTTTTCATCGCACGCGACCTGGTGAAGTCTACATTATTTTGATGGAGGCAGAAAGCTTTTAGGCTAGAATGTAAGCAAAATGGTAACCTATCTTACTTTCGAAAATGTTTAGTTCGGATTTCGAAGTCATGCCATGTTTTTCCGTTCACGTAAAAATTTGTATTGGGATTTGATTCCAATACATTTTTCACGCGAACGATAACGTAAATTTAAAGTGGTATCTCGTGGTAGACGTACTGATCGATAGTAGTAGACGTAGGTGAAAGTGGACCAATGTGTGTGACTAGAATATTATTTTCTTTAAAAAAATCTTTACCTAGTAAACATCTTAAAATTCACAACGCCATTTGCAAAATCATAAGTAACAAGCACAAGCTGAACCAATAATGACTTGCAGCAGGAGATTCCATACATTATAATTTACTAGTCCCATTGTCGACTGGCGTAAATTTAATTGGCACACTTTGACAAACTGAACCTATCCTATTGTTTATGAGTTTGCTCAAGCTATAAAATATGCTGTAGGTAAGTATGATATTCCATATAGATGTCAGTCGTCAGTATAATGTACGTCAGTTCCTCAAGTTCAGATTTGCGTAAGAATGATCTACGCGGATGTCGACAAACAATTGCCAAATGAGTCTTCCAAGACCCGGCGGCTAGTAGGTAATTATCGCGCACACGTACATGAAGCGACAGAGGCCTTTACACGAGAATATACATTTTAAATATGAACCCAATACATTATAAACATGACATGCCACTGTTATTGGTCGTTAAGTAGCCAGTTGGACTCGAACCTAGGAGCATGTGTCGTTTTTCCCGAAAGTACTCTCGGCACAACTAAATGAACAAAAAAAATAGTGTGGACGCGCCACTTTTTTTTTATATTTCAAATGAAACAAGCTCTATAGTTAAATAAACATGCTGTATAATATTCATGAACATTTCTAAACGCCAATGCATGCGACTTACACCGCCCAATTTTAGTTCGTCGTTCGTAATCGTCGTGTACTATACCTCGTGGATTAATATACACTGTCTTGAACCTAGGACCTAGCTTTTTCACGGCTTAAACTAGACTCCCTCGCGTTCTGGACCTAACCGTCCCGCGGCCAAACACATACTGTCTCCTAAATAATGAAAGTCTAGATTTCCTAACATTCTTATAGCTCTATATAATAACGGAAAGATCTGACCTTAAATGCTGCGTCTCTGAAATCACTGTGGATAATATTAACTGTAGAATCAGTGATTTCAGAGACGCAGCATTTAAGGTCAGATCTTTCCGTTATTATGTAGAGCTATATAGTATTACTACGTAAATATTACTTTGAGCAGTGAATTTGAACGACTTTGTTCTAGGTAGAAATTTCCGTCAGTATAATCTGTCTGCATGCAGCAGACTGAGAGAAGAAAAGTGAAATTGACCATTTTTTTAGTATGGCAATTTAATTTAATATTACATTATATTGGTATATTTTTTAGTATGGCAATTTAATTTAATATTACATCATATTATTATATTTTTTAATATCCCTGGACATCCCTGGACATTATTCCACACAGCGCCATCTAGCCCCAAAGTAAGCTAATTAAAGCTTGTGTTATGGGATACTAGACAACGGATAAACATACTTAAATACATTTTCTTTTGTAAATACATACTTATTATACATAGGAGACACCCAGACCAGTACAAACAGACATGTTCATGCACACAAATGTTTGTACTGTGCGGGGATCGAACCCGCGACCTCTGGTGTAGTAGCCAACTTCTTAACCATTACACCAAGTCGGTCGTCTATAAATAAGTATGTTTATAAATAAGTATGTTTGTTGGCATAAGTATATATAATTTATATGTATCTAAGTGACCTATCGCACTCAGCCCGACAAGGGCAATTTAGCGGAGCAGTATATTAGATCTAGGTATATATGATTTATTTAAGTTTACAAATTGTATTAGGTATTTGTTAGTTTGAGTATTAGTAGGTTTTAAAGTTTTAGTTAAGTAACAAATTTGTTGTTTGTATTTTCTTGCACCAATTTCCATACGTTGCACAGCCCAAATTCGTATGTTCTCTGTTAAACCTTACGGTTAACTGGTAGAGAATGCCTCTAGGCATTAAGTCCGCCAATTTAACCTATTTTTATAAAGTGCAGTAAAGAATAAATAAATAAAGCACCCAGTATAAACTTCCAAATGTTTTTTTTTGCTATGATGCTTAATGAATAATATTTAATGTTTTATAAATAACGCTATTTTGCAAGCCTCCAAATTAGTTTTATCCTAACATCTTCAGGTTATGTTATGACAATTTATCCATTTGCGGGAAAAGTTATAGCGCTGGAGCGCTCAGATTTATTCTTATTAAGTGACAGTATTTAACTTGATCCCCACCATCGGCTCCTTCTTCCTCGACGGCCTCGGCAGCGACGGGCCGGGCGGGCCGGGCGGGCCGGGCTGGCCGGGCTCGCCGGGCTCGTGCGGCGGGCGCGGTGTAAAGAGATTAATAGTTAACGTCTCATCTATGTCTGTATAAATAAACTATATATACATCTATATATGTATCTATCTATATATATATTATTTATTCACTTCTCTAAGTCTACCACGAGGTGCCACTATAAGTTTACATTATCGTTCGCGTAAATTAATGTATTGGGATTTGTCATTGTCATGTCATGTCATGTGTCATCCCAATACAAATTCTTTTACACGAACGAAAACGTAAATTTAAGTGGAAACTCGTGGAAGACGTACTTATATCTGAAACACATACATAATCACCCGCAAAACCATTTGCACAGTTTATTCGCGAGTGAAGAGTTCACTACGCTAAAATTAAAACAATACATGAAATATGTTTAACAAAAAATAATAACCTTTTTATTTGGCAACTTAATAACTATGCTAACTTAGTGCTATCTTCATAAATACAATGGGTAGATCTAATTAACAAACTAACTTCATAAACTATTGAAATGCGTTTTATTAATTATTTTCAGTCATATATTTTTGTAACGTGTCATAGATTATAGTTACTGATAATATGGGTTTTAATATAAAACAAGGTGGTTGTAAATATCGGTAACGATAACGGGGATGTGGATTTATGTTGCTATGGCACCATAGATTGTAACGAGCTGCACTAATATGGAATTATCTGGCCTTTTTAGTAAACGGCCAGTAACATAAGTAGCACTTCAGTATTTATTCATATTTGCTTTGACAGTTTCAATGGACTTCAGCCCTACAACATTAATTCAGAGTGCCCCAGTGTTGTAGGTTGTGCGGGTAGGTAGGGTTTTCGCAGCCGGAACTACGGGTCTGGCTGTTAGGATCAGGGTACCACGGGTGTTGGGGGTCCCAGCTCTGCCTTTGTTAAGGTAGGCCCCAACTTGGAGTTGGATTCGTGGTGGCTTGTGGTTAGTTGCAGAGGTGGGGCATGTTCGTCTGCTCGGTAGTGTGTACCGAGCGTCCCTCCTCGCGCGCAACGAGTATCTAAATTCACTGGTCTAGGGCGTTGGGCCGCTAAGTGTTTAGATGCGGGGTTAGTGAGGAACCCTTATAGCGGCTTGCTGCTCCTCCGGTACTTGCCTGGATAGCAAGGAGATGGGTATCCGCTAGATTGCCCATCCGGCCACCCTGCTGTAGCTAAGGGTAGATGTACGGCAGTGCATCGAGATGTGAGCGTGCTATACAGCTCCGGCACCATTCTGGAGAAATGGTAGTTGGCTTCTCTGACGTCCCTAGCGGGGATTGAAGCCGCTAGCGTTCTTTGGATGCGCGTTGTGAGCGACTATAACTGCTCCGGTACCATTCTGGATAAATGGGAGTGGGTAATGCCACGGGCTACTCGCCTATGAGTACCGTAATGTGTAATGCATCGTGCATTGTGCTTTATGGCGGCAGGACCTACCGCAGATGGTCCCTAGTACACTTCACGGTGTGCTAGGAATAGTGTGCCCTTCTGCATAACCGCGAGGTTGTTCGGGGGGGCCACTAAAATAAATGTCAGTAGTTTTGAGAAGGGACTTGCCCCAGTGTTGTATCTACTCACCCGGGTAGGTAGGGTTTTCGCAGCCGGAACTACGGGTCTGGCTGTTAGGATCAGGGTACCACGGGTGTTGGGGGTCCCAGCTCTGCCTTTGTTAAGGTAGGCCCCAACTTGGAGTTGGATTCGTGGTGGCATGTGGTTAGTTGCAGAGGTGGGGCATGTTCGTCTGCTCGGTAGTGTGTACCGAGCGTCCCTCCTCGCGCGCAACGAGTATCTAAATTCACTGGTCTAGGGCGTTGGGCCGCTAAGTGTTTAGATGCGGGGTTAGTGAGGAACCCTTATAGCGGCTTGCTGCTCCTCCGGTACTTGCCTGGATAGCAAGGAGATGGGTATCCGCTAGATTGCCCATCCGGCCACCCTGCTGTAGCTAAGGGTAGATGTACGGCAGTGCATCGAGATGTGAGCGTGCTATACAGCTCCGGCACCATTCTGGAGAAATGGTAGTTGGCTTCTCTGACGTCCCTAGCGGGGATTGAAGCCGCTAGCGTTCTTTGGATGCGCGTTGTGAGCGACTATAACTGCTCCGGTACCATTCTGGATAAATGGGAGTGGGTAATGCCACGGGCTACTCGCCTATGAGTACCGTAATGTGTAATGCATCGTGCATTGTGTTTTATGGCGGCAGGACCTACCGCAGATGGTCCCTAGTACACTTCACGGTGTGCTAGGAATAGTGTGCCCTTCTGCATAACCGCGAGGTTGTTCGGGGGGGCCACTAAAATAAATCTCAGTAGTTTTGAGAAGGGACTTGCCCCAGTGTTGTATCTACTCACCCGGGTAGGTAGGGTTTTCGCAGCCGGAACTACGGGTCTGGCTGTTAGGATCAGGGTACCACGGGTGTTGGGGGTCCCAGCTCTGCCTTTGTTAAGGTAGGCCCCAACTTGGAGTTGGATTCGTGGTGGCATGTGGTTAGTTGCAGAGGTGGGGCATGTTCGTCTGCTCGGTAGTGTGTACCGAGCGTCCCTCCTCGCGCGCAACGAGTATCTAAATTCACTGGTCTAGGGCGTTGGGCCGCTAAGTGTTTAGATGCGGGGTTAGTGAGGAACCCTTATAGCGGCTTGCTGCTCCTCCGGTACTTGCCTGGATAGCTAGGAGATGGGTATCCGCTAGATTGCCCATCCGGCCACCCTGCTGTAGCTAAGGGTAGATGTACGGCAGTGCATCGAGATTTGAGCGTGCTATACAGCTCCGGCACCATTCTGGAGAAATGGTAGTTGGCTTCTCTGACGTCCCTAGCGGGGATTGAAGCCGCTAGCGTTCTTTGAATGCGCGTGGTGAGCGACTATAACTGCTCCGGTACCATTCTGGATAAATGGGAGTGGGTAATGCCACGGGCTACTCGCCTATGAGTACCGTAATGTGTAATGCATCGTGCATTGTGCTTTATGGCGGCAGGACCTACCGCAGATGGTCCCTAGTACACTTCACGGTGTGCTAGGAATAGTGTGCCTTTCTGCATAACCGCGAGGTTGGTCGGGGGGGCCACTAAAATAAATCTCAGTAGTTTTTGGGAAGGGACTTGCCCCATACCCATTATAGGGGGATGTTAGCCGAAATGCACACGTTTGACAAGCGGTTTGTTAAGCGCTGTAAATAAGGCATATTCTTAGTATATGAGTTACTTGAATCCACATTGAATAGAGACGAAAAAAACTAGACAAGACACTGATTTTTATATTTATTTTAATGTATTTTTAGTTAAATTCAAAATATTTAAAAAATCATAGCTCTTAAACTATCCATGACTGTGAAGTGAGGTTTTAAATAATTTAACTTTATATCACTACCATTAAATAGAAGTCACTTTCTGAAGTGGCCGCCACTTTTTTCCATGGTCCAAGCTCCATATATTTTTGCCCAGTCTCCACCTTAATTATATTATGTAATCGGCGGTAGAGTCAAGTTGTTCGGCAGCAAAATGTTCAATTTATAAGTATTATAAATGCCAAAGACCTTTAGTTTTATTAACAGAATAAAGTAAACGCAAACCGTACTAAAATTTTTGAGCTAAAAATCACAAGACATTAATCGAATCGTTGAATTGAGTTTGAAAATCCAAAAGTTAGTTTCTGAAGGAAAACTCTGAGTACAGATTATCCTTTCAGTGACTTACTAAGCCTTAATCTTTTTTGACAACTTACTTAGGTCTAAGTACTTCCTATAGTCATTGTTTTTAAAATAACATATTTTAAGGTAGGTACACGAAGGCGAAAATAAAGCCCTTGTATTTTGGATAGTAAGTAGCTTTCAATGAGTTACGTTTACGCCACCTTAATTTCAATCTTACTTAACGTTTCGGCTTCTTTATAGGAAACTCTAAACAACACATAATATGTTATACTTTTATTAAATAGCATTAATCCTTTTTAGGAATGAATGTCCCGCTTTCACGCGTGTACACACGACAGCATGTCAGAGATGTAGATCTAATTCTGCCAACATGAGATCCATTTTACGATGGTTTTATAAATATTGATCTGGTGTCCGTACGTGACGTGGAACAAAAGGACACAAAAGGTGCTGAAAGGCTGAAACAAAAGTGGAGGACACCGCTCGCGGGAGTTAGATAATAGGAAGTTGAACGTGCCGTGACTCCTGGTAGCTGCAGATGGATGCGCTGGCCTTCGGTGGCCACTGATGAGTAAATAATCCCCACGTG
The DNA here is from genome assembly GCA_947369235.1 of Udea olivalis. Taxonomy (NCBI): domain Eukaryota; kingdom Metazoa; phylum Arthropoda; class Insecta; order Lepidoptera; family Crambidae; genus Udea; species Udea olivalis. Next base: position 13,750,927 of record OX376359.1, read on the forward strand.
CTTGGTAGAACGATTCTGGGCTTTTGAACGTAATTAAACGAGGCTAAATACTTACAATTTGTTTTGTTGCAACCAAGACGATAGAGCGGAATTTTATTAAATGTTTACCCACCCGAACGAGAAGTACTCGTAGATCATGAATTTTTTTGGCGCGCTTTAGGGGCTGCATTGTCTAAACCGATAGCTAGGAAAAAACCTACACATTTAAATTGTATCGTTGAAGATCATTTGCATTCGTGGTTTGATATTCATATCATACATTTTATGTGAAAATTATGCTTTCATGATGAATGCAGAAAGCTTAATCAGACCTTAAGAAAGAATACCGGCTACCTTCGATTGCGAAATTAAAACCATAACGGTTTGGAAAGAAACTGGCCGACAGAGACAAAGTCAAGCAAAAGCTAGTTTACAATATAATCGAACGGAGATAGGCTTATGTCCCATTAAGATGTATAATGCCGGTGGTATAATCACTACTTCACATTAGAATTATTTGATTATGTGCCAAATATGGCTGTAGGAACTTAGTATGCTTGAATGGATTAAGCGACTGCGAAGCGATTGCTTAGAAACGATAAAGGTTATCAACCTCTGCAAAGATTTGGCCAGAATACATCTTAACATCTTCGTGACAAGGGATAAGAGCGCTTTACCCGAAATCACAAGGTCATATTATCTCATTAAAATATGGGTAATATTATTCTAAGGGTAATCCTTGTTCTACCAAAAGTGCGAAATATTTTTTTATATTTCTGGGATAAAGATAGACGTTTTAAAGCTGCAGTGGTCATGGTTATTTCATGGAGAAACCATAAAACAAATCCCTTACAGTTTTTTTATAAATCTGTAAAGAATAGGTACATCCTTTAGATCTCATTGGCTTACTGTTCACTGAACATAACCGGGATAGACCGCACGAATGATGATGACTGTTCACTGAACATTCCTGTACGTCTACCATTGTGTGATGAATGTATTGGGATTTGACATTGTCATGTCATGTGTCATCCCAATACATTTTTTTTACGCGAACGATAACGTCAAATTGCCTAGTGCCTGAGAGAACAGGTTAGATTGAACCAACCTGAACAATTCAATCATTTAATAACCTAACAAATAAACAAAATTAACAAAAAAAAACAAATTAACAATTGGTTAATTTTATCAGCAAACTCGTACGTTTGGGAAGTCGACTTATTTAATTTTAGGAACGAAGTTTTCAGGCTCATCCAAATGAGTATCTTTTTTGTAAGTGGCAATCACTTGTTTATTTTTTTACGTGTTTTCAGTGTGTTGACTTTTATTTTACAAAAAAGGCAAGCAGCAGTATGTATTTTCAAACTTCACTCGTAACTACTCAAGAAACTCCTGTTCCGTACAAAGGACTTCAAAAGGAAATGCGTCATCATTGTAACTTAAAATGTCTATTTTTAGCGACAAATATCATTAATAGTCAAGACGAGGCCTGCTGAACATAGCCCGGTCTATAGAATACCAGAGGGGCCTGTCGTAGGAGGATTTCAATCTCCGAAAACCTGCGCCTTACCCGATCATCCGCCCATTCCACGGGTTGGCGTCCCACGTTACGAACCATTCAAACTGATGGCATTCCATAACTTTCTGCCACATTTAGGTGCCAACTTTTAAGTGAAATACAAACGAATTTATCATCAATCGAGATAATATGGTAAACAATCTTTATTGTACAAACAAATTGGTCACGACACGATTGGTGTAGTGCGCTGTAGCACGGTTTCTCGCCTCGATTTCCGTAGTGTCCCGGGTTCGATCCCCGGTCGGGTCAATTCAGGAAACGACTCGTTCTAAATTGACTCTGGTCTGGGTGTGCTGGGAGACGCCCCTGGCTTATTTCCTTGTATGGTACCTCGTAACACAGGGATATTAATCCCTACTTCGAGACCATTACAAGAGGTGTGTGGTCTGGCGCATGTTTATATTGTTTATTTATTTTAATAAACAGAGTCGGTTATAACGCTACTTTATTACTTTACAACAAAGCGATCTCTGTCAGACAACCTTGCTTAAATTTCACTAAATCAGGCTGTGCAAAAGCAATTAAGGGAAAAAGAAAGTATTGATGTTGTACAAAACTGATCATTTTAAAATACCTTAATAACAAACCGTAGACACGTGATAATGTGATAATCACATAATTATTATAAATAAGTAATTTCTTTCACATCATGTACAGAGGAACCATTGCAAAAAGGGTCATAAGTCAACTTATAGTGCCCCTATGTAAAGGTTGACGTGAACGCCTCTGTACAAGCCAACATCTGTTTTCATCAAATTAATGAGGTACCGATAGCAACGCAGCTCGTAATCAAAGTATCTTATTTGTTTCGCGTCTAACCCACCGACCGCTGGACTGAAGCTTTTGAGAGCAAAGGAGAGGCATTAGCAGTCAGCTTAGATACAGCGAAAGCCTTTGATCGGGTTTGGCACAAAGCGCTCCAAGCCAAACTTCCTTCATATGGGGTTCCCGAAGGATTATGAACGTAGATCGCAAGCTTCCTCTCTGAGCGAAGCATTAAAGTCATGCTCTGACTCCATGCCCGTTAATGCTGGCGTTCCACAAGGCTGTGTGTTGTCTTCGACCCTGTTTATCCTGCACATAAATGATATGTTGCAAACCAGCAACATTCATTGTTACGCTGATGACAGCACTGGGGACGCACTGTACTTTGGCCAACGCAATCTCTCCAAGACCGCAGTTGACGAGAACCGGAGAGAGCTTGTATCTGTAGTCGAGGCATCCTTTGAACAGGTCTCACAATAGGGTCAAAATAACATTGTATGTTTTTAAGACGCAACTCTGTTCATTTACCGCAAAAAAAGCCCTGTTTGTCGCATGTCCTAAGACTGAGCACTCCCTTGAGTATCAAGCCTAGCATCGGAATCCTTGGCGTTGACTTTTCGAGTGATGTACAGTTCCGCAGTCATCTGGAGGGTAAAGCCAAATTGGCTTCCAAAAAAACTGGAGTGCTAAACAAAGCAAAGCAGTATTACTTGCCGTAGCGCTTTCAACTTTACAGGGCACAAGTAAGGCCTCAGTATCTTCTCCACCCTCTTGACCGTATACAGCAGAGAGCCGATGGAATTGTCAACGACCCTGTGATTTCCGAACGCTTAGATCCTTTGGCCCTACGGAGGGACGTTGCATCTCTCTGTATTTTCTACCGTCTTCACAATGGGGAGTGCTCAGATGAATTGCATGATCTTATACCTGCCGCTGAATTTCATCATCGCACGACACGTCATAAGTCGAAATTCCATGTACGTTTTCACGTCAATTTCCTTCACGTACATCCAAGATAATTATGGAATATGACATCGGAGCCCTCAAGAAGAGAGCGTATTCCCATTTAAAAGGCAAGCAACGTACCGGTGACACCTCTGGTGTTGCAGTTGTCCATGGGCGGGGGTGATCACTTTCCATCAGGTGACCTTCCTGCTCGTTTGCTCCCCGTTACATAAAAAAACGAGGTTACCTAAATCCATTGAAAGTAATATCAAGATATTATCTGATAGAAATCGGTTCTGACTTCCGATCAAAATAAGTAGTTACCTATATTATGATTTTGTAAGTAAAATAATAAGTACTTAATTAAAGAACGACGACTTGGTGTACCTCAATCGAATTTTCATAGTTAGAATATTGCTTTCCGTAATCAAGAACGTCGTTGCCTAGGGGTTCGGCACCCAACTCGGATCGCGCGATTGGATGGTCCCGAGTTCAAATCTGGCTAAAACTAAAATATTTGTGTTTACTTTTACTTTACTTTATACAAACAAACCACCTGCAGAACCCTTTCACCATCAATTCTGCTTTCATATATTTTGGTAAAAAAACTCTTAAATTTTAGTAGATTTTTATTTTACATAACACATGCCTACTGCATTACAATAACAGGTAAGTCCTTAAAAAACTAAACATCGTCAATAATTACATTGTTCAAAAACATAGCAAGTCCCGTGAAACCTTCATGCCTAGCATATTCTAGCGCACAGGAGCACACAGTGCGCCGACCTGTCAAGCATGTACAATAATGTTGAATAATTAGTCAAATTTTGTATTATTATTTGAGTTAATCATCTAATATATTACTTTGCCCTAACGTGTCGAGACTGGATGTGGCCTCTCAAAAGCCACGTATTTTCTTGTATACCATATTCTTGTATGTCATGTAAGGCACCTTCCCTATATATTTCGATAGTATAGAGTCCATTATGTAAGTGCTCGATGCTATAAGATTTTGAAAGTTTGAGCTAATAAGTTCCCAAGGACAGTAATATGACATCTTCCTCGCGCTGCCAGGTAAGGGCCGGGGGAAGGAGGGGGCATACCTGTGTTTTGGGTCTCTCTTAGACGACCTTGCTCTACACAGTAACCTTAGTAAACACGACACAGTACATATTTTATTGTTTTTGCATACATACTATCCGAGATAAAAACTTTAGAAGCCGATATCTCGAACCGGACAACAAATCCAGGTGTGACTCGATACGAACTTTTTTCTCTTGAATAGACCCATCCATCGATGTACGATTCAAGTCCATTAGTAATTAGGACCAAAATGCCAGAACCCCTTTCAGACTAATTTTCCGGTGATGAAAAACATCGATAAAAAACCAAATCATACCGGATAACGGCTGGAGGCTCACCACCTACCACGTTGGGTTCTAAAACCATTGATAAAAAGCTGGCTTCTGAGTGTTTTTTTTATCATCCAAATCACAAACTTACAATATTTTTTATTATCAACCTACCTACTGTATGGGATCATACAGTGGGATCCGTTCACCATAACGGCAACAGTCACTTGCTTCTGACTACCCCTTTTAGAATAAAGGCGTGATGGTATATAACGTACTATTGAAGTTTTCTAGAAGGATATTGCAAGTATCCAGACGATATTTTAGTTCCAGCCGTAAAAAAACACTCCGATCAAATTGATCGTATTACCCTGGACATCTTCTCGCCCCATATCGCAAAATTTCCTGTCCCTGGGAAAACACTGCATTTAACTGATAAAACAATACTCAACTCCGCTTTTACAACTTCCAATAAATGAAAATAGTTGTTCGTAGTTACAGAATCAAAAGTAACATTCTGAGCTTCCTTGTATAACCAGTTTTGAACCTTATGCCTTTGACATAAGCACAAAATTGTTTAAAAATTGATTCTCATTACTGTATCTTTGTTTTATTGCGCAATTTCCAGCGCACTTTTGGTTATTGTCATCCATGTAGTTGCGCTGTACTTTTTATTTTATTTGTTACGAATATAAATCTCATGTTGGTAACAGGTCAGCTATGAAGGAAAGCTTAGCCGTTTACAAAATTACGTTTTGAGTTTTTTCACATTACTTCTGTGACCAACAAGCATACATCCTGTTTGTGCAAAAACCACCTACATTTTGCATGCTGTGTAATTTAATCTTTAATAAGGTGTAATCCTACTAGATATGGGCTTTGTGTATGCGTTAGATATCCACCAATCATATTCATTGGTCCTGTGCTATTGAACTGACTTCGTCTTTTCGGGTGTTTCTCTGCGCATTGCCGACCACATCCAGCTGTTTGCCCTTGATTTGTCTGCAAGCCTCAACCAAGTATGTCATTGAGTCCTCTGCTAAAACTGCTGCGAAAAAGCTTGGTGTCCTATTCAGGGATAGGCGGTATTGCACCCCGGCACAGCTGCTACAGTTATATAAAGCACAGATCAGGCCGTGTATGGAGTACCATACACGGCCTTACTGCTGCCACCTCTGGGCGGATCATCTAAGTACAAGCTAGCTGCTCTGGACTCAGTGGAAACTAATGGGCTGCAGGATCTTGGACACTCAAAGTTGCCAGCTTCACAGTTTTTTATACTAATATCATGAATGCGAAAGTTTTTTTTTTTTTTTGCATGTGTGTTTGTTCCTCTTTCACGCATAAACTATTGATCGGATTTAGATGAAACTTTACAGTAATACAGCTTATAAATCAGAATAACACATAGGTTACAATTTATAAAGATTTTATGTATACATGTTACAGAAATGAAGTTCACCCGGGCGAAGCCGCGGGCGAAGCCGCGGGCGAAGCCGCGGGCGAAGCCGCGGGCGAAAAGCTAGTAAAATCTATTTCGGAGAGTGTGCGAGCGTGCTGCATGAGTTGGTTTCGCCAGCACCTTTTTACCATCGGAGCACGTTGTGAATATTCCAGCTATCCTCACGAGGCGTTTGGCCGGTTCCCTATACTTTTAGGATTATTTTATAATGCGAACAGCAAAGGAGTGGAACTCGCTGCCCGTCTTTGTTTTTCCGGAAAAATACATCCTGGCATCTCCGGTGGAAAAGTAGCCTTAAGGTCAATATAACTAATAAAATGAGTAGCTTATTTCAATGATGTCCAAAAAAACGTCAATGAGTGAGGCATTTAAATAAATATCTGGGACACCAAGATCATTTGACGACAAACTAGGCAACGTTCGTACTCTGAATACCAGAGACTGATAACCATACTTATATATTTATTTCAATACACACATACGCACAGAACAAAAGAAATGTTTATCCTTGGTGATTATGTTACAACTAACCCATTAACCATCAGCATAACATCTAATTTGACCACTACGAGCTTTTAAAGCCATTAAAATATCAGATGTCGTCGCTTTACAGCCGTTAGCCGTTAAAAGCCCACGTTACATAATAGGTTAGGGAAAAATTTTCTTCACATTTTATAAGAAAAAAAAAAAAAGTTTATTTACATTTTGTTCGATTACTTTTTGCCATCATGTAGGTAGGGACATGATCCCATTGCTATAGGAATTTTGAGGCTTCTGATCAAAATACCGCGATAAGTGGTTTTGGCAGTCCTCTCGTGATGTTAACCTGACACTGCCTAAAGAATTCTCAAGAGACCGAAACAGGTGGAAATCCGAAGGTGCAAGGTCAGGACTATACGGCAGATGCATTAACACCTCCCAGCCAAACTCTCTTATTTTTTGCTGAGTGGCTAAAGATGTGTGAGGTCTAGTGTTATCATGATGAAAAACCACACCCTGTCTATTAAACAAGTAGGGACTACGCAGCTTTGACGTCACAGTGATTGATTTTTAATAGTTACACCTCGTAGCAAAATTTTAAATTTTTACACATAAGTACATACGAACCCCAGTTTACATACCCCCGTATCCACAGACGCCAATCATAAGGATAAGGGCGCCTCAAATTGATGCTGCCCTATCACATGTCAATAGAAATGAAAGGGACAACTACACATGTAAAGACTGCTCAGCTTTGATTGACGTTTGTGGATTCTGGCGTTAGATACTCAGATGCCTTTTTAAGTAATATCAAATGCTCTTTTATATTGTTTTTTTTTATCGCTTATCAAGATGACCTCACTCCACCTGATGAAAAGCGGTCGTGAGGGCTAGATATGAGGCTGACAAGCCCAGTCATTCAAACAAATCACTGGGCTGGCCATCCTCACCTTGAAGGCCTGCAGAAATGCCTTTTCACGCCCCGCCTGAAGAACCCGGGACTATAAGAGGAAGGAAACACATGTGCTGGAAGAGCGTTCCACGTCTGGATGGTACGACAAAGAAACGAGTCACCGAACCTTTTAGTTCGGGCCAACAAAATATGTTGAATTGTGTGTGGATGACGCCGTAGTCCAGCACGCGTGGTACAGGAGTGGAAAGGTGAGGGTGGAATCAGCTGGAATAACTCGTCAGAGCATTCCCCATTGTAGAAGCGATAGAGAACACTTAGCCTGGCAATGTATCTACGCAATTGGAGAGGCTCAAGGGTCAAAGTTGCCTCTGGGTTTCCAATAATACGGATAGCACGCCGCTGCAACCTGTCAAGAGCTTCGAGTAGGTACTTGGCGGAACCATCCCAGAGATGAGGGCAGTAATCCACACACGAGCGAACTTGTGTCTTATACAAGAGACAGAGCTGCTCAGGCGTGAAGAATCGTCTCACTCAGTTCAGGACTCCGAGTTTACGGGATGCAGTTCTAATGACGCTCTCAATGTAGTCCCGCTGGTTTAGGTTGCTACGAACATCCATGCCAAGGATGTTTAGGCTATCCTTAATCGGTAGCGGGGTGCTCTGAAGAGTGGGATGGAAAAGGAACGGCGACGCCTTTGCTGTGAATGCACACACCTGCGTTTTCTTGGCATTGAACTCGACAAGATTGCATGCACCCCATTCTGAAATGCGGTCCAACACTCCGTCAAGCTCAACAACAAGACTTCGCCTCTTCTCCTCGATGTCAGTCAGCTTTGGCCCAGGGCGCTCGAAATAATAATATTGAGAGCGTCGTAACCTGTGGTGTGGTCCCGAGTTCAAATCTGGTCAGAACCTTAATCTTTGTGTTCATTGTTAAATATCCGACTTACTCTCCGGTGATGGAAAACATCGATAAAAAACCAAATCAACCTGAATAACGGCGGAAGGCTCACCACCTGGTGAAAATTGGGCTTCTGAGTGTTTCGTTCACCATGACGACATAGTCACTTGCCTCTGACTGCCCGTTTGGGATAAAGTCGTGATGATATGTTATGTTACTTGAATAAGCCTGTAACTTTGTTTTTTAACTGTTTTCCAAAGACCTTCATTATTGAAATTCAAAATCAAGTCATTGCCGTAATTAATCAGATGATGGTTTATCAGAACTGTTAATGAATCCCTAAAATAGTTTGTGTCAATGGGCGGTATAAAGTTAAGAACTGCCAACCAATATGTACTCGTAGCATTTACTGTTGACACAAACTTTACCCGATGGTAGCCGCTAGCGTCGGTATTGGTGTTTTTGTATGGGATTTCGCTACAGCGGCTCTAGTAAATAGAAATGGAACTAAAATGGCATACAAATTGCTGTAGTCAACTATCCTAGTAAACGTGCTGGAAATTCATGGAAGACTTACTGTTCTTAAAGATATCATCTCATACATATACGTGTACGTAGTCATACTAGTCATTCAATTCAGTCAGGAACTTACTTTAGCTACTGACATACAAATGGATGATATATGATATGGAATGATCTTCCTGCGGCGGTGTTCCCAAAGGGATATGACATCGGGGCCTTCAAGAAGAGAGCGTATTCCCATCTAAAAGGCAAGCAACGCATCGGTGACACCTCTGGTGTTGCAGTTGTCCATGGGCGGAGGTGATCACTCTCCATCAGGTGACCTTCTAGCTCGTTTGCTCCCTATTACATAAAAAAAAAAAAAAAAAAAAACAAAATCAACAAATAGTCTGATGGTGTCTCGAGTTTGAGAACCCTACCCTCGGATTCTGGCTCAATTAAACTGATATCTAAATAGATGTCTAGAGTCATAGTATAACCTACCTACAGAATCGTCACTTAGCATGTTCATTAATACAAAACTGCACCCCCAAAGCATTACTCCCCGATATCCTTACCTTTACATTTGTTTTTCATTGCATTAAGTTCTATTATCTGAATTTACACATACGCAGTAAGTATTCAGATATTTGTGCTAAGGGGTTTTCTCTGCACTTTCCCGAATGCACGTTAAAAATTACCAATCTGTAGAAGATTTAAAACGTCAAAAGACCGATTTCTAAAGAATTGGACATCTGAAAGAAATGTCCTGGCCTGTTGGTGCAGTGGCAGTGATCTGCCTCTAGCACCGGAGGTCGTGGGTTCGATCCCCACCCATGACAAACATTTTATGTGACGAACATTTGTGTTTGTTGTGTCTGGGTGTTATTACCTAATTAAGTATGTATTTAGAAATATTTAAGTATTTTTATCAGTCTCTGACACCCCTAATACAAGCTCTGCCTAGTTTGGGCAGTCAGATGATCTTGGTGTAAATTGTCCCAGATATTTATTTATTAATAAGCTCTCTAGAAACATGGCGACAGTAAATATATTTCTCGTTTCAGCACCCCTAGTCTATGAGTTTACTCGGATGGCAGTAGTCGCTTGCGGCTGTTGGCAAGTTTAGGTATAGCGCCTGCGGTGAATAGTAATGTTACTTAAAATAGCATAAAACTAAGGTGCTGTTCTTCTTCTTCTCAGTCGTTCACTCTTGACAGAGTGGTCGTGGTCATACAATATCAGCCGATTGTTGTGCCATCGCCGATTTCGCGATGCTTCACCATGCAGCTCTGTTTGGCGGAGTGGGAGCAATCGTTGATGCTGGAGTGCGTCACCGACCTGATAAGGTCTGTCCGCCGTGTCGGGGAGCGCCCGCGAGATCTGTTAAGGTGCTGTTAGTTAGGCATTAAATATCACTCGAGTCACGAAACTTCCTGGCGCGTCGCATCTACGTTGCGCATTTTACCCGCTCCGCTACACCGCTGACTATTGCTGTAACTGCTGTAACGTAGTTTTTTTCGCTCATGTTCATATAACAAGGGGCGAATAAAAAGGAGCCGCCACTCGATGCTATTATGTCTGACAAATAATACTGTTTTGGTGTTGACAACGGTATAGATAACCAAAAAACCCAGCTTTCCCGTCTTCAGATAGAAGAATATTCCCGGTATACGAGTATTTTAATGATTTTCCTCAAGTTTTCAAACGTTGTGCACACATACAGACTGTTGTGCGCTTGATTCAAAATTTCCGAAAACGAAGCAAACCTAAATAAGCAAAGAACGGGCCTAACAAAATTTACACAAGCTCTACTCTTCCGAATACAAATAAACGGATATCAAAAAGCCTGTGATGGCAAATATACTTTTAATTGATGGTAGCAACAGAATATAAAATAGGACTGCAAAGTGAAGTTATAATCGTCACTTTTTCACCGGCCAACTGCTTCTAAATCTCATCACTCATCACGATTCGACTGAATAAAAAATTATAATCCCACTGGCCAAATAAAACTTCATGATGCTCCCGCCACTACTTGACATTGGCCAAATCAGTATATGCAAGATTGCAGAAGCCATTAATTTAAAAAAAAAACCGTCACTTTCATAATAATAACGTATATGTATAGAACGATAGTCTTCATACAACCGCCCGGTCAGAAATGAAGCATTAATTCGATCCACACATGCGCGTCTATTACTTGCTTACGTGCGGCGCGCTTTGACAATGAACATTGCGGAGCTGTAATGAACACTGCAAAGCGGTCCGTTTGGAGCCATTAATAGCTCGAATTAAGGTGCTTCAAAATGGGCGAGCGGACTTGGTTTCTATTCTATATGTAATTATTCTAAGCCTTCACTATTGTTTCAAATGCGAAAGCAAATTGGTCGGCTTGTAACGATGAAATTTTGATAAATTGTAATTGACCGTTGAGGTTTTTGTATGGGATTCCGGTACTGCTTTTAACTTTCCCCCCACATTCCTCAAGTTATTACTCGAACTCCTTCACTATCCAATCCATCCGCCTGTGGAATTCCTTGCCTTTGCCTATCAAGCAATCTCAATCCCTTCCTATATTTAAATCCCGTGTCAAAGCGTATTTCCTCTCACTGTGACCTGCTCTTCATGCTTATTTTGGTGTCTACTGTGCTGCGACGTCCTTGCCATAATAAATCTTTGTATGTGTGTATGGTATATGTATGTTTATTGTATTATGTATGCATTTTATTTGTTTGTATATAAACATATATACATTTATTATATACGTATTTGTAGGTATATAATCTTGATTCATTGAAGTATTAATAAATATATATTTATTGTTGTTTTTCTCATATAGACTTATTTTCACTCCACACAAAGCTCAAGCTTTAAAAAGGTCCTCTACCCAAAGGTTGCCTGGAAGAAATCGCTTCATGTAATACAACTGTTTTTCCTATTTTGTGCAATAAAGTATATCTATCTATCTATCTATCTACTGCGCTCCTGCTGATAAATAGAACCAAAAATAGCATACAAATTGCTGAACACAAACTATCGTCGTTAACTTATCAGAAACTGATGGAAAACAATAAACATTTCAATCTTCTCAGTGTCTAGTAACTCTCGTCTACTCCTTCCGCCATGCATACTCTGGAGGTCTCCAAGAAGTTTAGCTGGTATTCCTACCGGACCAGACTACGAGTATATTCATAGGTACCATATCGACTTGAAGAACGTGTCAATTTATACGAGCTAGTTAGTAGTGGGGGGATAACGACTAGTCCACACAATGTGTAAGTGGACGAATCCATCTTCGTAATAAGGAAGTAAGTTATTCAATTCACTGACGTGTTGATCAGAATGCACTTTGTCACATGTTTTTATATGTTAGGGCCAGTTTCTATGGCCTAAATTTAGTCTACATAGCCTCTTATGGTATAGTCAGCACTAACTTAAATGGAAACACGACACAAAAATCAATTAATAGTTCCAAGTTCCAGGCTTAAATTAACATCTAATAGTACATTCCATTATTCGATTTAAGTTTATAATAAATTACCAGAATCCATAATAAGTGAAAACAAATACCCCACATTCATAAACAAATTGAAAAAATAGCTACTTACTAAATGTTATTATAGTATGAATGAATATTTAATTGATAGAGTTATAAAGTTGGACGACCGACTTGGTGTAATGGTTAAGAAGTTGGCTACTACACCAGAGGTCGCGGGTTCGATCCCCGCACAGTACAAACATTTGTGTGCATGAACATGTCTGTTTGTACTGGTCTGGGTGTCTCCTATGTATAATAAGTATGTATTTACAAAAGAAAATGTATTTAAGTATGTTTATCCGTTGTCTAGTATCCCATAACACAAGCTTTTATTAGCTTACTTTGGGGCTAGATGGCGCTGTGTGGAATAATGTCCAGGGATATTTATTTATTTATTTATAAATAAATCCAAAAATTATTAAAACGTCGTGTATTGTGATCTACATCTTTTAATATTTTTTTTATTTAATATTAATCTTTAATTTTTAAATTTGTAACTTGTCTTATTTCTTCAATTGAAGCGTTTCCTCTCTTTCATTACCTTTTTGCGTGCCCGACAGGGTCCATATTGGTCATGTATCATACTATAATTTACCATATTCTGTACATATGGATTGCAAATAAAATATTGATTATTGAGTATTGGATGGCTAGTTTGTGACATATTAATCACAATTTGCTTTTAAATAATCCATACCTAAGTAGCTAAGTGTCATCAGTCTGTCTACGATGAGTTTCTGTCACATAAACTAATTTGTATACCAGTTTTGGTTATATTTATACTGTACTGAAATCCCATACAAAAAAAAGACATACAGATTGATTTTATTGTTAAACCAAAACTAGACATTTGGTTAAATAAGCAAATGTTATAGCGCAAGAATTTGATTAATAAATCTAAATCGATTTTAACTGAGCGCCGTAAACGTCCTACTTAATTCTTCTTCTTCTTATCGTGTCGATGGCTATATCCTTTTTGACCAAAACTCCGCCACCCTAACGGCATGGTCGTTGGCACACATAAGTTCCTCACGGGTACAGCGGTCCCGACACGATCCTACTTACTAAAACATGTTGAACAAAAAATTAAAAATTAACGCTTAAGCTTTCCAACTATTAAGCTATTATGTAACTGGAATTCGTATTTCATGAACGTGGGATTTCTTTGAATTTATAGTTCAACAACTCAATCTCAGCATGCTCGACAAATCTAATATAGTTGTTCAGATTCCTACTGTGAAATGTTTGATTTCACGTCGTCTGAGGGCAAGGATAGTCAGCGTCGAAGCTAACGGCACGCGGCAGTCGTAATAGCAAAAGAAAAGTACATTAATGACTATTTCTGCACTCGTGGCTATATACAAAGCGAAACGAGGCGTTTCTTTAAAAAAATGATAGGGATCAACGGGTGTTTTTTTTTTTTAGGAGCTTGTTAAATCACATTAACAATAAAGAATTAAGAATCATAAATGTTAAAATATGCATGAAAACATAAGTTTGTAAAAAACTTACTCCATAAATATCTTGCAGTGCCCTAGCAGGGTTCATGTGTATGTACTATATTTTTATTTAAGACCTGTAACTTATGAAGCATCGAATAAATGAATTATGATTATGACTAAAACATTTTTGATGATAGAAAACTCTCAGAACTTATCTAATTCCAGAAAGGCTTTGAAAAACCTTATATATCAAGGAGGAAGATTGGGAATCCCTTAGGTAAAGAAAACTTACCCACAGCTTTGCCAAGCAACATTGTCTTAGTCAATCAAAAACTTTTTGTTACAAATACTCATCATCATCATCCGTGCGGTCTATCCGGGTTGTGAACCCACAATGGTGTGTGGGGTCCCAGGGTCCGCCTTTCTTATTTTCTTGGCCCACTTCGCGCGGTCTTTTGTGTATTTACAAATACTACATTTTTGTTGACAGACTTGGTGTAATGGTTAAGAAGTTGGCTACTACACCAGAGGTCGCGGGTTCGATCCCTGCACAGTACAAACATTTGTGTGCATGAACATGTCTGTTTGTACTGGTCTGGGTGTCTCCTATGTATAATAAGTATGTATTTACAAAAGAAAATGTATTTAAGTATGTTTATCCGTTGTCTAGTATCCCATAACACAAGCTTTAATTAGCTTACTTTGGGGCTAGATGGCGCTGTGTGGAATAATGTCCAGGGATATTTATTTATTTATAAATAAACTAGCTCTTCGCCCGCGACTTCGCCCGCTTGGACTAATTTTTCTCACACGTTGGGTAACATATAACAGTTTTCATGTGGATCCCTAACGTTTTTGAAAAATGTATATGCCTTAAGCAATCAGGGATAATGTAGCTTTTTTGAAGTCGGTTCTGTAGTTTTAGTGATTATCTACCTCAAACATACAAACTCACAAATGCTTATCTCTTTATAATATTATTGTAGATAGTGGCTGTGAATGTACGGAGGACCAATAGGTCAACCTTTACAAAACCATCAATGGTTCCAACCTAATGGCAAAATGGGTCTTATTTCAGCAGTATGAGGTGCCACCCCTGAAGCTTGACGTGCTCCTGTGTGTACAACCGAAGTATTGGCCAACATTGGCTTTGAATCATGAAACATGGAGATTGGAAAGGTGTGCCTTAGCCCTGCCGTGGGACTGCTTGGGTTGCTTAATGCATATTAAACCTGCAAAGTTTTAATTTTTTTATTAATTGAGGTTGCTCATGTTGATTAGTTTTTAAACTTTAGATATTCTGCGCGTTAAAGAATTTTTCTCTGCATTCACAACTAGATACAAGAGCTGAAATTTAACTTAGAGCAACTTCGGAAAAGTTCTGCAATGTCGAATTTAGAAGCAATGGCAGCGTAGGATGCCTTTGGCTACCTGCCATTGACGCGAAGCTAGGGTGAAGCGGAGTTTTGTCAATTTTAACGAATAGGATTGCTAAACCCATTCACTGCCGAATAAAAAACACAGTGGGAAATCGATTGTTAAAACGCACCGGTGCGCCGTGTGGCATTGAAAGTTCTAAAGGCAAGGCCCCTTTGCTGGGTGGGCGGAGGACCTGGCCGACCCGCTCTATGGCCGCGACACCATAGAAGCGATACGGCCGGTTCTCAACTAATGGGTATGTCAGAGAAAGTGGCCTCTGACATACCGGCTGGCTGGAACAGGTGCTTTCCGGACATGGATGCTTCGGGAAGTACCTTTCTAAAGTCACCCGGCGGGAGCCATCACCGCAGTGCCACGAGTGTGGTGCGGACGAGGATACCGCCCATGCAGCGCACTTTTCAAATGTGCGCAGCATGGGCGGATCAGCGCCGCGGTTCTTGGTGGTGACCTCTCACTACCGACCGTAGTTCAGGCCATGTGGAAGATTGAGGAGGCCTGGATGACAATGGTCTCCTTCTGCGAGGAGGTGATCCACTGGCGGCCCCTCTACGACGCAGATGGCGGGGCGCACGAAGATTTGCCCGTCCTCCTCCTGCTCCCTAAAAGCAGCACGTGCTGGACCCCCGTAGCGTGAGGAGGCCCAGCACGTAGGCTGGGCTGACCGCCGGGGCGACATGGTAATCCGTAGGGCTCCATGTCTGACTGAAGTTTCAGAATTCAGGCAATAGCTATTATATTACCATACAAACTCAGCACGACAAACATATTGCGAAAGTCAAGGGCGGATCGTGCCTGACATACATATCAACACCTAAGCGCTCTTTTACTAGATATACCGGTAGTTTTTTTATGGCTAAGTGAAATACTCGGCCACTGAAATACACACATCAAAAGTGTCTAGGGATCAAGCATTTTTATGCGGATTTCTTGAGATTGAGATGTGGCTTTGTAATAAATTTATGATTTTATAAATTTATATGGATCCTTTTTGGTGCATTTCATAATTTGAAACAGGAACTGTCAATCAAATTCGAGTAAAAGATGAAAATCAGCTGTCAATATTTTCCCTATAAAAACATACAACGCATTGAAGACATTATTAGTGCTACTGTTTCCCTACTACTGATTAAAACCAACGTTATTATGGAGCGGCGACGTCATTTATGCAGGGAAGAAATGCTCAGAGCCGTGGGAATGATAGAAGCTGGTTCCCGGCAACGTACTGTGGCTTTAGCTCTGAATACGAGTCAGAGTGTTATCAGTCGACTTTGGACACGTTACCGAAGCACTGGTACCGTGGCTGAGTGCCATGGAGGACGGTATCGCTGCACCACACGGAGACAAGACCGATACATTCAAATCACAACTCGAAGAGCTCCAACAATAACCGCCATGATGTTAGCCGTGAGGCTTCATCACTCTTCAGGGAACTTAATTAGCGACCAAACAGTCAGAAACCGCTTGCATGAAGTGAACCTTCATTCCCGAAGACCGCTAAGGGTACCACCTATAGCAATGCACAATCGTAGGATTCGATATCAATGGGCTCTTGAACACAGAAATTGGGTAGAAGAACGATGGCGTTTCGTGTGCTTTTCTGATGAGTCTCGTTTTGGTATGAGACCGGATACAAGACGTATACGACACTGGAGAACCCCTGGACGCCAACAGCGAAATCCTGCCAGGAAGTCCATCCTTATAGTGGTGGAACCATCATGGTATGGGCGGGTATTTGGATCGGCGGAAGAACTGAGTTGATTTGGATTGTATCAGACGTCATCGTTCCTCTACAAGTGCAAATCGGTCCCTTATTTCAGTTAATGCATGATAATGCACGACCGCACACCGCAAGAGTTGTAAGACAGACTCTCGCCGCAGCTAACATCAATGTCCTGCCCTGGCCTGCTCAGTCGCCAGACTTGAACCCGATTGAGCATGCATGGGATATGCTACAGCGAAGAGCTCTGCCGAATATGGAGGGTATCCAGTCGCAAGAAGACCTTTTTTTGTTGTTGCAACGAACATGGGCGGCCATTCCACAGCGTGATTTGGATGAACTCATTTTGAGTATGCCAAACCGATGTTCTTGTGTTGTTAGTGTTCGCGGTAGAAACACGGATTATTAATTGTTTAAGTTACCCAATAAAATTTTAAAGAAAACTGTTATTTCAGTCTTTTTTTCGAACTTTAATGTTAGTGGTTCAAATGTCAAAAATCCCTTTATTAGGAAAATGGCAAATTTCTTTATTAATGCAAAGGTGACTTGGTTTATCGTTACTGTAGACAAACGAAAACACTTTATTTGATGAATCCTTAAAGAAAATTTTAATTAATATCAATCAGGAGAAAAGTTATTGCAAAAATATATGTTGATCCCTAGACACTTTTGATGTGTGTATAATCACTGTTGTAGACGTATAAAAATTCTTGTTTTTTCGATTTAAAAATGTCACACAAAAACAACAAAAGCGTGCTGCCAGCAATTCAGCGGTGGCTTCTTTGTGTTCAGAGTAATAAAATGTCACGTTTAGGTTTAAAGTAGGAATTATATGAAAGTAAAACATCAGCAATTACGTTATAAAGAATCACTCTATGTGTACGTCATTTACATCTATGGTGTGATATCCTGGGCAATTTTTTATAATACGTTTGTCCCATAGGGTGGACGCTGCACACATTATGTAACGCTCATTTACTTTACAAATAACATTGTCGTTGTAGGTAAGGAACACTGTTGTAAGGAAAATGGCAAAACTTTTGAAGTTTCTTTCCCACTTTTGAAGTTTCTTTTGAAGTTTCTTTTGAAGTTTCTTTTGAAGTTTCTTTCTGAGCAACGAGGCTCAGCCAGTAATGCCCAGTCGATATCATCAATATATCACAATAACATCTGGTGTCTTGATTTTTTTTCGGATATTTGGACGCTTGACTTGCTCCTGATTTTAAGTTTTTCACTTAAACGAGTGAATGTAGGGATCCTACCTACCTATATACCGGATGATTATTAAAAGACTTACAAAAAGGATTAAGCATTATTTAGTGATGTAGTAGGTAACTATGTAAGGTAAAATTTAATTAAATATAAGTAAATATTCAGCAGAAACCACACCACATTCAGTCTCGAAGTAAGAATAAATGTGTGGTGTTACGACGTACTAGACAAGGAACCTAAGCCAGGGACATCTCTTAACGTAGATTCAAGATTCCAGATTTATTGCGAATTAAGTGTACATAATATGGTCTTATTAAAATACATTGAACTTAAAAACTTAATTACCCATTTTGTGAGTATTGCAATCTTAACAAAATAATTTATTATGCTATAATAAAACTATTACAAACTTATAAAAGATAATACTATGTTAATGGTGGGTATATATATTTTAATATTAATATTTTTACATTATTTATATTTGAAGAATTCCTCTAGTGTGTAAAAACAGTTAGAGATTAGACGTACCAAGAACCAAGTCAATTTAGAAAAGATCCTTTACTGAACTGACCCAAACCTAGGACACCACGAATTAGAGCGCTATGCCAATCCTGTTCTTACCTCTATCTCACAAAACTAATAATATCATTCACCACTAGAAATTTGTCATAGGTGGGCCATTTTAGCCACAAGCTCAAGGTCATCATACAAATCAGTCGATCAGTCGGTATTTTTTATATGAAAACCTTAAATTTAAAGTCAATTGAAAAAATCGAATAATCGCTTACATAGTTGCTACGAGTATATCACTTACAAATAGAAATAGAAACAGAAAAACATTTGTTAACTTTAAGGACGTTACAATTTATAAAGAATAACACAAAAGAAGTAGGCCACAACAAAACAAAATACTCGTAACAGAAAATAAAGACCATACCATCATACAGCGGTGTCCCGATGGCCAAAAACTAAAGGGACCTCACTCAGCATTTAGCCTGGGCTTTATGGGCCCTGGCGCTGATTTTCAGTGGGCCCAGACTGAGATGACGCACGGACATTTGCGGTGGACATACGTGTGTTCATATTATAAGTCCCATAAATATTACAGTATAGATAAAAAAAGTCTCCAATCCAAAACAAATCTGCCTTAGCGACCACCAGTTCCACGATCTATCTGCCGCCCTGCCCACTACCACTTTAACTAAATAACCCGCTGGGTTCGCCAGTCAGTTTAGCTCTTCTACGGATTTCCATAATTCTGATTCGGTCACACTATTCCGAGCATTGCCCTTTCCACAGCTCTTTGCAATGCATGGCGTCGTATCTTTAAAAATTAAAAAAATAGACTCCTCTACAGTAAAAATATGTTTGCTGAGGTATGCGCGTTCCTTCAACATTTGCTCTGCTGAGAATAGTTCAAAAAGGGGTTTGCTACTACGAATTATTATGAAACACTAGCTTCTGCCCGCGACTTCGTCCGCGTGGCATGATGATATATAGCCTATAGCCTTACTCGTTAAATGGGCTATTATTTAAATCGGACCAGTTGTTCCAGAGATTAGCGCGTTCAAGCAAACATACAAACAAACAAACTCCTCAGCATTATAATATTAGCATAGATAAGACACATGGTGGCAATCCCGTTTTGAACTATTCTAACGATAATAACCATGAAAGTTTAAAGAAGTATTTTTTTATTATATGGGTATCTGGATGATTTTATTACTATTTAGAGTAACACATTACAATATCGACTTCAGTAATGAAATCTTACTTTACTTACTACAAAGTTGGTTCAAGGCCGTGAAAAGGTTTTTCACATTTTCAAGGCCAGAAAGCGAAATTACTGATATCCGTTATCGTTTACCAACGAATTTCGCAGTTTTGGGTCTAGTATCGTCTAGCCTCGTTCGCTAAAAACAAACCCGCCATTTGAGCACACACACAGACACAGTGAGTTTACAGGCGATACCGGTGAGCATCAGTGTCGCGGCCAGTCCACCGTCGCGAGTGTTTTTGTTTTTGTCGAACTTGATGCAATTTTTCACATGATGAATTTTGTTTTTGGGCGCCAATTTGGCACAATGTAGCTCAAAGCTACGCCATTTTGGCAGTTCATGTAAGGACTTTATTGAGTACCAATTTGTTACCTAAGAGGCCGTCACCAAAATTACGCACGGCCATACCGCACGTGTGTGCATCGTGATTTATTGCAAATTTTGGAGTGTTCTAATTACGGTTTTAGGTCTAATTAACTAATTGGAGTGACGTGTCGAGAAGAGAAATGAATAATATTCTACAATGCTTCTTCAATACGGTAAACAAAGAAACTTCTCCTAAGTGTTGGGTTGGGGTAAGTGGGTAATGTTGTCTCAATATTCAATATCAATGGATCAGATTCAATGTATAAAATACCATTGGTACAAAGCTTTTCTTGCTATTTTTCATCTTTGTATCTACTTGTAGATCAAGGTAAATGAAAAGTCACATTACCTCTAAAGAAAAAGCAGGGAAATGGCTATAAAATGGATAGACGTAACATATTCATGACTGTCTCTGGGTGTGTGTGTGTCTTATTAACAATTACCAAAGTTGTAAACCGGTGTATTCGTTAGTTACTCTTTTCGGTTACCGTAGGTAATTTATAAAATTAAGAAAAAGGCAAACAGTAGAGATGTATAAAGTTATACCTAGATGGCACAAGAGGGGCATAATGTGATATTACAAACGCTTATTTAAGGAACGGCGTGTAAAAGTATTATATGGGTCCGGACTGTTTTAATCGACTTAAAAAAAGGAGGAGGTTCTCAATTCCACTGTATGTTTTTGTCATGTTTGATACCTCAGAACTGGGCGAACCGATTTTGATCATTCTTTTTCAGCAGCTGGTGGTCCTTCCCGTGTGGTCCCATTTTAATTTGGTTCAGTTATGACAGTGGTATCCATGAGAAAACCAGAAAAGTCTTGTCTTCATTTACCTACTTATCGAAAACCGATCACCCTATAGTTTTAGTTAACCTTATTTTGCTCAAAAAATGTCGAAGATACGGTCGCGTCACTTTTGTATGAAAAATATCATTACGTAAATGCATTTCTTCACTACGGTTCACATTTATTTTAACAGGAACTTCATTTCACATGTGAAAAATAAAATAAATAGTACAGACGGAGTATAGATGATTTTCTATGGGATCCGTATCATCCGTGGCTTTAACGCAGTACCTAATTGAAATTCTTCGCGAGACCATATTTTCACGGATTGAGGCGGATAATGTATGTCGAGACAGACGGACAATGGGACCTAATGCTAGTTCTGAAGATTCCATTCAACTAACTTAGGCGCTTTTGTTCCCTTGAAATTGCGGTCTCGAGCAGTATCATAAAAGGGAAATAAGCTTTTTTAGCAGAGACATAAATATAAATACTTGTAGATAACGCTCTGTTTTTAAGAGAGGTAGGGCACAGTGATTTCATCCACCTATAATTGAGCAGCCCGCCTGGATGCAAATACCTCCACCTTACAGAATACCGCAGCTAAATAACACTGCTCAGGCAGTGTTGTGTTCCTGCTGGTGCGTAAGGTACCAGAGCTCATCGGGGAGCTGTTGTGTGGACAGCTGGGGGACCTGAGGTTGGTCACCATCGCTGTGGTGGATCGGCGTGGCATATTGGCGCGATTGCCAGGGAGACCCGATGAAACGGTTGACCGCTAACCGCCCGCAGGCTGAACGGGGTCCCGAACCCAGGGATCACGTGAATCTCCGCCCTGGGAGGCTGACCTGCCAGCCTTGCGAAAAGTCCCTGATGGGGTGGTCGTGACGGGGGAGGAGACCGGAGTGGACCTGGCCACCTCAAAGGGGGGGGGGGATCGGGGGCCCTTCCGTCCACCGCGCCAGCAAATCACATAACCATCTCATCGAGCGGCGGAAACCCAACCTGTCTTTGTCCGTTCGGCTGTCTACACAACGGCTGCCCCAAGCCTTAAAAAAAAACCCTCTAAAAAATAAAATAATGAAGTCACCTAAAACAAGGACACGTTCTTCAGCGGCGTTCCATTCCACGTTATGTGTGGACATGTGCAATATCAGGGGACTTAACTCCAACATCAACGCGGTTCACCATCACCTCGAAACCGCAAAGCCGACAATGCTTTTCCTGACCGAGACGCAAATATCTTGCCCGGCCGATACATCTTACCTTCACTACCCTGGGTACAAGCTTGAGCACAATTTTGTGCCTCACGCCGGGGTATGCATGTTCGTCCGGGAGGACATTTGCTGTCGCCGTCTTTCAGGGCTAGGAGACAGAGGCCTGTCAATTATGTGGCTGCGTATAGACTACGGTGGCCATACCCGTATCTACGCGTGCCTCTACAGGTCTCATAGTGGTAATCTGGGCATAACTCAACTTTTTGAGCACCTGCATGTGACGTCCGGCAAAGTCATTGAGCAGTATCCGACAGCCGAGTTGGTGGTCCTGGGGGACTTCAATGCTCACCACACTGAGTGGTTGGGGTCTTCTTTGCCCACTGACTACGCTGGAAGGTCTGCCTACGAGTTTGCCTTGGCCTATGGTCTTTCGCAACTGGTACCTTCTCCCACGAGAGTACCGGACGTCGTCACCCATAGGGCAAATTTACTGGATCTCCTGCTGACTTCGCATCCGGACGGGTACACCATCTCAGTGGATGCGCCTTTGGGCTCGTCTAACCACTGCGTCGTCCGGAGCCAAGTGCTTTGCGATTCACCTGAAAAGCGTAAGCCTATTGGGCGCCGCCGCGTGTAGCACTATAAGTCAGCGGATTGGGATGGTTTGCGTGAGTTTTTCGCGTCATATCCCTGGAGGCAGCTCTGTTTTTCATCTGGTGATCCCGATATCTGTGCAGCTGCGGTCACTGAGACGATCCTGGCGGGTATGGAATGCTATATTCCTAATCCGCTAGTGGCTGTCGGGGGTAGGAGCCAGCCGTGGTTTGATAAGCACTGCAGAGAGGCCTTGCGCCTCAAACAATCTGCATTCAAGGCTTGGACTGCGGCCTGTGCTAAAAGGGGTCACTCTATACCAGATGCAAAGCGCAAACTGAATGCTGCCTCGAGATCGAGTAAAAAAGCCATCGCCAGGGCTAAATTCGTCTTCGTCGGCCGCATTGGGGAGCGGCTCGTGGGCCACCCTTCAGGGAGTCGTGCCTTTTGGTCGCTTGCCAAGGCTGCCGAGGGAAACTTTTGCCGCTCGTCTTTGCCACCACTCCAAAAACCAGATGGAAATCTGGCCCACAGTGCTAAAGAGTAAGCCGATCTCTTGGGCAACCTCTTTGCCTCAAACTCGACTTTGGACGCTGGGAGCGCCGAGCCACTTACCATTCCTTGGTGCGGTCACATTATGCCGGAGATCCGCATAACCCAGCAAGAAGTCCGGCGAGAGTTGCAAAATCTGGACGTACACAAGTCGAGTGGGCCGGATAACATCCCTGCAGTGGTGCTCAAAGTGTGTGCTCCCGAGTTGTGCCCGGTATTGACGCGCCTTTTCGCGCTTTCCTACGCAAAAAGGCAATGTCCGTATTTGTGGAAGACCGCCCACGTGCACCCGGTGCATAAAAAGGGTGACCGGTCGGACCCGGCGAATTATAGACCTATCGCTATTACTACTACCCTTCTTTCAAAGGTTTTGGAGCGTGTGTTGAATGCCAAGCTCTTGAGGTACCTAGAGGATCACGATTTGATAAGCGACTACCGATACGGCTTCTGTAATGGTCGGTCGACTGGCGATCTTCTGGTGTATCTCACACACCGCTGGGCTCAGGCCATTGAAAGTCAAGGTGAGGCTTTGGCTGTTAGCCTAGATATAGCTAAGGCCTTCGACCGGGTCTGGCATAAAGGTCTTCTATCAAAGCTTCCATCTTACGGACTGCCCGAGGGTTTATGCGGATGGATTGCCAGTTTCTTGTCCAGCAGACGCATTAAAGCCGTAGTAGACGGTAGTTGCTCCGATAGCTTGGACATTAAATCTGGCGTCCCACAAGGCTCTGTGCTATCTCCAACGCTGTTTCTCTTGCATATCAATGATATGCTGTCCAATGACGGTATTCATTGCTATGCGGATGACAGCACTGGAGATGCCTATTACACAGGTCGAGCAAATATCCCTCGTACCATTGTGGAGGAAAGTCTAACTAAACTTGTGTCTGAAATCGAGAATACCCTAGCTTGGGATTCCGATTGGGGTCGGGAGAATTTAGTCCAGTTCAACCCCACTAAGACACAAGTTAACAGATAGTAGACACACTAAGAAAACTCCATTTACTGTAGCTCCTCAGTTTCAGAACACTTCCCTTACCATATCAAGTAGTAATGGGATCCTTGGCGTTGACATATCTAGTGACGTACAGTTTCGGAGTCATTTGGAACAAAAGGCGAAGTTGGCATGCAAAAAGCTCGGTGTGCTAAACAGGGCGAAGCAGTACTTCACTTCTAGGCAAAGACTGCTGCTGTATAAAGCGCAAGTCAGGCCACACGTGGAGTACTGCTGTCACCTTTGGGCAGGAGCGCCTGGATATCAACTCAGTCCTTTTGACTCGGTCCAGAGGCGTGCGATCCGGATTGTCGACGATCCCAAACTGACAAAGGGTTTAGAGCCGTTAAGTCTGAGGAGAGACTTCGCCTCCTTATGCGTGTTCTACCGCTTGTACAACGGGTTTTGTTCTGAAGAACTGTTTGATATGATGCCCACGGCTACTTTTCATCACCGCACCGCTCGCCACCGACAGGGCATTCATCCTCACACTCTGAATCCGCAATGGTCTCGTACAATTCGGTTTCAGAGATGTTTCCTTCCGAGGACGCTTAAATTGTGGAATGAACTCCCTGCCGAGGTTTTCCCGATGAGTTATAGTATGGAGTTCTTCAAGAGGGGTTTGAAAAGGTTTTTACAGGGTCGACAACGCGCGAGTGATACCCCTGGTGTTGCACGCGTCCATAGGCCGCGATAACCGCTTACCATCAGGCGGTCCGCGTGCTTGATTGTCACCGACGTAGTATAAAAAAAAAAAAACTGTACGTCTACCACGAGTTGCCACTTTTTTTCCAATGCTTTTTTTTTTCTAAATCCCAATAAAAAAAAAATACGCGAACGATAAAATATTGTATTGGGATTTGACATTGTTAATGTTTGTATGTAAACCAAGCGTGCCCGTTTCACGTTATCGACTTAGTACGAGTAATATAAATCCGCCATTCTGAGGAATGATTAGAGTAACTCTCCACGATTTTGACATCTATTGCATAACGGTTAAGAGTGGACGACATGAGTAGTGTCTAAGCGGTAGTACGGAGGACAACTGAACAGGGGCCGTATTAAAAATATTTTGCCACTGACGTGGCGTGGCCGTTTGCGATTCTAAAATGCTCACTTTTTATAGATTAAAACTGAAAGTGAGCATTTTAGAACCGTGAACGTTCACGACACAGCAGAACTTCTTATCGATGTTATATTATTTTTGTCTCAGTTAAACATCAAATTAGGTATTCGTTAGTAATACGAGTAATTATGACAATACTCAGTAAGTAATATAATAATTAATATTATAAGTCTGTCAGTCTAGTATAGTATTGCTAGTAATATTTAATACTTTTTATAAGTGTATGTCTGTGTATATGAGTAAAGATATTTTTTACTTTTAATTGCTGAATGATGGAATGGAGTAAAGCCTTTGGCCTCAAGGTAAACCCTGATAAAACGCAGGATGTTGTGGTAAGTAGCTCGCAACTGATCTCCAGGATTGACTGGCAGTCTATGCCACCCATTTTGTTTGACGGGGTTAACATCCCGTATAGTAAGGTTGTGAAAAATCTTGGTATTTACATGGACAGTTCGCTAAACTGGGACAAGCAGATCGGCGAGGTGAGTAGAAAAATGTTTGCGTCACTCAGTAGGCTCAGAAATTTCTTACCAATACCCACCAAAATTGCGCTTGAACAGGCTTTACTTTTGCCGATCCTTGAATTTGAATATCAGTGAACACTTTCTCGATAAGCTGGAACGACTACAAAATTTTTGTATCCGTATTATATTCGGGCTACGCAAGTTTGATCATGGTTCTGAATACCGCGCTCAACTAAATTGGCTCCCAATACGTCGTCGTCGTGACCTCCATGTTCTTTCATTGCTATACTTTATCCTGTTTGATCCGCGGTCACCTCCATATCTTAAACAACGTTCCAGTTTTCAGCAACGGGCCAAAGGTGAAGATATACGTTCTTGCCGTAAACTGCTTCTATCATTTCCTTCCTATTGCTCTGACCTTTATTCTAAATCCTTTACTGTGAAATCTATTCGCTTATGGAATTCTTTGCCCGTGTCCATAAGGCTATCTCAATCACATCCCATCTTCAAATCCCGAGTTAAAGCTTACCTTCTGTCACTTTGACCCAATCGCCTTCTTTCCAGTTTACTTTCACCTATAAGTTATTCCATACCTTATTTTATATGTATGATAAGTATGTAAGTATATGTAGGTTTATTATTTTGCTTCGGTAATGTATGTATGTTTATTATTGTATGTATGTTTATTTTTATGTTATAGTAAATTAGTTACTGCATCTCTTATTTATCATCTTGCACCGCCACTTAATTTTCTTCCTGATTATCTACCTGAAGGTTGCCTGGAAGAGATCGCTACTAGCGATAAGGCCGCCCATATTGTACACCTAATTTATTTAAATGAAACTAACATTTTGTTTGTGCAATAAAGTTTATCTTATCTTATCTTAATGATGAATATGAAAGGCGAGAAGTAATATTAAAATAATATTATCCTTGTTTAGAATGAAAAACATTCATGTGTCCAACATGGGTTCTTTCAGTGAACCATAAAATAATCTCTATTCCGAATTATTGAATTAAAAAATTATCATACAAAATGCATTAAAAAATATATTTTTCCACATTGAAACAACTCTTTGGTATTCAACAAATATTTTTTCAAATGACGCTTCCCTTTGAGTTTAATTTTATCATCGGAGTGACCCTCTTTTCTTCCCTTTCAAACATGTTGATTGCTTTATTTTGGTTGCGTGTTACGAAGAGATGACGCTCAACGGTCGCTCAACGAGCTTGGGGGAGTTTTGTTGATTGATGGAATTAAATTATAAAACGTTCACATTGAAAAGGGTTGAGGGTCGTTTCGTCTATTCAATAAAGGCTCTCCCGCGCTGTTAAGATACTGTAAACAAAATGTTAACTGAAAGGGAGTTAAGTCTTAATCATTCCTCTTTCACATTTGAGAGTAACGCTTTTGGCATTGGAGCGGTCTTAGCCACCGAAGCTTAAAATAATACGTAGTGATGCTACAAATATTTAGCCTGAAAATATTGAATTTTTTGCATTGCTGCTGAATATATTTTACAACAATTTATTATAATAAATAATGATGTAATAAATTTATTTATTTTCTTCCACATTAAGAAAACATTAAAACAGAACTTATTCATAAATCTTAAGATTAAAACGAAAGAAATAAATTAAAACTTACTAGTACAGTACAGCAATAGATTTAAGATCAATTGTATTTAGTTCATTTACAATCTTAGCGGGAGACAGGTACCTACTCCAAACTAGGTTTCCCTGTGCTATGGATTACCTGGCCCCGACCTCTTAGTAGGTTACAAACAGGGAGAAGTATACAAAATAATTAAAATAAACAAAAACTAAGTTGCATATAATTTTATTCTTAAGAGGGCGCCGCCGTTCTGCCTTCGGTTTTTGGTATCCTGACGCTCCCTTTAACCCTCTACCGGTCGTCAATCCACAAGCCAGTGGTAAAAAACATTATTATGACGAACATTCAATTTCATAAAATACCACCCAGAGAATAATATTTGTCTAATTGACCACTGTAATTCAGCGCCTGAGCGTTTCAAGTCCAGGCATATGCTCAGTGAGGTCTTTTTTATTTTCGGCCATAGTAAAGTCGCTATCAGGTGGCACGTTTTTGTCTTCTTCTTATTACGTTTGTTGTCGTTTGTTTATCCTAAGATTAGTATTTTATTTATTTCTTTTTTTAATCATTTTACTCATTAAGAGATGCAGAAAGTTGATGAGTGAAAAATTTAATGTTTAAATATTATTTAAAAGGATTAAAAATAAAATGCGACAGACATTTTTATTTTTTCATACTGGTCCTAGATTTTTTATCAATCAAAAGAAATACTTTCTTTTACCTATAAAGTTTCTACATTACTTGCTGAGTTTACTATAATTTTCCTGATATATTTTTATTGTACACCATTAAGATTTGTTAGTTTCGAGATATGAGTCCCGTAGAGAAAGAAATGTATCCATCCCCCATGACATAAAGATAAAACAAATAAGTAGGTAGGTACCTACAAACCATTCACATATTATCAGTCCTCCTGTTTGTATCTAATTCCACACAACGGATGAAACCCAAATATAAAAAAGAACCTTTACACGAACATACGTCCGTATGTAATGTATCAATTTGCAAGTAAAATTACGATGAAGCACTGATACACTTAGGAACATAAATATGTAGTACACTTACGTAAATGTGTGTTTATGAACCATTAAAATTCAGTTAGGTCATTTAAAGTAAAAATAATCATTTGGGTCTGGGTGTGCTGGGAGTAATGATGTACAAGGCCGAGGCTACAGAGTCCCTTTTCTAGAGCGCGGTGTCGTTTACAGGGCTCGCCTCGTTTGTATGAAGCGCGACGACTCGGGAGTCTTTTCCAGAACTCGAGCTTTCTTGAGAGCTCGATCGATCTCGAGGCTTTTTCAGGGCTCGAGTCTTTTTAGCGCTCGAAACGTTTTTACGTAGCGAGTTGCGCTCAATGTTGTTTTCCGTTTGGGGTCTTCCTTTTCAAAGCAGGCAATTAAATATGTGTTCGTGGGATATGATATAATGTATGTGACCAGAAGTGTATTTTGAAAAAAAAAAAAGGTTTAATTAACAGAAAAAAGACATTGAAAAATATTGTGGAGAAAAGGTTTAAGAAGACTCGAACTCTTTTAGGACTCGAGTACTTTCAAAGGCTCGAACTCTTTTGAAGCTTCAAGGCGTGGCTCAGGAAGCTCGCGTCTTGGCTGGGCTCGGGCCTACGAGCCTACCGGGCTCACTGAGTCCGGCCAATCCGCCTCGAAACTTCAAAAGTAGAACTCGACGCCTCGAGGTTTGTACATCTTTAGCTGGGAGACGCCGCTGGCTTAATTCCTTGTCTGGTACCTCGTAATACAGGGATATTAATCCCTACTTCGAGACAATGACCAGTGCTGTGTTGTCTGGCACATATATATTTGTTTATATTTATTTAAAAGTAATTAACTGTTTTAAATATTACACCTTCAAATAAATACTACTAAAATCAGTTTCGTTTCCACTGATTTTTAACACAAACCATCGAACAATAGATTGACGTTATGACTCATATTATCATAAATTACAAATATAAAATTAAAAATAAAAATACCTTTAATGAGATGTGATTTATACCTCTTTTTCTTGACTTTTTATATTCAATGAGCTACTCGTATCTTAACTGTTTTAAATAAATCGTTAATATCAGTCTACTACTTACTTTTGCTCCTCAGTGTACGATAATATATTTGTTGATAGAAGAAGGTAGGTATCATTAACAAAGAAGGTTCCTGGCATAATGAAGCTCACGTGACATGGGTATTTTAAATAGAAGGGTGTGTGAGGTGATAGTCTCTTTGAATTGGGAAATAACGTTGTTCTAATTTTAACATATAATAACACAATTACAGTTAAAGGACATACGAGCTTCACAAGCTTAGGCGGTCTCAAAGAACTTCGTTTGTAAAATTCAGCTCTGACTGAAAGCCTACGTTTGCAATGTTGGACTCAAAAGTGAATGTCATTGCGTATTCGGCACCGTATTTATATTTGAAAACCCCATAATTTTGTAAAGACTTGGATTTTAATAGAACCTTTTTATTTATAAACCTCAACACTGACAGACTTCGTTCTGTCAAAAGTACCTACTTAATTGCACGTCGCGGCGTCGGTAAAGCAGCACACCTCGCTCGCGTTTCTGCGACTTTATTCATCTAAACTATTATTGTTCAATGAATGTTTTGTTCAATTATTATAAAATATAGCCTTAGGATGTCACTACCTGATAATGTAGCTTCATATTGGTAAAGGATTTTTAAAATCGGTCTAGTAGTTTCGGAGCCCATTCAATACAAACAAACAAATCTTTCCTCTTTATAATATTAGTATCTAAGACTGTTGTTTCCTAGCTGATGGGGTAAAAATATAAAATAAAGTTTGAAAACGCTTCGAAAGGTTCCTTGCATAGGGTGTTCGGAACAAAAACAAGACGGGAACAGCAAAAGCATTTGTAACCAACTCGTACTCACAGAATAATTCATAATGTTATCCTATTTCTTTTTGGCCTCAAAATTTAAAAAAACAACACGTGACGAAGTGCGCGGAAATGAATTAATAGTTTCGTATTAAAAACCAAGTAATGTAAAAACACGGGTGAAAATGGTCAATAACGCTTTATTGACCCAGTACGATTTAAATTATTTTTTTTGGGGGGGTTTGAAAAGGCATTTCTGCAGGTCTTCAAGGTGGGGATCCTTCAGCCCAGTGATTCGTTTGAATGACTGGGCTTGTCAGCCTCATATCTGGACCTCACGACCGCTTTCCATCAGTTGGAGTGAGGTCATCTAAGGCCTATATAAAAAAAATCCCCGAGCAGAAACCGAAAAATTCTCGGAACCCATGTGATCCCAGGTTGCAATCTGGCCAGAACCATATTTGTGTTCAATGTTCAATTTGCTCTCCGGTGATGGAAATCACCAATAAAACAACCAAGGTAGATGGAACCAAGTGGATTACGGCGGAATGATCACCACCTCGTTGGGTTCTAATACGCTTGGTGAAAAGCAGGCTTTTGAGTGTTCCGTTCACCATAATGGCAACAGTCAATTTGCCTCTACCCCATTTGTGATAGGTATAGTCGTTTTGTTCGTACTAGTTTGTCTTTGTTTTAAATTTAATTGTATTAGTGTTCCGTTCGAACATAAGGGTGCACACCCACGACTTTTTGTCGGACCGATAATCGGGCCGATTTTGTATTTCATATTATTTCTGACCTGCTTTTTGTCGGACGTGTGCGTTGCTCCATTGCTATCAGTACGTTCTATTTTTCTCCTACAAAAAATCGGTCACCGATTATCGGACGTGTGCGAGCAGGCTAAACAAAACAAACAGATTCTTGGATATTTAAGGCGAAAACATTTCGAAACATACCTACCGGTATCGGCTTTGGTTTATATATTGTGCCCCAGTGTGAGTCGTTTAGCTGAGGGTGTAATGGGCAGAGGGTGATTACCCTCACATTATCAAATAGAACCCGAAAGGTCGCGTTAGCTCAGAAGAAAGACAAGTCACCGAATGGCTTAAGGTCACCGGTTCAAGTTCAAGACCAATGTTTTTTCCAGTTTCAATCGTCAACGTGAATACAATCAACAAGCGTGGCCTGCTAAGGCTTTAGATAGTATCTCGTTTTCTATTTTTTGCGTACCGTAATATAATTTGTAGGTACTTTGAGAATTGAGATGCGCATTTTTTAGAATAAACAAAGCAATATCACATGAGGTCCTTCTGAGAAGATATACCTATTTGCATTTCAAAGAATATCGTTATTGTCGCTCTTATTACAATTAACCGACCTTCGCCCACTATTTCTCCCGTTATAGTACTCGTATATCCTGACATGATACCTATGTGAATCGCTGATAAGGGTAAAATTCTTTTTTGGAATCAGTCCAGTAGTTTTTGAGTTTATTCGTTACAAACATCCAAAAAAACAAAATTACAAATCCTTCGTTTTTATAATATTGAAATTTCATTCATTCACAAATGTACGGATTGTAATTGTATGGAAACCGCATCTGTTATTCAGCGATACCCATCAAGTTGTGATTTAGTTTTCGACAGTTATTCTGATTAACGAGCCCATTAAGGGGTTGCACACCTGGTGTAGGATGTTTAATCCCACATTTATCATAATTGGTAGTTTTGGCTTCAACCAATGGCTACAGCGGTTACAGATTGCATTTGTTCTTAACTATAATTTTGAGAATAAAGTAAAAAATCGACGTGAGGACGTGACAAAAATGCGTCAAATTTCCAAGTAAGAACTTCAATCGATACTGACACCCTGATACAAAAGAATATTAGAGCAAGAGCATCTCTGCATAGCCCACAGGTTCCCATCGATAAACTGCGAATCACTCAACCTCTCCTGGCTTGTGCGCCATTGTTGGCTGAGAAGCCCAAGGAGCCAAGTTACGCCTGAGACTCTTAATTCCTGGTGGTGTTGCAAAATGGCACCAAACCCGTAGCCGCAACAGGTTCTGCCCCGCTGTAGGACAAACTAAAAGCAGCTAGTGTGACTCAAACTCTTCACGTTTGGAGCAGCAGTCCCCAGAACCCCAGTAGCTGTCGAAAATCACGTTTCTTTAATAATAATGTTTCGATAATGACTTTGCCCCGTTATTTAGGCCATCAGTGCTATTCAAATTGGTGTTCCTCCAATCATAAATCAAATTTTGTTACAGATATCGCTTCAGATATGACCTGAACGTCTTATAAACCACCAGGTGCCAAAACAAAGCAAATAAAAATGTCTAATAAATCTCAAATTCTGTTGGACATCTTCCAAGAGATACTAGCTGCTTCGGGGAACTCCTCGGATGTGATAAATGAGACACAGATATTGTCAGTAATGAGAGAACAGAGTAGGTTTGGAGGACATGAGCTGGAAGCGACCTTGGTGAAGATGATGAAGGATGCGAGGAGGAAGCTGAACTATCCCCTGACGTGTGACTACTGCGTGGGTGACATTTGGGATCTGCTGCACACATACAACGGCATACATGGATACGTCAGTCTTTTGGTAAGTGTCTTGTATTTTTGCAACTCTTCGTACTTCTGGTAGAACAAAGGAACAATTGTTATATTTCAAAAACTGTAATTGCGCCCTTGTTTTACCGAAGGTGCGATGAATAGTTCAATAAAGTCTTAACATGAACCAGAGTGCATCGATGCAAAAACCACGAAAATAAAAAAATTAGGTGATTAGTAAATTTGAATTTGAATTTTAAATAAGTATTAAGGGAACACCCAAAAAATCCGATACACTTAATTCCGAATTTCAATATTCCGAATTTCAAAGATCCAAGTTTCATAATTCCGAAGCAACAGAATTCCATTCAAAAAAACTTAAGCTATTTTTCCGAGTCACAAATCCAATATTAAAAATTTCCGACTTTAAGTAGTACGAAGAGCGTCGTGGCCTAGTGGTTAAGCACTCCAACTCGGATCGCGGATCGTGTGGTCTCGAGTGCAAATCTGGCCAGAACCAAAATCTTTGTGTTCATTGTTTAATTTCCGACTTACTCCCCGGTGATGGAAAACATCGATAAAAACCAAATCAACCCGGATAACGGCGGAAGGCTCATCACCTACCACGTTGGGTTCTAATACCATTGGTGAAAAGTGGGCTTCTGAGTGTTCCGTTCACCATGACGGCAACACTCGCCTCTGACTACCCCGTTTGGAATACAGTCGTGATGGTATGTCATTATGATGTACGAAGAATTAAAAATTGCGAAGTTTGATAACCCCTAAAAACAATATTCCGAATTTCAAAATGCCGAAAATTCATTGGTAACATAAAAAAATAATATCAAAAATATCATAAACATGTATTAATTAAGCTAAATAATTTTATTAACAGGATTAATTGTCTAGGTTAGGTTAGAACTTTGGCTGAATCTCGCGAGCCGAGCACGCGAAGCGAGCGTTCCGTGGCAGCGGCCGGCGAAGCGCCAGAAAGCATTCATGCTTAATAAATACACTTAAAAGAGTATAATTATGTATCTATCACATTATTCGTATTTATGAAAATTCGGATTATTGTTAATTCGGTATTTTGGTGATTTGATATTGTGGAATTCGGAATTCTGACATCCTACATTCGGAGTTTGGAAATTTCGGATTTTTAATGATCTATCTGACATTCGAAATTTAGCTTTCAGAATTCTGAAATATTCGCAGTTGTAAAAATCGGAATTTTAAAATTCGTGATTGTCACTTTCGTACCTAGTTAAGTTTTTCGGAATTACGTGTACTTAGCGCCATTTTGCTGAACACCCGTATGTACAAGAAACACTCAAGGGGTTTGCCCTACCATAGTGCTGGTACGGAAGCAATGTCTGTAATTTTAAACGTGTCGTCGAAGTACCTATAATGTTTGAGATGTTTCTGTACTAATGTCTACTATTATGTAGTGAATATTTGACTCAACGTAATGGGGGCATTACATTGCTTTGCTTATGCAAATTCTCCGTCGCTAGGAAACGCCGTCTGACGTGTATTTATCGCCTTAATTAAGTTTTAGAGGGAGACAAGATTAAGTGCATTTGCACTTGTGAACATCGAAAAGCATTGCATCCGTCCACGAAAACTACTGAGACGCGTCGCATTTCACAAAGTAAGCATTAGAATAATTTTGCGTAGAAGGCGAGTCGAGGCACCCGTTTTGATGCCACAAATATTTAGCCCTCATGGCTAAACATGGCTAAGCACTGACGCTCAACATCAATTTCTCGAGGTAAGAGATCCTTCAGATTGTTTATTTCATCATCATCATAACCTCAAAATACAAAAATATACCACTTTTATGTGGCTTCTATTGAACAAAATTCTTGTTGGCACAGAATAGGATAACAACACATGTGTTTCTTTCCTCTGATAGTCCCGGGTTCTTCAAGCAGGACGTGAAAAGGCATTTCTGCCGGCCTTCAAGATGAGGATGGCCAGCTCAGTGATTTCTTTGCATTGATGTGCTCGTCAGCCTCATATCTGAACCTCACGACCGCTTTCCATCCGGGCAATATAAAAAAAGATAAGCAATTTTCTTTATTTAAACAGTTTTTCGTTAGGAAAAACGTTGTATGGAACTTTGCCATTGTCCTTTTAGCTTTCTAGGTCCAGTAGTTTTTTGTGCGTTGTCTGTCAATCACTCAGTAACAGTAACAGTTTTTTTTTAATT
Organism: Udea olivalis; assembly: GCA_947369235.1. NCBI lineage: Eukaryota > Metazoa > Arthropoda > Insecta > Lepidoptera > Crambidae > Udea > Udea olivalis. Next base: position 13,786,267 of record OX376359.1, read on the forward strand.
GTATCCTACATAAATAACCATAGTCGTTTCATTGTATTGAGACGTGGCAGTAAAACGACTATTACTTTTACTGCTAAAACTAGCTAGCTTGCTAGCTTTCTACCGGTACACAACAGCACGTTAAACTTCACATGTGGGCACCTTATGCTGACAACCCAGACTGCAATGTTTTTGTAAAGGTTGGCCTGCTGTCGTCCTAATGTTATAGGGCACAAAATACGAAACTTCAGTCGTAAATTTGAGCATCGGTCTATTTTCCATCGGCATTCCTCTAGCTTTGAGTTTGTAAATTACCTGTAATTACTGTGAGAGGAAGTAAAATAAACTACACGACAGTTTCAATATCACTTCCATGTCTAATTTAATTATTGTAAACTATCAAACACTTAAAGCTCTGTATAACCATTTAATACGACTCGTACGTCTACTCGTTATAAAAGCTTAATCCAGCCTCTCGGTCCCGTCCAAGTTCCCCATACACAATCGTGTATTCTAATTAAACAAACTCTTACTCAGCTAATTACAAAGGTAATGCTAGAACCTAAACACAGGACGCTATTACTTTAATGTGCTTTAACTAAACAAGGCGGCTGAATAAAGGTATGGAGTAACACAACGCGTTATTGTCACTCATATCAGAATGTCTAAACACTGATGCCCAGCTAAAGACAAAGGTGGCCTTTGTTCCTTAGCTCGCCGTCGGTACACGAGGCTCCGATTGCTAATACGGCCATGCTGCAATGTGCCTGCCCCAGGCACTTCCGCGGCCGCTCCAAACCCTGGTTGGTTGCAATCTGTGACATATTATTATTATTTCGACTGGGGACGCTGGCAGTGGGCCGGGTGATCGGTCCGCTAGTTATGGGCCATTTCACCCATTTCCCCGGGATCTGTGACATAAGACAACAATTCGATTTATGATACTGATATGTTCATTCATGACCTGCAGAACCAACCGCTTCGGTACATCATGATGTTCTAAAGGTATTGGGAATTCTCCCATTAGGATTTGATCTATTAATTATCCTAGTGCTATGTGGCAGTCCCTATGCTTTGGCATCGCCTTCCGGCAGTCCCTTCCGCCCTAGGTAACGCCTCAGTACTTGCACTTAAAAGACTTTATCTATTCCCTTAAGCCAAAGTAAACTCCACAGTTACTGCACTTAAAAGGCTTTGTCCAGTCCCTTAAGTTAAAGTTAACTTCTCAGTTACTGCACTTATGTTTGTCCAGTCCCTTAAGTCAAACTGAACTCCTCAGTTACTGCACTTAAAAGGCTTTGTCCAGTCCCTTATGTCAAAGTTAACACCTCAGTTACTGCACTTAAAAGACTTTGTCCAGTCCCATAAGCCAAAGTTAACTCTTGCATGCTTTAGGCCAGTCCCTATGCGTGGCTACTTGCCTTTCAGTGATACCATTGCCATTGCAGCTAGGAAAATCAACATAAAATAGTTATAATGCCCATTTCGATAGTATTAAACAGAACATCAAAATAACCGAAATATATTTTCACTATTGCAAAATTCATGATATTACCAAATTTTCGAGTACAACCAATTACTCTTTTTCTGTCTACTTTGTCTCTATACACAATCGTGTATTCTAATTAAACAAACTCTTACTCAGCTAATTACAAAGGTAATGCTAGAACCTAAACACAGGACACTATTACTAGTGCTTACTTACTGTGCTTAAACTAAACAAGGCGGCTGAATAAAGGTATGGAGTAACACAACGCGTTATTGTCACTCATATCAGAACGTCTAAACACTGATGCCCAGCTAAAGACAAGGTGGCCTTTGTTCCTTAGCTCGCCGTCGGTTAACGAGGCTTCGATTGCTTACATTATGTAAACTAGTTATCAAAGACTAAGATTTTTGTGTGAAGAATTTTGTGTGTTCTTTTTTCTATTCTCTTCGATCCAAACTCTCCGATGTACCTAAAAATAAGTTTCAATTCCTACACTCGTCTCATCAAAAAGATCTCCGTTCAAGTAAAACTTTAGCTCTATTTACACCCCTTTTCTGTTCCTCCTACATGTCAAGCTCCTTCAGACTGTTTGCCATACGGCTCTGGAACTCTCTCCCAAGCAACATTCAGAAATCTACCTCCAAACTTGCTCTGAAGAGGTCGCTGCGTGAGCATTTTAAGTGAGCCTCTGATTCAGTCAACCATTTCATTGAGTTCAGATTCAGGCATCTACGTTTAACCCTCCTAATGGCAATTTAATTTATTTTCATATTATATATTATTAATAATGATAATAATAAATATTATTTATTGCACATCAAAAAAATAACAATGAAGGTTTGTATTACACGAAATAGTAAGATGACACAATTAGGCGGTCTTATTGCTAAAAAGCAATCTCTTCCAGACAACCCAAGTAGAGGAAAATGTTAAAAAAAGGGTAAGTATGTGCACAATAATAGTCAAATGTAAATTATTATTTAATATTATAGTAATATATTTATTTTAAATGTATAAAAATAGGTATGTTTGTTGGTATGATCAGTATATATAACTTATATGTATTTGTGTAGTATATTATGATCTATATATGATTTATTTAAGTTTACAAATTGTATTAGGTATTTGTTAGTTTGATTATTAGTAGGTTTAAAGTTTTAGCTAAGTAACTAATTTGTTCAAAGTTTCCCATACATAATCGTGTATTCTAATTCAACAAACTCTAACTCAGCTCATGACAAAGGTAATGCTAAAAACCTAAATACAGGACGCTATTACTTTAATATGTTAAAACTAAACGAGGCTGCTGAAAAAGGTATTGAGAAACACTACGCGTTATTGTCACTGGTAGCAGAACGTCTTAACGCTGATGCCCAGCTAAAGACAAGGTGACCTTTGTTCCTTAGCTCGCCGTCAGTACACGAGGCTCCGATTGCTAACCATTAATAGCAAAAGGAAGAGCTGAGCTTCTTTTGAGAGCACATTCAACTAATTAAATTATCATTTATACCGCAATTTATTATTATTATTCGCAATTAAGAATGGTTCGCGTTAGTAACAAACTAGATGGTCAGGGTTTTTGATTTGACACACCAAGGGCCTTATCACAGGATAGGTAATAGTGCTGACCTTATTACAATATCTTATAACTCATCAAGTTCATTCCCTAAACTGAGCGTAGCGAATTTCGTACTATGATATTCCATTTACAGCTATACTCCATTCATTATAGCATTAGACAGAAGTAAACAAGTTTCTTTTGCACTTCACGTGCTCTAAAAGAACGCCAATGTAGCCCCACGAAGCACCCATGTGACCACTTTAGTCTCTAGGTAGTAAAAAGTAATTCGTTTTTTGATTTTCTTCATGTGACAAACTCAAACAGCCAGTAAAAATATATTATTATATGTGGAGTGTGGACCATTTGCATTGCGGAAATGTTGAGAGTTTTAGTTTCATGACTTGTCCGCAAAGAAGGTGGCGCCATGTGTTTTAAATTGTTAATCTGTGACTGGTTCAGTTCAGAAGAAAAAACTGATCGCGACAATTTCAGAACTTTTGTTGAGTGTAAATTTGTTCGGTTCTAAATGTTTTTGTACTAAATTGACTATTTTTCTTGCACTCAAAGTGAAAAGTACAGTTTGCACCTCGAGACTAAACGCCAACTTAATATCCCCTCGGTTTCATTAACTCCCGAGACCTCTGGTATATTATGCCTTCGTCAAGTCCCTTGTTATAAAATATACTATTTAGGGTAACCTTTGTGGTAAAAGTACAACAAACATTATTACTTTTACGATTTATACCAAATTTATTAAAATCTACTTAAATAGCAGCTGTCACACTTAATTGTTCTCATTGAAAGTAAAGTAACTCATAAAGTAAGTTCTAACTATCAGTCCTTTATTATGATTTTTTTTAAGATATCCAGCATATTTTTCAGGAAAACCACTATTCATGGTGGCTCATTAATTTACACTATTAATAGCAAAAAGTGTAAAGAACGCCCTGACATAGTAGGCCTGTCAGTAGAGCGTATTGTGAAATGTCTTGTATCGAGTTAAAGGGTTATGTTGTAGTATGTGTGTACCGACCCCCTAGATCAGATTTAAGTAGATTTGAGTCGGTTATGGGAGAAGTTCTAGGGAAGTTAAATACTAAGTCAAAACCTATCATTTTATGTGGCGATTTTAATGTTGACTTATTAGAAAACATCAGAAAGCAATATTTGAATGTTTTGGTCTGGATTATCAATTCCATGAACCCACGAGAATAACAGCAACAACAGCTACTTGTCTGGATAATGTGTTCTGTAACTGTGTACCCATTGGGAGATCGATGGTTACTGAATTAACATCTGATCATTGTGGACAGAAGATAACCTTTTTAGACCAAACTAAAGTTAATGTTAGTTCTAGAAAAATCACGTGCAGACCTAAGACAAGTCATCGCATTGATAGTGTTAAGACCAATGTAAAGTGTAAAATAACTTCAATATAAATATATAAATATGCGCCAGACAACACACCTCTTGTAATGGTCTCGAAGTAGGGATTAATATCTCTGTGTTACGAGGTACCACACAAGGAAATAAGCTAGGGACGTCTTCCAGCACACCCAGACCCGAGTCAATTTAGAAAAGATCGTTTCCTAAATTGACCCGACCGGGAATCGAACCCGGGACACTACGGAAATCGAGGCGAGAAACCGTGCTACAGCGCACTACAAACAAGGTGATCCTGATGAAGTCTACGGGAAACTATTCGATTGTGTTAAAAAAGAATTTGATGCATGTTTTCCAACTAAACAAGTTACTTGCAAAGTTCAATCGAAATTTTCTGAATGGGCCACGCCAGGAATTGACAGAAGTAGACGTAAGATGTATGACTTGTATGCTATGAAAAAATATAACTTCTACCCAGTTTTTGTTGAGTATGTCAAGAACTACACTAAAATCTTCAGGAAAGCCTGCACAACGGCTAAGGCATTACACATTGATAAAATATCTAAGTCCAATAACAAAATAAAAACCACTTGGGACATCATTAATCATGAAACAGGTAAAGCCAAACAGCGTGCAATACCACATTTACTCTTGAAGTCAATGACGAAATTATTCAATCGGAAGCCAACGTTGCCGAAGCTTTTGATAATTATTTTAGAAACATACCTTTAGACACCACGGCTTCATTAAATTCCTCACCTATTGAAGCAGAACAGTTGTTGAAAGATAATGTATCGTATTGCAATGTTTTATTTGAATTTAAACACGTGGATTCACTTAACATTATAACATCATTTAAGTAATTAACTTAAAAAATACTACTGATCAGTTCAAATTGTTAGCCATGTAATAGACGTAATTGCCCCTTACCTAGCCATAATATTTAATGATTGCGTTGATAGAGGAGTGTTTCCAGACTTAATGAAACACGGTAAAGGTACTACTTTTCCAAAAAGGCAACATAAAAGACCCAGGCAACTTTAGGCCTATATCAATACTTCCAGCCTTAAGTAAGATATTTGAAAAAATTATACAAGAACAACTGTTAGGCCACTTCAAATTCAAATTCAAATGATTTATTGCATTCATGTTGTACATTGTGGGTCTTATATTTAAAATAAGTTCAGAACATGAACCCTGTAAGGGCACTGCAAACCGGGAACACTTAAAATATTTAAACTATATAATACAACAGCCATTTCACACTATCATTATCGATAATACTCATCTTTCCATCCATTATTTGTCAGTGACATGTATTTTCATTAAAAAACTCTGACAGCGAATAAAAACTTTTTTCGATAAGATATTGCTTCAATTTTCTCCTAAATTTACTGATATTTGATTCTCTTTGTAAATGAATTGTAATTTCGTTAAATATTTTTACAATCATGCCTAAACTACCCGACTTTACAATCTTCAATTTCGAATTTGGAAGTGCCAATTTTTCACGAGGTCTTAAATTTTGTGGCCGCACATACAGAGGGAACAGTTCTGGGTTCCTTTTCACAAATATAGAAGCTTCTAGAATATATATACAAGTATTTTTTCTCTTATGAAGTGAGGTTTGCAGCTATCTATGCTCTGTATATTTACTATTATTCTAAGACATCTCTTTTGCAAAATAAATAGTTTAACGGCGTCTGTAGAATTTCTCCATAATATTATTCCATATTGGAGCCAGACTTTTACACAGTGAAACATACGGATTCCCTAGAGGCCGTTCTACTACTGATGCTGGTATTGCGCTCCTGAAACATATTTTTCGGGCTTGGGAGAATTCACAGAACGCTCTTGGCGTCTTCTGTGATTTATCCAAAGCTTTTGATTGCGTTGATCACGTGACTTACACGTAAGCTTAGTTATTATGGTGTGAAGGATACTGCGTTGGATCTTATTTTTTCATATTTGAGCTCTAAAACTCAAAAATTAGATGTTAATGGTGTGTTATCTTCTGGAGCACAAGTTAAAATGGGGGTTCCACAGGGATCTATTCTGGGTCCTTTCCTATTTCTAGTTTATATTAATGATTTGCCTTTCTACGTGAAAGATATTTGTGATGTTGTTTTATTTGCAGATGATACGTCTTTAATTTTTAATATTGATAGAAATAAAAACTTTCTGGAAGACGTAAATGACGCGCTCATAAAGGTACTACGATGGTTTACAGTCAATAATCTAAAGCTCAATGCAAAAAAGACTAAATGCATTAATTTTAAATTTCCTAATGTCAAAGATAACCAAATTGATTTGAGAGTGAAAGTGAGTGAAAAACAGTGGAGTAGACTCCACTGTTTTTCTTGGAGTTACACTAGACTCGAAATTGCAATGGAACCCTGATTTAAATGCCCTTTCGGCTAAACTTAGTTCGGCAGCATTTGCTGTCAGTAAAATAAGGTTATTAACAGATGTTGACGCAAAGTGTGTGTGTCTTGATACTGCTCGTTCTGTTTATTTCAGCTATTTCCACAGAGTAATGTCTTACGGCATTGTACTTTGGGGTAAGGCGGTGGATATACAAACCATCTTTATCCTGCAAAAGCGAGCGATCAGATCTATCTATAAGTTTCGTGCACGGGCCGCACTCAGAGAGCTTTTTAAGGAAATTGTGATTCTTACAGTGGATTCCCAATTTATTTACAACTGTATTGTCTTGGTGAAAAAGAAAATCAGTCTTTATCAAAACACTGCGATATACACGCCAAAAATACTAAAAATAAGGATAAAATTGTGCTTCCTTTGTTTAGATTACAAAATGTTTTGGGATCCTTTATGGGGCAAGGTGTACACTACTACAACAAAGTTCCTCAGGAAATTTGTATGTTACAGCTGCACAGATTGAAAAACCTCATAAACTGTATTATTAAAATATAACTGTTTTGCATTACAACAAAACAACTATTATGTGTTGGAGAAAACACAGTGTTGGCTGTGAAGAAAGCAGTCCTGACATTTGTCATAAATAATGAAAACTTACCAAATTTTTCGTTGTTTTTACTTTGTGGCTTGACACCTGAGGGCCGAGTGCGTAACTTACTCGGCTTTGCAACCTGTCAAGGCTGTCAAATTCAATAGTCTTCTCACCAGCAAGGCCTTGCCTCAACACTGTGTTTTCTCCAACACATAATAGTTGTTTTGTTGTAATGCAAAACAGTTATATTATGTGTCTTCTAAAACACAGTGTTGGCTGTGAAGCCCTGTTTGTTATCTGCTGGTGTCAAGCAAAACGCTATTGTTGAATAAAAAATAAATATTGTGGACTACAAAAATATGATTAAAAATAAAAATATTTTATTATTTTAAACGATTCTCTCTATTTATGGATCTATTAGAAAAATATCTTCTTCTTTGCCCTCGCCTTATCCCGTTACGCGGGGTCGGCTTTCTTGATCTTGAGGCTATTATCTATTAGAAAAATATCGACAAAACAATTTCTAACCAAACTTAGAAACCTTATGTGTGTAGAGATAGTCATGCATCCTTTCCTTCCAGTTAAGTTGATCTATATTAATTAATCTAACTTACCAAACAATCTAGGTAAGTAGGTACTTAGAGATAATTGTAATATGAATTTCTCACAAATTAAATAACAAAATAAAGTTAATCTTCTAATTCAGTTTTGGAAAAAAAAAAATAGATAGATTTAAGCATGAATAACCAAATAAAGTTGATCTTCTTTTTAATTTTTAAAAGAAAATTGAGCAGATTTAAACATTCTCAAATAATTTGACTAGGTAAGTACTCCAAAAAATGTCACATATTAATCAACACAATAATTGCTTTGAGAAGTGCACTTCTTTATTTTTCAGGCAGTAATTTTACCAAAAACCCTTAGTTTACTCAAGGATAATAAGCCATGGTCTTCCTTTCAAGTCCAAAGGGTTGCTACTGTAGACCAATAAAAACTCTGTGAGTGGAATAAATCAATCTTAAAAAATGGCTGTGCCTAATTTGCAAAATGCAGGGTTGATTTTATTAAACATTTTCATCACTTTAGAGGGCAGTGCATTTTGCAGTTTTTCTTGAGTTATGGACCTGATGTCAACTATGTCACATAATTATGGATAAAGTTTCAGGAAGGATTATTAGAATGCATGCACCGATAAATTTAATTCTGAGATTTTATCTTCCCAGAGGCACAAATTCACCCTTTACTACCTGTATTTGACAGGTATGCATAATTACGGTCCATCCAGATGGCCTTGTAGCACTGGAGTCTATTCTAGACTAGACTTCAACTGATTTTCAAATAAGCATGTCTTGTATGAGTCCAATATTGCAGTCATGCATTCTACGCCCATAAAGCAAGACAGAGAATCTGAATAGTCCTTCAAGACTCATTCAAAATGTTAGTTGAATATTAAAACCAGAGTTTTTTAAATATCTCGCTTGGCAAGAAAAAAATGTTTCAACTACTGATGTGGCACACAACTAGTAGTTACACTATACACATAGGCCTTTAGTTCACTGAGGCTATTTTATTCTCAAAAATCATTCCCAAGAATATAGCTACCTTTTCATTGCCTGTCAGTAGGTTTATTATAATATTGTGACAGCTGCAACAATAAATTGTTATAGATAATCATAGTACCTATATGGGGGCCCATTATGAAGATGGTAGTTCTCTCACAGAAACTATGTGGGAGATTCGCTCTATACACGCCCGATCTTCCATAGCAGGAGGACCATTTGTTCACATGGGAAGGGCCTTGGAACTGTTCAATCTACCAAGGTTTCCGCAGATCCTTTGTAGGTGATGGGTCTTATAGTTATCTGGTTCGGGGAAGCCAGAAGAAAAAGAAGGGCCACTGGGGAACCACTATGATGACGGACTCTTTTATTACATCATGTAATATGCACTTTACATTAGTAAAGTGTGCTAAAACTAGCAGTATCAGGTTAGGATTTGAAAGCTCTCATATCAGTAGATAGTCTCAGGGACGACAAAAGGCGTCGCATAATAAAATTAGGTACTCATCAGTTGTGTCTAAAGCGACATCGCCTGGAACAGCTGCTGTGGCATTTAAAACAAATAATTTTCTGGATCCCCATATATTGAATATGGCCTCCGCGGCCAGGGGCAATAGACGCCAGTCGCGAGCCACCCCACCTTGGACAGGTGGTCAACAATTTTGCTTCAGAAGTTTTGTGGCCAAATTTAGGAGTGCCAGAGATCTGAGCGCCTCCACTGTTTATGTCTTAATGGCATGGCATACTACCAGTTTTGCGGTTCAGTTGTTCCAGAATGTGGGCTACCTTCAATGCATTGTGTTGGTATAGGATCGTACCGTACACTGCATACAACTCCTTGACATAGGAGTGCCATATTAAATGTGAGTTGAACCTAATGTCTTAACCTTATAAGCACATGTCGTTCAATCAAGCTCCCCACCCTGCATTCGCTGCGTTGGTGGTAAGGAAGTGTCTGACTTCTTTGTAGCGCACTGCGCTCAGCGGAGTATACTGCACTTAGCCACAAATTCAGTGGTGAACAGTGTTAGACAGGACTCTCTGAGATGTCCTCCCTAAAATCCTCTCAGAAACAATCGCATTTTGCAACTTTGAAAATGTCCTCCGGGAACGGTCAATGTTGCAAGACTCAAAAGGCAAATAGGCTTTGAAATTCCTTTATTTGCTTCATTTTTCTTTTTTATATATATATTATTATTAATGTATTCATACTGGTCTGTGTTTCTGAGAGTATTCTAGTGTATACCTGCTCCTGTGTGAGCCATAAAATAGACTTTGGATAATTATTATGATTTCCACAAGTCTCTAGCATCTCAGTATTTCCGCAATCTGAGTGACTAGAATTAACCTGTCACAATGGACTAGACGCTTGTATTTTCAATACCCTGTCATTCAACACCTGTGGCATAGAGGGTTTCCGCAACCTGATTCAACACTGCTGAGAAAATCTGTAGTGTTGAAGAGATGCCAGATGATAACAATAGTTGTAAATCAACCATCAGCGAGGCTCTGCTAATGGTAGTTCAGAAAAGGTATTTGAAGGTTGATTTTCACACACCAGTCCTGGTTGTGCAAAAGTCCACTAGATCTGAATGAAAAACTAGATGAAAGTGTTTTATTGCCACACATGTGCATCTAGACTTGACTTGACTTCCGCAGTCTTTAAGTTGAATTATCATAGAATCATTGGCCTCATTTCAATCTTGTTTTTTGGTTACCAAAAACATCTTATTTAGGATTCTTGTAAGGAAACTGCAATGGGGTAGAATTAAATGGAACTCTACAAATACAACACATTTTAAATAGTACTGATTTGAAACATTGTCCTTGAGACATCCACTATAGTTCATTCTGAGAATTTTAAACATGGTTATTGAGATCAAAAGGCGTCTTTGGAGCCAATTTTGATAAATGCATTGTAATACAATTAAAACTTGTAATAATAATTAAGTACAAATAAATTGCATATTATTTAGCACCTACGTTACTCCTGGTAAGTATTAGGTAAGTACTTAAGTCTTTAACATTACATTAAAAATAACAATGGAGAACGGGTAATACATTTTATTATGTCTGCTATGCAGTTAAACCATTAATTTTAAATTAGTTGAAGGTTCTCTCTATTAAAATCATTTAGCAGTATTTAACCACATCCAACAACCACTCTTGCATACTATAGAGTTTTAAAAAACAAGTGACAAAGCTTTATGAATAAAACATATTCTAAGCTCAGCGGTACATTGATATTTTATCAGAGAGTACTGACTGTACATTCTACTGCCACCTAATAATTTTATACACGCTTACTTGCTTATTCCCCAAAATTTGCAGGGTCACTTCTGCATCTTAAGGGAAAGCAGAATCTGGACAAAAAAGAAAGGGCCAAATTGATCACATTTAAGTCACTCTGCTGGGTTGGCAGAAAACATCTTCAAAACATCTCGCCATTGTTGTTGAATAAGATGTTTCTGTTCTAAATGGCTTAAGATAAACTATAAGGCAGGCCAGACCATATGGGTCTCAGAAAAGGCTAAATGATGTAAGTCATATTCAATTGTGCGCACAACCTTGCATCCGCTGCATTGGTGGTAAGAGTGGCTTCTCCTTAGCGCAATCATTTTAATTAAAGTCACACTGACCTTTTAAAGCTTGTGAGCTAACCATTCAATATTGCATTGGAACTTGTATCAAAAGCCTTTTTGTAGCTGAGAGTCAAACTATTGTAAATTATATCGTTTGGATTCACAGGATGTGTAATTTTATTTCCGTCATAGTTGACGCTAAGCCCAATTACAGACACAGCTTATTAAAGCCTTTGTTACACTCGAAATTGGATAGGTAGGTACGCTAACACTCTGTTTGACTAGGTACCTACTAAGTCAAGATAATGTCTGTTCAAGCATTGTTGCCTATGTGAGAGAGATAAATTGTTAATAAATTATAAGACTCACCAATGTTGAATCGATTCGTATTCGGTGGAAATAGCTATAAATGAAAAATAAGAAAAGTTTTCATCCTCCGAAGATGCAAAGGAATCCGAACAATTCAGTTCAATTCCACACGTTCCCCATCAGGGGTAACACAAATCTTGCTTAGCTATTTCCAAGATAACACTGTATTTTCATGTTTTTATACACTTTTAAATTTAATGAAAAAATTTGACGTTTAACCGACAAATATCAAAACGCTATTGAATTTGACAGCCTTGACAGGTTGCAAAGCCGAGTAAGTTACGCACTCGGCCCTCAGGTGTCAAGCCACAAAGTAAAAACAATGAAAAATTTGGTAAGTTTTCATTATTTATGACAAATGTCAGGACTGCTTTCTTCACAGCCAACACTGTGTTTTAGAAGACACATAATGGGGTATTAAACTACCAATGATTACCTTTTAGATAAAAAAAGGCCTGGGATTAAAGGTCTCTGCTCGGTGCGGGATCAGTTCCCTCTTGTAATACTTATTAATTAAATTCCGGACTTAAGTGTATTAATGACTAACAATAATTATTTTTGGAATTGTATAAATGACTTGGTACAGCCTATTATTTTAAATTATGTAGCTTTGCTGTACTTGTTAGGTTGTTCTGTTTATTTTTTATGTTAGAATTTAAGCATTTTTTTTATCGACAAACAAATTGTACTCTACTAACTCGCATTGTAAAACCACAACAAGTTTAAAAGAGTAACTACTGAGTTTCTCGCCGGGTCTTCTCAGTAAGAATTAACTTCTCCGACGCGGTGGTAGATTCGCATTATGTTTGTATACTGTTTATTTGTTCATATTATTATAGTATTTATGTCTATTATTTAGTATATTTTTTGACTATTCAAAAGTACTGATTAAGTCTATTTGAATAAAGATATTCGAGTTTTTTTAACGTATGAGGTTTTTGTTTGGTTGTTTGATATTGTCGATGTAAAAACCTGAAAGAAGCAGGGGTTTTTATCCGAACACATTTTTACTGTCACTATAACTCTACGAAATCTAAAATGTTACTTAATCACTTCGTTGAATCTAAATCGAAAATGTTACTTAATCTTACGTTGTGGCGGAAGGGCTTTTTAATTTTGTCAGATTATCCTCAGGTATGTTATCATCATGGCAACGTCAAATGCAAATTGTCATTCCTTTTAGCACCCCTGCTTCTTATTTCTAATGTATAATGTATGAAGTATAGTCAGCGGTAACCTGGCACTAACACATCTTCTAAAAATATAGGCTGGACTGACGAAATTGTTCGCTTCCCTAAGTTTAGAGAATTAATTTGACTGGATATAAGCGATTGATAAAAGGCCTCAGGGCCTTTTTACAACATCTAAACCTACCATGGTTTGTAGCAGAATCTTTACATAACTGCTTATTTCAAGTAAAGTAACCCTCTGAGGTTAATTTTCAAGGCCATTCTCAGTTCGATACTCGTATTAATAAATGAAAACTCAAATGACCATTCCTTTAAAAAAATTTTTCTTAACTATGTGTTTGAACTTCAAATTCATTCACGATTTTTCTTGTTAATGTTGTATGGCATGATTAGGTAGATGGCATTTTTTATGTTTTATTTAAAAAGTACTTTTCCTCTTTTTATGGGCTAAATTTTTAACAATGTCCACTGTTATCGAAAATAACATATTTTACAATATTGTCAAATCAAATCAAACGAAATCAAATCAAATGTTTTATTTGCAAGAATACAGTAAATACATCAGGTGATAATGATTATTAATATTTCCATTACCAATGACTCGTCTACGCGAACGATGTCGTGGGTAGAAGCCTTGCTAAATAAATAATCAAACACGTTCAGACTGTTAGGTACTCAGCCAGCATGTCTCCCAACCGAGTCAACGAACCAGACCCAAAATGTAGTCAGCTATAATTTTTATTTAGAATACTTTTTACATAAAAGCTGTCTCGACTAGTTTATTAAATATTGTCATTGCGAGCGTATTCACCGCAGTCAATGCTGTCCCGAAAGCGATTCGTATTGTAATTGGAATTTGTTTTGTGCAAATTGGATCCGCGAACGCTACCTGACACAGTTCGGGCCACGGAAGAAATGAAAGGATACGGTTACGGGGAAATGAAATAAATGCATCTTGCTTGGCTTGATTCCATTCCGCTATGAGTACATTTCGCCTTGGCGAAGTAAAATAAAAAATATTAAAAAAACACATTTTAACGAATCACTAAAGAAAGAAATGTTAACTATGAAATGTTACTACAAAATTGCAAATTTTGGAATTTGCCGTTACTTGATTCAGACAAGACTTTAAAAAATGCCAAATAATTATTATTTTTTTTTTTAATTTCAATTAATATTTTTTTAATTGCTAATTATTTTCTTAATTTCAATTAATATTTTTTTAATTGCTAATTATTTTCTTTTTGCTATTTTTTTTATATGTAGATATATATGTCACTGAAGTGTTATAGGTTCTGATTTCCTTGAAGTAAAATACCTAAAAAAACAATTTAAGTAACAGGTTTTGAGTCTAAAATAAATTGATACTATTCTATTTTTTCACTCAATTCAAATAATAGAAAATACTCTTCTTCTTCTTCTTCTCCTCTTCAGCCTATAACAGTCTACTGCTAGACATAGGCCTCCCCCAGGGCGCGCCACAAAGCCCGATCTCCCGTTTTTGCCATCCGAAATATTCAATGAGATAAAATTCTGATTAAAACATGACGTCTCTTATTTATTAACTTTCGATAACAAAACCAGGAACGAATGCTTTCTGAGAAATCAACACAAAAGGTTTCGCGTTCCTACAGGTAGGGACTCGCCTTTTAAGTTTGAAAAAGCTACATTATAAGTAGAGGCCCAATCTTGCTTTCAATCACAAACAATGAAAAAAACTCAACAAAGCCATAAATGAAACAGAAGTTGACACAATTTAAACTGAATTTTGCTCTAATTCTTAGATACTGATTTTAGCGATAACAGGGCGGCCGGGCGCAACGCGCTGCTGTCGTTTCGACATAAAATTAAAAAATATATGGAACTGACATCAATTAATGTCATTTCGATAAGACGAGTGTTCATATCATTTCCGTACATTTTTTAATTTGACATGTCAAAACTAAAGATTTAGGCGTGTTGCTCTTGGCTAGCCCAACAGGTGTTTTCAAGGAATCACAACTTGTGACTTCTCAAGAGAAAATGAAGGATGGTTTTTTAGATGGACCATCCAAAAAAAATAACTTAAAATAAATACTAAACACAATTAAAACAACTAACTAAATTGCAAATACAATATCATAAATAATGGGCCTGTCAGGTCTCAGCATGCCGCTGCAGTGCAAGCACTGTGGAGACGCTGTTTTTCTGGCATTTTGGTTATTTCGGTTATTTCGTTATTCTGGTTAATCCGGAAGGGCAGGGACGGTTGAGGTAAATCGTGTAGTTCGATATGCAATAACAAAAATAAATGTATAAATAAACATAGGAAAAAGAATTATTTATTAGAAGAACTGAATGCACGTCATATAATTGACAAGCTTAAACTAAGGTAGATGTCCCTTTTGCCGATAACGTCCCAGTACCCGATAATTTTTATTTTTGCTAATTTCTACTAAACAGATTTTATAAGTATTTAAATGGCAAAATTTTGTTAGTAATACTCTTTGTATTTATAAAGGCAACACTTAACCATAACCGAAATGGTGTCTTAACTGTATAACATAGAAAGTACTGTGCCCGAAAAATAATTTTAATTCCGAAGTTTTGTCACTGAACTACGCAACCACCAGGATTTATTGCTTAGCTTGCTGTGCTGATGCTTTTAACGATATGGTAAGAGTGTTAATTTACTTATATATTTGAATTAATTATGTAGCGATATAACCTGAAGCTCATGGCAAATTTTATTGGAAAGTTATTAATAATACTTTTTACATCTATTGGTACACGCAAATTGCTACTTGACCCAATACCCGTTAAAATCGTATACTATTTTAACGGGTTTTGGTACACGCATCAGCCTAGTAGTAGCCGATGCACCAAAACCCGTTAATGTACCCTATGTCCTTGAAATAAGTGTCAGTTTTGAATATAATAATTAAATTATTGCAAACCTTTTTATCGGTTATTGGGACAAACGTTTGACAATGTACCTAAGCTCGTCATAGTTCTTAGCTACTTAAGTATAAGTGTCATTTTCTTCTATTTGGTTTTCTTTGAATGTTATAATTAGGTTAGAATAATGGTGACATTTGTTATAATAATGTCATACAACTTCATTCTGATTTTTTATTCGATATGAAGAGTATTCATCGAAAATGAAATTAATATATTTTATATTTATTTGTATAATGTCAATAAATCAAGTAATACAGTTAAAAAATAATGCTGTTTGTATTTACATTCAATCAATGCAATAAATATCATTCAAATATAAATAATTTAGGTTTATTCATCATTATCATGACATATTTATGTCTCCTATAGAAGGACTCCTGATAAATAGGTAGAGAGCTATCCCTAGCTGCTGTATCTCATCATGACGGCTCAGTGCGAATTGGTGGCTGAACCAAAGAACCACCGAGTTGCTTTGCTTGTAGTTTGCTTGACACACATATTCGCACAAATTAAAGGACTATTGAAAGGAAATAAGGATGCCTCGGAAGCACAAGTGGTTTGCGCACTAGCTAATTACTTGGGTCATCGAGGCATCCTTCTTCATCATTTCACCCACGTGACACTAACTGCTTTATTCTATCATTGATAGACCTGTTGGCGCAGGGGTCCTGTTCCCTGCGGTTAGGGGAGAAGAATACTACCGATGTATCCTTGCCTGTCGTAAGAGGCGGGCAAAAGGGCCCTTGCGACCCCTGCGTGTGCTTTGGTTTGCAATCCCGAGGAAGACGGTTACGCGTGTCTTCGGACACTGTGGTCTGTGTTATCGTGCACAAGAGTCGAGCTTGCTCCTCCAGAGGCTGGCTGCCAGGCGGCCTGGCTCGCCGAAGAGTCCTGCGAGGAGTCTCTCCCTTGTTGGGGATCCCGGGTCCTTTCCATTCTGCGCCGAAGATGACGACCGTCAGGTTTTAGTAGGTAGGGGTCTCTGTTCTCCCAGGAGTTCAGTCATCCCAGATGTCCCGAACCCAGGGCTTTGAAAATACCTAAATGCGATATCAGCTGATTCCACGAACGATGCTGGATAGATGATATAATTCATGGTTGCTTATGCAATTGGATGTTCAAAACGTATTTGTAGGTTCTTTACCTAGAACCAGAGCATTGATTTTCATCAACCTTCCATTCAGATCTTCTATCTTGCCCACATTTTCAGTATGGTTTACACATTCTGTATTAAATTCACAAAATCATTCGAGGTTATAATTTGAGTCCTTCATCATATTCATTGATATCACAGGTATTGCTCTGACCAGACATTTGTGACAATCTCTTATATAGTACCTACTTCTTGGAAATAGTTGGAATCGTCTGGTAAATTTTAAACCTTAATTTTTCCCCCAAACCGCAAAGAGTATTTTCAAAGATTTTATCACCTTTCCATGTTGGAGTAATATTATCATAAAAGGCCGACGAAATATATTTCTTTTTGGTCAATGTGGCCGGGTTTAGCGGTGTTTGTTCGGTTACTTGACACACGCTTGTCGAAGTTATTTGCATCAAAGAGTAATAACTGTTAATACTTTCTTGGTCAAGGGCTTGAATCCCACCTAGTACAAACATTTATGTGACGAAGCCTGTTTTTGTTGGTTGCTGGGTGTTTGTTTGTAAGTATTTCAGTAATTACTTTAGTGCCAAATAATGAATTAATTAATTAGGGTCTGATATCAGATGGCCATTGTGATCATCATTCATCACATTAGCATTACAAACAAATGTAAGTACATTTTTGCTAAATCAAGACGAAGACCCCGTTAGAAGCTAGCGTGTAGTATAATTCTTGTTGAGAAATAGCATCTATTTTGGGTCGCGTAGTAAGCTTATAGAGCCGTAAACTGCCCAACGTAAATATTATGATTTTTTGCATCGAAGAGTAATAATTGGAAATTTCTACATCCATTCTGAATTGGAAAACCAATTAATATAGGAAATTCCTTAATACATTCTGAATCGAGTCAAGGTTTTGAAGCATAGGGCAGGAATTTTATTTTTTAGTTTTATGAGACTTTTTTGTTAGGTACGCCAGTCATAACTGTTTTTTCCAGATCCTTTTAAAAGGTCTGAAAACAGCTACTTTCATTGGCTGAAGAACATGAGTCGCATTTGGATAGAAAGCGGTTGATTGAATGCTTCTCACGGGTGAAGGTACTATTTCCGTGAACAATGCCCATCTTAGAAAAATATTATTGTTCTTTGAGTATCACAAGCCAGAGCAGTTTGCTATGTACTCATAGAATGACCAACCCTTTGGTATAACTCTTTTAGAAATTTTGTGCGGCATCGACTTTAGCTATAACAACACCATTGTAGGTGCCTATTCGACTGTGTTTGCGGTGATCAGCACTGTCACGTATTTTCTTTTACCGCTGGGGATAACTTTGTAATATTTTTCGCCCTACCTTCTACTAACACTCGGTTATCTGCAGGGGACAAAAATAATGCGCTTTCTTCACAGTTTAATATTCGCCTAGGATATTGAGCCACTTCTTCCAGTTGTGCGAATATCAAGCAATCTTCTATATCCTAAACCAATGTCCATCACGATTTTGTGCTACTCGTTGGCCTACTTCAGGGTTCCTCTCATGAAACGATTCAAACCAGTGACGACCCATGAGTTTGTTATTCTATTCTAGCAATCGAAAACTATCTCTTGTATAAAATTCACGTATGAAAGAGATAAAGCAAAAGATTCCTATTATATCGGGAATTGTGTTTCAAACAATAATAAGTTTTTTTATTTTTTCGCGGTTCTAAAATTTTTGATTTGTTGTTATAACACAAAGAAAGATTGTTTTTATGTTCTCGTAATTAATTATAACAAAAATAAATAATTTCCCATAAAGTTATGGCTTTTGTTTAAGAAAGTATAGTAATAGCCTTAATATTATATATTTCTAGCATCAATAAAAATATTATATTTTAGTGAACTTTAACATAAGGCAACTGAGTTCAAATTCGCAATAAAAAATAACGGGTTTTAGGACACTTAAACGCTTACTAGTACAAAATTAACGGGTATTGGTACAATTCAGTGTTTTTTATATTTCTCTGAATTTATGTGTATTAGCATTTACATATTTAGAAGTAAAATTATTTATTCATGAGCTAGATTAAATTACTTGAATGCTCATGTAAAAATATTTTTTGTACCTCTACCCATTTTTACGTAGCAGACGTGCAAACTCAGCCATGTTCAAAACTTAACGGTTACTGGGACGTTTACCTTAGCACACGCGTCACAGTGACATCCTACCTTCTGTCTCTTCCTGACATGTTTGAATAAAAGGAGTTGTCTATATTGTACATAACTAACCGTTATTCATTTTAAATTTTACTTTTCGCTGTCACTCAAATTTTATCAACTTGTAATAACTTTCCAAAATGTGATCACTAATATTTCAACTGTTTCTACGATGTTGGTACTAATTAACTTTGATTAATTTGCCGTTTAGCAGTTAGTTGGCGTCTCGCAATCTATTTAAAGCTTGTGAAAAATTTCCGCAGAATTTCAATAAGGTTTCGTTCAAGTGAGTGGTGAAAAAAGCTGGACCCAGCAAAAATAGCGCCTGTACCTTCTCCGGATTTGATAAATTATCGTCAAAGAAGTTCCTACGCCATTTATTATTATTAGATAGTCGTTTAGAATTTTAACCTGGTAAGAGTATTTCATTTTAAAATACGCCAACTTTTACAAAGAAGTTTTAAAAATTACAAAGTCAGCCTACTGATATAGTTTGGGGCGTGCCCCAGGGATCGGTTTTGGGTCCCCTTCTTTTTTTAATTTACACGAGCTGCCAAGTCTTCGTTCTGTCAAATGTCTGACAGCTGGTGTCCATTATCACATCTTGCCCGCTTTTCTCCGACTTGATTTACATATATTATTATCTTTCACTGATTTTTCTGTTCAATCGTAATAAAATATAGCCTCGCCTTCCTGAATAGCTAAGCTTTCTGTTAGTGAAATATTTTTTACAATCGGATCAGAAGTTTCGGAGCCTATTCAATATAAACAAACACTCAAATCTTTTCTCTTTATAATATTAGTTTATAAAAAATAATATCAGTGACATAGGTTTGTCAGCCTAAATAACACTTTACGCTGACGATACTTGTCTGTTCTACATATTTTGGTACGAATAACAACATTCAAATAATTAAAAATTAACTTAGCCCACTTAACTTTGGGTTGAACAGAATTTACTGTTTTTTAACGCTGCAAACCCTTTGTACGAGTACATCATATTATTCTCTGCTAAGAACAAAAACGAACTGATTATTCCCTTTTAACTATAAATAATGTCTGCCTGAAAAAAAGTAATAGCGAGAAATACCTTGGTTTAATTCTAGACAATAGAATATCGTGGATACCACATATCAAACGGGTCAAATAAAAAATAACCCCGCGTACCAGTGCTTTAAGAAGTAAAACAAAATATGTCTTTCTTCATTTTAAAAATAGGTGTTCATAGACATGGCCAGAAATGGACAATCTCCTTTAAAAAAATAGGGAAATTACTTCGTCTAATCCATGATTCTCTAATACTTCTGCTTCCTCTTTTTCTTGTTTTTCTTCTTCTGTCTTCCTATATCTCCTCGTTGGTATCAAACTAATCTTCAACTGTTGGTGATTCAACATTGGAGCACGACCGACCTTGATAATTTGTACTTGCTGGAAAAGCAACCACATTTAATAAGTAAGTTAAGTCATATGTACGAGGTGCATGCCAAAAGAAATTATATAACTTGCCAGTGTCAATCAAATGGGTAAAGAGTATCAATTTCTTTTAGCATGCCCCTCGTATTTAAACACATTTTGACGATTACCACTCTTCTTAATTTTTGAATCGTTATATCTCAGAAACAGTGGCTCTTAAGATAAAAATTACAAAGACATTTTTTATAGATAATTATTACAAAGACATTTTTTATAGATAATTATTTGATCTACAATATTAGACATAACTAATTTTATGATAAATTTTACCGTTTTGCTGAAAATCGCGAAAAACCCATTTTTGTGACCTTTGACCCAGAATATTTTTTTTCCAGGTGTCGGATCGATAAAAGGACTTTTTAGCATTAATTTATGATATTGTTTCGAATAATCCTACCAATTTTGAGCTGGGTGCGAATTATTGGAACCTCAGATTGACCGGATTAAAATATCTTTAGACCCAAATACTGGTAATTTAATTGAGTACCTAACTAAAGGGTGCTAAATCAAGTGCTCCTAGAAGTGACATGAAAACCTCCACGGGCCTCAGCGCAACCTGGCTGGATGACGCACACTGGCCGCCGCGCCAAAAGTAAAAAAAAAAGAAAAGCAAGCGAAGATTTACCCGCGCTCGCATTAACTGACACACTAAACTGAAAATTATTATTTTGTATTTTAAATATCTGTGATTTTGTATGAGGCTTTGTGTGAGATCGTTTTAGTTAGTATGATTCATTGTTGTATTATAATTTCCGTTATTTGTGTAATGAAAAAAGAAAGAAGAAAAGTATCTTGAATTAAGAGTTGACATGTCAGCTAGCGTGGACTCCACGAATCGATTACATTGAGTCAAAGCTCTCCTCGTATCTCGGTTATATTATTATGATTACACAGTATTGGTTGTTTTCCCCGAAAAGTTCGACTGATGCTCCATAATTCGTTTGTTAAATCTCACCTTAACTATTTAATTGAAATATGGGGAACTGCATCGAAGTCAAAACTGAAAGAAATACAAATTTTATCAAATAAAATTATCAAAACCTTATTTAACTACAACTACCGAACTAGTACAGAAAAAAAATATGAAGTAACTAAACTTTTGAAAATTAATCAATTCTATTAATTCCAAACCCTAATACCTACTAATTTATAAAATATTGCTTAATAAAATCCATTCTAAAATTAAATTTACAATTCATAATGAAATTTCGAAATATAGCCAAAGAAGACCAAAGCAATTTTTCCTACCACCTAAATCAAGGACGAAATATGACATATGACACTTTGAAAAAATCTCAAACAATTAATATTTTTAAAACCAGACTTAAAAAACACATTTTACAGGATTCTGATTTCTCATCTAATAATTAAAAAAAAAAGTAGTTAGTAAGTTAGTTAAAATGCAACAAGAAAATTTTATACAGATATGCAGTTTTTTATACAGTACAATACAGTTATACAGTTTTTTTTATCCCTTGAGTTGTCCCGTCTTCAAAAAAAATGGCGCGCCTGTGCTTGGGTCCGCGCGTAAGAGAAAGACCAGCCAAAACGATAAAGTCCACATCAATTTGTAGATACCTTTTTTTTATGAAAAAATACACAGTCATAATAAAAGAGGTAGTTTTAACAGAGCCATTTCCATCAAAGCAAATGCGTCAATAAATATTTAAGCCAGTTTATCACCTCGTTAAACACGCCAAAAACAAATAAGCTTTCATATTTAGGAAATGTTGGAACATTATGAGAACAAAGTACAAAATAATTCAATGGAAACAAGATGAAAAAGAATGTAAATCCATCAGAATAGACAAAGCAGGTATGTATGCATCCATTAGGCACAATCTATATACTCGTACATAACATTACGTATAAAAGCGAAGGGTCACGCGGACGAAGCCGCGGGCGGAAATGGAAATGCGGGCGAATGGGTTTGGCCATGTGTTTCTACCTTGTGGGGCCCCGCGAGCTAGACTCATAAAACTAGTGGCAATGCTTCATTTGGTTAATGTACCTCACGAATTTATTAACAAGGTCCATACTACCTAGGGCAATTTTGATACAAATTGCGATCAATCGTCTGATCTTTCCAGCAGGGCCCTTGGATGTATTGCACTGGTGATAGGTAAAAATAATACTGATCGCACTTATTCCCAATGTACCCCTCGATAAATATATTCAATTTTAGATACGAGTAGAACAGGAGAAATCCAGCAGACAATTTTGTCTTTCCATCAGAGTCCTTTGTTATTTGAATGAATACAAATTTATTATTGACCTTACGCACAACAGTAAGAAAGCTTGGTCTTCTATTAGGAAACTTACTGGTGATCCCCCTCCACCCATGGCACCAGTTAGCGTGACGGCTAACCAAGTGGCCCACTAACTGCTTCTGAATGGTAAATCCGGCCACCGCCAACCCACCGTTCCAAAAATTAGCAGCTGCCCTGATACTAGCCCATCCACCATTTGCAAGCCCTTCGACCTTGCGGAGGTTGATGCAGCCCTTAAATGCGTCAAAAATGGCAAAGCTTCAGGTGTCGATAATATATCCCCTGAGCAGTTGAATAACCTGGGGCCTGTGGCCATCTCATGGCTTTTACGGCTTTTCAATAACTGCTTGGGTACGGCCACTATACCTCGCCTCTGGAGAAAGTCCAAGGTTATTGCTCTGCTTAAACCTGGCAAGCCGAGTGATGACCCTAAAAGCTACCGCCCGATATCTTTACTTTGTCATGCTTACAAACTGTTTGAAAGATTACTCTTGAATCGCCTTACCAACATTTTGGACCATAAACTTAGCCCTGAACTCTTTTCAAATCAAACCCCTGACCTCACACAGCATCTGGAGGATGGGTTTGAGCTAGGCTACGTTACGGGTGTAGTCTTTGTAGACTTGTCTGCTGCGTATGATACAGTGAACGTAAATCGGCTGTTATGGAAAGTGGCTTTAATGAAGGAAGACCAGATCTTTACCAAGATACTTGGCGAACTCCTTCGGAACCGTCGCTATCAATTTCACCTCCTTGGGGAAAAGAGCAGATGGAGATCACAAAAGAATGGACTTCCCCAAGGTAGCGTTCTTGCCCCGCTGCTTTTTAACATCTACACCAACGATCAGCCAAGGGTTCCAAACACAAAAAAGCTTCATCTACGCCGACGATCTGGCTCTCGCATCCCAGGGGCATCGCGCATCATTTAGTGAAGTTGTAAATAATTTAACCGCAGCCCTTGAGCAGCTTGGCTGCTACTACAATTTTGTTCAATCACAATAAAATATAACACTCCTATTTATTTAGCTTTCTGTTAGTGAATGAATTTTCACGTCCGAATCAGCCTATTCAATACAAACATACAAACAAACAAACCATCAAATCTTTCCTCTTAATAATGTTAGTATTGATTTATTTGTCTGCAGGTATGCACAATCGGCGTGATAGCGAACTCCATGAACGTAGCTGTTCTGACGCGGCGGGACATGGCCGCGGCGCCCATCAACCGGCTGCTCAAGTGGCTGGCTGTGGCCGACGTCTTCGTCATGCTGGAATACGTGCCCTTCTCCATTTATAGATACCTGGTAAGATTGAGTTATTAGTAAGCTGTACGTAGCATGAGCTTATGTTACGTAAACTACGATAGTTAACCATAGTAACTTGTATGCTTAGAATAATTACATATAGAAACCAAGTCCGCGCCCACATTTTGAAGCACCTTAAGGCGCAGACGGCGGGGCGGGGCGGTCTTTCTGACCGCGAAGGAATAAACACCGCGTCTGCCCGTCTATGCCCGCGACTGCCCTCACGGCGAACACAAAGCAAAAAGACCCCGCCGCCAGTCCCCCCGGGCACCTGCGGCGCGGTCTTTTTGCCCTCTGTGTGCGTTTGTAGTATAGGATTCACTTTGTACTATCGTTCGCGGCGAAATTGACCGGCCCGCTCCGTCCCGCCGTCTGCAAGGCGCCTAAATGAATGGCTCCAAAACGGGCTTTCATTACAGCTCCGCAATGTTCAATTTCAAAGCGCGCCGCACGTAAGCAAGTAATAGTCACGTATGTGTGGATCGGATTAGTGCTTCATTTTTGAACAGGGCGGTTGTATGAAGACTACCCTTCTATACGTTATTATTATAAGCTTGTATGTCATTTTTATTTCAAGTTCCATTACTATTTACTAGAGAGAAATCAAATACAAATACCTTACAACAAAATGCTCACTTTTCACTGAAATGAGCAGATAATAATAAAGAAAGGTACGCACTATTAAACAGTATTATTATTTGAAACAAGGATACCTATAAATGTTACTTTTGAACCCAATGAGTCTTTTATACCTACTTTGTTCAGTACGTCTACCACGAGTTGGAGTTGGTAAAATTTGTATTGGGATTTGACATGACATGACATGACAATGTCAAATCCAAATACATTTTTTTACGCGAACGATACCTTAAATTTAAAGTGGCAACTCATGATAGACGTACTTTTTTTTTCGTTTTATTACCATATAAAAATAGTTGCATACATTCGCATAGTGATAGTTTCTAAGAAACCACTAAGGTTTACACTTGAAAAATATCGTGAGTTTACCATTTAATAAAACTAGGTACTTACATAGGAGGCAATACAAATAGGTAGGTATGCATAACTCGCTCGCCCACTTAATTTCGATTTCAAAAAAATCCACACAAAAATTATCGCGAATCTCGTGATAAAATGTTACCTATGTCAAACTTTAATAATTAATTAATCAGGTAGAGCGGAGGGTACACGGTTATGGTAGTATACCTTTTAGAGATTATGTGATTGTGTCCACTAAAAAAAAAGAATAAATAAATAAATATCCCTGGACATTATTCCACACAGCGCCATCTAGCCCCAAAGTAAGCTAATTAAAGCTTGTGTTATGGGATACCAGACAACGGATAAACATACTTAAATACATTTTTTTTTTGTAAATACATACTTATTATACATAGGAGACACCCAGACCAGTACAAACAGACATGTTCATGCACACAAATGTTTGTACTGTGCGGGGATCGAACCCGCGACCTCTGGTGTAGTAGCCAACTTCTTAACCATTACACCAAGTCGGTCGTTAAGAAGAAGAAGAAGCAGTTACTTAGAAACATTCTGTCGGCTCATATTTTCCTCCCATATTTTATAATACTAATGCTGAAGTACTTATTACTAAATTCTTGCATATTCTCCTTTAGGTGCTGCCTGAAAAATTGGATTTCCCATACTCCTGGGCGATATACATGCTGTTCCATATGCACTTCGCTCAGATATTGCACACAGCGTCGATTTGCCTCACACTATCGCTAGCAATATGGAGGTACATTGCTATTAAGTAAGTATATTTTGTTTATTTATTAAGATTAGATAGATAGATAGATAGATATACTTTATTGCACAAAAAAGGAATAAAAACAGTTGTATTACATAAAACAAGCAATTTGTACAATTTAGGCGGCCTTATCGCTAGAGAGCGATTTCTTCCAGGCAACCTTTGGGTAGAGGAACTTTTTAAAGCATGAGCTTTGAGTGGAGTGAAAATGAATCTATGAGAAAAACAACAATATATATATATATTGTTGTTTTTCTCCATCCATCAATCAATAGAGATTATATACCTACAAATACATATAAAATAAATGTATATATCTGTATATACAAAAAAAACATACATAATACAATAAACATACATATACCATACACACTTACAAATAATTATTATGGCAAGGACGTCGCAGCACAGTAGACACCAAAATAACCATGAGGAACCATGAGATTGTGATATTTCAGCAACATTATTAGTGGCGACACAATTGGCGTAGTGCGCTGTAGCACGGTTTCTCGCCTTTAATTCCGTAGTGTCCCGGGCTCGAACCCCGGTCAGGTCAATTCGGGATACGATCTTTTCTAAATTGGCTTGGGTCTGGGTGTGCTGGGAGACGCCCCTGGCTTAATTCCTTGTCTGGTACCTCGTAACACAGGGATATTTATGCCTACTTCGAGACGATGACAAGAGGTGTGTTTTCTGGCGTATATTTATTTATTTTATTTATTATAAGAAGACTCCCAAGTTCATAGTTTACTAGTATACAATATCCCGCTATAGAGTTTTTTCTATGACAAGTTGCCACTGCATGCATTATTCAGAAATATAACTTTCAAACTTATAAAAAGTATTGTAACGTTACAGATCTCAATAATTTAAAATTATGTAATGAGTGATATGTATAGGTTTGGGAGTCGGAAAGTATTAGTGATAATTGAATTAGACCATTGCTCGTGTATCTATACCTAGCGATCGCCCATGTCCTACGGGTGAAAGAATGTGTTAGATATTTCGGTTCGGTTTTTTAGAAAAACTGATTCACTTACAAGTGTTTGTCAGCGTTGTTTTTTCATATTATTTACTTCAAGAATGCAAAATCAAACTCGGCAATTAGTTATATGCTAAGTCTTACTATATACGTTCTTTTATTGCAATAATTTAGTAGTACTTAATGCAAAAAACATCGCTAGCCAACACTTGTATTCAAAGCAGTTTTTCTAAGAAACCGAATTGAACGAATTACATACGAGTATGTTTCAGTAGATCAAATATTGAACGAAATATCTAGCACAATCTCTATCTCGTAGGACATAGGAGATAGCCAGTTAAAGATACACGCATTGCTCTGCTGTGGAATAGTCTACATGGTGGGATAATTATATCATCAATTGCAAACCTAATGTTAACATTATCAACTTAAGCTTACCCCCTTGGGCTTAACTAGTAGATCGTGAACGCGAACGGTATAATGTTAAGCTCTCATTGTTATCAACTTGCATCTAGGCAAAGACGGTATAAAACGGTGTTACGACTGAATTGTGTTTGACAGTACATAAGATAAACAATAACATAAATTATTACGAGAATATATCTCGGACTACTAACAACGGATTCAACTATCATTCAAACGAACTGAATCAGAGCTCGAATGGGCTTAAAACACTGAATAATATAATGGAATATTGAATACCTAGATGTTTAAATTCATAATGAGACAAATATTCGTCAATAATAATTAAATCATTTACGAGTATCATCATCATAATACAATCGGAAAACAGTCATAATCTTAACAAATTAAACACAAATGTACCTAATTATTATTAGTTTAATTTACAATTAGATTTTGACTTAGTGTTACAGTAATAATATTGATGTGCAAAATCGTACCAGCCCATATACCGTTTTCCTATTAAAATGTAGTACATCTTTTTTAATTAGAAGGTATCATTCTGGGCTTGACGGTAATTAAAGGTTGCACCACATTCAGAAAAGTCTGAAGTAAAAAATTATGGAGGTTCACGTTTCTATTCCCATAAACGCAACCTTACATAAGCATTTTTCCTAAATAATTATTTCGTCTACTTAAAAGAACTTGAAAAGAAAACTACCTAGGTCGAACTTCTGATAGACAAGAAACAAAGACCAACCGGGCAATCCAAAACTTAGATTAAAGACGATGCACGACTTAGAGCTTGTCTAATTTGAACTGACACTACTTTAGTAATTGATTTCAATCTGCCGCTTGTACTTTTGCGAACAAACGACGCATTCTCCTAGGTTCGAGTCCACTTCTGAACGATCAATTACAGTGGCATGTTTATATGTATTGCGGCCATATTTAAAATGTATATTCGTGCGTGAATGCAGTGGAGAATTCAAAAACGTTACACGGTAGAACTAGACGTAAGTTAGTTTTACCTACAAAGATCGGAAATAAGGTACAATTGAATCAAATATAACTCTTAAAACAATTTTGTTAGTTAGGTACATGTCGCTACTTTTTTAGGAAATAACTGTTTTGGTTAATGCCTACAGCACAAGATTACCTACACCTATTAAACCACAGGAAAGTAATACATATTAAGCAATCAATTTTGAAATTGAAATAGGGTGCAAATTTCCAAGAAATCTAATCCGACGGGAATATTACTTGTTACATAAAAGAGGTCGTTACGCCAAGTACTTAAAAAGTTAATATTAAATTGGACAGTTAGGAACTGACGCAATAAAACCATTTAACTCTGAAAGAGTTGCGTCCCGAATTACGTACTTTTATTAATTTATTCGCTGTCCACTGGTCCAAGTATCGTGAGGCATAAAATGTTCCTGACAGTAACATGAATATTCATCAATGAGGGCAAAAAAATGATTTCCTAAGAGACATTAAATAATACTTTCTAACTGAAATTGAAAACGGTTTGTTTGATGTGATGTGACGTGGACTACCCACGGTTTCGATAAAATCAAGGGGGCCATGTTTATGTGCCTGTATTTCTGCCGTTTTGAGAATGGAAATTATGGTAAAAATTAGAATTACCCATTTTTAGGCTAGAAAGGTGGCAAGTGTTGTACTATTTAATAATTTTCACTTAATGCGCCGTATTTTAAAATAGCCTGCCTACTTTTTGTAAAAACAATTTCCTGGCAAAGACTTCTGCAGATTTCATAGTTATATATTGGTTACTGTCTTAACCAATCGCGTTAATGTTGTTTAGTATTTATTTATTTTGCACCGTCTTAAGTTTACCTGTTTGACCGAAAGCTTGACTGGGTAAGTATGCCTTTTGGCATTAAGTCCGCCAATTTTACATTTTACCCTAGTGCAATAGAGAACAAATAAAAAATACTTGCCCCAGAATTGCAGCTTTCTCTTATATTGGTATTATTCAAATAATAACCTTTAACAGTCCACTGAGCAGTTGTTAGATTATAGGAAAAGTACATGGGAGATCGAGATTGTTGATCACAGAAACACCTGCTCCCTAAAGACCCTTACAAGACAGGTTTGGCCTAGTTTGGACACCGCAGGGGATATTATGATGGTATCTAATATTAATAATAAATCTCTTCTGAATAATTGGTAAGTTATGCTTAAAGTTCTTAACAAAGTCTATTTATAAGCCACATAGTATCCCAGTCTATATAATGTTATCTATGGTATATGCTAAGAAGGGTAAGATTTCTATTTATTTTTATATTCGCTAGAAGAGTAAGATTTGTATTATTATTTTTTAATATGGCCCGACAACACACATAATTGTCACCGTTTTAAAATAAGGACAAATATCTTGGTGGAACGAGGTACCAGACACAGATTAAGCCAGGTTCATCTCCCGGCACTCCCAGATACGAGCCAATTTAGAAAGTTCGTTTTCTGAATTGACCCGAACCCGGGGACACCACACAAGTCAGGGCGAGAAACTGTGCTGCAGCTCATCACTACCCAAATTGTGGTGTCAAATTTGGTTACCCATCTTAAGGTGGATTTTTTGTGACCGATTTTCATTTAACTGATATTTTTTCGAATATTAACGTTTCGTCTTTTTCACTTCGTCGAAATCACGTTTGCCACTGTATCAGTTGACCGTTTATCAATTTGGTTTTTTTCGGTACTCCGACAGTTGAATTATGAAACTGTAAACCCAAAAAAATCAAAGTTTACCTATATTAGAACTATGTTCAATAAATGCATGCAGAATAGGTTTAGGTATTAATACATTTATTCTCATACAGACATAGTTACGCCACTTACATGAGAACACAAAAAAAAACATACATTCGTACATACATTTCAGAACGAGGAAACAGATTAAAGATTAAAGATTAATTTAATAAAGATGGTTAAACATCCTTTTTTTTATTTTATGAAGCACACATGCAAGTCGGCAAGCAGGCAAGCATGCATGCAGGCAAGCAAGCATGCAAACAAGCAAGCATGCAAGCAAGCAAGCATTGTAAAATGCATGCAAGCAAGCTAGCATTGTAAAATGCATGCAAGCAAGCATGCAAGCGAGCATGCGCGCAAGCTTTGTAAAATGTATGCAAGCAAGCATGCAAACAATCATGCAAGCAATTTAAGCAGGCAAGCATGCATGCATGAGGATTGCCTCTTCTGCGGCGCTGCGGAAAGTGCAGCCCTTTCGCTCTTGTGTAGTAAATCACAGTCACCCACGCTCGCTTGCGCAGTTTCGGCTTGCACGGGTGCCGAAGATTCACCGCAGCAGGCGAGGGCTGCTCTACCTCCGCGCCTCCGTCTCTTGAATTACACTCTAGTGTAGGGCAGACTAGTATCACGGTGAGGTGACCACGGCGAGTCGGGGTTTACCTATTTCTGAACCAAGCCAGCTTACTTGAATGCAGCCTTGCCAATAATAGGCAAATGAATCATCTGGCAAATTAAAAAGGTTCATTAGAGACTTCGGCCAGTAGTAAAAAGTTATTTTGAAAATCTGGGAAACGAGTTCGGTAAAATGATACCTATGTCAAATTATATTTCTATGGTTGAATAATATTATGGAAAACAATACAAATAGCAAAAAATAAGTCGGTCAACCATTTTTGGTCAAATGAAATTCCAACAAGTAAATCTCGGACAAGTAATCGCTAAAAACGCTTTAACTAAGATTTATTTTTCAGGTATTCCGACAAAAGCCACATCCTGTGCACAGAAAGGCGATGTAGCATCGCTATCCTGGCCAGCTTTATTCTACCGCCCATACTGTGCATACCCACCTTTATGGTAAGTACTCACAACCGGTGTATTTTCGTCCACAATTTGATTTATCTATACCAGACTACTCTCTCAGCCATTTTGTAGTATAAGCAGACGGGTACTAAAACATCGCGATGATCGATTAATCTTGAAACACCGGATGTCTAGAAGTGGTGGATCAGTAAATCATGAAACTAAGATACTAAAACGTGACGTACATCTGTGTCTGGGTGTTATCAGCTATTTCAGTGATCATTTCAGAAATCCGAAGGCGAGAGGTATGAAGGCACATAGCGCGAAGAACTGATGTTCCAGGAAATAACATTACCTTATGTTAACTACTATTGAGATTGTGCTAGGCTCCCTATTTTTTTTTTTTTAAAGATAACATTTTTATTTTAGGCCAACTTTTTTGTAATCAATAATCATTTATTATGATTCAATAAAAACATGACTTTTTAATTACCCTGTTTGATTTCTGAATAAAACAATTTTAAGTGTGTAACAAAAAGTACCATCAATGTTCACACCAATTCTTTGTCCGCAGGTATTCCACATTCACACAAAGAACGTCACCAACGTTCACGGCGAACCTGACATAGCGTACCACTTAGACTCTGACTACGAGGGTACGTTGTACCAAGCCAACTTCTGGGTTCACGCAGTCCTGATCAAACTCTTGCCGTGCTCGATACTCACAGTGATAAGCATATGGCTGATCCGAGCGCTCTACAACGCGAACCAGCACCAGAAACATCTGAGGAACTTCAATAACGGGTGTCCGGCGGCCGAAAAGATGATTAAGCGCCAGCACAAAGCAGACAAAAGAACAGACAGAACGACCAAAATGTTGCTGGCTGTTCTACTGCTGTTCCTTGTGACGGAATTGCCGCAAGGAATTCTAGGATTAATGAGCGGTCTACTTGGCTGGTGTTTCTTCAAAGAATGCTACAACTTGTTTGGAGAGATGATGGACTTCCTGGCGCTTCTAAACGGGGCCATCAACTTCGTGCTGTACTGCTCCATGTCGAGGCAGTTCAGGCAAACCTTCAGGCAGCTGATCCTGCAGCCTTCTCTGGCCCGATTCATTCCAGCAAACGTTTCGCACACCGATTCTCAGAACCAAAACACGTACGTATTGGTAAATTAATTATTTGCTTCTTACTGGAGCTACTTTAAATAAATAAATATCTGGGAAAATTTACACCAAGATCATCTAACCCCAAACTAAGCAGAGCTTGTACTATGGGCGTCAGAGACTGATAAACATACTTAAATATTTCTAAATACATACATATATAGATAATAACACCCAGACACACACAATCACTAATGTTCGTCACACAAATGTTTGTCATGGGTGGGGAGGTCGTACCCACGACCTCCGGCGCTAAAGGCAGGATCGCTACCATTGCACCAACAGGCCAGTCAATGTTTGTTATTTTATAAATGTTACGAGCCACTTGATAAGTCCGGGCACTATTAATAATGACCGGTCCGTATGAATAATGCCCATTTCAAATGGACAATGTAAGTAAAACGGCCTGATTTATCACTTTTCCCGGTCAATATGAAAAATGACCACCTTGTGTTGGGAAAAATAATAAAGGACGATTCTGACAGTAAAATTATTCATAATACCCGGTCAAAGTGATAAATCAAGCTATCTCAAACTTCGATTTATTAAACTGCCCACGAGTAGTCAGTCATTATTAATATAGACCAGTCAAAGTATTAAATTCATCAAATTGACCGATGCACTTGGTCATTATTCAAAAAGACTGGTCCGTATTAATACTGCCTAGTTAATCAAGTAGCTCGTAACATAATCAATGCCAGCAATTTCATTGTTCCAGTCTCTAAATTGTAAACAGCGTTCATCTCTCTTTTTCTTGTGAATCAATGAAACGAGAAAGACAAGTAAAAGTGCCATTCGAGAGTAAAACAGCACAATAAAATTAGAAATGGCAAAATTACCTACACAAATTTTAGTTCGTTAGGAACAATTCTGTCTCATTTCAATTTCTAAGGCGAAACCGAAGGATGTAGTAGTTAGTTTAGAGACAGAAACACTCGAATGCAGACGTAACCATTTTGTACGGACTCTGTGTAGCATACGAGTTCAAAGCAATGAAAGCTAACCTTATCACAGCTGTGGTTGGTTACGTTCAAGCTACTAGCAATAATAACATTCTTTGATTAAAATCTAACTGATTACATATTGGAACACCCGCTCGCTTTGCACGTAATCTGCCTTCTAATCGCTTTTGCCCGTCTGTTTGAATGCGAACCCAACAACTAAATTTCCTGCCAACAGGTGAAGTGTAAACTAACGCCAGGCGATGAAAACTAACACGAATGTGAATGTGAGTAGAGCAAAGCTTCGCCTTTCCTTTATCTTCAAACTTTTTGGCTATTTTCACCTCCACTGAACAAAACTTCACATCAAACACTTCTCATCATTTTTTATCACTGCAAGGAAACTGTTTGAAACTAAAAAAAAAACTATACAAAATCTTAGTATAGTTTTCTTTACTAATATTATGAAGAGGAAAGATTTGATTGTTTGTTTGTTTGTATTGAATTTTTTTTTTCCCCAGCACGAGTATTGCATTGCCTCTCTGGGGTGTCTCAATACTTTAACTGTTGATATTGAGTAATAAAGTTATTTTATTTTTATTTAATTTATTTTATTGAATAGGCTACGAAGCGAAACTACTGGAACGATTTTAACAATTCTTTCATCAAAATGAACTTAAATATCAGGGAGTGACATAGGCTATATTTTATTATAATTGAACAAAACATTCATTGAAAAATAATAGTATATGTAAATCAAGTCGAAAAACGCGGGCGAGATGTGCTGCTTTAGCGACGCCGCGACGTGCAATCACTTTGACAAAACGAAGTCTGTCGAAGCAGCTAGTAAAAAAATATATTTGATTGTTTGTTTGCTTTTGTGCCTATGGCATCAAGTCAGCGCCATGTAGCGGTGAATTCGGGTATCATTAAGGCCGCTAGATAGCGCTGTCTCGATGCCATACAAATTCGCGTTTTTCGGCACTCAGGCAGGGGCATTCCACCTAAAAGCCTTTATCACTAAAGGCCCGTGTTCACTTTGATTAGTAGTAAGTGCGGGTGATTAGTGTAGGGGCTTAGTGATACGTGTGCACAGCGATTGATTAGTGCGATTGAATAGAACACGCTTCTAATCACTTCACGACGCAGCTCAGGTAACTAATCACTCGCGCTAATCTATCGCTGTCTACACGTGTTTTCTCCTTATCACTAATCACTAAGCACCTGCACTCGCACTAA
The DNA here is from genome assembly GCA_947369235.1 of Udea olivalis. Taxonomy (NCBI): domain Eukaryota; kingdom Metazoa; phylum Arthropoda; class Insecta; order Lepidoptera; family Crambidae; genus Udea; species Udea olivalis. The sequence goes on from OX376359.1 coordinate 13,820,930, forward strand.
TCAAAAGTGAATACGGGCCTTAGCCATTAATTCACTTCTATAACAATCCACACTGATACGGTTTGTGTAAGCATGTGTTTATTCGTACGTGTGTGTGGCAAAGAGAGGGTATGTATTCTTTGGTTTCAAAGAGAAGTAATTTTGGCTTCGAATTGTATTTCGATAAATCAAGTACATATGCAATGAAAACAAATTATAATATATCTCAGAGCCTCATTCAAACTATGAACGATTTGGTGCAGTAAAATCAATGACATACATTCCTTTCATAAAATAAATAAAATGTAATTACGCGCTATTTGTAACGGTCTCAAAATAAGAATAATAGCTTGTGTTATGAGGTACAGACGCGCTCACATCAACCTTCACAAAGCCATTGCAAAATGAGTCTGATGTTAGCAGGATGAGGTGCCCCTATAGGTAGGTTGAAGAGGACGCCTTGTACAAGACAAGGATTCAAGCCAGGGTCGTCTCCCAGCATACCCAGACCCGAGCCACCACCAAGCCTTGAATGACAGGTGCCTTGTTTATCAGATACTCTAAAAATAATCAGTGCGCATCGTAAACTTACATACTTATTAGTGGAAAAAAAGTTGCGGTTGATAGCATTTTTTTCATAATGGTCAATTTGGTACCACCATATATCAGTATCCATACCATGTATCAATTTGACCCTAAGAGTATGCAGGCCTACTTGTATTATTTGCGGTATGCAATTATACTATACATGTTCAATTTAGTAACGAAATTGGAATTACAGCAGGTGGATTCTACTAGCCGTTAATAGAATATTTAGCCTTTCAAACACGCACTGGTGTGACTGGCGGGTAAAACTGTACGTGTATTGTTGTCTATTAATTCGAAGCATAACGGCAAACTTGAGCCTAACCCCACCTCCCTCGTGGACCTTTAAATTTAGAACTCGTGAATCTCCGAAATGATGGGGGGTAATTAATATTCCGAGGGTATTAGAGCCTCCGGCGGTTCATATGGGAACTATTGACTTTAAATTGGTTCTCAATGATGTTCAAAGTTTTAATTTAACCTGCGGTTTCATCACAGCTCTCGTGGTTTTAGCCCGACATTTCGCGTGAACATCAGAAAACAATAAATTAACTTATGTCCAAGACGAGAGGTATTGAATCTCTTGACGTAATCTCTCGATGAATCTCTCGGAGAAAGCCACACACATTAAATGAAATTAGATGACGCTAGTGTATGTAAAAGTGCGAAGTCCTATGCTCGTTTTTTGACCAATATGGCAGCCGATCTCAAAATCAAGAAGATTTACATTTTGGATTTTTCTATCTATTGATAGAACTTGATTAATATTCAATTTTAATTTCTGTCAAACTCTGACAAGTGCTGGGGGGGGGGGACACAAACCTAAATAGGGTAAACCTAATGCGAATCTTCCACCGGTTCGTACGCTGCTTCTGTCAGGAAGACTCCGGCAAGAAATTCGATAGTTAACCTCTCGAAGTTTGTTTTGGTTTAACAAGAAACATATTCAGTGCACAGTCAAAAAATAACCTACTAAGCAGAGGAGCAGATTATTCCTACTATCATCACAAACTCTTGTTGTTTAAGTAATCATTGATACACTTATTTCATCAACTTTGCTTTAATTGCAGATTTAAACTTGTGGAAAGGTAGATCAACAGGACCTTGAGGATTTATCTATTGACCCACAATTTAATTTTTCTACCCATTGTAACCTATAAGGCATACCTTATGTAGAAAATATCACTATTTTTTTTTTTGAAAAGATGCAAGTTTCTGCGTGAATACACAATATTAGGTACCTAAAATTAGCATGAACAGAAAATGAAAAATTGTAAGCACATTCCCTATTGTATGACGTACACTATCCTGTTCTGTTAAATCATTGGAGTCAGACGAAGTTTCTACTAAAGTTTTCAATAAAATTGATGTATCAATATAATAGTTTTTATTAAAAAATTATAAACTAAAGAGTAAATAGTTAAGAATACTGAATGACTCATAAACTCATAAATATCCTCCTTGTTCACTAACGAATCATATTTTATTGAAAAAATGATAATTGATTAGAAACAGTGTCTAAAACAGGGACACAATAAATAAGAAATAGGAAAAATATAAAAATAAACTCAAGCAAAAAGTCGTATGTGGATTCGAACCGTAGATCTTATGATATACTGTACTATAAAAATAAGTCAGATTCCACTGTTCCAAAATGCAATTGGATTGAAGTGCGAAATTTAACATCTTTTTTTTTTTTATAATGCCCGTCAAGATGACCTCACTCCACCTGATGGAAAGCGGTCGTGAGGTCCAGATATGAGGTTGACAAGGCCAGTCATTCAAACGAATCACTGGGCTGGCCATCCATCAGGCCTTCAGCCTGCAGAAATGCCTTTTCACGCCCCGCTTGAAGAACCCGGGACTATACGATATACATCTTATTCTGTGCAGCTATTAATTCAAACAAACATTCAAATGGCGCAGTCCTGATTGCAAAATATTTTTATAGACATTATTTCACAACTTCTTGTCAACAAATGATTGTAAACCACTATTCACAATGTAACTTTTTGAAAACTATAAGTTTTTTATAACTTACGAGTTGCCCCAACAGACTTCGTTCTGTCAAATATTTGAAAGCTGGTGTCCCTTTTCATATTTCCCCTGATTTTCTCCGACTTGATTTACATTTACTATTATTTTTCACTGATTTTTTTGGTAAATCATAATGAAATATAGTCTATTTCACTCCTGAAAGATTAGTAAACAATTTTTACGATCGGATCAGTAGTTTCGAAGCCTATTCAATACAAACAAACAAACAATATAACAAACATTAAACAAACAATTATTCAAATCTTTCCTTTGCATAATATAAGTATAGCAGCTGAGCGCTGCAAAAATGGAAATGAAACTTAATGTTTTTGTTTATTACTTACCCATTATGTTTAATTTTAATTTAAGTTTTGTTAAACAACGAAATCCGCGGATATGGATGATTAAAAACCACATCCTTTCTGTTGATTAATTCCGGCTACTTTCTCTCAACTTCTTGCTTTAATCTCATCAGTTGTTCGCAGTAGAATTCAGGATCGATGGTCCTGCCTGGTGGTAACAGCTCATAATGAATAATGCCCTTCCAATCCCACCACACACACAGCATCACCTTGTTGCGAGTTAACGGGGTTTCGCCACAGTCTGTGAAGCCTGACCGGCCTTTGACCACGACCTTTTTCGCACGTTCTTGTCGTACGTGATCCATTTTTTATCACCAGTTATCAGCTTCTTCAAAAATAGTTCGGTTTCATTAAGTACGTCGTAATAAAGAATTACAAATGAGTACACGGTTTTTTTTCAAATGCGCCAAAACTGTTTTGTGGCCAATTCCCAGTTCTTCATTCCCATTCCCCTATAAATACAGATTAATAAATATTTATATAATATGCATATATAGGGGCGCCGCTGGGGTAGAGCGAGAGGTGCGGTGGTTACTCTTGGCGCCAGAAGGCAAGAGACGCCAAAAAGTCAAAAGTATACCTTTTTTTAATAATGGCGCCTTTTGAGAGCGTACAACGGGAAGCACCGTAAAGTTGAAAAAAGCGTAAACCAGTTTTGCTCTGCCCTGATGTAGGGCTACGGACGCCACTAACATCACATGACTTGCGTTATCCATTTCCATTCATGTCTGTTAAGGAGTCACTTAAGTAAGTACTCGACTTCGAGTCACAGTACATCGAGCATTGATCGACACCGACCATAATTTACAGTGACGTGTTTGCCGCGTAAAGCCGGCGGTTTGTCACTTTGCCGCCCACAAGTAGAGCCGAAGCTTTGACCAAATAACAAATATTGGTGCTTAGTAGCATTTTTTTGCGTGGGCGTTTTAGTTTACGCACCTATATAGGAGATGTTCTTAAGGGTCGGCTGGCATTCGGCAAAGTTACACCTTAGTTCTTTATCTAATTTATTTATTCTTCAATGCACAAGATAGTACACAAGGTGGACTTAATGCTAAAAGCATTCTCTTCCAGTCAAATATCGGGTGAGACAGAAATGCTGTTGGCGCGTAGTAGTAACAGCTTATTACTTACTTATTAGAACTGAATCATTACTCTGATTAGTGCGACCTCGCAAATATAGTTATTAAATTCTTCGAGCCACTGTCTCCAATGTTTTTTTTTTATTTAAAGCTAAATATATTATTTTAATGGAAGTAACTGTGTCGTTGTTTTGCTCTTTCGCGAAAAGTTTCGGTGATTCGTATGTCCGGCATCGCCGTGCCCGAAGTCAAGTGTCTAAGCCGCAGAGCTGTCTTGGTCAAGCTTTGATAATATGACCCTTACCAGACCGCAGATGTTTCGATATAAGTATATTATCCTTTAGCAGTTAATATGAAAATAACATTAGCGGTTATTTCCTAAGTATAGTGGACCAGATGACCTAAATAGGTAATTGAGACGCGGAGGCGTGGATAACTTGATAAACATGAACCGACGCCAAAATAATCTTGTTTTCTTTTTCAGTCAACGGTTTGGAGAAGCAAACAGGGCTTATCGAAAATCGGCTCGATTAAAGAGTATACGGATTATTTAGTGGGGTTTTTGGTTGGGTTTTATTCGTATTAAGTACAAACGAATAAACAATTTCTAAAATAGAGCGCCAAAGCTAGCGGTTACGCAAATGCAGAGGCGTTGGTATGCGCCAGGGCGGACGGTTTCCTCGTAGGATATAGCACACTTCACTATCAGGCTATAAGCTATAATAGGTATATACAGCACGTGCTTTGTAGTGTAAATCAGTCATCTTTCGTTTAAAATGTTTATAACTCTGTCACTCAACATTACACTTGCATGCAGAACATTACAGCTTGCAGCCCAGTCAACGAAGACGAAAAACTGCCAAATGGTGGAAATATCTTCATTCCTTCATATCTCACTAGATATTGTTCCCAGCAAAAAAGTGTATAGAAACTCCTAAAATGTTTGTTTGCTTAGAGCCACCGTTTACGAGTTGTTAAAGAAAAACTTTAAAAAAGTACATTTACACCCCCCAACCCCCCACCTCACCCGTTAGCTCCGCCTCCGACCATCAGTACTTTGAGTATGTTGCTTCAGAAACCTTCCCTTCATTTGTGCCAGGATTTACACGAATTGTTTCCCCCATTCTTCCTTCGTTGTGTGGGCTATTGGGTATAAATAGTAAATTGAGTGTGACAAGTTATTGACATTTGACATTTTCCTAGGCATAGTACATGATGACTATCTTAAATCACATTATTACTCAAGTTCAGTGAGATTGTGGTCAACAGTCATTTAGGTAGGAGAGGCCCTCAAAAAAAATTGTATGGTTGACTACACTCGTTGTGAGGTTTCTGTTTCAATTAATCTTTGTATTTTTGTTTCAGAGCAAAAACGTCTGTTCCATGAGGCCGGCGCAAAAAGGAACCGAATCCTAATATGTGTGAACAATTTCTGTAGACATTCTACAGAATCTCGTGAAACCAATTGAACTTTAAAATAATATTTCCCTCCTTCTGTGAAATATTGAATTCAATGCAGCACGGGCGGAACGTCAATTGTCCATTCTCTAAGGCCAAGTATTCTAATTTTGTTGCGTAAATTAGATCCGATTCAACGCGCTTTTATTGGATACGATCGGACTAGTAACGTGAGCAAATGTGTTTTCGTTGTTCTTCTGCGGCAAGCGATCGCAAATAAAACCGTCAAATCACCGCCGTTAATCTTTATACAAGTGTACGTACATCACTAGTTATTAGAGAAGTAAGATTTGCATCAAACTAAAGTGTATTTATTTAAGGATGTCCTAAGACCAAAACAAACCTGACCTTGGAATCACCTATAGAGTTGGGCACAAAGTTATCAATTGAATTCAATTCGTTTTCTGTTCGATATTCTCGATTTTTCAGATCTGTTCATTAGTTTAACGCTTATTTATAGTTTTCTTTTTTACTGACTGTTATTATCGTACATTGAAGACTGGTATAGTTAAAAAAAAGATACATATACATACAAAAAATATATTTATTAAAAAAATAACAATTTTGATAAAGGGTAATACTTACTTACTACAAATACTGAATCGTTTTTAAATCGGAAAATAAAAAAAACAGTACAGTCGGTACCAGTAATCAATAATCCGGCACTAATTAAAACACAAGGATGCTGAATTAATGGAGAATTCGAATTAAAGGAATATAATCCATAATATGAGGAAATGTTTGTGGGTATTCATTTTTTAGATTTACGCGTATTACTTATTAAAATAAAACACTTTTTACGGATTCAAACGTGTTATATTTAAATGTGATCATAAATTTAAGTAGTAGTTCCATACATAAATTCACCGCAATTAATCATTAACGTAAAGAGAGTTATTTATAACTCTGAATCACTTGATCCTGAAGATTCAGATTCTTCATTTACGTCAATGATGAATTGAGGTGTTACTTCGTCAGTCGCTATCTATTAATCCATCGAGTCTCATCATCTCGTTTTCTTTTGTAATTACGTGCTCGATACACTTCTTTTATGAATCCGCACCAATGCGAGCTAAACCCTCTTTCATTAAATTTTGTATTTCAGCCATCTTGAAAGTTTTATTATTACACCCTACGTATGATTTCAACTGTGCCCATATCATTCCTATGGGGTTCAACTCGCAGTGGTACGGCGGGAGACGCAATACAGTAATATTTTTTTCTCTTGCCATTTCGTCGAACACTTTTTTTTGAGATTTCGTTTTATCGATTTTCTGCAATAATTCCGCTTTAATTTTTGTTGTTTCATAGGCAATATTTTTCTCCTGTAACCATTTTTGAATGTCTGCTTTTTTCCATGACATATTGGGAAACCTTTCTAGTTTTCTCGTGTGGTGTGGGGCGTTATCGAGGACGATCACCAAACCCGGCTCAATTTTTTCTAATATAGTTTTGAACCTGAAATCCAGAAAAGTTTATTATTACAGTAAATATGTTTTACAATTTTGAATAGTTTAACCTTTTCTTACTGAGAAATTGCTCTCGTGCTGTCTTAGATAGGAAAAAAATATAACGATCCTGAAGAAATCAGTAATGTCAATGATTTCATATTGAACAAATATCAATTGAATCTCTGTTCGACATCGATTATTAGATACACGTATAAGATTTTTACAAAATAAGGACAAGGATTGATTTCTTTGGAAACTCAAGATAAGTGTTCAAGGTCAGGTTTGTTTTGGTCTTAGGACATCCTTAAATAAATACACTTTACGCACCTTGCATCGAAGCGTATGATCGATCAGTGTGCAGATTATTGACACATGTGACTTGTTACAAACTTTGGAGAACTTTTTTTCGTGTACTGCCATAAACGAAATTAAAAATATAAACATCTTGTTTGATTCAAGAGGTTACTTTATGTTCTATTCAATTCCTAATGAATAAATAACTATTTGTGTCTTGATTACCGGCACTCGAAGGCTTAGCTGTACCTACATCATGTAAAAAAAACAAATACTTCATAGAGTTCCTTTTGAATTAAAAGTATAGTTCAAAACAATTTGACATAATATGATTTAACCAACAGAAGAAGACAAAAGACGGACTTAGGTTAATTCATGGTACCACTGCTGATTAACTGCCTACTAATTAATAATAAAAATGTTCAAACAGAATTCTAATGCAACTAAATTAGTTGAACGAAACAGGTTTGTGAAGATTGTAATAAGTCTCCTGGCAAACAACTAAACGAATAGGTAAGCAACTATTATGTAAAATGAGTTTTGAGACAACATTACAATATCGAGAAAATCGATGTAGTCTTCACCGACTGCAAAATGTTATCTAGGTCGCGCCTCAGCGGTTTGTATAATGTAAATCACGTTACAGTAAGCTAACCAAATCTGAAGATTGTGGATAGGATTAAGAATAAGTAGGTGCGAGACACTTTACTCAGTGACCGAGTTATCGTGTTGTTTTACAAGAAAATTACATGTTATACAGGGATGTGACTAGCGTAAAATTGCATAGTAACTAAGCTGCTGTGCCTTAGAATAATTACATATAGAAAACAAGTCCGCGCGCCCATTTTGAAGCACCTTAATTGGAGCCATAAATGGCTCCAAACGGACCGCTTTGCAGTGTTCATTACAGCTTCGCAATGTTCAATGTCAAAGCGCTCCGCACGTAAGCAAGTAATAGTCACGTATGTGTGGATCGGATTAGTGCTTCATTGCTGACGGGGCGGTTGTATGAAGACTATCCTTCTATACGTTATTATTCTAAGTGCTATGTATAATTGAATAGATTACGGAACTTGTGTATGGACTTTTTTTAGTTTAGGGCTGCTTTAACAGACCATTCGCAAGATAGAATGTCAAATTGTGTAGACACACAAAGATAGAAACTAGAAAAATTAGACCTGATTCTAAGGGCTCATGTGGGATCCGAACCCGCGACCATCCTCAGTCCGGGTGGGTGCTCTTCCCGCTGAGCTATCGAGGCCGATAACAGACCTGGTGAATTTGTCTTGTGTATTTTACGTTGTAGGCTAACGTTTCATCACTGTTAAAAGGCAAGCGCCGTTTAACACCCTAATGATTTTTTTTGCAAATATTGACTTTCGAGATGAAACTAGATAAAGGATAAATCATTTTTTATTTTTAGAATTTTCATTTAACAGTGCACTACTTTCCCTTAGGATCAGGTAGATTTTTTTTACTTTCTATCTTTGTGTGGGAAAAAGTGCATTGGTAAATGCTAAAATTAAATATTCACTTTCAAATGATTTCTTAACATTGTGATTAGTTTCAGAATGATTTCATTTGTGTTGGCAGATAAACAAATGAAACCAATGTGCAACAAACTAGTTTTAACTATTCGGTTATCATCAATGTCCGTTATTATTCTACACGGATAAGTCAGTTACTGCATGCAGTCACAAAGCCACATCAAATAACTTATTAAAGTTAAATCAGTTATGGTGAATTCGGATTCTAGACCGCCGTAGTATCAGCCGATAGTAAAGAAAAAATTGAATGATAGTGAACAGGACATAGAACGAAGACCCTAAGTTATTAGGGCAGAAATGGTCTAGAACGAAGTTATTTGGTTCCTTGTTAAAATCTGTGTAATTTTTGGTGAAGTAACTCACGTAGAAAGGTGACTAAAAGTGAGATAAAATTAATCAAATTCGTTTTTAATTTTATTAAATTTAGAACTATGTAGTTTTCGAGGTTGAGATTGTTTAATAATTCGAGGGCCATTATTAAACAATCTCACGTAAAATGTAACTAGATCTCCTACTTATGTGTTAAATGCATCTTAATGCCGAGCTTGGTGTTGATGGTAAGTACGTTACACAGTGAATAGACTTAACGTCAAAACTATTATCTAAAAGTGGTTTCAGACTTCACGCGTACACAAGCTTATTGCAGCGTGCCATGTTCGCTTGAATTTGCATGATTTTTCAGTTTGTCGAAAATTAATTTGCTAGGTAAATACGCTAAACGTTGTTCGACAAAGTGAAATTACAGAATCAATAGATTTTTTGAGGCAAAACATGGAGGACTTACCATTTTTATTGCATCAATGCATTCTTTACATTTCCTTTAAGTAAGCTGGTTAGATGCAAAAAGACACCTTGTTTTTCCTGTTGATCTTAGTTTGTTTAGTAAATAATTAGGTAACTAACTAAGATTAAGATAATTAAGGGAGACCCGTAGAAACGGTGGTGCCGCTGGCCGCCCGCGGCATAGTACAGGGGCCCAAAAGGGGTTCACCACCTCTGGAGGCTGCCCCACCAGGTCGCGCATAATCTCGGGGTGGCTCGTCGTGCCGGGTGGTGCCCGGTTCCGGTGGGGCCCGGCGACCACACCCGAGGGGGTACGGGGGCCCTTACGTCCGGCTGACCGGCCTACACTATTCCACGCGATTAATACCAATGCAGGGCACCACGCTTTGTCTTTCATTGCCTCGATCACAGTCGTCCTTTCACGCCCCTCCCATCCTTTAACTTCTATGGCAGTCAGAAGCACAAAAAAACGGCCTACAGCGGCATCCCCATCCCCCACCAACACGCTGTTTGAGGTGGAGTTCGCTAACATCCGCGGACTCCATGCAAACCTCAACGCCGTCCATCAACACCTTGAGACGGCGAGGCCTGCGATGCTCTTTTTGACGGAAAAACAGATAGGCCGCCCTGCCGATACGTCATACTTGCACTACCCCGGCTATGTGCTGGAAGAGTCCTTCCAACCTAAAGCCGGTGTATGTCTATTCGTCAGGGCGGACGTCTGCTGTAGCCGTCTCCGCTGCCTAGAAGGCCCATCCCTCTCCACCCTCTGGGTGCACGTTGACCTGGGCTCCACAAGCCGGGTCTATGCGTGCATATACCGCTCCCACAAAGGCGACGCCGAGACAACTCGACTCTTCGAGCATCTGAGTCAGGCCGCAGACAACGCTCAGGCGCAGTTCCCAAATGCCGAAATGGTGTTTTTGGGAGACTTCAATGCCCACCATGAGTCCTGGTTAGGCTCATCAAAAACAGACCATGCAGGCCGAACTGCCCATGCGTTTGCTCTCACGCAAGACCTGACGCAACTGGTACACCAGCCCACCCGGGTACCTGATATTGTCGGTCATACTCCCTCTTTATTGGACCTTCTGCTGACGAGTCACCCAGCCGGGTATAAAGTGTCGGTTGGTGCTCCATTGGGCTCCTCCGATCACTGTCTGGTTGGCGCTACAGTGCCTTGTGCAGCTCCCCCACAACCTGTGGAGGTGACGCGGCGGTTATGGCACTACTCGTCGGCAGATTGGGACGGATTGCGAGAGTATTTTGCCTCCGTCCCTTGGCGGCAGTGCTGCTTTGGAGAAAGGGATGCTTCAGAGAGTGCATCTGCTATCGCTGACGAGATCAGTACCGGAATGGAATACTACATTCCTTTTACTGATGTCGTCAGTGCTAGCAAAACTGGTCCCTGGTTCAATCGCGAGTGTGCCGCAGCTGTTGAACAAAAACAGGCGGCGTACCGTGCTTGGTCTAGGGCCCAGGCACTCAATGATCATTCAAACCTTGCCTCCCTGAAAGCAGCCTATAATAAAGCCACCAAGGCCACGAAGAGGGCTTACATTAGAGCAGACGCCCAGCGAATTGCACGTGTTGGCCAAGAACTCATCACGCACCCTACGGGTAGCCGCTCCTACTGGCGACTGGCTAAACACGTGCAATCTAACTTCTGCGTGCCTTCGCTGCCCCCCCTGAGATTCCCTGATGGATCGTTGGCTCATCAGCCGCAAGAGAAAGCCGATTTACTGGTTAACCTCTTTGCCGCAAACTCTTGCATCGATGACTGCGGTGCTGCGCCGCCTGATATTCCACATTGCGGCTCCACAATGCCTGATATTCGTATCAGGCAGTGTGATGTTCGTGCCGAACTGCAGTCACTCGATGTCAGGAAAGCCAGTGGCCCTGATGGAATTCCAGCTGTGGTGCTGAAGAAATGTGCAGCGGAGTTGTCTCCAGTGTTCACTAGCCTGTATCGCCTCTCCTACAATTCGGGTCTTGTGCCACTGTCTTGGAGGGAGGCGAACGTTCAACCAGTTCCCAAAAAAGGGGACCGGTCTGACCCTGCCAATTACCGTCCAATAGCCGTAACCTCAGTTTTAGCTAAAGTGTTTGAGCGGATCATAAACACGCAGCTTATCCGCTACCTAGAGGATCACTCTCTCATTCACGACCGTCAGTACGGCTTCCGAGCAAAACGGTCTACGGGTGATCTTCTAGCGTACGTAACACACATCTGGGGGGAGGCTATGGACAAACATGGGGAATCTTTGGCCGTCAGCCTTGACATTGCCAAAGCTTTCGACCGTGTATGGCATCGTTCGCTTCTTTCCAAGCTTCCGGCATATGGTCTGCCACCTCGCCTATGCGACTGGGTCGCCGGATTTCTGGAGGGACGTAGAATTCGTGTCCTTTGCGATGGTCAAAAATCACGCTTTCTCCAGATTAATGCCGGAGTGCCGCAGGGCTCCGTCTTGTCGCCGACGTTGTTTCTTCTGCATATCAATGACATGTTATCTCTTGGTAATATTCATTGCTATGCGGATGATAGCACGGTCCACGCGCGATATTTCAAGCGCCCTGGGGCAAAGCAGACTGACATCGAGGAGAAGAGGCGAAGTCTTGTTGTTGAGCTTGACGGAGTGTTGGACCGCATTTCAGAATGGGGTGCATGCAATCTTGTCGAGTTCAATGCCAAGAAAACGCAGGTGTGTGCATTCACAGCAAAGGCGTCGCCTTTCCTTTCCCATCCCACTCTTCAGAGCACCCCACTACCGATTAAGGATAGCCTAAACATCCTTGGCATGGATGTTCGTAGCAACCTAAACCAGCGGGACTATATTGAGAGCGTCATTAGAACTGCATCCCGTAAACTCGGAGTCCTGAACAGAGTGAGACGATTCTTCACACCTGAGCAGCTCTGTCTCTTGTATAAGACACAAGTCCGCTCGTGTGTGGAATACTGCTCTCATCTCTGGGACGGTTCCGCCAAGTACCTACTCGAAGCTCTTGACAGGTTGCAGCGGCGTGCTATCCGTATTATTGGAAACCCAGAGGCAACTTTGACCCTTGAGCCTCTCCAATTGCGTAGAGACATTGCCAGGCTAAGTGTTCTCTATCGCTTCTACAATGGGGAATGCTCTGACGAGTTATTCCAGCTTATCCCACCCTCACCTTTCCACTCCCGTACCACGCGTGCTGGACTACGGCGTCACCCACACACAATTCAACATTTGTTGGCCCGAACTAAAAGGTTTGGTGACTCGTTTCTTTGTCGTACCATCCAGACGTGGAACGCTCTTCCAGCACATGTGTTTCCTTCCTCTTATAGTCCCGGGTTCTTCAAGCGGGGCGTGAAAAGGCATTTCTGCAGGCCTTCAAGGTGAGGATGGCCAGCCCAGTGATTCGTTTGAATGACTGGGCTTGTCAACCTCATATCTGGACCTCACGACCGCTTTCCATCAGGTGGAGTGAGGTCATCTTGAAGGGCAATATAAAAATATAAAAAAATAAAAAAACTGTGTTTTTTCAAGTGGTCTGTTTTTGTAAGCTGCTTGCAATAACTGACATAGCTTAGGTGTCTTAAAGTATTGTGGTTCAAGAAGTTTCTAGCTCCTGTTCACAACAATTTCATAAAGTTACCCAAATCATATAGTTATATCATTAAAATATATCATTCTAAGGATAAGCCACAGCTCGATCGAGAAATGAGCGAGGTCATTATGGTGGGAGTTAAGCGGGCTCATTGATGACCTGGGTCATTTTGCGGTCAAGCCCCGGCTTTAGGCATGGGTCTGGCAGTAGCTTGCATGCCAAAAATACTATATTCTTTTAAATAGTTATAGGTGTAGGTATATTAGACTTACTCATTCACACACAAACAACTGCTCCTACCCACACACACGCGCGCGCACACACACACACACCCACACATACACACACCAAACGCGCACACGCACACACACACATACACACATACACACGCCAACGCGCGCGCACGCGCGCACACACCCACACACACACACACACATGCATTTCCCCCTTCTTAATTATTTTTGTCGTATTTAGAAATGTAAAAACTTAAGTTTATTGTGTTACTTTTATAGTACCAAATGTAAATGTCTAGTGTATGACTTTGTAGGAAGAGCGAGGCTTTCCCAACACAAGTATCTTTTGATTACTTTCTGGGAAGCTCCGGCAATTTATTTGTTAAACATTTACTTCAATAAAAGACTTTTTATTTTTATTTTTTTAAACTTATACATTTTGAATGTTATTCGCTGCTTGGCATGCTGTCATATGCAAGTAGTGGACTTCAAACGGCTCTTCATGAGTATTATAATGATGATACACCAGCAAGTTTACTGCTTCTTAAATGATATTTTTGTCATTTCTGTAACATAATCACCCCATCATCATTTTCATTACGTGCCATCCCCAAACAAAAAAAAACATGTGAATCCTGTAACTTAGTGTTAGCATTTATTTAAATGTGTGTTTATAATATCTAAATATTTGCCAGTCTGTGACATTCACAAATCCATTGTACAAAGTTATCCCAGGGTTACATTATGTATTGCTATCATTGAATTCGCTAGCATAGACAGACCAGACCACATACGACTAGCTCAGGGGCCCGATTCTGCTATTGAAATGCCAATGGAATTGCATTGGTCCTTAATAAAACTGTCATACTCTCAACTGTCAAAAATATATTTAACAAGAGTATTACTCAATGGCTGCTACAACACAACTTCTACTCCATTAATGAGTTCATGGAGAGATAATGAATTTAAGGGGACATAGTAATTTTAAACAATTCAATAATTTGTGATTATGTAATAATTATTTAATATTTTGTAATCTATTAATACTGACATTGACATTTGAATTTATTTGTATCTTGTACATTCGAATGCTAAATGATTTAACAATTCTACTTCTATTTTAATTTCCGATTATTGTAGTAAAAATATTCTTAAATAACATTAGTTGGCATAAGTCTAATATAACTAACATATAATTAACATTTGCATGCCTACATAACTAGGGTATAATGTTGTTGTTACTTTTTTATATCATTGTCACTCATCCCAATGTACTACACAATGTTAAGCAAATAAACGTTTGAGTTTGAGTTTGAGTTTCTGTCAGTCATTCAATTACGATTCCATTGGTAATTGAAAAGCAGAATCAAGGCCCTGGGCTTCTGTAACCTGTACGTCTACCACGAGTTGCCACTTTAAATTTACATTATAATTCGCGTTTAGAATTGTATTGGGATTTGACATTGTCATGTCAGGTCATGTCAAAATTTTACGCGAACGGTAATGTAAAGGTGGCAACTCGTGGTAGACGTACTGGTATGATGCGATTATGTATTTGTATTCTTGGGTTCAAGCCAAGACAGGTAGATTATAAAAAAGTATCTTGCTTAAAAGCCTGACCTAGTCTAGGAATATAATATAGGTAAGCGATGAAACAACGACAAAATAGGCATGTATATACTCGTATTTAAATGGTTAAAAATGCTTGTTGAATGTAAATAAATGTTAACATAACTATTGTAATATACCTACTCTCTATGTTGCTATATCAGTAATTTAGACTAAGTCAGAAATATACAAAAATGTAGAACTTTGTAAAATGTGGAGTTTTAATTTAGACCTATGGCGTTTAGTTAACACTAAACGTGTTCGTTCTTATTTTTGCATCATGCAATTGGAATGTCATTTTTTATTTATTTATTTATTTTTCATTGCACAAAATTAATGATACAATTGGCGGACTTAATGCCAAAGGGCATTCTCTACCAGTCAACCACACGATCAAACAGATAAATTAAACACGGTGCACGAGATTAAACAAAATAAATTACTTTTGAAAACAACAACAGATGCTAATTATTATAAAATAACAAAACAACAAAATAAACTTCAACAAAAATCGATAAGAATAAACATACATAATAGAAGTCATAATATAAATAGAACCAACCAAGCCAAGAATTGCTTGCCACAAAAAAAATAACTTAATAATAGCCATATAAACCCCTCAGAATAACCTCGTATTAACTTTGAACCACATTCACCTCACAGTGACTCAAGGACCCATCCCTAATGCGTGACCACCGATCCGTAATGCTTTCGAACAGCCACTTTAAACCTGTATTTACTAATAGATTTTCTCATTGGAACAGGAAGTTTGTTCCAAAGACAAACTAGACATGAAACCGGAAGAATGAGAGGGAAAGAGTATGTTCAGAACGCAACTGACGATAATTTTTGAAATGACTTGACATTGTGTTTTTAAATTTTAAAATTGTATATTTTAATTAATTTCATTGAATGGTTTATTTTATAAAATTTATTAGTTCACCAATTCCTATTTTGTATGTGGGTAAACTCTTCAAATTTATCGTCACTGAATTGCCTTATATTCATGTACCTACGTAGGTGAAGCATAGAGCTCAAAATCTTGTAATAACATCTTTTTATATTATGTACCTATGTTTATGAATGAATAAATGATTATGATTATGATTATGAAAAATGTGAAGAATGAAGAAATTGAAATTTACTTTTTAAATAAGATGGAGAATAAGGATCGAAAGGAATAGAAAAGAGAACATTTAAAATTCGAATGGACCTACGCTGGCGGATAGGCATCCAGTTAAGTTTAGAGCGGAAAATGGAGACGTGGTCATATTTGCGCAGTCCGAAAATTAAACGTATACAGTTATTTAGAAGTCGATCCATTTTGTTCAAAAGCTCCTGTGAAACGTTACTGAGACAGACATCACCATAATCAATCAACGGCAAGATAAGGGCTTGCACTAGCAGTGTCTTAGTGGATGACGGCGAAAGTGCTTCGGGCGATAGAGAGCGCGAAGAGTCCCAGTTACTTTCCTGCTCACTTCACTAATAATATGCTTGGTCCAGCTGAGAGAGCAGTCCATATGAATGCCAAGATTGTTCACACAAGGGGAGTAAGGAACAACAACACCGTCCATTACAATAGGTGAAACTGCACTCATATCAAGCTTCGCCAGTTGTCGTCAGCCACCGATGATTATGGCTTGGCATTTGATAGGATTAACCTTGACTCCGAATTTGGCAGACCACTCCAGATCGCGGTTAACTTGTCCAATAGCGCTGTTAATCTCAACAGTATTTTCCTGCTCGTAGATCTGTAGATCATCTGCGTAAAAATGGTGGGGGCATCCAAGATCGCCAGCCTGAACGTTTATAAAAAAAAAATCCATCTCTTTCAGCACGAGGCGCTTTACTACAGACTATCGCCGGCGTAATCTCATGGTTGGTGTATAGGTCTTGGGCACCTCGATTCTAAATCAGTCAAAAAATACTTGAAGAAAACAAGTATTCTAGTAAAATCCAGATTTGAGCCCCTTCTGATAACCTAATGTCTTCCTAATGTCTTCCTAACCTAATGTTTTTTCTAGTATTCCTAAATTATACACAGCATTGTGAAAGGAAAAAAACCGGCCAAGTGCGAGTCGGACTCACGCACCGAGGGTTCCGTAAAAACCTGTAGGTATATTTATTAAATATACTTTTATTTATGATGTAACTGAAAATGTACGGTTTTCGCAATATTTCCTTTATCTGTGCTATAAAAAGTAGCTCCGTACCAAATTTCAAGATTCTGAGTTCTAGGGAAGTACCCTGTAGGTTTTAATACCCATGCGAGTGTTAAAAATTTGCGGAAATTCGCGGCATAAACGGCTGTATCTTTTGATTGCGTTGGCTTCAAAGTTTGATTTTTTTCACAGCTCCAAGCTACAGTAGACTTGAATATTTGATATAAATTCCAGCTTGATACCTGTACGCGTTCCTGAGAAAAAGAGTCTTGACAGACAGACAGACAGACGGACAACAAAGTGATCCTATGAGAGTTACGTTTTTTCCTTTCGAGGTACGGAACCCCTTAAAAAAATCTCATAATTTCTGCAGCTTCGTCGGTAGTCTAATAAAACTGGTAAAACATACTGACAGACAATTTAATTTACTTAAAACAACAGTGCTAAGCTCAAAACAACCCACAAACGGAGCTCACCAAAGCGGCGAGAAAAAAGAAAACCTTAATAAAAACTCAGATTATTAAATGAAGTATTTACTGACTAACCAAGAGGGATGGGCAGCTCTCCTGTCATTTCCGAGATGAAAACCTTATTAAGTTAACAATCAAACAAGATTACAGTAGGGACGACCCAATAATTTGAACCGGACTTTTGAATCCGGTTAGAGAACAATATTATTGGATTAGGGGACACAATTTCAACTTTTTACTTTCAAAAAAGTTTGTGCAAACTTCAGCTTAGCGGTCTTTGAGTCCAGTCTTATTTAAGAGACAAGCTGAATAAATTAACATGACGCCTAAAAAGAAACTTTTTTGCGTCTTTTAACTTATCTTTTCTTTTTAGTCAATATGTATCACCCGAGATATTTCGGCCGATGCCTAACTAATCACAAATCTGCATGGTTAAAATAAGCACCGCGCCCTAATTTCTTCACGATTTTTCTCGCGCCCAGTCCGTAAGAAATAACAGTGGATTTTTTAACTTGCGGTAGGCATTTTAGTCCTACTGAGTTATATTCTGTTATTTGCTGCCGTACCCGAATTCGAATTCAAACATCAGAAAATCCTAAAAATAGCGCTCGCTGATCGATATCGATATATGAAATAAGCGTCATTAATGAAACCGTCTTCCTTAAGGAATAAGTAATTAATTTACAAGAGACTCGTCTCTATCAAATTCGTTGGTGCATGATTTTCTCTGTAGATACAACTTCAGGAATTTGATGAAGTGTTCGCATTAGTAATCAGTTGTTAGAATTACCTACTCCCTGCCTTTTGCGCTACGTAATCGCATCAGAAATGAAGAAATCTGTAGAAGAACTAAATTGACCGACTTAAATAAGAAAACAAACAGCAGCATGAGATACCGCCGCGACCGTTCGCTTTGGAAATCTATGTAGTGGACCTATGTTCAGCAGTGGACCTCTTAAGGCTGCGATTGATAATTATACTTTTTTGTCATAAGAAAACTGCTACCTGTAATGGCTTTCATATATTACAGTAATACAGTACAGTAAATTGACTATTTTTCTCGCACTCAAAGTGAAAAGTACAGTTCGAGAAAAGCACCTCGAGACTAAACGCCAACTTAATATACCCTCGGTTTCATTGACTCCCTCGCACGCTCGGGAGTCAAACCACCTCTGGTATATTATGGCTTCGTTTAGTCCCTCGGTATAAAATATACTATTACGCGAACGATAACGTAAATTTATAGTCGCAAGTAGTGGAAGACGTATAGAAATGTGGCAATCAGTGGGAGATCTTTTGAGTGACATTCGAAGCCCAGTGAGTAAGTCTTATACGTTGAAGTGACACAATAGGGTGAACAACTGATGGTCATCAGGGCAGAATATTTCTAAAATTGAGACATTGTAAATGCAAACGCAGCGTGACGCCCTCTCACCCAAAGGTGGACAATGACCGTCGCAACCTAATTTCATGCTAAACGCCATAAAAAATCAATCAACAGGGCCTTATTACAATACCATGTAACTTGTCAAGTTCAGTCCTCTGCATATCAATGACATGTTATCTCTTGGTAATATTAATTGCGATGCGGATGTTAGCACGGTCCACGCGCGTTATTTCGAGCGCCCTGGGGCAAAGCAGACTGACATCGAGGAGAAGAAGCGAAGTCTTGTAGTTGAGCTTGACGGAGTGTTGGACCGCATTTCAGAATAGGGTGCATGCAATCTTGTCCAGTTTAATGCCAAGAAAACGCAGGTGTGTGCATTCACAGCAAAAGCGTCGCCGTTCCTTTCCCATCCCACTCTTCAGAGCACCCCGCTACCGATTAAGGATAGCTTAAACATCCTTGGCATGGATGTTCGTAGCAACCGAAACCAGCGGGACTACATTGAGAGCGTCATTAGAACTGCATCCCGTAAACTCGGAATCCTGAACAGAGTGAGACGATTCTTCACGCCTGGGCAGCTCTGTCTTTTATATAAGACACAAGTTCGCTCGTGTGTGGAATACTGCTCTCATCTCTGGGACGGTTCCGCCAAGTACCTACTCGAAGCTCTTGACAGGTTTCAGCGGCGTGCTATCCGTATTATTGGAAACCCAGAGGCAACTTTGACCCTTGAGCCTCTTCAATTGCCTAGAGACATTGCCAGTGTTGTTGTAGATATTTAATGTACACAACCCTTTAAATGAATTTGTTTAATCTGTGCCGCTAGACCTAATCTATGTCGCTGTCATCCATTGTCTATTCCTTTTGTGACTTGAAATTAAATGGCGTTCCTGCAATACGTACGTACGAGATGTTTTAATTAAAAACCCAACAAGTGGTAGCAGAGCGTGGTTTCATGAAGAAAATAAACAAAAAGACATACAAAAATGTCATCCTCTACGTATCATCGCATCGAAGCGCTGACTAAGGACAACTACGACACGTGGTGCCTGCAAGCCCAAGCCGTGCTAATTAAAGGTGATTTGTGGGAATATGTTAGCGGCACCAAAGTACTACAATTCGATGCATCTGCTACTGAAAAAGCAGATTACGAGAAAAAAGACTTAATGGCAAGAGCGGAACTTCTCCTACTAATATCTCCGAATGAATTACGACAAATAAAAGGTTGTAGCAGTTCAAAACATGTTTGGGACAAGTTAAAGTCTATATACCAGAGTACCGGGCCCGCACGAAAGGCTACACTATTAAAACAACTCGTCCTTAAGAAAATTATTCAAAACGAAGATGTGAGAGATCATTTGAATCATTTCTTGGACATAGTTGAAAAATTAGCTGACATGGACGTTAAAATCCACCCAGAATTATGTATATAGTATATATAATATATAGTATACATAATTATGCTAAGTATCATGATGCTGTACAGCTTACCTGCAAGCTTTGAAAATTTTAGAATAGCCATAGAATCCCGTGATGTTCTGCCTAACCCTGATGAATTGAAAATAAAAATCATCGAAGAGAGTGAGGCCAGAAAAAACAAAGAATACAGTGAGAACGGTGCATTTTTTACCCGAAAAAAGAAAAACAAATACTGCAATTTATGTCAGAAAAAGGGACATAACATTGAAGCGTGCTGGAACAATAAAAATAAATTCAAAAAAGAAGATAAAAAGGAAAAGAATTTTAGTATCACACCAACTTGCTTATCTATAACTTCATCTGATGTGTGGTGTTTAGACAGTGGTTGCACTTCACACATGTGTGCACAACAAGATCAGTTCCATTTTTTAAACAATGAAGAGGGTTCTTTAAGGCTGGCCTCAGACAGTCACACAGCAAAAGTTGAGGGGAAAGGTAAAGTCTGCCTGAAGATTAATAATGAAACCTATAATTTAACTGAAACCTTATATGTGCCTACATTAGCTACTAACCTGCTGTCTGTTGCTAAAATAACAGAAAATAAATACAGTGTTACATTCACAAATAAAAAGGCCTTTATTAAAAATGAAAAAGGTCAGACAGTTTTGACAGCTGAAAAGGAAAATGGTCTGTATTACACTAAAGGTGAAAAAGCAAATATTGTGAAAGGTGACAACAAAATACAAATATGGCATAGAAAACTAGGTCATATGAATGAGGGAGACCTAAGGTTAGCTGCTAAAAATAATCTAATAAAGGGTCTAGAACTAGAAAATAGTATCTTACCTGAATGTGACATATGTATAAAAGGAAAAATGACACGACTGCCATTCAAATCTGTTGAAAATCCCCAGTCAACGCAGCCATTGGAATTAATTCATAGTGATGTTTGCGGCCCAATGCAAACTGAAACATTAGCTGGAGCCAGATATTTTGTTACATTTCTTGACGACCACACAAAGTACTGCTGTATTTATTTTATGAAACACAAGAGTGAAGTATTTCAAAAATTTAAAGAATACAAAAATGGTGTCGAAAAATTTCATGGCAAAGAAATTAAAAGTTTACAATCTGACAATGGGACAGAGTACTGCAACCGTGAATTTGATAGCTATCTAAAAGAAAATGGTATTAAAAGAAGGTTGACTGCACCCTACACGCCACAACAAAATGGGCAAAGTGAAAGGAAAAACAGATCACTACTCGACAAAGCCCGATGCTTGATGATTGAAGCGAATATACCTGAAATGTTGTGGGCAGAGGCGGTGTATACTGCAAATTATCTGATTAATAGAAGTCCAGCAAAAGCATTAAAAGGAGGTACACCATACGAAAAATGGTCCGGACGCACACCGTCTGGAAATCATGTTCATGTATTTGGCAGGGCATTTGTCCTAAACAAGCTAAGAAAAGGGAAATTTTCACCAAAAGCTACAGAAGGAGTTTTCGTTGGTTATGCACAAAATGCAAAAGGATTTCGCATCTATCTACCTGAAAAAGAAACTGTGATAATTAGCAGAGATGTAAAATTTATTGACAACATGTATTTCAATGACATTGGCTCCAAATGCTATGATGATCTCTTCGGGGAACAGGAACAATTGCAACCTGAAAAAGAAAATAAAATTAGTAAGGACAATAAACATTACCAAAAAATAAAAGGAAAGAAAAAGTTACCTGAAAAAGCTGTTGAAATTATCTCAAAGCCTATTGAGATACCTGTTAATTTGACTTCAGAACGTTGCATTCCTGAAAAGGAAGAAGAATCTCAGTTTGACGATGCTGAAAATATTGAGCTCCAGACTACTCCAGAAAACAGTATGATTGAGAACATAGAAGTGCTATCATCCCCAAATGAAGAAGAACCAGAAATTAACGAAAATGTAACCGTAAGACAACGAAGACGTCCTGCCTGGCATAATGACTATGTGATGTATGAGGACACTTCATCATCCCCATTGCCACCTAATGAATACTTTGAAACATCAAATTTATGTTTTAAAGATATTGACGAAATTGCCTATTTGTGTGAAGCTGAGAATAATGAAAGTAATGATAAAGAATGGCATGAAGCTATAAAAAAGGAAATCAAAGCTCATATAAAAAATGGTACTTGGGAAATTAAGAAGAAAGAAAAAGAGAAAAATATTGTAGACTACAAAATGATTTTCAAAGATAAAGGAGATATTAAAAAGGCTCGTCTCGTAGCACGAGGATTCACACAAAGACCTGGTATTGACTACACTGAGACTTGGGCACCAGTGGCTAAGCTGAGTTCCATCAGACTCCTCTTGGCAATTGCAATTCAAAATGATTTGAAACTTCATCAACTGGATGTCACAACTGCTTATCTAAATGGTGATTTAGAGGAAAATATCATCATGAAGAAACCAGATTTCCTTGAAGAATATCTAACAGAAATTCTAGTAGATGAAAGTACAAGTGAAGATTTAAATATATTTTATAAAACTAAGAAAATGTTGGAAAATATTAAAAATATAAAAGGAGAGAAAGTGTGCAATATCAAGAAAGCGTTATATGGTTTAAAACAATCTGGAAGGCAATGGTATAAAAAGTTAGATTCAGTATTGAAAAAACTTGACTTCATCCCTTCTGAAGCAGACCCATGCATATATGTATTAGAGAAAGGAGGAGCCAAGATATTACTTGGACTGTATGTCGATGATATTATTATGGCCTATTCTTGCCAAAATACTTTTGAACAAATAGTTGATGAGCTAACTAAAACTTTTGAAATGAAAGATATTGGACCTGTCAAAGATTTTGTTGGAATTGAAATTGAACAAAACGATAGAGGACTATTACTGAAACAAAACAAGTATATAGAAAAATTACTCACCAAGTTTGGAATGGAAGACTGCAAACCATGTGCTACGCCAATAGAGCCACATCTTAAGTTAGAAAAACAAGAATCTGATACTAGCATACCCTATCAAAACCTGATTGGCTCTCTAATGTTTTTGGCTATAGCGACCAGACCAGATGTAATGTTTGCTGTCAGCTATCTATCTCAATTTAATAATTGTTTTGGAAGTGAACACTTTAAAGCTGCTAAGCGAGTTTTAAGATACCTTAAGGGAACCAAAACAACAGGAATAAGTTTTCAAAAAACTAATAAACAGGAAATGGTTGGATATGCAGATGCTGATTGGGCAGCCTGCACTGTTGACAGAAGGTCATATACCGGATACTGCTTCATGATGGTTAATGGTCTTATTAGTTGGGAGTCAAGAAAGCAGAGAGCCACTGCCATGTCCACAGCTGAAGCCGAATACATGGCATTATCAGACGCAGTAAAAGAAGCTCTACATCTAAGACCCTCTTAAGAGGAATGACAACCTTTAAACATGACTCTATGACTATATTTAATGATAACCAAGCAGCTATCAAATTATCCAAGAATGCAATTATAAGCAGCAAGACCAAACACATTGACTTGAGAGTCCATTTCTTAAAAGAACATGTTGCAAATGGTACTATAGCTGTAAAGTATAAAGAAACATCCCTGATGCTGGCAGATATACTGACAAAAGGTTTACCAGGACCTCGTCACCAAGAGTTAAGAAGAAGATTAGGCCTTCAAGCATAATAGTGTTGTGAGGAGGAGTGTTGTTGTAGATATTTAATGTACACAACCCTTTAAATGAATTTGTTTAATCTGTGCCGCTAGACCTAATCTATGTCGCTGTCATCCATTGTCTATTCCTTTTGTGACTTGAAATTAAATGGCGTTCCTGCAATACGTACGTACGAAGTGTTTTAATTAAAAACCCAACAGCCAGGTTAAGTGTTCTATATCGCTTCTACAATGGGGAATGCACTGACGAGTTATTCCAGCTTATTCCACCCTCACCTTTCCACTCCCGTACCACGGGTGCTGGACTACGGCGTCATCCACACACACTGAAAAAAAATAATGTTAAAATTCATCAAAAAAATGTTTACGACTTTAAATTCACTTGTTTAAATACGAGCGCACAAAGTGTTGTGATTCCGGAAATAAAGTCTTCTTGATTAAGAAATGGAACAAGCAGACATAGTAGATCCTAATAAATAAATTGTCGGCTTAATCAAGTCCAGTCATTACTGTTATCAACTGCCTTTTGTGCATGTTACTAACACATGATAATCCTAATGAAGTTTTTGGTGACTATAATGTTGTCACTTATTGCAGATGGATAAATTTAAAGTATAGTCCTAACAAGTAACTTGATTGATCATATTGTAGTTGTTACTAACATCTAATAAATCATTGTCAGCATAATTAAGTCTGGCCATTATTGTTATCAACTGCTCTTTGTGTATGTTAATAAAACTTTATAATCCTAATGAAGTTGTGTGATGACTGTAATATTGTCACTTGTTTGTTTAAATAAAGTAAAGTATAATCTAAACAAGTAACTTGATTGATTCTCTTGATCCTATTGGGTTTTTATATAGAATCAAACTTAAAACCTCATTTAACCTAAAAGATACTGAATCGATCTAAAATGCTATATTTGTATTGATCTAACAAGTATATTAATGTGTTGAGTACGTATCGTTTTTGTTATTATTATTCCTTAATATTTAAAATAAATGTAATGTAATAAATGTAATCAAGTCTTCTCATTTGTAACGACTAAAGACATGTTATATTCTAGTATTGTACATATTCAGTTGGTGCCGGTATAGAGGGGAGGTCCCAGAAATACCACTTCAGAGTGACGGGGTATCATCATCAGTCAGTAAAACTGAACAACTTTTGTTCTACAACTGTTAGAAATCCGCATTTTATTTGCCAATTTCTAAATAAATAAAATAAAATAAATATCCCTGGACATTATTCCACACAGCGCCATCTAGCCCCAAAGTAAGCTAATTAAAGCTTGTGTTATGGGATACTAGACAACGGATAAACATACTTAAATACATTTTCTTTTGTAAATACATACTTATTATACATAGGAGACACCCAGACCAGTACAAACAGACATGTTCATGCACACAAATGTTTGTACTGTGCGGGGATCGAACCCGCGACCTGTTAAAATGGTAGAACAAAAGTTGCTCAATTTTCCGATTGATTCTCTTCTATCACTCTGATCTGGTGTGTATTTCTGGGACAGCATGGGTGTTTTATGAGTGATTTTGGAGCTATAATATTAAAGCCAACACAAAATATCGGATGAACATACCAATTTAACATCTCAATTTTGTATTTTTATATTTGCCTGTTTGGCTCTATCTAAATAAAACACATCAATTTAATGTAAAACATATTTTTTATTAGAAATAGTAAATAACAATATTCATAATTAGTATGTATCATAGTTATTGATTAATCAATCATTTCAACGGTTGCAGAGCAGAGCTGGTGCAGTTTCACATTTTGGCTCTGCAATCGCATTTAATTATTTAGGTACTTAACTAATAACAAAGTCATAAAGTAAATAGAATTTTACAGTTAAGCTGCTGACTAAATTTAAACCTTCTGTCGCGGCGGTAGTCACATTATGCTTAAGTATAATACTTCTTTGATACTAGTTCAATTAATTCATTTTTAAAAGAAGGAAAATTCAAATAAAAATTGTTGATGTTATCAGGATAGCTGGTATTGAAGTCGTCAACCAGCTGAAACAGAAACAAAACAATATAAGTACATAAAGTCATATCATGTCATATAATATTCAATTATATTTTTCTTATAAACATCGAAAACAACCTAAAACTTTTGTTTTACTGTAAATTGTGAAAATAATACTATATATAGATAAGGCATATACTAATTTATATCCGAAGCTTTTGCAACGCAGGATAGTCAAAAAATGTAATTGCTTATTTATTATTTATTTTTAATACGTCATTAACATAATATTACTTAAGCATTTTTTGGAAATTGATACTTAGTTATTTGAGAGTTACAATAGGATTCGTGACTCGGGACTTTTCGGTTACTTTGAGAGGGCGACCAGCGTACATGCGCTAGGAATAAAAAAAATGTGTCATAGAATATAGCTCTAATTTCTATAAATCTCTACTTAATTGAAAGTCTGCTTTTCGACTGATTCTGTGCTAAGATTTAACTGCGGCGGTGTTCTTTTCCTTTGGTTTGAATAATTTTGTTAAGTGAGGCATTGCGGATTTCATTTTCAAATGCTCCACAAATCCATCAAATGTGAGAAGGGTGCAAGTAATCGGTTTTCTTTGAGAAGTTATGATAGGTACCTAGTTACCTACCTAATTAAACGGAGGCGACATGATTGTAGTTACTTACGAGAGAAATATTGCTCAGATTTAAAGTTTGATTGCTTGGGCCCGAGTCTGAAACATCCGCTGCCCACGCTTTCCAGCACCGAACAAACAGCGCTCTAGGCCCCATTGAGGAATGATTTCCTTAATATCATCAATAGTCAGAGCCGCTAAAGCTTGTATGTTAATTTCATTTTCTGTAATATTGAAAAGAAGTTCATTAAGGAATAGAAAATACACACATCAAAAGTGTCTAGGGATCAAGCATTTTTATGCGGATTTCTTGAGATTGAGATGTGGCTTTGTAATAAATTTATGATTTTATAAATTTATATGGATCCTTTTTGGGGCATTTCATAATTTGAAACAGGAACTGTCAATCAAATTCGAGTAAAAGATGAAAATCAGCTGTCAATATTTTCCCATTAAAAACATACAACGCATTAGAAGACATTATTAGTGCTACTGTTTCCCTACTACTGATTAAAACCAACGTTATTATGGAGCGGCGACGTCATTTAAGCAGGGAAGAAATGCTCAGAGCCGTGGGAATGATAGAATCTGGTTCCCGGCAACTTACTGTGGCTTTAGCTCTGAATACAAGTCAGAGTGTTATCAGTCGACTTTGGACACGTTACCGAAGCACTGGTACCGTGGCTGAGCGCCATGGAGGACGGTATCGCTGCACCACACGGAGACAAGACCGATACATTCAAATCACAACTCGAAGAGCTCCAACAATAACCGCCATGATGTTAGCCGTGAGGCTTCATCACTCTTCAGGGAACTTAATTAGCGACCAAACAGTCAGAAACCACTTGCATGAAGTGCACCTTCATTCCCGAAGACCGCTAAGGGTACCACCTATAGCAATGCACAATCGTAGGATTCGATATCAATGGGCTCTTGAACACAGAAATTGGGCAGACGAACAATGGCGTTTCGTGTGCTTTTCTGATGAGTCTCGTTTTGGTATGAGACCGGATACAAGACGTATACGACACCCCTGGACGCCAACAGCGATTAAAATCCTGCCAGGAAGTCCATCCTTATAGTGGTGGAACCATCATATGGCGGGTATTTGGATCGGCGGAAGAACTGAGTTGATTTGGATCAGAGGCAACCTCAACGCTCAAATTTATGCTGAGACGATTGTATTAGACGTCATCGTTCCTCTACAAGTGCAAATCGGTCCCTTATTTCAGTTAATCCATGATAATGCACGACCGCACACCGCAAGAGTTGTAAGACAGACTCTCGCCGCAGCTAACATCAATGTCCTGCCCTGGCCTGCTCAGTCGCCAGACTTGAACCCGATTGAGCATGCATGGGATATGCTACAGAGAAGAGCTCTGCCGAATATGGAGGGTATCCAGTCGCAAGAAGACCTTTTTTTGTTGTTGCAACGAACATGGGCGGCCATTACACAGCGTGATTTGGATGAACTCATTTTGAGTATGCCAAACCGATGTTCTTGTGTTGTTAGTGTTCGCGGTAGAAACACGGATTATTAATTGTTTAAGTTACCCAATAAAATTTTAAAGAAAACTATTATTTCAGTCTTTTTTTCGAACTTTAATGTTAGTGGTTCAAATGTCAAAAATCCCTTTATTAGGAAAATGGCAAATTTCTTTATTAATGCAAAGGTGACTTGGTTTATCGTTACTGTAGACAAACGAAAACACTTTATTTGATGAATCCTTGAAGAAAATTTTAATTAATATCAATCAGGAGAAAAGTTATTGCAAAAATATATGTTGATCCCTAGACACTTTTGATGTGTGTAGATAGACTTACTTGCGAATATAGAGGCCCCAGCTCCCGGAGCTCCCAGGCTGTGAGCAAATCCATGACTTCCTCCATCTTTACCCGGTTTCCGTAAACAGATACCTACACTAGATAAGAATAACTGGTCAGTGTGTACACTAATACTTCACTATATTACTAATTTTGAGCAGCAAATAGGAATTTTAAAAAAATAGCTGCGTACTGCGTACGCCAAGCGAACCGACATGACATCGAACTAGAAAAATTTTAACAAAAAAAAAACCAACTTCAAAAAAACTATTCCAAAACAAAGCACTAAAAAGTAAAGAAATAATTGCGTTTTCCTCTAAAACTTATACGATAATATAATGTAGGTACAGTTATTGTTGGAGTCGGTGTCAGCCAAGGAAACACTACAATATACCTAGCAATATACCTATTTCTTACATATCACGTTTACGTATGTATGTCATCATCATCATTTCAGCCGAACGACGCCCACTGCTGGGCATAGGCCTCCCCCAAGGATCTCCACAACGATCGGTCCTGCGCTGTCCGCATCCAGCGGCTTCCCGCGACCTTGACCAGATCGTCGGTCCACCTTGTAGAGGGCCTGCCTGGTATGTATGTAGGTAGTTATAAACCTACATTGAAAAAGGAATGGGAAACTCTGTAGCCTCATATACAGACTATGTTTTATACGGCAGCTTCTTCGACCATCTCCAAAATTAACGGGCCTTAGCCCGTACTGTTCCCTAGAACAGTAGACATCTATGGAGATTAAGTGGATTAAGCTAGGAGCAGTGCCGGATTAAGACTACTCAATGCCCTAAGCAATTTGGTTCTGGGGCCACCTAAGACGAGATACCCTAAGCAATTGCTTGCCGTAATTATCCGTTTCTGGTGTCGTCGTCGTCCCCCCAATCGCGATGCTCTAAGCACCCGTTTCTGGTGCCGCCCAAGACGCGATGCCCTAAGCAAAGTACCGCAACTGTAAGTTCACGACACGGAAACTACTATAGTTAACTACAGCAACTTGTATGCCATTTTTAGTTTTCAGTAGAGGCGCTTTATTGAAATCCAATAAATGATTTTTTCTTAAACATGCTCGAAATATTGTCATTACTTTTGAATAAAGAACACGCGAAGTATCATATTTACGTAGACTGAAAACCCAAAATCACTTCCCGGCGCGTTCTTTGAATTTCGAACTAAGAGCGCGCCGGCAATGTTGTATGAAACGGTGTGCTGTTTGAATTTAGAACTCTTTCATCTGTCGTACACATTGCGTTCTCGTGGCTGTATAGCCACAGACAGATGCGTTTACCTTTCGGCACAAATTGTAAAATAAAAAAAAACAAATTGGCGGTAAAGCGGAGTTGTTATTTTGTTAATAATATTAATTAAATTTATTATGTAAAAGGCCCTTTTTATTTCCTTGCATTTTTTTAAGAAAAGCACTATATATGCCTCGGCCGAAATGGCAATTGCCTGTCTCGTATCATTGAAGTCCTCGCCTGCGGCTGGGCCTTCAAACTCATACTCGACCTGCAATTGCCTATTTCGCTGCCTTTGCAATAATGTACTATTGATAAAGCGCCTATGAATGGAACTCAGAATGGCATTGTAATGTAATGTAACTGTCAAAGGAAATGTTTCGTAACTGCATGGTAGAATGCTGATCGACGTGTTATTCGAATGTCCATTGATCATTCAATCTGAGTTGCACAGTGCACTGCACTCCATTTCTGGCTACGGTGGCTCGGTGTCTTCCTTATTCTTGACTGGAAGACTGGAGTAGATTAGAAACTTCTATGAAATTAATGCAAATTGAAAAAAATATTTACTAGCCATCCTTCGACGATGGATCACAGTCGTTATTTGGCCAGGTAGCGGAAATGTTCCCCTCCCAGGACTTAATAAGGATGTAGCGAGGAGTCTTTTATTACCATTCTGGCTCTTTTGAAGTTTTGCTTGTCTTTCTGTCCTTTTGACACTACACTCGTAATAATACAGTTTGGGGATGCCAAAATGGCAGGGTTATATAAAACAATCTATACAGATATTACTGGAAAAGGATGATATGATGAGAGTTGTCAAAAGGTAGAGCAAAGTTCCACTTTCTATGGTGCTTTATTTTGTAGACACGTATACCGAGTGATTATCAAAAGACTTACAAAAACTTTCAGGTATACACAGTAAGTGATGTAAGTAGTAACTTTTTAAGTGAATCTTAGAATTTCTTCAGTTGACTTTAATTTTTCATACAAAAAATCTGTTCGACTGATTTTGTATGTTGACCTTTTAGTTTCACTTAGATAGTTTGCATATTGCCTACTAAATATGCCGTATCGTTTTTGTAAGTCTTTTGTTAATCACCCAGTATGTAGATTCATATTTGTAGATCAGTGGACAGATCCACTATCACTGCAGGATTCCAAAACTATCATTGGTGGGTAGGTAGACTAAACCAGCCAACGATAAGCTCCGCAAGTCGCTCATACCAAGAATATGACAATTGACAATTAGCTCCGGTAGATTGGCCCCTGAACTGAAAAAAAATCAATACTTACAAATACAAATTCCTTACAGGTCAGGTGTTCAGTGTTCTTCTTTAAGGAGGTTATGTATAGCGGTGAACGTTTTATATAGATATATACAGATAAATCTAACCTGGTTTGATTCTATATTAGTTGGTAACCCTTTGCATTTCAGGAAATCTGTATATCACACTCTTAAGGGAATGCCTATTACGCGGCAGCATCCTCACATCACTCATAACCTGTCCTGTGTTATTAAACATTTTTGCGACGTATAGCAAATATACGCGTGGCGTAATAAAACCTACAAGGGTTGTTCGCGACAGTATAAAGTACACGCATATAAAACATGTGTCACAGGCTTATATATTAGATACTTAGTACTCATGTTAGCACAGTTCAGCACACACAATATAAAGATAGGAACTAGAAAAATTCGACCTGATCCTGGGACTCAAGCGGGATTCGAACCCGCGACCTTTCACAATCCGGGTGAATGCTCTTCCAACTGAGCTACCGAGGCCGTTAACAGACCCGGCGAATTTATCTAGTGTATTTCACGTTGTAAGCCAACATTATTTCATCAACCAACAAGTGTAATAAATTAAGGTTAATTCTTGCATATGATTGGTTTGCGTCTTATCTTAGAGACAGGAGGCAATACGAAGAAATCGAACATCATGATCACACACACGTTCATCATGACACTGGGGAAATTAGCAAATTCCAATCTCAGAAATCAAATGTGTCGTAATTAATACCACAAGGTAGCGAGCTAGGTTTTGTTCTGTTTCTGATATACATAAACGATCTCCCTGATATAATTGAAGCTCATTGCACCTTAGTCGCTGATGATGTTTACGTACTAATCCCCTGTAAAAGTAAATAAAATAAATAAACATTATTTATTTCGGAAACATTAGTCCATAGTGTTAGTAACAATCAATCTTAAAGACTATGTTAGTAAATTTAATTATTGTACTTAATATTAGTGTCTTTGGCGAGTTGGACCCGAGTCCAGTGTCGCATAATGACACTGTCTGTGTCCAGCCTCGCCGCAACCACCCTCAGGAGGCTGTTGGAGCCGCCCCGTACCCGCCGCACAAGGGACGCAATGCGTTTCTTAATGATAGCCGAGAGGCTGTCCACTACGGCTGCAGCTAGCTCCTCAGACGCACTGCAGTGGCGGGGCAGCCCCATCTGTCCGCTGAATGCGTTATTATACTGAGTGCGCAGGGCGCTATACGTTCGTTGAGTGTAATCTGTCCACAGGCTACACGTGTAAAGTGAGTTACAAAATGCTTTAAAAAGCGTACGCTAAAGCGTAAATCTCCCTAGTGCAACGCGAAAACCTGCTGGACAACATATTAGCCCTAACGCACAGCGCCCTACGCTCCCTCTCTATGTCTAAGTCATCTTTTCAACCGACTTCAAAAAAAGGAGGAGATTCTCAATTCGACTGTGTGTTTTTTTATTTTTTTTTATTTTTTTATGTTTGTTACCTCATAACTTTCGACTGGGTGAACCGATTTTGATCATTCTTTTTTTATTTGAAAGCTAGTGCTTCCCGAATGGTCCCATTTTAATTTAGTCTAGTTCTGACAGTGGCATCTATGAGAAAACCATATAAGTCTTAAATCTAGATAGACAAAATGCGCGACAAATGGACGACAAATGGACGAATAACTCAATATTACGCCAACCGATTTTAATAATTCTTTATTTATTTGAAAGCTGATGGTGCTCGTGTTGTCCCATTTTAATTTGGTCCAGTTCTGACAGTGGCATCCATGGGAAATCCATATAAGTCTTAAATCTAGATAGACAAAATGCGCGACAAATGGACGGGTAACTTAATATTACGCCAACCGATTTTGATAATCCTTTTTTTATTTGAAAGCTGATGCTGCCCGTGTGGTCCCATTTTAATTTGGTCCAGTTCTGACAGTGGCATCCATGGGAAATCCATATAAGTCTTAAATCTAGATAAACCATATGCGCCACAAATGGACGAATAACTCATTATCACGCCAACTGATTTCGATGCTTTTTTTTTTATTGGAAAGGATATACTTCAAGGGTAGTTTGACGAGTGTTGGGTTCTGATTATGGGAACCATGACAAAGTAACGGAACTCTTTAATTCTTAGGAGCAATTGGATGATACTTTTTCAATGTATAAAATAAATAAGAACTATTCACTGAAAATCAAGAAATAAACAAAAATTTTAACAAAAAAAAAACCAACTTCAAAAAAAACTGTTCCAAAACAAAGCACTAAAAAGTAAAGAAATAATTGCGTATTCTTCTAAAACTTATACGATAATATGATGTAGGTACAATTATTGTTATTGTTGGAGTCGGTGTCAGCCAATGTAGGTTTGTAACTACCTACATACATACATAAACGTGATATGTAAGAAATAGGTATATTGTAGTGTTTCCTTAGCTGACACCGACTCCAACAATAACAATAATTGTACCTACATCATATTATCGTATAAGTTTTAGAAGAATACGCAATTATTTCTTTACTTTTTAGTGCTTTGTTTTGGAATAGTTTTTTTTGAAGTTTGTTTTTTTTTGATGATTCATTTACCCAGTGTCCAAGGTACTCAAAGCTTTGTACTTATCTTAAAGGTGCGCCGTGCGCCATTGAGTTTTATTGTTAGTAATTTATACGTTTTGTTAACACAAAAATAACCCTGAATTAAACACCAAATTGGATGAAATACTATTAAACATAAAAAAACTGGCTAACTGATCACAACCTAAAAATAAATTACTCGAAAACTAAACTCATGCAGTTCGGACCGTACCAAAGGGAAAAATTACAAATTGATTACACCTTCGAAAATCCTAAATTCGCTTGCGTCGATGCTTACTCACTGTTACAATTGATATAGATTCACACTTAAATTGGAAAAATCACATAAAAAAATAACTACTAAACTATCACGATTTACTTACGAGCTAAAAAAGTCTACCGATAAACCAACCGCCTTAAAAGCATATTACGCATATGCTCACGCTTGGCATCGTCCTGTGGGGAAAAAGCGTGGATACCACAAGCCTTTTTATTCTACAAAAACGATGTTTTCGCATTATTGTCAATATTGATAATATGACGAGTTGCAGGTCATTCTTCCGTAGTGAAAGAAATTTAACACTAACTTGCGTCTATATATTAGAATTATGCGTCTTCATAAGAAAACACTCCCACTTATTCCCCCAGCAAGAGAGACCCAAAAGATTGAGACCAAATATAAGATTAGCCCGCCCAACTTCAAAATTACATTTAATTCACTCTGGCCCATTGCTATGGCTGTGAAGGTATATGATAAAATCCCTGAGGGAATAAAAAATGTAACTACAAGTAAGAGATTTAAAAAAATATTGAAGAATTTTTTGGTCGAGAAAGTCTTTAATACCTTGACGGAATTTTTTGAGAGTAAATTATTGTAGAATTTGGAGTTCTGTCCGTCTGATTTGCAAGAATGTTGACTTAATTTCTTTTGTCTTATTTTTTTTCACTCGTTTTTTGTTATGTTATTATTGTTATTCTCTTCATAACTTAAGTATAAAATTTGTACAGTATTTCTATAAAACAAAGATTTACAACAATAAAACCACTTATGAATTATAAATATAAAACCAAAATACATAATTACAGTTATAAAACCTAAGCTTAAATTAAAGTTATAAAAACAATGATTTTTTTAAATACTAGAAAAACCTTACCTAGGGTGCCGCCGGCAGCAGGGCAGGCAAGGCCCAGACTACCGGTGGTTAGGTCTGCAGAGAGAGGAACCTCCGGACAATGCGAGCCGTGTCCAGGAGCACCGCCTTCTGCATCTGACCCTTGACCCAACCGCTGAGCGAGAGCCTCTCAAGGTGTTGGTAGAGGTTCTTCGCTATTAAGCCGTTTGCCGATACGACTATTGGGACAATGATCGTTAAATCAACATTAAACATAGCGGTCACCTCGTGAGTTAATTCAAGGTACTTGCTGAGTTTGTCCTTCTCAGCTTTTACGAGGTTATCGTCATATAGAATGGTGATGTCGATGAGAACTGCCCGGCGTTAGGATCGGTCTACCAGCACCATATCAGGTTTATTGGCTACAATAGTCCTGTCCGTGATGATAGAGCGATCCCAATAGAGCAATGCAAGACTATTTTCGAGAACTGGTACCGGTGCGTACTTATAGTACGGTACCTCCGACTCGACAAGGCCATTTCGAAGAGCAAGTTGCTGGTGAAAGATCCTGGCTACTAGGTTGTGCCTTTGCACAGGCACAACCTAGTCTCTTAGCAAGGTGAAAACAACCGGAAATAACGCGGCGAATAGACTCGCCAGGACGGCGGCATGCCCGAAAAATGTCAACCGTACCGTCCTTCATGATGTATTTCCGGTAGTTATTTACCTTGATAACTTCATCAGCAATTGCACGGACAAAACCCTCGGTTTCCCCAAAGAGGTCCCCGAAGCGTAGCCAGTTCACCGATGCAGAGAGGATGCCCGATAGAACCTCCCATGCAGCTTCTTGCTCTTCCATATTTACTTGCGGTCGTCGGTGGTGAGCACCGGTAGTTGACGCCAGTTCTCGTTTGCCAAGGAGGGCGGCGTGAGTGAGTCCCTTGTCAACTGCCACAAGGTCGCTATGAGTCCCACACTCGTTGTTGAGGAAAAACCTCCTGAGATTGCTCACGGTTATGAAAGTCCTTGCCATTTAAGAAGCCACAACCCCCACCTTTCGTGAGATGTACAATCTCATAACAGACGAGCGTGGGTGTGCATGCGATGCGTTGTGAGCAGTTTACGGACTCGTGTATCCAGAGCACCCAGCTCAGTCTGAGTCCATTTCAGTATAAAGGAGATGATCCAAAGAAGTATATCAATAAGGGCATCACCCAACCGTTGAAGGCGCGCACCTTGTTGCCACCTGACAAAGAACTCTTAAGTACCTTTGTAAGGCGGCCAAAGAAACGCTCCAACACCGAATGTTTGCGTCCCCCATTGATACACTCAACGACTCTGACATACCGAGATATTTGTAGGTTTCGGCTTCAGAGAGGGATCTGAGTGTCATCGTCTCAGAAAGCTGTAAACTCGGTGAATCTACAATCGCCCCATCCTGTAGGTACATGCATGACCGCACACTTATCGACACCGAACTCCATCTTGATGGCGTTGCTTAAAATCTCGGTGATTTTTAACAATTCCATCAAGACCTGGGAGCTTGGTGCAAACAGCTTCAGGTCATCCATGTACAGCAAATGAGAGATAAACTCACCCCCTCTGCGAAGCCGATAGCCTAGCTTTGAATCCTTTAGTAAGGTACTTCTTAGTACCAGTTGTACTTGAGTGTTGTCGTTGACAAACAAAACCACGAAGAACTCTAACTATCGCCCTCGAAAATACCTCGCTCTATCCTTATGAAATCTTGCAGAGCAGGGGAGCCATCTCCACCACCTAGTTGACGAAGAACTGTGATCTACTGCCCAAGAAAGATCTCAAAGTTGTATCACTTTTGGGGCATCGAATCATAGGCCTTCTTATAGTCAATCCATGCAGTTGAAAGAGCTTTCCGATTCCGCCGGACTTGTGGGCAAATAGTCGTGTCTATGAGGAGGAGTTCTTAAGTACCTCGGGACCCAACCCTACATCCATTCTGAGCAGAAACATTGTTCTCAACGATATGCGAGTTAATTTTTTTTGCTAGAATGGACGTAAGGAGCTTGTAGATAAGTAAGCACGTGATGGGTCTATAGTTTTTTGCTTCCGAGGTACTACCTGAATTGTGTAAAAGGAAAGTGACACCAGAATTCAGGAAACTTAGGAGAGAACCAACCTCGAGGGATACCTGGAACTGCACTGCCAAGCATGGATGCGAACATCGAAACCACTTGATCCAGAAGTTGTGCAATCCATCCGGGCCAGGACTTTTCCAGTTCGGAGCCGTCTGAATTGCACAACTAACGTCTTCTTATTAATATTATTATTTAGTTTTGTGAAAAAATATTTTACTTTTATTTTGCATGATTTAATTCAATTTATTATAATTGTTGATTTAATTTAATTTATTTTATTTGATTTTATATAAGTTTAATTTTATTTCATTTATTGGATAACGGTGCTATGCCCTAACAGGGTTCATGTTATTGGTACTGGTTTATTATGTTCACCACCTTTGTAACCACATGATTGCAATAAACACTTGGACTTTGACTTTGACCTCAAAACATCACTAAGAAAAATGCCTTTTTAAAAAACTGCAAAAGCATATGCACGATAGATGTACTTCTACGTTTCTTCTAATTCAGCACGTATCCCTAAAAATACCACAATAAACTGAGCGACATAATTCACAACACGAAATAGCCAATGCTAAACAGAATGAGACATCAATTTACCACTCCTTTTGTAATGTTTTCTTTCCAATTAATTAAGGCAAAAAAAGGCCGTTACTTATGACACAAACGACCAAGATTAATGTAGCAACAAGGCTAACTTTGTCTAATAAGTCGTGGTGGCGAGAAACTAAGTCAAGATAATAAAAAGTCTTGCTATGATGGATGATGGCTCGCTCGGCTGAAACATTGTATTAAGGATCCATTACGCAACAAAATACTGAATTATTGTCCAAGTACAACACACTGACCACGCCTAGGTCATTGAACATCGTCAATTTTTTGAAATGGTTTACACTTCCATTTTCCTAACAGGCACCACACTCCCGTGGCAAACAGGTGGTCTGAGGTGGTGCTTGGGAAGTCCATCAAATCACCAACCTTCACTTAGGTGCATGTGAATTGAGAGATCCTTTCTTTAATCTTAAAAAAATAGAGGAAGATTTACTTAAAAACTGTTGATACATTACGGCGAAGTTAGTTAAACCTGACATAAAAAATATATAGTCGATAAAGTGGATCACTCACTCGATCAACATAAACATCCTTTTTTTTTTTTTTTTATACTACGTCGGTGACAATCAAGCACGCGGACCGCCTGATGGTAAGCGGTTATCGCGGCCTATGGACGCGTGCAACACCAGAGGTGGTATCACTCGCGCGTTGTCGACCCTGTAAAAACCTTTTCAAACCCCTCTTGAAGACCTCCATACTATATATAACTCATCGGGAAAACCTCGGCAGGGAGTTCATTCCACAATTTAAGCGTCCTCGGAAGGAAACATCTCTGAAACCGAATTGTACGAGACCATTGCGGATTCAGAGTGTGAGGATGAATGCCCTGTCGGTGGCGAGCGGTGCGGTGATGAAAAGTAGCCGTGGGCATCATATCAAACAGTTCTTCAGAACAAAACCCGTTGTACAAGCGGTAGAACACGCATAAGGAGGCAAAGTCTCTCCTCAGACGGCTGTCAGTTTGGGATCGTCGACAATCCGGATCGCACGCCTCTGGACCGAGTCAAAAGGACTGAGTTGATATCCAGGCGCTCCTGCCCAAAGGTGACAGCAGTACTCCACGTGTGGCCTGACTTGCGCTTTATACAGCAGCAGTCTTTGCCTAGAAGTGAAGTACTGCTTCGCCCTGTTTAGCACACCGAGCTTTTGGAATGCCAACTTCGCCCTTGTTCCAAATGACTCCGAAACTCTACGTCACTAGTAGATATGTCAACGCCAAGGATCCCAATACTACTTGATATGGTAAGGGAAGTGTTCTGAAACTGAGGAGCAACTGAGGTAAATGGAGTTTTCTTAGTGGTAAACGCGCAAACTTGTGTCTTAGTGGGGTTGAACTGGACTAAATTGTCCCGACCCCAATCGGAAACCCAAGCTAGGGTATTCTCGATTTCAGACACAAGTTTAGTTCGACTTTCCTCCACAATGGTACGAGGGATATTTGCTCGGCCTGTGTAATAGGCATCTCCAGTGCTGTCATCCGCATAGCAATGAATACCGTCATTGGACAGCTTAACATTGATATGCAAGAGAAACAGCGTTGCAGATAGCACAGAGCCTTGTGGGACGCCAGAAATTAATGTCCAAGCTATCGGAGCAACTACCGTCTACTACGGCTTTAATGCGTCTGCTGGACAAGAAACTGGCAATCCATCCGCATAAACCCTCGGGCAGTCCGTAAGATGGAAGCTTTGATAGAAGACCTTTATGCCAGACCCGGTCGAAGGTCTTAGCTATATCTAGGCTAACAGCCAAAGCCTCACCTTGACTTTCAATGGCCTGAGCCCAGCGGTGTGTGAGATACACCAGAAGATCACCAGTCGACCGACCATTACGGAAGCCGTATTGGTAGTCGCTTATCAAATCGTGAACCTCTAGGTACCTCAAGAGCTTGGCATTCAACACACGCTCCAAAACCTTTGAAAGAAGGGAGGTAATAGCGATAGGTCTATAATTCGCCGGCTCCGACCGGTCACCCTTTTTAGGCGACGGGTGCACGTGGGCGGTCTTCCACAAAGACGGACATTGCCTTTTTGCGTAGGAAAGCGCGAAAAGGCGCGTCAATACCGGGCACAACTCGGGAGCACACACTTTGAGCACCACTGCCGGGATGTTATCCGGCCCACTCGACTTGTGGACGTCCAGATTTTGCAACTCTCGCCGGACTTCTTGCTGGGTTATGCGGATCTCCGGCATAATGTGACCGCACCAAGGGATGGTAGGTGGCACGGCGCTCCCAGCGTCCAAAGTCGAGTTTGAGGCAAAGAAGTTGCCCAAGAGATCGGCTCTCTTTTTAGCACTGTGGGCCAGATTTCCATCTGGTTTTTGGAGTGGTGGCAAAGACGAGCGGCAAAAGTTTCCCTCGGCAGCCTTGGCAAGCGACCAAAAGGCACGACTCCCTGGAGGGTGGCCCACGAGCCGCTCCCCAATGCGGCCGACGAAGACGAATTTAGCCCTGGCGATGGCTTTTTCACTCGATCTCGAGGCAGCATTCAGTTTGCGCTTTGCATCTGGTATAGAGTGATCCCTTTTAGCACCGGCTGCAGTCTAAGCCTTGAATTCAGATTGTTTGAGGCGCAAGGCCTCTCTGCAGTGCTTGTCAAACCACGGCTGGCTCCTACCCCTGACAGCCACTAGCGGATAAGGAATATAGCATTCCATACCCGCCAGGATCGTCTCAGTGACCGCAGCTGCACAGGTATCGGGATCACCAGATGAAAAACAGAGCTTCCTCCAGGGATACGACGCGAAAAACTCACGTAAACCATCCCAATCCGCTGACTTATAGTGCCACACGCGGCGGCGCCCAATAGGCTTACGCTTTTCAGGTGAATCGCAAAGCACTTGGCTCCGGACGACGCAGTGGTCAGACGAGCCCAAAGGCGCATCCACTGAGATGGTGTACCCGTCCGGATGCGAAGTCAGCAGGAGATCCAGTAAATTTGCCCTATGGGTGACGACGTCCGGTACTCTCGTGGGAGAAGGTACCAGTTGCGAAAGACCATAGGCCAAGGCAAACTCGTAGGCAGACCTTCCAGCGTAGTCAGTGGGCAAAGAAGACCCCAACCACTCAGTGTGGTGAGCATTGAAGTCCCCCAGGACCACCAACTCGGCTGTCGGATACTGCTCAATGACTTTGCCGGACGTCACTTGCAGGTGCTCAAAAAGTTGAGTTATGCCCAGATTACCACTATGAGACCTGTAGAGGCACGCGTAGATACGGGTATGGCCACCGTAGTCTATACGCAGCCACATAATTGACAGGTCCCTGTCTTCTAGCCCTGAAAGACGGCGACAGCAAATGTCCTCCCGGACGAACATGCATACCCCGGCGTGAGGCACAAAATTGTGCTCAAGCTTGTACCCAGGGTAGTGAAGGTAAGATGTATCGGCCGGGCAAGATATTTGCGTCTCGGTCAGGATAAGCATTGTCGGCTTTGCGGTTTCGAGGTGATGGTGAACCGCGTTGATGTTGGAG
Organism: Udea olivalis; assembly: GCA_947369235.1. Lineage (NCBI taxonomy): Eukaryota > Metazoa > Arthropoda > Insecta > Lepidoptera > Crambidae > Udea > Udea olivalis. Next base: position 13,861,899 of record OX376359.1, read on the forward strand.
TTAAGTCCCCTGATATTGCACATGTCCACACATAACGTGGAATGGAACGCCGCTGAAGAACGTGTCCTTGTTTTAGGTGGCTTCATTATTTTATTTTTTAGAGGGTTTTTTTTTGAGGCTTGGGGCAGCCGTTGTGTAGACAGCCGAACGGACAAAGACAGGTTGGGTTTCCGCCGCTCGATGAGATGGATATGTGATTTGCTGACGCGGTGGACGGAAGGGCCCCCGATCCCCCCCCCTTTGAGGTGGCCGGGTCCACTCCGGTCTCCTCCCCCGGCACGACCACCCCATCAGGGACTTTTCGCAAGGCTGGCAGGTCAGCCTGCCAGGGCGGAGATTCACGTGATCCCTGGGTTCGGGACCCCGTTCAGCCTGCGGGCGGTCAGCGGTCAACCGTTTCATCGGGTCTCCCTGGCAACCGCGCCAACATGCCACGCCGATCCACCACAGCGATGGTGACCAACCTCAGGTCCCCCAGCTGTCCACACAACAGCTCCCCGATGAGCTCTGGTACCTTACTCACCAGCAGGAACACAACACTGCCTGAGCAGTGTTATTTAGCTGCGGTATTCTGTAAGGTGGAGGTATTTGCATCCAGGCGGGCTGCTCAATTATAGGTGGATGAAACCACTGTGCCCTACCTCTACTAATCCTTCACTTAACCTATCTTGGTTTCTTTCATGGAGAAGCTAATCTCCATTTGCATCAAGGACCCCTTCTACGAAATGTACCTACGATGTATGTACCTACTATAGGAACATAATATACCGTAAGCACATTTTGTTCACGGGGTCGTAATGATCTGTAGGTATCCTACGTCTGGTGCTACGAACGGCGTACAAAATACGACGATTGCTTTTTCGAGGTGTGTTTTCGTCCCTCTCAAAGTGTTAACGTTCGCGTTTACAAGATACATCGACATATCCGTTTTGAGCTGGCGTCGCGTCCGCTTCAACAAGCCCCCTAACGTCCTTTTAAGCGAATAATGCTGGAGTAAATTTGATACCCATGGGTATTTGATTACTCCTCATTTACCCAAAAAACTTTCTGCAAACATTTGCTGGTAAATAAATACCAGGGATGTATAACTTCGAGCGCTTTGCAGACGCTATCTGACGAAGAAATGGTTAAGATCATTGTTCATATAAAATACTCGTAGAGGGGGTTAAGACAATGTGAGAAAATAAGATTGAACGAATTAAGATTTATTTCATGTATTTCATACCACCTTAATGTAAAGGATAGTTACTTCAAAATTCTAATTTTACTGAGGTAATTTCAACATCGTTACCTTACAGGAGATAAACTTTACTGCACAAACAAAGTATTATAGTTTCATTTAAATAAATTACGTGTACAATATAGGCGGCCTTATCGCTAGTAGCTTCAGGTAGAGAATCAGGAAGAAAATTAAGTGGTGGTGCAAGATGATAAATAAGAGATACAATAACTAATTTACTATAACATAAAATAGACACACATACAATACCGAAGCAAAATAATAAAGTTACATATACATACTTACCATACATATAAATAAGGATTTTTATGGATTAACTTATAGGTGAAAGTTGGGTCAAAGTGAAAGGAGGTAAGCTTTAACTCGGGATTTGAAGATAGGATGTGATTTAGATAGCCTTATGGCACGGGAGACTAGTGCACAAATTCAAAAGATCAAAAATAATTTTTCACTTCTCATGCTCTAAAAGTACGCCAATATAGCCCTACAAAGCGGGACTAAAGTGACCACTTTAGTCTCTAGCTAGGGAGTAAAAAATAATTAGTTTTTTAATTTCCTTCATGTGACATAGACAAACTCAAAAAGCCAGTAAATATACTATTATCTGTTGAGTGTGGGCCATCTTTATTGCGAAAATGTTGAGAGTTTTAGTTCCATGGTTTTTCCGCAAAGAAGGTGGCGCCATGTGTTTTAAATTGGTAATATTAGACTGGTTCAGAAGGAAATACTGATTGCGAAAATTTCAGAGCTTTTGTAGGTTGTGAATTTGTTCGGTTTTATTTTGTTTTATACTAAATTCACTAATTTTCTCGCACTCAAAGTGAAAAGTACAGTTTGCACCCGGTTTCATTGACGCACGCTCGGGAGTCAAACCACCTCTGGTATATTCTGGCTTCGATTAGTCCCTCTATATAAAAATCAGCCCCTGCGTTGTCTCCGAAGTAGTAAAAACTGAAGAATTAAGTAAATGTTCTATTACTTTACACAATATTAGCAAAATGAGCTCCTTATTGAACTTTTTTATTTCAGCACTTGCAAATAAGTACATATTTTATTAAGTTTACTGTCCATTGACATCGGCTGAAACTTAATTTGCTAACTGGAAAGCCTCGGCAAACAATTAATTCGTGCGAACAATCACTCATTTTTCATTAGTTTGATATTTGAAGCATTTATCATCCAATACTCACTCAGGCATATTTAATTAAGTCTAACGTTTTTCAAGTTTTCAGGAGGTAGGTACCTATTAAATGAAAATAATAGGGTATTTTTGTTAAGATGTTATCAAAAGACCTATAGCATAAAGCTTAGTGCCAAAGAGGCTGATAAAACGTTAAAGTCTTAACTAGAAATGTCCATCAAAGTATCACAAGGGTATCTTCTCATGCAAAAACATGAAAAATAATAAGAGACAATATTTATTGTTGTCTCGTCTCAAAGTGTAAAAACAGACAAAGTAAAGGTTGAAAATATGGTTTCCCATTTTTGGCTAAAGAAATTTAAGGTGTTAAGATTTACAGAAACCGTAAACATTCTAATAAAAATGCCGGAAAACCCAAAACATTCGTAGCCGACTTCACGCAGCTGCAGCAGACGTGTCGTCGCGAGTTCGCGACACTACCGGTTTTTATATATTGTTTTCCACTACGAACTTATGCGTACTTATTAAAAGGTAAGGCTCAATCTACCACTCTACTGAACAATTCGTTGGTTGGTATAATCTGACACCCATTGTTCAAGTGATATTCTCAATGATGTTCCAGATATAATTCAAAGGGACCGCCATAGAATACTATGCAAACAATATCGTTATTGTTCTGTCTAACTGAAATATGAGACAAAGTTGTCCTATCACTATTTCTACAACGATTACCCGTAACCATATCAAATATCCAACGCAAGTAAGCTAGCTAAAGGTGAAAAAGGCAAGGAATGTTGAGGCGTAGAAGCAGTTTTAGTGCAAAACTATACTTATACTTCATTCATTATAACATTAGAAATAAGAAGGGGGGGGGGGGCTAAAATGAATGGCAATTTGCATTTGATGTTGTCATGACGATAACATACCTGAGTATAACCTGGCAAAATTGAAAACCCTTACCGCCACAACGTATCAAGGGATTATGTAACATTTTAGATTTGGTAGAGTGACAGTAAAATTGAAAACCCCTGCCTGTTTTAGGTTTTTACATCGACAGTATAGTTTGATGCAAGACAAAATAATTTATTTAAGCAAAAGCCTCATAAATTCTGTAGTTCCTTTACTTTAGATGAGAACAATTAAGTGTGACAGCTGCTATACCTATAAGTAGATTTTAATAAATTCGGCATAAATGTTAAAAGTAATGATGTTTATTGCACTTTGACCACAAAGTGTACTTAAAAAGAACCTTTTTTACTTCTGTCTAATGCTATAATGAATGGAGTATAAGTCATTATAACATTTGAAATAAGAAGCAGGGGTGCTAAAATAAATGACATTTGCATTTGACGTTGCCATAAGTAACCTGGCAAAATTGAAAACCCTTTCCCCACAACATTTTATGAAGGCTCTTCAGAATTTAAATTTCAGCAGCCTTACATGGCTTATGACGATCATTTTTTAATAAATACGGTATTATCTGTGCGCTTTATTGAGGCAGAGGCGAGAATTCGCTTCGTCGTAACGATATCATCATGAGGAGATAATGGCCTCGTTTAGCAGGATCTTATGATTCCGTTACCAAGCGTGTGTTTGACTTCTATTTTTTTTTGTCGCTGTATCTGCCATTGTTATTCAGAGGGGTAAGGCAAATAAGTGAGAAATAAGATCAGGGACCTGTCCAATATACGGGACAACAACAGGTGATAGGTGACGGCTGACGTCGGATCCGTTAGTGCTCTTATGGGGACTTTATCAGTGCCTCACTCAGCTGTTTTTGAATAACTTTGTATTGGTGACGGCTCAGTCGTTATCCTTAACTGATTAGATTGTTTGTTTTATTACAGTAACAGTAGCTTTTTGGAATTCTATTTGGATTGTTTAAAACATATGTTTAGGCAAGCAAACATGAACAACCACCTGATTAGACATGTTTGCGGCAGACCACTTTTAATAATATCCAATCGAATTTATTTGAAAGTGGGTAACAAATATTCAAGTACAAAACCCTTCCTAAATCTTCTTTCACAGATGTCCAAACCGAAACCACTGAAAGAAGATGAAAACTGTTTTTTTAGGGCGTCACCTTCACGAACGAGTGTATTGCGGCGATATTATCGTCGTACCGCGTATTTTTATACACTCTCATAAAACATCGTCACCGCACGGCGATGTTATCACTGCACAGAGTGGCTGACCGCCGCATCGCTACGAGCAGCGTCCTCGTAGCGCGCTCGCTACGGAACGAGGCCCTCTCGTAGCGAATAGGTGTCTGTCGCCGAGTGCGAGTTGCAGTGAGAGAAGTGAATGACTTCATTATTGCGTTTTGCGAGCACGGAAATGTCAATTAGTATGGAATCGTGTCAGCGCCAAGGCCGCTAGATGGCGCTGACTCGATGCCATAAAAATACGCGTTTTTTTCTTGCAAAACGCGATGGTGAAGTCATTCGCATCGCTCACAGTAACTCGCTCTCAGCACTCAGAGTACCTAGTGCGAGGTCAACTCGATCAAACTCTTCGAGAAAATGAAAACTTATTTGTATATATAATGTTATTCTTGTTTTTTATCTGTTTTTTTGACATATTATTCTGTGGTATATTTGACATAATAATGTTTCCGTAAAATTGATCCTTCAGAAATGCAACTATTATAAAAATATAATTTCTTCTTCTTTCGTGTCGGCAAGAACACGGGCTAAATCCATAAAAATATAATAATTTTGTGTCATCTTAATTTATTAATATTTTTTTTAAGTTAATAATTTTGCATGTCTAAAACTGGACAAAATACGCTTGACCATAATTTAATGTATATGTAAGATCTTATTTGTTTACCGTGTTTTATCGCAAATAAACAATTTCATTTCATTTCATATAGCATTCGTGATGGCGACTCTGGTGATGCGCTAACGCATTTTTTTTCCCACGCATATTCTCGCACATGCTCGATGCGAGTGGTCAAATAAACTCGCTTAAGGCCTTCTGAACTCTTTCAACGAAGCAATCGTACAAGGAGTCTAAAGCACTTCGTCGCGACGAAAATGGTAATCGTTTAGAAGCGCAGAGCAATTACAAACAATGTTTAAAATCTAAAGCAATCCATTAACGCATTCTTTCATTTTATGATTCATAAATCTGAAAATTAATATTTAAAAGAGGAAAATTTTATTTTTAATGTGTTTTGGAGCTGTGAAAAAATATCCCAGTAGAATAAGATGTTAAATTAGGATGACAAAACGAGGTTTAAAAATGTTTGTAAATGTATAGATAGATATGTTCGAAGTTGGGGACCTGAAATTCGTACACTTTTGGGTTAAAATGAAAGCTCTAATCGTTTTTCTAAAAATAGTTACTCAAATATTGGTGAGCAAGGCATTAAAACTTGCATGGAAGCTGGTGATTAAGTGAGCAGGTGTTTATAACTTCCTCGAGACGTAGTTAAGCAAGTTAACTACTTTAAAATTTACCTGTGAAACTTGGAATGAAGCGTTAATCTACTTATTTAGGGGTCCTTTTTTGGCAAAACCAATAAAAATTATATATTTTATAATGTCAGTAATCTTTTATCAGACGGTTTAAGATTACATTGGAGTTTTTTGAATGCTAAAGTTTGTGAGTATGTTTGTAACAGGCAAAAACTACTGAACGGATTTAGATGAAACTTTACAGTCTGAATACGAATACAGCATACACTAATACATCAGAATAACACTAAACTACAATTCATAAAGATCTTATGTAATTTGGTCTTAAACGATAAGTTTATATCGTAAGTCGGAAAAATGCTGCCCTCTGAAAACCATGTTGACGTGCTTTGAACTTCACGTAGGCGGAGCCGCGGGCGGAACGCTAGTACATATTAATTATGAAACCTCCAAACCGGTATCAGATCGCATATTTGTTCAAAACAGTGTTATTAACTGGCTAATACCAAACGAGGTGGTTTTTGGTCTAACAATAATCATCCTATCTTTGCTTATTAATAATACTTCATGTATAGCTAGTTTTTGGATAAAATCGGTCGTAAGTCAGATCATTTTATTTGTGATAAAATACAGCCTTATACGTCCCACTGCTGCACAGGCCTCACCTCAACTATGAGGTGGTACGAGCCATACTCCAACACGCGGGCTCAGTGCGGATTGTTGGAGAGGTGAATGTAAGGCAAGCCGCCTTTTTAGGCCTCTGACTAGGCTTTACGACTGATATCTTGCGACGTCAGCCGGGACCAACTGTTTAACGTGCCTTCCGAAGCACGGAGATGCCCGAAAATCACATCACTTAATTTCGGTCGGGATGGTCACCCATCCATAACCCGACCTGACTGGCGTTGCTTAACATCGGATCGTTGCCGATCCGCTGCCGTCACTTAGCCACGGGCACCTCACTCACAAATAATTATAAAGTTATTCTACCTACGACTTGTACGAGTACAATGGACACACGTGTCACATTAATGTTTGCTATGCATGGGAATCGAATCCAAGACCGGAGGTTTAGCATATAGGGTCAGTACCTACCTACGAAGCAGATAATCAGTAAGCTATCCTTTAAAAACGAGTATTGTACAGGATAAACGAATCTGCTGGGTTAGCTTAACTTATATATATTAGTTAGGTTTTAAGACAAAATATAAAAGTAGGTACTTGTTGTTATCTCGTGGTCAGAATATGACCTTGGTGAAAAATGTCTCAGATATTAATATTCCTTCAAAGACTGTGTCATGATTCAATTACCGAAATAGGGTAGTTTCAGGTTTATTTGGGCATCATTATTATTAAAAGGTAGTTTGATTGAGTACTGGCCACCCTGGTGTCGTGCTTGCCCGTCTTGGCAGTATTAAATCAATCGACGAAAGTGTCGGAGATTGATTCGGTCGCCGTCGACTCGTCGCAGGGATTACATTATGCAGGATTGGAATGTAACAGTGTCTACGAATAAAAGTAAATAAAATGCATCGGAGTTGTACGTACAATACTATTTGATAATTCGTGATGAAATGTATGGGCTGCTGAGTTTCTTGCCGGTTCTTCTCAGCAGAATCTAGGTTCCGAACCGATGGTAGATTCACGTCAGTCTACATTATTTGAATTACTATATATTGTTTGAATTCTTTTACCCTTTCTGAGGTCTTTTATTGCAACTGGTAACATAACATTCCAAATCTGTAAGATTTGGGTAAAAACTTTGTTTCGTTTTGAAGCGATAAGACTTGTTTTTCCACACATTAATGTACTTACGATATAAACTTATCGTTTAAGACCAAATTACATAAGATCTTTATGAATTGTAGTTTAGTGTTATTCTGATGTATTAGTGTATGCTGTATTCGTATTCAGACTGTAAAGTTTCATCTAAATCCGTTCAGTAGTTTTTGCCTGTTACAAACATACTCACAAACTTTAGCATTCAAAAAACTCCAATGTAATCTTAAACCGTCTGATAAAAGATTACTGACATTATAAAATATATAATTTTTATTGGTTTTGCCAAAAAAGGACCCCTAAATAAGTCCCCACGCAAATATCTAGGCATATTTACCACTATCTATAGCGTGAATGTCGATTGATTTTTGTATTAAAAACGAACCACCTTTTCCGATTCCGATATGTCGGAACTTCTTATTGTTTTTACTCTTCCGATTCCGGTTTCTGTTCCGAAACTTATAAATAGGTGTATTGTTTTTAATTTTATATTCAAGAAGCTGATTAATAATATTATATAATTTTATTTCACCTGGGGCCTCAAGTCATGTCTACAAATCGAATTCAAGTTTGTTCTAGTCTAATTGTAATGCAATAACATTCAAGCATTGCTCGAATAACAGTTTTTAAATTTTGATCTAATGCGATTCTGTTCAAGAGACATAATTTGTTTACTTATCACATATTTTTTCAGGAAAGGCTGGATGAAAGGCGATCAAAGAAACAAATTTAAAAGGTGAGGGTGGATGTAGCTGTTGGAAGGGAAAGGCCTAGACGGACGTACTTAGGACAAGTCCAAGACGTGCTCAGAAAAGGTCAGGCCAGGAGTACCCATAATCGACCAGCATGTATGAAAGGATTATTGAGAGTGGATGAATTTCAGAATGGGGTGCATGCAATCTTGTCGAGTTCCATGCCAAGAAAACGCAGGTGTGTGCATTCACAGCAAAGGCGTCGCCGTTCCTTTCCCATCCCACTCTTCAGAGCACCCCGCTACCGATTAAGGATAGCCTAAACATCCTTGGCATGGATGTTTGTAGCAACCTAAACCAGCGGGACTACATTGAGAGCGTCATTAGAACTGCATCCCATAAACTCGGAGTCCTGAACAGAGTGAGACGATTCTTCACGCCTGAGCAGCTCTGTCTCTTGTATAAGACACAAGTTCGCTCGTGTGTGGAATACTGCTCTCATCTCTGGGACGGTTCCGCCAAGTACCTACTCGAAGCTCTTGACAGGTTGCAGCGGCGTGCTATCCGTATTATTGGAAACCCAGAGGAAACTTTGACCCTTGAGCCTCTCCAATTGCGTAGAGACATTGCCAGGCTAAGTGTTCTCTGTCGCTTCTACAATGGGGAATGCTCTGACGAGTTATTCCAGCTTATTGCACCCTCACCTTTCCACTCCAGTACCACGCGTGCTGGACTACGGCGTCACCCACACACAATTCAACATTTGTTGGCCCGAACTAAAAGGTTCGGTGACTCGTTTCTTTGTCGTACCATCCAGACGTGGAACGCTCTTCCAGCTCATGTGTTTCCTTCCTCGTATAGTTCCGGGTTCATCAAGCGGGGCGTGAAAAGGCATTTCTGCAGGCCTTCAAGGTGAGGATGGCCAGCGCAGTGATTCGTTTGAATGACTTGGCTTGTCAACCTCATATCTGGACCTCACGACCGCTTTCCATCAGGTGGAGTGAGGTCATCGTGACGAGCAATATTTAAAAAAAAAAAGCGCAAGGTGTGGTCTCTGTCTACCCCGTTGGGAAAAAGGCGTGATTGTATGTATAAATGTATATTTTTTCAGCGTCCTTCTGATTCTAATAAACCCAATTTAAAAACTCCGGTTGCCACTTCGGTTCCGATATCATCACTTCGTTACATTTCTATTTTATAGTAAGGATTCGCAACTTTGAGTGATGACTCGTTTACTAAAATGACGCTACTTATAGGTACAGAGTGGTCACCAACTACAGGATCTCATTAAATACAGGATCATCGACACGAAGGAAGAAGAATACTTTTTGTTTCATAGGATTTTAGAGATTACTTGAATTTTACACTTCTGGCATTTTGAATGAAAATTTTAGTATGATGCCGCTAAAGTAACTCATTGAAATTTACATGGTAATTAGTTAAGAAAGTAGTAAAGCTTTCAAAAAAGATTTGGATAACAAAAATTAAGTAACTTTTTTATAACGGCCTTCAAAATTTATCGTATGTCTGGGTGGATATTATTATTTAAAACTTATCTTGTGTTTCTCAGCAAATGAATTTTAATGTTCTTATGAGAAATAAATATCTTAAACCTAAAAAAAAAAAAACATGGAAAAATCAGGACAATTTTTTCAATTTTCAATTTTTTTTAAAAGTTATGGATGTGAATTCATCAGAACCACCTAGCAGTATTATTCAAAAAATAAAGGAAAAAAAAATCAGGCTATTATCTCAACAGATCGCGCTACAGTGACCGAAAAAGTGACTCATCCCAGAAAGTTTCAAAAATTCGGTAAAAAAAATCATAACTCGAAAACTACAAAAAATCGGGTAACATACATGGGGTATTTTCGGATACCACTAAGTGTAAGGAAGCTAAAAAAAGTTTGTTGACGTGTATGTTTGGACCACCTTGTATAGGCCTTGTACTAAGTTTTGACGAGACATTTAAAGTAGCTCGTCCTCCTTGCTGTTAATTTGTGTCTACCAAATAGCACTAATCAACTGAATAAATTAAATTGTAACAAGCTCACAGATTTTCAAAGCGAAATTTGTTTTGGAATAACACGGTAACTACGAAATTCCGTAGTTGTGTTGAGGTTAATAATACGAGTACAAAACCCTACCATACAGTTATCAGCTTGTGTAGATAGAAGATAGGTAGGTAGTTAAGTTCACTATTGAACAGTATACAGACAGAGAAATTAACTTGCGTCAAAGATATCTCTTTTACGTTATTGACTTTTACTTTTTGTACTACCACAGCCATGGCGTGCTCTCAAGGCGAAGGCCGCTGTAAATTATGGCAAGGGAATAACCCTCACCTGAGTATTTAGAAGCCCATGAGGAACTCTCAGGATGCAACCTGCCGTGGCAAGCATGGAAGTCACTCAACCGAAACCGAAGCCAAGTAGGTTATTTTCTGTTCCTTTGACAGACCGCTGAAGCAGATCAACAAGGGATCTGCTTTAAGCAATTCCAGTTATTAATCTCTGAGGAATTCTGCTTATTTCATAATAATTTGTATTTACAAGTATTTATTTGTAAAATGCTCTCCAATCCAACGAAATTGTAATCGCTTTAATACAATCTTTGGGTCTTAATAGGAAATGTAAATGTAAAAGAGGAAAATAAATGTTTTCATTTCAGAGAAAGCTTAAACAGCACGAGATTTTAAACCAGTTATTTAATCATTTGGTCATTAGTTTAGTTCGTTTTACAGCGCACAGTGTGTTCTGTACCACGTTTATTTCAGTTTAGAACACACTCTGCAGCGTGGGTACCGAGAAGTGATGAAGAAAAACTGGAAACAGTTTTGTAGCAAAAATATAAACCAGTCGTTTTTTTTCGTATCGATCGTCACTCGAGATGTTTATCGAAAACAGACTTTTCTTTTATCTCCTCTATTAGATGGACTTGTTTGCTTTTGGCTGCGATTCAAGCAGCTACTTTTATTTTAATTGAATGACCTCACGCGGTCGTTAGGAATTTATTCGTATGTACTAGCGACACGCTCCGGTTTCGCACAGGTGCATTTTCGTAGTCTCTATTTTTATTGAAAATAACATACGGCCAATGTTTTTCACTGATAACGTAGCTCTCTAGAGTTTAAACATTTTGCTACCTGAAACATCGCCTGCGCGTATAGCCTTTGAAACTTTTTTTTCCTCAAAATGAACAAAATGCCATCTAAGTATTCAAAAATAAATGTACTAGGTCTAGACTAACATATTATATGCAATTTTGATGATTGTTAGGGCTTCAATTGAAAGGGGTCACGAATAAACGAGTGAAATGTGTATAACTAAAAGAACTATGCTACAAGGTTGGCCACGAGGTTTTAAATGTATGAGGCGATCCGAGAATACAAATGCCATACTTACAAAGGACTACTTAATACTTCAAACTCAAACTCAAATATCTTTATTTAAATAGACTTAATCAGTACTTTTAAATAGTTAAATAATAGACATAAATACTATAATAATATGATATATAAATAAACAGTATACAAACATAATGCGACTCTACCACCGCGTCGGAGAAGTTGATTCTTGCTGAGAAGACCCGGCGAGAAACTCAGTAGTTACTCTTTTAAACTTGTTGTAGTTTTACTATTTCAATAATACAACCCGATAGAAAATGGTACGCTCTAGTTAAGTGATGGTTTATATAATCCATGAGTACAACCCACAACATTTTAGTTAGCGACAGTAGCGAACAAGTTTTCTTCACATCACGGCACTGCTTACTTTGAACTTAATAATAATAATAATAAAGTGACCAAAGGAAGGTGTACCGAAAATGGGAAGAGACTAACCAACGTGAGAACGACGGTCAGCGACCGGATGCAAGTGTCATGCTTGACTTCTGGCGCAGTATCTGGTCGATGCCTGTCGAGCACACGGAGGGTGACTGGATGCGTACTGTCGAGCATGAATGCGAATCCATCGAAACCATGGAGTCAGTAAGTATTGACTCCGAAGACGTTAGTTGTGCAATTCAGACGGCTCAGAACTGGAAAAATCCTGGCCCGGATGGATTGCACAACTTCTGGATTAAGTGGTTTCGATGCTCGCATTCATGCTTGGCAGTGCAGTTCCAGGAATCCATCGAGGTTGGTTCTCTCCCTAGTTTCCGGACTTCTGGTGTCACTTTCCTTTTATACAAGTCAGGTAGTACCTCGGAAGCATAAAACTATGGACCCATCAGGTGCTTACCTACCATCTACAAGCTCCTTACGTCCATTCTAGCAAAAAAAATTAACTCGCATATCGTTGCGAACAATGTTTTGGCCCCTGCTCAGAATGGATGTAGGGTTGGGTCCCGAGGTACTAAAGAACTCTTCCTCATAGACACGACTATTTGCCAACAAGTCCGGCGGAATCGGAAAGCTCTTTCAACTGCCTGGATTGACTATAAGAAGGCCTATGATTCGGTGCCCTATTCATGGCTCAGGAGGATCTTAGAGCTGTATAAAATTGATACAACTTTAAGATCTTTCTTGAGCACATGCATGGGGCAGTCGATCACAGTCCTTCGTCAACCAGGTGGTGGAAATTACTCCCCTGATCCGCAGGACTTCATAAGAATAGAGCGAGGTATTTTCCAGGGCGATAGTTTGAGTCCTCCTTTGTGGTTTTGTTTAGCTTTGAATCCTCTTAGTACCTTACTAAAGGATTCAAAGCTAGGCTATCGGCTTCGCAGGGGGGGTGAGTTCATCTCTCATTTGTTGTACATGGATGACCTGAAGATGTTTGCGCCAAGCCAGGTATTGATGGAACTGTTAAAAATCACTGAGATTTTTAGCAATGCCATCAAGATGGAGTCCGGTGTAGACAAGTGTGCGGTCATGCATCTACAATAAGGGAGGGTTGTAGATTCTCCGAATTTACAGCTCTCTGAGACGATGACACTCAGATCCCTCTCTGAAGCCGAAACCTACAAATATCTTGGTATGTCAGAGTCATTGGGTATATCAGTAGGAGACGTCAAGCAATCGGTGAAGGGGCGCTTCTTTAGTCGCCTTACAAAGGTACTTAAGAGTTCTTTGTCAGGTGGCAATAAGGTGCGCGCCTTCAACGGTTGGGTGATGCCCTTATTGATATACTCCTTCGGCATACTGAGATGGACTCAAACTGAGCTGGTTGCTCTGGATACTCGAGTCCGAAAACTGCTCACAACGCATGCTACACCCACGCTCGTCTGTTATGATATTGTACATACCACGGAAGGTGGGGGGTCGTGGCTTTTTAAATGCCAAGGACCTTCACAACCGTGAGGTGTGCAATCTCAGGAGGTTTTTCCTCAACAACGAGTGTGGGATTCATCGCGAAGTTGTGGCAGTTGACAAAGGGCTCACGCCGCTCTCCTTGGCAAACGGAGACGGAACTTGGAACTTGGAAACGGAACCGGCGTAAACTACCGGTGCTCACCACCGACGACCGCAAGGAAATATGGAAGAGCAAGGAGCTGCATGGGAGGTTCTATTGGGCCTTAACAGGGCCCAATGTGGACCTCTCCGCATCGGTAAACTGGCTACGCTTCGGGGACCTCTTTGGGGAAACCGAGGGTTTTGTATGTGCAATTGCTGATGAAGTTATCAAGGTGAATAACTACCGGAAATACATCATGAAGGACGGTACGGTTGACATTGGCGGGCATGCCGCCGTCCTGGCGAGTCTATTCGCCAGGTTAGTTTCGGTTGTTCTCACCTTGCTAACGAAGAGTACTTGCACAGGCACAACCTAATAGCCAGGATCATCCACCAGCAACTTGCTCTTCGATATGGCCTTGTCGAGGCGGAGGTACCGTATTATAAGTACGCACCGGTACCAGTTCTCGAAAATATTCGTGCATTGCTCTATTGGGATCGCTCTATCATCACGGACAGGACTATTGTAGCCAATAAGCCTGATATCGTGTTGGTAGACCGACTCCAACGCCAGGCAGTGCTCGTCGACATCACCATTCCGCATGACGATAACCTCGTAAAAGCTGAGAAGGACAAACTCAGCAAGTACCTTGACTTGGCTCACGAGGTGACCGCCATGTGGAATGTTGATTCGACGATCATTGTCCCGATAGTCGTATCGGCAAACGGCTTAATAGCGAAGAGCCTCGACCAACACCTCGAGAGACTCTCGCTCAGCGGTTGGGTCAAGGGTCAGATGCAGAAGGCGGTGCTCCTGGACACGGCTCGCATTGTCAGGAGGTTCCTCTCTCTGCAGCCCTAACCACCGGTAGTCTGGGCCTTGCCTGCCCTGCTGCCGGCGGCACCTTAGGTTGAGGTTTTTATCGTATTTTTATAAATCATTGTTTTATAACTTTAATTTAAGCTTAGGTTTTATAATTGTGATTTTGTATTTTGTTTTTATAATTATAATTCATAAGTTTTTTTTTATTGTTGTAAATCTTTGTTTTTGTAGGAATACTGTACAAATGTTATACCTAAGTTTTATGCTAAATAAAGAGAATAATAATAATAAATATGCGCCAGACAACACACCTCTTGTCATGGTCTCGAAGTAGGGATAAAATATCCGTGTGTTACGAGGTACCAGACAAGGAATTAAGCCAGGGGCGTCTCCCAGCACACCCAGACTTAGGCCAATTTAGAAAAGATCATTTCCTGAATTGACCTGACCGGGGTCGAACCCGGGACACTACGGAATTAAGGGCGAGAAACCGTGCCACAGCACACTACGGTATTCGTGTCGTCAAACTTAGATTACATGAGAGTTCACAAGTGTCGCCAGCCAGAGGGCCCTAACTCTCTGCGTCACAGCATATTAATTTTATGGCCCCATATTTTACTCTTTTTAACCCTTAGCCATCCGCTGTGAAAAGCTAATCGTAAATATTCATGAGGGGAATTTTCCAAAATGGCAGTCTCTGGAGCGTAGGCATTTCTTAAGATTGTTATAAGTACTTATAGATAGAGCACAATGAAGGGCCACTCCCTTTCGTTCGATGACGTAGTAGCATGATAGATAAAATAAACAATATTATTTAGTAGCGTTTAATCTTTAGGCTGTTAAAAAATATGTTATAAATAAATAATAAATTAATTAACATGCACCAGACAACACAGTAGCACACCTCTTGTAATGCTCTCGAAGTCGGGATTAATATCCCTGTGTTACGAGGTACCACACAAGGAAATAAGCCAGGGGCGTCTCCCAGCCAGCACACCTAGACCCGAGTCAATTCAGAAAAAATCGTTTCCTGAATTGACCCGACCGGGAATCGGAACACTACGAAAATCGAGGCAAGAAACCGTGCCACAGCGCACTGAGCTATGGTGTCGTTATACCTCAAAATTAATGTTTTTTTTTAATTCTTATATTCATAATGCTTCGTTAAAAGAGTGTTCCGGGAAACCTGAACCAGCGAAGGTCTGTGGTCTGCAGACCCCAATAGCTATAGATTGAGCACTAACTATTTTATCACCTATCCTGTTTTCGGTTTTTGTAAATATGCTTACAGATAAAATTCAATGCTCACACCACTTGTATGCCGATGATCTGCAACTGTACGTGCAGGCGGGTGTTGCTGACTTAAACGCCGCCATTGACAAACTTAGCTATGACCTCAGCTGTATCAGTGAGTGGTCACTCAAATTTGGTGTCAAAGTTAACCCGAGCAAGTGTCAGGCTATAATGTTTGGTAGCTCGTATCAGTTGCGTGCGGCTGGCTATTCACCTATTAGTCCGGTAGTGATGTACTGCGACTTGATACCATTTTCATCATGCTTCAAAAATCTTGGTCTTTTCATGGACAGCACACTGAGCTGGGGCCAGCAGGTGAAGGAGATGAGCAGAAGGATAACCTGGACGCTGCGGGCGCTTTATCGCTTCAAATTTTTTCTACCAGTCAACCCCAAAGTTCTGCTCGTCCAGGCTCTTGTCCTGCCTATTCTCGACTATGCTGATGTTTGTTTTACTAATATCTCACAGGAACTTCTCAACAAACTTGACAGACTCCTGAATAACTGTATCCGCTTTATCTTCGGATTGCGAAAGTACGATCACATTTCTTCTCATCTATCTAAGCTCAACTGGTTACCAATTCGTCAACGCAGAAAAGTAAGAATTTTGTGTGTCCTTTTTTCTATTCTCTTCGATCCAAACTCTCCGATGTACCTAAAAAATAAGTTTCAATTCCTACACTCGTCTCATTAAAAAGATCTCCGTTCAAGTAAAACTTTAGCTCTATTTACACCCCTTTTCTTTTCCTCCTACATCTCAAGCACCTTCAGACTGTCTGCCATACGGCTCTGGAACTCTCTCCCAAGCAACATTCAGAAATCTACCTCCAAACTTGCTCTGAAGAGGTCGTTGCGTGAGCATTTTAAGTGAGCCGCTGATTCAGTCAACCATTTCATTGACTTCAGATTCAGGCATCTACGTTTAACTCTCTTAATGGCAATTTAATTTAATTTCATATTATATATTAATATTTAATATTATATTAGTATAATTATGTTAAATGTATATAAATAGGTATGTTTGTTGGCATGATAAGTATATATAATTTATGTGTATTTATGATCTATATATGATTTATTTATGTTTACAAATTGTATTAGGTATTCGTTAGTTTGAGTATTAGTAGGTTTAAAGTTTTAGTTAAGTAACAAATTTGTTGTTTGTATTTTCTTGCACCAAATTCCATACGTTGCACAGCCCAAAAATCGTATGTTCTCTGTTAAACCTTGCGGTTGACTGGTAGAGAATGCCTCTAGGCATTAAGTCCGCCAATTGTACCTATTTTATAAATGTGCAAGAAAGAATAAATAAATAAATAAATAACTATGTTCCGTGATTTATGGTACCGTCAACTCCTGTAACTTCGCCTGATTTTTGACATGAATTTGCATATTTTAAATGTTCCCGCTTAATGAAAATAGTCTGACACATCGGCACACTATCAACTGACCAATCAGAATGGGTCTTTTCAAGCGTTTGCGACACGGGTCGGTACAAAACAGTGCACGTTTGATATTTGTGTCTTCAAAATGAACGCGAAATAATGGAATTTGAGCTTACTTCGCCTGGCTGTTGCTTTTATATGAATTCAAACTAAATTGCGCAATCTGAGCATTCTTTACATTCAATATAAGTTCTACACCATTAACAATGAAGTAAAACAATTAAACAGTCGTAATTTAAAAAAAAATAGGTAAGCGAAGTTGGGCTGGCTTTTTTCGATACTAGGAACAAACAATAGGGTTGCAACAAGCATTACATTGTTCCAGTTCCAGGCCAGTTCTAGCATTTCAGGACTATGTTTCAAGGCCTTATGCATCTTGCACCAGAAGAGGCAGGGGTAGGTAATAAATAATTATTATTAATAAATACCAGGGCAATCGGGCTCTGCTTAGTGCCTAAATGAGACTAGAGAGACTAGCTAGATCGATTTTTTGCCTACTATGTTGTAAATATCATCAAAATGGTTCGAGTCGTTTTCAAGAACACGATTAAAAAAAACATCAAAAAATACCTTGGTGACCGCTCAGAGAAAAACACTTTTCCCAGAAATGAGACCTACCTAAAACAGTTTTTCGCACCAAAAAAACCTATATTGTAAAATTCATCGAATTCGAAATCGAAAGCCGTTTTCGAGAACAAATATTAAAGAAATAGTGCCGGTTTAATAGTATAGGATAGGATGTAACATCATTCAATAATTACATAACGTTCGTCGTTCTTAAAATTGTTTTATAATTATTATATTTTACAACTGAATCACATTTAATAAAGAACCAACATAGAAATAGCGTAAGCAACCATTACAAATTACAAATTATCATTACTATTATTCTTTATCTTGTTTTATTTTCTGAAAGCGCCAAGGCGCGCCGCGCCAACCCTAAGGATAGTGCGTAATGCATTTATCACCCGCTAACAAAAAAAAGGGTTGCCACAAGCCAAGAACAGGTCAAAAATTCATCATTTTCATAATTTTTTTAGTCGACTCGTTTGCGCCATGATGTTTTTCGTTGTGTGTTGCAATTCTATTATTGGAAATCTTGTTTGAACCAAGTATGTACTAGTAAGCAATAATACCTTTCTAAGAAAATTGAAAGTTTAGAAACTGTTCCACGTATTTTTTCCTATTTTTGGTTTGATGTTCATACACCTGGCCAAGACTACATATAAGTACATTTTAGGAAATCTCCTTTTAAAAAAAAATTTTACTCGAAAACTACCAAAAATTGCAGCATATACATGGGGCTCAATCGATAGGTGTCGAGGTCTCCAGACCACAGATTTTCGCTGGTACAGGTTTCCCGGAACACCCTGTTAATATCATTTGTAGGTGCAAAATTAATAACGAAGCTTCGTACTTCCTGCAAGGTCTAATTTGTGGCTTCGGTTAGTCGGAAAGTCGCACTGTCGCGAGTGTTTTTGTTTTTGTCGAACTTAGCTTACCTGTCAAGTAGGTATAACTTACCTACTTCATTTTAAAAATTAACGCAAGTTTTGGAAAAAGGTGCGAGCGGTCCTTCTGTAAATTCTGTATTTTGTGTGCTTAACTCACTGACTTCGCTTGTAAACTCATGTCTCTGTGTGCGTGCGTCAAAAATGGCGTGTTGTTCTAAGCGGGCTATCTGTCAGAGCGCCGCGCATGGCTATTTGTGTTAGTAGGTACCCTCACTATGAGTTAACGCCAACGATAGCCTCTAGCGTCTGTAGTAATGTAATTGTAAGGGATTTTATAACAGTGAAATGGAACTAATAATGGCATCCAATGCCAAATTAATACGTATAATCGCAATTATACGTATTAATTAAGCAATGTAATATTACATACTAGCGTAGGTAATACTTCAATGCAATTAAGGGCAACGTGGCATAAAATAACGTAAAGGTAGGTCGAGTACAAAATATAAAAAAGCCGTACAAAAAGGCATGAAAATTTTGCTCTTGAGTAGACCTGCAGGGTTTTTGTAACCTTTAGATATTCATTTGAGTCTACATGTCATAGTCTTTAAACATCTTGCCGGTTTTATTAAGGGCGTATTTGATGAACTTTATCACATTGATGAATTATGTTGAAAGAAAGACAACGGTGCTCTCTTAAACAGAACGGAACCACAGATTAATTGATAGTTACTACTCTTTGACGACACGATTGGCGTAGTGCGCTGTAGCACGGTTTCTCGCCTTGATTTCCTTAGTGTCCCGGGTTCGATTCCCGGTCGGGTCAATTTTATATTTATTTATTTATTAATAATATAATCAATCAGCTGCCCCTGTAGGCTGATCGAAATTAAATAATCGCAAAACAAAACCTTCGTATTTATTTATTCTGAGTTAGCGCTACCTGTTTGATTTTGGTTGAACTAAAAGCTATGCATGAAAAAGCAATGCAGGTTCGTTTTTATTTGCTGACAGTTCAATCTATCATTCATAGATGTCGTGTATGAGAATAATTTAGTATTTTGTAGAAAAAAAATCGTCCCAAGTTTATTTAAGCGATTTACTTAAAAACGGAAAGGACCTCGTTTTCACCATACATTTAAAAAATAGGAAGTCATATATTTTATACAGCTGTACACATTTGAAGTGAGTTTAACTTTAATCTGTGGATGTAAAATTGTCTGTCTATGGTGAATCAAAATGGCCGACTACAGTGATGTCCATTCAAGATTTTATTTTCTTTGTTTACTATAAAAATAGATAATTCGATTTCTGTTATTGACTTTCGTGTGACAAAATAAAATGTTTATAGGCATAAAAACTCTGAACATTCATTTAGATGCCTATAAGTGTGTGATTTGACATAAAACTAGTGGTACCAGTCTCACCTTGTAAAGAGAAAATGGGGAATTGTTTCAGCAGCACTGGAGAGAAAGATTCTAAAAGTAAGAATGAAAGGGTGAACCCCCATGAAGAAGATGCTCGTCCATTCCAGACTCCAGTGCCGACTCCACCCCCGGATCCAATTAGGTCCACTGTAAATCAAAGTACGGACACGAATGAGGTCCCTCCCACCCGAATATTTGTCGCCTTGTACGATTACGATGCCAGGACCGACGAAGACCTAAGTTTTAGAAAAGGCGAGCATTTAGAGATTCTGAACGACACACAGGGAGACTGGTGGCTAGCTAGAAGCAAGAAAACTAAACAAGAAGGTTACATTCCGTCGAACTATGTTGCTCGCTTGCAGTCCATAGAAGCCGAACCGTGAGTAACCCTGTTTTTATGCAATCATTTCGATAGTGAGCGGTTCCTGTACGATTTCTTTTCCCTTGTAAGTTTTTATTGCAGCTGCTATTGTAATAAGTATGGTTTATCAACAACAATAGCACTGCAGTGTTGTTGTGTTTCAAAATTTAGAATAGAATGTCATGCTTTTGAATTGTTTGTGTTGATTGTTGGTCATACACTTAAACTACAATGTTTTCAAACTGCTACACCAGCCTTAACGATTCCTACATGAGCAAATTTTGCTATATTTGGAAATAAATGTTACCACAAATATAATCTCTATCCATACCTAGGAAGACCTTTATAAGTAGTCAATAGGTGATATCAGATGTTTGTGTTATGCTCTCATAAAAGAAGATGATAAAGAACTGTATCTTATTAGCCTAATCAATGGCCTGTTTTCTGAATAAACAGATTTAATCTCTACTTAAATAACTTGAATAATGTACTCATGCTAAAACCAATATTGTAAATTTTCTAATGAGCTCATTTTCATTGTTATTTTTTCCGCACAATAAGAAAGTTTTCCGCAACATCAGAAAATCATTGTAAAATAAAAGGTGCAACCGGTATTTATTGCCGTATGGAAAAGTGAGTGAAACCTGAGAAGTCATCAATAAATATTATTAATGTTTAAGGACATTTTGTGACGTAAATTTAGTTAATTGAATATAATAAGGAAAATGTCTATTGTTGTTAAACACTGACTCATTATATGAGAACTGTTAAATAACACTGAATAGACAAACGGAAACAACTGTGCCATCAGTTTCATGTTTAGTTTTTACTACAAGAAATGCATTCACTAGTTAAAAATTTGCAGACATTCCAGATGTAATTTTTCAGTCACAGAAGATTTGCAATTACAGTGGTGATATCAAGTGGTGATACTTAACAAACAAATTATTGGGGTTTTTTCATAATAAAACTCTGAAAGATGTTTTAATGCTTGCATTGCATGAACTTCTCTCTGAAACAAAAAGAACCTAGTTTGTTTATTATTCAGTCTTTCTAAAACTGGCTATTCAGCTGGTCAAAATCTGATTAAAATTTGAATGTTAAACTTGAAAACACTTAGGTTGCAACAGTTCAAAACTCAAACTCTCAAACTCAAATATATCTTTATTTAAATAGACTCAATCAGTACTTTTAAATAGTTAAATAATATACTAAAAAATAGACATAAATGCTGTAATAAAATGAATATAAAAATTAACAGTATACAAACATAATGCGACTCTACCACCACATCGGAATAGTTGATTCTTCTTGAGAAGACCTAGTGAGAAACTCAGTAGTTCCTCTTTTAAACTTCTTGTGGTTTTACAAATTGTTTCTATAGCCAGGCAAAACTGCCAAGGCATAAAAAATTATTACCACACTTCATTACTAATGTCAAACCTTAGCAATGGGAAAAATCTTAAATTAATATGCTCTGATATTTCACATTCTTATTATAGCATTAATTGATTGCTCCCTGTACTTAGTCAGGATTTTGTTTCTTTATGTTGAAATGACTTTAACTCATGACCTATACATGTTGTCATAGAACGAAACGTGCATTTAACGAAAAAAGGTTATAATAAAGTGGCTGCAACTTAAATGCTTAAAAATTTAGAAAAAAGCTGAAAAAGTGAGTTTTTATATAATTTTGGTGTGATTTTGTTCGATAATTACTTCAGTATTTGGCGGAGCGCGCTGAAAACAACGGCGGTGTGTTTCTCTAGTCCTGGCGAGTAATACGATTCTGCAGAAATTTTTTATTAAACACAAGGTGAAACTTTCAGAACATGTTCTCAAAATATGTAGATGCTAATATGTTAGTGAGTTGTCATCTAGGTGGCTCAGAACTCATTTTCACGTTAATATCATAAATTAGGTTTTAAAACATTTCAACTGTGAAATTACTTAGATAGTTACACAGATTATATGCTGCAATTTACAGATTTTATTATAATTGCCTCAACTCAACACTATGATCTTTTTTCTATAAAAAAATATAAAGGCAAAATTACCTGAATATTCGGAATACTCAGCTACATTTTCAGGGTTCGATTTCTAGGTAAGGTAAAATTATATTTTCTGTTTTTGATTTTAACGGAACATAACCCAGGTTTGTTTTTACCATTGAGGTAAGTGTGATTATTAAATCCATTTATTCAAACTTTAACTTGGATCAACGACTAATGCTCTGTGCTTCGAAAGGACATGAAGCTGTTAGTCTCGGCTGTTGTCGCCAGATGGCAGTCTTAAATACAGCTTGAAAATCAAAACAAGACTGGTCTGTTGGCGCAATGGTGGCGATCCTGTCTTTAGCCCCGAAGGTCGTAGATTCGATCGCCACCCAGGACGACAAACATTCGTGTTGAACATTGGTGTTTGTACTGTATCTGAGTTGTATTCTCTTGTATTTAGAATTAGAAATATGTATGTAATATGTTTGTTTATCAGTCTCTCGCCCGAATCCAGAAACAACAATCAAAGTTGAGCAAACCTCAAATGAATACTTGTCCCTTTCATATCTACTGACAGGTAACAGGGCAGCATCAATTTTAAGGGCGCTCAAACTCTCACGTTTCTGGATTTGGCGGGAGACACCATTAGTACAAACTCTGCTTAGTTTAGGGTCAGATGATCTTGGTGTAAGTGTCCCTGAAATCATTTTATTCTATATTTAAAATAGGTGGCTGAAAATTCCTACAGATTGACCTACTAGTTAATCGCACAAATGATACAAATCTGATAAAATCAACATTATTATAACTGAATCATTATTATAACAGCTCTCAGTAATAAAATAAAGATGTTAGACTTAATAAGTAGGTAGGAGTGTTACATTAGTGTGTTAGTGAAAGCTGAGGTGGAATGTCAGCATTATCACAATTCATGCACTAGCAATGTTAATAGACTGTGAACACAGCACGAGGTGTATATTGTTCGACGAAAATCACACATTTTCTATGGGAATATCTGTAGCCGATTGCTGTCAATCAGAAAGAAGGCTAAAGTATTCATAGAAATGAACAAGTTATGCGGCCTATTTGCTACTTACGTCTTGACCAAGTAATTAGGAAAAGAGGGCGAAAGTGGTGCATAAATATTACCGAAATGAAAAGTAACTAGCGACTGCCTCAGCTTCGCACGGGAGCAATTTAAGAGTTATAATTTTGTCGGTTTATTTTAACTTTAATCTGATGGTAGGACATCGCGAACTTTTCTGTGGGTATTGAGGAGTACCATAATTTATATGTT
The DNA here is from genome assembly GCA_947369235.1 of Udea olivalis. Taxonomy (NCBI): domain Eukaryota; kingdom Metazoa; phylum Arthropoda; class Insecta; order Lepidoptera; family Crambidae; genus Udea; species Udea olivalis. Next base: position 13,885,667 of record OX376359.1, read on the forward strand.
CATTATTATATGTATCACGATATCACAAAGTAGTTCTCTCAGCAAACCCTAAATAAATTCTAGACACATTGTTGATGCCTTCTTATTTATAGTTCCTTAATTTTTTTATCATAAATTAAGGATTTTTAAAAAATACAGCAAATTTGGTTGCTTTAAATTATAACAATTGGTTAAGTAACAATTTTTTGGAATTTGGGGCAAAAAAACAAATCTTTTCTTTTCATAATCAAAATCAATCATTTATTTATTAAATTTGCTATACAAATGCAGCTTAATACTAAAAACAAAACTTATTTTTAGTACCTACACAAACATATGTGCCTTGTAAGGCATTGCAAAGTGGATGAGAGGGGCAGATATTTCTTATTCTTACTTATTATCTATGCTATAAGTTTATTTATGTAAATTTCTAGTAAATTATTAATAATCACAGTTTATCCTCTAAGTATTATTTTACTGAAAAATAAGTTTTTTTTTAAAAGAAGTTCTTTGAGCACTTTTAAAAACATACTATTATTGCTTTCGTTTTTCAATAAGTTAGGAAGCTTATTAAATATTTTCATTGACATGGGGTGGGGCCCAGAGCTGTGTTATGTTAATTTTGAGTTCACCTGAATTAAATTACTCTTATTGCGGGGTGTATGATGGCGGGGGACGTCTCCTAGTTTACTATAAAATTGGTTATTCTTCCTAACACATTTACAAATTTCGAATAGATATACATGGCAGAGTTAATATCTTTAAATTAATGAAATGAGCTCTACAACTATCATATATAACTATCGTATATTTAGATACATTTTGTCAAACTTAATTTTGATTTTATGTAAATGAAAGTTTACTAAACAACTGAATGTTCCGTCAGCAGAAAACAGCTGACACACTTGATTGCGTGCAAGTAATTATGTTTTTCAGCAGGCAAAGACAAACCGTGGACGTCAGGTATGAAGTTTTTGTCTCAGAACGGCATGACATGGCGAAACAAGCCTCACAGCACCTGTACATCCGGCAATTCTTCTGACTTACTATAAATAGAACCTGATGATAAAACAGCTGACTAGGGTTATTAACCCTAACACAGAGGGCCAAGTGCGAATTTCATTGGATCACACTTGTCTAGCGCCTCTGGTAGATGTTGACGTGAACTATTTACTGTGCTATTTAGGAGCATTTTGGGGGTTCTTGGAATAGCCATACTTAAAATGTGCTAAGATGGCCCCGAGCCTAATCTTTGTTTTATCACACTAAGCGCATTATAATATCATGTCAACTCTCGGTATAAAAAAGTAAAAGTAAGCAAAGCAATAAATGGATATTTCTTTTTTCTCTTTTTAGGCATATATGTAAAATATTGAGTGTTTTAAAAGGGTCGCTTAGTCAGAAAACTAAGAGGCTCGCTCTGTATGGGATGATTGTAAAGTCTTGGGCTGCATTCACTATACCTGCCTTTTGTGTATATCGTCTTGAAACATACCTCTAGGTAACCGCCATTGTCGTTTGACAACCTGAATAAAAATTAGAGCCCGCCGACTGAGATGTCTTGCGCGCTTTCACGCCACGCCCCCACCCGCTTACACCCCGTTCAGATCAGAACGCTATTACAATATTAATTACAAACGTTTACTACACTTCTGTAGTTGCGTAATACGAAGTAGCTATTGAAAAAAAATTGCGAGCGAAAGTAGATGCGGACTCCGAACGCGACGCGCTGCGCACTGACAGATTGTCACATGATACCCAACTAATATCAGGTGACCCTTACAGCGATTTATCATGATGGCCTACCGTGTCTTACCCGGCCCTACTGAATATTCAAAAGCGTGTGGCAAATGCACTTCCGACTTTGGAATCTTATTCAAGAGGCTGGCGCCGCCTGTTGTTAATTTCGTCTGAGATAATAATTTTTCATATGAATTATTTATATAGACATAATTCAAATGTTATCAATTTTTATGTAACTGATTAACCGTTCAAGATAACGGCATCGGCGGTTTGTAGGTAATCTTAATTAATGCGCATGGGAATTTATAATCGAACAACGAGATTCTTTTTAGTCTGAGAAGTTATGTGGGGATGATAGCCCTTTTTCAGTTTACCTAACCTAAAATATATATTCCCAAATTATTTTTGAACGCTTCCACACGCCCGAGTTGGACTACCCATGTAGCAGCATAATTACGAGCGCCAATTGAGGCAGGGGAGCGTAGCCGTAGGCCCCCGATACAGAACAAAGTTATCGACCGATTCGGTTATTTTCTTTTAACTTAATATTTTTTAACAAGTAGGGTACGTTTTATCTAATTTGGTTTATGAAAACTTAGGCTTTAACATATCAAAATATTGATTGCTACCGCTTAGCGGATCATTTACTATAATTAAAACAAATTTAATAAATTATAATAATAATAAATTAATCGGTCGATAACTTCGTTCTGAATCGGGGGGCAGGAGCGGTTTTCAGTGCGGGAAAAATTATGAGACAAATAGTCTTAGTTGTTTCCTGAGACAGGAGACAAGAGGAATGCTTTCTTTGGTACCTTGTATCTTTTTAATGATGCTGTACAACTTCTTCGTAAAACGCTATTAATTTAGTTATTGTAAATGTTATTTTATTTCTAGAGCATGTCACCACACTTCCTTTTTTGTTATGTTTTCATCCGAAGCTCTAAAAATAGCCGTTAGTTGCTTGCCAGGCTAGCGTCTTTGTACTTTTTGACCTAAAAAGAGACTATTCGATTCCTCTGCAATTGGTCCGTGAAATTGTTTAGAATGTTAGATAAGTTTTCTTTTACAATCCCACGTAACTCCGCTCTCTGATGAACAGCTTTGTAACGTCTTTGCCAGAATTTAGCTGATAATGTAAATGTAAAAATACGGAAACACTGTGTCCGACTTGGAATTTGAACTTTGGACCTCTGTATTTCGGACCGATCGCTCTCGCCACTCGGCCGGAGCAGGTTTTTAGTCCAATGAATATTTCGATCTGAATTGCCATCAAGTACCTAGTGTCCTTTCTAGAACTTTTCTGCCTCAATGAACATCAGTTCCTTACGCCACGCCTCTACCACTTCAACTTATGACTACGTCGGTGGCTTTAGTTCTTCCAGTTATTTCCTAATTTCTGATTGGATACATACGCTAACCACTCCACCCAAATGGAGAAGTCGGAGCCAAGTTTCGTTTGCCGTCCCTCACAAGCCCACTTATCGCCAAGCGTATAAGAATTGTAGGTGAAAACTTGGGCTTGGGTTATTCATCGGTGTTTTTCGTCACCGATTATTCTGGCCATTGATCAGGGACCACACATGCTCCGTGCTGGGTGTCTAAAACCACTGGGCCACGACGCGATATTTTGAATCAGAGTTAACGTGGCGGTTTTTTTTTTCACATTACTTTCATCAATACTCCATAAGTTGATAACGTTGGTTGTTCGATGATTTGTGTCAAACATCAGTGGAAACTTAACTGATTTTAGTGTTATTTTTTTAAGTAATCTTAAGGTGGAATAAAATTGTTTGTTTCCTAAATAAAAATAAATAAATAAATAAGATAGAGGTGACCCCTAGAGCAGCGTGATTAGCAAAATGGATGAGACAACCGTTTTTGCCCTATCCAGTTTCACACCCGGTGAACTTAACATTGTGCATAACCACAGCCTTGGCATTGTCGCACGGCCTTTGTGACGCGTGACGCCGCCAGCTCCACGGTACAGTCAACTATAGAAAACTGACCTCTCTTCACTATGAACGAGCACCCTTAAATGACAAGAGTTTGGTGTCATCATAGAGCTCTCACACACCAGTCACCAACGGCACTTGCCGTCGACTTAAGGTGACGGTTGACTTCTTTCGGCAGGTGTCGACACGTCGTCGACAAAAGGGAAAGAACCGGTCGTTTTAAGTTGAAGAAATAGTATTAAATAGAGAACGAGACTCTATCCACTATTTTACTGCCGTCCGTTTCTATACACGGACGGCAGTCCTACCTACGCATAATCTGCTTATCTCCACATTTTTTCTTTACTTACTCTGTGTGGAAAACAATATTGAAAGGAGTAACTATCGAGTTTCTTTCCCGGAAGGATGATGCGGCGGTTGCAGTTCTCTTCAAGAAGTTCATAGATCCGTAGCGCTGGGTCTTGAGGTTTCGAAAATGGTAAAGTTCTTTATTTTTGGCATGTAGTTTCGTAATCCGTTGTCCAACCTAATACATTAATTTGTGTCATTTTAGGTAGTCGCATAGGTATAAATTTAGGTATTTGTCTTTTCGGTCAGTATTACCCGAAAAAAAAACTAGAGATGAAAATTATACTTTCATGCTGATAACGAAGTGGTAACTTATGTACAGAGACATTTTGTGTCAGCTCTGTCCACAGGAACCCTGACATTTAACTAATACCTACCATTTCGCTCGACTAGCTCTAAAAGAATATTACAGTTTGTTAAATAGGTGTTATGCGTTTTAGAATACATATCTGTCATACAAAGTTTTTTGTGTCGAATTTATCCACGGCATTAGTATATTATATTAATTGTTTTATTACAACTCTCTGTACAAGCCACAAAAGAAAATGCAAGTTATTAAAATTCACGTGTTTTTATTTATTATGTTGTAATTAGATTTTGTTTTAGAATTATTTGAAAAAGTCAGCTTTGTTCGAACGAATCTGTGCGAGAGTTGTAACTGTTGTTACATACTGACAGTTTGCGCTGGGCGAAGATGACTCAAATTAGGTTTGCACACTCCTCAGGCTATACTAGATATGATAGAGCGCTACTGGTCTATCAGAGACGACCTGCAGCGAACAAGTGCTAGCATACCATTCTGCATTGACCGTTCTTTGTCCCTCAAGATGAATAGTCGCAACAAGGCCTGTTTCGAGGACAAAGGTGGCTACCATTTTTTTGCAACGCTTGGTGAACGAACAACTTTTGTTAGCTTCAACTCATTTTCGAACACCCATACTCGTGGCTGGTTTTTTTTGTTTCTGGTTCGTATGCGTATATCCAGGATTCGGTACCGGATACAACGCTGTATACAGCATTTCAAGATCCTCTGTGGAATCTCTCGAGAGTTCGATGCTTGATGACGTCCACATTGAAATTCTGCAAACTAGCAATAAATTGTGGTTTTAGATGGGGCTTCTTCACCAAATGCAGAAAGCATCCGATCAACACACTGTTTTTGTGTTAAACCACTTCGAAAGGCATAATAAATCATTGCTCTTGAATTATCTCGAGTCAATTCCATTTTCACAAAGTCGTAACTTTACCAGTTCCACAAAACCGCGTTCTTTTTTTTTAAATAAATAAATGGTATTCGATTAATAAAACCATGGAGTTTTTGATTACAAATACTTTTATGCCAGGTACAGTGGAATTATTCCATTCCCGATACTTTTAGTGCAGCCCTCGTAGAATCAACCTCCGAACCGTTTATAGAGTCATATGTTTATTTATGATATTTATCTTAGTATTATTTTTATTTAGGTTACGTTTTTGCCTTGTCATTTAAACTTAACACGACTTTTTTTTTTACATAAATAAATATAATGCTATACTTTTACACTACGCGCGGTTAATACGCAGTGTACAATGTCACAGTTGAGATGTGGTCGACTGTACCTATTCGCTACATCCGATACCCTTTCAGCGTGACTAATGATTCGTGAAGGACGACTGCGACTACCTTAATGAGTATTTATTTACAAACGTTTGGCAGAAGAATAAATAGATAGCACATTTTTAGTTTCGTTTCGTTCGTGTATTAAATCGCATAAAAAAACTCGCTGACTTCGCTATAATGGTTTAAAACTTTAAATTAACCCTACAACCGTATTTCCTCCTTTTTACCCCTTAAGGAGTTGAATTTCCTATTTAAGCTTAGCTTCGACTTACATTTTTAGAGGAAGCCTTTGTTAGATTCAGTAGTTTAGGCTTTCTGTTGTTATGTTAGTCAGGTTTCCCTTTCATGTATCGAAGTTACCAAAACGAAATATCTGGTATATCTTATTCCAAGATCATCTGACCCCAATCTAGCTATGCTTGCTAAATATTTCTAAATACATACGTACCTATTAAATTATTAATTATTACACATTAAAAAAATAAGAACATTAACTGGTTAATATGTAAAACCTTCTTTTTTTACTCAATCAATACCCTTACAAATTATTTAGCAATTTCAGCTCTAAACTCTTCACAAATCTATATCAAACAGAAATAGGGCCTGATTAATGTAAGTCTTCAAGCAAACATTGGTGAAAATCTGCGTCTAAACAAAACAATTTCCTCATCGTTAGACATCGCTCTGCGAACAGCTAAGTTGGCTTCGAATTTGCAATAACATAGATTATGGCAATAGGGTATTTGTCAATTTTTTTTGTTGCTAGATGTTACCGAAAGACCTCTCGAAAATAGAAACATTGGAAAAAAAATCGAAAGCACCACAACTCCCCGCAATTATAACAATTATATTTTAGGACTTGCCCGAAACGCTTCCTACTAACTGCCGCATGCAAATGACGTCATTTGCGATCTTTTTGTTTGCTTCCTGAAAAACATTTGTTTGGCAGCTATATTAAATTTTGCGTTTATGAATATGGTTTTATGACAAAAGTTGCTATACATTTTATAGATTATCGAATGATATAGTTTTTATAAATTACTTTACACTTTCAATAATAGATTTTCCCATTCAAGTTTGAAGGACAAAAAAAACTGAAAATTGCTCTAGGCCCCTATTTTAATGTATTTTTTTACTGTAGTCAATTATTTTTAAATCAAATACTCTGTTTGCTATCATGCCAGTAATTAGTTCTGATTTCCTGAACTTAAAACCTTCGCTCATCAGAAGCTTGCACTTTGCTATTGTTGAGCAAGTGAACTGTCACTCATTGAATCAATTTCTTATACACAAAAATAGTTCTAGTTTCAATCTTTGTGTAGAAAATAGAGCATTGTTTAATGCTAAATATTAAAATTCACTTATCCTATAGCTGGTTTCATCTTAATCGAAAGTCAAATATTTGCAAAAATATTTATTTCGGGTGTTAAAGGCGCTTGCCTATAACATTGATGAAACGATGTTGACTCACAACGTAAAATACACTAGAAAAATTCGCCAGGTCTGTTAACAGCCTCGGTAGCGCAGTTGGAAGAGCAGTCACCCGGATTGTGAAAGGTCGCGGGGTCGAATCCCGCTGGAATCCCAGGATCAGGTCGAATTGAATCTTTGTGTAGAAAATAGAGCATTGTTTAATTCTAAAAATAAAAATTCACTTATCAATATCTTATGTTCTCGATCCATTCAGTCTTTTATGATGTAGCAACGTTCTTTTACTGTAATTTTTTGCTGTATTTGCACGATTGCTACGATGTTCTTGAAATTATGTTATGAATTTTGACTTTACTTATTCTATATTATTTATTTTAACATTGATTAGTTATACAATGTCTTAATAGATAACTATCCAGTTTCTTGTCGAAGTCATATCAAATAAGTGATAGAATCAACATCCGAATCTGTGTGATAGTGAAAAGTTAAGCTTAGGCTAAAGTTTATTCCATTTATTACAATATATAAAAGTTATTATTACATTACTTCTTGCAGTTAGTTACATGAGTGCAGTATCATAATTAAATACAGAAGTTTTTAATGTCTGACAAGGTGTATAAAATGTTACACACGTCTTACGTCTAAACGTTTAAAAAAGGAAAAACGAGCCAGTTTTATCGCCACTACCTATAATATATGAAAACTAATTTCAGAAATGCCAAGAAGACCTGTTTCTAAATGCATTATTTTAAGAGCAACATTTTTATTTTTAATAGAAAATAAGTCTTTATTTGAAGAGTTAGGAAGTAGCAATTTGCTCATATCGTGAAAGCCTTTCAACTTTAATTAGGTCTGCGTGGGGATACATGATTGTACAAAATCTTTATCTCAGATTTTGGAAAGCAGATGAAAGTCTAAATTGTATTAATGACATCCGTCCTGCCTAGAAACACGCGATAAAGGTTTAGTGTTTGTTTCTGACCGACATTTGGCGGAATACGCGAAATTCCACGACGGCATTCGGAACGGAATTGACGACTTTCGTTTAATTGGTTAACACTAAAATGCGCTGAGATACGGCCCTTCGGTCACTTTATGACAGTCATGCGAGCAACTTCAATTAGGCGCTTTCCAATTCTGGTTGCAGACAATTATAAAATGACCCTTGACAAATCAAGACTGGAACCTCAATTTAAAAATCTCGTCTCTTAAAAAAAATATATGGACAAAACTAAGATATTGATTATAATGCCCGGTCATTTTGGATTAAGATTCATTATTATTTTTCTTTATATTTGTATTCCAGTCTATTAGGCATGATGGCTATTGCATATACTGAGAGTGAAGAAGCAACTGCTTCTTCTGAGAAGATCTGCCAAATACTTAGGTAGTTTGAAAAGGTGATTTGTTGCACATTTTAAGAAGCTTCGACAAACATTCTAAGGTTCGTGTCCGAGCTAGTTTAATTGGCACTAATTGTCTTAATAAGTTATGCCATAAGAAGGAGAATAGGCAGCTTCGTAAACCGACCCCAGTTAGATTTTGCTTAGTTGGAAGAAAATAAATAGAAAAGTGGTTTCGAACTTTCTTCCTGTCAAAAGGTACGAAAGCAAAGTTAAAAAATTAGGGCCACGGATCATAAAAGGTTGAACATGCTTGGCTTATGACAATTACTAACACGAAAGACGGACAGCCTCGGCAATTAAAACTGCATCGCGTTCCGCACGACTTGCACCGGCCACAGTGAACGAGGTCAGTCGAATGCTTCCAAAGAACACTGGTAATCGGTGATGCATTTTAAACGCTGTGCAGGAAGCGCGCTGGCGCTAAGCGCATTATTGTGCAGGGCAGTACAGAGGCGTTCACATCCTTAGATTAATCAAAAAGCGGAAGATCCGGCACATCCTTAAAATTGTCAACTGAAAATGGGGATGATGCACAACTACATCATAGTTGTGCGATGTCCAGGCGGTAGATGCGAGTCACCTATCTTCCTATTTTGATTTAATCTAAGTTCACATCAACCCTTACATAGGGGCACCTTAAGCTGCTGACTTAAGACCCATTTTGCAATGGTTTTGTAAAGGTTGATGTGAACGCCTCTGTACACGCATAGAACCTCATTTCAATACAGTCTTTTTTACAAAGTCGAACAGCTCACTTTATTTCCTTGAGTGCTTCAAGATGCATATATTAGGATTGGTTCCGTTGACTTTTGATTTAAAAATCACATAACAATGCAAAAAGAAAGTTATGCAAGCGCACCGTATAATAAATAGTTTCATTTTTCACTGATTACCAGATGAATAAAAACTAGTAACAGTTAATATCCACTAGACTAGAAGATAAGCTAGTGCCAGGTGGACTCTGGCCTGGCTGAAAAAGAAAGATTTAGGGATTGAACCAAACTGGATACAGGGGTTTGTAATAGGCGCCTCTCGCTTCGATAGATTCGACCTTCACGGCGCATCTTCATCGACAGAATGGCTAAACTGTAATTAAAAAGGATGGCAATCTGTCCATTCAGTGCTTTCGTGTTGCCTCCGTTTTTCTAAATAATAAAGATAATTAATTCCTTGCTAAATTAGCTGTTGGCTATTTCAAGGCCTCTCGCCATAATAGGTAAGTACCTACATAAAGTTTGCTTGTTTCTTCCAAGACTAAGTACCAACGTTTAAAAATAAATGTAATAATATTTTTATAAATTTTCAATGAAAGTATTTTTATTGTGTAATAAAAATTATGCCAAACCATCACGTACATAAAGATAATAAAATAACTAGTTGACAAAGCATTTTGAAAGGTATTTTAACGATTCAGAAGTGAAAGGTGATCGTCAATAATGTCTTATTACTTTTTGCGCATTTCGTTACAGTTTATTGTTGAATAAATACCGTACCCACAGTATATTTCAATATTCGACGAGTTGGTTTGCCATTCGAGATCCCTATAAACAATACTAATATAATATCAGATACATGTATCTCTCCTGATGAATTAACTAGCATGCCAAAAGCGACACAACTTCAAACCTTTTTAATTGATGACGGGTAGTCAGTATGAGAAAAATAGGTTTCGGGGCACAGAGTGCGTGTTATTACGACTTTTTGTCATTCCTGTCTGATGCGAGTATGCTATAATTAAATTAAATAAATATCTGAGACAATTAATTTCATTTATATTCATATTATAATAACACCCAGACACACAACGTACACAAATTGGTGGGAATCGAACCCACGACCTCCGGCGATGAAAGGCAGGATCGCTGCCGGTGCGCCAACAGGCTAGGACGGGCCATCATTTTCGAGACTGAGAGGCAGTGTAGTCATTATTCTATCATATCAACATAAATATATGAATAAAAATAATCAATATCTTGAACATCTCACAACGAGATTATCTGACCCTAATCTAAGCAAAGCTAACAGTGGTTGCCACTTGCCACAGACTGATACATACATACTCGAAAATTACTAAATATACAAAAATAAATAGATAAAAACACCCAGAAACAGGACAAACATATATCTGTCCTGTTTCTGGGTTTCTAAGTGACGTTACATAAATGTTTGGGGTCAAACCCACGACTTTTAGGGCTATAGGCAGGATCAATACTATTTCACTAACAAGCCCGAAATCATGTATCAGTGTGTCTCACCTCGAAAGAGAAAATGGCCTAGTTTGTATAAATCGTCAGTTCACGGACTGCGACAGACAGACACATTATCCTCTAACCACTGTCTGAAGATATTTGTTCCGTTGTAGTTTTATCGTCGCACACCGTTAGCTAGCTGCACCCGCGGAACTGCTGTTGGCGTATTGGTTACCGTGGGCACCGAAGACTACCAGGAGGCCTACTCACATTCGGTAGAAAAACTGACGGTTCGAAATTTACCTTGATTATTACCAAATACCAATACAATATACCAGTACCAGTACCAATGTACCAGTAGAATACCAATTCTACGCTCGTTACTTTATTGTACAAAATACATTAATTCTTTAAACGTCACTCTGCTTAAATGGGGAAATTATAAAAAATCTAATTTCGGCCCTAGTAACGAAAATCCTAAAAACGAAGTAATAATCTCACTGATTTTTATATGATGAAAGTAAGTTAGTAAGTAAGAAAGTAAGTTGCTTATGTACTGCTTGTACCAATGCTGAGCAAAGATCTCCATAATTAAAATGAATTCGTCGCTATAATATCCACTTTTGCAAAATGCGGGTAGTTGATCACAAACCAATGTTCCGAGAACACTATCTTTTTCCGACTCCCCCGGATTTTGGGGCGAGCGCTCTCACCCCTCGATCACGGAGGCAGTTTTATATAAGCTTTTAGCAATTTAAAGTTATTCGAAACTTCGTAAATGTAGCTACGGAGTAGACCTCCAAAGCGCGGGCTTCGCTGAGTCAACATTTGCTTTACAATTTGCATGTTTGACTAGGAACCGTTTCCCTGTAAGTCCGCCGGCTTTACCGGGGCAGCATTAGGCGTGTTTGCTTGCAGCAAGCACTGATATGCAGTATGTTTGGCGAGACACTCGATGTGGCTGCAGACGGGAAAATTGCATTTGAACGATTCTATCAAGGATTCATCGTTTTAAAACATGAGGGTCTAGTAGTCTAGCGTTTCCCTAGTGGGAAACGCGCTAATAAATTCACCACCTCATTTTTCGCATACCTGAACAAAATTTAAAAAAAGGATTAAAGCTGTTAGGAAAGTTAAAATAACTGTTAAAAAACTATCAGCCCAAAACTAAGATCAACACAGAATGTGAGCGAAGCTTAAACTGACCGATTAATCGTCCTAGGTTTGTTGCGAACTATTAAAAGCATTATCTGCTGAATAAAACTTGTCCCATTATAACTTTTGGTTTAAAACGTTCTTATGTCTGGCAAAGGTTATAGTTTAATTACAAATAACATCTGCGTCATCCCGTGATCACTGCTGTAAAGGAGTCGAAACGTCGGGTCAGAAAATGTAAAATATATAATTTCCGCGAGTAGAATCCGAAAAGAAAAGTTAAGTAATTACTTAACAACAGTACATAGGCTACATACATATAGGGTACATAGGCAGTGGAACAGTATATAGGCTAATTAGCCTATATACTGTTCCACTGCTGGACAAAGGCCTCCATCATTGAAATCAAGTCATCGCTACAATTGATGGGTATTGGCTTAATCACCACGCTTGCCAAATGCGGATTGGTGATCACAAACCCGAGCTTTGTTGTGCAAATCCGAAAACACACTTTTGCCGACCTGGGGATTGAACCAGGGACCTACTGGTATCAGGCCGAGCTCTGAAACCACTCGGCCCCAGAGGCGTTAGAATAATTAAAGTTGTGTAGTGTTCGCTTAGATAAGAGACAATAGTTTTACCCTTATTGTTTTTTTTAATCTACATAGAAAAAAAATGGTACCTTTGTACGAAATGTTTTCCACGGAAGCATATCTTACTTGCAAATAAAAACACGATAAGCAACAGAAATATTATCTTTAAATAATGTAGGTCATCTTATGTGTAACGAAACGAATACGTTTATACGCATTTGATAAACAGTGCAGAACATATTTATTAAAATTCTGTTAACTATTAGCTTTAAAATAAAATAACAAGCCGTTAAATATTACCTTTCTGATCATTATCTTTTACCTTTTGATCTATTGGTAGGATATAAAGTTTTTTCTTCACCTACTTACTAATCATATCTTTCAACTAGTAGTCAATATAGTATTATTATGCATTTTTGCAAGAAGCATGCGGGACACATCTATAAATAGCATCAAATCAGGCAACTGACCTCAATTAATAACGTTATTACTGCAGTTTCTCCATTTAGCAACCCTACGTAAATGAATTTATTTATTTTAAGCAACGAAGCCTTTCTTAGTAGTGCTTATAAACTTATTAAGTAATAAAAATAAAAACAAAAGAATAACATGAAAAAACAACAAATGTTTAACCCCCGACGCAAAAACACCCCTCTGTTTTATGTTTGACAAGGTCTGTGTGTCTGTCTGTGGCATGGCATCGTAGCTCTCAAACGGATTGCCTGATTTCGATGCGGTTTTTTTTATTCGAAAACCAGTTTCCTTGCGGTAGTTCTTAGCTAGGTTTAGTAAAAATCTGTTCAGCAGTTTGAAGAGTATCAGCTCTTTTTAAAAAAGATGTAAGCCATTTTTGGCATAAAATTAAATTATTTAGGGTTATATCTTAAACTATGTAGTTATTTTTTTTTGTTGGGGGATTTTTAAATGTTTAATTTATTATTTTAGATTTAACGTGATGTGTTTGACGGCAAATGTTTGGAAATTGATAAACTGTGTCCAAATTAGACTGGCCTTTCGGCTCTGTCCATAGTGTCCATGGTTTGATTCTCACCCCTTCGACCTTCACTATTTCAACCGGCACTCACAGAGAAGTTCTGCTTAGTTTTGTATGATGATGCTTTGAAGCCGGACCTAAAATGGAATTTTAATTGTAAGATGGACGACATGCCTCATTCTTCACTGCCGGATATGAATATTATTCGAATTTAATGAAAAATCTTTCACTGTTAGAAATAGATTCAATTTGACAAAGCTTTAATTAGCGGTCAAATCATGGTACTGATAATGAGAACGACAGATGTGTTTATTCATGTCGCACGCCGGCCCTGCAGGAAGTCGGACGGTTCGCTGAATCGCACCTCGCCATCGCCACCCGACACTGCGACACCGCATTCTGATCAACCATTATCAATAAACATTCTGCATTTGAGCACACAATAACGCTATACATCACATCAACCGCACCAACTAAGACAGGATTTCTGACAAGCTTTTCATCACATTAACGCTCCATGTTTACAAAGTACGCTTCTCTGGAAATTATTCTAGAAATAGCTTCCACGTCACCACTAATGCTGGTATATTAGCTTTATTACCCACAGAATATGCTAATTGAATAGGTACTAGTTTATCAATACTTGTAAACATTGCGGTAAAAAATTTAAATAACTATGTAATGTACTCGTATATAATGAGGCAAGTTAGTTACGTTTAAACCAAGGCTTAGTTAAAGCCGTTTGGTATTTAGAAATCCCTAGCGCGGAAAGCTCAAAGCGTTCGATTGACCCAGCACTGATGATGTGCCACTCAGGGCGTGCCACTAACGGCTTCTAAAAACCCACATTTCTTCGTAAGGTCTGGCCCACATCACCGACTTTGGAGACAGGATGCGTCGACTTCGAGTTCACCGCCCTATTCCCTTGCAAACCTATACTGCAAACATAAATTGCGGTTTTAAATAGATACTTACAGTCATTCGTTAACTTAACACGCCACTAACGACTGTGTCGAGATTAGTAAACCATTGAACTAATGTTCGGTGTCGTTTACGTATAAGCAAATTACGCAACCTGCCGTAAATATCATATAACAATTATCATGACATCGCCTTTCACAAAACATGCGATCGTCAGAAGCAGTCGAGGAATTGAATCGGTGATCCTATCAGAAGTACAGCTCTAACAAGCTCGTGCGGTCGTTGGCTTCGATTGCATAAGGCACGCGGGGGACGCTCCGCAGGGCGGATCATCTTCAGATATGTAGGGTTCTAGGGCCATTGAGTTTGATTGAAGAGAGAGCAGCGGCCGAGATCGTGTGCGCAATTAAGGCCATCGCAGTCTGTATCGCGCATGCGTGCATTGCCCCTTATGCGCCTATTAAGTTGACCCAGACCACGCTATTATTTACATTGCTTATCAGTATCTCTTCATGATTCACCCACTTATCAAAATTCAATACATCTGTACAAGCTGCAATTATGCTAACATGCATTTCCTCCCCTGCAATTTGTGCAAGTGTTAATGCACGTGTGCGTATATTAATCAATTCATCATCATCATCATCATTTCAGCCGAACGACGCCCACTGCTGGGCATAGGCCTCCCCCAAATTAAATTCAATTTTTTGTTCAAAGGGGTAATTAAACGATTATTTATCATTCTTAACTGTTCATTATTATGATACGCTTTGAATATCTGAACATCTCTAACGACTAAATTCAAATTATGTTTGAAAGGTCGGAGGCAAAACGTTTATATTTGGTTCGGTACACTATGCAAATAAGCGCATTCATAAGTAAGTATATTCGTTTCACAATATTTTTTTCGGACAGCAGAGAGGATCCTTTAATACATTTAAAGTAGAATGGCGAGCTCGGTAGAGCTCCAGGCCCCTGTATTTGTATGACTAGCTCATAAATTTATTCTGTGCTTCTTTACTGTCTCATCTGTGAATAATCTACTTACATGTAAATTTAGTGACACGGAACGCACGCATTTCGATTCAAAACTAAGGACTCATATAAAAAAAAATACTAAAATGATGCTAAAGCGTGTTAAGTTGACACTGATAACAAACTAGACCGCTCAGTTACCATCCCTTAATCTGAAGGTATTCAAAATGTTTTTTTCATTTCGTTTATATCTATGATAAACGTGTGTCTCGTTGTAGAACGCTATTTTTAAATCTTTGTGATTGCAAAATGTTGTTAGCGTGCTATCTTATCTGTCAAGACGCCGTCTGTCGTTAGTTAGCTTACATCGATGCAAGCCCACTCCTATGTTTTAGGGTGGAAATCTACTTAACGTATTTTAAAAATATATTATGTGTTCCAAGCTGTATGTTCCTTAAAAATATAAGGCCCACTCTTTGCTTTCATGACATGTGAATTTTTACAACAGCAATTTTGTGATTAATTAACCAGCTAAAAACAATAGCAGGACTTTTTTGAGAATGATGTAACCTTTAACTAATCGTCAGACGAATCCAAGCATGAAACAATCAAAGGAGTATCTAACGAAACAAATTGAGATAGGATGAATTGCCACATACATTCAATCACAAATGTTAACTATTAGTGGTCCTCCGAAATAGTAAAATTTCCACGCATTTTATTGCTTGTAGTACAGAACATATTTCTCAATCATTAAGTTATTCATATCTACATGTTATTTGAAGAGTACTGAAACACATTTTTCTGAATCGTGCTAGGTATCGCCTTTTTACATTTGTTTTGCCTAGAGTATAACTAGGACGTGTGTGCAATCATGGGGGTTGCAATAAATAGCGAGCAATACCGTTGCTATTAATTATGCAATAATCGTCACAATTTTAATGACAATTTGACCATTGCGGATTTCTTAGCAGCATAATTAAAAAGTGATTAGCTAGTGGGTATAAAACGTGCCCGTTAAGCCGGTCTTCGGGGGATCCGCCCTGTCGCCAGCTTAATGATAGCTTCCCTAATGGTGGAGACGGAGACTCCGGCCGCTACTGGGGAAAATTCGCGGCGCGCGCGCCTGCGGCTAAGGCGCACGCCACGCAATGCGTGAGCGCACAGCACAGCAATGTTGATCTCTAACTTTCGGTGCCTTATGTTTACTTTTTTTTGCTCCAGAAATCCTGACTTCTTTTTCGTTTCCGATGCCATGTGTAATGTGTATCGATGACGAATTCTCTTCGGGTTAGAGAAGGCATCTTCACCACTCATTGATAAGACTTCTGTTGATCATGGCTTTCTTCCATGGAATTCCTGAGGGGCCAGTCAAATTGTTTTAGCTTCGACTGTAGTGAGAGTCTGCGAAACATACGCAGCTAAGCATGGGCTCCTATACAATGTAAACGAAACGGTATGCATGGTCTTTGAGGCCCCTGGAACGCGTTTAAAAAATTTAAACATGTGGTCCATATTATTACCAGGGACCTGAAAGACAATCCGGATATTGAGCTCGAGCGTAGGGCTCTGGCGGTCCGAGGTAACATGTTGGCTCGCTCGCAGGTCGTTGTACTGAGCAGCCCCCCGATTCAGAACGAAGTTTTAGACCGATTCGGTAAATTTGTTTAAATTATAGTGAATGATCCGCTAAGCGGTAGCAATCAATATTTTGATATGTTAAAGCCAAAGGCCCTAAGTTTTCATAAACCAAATTAGATAAAAACTACCCTATTAAAAAAAATAATTAAAAATAAAAGAAAATAACCGAATGGATCGATAACTTTGTTCTGAATGGGGGGGCAGGTCATTGTCTATCTTTTTAAAGCTTATTGCCAGAGTATCTACACGTGGAACCTGTTGGCCATTTACACAAACTTCACTTATAATCTTAGCTTGGTTATAAATTCTTGTATCTAACTTACTTTGTAACGTGTCTTCGTTGTGTGGTGCGCCTTACGCGGCGCGGCGTCAGTCTTCGGCGCCGGCGACGTATTACTCTGCTTCACGGATGTGTTGCGGTAAAATATCGGTGTCGGCACCCGCGCCTGCGCACTGCTGCTGCGATTGCGGCCGAAAGGTGTCTCTTGGCACAACACTATTAATCCACGGCTAATGAAAATGTAATTGGCGCTGACTACACGTTTAATAGTAAATAATTGAAGACTTAGTAATGTTGTGTACAGAAGAAAACTGTAGGTTTTTTTTTGGTTTGTGCATTTTTACTGTAGAACCTTCACTAAGTGGAAAATCAGTAAAAAATTAAACATATTCCCATAGAGGTTTACAATTAATAAACAAACTTTGAACTGATATTCTAAAAATTAATGTATTTTTATAACAATATTAATCATCTTATACATAAACATGTGAGCAACTAAATCAGGCCAGTACAAAACATTTAAACTTCATCAAATGATTAATTAAAATCGCTGTAATCTAATAAAAGATAATTAATGTTTCAAGGAATTCTCCGAACACTTACGCTAGTATCAATTATAACTGATTTGGCATTGGATTTTGTAATAATGGCCAACCCTTTACATTAAAACTACCTCAAATGATTACTAAAAATCGCCGTAATCTATAAAAAGATAACAAATGATTTGAGGAATTCTTCGAATACTTACTTGAGTAACAAATCAGTGGGATTTTCTTACATGATACAATCGATAAACATTCAGACAGACTGTAAACACGGAAGGAAACTAATGATGAACAAAAAACTTCTTAATTTCCGGTAGGTTTTACCTGCTGCGGGCATATAAATAAACATATTGTTTGTCGGTGACACAAGCAGGGAAACAGTAGTAAAATAATTTATTGCATGATCTCTTAAGTCTTTGTCTTTTTAGTCCACAGATCGTTTGGTCAATATATTCTGTGGGCAAACCAAGGCTTTTGTTACAGTAAAAGATGTTGAAAAAAACATGGCTATTGATAATGAAGAGTAAAGACCATTTTATGAGATGGTCGCAGGATTCAAAATCGCCTACAATCAAAAACGAACTCTAGATATCAGCAGCACTGGACGTCTTATCAATTGCTAATGATAATTTATTTATTAGGTACACAACATGTTGCAATAGTTAATAGTCCAAGTACTGTTGTAATTCACCACGATGATATAATAACTCAAATGAAAGATCACTGAAAATTACAAAACAACTAATGAAGAATTTGCTTAAAAATCTCTTTAATTTGACAACCAGCTGCGACTGACAGCTTTTTTGTTTCATTACCAATGAGCACCCACATATATCTCCTATACTGTAATAAGTTAGGAAAAAAATACATTACTTTCTACGTGCATGCTACGATCCCACTGGCGCCGATGTCTGTACAGCCTGCGATTATTTTTAGATTAGAAATGGCTCAACCGCTTTACGTAATTGCACGAGTCGCATGCGCAGCTAGTTCCAGAGCGTTTGCAGCTAAATATAGTCACAGAGGTGGTATGCAATTATACCTTATTATCGCATGTTTCCACTGGAAGCCTGGCTACGTCTTACCCGCTACAGTTATTACTTGTTGCAGTTTCTTTAGAAAGTGTCCTGCCCGATGTGACGAAACTGAAACGAGCATGTTGGGCAGATTACAGAATGCCCACAGAGCAGTTTCCCTTGCGTTCGCGGGCTGCGTAATCTCGCGTGCGTGCCGTAGGTAACTCCTAACTCCGGGTTAAAATCTGCACACAACTAATTACAACAAATTAGAGCAGAAAACTTCTTGCAATGTAACTGTCGCGCCGTATGGTGAAACTGCGAATACCAACACGCTCTGATAGTGTAGGGCCAACAACATAATGAAGTCCCATATTGCTAAACAATAAGGTGTTATCTGCTCTAGATAAGGACTGTACGATTGAAACAGATGTTGCTCAGAGGCTCCTACGCAGTAGTGCCGCGCCCATGTCATGGTCGATTTTGTATAGAGCACCGCCAAGACCGTGAAAACGTCTTGACACACATTCTGTCTGGTACAGCGCTAGTGATGGCACTTTCAATTATGAGTTATGTTATGACTGCACCGTGCCTACACCCACGCCTGATTACTGATCATTTTTGACTGCAGTGTTTTGCTAAGCTATTTCACGAACACTTTCTCTCCTTCCCAGTTTGTTCTTTCTTTTGCATACATCTCAGTCTTGAATGCGCCTGTCATTCTTTTTCACTGTCTCCTAATATATCATGACGTTGTTGTAGCTAATCTTAATTACAAATTCAAATCTAATAGAAGGCGAAGCTGCATTACGAAGTCGCTAAATATGATTTTAGTTGTCAGCTGCAAGTTAATGTGCAAAAAAAGCGCCAATTAGCGTAGGTGATACGTCCGATGCTGATCGGATCCTGGTACTGCCAGGTGTCCGCCGAGATATGATGTAAAAGGCTTTCAGTGAATAGCTCGCGACGTAAATTTCCGTTGACCCAGATATGATGTGATTAGAAACGTACGTCGACGTACAACGAAAATTATATTTTTTGCTAGTGCCAATTTATCAGTAATGGAACGACCCGCACACGAGATGCGATGCGACATCCGCCAGTGAGAGTTTCGCGACTTGTCACCGAAACTGGTATAAGTACCGCTAATGTAATTATTACTTAGAGAGTATTGATACGTCCGGTACGGGCTGTCAGCAAAAGTGTAAGTGAGGTCGTTCGTTAAACCCTACAACATAAACATCTTACAGCACATTTTTTTATTGACGCGTCACGTCGCCGTAGGGGCAATCCGTGCGGAATAGTTTCCGTGGCGGATGACGTGTTTGACACGCATGTTACGTTGAGTGAGCTTACGTCCTTCACTAAACATTTTTTTATATTGAGAATGAGGTATATAAACCGAAATGCATTACCTATTTAATGTTGAGATTTTTGGAAGGCAAAAATTTTTGCAGCAATACGGCATTGACTCAATAACTTAATGAATTATGTACGAAACATCCGCAAATCCCACATCCGTAAATTTTATGATAATTGCTATGCTGAATAATTTGTAATTTTTTGCATGCTACGTACAGTATACATTATATACACTCAAAATGGCGTTTGTGCTATATTGGCATGTACTGCATAAACTTTTATTCAAGACTTTAATCGAAAACCCCCTATTTACGACTTACCTCTATGCAAATAATTGACTTCGAATAAACACAACATATAAACACCATGACACTATTAACAATATATTTTTCAAAGTGTTGTTTTCTCACATAGAACCTGGTGTCAAAGCTTTCCAAGACACCTAGTATCCATAGGGGCAATATCTGTCAATTTAGGTAAGAAATAAACCTATACTAGCTTTGAAGCAGCCGTTATTTTCCGTCTCGAGGAATCTAATACCGTCCGTGGCTCCAACAGCAGATTCTATAAATAAGCAAAGAAGCAGTAATTGTTTAGTTTCCTTGTACAGAAGGCGGACGGATCAGGGGCAGCGCGGGCGCAGAGGGAGCGAGCTAGGTCGTTCAACGACCCGCTGCGCCCGCGCCGCGACCGCAACCGATTGTTTATTCACCACTATTATCTAAACAATGTTTTGCTACTTCGTGACATTCCTTTGTAATCACCCCGAAATGTGGGTTAAGGCTCTTTTTTCATAAAACCGCCGTACCCACTAAGATCGTTCTCTTTTGCGTCTCGGTAGTGCACGAATTCCTTTCCTTCAACTGGAATCGACAACGACCAATTTCACTTCATTTCTTTTCATTATTTTTTTGTTGTCTTGTACACTGCCTTATTTGTATGTTCACGACAGAACTCGACAGAAATAGAATTCAATCTGCTTACTGCAATTCATAATAAACTTAGTTTTCGTTGATCAATGTAATTTAGCCTTAATGAGTTGTAGCATCAGCAATGTTGACATCATATTACTCCTTTTGCGCTAGTTCTAAAGCTAATTAAGTCTCACAATGTGGCATCCTGCGAGGGCTGTGGCATAAAAATTAATTATTATGTTTGAGCAGCAATTTGTTTATGCCTTTAAGCAGTCTTTTTTCACTGCATTCCTGTTAGCGAATGTTTAATGAAAAAATAAACTAAGATGCTTAGGTAACTGACCATCTCACTATTTATAGCCTATTGCAAGTGCATGCGTTGCAGTTTTTACTGCACCCGTCCTGCTTACTTTTTATCGCTATCCCGACTTAGTGTTCAAAAAGTTAGTTTGTCGCCTATGAGACTGATACAGCGTGCGCCATTTCGAGTAATCAGGAGCAGAATGCGGTGACTACCGCGGCCATTTCTCTCACTTTGTCTCGAAGCCTCCACTGCAGCACGCTGTATTTAGTTTTACGATGTTGTTTTATTTATTTTTTAGTTTATTTTTAACGGTGGTAAGGGAGAAGGCGGATCAGGACCCGGGCGCCATCCAGTCGCGCCGCAACTTTCTACGCTCGTCTAGAACGCTCTTAAAACCGTAATCGCAGATTGACGCGTACTCTGAGAATGTTACGAGAAGTAAATTAAATTGCTACATTGGCTGCTAATAATGTCCCACCATTATTTAACGTCTAACCCTTGCCTTTCGCCGTCAATAACTCACATTGAAGTGTAATTGCATCGCAATAGCTATGTGTTCTGTATGTCCTGCATAATAACACCTGTATTTGTAGCTATAAAGTATTTACACTGGGTTTTCATTGTCCTGATGACTATTTCCAGTGGGTCAAAACGGCTTTGAGGGGCAGTAAGATACATATCTGACCCAGTCTTTACAACTCGAATATTAAGTTTTAAATTAGCTTCTTCATTTTCCTGTGTTTTTTTTTTGTTTCTGTAGTTAATGTCTAGATTCCGTTGGCAGAGTTATTTTTAGCCACAAATTAAGGCATTTGACATAGCTTGTTCTCCAACAAGCATCTAGCGACCCGGACTGAACTTGTCGTGTCTGCCCAAATATGTTAGACTATTAAGGCTGTAATAAATGTCACTATTCACCCTAGTACAATACGCCATTAACATGTAATGTAAATATTTAAAAACTGCATTACGTCCTTGAAAAACGTATGTAATGAAAATTCAACATTTCGATTAGGTTATTATGTTTCCTAAAAAACAATTGAGTATTCACAAACATAATTCAAAAACATGATAACGCTCGCCAATCTTATGTAGATCCTATTCGTGATGTCACCAAACTATTTTTAAATGACAGTGATGTATTACTCGAAAAAGAATCCAAAACAAAATACGGAAGAGATTTTAACAATCAGTCTACAAATATACATTTGAATTCTCTTTTGTTTTACTATGAAAGGACATTTACATTTTACTTTTCCGAATACATCTAGGAAGTGAAGTAATTGCATGTTCATGAAACCAGTTTCCTCTTAAAATCAGGAAAACCAACTGCGACTTAATATGGTTGTCATTCACTAAACCATTGTGTCTAATTTTTCATGGACACAATTTGTATAATTACTTATTTAAATTTCACATACGGTGAGAGATAAACTGTTTACGAAGGTACTTACTGATATGTGTTGTTTCTTAGATTTGATAATTTTTATTAGTAATAAACCATTAGGATGTTAGTCATGTAGATAAGTAAACGATTATTATCATAACAAAATAACAGAGTACTTCTCGTTTATAAGACTACAGCTAATAACAGGTAGCTACTGTTGTTACATATGATAACATACATTTACATTTGGGTTTCACGACATCTATAAATAACACTGGCCAGGGCCTGCGCAGTAAGCGAATTTAGCTCCAAATTGTTGGGCCGTGAATACTACCCGTGCCGAAAACCATCCCTCCACCGCCGTCGCTAGCGGTTTACGTAGCGGGATCTTTACAAAAAATAATGTTTATTAATACCTTGCGTGGTGTGGCGATAGAGGAACCCTGGCACTCGAGAAATACTGCCGCCACCGGTATATTCAGACGTTTAAATGACTAACATCACAAATTGACATTAATGCGTAAACTAAAACCAAACGATACTCATTTCCATATAAACAAAGCCTGCTCACTACACTAGTGAAGAATACAAGTATAGTGCATACTTCACTAAGTATGTAATGTTTAGTTAGTAATGTATATTTCGATTGCTCTAGGCACAAATACATTGGGTAGTTGAATACATATCGTTTAGAGGCATGACAGTAGTCTTCTAAGAATAAAACATAAAAAAAACTCCTATATCGCAATTACGCGTCGGCTACATATATCACCCGAGAACTTTAGGTCGAACGCTTCAGCAAGTAACACGCAGATTTTAAACAGCTGTTTTAAAAATATGAAATCGGGTCGTATTGCACGCGCGGGTCTCGTGTATGAAATTCCATGACGTCGTATCTTAAATTCTGGTAGTTACGGTAGCGTAATTAATGCTATGCCGTATTTAAATGCAGTTACGGTTTATAATTTTATGATGTCGAGAGAAAAAATCGTGGCCGCAGCGGCCAGGCGCCACCCGTCGGCGCCGGCGCCGGTCGCTTCCTCGAACCGCGCTGTCAATCCTCGACACGAATTCGTTGACCGACACCTCGTTAGTAGGGTTCATTACCACTGACGACAACCTCAGTAAATTAAGATACACAGGGAAATGAGCCTCATTTAAACATTTAAACTGAAGAAAACTTAAGGTCTCTCAGCGGGGCACTTACAGAGGTATATGACATTAAGTCCTTCAAGAAGAGTGCGTATTTCTTCTTGAAACTCCAACGATTAATATCGGTGACACATAAAACGCAAGCACATTTGTTTTTCTAATAAGTGTCAAAATAAAGAAGCATAAGAAAAACAATAATATAATGACTTGACTTACCTCAAATAAAAGAGTCGAAAATGAGACCAGACAATGAAAAAAATCTTGTGAGTATGAATAGGAAGCCGCGTTTTCTGACTGGTGAAGATGAGCGATTAACTAAGATTTTGCTATAAGTGAAACGAATAGGTTTCTAAATTCAAATCTGGTGCTAGGTCGACCATGGCAGTTTTACTAGCCACCTTCTCCAAGCCTCTGAAATGCCTCTGAAACTCAAGTACATTCTCCAGCTGAGTATCGTTTTACAATACAGGCTTAGCAATTTAAAAATGTCTTCTTTATGGTAAAAACTGACAAAACATCACTAACTACTAGATACGTAGGTATTAAACGTAACTTCAACATATTGAAAAAGACCTCAGTATAAGATCCGGTTTATAATCCGGAAGTAAGATAAAAATAACTTCGTTATTACATAAAAGACCAGTCGCTTTAAAAACAATGCCTTGAGTGGGAAAATGTGTATTGGATGTGTATTGGAATAATCAATGGATAAAGAATTGCATCTATAAAATGTTCCTCAAAATGTAAGCTAGCGATATGAGAAAAAAAATATAAGGTTTCATTTCGCGATGTGTTCAGCAAAGCTTCAACGATTTAAGCTTTATGTACAACTCAATTTATTTGATATCATATTTCTTACATTTTAAATAATGTATAATATTGCCTGAAAGGAATGAGTTATTCTTATATTATTATTAAACTATTTATTTACCAGCTACTAATTCCAAACGCAAATAACTTCATGCAAATAGATCTGTATGAGGCCTCCCCCCCGGGGGTGGCGATGGCGGAACACTAAGCTGCTGTTATTTAGTATTAACGACAAGATCATCGACACGAAGAAGAGAATAGAAATATAACCTGGAAAAGGGGATTGCCTAATTTTCTATGGAAGTTGGACCAAGGTATGAATTGGACCTAAAATGCTCACATAGTGCATTTCGTTCCTTAGACTATCACTAATCTGTAATTTAATGCGCATAAAAAAATATCCCAGGAGTCGAAAGAAAAACAGCCTCTTGTTTTAAATATTTGTATCGAAAAAAAAAATCCTGGGGCCAAGTTTTTTTTAAATATTTTTTATAGTTTATGTTAATGCTACGGACCACTGGACCAACTCCTATTCCTAGGCAGCACTTGGTCCAAACCTTGGCAATGTCCTCTATTTTTGACTTTTTATTATACCTTTCATTTCATTTTGTGTACATAGCAGTAGGAGTTATCTTCACATTTGTGACGTCAGTGCACTTTGAGGTAGAGACTATTTGATAGCTGTAAGGTTGATGAAAGACTGATTAAGTTAGTTATCTATTGGTGTAAAACCAATAAGTCTTCTATAGGTTCAAGCAGAACTAAATGCTCTTCAGATTTCATTGAAAAAAAATATATTTTCAGTTTCTATGTAGAGCCATTATTTCTGTGTGCTCAAGTCGACCTCTATAATTTCGATTTTAGTTCATTCTTTTTAATGAAAAGTCAGAATATAAATGCTTGGACTGGCTCCTGAGGAAAATAAGACCTCGAAACTCATCCTTACAATGCATATTAACGAGTGCTAAATTTCTGCCGACTCGACGTGTACATTAATAATAACATTGTCCGTTATCGATTCAGTATCGCGAAGATAACTGTACTTTTCATGGTTCATTCGGTAAACCGAAATTGCATTTTGGTTCCTGCTCAGTACTCTATTTACTATGCAAAAAAAGTTTAGTATGCTTCGTCGCGGCACTACGTGAGACCTAGTTTTCTCGCCAAATCTGCTATCATCTGCCTGCATATGTAAAATAACCATGTGAGATTCTACTTGCTGCAGTTTAAAGTTAAGACCCTGGAATTATTTGAAAGTCAGGTTTCACAAAATCTCAGTCTGTCTGATCCGCTGGCAACGATATGCTTTTATCAATTTGCTGATAGTTTTATTACCTAGGGAGAGCTCTTACATCTTGTGGCAAAATTAGGTCATACATAAGGAAAGGCAGAGGACAAAGTTCTCAAATTTTAATAACGGCTGCTGTTCGTCATATTTAGCAGCATAATATTACTTTATTCCTAGTGCGATAGTCGGAATTCCTCCCTTCCAGACATGACTGAATTTATTAACATGCCAAGCCTTTACATTTTTTAAATTTGTAAAAAAAAAGCTTAAGACTATTTGATAGGGCTGGTGACATTGACGTCACCAGCCTCGTAATAAAAGAAACCCAGAGAGACTAGTACTGAAGTTTCCTCCCAGAATCACTCTTTATATGAGGAACTGTTTGAATATGTGCATAAAAATTTATAACAATATTCCAAAAATGTTAAAATCACTAAGACTTCTATTATTTTATAATAAATTACATGTATGGCTCTTAAATAGGAATTTTTGCAGTGTTGGAGAGTTACTTAACTAATATTTAAAACATTTACATGCCATATGTTTGGCGAAACATGTGAATCTACCACTTAAACCATGTAACCTTATGTACCGTGTTTCAAGTAAATAATGAATGATTATGATTATAAAAAAATCCCCTTAGTTGCAATCTCCTGATTTATAAATATAAATAAATAAATAAATATGCGCCAGACAACACACCTCTTGTAATGGTCTCGAAGTAGGGTTTATTAAATCCCTGTGTTACGAGGTACCACACAAGGAAATAAGCTAGGGGCGTCTCCCAGCACACCCAGACCCGAGTCAATTCAGAAAAGATCGTTTCCTGAATTGACCCGACCGGGAATCGAACCCGGGACACTACGGAAATCGAGGCGAGAAACCGTGCTACAGCACACTACGCCAATCGTGTCGTCAAATATATATTTTTTATAATTTATAGTCCTATTTCTAAATTAATGAGTTATTGTAATCATTAAATTGGAAAAGAATTAAGCCTGACTCAAAAGATTTTCAACCGTCTACAACTTTCCACGGATGATTACCTTGTTAACTCGCTCGCTCCTTCATTTATTTCAATTTGGGTTTCCCCCTTATTCCACGCAGCCGAAAGTTGTTCTCCGAAACTGAAGCGAGAGTTTGTTTATTAGTTATCATAATCAGAGGTCAGCTCAGATGCTAACGTCATCAACGGCACGCATGCCTCTCGCCAGAAACATATGACTTAACATTGTTATTGCACTCAATCTAAGGAATTGGATAAAATAAATCCAACTTATTGAAGGCTGATTTTTGTAATTTCCTAGGCCATTCATAGAATTGCTTTTGTCATTTACTGGATGATAAACACATATTTTCTATACAAGTAATGTTATTGGGTATTTCTCATTTGGACAAAACCGTTCTTCTTCTTAAATTGTTACAAAATAACATTTCAATCTGCATATACTTGCTTTGTTTTTAGGGAACTGACCGTTTTTGCACCCTGAATGAAGAAATGTTTAAAATTTTTATAAAAACGCAAATGATTGCTCCTATGTAAGTTTTTTTTTTATTGCTAAGCCAGACAATGAAAGGAGCAATTATTTTTAGAGGTAAGTGGTTGAAATGTACACACCATCTATAAAGTATCTTGATAATGAGCTGCATTCTACAGAACTTGTCTTTAGCTACAGAGAATGAAGCTAATGAATACCTTGAATTGTCTTTTCTATGTTTTTAGGGTTCCGTACCTCGAAGGGAAAAACGGAACCCAGGATCACTTTTTTGTCCGTCCGTCCGTCTGTCTGTCAAGACCCTTTTTCTTAGGAACGCGTGGAGATACCAAGCTGGAATTTATATCAAATACTCAGGTCTACTGTCCCTTGGAGCTATGAAAAAATCAAACTACTAAGCCAACGCTATCAAAATATACAGCCGTTTATGCTGCAAATTTTAGACACTCGCAAGGGAATCGAAACCTACAGGGTACTTCCCGTGAAATCAGAATCTTGGCATTTGGTACGAGGCAACGTCTTATATATAGCACAGATGAAGGAAAAATTGCGAAAACCGTAAATTTTTAGCTACATCATATAATAAAAGTATTTTTAATAAATATACCTACAGGTTTGTACGGAACGGCCGGTTTTTTTATATCTGTTTTTTATCCATCTGTATAGTTTTTAGGTTAATAGACATCAACGATTTCATCATATGGTAGTATGTGTCAAATTCATATTACTCATGATTTACTCAAAAATAATGCGTGGTTTCTATATTCGGATACATCCAATGCAATCGAATGACTTCATTGAGCTTTACAAATGCAATTAATACCTGATTTGTCTGTGCTAGTTACGGCCGGCACATTGCAACCCGAGCCGGCGCCGGCCCTAACTGTCCCATCGCATTTCACATGCAATACTATCTCATTTACACACTAAAGCTAACTTCACAAAGAAAAAAAACAATTCGTTGTAAAAACATGATCAAACATATCCAATGATCTTTAAAACGCTGTTTAAGACGTGACTATGTAAAGCTTGCGGTATTGCACTCGCGCCGGGCTGCCTCGACGTGTGATGGACCGTCCTGACACGAATAGGCCCAACAAAGCGCCTAACTGTACCCGACAGGGTGACCCCAGATGAGGAGGGATGAGAAGAACCAGAGTTACACACATTCGTAAGTCCAACAAAGTTAAAACACAACCAATGCACCATTCACTTAAAAGACAGAATGCAACAAAGTTATTAATCACTAAGAATCTAAATTGCTGATAATGACTACAAACGACGTCCGCGGTAGGTGAATGTTTTACTAATTTTGTTCGTACTGTTCAAAGTTACGTCAGAACCGTAGCAAATTTAAGGTGAATTCGAGTGCTTGCATATTTTATGTAAATGTTGAAGATTGCAAAAAAAGGAATGCTGGCCATCGGTTGCGGCCAACTCTAGTCTTTAAAATGCAATGCTCTTGTGAATTTAATATTTCAAAGAATAATAATGCCTTGTACATTTTAATGTTTACTTATCTCTTGCTTAACATATTATTTCAATGATATCTAGTAAAACGTGTTATACCCGGAAATGTGTGTCTTCCGAAAATATAGGTCATTCATACCGTAAACCGTTACATAATTCGACCGTGGAGTGCATCGGATGAAAATTGATGTACGATCGAAGATGGTGCCACGGAGCGGTGGCGGGGTGGGCGGCGGGCGGCGGTGGTGCGCGTGCGACTCTCACCGCCTTATCTCTCGCGACCTCCGCCGGACGCGCACGCTACCCGCGCTCCGCACCGCCCGCGTTTGTGCCGTGCTCGCGCTATGCCGCCTTCCCGACAACATACCTCTGTGTTCGGTTACAACCATTGTTATTGTTTTCGAAGTGTAGGACGCAGCCCGGAAATAAGCCAGTGAAACGGACTTTTAACAGTTTACTATTTGACTGCATTTTAAAAACTTTAGTTGAAGTTAATGAACAATAATCTGATACGATCTTACGATGGTGTCTGAAGGGCCTTTGCCCGTAGTATGGTGTATACGCGATAACCAACTTGTGCCGCACCAAGTATCTGGTGTTAAGTTACAAGGAGCAGTGACTGGCGCGCATATAGCTGCTGTTACAGACTTCTTACGCATGGTAGCGGGGACTCCTATCGTTTTACCGACTCATACAGTTCCAGAAGACGTCGATAATGATATTAATCAAGTGAAGGAAAGTTCAACTCGTCGACGAAAAATGTCTATGCAAGTAGAGGTGCCGTGTGTTTTTCTCTCTGAAAGCGCATTGCAGAAGGCAAAAAACCGCAGTAACTCTATAGATGACAAGGTATTTTTTAACCATTATAATCTATCTTCAACCAAAAGATATTTAGAATTAGATAATAAATCAAAATCTTTAGAAGTTAAAAGTTCCGAAGAATGGACTGATAAGGATATTAAATGCACTCAGAGAATAACAAGAATAATAGACCTAGACAATATGAATCCTAAAATATTAGATAACGAAATGGAAAAAGAACCCCTCCAGAGGATAACGAGGATAATAGAATTCGAAAATGACAAAACGCCGTCACCTGTGTTGATGGACAAAGAAATTGACACTCCTATGCAACGAATAACGAGGATAATCGATCTAAACGATAATACTCTCTGCGGATCAGAAAGTATTGCGGAAAGTGAAACAGAAAGTCCCCAAAAATTATCTAGAATATATGAATTGGAAAAAGATGGCTCATTTCCTAGTATGGCGAAAATTATTGAAATGGAAAATGAAATCTCCAATGAGAGGAGAATATCCCTAACGAATGAACGAGAAACTGGCGGTGGATTAATCGAAAATTTCACTGAAGAAGTGGTTGTTAGATCCAAATTAGTACATAGAAGTACTCCTAGAATAAGTATTGACTCTTCGTGCTCCGAAAACTCTTACGTCAATATCGAGTGTTTCAAGAGTTTGCAGGATGTAAGAAAAGAAGACAGTATAGACAGTGGTGTGTGTGCTGAATCATCACCAGCTAGCAGGTCTATTCGATCTCGATTCCCAAGAAAAAAGACTTCAGTATGTTCCATTGGCTCCTCAGACTGTGATGATGAAATAGATGTTATATTTAAATCTAAACCAAAATCTAGTCAGTGGTTGAGTCTCGATTGGATACCGCCACCACCATCCAAAGAAGAGCCAGTGATTACTCAAGTCTGTGATAAAAACGATTTTATAACGAAGTGGATAGCTGAACAAAACTCGCAAGATTCGGGAATCATGCCGGATGAAAGGCGAAGGAGTCTTCCGCCCAAATCAAACGAGGTTTATCTTCAGAATATGAGAAGGTTTAGTGATAGTTTACAAATATGTAAAGAAGATGCGGCTAGCGATTCGCCCGCTACAGTTAAATGGAAATGGCATGATATTGTCAAGCGTCATCTTCAATTATTAAAAAGTGATAAAGGTTTCAGGCGGCAAAGGGGTAGTTGGATAAGAACGGCTAGGCGTTTATCCGGAACCAACGATAACCAAAGGAGCATGGAGCCCTTGCCACTCGACACCTACATGAAACTCAACACTATGCCGTGAGTACATAATTTCCCCTTTGTAATATTCTCAATTAACGAACATGCGCGGTAAAAATATTTTCGGTAGCTGCAATTTATTTTTGAGCGCTTAAGTGCGCATCCATGCAACAGCCGGTCTACTTAGCGACCCGTTCTGCTGGTGGAACTGGTTACCACCTGACGGACGGCCCATAGACAATTTCATACTAATCATTTCCATTGATGTTTGCCTACGCGCGTATGCGTGTCTGACAGATTTTCTTTTTACTTCACATAGTATCATGTGACTACTCAACTACTGTGGTTTATTCTAGACCAGGACTGGGATCGGATTCAATTTTGCATTTTTAAAATTATCTATAAACACAAAAAATGATTTCGAGATGAGATGTTTTGTGTTTTATAGATGGTAGATTAGCGTTGTTGGCTTGTTACGAGAGCAAGGCCGAGTACGATGGCAGAGCATAAAGCAGTATAAAATTAGCAACCCGCGCCCGCCGGTAGCTGAAAAAACATTCGGCTGTAATGTGATTAAACGGATTCATCCAAACCGGTCTTCCTCCTGTAAGCATTAAATTGACAAAAAGTATCATAGGCATTGTTTTAGGCTAGATTAGCGTTTACATGTTACGAGAGCAGGTCCGAGCACGCACTTCCGCAAGGCCGCCCGATTAGAATGCAGCGAGCTCGCGTCCAAGGCTACGTCGGCGGCCGGTGCAGCGACCGACCGCGGCCGCTGTTTCTTCTTCCTCCGATGTTCGGCGATCGGAATTGGAACCCATCTCAGGAAGTGAGCCGACGTGAAGGTGACGCTCACGAAATTTAACTGCCGTCCAATCGGAAGCGGTTGTGCTTTGAATTTTTGACGTAGGTATCTTTGTTAGTTATTTCGCACGCTTCCACGCTTCCCTTTGTGTATAGTTATGATATTGGAACGCTAATACTTCAGTGTGCTATTTAAAAGATATCTCATCTACAGAGATAGACGATACAAGACAAACATTTATGTAAACTATGCATTTCACATTTTTCATGACTTATATTTTTTATAACACATTCAATACATCCTTACTTTTGGGTTGTTGAGTCATATTTATATTTTCACTTCGAATATAACCTACTACTATCTCGTCTGTGCTGGTATCACAATCCTCGGATATTGAAAAGTTGTTACAAAAGCCTGTAATGACTTAGGGAAATACTACCGGATGAGACAGCAAGGAAGTTGTTTGATTGGCGAACCTTGTGAATTGAATTACCCAATCCCTAACCCAATCATAATGGTATTCGATTCAGTCTGATTAGCATTTTGGGTTAATTGAGTTTAGCGCACGCATTAGCTGAACCGTTCCTTAAAAAAATTCTTTGTGCAATTCTCTCATACGGCGCAATAAATCTCATGCAAAATTTAAAAAAAACTCTTGAACACTTTGTTGTGGTTAAGTCATATTTAGCGTGTATGGCCACTGTTCCGAAAACACAAGTGTTGTGCTCAATGTTCATCAACATTCCCATTGTAAAGAGTAAGTATGGGCGCTCTTAGAAGAAACAAACGCATTCACATCGAAATAGTTTGCTTATTTTGCGCTTCTCGCCGCTGTAAGAGCATGCTTACAAAAGGCCTTAACTGCCTTACTTTTATATTTAATATTTATCGTATACATTAGACAATGATTAATAATTAGTTGAATACAAGCAATGGATTTAGTACCCGTACAGGACGGGTTTAGTCAGGCACTAGTTTAGACTAGTCCCTATGGATGGTCAGTTGATATCCAGCAGTTATACTATTTTCACTGTAAGATGATATGCCTGACAGCTCTTATTGTTCCGTGTCACGCATACTATTTCAAACTAAATTAAAATAAACTGGCAAAAGAAAATGTTATAAACTATTAAAAAACTATTGTTCTTTCGAATCTTATCAAGTAAATTATTGTTATTATTATTAACCGTTAATGAATGAAGTATTTAAAATTAAATTAATATATCTTTACAGCGCCTGATGCGTCAAAAGGAACGCCATTCAATAATGTATTGACACTACTAAATCGACAAAAATCGATTAATAGGAGCGACCATTTTGTAATTTTTAATCACGTCATTCGCATCAGTACCAGTGCGTCTGCTTTGTGTGTTATTTTATAACTATTGTTTTCGAGATACCGCGTTTTATTCTATAACTTATCAGCCATAACCCGTTTATTAAGAATTAATTTAAAAATTACAAATCGGTGTTTCCGATTCCAGCACTTTAATTGACAATTATGAACTGTCAGGGATATCATCATACGGCGAAAGTAGTATAGGTTAATGGAGATAAAGTGCACAAAAAATATTGTTTTATAGCGCTTGCTCTATGGTCGCCAAACCGCCTGTCAAACGCGGCAAGTAAAGGCTGTTGCCTATACTTACACTTGCCTATGTTTACATCCCCATACATGATTTTGTCTATTTATATACTACTATCTTCGGGAAAGCAAGAGCTAGCTAGCAATGGAGCTTAAAATTTTGTGGCTGCGGGATTCCATCTAGCCAGAACCATCGTTGTGTTCATTGTAGAGTTGATAGAAATAAAACACAATACACCAAAGCAACCCGGATAACGGTGGATGGTTCGCTTCGCTACCTGCCACGCTGGGTTCAGATACGCTTGGCGACTACCCCATTTGGGATATATTCTTGAGCGTATGTTATCTGTCTGAAAACTGATGATGATGTTTCATGACTAATCAGCTTTATACTTAATATAAACCGTATGTTCACAAAAGCCAAGTGTAAACAGTTCAGCAATACTTGCTCTA
This sequence comes from Udea olivalis, assembly GCA_947369235.1. NCBI lineage: Eukaryota > Metazoa > Arthropoda > Insecta > Lepidoptera > Crambidae > Udea > Udea olivalis. Next base: position 13,919,497 of record OX376359.1, read on the forward strand.
TCTGTCGATTCTAATCAAACTTATCTCCAACAATTACAAAAGTGTTCATATAGCTGATTTAGCCTGTCGATTAAAATAAAGTAATTCTATACGATTCTGTTATCACATTGTGTTTACTTGACTCGTCATATGTAGATGTCTTGTGCTTCTCGTAAAAAGTGATGGAAACATAAATTCAGTTCTTTTTCGGAGTTGCAATGTGTTTCGCTAAGGCAGAAATATCGATATATTCGTTTTGTGTGAACGGAAATGTGAATAAGTTTCGGGATGCCGCCATTACGTGTGTTTATACAACAAAACGTGCATGGAGATATGGCGTTCGATTATGGAAAGAAACGCAATTGGAATGAAAGGTAAATACAATTTTAGTTATCACCTGATCTGGGTACTGAATAAATATTATTCGAAAAAAGTATTTTCATATCAAATCGTGACTACTGATACCGATTCTAAAAAATGTATACATTACAGATACTTGCTCACTTTCACTATGTCCAAGGCATTGATTTAGGTTCCGTTTCGTGACGTCTCTGATTTAAAGAGTCATATTCGGCCTGTTTTTAATCACAAGTATCTTATACACTTAGTGCTTTCTAAATAACTGATATATTATTTATAATAATTAACTAACGTAACCCAGTCTTGCATATGTCACGATTTCTCCTAACACCTTGGCCATGGACAGATCGTCATTTGAGATTTAATTTATCTAGAAACCAGGAAATCGCAGGATAGATCTTGTCATATTATAACACGAAACTATCATAAAGTAAAATAACTAATAAATATTTAAGTTTCTTATCACTATGGTTAATAGAGGTCGTGTGAAAGAACAATACAACAGGTTTTATGATTTGTTTTTACTTTTTGTGCGCGCTGCGCCCGCGCAACTGGCCTCAGTAATTATTGCTCTTGCGGATGTTTTCATGCGAACCGTTTTCGAACATTTATCTTCAAACGAAATATATCATTCTCAGATTTTAAAATGTACATTCATGTTTGAGCATTACTTTAATTAAAGCGCTGCAATTGGTTTCGGTTCCCGTTACCGAAAGCGGAAAACTAATTGTAATATAATTAATTGCGTCTTTAGTTTCATAAGTTGACTTGCTGAGTTGAGTTGATCGTCCGTATGCAGCATAGGTCGCCAGTAGTATTTCGCAGTACTCGAAGACAATTGTTTGGTGTTTCGCATCATCATACCCTAACCTGGCCGGGTAAAGGCAGTAATATTTAACGACTCATTGTGAAGTTTTGCTAATAGCTACCGGATTGCCTGATGCTCCTTTCCTGTAGAGTAAATATGAATTTATTTAAACCTCATGTACATACTATTGCAGATGAAGTGCTTCAAACATTATAATTTCCTTAATATAGGTATTTTGATTTTCACCTTAAAAAAAGTAGTGATGAATGACATTGACACATGTATAATTAGTGCAAATGATAACTTAACTATTAAAAATTAAAAAAAGAGCCAGCCATCCATAATCATCTAACCCCAAACCGAGCAGAGCTTGTAACTTTGGGCGGTTCACCCCCCAAATTCCAATATCTTTTTTTTTATCGAATCTATCCTATCTATAGTGCTTTTCCGTAACGTGTGCGTCGAATTGCAGGAGCTACAAGTAGATATTCCTACTGATTAATGGTGAACTTTATTTGTAGTAGTAAAGACCGTAGAAAATAATTCTTAGGAATAACCTGCTCCTCTGCTCAATATTGTATTCTTTTTTCTACTCTCATTGACTGTACTATGAATTTATTTGTTGTAAAACAAACAAAGTTCAAAAGAGGAACTATCGAGTTTCTTGCCGGAGTCTTCTTAATAAGAAGCAACGTCCGAACCGGTGGTAGATTCACATTATGTATGTTCACGATATGTACTATTATTGTACTATTTTATTTACGTTTATTATTATTATTTCTATTAACTTTTTTTTTTGACATGATGAGCTTAAATGAATAAATGATATTTTTACTTTACTTTATTTTGATGATAAAACACAGGTTCTGATATGAACACAGATTATCATCAGATCATGTTTCATTTCCTCGTGAACTAATTGTGTTTTGTCTGCCGCGGCTGCGGGACTGCAGAAACTCCGGTCTCGTGATTTTGGGTAAAAAATCTCCGTTTCTCCATCGTGGCGGGCGCGGTTGAAAACCGCTGCGTGAGTTCCTAGCCTAAGTGGTTTTTTATTGGTCACTTTTACGTTGTTCGTTTTTGTGTTTATTTTCGTGACATTTCTCATGTAAGTGATTTGTTAATATTTCTCAAACATACAAACGATCGGGATATGGAACAAACTGTCAGGTTTAGTTGATCCTTATTGGTGATTCAGGTGATGTCGCGATATATGTGATTGTTATCCTTATCTGTCAGTTGTCTTGTCACAGTAACGGACTACCCCATATTGCTCGCAAAAATACCGTTCGCTATATTCTCTTGAATGGGGTTTTGAGCTCAGTCCATTCAATGGAAGCACAAATCTGTTTTTCCGAGAGTTTCAAACAATTATGGACTTATGTTTGGTTTTGTCGTATATTTAAACGGATAATAACACGCACCGTCAATACTGAGCGAATGATGAATGAAGTGTATATAACAAGCACAGTAAACACTATCTGGAAATGTTAGTTGGGGAACCTAGATAGTGGATTGTGAAATTATGTATGAAGTATATGAATACTTACCACACTCTTAAATACTTACAATTCACATACATAAATGCCATTTTATTCGTAATTCATTTGCTAGTTCTTTGAAATCTCGGAAGCTATATTATTGCTTCTTTGTTCACTAGTATAAATTTAGGTTTTGGATATCAAACGACAAACCTTTTTACATACAAATACAGCCTTATACGTCCCATCTGGGCACAGGCCTCACCTCAACTATGAGGTGGTACGAGCCATACCCCAACACGCGGGCTCAGTGCGGATTGTTAGAGAGGTGAATGTAAGGCCAGTGATAAACCTTACCGTCTTATGTTATCAAGCCGCCTTTTTAGGCCTCTGACTAGGCTTTACGACTGATATCTTGCGAGGTCAGCCGGGACCAACTGTTTAACGTGCCTTCCGAAGCACGGAGATGCCCGAAAAACACATCACTTAATTTCGGTCGGGATGGTCAACCCGACCTGACTGGCGTTGCTTATCATCGGATCGTTGAAGATCCGCTGCCGTCACTTAGCCGCGGGCACCATTTTACATATCTAATACCAATTAAATGTTTGAATAAGCTACCGCCGTCCAACTGCCTTCTTCACTATCATTATCATTGCCAAAACACGTTCCTATCCAACCAGTAACATCTGCCGATAAATACCTGTAGAGCTTGCACTGGTGCCTCCTGGGCTTGAGAAGATATTGAAAGAATTCCACTTAATACCCTTTTATTTCTTTCAAATCACAATAATCTTGCGTAGCATCCAAAGATATTTCCTATCGAACTCCTCCGGCTGATTGAATCTTTAAAGTGTTTGGGTTTATCACTGGCATGTTCACACTAATTGATAAAAACTAAAAAATTAGTTTTCACGTTGCAAGTTTAAAATCTTGTATAATTTCATCGTTGATGACTAAAAACAAATTTAAAAGGAGAAAAATAAAAGTGAATTGCAGAGTGCAAATTATAATGTATCGATTAATACTCTTCGTTCGCAGCATCAAAGCAATTACGGCCGTATGAATAATATGTTCCCACGTCATTACGCGGTAGAACAATGTAGACGACGATCTCGGTACCAGTGGTACAGAATCTACTTTACCTACCTTTAGCGATGAATAGCACGCACCATCGATTACTGACCGTTTAGTGGAACGTTTCACTCCACGTGGACTTTTAATTTTACCATGTTTTTGTAATTTTGTCCTCTCATTCTTCTGTTTTTATCGGCAACGTGCGCCGCGACACGTCGTTCGTTATCAAAGGAATCGGTGTCCTATAACTACCGTGTATGAACCAAGGCGTATAATATTGTATGCTTGCTTCTTTCGCTATCTATGATGCATTACATATTTTTTTCATGATGTGCAGAAGCGTTCACATCAACCTTTACAAAACCATTGCAAAATGGTCTTATGACAGCACCATAAGGTACCTTAAGTAAAGGTTGAGGTGAACGCCTCTGTACTATTCGATACCTAAAGTAGACAGAAAGTGTAAAAGTTCAGTCGAAATGTTGTTAGCCCTATTAAGCTAATTCCTATAACTATATAATGCCTAGATATCGTTTAGTAAACTCCAACGCAGACTAAAAGTATAGGCACTCTTCGCACTAGCTTTGTAAACTTCCTGGTTTTACTACCTGATTCACTGAGCACTAGTATCTATCACAAAAAATATTTATATGTACCAAATAGAACACAACTGCAAAGCAACCGTTTAAAAAACATTGTTAAGCAATCCTGTACAATACAACGTAGATTGCGAAACTCTTGCGGAAGTTTATTTAAGTAAATGGAATCGTTAGTAATTCTAGATTTTATTATTAAAATCATGCATTAATAAATTAACCGCAATAGTCTTGAATCACTTTTAAAATGTTCTTTTTTCCTTTTGTTTCAACCTACTAATGCACTAGGCCGAGTGTGACTAACAGTGCAAATATTTGCATTGGCTCCACAAGCTCGCAAGGATCCAAACGAGTACCTTTCGTAGCAGAGTTTGAGCGTAACACCACCGACATAAGCGCAACTCATTGCTATACAGCGAGCGGAAGATACAAAATCCGTAGACAGACTGTACAACTATACACGATTTAATCAGCGAATTATACAGCGATAGCTTAGTTCCAGCTTTTTGCTTTATCTCTTCTATCATCTAAACCGTTTTCTCTGCCCAAAGAAATAGTCTCTAAGTTTAAGGCAGGTCCTTATACATCGACAGGGAGACCCTATAATTAGATTACCCATCTAGCAACCCGGAGCCAGGCAAGACTGGCTTAGCAAAAAATAATGGCTACATCGACGTGCGCCTGCGCAGATCAACGACCCGCCACGTCCTAACTCGTTATTATAAAATTCTCTAAGCGAAAGTCTCGTAATTAATTCTTCTTGATTACGCCAGTTATCATAGGGTCATAGGGCTCCAATATTTAAATATTCATATTCTTGCTTAACCTTCAACAATTAACTAATGCTGTGCAATTAAATAATTGTAGTTTCATTTAAATTTTTTAGACCATTTGTTTTCTCTTATCTAAAGTGTAAACCGGAACATTTAATGATGTAATCATACTAATAATGTTATTTATTAGGAATTTCCGTTTCTCCTCGCGCCGGTACTCTATCGAAACACGTTTAGTACCAAAATCACTAACGCTCATTCTGAAGATGATCTTGCGTAACTGCATTATTCATCATCATTTAACAATATAACCTCCAATTTTAATAATACTTATTTTTCCTCTCTATTTGATTAATTTTAACACTTTTTCTCAGCTGTTTATAAAGTCTAGACAAGACTGATGATCATATTTACATACAATATTTGAACTTTCAAAACTCTGCAATTGAAACATGTAAAGTAAATATAGCGGCGAATTAGTGTTTAAGTAAGGTACACTCAAACCTGGCAAATGTTTACATAGTATATTTAATTATTTTCTTCCAATAGAATATGTTATTGTTATTTTTCGTATGTCACGATTTAAGTGTCCTTATAACTCCTTACATAATTTTCCGCTTCCCTAACAAGACCAACGGCCCAGGCATAGATAATAACTGGGGTATTGAGGTCCTCTTTTAGACATGAGTACGTCTACGACGTGTAAAAAATTGTATTGGGATTTGACATGACAATGACAAATCCCAAATCATTTTTTTACGCGCACGATAACGTAAATTTAAAGTGGCAACTCGTGGTAGACGTACGGGTCGGGACACCGCACCGCTGTCTGAAGATAGTTTTATGTTGTTTATTTATATTTCTAAAACGATTTCCTAAAGTCAATAGTTATTTCATTTTTAATAATCATCATCCGTGCGGTCTATCCCGGTTGTGAACCCACACTGGTGTGTGAGGTCCCAGGGTCCGCCTTTCTTATTTTCTTGGCCCACTTCGCGCGGTCTTGTGCATCCTCAGTGGTGAGTTTGTTGGCACGCATGTCACCCTTATTTCCTTTTTACCGTTATTTCATTTTTAATACATTTAAAAAAAATACCGCATCTAAACAGAGAACTCATTTCTTTCATTTAATCTCTGTTCCGTTTCAACCGAAAATTTCACAGCTTGTCACTTCCGCATGTAAATAATCTCTAGCTCGTGATATGTGTCGGCTCGGTGTTATTTATCGCCCCGAATGTAAACATTCGTCACACATTTGCATTTAGAGGTTAGTGTTTATTTGCCTACTATAAATATACATCAGACTCATGATTCAGATGACGATTTCTCTCGGCAAGGGGGTCAAGGTCGGTCTGTAGTCTGGTCCTGCGTTATCAGATTTAGCAAGTGGTTGCTTTGTTACTAAGGTGCCAATTGACTGACCGATTACCGTTATGTTCTAGGACCTAGGTCGTAAACTAATGAGTAGGCTACTATAACATGTTGATTATTATGCGCCTTTTTATAGAACATGCATGCATCAGCTTTTACGACGTAATCATCTGCAGCCTATAAAAATGAACTAATTTCTTGGTTACTTTGTTAAGTGCGTTACGTATTTATTTATACTTGATCAAGAAGATTTTTTTGCTATCATTTGTATTTCTTGAATTATAATCTTCAAAGACAAAGTTATCCGAATAAAGTATATCAGACTAGTCTTTATCTTTCATTGTATGGGAAATTGAAAATGGCTCCCTTCATTTCATAATAAAACTAAATTTATTTATTACTAAGCGAGAGCGCTTTCGTTAATGCATGCTACATTCTGTCTTTCAATCCTGACATGCCAAAATACCGGCTCTCCTGCCTCGTTATCACTGTGTTGTATCACTACCTCGTCGTTCAAAAGTGGCAAGCTGCTGTCAATGACTTGGCTGGTGGTATCACCAACACTGTACTGGTATCAGTACCAGCAATATAACGGCAATACCACAATCTAATAAAAATCTATGTCGGGCAAGATTAAGTTCCAAATTTTTGGTCGCTAGCCAGCGCGCATAGCCGTAATTTATAAGCCCCATTAGTTGCCTAATGATAAGTGGCACTTCTCAGAAAGTATTAGTAATTTAGAGCGCGTTTTCCACTAGCAGGCCACTGGCAGGATTCAGCGGTATCGGCTAGCAACGCATCTACGAGCCTAAGGGCATCCGACGCGTGACGTGACGAGGTCTATCCGAGTGTGTTGGTAGTCAGTACGCCCGCGCCCTTTTCGCCCATTACTTTTACGACTGCAGCGACATTGATTATTTTAACGATTTGCCTCGCATTGCAAGTTTATTAAGGACTTTTCATTAAAGCTGAAATAAAGATAGCTCTTTATTATTTCCTGTATAGGCGGCGAACAGAGCTGGTGGCGCTATTACTCGATGCTTCTTTATAGAAACCTTTTGCATTTACTGGTCAGCGGGTACATTAAACTTTTATTGAAGAAATGCATCCTTTGCTTCAGTGTTATTGATATCGTAATATGCAGTAATCCTTGTTTTTCTGTATAGATAGAGTCGGCACAGTTGAGTTAATTTTATTACTATCGGTGTATTATTTCGGAATTGATTGTTATTTGTTATTGTCAACAGTTGAATACAACCTCGGTGAATTTATCGTTTATTAAAAAAAATTATAAGTTTATTAATATATTTTTTTCATTTCTTTTCTTTCTTTGTTTAAAACTATCTAAAGGTTTAATGTATGAACATGTTATTAAATGAGTCTTTGAATCTTAGGTAACATCAACGTTACTGTGGTAGAGGCTGTAAATGATACATGCATGTTTCCTGCAGCTGCAGCTTTGCATACGAAAATGGAATTAACCGAAGCCCATCAAAGCGAAATCTTTTGTCTATAACAGCTACTCATAACATGAAATTTCAGATTGTTTAAGCAAAAAATATCAGATGCAGATATCGGAAACAGAATCGCATTTCGAACTAAAACAAAGAATTGTAACAGATACTTGAATCGATATCTTTAACAGTGTTTCAACCATCTGTAATATTTCTTATTTAGCTTATCAAATCATGGCTATTGTGTGGTTCTTCTTTTATTGACTTCCTGATCAGTAAAGGTAATGTGTCCTCTCCTCCTCTCCTACAATCGTTCTTAATTATTGTTTATTGGTGGGTTTGGTTTAAAAATGTATTTTTTTGAAATAAATCACAATTTATTCTTATGCCTAGTGTACATTTCTTCATCCTAGGAGTAGCATACATGTTTTATGCAGTTTCACAGACAGTTCCGTCTTTGTAAAACTTGATGTATTGATGACAATAGGATGTGTTTAGTGTTACTAATTATTGTTTATTAATAGTAAGAAGACAGATTCATGTTGTAATTTCACAAGTGCCAATCTTCTTGCCATTAGAACGAATAAAATTGTAATCCTACAAAAGAATTAATAAGCAACGAAGCCGGCGCCTGAACAATAGTAGATAGTAAACTGATAAGGATCGTGCCTGCCAGTACCACGTTTTTTAATTGCAAACCACGCAGGCCGGCGCATGCGCTGCCCAGTGGAATAATCCATAGAACAATAGCAATAATCGCTCAATGAGAAACAGAGCCGTGTCGTGACGGAAGATGGAAGATGCGCTTAATCGCCCGATGATATCACAGAAATGAAATTGCGCATGATTGCAGCAAACACCCAATTTTGTTATTAAATCTGATTTGTAGTTAGATTCTTGTTTTGTGATGCCAACTTGCTCTGCTTTGTTATTAACTCCTATTACCTCAGATTATACCCTGCATTCTTATTTGTTGACAAGTTCACATAAGGCTGGGGTTTAGCGCGCCGTCCGATAGAGCCTTCGGTGGGCCACTGTTTAGTTAGTTCTGCGCGAACGGAATAACGCTGCGGATTATTTCTGTTTTCGTGTGATGAATTTATTATGAAATAACATAAGACAAATTAAAAAGTTTCATAAGTTGTCGACCTAGTTTGACCTAGAATATACAAAAACCTATATATATACGAGGGTCATTCAATAAATACTTAGCCTACAAAAAGTAAACGAAAATTTTGGAATAGTGGCAATTTATTTATTTTTCAACATAGTCTCCTTTTAGTTCGATACACTTAGCCCAGCGATGCTCCAACTTTTTTAACCCGTCCGAAAAATAGTTTTTGTCAACTCTGCAAAATAGGCCTCCGTGGCGGCGATGACCTCCTCATTTGATCCATATCTATTCCCGGCGAGTGATTTTTTCAGATTAGGAAACAAAAAGAAGTCACAAGGGGCCAAATCTGGAGAATACGGTGGATGGGGCAGCAATTCGTAGCGTAATTCGACCAATTTGGCCATGGCAACGGCAGACGTGTGAACCGGTGCGTTGTCGTGGTGAAACAGCACTTTTTTCTTCGCCAGATGGGGTCGTTTTTTCTTTAATTCGGCGTCGAATCGGCCTAATAAATCGGCATAGTAAAGCCCTGTAATTGTTTTACCCTTCTCGAGGTAATTGATGTAGATCACACCTTGTGAATCCCAGAAAACGGTGGCCATAACTTTTCCGGCCGATTTTACAGTTTTCGCCTTTGGAGCACGTTCCCCGGTCTGGATCCATTGTTTTGATTGCTCCTTGGTCTCTGGTGTGTACCAGTGGATCCAGGTTTCATCGACGGTCACAAAACGACGCAAAAACTCCGCTGGATTCCGCTTAAACAGCGCCAAACACGTCTCCGATGTGGTCTCACGGTTGCGCTTGTTTTCCGGTGTGAGTAAACGCGGCACCCATCGCGCCGACAGCTTTCTCATGCCGAGTTCCTCGTGAAGAATATGATGCACTGTTCCTTCTGAAATGGCTACAGTCTCAGCTAGCTCCCGAACCTTCAATCGGCGATCTGCCAATACGAGATCATGGATTTTTTTAATGTTTTCCTCCGTAGCAGCTGTTTTCGGTGCACCTGGAAATGGTTCATCAAAAACCGACGTACGGCCACGTGCAAACTCGTTGAACCAATTCTTGACGGTGGCCATCGATGGAGAAGAGTCACCGTACACAGCTTCCAAGCGCTCTTTGATTTCGATGCGCGTTTTCCCTTTCAAAAATAGGAACCGAATCACCGAACGATATTGCTCTTTTTCCATTTTTGTAAAACCGATCGACACGTTCGCTTCCATAAGTTGTCAAATTAAAACAAATGAAGGGATTGGAATGAAAATTTGAAAAAAGAATTAAAAAAGAATGTGCTACACTGTGGTAAAACTCTTTTGAAACTACAGCGCCCTCTGGCGATGAGGCTAGGTACTTATTGAATGCACCTCGTATATATGTTTATTTTAAGTGCAAAATGTTAAAAATTAATATTTGAGAGTTAAACAAAAAAATCGTCAACGTACTTCTTTGTTTTTTTTAATCTGTGAAATTATGTTAAATCGTGTTTTGGAAAAGTTGTAGCCTTAGTTCAAAACACTGACCTACTCGTACATGTTTTTATTTGCTAAATGATCCTCTAATTTAGTAGTTATCTTCAAACAAAGTCGATCAAATATTGACAATCTTGGGAAAGCATAGCCTTACACCTATCTTCTCTTACTGGGCTTAGATTCTTTGTCTCTCTGTTTTTATCTCTGTATTTAGAATAGCCTGATTTTAACCTCACTGAATGTTAAAATCATGCCATTCAACTACGATTTCTTTTTAATTTAAATCGCGGAATCTGAACATTGTACTCAAAATAAATTTAATGGAGTTTTATATGAACTGACGTCAAAAAGTAGTTAGAGTAGGTATAGAGAGATGGAGTAGTTTTCCCAAATGTATAATACACAAGTACATAACATAAGAAATGCTCTAACTTCTGGGAACGATAAGCAGGAAAACTTTAAAGAATTCGTTCATCACGATAAAAGAACGGCCTTTAACCGTACGGTCAGAATTCCAAGAATATTGTACTAAATCTTTCGTGCATTTGTCGATGATCAGAAAAAATATTGACGTCTGAATTAAAGTAAAATGCTAATAATAATAAGGATATGAATGAATTGAATTATTTTTTTTTAACACTCGTGTAGTTTTCAGGTCGTGGACAGAGGCCACGATTCCTACTTGTAACCGTACTCGCTTTTTTAAGGATGTCCAATCAAATTTTCTTGAAACTAATATAGTCAGTTTCCCGCTGACAAAAACGACAATTCTGTCAGTAAAGATGACAACGATTACTGGTTTAAAGTTGCAATTATAATAAATTAGGTATTATTGTCAAATTCAAATAATTGTATTTCCTTGTAACATTGTATTTTTAAATAATATGCTTATACCTCGTCGAAAAATACTTCTTGTTTGCGTTACATATTTTGGTAGTCTTATTTTGGTAAAAAATATCTTAATAGTGCTCATGTTTTTGTCTTATCACCTGTTCACTCAACCTACCGCATTTAGATTTAGTTTCTATAGTAGGCTAGCTGCAGAGTCGAAGTATTACAGTTTCTAGCTAGTAGATTCGCTAGGACATTCGTTTATGAATACCGACGACCTTGTCGTCTTGCGAATAAGCTGTCGCGATTGTCATACAACTGTTTCGAAACACGAACCAGAACCAAACCATTGTCCAGGTACCAGTCATCAGGTATTTATTTGTTGTTGGCCCGAACTAAAAGGTTCGGAGACTCGTTTCTTTGTCGTAACATCCAGACGTGGAACGCTCTTCCAGCATATGTGTTTCCTTCCACGTATAGTCCCGGGTTCTTCAAGCGGGGCGTGAAAAGGCATTTCTGCAGGCCTTCAAGGTGAGGATGGCCAGCCCAGTGATACGTTTGAATGACTGGGCTTGTCAACCTCATATCTTGAGCTCACGACCGCTTTCCATCAGGTGGAGTGAGGTCATCTTGACGGGCAATTTAAAAAAAAACAGAAATATACAATTGTGTGATAACCGCTGCACGTTTTCAGTGCATTCTTGAATTGTGAAACCATTAGCCATTCCCCTACAATGACTTTTTGTTTTATCTTGTATACTTACTAATAAAACTAACATCATCTTTCCAAAAAAAATATCTTTTGGTTAAAAACAATTTTAAACTAGTTTTAGCTTGGCTCAAATGGACCAATAGTCGAGGAGAAATTCACTGACAAATATTCGTAAACTCTTATGAACCGGTGCAACAAGTCTATGTGCAATAGTAAGTAGAATAACATCTACAAATACTAAGCACAAATGAATTATTATTCATATGTGCTGGATATTCAAGCTGCATTTAAATGAAGCAGAACAGAACATAATATTTTTGATTTCCAAAGAATGTTTTAAGATACGTTCTAGATCATGAGATTCTGATCCGAGCCTCCCATGCCTTTATTTTCAAATAGTTTTTCCTTCTAATACTAACCGCGCTGAACGTATGTACAGTGGCGTTCACATTAACCTTTACAAAACCATTGCAAAATGGGTCTGTCAGCAGCATAAGGTGCCTCTATGTAAAGGTTGATGTGAACGCCTCTGAACGTAATTTCTTTGTTATATTATAACTCACTAGGGGTTAAAGTTGAAAGTACTCCCAAATATATAAGGGTCACACAACCGCAGCCTGCTTTATCGACATCAAGCACAACCTGTCACAGGATACAGGTCCTTACGTTTACAACATACCACAAAAGTGTCAATTGTGATTCATTGTTCGCACGATCCCTCATGTCAGTGGCGGTACACGAGCCAGGTCTCCTGTCTCGGCGTGCGTTGATAGAATACTGAGTGCGGTTCATTCGTGAGCGCTGACTCATCGTCGCCGTTGCCCTCCGGCTAGCGCTCCCACTGAGAGCGATAACCTATGCTACGATTGCTTTATACATCGAATACCGTATGATTCGATATGTTTTCATTATTTTGCACTTGCATAAATCTTTGATTAGAATGAATGATGTATTTCTGTTAAACATGCCAAGCTCAGTGATAGTATTACTTAACCTCACTTATGAGGCCTTAATTTAACATTACACTATTTATCTTTAATCACAAATCTCTTCAACACATGCTGCTAATTTGACGTTAAATACAATTCAAATCCAAAAATCGTTTACTATTGACGCTTTAGCAAATAATAGTTGTTTTGATCCATCATACCACTAGGCCTAGGCCAATGACACGCTGATGCTCCTCTGTGGCAGCCATGCGCCGAATTCTATATGTATGTGTTTAGTAAAATGCTTGTGAATATCAACACAATGCGATTACATCCTTAAATCATCTATCAGCTGTTTGAGGAAGTTCAATTTTTTTCTTATACTTCCTCAAATTGAATTAGTATGTCTCATACGTAATCAGGACCTCATGTTCGAATTATTTTAAATGACTACAATGTTGTTTTTCTTTATTTCAGATGGTACTTCCGCAAAATAAAACGAATCGAAGCAGAGAAGAAGCTGCTTCTCCCGGAGAACGAGCATGGCGCTTTCCTGATCAGAGATTCGGAGAGTCGCCACAACGACTTCTCGCTATCAGGTAAATTGGAAATAAAATTCATAATATTGGAAAAAACGTGTGTTCGACTAGATGAAAAATAAGCCGGAAATTAAGAAAAACTACATAACAACCACTTACCGGTTTAGAAACGATACATAAACTTAAGTGGTCGGTATTCGGGATATAGAAAAAACTTAGTATAGAGCAAAATACCAAGTAGCTTCATTTGACACTTTTTTTTCGAAACAAACAAACAAACAAACAAACAAAAAATAACTTTATAAATAGACGTGTAACAAGTACTTTTAAATCGTCATTACAAGAAAAAAAAAATGCTTAGTAAAAGACTTAAATACTATAATAATATGAATACATAAATACACTGTATACAAACATAATGTGACTCTCCCACCGCATCGGAAGTTGATCTTATACTGAGAAGACCCGGCGAGAAACTCAGTACTTACTTTTTCAACTTGGTTCGGTTTCACAAAAAAACCTAGTAAAGTACAAAGATTATTTAAAAATAATGCTTACGTTCTAACATTTCCTTAAAATATGGACCTAAAAGTACATCTAGACTTCCGGATATAAAGCTAAAACATTGTACAAAACATGGTAATAATCAGCCTTGCATTGCGAACTTAGATTACTTCAAATCAAATCTATAGCAACATACATGTGATGTATTTGCTGACGAGCCCCACGTTATTGTCAATGTACGCCTCAAATTTTGTGAGGGCCGTTATAAATTATAACTATTGCTGTGTACATTTTATTATTATTTCATAACTGTTTTATTCAAATTGTACAATGCCCTGGTATTGCTGTTATGTTGTGTCTTATTTTTACTTTATTAAAAAAATATAGGTATAGATACTCGAAGTTAGGTTCATTGATGTCAAGCTAACATAAACATTGATTTTTAAATATAAATCACAAAAAAGAACAATATTTTAAGATCGGTGTGAGTGATCAATGTGATCATTCACCTGATTGGCAAAACACAGACTTTCAGGATGTTATGAATATAAAAGTATTAACCATCCCATCACACACAATGACCGTCTATTGATCTTGAAATCGATTCCGATCCCAAACCAGTTTTTTCTTCTAAACACCAGGCGCCTTACTCGTGGGAACAAAGGTCGAAGGAAACAACTATAGGGCTAGTTTATTATACTATACTAATTACTATTCTCAATCAAGCTGAGACCATACCGTTAGTCTTTATTTATACAAAATGAATGAGCTGCTGCTAATTAAATATGTGCATAAACACATCATCATGTCTGGCTGACGCGACGCTAAATGAGGGAACAAAACTGCCTTCGCTTTCAGCCTTTCGACGAATTTAGGCTGTGACGTGTACGTTCCATAGTTGTTGGAAAACAACAAAAATACATAATGTATATTAAACGAGGCCATTTATCTTGGATGTTTATTTGAAAAATAAAATCTAGCGAAAAGTGCAAAGTCTAAATAACCGAAAGCTGCTACGAATTACAGCTATTAGATTGTTCATGACTCCATAAAAAAATGTTAATTAGGTCAGAAAATAGATTAATGCTTACAATAGGGGTATTTTCATTTTATTATGCTGTCTTATTTCATAAAAAAGTAAAATCTTAGTAGCTATAAATAATAAACAAAAAAGTTTTAGTTCACTTTACCTATACTTCATTAATTATAACATTAGAAATAAGAAGCAGGGGGGCTAAAATAAATGACAATTTGCATTCTATCTTGCCATGACGATAACATACCTGAGTATAACCTGGCAAAATTGAAAAGCCTTTCCGCCACAACGTGTGGAGGGATTATGTAACAATTTAGATTTGGTAGAGTTATAGTGACAGTAAAAATGAAAACCCCTGCCTGTTTTAGGTTTTTGCATCGACAATATAGTTTGATGCAAGACGAAATAATTTATTTAAGCAAAAGCCTCAAACATTCTGAAGTTCCTTTACTTTAAATGAGAACAATTAAGTGTGACAGTTGCTATATAAGTAGATTTTAATAAATTCGGCATAAATGGTAAAAGTAATGATGTTTATTGTACTTTGACCACAAAGTGTACCCTATAAAGAACCTTATTTACGTCTGTCTAATGCTATAATGAATGGAGTATAGGTAAATGTAAAAATTATGTGTTATCAGTAAAAGAAAATCGACCCAGTAAAAGCACTACTATTAAATTTGTTTCGTTTTTGTGTCACTTCGAACATTCGGTTTACCTACTTGTCGGTTTTTCCCAACTTCCGGTGTTTGTTAAAAATATATTCACCTAAAGTAATAGTTAACTACATGCTTTTATAAAACTTTTTTGTGCGAACCATTATGCGGAATCGCGGTTCAAAAACTTGTAGTATGCAAAGTGGTTTAGCTACCACAACATTCGAAATATCAACATGGAATGGTCGAGTTTGATTTTATCTGACACTCAATTGTTTCACAAAATCTGTAATACAATACCTGACTGGGATTTCACATCAACTATCGCGAAACGAAGTTGAATGTTTGACAACACTACATTTCGATTGAAGTAATGATTTATCGTTATAATACAGACAGTATTATACAGGATGAGAAATAGAGACACCCTAGTTGAATATTCAAAAGAGAACTTGTAACCTAAAACGAAGCAATTATTCGATTGACAATTTATTCACATGAATGGGTTTAAACCGTATATTCACTTATTAGTCCAGGAACTTTAGGATTTTACTTCGGAAAAAGTCCAACCAAGCTAAAAATTGGTAAGTGTGACATACATAACCCACAGGTTATATAGTCCAGGAACTTAAGACGAAAAAAGTCCAACGAAGCTCAAAATTGGTATACACTTACCTGTCAGCTCTCCAAATAAGGTGTTAAAAATCCCCGGAATTCGGTTGTACGCATAACTTGTGACTGCTTATGAACGGTGAAAAAAACGCCTTTTTTGACTGATACTATTATTCATACCCGAATGTCTATAAAAATGTCAAAATGTGAAGATACCGCACATAAACCTCGATTTCGATCATTACATGCAATTAAATATCCATACAAAAATTATACTGGAGTAGCAATGCCAAATTACGTGAAAACTTTCAGCGTTATCAATAAACTTTATTCCATCTTTCTTGTAGAGAATTTTCCGCCATTATTTTTTCATAAGTATACCCAATAGTCGTAAGACCGACAGGAACGAAGATATTCGCAAAAAAACCGTAAAAAATATTTTTCACACCTCATTTGAAGAGCTGAAAGGCGAGTGTATACCAATTTTGAGCTTGGTTGGACTTTTTTTGTCTAAAGTTCCTGGACTATATAACCTGTGGGTTATGTATGTCAGAATTTCATTTGAATATACCCAATATTCATTATTACGTGTTACTTCGCAGTGCAATATTTAGGTCTATGTTTCATGTAAAATCGCGCACCTTGGTCCTAAATACTTTTTACAGCACTGCAAATCACATAACCGATTTCAGAATAAGTCATGTTATTTAATGAGTACTTAACTTGTTTTGGTTATAATTATCTTTTCCCATGCACGAATTGCAAATTTATTAAATCACTGAAAGCATAAATAACTAGTCACAAATGAAAATATTTGCATTAGATGACACTATTCAATGTTTTTATTATAACTTTTCGTGTTCTTCATTATTATTTTACGGTTAACTACAACGAGCTATCT
Source organism: Udea olivalis (assembly GCA_947369235.1). NCBI lineage: Eukaryota > Metazoa > Arthropoda > Insecta > Lepidoptera > Crambidae > Udea > Udea olivalis. The sequence goes on from OX376359.1 coordinate 13,936,696, forward strand.
TGATTATTTAAGGAACAAACATAGTTAAAAGAGTTTAATACAAATGGCTTCTTGTTTGCTTTTTTTATTATAGTTGCGTTTCAAAAGGATAACCGTTGTTCTGAGTAATCTCGTTGAAGAATTCATATGTACCCGCATCTCTCTCAGAAATAAAATATGCATTTAGCTATTGCACATAAATACCTCTTGCCGTGTTACATCACACCATTAACATAACTAGAGCAAGCAACCCATCTATTCCGTACTCTATCATTTTTCCGTATTGCTGCCTTTGCCTTTGCTACCTACTATTTGAAGCTCCTTACGTAACACTCGTCTGGAATATGGCCGTATATGTGGACAAATGTTCATCTAATTGTGGTAACCCTGTATTTACCCATTAACTGCTGAGTCAGCTTTAAGGAAACAATTGGTGGCTAAACCTGTGTTGAACTGTTCGATTTTGCCTTAGTCACTGATCAGTTGATTGTGTAATTAATTCCTTGAATAGGTTTCAAACTCGGTTCTCTCACTGAAATAGCAATAACATATTTATTAGCACATATTGTTTCTTCGAAACAGGTAGCCTTCAGCGAATAGGTATATTCAAATGATAGTTCTGGTCACAAACCGAAGTTTAGCTGCGGATAATTACAATTCGAGCCCAGGTTGTTTGTACGGCAATTTCATTAGTTTCCTGATGTTATTGTAACTCGTATTTAATTTAGTTTAGTGTCTAGTTTCATTTCCTGTTAATTATAGTAAACATTGTGATTATCTTCCTACATCACGGTGATATAAATATGTTGATTCAATTGAGGATTATATCAACCAACAAGTTACTGAACCATCTGCTGTTTGGAAGTTTATTACTTCCAAATAACTAAGAACTATTTTGTATTTAATTCTTTAGTAAGCTCAGTAGACAGTTCTTAAAGTTTTTGGAGTGTTAACTTTTTGTGGAAATAAATATGCAAGGTAGCTTTACGTATATTAATTTATTGAATAGACTAGTTACCTCAAAATCTTAATTGTTTCATTCATATATTCGACTGAATGCATCGACTCTGTAATATTATTCACTTTCTTCATACTTAAGCTTTGACTGTAGACAGTTAACACTTTAAGTTCACAAGCTTGTCCGTGGGCTTATGTAAATCATAATGCACAAACGAAAGACCAGTTTCCGTGGGAACGTGACCTTGAATAAGGTAGGAAGTATCGCATATTTGGGTGCTTTTTTGGAAAGTTAAGTTGGTAACAGTTTTATGTTGTTACACGTTCATTGCAAACAATCATAATGCATTTCCTTATAAATTGGTAAGAAAATTCCCTTAGTGAATCAATTCTAAAAATATGTTAGATTCAATTTGAAAAAATTTGTTCATCATTAATAACGTTCAGCTTCTCATTTTAAGTTTAAGTATGAAAATAGTGGTCGCGTGATCTGCTAAGATTAGGACTATTTCACTAATAGAACTTTCCTTGGTCATATGTTTTTCATTATTGTAGTTAATCACTAGTACTTTAGTTCTAAAAATCTTATAAAAAAAACAAATTCGACACGAGTTTTACACGGGATAAAGGTTTGTATGTGAATTCCGCTCAGGCAAAGCTAGCAACAGCCAATAACTCGTATGAGAAATTTTATGTAACGTCGGGGAGCGTCTTAGCTTGGGGGAGTGTCGTGGCCTAGGGGTTAAGCACCACCACTCAGATCGTGGATCGTGTGTTCCCGAGTTAAAATCAAAATAACCATCTTGTGTTTCTTTGTTAAATTTCGGACCAACTCTCCGGTCTCCGGTCTCAGATGGAAAACATTGATATAAAATCAAATCACCCCGGATAACGGCGGAAGGCTCACCACCTACCTCGTTAGGTTCTAATACCATTGGTAAAAAGTGAGCTTCTGAGTGTTCCGTTCACCATAACGACAACAGTCAAATTAATTCCGAACGGTTTTTGTCTTTGAGATTCAGCGTGTAGAATTTGTGCTCCAAAATTATAAATATAACATGGACAGCGATGCTGACGATGTTTCTCGCATGCCTCCAAAAAAAAACAAAAAAAGGAGAAAAGACTCCAAAAATATAAGACCGAATGGGAGTCCAATTACCAATGGTGCAAAGAACTCTTGGCTCTGACTACCCCGTTTGGGATATATGTAGTCTTGATGGTATGTAGATATTTAATATGTCCGTCCATAAAGTTGCAAACATAAAGTCATTGACTTCTAAGAGCGAAGATCCCGCTCGTCTATAAACCCTCGTCTCCTTCACAATAGCGCTCGCATAAATCTTCAGATGACTTTCTTCATGAACGAAAGTGAAGCTTTCATTCTTAGGCTCACTGATGATTGCAAAGCGAGACCATACTGATCACGCAATGTTTCATTCTTGAATGCATTTTGTTCTTGAAGTTATCACTTTAACAATACTAATAATATTTCAAGGTGAGGATGGCCAGCCCAGTGATTCTTTTGAATGACTGGGCTTGTCAACCTCATATCTGGACCTCACGACCGCTTTCCATCAGGTGGAGTGAGGTCATCTTGACGGGCAATATAAAAAAAAAAAAACTCTTGACCTTTTGACCACTTTCCGGCAGTCAAAATCAATAATAATGTAATGCTAAAGTAATGATGATGAAACAATCCATATCAGAGAATAATAAATTATAGAACACAAACACTATTTGATTAGGTTCATCAGTCTCTGATACGTATATTAACAAGCTTTGCTATGTTTCGCTGTGTTGTTTATTGTTTGATCTTGGTGTAAGCTGTCAGAGATATACAATGCTAGAACATACTTTGACGACCGACTTGGTGTAATGGCTAAGAAGTTGGCTACTACACCAGAGGTCGCGGGTTCGATCCCCGCACAGTACAAACATTTGTGTGCATGAACATGTCTGTTTATACTGGTCTGGGTGTCTCCTATGTATAATAAGTATGTATTTACAAAAGAAAATGTATTTAAGTATGTTTATCCGTTGTCTAGTATCCCATAACACAAGCTTTAATTAGCTTACTTTGGGGCTAGATGGCGCTGTGTGGAATAATGTCCAGGGATATTTATTTATTTATATTTATACTTCTGAGTCAATCCCTTTACCTTACATTGAAGTGTAACGAACTGCATGCTGCATTCAAGTTTCAAAGATAGCGTCAAAAGAGCAATTTGACGAGTAAAAAGTAAAAAAGTAAAAAAATCATTTATTCATTTAAGCTTGTACAAAGCACTTATGACATGTCAAAAAAAGTATACAGAAATAATAATAATAAACGTAAATAAAATAGTACAATATTAGTACACATCGTGAATATACATAATGTGAATCTACCACCGGTTCGGACGTTGCTTCTTATCGAGAAGACTCCGGCAAGAAACTCGATAGTTACTCTTTTCAACTTTGTTTGTTTTACAAAAAATAAATTCAGAGTACAGTCAATGCGAGTAGAAAAAAGAACACAATATTGAGCAGAGGAGCAGATTATTCCTACTATGACCACAAACTTTTGTCGTTCAAGTAATCCTCTACATTATAATAACCTTGTTTCATTAACTTTGCTTTAATTGCAGACTTAAACTTGTGAAGAGGTAGATCAACAAGACTTTGAGGTATTTTGTTAAAGTATTTTACAGATTGACCAACAAATGAGTTTCCCACCTTGTGTAGCCTAAGACTGGGAGTTTTCAATTTGTTTTTATTTCTGGTATTATGTTTATGAGTGTCACTGTTTTTTTTGAACAGATGCAAGTTTTTGCGCACATACATTATGTTATCTAAAATATACTGAGCATGCACAGTTAAAATATCGATCTTCTTAAATACTTCCCTAAGCGAGTCGCGTGGTCTAAGTTTGTAAATGGAGCGGATGGCTCTTTTTTGAAGTACAAAAATGGTGTTCAAGTCTGCAGCTGAACCCCACAACAGTAGACCATACGACATAACACTATGAAAGTAGCTAAAATATACTAGTCTTGCTGTTTCAATATCAGTCAAGAGTCGTATTTTTCTAACAGCACAAGCAGCGGAACTGAGTCTCCCTGCCAGGGCCGTTATATGCGGACCCCATTGCAACTTAGAATCTAAAGTTATTCCTAAAAATACAGTAGAATTTGTTAATTCTAATGGCTCGTCATTCATAGTTACAATAGTATCAACCTGTCTCACATTGGGCATAGAGAATTTGATGCACTTTGTTTTTTTTGCATTAAGTAATAAATTATTACTAGTGAACCAACATAGTACTTTTGAGAGAGTATTATTTACATCGTCAAATGCTTGCTTACCTCTGTCGACTTTAAAAATCAACGAAGTATCGTCAGCAAATAATACTATCTCACAAATATCTTTGACATAGGTAGGAAGATCATTTATATAAATAAGAAAAAGCAAAGGTCCTAATATAGATCCCTGGGGCACTCCCATACGTATGGTGGCACCGGAAGATGCAGTTCCGTTGATACTAACTTTTTGAGTTCTATCTGTAAGATAGGATTGTATTAATTGAGATGAGATACCTGAAACACCGTAATGTCTTAGCTTAATCAGTAATATTTCATGATCCACGCAATCAAATGCTTTTGAAAGATCACAAAATATTCCTACTGCATCTTGCTTGTTTTCCCAAGCATCAAATATGTGTTTGATAAGTGCTACACCTGCATCAGTTGTGCTCTTGTGTTTAGTAAAACCAAATTGTTTCTCATGTAGTAAGTTATTTAAATCAAAGTGTGAAAGCAGCTGGTTCAATATAATTTTTTCAAAGATTTTACTGAGAGCTGGTAGTATAGAAATGGGTCTATAATTAGATGGGTCACTTTTGCTACCAGATTTAAAAAGCGGGATGACCTTACTAAATTTCATCAAGTTGGGAAACTGACCTTGGTCTATGCAATTATTAAAAAGTTTAGCTAAGTGGGGTGATATCGTATTAATGATTGATTTGAGTAGATTAATCGAAATACCCCACAAATCTTCTGTATTTTTCATATTAAGTTCCTTAAATACCTTGAGGATGTCATGAGAATCAACATGATCAAAGCAGAACTGATTTGTGCACCCATCAACACTAGATGTTAGCAGGGACTCAGCTATATGTGGACTAGAATTTAACGTGCTTGTAGTTACAATAGGTATATTAGAAAAAAAAGTTTCAAATGTATTTGCTATTTCAATCTCAGACTCAATAACATTATTTTGAATTTTGAGAGAGAATGAGTGATCGCGAGGTTTAGATTTACAGGTTTCTTTATTAATTATGTTCCAAGTGGCTTTGATTTTATTTTTAGCCAGTTTTATTTTGTCTCTCAAAAAAATGGACTTTGCAATATGACATGATTTCTTGAATGTTTTTGAATATAATTTAACATGCTCAACTAGTTTTTGACAGTTTGAGTTAGCTTTTAATCCATATAATTCGTATAATTTATTTCTACTTTTATGGATGCCTGGAGTGGCCCAATCACTAAATTTAAACTTAAAATTATCAACAGTTACTTTCTTCTTAGGAAAAATATGGTTATGTTCATGCAATATTATCTCAAAGAGATGCCTATACTGATCATCTATGTTATGATGACCTTGGGGCAGTAGGTTAGAAATATTTTTATTTATATTCGTTTGAAACTTTTTTACTCGACTCTTGGTAACTGGTCTATAACTAATATCCACTGATTGAGAGACATGACGGTGCTCAAATTTGGTCAATAGACCACAGTGATCTGATTTCAAACAGTTTATAATTGATTTCTCAATAGAGATATTTTCACAAAAAATGTTGTCTAAGCAGGTGGCTGTTAACTCGGTGATCCTGGTTGGTTGATCAAAAAGATTAAGTAAATCAAATGATTTAAAAAGATTTAAAAATCTTACAGAGGTCTGAGAAGAATCTAAAATGTTAACATTAAAATCCCCACATACAACCACCTTCTTGTTTGATTTACAAACCTTTTTCAGTACTTCTTCCATGGTCTCTTCGAACTGACAATAATCAGCAGAAGGGGGTCTATACACACACACAATAATAATCTGCTCTAACTCTGCGCATGCAAGTTCAATAGTTCGCTCAATTGAGAGTGCTACTATGTCTTTACGCTCTCTAGATTTAAACTTATTGTGAATTAATATCAGTGACCCACCGCGAATAGAGGAACTTCTCAAGAACGAACTAATGATACTATAATTATCAATGCTAATCATGCATTCATTTTTTTTCAGCCAGTGTTCAGTTAAACATAAGACATGTATATCCATACAGTCTAAAAATAAACCTACTTCTAATTCTTTGCCAGAGAAGCCTTGCATGTTTTGATGCACAAAGTTTATAAAATTATTTTGGGGCTTCTCTTTTGTCAACAATGTGCAAGAGTTTACCTCTATTGTCTCTGAATCTAATTTAAATTATTTGGAACAAGTTCCAAAGTCTGTGGTACAATGGTATCATTCTGCTCAATAAAAGCAGAGCGTTTAGCCAAATAATTGGCTGAAATGTTAAAAAAATAAGATAGCGACATAGCTATCTGTCGTTTATAATAATTAGATAAATGAAATCTACCTTTTGTCAGGTACATATTATTATGAATAATAGGATTAATGTCAATGAGATTTATAAAATTATTTGAAAAATAAATAAATTATAATAAATTATAACGAGCTACTTATTAGCCTCATTTTTGAACTAAAGTTCAGAATTGAATGCTGTTGCACGAACTTGCATATTTTGCCTACTAATACAGATATTTCCATACGTTTTAGTATCAATGTAAACACAATATAATCGTTCACAAAATAAAAAGCGGATGATTATTTACTGTGCACTAAAATTGTCTGACAAGCTTTTGTGAAAGTAAACGAGTTACTAACATGTGATAAGTATTTGAAAATTAAGCACGAGTCAGGTAGTAGCTAAGTTTACGATTATACTACTGTATTCGATTTCACGGTTTTTGATAAGAGTTTGCACAGAGTATTGTATTGAAGTTAGCTTATTGAACTATTAGCGCGTTTTCATTGGCCTCGCGGTGATTCATCGTTTGTTTCAATACAATCGTCCTTACGTAATTGACTGGAGCTAGGCACTACCGCCTACGCTTGACGTCGCTGCACTACACTTTAATTGAAATAAATTGAGGCTGGATATCATTCAACTTTTATTTCCAGTCACTGGTTAATATTGTTAACATCGGTGCTTTAGAAAAAATCTAGCGAGATTTTATATACTCACGATAACCGTTATAAGAGTATTTAGTTAACAATAAAATCAAAAAAATAAAAACTTTGGTTAGTCGTCAAAGAACGTGCAGTTATAAAGTACTATAGATCAATCGTCAACATTCTTTCTAAAATGTATCTCTTTTTGCTAAATTCTCGCATGTTAAATTGTTAATGTTTATATTTGTCTGTTCATACTTAAACGCTCAAGACAGTAACCTGTTTTGTTTTCGATTGCGGATTACCTAGTGATTACCAAAACCGACTTTACCCGACCTAATCTAGCCGAGTATTTTAATAACTTTGCCACAGAGGCGTTCCATGCATGTCGAATCCTAATCAAAATACCTGCGCCCATTTATTTGATTGATGATTATCCTATCTCACTGCTTTAGATTACTCCGACGGTCTTAGATCAACAAACTGAATAAACCCCTAATCTATATGGATAATGACTTTTAGATTGACCAGTGAAATGCATTTAATTGACAGAGCCAGATAAGAACTAGGAGAGCTGCGTTCCTTTGTTACTTGGTCTTGTTTGGTCAACAATGATTATTGTAATTTAAATTAGATCTTCTAAAAGTGTTCTAGTTAACAAACCACCAAAAGCCTAGCTAACGAGAAAAGTTACCTACCTCCAAGTATAACTCAACCTTTAAAAGTAGCCCGACATAGTTGTGCTCGGGGAAAACCACAAGTGTCACATCTTGCATATGCCTAACCCACGCATAACTTGGATTATTTAATTGCATTTATCTGTCGTTATCATCAGCTACTCTCAATCCGTTTACTCGTAAGCGCGATTGGTCCATTTCGTGATTGGTCTAATTCGCGATTGACAATAGTTACAATGAGACTAACAATTTCCTCTTGCCTCCCCAGTGCGAGATGGCGACACAGTGAAGCACTACCGCATCAGACAACTGGACGAGGGCGGGTTCTTCATCGCGCGCCGCACCACCTTCCGCACGCTGCAGGAGCTGGTGGAGCACTACAGCAAGGACGCCGACGGCCTCTGCGTGTCGCTGAGCAAGCCCTGTGTGCAGGTACGTCAATAATACACGATGCAGGTTGACTACGGTGGGGGCACCTTTTCGAACGCAACTCACTCACCAATGTCGTTCGCAGTGTCTTGTCGCCGCCAGACACTTATAGGTGGGTATCCTGTTTGCCTGAAAGAACTATTTTAACTTCATGCTGAACATCATTTAATTTAACTGTATTTCCGAAAGAATCGGATTATTGCGTATCGGTTAAACGCCAAAGCGCATAACGATATGATTCTGGACTAAATAATCTAGTATTGTGGCTGTCAAATAATGTCTTCATACTTAGATGTAATCTCAGAAGAAACACAAATATTCGCACATAAATGCTTGTCTGGGTGGTAGTCCCACCAACATACGACCCGCAGCGTAGTAAACAGAATCACTACCAATCGGGTTCAACGAAACGATGAGGACACGCACGATGAAGACAACGCCCTAACTTTCCGCTTCTTGAATTCGGAAACGATTATAACCCTAAATTGGTATCTCGCAAATCTTCGATTAGTTCTATCAGATTAACATCTATGTTAGTAAGTAGGCACGGCGGTTGCACAATGATCCTTCCTGCGCATGCGAAACTTGATAGTCGCGGGAGGGTTGCACACAGACTAACAATGTTACAATCATAACATTGCGAAGTTCAAATTCACATTTTGTATGGTGATGAAATCTTAATGGTGATTACTTTTACAGTGAAAATTTTTCTTTAAAAATTATCTTAGAACAAATAAGATTTGGACACCAAATGTTGCTTCAGGCTAAAACCCAGGTAGGCTCTGTAGCCGACTACAGAATTAACCTATATTTCAGCGTTACAGCTTATCCTATTTTCAGTAATAAACAAGTTTTTGTCTTTGTAAAAGACCTCTATAAAAAAAATCGAAGCATCTTTGAATATATAAAACACTGCACTACAATGAATATTTGTGCAGTTAAATGTAATCGTCAAGCAAACCTAACTTCCCCTTGCAAACAAATTGTGTGCATTGTGTTTTTAATGATTCATAAGTTCCCAGTAAAGCGAGCACATTCACGTCACTCAGGCATAGCACTGAGATGCGATTATAGGTAATTGACGCAGGGGCTGACTGACCTACGTCAACGTTGCTATTTAGTTTATCCATTAGCAAAATTTGCAACAAAAATTATCAGGAATATGATCTGTCATCAGCACATAATGCAATGTTTTTGGCTGCTTTTGTTTCGGTACAGTCACATTTTAATAAATAGTATTTATAACAATTTCTTATTTTAATTAAACCTTATTTTATTTGTGAAGAGACGTGACAGAAGTCCTTGTAAGAGGTTTCATGGAGTTAGGCCCGTATTCTGAAACAAAATCTGTACTTGAGTATAGATCTGAGAGACGTTTTTGTATGAACTGACGTTTTCAAATCTCTACTCAAGTACAGATCGAACTATTATTATAGTAAAGATATCTTCGATTGTAATTATCAATGTTTTGATACTTTAAATTGTTTTTTGGCTAAATAGTTCCTTCTCTGAAATGTTTTACTCGTTTCAACAGTCACCTTGTTTGGTTGTTATTTTTCATTGAAAATCATTTTGTTGAGAAAAATACATATTTCTTTTGTAAAAAATAGTAAATCTGAAGGTTTGAACGTGTATAGATTTACCATGTATTGTATGTAGTTTAATTTGGTAGGTATTCAAGTATTACAAAAGTTGCATCTTATCGATGATTGCGATCTTCCGATTTTAAATCTGTTTGTATGTAGACGTAAATAAATGTCAAGTTTAGAGATCAACGATGACATTGGGATTTTTCTTGAATGTGAAATGATTGAAACGTCACCATGCCTCGTCAAACGCAAGTGCCGATCTTGACCCAGCCTTCAACCAATGAACTATCGTTCGTTTCCAATTCGCTAATAATACACAATCGGTATATCCCGCTGTCAAATCAAGGTCACGCGATCAAAATAAACCATTCGCGGTATTTATTATTACGAAGGCGCATAAATTGCAAAACTCAATATCGGGACGACTATAAAATTTATGGGTTTCGACGGTCAAGCTTTGTTCGCTGCGTGAGAAATGTTACGAGGTATTGCTCGGCGCGAGGACTTCGAATTCAGCGAAGGACTCGACTTTCCTGACCAACAACCCTGGCGGTCTTAACTTGAACTGACGCCTCTTTACCGTTTAAAATACGATAGCTCCAATTTAGATTCCGAAGATTGCCTTTGTTCTTCGGTTCACAGCTGTGAACGTTGTAGGTAGATACGTTGTGGGAATTGGACGTTTCTGCTTAGGCTGTTTTAGAAATTCTGAGATTAATATTTTCCATTTTTCAGGAATTTAAGTAACTAATAATTTTGCAGTATAGTTCAGTAATAGTATATGCAACTTTCCAAAAAATTTACCAACGCAAATAAATTGCGTTTAAAACTGTACTATCACTCCAACTTATATTTCTAAGCCAGAAAGTAAAGCAGATGAAAAATATACCTGAAGGATAAGAAATAGTTTTGATACACTCTGCAAGAATAGGCTACCCTTTTTGCCTGTATTAAACATAAATTCTTCTTCTTTGTATCTAATGTTATTGGTTAGCAGAAAATAACAAATACAAATACAATTTCTTTATTCAGTATCAAGTTTTTACATATCTCAATTTCGATTGAGGCTTTATTTTAAGTAATAAAATACTTGTGTTAGAAAACCCCGCTCTCCATACAGACACACATTTTACATTTAATACATGAGTGATCTTTTATTATAGTATATTTCCAGTCTTTAAATTATTGCTTAAGTAAAAGTAATAAGTATAAAAGTAACAATAATGCTAATAGTTCGTGAGTGCTCGTGTGTGGCCTGCGTGTGTGTGTGTGTGTGTGGGTTTGGGCTTGTGAGTGTAACCAATTTATTTGTTAATATTAGGTTATATTTATTAGGAAAAATGTAGTTAAATAACTAAGTAATCGTCCAGTTTATAGGTTTTCTCCGCTAATCTGAATTGCATGAACATTTTACATTGTTTTTTTTCTGTTACCGTTTCGATTTCAACACTAGATAATTTTATTTGCGTTAACCGCATATTTTAAAGTGATACATACAACAATTGTTACCACACGTGTAAATTCCTTTTCCGTTAAAAATGCAACAGAAACAGTATCAGCATCACGTAGCAATTATATTATATATTCTTCATAAATTTTTATTCAATGACTGTCAAGATTCAATTTGCATCATGGGTATAGTTGAATGACAATGCCTTTATTTAAGTGCTACGGAAAACTATACGTTTAAAAGCTTAAATCCATTGCAGCGGAATATACATTTTACTGTCTAATTTGATGTATAAAATATAATTTTTTTGCTGTTCTAGTTTTGCGATCGTCCAAGCAAACACGAGCCAAGGCCAAGAAGGCCCACTTTCGTTACGGACGTTGCCTACGATATGCAACGTAGCTAGAGGACAAAATAAATCTTTTGTAAATTCGTGGTTTCCAATTTTCAAGCTCATTGAAAAAAACAACTCGACGCCCGGCCCTCGCGTTATAAGAAAGCTTTTTAGGCCCACATTTAACATTAAAACTAACGAGAGAAATCTCGTACGATCGTAAAATTTGCATTGACAGTTAAAAAATTGTCCCCCTTCGGAGTATCGAGTGATGTTCTCGTAATAAGGACGAGAACACAACAGATTGATTCCGTCAATATGAAACCGGCGAATATGCAATATGTTATCCTCTATTGTGTCATCGGCTCTAATCATTGCAAAAGACAGAAGCGTTTAACAAATGTGTGGGATTCCTTGAGGCAGTTTGAATATTACATAATTGATGCAATAACCGCATGACAAGGTATTACCCAAGACAATATAAAATGACAAACTATTACAATAACTAGGTTTATAATAATACATTGATAGTGTTGCACCTTTCAACTTAAATTTAGGGGGAATTGGACTGTCTTCATCGTCACTTCAACTATAACACTGACTAACGACGAATTTGAATGTAAGTGAATTTTTATTTTTTAGCATTTAATTTCCGCATTTGCCCGCTTGAGTCCCTAGGATCAGGTTGAATTTTTCTAGTTTCTATCTTTGTTTAGAAAATAGAGCAATGCTAAATGCTAAAAAAAACACTTATCCTATAGCTCGTTTCATCTTAATCGAAAGTCAAATATTTGCAAAAATATTTCTTTCGAGTGTTAGAGACGCTTGCCTATAACATTGATGAAACAAATGCTGGCTTACAAAGTAAAATAGTAAATTTATATATTATTTATTTTGTTGTTTTGTTATTTTATAATAATTAGCATCTGTTGTTGTTTTCAAAAGTAATTTATTTAATTTAATCTCGTGCACCGTGTTTAATTTATCTGTTTAATCGTGTGGTTGACTGGTAGAGAATGCCCTTTGGCATTAAGTCCGCCAATTGTATCATTGATTTTGTGCAATGAAGAATAAATAAATAAAATACACTAGATAAATTCGCCGTGTCTGCTAACGCTCAGTTGGAAGAGCAGCCACCCGGATTGTGGAAGGTCGCTGGTTCGAATCCCGCTTGAGTCCCTAGGATCAGTTCGATTTTTTCTAGTTTCTATCTTTGTGTAGAATTTGAATGTAGTCGTTATATTTAGGATTGTGCAATCTGCCTTTAACCATTAGGAATCTAGTTATTGTTGATGTTAATGTGATGCAACTAAGCTAAATTATACAGTTATCAACATTTTGTTTTTGGTTGTGGTCGTATAAGTATGTATGAAAAATAAGAATTCCACTAGGAATAACACAGGAGTGATTAATCAATTAAACCTGCCACCAAATAGATATTATAATGTCATTAATTAACATTCTTAGGAACACCGCAAAAATGTGTCGGCAATAAAATACGTTATTTCATTCTGTGTAATTTGTGCTTTATCGCATGCAAAATTAAAATAGTAGAACTAATATGGTTAAAAGTATTTTAGTTTCAAGTATAATAACGTTATTCTTCTCTTTTTGCGGTTATCACGAGTTTCACGAGTAGTAACAGACCGTTAAAGTTCAAGAGTATACAGCAGGTATTGTAGGTATCACCTTATATCAATGCAAAAAAGGTAATTTTCCAACGGCTATTAGTCGCTAATTGTATAGCTTGTGTTAGGAACCTGATATAAATATGACGACATAATCTTAATGAACTGCTATTGTTTAATTGTAACAATAACATTTGTTAATATTCTACAATAAACGAAAGGCAAATATCATGTGCGATTTCTTTTTAAACAACTTTCAAGGCAATTGTTTTTTCCCATAAAAACTGTTTTTGTAAAGTAAAGAGGAAAAATTAAATATCCACTTCTGCTTCTGATTTCACTGGACCGAAGGGCTTGTTTTTTCCTCGCTAGTATGGCCGAGTAGAAAAAAGAAATTGCCCACGTTCTTGATTATAACGATTATTCAAATGTAAGAAAGAAGAAGAAGAAAGAAAGAAAGAAAAACCATTTATTGACCCAAAACACAATTTTAGCTTAGACTAGAGGAGGAGGAGACATTATGCAAAGAAACAATACAGGGAATAAAAACTAACAATGAAGTAGTGGGTCAATCGGGACCCTGCCTCAGCATGTGCCACTGCAGTGCAAGCACGGCAGAGACGCTGGTATTCTGGCAGGGCCTGCTGATGTGGTCGTCCGTCCTTAAGATAATTTAATAAATAAAATTGTATGTACCTAATTATAGTGCAAGAAGAACATAGAATGAAGTGTGAGCAATGTCTACTTTAATTGACATCACTGGTTACATAGGTTAAATTGGCATATAACTTTTACCTCATTAATGTGTATTTCCGAATTTACGTAGGTTGCAGATCATTAGCGAATCGTTATAGCCTCAATGATTAACTTTCATAATGATCTTAGGTATTAAAAATCTCCCGGACCTCTAACCTGTCTAATTAGGTTCATCTTTACGACTGAGATATTAACGAAGTTTTATTTAGATTTTAAATTTTTAATAAGTAGGTAGGCACTTGTAGATTTGTGCACTACACACTTAGCCTAGATTTCGTCTTGTTTCTCATCGAGGAAAACCGATCTCTACTTCCTTTGTTTCTTTTTTACCAAACGTATAAGTTTGCCATTGTCTGCAATAGTGAAATTTCGGACATGCAAATCAGTTTCTACTATGATTTTAGGCTTTTAGCACTCCTTCATTGCCTAAAATCTATGAGGCTATTGTTATTTCTTGGTTGTTTTCAATATCCATGGGCATGAGAGCGAAAATCAGAGTGAAAATAAGTAGTCGCTTCAATTACTGAGTATAATACGATCGAGAAAGGCTTTTGAATTAAAAATAAATATTAAAATGTATTAGTTTTTGAATTACCTGTCTGAAAACTTTTTTCCAATATAATATTTATTATGAGGAGCCATCTTAACCACTGAAGGAAAAAACGTCATCTTTGTAGATGATTACTTATTTCGGCTCGTTACAGTATTCTTGAACTCTAAATTCCGACAGCGATTTATCTCAGTCTTGACGTCAGTCAGCTTTATAATTTGTTTTATTCTAGTACCCATTGTTCTAAAAATTCACAAAAAGGTAATCGTTATGTAAAAAACTAGTCATCTCATCAGTCGCGGTTTCACATAATTTATGTAATGTTAGGATTAGTCTTCAAACCTGTTGAGTTATTTGAAAAAGTCTTTAAGTGCTGTGTAACCCGTGCTTTGAGCGCGAAAGTAGTGAAATGGTCGATGAATGTAAAACTGTCATCACGCGAATAATTCAACATTAAGTAGTAATTATTTATTTTGCTTCCAAACCAATTTATTTGCATCACGAACATGGCTATTCTCCATAAGACAGGGGTTAATTGAGTGCTGTTTTCAAGGTCTAGAATATAACGTGTGTGTTGGGTAAAGTATAGGAATGTTATTTTTTGGTAAACACACAATCACCACTGTCGTTAGCGGTCACCTGGCACGACATTTGTTGTAATTCCTGCACCATTGATCCTTTTTAAGCCATTGACATGTGACAGACAGGGCAGCATCAATTGGAGGTGTCCTCAACTTTTGACTAGCGTTTGAGAATCAGACAATGGATGTGGGGGAAGTCATGTTCACTAAATTTTTGAGTCGTTGGCTGCTCCCAAATCACCACGTGACTGTGTCTCTCTACATTAAGTCACTGCGCAAGCGCAGACACTTTTTGTTGCCAAGGCACACCATCACAGGGAACCGTAGTTGCTGTGTCCTGTAGCGGGGTTCGGACACAGTTTACGCATGCGCAGGTAGTGAATGATTTCACACTGGTTCTATAGAAATCAAATATTCATCGGTAGCTTCTATCTGACACAAGACGCAAGTGTCCACGCTTTGCGCCCTGGCTAAACAAAAGTACCAAGAGATCGTCTTCACCCTCGAAATCACGCCACCATTTTCCCTGATATACCTAGTAGAAGGACCATAAATAACAAAGTTGAACTCTAATTTAATTAATGACAAATGCGTAAACATAGTGCATTGTGCCATTTGCCCTTAGTTTTACTTTAGCGATTTCTCAATGAGACTGCGGTTTCTAAGATAGCGCTATTGCAACTTCTCAAGTTTTATGCATATACCAAAGGCCTTTTTAACTTGTGAAATAAGCTACAAAATCACAGTTATTTTAAAGTGATTTAGGATATTTGAGATAATGCTTATCATGCATTGATTATTGATTGGTCGGACTCTTGCTCTATGCCTCTATATTCATTCTCGCCAGCTCACTATTATCATGGCTAAGTTATTATAACCCTTTACATTGCACTATCTGACTCTGACTTTAAACACGAAGTGTGTGTTGCTATTAGCAACTGACTAAGTTATGTTAACTGTTAGGCGCTACCAAAACCCCACAAGAATCATATATTTTGTTATTAAATTTTGACGAAAATGACCAAGAGTTATTTTTAAAAATAACGTTATCGAATCAGCCTGTATTTCATGTTACAGTTACGAAAATATTTCAACTGAAGGGCAAAAAATTGGATTCGTGATCTTCCAAATATGAAAAACGGATTTATTACATGCCGGCAGCGAGTCATATTCGATAAATTTATTTGCCACTAAGCCGAAAATAACTCGGCGTGTGCCAAATTGATTAACTGTATTTCGAACGCGCCACTTTTCCACTGCATCAGGTTTATCTGGAGCCGCGATCTGACGCACACTTTTAAGAGCCAAACTTGTAAAATTTCCGCCTTCAATTTTTGACACGTCCTAATTTGTTAAATGAACTGAACTGACCCGATTTTGTCACAGTTTTCAAAAATATGTTACACTTAGAACTGATATTATAAAATTTAAATAACACAAGGAATAATAGTTTATCCAAAAAACCTATTGGAAAGCGACAGGCACTACAACAAGTACTTTCTGCTATTGAATAAGATAATCATTTTTATTGTTATACGACGATTGTATTCATACATACTTGCACAGTATATTACAGTCATTCGAATAAAGAAGTTTGACTTTTCAGTGTAAGGGTGCGTTTCCATTGGAGATATCCGAGGATGCGTCGCGAGTAATGTGTTTGTTAAGAACCAATAGAATCGCGAAGCTAGCTAAATGAAACAATTCTATCGGTTCCTAACACACACATTCCTCGCAACGCATCCTCGCACATCTCTGGTGGAAACGCACCCTAAAACTGTGGTTGTGCTGAATGCGTAGGATATAATAGGGTCATGTCATGACCGACCCCATTCCCTTGTCCAGTAACGCCCTAAGCCGAGGTCACGCGTTGCTGAAAGTTTATGGGGTTGAAAGCCCGTCGAAAAAACTGCAGATGTAAAATTTAAATAGTGTACCTTGGCTCTCCAATTTGTTTTAAACCTTAATGACAATTCTGTTCATGATCAATTCAATCAATCAATTTTGCAGTTGTCTTCTAAGAAGAACCTTTATTACCTACCTTATCTGAGCTACTTCAGGCTTAAGTTGTTAATCTGTATAATATAATAGTACGTATATTCTTGATCAGACAGAAAAACGTCAGACCCCTTTTTTGCAAGTGCCTCGAGGATGGGCATTACATATAAATTATAATAGAAGCAGCAAATTGGGTGGTTACATTTTTTTCTGCCTGTTTCTTTAGAATGTAACTATATAAATAATTGGCCCACCGAAAAATAAAGTTCCGTTCGGTTCATGGCATAAGGCTTGGTGAAGCTTTTTATTATAAATTTGCATCAAAATGATTACATTTATTTGGACGCGAAGATTCATTTTGTACAGACTATCAACCTGACCCAAGTGAGCGGCTGTAGAAAAAGGACCTTTATTATAATAGTATAAGTGGGTACCTAACAGTGTCTGTACAAGTGGCTTCTTTTGACACGGACCACCGAGTATGATTGGATTTCACTTTACTCAGACGCTAGGTTCAGTATGATTGATTGTATAACGCCGACACTGAGAGCAACACCTGTGTTACATCAACACGAAAACGTCTGCTCCACGCTGCAGCTAGCCAGTTACATTATTTTGAAGTTTCGAACAAGTAAAGATAATAAACATCATCTGAAAAGTTTCGCACTAGAAATGTATCGACAAATACTACTCGTAATCTATGGCACAAAGCCTAAACTATCAAATTGCCAAAGTCCGTTCTTTTTTCCGTTTGCACGTTTTTAAGTTCTTGGGTTTTTACGGGATTTTCCGCACTTTCCCCAAAGTCCGGTCGCTGTCTAAATAATTTTGCGGTAACGAAAGCAAAAACTAAAATATCAATTTCAAAGGCCTTCGTTTGTTTTTTTAATTTTATTTAAAACAGACATCGTTAAATATCTACATATATTTTTATTATTAAAGCACGGTCAACCGTACATCAGATTCCCCCACCGATTTCCCTGACACAAAGGTCAGGAGGAGGAAATGCGGAGTGACCGTGTGTGGATCGATGCGTGACAGAGTACCTCACCGCAGGTAGGGTTACCAGAAGGGACGTAGTCTGAAGTAGGGCCTGTCTTGCCATGCCGGTACGCATACGTATTTGAAGAAATTGCCACCGTTTTAAAAAACGATACACAAGTTTTAGTTAGCTTCTCCTAGCCCCAAAAGCATATCATAAATTTGTGGCGTTGCACATATGAGCCTGACAGCAATGGTAGTACATGAATAAACGTCAGGAATTCTCGACATGCGGAGTTTAAATTATGGAATTCTCTTCTCATTTTAAACTAGCTGTCCGTCAACGGCTTCACCCGCATATATTATTTTCCCGATTAAAATATAGCCTATGTTAATCGCTGATAGTGTAGCTTTATATTGGTTAAAGATTTTTTTAAATTGGTCCAGAAGTTTCGGAGCTAAATAGGCTCCGAAACTTCTGGACCAATAATCAAACAATCAAATCTTTCCTCTTTATAATATTAGTATAGATAATATTGCCTAATAGTCAACCAATACTTGGCATATAAATGGCGTCTCATTTATTTTTATTGGCTAGAATGATCTAGCGGTATGTGCTAATTCGGGCCACGATTAGTGACTATAGCTGAGTTTAGTTTCTAAAAGAGGCAACGATAATGCGGAACAAGTTTGAAAATAACCCTTACATCTTATGAAAAAAGCTCAGCAAAATTAATAAATGTACAAAATTACTCATCATGGTACAAGTTGCAACCCTGCACCAGTCTCGCTGCCTGCGCTGCTCTCGTATTACACGCGGCCAGAATAAAAATCGCGCAGGTTGGTAGATATATAATATGAGCTTGATGTATGTATGTGCTATATGTCGCCGGCGAGTCTGACCGCGGTGTCACGCCGTCTGGGCATGCTCCAAGTACCCTTGTCTACGTCTAATGTGCCGATGAAATTTAAAACTTTATGGTATGTGTAATTTATTGTTGTTAGGAATATCAGCCTCAACAGCATTAAAACGGCTCCTGCTGGAGATAGGCTTTGCCTATTGATTTCCAGAACAGGCTGCTGCTGGCCTCTATCCACCTAAATTCTGCCTTTTCATTCCTTGGTTATATTGGCCTGTTGGCGCAATGGCAGTCATCCTGCCTTTAGCGCCGGAGGTCGTGGGTTTGATCCTCACCCATGACAAACATTTATGTGACGAGCATTTGTGTTCGTCGTGTGTCTGGGTGTTATTGTCTATTTAAGTATGTATTTAGAAATATATAACTATGTTTATCAGTCTCTGACGCCCATAGTACAAGCTTTGCTTAGTTTGGGGTCAGATGATCTTGGTGTAAATTGTCCCAGATATTTATTTAAGCCGGTGCCTGGTTAGTTGGGTTGTTTTAAACCTATTTAGGTGAACAGAGGCCAGCATCAGCCGACTGTTCTGAAAATCAATGGAAGAAGCCTTTCTCCAGCAGTAGCCATTTTAATACTGATGAGGCTGATATTCCTCATAACGATAAGTTGATTCAGGCTTAGGTTGCTTTTCCATCAGAGATGTGCGAGGAATGTGTTAGTTAAGAACTAATAGAATTGTTTTATTCACCTGGCTTCGCGATTCTATTGGTTTGCAACAAACACATTTCTCGCAACGCATCCTCGCACATCTCTGGTGTAAACGCACCCTTAAGTAGAGACGCTTTTTAAGCTATGGTTAGAAAAGTAGTTATAGGATATATTTGTGTGTTCATCAGGCCCTAACAAATAAAGTTCAAGGTCTGCTTAATTTAGGGCAGCTTCAAGCCATTATTTATTTTGTTGACCAGAAGCTTATCGCTTTAATAATATGTTTATGCGTACTTTATATCCACACGCTTAAGATACACCAATATTGTATATCGTTAAGTTGTCAATTAGCCATAACGTCGATCTTCGGGTTGATTTCTTACTGGCATAATCCTAAAACAATAGGAATACGTTTCCCAGACGTGACGCGTTTCATTATTATGCAACGTCACTCGTCATTCTCATGACAATTAGTTGATATAGATGACGAACGCAGTAAGACCATGTACGCTTGTATTAACAAGCAATGCTAAATATCACTTAACATTGAAGTAGGTACTCGGTTTATATATACAGGGTTACTTTATAAACACCATCCGAAATTTTCTCAGACATTATACATCAATCGAAGATAGCTCTTTTTTTTTTAAAAAAAAAGGTACGTCTTTCTAACTTTTACATTATTATATTTTTCGAACAGATTATTCGTGCGGCGTGGTTACTTATTCAAAATTAAATTTCAACTTCTGAATAAAGCGCGGGCGGGGAGTTGAAGAGGCTGCAAGCCCGCCGCCACTCACGTCGCGCAGTATCAACGAAACTAGGGATTTTTTATACCTTTGAGTAGTTATAATAACATTAATAACTCAAAATTTTAGTACTGATGGTTGTCAAATAGAAAAATACGTGTTTTGCCATTTTCTCCATAGATCCTCATATTTAAATTTGGATGGTGTTTATAGAATAGCCCTGTATAAATAACTAGCTGTCCGTCAGCGGCTTCGCCTGCGTAGACTTTCTTTCCCATCAAAATATAGCCTGAATTTAAAAAAAGGTCAAGTCAGTCCCTGATAATGTAGTTTTATATTGGTGAAAGAATTTTTTAAATCGGTCCAGTAGTTTCGGTGCCTATTCAATAGAAACAAACAAACGTATTATAAAAAGGAAAGGCGAGATTTAAAAGGAATGGAACTTAGTGTTAGTTAGTCCGCCAATTGTACTATTTCGTGCAATAATGAATAAATAAATAAATAGTGAGGTTGGGATTGGACTCGTGACTTTTTACCATTCCGCTTCCAATATTTTCTCACCAATGGTATCTTTTGTCAGCGACCGCGAAATAAATACAATGACATTTACTGCAGCGTAACTTATTACTCCAGCAAATATTGTTAGTTATTTATACCTATAACTTGTTCAACTCAAACAAATCTTTCCTCTCTTAATATAAGCATAGAAAATGAATCGCCGAATGTGTTGCTAAGTGCAAAACTCGAGAAAATAATAAAAACAACGCCTTTCTTTTCCCGTAAACCACTCTGTTCTCAGCTGTCAAACAAAGGAAAATAACTTTTGACAAAACAAAGTCTGTCGGGGCAGCTAGTAAGTATTAACATATTTGAAAGGCCCTTTTTGATAATTATTAAGCTTTCATATACATGATAACATTTTAAACTTTCTTGTTGCATTTTAACTAATTCTAATAAAAACGACGTTTCGGCGACAATTGCACGTCACCGTGGTCACGAGCGGACTCAACGTGCGGCGTGGTCCGCTCGTGACCACGGTGACATGCAATTGTCGCCGAAACGTCGAGAAAATAGGTAAAACAATTTACCGTTATGTTTCGTTGCAAAAACCCGTTTTTATTAGAATTTTATATACATGAGTAAATGTAAATTAGAACAATCAATGACGTATGAAATTGGCAATCAAAAGTGTCGTAGTGCGCTCCTTCAGCACATTTTGCAAAAGTTAGTCAATGAATGCAATGTGAATGTAGGCCTGAAAATATTTCCACAGAGTTATTTATCATTACAAAGATTTTTCATGGGCTGTTAAATCTTCACCTCGATTGTTTGCTCTTGACATACTTAAATATTTTCTAACTCTTATAGTATAGATAGAGGGTTGTCCAAACCAGATACGTTCCTAGATCCATACAACTCACTATAAACTGTAAGAGAACCACACCACAAAGAAAAATCAACAAACTGTATTTTATTTATTTATTAGTTCGTACACAAAAAATACATTACAAGGGACAACATTTAGGAAAGCAAAAGTACAGGTTAGCTTATCTCTAAAAAGTGATTTCTTCCAGCAGACCAAGTTACAGGATACAAAATCAAAGTGTGACCAAAGAAGAAAGACACAGCTGTCTTTCTTCGCACACAAAAACAATAAAAGTAAAACATTTTAATCACTAACAATAAACTTACAAAGCTTTTTAAACAAATTTAATTCAAATAACTCACTTTATACCTATAACAATACATAAATAATGCACCTACATATAAAATTACTAGACTCAACAATAGCAAAATATATGTATGCATAAATAATTAAATATATATAAATATATGATCCAACGCAACTCAAGCAATCCGTAAAACATGTTCCTTCAATTGTCTTTTAAAACAACGAACAGTGCGACACTCACGAAGGGAAACAGGCAGCCCGTTCCACAGCTTAACTGCTTGAACTGTGAAAGAATCGCCATTCATGGTTTTGCTGCAGGAAGGGGCACGTAACTGCAAATGATAAGCTGAGCGATGAGTTCGGCCGGACTGTGATAAATATATTTATAAAACGCTCACGGAGATAGCAAGGAGAAGATTTCAAAGTAGACTGAAAATACAATTGGTTGTGGGCCGTGCACGGACAGTTCAATATCATATGCTAAATGCTATTTGTTTATCCTATACTACTAGTATATCTCAATAGTGAGTGTTTGACTCCAAGCATACAAATGGCGATTGGTTCTACATTATTAAGTTTGCTCTGAAAATATGACAACCGATCAGGATGAACGTATTTAGCTGAACAGAGTTACTAATGTGTGTGTTTCCTTCCTCGTATAGTCCCGGGTTCTTCAAGCGGGGCGTGAAAAGGCATTTCTGCAGGCCTTCAAGGTGAGGATGGCCAGCCCAGTGATTCGTTTGAATGACTGGGCTTGGCAACCTCATATCTGGACCTCACGACCGCTTTCCATCAGGTGGAGTGAGGTCATCTTGACGGGCAATATAAAAAAAAGCTTTTCTTTGAACATGTGTCAATTAATCTTCTTTGTCCTTTTTTAAATTTTTTAATATAACTTAATGTTTATATCTCATAATTTGAAAACAATCTATTATTAGACTTGCCTGATTCATGTTTTTTTACAAGAAACATATACACGTTTGCAAAAAAATCTAATTGAAGTAAAAAAATACGAATGATAAACACAGTCTATGGATAGAGATGGACACATGCAACACTAGAGGTGTCACTCGGGGCGACCCTATATTACAAACGACAACTAAATTCACAAACTAAAGTCCTAAGCAAAGTCCAGCTCGTGTCACAAGTTAGAAAAGCAAATAAAATTTCAAATCTAAATGGTATCTTCGACGTGTAACTGTGCATGACTCTTAGGCCTCTTCCTCACCAGATCGGTGCGTTTTTGTTTCAGTACCGCCTCTGCACCGAATCTGTACAGATTTTCTGCTGTAAAACATTTCCTGACAGGCTCTGGATGTTTTCGGTACGGTATTGTTCTGGGGTTGTGATTGGCGCAAGAAAGGCGCGCGGCGGAGCTGGCGGGGGTGAGAAGAGGGAGGCCGGCCGCTCTGTACAGATTGCATGCAGAGAAATCTGTACCAAAACCTCTCGGTCTAAAAACTCTCATTTGATTACATGCGCTCGGTAAAAAATCTGTACAGATTCGCTGCAGAGGTGTTACCGAAACGACAACGCACCAATCTGGTGTGGAAGAGGCCTAACTCAGGAGTATTAAACTGTTTCACATCTTACGGGGAGACGTATGAGTGTAACAATGTCATTGTGTTATGGCCCATTGTTACCAGTCTCCTCTCATTACACTGACTGCACGTCAGTCTTGCTAATTAATAGGATAGATGAAAAGATCTAATTATTCGCTTTCAGTGCTGTCAAGTATTTTCTGTTATCATTTTCGCTTCACGTGAAGGGATTTCACGTAATTGTTGTAACGGATAATTAATAACTTTTTGTTAGGATGACATATAGGTAATTGTTCGTCTCGATAACTATTACGATTAGGTCAGTTTATTTACTTTGTATGCAATCAATACACATGTAAAGGCGTTTACATCAACCTTTAGGGGCACCATAAGCTGCTGACATAAGACCCATTTTCCAATGGTTTTGTAAAGGTTGATGTGTAAGTCTCGGTACAGTACAGATACAATCAGTATTAATAGATAACTCAATAAATGACGTTGGTAGAGCCTATCTTAGTGAAAATTAGATATGTGTAAATTACAATTTTTAGGTTTCCCAGACAAAAAATACGGATGTCCGTCTTATTTTGTATGAGAACCTCAATATAAGTTAATTGAAAGTTCGATTCTCAGCAAGCAAAGCATCATTAACTGAGCATGTCTCATCATTTTCCTTTCGGTATAAGAAATCACCCGGTGTTTAAGTAACAATAATAATAATGGCTGACCTGATTTCGATCTTATTCAATAGAAATAGGAAATAGATCTGTATAAATGCTACTTTACACCTGACTGCGCGTGTCGAACAGTGAAATAACCTACGAGTAAGTTCAATGTATTGACACGCTCGGCACGGGTTAATCCATTTTTCTACAGACGAAATCGAATGCGCAAAATTGTTTAATACGAAAATGTTCATATAATATATAAATGCCTGTTATTTAAATCCATGTTTTCATTTGTAAAAAATAAAATCCTAACTAAATGAATCATCAATTTATTAAAGTAACAATTGTGATTCCGCAGCAATTATGTAGACTGTTAACATTTTATTTAACTCAACGTGGCTAATCGACAGCCAATTATCCTACAACCAGTTTCTTGGACAATAATACGCACAATGACATGATAATACTTGTACTAAGCTCAACTCGGACAGCAGACATTTTGTCCATCGATGTTATAAACGAAGTCAGCTTTCAATGTTGTTCATTCTTCCTTTTAGTAAGAAGAGTAATAGTTTGAGTTTGTATTCTAATTCTATTTCATTATAACAACAAACATTATAACAAAACTTCATAAAAATGTGCACGATAATAGCTGCATTAGTCAATAAATAACTGTGTCGCAGCTATCAAAATGTTTAGTTGATGAGATAATAAAGAGTTATGCTACGCCCTCATCACTCCCATGATATGAATCTTAGGTGCGAGTACCTCAGGAAAATTATTAGGTACTTTTTAAGAGCCTAAGACTTAATTGACCTAATGCCCTATGTCCCCGAGATGGGGCAAAGAGTCCACAGTATTTCTCCATCCCGCTCGGCACCCAGTCAGTAAGTTACTGTAATAAATTGGGTATTGGAATAAATGTTTTTACAGGTTTATTTAGTTAAAGCTAGTGTTCAAATGTAGCAAATCAATCTACATGCGCCATTGCAAACTGTTATTTATAATGTTAAAATTTCTGGCCTTTCTGTAAAAAATTGGGATTTGACATGACATGACAATGTCATATACCAATACAATTTTTTACGCGAACGATAGCGTAAATTTCAAGTGGCAACTCGTGGTACACCTACTGTACGTGCGTCCTCACGGATGTCGGACGTTGACTGCTGTAATCATTTGGACAGTTATTACAGACATATGTACAGACAACAATAACTGTCAATTGCAATGTGAATAATGACGAGCGTGGGTCTCTGGCGTCGCGTCGCCCGTCACGCCACAACCTTGCCCAATGTCAAGGTTTAGTACCTTGATTTGATATGATTAAGATATTAAATTTAATACGCTAAATTACTTTCATCGGCATACTTGTTGAATGAAACATAAATTCATACAATAAATGATATTGAAATTTTTTGATAAAAAAATCTGCCGAGTACTCTCTTCATAACAGTACTGTGACATCCGTTACTTGCAGTATTTATCATAATATGCGAGTAAGATACAATACAATACACAGAATAAGCTTTGAAGTGTGAAATTCTCCAAAAAGGTGGTTTGCCAACACCGTTACAATTTGCGAATAATATCCTGTAAAGTACTTTTATGTGAAGTTTGCCACCAACTTATTCGATATTGCCCCAAAAGGCCTTTATTAATTGTAAACTATCTGTTCCACAGGTGGAGAAACCTGTCACCGAAGGTCTATCGCACAGAACACGCGACCAGTGGGAAATTGACCGATCCTCGCTGAAGTTCGTGCGCAAACTAGGCCACGGGCAGTTCGGTGAAGTGTGGGAGGGGCTATGGAACAACACCACACCCGTCGCCATCAAGACCCTCAAGTCCGGGACTATGGACCCCAAAGACTTCCTGGCTGAAGCGCAGATCATGAAGAAGCTTCGGCACAACAAACTCATTCAGCTGTACGCTGTCTGCACTCTCGAAGAACCCATCTACATCATCACTGAGTTGATGAAGAATGGCTCCTTATTGGATTACTTGCAAGGTCAGATCACACTTAAATACCCGGTCAACTACTTCAACAAATCTTCTGTGCATTATCTTTATCAGATGTCAGATTTTATACTATTATCGTTTAACATAAGTAAATATTTTCGAAATATGATTACTTAGATTCCTTGAATGGAATTTGTTGTGACATAATCTGCAAGCTCAGTTGCATCTTGAATACGTAACATTACTTCATCGAATAATGTTTAGACTTCATATAGTATTGTAAATGCAGTTCCTTTTTATTGCGTAATGACGCAACATGTATCATTGCAATTCTATAAGTAACTTCAGCCTAACATGTAAATAAATATGATTAATTTATCTGCTGTGTCTAATCGACAGCAGTAGGCTGTCATAACAAGCTAATCGTAAAACATGTCTGTTGGTTTTTCGTGGCTTCGGTAGGAAAAGACACATTAACTAACAGACACCAATGTGAGGTCATCTTAGTTCCGTCTAAAATGTTTTTCGAACAAAAACAGCTACTGGTTCTTTATGACGCACGCTGAAAGGCTCAGAAACAAATGACTTACTTTTGTATTTAAACAAAGGTCAATACGTACTACATGGCAATGCACTTATGACCTCGATTGCGTATTCAAAATGTCAATCACTTGGCGGTGAGATCACAACCATTTTCAGCCAACCTGGCTTATCTAAAACACAGCATGTGGTAAGTACATTAAAATGTCGACCTGGCTTACGTCTAGTCAGAGGCACGGTCAGTGATGTAAAGTAAAGTAAGTAAAAAATCATTTATTCATTTAAGCTTGTACAAAGCACTTATGACATGTCAAAAAAAAGTATATAGAAATAATAATAATAAACGTAAATAAAATAGTACAATATTAGTACACATCGTGAATATACATAATGTGAATCTACCACCGGTTCGGACGTTGCTTCTTATCGAGAAGACTCCGGCAAGAAACTCGATGTGATGATGTATTCCTGTCAGCTTGTTAACGAATAACGAATCTTATATAGCGACATAGCAATACCTAATGCTGTTTTGATAACACTACAATTGGGAGAAATCTTACTTAAGAAGGCTTTTTTTTAAAACTGAGATTGAGAGTGCGTTCTACTGAAAGTTCAGCACAATATTTTGTAAAGTGGTAACGTTAGCTAACCTCATTTCTTTGTCCGATAGGCAAAGGGCGCGGCCTGAAGCTGCAACAGCTGATCGACATGGCGGCGCAGATCGCGGCCGGCATGGCGTATCTCGAATCGCAGAACTACATCCACAGGGACCTGGCTGCGAGGAACGTGCTCGTCGCCGACGCGAACATAGTCAAGATCGCCGACTTCGGCCTCGCCAGGCTCATCAAGGTACGTCCTCGCTACTCAAGCGTCTTGCGCACTTCGCGCAGCATCGGCACAGGTGTCTGCAAACTTGACACTTCAGGTTGATTATGAAAATCTTTAGTCCTGTTACGAAAAGATTGCATGCAGCTGACTTGATAGTTGTTTAGTTTAGTTAGTTGTTATGTGATTTCAATGCTTTAAGAAGGGGGGGAGTCAGCCACAAGATCTGCGCACATCTCGCATTTAGCTAGGGTATGAAATTGGTATCTGTTGTTAGGCAAACTATTCAAACAGAGAAGGAAATTATTAGGGTTTCTCAAAATAATAGTAGAGAAGATAAGTTTAATTTTAGCCCTGATTTTGCTCGTCACTTTTATTCTCTTATAAATGGTGCTAATAAAAATTAAGATAATCTTTAAATATGAATAGACTTTTGGTGCATAGGTAATGTATCTTTATTCTATCAGTGAAAAAGATAGCTGAGTTAGCTAGTTTAACAATCTCGAATCAATCAGTCAAACATTTGTTATTTATTTATTTATTTAATCTTCAATGCAAAAAATTACATTAGGCGGACTTAATGCTAAAAGCAATCTCTACCAGTCAGTCATCGGATGAGACAGAAATGCTGTTTGCGGTGCAAAATGTTCATTTAGAATAGGAAATTAATACAAAGATTTCATAAATTCTTAAAAACGACAGATACAATCTAATCAATATAATACATAGAAATACATAACATAACTAAATATATACTTACATAATATATAACATACTCACTATTAAGGGAAAAGAATAAAATAAAATAGATGATGAACAGTGGAAACTACTGAGAATTTCTTAAAAAATCACGAATTGCTGTTTTGAACATGGCTTTACTTGGTGACATTTTTATAGTGTCTGGCAACTTATTCCACAATCTGACAGCTGTGAGAACAAATAAGTGATCGATGTGGCTTGTCCTATGAGCAGGATGAGCGCTGTCTCCGAGAACTGGTATCGCGTGATACCAGTTTCAGCTGAAATTTACACCTGAGATAGTCTGGAAAATTCGGATCACGCAGAATACTGAAGAGCGAGCACAGCGTTCTCAACTCTCAACTCTGTTATTGAGACAGGTAGGTAAACAAGTTTCATGATCGACTAAAATAATCAATACGTTCCTTCCCAAAAACAAAATACGGTCTTGCATTTTAAGCTGCGTCCACTTTTAGGAGACAATTTGATAAGCAACTAACCACTTGACGCTCGATAATAGGCTCATGTAAACCTCTCATAACGGAAACTAACCAACAACATACAATACAGTAGTCGTACGAATACACACCAGAACAAATTGGAGCTGAGATATTAACATAGCGGTTCATTTATAGCAAACACGCGTGAAAGTGATTTAAAAACAACACGGCGTGGTATTTTATGGACGTTTGCGGTTTTTCTCAATGAGTGCTACATCGTTTCAACACGTGCAGTGATCAGGTGTTTGCAATTATTAAAACATTGTAGTATTTGTGCTGACGAAGCAGCAAGATGGTGAAATGCCGTTCAAAAATATGCTTAAAAGAATCACCGAGTTATCTCAATGTATTGGTTGTGTCTCTAATGACAAGACACGCTTAGTTTGCGCGATCAATGGGGCTTCATTTCCATCTAAATTAAGTCTTGCCATTATTTCAGCGTATAATTCTAGCATCATATTTATTATCTGTGAATTAGCATTGTCACGGTTGTCCGATCTTGCCGTCCAATGTTGCTCGCTTAGCCCTTTATATTGTATAGGATCCATCAATCATTGCCGAGGTTAGTTTTTCTTATAAATAGAACTTCAATATGTAAACACTTTACTACTAGAACCTATTCATACTGTTCAAATAGTAATAAAACCATTCTCAAGGTCACTTGCAGCATTGAAATGGTGGATGTGATTTGTTATCACAATTGGTGCTCGAGAAGTTTCCACTCCGTTTGCGGTCGAGCCAATCAATACTCTCTCTGAATTCGTAATCAACGGTTTTGATGATCTTGTTGATTCATTCACAAAGATTACTATTGACAATCGCATCGACCACCTAAGGCCCGAATTTTAATTTTTAGTTTTTCCCTAGATAGCTAACTGAAGTATAAAATTAACTTGCTGTTTATCTAGCGAATAGATGTTTTAAATTTTTCAATCGTCTTTTATCCAAAATATAGCTATCTATCGGTTATCTATGTACTTATATCGCGAACTTCACACTGATTATGCACAAGCGAGATGCACTTATACGATCATTACAATGTTAGAATGAAACAAGACAAAAGTTGATGCTTGACAAATTTACATTGACGCATAAGAAAATTAACCTCAATTTTTTTTTTGGCTGTCTAAAGTGGTAGCAAAGAGTATGTTTGCTTCGTGTTTTTTAAGGCAAAATGTTTTCCAAAACTCCTTTTCATCGAATGTACTAAATTGATTAGGTCTCTCTTACAACTTACAACTCGATCTTTTCTATCAGGCTGAGCGTTTGTATAGTTAAGTAACTACATTTGCTCCGAAATCGTTGCGTCGTCGATTTGGTCCAAAATATCCATTAGAATGTGTGCGTACAAAACGAAATAAAAAAAACCCCAAATGACACACCATATAACCTTAAAATGACAAAGCAAACGCATAGGTAAAATCTTATCTAGCCCCTCAAGAAGCAGATAACTTTATTCCTCAGTTAGCGGCTTTATTCAACAGATAACATTAATTCGACACTTGAAAAATGTTAAATCTTGTTAACATTCGAATAAACTTTATTCTACAGATAAATTTTATTAACTGAGGATTGAAAAATCGGCCTTAAGTAGAAGATCTATTTTCAATATGTTAATTATTTATAATTAAAGTAAATTTCGCGTCAAACTTCTAATGCCCTCTGAAGTTGTTTCGCGCATGCGCAATAGCTATTTTTCATAGGAATGCTGGACTCGTCTCGCTTTCAGAAGCGGACTAGAAGTTTGACGGGAACTATAATTTACAGAACATTTACACAACATACTTTTTTCTATAGAAGAAGGTCATTCAGGGAATAGTTTTGTGGAAGTTATTTGTTACATTAATATTATCGATTGATGCCACAAGCACCAATGAGTCCAACATTTAACATAAAGTGGCATGCGTTTTGCAAGAAAACGTGATATTAATAATTGTTAATCTCTAGCCGTGGTAGACTTGATTCACGTGTCATATATGGTTGGGCCCGTTCGGTTCGGCTTATAGTGGTCCTGCTTGTGCTACAAGATTTTTGCTACGTCTGCCACATTTGGCGCTCTGCACCCAATGGTGGTTCTGCTCTCCTTCTATTCAATTTTCTCGCTTTCAATTTGACTTTTTGGTACACCAGTTGCAAAGGCGCTTTAGGCCACCGCACCGTTCGCTCTATTCCATAAAATCCAAAACTATTGAGAATATTTCATGTGGACAGTTCGTGGCGACCTGATGCGCTGTTGTTTGTACCTGCCTTTTATATATAAAATATTCGTGTTATAACACGGTTTTTAAAAATATGTAGACATACTTTAATAGAGAAACGCAATTCAACCACGCGAGGCAAAAACGTGACCAAAACAATTCAAAAATGAATAATACATCGGAAAATATCTTCCATATTTACTATGCCGTAACGACAATTCTATTATTCTGTGTAAAGATATGCGAAGGTGTTGTGGCAAGCGAACGTCAGCTAACTTATTAGTTATTTATTTATTTATTTATAAATAAGCAATTTTTTCTTGGATGCTCTTGAGATACTACTACCTAATGATTTACTGTTTTTAAAAATAAATGACGAATAACACAAATTGTATGCCTATGAAGTCGCAGGCAGGTGCTTGTTATTATGTATTTAAATTCACCTTGTAAAAACTAAACAGTAAAACAATGCTATATACTTTTAACAACGTAAAATATATTTTTTAAGTATCAGACGAGCTGTTGATTCAATTTACATTATTCTGTGGCTCGCAGCAAAAAACAATATTTACCTTCCATAACTATTAAATCGAACAATAGTAGTGTAAGCATCGTCTTTTATATTAAATCAATGATAGCATATCTAATATATGACTTGTAATGAACAGACATCATAACAACATAGTAAATTGATATATTATTATAACAATAGCTGGTGATTACTACGGTGGCGAAATGTGCGCGTGGTCGATGACCGGGCCGATTGTGGTCTCAAAATCTAAAACGTAGATGTTTAGGTAAATGAGTATTATTACCAACTTACTTGATTATATTTCGTTAACGTTCTATAAATACGTTGTTTTTAACATTTTAGTCCGCTGTTGATCTCCTTATGCGCCACATCGGCATTTTCACGTGGCAAAACGCTCTCACGCATGCGGCTGGTTTTGCATGGTGTCATTGTGACATTGACAGTGACAGCAAACCATGCCATAGATATTTCTCTTTTTTTGTTATTTTTATTTATTCTCTTATTTCTTATTAGACTTAGACGTAGGCACACTCCACATTTACTCACACTCACCTCCACCATCATGCTCATTCATGCACACGTTCAGTCTCCACACATGGGCATTGTTATTTTCTGTTTTTATTTGTTTTGCTTGTGATGTAATTATGCTGTGTTTTTTTCTTGTACGTGATTAAGACGAACACACAGGCCCTGCCAGAATACCAGCATCTCTGCAGTCCTGTACTGCAGCGGCATGTGCTGAGGCAGGGACCTGATTGACCCGATTCTGTATTTTTCTTTTTCTTCTAATTGTTTATCAAAATTGTTTTTTGTATCCTTAATATTTCTTGTTCCTTGTACTGTTGGGTTAAAAAAATATTTTCTATTCTATTTTATTCTATTACATCATCTCTAAAATAAGCCTGGCTATATCAAAATTCGGTAGACAGCAAACGGTATAAAACTAGTTTATTTTTTTCTGAAGCTCAATGAAGGATCCAAATTATCCGGACCGCTCCTAAAAAATATTTTCGACCTCTAACCGATACAGGTATGTGGTCCTGATGATCTTCCATCGGTAGCAGGAATGTAACCTGCAACTGACCACTTTAGAAATGGTGGCCTCTGTTTATCAGTTATGGTTTTATTGGCTGCAAATGAGGATGATACTTACTGTTATTGTCTGACAACTGTTATACATTTATATACGAAGTTGGAGGAGACCACCAATCTTGCCCCTGTCAGAATAAAACTTGACTTTTTTACATGCGACATCATTATTCATTTATTCTTTGTTACAGGAGGATGAGTACGAGGCGCGAGTAGGCGCCCGCTTCCCGATCAAGTGGACGGCGCCCGAAGCCGCCAACTACAGCAAGTTCTCCATCAAATCCGACGTGTGGTCCTTCGGCATTCTGCTCACCGAACTCGTCACGTATGGCAGGATACCCTACCCAGGTACGAGTCTAACAATTACAGATACGTCATGAAGAAGAACTTTAGGCAAAAGTTGAGGGGATGGTTGCGCACGGGTTGGAAAAGTATTCACACCACCAATTTGCCCCTAAATTTGCTCACTGCGCAAGTGGCCAGCGTTCTTTTTAGATTAAAGGAACTAAACCAATCCATTCGAGTGAATATACTTCCAGTTCCACAAAAGTGGATGGAAGATGTTGGATATAAAAAAAAAAAAGAATATAAAGCTAAGACTGCCCTCGTAGCCCAGATGTTTTTTGATGTTTCAAATAATAGTCTTATAATACCACCTTTTGTTAGTAGCAGAGGTGGTAAATTTTTTTTACAGAACTTTTATGTGTAACGAATTGAGTTGATGTTGTAAATTTACAAGTAAACACCTTTTTCGGATACATTATCAATTCTAACAGTTATCATATTTTTATCTCTCAATGTAATTATTTGATCCAAAAAAATATCGGATTAATTCGTCGCAATGTAGAATTGATTCAAAACGATAACGCATGACTACAGATAAAACATAAAACATCTGATTAAACATGCAAACTACATTAGAACACGATTGATAACACAGTACAACCGACTCCTAAATCAGAGAACAGAAAAACTAGATTACAATACTCGGTCTTTAGATAACTAGGAAAGGGCAATGTATCAAATGGCAATGCCTACGTTCCTGAGCCGGTCAGTCCATGTACGATTTGATCTCAGCCAATATAACATACAAAACCACATAAGCTTTAACAATGGCTACTAAAACCCAAAAAAATTTACACCAATTGTTATTCACATACTTGAAATGCGATATAATTTATCGCTATTACAGCTATACAACAATATTTGCTGTTTTGATTTCAAATTTACTGCTTTATTATTAGCTGTGAAACTCACAAATTGATTTATTTATTGCAAAAACACGGACAAGCATTTTTTCAGTAATCTTACTATTTTAATAGTGTAGCTAGCTTTGTACATTTAAGGCTGGGATTCAGCGCGCCGTCCGATAGAGCATTCGGTGGGCTACTGATTAGTTCTGCGCGAACGGAATAACGCCGCGGCTTCCTTCTGTTTTCGTGTAATGAATTTATTATGAAATAACATTAGACAAATGAAAAAAAATGAGAAGTTGTCGACCTAGAATATACAAAACCTATGTATATACAGGGTGGCCTAAAAGGTGACACTAAAAAATTTTTTTTGGATTCCTGACATCTAGGGGTACTTGGAAATACCCCATGTATGTTCCGCGATTTTTAGTAGTTTTCGAGTTCTGATTTTGTCTTTTAATTTTGAGAATTTTAGACTTTACCTACTTGAATATTTTTTTTCTCGGAAATTATGCATCTTTTTTTTAATTTTTTTTTGTAGCATAGTCCTCATGCCTTGCACTTTCACACATAAAATACCGAGCTTCCTGCCATTAATGTAAGTTACAAAACTATCGATCGAAACTAAAAAATTAAGGTGAAAGCGAGTCACAGTTAAATTTTCAACTTAAAATAAAAAATAAAAAAAATAAGTTCCATGACTTCTAAGTAATTTTAAAAACTTCGCAAGACCCTAAGCTTCAATTATAATAAAAAATAAGTGGTGCTCAATAGGCCTTTTTTAGCAGAAATCTGCCTTTGAATGTACAAAGGTGGAATTTTCTAAGTTTTTCTATTGGCTATTTTGTCAACCGCAAGATTATTCTGACCAAAATAACATTACAATGATACCGTCTATTGAATATATAATTAAACCAATATTTTTATTATGTTATTACACAGTGGTAACATCGATTTTGTTAATAGTTATTTTGGTTATTTCAAGGATCATTAATTATTGACAATGAATAAAACAATACTACAAATTTAACTATTAAATTTATTTCACAATAAGTTCTCGAAATGTCTCCCTCCCGCAGTAAAAATATATATAAATATATATATAAAAAAATATTCAAGTAGGTAAAGTCTAAAATTCTCAAAATTAAAAGAAAAAATCAGAACTCGAAAACTACTAAAAATCGCGGAACATACATGGGGTATTTCCAAGTACCCCTAGAAGTCAGGAATCCAAAAAAAATTTTTTAGTGTCACCTTTTGGGCCACCCTGTATATATATATATATATTAAGTGCAAAATGATAATAATGAATATTTGAGAGTAAAACAAAAATATCATCGACGTACTTCTTTGTGTTTTTTTATCGGTGAAGTTATGCTACTTATATCTTGTTTTGGAAAAGTTTTCGCCTTAGTTAAAGACACTGACTTACTCGTACAATTTTTTATTTACTAAAATATCTTTTAATTTAGTACTTATCTTCAAGCAAGTCGATCAAATATTGGCAACATTGGGAAAGCATAGCCTTAGCTTATATTATGACTTTTTAATCCAAGTGACTATCAATTTAGTCGCTTACGGAGTCACACCAAAAGGCCATGTACGGATCTCTCGTTTGTAATTGCTCAACTAACAACTCCAACCTTCCCAGGCATGACAAACGCCGAAGTCCTCCACCAAGTGGAGCACGGCTACCGCATGCCGTGCCCGCCGAACTGCCCCGCCGCGCTCTACGAGATCATGCTGGAGTGCTGGCACAAGGACCCGCTGAAGCGGCCCACCTTCGAGACCCTGCAGTGGAAGCTCGAGGACTTCTTCACCATGGACAACTCTGAGTACAAGGAGGCGTCCGCCTACTGAGCCCGGCCCTCCCTGCCGCCCCACCGACACGCACACTCGCATCATGTAAGTTTGACCTGCCGTCCTTAATTTTTCAAAATAAAGCATTTTAACAATTGGGTATGTGAACAATTTTTTAAAATTTAAAAAAAAAATAGCTTTTACTTTTTTAAGTAACTAATTTGAATATTTCGTTGATCTAGCCGGTAGTTAATTTTTTATTAATTTTTAAACATTGCGAACTCATGACGTCACAAATTCACTTAGTGTTCCTACATGTGTTTTTCCCTGATTCGTGGTAAATAAATTATGAGGAGAAAATTACTGATTTACTGCACTTACACTGAAACAGAGCTCGCCGTTCATCATGTAGAATCTCACGAGAATGTGAGAAGTAGACTTCAGATACAATTCATTTTGCCAAGTTCTGAAACCAAGCCCTTCCTGAACGGGTTGGGATTACAGCGAATGGCTATTTTAAGTCCTACCTACCCGTCTGGGCAATGGGCGTAAATTAATGTACGTATTATTAAAAATAACTTTGTGGAAAAATATATTCCACCACCATTTAAAATCTGCTATCTGAAAACCCTATTATTACCATGCAGTAGAATCACCTAGCTTAAAGTCTCACGTATGATGCAGATCGCGTCATTTGATTGGTTGATGGAAAGATTATCAACCAATCACGTGAAAGGACGTTTATACGACCCAATAGGTTTCAATTGTGAGATGTCAATTTGATTACCGTCAAGAGTCCATTAAGAACCTTAATTTACTCTTTGCGAACATTGGCAAACTGGGGTCGTTCATTTGACCCCAGTTTGCCAACGTATTTAATTAAAAGTATCCTAAATCCTTTGCTTTTAAAAATGTTAAATATTTAAATAAGTTATAAAATACAAATACCTCGAAATGGTTTTCGATTTAGGACATGTTTGATTTTTGTTCCTATACCCAATTTAGGAATAAACACAACAGCGCCGGTAACTACACTAGGACGAGCCTGTATGTGATAGTGATAAACATGTTCATAAACATTATAGTCGAAATATTCTTACATGGCTTATTATGTAAACAAAGGGTCACACACCGTAACAAAATCACGAATTTCCGCATTGTTCACACACTAAATGTCGCACATAAACGTCATGCGTTGTAAAGAAGAAACATAGAATATGAAATTCATGCAAAACTATTAAAATTAAGCATTCTGATACTATTTTTTTATCAAAAATTAAATAATGAAACAATTATGTAATTTGTTTGACAGCAATTTGAGAACTTTTTCCTCTAAAATAAAATAGGTTGTCTTTGGACCGTAGTGATAGGAACGTCGCATGAATCAGAATCATTTATTTCGATTGAAAGTGGTACAAATACGATGCTGTCGATTTAAGGTTCGCACTATCAAGTATTAAAGAATATAAATTAAAGTTTGAATTATTTTGTTATTAACCTAAAGCTTTAATACAAGCGTCGTAAGAGCGTCGTGGCCTAGTGGTTCAGCACCAGAACTTAGATCGTGGATCGTGTGGTCCCGAGTTCAAATCTGGCCAGAACCAAAATCATTGGTAATATCCGACTTACTCTCCGGTGATGGAAAACATCGATAAAAACCAAATCAATCCGGATGACGGCGGAAATCTCACGACCTACCACGTTGGGTTCTAATACCATTAGTGAAAAGTGGGCTTCTGAGTGTTTCGTTCACCATGACGACACAGTCACTTGCCTGACTACCCCGTTTGGGATAAAGTCGTGATGGTATGTTTGTGTTTTATACAATATGTAACAAAAAATATCTATGAGGGTGTCATCCAGGTATCGATATTAGGTTCTATTTATGTTATAATTTTAGTTAAATATACGAAAAAAAATGTATCCTACTAAAGTTTAGTAGGATATATTTTTTTATACAATACAAGTACGAAGAACGTACAAAGCAGCAGCGGCCAGCGAAGCGCCCAAAAGCATGCTTGTTGTTAATTAATTTATGCCTTATCAATATTGTCTTTTGATTCGACTATTGCGCTTCGGACCCTGCGCATTATAGTTATTTTTCTTTTTGAATTTATGCGTTTTAAAACGTATGCCAAACAACTTTAGGCTACACTTTATTATTGTTTTTGAAAATATGCCACTCAATATGAAACTTGTGACGATTAGGAAAATCTGAAATATGGAACATGATATTATGACAATGAACATTATGCTAAGGATTAGTGTGTGTACGGGCAAGCCCACTGTACATTATTATTTTATCCTTACGCGGCGCCCCACATTTGGCGCGCCGCGCGCCGCTTTAATATAGAGTTAATTACATTTCAATCGAGAGTACGTTGCTGACCGCACTACCAAACACTACTCAAGAAAAGATTTGCCATAATACTTTACTTTGTCCCTTTACTTACAATATAACTATTTTACTTCACTTTGGCTATCTTTCTCTTCGACGTGCTCATCTACTATCTACTTCTATCACTATATTTCTAGTGTATCGGTGTTCGTGGTCTAATAAGCGGACATCGTACAGTGTGAGCCTTTATGAAGACTTGGTTAAAATCGGTAGATTGTCTTTCAAAATCAGTATTTCAGTAAACTAAGGCTACTTTTAGGAGATTTACTGAATTGAATCAAAACCTTTAAAGTTAAATAGCCTTCATACGCGAAAAGTTAAAGGGTAAAGTCGTCGTTTCGCCACACACGCACAGTTCTGTCCGTCTGGCACCCGGCGGGCAAACCTATACGTGTATGGTAGGCTTATGACTCTGTATGACTCATTCGATGATTTCCCAACACTACGAATTGGCTATGATTGTCAACACGCCATGATTGTTTACATTATAAGACATGTAAGAAAAAACATATGAAAAAACTACGTCACCGAAAGCAACTTTCGACCCAGTTGAACATCATCGCGCTCTCCCACAGAGTCCAGGGCTGTACCACATGCCGCCGGAGCTGCAGATGCTCCACAGCAGCGCGTCCATGCAGCACTTGCAGATGCACCAGCTGGCGGCGCACCAGGCGAGCCTGAGCCAGGTGCAGGCTCACCAGGCGCCGTTGGCTCACCAGGCGCCGATGGCTCACCACACGCCTCTGGCTCACCACGCGCCGCTGGCTCACCACGCGCCGCTGGCTCACCACGCGCCGCTGGCTCACCACGCGCCGCTGGCTCACCACGCGCCGCTGGCTCACCACGCGCCGCTGGCTCACCACGCGCCGCCGCCGCCCGCGCGCCGGCCGCTCTGCCACCACAACCGTGGCAACACGCTGCACGCCGTCTATAGAGCGCCGTAAGAGACGCTTCTAGAAGTCTCACGCCGCCCGCTTCTCGACGCGCGTCGTCTGACTGGAAGCCCGATACGACTGCTTGTGAAGGTTTTAAACCGAAAGTTCTTAAACACTCATTTTTGATTTTTTTTGCCAATTTACTTGAATTTACTCATTCAGTTCTATTTAGTTTTGTATGTAACTGACAGCGCTTCAAACATGTTACTTCTTATTGCCTTATTATTATTTTGCAGTCGCGATAATCCTAATGACGCAGGCATATGACATTAACGACAATTTTTTGACGTTACTTTCATTCGAGTAAATTGGCATTCTAAACATGCCCCTGAAACTTTCGCTCCCCGAGCGAAATCAGATTAGGTTTGCACTGGGTACAATTTATTAATCTCCGCGTGTTCGCCTGGTGTATACCCTGAAATGTCAGTGTATCCGACAAAAACTTGTCGATATTCGTCTTGCTAGTACGAGGGCGTACTCCAACTTGCATCTTTTTTTACTATTTACCTTTTATGTGACAGGAGTAGGCCCCAGACTTTTCGGTCGTCTCTAATCTTTCCAAAGTATAATTGATACCTACTTAAGTACGCGCGTCCGCTTCCACAAACAGACTGGTGCCTCTAATATGTGAGCCTCGTGCGCGGCATAGCGGAGGAAAAGGGAGGGACAGAATAGGATAGTACTCAAACATAAAATATTCCCTAGGATCTGAATTGTTAATTTAAACAAAATAAACTTAATATTCGTGTGTGTAATCGAATGTTATATTAAAGCCAATTGCGGAGTGTACATATAAGCTTATAAGTATTGTGATCGCTTCGCAATTTTTCGGAATACAACTCCAAATAACAGGAAGTCATAAACCGAAACATACATTCCCGATAGATATATGCTTTTATGGTATCGCAGTAAGATTGTTATTGTGGGTCTAGATGGGTTTATGACTTCCGTCGGCTACGTCAATGTCATGACTGGTAATAAGTTTAGATACTGTTAGACTGTCTACGATTTCTATGTATTTAGCGTACCATAGGTTAACTTACATTTCGAGTTGAGTAAGCCTCTTCATTAGGAAGTTCTTCAGTATTACCGCGGAGCCGTCGTTCGAGGAACCGCTTCGTTCAAATATCGGCAAAAGGTTACATATCAAATATCATTTGCAGTTTAATCATCTGTATGTTTGCGTATAATCATACACGTTTATTAAGCGGATTATCGTTTACATCGTTCAGATTTATACATTAGTGTCATCGAATGGACTGTCACAATTAAAGCCCGGCTTAAGCGAAGTAATCAGAGGCTATTTCGTTAATTACCATCAGCGAATCGTTCAGTTGGAGACGTAAGGATCGGAAGGCAGGCGGCGCTGCGGACGTGACGTCAGCGCGTGCTGTGATTGGTGCGAATGTGTGCGTAATAAGGAGGAAATTTAGGTTCGGCAGGGATCTTCGTGTTTATACACGAATAGTAAGGATTTACGTTTCGAAGAGGCACGTTAATCGATTAGGTACTTTCACCTTCGTATACCATGTTTAAAGTAGATTATCTTGGTGATAGATGCCAAATAAACCTAATAAAGAACTGAATTTTATATACATATTAACTGTTCTGAGGGTATTTAGACGTTAGGCTTTTATTTATCTAATTTAAAAACGTGGGAGTTTCTTAATCACTACGGATATAAAGCGTATCCACATTATTTATTTAGTATTTAAAAGTGTATCTCGCATATTGAGTTCCCATTGTAACCATCTCCTGCTCAAGTTCGTAAGTTCCGTTTGTGTCGTAATGTCAACCAAAACTGATGTTTCATTTGTGCCAAGACTTTTAGTTTAAGCAAAAGTTTAGTGTTGCCACATAATAAATCAGTTTATGGTTATTCCGCTAACTGTATGTATTCACTTACGAATAAATAAGACGTGATTGGCCTAAGTAAATTAGTATTTTTCAATGTGTAGGTTTTGTATCCTAACAATTTAGAATTAACTTAGTGGTATGTATATGTACTGGATATGGTCAATATATTATAATTGGCATCAACTTATATTCTCATTGGTTATAACTGCACACGATTTGAAAGTCAGTGCAGTGCAAGATTTAAGTTCAAACCCGGTGCTTTTATTCTGAACTTGACGAGTTGCTGTTAACTCTTCAGTTACTTTATCACATCCTCAGAACATTTAACGAAATAATTATTTAAAAATCTAATTAAAAGTATGATTGTATTATTATTACCAATATTATTTTATAACAGTTAACTGTTTGTCTTGTAAATTGATCTACTCACATTCACATGTAAATAGTACAGAATCTAGAATTGGTTATAAGTGATAATAGTGTTGGTATTAAATGTTTGAACAGAAATAGCGAATTCGTAGTCCCAGATCATTCCAATTGGAAACGTTATACTTAATGTTGAAAAGTTGTGACGAACACAAACTCCCGGTTTCTGAAATCCTTATCAAAGTTACCAGTTGTCAAAAGTCGTATCAACTAACGTGATTGTCTTCGAAAAATAAAACAACCACACTTGACATTCGTTTGATATCTGATAAGCGTTCAGCCTTTCTGAAACTGGGGGAAAGCCACGTATAGGTGATGTCGGATTCATATCACGATTAAACAAAATGCAACTATGTCGCACAAAAATATACATTTAAAACTTATAGGTGCCTAGGTATTTGCATTTTACGTCACAAATTATTTTTGGTCTATCAGCGAGTAGTATTCACGTTAGGGCTTCACTGAGAATGAAGGAGCTACTTATATTCAATTGATTGAATATTATGATTAAATATAAATGGCAATTTTATAGATAGGAAAGAATGTTTTATAGAGTAGGCTTATAACTTGGTTTACTACTCG
This sequence comes from Udea olivalis, assembly GCA_947369235.1. NCBI lineage: Eukaryota > Metazoa > Arthropoda > Insecta > Lepidoptera > Crambidae > Udea > Udea olivalis. The sequence goes on from OX376359.1 coordinate 13,978,583, forward strand.
TTAACAGGCCGTACATTTTCATTGCACTGTGGATAGAGCACGATAATGTATGTATTGTATGAAAGTTCTGGATCTATCTTACTTACTTAATATAGGACGTTGTAAGAATCGACTCATGCATCAGACGGATTGTTAGAGGAAGCTTTTTCAAGAAGTACGACAATGAATTCCAACTGGTTTAAATATTACTCTGTGTATTGTATAATTTATGTTTTAATGTTAAATAAGTTGTAGCTGTATAAAAGCGCTTTAGGCTTACGCTTTATAGGAATGGCTAAGTTTGCTACGTATATCCTGTACGGCAATATTACAATGTTTTAATTGATTTTATTAGTTAGCCAATTTTAAGTATTTTTCTTATAATATCGCCATCACAATAATAAAATAAAAAATCGATAAGACGCTTAGTGTAAGATGTGAAAAAATGTGTGTTAGATATTTTTAACTAGAATTTATTTAGTAATTGTTGCTGTGTTACTCGACAACCATTAAGGATTACAGTTGTATGTGTCGGCGACTGTAGGAAAGTCAAAAATTCAACTTCGACTGATGCTAGTTGATACTGTTTGACATGAGCGATAAGGTCTATTACCTCCGAGTATCAATTAAATCTATGTTAAGTTCTCTCAGTCCGGTATCACACTGTCATAAAGTAGTATTGGTAACTGCATACATTTTGTTTGTTTACGTTTCAACCCTGCATTTTTCATTTGATCTCTCATCTTTTTCGGACATTGCAAAATTTTTATGTGACAGTGTTACACCGGCTATGGTTATTTTTATGACTATTATATTTCACTTATTTGTATAGTTTTTTTAACACAACAATAAATATAAATGTGAGATAAATAAACATTGTTTCTTTTACTGGTTCCAAACTTTACCTGCATACCCTCTGCCTCTAGGTTTGTAGCATGGACGATTACGTCCATGGTCTGTAGTAATAAACTATTTGCAATTCATATATTTTTATTTAACAAACGATAGCAAAATAACTTCACTAAGTGACTATTCTTTTGAGATTTTCGCACACATCTTGGATTCTCCTTTTATGTTCACTCGTAAACACACTCTCATTCAAGTTACAAAGTACTGAAGTTTCAGCCTCTAACCTTTTTAAAATGGGTTCGGCTTCATTGCTCTCCAATTTCATTTTTTTGCTTGCCGGCTCAGCGTTGCTTTCATGATCGAAAAGTGTGTCTAGATCGGCGAAATCAAAGTTACTGCTACATGCCCTTGGAAGTAGATCAACTGTTTCTGAATTATGTTCACTATCTAATCTTGTTTCTATACATTTATGGCTAAATTCAAAATCATCACTAACCAGCAATATTTCTTTTAATTTTTTAGGTTTGTAGTCTCTAACTGTTTTGAATTTTACATAATCATTCCATGCTTCTTGAAATTCTTTACCTAAAGCTGAGTGCATTATTTGCTCTAGCCGTTTATTATCGCAAGTACTCACGACACTGAAGAATTTATTTCTTACGATACTATTGTCGTTCAGTGAGAGCATCCTAAATGATAGCGATACTAAAGACGCTGCTGTGTGTTTATTTTGACCGTGTAATGTGAAGGTTGCTAATTTACACAATAAATCAATTAGTAACAAGTTCAATTCTGAATTACTTATCTTTATTATGCTGGAGATTACGTGGAGGATCTGAAATAAAAGGAAATCTATATGAGCAATATGCATTGATTCGATGGAAGCAAAAACGAAACAATTTAGGCCTGCGTAGACGAGGGATTATCAGCGGCGTACTTTTTCTCCTTCAAAATAGATCCCTTACAAACTGAGTGCCGAGTGCGAGTTGCAGTGAGAGAAGTGAATGACTTCACCATCGCGTTTTGCGAGAACGTAAATGTCAATTAGTATGGAATCGAGTCAGCGCCATCTAGCGGCGAATTCGTGCAACATTAAGGCCGCTAGATGGCGCTCACTCGATGCCATACAAATTCGCGTTTTTTTCCTCACAAACGAGATGGTGAAGTTATTCACTTCTCTCACTGCAACTCGCACTCGGCACTCTGTATCAAGCAACGTACACGGACAACTAAAATTAACCGAACCAAACATCCGCCGAAACAAGCTATACAAAAGCTAAAGGAAAAAGGCTTATAGCGCCCTACGTGTTTAATATAACAATGCGCTGATGGGGCTGCCGCGGCACTGTAGCGCCTCGGGAATGTTCGCAGAGGTGCACACAGATGACTTTTATGCACTGATGCGCAAGGGTCTCATCTGTGGCGGCGGGTTCGTGCCAGCCCCAATGGCATTGTGCGCACTGTTGCGGACAGATTCTACGGGGTGTTTTTAAAGCACTGGACAACCATCCACGTAACGCCATCGAATATGACCGCAAAGTGACTTTATATACAACGTGTTAATGAAAAAGCGCAAAACCTGAAATTAGTTTGTTCAGAATCGAGCGTAGAATCGATTCCACTAATGAAAAATAGGGGTAAAATTTTAACCAAAAAATTTTTTTCATTACGCCGTGTTTAGTCATTGCTTAACTCTATTATTGCGGCGGCACGCGAAGCGGGCATTATTACCAGACTTTTTAATTTTGCAACAAAGACAAGAAACAATAAAAGCGAATATCTCCGTAAATAATACGCGAAAATTTAATTTAATAATTTACATTATTCTTCCATAATAAAAATAAGTTGGGGTGTCTTGAGGTTTTGCGCTTTTTAATTAACACGTAGTCTAAATGTGTTTTGTTTAGATTTACGTACCTACTAATATGAACATTTCAAGTTATCAATGTTACTAACACAATAAGGATTACATCCGAAATAAATGATTTATTATTATTATGAGCAGTCAGCGCACACGGCAGATTTTACTCAGCGTTAAAAATCGATTCGAAATAAAGGGGTGGACCCAGTATTCTCTTTTAAAACGTCTTCTCTTTTGCTTAAACTTTATGTAAATGACAGCACAATGAGCACAACATGATCTCAGAATATTTAAATACTCTCGGACAACAAATGATCGCAAACCGTGTGCGTTAAGTCCGCGGTAAATCCGCGGCGGATTTTGTATTCGCGGAGCGTACTTTTTTTTCCGCGTACGTCGTCTGCGCAGGCCTTTAGACTAACTCGAAGATATTTTGCTGGCAAGTAATTTACCTTATGTAAGTAATTAGCCTATCTGCCCCACTGCTACGCAAAGGCCTTCGTCATTGGAATCAAGTTATCGCTAGAATAATAGGTATACGGGTTTCTGGCTTAATCACCATGCTTGCCAAATGCGGGTTGGTGACCACAAACCCGGGCTATGCGTAAATCCGAAAACACACTGCCCATCCGGGGATTTGAACCCAGGACCTCCAGTTCGGGCCGAGCTCAGTTAACACTCTCACGGAGGCTTTGTATAATATTCAGAAGTTAGGTTTATTTATTTTTAAATTTCTGGCACGTCGATAATATCGAATGAATGTTGATGTCTGCAAAAGGCGAATCATGCAAAAAAACTATTTACCTTTGTTAAGTTTTGAGTGTTATCATAAAATGAATTGTGCATTGCAATTGTCCACGACACTAGCGCTTCCGTGTATTCAAAGTACCACAAAGTGCCAGAGTCCAGAGAGTTGGATATGAATGTGTAATTCCTTGGGCAAGCTCTCATCCACGCCTGCACCAGACATTCATCCATATCATGGGTAGAAGGATAGGAAAATGTTGATGCCAACTTCATTATTTTGATCTGCAAAACAAATTTATAGTATCGTTGAATGTGGGACAAGAGTCTAAGACTACAGTGAAGGCTACTGGAAGACTGCTATTATCAGAAAGACAGGCCCAGCCAATGCGCCATCTTTTCCCGGGTGGAAATCGCACTGATGAAGTTCGGCGTTATAACGATAACCTAAATAAATAAATACATAATTAGTTCAGGCAACGAAATCTCAAAAAAAGGTATAGAGGGAAATGCTTAGAACACAAGTTTTTGAATGTCATATTTTTCGGTTCACAAAATATCGAAAAAATTGACAGAATAAAACTTGTAGCAAATTTAATCAGCTTTAATTTTGTAAAAAGTCTCATGTCGCTAGGACACATAGTTTCCGAGTTATGAGCAAAAATCCGATAATGAGACTTTCAACCCCTGCATAAGGGCTACGGGAGGGGACTTTTGATATGTTGACCTCCTCACTAGTCCAAACAAAGTTACGAAGTCAAAAATTGTGTTCCAAGCATTCCGTCACGTTCGACCACGTTGACGTTACCAGGCTGTTGAAGGACATCAACTTCCTGAAAGCGAGCCTAGCTGAAGTTGTGAGCAAGGTAGTCTCGGAAACCACTATCAGTGAACTGCGTGCCCAGTCGCAGAGTATATAAAGGTCACCACAAAAGTAACTTCACTCTGAGGGTCGAGCGATTGGTATCCCTCCATAATGTGAATTTCAATTAATTTGTGGTGAGGGTGCCGACTGAACATCTATCGACCTACCTACATGAAAGAGGAGTTTTGGCCGAAAGGTGTCATTTACCGGCGCTTTCGAGGTCGGTTACCATGATGCGTCGCACGTCACCGATAGACCTTACGTGTGTGTGTTAGTAAATAAGTTAATTGTATTATGTAATATGTATGTTAGTTTTTAAGGTATTTATCTATAGGCCGATTATGTTTAGTTATGATCTTTAAATGTAATTTGTTGCCTGAAATAAATGATATTCTATTCTATTTCCCTCTGTACCTACCTTTTCGTTGACTGGACTAAATACCTTTATCTTTTTTAACGATTACAAGTATGTTATAAAAAACCACATCGTCATTAGACAGTAAGTCTTACCAATTCACCATTTAATTGCTCTGACGAATCAAGCGTTGATAAGTTTCTGTACTGTTCCAAGAAATTATCTTGAATATTCCTCTGCAAATCTTTGTTTAAATTTTTGATTTTCAGCACGCTCCAGATGGTCGCGTTTCTACTATCCAATGGGTTAAAATGTTCAAATACTCTTTTTTTATCTTCTATACGCATAACTTCAAACAAGGCCCACATGGTGTGAGAAATGTGAAGTTTTTGAGGCGAATACGAGAATATTTTGTGATTCTCAAGTTTCTGATATATTTGGCATAAGGATACCACTTGACTGAGTAGCAATAATCTGTTGTTGCCTATTCTGAAACATAATAACACATCTGAAAATGCATTTAAGTATTGTGATGATTTATGATTAAAAAGGAAAAGTAAACAAAAATTATTTGAACTTCATTACCACACAGAAACATAAAATAAACCCAAACATTCACTAATGAGCAATGTAAAAAAAATCAGGCAACAATGCGTGACCAACTGATAGGCAATATACTTTCTTATGTTTTTTTTTATATATATTGCCCGTCAAGATGACCTCACTCCACCTGATGGAAAGCGGTCGTGAGGTCCAGATATGAGGTTGACAAGCCCAGTCATTCAAACGAATCACTAGGCTGGCCATCCTCACCTTGAAGGCCTGCAGAAATGCCTTTTCACGCCCCGCTTGAAAAACCCGGGACCCTACGAGGAAGGAAACACATGTGCTGGAAGAGCGTTCCACGTCTGGTTGGTACGACAAAGAAACGAGTCACCGAACCATTTAGTTCGGGCCAACAAATGTTGAATTGTGTGTGGGTGACGCCGTAGTCCAGCACGCGTGGTGCGTGGTAATGTGCCTAGTTTCCAGGAATTAAGTTAAATTGAATTCAAATGAACCTTGCCACTACAGCCCATAAGTTAGAAATGAACATGGCTGATACTGTGTCCGTCCCAAGTACTGTTTCGTACATAGTCTTCTCTAAATGATACATTTCTTCACAATTCATGGTGGCCGCTAGACTGGCTGCGTAGATGAGCATGTGCTCAAATAAACCATAAGTCTGTTCAGATTTTATTGATTCGTTTTGAAATCGCAGACCCATATTTAACCATACTTGACCTGGAAATTTTAGAAAAGGTAATATTATTTACCCACTAAAAAAGAACCGCACAGTGCATTTTATCAGTCTTTCACAAACGTAATACGACAATATTTAAAAAAATATGATAAACTTACAGTGAGATAGAGCTCTGAGAACACAATTCAGTAACTTGTGTTTCGGAAAACTTGGCATTGCTTCACTCTTTTGTAAAGAACATTTTATAATGCCGATTATAAGACAGGTATATCCAAGGAGTTTCTCATCGTTCAGTTCTTTTATGTTGACTGCAAGGACTACCTGAAACGCACATTTATTTTTTATAGTGCCCGTCAAGATGACCTCACTCCACCTGATGGAAAGCAGTCGTGAGGTCCAGATATGAGGATGACAAGCACAATAATGCAAAGCAATTACTGAGCTGGCTATACTCATCTTGAAGGCCTGCCCTTACACCTTTAGTGCAGTGCTGATCCCGGAACGCGACCTGACCGAGATAGGTCAGAGTAGTAGAGAGAGGGTCAGAGCTTCAATACCTCAAGGCAGTGTGTTGGGGGTGTCTGCTATTCTTAATTTATATAAATGATTTTGCCGAAGCTTTAAATGAATATTGTGTTATGTTTGCGGATGATATATCTATCCTCGTTGCCTGTCAAGACTCTACGAATCTTAACGAAAAACTTAAAAATATTCTTCATAAAACAAAAAACTGGCTATCCGAACATAACCTACAAATAAACATATCTAAAACAGAAGTAATGTCTTTTCACCCTCATCAGAAACAACAGCTAAACTTAAATCTAAAATTGAATTTTGACAACAAAGATTTTGTACTAAATAATGTAAATGAGCATACGTTACTGGGTCTTGTCATTGACACCAATGTAAACTGGAAGCACCACATATCAAAAATACATCGTCAATTGAGCAGCTTTTCGTATGCATTACGAGAAATTAAAAAAACCACTGACTTAGCCACTGCGATCACTACTTACTATGCCTTTGCATATGCGTGGCTCAATTACGGCGTTATCTTGTGGGGCAGTAGTACCGACGTACCTTGTTTACTAACCATGCGAAAAAAACTTATAAGAATACTAGCCAACATAGACAGCACTGATAGCTGTAGACCTTAACTCTTCCCTGCATTTATATCTTAGAAATATGCAAGTTCGTTCGTAAATACCCTAACCTATATACAACACGAGATAACAATATTAAGAAACATCAACTTCGCTACAGAAATAAACTAGCACTACCGACCTCTAGAATGAAACACCACTCTTCCAGCCCATTAGTAATGTCTATAAAAATCTATAATAAACTGCCAGATTCCTTAAGAAACATAAATAACAATAAGAACTTTTTTAATGACCTCAAAAATATACTAATACAAAAAAGCTACTACACTATAAAATAATTTTTAGAAGATAAACATTTCAAATGAATTCAAGACTGAATAGTAATACTAAAAACCAAACTACTGATATAAATATATAATATAAATATTCTTAAAACTTATAAAAGTACCTAAATTATAACCTTTAGACGAGTTTCTAAATAATAATTAGATATAATTTAATATTATTTTGATGCAATATAATTTAATTTTCTATGAACAATGGTTTTCCTCCTCTTCATTTTTGTTGTGCCCGACAGGGTTCATGGTGCACTATTTAAATATATTTTTCACACCACATGCTCGACAATGCCGAATTATATGTCATGTAAACCTTACCGAAAGCAAGACATTATATCTCTTGGCTTTAGCCGGGTTATAATGTTCTATTATAACCCGCTGGTCGATAATGTGATTTTCACTTTCATGATTCTTATTGCTATGTCCATAAAGTCTAATTTCACTAAACAGAATGTGTCCTCAGCGGGCGCGGCCAGCTCGATTTTCGAAGACCGAGGCCGTGGCCCACTAGATTCGCACTGAGACGAACTTCATTTGTTTGTCAAATCGAGTAGGCCACGCCAGCTGAAAGAAGTTGCTATAGCCGTAGCTAGTAGTACTACTATACTAAGCCTGGTTTTTTATTGTCTCGCATAAAGTGAGAAAAGTAGAGTATACACCACCGGGATAAAACTGTTTTTTTCTTGGGCGCTTAAATCCCTCACTGCACTCAGGACTCAATCTTAATTCCCTCGCTTTGCTCGGGAATTAACTTATAACACCCTCGCTGCGCTCGGGAGTTAAATTTGGAGTCCTTCGTTACGTTCAGGATTCAATGTAGCGCCCGTGACATAAAACAGTGCTTTATCCCCTTGGTGTATAATCTACTATTAAGATCTTGTACTACACTGTGAAATGCAATAAAGTATTGAGTATTGAGTCACTTGGCGGGTTTTACGCAACTGCATGGTAGTATCATAAACCGCCCGACATAATATGTCTCCCACCTGAAGAGCACACCCCTTCCAACTACTGAGATTTATTTTAGTGGCCCCTCCGACCAACCTCTCGGTTATGCAGAAGGGCACACTATTCCTAGCACACCGTGAAGTGTACCAGGGACCATCTGCGGTAGGTCCTGCCGCCTACTCATAGGCGAGTAGCTCGTGGCGTAACCCACTCCCATTTATCCAGAATGGTACCGGAGCAGTTATAGTCGCTCACCACGCGCATCCCAAAGAACGCTAGCGGCTTCAATCCCCGCTAGGGACGTCAGAGAAGCCAACTACCATTTCTCCAAAATGGTGCCGGAGCTGTATAGGCTGTATAGGGTGGCCGGATAGGCAATCTAGCGGATACCCATCTCCTTGCTATCCAGGCAAGTACCAGAGGAGCGGCAAGCCGCTATAAGGGTTCCTCACTAACCCCGCATCTAAACACTTAGCAGCCCAACGCCCTAGACCAGTGAATTTAGATACTCGTTGCGCGCGAGAAGGGACGCTCGGTACACACTACCGAGCAGACAAACATGCCCCACCTCTGCAACTAACCACATGCCACCACGAATCCAACTCCAAGTTGGGGCCTGCCTTAAGAAAGGCAGGGCTGGGACCCCCAACACCCGTGGTACCCTGATCCTAACAGCTAGACGCGTAGTTCCAGCTGCGAAAACCCTACCTACCCGGGTAAAGTAGATACGGACCTGAAGAGCAGATAGTCTGCTGCAGGGCTCCCTCAGTCGCCTCTTACGACACCCACGGGAAGGAGATGGGGCGGTGGAAAGTATTCTTTTAAAGTGCTGCCACCAGGCACACAATATATTTTCTGATTACAGCATAGATTATATTACTTTTCTGATAGCAAAATATAATATAGGTGCATTGAGAAATCAATATATTTTTACCAAACATGTTGACTTTACAAAAAAATTGAGGAAAGTTATTGAAATAGGCAATGCCAAGCCACACTGCAGTGCTATGTCCAGCAGTGAACTAGTACCCTGATGATTCAAATAAAGCATGATGTTTACTTCCACAGGTGTTATCAGAAAGAAAATCTCAGATAACCTTTATTATCTCTGATTCATCTGATAATTATTGCATATCTGATAATTCATACTGCATAACTCTGATATAACTCTGATATTATAGACCTTACTCAACATGTTTAATCAATTTGAACACAGTGTCATAAGTATTGCACAATATTGAGGATTTTTACACATAAAAAAACAAAAATAATGGTCCAATATTAGTGTTATTTGAGGCTTGTATTGAAAAACAACAATATAAAGATAAATTGAAGTTCAACTACAAATTGTAATACTTACATTCAAAAACTTTTCATCCATTATAAGTTCTTTTAGCAGCAGGTCTACTGGATTACTAACATTAGTTAATATGCCATTGATGAACTGTACAGGTCTACCTTCGATGGATTCTAGAAATGCTGGATTATGTCTGAAATAAAAGCAATGTACTGTTTCCAAGTTCATTGAATTTTTACTGGACCACAGTGTAGAAAGCTGAATGGAAAATGGTATTTGATTAACGACACGATTGGCGTAGTGCGCTGTAGCACGGTTTCTCGCCTCGAGTGTCGCGGGTTCGATTCCCGGTCGGGTCAATTCTGGAAACGATCTTTCCTGAGTTGACTTGGGTCTAGGTGTGCTGGGAGACGTCTAGGTGTGCTGCCTTAATTCCTTATATGGTAGCTCGTAATACAGTGATATAAATCCTTTCTTCTAGAGTTCTAAGCCATGACAAGTGGTGTGTTGTCTGGCGCATATATATTTATATTTTATTTCATTTATTTATTGTAAGTTAAGAGTTTGTGGGTATGAATTTATAAAAGATAATCACTTACACAAATACATAAACCAACAATTCCAAAACTGGGAAAAAATCTTTCACTGTGGCATGTTTGAAGGTGTTGCATAACTTTAGTGCTATTTTCATCATAAAATTTGTGACTTTTAGTGACCTTATAACAATTTTCTCATCTTGATCTAACTGGAACAATACAAAAGGTATTTAAAACATTTCTTACATAAAACAGTTAATTACATGAACTTAATTTCAATAACAGATCCATGTATCCAATATAATTATATAATATCCAATTATATTTTCGAGTTGGGTTTTAAAAACATTCCCATTTTTTTTACAAAAAAATGCCATGTTGTAAATTTTAATACCCGGTATAAGGATTAACTAGTTCTCCCATTTAAAAAGAAGGCAACCTCTCGGAAGAGCTGTTACTCGATGGCAATGAAGGCGTTTAATAAATTGCCTAGTGACATAAAGTCATTGCCTCTAACTCAGTTTAAAAGCAAACTTTTTATGTGGTTGGTGGACAAGGCTTTTTACAATACTAACGAGTTTTTTGATCACAAATAAAAATTGGACCATGTATATTTTGATGACTATATATCATTTTATTAATAATAATAATTGTAATGTAAGTAATTATTGTTCAGTACAGTTTTAGTAGGTACCTATCAGATAATGATATTACTTCATACCTCTAAAGCATTCTTCAAATTATACCTAATCATATCACAAAGTAATTGTAGACATTCATGGTATGTCTGCTTATCTAGCAGGTTGTTAGAATATTTTTCGCAAAGTGCTGTGTATGCTTTCCATTGCTCTGCCATTGTCTTCACATCTAAGGATTGAACAACTTCTCCTATTTTCAAGTTGATGTTTAGTGCTGTAACAAAAAATCCTATAAACTATACATATCATAATATGAATATGAGATACATATATCTAACAAACACAGCGCAACTTTAATCAGCAACTTAGCCCCACCATGAGTTTAGCAGTCGTAAAGTGCTTGTATGTGACTTCTGAACAATACCTCTCTCTAGTAAAGAGAAACGGAATTGAATGCATACTAGTTGCTGTATTCACTATCTTAGTTTACACAATGAAAACCCATGGTAGATAAGTCAGAGGTACATAAGTCAGTATATCCCTGAAGATGAAAGAAGGGAATAAGAATAATTTTGTAAACCTTCTCTGAAGTAAAAACATTTTAAGCAATTTTTTATATCTGAAAGGCTAGATCAGCTCTTAAGACTATTCATTAATTCCTAGACAGCCTGTGAAATCATTTGTATCTTCATACTATACCTATTTTCATCTTTTTTGGTATTTTATAATTAAATAATTTAGAAATTGTAGATAATTACCCTCAATAAGAATGTCAAGTTCTTCTCCCTCAGTCAGATCAAAAAGAAACTGTTTCTCAAGCACCATAAGGTAGGTGAGTTGCAACTCATGGCAGGTACGGAATAAGTCCTTCAGTTGTTTTTGCACATTGCTCAAATGCAAACCATACATAGTTTCACTAAAAAAAAACGATTTAATATTTCTTCGCAATCAAAGTTTAAACTTGGTACTTAGAATTTGTTCTTAACTACCTATTTTTGCAATGAGTGAAAACCAGCATAAGTATTCTTCCAGTTGTTGTTGGAAATGTGTTGAATGAACTACATGACAGTGATATTGATTCCACCATATTCTTGATGAGGCTGGAGAGCAGGTGAAGCACACAAACAGCATCTTCCATGTATTCAGTTAGCTTACTTAGTTGTGTTTCTGCATGTAATAACAACTTGACTACTAAATCTAAGCTCTGAAAAAGAAATGTTACAGGATAAAAAATGTTTGCGATTATCAGAAGTATGGATGTAACAGGTTACATTTAAAAATTACCTTAGTTACATATTATTACAGCCATAAAAATATTAAACATTATTTGTTGCATTGACTTACTTGAGAAATGCAGAGACGACAGTCTTCTAGGAGACCACTAAAGTGTCTAGAAAAGGACACATCATTAATTTGGGCACTATTGGAGAGTGATGCTTTGGTGTTCAGTAATAAGGAGTCGTAGGACATCGCATCATTCGCATCAATCTATATTATTGATAGTTAAGGAATTAATAAATAGGCTGTCGTTGAAAGCAAGTACATTGCTGTTGTTTCAAAGGATACAATCACTGAGGAACTGCTGCAAGATATTATGCTCGGACTGTTAGAAAACGCGTAAGAACTTTGCGAATCATCCATATTGGGCAGATCTGTACTATTTCATTACATGAAAGCTTCAAGAAGTTATAGGCGTAATACTTTTCGGGAAAAAATGAGAGCAAACAGCCAGTTATTATTCCCGCCGTAACTTATCACACTGTTTGTTTATTGACTGACATGCATGACATTTTGACAGAATTGACAGTTTGAAACTTTTGGTTGGCGAGATTAAATAGTCTATTGTCTATAATTATTTAGTGATGTAATGTATCGATTTTTGGCGGTAGAAATACCGTCAAAACAGAGACCGTAATACCGATATTTTTGAATATCGATCCCTAAATATCAATATGTACTGATACTTTGGTATCGAATTATCGGTGTAAATACCTATACAACATTTCAGTACCAAAATACCGTTACTTTAATGTGTCTGTATCGGTAAAGGTACTGATACTTAAATACCAAATGCAACGCTTGCAACATGTTATTGCATTCTCTTTGTTTCATAATATGGACATCATATATTTCGACAAGTTGCACTTTATTAGCCGTGAACCAAGAATTGCTCCGCTGTTGATTTGTCCGCAATACAATACAACGGTTTTCCGTGGAAGTATCCGCTACTCTTCAACAAAGTGCTGGAAACTTATTTTATTCTTATTCTTAAGATCATCTGATGTGATGACCATGACCATCATCATAAATAAATAAATAAATAATAAATAAATGAATAAATATCTCAGCACACCCAGACCCGAGTCGATTTAGAAAAGATTAAGATCATCTGATGTGATGACCATGACCACCATCATCATAAATAAATAAATAAATGATAAATGAATAAATATCTCAGCACACCCAGACTCGAGTCGATTTAGAAAAGATTAAGATCATCTGATGTGATGACCATGACCACCATCATCATAAATAAATAAATAAATGATAAATGAATAAATATCTCAGCACACCCAGACCCGAGTCAATTTAGAAAAGATTAAGATCATCTGATGTGATGACCATGACCACCATCATCATAAATAAATAATAAATGAATAAATATCTCAGCACACCCAGACCCAAGTCAATTTAGAAAAGATTAAGATCATCTGATGTGATGACCATGACCACCATCATCATAAATAAATAATATATGAATAAATATCTCAGCACACCCAGACCCGAGTCAATTTAGATACTTTGATTTTTGAATTTAATGTGCATGTATTTAATGTGCTTTTTGTTTTTTACTAATTAGAGCTGAGAATAATGTGCGCGGATGAGGTGGGCGCGGACGTAGTGGGCGCGGTCGAGGCGGGCGCGGACGAGGTGGGCGCGGACGGGGTGGGCAAGGTGGCCCTCCGCAACTTCCTAGTGAGCAGAGCGTGCGGCGTGGAAGGGGATTGCGGACGCGTGGGGGGGGTGGTGGACGGGGCAGTGAGAGGCCCTTGGCGCTTGATCCGTAATAATATTTTTATAATTAAATTAACGTACAGATGATGTTACTATGCTTAAATTATCTAGTGTTATCATTTTTGTTTACACTGATTTTAAATTTTTAGAGTCTTTTGTGGAATGGTTGAGGACCTCCCCGTAGGCCAGCCCCTCGAAACGGGGGTGACAAAGACAACTAAGAGGGTGCTACCAAAAGTAACGCAGTATAATGCAGAGTAAGGTTTTGATACATATCTTGATTTGAACTTATTTATTGTAGAAGCAATTTTTTAAAAAAAAAAATTTTCAGATCGGTATGGGCTTCGCAGCCAGAGGGGGGGGACGCAGTGCCAGCCCCCATCATGATGTCGGGGCTGGATGAAGAGCCAGAGGGGGGGGACGCAGTGCCAGCCCCCATCATGATGTCGGGGCTGCATGAAGAGACAGAGGGGGGGGAAGCCTTCTCGGTGCCGGCAGCTGAGGAGATCATCGCAGCGCCATCGCCCGTGATGTAATTATCCACATTAGTTTAATTTATATTTCTTGTTTTTAATTATTTTGCTAATATAATTTTTTTGCTTTTGCAGGTACGTAGAGTGTGGCGGCAGTGGGGCGTCCACGCCCTGCACGCCCAGGATGGCCCAAAAGCGAGTCGCGTAAGTATTTATTTGTAATATCCGTGGACAGTCGATGCATTGAGTAATTATATAGGTTTTATATGTGGTTTTCATATTTGTTTTGACAGGCCTGAACCGCAGGCGAGTGGGAGCGGGCTGTGCAAGCGGCGCCTGTGAGTATATTTAATTACTGGTCTTATCAAAAGGTTATTTGTTTGGAATAATAAACTTATGTATTCATTTTAATTGATCTTACGACGTAAGAAAGTTATATAATCCACGTGTTACCGCAGGAAATTTTCCGATTTCAACGGAAAAAGTAAAGGCCTCAACGTTATGTAGATCTTTTACAACAAGAATAGCAAATAAATGTGTATGATCTGATGATTTATTGTAAGTTTTGGTTTTACGCTGATTTAATTCAATTTAATTTTTTTATTTAAGGATACCTTCGTCAAGTCGGCCTCTCCGGGATGCTGAAATAAGCGCCTTCCTCAACTATGGTAAGTTTTTTATTTTTATCGTAGGTGTATCGGCTAGTAATGAGTCAACTATGATGGAGTGTGGACTTCTTAGTGCATTGCATAAAATAATTTGACTCAATATTGTTTGCTGTCGACATTATTCCGTTAATGTTTCTTAAACAGGCAGCGAGGATGATTCCGGAGAGGACAACGAGGACGACGAGGTTGAGCCCCTTCACCTAACCATCCCGCATGTGGCGCGCCCGTATTTGGGCTTGAACTCCGAGGACGAAGCGGATGGAGCACCACGCGATGCCTCCCTTTCCCTTTCCTGGCCCCCCCTTCCATCTACTCCTGTCATACCTTCCTCTCCCTCTTTTCCAGCGCCTCTTTCCCCAACCCCCCTACCATCACCTCCTCCGTCTTCTGCAGCGCACTCGCCCTTCGAATGGAGAGCTTTCCCGCAGCCTCAGATTGCACCTGAACTGAGGAGGGAAAGTTTTTCTAACATTAATTGCGGACCCGCTGTTCCATTCGCGAGCCCATATGACGCATTTACTGCCATATGGGATCGCGATATTATGGAATACATTGCACAGGAGACCAACCGATTTGCGCAGCAGCTGTCCGTGGTCATGCTGGAGGGCGGCACCATGCTGCCTCAAAGTAGGATCATGCGATGGCAAGACGTCGACGCAGAAGAACTCTACGTTTATTTCGCTATAGTCTCAGCAATTGGGATTGTAGTGAAATCACGTCTTGAGGAGTACTGGAACAAGTCGCAAGACATGTTCAGTACTCCAGGTTTTTCTGCGTCGATGAGCTACAATCGGTTTTTCCTGCTGAGCAAGTGCCTGCATTTTGCAGACAACAATACATGCCACCCAGAGACAATGACACGGCCTCAAGCTAAACTCTTCAAGTTGCAAAAGATATTAGACCACTTGAACCAAAAGTTTTCATCTCTGTACACGCTCTCGCAAAATATTGCACTAGACGAGAGTTTAACCATGTGGAAGGGATGGTTGGATATTAGGCAGTTCATTAGCAATAAGGCGGCTTCTGTAGGGATCAAAACTTACGAAGTATGCGAATCCCACACGGGGTACCTGTGGAGGTTCGAGGTTTACGCAGGCCATGACGCTGCGGCACCTGTTACCGACGGTCCACTTTCCGGAGTTGTGTCGGCCATTGTGCTCAGACTCCTTGATGGTCTGGAGCATAAAGGTCACACAGTCTGGATGGACAATTATTACAACTCTCCCGCTCTGGCGCGAGAGTTAAAATCAAATGGTTTTGACTGCGTGGGGACGCTGCGCACGGATCGTCAGTTTGTTCCTGTAGAACTGACGAACCTGAAGAAAACCGACATGGCAGTGGGTCAGGTGAGTGGCTGCACATCGGGAGATGTGGATCTCCTGGTATGGCGACACAAAAACCGCGTGGCTTTTGTGTCGACATACCATGGGCTAGCCACGACGATGTGTGGTGACACGCTAAAGCCCACTGTTGTCCACGATTACAACATCTGCATGGGCGGGGTCGACCGGAAAGACCAGATGCTGTCTATGTACCCCATCGAACGGAGGCGCAACCGCATCTGGTACAAAAAGTTTTTCAGGCGGCTTTTGAATGCCAGTATCTTAAATGCATACATACTTCACAAACCCAACGCCACAACACAACTGACACACCGGGAGTTTAGGAGGTCCCTGGTATGCGAGCTGGTTGCTCGCCACGGCAAACCTCCTGCACCGGCTACACCTTTAGCTTCCACCGCACACCATTTCCCAGCACAGTACGAGATTATTACCTACAGGGGCAGACGGGAGCACAGCCGCCATGTATGCGTTGTGTGCAAAAAACGCACCAGCGTATACTGCATGGCATGCCGTGTGCCACTGTGCGCATTTACCTGCTTTTTGCCGCACCACAGGTAATAATGTCGTACCCTACATCACACACACATCACACATCATCATACATACATCGTGTCATTTACATTTACATTTATTACACATTACATTTCCACTTGTCAATAATACTACACAAAAAACACATTTTTTATCAGTCATTGCATTTAGGTATTAGAATTTAAGAGCCGTCTGAAAAACAAATGTACGGGCCCCCCCCCTATGCCTAGCAGTGGATGTCTTGTCAATGATATTTTATTACTTGGTAACATTTATTGCTATGCACATTTCATGTGTATTTGTATGTTTTGATCCAAATCATTGACATTTTATCACTTGGTAACATTTATTGCTATGCACATTTCATGTGTATTTGTATGTTTTAATCCAAATCAATGACATTTTATTACTTGGTAACATTTATTGCAATGCACATTTCATGTGTGTTTATGTTTTGATTCAAATCAATGACATTTTATTACTTGGTAACATTTATTGCAATGCACATTTCATGTGTGTTTATATGTTTTGATTCAAATCAATGACATTTTATTACTTGGTAACATTTATTGCAATGCACATTTCATGTGTGTTTATATGTTTTGATTCAAATCAATGACATTTTATTACTTGGTAACATTTATTGCTATGCATATTTCATGTCTTCGTAAGTTTTGATCCAAATCAATGACATTTTATTGCTTGGTAACATTTATTGCTATGCACATTTCATGTGTATTTGTATGTTTTGATCCAAATCATTGACATTTTATCACTTGGTAACGTTTATTGCTATGCACATTTCATGTGTATTTGTATGTTTTGATCCAAATCATTGACATTTCATCACTTGGTAACATTTATTGCTATGCACATTTCATGTGTGTTTATATGTTTTGATCCAAATCAATGACATTTTAGCAACATTCATTTTCATTCGTATCGCCTTTTCAATTGATTCCAACCACTCTTCCACATCAATGACATTTTATTACTTGGTAACATTTATTGCAATGCACATTTCATGTGTATTTGTATGTTTTGATCCAAATCATTGACATTTTATCACTTGGTAACATTTATTGCTATGCACATTTCATGTGTGTTTATATGTTTTGATTCAAATCAATGACATTTTATTACTTGGTAACATTTATTGCAATGCACATTTCATGTGTGTTTATATGTTTTGATTCAAATCAATGACATTTTATTACTTGGTAACATTTATTGCTATGCATATTTCATGTCTTGGTAAGTTTTGATCCAAATCAATGACATTTTATCACTTGGTAACATTTATTGCTATGCACATTTCATGTGTATTTGTATGTTTCGATCCAAATCAATGACATTTTATTACTTGGTAACATTTATTGCTATGCACATTTCATGTGTATTTGTATGTTTCGATTAAAATCATTGACATTTCATCACTTGGTAACATGCATTTCTATGCACATTCCGTCACAACTTGAGCCGTGTCATTGACTCCTTCCTCACCCTACCACTTCCGTACCACGCGTGTCTTCATCCTCCTCCACACACTGCTGGCCCGCGCTAAAAAGGTTCGGTGATTTATTTCTTTTCTGTCAATCCGAACGTAGATTGCAATTTATCCAATTGAAATTTTTTATTAATTTTTTTTATGTAATAGGTAGCAAACGAGCTGGGAGGTCTCCTGATGGAAAGTGATTACCTCCGCCCATGGACAACTGCAACACCTGAGGTATCACCGTGTCTTCTAAATGGGAATAACGCTCTCTTCTTGAAGGCTCCGATGTCATATCACTTTGGAAACACCTCCGCAGGAAGATCATTCTATATCTTGGGCTGTACGCGGAAAAATCTACCTCCAAACTTGCTCTGAAGTGGTCGTTGCGTGATCAGCTCACAAGTGAGCCGCTGATGCATCCTGTCTTAGTCAACTATGTCATTGAGTTCAGATGCTGTTTAACTTTCTTTAGGGCATTAAGATGTATAAAAAATAATATAGTATATTTATTTCGATTAAATTATTTTTAATATATATAAGTATTAATATCTAAATGTTGCACAGCCGAAAATTCCAACTTGCCACTTTAATTTTACGTTATCATTCGCGTAAAACAAATGTATTGTGATTTGACATTGTCGTAAATATAAATAAATTTAATGATAACGTACATTTAAAGTAGCAACTCGTGGTTGACGTACTGATTTCGTATAACGGAGTTGCTAGGAGGGGGGGGGGGGGATGCTGCGATTTGTCATGTTTTATTGTAAAATAAAACCACAAAATTAGATTTTAGGAATAATTATTAAGTTAAAGGTTACAGGGTCGCAGGTAGGTTTAGGTCGTATCAACTTGGCAACTCGTAGCTGACTCCCCTTAGTACACAGCTGCTCCCGATGCTCAGTGCCCGCTGAGTAGACAGCCTCCTCCGAAACTCCCAACGGCAACGGTCGTCCGACGCTGTCCAGTCTGGTAGATTACCGGCCTCTAGCTTGGCCCACGAGGTGTTCCTGCATAGATTGTATGTATTATAAATAACTGAATGAGCAAAGTCAGGTATAACCACTAGTTTCAGCCAGCTTTGATGAAGTCAAGTGAATGCTGTAAGTGAAGCCAAGTAACTAGCTGGTACACAAATTCGTTGTAAAATGTAGTCTTGGAAAATAAAAAATAATAATTCAAACAAATAAAATATTAATTTAATAAAAAATGTTAAAAAAATATATGTACATAAACATTTTGTACTACGCTGTTATTATATGAGACCCAGTTTATACCAAAAATAATGTATATTGATAGTGTAGAATTTAAATTTAATCGCTGTATTCGAAGCCCTATCCATACTTTTTTAGCTCAAATGGGGCCAAATGTGTTGAAAATTACTGTTTTTGTAGACTTGCTGCATAAAATATTTCTATGAAACTGATTGTGTTTTGTGTTTGAATTAATAATTTATTCAATATATATCTTGGAAAATTTATTTTTGTTTCCTATAGGAGTAGATATTACCCAAAAATCAAAGGTTCTTAAAAGTACTAATTTTGGCAACAAATGAAGTACCATATTTGAAATAAAACCACGTTATCTCAAATCAATACTCCTTATATTTCTATTTGTTCACTTTAACAATCCACCTCACTTTACACAATTATCACTTATTCTCTAAGATTGACCTAGATTTAGATAGTAGTGTTCACACTGCCGCAGTTGGCTCACGACTGATTAATTATACATCCGCTCGGTCAGGACCGAGCTTCGCTCCCCACTCCGTCATTATTTTTCAAAGACAAAACGAGTAATTGTAGAAAGACAACTGTTGATAGTGTTGCCGTTTTAAATTTCCGAAGTTATTCTAATATCGTGTTTTGATCAACAATTAAGTTATAAAATCATGACATTCGGCCATCCGATAACGTGCTGTCTCCCGACACACATTCTAAATAAAACAATTAGTACGAAATAATATCTAGTTATTTTAACTGTATGAATGTACTTTCCTTAAATCTTATCGTGATAACATGCATACAAATTTTAAAGTAAAATTATTCGAAGATCTTAATTATTAATCATGACATGGTAACAGCTTACTGAATATAAATTTAACAGAACTTTTTTTTTTAATTATTATTATTTGTTATTATTATACTTTTACAGATATCTTTACTATTTCCCATATTAAGTCTCATAAAGAAATACCTGTTTTTTAATTCACATAATGAATGATTAACTAAACAACTTATAACTGAAAACACTAAAATATTTTACTAACGGTTAAATAATTATATATATCCTCATTCACAATCACTACTACGCTCGCTAGAGCTACTGCTATCTGTATTATGGATTTCGAGAGCCTTTACATGTATCCACGGCCTCATTCGATCGACAGCTATAACAGTATCATACGGTTTACCTTTCTTGTGAAATCCAGGGACTTCAGATATTCTGTACCTATCATTCCCTAACCTTTCGGATATTTTATAGGGTCCAACGAACTTTGACAGCAGTTTTGTACTCTGACTCTTATTATCAAAATTATTCCGTGAAATTTTGACTAAGTCACCTATGTCGTAAATAGGAGCAGGGGCTCGATTTGCGTCATGCCTTTTTTTTTGCTTTTCTTGATCTTTGCCAATACTGTTACTTATTTGTTCTCTAATTTCTTGCAAATCAGAGGTGTTGGCGTCGTTACTATTCACAATGTCCAGTTTGTTTAATAAATCATCACGTAACTTAAATCCAAACAAAGCCTCTGTCGCAGTTCTGCGAGTTGTGGCATTTACAGTATTATTAATACCAAATTGGAGCTTGCCCAGACACCTGTCCCACTCGCGCTCATGGCCAAAAGCATTTTGAGAAGCTAATGAGTTAAGGATCGTTTGATTGAACCTTTCCGCCTGGCCATTTGCCCTGGGACAAGCGACCGCGTTAAGTATATGTTTAATGCCGTGGGCGTCACAAAATAACTTAAAAGCCGCAGACGTAAAACTAGTACCTCGATCCGACACAATCCTAGCTGGGACACCAAAATCATAGAATATTCTTCCTAGAACTTTTACTGTATTCTTGGTCTTTAGATCTTTAACGGCTCTAACAAAAACATATTTTGTAAACCCGTCTACCACTGTGAGAATGTAACTATTGCTATCTTTACTTTTAACAAAAGGACCTAAGTGGTCTATGTGGATCGTATGGAAGGGTATGTTTATCTTTTCTATGGGGTATAAATGACCCGACTTTTGTCTCGAGGAATTATCTTTGTTGTACGCACACTCTAAACACCCTGCAACATATTTCTTCACAAATCTTCTTAGCTTGGGAAACCAATAATCATTTTTGATTATCTCAAGCGTCTTAGCATAGCCATGGTGGCCAATATCGTCATGATTGGCTCGACATATTTGCCACCTTGCGCTTCGTGGTACAGCAAGACATAAACGATCACCAGCCTTTCTATATACTGCGTGGTTTTTAACTGTATAATTTTTTTTTAATATCCTTACACGCGATGTCGTCTTCAGGTTTTAGAATATTGTGGATTCTAGAAAGGTCTGGGTCTGCTATTTGTAAAGTCAATAGCCAATTTTGTTTCTCAATAGTATACACGGATACGATCTCGTCATCATCTGGATCCACGGATAGTTTGGTGTTCCTGCTTAATGCGTCAACATGCGACATTTGAATGCCTGGCCGATATTCAATGTCGAAAGTATACTCGCTCATTTGGAGCCACCACCTTGCTATTCGTGGAATCAGGTCTCTTTTAGTCATTGTGGTCCTAAGTGCTGCGCAATCCGTAAACACCTTAAAGTGTAAACCCAAAAGATAAACCCGAAATTTTTTTCAACGAGCACACGGCCGCCAATGTCTCCAGCTCGTAGGAATGCAGATGACGTTCTTCGGGTGTTGTCTGTCGACTAAAATATGCTACTAGCTTCAAGACCCTTGAATCTCTTTGCCACTGCATGAGAATGCCTCCTACGCCTAGAGAACTGGCGTCGGTATGTAACTCAGTCTCAAGTTTTGGGTCGTAAAGGGCCAGTATTGGTCGATTAACAAGCTTTTCCTTAAGAAAGGTAAAGGCATGTTCCTCAACATCAGACCATCGCCACTCAGACTCCTTTTTTAGTAAAGAGGTTAAAGGACGCGCAACTTCTCCATATCCTTTCACAAATTTACGGAAGAATCCGGTCAAGCCCAAGAACTGGCGAACCTCGTGAACGTTACGAGGTGTGGGAAACTCTCTAACAGCGGATACTTTGGCCTCACCGGGTCGAATTCCGTGAGAAGAGATGTCATACCCTAAGTAACTGACAGTGGAATCAAAGAAACGGCATTTGGAGAGTTTCAGAGTCAGACAATTCTGTCGAAAAAGCTTCAAAACATCCTCTAAGCGCTGAAACATCTCGTCAATTGTCCTTGCAGGTATCAAAACATCATCTAAATAAGCCAGTGCATACTCGAACCGCCTGTTGCTTAGAATTTTATTTATTACACGCTGAAAAACAGCTGGTGCATTCGCCAACCCGAAGGGCATTCTCTTAAACTCATAGTGCCCGTCGGGTGTGACAAATCCGGTGAGATGCTGACTGTCCTTGGCCATTGGAATCTGGTAGTAACCGGAGGCGAGGTCAAGAGTGGTGAAAAAGCTATTTCCACTTAAATTGGAAATTTGGTCCTCAATAAGAGGCAGAGGGAAGCGGTCTTTAACAGTTTTATTATTTAAAGCCCTGAAGTCCACACAAAGCCTCTGTTCTCCGGTTTTCTTTTTTACCATTAAAATCGGACTAGCGTAATCTGATTTTGATTCCTGAATGATGTCCAATCGCAGTAGTTCATCTATAGTTTCACGGACCGTTTCACGCTCGGCATGAGACAGGCGATAAGGTCGGTACACTATTGGTTTATTGTCCATAAGATTGATTTTCATTTCCACATCATTTGCGCGACCTATCTCTTCTAATTTAGTAGCAAAACAATCGCGATAGCTTTGCAAAAGAGAATAAAGTCTGTCTGTCTGTTCAACACTAAGTCTTGGTCCAGTTTTGACGTCATTCTTGTTCAAAGGGTCTAAAGTGGAAGGTGTAGTCTGAATGCTATTGACTTGACAATCTTTTTGCTCTAGGAAGGGTATTGCCCTGGCTACTAAAATATCCTTCTCCAAAGTAACAGCGTGGTGAGACAAATTAGAAATAACTAATTCTCCCTTACCATTACGTATATGGTAGGCTCCTTGAAGTAAGCGATATTCTTTTCCAGGCTCAATAGCGTTATAACCCTCAATGAGGACGTCGCCCGTGAAATCAGACTCTGCGTACACAGGGATGACATCGATTTTGAGAACTTGGACTGAATTAGAAACACGCAGCTTTAAGCTAGTATCTTCGCAAGGCAGATCATTGCTGGGACTTTTGTAGAAAGTTAGTCTTTGACTGTCTTTAAGAACAGTTATGCACGGCAATTCGGTAAAGTTTTGTCCGATGATCATAGCAGATTGCATGTGCACATCGTCAATGACTAGTACCTCAACCTCTGTTTCGACCTCATCGACCTTTACATTAACCCTCGCTTTATATTTCGGAACAACGGAAGACTGACCAAATCCCCGTACCACTGGAATGCCATCAAATGATCTGATCAAATTCAAAGACTCTGCATTGGATTGACTTAAGAGTGTACACTCACTACCAAAGTCAATATAAGCTTCTAGAACTTGGTCATTAACGGTCACGGTTTTAAAAAATTTATCATTGCTTTTATTACCGATATCTATTTTTAGAATCTTTTTCTCAGAAATATTATCAGGAGCTGCACTGTAAGAATTTTTACTGTTTACAGGTACCATTTCGCAATCATCATTATTATGTCCAACTCTGTTACAACGTTTGCATCTCTGTAACGGTTTGGTGCATTTGGAAAAAGGATGACCCCTAGCCCGACAATTGAAACATATAATAGAGTCAAGGGCAGATCTTTTCGTGCTAGAGTTTGAACTAGTACCAGGATCGCGTCTCAATTGAACAGGACGATTCCTTAGCTTATTATCGACAAATGGCTGTGAATTTTGTGAACACAGAAAGTTGAGCAGATCTTCAGGTTCGGAACTATTTAAAGCCTGGGCTCCATTACGAATAGATCTGTCCATGATCCCATACACAATGCAATCAACAGCCTTCTTGCCCCCAATTTCGCATCTATTTAACAAACACAATTTATCAAAAAAGTACTCGCGAAGACTCTCGTCGTGTCTCGAAGTGCGACTTAGCATCTCCTCCAGAAGGCGCCCATAATTTTCTTCGTTGGGGAATGCCTTTCGGAGTTTAGCTTGCCACTCATCCCAAGTATGAATTACTGTAGGTAAGGACTCGAACCATTTTTTTGCCAAACCGATTAATTTTTGTAATGAAAAATGAATAATTTGTTTATCATTCCACCCATAAATGATAGCGCACTCATTGACCTTTCGTAACCAGCATTCGATGGTCTGAGTCCTATTTGCGGGGTCAAATTCTGGCAAAACATTGTTAATATTGCTATGTATAGAATTCGAGTTTCTATTTGCATCTTCTTTACAGCTAGCCATCAGTTTCAGAAGAACTTCAGTAGAAAAGGAATTTGTTCTTTTACGTGACTTCCTGGGAACAGGCTCGCTGCTCGAAGTGGATGAAGAGGAGGGACTCCTCTGGCGCTTGGACTTTTTCTTTGCTCGTCTACGCCGCTTTGGAGGAGTACCGGGTGGCGTACCGCAATCATCACCGGGATCCATCTCTTCCTGGAACAAAAATATCAACCATCGACATAGGCCGTTCCACATTCTACTTATCGTTCCGAAAGGGATAAAAATCAACTGGATCCTCTGACTGTCTTTTAACTTTTGTAATGATATAATTGGGTAGTACGTTAGTAGGTAACGTTATTAATGAAACCTCATTACTGTTGGTGTTTCATTCTCTGAGTAAAAGTGATTCAATCTCTTAAACAAGTTTTATAAGTAGGTAATCTAGCCTACCAATAGGATGAAATCCACCAAATGTATGCAACTTAGTCAAAAAATGAGTAAAAGCTCGTATAAACAAACACCATCTATTAATAATCTGTGAAATGTGTGCAACTGAACACACATTGACCCCAAGATCCGACAAATGTGTGCAACTGAGCACACATCGCCCCTAAGGTGCGACAAATGTATGTAACTGAACACACATCGCGCCTAAGATCCGACGAATGTATGTAACTGAACACACATCGCCCCTATGATCCGACGAATGAATGCAACTGAGCACACATCGCCCCTAAGATGCGACGAATGTATGTAACTGAACACACATCGCCCCTAAAAACCGACGAATGAATGCAACTGAGAACACATCGCCCCTAAGATGCGACGAATGTATGTAACTGAACACACATCGCCCCTATGATCCGACGAATGAATGCAACTGAGCACACATCGCCCCTAAGACGCGACGAATGTATGTAACTGAACACACATCGCCCCTAAAATCCGACGAATGAATGCAACTGAGCACACATCGCCCCTAAGATGCGACGAATGTATGTAACTGAACACACATCGCCCCTAAGATCCGACGAACGAATGCAACTGAGCACACATCGCCCCTAAGATGCGACGAATGAATGTTACTGAACACACATCAGCCCTAAGATCCGACGAATGAATGTAACTGAACACACATCGCCCCTAAATACCCGACGAATGTATGCAACTGGTCACACATCGCCCCTTTAAATCCGATGAATGTATAAAACTCAATGCACATCGCTTCTAAAATCTGTCAATAGTATGCAACTTAACACACCCAATGAATACAATGTGAAACTCTGACACAAATTCAAATATCAATAGGTGACCAGTGAGTTGTAGTCTAATCGAAATTCACTAGCTCGATCAGTTGAAAGTGAAAAAAAAACTGCTTGGAAATGGGGTATTATTCAATGAGGAAATACCCAACATTCATCAAAGCAATCTGTGATTTATCTGTCTTCTATGATTACTAATTAGGTAGGTAGGTTCTAAAATACCCGTATTTTATTCAAAGAAAGCAAAAACTACTACAGTTTTTGCCTAAAATGCAGTCTTTAAAGATACTAACTAGACCATCAAACTCTAAAAATCTTAGTGAAATTTGAGACATTGAGCAGTATTCAGAAGTCGTCTTCATTTAGTGCAGTAAATTACTTCATGGCTATAATTACTTTAAGGGTGTCCAATGGTACTACAAATCACTTTTATGAGTATTATTTGAGAGTACAGTTATTTAGTATGAATTATTGCGATATGCATTCACTGTTTATATCCTTAAACATTGTGTATCATAAAGCAAGTGGGCGAGAATAATAATTGTTAATGATGTTCACATACCTTTTTTAATGGTGTATCCCACTTCTGAAGTGAAATAAAACCACGTTATCTCAAATCAATACTCCTTATATTTCTATTTGTTCACTTTAACAATCCACCTCACTTTACACAATTATCACTTATTCTCTAAGATTGACCTAGATTTAGATAGTAGTGTTCACACTGCCGCAGTTGGCTCACGACTGATTAATTATACATCCGCTCGGTCAGGACCGAGCTTCGCTCCCCACTCCGTCATTATTTTTCAAAGACAAAACGAGTAATTGTAGAAAGACAACTGTTGATAGTGTTGCCGTTTTAAATTTCCGAAGTTATTCTAATATCGTGTTTTGATCAACAATTAAGTTATAAAATCATGACATATTTGTTTAATCATAAGTCAACTTTTAATGTATGTAACATTGTCCCTGTGTTTTATTTGAGTAGTATATGTCCTCAAGTTACTGTTTACATACAATCATAGCCACTAACGCTGTGCAATCACAAATTATAACAAGAAACATGAGACCCTTTTTTTGATGACATTAGTTGTGATGTTTTTTTTGCCAATATTGTAAACAAGTGTTGTGAGAATAAAATGTATGGGGGCATCAAGGGTTTGGATTCTATTCAATGTATAAACATTCTAAGGTATGAATAAAAGGCATTACAAGTACCAACAATACTTTTATTTCATTTTTATTGAAGAATTGTAGTATAATTATAGGTACCCTCCACTAAACTTATCATTTTAAAGTAACAAATCATTTGAATGGCAGAATTAATGTACAGAAATAGCTAGATAATTTCATTACGCATGTTATCGTACTATTACAAATACGCTAGTCCAATCAGTTTAGGAGAAAATCCAATTCTAGTAAACCCATATTTGGCTCAAACCCCTGTCTTTCGAACGTCAAAAAACCCCGTGACAGATAGGCATATTTGCCAAAAAAGGCCGGACTGACGGGAGGATAAGTTTAAGTATTAAAAATTATAAAAAGCAACTGCACAAAATTAGTAAAAACTTATTTGATTAATTTATAATTAAATTCAACGAAAGTAATACATTTCTACACGTGGAAAGGAACGTTTTTTCGACCTACTGAGGTAAAAGTCACGTGACCTACCGTTTTTGCGGAAAATTCAATCCAAACACTGTAATTTTCTCTAAAACTGTACATTTTGTTTGTTTTTTTTTGTGAGGTCTTCAGTCAAATAGCGAATTATATAAAAAAATCTGTTATGCATAGCAAACGCATGCTTTTTGATATAATGGTTAGTAAGTGTTATTATTCCTTACGACTTTAGGGTTTTTTTCAGTTATGCTTATTGCAGTTGTATGCTTTTTGATTAGTATGGCTTTTTAATATTATGGCAAATTACAATAAAGCCTTTGATGCTGATATAGTCATGCTCATCTGGCTGGAGATCATTCTGGCGCCACACATTCTTGGGCCTTTTCTGAAAGTGCCGGCCAACAAAAAAAAGGGGTACCTATAGTTAGAACTAGTCCTACGGAGTAATAGTTATTTTGGCATAAAAGTCTAAGGGTGGTCACAAGCCAATTTCTACGCGTTTAGCAATGATCTGAAGCATTTTTACTTTAGTGCAAAATTTGTCAGCTTAGAAAACTGTAATTTTTACAGTTAAGCAAAAAATACATTAATCCGAATAATTATAACCGATCACTTTTCTGGAAGTGCCAGACAACGAAAAAAAATGTTAAAATAGTCATACGGAGCAACTAATAATAATTATTATTATCGCATAGAAGTCGTAGGGTTGCCACAAAGACAAGTTATACGAGTTTGAAAATTCGTCATTTTCATACATACAAGTAAAAACTATAGTAAAAATGCTTTAGGTTATTACTTACTTCTTTCAATATCTACTCGTATCATCATTTTTTGTATCCTAGCACTTTGAAAAATCAATCAATGTATAAAAAGGACAAATTTTGAACCCGTAAAACTTGGCTTTGGCGGCCCACGAATTCCGTCACGCCCAAAACTTTTCACTGCATAAGTCCTTAGCCCAGTAAATTGAAGTGCCAAATACATAACTTTGTATGGTTTAACGTCTTTTTAGCCTTCTCAGCTTCCCGGTGGTTTCACCTGCCACCAGTACTAAGCCCCCCGCCACGACAAGGCGAAGGCTCATGGGGGAGGGGGCTATTTTGAATCCTGCCTACCCATCTGGGCAGTGGGCGTAAACTAATGTACGTATTATTAAAAATAACTTTGCACAGCAATAATTTGACGTGCTAAAATATTTTTAAACTGGGGGAATTTATAACCTGCTATCTGGAAACACCATTAATACCATGCAGGAGAGTCACCAAGCCAAACATCTCACGTATGATACAGATCGCATCATTTGATTGGTTGATGGATAGATTATCAACCCATCATGAAAGGACGTTTAAACAATGGGTTTCAATTGTGAGATGTAAATTTGATTGCCGTCTAGAGTCCATCAAAAACCAAAAAAAACGGTTATTAATGTACTCTTTGCGTACTTTGCCTATCTGGGGTCACATTAAGGTCAAACTTATTTAGTTAAAAATATCCTAGATCCTTTGTTGTTCAATATTTAATTGAAGTATGAAATACAAGTACCTCGAAATGGTTTTCGATTTAGGACATAATTGTTTTTCTTTCCCATAGCCAAATTGATAGAGTTAAAAAGGCCAGAAATGAACCTGGCTTAGCTCTATGTATGCGCTATTTCGTTTTGATCATTACTTCCATGGACACCCTGTATGAACCAGCCAAGGGAAATATGACAGAAAAAGAACATCACGTTTGCCTCTAAAAACAGACAAGTCAAGGCATTGATGTTCTTTTATGCGTAGGTTACGTCCAGTGGTGGATCTCATGTTTCCCCTTCTGAGACCATCAAACACTTCGTTGGTTTCTTCATCACATCAAAAAATAGCTAAAGGCATTTGCAGAGGGTGGACTTCGCATTCTCGTGATTATTTCATTGAATTGAAACAAGTAAATTTTAGGTAGTCGCTAATTAATAAAATGCGGGTCTCCACGACACGTGTACGAACACGGGTGCGCGGAGCGGCAACGTCGCGTTGATCAGCGCCTAGCGACTGGTAAAGTATCAGTACTTGGTATCGATATAAATACTGATACTTAAATATCAATATTTCAAAATACTGATACAAACATCGGTATTCAGCTGAGGTATCGATACCATTAGTCCATTACCGATATTTTAATAAAAATACCGATATTTTGAGAGTATCGATATCAGTCCCTGCATCAAAACACTGGGCTGACACAACAAAGTGATTCCGTTGCTAAAATTTATAAAAAAGTAATGTAAAGCAGCTGACCATTTCTGTTGTCAATGTCAGTCAACTCTAATGTCAACAAATCTGTGAAGTGTCAAATTATGTCAAACACAGCAGTTTTGTGCGAAAATACTGAAATAAAGCTTTCCTTCTACTTTTTTTTTTCAATAAGCAAATTTAGCCTAAATATCGGAATATCGGAAAGTGTTTAAGTATGTTTTCTTTGTAAATATAATCTGAATGCCTGGTGTAATGGCTATTTTTGAGAGACCATCTCAAACCAAAGCTATTGTTGATGATACCGAAGAACTCATCTGTACTGTAGAAAATGCACAAAATATTAATAAACATACCGTAAGTATTGCTATATATTTATCTTATGACTGTGAGTCACATTTTTACAATACCTAATAAAAATGCTTAAGGTAGGTATGCTAAATGAAAGCATTCGGCTACCTCCCTCAAATAATCCCTCTAATTTCATCTGAGTACTACTTTGTCTTAGCTAGATTTTATCAAATCTTATAGCTAAATACGGGTAAAATCGAAGGATGTGAATCAGATGTAATGTTTGTATCTGAAGCAATAGAGAATAAAAAATGTTCCGTCACAAAAAAAACCAGATACACTTATTTTTTCTTCATGAACCTAATTGAAGATACATATTATTTCATAATAGTTGAATTTGACTTGAACTTACTTGCAATTTTTATTTGCAGGAGTATATTTTGCGCATTCAACGGGGACCTTGCAAAGAGAATAAGTGGAATGTGTCCCGCAGGTACCGGGACTTTGCAGCCCTGCACATCAGTCTGCAGCCAGCCAATATCGACCTACCACTACCACCAAAAAAGCTTATTGGGAACATGCAACCATCTTTTATTGCAGAAAGACAAATAGCATTACAAGTTAGAATATAGCATAATCTAAATATTAGTTTGTGTATTGTAATTTGGAGGTCTACCCTTTATTAATATAAAAAAAAACCAAGAGGCTATCTAAATCCTGCCCCTGTGTTTAATTCAAAATAAATTAAATGATCAAGCCAATTATGAAAATACACTAGGCCTGATGTAACCATGATCTTGCACACCAAAAATAGCAAGAAAATGCCAATTAGGTGATGATGTAAGTAGTTGACATAGGGCCAACAACAGGAAGTCACAGTCTCCTCAATTTTATAAGACCATTGGCAATTATGGCATTTTGAGGTTTATGGAGCTTGAGAGTTATCTAAAACTCTCAAGCTAGTGTATAAGCCCATTTGACTTGCAAGAGGAGGGACGTAGAATTCGTGTCCTTTGCGATGGTCGAAAATCACGCTTTCTCCAGAATAATGCCAGAGTGCGCAGGGCTCCGTCTTGTCGCCGACGTTGTTTCTTCTGCATATCAACGACATGTTATCTCTTCATTGCTATGCGGATGATAGCACGGTCCACGCGCGTTATTTCGAGCGCCCTGGGGTAAAGCAGACTGACATCCAGGAGAAGAGGCGAAGTCTTGTTGTTGAGCTTGACGGAGTGTTGGACCGAATTTCAGAATGGGGTGCATGCAATCTTGTCGAGTTCAATGCCAAGAAAACGCAGGTGTGTGCATTCACAGCAAAGGCGTCGCCGTTCCTTTCCCATCCCACTCTTCAGAGCAGCCCGCTACCAATTAAGGATAGCCTAAACATCCTTGGCATGGATGTTCGTAGCACCAGCGGGACTACATTGAGAGCGTCATTAGAACTGCATCCCGTGAACTTTGACTGGCCTGTTGGCGCAATGGCAGCGATCCTGCCTTTGATGCCGGAGGTCGTGGGTTCGATCCCCATCCATGACAAACATTTATGTGATGAACATTTGTGTTTGTTGTGTGTCTGGGTGTTATTATCTATTTATGTATGTATTTAGAAATATTTAAGTATGTTTATCAGTCTCTGACACCCATAATACAAGCTCTGCTTAGTTTGGGGTCAGATGATCTTATTGTGAATGGTCCCAGATAAAAAAAAATAAAAACTCGGAGTCCTGAACAGAGTGAGACGATTCTTCACGCCTGAGCAGCTCTGTCTCTTGTATAAGACACAAGTTCGCTCGTGTGTGGAATACTGCTCTCATCTCTGGGACGGTTCCGCCAAGTATCTAGTCGAAGCTCTTGACTGGTGGCAGCGGCGTGCTATCCGTATTATTGGAAACCCAGAGGCAACTTTGACCCTTTAGCCTCTCCAATTGCGTAGAGACATTTCCAGGCGCTAAGTGTTCTCTATCGCTTCTACAATGGGGAATGCTCTGACGAGTTATTCCAGCTTATTCCACCCTCACGTTTCTACTCCAGTACCACGCGTGGTGGACTACGGCGTCACCCACACACAATTCAACATTTATGGCCCGAACTAAAAGGTTCGGTGACTCGTTTCTTTGTCGTACCATCCAGACGTGGAACGCTCCTCCAGCACATGTGTTTCCTTCCTCGTATAGTCCCGGGTTCTTCAAGCGGGGCGTGAAAAGGCATTTCTGCAGGCCTTCAAGGTGACGATGGCCAGCCCAGTGATTCGTTTGAATGACTGGGCTTGTCAACCTCGTATCTGGACCTCACGACCGCTTTCCATCAGGTGGAGTGAGGTCATCTTGACGGGCAATATAAAAAAAAATTGCTGTTGAATGTTTAATTATCAATTTAACTTTTTGTTCCAGAATTACATTAATGAAGTTCTGAAACATCCAATCCTGGCTTTGTCATTACAAGTACGAAGCTTCTTGGATCCTAACACTTATTCCCTGAATATTGCAGGTAATGTGCAATCCTACTCTACCTATACATATATATATATATATATTTCACATAGAGGTCACAGACTCTTAGATAGCCCAACCAAAAGTGATATAGGGATATAGTTTTAAGAAAAACTTTTGTTCTTCCCCTTTTTTATAAAAGCTAACCAGCCAGTGTTGTAACTGTCAATAAAATGATTTTCCTCTTTCATTCTTAGCAGCTAGTGCTGCCCTTTAAGCAAAAAGTGATTTAACAGTGCATTTGCTAAAGGTGATTGATTATGCTTGTGTATTTCACCACCAGATACAGACCGCAAATAACGAAATATTGTTATTCTTATCTGTATTCATTCTGGTCAAGAATTGAACTCACAAACAAATGGTAGCAAATACCTTTAGGAATTGTATTGATCCAGAGCTACAAGTAGTTAATATACAGTTGTGATACTGTTAATAGAGGTTTTATTTACACATATCATATTCAAGATCTTGCAGTAGCATTACACATTATAAGTTATTATAACACAATGGTGTATATTACAGATCAAGCCTTGCAAAGCGTGTCGATTGCACTTCGTGGGGACGGCCGGTACGAACTCAAAGGTCCTCTAGCCGATATAGGATGGCGGCCGCGGAAGCATTACTTTCTAGTAAGTTTTTTTTGTTCTTTGGATTTAGAATTGATGAAATCCGTAGGAGAAACTGAAAGTTACCGTCATACCATCGAGAAGCCGTCGTTCGGCATACTTCTCTTTTCAAAAACTCTCCGATGCTGCTTCAAATACCGTTCGCGCTCTTCCGTTGACAACGGATGTCAAAAATAGGTAGATTTACTTACATTGGTCATTCCTTGATCTACAAATCGCGAAGTCACAGTGTCCAAGGGTCAAAAAAGGGTGGATTTTCATACAAACGGAGGGACTTGCTATATCTTTGTTTCATGTCTGTGGCTGGCTAGGCACATAGAGCGAGAAAAATGATGTCCTATGGGTAACTGAAATCGCAGCATAAAACACCCTTAAAATCTAGGCTTATAGATAGATAGATATATCTTCTTTATTGCACAAAATAAAAAAACAATAACAGAAACATAGCAATCAAAAAACAATTTTGTACAATTTAGGCGGCCCTAATTTAGGAGCGATTTTTCCAGGCAACCTTTGTTCAGAGGTACTTTCCAATGTAGTGGTACACAATTTTTAAAAAGCGTTATTTAATATGCCATGACTCAGTACTTACCTACCTACAGTCTCAGTTTATCGTTTACACAGCGATAAAAGTATGCTACATTGTTAGGCGTTGTTAATCTATATTCATATGTGAACATCCTTTTCATATCTCTTTATAAAATTTCATTACCCCAGTGTAGTGTCAATTATTTTTACATTGATATAATCCTCAGCATAATCCTTAAAATAAGATTTATGGCATTAAAACTCTGATCTACCTTAACAGCATGTGCTGCCTGCGTCGCATTTCTTCTCAAATGAATTATATTACATGTGTCTGTGAGTATGTAGGTGTGTTTGTAACTCTTTCACGCAAAAACTACTAAACGGATTTAGAATAAACTTTGCAGTAATACATTTTATACATCAGAATAACACATAGGACACAATTTAGAAAAAACATGTAATTTGGCCAATATATAACCGATAAGTATCGTAAGTCGGAAAAAAACTGGTCACGCGGGCACAGCTGCGGGCGGAA
Organism: Udea olivalis; assembly: GCA_947369235.1. NCBI lineage: Eukaryota > Metazoa > Arthropoda > Insecta > Lepidoptera > Crambidae > Udea > Udea olivalis. Next base: position 14,013,002 of record OX376359.1, read on the forward strand.
AGCTAGTTACTTATATTTAAAACATATGTTACTGAGTTAGGATCTATGCTGTGAATGTGTTACCGGCAATGTGTATATTCCGGCATTGTATACAATTCCTAAACTGTTCAGGCAATGTATGAAATATTCTTCATTTCATACTTTGCCTAGGCATTGTATGCAATGCCGGATGCGTAGCTGTCAATGTGTATAAAAGGGTTCACTAACAAGTAAGTTCAGTCAGAATCGTCTTTTGGCATACATTTTGGATCGGAAAGATAAACCGAATCGTTTGTTTTCATTTTCAAAATATCCTTAGTTATAATATCAAAGTATAAAACGGCAAAAAAGAAAATGAAGCCAGTTCATTTCTGGCTGGTTCATGTCAACCTAACATGCTCGTCGCTTCGCTCCTCGCAACCTACTAAACCCACGTCTTACAGAGCAATACATTTTCGGTTTAACAAGGTTTTCTGAATATAAAATTTAACAAAAAGAATAACCAAGCAATGCATTTTGCCAAAAGTTATTTATGCTATACGTTGTTTGACTTTGAGTATCGCAATAAAACTTGATATTTAAAAGCAAAATCTATTTATTTCACACATTACCAGATGACCACTGGGCATTCTATACAATGCCTAGGCATTGTATAAATTGCCTAGGCAAAGTATGCAATGGACAATCAAATTCGTAATATTTCATACATTGCCTAAAAGCACCCGGCACTGTGTACATTGCCTAGGCATTGTATACAATGCCTGAATTATACACATTGCCGGTGACATATGCACTTATTATGTATGTTTAGAGATCCATGTAGGCTGTTGGCGGGAAGTGAATGCAAGCTAAAGATAGGGTGCTATGGTTCGCATAAAGGGAGTTCTGTGACCGGCAGTGAACTGATACAGGCTTACAATGATAATCGGCTTAGTTTTGGGTCAGATGACCCATCACGCGTTTACCTTGAATTTGGGCATCCTACCTACTTGCATAAATTTCAAAGACTAAAGTTCCTCTGTGATTTGTTTACGTTTCTCAAGTTATGTTTTATTATGTCTCGAGCTGTTGACCTTCCTGATAATGATGCCAATGCACTTTTTCAGGTAACTGACATCGAAGACAGATCAAATTGTTTACTATCCTGGCAGAGTTACGGACCTGATAGGGTACTAAGTGATAAAGACTTGCAGACTGCATTCAAGAGCTTACAAAACCTTTCTGTGAGTAATTGACCTTATTTATTTTTATATTTTTTCATAAACTCGCAAAAATCTTCTCATAAACATATTTCAAGAGAAAAAATAACTATTATTTGGATTAATAATTATACAATGTTATTTCAGCATCCTTGCATAGATCCAATAATAGCAATACACAATTTAGAAACTGGTGCCTACGTAGTTAGAAAAATACACGAAAATGGTAGCTTGAGAGACATACTATATGGGACTGATTACTCTAAGCATTACTTAGCGAAATATGGCAATCCCAAAGTGAGGAAACCCTTCACTGCGGGGCAGATAGCGCATTATGGATACCAAATACTGCAGGCGTTGAAATTCTTGCATGATAAGGGACTTGCACATGGTATGTATATATTTTTTTACGAAGTTTAAATTAGACAAAGTTAACATCTTCAATTCGATATTTATTTTGACAAAAATTCCAAGACAACGAAGGTCCAGTTACAAATCAAAACAACAAAAAAATAGTTGGGGGCTTGAGCCCCCTAGTCCCCCCCTGAATCCGCTACTGATGAACCACATAGCGAATCACTACAAAAATAACGAACTGTATAATTTAGAATTCGTTCTTAGATTTTTTTATGCTCAAAACAATATAACATTAAATATAAATATGCGCCAGACAACACACCTCTTGTAATGGTCTCGAAGTAGGGATTAATATCCCTGTGTTACGAGGTACAATACAAGGACATCAGCCGGGGGCGTCTCCCAGCACACCCAGACCCGAGTCAATTCAAAAAAGATCGTTTCCTTAATTGACCTGCCCGGGAATCGAACTCGGGACACTAAGTTAATCGAGGCGAGAAACCGTGCTTCAGCGCACTACGCCAATCGCCAATAATATTAAATGGTAATATAAAAAGAGATAAGAGCTTACAAAATTACATTAGAAGGAATATTAATTATACATTTCAAATTATGATTGTAAATTTAAATTCATTATCACAAATATATTCACTAACATTATAATAACATTTATCCATAAGGATTTTAGATAGAACTGATTTTATTTTTCTCAAATTAAATGTTCATAAGCGTTCAGGGAGCTTTTTGAAAACTCTTGGAGCCATCTCAATCGCACTCTTACGCATTAGTGCGGTTCAACAAATATTTGTACAGACTGGTTTTTCTAGGGCGAAGGTTTTTGATCCTTCATTTTAAACAAATTTGGATTAGACTTCACAAATAAACACAATTCCAATATATAAATACAAGGTAAAGTCAATAACTTCAGCGATTTGAAATGTGGCTGACATGTTTCCATAGGGTGCAAACCGCATATAGCCCTAATACATACCTTTTGGGCTCTTAGTAATATTTCTCTATAGGTAGAGTTACCCCAAAATATTACATCATACCTTAGAGTTGAAGATACAAAATCATGATAAGCCATTAAGTTGGATGTTTTAGCTAACTTGTAAAGTGCAAAGGAGAATTTGTATATTTTTTCACAAACCTGAATAGAATGCGACTCCCATGACATATTGCTATCCATGTATTTACATGGATTTCTTATCATTCGTGTTTACTATTTCACAGCCTTCATAATCAATTTTTAAATTAGGGCACACTTTTTTGAGTCGAATTAATTATATTAGCTTTTCCTATTTAACCTTAAAATTATTTTGCTCCAACCATTCACTGATATCTTTTACAGCCTTGTTTATTTCAATTTCATAATTTGTGTAATCACCATCTTCACCCTTCATAAAAATAGTACTATCATCGGTAGAGACTATGAGTACTATCATAGTCAGAGGACTATGTTAGGCTAAGAACTTTTCAAATGACTCTCGTATTAAGACTGATTGTTGCAAATTGTCAACACAATTATCAAACGCTGAACTTAAAAACGTGAAGGGGAAGAATTATTAGATGCGCAGGAGCCCCAAGATTAGTTTACCATTGAAAGGGGTTGCAAACGCAGTGTTTTTTTGACCTCAAGTCACTTTTTATGGAATGTCTGAGTGAAGGTCTTTCAAATATTCTACATGCAAGCACTAAAGTGACGTCACTAATTTAGTTAGACGGGTGACTAAAAAGACTGAGCTTAATTAATATTAAAAATGTGAACTAAAAATAAATTTTGAAGTAAATGACTCAGGGCCATGAGGATAGAATCCAGATAAAAACGCATTCGAATTAAACAAATTAAACATTCTCATTGCATTTTTTCTTGTATTAACCTCGTAGGACACATACATTCAGGCAACATAGCTATAGAGAACCAAAGAGCACTGCTAATGGACCTTGAGAACTGCCTGGTGGGAGCTTCGTGCGTCTACCGGCCGAGCCTGCTGGGGCTGAAGCGGGCCACCGCGGAGGCTGTGGACGTGCACTGCTTCGGCCGAGTTGTGCATGAGATGGCCTTCGCTGAGGACCTGGTGGGACCTTGTAGGGATGTGTATCCGGATGGGATGAATGTGGAATTAGGTGAGTGGTCGACTAAGAACTAGTTATAGCCTCCGTGACCATTTCGTACCAGGGCTAGCAGTGAGACAGTATGTATGGTAATTATTGACAAAGTAGAATAACGCCGTGTTGTCAAAGAATGATAGTTTAGGCCTCCACAATGAACACAAGATTCATATCGAGTTTCATAATAGAACAGGAAACCACTATTCTGGTAATCTTTGGGTTGTATACGCCTAAAAGCGCTACTAAAACAACACTTTCCGGATGTGTACGAAGTCTCACACATTTTCAAATCCCAATTTGAATAGTGTTTTTGAATTTTGAAGCATAGGCTGGGTATCTGATCAGCTGTCGTCAATAACCTAGCGTTTTGATCAAGTCGTAATCCATCAATAATAGACAGGACTTTTTTTCTATAATTATTGCTTTGGGACAGTTTGCTTCTTAACTTATTACTTGATCTGAACCGATTATGTTTGTGGTTTTCTCTCTAGAATCAGTACTCCGCCTCTGCCTATCCCGTACATCGTGCAAGTACGGCGGTCCTTCGCTCGAAACCCTACTTTCCCACCCTCTGTTCGTGAACGCGCCACTCAACGGCCTATCACGAGCGCTCGACCACGAACGCGCTTACTTGAGGTTTCCGACGACGCTGAAGGAAGAATTGAGGCGGCAGGAGGCTCACCTTGAGGCGCGATTGAGGACAGATCAGAAGTTGGTAAGTAGTAAGTGAATTAGGGAAGCGATTCAGTGAATCGCCAATACATCGCTACTTTAGGACATTTAAAGCGTTTGCATTTTCGCATTCAGACTAAATATCGAGTAACTGAAGACCCCATTAACCCGTTGCATTTTTTGTTTGGTTTATAATAAAGATTATTTATAATTTCAGGTCCGAAGTGCTAAAAGAGGGGTGCGCATCCAAGAAATACTCAATTCGGAGGAGGAAATGAAGAAGCAGAAGCAACGGGCGGTAAATATTTCAAAAATAACCAGTAGGTTGACTATCGGGTCCCACACTCGCCGTGTTGCGCGTTATTGAGTGCTTTGCAACTCAAATTTATATTATTGAAAAATAATAATGACTCAAAGAAATACTATTTTAATATTGTAATTAATTATATCTATAGTCTGTTTTTTTTAACAACCGAGTACTGAGTAGGTCTCACGCACATTTCCGATATTGACAGAGTGAGATGGACGCCTTTGTTCTTGGTTTTGAAATTTTATTGTTAAGGCCCGTTCATATTGAATACCCACTCCTAAAATTTACTGTGAAGAAAATTTTATCATTATTTTATGATTTAAATTTGCAGACTTAGTATATTTGTAACAAAATTTTCTGTTCGCATTTTATGATATTTTCATAAATAAATAACAATAAAACAATATTTTAATATAATATACATAATATACTTAAACTCAAGTATCTTAATTCAATTAGACTGTAAAAGTACTCATGAATAGTCAAAACAAAAGAAAGTACCTATATACTAAGTAATAAACAAAAATACTATAATAATATGAATATAATATACAACCACCGCGTCGGAGTTCTTTCTTACTAAGAAGACCCGGCGAGAAACTCAGCAGTTAATCTTTTGAACTTGATTTGATTTTACAAAAGATTATCAAGAGACTTACAAAAACAAAAACGATATGGCATACTCACTAAGTGATGATGATGATGTGATGATGATACTCAGTAAGTGATGCAGTTGGTAACCATGTAAGGAAATATTTGATTTTTTCAATTGACTTTAATTTTAGGGTTTTGTAGGACTATCGTCATCGCTTCCTTCTGATGAACTTTCTCCAGATACGCCAATAATAAACTGCTCTAACATATTTTCTTCATGACCGTCGACTTCTTACATTTTTGTTTCGATCTTGGTTACCACATGCATGATTGACAAATAACGACCATTTTTATCTATCCACTTTAGCTGCTCGTTTAAGTAGTCGACGACTAAACTGAATGTGCATGTATGTATTTGTGAGGAACGGCAGCGTTATGTTGATAACGTGGACCATAATAGCAACGCAGTCGAAACTTTTCAGTACTCGTTTGCTAAAAAAACAGACAATAGTGCGACCCTTTGCTTTGCCATCTAAATCGATTTATTGTCAGCGGCCTAGCGAAATCTCAACTCTCATGCTACGCATAAGTATCAATTTCGCTTGAATGGATACCTCTTTTACCTAAATTTGACTTTTGTGCGAGAGTAATCCCTAAGGCTGCGGTCCGATACAGGAAAAAAGTAATATTAGCACTTTTAGCTCTTTTGAATTAAAAAGCAAATGCGTTGCTATGAGCGTTGAAATCAAATCGGACGGCAAAATTATCGTCTCATAACCTCAAGATTTAAAAGGATCAAAGGAGAATGCCCATGTGTAGGCCTACAAAACACATTGCGCCACAAGTTTGCTACCAACTTCAATAATTCCTTTGTTAATTTTAACTATTGTATTTATTAATAATAAATTATGAACTCTCCGGAATAAAACTCTTCAGGATAATAGTTGTGAATTAGAATGAATACGGTTCAAAAATCCGCATCGAGTCTAGGACGTAGTAAATGCTAAAAGCTAATTACGATTTTTAATAATATGCTTTTTCTTTTATTTAGTGGCGATCGCTGAGTTTTCAACCACAAATTCTGCCAAACAACACATACGTGCATTATTATCCGTATAAAAATGATTTATTATTTTCAGAAAATGAAACAATAACGCGAGCTGTCAATAGTTAAATTAATTGTTAGACGGAGTACACAAATGCATGTCATTTTGACTCTACATCTGCAAAAATAATAACGACTATAATAAACAGTACTAAAATTGATAAGAAAAATAAACTATATTATATTAAGCGACAATAAATTTGATAGCGAAACAAACTCCCATAGTCACTTGGGCATTCTCCTTTATAGTATTTTTCAAGATATTGTTTGTCACTTTTATGAACGAAAAGTTATCTTATTATCCACGACGAAGAAGATTTGGTCACTTACAATTTTATTCTGAGTATTATTTAAAAAAAAAATACTTAATTGGGTATGGGAACAAAATTTTTTAATTTTTAAATATTTTTTAAATACCTGTTACTATTTTAAGTAACTAATTTGAATATTTCGTTGATCTAGTCGGTAATTTTTTATTAATTTTTAAACATTGCGAACTCATGACGTCACAAATTCTCTTAGTGTTCCCACATGTGTTTTTTTACCGGGTGCGTGGTTAATAAATTATGAGGAGAAAATTACTGATTTACTGCACTTACAACTGAAACAGAGCTCGCCGTTTATCATGTACAATCTCACGAGAATGTGAGAAGAAGACTTCAGATACAATTAATCTTGCCATGTTCTGAAACCAAGCCCTACCTGAAAGGGTTGGGATTATAGCAAATGGCTATTTTAAGTCCTACCTACCCGTCTGGGCAATGGGCGTAAATTAATGTACGTATTATTAAAAATAACTTTGTGGAAAAATATATTTCACCTGGGGGAATTTTAAATCTGCTATCTGGATACCCCATTAATACCATGCAGTAGAATCACCTAGCTAAAAGTCTTACGTATAATACAGATCGCGGCATTTGATTGGTTGATGGATAGATTATAAACCAATCACGTGAACGGACGTTTATGCGATCCAATGGGTTTCAATTGTGAGATGTTAATTTGATTACCGTCAAGAGTCCAATAAGAACCATAATATACTCTTTGCGGACTGGGGTCATTCATTTGACCCCAGTTTGCCAACGTATTTAACTAAAAATATCCTAGATCCGGCTTTGCAATCCTCATTACATAATTACAAAATTCATTTATTGCATATCACATTGCTTAATAAAGGTGACAAAGAAAGTATACGGTCTACATGTGACGCCCTGCAAGGGCATAGCAATAGTTCAGTAATTTAGGGCTATTTCTTCATCAATAAAATAACACAATATTATTATACTTAGTAACATACAAAATTAACATTAAATTATTTTCCTCTATCTTATGTAGTTAAATAAGTTGCATGAATTGCAGAAAAAGCGCGACAGCGTGTGGAAGTCGTCGTCGTCGCTCGCGGAGACCGCGCGCTCGCGCAGCGCCAGCACCGCCTCCTCGCCCACGCCGCCCGTGCTTTGTAAGTCAGCTACACTCATGTCGTAACCTGTATGTCTTCCATTTTTTATAATGCTCGTCAAGATGCCCTCACTCCACCTGATGGAAAGTGGTCGTGAGGTCCAGATATGAGGCTGCCAAGCCATCGTCACCTTGAAGGCCTGCAGAAATGCCGTTTCACGCCCTGCTTGAAGACTCCGGGACTACAAGAGGAAGGAAACACGTGCGCTGGTAGAACATTCCACGTCTGGATGGTACGACAAAGGAACGAGTCACCGATACTTTTAGTGCGACCCAACAAATGCTGAATTGTTAGTTTACACCTTAGATTAAATCAAAATGGCGGAAGATAGGTGACCCGCCTCTAGCGCGTGGGCCGCTGAAATCAGGCCCCCGTCGCCTAATTTCACTCAGTCGCAATATACAGGGTGTCCCTGGAAGTAAGGATCAAATCGAAATAGCGTATAGCTGGGGTCATTTTTGACCTTTTTAACGCTATCAATATTGGTCCGATTTCTTACCGTTAAAAAGTTATGATCAATTTGAGTTTTTTTCAGAAAATCGCCTATGTCCATACAGAAATGATTATTTAAAAAAACTATCAAAGGTAGGGAGACCTAGGAGAGTTGTGGCAATTTTTACTTTAAGGGGCATACTTCGCTCAGGAAAGATTTCACAGTAATGACCCATGTGAATTAATGTAGCACCGTTTTTCTGAAATAATGATGAAGATTTATTAAAGTTTATGGGTTTCTGAGAAAATCAATACAAACAAAGACTACTCCGGCTGTCACAACTCTCCTATCACGGAGGTAAGTAGTGACAGATACCAAGAAAAGTTGTGACAGTGTTATATTTCGACTATTTGGTTATCAAAATACACTATTATACATAAAATTCTGTATTCAGTAATTATGCTTCAAGTAATGTCATCTTTTTGACATAAATCATATTATAATCACCCCCTTTCCAATGTCTACTGAGATTTATTTTAGTGCCCCCCCCCCGACCAACCTCTCGGTTATGCTAAGGGCACACTATTCCTAGCACACCGTGAAGTGTACCAGGGACCATCTGCGGTAGGTCCTGCCGCCATAAAGCACAATGCACAATGCATTACACATTATGGTACTCATAGGCGAGTAGCCCGTGGCATAACCCACTCCCATTTATCCAGAATGGTGCCGAAGCAGTTATAGTCGCACACCACGCGCATCCCAAAGAATGCTAGCGGCTTCAATCCCCGCTGGGGACGTCAGAGAAGCCAACTACCATTTCTCCAAAATGGTATATTCATATTATAATCAGTCCACAAACTTAATCTAATCGGACAGACAATCACGGCAAATTGGCAAACGTATTGCAGGTCGTTTCCACTACAATCTACGTAAGACCATCCTCTGCATTTTAGGCACTGGGCCCACTGCTCATTCGGTCTGCTGTTTTCATAGGCTTCATGACAAAATAAGCAAAAACAATCATTTTCTGAAAAAAGCAGAAAACTTCTTTGTCACCACCTGTCCTCTTCTTTTAACCAGCCTTTTTGGATTTTTGGGGTTTCTTCTTTTCTTTGCTTAAGACACGCTTTTTCACTTCGCTTGACTTTCTATTGGCTACTATAGCAGCTATTTTAGGTGTGTCAGTAAGCACAGCAGATTTAATTTTTTGTCTGTTCGGTTTGCTGTTTCTTTCTTAGTAGAGCTTTTGGCATTCTGGCGGCTTAACTGATTCTGGCGTAAACATATTTCAAATAGTGGTAAGAGGACCATGGTCTGCAGACGTGGAGGCAACAGGTTCATTGGCATCATTGTTCAGAACTGATGAATTGCGAGATGGCCTGGTCTGATCCCATGGAGTAATAGCTCTTGCATCATCATTATAAACTGTGCTAGTTTTAAGGTAAGGAGTAATGATTCTTTCTTTTGGGTCGTCCAAAATATCTGAAACTGATTTCTCTAGTTCTGGGTTGGGACGATCAGTGACTTGAATTGGCAGAAAATTGCCTTCTCCACATATGTCTGTGTTAACTGGCCATGTTCTAGATGCAGCAAAACTAGCACTGATATTCCTTGCAGAGATAGCTACACCAAATGCTTTGCTATAGAAAAATGAAGCCAGTTAGGAGAGTTGTGACAGGCTGTCACAACTCGCCTAGGTGCTCAAAATGACGACTTGGTTTGAATAAAAATTTATATATTCTAAACACGATGCGAAGACAAGAAATCAATGCAACGCTTCGAGACTTGAATAAACATACAAGTTAAGAAAAAATAATACAACAATGCACAAGTAACAACATATGATACAAATTCAATCAAAATTTTGAAGAAAAACTAACTTTACGCATTTTTTTGTGCGCAGACGTTGTAATTTCATAACCGCACTTTGTGCACCGCCGGCGGGTACTGAGTCAAGTAGCGGATCTTTAAAGCAACAAACGAGCGCTGTTGCCAGCTCGCTAACTATTATAGGTAGGGAGAAATTGGCCTTGTCACAACTCCCCTCTGTCACAACTTGCCTAGGTGTCCCTACCTACTTATTTTTTTTTGCCAAAAGATTACTAGGTAATATGTCTTACTTTGACTAGTTATTTTATTAAGCTAGAATACCTATGTCAATTTAAAACAGCTAAAATATTGCAAGAAAAAATCTTGATTAAAAAAATACTTCATGTTCAAGTTGATGTCGTGAAAAAAAAATGTACTAGTGAAAGTTGTCGCAGTATTGAAATAAGTTGCTCGTTTTTTACAAATTCTTTTAAGATATAAATTGCAGAGTTATTCGAATAATTTCTGAAGTTGTAAATATTTTGAACAAGAAAGTCATGGTTTTTGGAGTTTGTAATTTCAACCTATTCATCTTTTCTTCACGAAAATCCAGCCATACATTCCATTTGCCTACGCAAGAGTAGCCGCTGGCGGAGAGCTAAATAATGTAAATTTATTTCTCACCACAATGAACATTCGAGATGGTTACACACACACGTTGACTTAGAAGTAAAAAGAAACAATCCAAGAATTTAAGTTGAATAAAAAGCACAGAGCATATTAAGATACCTGAACTAGGAAAGTTCCTGTCTCTCAGCACATTAACCTGTAAAATCCAAAACCAATGAGACGGGTCTTATAAGAGAAAGGGTTTTGAAATTAATACATAATCAAAAGCATTTTTACTATAATATTTCTTATTGTTTTTGTTTAATTATAGTTTATTTAAAACATTACATTATCATTTTAAAAATATTATTTTTTAAAGATAAACTCCGTTCATACAAAAAAGTGTTATATTTTATGTCTTTTACTTAAAATTTACTGCATGTATAGCTACATACGTAGACTTATTACAAGCTATAATTTATTATCTCTTTCTTAACAGCAGCAGCAACCAGCGGTACCGGATCAGTGACCCCAGCAGCTACATCGCCCTCTAGCGGCCGCTCAGCGCTTTTGAATGCCATTTGCGGCTTCGACAAAACGCGGCTCGCCAGGGTCAACGCTCAGTGAACGCCGCGTTGGAGTGCGCGTTAGAATCTTGCGTAGTGATGTACAAGGCTTGAGACCTCTGAGTCCTTTAGTCTAGAGCTCGGTGTAGTTTACAGGGCTCGACACGTTTGTATGAAGCTCGACGAGAGTCTTTTCCAGAATTTGAGCCTTCTTGAGAGCTCGATTGATCTCGAGGCTTTTTCAGAGCTCGAGGCGTTTTCAAGTGGCGAGTCACGTTCATGTATATTTGCTGTTTGGAGTCTTCCTTTTCAAAGCGAGCAATAAAATGTGTTTGTGAGATATAATAATATATGTGACCAGAAGAGTATTTTGAAAAATAGAGGCTTTTTTAGAGGTTTATTAACAGAAAAAGACATTAAAAAATATTATAGTTCAAAGGTATAAGTTGACTCGAGCTCTTTTACGACTCGAGTTCTTTTGAAGGCTCGAGCTCTTTTAAAGACTCGAACTCTTTTGAAGCCTCGAGGCGTGCCTCAGGCAGAGAGCTCGCGTCTCGGCTGGGCTCGGGCCTACGAGCCTACCGAGTTCACTGAGTCCGGCCAATCCGCCTCGAAGCTTCAAAAGTAGAACTCAACGCCTCGAGGTTTGTACATCACTAATCTTGCGGCAGTAGAGTTGAACGGGCTATTGTACTATTTTCACTTTAAGGTGATATGCCTGACAGTTCACATTTTTCCGTGTCACGCATTCTATTTCAAACTAAATTAAAAGAAATAGGCAAAAGAAAATATAATAAACTATTAAAAAACTATTGTCCTTTCGAAACTTATCAAGTGATAAGTATTCGAAACTTATTAAGTAAATTATGAACTGTCAGGGATATCATCATACGGCGAAAGTAGTTATTGCGATGATTTGCAGTTCTGAAAAGTTACTAGTTTTCTTCTAGCGCGAATAGATGACGTACGCGGAGAATAAAGTACGCTCTGCGAATACAAAAGTACGCTCCGCGAATACAAAATTTCCGGCTGTCAAAATTCCTTAACATACGGCAATTATGAGTAGCATGGTGGTTTTTTTTTTAATCAATGGGATTTTTTCTTATATATATATATCTGAATATAAGAAAAAATAATCACCAGGGATTATAAAAAAAATAAAAGAAGGTAAACAAAGTGGGTTTTGTAATTGAGATCTCTAAAAAAGATTCTATAAATATAATTAAGTATTTTGTATAGTGCTAAATTATGGTATTATACTTCGTCGCCGCATCCTCGAGATTTTCATATTTACCAAGTAGTCCACTCCTAAATGTACTAGGCATCGAACACACTTTAGAGCTAGAAATACTAAAAAAATAAAAAGTACTGTAACTACTACGCTTCCGTCGACAGGGGGCGCGCCCGCGCATCCCCGCTCCAACTGTCAAATCGTCATTCGCTTCAAGTGTTCGGGCATCGAAACATCGTAATATTTCGTCGGTACGGTATTTACTTGTGTTAAGTAGAAAATAGTTGTGCAGTGATATCTCATGTGTAAACATAAACGGACAAGTAAGGATCCCGAAAGAATACGTAAGAAAATACGTCGTTTGGAACATCGTTTGGAATCTTGTAGCAGCGACTATTCTGGTAAGTAATAGACACGATTAAGGTTTACACTTTAACAATTGTACTTTTCCAATAAGGAATGCGAGAATACATGATATCATTTCAATTACAATATATTTCATACGATGTAAAATCATCGTAAATTATTTTTATGAACTACCCACTTTTTCATTTTATTTATTTTCTGATACTGATAATTACTTCGTACAATAACGGAGTAAAGATTTTAGGATATTAACGATTCTGTTTACCTTACTGTGATTAAATATCTGTTGACAAAGTTTATAGTGATTAAAGTTCTACTCTTTTCCGAAGTAAAAAGTTATAGGGCGATAAATTTGAGTTGATTTTTATATTCGACTGCGACCGATAATGATTTTGTTTTATAAGTATGTATACAAGAAATTTATAAATAAATGCCTTTTGAGTCGTGATGCGATTACGACCGGCCTATATTGTCGTTTACTAACGAAGAACCTCGATGCGGTTGAGGTCCTTTTTAGAAATATTTCAGAGGGTAGTGATGCGATTACTACCGAAATAGCTATTCTTACTGGACCTTTGCTATCGTTCCAGACGGTACATACATACCATCACGCCTTTTGCCCAACGGGGTAGGCAGAGACTACATCTTTCCACTTGTTACGGTCCTGATACACCTCTGAATATTTATCGGATAACTCAAATATGAGATCAGTAGTCTCGATACCCTTAGAATCAGTTAGCCCAGTACCTACTGAACCTGAATTCAGAGAAGTTCTGCCGGTTAGGTATACACACGGAGGATAGTAGCAAACCTCCTACATTACCCACAGATATTTGATATATGATCACTAAATAAGAGATCTGAACGTTGAGGTAAAATAATAGTCGATGGGCTCAGTAATGAATGAGTACAAAAATTGACCGGAAATGTACACACATTTGACGACCGACTTGGTGTAATGGTTAAGAAGTTGGCTACTACACCAGAGGTCGCGGGTTCGATCCCCGCACAGTACAAACATTTGTGTGCATGAACATGTCTGTTTGTACTGGTCTGGGTGTCTCCTATGTATAATAAGTATGTATTTACAAAAGAAAATGTATTTAAGTATGTTTATCCGTTGTCTAGAATCCCATAACACAAGCTTTAATTAGCTTACTTTGGGGCTAGATGGCGCTGTGTGGAATAATGTCCAGGGATATTTAATGTCCAGGGATATTTATATCTGAAAACTTTATGTTGCTTAAAGTTCCCGGCCTCAATCCGGAAGTTCCGGCAGTTATGTCTGAATCGAAAAGAGACAGAGACAAACGTTTAGAAAAGGTCCAAAATTATCTGGGTTTAGGCATTGCAGCAGTTACTAATTTAATGACTACCTTATTAAACGAAAACATGGAAAAAGCAGAAATTGTAAAGAAGCTCTCTGAAACAGGCCAGCTTCTTTTGGACTTACATTGCTAAAATACGTCAGCAAGAAAGAAATTAATAATGTATAGCCACGACAAAAAGTTCTCGAATATTGTCCATGGTGTTCAAAGAGATTCTTTCCTGTTCGGAGAAAACTTGGGAGAAAAATTAAGGCGAATAAAGCAGCCGAAACGTCAGGCCTCCAAGTTAAGAGGGCATTTGAACCTCAACCCTCAACATCGTCGTATCGTTCTAACAATCAAGGTGCACGCCAGGGAAACTGGAAAGGCCCGCCCAGGACACTAGCTCAGAGAGGCAAGCGCAGGGCGGCCAGAACTCGAGCCTCTTCACAGATGAACAGACAGAGGACAACGACGAACGATCGATACAACAACACATCCAGGACAAACAACCACAAGCTAGCACGCCGACCGTAGAGGTAAAGAGCTATGCAGGGAGGCTACGCTATTTCCTCGAGGCTTGGAAATCAATAACAAAAGACCCACTTGTATTGGAGTTAGAGAGAGAGATGTTATAAGATACAAAATTCCTTTTATAGGGCCAGCCATTCAGAATCAAACCATCAGAGCCTTCTTTTTCACACATGGAAATTCACTATACCTATTAATTTAGAGGTGGCAAAATTGCTACAATCTGGAGCAGTTAAATCATGTAAAGATGTGGCTGGTCAGTTTATTTCTAATGTGTTTCTGATTCTTAACCTTAAAAAACTTAACAAATTTGTATAACACTGCACTTTAAAATGAAAAACATTAGAACCGCCTTATGGTTCAAAGGTTGATTTCATGGCCAATATTGATTTAAAAGACGCTTACTTCTTGGTTGCCGTTCATGCGTCGTGTAAAAAATATTTGCGATTTAAATTCGGTCTTAGTTCTGCACCCTTAGTATTTATCAAACTTTTGAAACCAGTTACCTACAACCTATCTAAAAAATCGTGGCCATTTACTTGTAGTAGTTACTCGTAGATGACTTTTTGTGCATAAATAGTTTCAATTTAGGCTGCTCTCAAAATGTCGATGTGGTCCTCGAGTAATTAGAAGAACTAGGCTTTTTGATAAACTTTCACAAGAGTGATATCTACCCTGGTCAACAAAAAACTTTCTTAGGGTTCGAGATTGACTCCCTCGATGTGGCCCTTAAGCTACAGTGGAAAACATATCTAGGAAACAAATTATTCCTCTAAGAGATTTTGCATAATTCTTAGGTGTACTGACCTCTGCCTGCCCAGCAGGCTGGCTGGGTCTATACAAAACAATTTGAAAAGGAAAAGTTTTTATCCCTCCAAGCTTCCAATGACAATTTATGATGCAGAAATGGAATCAAAACCTAATTTAAATTATGATTTTGATTTGTGGAAAAAAAACATTATGAACACTATAAAACCTATTCGAAACCGACAGTATGTTTTGGAATTTTTCCAGACGCGTCTCTGACTGGATGGGTAATGTCTTGTAACGGAGGAACGTTATTACCTTGTGTTCGGCGAATTCTACAACAGACCTGTTACGCCCAATGTAGATAACGAATTTGCAAATGCTGTATTGGATAGTGATTAATTAAAGTAATATTATATTCAATGTCTTATTTAATTAAGAATTTAATCCTTTGGTTGACGATTTCCCTAAAGCTCTAAACATCTACTTGGTAAATATGAAAATCACGAGGATGCAGCGAAGAAGTATACTTGAAGGTTAAACAAACTTACCTGAAGTGAAGTTTGACCGTAATTATACGAGTCGCTGCATCCGAAGAGATTTTCGCTCCCGCCCTATCCGAAGTTTGCTAGCGTCAAACATTCCCTGATTTACATTTAGTGAAATCGTAGTTACTCTGAAAATAATGACGATTTGACAGTTGGAGCGGGGATGCGCGGGCGCGCCCCCTGTCGACGTAGTAGTTACAGTACTTTTTATTTTTTTAGTATTTCTAGCTCTAAAGTGTGTTCGATGCCTAGTACAGGACTACTTGGTAAATATGGAAATCTCTTCGGATGCAGCGGCTCGTATAATTACGGTCAAACTTCACTGCAGGTAAGTTTGTTTAAAACCTTCAATTATAGTCATTTAGTTATTGGTTCTTGTTATTTTAAATTATGCCAAATAACGATTATTTGAAGGGAATTATTATAAGTTTGTAAATTGTACATAAAATATTAATGTATTTCAGTACAATATCTATATACAAATGATGTTTATCAATTTTAGCGTTTATTTCATTTTACGAACAAAATACCTGTAGCTGTTGGTGGTTTTGTTGTATCAGTCTATCTTAAGTACGGAGGAGATCAAAATGGGTCCTTTGTTGGCAGCATGAGGCCTGCATATAAAGCTTGGCTTGTGAGTCGTGTTTTTGTGTACTGGTACATCAGAATGACCACGAAATTATCTCATAAGTTAATAAATCACATTATTAACATTACACAAACGCGTATAACGTAGGCAGTGTATCTGGTTTTTTAGGTCACGAATGTTCGCATAAATGGCAATCTTGGTTCTGAAGGTATAGTTTTTGTAATCTAAAAAAACACTGGGCAATACCTATTTAGGTTCAAATTGGTGGTTTGACAACAAATGGATATTCCAATTAGCTTTTAGACTAGTTGCAACGTTCGCAACAAAAAGTGTCGGTATGTTAACTTTGCGTCTGAATTTGCAGGATTGCAAGATACCTAGCATAACCAATATGACCATATCTATTTTAAGGATAACTTTTTTAATAACCGACGTTACTTACGAGTATGTTCGGCTAATGCCCGATTTTTCAATTCTCAGTTTATTCCCTAGATAGCTAACTGAAGTATAAAATTAACAGGCTGTTTATCAAGCGAATAGATATTTTAAATTTTTCAATTTCAAAAAATTTTCAAAGTCATTTATTTTTCTCTTCACAATGTATAACTTATAAATACTTAAGCTATGGTACTAATAAAGACAGGAACACTGTGAGAGACTGGTGCCTGAAGTAGGTTTTACAAAACCTGTATTACAGGTTCAATCTTCTTTTATCCAAAGAATAGCTATCTATAGTTTGTCTATGTACTTGTATCGCTAACTTCACACTGATTATCCACAAGCGACGATCTTTGCAATGTTAGAATGAAACAAGACAAAAGTTGATGTTTGACAAATTTACACTGACATTTAAGAAAAACAACCTCAGCTTTTTTGTTGTCTAAAGTTGTGGTAAAAAGTTTGTGATTATAATAACCATGAACCTACTACCTAAAGGGACTGCAGGCTGCTAACAGAAAAAACGAGCTAAGCGAAAGGCACCATCTTAAGTCCTTTGTCCCATTCTAATAGTGTAACCAAATTTTATAAGCAAAATCATGGATAATTTGGCATTTTAGATATCTTGTTATAGTTTGTCCAATTTAGGATGATAATTTTGACAGTTCACGCCTATGCAGTATTTCATTTTTTTTCGGTAAAGTGTACTACAGAGTCTACAGATAATATAGTACTTCATTGACGCCACTTAGTGAAGTGCCTTGCAAACGAATAGCAATAGAAAATATAAAATCGGTTGTGAAATAAAATAATTTAACATTTATGATTAAGGGCGGCTAGCACAACATTTTATTACAATACAGTTTAATTTTGATTGGTATCAAAGTCATTTGCAATTTATTTATCATACGATTATTGTTAAAACATTGATTAAATATAATATTAAAGATGTTGAACTCTAATATTATTTGATTGTGCGTGATGATTCCCTACTTTCTGTAAAGATAATAAGGCACAATAAATATGAAAGCCTAACAATTGATATTGTAAAGAATGTCGAATACAAATCTTATGGTCAGGGTGACCAACTAATGATGATTGGTTTTGCCACTGTTTGAAAAATATCGTAACTGTACATTTGGTATTATGTATTTTGGGTAGTCCGTACATGGTTTAGCAGCATCATTTTATAATATCGATATTCTTAATTAAGAAGCATATTTAAAAGAAAATACTAGTCAATAAATACATTGATCTTTGTAGTGATTCTATGAGTAAGAAAAGTGATGGGGAATTTGTAATCAGCACTAGAAATGATGGCAGCACTAGAAAAGGACAAAGCACTTAAGATGGTGCCTTTCGCTTGGCTTGTTTTCTCTGTTAGCAGCCTTCAGTCCTTTTGGGTAGTAGGTTCATGATTATAACACTCCAAAACTCCTTAACAAAATGAAAATATCAAAGAAAACGCATAGATAAATCCTATCCAGCCCCTCAAAAAGCAGATAACTTTATTCCTCAGTTAGAGGCTTTATTCAACAGATAACATCTATCTGACCATTGAAAAATTAAAAAAATTGTTAACCTTCGAATAAACTTTATTCTACAGTTTTATTTAATTATCTGAGGATTGAAAAATCGGGCTTAAGCAGTCTAGTCACCACAACAACAATACTATACCCTTTCCAATCGTTTATTTAACTTTTGACAGATCACGCACATAAAGTTTTGTAATAATTTTTGATACAATGTACTACAGGGAATACTGTACTTCATGGACGGGCTCCGCCCACTTAGAGATTTGTCATTCGTAATTAATGAGCACAGACTATAAAACGGTTTTTAAATAAATTGATTATATTAATAATACATACAATAAAATTATTGTGATTATATTTTATATCAAATCACGTAAAAACCTTTATTATTTGGCATTAAAATGCCCTAAATGTCTCTGTTTTAATGCATAAATAATTTGCGTAATGAAAACAGTTCCATCGTACTCGTACCTAGTAATGGGATCGAATTTATTCGCTGCAAATTAATGAATCTAAAATAATCGTTTAGACTTACTGTAGTTGGTTCAAATAAAAAGAATGTGAATGAACTGCGGTACCTACTTGTAATGAACAGGTGCAAAATGTTGAAATTCATAGTACTTATGGGATTACAAAATAAAACAACCAAAAGAGGTACTGTAATACTATTTTTAATTATAAAGAATCGTCTTCTTCGTATGACCAGGAATCATCATCACTTGAGTTCTCAGATTACTGCATTCGACAATTTATCTGTCCAAGAATTGTTAATCAATTAATATTGTCGAAATAAATTGTCGAATGCAACATCCAAATCCCAATCCGACATTATCACCTTTTTTGTTTTTTCTACAACACTCGCCCAGTTTTCAGGAGTTACTTTTTCACACGCATTTTTAGTAAATCCAGCATTTTTCTTGCGGTGAAAGGAGGAGTTGTATTGTTCCGATCGCAGCATATCCTTTAACTTGTGCCCAGATCATTTCAATTGCATTATATTGGCAGTGATATTGGGGAATTCTGAGGACGGTATGCCCATGCTCTGCTGCCATTTCATCTATTACGTACCGTTTTGGCAGCTTCTTTGTTTTTAATATCTTTACTAACGCTACTTTTAGTAGAGACTCGTCCACCTCCTCGCCATTGTCACGGAGCCAGTTTATGATTTCATGTTTTTGGTTGGCCTGCGTTGGCATTATATTAATTTGACGAGAGTGATAGGGTGCATTATCAATAAATATTATTGATGGCTCTTCGAGTGATGTAATCATTTCTCTGAACCACTTTTCATACACGTTTGAATTCATCTCCTCATGATAATCTCCTGTTTTCTGGGTTTTGAAAGCTAATAGAGCGTCTGGTACAAATCCTTTTACTGTTCCTGCGTGTCAAATAATCAGTCGTTCGCCTTTTCCCATTGGTACTGCAGAAGTGGAGCCAGCAGTGTTGTCAGTTCAAGTTTTTGACAGCGTATGATTCGCGTTGAGCCACGTTTCATCTGTGAAAACAACATTCGACCAATCTTCTATTTTTTCGCTTGTCAAAAAAATTCGCATCGATACAAAGCAATATCATTGCGTTCCATTAAAAATTTCCGTTTGTCACATTTTTGGAATAAGTCTACAATGTTTGTCAATACCTTAGCCAAAAAAAATTTTTGACCACGGAACAAACCACTATTTCGTAGAGATTGTGTTAGTTTTTTAAATGTTGGAATCTCTTTTCTTTGGTAATAGTCTATATGACGACGAATAGCATCAGCGTCAAAATTGTCAGCTGCTGTTACTTTACAGGGCTGACGTTTTTTCTTAGGTGTAGATAGCTTATTCTGTTCCATGCCACTGCTGCCGTAGCCTTCTTTTATTATTTTTGCTACTGTTGGAGCACTAATACCTAATGCTGCTGCAACACGGTCTCTAACTTGAGTCACTGGTATAAGAGGCCCCTTATTACGGCTTTCCTTTTCAAAGTATTCACGAAGTCGCAAGACCTTTGCGTAGCATCAGCGTCAAAATTGTCAGCTGCTGTTACTTTACAGGGCTGACGTTTTTTCTTAGGTGTAGATAGCTTATTCTGTTCCATGCCACTGCTGCCGTAGCCTTCTTTTATTATTTTTGCTACTGTTGGAGCACTAATACCTAATGCTGCTGCAACACGGTCTCTAACTTGAGTCACTGGTATAAGAGGCCCCTTATTACGGCTTTCCTTTTCAAAGTATTCACGAAGTCGCAAGACCTTTAAGTACTTAATTTTTCTGGCATTTTGACAGTAACAAAGGGAGGAACGATACGCTCAACTCAACCAAACGTGAGAATTCACGAATAAATCAATACGGAGGAATATAAATACTCAACTCGACGTATGAAAATGTGGATTAACACTGACAACAAAATGGCGTCGCGCGTCGCCACCTCGTCCAGTGTTGCCGTTTAATAATCGATAAAATTACGAAATGAACGATAAAATATGGAGTGTGTTAAATCGATTAAAACTTCTTCATGAATAAAATCGATCGATAAAAGAAATCGAATCGGTAACGAGTCAGGGTATCATTATTTGATCAAGTATTAGAGGTGTCAAAAGTTAAATAAACGATTGGAAAGGGTATAAACAAACAAAACCACATATTAAACCCGAAACCCGAAGTGAAGAGCTTTAGCGAGAATTTGACATCAACCTTCCTTGACCCCCCCCCCCCCCCCTATGTTGGCTGTCTGTGCGAGCTAGGTAAGGTCGCAAAATGTGCGTGCTATGGCATCGTGGCACAGTGGTGTATTCTGTGAATTATTACTACTATCGTAACTTTTGTTATTATTTTTATTGTAAGCATTTATTTTGTAAGATGTATAGACTACAGGCCCATGTCCAAAAAATGGATGGGTCATATGAACCACCAGGTGACGTACATAGGACGATATAAGAGCATAAAATAATAAGATTCAGCACTATGCCGTCACTTGTAAGCTGTCCAACTGAGTGCTGGTGAGAATTCAAAAGTGCAGGTAGAGTGAGAACATTTTGGTCATATATATTTAAACGGCATTTTTACCATCGATAGATCCATGAAAAATAATAAGAAAGCGCGCAGTGCTGTAAAAAAATGGTGCGTCACAAAGTCGGTAATTTTTTTGATTTTCTGACAGTTTCCAGGGTAAATTTCGTAATTTCATTATGTACGGCATCAGTTTCATACCGTTTTAATACAGCTTCTAATCCAATATTCCGCAACGCCGTACAAAAATCATGCGACAAGGGGAAAAAATCGAGGGTTGCAACCCCCTCTTTCCGCACTTTTGAATTCTCACCAGCACTCAGTTGGACAGCTTACAAGTGACGGCATAGTGCTGAATCTTATTATTTTATGCTCTTATATCGTCCTATATACGTCACCTGGTGGTTCATATGACTCATCAATTTTTTGGACAAGGGTCTGTAGTCTAGTAGGTTTGAAAGTGATAAACGGCTGGTCAGTCATCGTCATTAGATCGTTGCATTGGTTTCGCTACGTATTTTTAGGAATTATCTATGTAGAAGCTTTAATATTATAAGATTATAACTGTAAGGTACATAAATTATAAATATTAATATATTTTTGTTGTAATTGTAAGATAATATACAGTTGCAGTAATTGAAGCGTTTTATTTGTAAATAAAACTCCATTTAATAGGATTTTTACATTTATTTTATTTTGTGTTTTACCATACAAATTACAAACATAAACAACATATCGGGAATTACAATGCACGATATATGAGAGTTGGTTTTAGACGACCTTCAAAGGCAGTCAGGAACTATGATAGCAGAGCATCATAGAATAAAACCATACCATTGCGATACCTATCGACATAGTTATTAATTATAGTTTAGTATTACTTTGTCATTCATAATATGTCAATACATTTTTTTTTAAATCATCAACTGACCTAAATAAAATGAAGAGTAAAATTTAAAATCTTAATTTTTACATGTCCTTCACTTGGTAAAGGGCTTGTTGGTACAAACTGCTGTTTTGCACAATGTAATATTCGGGCTGTCATTGTATTCTAATATAATGACAATATGACTATTTTATACCTATACTGCTTTCGCCGTATGATGATATCCCTGACAGTTCATTATTGTCAATTATAGTGATGTAACGAATGTAATTTAATCGAGTTGGCAGAGGAAATGGAATCAGATTTACCGATTTTTAATTTTGAAATATATTCTTAATAAACGGGTTATGACTAATAAGTTATAGAATAAAACGCGCTATCTCGAAAATAATAGTTAAAAAATATCACACAAGGCAGACGCACTGGTACTGATGCGAATGATGTGATTACAAAATGGTCGCTACTATTCATCGATTTTTGTCGATTCAGTAGTGTCAATACACTATTGAATGGCGTTTCTTTTCACGCATCAGGCGCTGTAAAGATATATTATTAAAATTTAATTTATACTATTATTAACAGTTAATAATCATAACAATATTTTACTTGATAAGATTCGAAAGAACAATACTTTTTTAATAGTTTATAACATTTTCTTTCGCCATTTTCTTTTTATTTAGTTTGAAATAGTATACGTGACACGGAACAATAAGAGCTGCCAAGCATATCATCTTACAGTGAAAATAGTTTAATAAACAATGAAAACAACTATTTACGGATATTTCGAGTTCCATACTTCAACTAGAGGCATGACACATACCTTATTCTTTACACTATAGTTCTAGCTCAAAGCTCAATTTAAGCGGAACATTAGACACTAACGAAATACTCACATAACACCTTAAGATCAATTATACTTTCTTCAATCACTTCAGTTATAAACATTTACTATTTATATAAAATCATAAAATCCAATTTAGAGGACAAAAACATAATTTTCACACTTTTAAAATAAAAGTTCTCATTATCACAATTGAAAATCAAACAGGAAAAGGACTGTACTTAAAATAAAGTTTTCTGTTATTATTATTTTAAAAGTAAATCAAATATTATCACTTCTGCTTAAACTTAGTAATCTGAAAACACTGGCGTTAACCGCGCACGTGATCACGATATAGTCCAGAGATGACTTAGTCCAGCTCAATTATGTCGTCAATATCATCGATGTCAATGTCGAAATCCTTCAACGTCATTGGTTCTGAAATACCAAAAAATACGCTTTAGAGTTTTCCAAACTTGTGCAGACTAGGCCACTTTATCTCACTTTTCAACCGACTTCAAAAAAAGGAGGAGGTTCTCAATTCGACTGTATGTTTTTTTTTTATGTTAACCTCATAATAACTTTCGACTTGGTGAACAGATTTTAATCATTCTTTTTTTATTTGAAAGCTGGTGCTTCCTGAATGGTACCATTTCAATTTGATCTAGTTCTGACAGTCGCATTCATGAGAAAACCATATAAGTCTTAAATCTAGATAGACAAAATGAGCGACAAATGGACGAATAACTCAATATTACGTCAACCGATTTTGATAATTCTTTTTTATTTGAAAGCTAATGCTGCATGTGTGGTCTCACTTTAATTTGGTTCAGTTCTGACAGTGGCATCCATTGGAAATCCATATAAGTCTTAAATTTAGATAAACCATACAAATGGACGAATAACTCAATATCACGCCTACCGATTTCGATGCTTCTTTTTTATTGGAAAGGATATAATTCAAGGGTAGTTTGATGAAAGTTTGGGTAGGTTCTGATTATGGGATCCATGACAAAGTAACGGAACTCTTCAATTCTTAGGAGCAATTGGACTATACTTTTTCGATGTTTAAAATAAATTCACTGAAAATCAAGAAATAAACAAAAATTTTAACAAAAAAAATACCTGTTTCAAAAAAAACTAGTCCAAAACAAAGCACTAAAAAGTAAAGAAATAATTGCGTATTCTTCTAAAACTTATACGATAATATAATGTAGGTACAGTTATTATTGTATTGTATTTACAAAAGAAAATGTATTTAAGTATGTTTATCCGTTGTCTAGTATCCCATAACACAAGCTTTAATTAGCTTACTTTGGGGCTAGATGGCGCTGTGTGGAATAATGTCCAGGGATATTTATTTATTTATTTTATTTATTGTTTGAGTCGGTGTCAGCCAATGTAGGTTTGTAACTACCTACATACATACGTAAACGTGATATGTAAGATAGGTATATTGTAGTGTTTCCTTGGCTGACACCGACTCCAACAATAACAATAATTATACCTACATTATATTATCGTATAAGTTTTAGAAGAATACGCAATTATTTCTTTACTTTTTAGTGCTTGGTTTTGGAATAGTGTGTTTGAAGTTGTTTTTTTTTGTTATTTTTGTCTCTTAACAACGTGCACTGGGGGACGGATTGGCAACTTTGCATATTTGGAAGTATTTCGCAACTATTTCGGTGAATCCAAATAAAAGCTCATTTTTTTCTCTGCTATGTTCTGTGCACATATTTCATAATTATAACAGAGTCCTATATTTTCATTTCATTTTGAGAATGTAGCATTTTGGGAAATGTCATTTTGATATACCTGCGACAATCTAGGATATGACTTTTTGAGAATATACCATTTTGAGAGATTCGAATATCATTTTGCAAATGTGGTATTGTGTACCTAATCTAAAGTTTAAACCACTCAAAATTGGTTTTATTTATATTTTACTTTGCTCATAAGCAGTACCTATCAAAGAACCATAGTACTCACTATCAGTCTTTTTCTTCTTCGCCGTGCTGGTATCGACGGGCGCGGGTCTTTTCTTCACCTCTGCTTTGACCTCCGGGGTAGCGGTCTTCTTAACGGTCGGCTTTGCACTGGAACATAACGAAATTAGCATATTTACTTTGAAAATATATAACCTTTATTTGTCAAGCCATTTGGCTTAGTCAGACGTGAAGATTATATTAGCCTTTGTTGCTCAGAAGCAATAGAAAATCTATTGTTCGAAGATCACTATGTGACCTACATGGCGTTCGTTCACCTCACCGTGTTGGAAGAGCCTAGTCTGAAATAGGCTTGACTATGTCCTAAATTAAACAAATAAAAAATGAAACAGTAACTTACACCGGATCTCGTTTGCTGGCAGCAGTGGAGAGTTTGGCTTTTCCAGATCCACACAAAATAATACTTTTCGAAGTGCCCACTATTGTAGTGGCTTTCTTTTGTTGATTGGATGCTTTGTTAACAGCAGCTTTCGGGCTTTCGGGGCCGTCTAAGTATGTCAAGTCGACCGACCCTACTAGCCGACCCAGCTTTTTATTTTGTTCCGCGCTTGGCAGTTTCTGTTGAGGTTTGCTGACCGTGGGCTTGATAACGATGGGTTTGCTAACCGAATTTTTGTTAGTCGGCGGAACATTGGGTTTCACTGGCAAACGTTCAGCTATCACAACTCGATGGCTCGACTTCGGCTTCGGCGTCGCAGCTGTATTGTGGCTCAAAACTTGATGCCACTGCTCTTCTGAATTATCATCCAAATCTATCGTGAGAATATTTTCAGTGGAGCGGACTTGCGGCTTCTTTGAAGTTTGATTCGTCTGTTTAGGTTTCGCAGGTGGAGCGGCGGAGGTCAGTTTGGCAGGTTGTTTCGTAGCGCCGCTTGTAGCAGCTTGATTGGTTTTCACATCAGTATCTTGATTTTTAACAAGAAGGGATCTTTTAGAGGCGTATGTTTTCAATTTATCCTGTTGCGCTGCAACATCGGTTCGCACATCGTCTTGCTTGGTCGACTTGGTTCGCACATTAGTATCGGCCTCTATATGGACCACATCTTTCAATATGGATAGAGGGTCGTCGTCGCTACTGCTGCTGCTCGACGAATCTTTTCGAGCACTCGTTCTGTCAGGTATTTTTGGCGTATCCACTACAGCCTCAGGTTTTTGATGCAGCGGTGGCTTTTTCGCCGTCGCAGAGTTTGCAGCGGGGGATGATTTAGGCGCGGGAGACGGCAAAGTCGGGGCGGGAGCCGGTGAAGGTTTACTTTCCTCTAGCCCGAGATCTTTCCTATTCAGCACCTCTATTTTACCACTGTCGGTAATGCGGAAAATGTCGCCGGCCTTGCAGAAAGTCTTCTTAACATTATTCGCAGGCGCCTGCGGAGCCAGTGGAGGGACAGATGGTGTGGAATACAGTCGCGGAAGCGCCGAATTCGTCTGGTTAAGAGAAACCGGCACCGGATTGTTTGGCACGAATTGGTCCGCCGGGACTAGGATGATGTTGCCTCCCATCACCGGCGTAGACGTCATATTATTGGGGTTCGAATTGATTATTATCGGGGCGGTGGAAGTGGGCGTATTGTAGGTCGAATTCAGTAGTATCGGGGCGGTGGAGGAAGACGTATTGAAGTTGGAACTCAGCATCGGCGCGGTGGAGGTAGACGTATTGAAGTTGGAACTCAAAATTATCGGCGCGGTGGAGGTAGACGTATTGAATTTGGAACTCAGAATTATCGGCGCGGTGGAGGTAGACGTATTGAAGTTGGAATTCAGAATTATCGGCGCGGTGGAAGTGTTGGTGTGATTGTGGATGGCCGATCGCATGGTGGGAGTTGGATTGACGGCTGTAAGAGATATCGGAACAGGCGCCGGTTTAAGTTGGACAGGTTCATCGTCGTCGCTGTCTAGAGATATTGGGGCGGAAAGGTCGGAGAGGATCCGTTCTGATGAGTTAGGGATCTTAGCGAATGAGGCTGTGGTGATCGTGGGCTGGGGAGCGCTCGCCGGTGGTTGGGCAGGTTGGGAAGAGCTGGGGCTGGCGGCAGAGGAAACTACTTTGCTGAGGAGAAGTCGCCGCGCGTTGCGTCGGTTGATGACGATTGGCGCAGGGGCGGCGGGGTAGGCGGGGGCGGGGGTAGGCGCGGGTGCGGGCGCGGGAAGAGGGGCGGCGGGGGCGGGGTCGGACGTAATGTGAATATCGTCGTCGGGTAGAATGCACTCGTCCGCATTTCGTTCCACGTTCGGATCTTCGGCTCTTTTGTACCTGGCGAAGAAAACATCGTAATATTATTTTCTTCAGTATATCTAGTGAATACCCACAAAATGAAGAACGTAGTACGATAACGGAGAGAAGAGCTACTGCGCTAAGCACCAAATAAAAACAAAAAATATAATCCAACAATTCAAAATAGGCAAACAAATAAAAAAACGCAGAATGACAGCAAAATCCTGGCCTGGCTGGAACCAACTGCGAGAAAAATGCGATTTTGAAAGAGACTATTTCTATTAGACTTCGCAACTGCATCATCATTAGCTGACATGCTGTCAAAATGTGAACAAAAAGCAAACGAGTGGCGCACTACATAATTAGGGGAACGCGCTATTAAATACTATTTTTTGTTGAATAAATAAATATAATAAAAATTATTTAATGACAACACATTCAAAATAAATACAATAAAATAATAACACAGTGAAAAACTACTCTCTACATTAGCAGAAGTTCCCAAACTAGGCTAGGCCTGCATCTTGGGAAACCGATTTACATTTAAATTTCACAGTTAAGGCTTAAATAAAAAATAAAAACTTTAACATAATATTCATAAAAAAGTTTGTGTTTTTGTGTGTGTGAGAGACAACGTATGTGTTTATCTATTTGAAATAAGTGATTCTGTTGCGTCGTAGTTAAAAGATATCAAAGAAATAATATCAATGTGTACAGGTACTCACAATCCCACCGGCACCACATTAGCTTGCGAAGCAGTCGGGTTTTCACTGGCCGCAGCCAAGTTCGCGGGCAAGGGCGGTATCCGGATCTTCAGCCGCACCGGCTTGGCCTCGGGGGGGGCGGCCACGTTCTCCGCCACCTTACACTGAACCTCCTTCGGTATAGAACTGTCTTGCGAACTGAGCGGGTGGGACGCTATGATCTCGCTCGTGGCTAATTTTACATTGCTTTGGTGTAGCTTCTTTAGGACAGTTATGCCTAGTATCTGTTGAAGATGTCACAATATTTAGTAGAGTAAGTTTGCCGTGGTAAACGGCCGTTTAGGCGCATAAGTTCAAAAGCGCAAAGTGACAAACGATCGATAATTTCAAGAGAGCAGAATAATACGATTTCCTGTTACGAACGTAATACTATAATTATGAATCGCCAAAAATAATAATAGTATTTAATATTAAAGCAATTAACCCGTTTAAGTTTTGATATTTGACGTTCTGCAGAAGTCGTAAGCGGAAGGTCGCCACGCAGAAAAAATATCGTGACTTTTTGTTTGTTTTTTCTGTATGTTTTTACAGTCAGTGTTATTAACAACGGAAGCAAGAACTTTTAGTGCTAGCGGTACAAAACAAATTTACCTGCAAATGGTGTTAAAGGCATGAAAATCGGGACGATTGATCTTTACGCCATACGAATCTATTTGACCCGTAGCACGGAAAAAAAGAAAAAAAGGGGAGGAGTTGAGGCATATTCTTTTTTTTTGTATGGGAAAAAAACTTTTTTGCTCTGAAACCTATCGTGTGGTATCTAATGAAAGGGCTTACTGGGCCAAATCCAAAAAATATCACATCATGACAATTGAGTCATACATAGTACATTAAATTAAAATAATCATTTTCAAAACATACCAAGTTTGGGCTAATCCAGATATGATACGGTACGTAATGTCCTCATATCTAACTCTAAAAAAGGATTTTTGAAAAAATGTACATTTAGTACTTTTTCATTTTTTTTACGATTACCTTAACAGCGATGTCATAAATGGGTCCGCATTTGATTTCTTCCCCAGTAGACGCGAACTCTTTCAGCGCTTTGAAGGTGCTGTACTGAGCGGCGAGGGTCGCCGCGTCTTCGTCCAACATTGGATTCCCTGAGAGGTATGTATGTGCGACTATCTTTATAAAGTTCTTGTTGCTGAGCAACGAAGCGTGGAGGGGCACTACTCCAACGTCCGAGTCTTTGGATGTTTCGTCCTCTGGTTCTTTGGTTACAGGAGCTTGTTTCTGTGTTACTGGTCCAAGCTTCTTCCGCGCCGGGCCCGGCTTCTTACGCGGCGGCGGTGGGAGCTCGTCATCATCACTCAATAATATACTCTCTTCTAAATGCGTACTGATTGCACTACTTCGAGGAGCAGTATTCGGTAAAGATTTTCCAGCATAAACTTTAAACACACTTTCGTTCGGCGGTTCCTTCTTCACGAGGACCTCATTATCTCTCTGTGGGTTTACTTCGCTTGCCGAATCGGTATCGCTATCGTTGTGCCAGTCGTTGTCTCCGGTATCGACTGCAGTATCTACAATAGTGTCGAAATGCTTTTCCGCCGCTATGGCAGCTCTTCTTCTCGTCCTGCTGCCTTCTATATCCGGTCCTCGCGGTGGGGCTGCAGACGTGGAGGGTATCTCCTCGTATACGTATCCTTTTCTTTTCACGCCTTTCTTTCTGCCCTTTGGCTTTGGCGTCGGTTTTAAACCGGGTTCTTCCTTTGGTTTGACTTTGGGAGGTGTAGGATCACTTGTGATGATTTCTTCGCAAGCAATATCGGTCAAAGCCGGCATCGGTATCGTGTGATTCGTTTCGTTTTCGAGCATGACATTGGCTACGCTCATGGTGAGTTCATCTGAACTGTCCAGCTTTTCCATTTGTCCGGTTGCTACTATAGTTCGCACTCGGGCTACGAGTGCTGATATTTCGCTCGGCGTCTGACGGTTTTGGAAGTTATGCGTAAGGAGAATGTCTGCGATTCTTTTGATCATGTCTGATTCTTTGTTTGCATCAGGATCGGCCGTTTCAGGCTGGATTGGTATGCAGCAGCTGACTACGTTGCTTTTCTTAGGCCTCCCTTTCCCTTTCCTAGGCTGATCTGGCGGTGGCGGTGCCAGCCTTGGGAGAGGCTCGGGCAGTATAGACTCTTCCGTTTCCGCTTTGACTTCGGGCAGTTTTATTTTCAACTTTGCGATCTGCTTCTTTGGTGGTTTAACTGCTTTTGCAAGTTCTTCCTGTTTCAGAAGCAGCGCTTGTTGTAGTTCTTCTTCTTGCATTTCTGTGAATAAATATTTCGATGTCAATACGATAAGCTTTCTGGTTCTAGGGAAGGACGAAGAGGAATGATAATGATTCTGGTACAGTACGATGGGGGGTTTCCTCCAATTTGGCTCTAAATTCACTGGCCAGGTATTGGCTAGCGTTTTTTTTCTGATGACAGGAACTAATAACACGCATTGTAAAACCAAATCAAGTTTAAAAGAGTAACTACTGAGTTTCTCGCCGGGTCTTCTCAGTAAGAAACAACTCCGACGCGGTGGTAGAGTAGCATTATGCTTTTACCTATACTAATATTATAAAGAGGAAAGATTTGATTGTTTCTTTGTATTGAATAGGCTCCGAAACTACAGGACCGATTTCAAAAATTATTTCACCAATATGAAGCTACATTATCAGGGATTGACATAGTTAATATTTTATTATGATTGAACAAAACATTTAGTGAAAAATAATAGTATATGTAAACCAAGTCGGAGAAACGCGGGCGAGATGTGCTAGTTTACTGACAATTACTTTTGACAGAAAGAAGTCTGTCAAGGTAGCTAGTATTGTATATTTATACAATAGTATTTATGTTTATTGCTAGCATTCCGCCCGCGGCTTTGCCCGCGTGAACTTTATTTCTGGAATATGTATACATAATTTTTTTATAAATTGTAGCCTATGTGTTATTCTGATGTATTAGCTGTATTGTATTACTGTAAAGTTTCATCTAAATCCGTCCCGCAGTTTTTGCGTGAAAGAGTAACAAAAATACACACATACATCCTTACAAACTTTCGCATTTATAATATTAGTAAGAAGTAAGATTTAGTATAAACTTTCTTTTGTTGTGACTATTCACAAGTACTTTTTCAGTCTAATTGAATAAAGATTTTATAGTTTTTTGAAGTACAGTAGAGCTATACTCACGTTTGTGCGCGTGCTCCTGCTGGAACTGCATCCAGGCGGCGTTGCGCTCGTGCTCGGGCAGCCCCTGCTCGTGCGAGCCGCGCAGCAGCGAGTCGTGCTCGTGCACCGCGTGCAGCGCCGCGTCGCGCGCCACGCGCAGCAGCACCACGTCCGACACGCCCACCGCCACGCCGCCCGCCACGCCCACGCCCGTCTCGTCGAACCTGCAACTCACTTGCTGCTACACCCAAGGCCGTAGCCAAATGCAACACGCTACTGAAATTTTGAAGTATGGGAACGACATTCAATGCCACAACAAAAGCCTCTAATGGCAGAAAATGTGACTCAATAAAAATAATTCCCATTAAGTCTTAGCTTGATAGCCTTCATTTTGATCCCCCAGTCAAAATGAAGGCTATCAAGCTAAGACTTCAAATATTGTTAAATGTAGCTTATCTAGATACTGAACTCAGACAAAACTAGTGAATGTTCAAGTATACAAGAAAAAAAAAACCCCCGAAAGCCCATTATAAAATAAATAAAAATCAGTTACGTAAATCTAAGTATTTCAATCAAAAAGGCGTTCTTAGTTTTAACTCAGCTGGCCATGAGTAAAGACGTTCCAATTATTTGTTGACTTACTTGTAGAGTTCAGTGAGCTCGGCCATGTTGTAGTGCCGGTCTATCTGCTGCTCATCGACCACGCGACACGCCACCGCCTGCTTCGTCACTGATCGCTCGTAGATCTTCTGTTCCATCGTGCCCTGGTGAAAAAAGTATTGTTAGTCTTGCAAAGTGTCATACTTAATTAAATAATCTGGTGGCGTTAGGTGAAAGCTTCTTAATTTTTAAAAGAAGTAAGTTATATAAAGTACCTCTAAGTCCAGAGATATATCAAATTTATTTATTTAGACTCCTAGAGAAATCAAGAGAAACATTTGTTAATTTAACTGAAAAATAATAACAACTATGCATGGTAACGCCTCAAGTAAGTAGCAGGAGTCTTGGCCTGAAATATAGTAAAGTAGATAGCCTATATACTTTCCCACTGCTGAGCAAAGGCCTTCATCATTGAAATCGAATCATCGCTACAATTGATGGGTATTGACTTAATCACCACGCTTGCAAAAATCCGAAAACACTCTTTGCCCGACCTGGGAATTGATCCCGGGACCTCCGGGTTTCGGGCCGAGCTCTGAAACCACTCGGCCACGGAGGCGTTTAAAAGGCGTGAAATGTAGGTGGTGCGGGCAAAGAGTACTACGGCCTTTACGAAACAGCACTTAGCAAAGCAGAGACGACATCAGCAACTGTCAAAGAATGCAATGAAGCTCCAGGGAAACTCGCAAACAAAATAGAAGTAGTGATTGCTTGGGTCCCTGGACACGAGGGGAACGCCGGCAAAGAGCTAGCAGACGAACTAGCCAGGGGTGGTGCCCCCAAGGGCACGTGAAGGCTTAGTGGGTCCGGAACCCAGGCTGCCAATAGCACACATCATCACCAAGGGAGTAATCAAAAGAAAAACCACAGAAGCAACAAATAGACGATGGGAGGCAGCAACAGGTATGCGACAGTCCAAAATGTTGATCAGCGCCATGAACATGAAGAAGACAGGTCAACTACTGAAGCTGTCAAGGAACAGTGTACGTATGGTCATAGGAATCGCCACAGGACACTCTAGACTTACCAGGCACCCAACAGTAATAAGCACCAAAGACGACCCCACATGCCCGGAGTGCATGGACAGCGAGGAAACGAGTTTCCACCTACTCGCCGAATGCCCATGTACTCACACATTCGGTGGGAACTCATGGGGTCAGAGTCGTTAGATGAAGAAGATCTGAAAGAACTGACGGTGGACCAGATAGTAAGATTCTGCAGAGCAACAGGAAGATTCAACGGGACGCCGTGAAAATGGGACCACCTAAAGACCCGGGGAAATGGGTGAAATGGCCCACAACAAACGGACCGATCAACCGGCCCACCGCCAGCGTCCCCAGTTGAAATAATAATAATACGAAACAGCAGACGTTTGGGAAGTTGGATACAAACATCACTGTAGCGTTGTATTGTAGAAAATCCTACTATGCTGGCAACAGTCTTCACCAGTGAAATGAAGTTGATCTTTGCGACTCACCAAAGCGACCAATCTGTATATGTAGCAGTCCTTCTTCTGCCCGAAGCGGTAGACGCGGAAGATGCTCTGGATGTCGTGCGCCGGGTTCCACGAGGTGTCCAGGATGATGACGCGGTTGGCCGCCGTCATGTTCAGCCCCAGCGAGCCGGCGCGGGTCGAGATTAGAAATAGTCTGGAAAAATTGCTTTTATCTAGAGGTTTTGTCACTGTATTGTGAGCTTATTTCTTAAGCCCGTGCTTGTGGGATCAAGACCTATTGGTATTACCAGTAGGGATTTTACGTGTCAAATCTGATGATTTAACAAAAAATGTAAAGCATTTTTATTCAGAAATAATAAGTCACCAATAACCAGCCGCTTGGTACCGGGTATATACGAGGTGCATTCAATAAGTACCTAGCCTCATCGCCAGAGGGCGCTGTAGTTTCAAAAGAGTTTTACCACAGTGTAGCACATTCTTTTTTAATTCTTTTTTCAAATTTTCATTCCAATCCCTTCATTTGTTTTAATTTGACAACTTATGGAAGCGAACGTGTCGATCGGTTTTACAAAAATGAAAAAAGAGCAATATCGTTCGGTGATTCGATTCCTATTTTTGGAAGGGAAAACGCGCATCGAAATCTAAGAGCGCTTGGATGCTGTGTACGGTGACTCTTCTCCATCGATGGCCACCGTCAAGAATTGGTTCAACGAGTTTACACGTGGCCGTTCGTCGGTTTTTGATGAACCACGTCCAGGTGCACCGAAAACAGCTGCTACGGAGGAAAACATTAAAAAAATCCATGATCTCGTATTGGCAGATCGCCGATTGAAGGTTCGGGAGCTAGCTGAGACTGTAGCCATTTCAGAAGGAACAGTGCATCATATTCTTCACGAGGAACTCGGCATAAGAAAGCTGTCGGCGCGATGGGTGCCGCGTTTACTCACACCGGAAAACAAGCGCAACCGTGAGACCACATCGGAGACGTGTTTGGCGCTGTTTAAGCGGAATCCAGCGGAGTTTTTGCGTCGTTTTGTGACTGTCGATGAAACCTGGATCCACTGGTACACACCAGAGACCAAGGAGCAATCAAAACAATGGATCCAGACCGGGGAACGTGCTCCAAAGAAGGCGAAAACTGTAAAATCGGCCGGAAAAGTTATTGCCACCGTTTTCTGGGATTCACAAGGTGTGATCTACATCGATTACCTCGAGAAGGATAAAACAATTACAGGGCTTTACTATGCCGATTTATTGGGCCGATTCGACGCCGAATTAAAGAAAAAACGACCCCATCTGGCGAAGAAAAAAGTGCTGTTTCACCACGACAACGCACCGGTTCACACGTCTGCCGTTGCCATGGCCAAATTGGTCGAATTACGCTACGAATTGCTGCCCCATCCACCGTATTCTCCAGATTGGGCCCCTTGTGACTTCTTTCTGTTTCCTAATCTGAAAAAATCACTCGCCGGGAATAGATATGGATCAAATGAGGAGGTCATCGCCGCCACGGAGGCCTATTTTGCGGAGTTTGACAAAAACTATTTTTCGGACGGGTCAAAAAAGTTGGAGCATCGCTGGGCTAAGTGTATCGAACTAAAAGGAGACTATGTTGAAAAATAAATTGCCACTATTCCAAAATTTTCGTTAATTTTTTGTAGTCTAAGTATTTATTGAATGACCCTCGTACGACTTGAGCATCGAAAAACAATTGATTTTTATTACATTTTTTATTGTTATACTCTTATTTGTAATATAGAGTTAGCACTTATTATGTTCTACTATTATTGTTATTGTTAAAATAAACACAGAAGACACCGTTTATACCTACTAATTAACTTAATTCAGATACAAGAGGAATCTATCAGAATTTTGAGTTTTTAACGCTTAATACAGATGTAAATGTCATTGTTTATGTCTTTTTATGATAAATGTATCCTATAGTAAATAAATGAAAAGAGAGACGACAAAAACAAAATTATGTGAATATATCAATAAAATGTAAGCAGCCATATCCAGCTACTAGTTATCGCTAGAAATGATACTAAGCCAAATAAGCTGTTTCCAGCCGCTAAGCTAGAAATGTTAGTAGGTAATTAGCTTCATATCTACTGGGTGATTATTAAATAACTTCCGAAAACGATATGGCATACTTACTACGTGATGTAGAAACTATCTAACCGAAAGTCAAATTTATTTAACTAACATCCATTTTAAGGTCACCATACAAATCACTCGAACGGACAGTATTTTTTTTATAAAAACATTAAAATTGAAGTTAATTGAAAAAATCCAATTTTCGCTTATATAGTTACTACATCACTTACTGAGTATGCCATATCGTTTTCGGAAGTTATTTGATAATCACCCAGTATACACAGACCTCCGCATGTACAAAGACAAGATATCACTACAGTTTGTCCACTAACTTGGTTTTATGGTTGTGTTCGGCGTTGAACTCGCGGCACCACTTCTGGCGCACCTCGGCCGGCACGGAGCCGTCCAGCCGGTAGTACTCCTGCCCGAGGCTCCAGTTGTTCATCTTCTTGAGGAAGTACTCCAGAGTGTCCATCGTGAACAGCGACGTGGAGAATATTAGCCTGCGACGCAAAATGTTGGATAGTGAGTAAGTTAAACTTGAGATAAACAGATTAGCATCTGTTGTTTTTTTTAAATATAATTTATTTAGTTTAATCATGTGCACCGTGTTTAATTTATCAGTTTGATCATGTGGTTGACTAGTAAAAAATGGCTTTTGGCATTAAGTCCGCCTAGTGTATCATTAAATAAAAGAATAAATAAATATCAAGTACCTACAGAGAGATTGCACTTCTAGCACAGTAATCGACTTTTAAGTCCACTTAAATGTCGGTTACTGTGCCTGTCCAATCCCTCAATTGGAATCGACATTTGAATGTCCTTAACATCATTTAATAACATACTTAACAAATCTAACTGATTTTTAAAATCGTTCTAATACATCCAAGCCGTTGCTATGCAGTCATAGCAGGGCAAAATGCTTCACTTCAATGCCAAGGCCTATATACAGCACAATTTGAAACATCCTCTTTTGGGCGCTGTCATATTCGTTGGCCTTGAGAGGCCATTTTAAACGTCTCCTACGACTTTGCCTTGCAGCATTCGTCATAACTGAGACTTCACCATCGCGTCTCACGAGCACATAAACGTGAAACTTCGTAAGCGGCAAACTGTTGCCCGATTTAGCCGCTAGGTGGCGCGGACTCGATACCATACAAGTTCGAGTTTGTGCACTTTACTTACACTTTGTCCCCGAGCGCAACGCTCTCGTCCAGAATTCGGAACACGGTAGCGAACTTGTTAGAGCTAGCCAACGATTCCAGCATCGCGCCGCCTTCGAGATACTGCAGCCACCAAACTTCCGTGTCGGTTGGTTTGATGTCCTCTGTTGCGTTGAGATCTTCGGTAGCTAGGTCGTCCTCCAGCTTTTCCACTGAAATAAGGTTTTAGATTAAAAAAGAGAAAGTAAATCAATGGTATATCAAGCAAGATCAAGCAATTCTACTAATGAAGATGCAATATTTTTAATTCTAAGTCACACTATTTTTGATGTGTGACTGTGACCCTAATAGACAGCAGTTTATGTATGCACACATTCAGTGATGTCATGCAATACCTAATTCAATACCATTTTATTTGATTTGGGCCCTGTAGTAGAGCAACCTGTATTTAACTTACTTTTTAGCTTATTTCTGGCTTTTATTTCGTCACTTCGCACTTGGAAGTTGTGTAGCACTTGGGGGTGTGACCAAATCTTCTGAAGTATATGAAAATCTTTCAATATAGCCTTGTTCTTTTGCGTAGTTCCGTAGTTTTGCAGGTAATGCTTGTACAGATCCCACTGGCATTTTGTCAGGGATATGAAAACTGTATATTCATGTTTCTTTGGTAAATATGGGTATAATACTGAGGCCTCTTGTCTTTGCAGGCAACCTTCGAGCACTTTGTGCAATATGTGAGTCCGCGCTTTCATTAGTTTGATGTCTTCTTCCCGGGAATCTCGGTGCTGGCCGTTCATGATTGGATTCTCGAATCTGTAAGACATAAAAATCATAGGGGAATAATCTTAGCTCAGCGATGCATGGATGAGCCCCTGTAAACTACCTTTAGAACATTAACGCCCGACGACTAAGGTATTAAAAGCAATATAAAAAATAGTTGTCATCTATATGGAGGTTTCTGAAATACTCGTCGATTTTCTGAACTCAGTGGACTGTCATTAAAAGAATTCTTCCTGGGAAGCTTATGCGTAAAATCCATTCGCCCAGGCGAAAAATCTCGATGTTTCAACCATAAAAAGCCGCGCTGACTGACTCTTCACTACTAAGTCAGAAGAAACAATTATGCACACAATCAATTATGTATTCTACAATAATAATTGTGTGGAGATGTAAGATACATACCTATTAGAATACTCAGAATAAGTCCCAAGGAGGTTAGGCTTAACAAAGTTGACCATGCAGTAGTACTCCCGGAGGTTGTTCTGCATAGGCGTTCCCGTCAGGACTATTCGCCTTTTAGTGGCTACTCTGCTCATCGCGACCGCTAGCACCGAGCAGTCATTCTTCAGAAGATGTCCCTCATCACAAATAATGATATCTGGTCCGGGGTCTAATAAGGCATTTCTAATCTTGTTGATGATGGTGGGACGGACGTCATCTAGAAACTCGTCGAGGGTCGTTAAGCTTCGGAACAGTTCGTAGCCGATAATGAAGATGCCGCCGCCGTTGTACCAATCCTCGAGCTGGTACGCTCGCTCGTATGTCTTGCGCAGTTTTGATAGCTCGAACACCTGATGGAATGTTTTTTTGTGAATGAAATAGGGAATGGTTCAATTTTGAAGTACACAGGAAGCGAGTACCAGCTTAGTTGGTACAGGGTAGAGGGCAGATTGATTGTTTCTGTATGTCGTAATGTATTATTACAATTTTCTTTTGGTTTTTTATCACTTGTCCGTACTAAATATACAAAAGCAATTCACACAACATTACAAGTATTCAAAAGGTTACACTTAATATTTACCTGTAGTTTCCTCTTCACTTTTGCTGACTTAAAAAGTAAGATGAGTTATATTTTTTTCGTGAACATGAAATGAAGATATCAATAAAATTAATTTAATTATTAAGTATCACATTTTGTGGGGAACACCTCCAAACCATTCCATACGTTATTTAAACAACATTTTTGTAAAAAAACAAAACGACAGCGTGCGCAACAGTCCAATGCGATCAAAACCATGAAGCAACTTACTAGCCATTCGAAAAGAAGATGCAGCAATATTGAATGACGATTCAAGCTTTTTCGAAACTAGCTGACTAAAGCGTTAAAATCACTACCACAAACTTACATAAATAAAATATTTTTTGGGATATATTTTAAGACTAATCAAAGGCCCTATTCATCAAACATAAAGCACTGCTTGCACTATTCTGTCACCGTTACGCTATCGCTAAAAATTTAAGTGACAAATTCATTTGCTAAAAACACAAGCCTGCACATTCTGGTATTACCATATTTTCCAATGAAAATAAAACATTTTAATGCGTTTTATAATTCAGTAAGGGTAAGTCTGTTCTAACGGAAAGTTATTTGAAGGTATTTCTTATACAATTGTAAATAAGCTATACAGTGTAAAAGTCTTGTAGGTCTTGTAAAGTTCTGAAGCCTTGGTGTAAATCCTAAACTCAAAGTTACCTTGATCTGATTGGTGACAGGTCCAATCCATTTGTGTATTTCGTCGACCCAGTTGAGGACTGTGGAGAGCGGGCAGCAGACCAGCACGCGCCGCATGCCCACGCCGGGGTGCGTCAGTACCTAGGGACAACAGAATCATCAGAACAACGCTGGCAAGTCTGCGTGTGAGAAACTAGATTTTTTCTTTATATAGGAGGTATTGGCACTTAACAATCGATGTGTTAAAAACTATTTATCTGGTTTTTAACCGCAACTTAAAAAGCCACTCTTTTTGAATTCGCATAAAAATCAAACTTGTAAATTATTACATAAATATTTATACTTAAGTTAATTTCAACTTTAAATTGTTATACACACAACAACATGGTCTAGGGATATATAAAACTTTTTTAAATAACTTAAAGTACTGGCCTTACAAAAAAACTATTAATGACAGATTATAAAAACATTATTAAGTTCCTTTTTCAAATTCAAATTTGTATATCCATCTTAAAAGGTTTTAAGATGAAATTCGCATTCATTGAATTTCTTTTCAAGAAGTAAATCTTCACGAACTTATAACTTGATTAAAACTCCATAAATTTTTATAAATATTTGTTAAACGCATCTCCAGTGTTCATTTAATCATGCCACGTAGACACTTGACCAGGAACTAAATTTTAAGAGCAGTGGGCATGATTCAAGCTGGCGCTACCCAAATAGCGGTTTCTGAAGCCATGAGGACCAGTCAGAGCGTTATATCCAGGCTTTGGTCACGTTATCGTGTCACAAGGGAAATAGTGGAACGGCACCGAGGACCTCAACGCATTACAACACATGTACAGGACCGATTCATAGTAAATGCTGCACGAAGTCAAACAAATGTAACGGCGATGCAATTGGTTCAAAGGCTACAGAGAGAGTATGGTTTGCTGGTAAGCGGTCAAACTTTGAGAAGACGACTGCATGGAGTCAACCTACGTGCTCGTAGGCCACTTCGGGTACCAGCGCTAAGGAGAGGCAATCGAGCAAGAAGATTACAATGGGCTATTGCACACGAAAACTGGAACCATTCTCAATGGTCACTTGTGCTTTTCACTGATGAATCCAGGTTTGGATTTTATCCTGATTCGCGAAGAGTACGCATTTGGAGGGAACCTGGAAGTTGGAATCGACTGCAGCACCCACAACAAGTTCATGCATATCAAGGTGGCACGATTATGGTTTGGGCAGGAATTCGTCTCGGCGGTAGATCGGACCTCGTTTGGATAGAAGGCAATATGACTGCTCTAAAATACCGAGATGAGGTGCTAGATCCTGTAATCTTGCCCCACAGACAGCAAATGGGACAAAATTTCCAGCTAATGCACGACAATGCCCGTCCACATACGGCGCGTATCGTTACAAGTTGGTTACAACAGCATGATATCCAAGCTTTAGACTGGCCTGCACAATCCCCTGACTTAAATCCTATTGAGCATGCCTGGGATATGCTTTAGAGAAGAGCTCTTAGGAATTTCCCTGAAGATATTGTGCATGAAAACCAGCTTTTCTTGCATCTTAGCAGGACTTGGGACAGTATTCCACAACAGGATATTGACACCCTTGTTTTGAGTATACAGATCCGCTGCAGATGTGTCAGGAGAGTCTTAGGTGGATTCACGGATTATTAATTTTAAGTTTTCAACAATTTTTATGAAAAAAAATAGTTTCAAAAATAAAGTTAAGATTGAAATTTTGTCTGAGTTTTTGCTCTTCTTCTAAGTTTATTTTAAATTTAATTTTATCTAAAAGTTTATTTATCAGATTAGATAGGCTATTAAACAAGGTTTATTTTAATGTTTAGGTGTCTTAGAAAAAAGTTAATAGAATTTTAGTTATTTAGGTTTAATTGAAATATCCCTAGACCATGTTGATGTGTGTATTAAAAAATACATAGCTTACCATAGCGTTGACACACGTTTAGGACCGTTAAATGGACCGGGGAAATGGGTGAAATAGCCCACCACAAACGGACCGATCACCCGGCCCACTGCCAGCGTCGCCAGTTGAAAATAATAATAGCGTTGACACATGGACATAACAATCAATTATGGGCAATTATGTTTCGTTTCAGGCTCTCTATGCACGCGTCCCATATGAACTCGCACAGCTCGCACTGCTTATGCGGCATCAGGGCAGCCACATACCGTGTGCAGCAGCGCGAGCACCTGCAGCGTCTTGCCGAGCCCCATGCAGTGCGCGAGGATGCAGCCGCCGCCGCCGTGCCCCGCGCCGATGCTCTCCAGGCTCTCTATGCACGCGTCCCACATGAACTCGCACAGCTCGCACTGCTCATGCGGCATCAGGGCAGCCACATACCGTGTGCAGCAGCGCGAGCACCTGCAGCGTCTTGCCGAGCCCCATGCAGTGCGCGAGGATGCAGCCGCCGCCGCCGTGCCCCGCGCCGATGCTCTCCAGGCTCTCTATGCACGCGTCCCACATGAACTCGCACAGCTCGCACTGCTCATGCGGCATCAGGGCAGCCACATACCGTGTGCAGCAGCGCGAGCACCTGCAGCGTCTTGCCGAGCCCCATGCAGTGCGCGAGGATGCAGCCGCCGCCGCCGTGCCCCGCGCCGATGCTCTCCAGGCTTTCTATGCACGCGTCCCACATGAACTCGCACAGCTCGCACTGCTCATGCGGCATCAGGGCAGCCACATACCGTGTGCAGCAGCGCGAGCACCTGCAGCGTCTTGCCGAGCCCCATGCAGTGCGCGAGGATGCAGCCGCCGCCGCCGTGCCCCGCGCCGATGCTCTCCAGGCTCTCGAAGCACGCGTCCCACATGAACTTTACGCCTTCGTACTGAAACAAAAACACATTATAGCCCAGGGAAGACAAAATCGTTAGCATATTTTATGAGGTCAATGGTAGCAGATCAAAGATTTTGGTTTGGGAGGGGCTTGCTTGACTCATCTAGGATTTTTGATTGACTTGTAGAAATTGGAAGATGCGCAGCTAGACTTATGCGATGTAGGGACACACACAGTACGCAGACACAGTCATATTAAAAACATAGCTTGGTAGAACCCATTTACACCAGTGCTATGTAGACCAATTTATGTGATTAGTGGATACCAAACGCATCC
The DNA here is from genome assembly GCA_947369235.1 of Udea olivalis. Taxonomy (NCBI): domain Eukaryota; kingdom Metazoa; phylum Arthropoda; class Insecta; order Lepidoptera; family Crambidae; genus Udea; species Udea olivalis. The sequence continues at coordinate 14,055,308 of OX376359.1, forward strand.
ACAGCAACGTAATATACGAGTAGCACATCTCAGGGAGAAAAGCAACCTAAAGAAGTTGATCAAATTATTGTGTTAAAAAAAGTCACCCTGTAATGCTCAACTGCTCGTGCTAATGTGAAAGACGTGCGAGGAAGGGGAACAAAGATATGTTATAGTATTTTAAAAAGACAGTAGGGTTTTGATAAATTCTAACTCACCTTGAGGTAAAAAATATTAAATAGCGAGAAGAATACGAATAAATAATGAACCATTAACTATTTGTCATTTGGTTTGCGAAAAGGACAGAAGCAAATAGAAAAAGATTCACTGATGCTTACCTGATGTGCTTTCATGACTTTGGTAAAGAAAGGATGAATGGTGACGACCGGCCGGTGCTTTTCGAAGTCATATTCAAGGCACACTTCGTCGTTTATGACTAGAACGTTCACGCCCTCCTCACATCCCAACTCTTCTCTCTGCGGGCAGGAAAAGAACATTTTACAAAGTGGCAGAGGAGGACAGAACACTTCAGAGAAAAATATAATAAGCAGATTCACTTATTTCCTATAGAGTTAGTATTCCCTGGCTCGCCTGGAGCTAATCTGATACTTTAGTCACATTGGTTATGTAAAAGGTGACAGTAACGTACCAGTCGCGTTTGCTTGATATTGAGTCTCCTTTTACGTTCAAACTCTTCCATGTTCGCAACCACGGTACTTTTAGCCAAAGATTTTTTGTCAATAACCTGAAATAATAATGTGATTAAATATTTAAGTTAATTATATCATGTAGGAGTGAAAATAAAGTTAAAAAGTAGTCACACAGACTCACTTTTCGTATATTTCGTCGACCTTTGAAATACGCTGCGGTCACTTTACGTTTTTGCTGAAGTGATGTATCGTTTGAGGCATCACCAAAGAGTTCACGAGTTAGTACTCTGAAAGTATAAAATGATGTATTCAAAAAGGCTTATTTTTAAATGCACAGCAAACAACTTATCATCCATCTATTTATATTCACCAATTAAATTATTTTCTCATCAAATATATCATTTGACTGCAAGGAAACCAATTGTATAGCAAAATTAGCAATACAAATATTTCGAATAAAATACATCAATAGAATATCATATTTTTTCCTCAGACGCGCGACAATAAACTTTTTTCCTATAAAAAAAACAATTTTCATATCAAATATGCTGATTGCACAGCAATTTAACCTGTGCGCACATACATAATATTCACAGCCATAACAAAATAACTATTTTTACGACTAGTTTCATATTGCGCATCTGAAAGCCTGCTTGACAAAAATGTCTCATACATAATATTTACAGCCATAACAAAATAACTATTTTTACGACTAGTTTCATATTGCGCATCTGAAAGCCTGCTTGACAAAAATGTCTTAGAAATTCAGAAGACACGCTCAGCAAAATTATTAATCATTATAACAAAGTAATGAGTTTCAAATAGCATTATTTTTTAAAATCGATCAAACTTATTGAAAACTGAGTTCGCGCGCTTACTATCACTCGCGGTCGGCAAAGTGCGAGCGGATCTAAGAGCGAGTGAGAAGGATATTATATTCATCAGTCTGGCGTTTATGCTTCATGCAGACCACAAATAGTTGTTTGTTTATGTTGTTTAGTCTACTGACAATTATTAGTTATTTTATATTGAAATATCGGATTTGTGAATATATTAGTCACAAATCAGATATTTCAAATTTCCGAATTTCATTAGTACGAAGAATTAAAAATCCGAAGTTTCATTTGTCCGAAGAACTATATTCAGAATTTGAACATTCCGAAAATTCATTTCAATTATTCAAAGTTTACATCAAAAATACTTTTTACATACATGTAAAATGTTTATAAAAATATAATAGATTTCGGATTTGTGATTTTTCGGAGTTTTGATTAGTCGGAATTCGTATTCATTTTCGGAGTATTGAAATTGCGGGTTTTTAATATTCGGATTTATGATAGTTCGGAAATTTGACTTTCGGGATTCTAAATCATTCGGAATTATGAAATTCGGAATTTTGGAATTCGGGATTTTGACTTTGGGAGTTATGTTTTTCGGAATTATGTAGTGTACCCCAAAAATATACCTATTGGCCAGAAAAAGAGGCGCGAAGGTCCAGCCAAGGCAAGGTCTGCACTCATTATTCAACAAATTTACAGAAAGTAGATTTGTATGTGATTTTAAAATTTTATTGTTGTTCTCATAGTGTCCTAATTAATTAATAATTAGCTTATTTTTTCAAATAAAAATATATTTTATTCATATAAACTGCAGTATACGATAAGACCCTCTGTTTAATAAAAAAAGATGTAAATAGTTTACTGTACGTTAGTAATTATTAGGTATACGTTAATTAAAATTCTTAACATTTAAATAAATAGTAATCACGAACATAAATTGATGCTTAAATATTAATATTTTGAGGTAGCTATTTTGCTGTGCAATCAGTATTGGTGTTGGGATTTTTATTTCATACAAAAGGAAGATTTTTTGATTTGCAGTTGAATAGTACCCATTCAAAAATAGTCGTGCCAACTACAGTACGCAACAATGGCGTGCGTTTTACGTGAGGTCTATGTTTACAGTAATTCGTAATTGTTTATGTCTAAAACTATATCAAAATGAGATTATTAGAAGCAATACTTACTTCAGTTGTTTCTGTCGTTCCAACATTCGTTTCCTGGATCGTTTAGGGCGGCCGGAGACGCCGCGTCGCCTGTTCAAGTAGGACTCGGTGCCGTCTCCGCGCCGCGTGATGAACTCGCTGACGAGTTTGGCGCGCTTCGCATCGTCCTCTCTGGAGCAAAGCATGAAGGTTGCATAAAAACAATGCTCGAGGCTATATGTCACACGTTTTAGTTTAAATATCTACCCAGACATGCTAAAGATATACAATTGTATTATAATGAACTTCTACTGACTATATCCCCATGAAATTCGACCGAGGCCTTTCGTTCGACGGTGCAGCGGAGTTACATGTTGCAATCATTGAAGTATTATGTTTTACTAGAACCGACGCCGCGAACAATATCTGTGCACCACGTGCGGCAGTGCGGGAGCGCAGGCCGAGGCAATTGTTTCATAGATGTGAAAAAACAAAGAGGCGTAGACTTTGTTTATATTCTGCCTAATAAATTACTCTAAGGAAACGTAATAAAATAAATAGCAAATGCAACTGTTTTAATTACAATATTTTTTGTACTTGACACCCATAAAAAAAAAATTACATTAAACTGCAATACAATCAACGTGTTTTACCTACCAATAAAACACATATTAAACCACTTACCTGATTCGAAGCATAAACAATATGAGAACGACGTACTCTTTGCCTCTCTTTCTTTCCTATTCACTGTGTATGTTGCTATCTCTGTCGCACACTTCCCTCCCTCGGCCAGGCGGCGGAGGCGCTGCGCGCTTTGAGTTTTACCATTGCGCTCATTTGTTTAGCCAGGCAGCGATTGAGCTATGCTTCGAATCAGGTAAGTGGTTTAATATGTGTTTTATTGGTAGGTAAAACACGTTAATTAAACCCCTGTACCGTGATTCGAAGCATAAACAATATGAGAAGTATTTATTATCGCCTGGCCGTGGAGGGAATACTAATAAGGAATAATATAAGGAAATGTAGAACAAATAAATAAAAATCATAAATAGAAATAGTATTTTGACTTTCATTAATAAACAACTAATTCGAACATAATATGATTAAAAATCATAAATAGAAATAGTATTTTGACTTTTATTAATAAACAACTAATTCGAACATAATATGATTAATAAAGTAGTGCTTCACAGTTTCAAATACTTGATGTAACGAAATCACTTGTAACTTCAATTTCATACAGAGATTTAACATAATTTAACTGATTATTTTTATGATAGTACTGGTTCGAAAAACCTATTAATGGGATTATTCTGAGATGTCATCACTTGACGCCTATAAAATCTTGAAAAGGTATTATTCCCTGCTCGCCAATTGCCACGAGCGATAATATCATCTATCGGAACATTAACAATCCAATTTTTAGATGCCACTGCTGCCCTTATGCTTCCTGGGGTGGCAGATATGCCAGCTGATCTGAGAATCACCTTGATCCAGCCGGCAATTATGGTTCTTGATGCAGCCTTGGGTTTACCGCAGGCAGTGAGAAACAACTTATTTACTTTGGCTATTTCCCGTCTAGCTGATGACTGTCTTGGATCTGAATTATAGAATATAGCATAGTCATCGTTAAGTGTGCAATGATTAGCATGCATCTATGCGCAGAAGTTTCAGATCGTGCACCCTTCTGCCAGAGCACAGTAAAAGCAGCATAGCAAGATGTTTTGAGGTTTCATAAAGGCTGGAAGTGTTGATATTGGCTTTAGCTAGGTAGGCATCAACATCCCAAACTGGAGCCTTTGTTGTCTTCGGATGTTGTAATGAAATAGCTTTCAGTGCATGTCTCACAACAGTATTTTCCGAGAGTTTGGGAGTATTTGTACTGCACATAGTTGCCACTACTGACTTGTGGAGTAATATTGTACTGTAAGCCAGTCTTTCGTTAATATGAAGGTCTATCAGGAATCGTGCGAGATCTGGCCCCAAGGGGCTGTGAGTATTGATGTTATTTTTGTCGCTCCACACGACCCACCTTGTCCATACTGGTTTGTAGGTTCGTAGAGTAGACGTTCGCCAAGCAGTCTTCAAAAATTCAAGCTGTTCGCTTGACCACCCAGTTAGTTCTTCCGTCCACCCCCACATCGCCATATCTCCAAAGTCATTTCTTTGGCTTTGGGAAGGGGTAGACCCGTGGTTGCGTCTATGAGGACTTTCTGGAGATCTCGGATCGTGAAAGGTGGATCTAGAGCTCGACTTTTGACGTCCGGCCGCCAAAACACACAATTCCACCTGGGTGCCAGTATGGGGTACACACCTTTCGCTTCGTTCAGGTGGTTTAATACCTTGGGCATGGAGATGGGAATACCCATGCTAAGCGATAGTGGGCAAATGCGTCGTGAAATACTGCGTTCTTGTCCTTTTGATCCATGGAGCAATATGATTTCACCACATGTGCTATTTGTGAGGCAAACAGGTCTATCGTTGACACTCCCCATTTGGCAAACACTGTCTCCGTTACTTCTGGCAAGAGGTGCCACTCCGGTGAGATCATTTTCCGTGATAGGTGATCGGCCTCGCCGTTGTAAATTCCTGGGATGTAGTGAGTTATTAGGGTTATATTGTGATTGTCCATGAGCTGAAATATTCGGTAAGTCAGGTTCAGAAGGGCTGCCGATTTCGTGCCGCCTTCGTTCCGCAGATAAGCGAGGGCTGATTTGTTGTCTCATTAAAGGAGAACAGTGTGATTCGACAACTCTTGGCGCTTCAGTTTCAGAACTTTCCACACGGCTAATAACTCTTTCTGATTGATGTGAAGGCTTTTCTCCTGGGGTAACCATGTTCCCGACAAGTCTAGATTGTTGAGACGCGCCCCCCAAGCTATCTGGGCGGCGTCTGTGGTTAGAAAATGTGTTGGTGGATTCACATTTTTCGCTTCTGTTATGTGTACGCTCTTCTTTACTGGCAATGATTTTAGGTTGCTCCATGGGTCCCAGGCAATGCCCAAGTACTCGATATGTTTTTGTGGATTCATAACAGATTTGGTCGTATTTACTTGCCAACCCAAATACTAAAGCAGGTGAATGATATAATTTACCTGGTGGATCAACGTCGTTCGGTTCTGGTGCGCCGGCAAGAAAGTCCAAATATATAAGGACTCGCAGGCCCTCGTTTCTGAGTGTTTGTGCTACCCAGACTATTACAGAAGCGAAGGCGCTCGGAGCTGAGCTCAGACCGAATGGAAGGCACGTCATTTCCATTAATTCCTGGTTGTAAATGAGTCGAAGGAACCTTCTGTGACTTTGTGATACAGGAATATGAAAAGAGGCCTGTGAAATATCGATTTATACGAGCCAGTCCTGGTGTTGAAGGAAGTCTGGTACTTTGTAAACTGATATGAGGCGAAACTGTGGCGTGTGAACATACTCGTTTAGACCTTTCAAGTTGAATATTGGCCTCCATGTGCCGTCTCCTTTTGGTGACAAAAACATTTTGGATAGAAAGCTTGGACTGGTTTGCGCAACCTCCAATACATTTTCTAATTTCATTTGGTCCACAATTGTAGTCATTTCGGTTGTTATGGGAGTCTGATATGCAGGGCTGAAGGTTTCATCAGCGGTGGTTTTTTGACAAATGGAATGCGATAACCTTCGATCATACGTAAAATGTGCCCTGGGGCGCCCAACTTTTTCCACCGGTTCACAAACTTTTGGAATTGTCCAGCTCTATTCAGAGCTCCATTCGGTCTCGAGTCAATATTTACGGCGTTTATTTCGTTGTCCTCTGTAATTAGGAGAGGCATGCCTTTTTCCTGATCCTTGGGTCGTAGAGTATCTCTGACACCCTCTCTTGTCACGAAAGTTGCCACGATTGCTAGGCTGCGTAGCTCGTGGGTAGTTAAAACCATGATATGACTGTCCCTGCGAGGAACTTGAATGCTGACCTTAACAGTATTTCTGAGTTCTAGGCTCATTAAAAGTTCTACCCCGCGCGGATGAACTGTAATGTGCGTGAGAGCAGCCTTGCGCAGGCTGTGCATATGTTGCCTTAGAATTATTACCTTAACCTTACCTTACCTTACCTTTGCGCAGGTATTTTATTATTTGCTTTTGGCCAAAACACTTTTCTGACTCACCTACCTTCTCTAACACGTCTGTAAATTGTTCCGCAGAAAAAAGGCTTTGACATGAGGGATGTACTTTTCTTAGCATCGTTTTAATCAGAGGATCTCATACCGCGTTTAATATCTTAATCTCCTTTGCTCAATTAAATCAGCTCTGCGTCCACATGTCAGCTGCAATATGTCATTAGACACCTTGCAATACTGATCTTTTGTAAAGATGTCGTTCACTTTTTCACATATTTTGTCATATGAAAGATTTTCCGAGCTGTGCTCCCAAGATAAAAAATTACGGTAGCCTTCTTGAAAAGCTTCTTGTTGTCTTACAACGGCCATTGTTAGGGCTGCATAAGACCGTTCCGCATAAGATAGATCAGCAGCGCTGTCATAAGTTGCAATCTCATCGTTGCAATCTAATGGTTATAACCTGGTGTGCTTAAGTATTGTTTTTGCACCCCCGCGAAACGGATTTCGTTCCAACCTGCGGAGTTGAATCGTTGTAAGCGGTTTATAATACTAACATGATTTGCGCTAGTTTTTGGTGTTGCACTTTCTTTTAATGATGTGCCCACATTTAAAGTAAAGTTATTTTCGGTTTGATCTGCGTTATGCTAACAAAATAGTTCTCCTCTAATATTTAGGTCTATATCTAAACAATAATCGTTTTGAGATTGAGGCGCGCGAATTTTGCTGCGCAATTCACTCATTTCGTTAACTATCTTTGCAAGAAGGTCGGTTTGACGGTGTTTACGTTTTGATCGAACATGCTTTCTTTTACTGCGGCTAGAAACGACGACGAATCGGAAGATGTAGAAGACTCGGTCCTCAACTGCTTACTAGGTCCCGGTTTAGGGTCACTAATACGATCTAGGTTATTCATATTTCACAGACAGCCTAAAAAAACACATACACAACAAATTTTCACTTTAAAATCGAACGGTATCACCGTTAAAGATTAATTTTATTTATTGTGGGTAGAGTTAGACCCACAATAAATGTTTACAAGAATTTATCGAACTTGATTTATTCCACTAAAATGTAGAACGTTTCATTAAGTTGCAAAAATAAATTTATGAAGAAATTAATATAATTGTACCTTCATTATATTATCGTATTCGTTTTAGAAGAATACGCAATTATTTCTTTTCTTTTTAGTGTTTCCACGTTTACGTATGTATGTACAGGAGGAATAGTCAGCGCGGGCGCAGCTGCTGACAGACAGATAGTTTAAAATAAATATTTTTCTAATTGGCCTTTTTTGTGTAATAAATTCGTACGATTCAGCGTTATTGTTGTTAACTTGAAACTCAATTATTTTACAAACTCACAAGAACTACACGAAAAAAGATAGTTACAAACCTACATTGGCTGACACAGACTCCAACAATAACAATAAATGTACCTACATTATATTTTGTTTTGGAATAGTTTTTTTTGAATTTGGTTTTTTTGTTCTCAAAATTTTCTTGAATGGTTTACACAATACTTCAGTGCACATGAAGGCATATTTTTAGGGCTTCGAATTAAACACTCAAAGACGACACGTTGCGGCAAGCGCTTGTCACAGACTAAGAAAGGTTGAGCCCGTGGACTCTAACGCGTGTAGCAAACAGCCAAAGCGCGACGTCGCTTCTAGTACGCTATACTTAATACTTCAATGGTTGCAATACGCCGTCTGAATCGTTGCGTGAAAATCTAATTAAATTTTAATGAATATTAAGTAAACGTACTGTGGCCAAAGCTGGGCTTTTAGGCCAGTCACGAAGTCACCAGGGGCGGGGAGCGTTCGAGCCCACTCCTGTGACCTCGGCCTTATAGCTTGTCCCGCATACATAAAATGTATGAGAGTGTATCATAAATATTAATTCACCCATTAGTAAAATAACATCTATAGCATATTTCATCAACAGGAATCGTGGACTCAAATGATTTGTTCGAAATACCAGTTGCAGCAAAACTTAGGAAGAGACATTTCGTCACTAAATAATGTGCCTTGATATCGGTAAAGTAATTACCTAACTATCATTACAAGTTACATTTAGCATGTATTGAATCCCAGGACAACTAAAGATTGATATTTTACCTAGTAGTGTCATGTTTCTTAACCATTCTCTTAAGCAGTTTTTCCTTGATGGTGAACCATTGCTTCTCTTCTTCAGATGAAGAGTCATCCTCACCCTTCGTTCGATCCTTGGGGGACGTTTTGCTGGTGCTTTTCTAGGGACAATATTTAAAGTAAATAATACAGAAAAAATCCACAGACAAAATTATAGCTGTCTCAATTTCAGCTCCAGCTGCAGTTGCAACATCTTATATCAAAAATAATATGCTATGACATGAGAAGCTTAATATAAGACAGAAATGATAATTAAAACATGGCTTGGTCAGCTTTTCACCTGTTTCCTTGTTGCAGGGACCTTATTAGCAGGAGTTTCTATCTTTTCAATTTCTTCATCCAGTTTTATTGGAGCGTGTAATAGATTCAATTCCTTATTCATCATTTTATCAGCAGTTAACATTACAGGAGCTGGAGTTTCTTTTACTTTCTGTTTTGACTTAGGTCCCGGTTTATACTTCTTGGTGCTATTTGATTGGGTCTCAGAGGGCTCTGTGCCTGGTTCCTTGGGTTCTTCTTTTATTTTGACCCGACTTTCGTCCTCACTCTCATTGTCATCCATAAGGGAATTTTTCGCCAAATAATTCTCAGTAGTGGGTTTTGAAACCTGAAACAAAGTATAATTTATTAAAGTGAGTATGATTGAGTGAATAAATAGATATCTGGAAAATGGTGTAATAGCCTACAACAGGCGGACCGTTTACCCGATCAGTTACCCTACAAATCGTATTATTAATTGAATTGTTTATCTTTCAGAAACAGCCAATTTTAATATTAATGTCAATCAATCAAACGTGTGCAGAACAGCCTACGTAGGCTAGACAATGATAACAGTGATAACAAGATTACGAGTTAATCGATTATCGTGAAGTATTGTATTCTGCGCACATAGTAGATATTGTTTATGTGCCTAGTGAATATAGTTTGGGCTAGATTCATTATGTTAGTTAACTTATGTATTACGGAGAATACTAGTTAAGAATCAGTTTATGTTGTGTATAGTGTTAAACTTTGTAATACCCAAGTGATTTCTATTCTATTATGTTTGTTATTATGATTAAGTTTTCTATTTACATTGTTGTGAGTTTCCCTAATAAAAGATATGAATAATAGTGTTTCATTGCGAGTTAGGTAGAAATAAGTAAATAGGAATAAGTTGTACATAGTAGAATAGTAAATAGGTTTAAGTTTTAACAATAAATACATAACTTTCTGCTAATATTGCCAGTACAGGGGGGAAGATAGGTTGTCTCGCTCGCACACTTTTCGCGCATCGCGATAGGTGGACGCGATACGATTTGCGCGCGGCATTAGTATACTGATTGCGAGTGAGATATTGAATACAAATATAGGGCCATAACAGAGGCCATCATGCACTCATCTGGAAGACTCCGAGCAGTAAGCAAGAAAACCTGAAGAAGTCAGCAAGAACCTGAAGGAGTCTGCAAGTTGTCAGAATTAGCTGGCGAAGAAGCCTGGATCAGCGTAGCCGTCTAGTCTGGGACCTGAACGAATCGTCGCATACTGGGGAAACAACACATCGTGTAACTGGCAGTATTGGCAGCGGGTTCGCCTTTATATAAACCCGTTGTCTATTATTTCCCAACCACGTAATCCACCCGAGTCAGTCGCCGGCCCCCGAACGTACCCATCGCACTGTTCGTTTGTTTCTATACAAAGGAGTGAGTCTCGACAGTGTGGTGCGGTACATTTTGGTCCTTCCGAGTCGGGATTATTTTGGATTGGCTTGGGTTTGGTAGTGGTTACTGGTTGGGAATAATGGTCCACATGCCGGTTACACGCTCCACATCGGGTCGTCCGTCGGGACGCGCTACGCCCAGCGAGCGTAATGCCACGCCGTCAGCCGCGATTGAGCAGCCCGAGGGCTCGCTTATCGCCGCCTCCACCGTCCAGCCAGAGATGCCGTCCGTCGTCGCTGCTGTCGCCGCAGCCGCCGCCGCCGCCGCCGCCACCGCGGCCGGGCCGCGTGCCGCCGCTGCTGCAGATGCTGTCCAATCCGCTGGCGTGTCAGCCCGAGGGCCTTCTGCACCTGAGGGGCCGCCGCCCGCGGGAGTTATAGCCTCGGAGGGGGCGCGCACTGGGGTCTGTCCGTCAAGAGGGCAGGACCTCTCACCAGTCAGCATCACTACGAGCCACGACACGACGAGGCCGCGAACATGGGACCATGGAAGTACAACTCAAACAACAACACGAGAGTGTCATCAAGATGAAGCAGGGGGTCGGTCGCGGCTCCCCAAAGAAGCTCGCCGCCCTTGAAGAAGAAAGCGATGCGGAGAGCGGAGAAGATGGAACAGTAACTACGAAGCGGGATACAGCGCGACGGGTTACGGACTGGCTGGACAAGAGCCAGACGATGGCCGAGGCTGAACAGCCGTTCATGCCGACGCGGAATGAAGAAGACAGAATAACGGTGCCGCCACAGAAGAGCGACGCCCGCCGCCCCACACCGGGAGATGCGGCTGTCTTCAAGCAACATTACGAGTTGCGAGAAAAATCGGAGCACGCGCCGCTGCCGCTGCCGCCGCCGCGGACGCCTGCTATCAAAATGATGCCTGCTGCTACACCGGCGGGAGAGGACGCAGCCGGACCCCAGCGACAGCAAACCATAGACCTGGCGGAGCTGGCGTCCGCGATCGCGTTCGCCGCCAAAGCAGGACAACAGATGGCGCCGCCGCGTCATCTATCGGAGCTGCCGTCATACAACGGCGCATATCAAGACGATGAAAATAATGCGAAGAAAACATGAACGCGCAAGTGGTGGAGAGCTACGCCAAGCGCGCGCCACCAGAGACGGCGTGCGAAGTACGACGGGAAGCCCACTACGAGCAACAACATCGGGCGCCCAACTCACGGGACGCATTGGAAGGCACAGAAGAACGGCGAGAGATGACGCCCATCGACCTGCACGCTGGCACGAATATGGAGAGCGTATCCGGGCTCACATGGAAACCCGGCGCCGATAGTGAAGCCTTCAACCTCGACTTGGCGCAGCTGCAGACCGACATACTGACGTACAGTGAATCGACCGAGCGAGGGCTACAAGAAGTCACAGACAGCCCAGTACAACAGACGGGCGAAGAAAAAGTGTGTGTGACAGTGACTAAGATGCCGCCTACCGCGCTGAGAAATAGTGTTCCCGATTGCGCGCGCTTCTCGCGCTGGGAACGACTATTAAGAAGCACTGCTAGGGTTCTGCAATTTATAAAGCTGTGCCGAAGAAAGAAGAATACAGTCCACTACAAACGCAGCAAGAAGAACGCAGAAGATGACCCTACATGGCGGAGGCAGCGAAAGAAACAGGGCGCGAAGATCATCAAGAAGAAGAAAGAAGGTGAAGATCGACGCTACACAGTGCTGGGCGCAGACATCCTGCGTGCCGCCGAAGCTCTGCTGGTAAAAGCCAGCCAAGAAGATAGTTTTCATGAAGAAAGAAGACTGATGAGCAACGGCCAGAGACCACCCAGCAACAGCCGCCTACAAAAGTTGGCGACGGAAATGACGAGCGGCGTGATAACTCTCAAAACACGCATAGATGCCGCTAACGACATCACCGAGAAGATGAAGAGTCCGCCTGTGATCGACGGAGACCACCGCCGCGCACGCCTGTACATCGAGTACATCCACCGCCGGCTACATCACACCGGTGTGGAGGCCACCATCAACGAGTGCAGACAGCACTACTGGATCCTGCGACTTCGACCGACGGCAAGGGCGGTCATACACAGCTGCCTACCGTGCCGCATCAAGAGGAGCGCGCCGCCAGTGCCGCCTACTGGTAATCATCCCGCCCGTAGGCTGGCGCATCACCACCGGCCCTTCACCTACACCGGGGTCGACTACTTTGGGCCCCTCAACATCACAGTGGGCCGAGCGACGCAGAAGCGGTACGTCGCGCTTTTCACCTGCCTGACTACACGGGCAGTTCATCTGGAAGTCGCAGCGACGCTCAGCACGGACTCGGCGGTCATGGCCTTACGGCGCATGATAGCCAGACGAGGGTGTCCTGCTGAGATCTGGTCGGACAACGGCACCAACCTACAGGGTGCCGACAAAGAGCTCCGACGGGCCATGGATCAAGCCACAGAAGAGGAGGCGAGCAAGAGGACCATCAACTGGAGGTTCATCCCTCCCGGTGCCCCCTTCATGGGTGGGGCACACAACGTTAACAATAAATACATAACTTTCTGCTAATATTGCCAGTACAGGGGGGAAGATAGGTTGTCTCGCTCGCACACTTTTCGCGCATCGCGATAGGTGGACGCGATACGATTAGCGCGCGGCATTAGTGAAAATGAAATGAAAAAAAATGAAAAATATTTATTTCGTTAACAAAATTTTTACTTAAGTGGTAGTGGATGGTGTCTCTATTTAAGCTGAAAAGCCTGTGTTTAGAGACCCCGCTCTTCCATATTCTATTAAGATTTAAGTTAAAATTTAAACTAGAGAGGCGACTGTGTGTGTGCGTGTGTGTGTGTGTGTGTGTGTGTGTGTGTGCGCGCGCGTGTGGGTGTGTATGTGTATGTGTATGTGCGTGTGCTCGTGAGTGGGGGGGGGGGGGATGTGTTGGGGCTGGTGTGTGCATGTGTATGAGCTACATGTTGCGGTTTAAAATAGATTCTATTTCATCGTATGTTTTTAACTGAAGCCATTCTTTTAATAGTTTTTTTGCTGTCACTTGGTTCGTGCTATATATATTTAACTCCTTATTAATTTTATTAAATAGATAAGTGGAACGTAAATTTAATTGTCGACCGGCAAACGTTGTTTTAAAAGATTTTGAGCTGGCTACATTTTTTTGCCGCCTCGTCAAGAGGTGCGGAAAGTAAGGTAGGGATTTATGTTTTTTTAGTGTAGCCAAAATTATATACAATTTCCTGACTGAAAGCAAACCACTGATGCTATACAAGCTGTCTGTAGGAAATCGTCTTTTTTTGAAATACATGACCTTTATTAGTGATCGTTGTGCTCTTTCTAAATTTATGAAATGTGATTTTGCAGCACCTCCCCAAACAGGAATGCAGTAGGTGATAATAGATTGCGCAAGAGAGATGTATATTTGGTTGAGGAGGTGTTTGGGAGAGTCTTTATTTTCAAAGTTCTCCGGTATTACATATCTAAGGGTTTTGAAGATCCAGATGAATTTTCTAGTCCTACCTATAACATGATCCACATGAGCGTACCACGATAACCTTTGGTCCACAATAACACCAAGATATCTCGTTTGTGGGACCTTTTCTATAGTTTGACATTTGCACATATTCCCACCGGCATCTTCAGCACATAAATGTATTTTTAGGCAAAAATCCTTCACCGGCTGCGAATTATTATTGATACTGAAGCAAATATAATTTGTTTTAGAGGCATTCAGAGTAAGGAGATTATGTCGCAACCAGAGAGCGACTCGAGCCAGTGCGATTTCTGCATTAGACCTAACCGCATCCCAGGTTTCGCCAGCGATCAACACTGCTGTGTCATCGGCATAAGACAGCACTTCGGCGTTAGGGATACTCATACCACACAGGTCGTTTATGTAAACGAGGAATAAAGTAGGTCCTAAGACACTACCTTGTGGTACGCCACATGTCACATCCGCATCCCCACTCATGTAGCCTGGGAGTTTAACTCTTTGCTTTCTTCCAGTTAAGTAGCTTTCAAACAAAGCGAGCTGCGTCCCTCTTATTCCGATGCGTTCCAACTTGTGTATAAGGATGGGGAGGGAGACAGTATCGAAGGCTTTTTTTAAGTCTAAAAATACCGACAAACATTTTTTGCCACTGTCAAGCTGCTCAGTTACAAACGAGCTTAACTCAACAATGGCATCCTCCGTAGATTTCCCCTGTCTAAAACCAAACTGTGTAGACGATATTAGATTAAATTTGTTGAGATAATTAGTCAGTCTAATGTTAAGCAGCTTGTCCAGAACTTTTGATATAGCAGGAAGAACAGATATCGGCCTATAATTACTGATGTCGTCTACATCCCCACTCTTATACACAGGTGTAATGATTGATTGTTTAAGAGGTGAAGGAAACACTCCTTTTTCAAAACATAAATTAGCTAGATGAGTGATAATGGGAGCAACGTCATCTATTGCTATCCTCCGAGAAACAAATCGACATTTCCGGGTCTGAAGGGCATTCCTTGACCGTGTTATTCATATTGCCAATTTCTCGCTACCAGGAAAGTATAACTCGAAGGATGCGCGACAGTAACAGCGGGCGTTAGAGTAACTGACGTACGCACGCGATGTGATATGATCAGCGTAGCTTGCGAACTGTTGCTGTCGCAGTGGCGTTGTCTCGTTCTTTCGCGAATTGCAGTGACGTATGCGCAGAGTGGCTCGCGGGAAGCTGGCTATCTACGTAGTGTTGTCTCGTTCTCACACCGACCAACTATCACACGCGTGTTATGGGCGCCTGGTACACGGCGAGAATTTTCGTACTAATAATTGAATTTTAAATAGATTTAGAAAATATTTTAATTAATTTTTTTGCAAGGAGGAGACGTCTTTACGCTTTCGCGGTCCGGGGGGAAGAGGTTTACTGATTGCGAGTGAGAATCAGTCGCAATCAGTATACTGATTAGTATACTGATTGCGAGTGAGATATTGAATACAAATATAGGGCCATAACAGAGGCCATCATGCACTCATCTGGAAGACTCCGAGCAGTAAGCAAGAAAACCTGAAGAAGTCAGCAAGAACCTGAAGGAGTCTGCAAGTTGTCAGAATTAGCTGGCGAAGAAGCCTGGATCAGCGTAGCCGTCTAGTCTGGGACCTGAACGAATCGTCGCATACTGGGGAAACAACACATCGTGTAACTGGCAGTATTGGCAGCGGGTTCGCTTTTATATAAACCCGCTGTCTATTATTTCCCAACCACGTAATCCACCCGAGTCAGTCGCCGGCCCCCGAACGTACCCATCGCACTGTTCGTTTGTTTCTATACAAAGGAGTGAGTCTCGACAGTGTGGTGCGGTACAAAACGCTTTATTTGATGTTTACGAGACATGAGTGTATTGGCATCACATTTAATACATGGGACAAAGGAAGGGTTAGAACTACCCTACATGTGAAAATAAAGAACATGAAACAGCATCTATCCAATAACACTTACAGGCACTGGAGGCTCATCTTCGACTTTCTCGCCTTCGTCTTCAGAGGGCGTGAGTTCATCATAACGCTCCGAGCCAGCAGGTGATACTGATCTATCACGTTCTTCATCGCTCTCATTAGAGCCTGCTTTCTCAGGATTTTTGTCACGAGGCAATATTTTGCTTTTCGGCCTACCTTTACATTTAACCTCCTTGAGAAGAGGCCTATTCAACGTTTGTAGATTTATCAACCTGAAAGTCGAAATGTTAAGCATGATGTATTGAATAAGCATATGACATTTAAAAATTATTTGGTTGCAATTCTGTTATCTTACTTACTTATCAACTTCTTCATCTTCAAGATTCATTTTTGTTACATCTTGATACCTGAAGTAAGTATCTACAAAGGATTCAGGCAACTTTTCTAAGACTACTTGAGCAGTTTGATACAATTTACTGACATTGCTGGTTAGAGGATAACATTTCCAACCATCACGTTCTACATACGGTGGATTTTCAATATTAATATTTTGATCTTTCATAACAGAAGTATCATTTTCTTCAATATTTGTTTTAATCTCTACTTTTTTAGATGGCTTAATTTTCTTTGCTGTTGGCTTTGATGGACTTGATGAGTCTTCCATTAAAAAAGGCATTGTAGGTTCACATTCTAAAAGTTCAACAGGTTCATCTGGATTTATCACAGGCTTTTCATGATTTTCTTTGGATGCCGATTCTGCTTGATCCGACACTTTCGGTAGTATTTTGTCGTAGACAAACTTTACATATTTTTGGTAGGACGACATTTCATTTTGATCAACCGCAGTAAATCCAGTAAAGTTAATAATGCTAGGACTTGCTGTTCTATCGATTTTGCAGTTTTCAGCAACTTGTTCTGTTGAATCTACATTACTACATTGAATTTCTTCATCATCAGGTAAAGTATCTTGGGATTTAATTTTGTCAGTGCCATCCTTGGTATTTTCTCTTAGTGTATCACCCCCTTCAACTTTAGAGCTTCTTGTTTTGACTTTTTCAGTATTTTCCTTTACTTTTTCTTTTCCTTTCTTAGCCGATATGTTTGAGCTATCGTTATCAGAATCAGATGATGCAATCTTTTTCTCTTCTTGTCTTATTTTATCGCGCATTCTTCGTGTCAGAATAGCTACTTCATTCTGAGCTGGAGGTTTTTCCTTGTGTAACTCTTTATTATTCGTTGTTTTTGGGTCAATCTTTTTAGGTTTGCGCCCTCGTTTTTCTGGCTTCTTTTTAACGGAAGTTTTCTTATTATTATTGCTACTTTCATCTGAACTACTTTCCATCAAAATATCCTTAGCTTTGTTTTCAATAACTGGCATTGGTTCAAATGTCTGGGGGATTAATAGACTCATATTCATGTCGATATCAGTATCAAATTGTAAATAATCCGGTTCAAATTGTCTACGAATTCTTAAAGCACTCTGGGAAAATACCTCATCATCATTGTTATAGCTGTTCACGTTACACATCATTTTATTTGTGCTTACAAATGTTTCAAACGAGTCGACATCGTAGCTGCTACTATTTTGCCTTTGAATTGGTTCACTTCGTGAGGTAGTAGGTGCATCCGGAAATTCCGTCTTAGTAACTACGCTTTCTGGTATAATTGTCATTTCATCAAGATTATGCAAGGGTTCTGTTTTCACAATGGGTGAATGTGCCACATGTTCTAGAACTTCATCAAGTGGTTCAATTTTAATTCGAGCTACAGTAGGTTCCTTAAGAATAGAATCATTAATTTGTTCTTCCACATTATTTATTGGCTCTTCTGGGTTAAAACAAGAACTGACTTGCATTTGCACTTGAGATAACCAATTACTATCATCCGCGTGATTGTCTTCCTCTGCGTGACCAATCTCATCTAAATTATTGCATCCACTTTCTGTTTCATCAACATAATCTGCATCTGCATAGTAATCATCTTCATTTTCTGACAGTTCTGATTGCTCCATGTTATGATATGCTTCTTCTGTCAGAGTATTGACTGCATTAATAGTTAATCCTTCCTCAGGTAGATTATTGGCACAAACTGCAAAGCATCTTGTAACTACTTCAAAGCAAAGATGAGATAGTGTTTTTACATTTTTTATTGAACCATGGCTTGAGTAATGAAACTCTTTAGTGTTTTCGTGAATTTCAGTAAATCCTTTAACTCTCTTTTTATTAGTTAAGTTCATAACACGTTTGCAAGCAGCATATTTTAAAGTGTCAGGCGTAAACATTACTTCATCTTCTATAAAATTCAGATGTGAATAGATCAAGTCAAAACATTGTGAAAATAATGATTTTACATTATTGTTGGCAATGTATGGGACTGGTCTTATATTTGTCTGAAGCAAATCATTATTTATTATGTTTTCTTCATATTTGCATACTGGCCAAATAGTAATACTTTCAATTATTAAAGTATGTCTTCTAATACACAATAGTTCAACCACTTTTTTGTGACAAATACTTTTCAGAGTTATTGTTAATTCATATTTAGGATTTTCTTTAATATCTTCCACATCTGATTCTGATATCAAAGATGAAGCAGAATCATAATTGATATCCTCCGATTTTTTTTCCAGACCTTGACCTAAATGTGTGTTGAAAATATCTAGGCACAATCTATACAGTGATGCCGGATTATTTTGCTTGCTAGGGGCCTTTTCACCACTTTCTGGCGAAATATTTTGCCATAGAGGGTGAAAGTGATGTCTTAACACTTTCGTACAAAGAGAAAATAAAGTACTTGGACAAAATTTATTTTCAGTGTTTATTGTTGAGCACTGAAAGATGTCATTAACATCAGAAATGTTATTATCTGTATCTTCGCAATGTCCACTTGCACTTGGTATTCCTGCCTTTGGATAATCATCACTACTAGAAAAAAAATAGCCACATACAAATAAGCTTTCCTGAGCCACCCATTCTGATGTGACAAATGGGGCACAAGCTACCAAGGCTTTCTGACGATAGTATTGTTCAAAGAACGCATTTACCATCTCCACAGTGACATAATCAGGAGGTTTTTTATTTCGGCTGTCCTGGGCTAAAAAAGACTGGGTGGGTTTTACTTTTTTTACCATTACACTATCATTTATCCAAACAGTGTGTCTGCCTTTTATATTAAGCTTTTTATCATCAGATTTTTTATCATCAGAAGGCTTTTTTGCAATCTTGATTGACAATTCTTTGTTAAGGAAAACTGTTTTAGGGTTGAATGCTGGTTTAGCAGGTGCTTTCTTTGGCTTCTCCAGAACAGCAGGGGTCTCAATGATTTCACAATCACTGTCACTGTCCTTGGCATTTTCTTCCATTTTGAATACTTTGGGTTTCTCCCTGTGGTGGGACAAATTATGGGTATTTAAAAAAGTATCATATTGGTTAGCTAAATCTTCTTCCATTTGCATCAAATTGTGTTTAGCTAGTTTAAACAGCAAAAATGACTTCCTAACACAATAGTCCATCTTGAATGTATCAGTGACATGAGCACTGTTTATTTTCTTTTTAATGAAATCTTCCGATTTTTGTGTCATAAGTTGCCCTAATTCAGCTGTAGTCTTAACAATACTATTAAGAAATTCACATGCTTTTCCAGACTGTTCTGCTGTCAGAGGAACATTGTCTTTCATGGGTACATCATACAGAGTTGTAGTTTGAACAGCAGCTGATTTTTGAGACACAGCAGTCTGGGTGGATTTTTCGTTAATCTTTTTTGCCTCTTTTGAATTTATTACAGGAATTTCAAGAGGCTGTACTGGTATAGTAGACTTTTTAATTTTTATATCTGTACCTTGAATCTTCTTCGCGATGAAGTTCTCAAACTCATTAGTACCTGTCCAGGAAGCATTACGTTCAGGGGCCTGAATAACAGATGTATCCAAGCAAACTTCAATATCATCATCTATCACATTTTCTTTATTTGGCTTTACAGTGGATACTTCAGGTTTTATTTTTGTTGACTCCAATTCTTCTTTAGGCTTACGACCTCGTTTCTTAGAAGGAGATCCATCCAGTTTCATTGATATCTTTCTTTTAATATGCCTTATTTCTTCATCACTATTATCAATATCACTGTCAGATGATTCTGAATCTATGTGGTCTATATGTTTACTGCCTCGTTTTTTTACCAAATCTGGAACATATTCATCATCAGAGTAATATCTACCTTTCCTTCCTCGCATAGATTCATCATCTGACAATTCAACATTAGCAAAAGGATCTTCGTCTGATTCTTCATCATAATGTAATGTTTGGCGAACTTTTCTCCGTACAGGCCTTTTAGAAGTGTCTTCCACTAATAAGGAGTCTGTTGGTTCGTCATTTTCTGTCAGCTGGACTTGTGTTTCTTCTTGTACTACATTATTTTTATTTACAATACTATCTATATTATACTCAAAATCTGCCATAAAGGGCATTTTTGAATTTCTCTTTGTTGGTATTTCTTCTTCTATTTTGACATCATCATTTGTATTTAGTTTACTCTCACTATTGAGTTCATTGTCCTTACCCTCCTGATCATCAGTAGTGGTAGTGATAGCTTCAGTAGTGGTGCAATCTATAACTTCCTGAAGGTTTGTTTTCAACTGACTTAAACAGATATCATCCACATCATCTTCCTCTTCTATCATGGTGACATTATTTTTTTCTATTTTATGATTTTCTTTAGTAGTCTTCTCTTCAGTTCGTGATTTTTTAGGTCTACCTCTCTTATTATTCCTCTTTTTTTCATTTGCAGTCATGTCATTGCTTGGATCTAATGGAAAATTACTTTGCTCATTCATAACTTTGTTTTCTTCCGAAACATTGTTAGATACATTATTTTCTGTAATTTTCTTCTTTCGACCTCTTTTTTTAGGAATAGGAGTTTCTGTGGGACTTGTAATTGGTTCACCACTCAGAATATTACTCTGCGGAACTGACTCAGAGGAGTTAATATCCATGCTAGTCACAATTTCTAGGTCTAATTCATTATTTTTAGGTTTACAGTCAGCAGTCATAGGTTTTGTAAGAGGACTATTATCTGGCTGTAAATCATTGTTTTCTGATATCCTTTTATTTGTTGTTCTTCGATTGGTTCTTTTAGGCATATTATTAGGTGTTTCATTATTGTAAATAGTGGAGTCAGAAGTAATATTATTTTCTCTAGTTTGATTTAAATATTTTGGAGGTCTACCCCTTCTGCGTTGAGTAGTACCTGGTGGAGTAGTTAATTCGGGAACCAATGTGGGCATTTCAATGAAGTTGTCTGATGTATTTGGAACATGTTTAGTTTTCCTTTTTCTACCTCGTTTAGAAGGACGACATTCAGTAGGAGAGAGATAGGAAGTTTCTTCTACTGTTTCCAGGTGCCCAGCAATGGGCAGAGGTTCTTCTACTCTTTCCAGGCGCCCAGCAATAACTTCAGGCTCTGCTAAGGTATCCTGGTGCTCAGCCACAGATGAAGTGGCTTCAACTGTTTCCTGATGCTCGGCGGCGGAAGAAATTTCTGCAGGAGATTTTGGCTCTTCAGAACTTATTTCAATGGTGCTGTTTACCTCGGGGACTTGTTCATCAAGATTTGAATCTACGACAACCTCATTTTCGTATGGAATATCGCCCAGTTCGCATGCTAAGTCTGGCACCGCCGGCTGCGGTGGCACGATATCCGACAGAGTAATGTATTCATCTTCTTCGTACATCGATGCGGATTGAAACTGCTCGAATGCGTCCTCTGTTGTACAGAGAAGGCTTTGGGCTGAATCAATTTCATCCGACATGTTGTTTACTTATCCTTACCTGGCCGAGCGTGTGGCCAATGCACATCATAGATATACGTAAAAATCAATCACACAAATAATTCCAATGCACAATTTACCATAAATCTACCGAAAACACACTTCTTGTTGTTAGCATCAACCAGGCGAACGAAAAATTACAAGACAGCTAAAGTTGGGTACCAACCATAGAGAAAAGCAATACTTGGTACCAACACTACCAACCAAACCAACAATGTTGCCAGAATAACGGTAGTTTAAAATCGTATCGTACACACATGTTGCAGTCCGAATTGATAAAAAAACACAAAAACGCTACTCTAAAGATCAAAGCACACTGTTAAGCTACAGTTTCACATGCTCTTTACTAGCACGAAAGCATGCTACTAATGAGCAAGTGCTACTTAGTAGCACGTGTGTCAAAACCTTGCTAGTTATGAGCATGCTACTTTCGAGTATGCTCAAAAATCGACAGCCATGCGATTTATGAGCATGCTACCTGCGGCGCGGGTGGAAGGGGCGTGCTTTTAGCACGTGTGAACAGGTTTGCTTATTGAGCATGCTACTAGGCTAGTATCCATTGAGAACTAGTATAGAGATGTCAGTCTCGGTTTAATTATATAGCAAGGTTGTGGTTTATCTATACATAATATATTATAAAGAGGAATGATTTGTTTCTTTGTATTAAATGGGCTCCGAATTTACTGGATCGATTTTAAAAATTCCTTCACCATTAGAAAGCTATACTATAAGGGGCCGTATTACAATCTCTTATAGCCGGCCAGGTAAATTTCCTAAACTAAGGTAAGCGAGCAATTTCGTGCCTAGAGGATATATTTTCATTGACAGGTAACCGCTGACTGGCTGAAAATGTAAGAAATCGCTCGCTACGCTCAGCTTATGAAATCAACTTGACTGGCTTTATGAAATGGTAATACGGCCCCAGGTAGTGACATAGGCTATGTTTCTTTTTAAATTAGGCTATATGTTATAAATTCGATAGTATCAAAACTGTCGGTAGGATGCGTGTCGATTGTATCGATACCATCGATAGTTTTGCCCTATCGAAAGTCGAACATTTTACGCTAATATTGCAAGCTCATACAAGGTTTCGTTTTATTTCCAGTCGATAGTATCGAAAATATCTCTATAGTTACTAAAGAAAAACTATCTATAGTATCGATAGGTGTCGATAGTTATAAATAGTATCGATAGCATCGACTTTAATGGCGCGATTCTATCGATAGTATCGAAAAAGGTCAAGCATCACTTTATTCTCATTATCGATGCCATCGATAGTATCATCACGTGTCGATAGTTTTGATAGGACTATATATTAAGACTAATTTTTGAGGCCAACTATCATTATTGAAACTATCGCTATCGCAACAACACTATTTCGAATCGAACCCGGGCTTAAAAAGCATGTGTGTTCAATCCTTTGCTTTGAGCACGGTCATTTAGTAGCAGGCTTAAAAATAGCATGCCAATATAAAGCAAGTGTGTCAGTAGATGAGCGTGCTCGTTGAGCATGTGTAACTGTAGCTTAACAGCGGCAGCGGCACTGCTTCGTTCCGAACTGTCCTCCATCACCTCCCTTATTTAAAGGCTCCTCTCCAAATTTATCTAACTGGTAGCTACTTTTTTAATATTTTTTAAACATTTTAAGCTTATGACGTCATAAATACGCCTAATGATCCCACATGTGTTTTATCCCCGATTCGTTTCGCAAATAAATAATAAGGCGAAATTTAATGATTTACTGCACCAACGTCTAAAACAGAGCTCGTTGTTCATCATTTATTATCTGACGAGAATGTGAAGATAGAAACAATTAATTTTGCTAAGTTTGGAAACATTACTTGAAAGGGTTGGAATTACAACGAATGGGTATTTGGAGTCCTGGCTATCCGTCTGAGCAATGGGCGTGTTAATGTACATATTATTAAAATTAACTTTGCACAGCAATATTTTGAGCTTTTCAAAAACATATTTTTATCTGGGGAAACTTGAAATGTCTAATCGGAAAATACCATTAATACCACGCTACAGAATCTTCTACCCAATCTTTGGGTCTTTAGCCAAAACTCTTACGTATTATTACTGATTATTACTGCGTCATTTGATTGGTTGATGATTAGATTATCAACCAATCATGTTGAATATAGTTTAACCAATCCAAGGTGATCCAATAATTTTCAATTGGATATGTAAACAATTTTTTTTAAGTAACCTATTTGAATATTTTGTTGATCTTAATAGTAGTTAATTTTTGCGAAATCATGACGTCACAAATTCACTTATGGTTCCCACATGTGTTTTTGCCCAATTCGTGGCAAATAAATAATGAGGAGAAAATTACAGATTTACGGCACTTACGGCTGAAACAGAGCTCGCCATTCATCATGTAGCATCTCACGAGATTGTGAGAAGTAGACTTCAGATATAATTTTTTTTGCCAAGTTCTGAAAGGACTGGTATAATAGCGAATGGCTATTTTAAGTCCTACCTACACGTCTGAGCAACGGGCGTAAATTAATGTACGTATTATTAAAAATAACTTGATGGAAAAATATTTTTCCCCTAGGGGAATTTAAAATCTGCTATCTGGAAACACCATTAATACCATGCAGTAGAATTACCTAGCCTTAGTCTAGCCATGCCGCCCCCTTCGGGGACCAGCAGAAGAGGTCGACCCAACAAGCGGTGGCTTGACGTCAAGGGTGACATGCGTGCCAACAGACTCACCACTGAGGATGCACAAGACCACGTGAAGTGGACCAAGAAAATAAAAAAGGCGAACCCTTAGACCCCACGATACAAATCTCGTCATTTAGTTGGTTGATGGATAGATTAATAACCAATCACGTGAAAGGACGTTTATACGACCCAATGAGTTTCAATTGTGATATGTCAATTTGATTACCGCCAAGAGTCCAATAAGAACCTTGATGTTCTCTTTGCGTACGTTGGCAATCTGGTGACAAATGAATGACCCCGGATTGCCAACGTAATCAATTAAAAATATCCTATGCCTTTAAAAATGTTAAATATTTAAAAAAAGGTATAAAATACAAATACCTCGAAATGGTTTTCGATTTATTTGATTCCTCATTTGATTGGTTGATAATCTTTTCATCAACCAATCAAATGACGCGATCTGTATCATACGTGAGATTTTTGGGTATGGTATTAATGGTGTTTCCAGATAGCAGATTTTAAATTCCCCCAGATGAAAATAATACGTACATTAATTTGCGCCCATTGCCCAGATGGGTAGGCAGGACTTAATATAACCATTCGCTATAATCCCAAGTTCTCAGGAAGGGCTGGTTTCAAAACTTGGCAAAATAAATTGTATCTGACGTCTACTTCTTATATTCTCGTGAGATGCTACATGATGAACAGCGAGCTCTGTTTCAGCCGTAAGTGCAGTAAATGTGGGAAGACTAAGTATGTCTGAATACTGTCGGGTGATTATCAAATAACTTCCGAAAACGATATGGCATACTCACGTAGAAACTATCTAAGCGAAAATGAAATTTCTTTAACTAACTTTAATTTCAAGGTCACCATACATCACTCAAATGGTCAGTATTTTTGTATGAAAATCTTTCATTTAAAGTTAATTGAAAAAATCGAATTTTTGCTGACATCGTTACTACATCACTTACTGAGTATGCCATATCGTTTTCGGAAGTTATTTGATAATAACTCGTTTTAACTATATAATTATGGTATTTATGTCTTTTGTTTAGTGTATTTTGCTTTGAATTTGACGATTTGAAAGTGCTTACTGGGCTTGTCAACCTCATATCTGGACCTCACGACCGCTTTCCATCAGGTGGAGTGAGGTCATCTTGACGGGCAATATAAAAAAAAAAAAAGTCTATTTAAATAAAGTTTTTGAGTTTTGAGCTTAAGTTTGAATGAATTTATAACGTCATAAGTTCGCTCGCATTGTTTAAAATTTATTATGAAATTAACTACCGGCAGCTCTAAAAAGTATACAAATTAGTTAGTGAAAAATGCCAAAAAATGTGTTTTATCTGAATCACTAGGCCATTTCTTTCCTTTTAAAAAAAAATTACATTTACAATGGACAAATGCATCACTCAAAGTCATGCGTTCGTTAAAATAAATCGAAGAATTTTTAAATGACAGTGACGGTGAAAACTGGCTGCCGCCTATCGCGGATGATATGT
Organism: Udea olivalis; assembly: GCA_947369235.1. Classification (NCBI taxonomy): domain Eukaryota; kingdom Metazoa; phylum Arthropoda; class Insecta; order Lepidoptera; family Crambidae; genus Udea; species Udea olivalis. The sequence goes on from OX376359.1 coordinate 14,081,252, forward strand.
AATATGTGTTCGTAAATTCCTTAAAAATGTTAGAATTATGTATTAATAAAGGTGTTGTATATCAAAATAAGTTGGCTCTGTTTCGAAATATGGGTATTTCGAAACAAATTTTCATATGATCACCAAGTATTTGTCTGAAATGTGGACAAATTGGTAAATCATTTTTTTTTGTTGATAATGTGATTTTTTTATTCAATTTATTTACTTGGTGATTCCTGATAATTAATACCATATTTCTTACCAAATATTAAAGATAGGAAACGTATCTTTCTATAGCTGAACATATTTTTGTTCTATTTTCGAACATGAATTTTCAGACATTTATTTCATTTATTTCCGCTGACATCGCGAAATTTATTTGCGAACTTCGAAATTTGTTTATGGTTTTTTTTTTCAAGTCAAACTTATGTTTAAAATTATCTTAATAAAAAGGAAAACTAATATTTTGATGGATTAAATATAAAAAACATATCTCATCGTGCTGTATTCTACAACAAAAACTTTTTCGTTCATTAATTCGGAAATTTTTCGCACTAATGAAGATTGACACTTTTTGTAAATTATTACTAAGTATGCTAATCATATTGTATTTAAAATCAAATAGAGCATCTATTCCTCAGTTAGAAACAGTCATTTGTTTAGCTTAAAGTCACATGTGTGACTCATAAATCGCGTTTACATCTCAAGCGGCGAGTGGTCCAGAGTGGTGTCAAATTTCATGCGCGGCGCAAGCGCAAAACGGGGATCCCACCCGCCACGCCAAGCACGTGAGTGGATAATAACAATGGATTAACGGTCGTGTCACCTCTGTTGATAATCTTGCAACTAGTAATCGACTGGCGTTGCTATAGATAGATAATAAGAGGGCGAATCAAGTAGGGTGCTTGAGGGCACTGTATGATTTTTAAACTTGCAATAACTCTTTGAGTTTTGGTGCCATCGGAATATATTTTTTTACAATGTTATATTTTTGAGAGCTGTTTGATGAAAACACGAAAAAAAAATTGTCTATTACCCAATTCGGACTGCCAATTCTGTAATTCACTTCTCCGGTTTTTTGAACGAAACTCGTAATTTCATCTCAGCCAGCTGTCAATGTCACAAACGAACGTCGTCGGATTTGTTGACGAACTGCTTTGCTGCTTTACGTTGTAATTTTGTTAAAACTATAATCCTAAACACGGTCCCAATTAACTGTTATATATTAATTTGTAACTTCACATTTCCTTTTCATCAAGTGTAGCAGTAACAGCAAATGAATTTTTACCAAAATGTATTTTCCTATTGGATGGCCAAAAGTTCTGAAGAATCTGGGAGCAGATAATCAAATTATAAAGCAGATCGTGTCTAACCGGGACAAAATACTGTTTGCATCGCTAAGCGATGACTGCCTCATGGTATGGTTTTGTAAGGTATGTCAAATGTTCCCAGTACATAATTCAATTTTAGGCACCAAGCAATAATTTTAAATGTATCAGAGGTGGAATGATGTTGTTATCAGCTTCCTGCTGCAAATTTTTAAGTTTTAGAATACAAATGCATTGTTAAAATAAATCGAAAGGTTCTATGTAAGGTTTAGGCTCAGTCCGCAGTAATCAATACCAGATAACCAAATAAATTATAATAAAATATTGGGGCTATAACTATTTTCATGAACCTAAAGGAAAAACGGTTTTTTGACCAAATTTTCATAATATTTTCATTCAAACATATGCTTCAAGCTCGCACTGACAGTAAAAAATACTACAAAAATTGCATCACTTTTTTATATGTCTAACAAACTGACAACCCGCTGTTTTTTATTATCACTGATTGCAAGAGAAATTATTTGTTTGCTGTGTAAAAACAGATTTTTTAAAGTAATTTGTAAATTTTAAACCAATGATTTTACTTACAATTAATGCTGAGCAAGTATTTTTGTCACAAAATACATAGAAAAGTTAAGATTGCAAGAGCTATACCAGCCATAATGTTGTACCGCCTTGTGAAAGTAAGGTTATCTGAGAGGGAAATTAATGGTAGTGGTACTTTTGGTGTTTGCAAAAAGGCTTCACTTTGATTTATAAGCTTTTATTTCTTAGTCACAAATTTGGGCTGACTTTTGCATTCATGATCAATGTGTGGATGCATTCCATTATAATAGTATGTGCTTGTTTTCTACTATAGTCAACCATATGGGATAGGCAAAGGTACTTAGCCATACAGCATGATCTCAAATATATTTTTTGGTGTTATATCCTACTAATATTTATTTATAATATTTGTAGGATATAACACCAAAAAAATATATTTTGCAAAAGTTTGAGAGGATGTATGTATGTATGTTTCTTACTCTCTCACGCTAAAACTACTGAAGAGATTTGGATGAAACTTTACTGTAATACAGCTTATACATCTGAATATCACATGGGCTACAATTTATAAAGATTTTTATGTAATTTGGCCATAATATATAACAAAACGCGGGCGAAGCTAGTATTATAATAAATAGGTTATGAGATTTTCTTAACTTTTATGCTTATGTACCTAATCTTGCCATGTGGTTGTGCTGTGGTCGTGTGTGTGTGTGTGTATGTGTGCTTGATTGAGTGTCAATACTTCATCTTTACAGTATGGATGCAGCTGCAAGAAAGACGAAAAGTAGGGAAAAACTAAGGATCCAGAAAAGATGATAGAGGGGATAGAGTTGGAAATTGAATAAGTTATTAATATAAGTTTATGTTGCCAGAAAGCAATAAAAGATGTTGATATGACTTAAATTTCATCCTTTTATTCACTTTGTCATACCCGTCAAGATGTCAATAACTAAAGAAACTGATTAGGTATTTACTAGATTCAAGTGTGATTCAATAGGCAATTTATTGAGTATTTTAAAAATATTATATTACCCTAAGCTCAATACTTTCGCTAAACTATCAAAATTATTAACAGAGGTGTCAAGTCATGCAATAGTTGGGGTCACTATATATCGTTATTTCTAATAGCCCTATAAATTTTATTCTTACAATATATATACATTACATTAATATCGAAGGTTTATCGTATAACTTTAAATAAATAACTATGGTAAAATGTAGTTTCATTTGAAAGTTATTACTCAAAACAAAAGTTGAAATGTCACACCCGTCACCGCGGGCTGACCCTTTAACAACTGAGCAACGAATGAACAGACAAAAGGTTCTTAAGTTAATGCCTTTACATAAAATTCAGAGAACACAATGACATGTTCAAAAACAAATCTTGGATTAATTTAAAACAAATCTTACATTACATTAATAGCCTTTTAGACAGACTTTATGTTGAGAATACTACCTTGGGATGGTAAATCTCACTTTTTTGTTGCCAGAAATTGTTATACCATTTTATCAGTCTCATGTGAACTTCACTCAGATACAACTCTATGGGGGAATTTCTTGTAGGTAATTGTTTGCGATTGCACAAAACAAATGTTACTATATATAATTAAATTATATACATAACTTGTCAAAGAATATCTGTGCGAATTTGCAACTTAGTCAATATTTATATATCTGGACTTCACAACCGCTTTCCATCAGATGGAGTGAGGTCATCTTAACAGACATTATAAAAAAAAGCATGTAATTGAGCCTTGATGAATAACTTTAAAATCAAGTCTACTCAAAAGCATCAATGTCCATACATGGGCACTTGCACAGTTGCACACTCAAATCACATTATCTGATTTTAACCTTAATAATTATTTACCTTAATCTGATTAATTATATAATGACCTTATTAGAATTAAATAGTTGTGGTCAAATTACCACATATGCATGATTTTGGTCTACTGAAACAAAATCAACAATGCAGCAATTCAGAAATTGTAATTTTACCCTTGTTCTACCAAGGGTAAAAGTTAACTTTTTTTACCCATTTACCTTCTTCCAAAGTCTGTTATGAAAGAATACTCATTTCCATTTCCTCTTTGGTAACGTCAGATATATCTGAATTATCTGGCATAAAAAGTAGTAAAAATTATCATTTATTTTTACTTACCTTCATTGCCTTAGATGACTGCTTTGCTTGTAAATGTTTCTAACCACTTTCAAGTGTTTGTAGAATTAGGGAAAATATTAAAGTGATAGTCTAAAGCATTTTCAAATGGTTACCATGTGAACTATGCTTGCAGCCCACAGTCCCAATAGTGTACCACAAGAGGAGTGCAGAATCTCTTCAAAGGCTTGGTGTTAATGTTGGAGTGGAATGGAAACCAGATTCTTCAATGATTTGTATTTCGGTGGGTATTATTTTAATGTTAATTTGAAAAAAAAATTGCAAAAAGCACTAGTTCATATTTTTTAAATTAGGTAGCACTCAAGCGCATATTATTTGTACTTTACATTAATTTAATATTTTTACTTTAAGATACTGTATGTGTATAAGTTAACTTACTATTTATAATCATCAACAGACATCAGAGGGACACCTAATTCTGTACAATGTAGATGGAATTAATGAGCAAACAGCATATCAGCAGTATGATCCACCAACGGCGAGTTTGCGCCGCGATTCCGCTGAATTATTTGTTAAGGAAGTCATACCATCACTCAAAATTAGATTGGTTAGTATTCGGTTCTGTGTTTGTGTAAGGATTTTTTACTGTTACATTAAGCTTCATCCAAACAAAACCCCATGGTGCACGACCTGGGCACTCTGGAGTGCGAGGCAAGTCGGTTCCTCGATTCCAACTCCACCTCTCCACTCCACCATTTTAACCTAAAAAAATTGTAGTGAGATTTTCCTCCTCTACAAAATTAGATTAGTTCGGGCCTAATTTCTAGATGGATACAAGTTTTAAGTCGTTCTTAAAAGATGCTTCTTAGATACAGTTGCAGTATGTTGATACTTTGACCGCGCAAATGACACATTTTGAATGCAAGAGAATGGGCCATAAACATGAAAATATCTAAAAGAGGCCTCTGAGTCAACAGCCTAGAGATCAGAATGAACGGGTTATTTAAATAGAGGCTTCCATACGCTTTCAGTTCAAAGAAATCTTAGTATGGGACGGGCAGATCACACGCATGTGCTGCATCTCTGGCACGGAACTGCTTGTATGCACCACGCGAGCCCACCTGCTGCGGTACCGCTGGGACGGCACCCAAAACAGGGACTACTGTCTTGATCTTGGTCGCATACCGTTCTCCATCAACCAGCAAGTTTCTAAAGGTATTCATAAAAAATATTCAATTTCTGCTCTTTGTTTTAAAAATTACTTATCAAAACAACTACTTTTTAAGGATTATAAATTATCCCGAGTTATTAACCTTTTAATGATAAATGATCCTTTCTTCTGCCAATACGGCTACCTGAATTGTACAATGAACAATTGATTTTGTTTTGTTTTTCCGTCATGGTCTCTGTGATGTTTATGTTTACAGAAAGCTTAAATTTTTGAGGTTTTTTATTATTTTTTAATACATTTTAAGGTTAAGCGAGATACCACCGTCATCAGGCGCTACGCTCGCGACACCGACAATCCATAAAAAAGGTGTATCTTATACTAGCAAGCTAAAAAATATTTTTCAGCGGAGCCAATCGTAGAAGACAACACACATGTAGATGACATCGAGTACTCCCCGCTAGTGTGTGGGTTCGGCATTACGCTCAACGATGGCAGGGCGGCGTATCTCACGGCCCCAAATCTCAAGTTCGACCCCAACGTAAGTTCAATTCCTGTACAACTATTATGCCCACTTCTTGATTACCACCACCATTTCCAATCAGTTCGAAAAAATGGCCCATTAAGCCCTAACGGTGATATAATATCTATTAGTAGCGATGTTGTGAATACTTGTTAGTTTGTCATATTTTCTTTGCAATATAATGAATAAATATTGATTGTTACAATCCTTCAATACAAACATTTATCACGAGAAAATTCTGACGAAAAACTTTTTTATTTTTATATTTATATCTCAGATATTGTGGACTACAGATTTAAGGGTAAGATTTTGTGAGAGGAGTGTGCTGTTTGTTTTTGGCTTGGTCCCAAGTTTCTATCTCCTCTGAAATACAAAGCTTGGTTTTATCACAAATTCAAGTGAAGATGAACATTAAATGCTGCTAAATTTCCTTTTTTTGAAATGACTAGTTTAAAACATTGGTAAGCTAAATGTTTTTGAGTATATAATTTAGAACGTCGATATTGTTGAATCTAACCGGTTTGCATTGATAGTGTAAACATATCCCTCACAATTAGTAGATGAATTAGTATTTAAGATAAGTACCAAAATGAAAAGTGTTTAAATGAAATATTAAATTCATTTCAAAATGTTCTCTGTTACGAGCGGCTTAAGGTCGGCCGTGTAATGCTTCTTTTTGTTATCCCCTAAACCTAACAAGGCAACTTCGCATGTTATTTTGGTTCTCAGTTTTCTTTTTAAGTGATCAAAAGTCAATCACTTTATTTTTACAGTTAAAAAGCATTTTTTGTCTTCTTCGGAAATTCTGTTCCGGCCATTATTATGCATAAAATAGGGAAATCACTAATATTAGTAATGTTCGCGTCATATCTCATTTGCATTTAAATGTCAGGTCCTTAGTTCTGGTGGCTATCTCTGACATCTGGTAATATTCATTTATGCAACGATAATCATGTAATAATCCAGTCTTCATGATGCAGGCCGTCCAGGGCATTTGGGCGCAAGGCATCGACGACGCTACCTGCGCACGAGTTAACCACAAGTTCAGACTTATTGCCATTGGTAGAAAGAAGTAAGTAGTTGAATTACCGTACAATATTTAACTTTACCTGTCATACAGGGTGTAAAAAGACGTTTAACGCAGCCGGCGTCTACCCACTCAGATCATTAAATCAAGTCACAGAAAAAAAATAGATGGAAAACTAAATTTTTTTAGGTTTCAATTTTAAACCTAAAAACGGACTACGCAAACCGCTCCTGCGCTTTTGTGCGTGGCTGTTACGCAAAATCGAGGTATACGCACGATGTACATTGCGAGTTGAACTCTTTGAAGCAATTTTTTGTTAGGAAATACTACATACATACATACATACATTACATATACATTTTGATGATGTTTCTTAGGACAAAAATTAAGTACTTAATAATGATTAGTGTTTGGTTTCGTCAAAATCTTAAGTTTTTTTACTTTGACCTTTAATTACTTGGTAACTATGAGTTCCCAGGTATGGTCTAGAAAGAATTCTGTCCAGTCCTGATGATGTGCAGAATACGTAGGTCTCGGCTTCGTTAAGGGTATTTTTACACCCTTTATTAATCGACAATGTTGTCTGCCGTTAATTTTAATGTAATATGCGTCTCGTGCGTGATCTTAAAACTAAATGTCAGATTTTTTAAGCTTGTAAAAGATATCAGATAGTTATCACTCACAGACATTTACAGTATTTCCAGCTGTTGTCGCGTCTGTAATTTTAAAATGATTCACCATCGGCTTAATACTCGTACTTGATTGTGTACCTCCTCCTCCGCGGACTCCGCACTGTACGGTCGTGTTTAGTGCTGCGTTACTTTTGAAATTATAAGTGAAAAATATCTTATTGTGGTAAATTAATTCTAACAAGTACCAGGAGAACAACCAATTTCAACAAGTTCCAGCCAATACCCATCCACTACCCCGAGTGCCATCCATTGCAGCGATGACTTGATTTCAATGATGGAGGCCTTTGCCCAGAAGTGGGACAGTATATAGGCTAATTACTTTTTACTTAAACCAGGAGAACATACATACTGGGAGCTTGTGAAGAGAGAGAGGAACCCTGTGAGTTAGATAGCAACGCATCACTCGGTGCACCTGGCGACTGGCAATTAGCAACCCTAATTAGCTAATCCGAGCCCTGCCTGCCTGCGCGGGAGACACATTTTTTAGGCGTTACGCATAGGCTATCCCGGTAATAGAAAAGGTTCTACTATAACTGTGTTTCACCTGAATGATCGCCGTCGGAACTCATTAGCGCATGATTATTTAGGCCTACAAGAATGTGTTTAAAACTTGCGTAACACAATGCCGCTGCAACATTCACTCTCAAAAGCCACCCATGAAGAGTTATTCAGAATTGGATCAATGAACCTTCAGACCTTTAGCAATCTACTCCTACGCCTAATTTGGCTGAAACGGAAGATATTAATATAACCATGAGGCCGTTAAAACGTAAGCAAGGGGCCGACGACTTTGGGTTATTTACGTCAAAAATGGAAGAACTGTTTTGTAAATGGCAAGAAAAACGGGACAGTAAACTGGACAACGTCTTAACATCTATTTCTTCGCAAAATGAGCAGATCACAGTTTCACTTGCCACTATCACGAAACAACACGAAGAAATGAAGGAAACAGTGGATTAGCTGATAAAAAATAGGGGCGACGAACTTTTGTACATAAAGTCGCTTGAAGATAAAATAGAAGTTTTCGAAAAGAGATCTCGTTCTACTGGTATCGAAATCAGAAATATTCCACAAAGTATAAATGAGACCACAGAAGGATTAGCTTCAATTGCCATAAAGCTGGGAAGCATCGTTGCTGTAGCTATTCAAATGACGGAGATAAAAAATATATTTAGGGTAAACAGAAATAATGAAAATAAGCCAGTCATACTCGAGCTGACCACAGATCTTCTTAATAATAATTTAATTAAATCTTACAAAAAGTACGGCAAAAATTATGGCCCGAACAGCCCCAGCACCCAGGACCTTGGGATTGAAGGACAGGTTGAGAAGATTTTCCTATCAGAGTGCCTTACCCCAAAAAGACACCGGCTATTCTTCTTGGCTCGGGAGTACGCAAAAGCCCACGATTACAAATACTGCTGGACGGTGCATGGTAACGTGTTTCTCCGCAAGCAGCAAGGAGACCCGGCGTTTCCTATTATAGAAGAATCTGATTTCGAAAAAATAACCAATTCCGTAGAGTATATTCATATTTTTAAGTATTTTTAATTTTGTTAACAAGTAGCCTTTGTTTTCATTTAGTTTTTCTTTTCTAAGATATTATATTTTTATAAGATATTTCCAGCATTTTTTTTGCTTTTACGCGTTCTCTCTGGTATTAAATAATACTCATCACACACACAATACACAAAAAATACACTAAACATTCACATATCATTCCAAAAGTCTGTAACAAGAGCTACCATAGTTAAAACTCTCAGTAAGAAAAACAAAAACATACCTACTTTGTTTTACATCGTCTCACCTCGAGCTTGAAAGCTAGTCATCTTTCAGATCTGAGTTTGAACCTAAAAATATTTACCTACGCAGTGCGTGGTTCGATTTTCTTTCACGGCCTGCAATATAACTTTACACATACATTATATGCAATGATGTTAAATATAGAAAATATAAGCTTAGATTTGGACACCTTGACAGTTGCGCAAGTTGTCACGTGTGACATAGATGATGTAAAAACTTATAAGTAAATTGTAAATTCGAATAAGTGTTTAATTATACTATGCCAAAATATCCAAAGCATTTCTTCCTGTAATATGTCTAATTTTATGACACTCTTAGATAGGTCTTACTAGTTCTCTCGGAATGTTGGTTACCGTCAGCTAAGCACATACCTACTCTTGATACGTCATCATCATCCATGCGGTCTATCCCGGTTGTGGACCCACACTGGTGTGTGGGGTCCCAGGGCCCGCCTTTCTTATTTTCTTGGCCCACTTAGCGCGGTCTTGTGCATCCTCAGTGGTGAGTTTGTTGGCACGCATGTCACCCTTAACGACGGCGAGCCAACGCTTCTTGGGTCGACCTCTTCTACCGGTACCTGGCGGGGGCGGTATGGTCAGACATTTGTTGCCCACGTAGTTTGCCGATCTCCGTGAGACATGACCATACCAACGGAGGCGGCATTCCTGTATCTTGTCTGCGATGTCACGAACACGAAAGCCGCCGCGGATGTGAGTGTTACGCACGCGATCTTTGCGTGAGACTCCACACATCCACCGCAGCTTCTTCATTTCCGTGACGCGCAGTTCCTGCTTGTGTCGCTCTAGTATCGGCCATGTTTCACTGCCATATAAAAGGACAGGCCTAATGATGGTTTCATAGACCTGCCCCTTCAGCTTGATCGGCATTTTGGGGTCACAAATGACACCAGTCACCTCACGCCATTTGGCCTAAGCCGCCGAAATTCGGGCTCTGACGTCCCGGTCGATGTCCCCGGACGCGCTTAACACAGATCCCAGGTATTTGACACGGTCCGTGCGCTCGACCTCGTCAACGCCTATGCCGGCGGACTGGGGATTTGTAGTGTTATAGGCCACGTACTCCGTCTTCGCCACATGACGCTGAGGGGCGCCGCTGCGGGCTTCGCCCTCTCCAGTCATTGTGGCATTCATATTAAGTTGGATGCAGAGATAAAAAATTGGTAGAAGAGACATTTATATAATTTAAGGAAACCTAGTTAATTAAATCAAAAATAGTTTATTGTGCATATCAAATTACATTAATTTGTGTAAGTTTCAGACCGCCGTTTTCAAGTGAATTTTTCCACTTATTCATTCGTTATACTAGCCGTCCCCTGTCCGAGTCTGCTAGCGCAATATCATCAGCATACATGAGCAACCAGGGTGGTTGCTCGTGGCCTCGGATGCTGTTTGACAGAATGTCTAATATTACGCTGAACAGAGACGGACTAAGCACGGAGCCTTGGTGTACTCCAACGGTGATAGGGAAGGGAAGCGTGTCACTAACCGCAGTCCTAACTATGGAACTGGAATCGTGGTACATGTCCCGTATAATGTCAATAAAGACTTCGGGAACGGCCCTGGACCGCAGCGCCCAGCCAATCATCTCACGAGGGACACAGTCGAAGGCCTTCTGCATGTCTAAGAAAAGGAGATGCAGAGGTGTATTCTTCAGTCTGTATACCTCCATGAGCGTTCTCAAGGCAAATACTTGGTCCATGGTCCCGCAACCCGGTCGAAACCCATACTGACACTCCGAGATTGTACACTCTCGTCGATTCCGAGAGTCCACAATGCGCTCTAGGAGCTTCATGGTGTGGGACATCACCTTTATGCCGCGATAATTGCTGCACTCCTGCACCGAGCCCTTGCCCTTGAAGACCGCCGTGATAATGCTCAGTCTCCATTGGTCAGGTATCTTCCTGGTGAGGAGAATGCGGTTGAAAAGGTGGGTAAGTATGCCCACACCACGAGAGCCCATGGATTTCCACGCTTCGATAGGGACTCCATCGGGTCCGACAGCTTTCCGGTTCTTCATGCGGCGAAGAGCCGACTGGACTTCATCAGGCGTTACCGGAGGCACTAGTCCTTGACTTGGAGGGAGTTCAGGTGGCTGCACCTCTTTGTGCTGCTTGTTGAGCAGCTCGTGGAATACTTTTGATACGTATTCCTACATAAACACTACTGCGCCTAGGACTCAAAACGAAGGAGTGGTGATCTATTATAAGAAACATCTGAAAGTACGAGTATCAACCGAAAAACCTCATATTAACGATGCCAGTAAAACAAAAATAAATAACCTACGCTGTTTTAATTAAAGTAAATTAAATAATTAATACTGAAAACTTCATAAACTTAATTGACGCCCTCCTGACTACACTAAGCAGCTACAAAAATATAATAGTTTGCGGTGATATAAATATTGATATTGCATCTAACAAACATGATAAGCGCTATCATCAGTAAGTATTTAAACGTACTTGCCAGCCACTGGTTACTACCAGGGCATGTGATTCCAACTCATGGCAAAACTTGCCTTAACCACATTATGGTCACTATGGTCAGAACGAAACAGGAGGCTACGTGTTTCGTATTTCAATCATCAATTACAGACCATGAAAGCGTTCCTATCAGCCTTGATATTTATAATTAAAATGATGAGCGGCTTAGGGTGTCGAGAGGTGTTTACCGCTTTTTACGGGGTGGATAAACCACCCCACTAACTAGCGACTTATGCACCTTTCACTTGCACCCTGCGAGCATTCAGCTCTAACGCCCCACTCTGGACGGCCAGTTTAGGTAATCCAGAGATGAGAGTCCTGCGGCCCACCTTGGGATCCCCTCCAGCTGGCCAATGAATAAGGCAAACGGAGGCGGAGGGCCTGACCGACTCTCGAAGGAACTCTGGTCCGTGGTGACGCTACACACCAACAGCTCGCCACAAGCTGCCCTGCGGGTTAACGTCGGGATGGTGATAGCCCGTGGTGTCGCTACGCACCAACAGCTCATAGAACTGCCCTGTTATTATGGGCGCTTTTAAATGTTTTTAATAAATTGCCTAAGTTACACAGATTTACTGAACTATTTTTTAATGAAATGATTTCAATTTCAGTTCTCAAGTGGATGTGTTTACAATAGACGAAGCGACGGGTGGACTGGAGCTGTCACATACGATGGTGCTTAGTTCTAAGGACTTCCCAGGCGACCCTGGTCCGGTTAAATGCGTCAGGTTAGTTGATATTGGGGACTAAGGAAGGCTTTTGAGTTTCAGTGTATGAAAATGGTTTTGAAGGCCTTTACTACTGGGTGGTACAGCTAGCACTGTAAGCGTTATGTCAAATTCAAAGATGAAATTTTAAATAAATTAGTGTGAATTTTTTGATGTTATGTAGACTGTTCTGTTCATTCATGATATTGACAGTATAAATATTGAGAAAGATTGAAGTCTTTTTTTCTTAAATATTGAGGTTGAGTGATGTTAAGCTGTCCAATTTAATTTGGACGCTGAAAGCAACGTTCGTTTTCAATTTGGACCGTGCGGAAAGTGATTTCAGCGCTACAAAAATTCACAAATCAAACCGCAGTAGTAGTGTGATAGTAATGTTGTTATTTATTGCCAGATGGACGGCAGACGGGCGTTGCGTCGCAGTGAGCTGGGAGCGCGGCGGCGTGTCGGTGTGGAGCACGTTCGGCGCGCTGCTGGTCTGCTCCCTCGCCTGGGACCTCGGCCTGAACCAGGACGCGGCCAAGCACAACCCGCTCCGAGTCTGCTGCCTGGTGAGTGACCCATAGTGAGGTACAGACGGACAGCAGGCGGCCGCTGCGTCGACTATGCGATATAAAATATACAATAATAACAATATAATATTCGCCGGACAAAAGACACCAAATGTCATGGTCTCGAAAAACCTAGCACTTCCGGTCTTCTAGCACACCCGATCGGTGATCAAACCCGGAGCAACGTCCAAGTCAAGGCGCGATACTGCGCTACAGTGCACTACGCCAACCATGTCGTCAAATGAAAAATTATTAATTAATATAATTTTACTCTACAGGAATGGGCTACGGAAGGATATCAACTATGGATGGTGAAAGTTGAAGAGGACTCCACTTCAAATATACTGCAATTGGATTTTGTGAAAAGTCCACTCAGTGTCAACCCGTGCATGGTTAGTTATTTAGCGATAAAATTCTCTTTCGATCTGAAAGGAAAAAAGTAAGAGAAATAACTCTCAATTTCAGACACAATCCTGAAGCTTCAAAAAAATACTAATGCTATTTGAAAGACATTACATTGAATTTTACAATGCTCTATTTTCCATCTTAAGATATAATTAATTATTTCATGGCCTCGGTGGCATAGTTGGAAAAGCAGCTGATAGGAATGCTGAAAGCTGCTAGGATTTTAAATGGCGAACAGGCATAGTCTTAGCCTTAAAATTCTTCTAATAAATGTTTTAATATTGTTCACTAGAGCAACCAAAGGCACCTCTATCTGCAAGCCGACGACAAGCTGTACGTGAACTTGGAAGACAACCTCACGCGGCGCACCAAAGTCAACATAATAGACTCGTCCTCCGACACCTACCAGGCCGAAAGCGGGCCGCAGGACCAGCCCAACTTGGAGTACGTCAGCAGTACTAAGTACAGGTATTAGGCCAGTGCTCTGAGTGTAGAGCTCGTAGTGTAGTGTTGTTAGAACATTGTCATAACCTGTGTTTATTAAATGTTAAGAAGATTATAATGTTTACACTACCTTACAGTAGAGGTTTGCCACAGACAGAAAATGAGATGAGGTACAAAATGAATTTGACATTAGATACTGTGACTTTTCATAACAGTAAATTAATGAATGTAATTGACATCAACAGATTAATTAATATGAATAATTTGCATGTGACATATAATAATTTTTATATTTCTAATTATTTTAAGCGACAAATAGCACATTCGCTATCCTCTTTTTTTATTTCTCCAGCCAATATTTTGGCTACTCAACCTGCTTTTATTGAGCAGACAGACTTGTCGACTTTGGAACATGTTCCAAATCATTTAAATTAGATATTAAGACAACAGAGGAAACCTCTAGCAAACCTCCATCTATGACAAAAGAAAAGCCCAACAGTAATTACCTCAATTTTGTTCATCAGAATATACAGGGCTTTTCTGGCAAAGATTTAGAGGTAGGTTTGTTCCTTGACAGTATGAATATAGATGTTTTATGTTTAACAGAACACTGGCTTAAGGAACACAACTGTCTGTTAAGTTTTGATAATTATAGCATCGCTAGTATGTTCATGAGAGTTTCTGCTATTCGGGGTGGGTCACTAATATTATTGCACAATAAGTTAAAGTATAAAGAACGCAAAGATGTGGTAGCACTCTCAATTGAGCAAACTATTGAAATTTCATGTGCAGAGTTAGAGCGGATTATTATTGTTTGTGTGTATAAACCACCATCTGCGGATTATTCACTGTTTGAAGAAACTTTGGAAGAAGTGTTAAAGAGAGTATGTAAATCAAACAAGAAGGTGGTTGTTTGTGGTGATTTTAATGTAGATATTCTAGACTCTTCTCAAACCTCACTTAGATTTTTGAATCTTTTTAAATCATTTAATTTATTTAATATTTTTGATCAACCAACTAGAATCACTGCGTCATCAGCTACCTGCTTGGATAATATTTTTTGTGAAAATTTTTATAAGGAGAAATCAATAATTAATTGTTTAAAATCAGACCATTGTGGTCTGTTAACCAAATTTGAGCACCGTCATGTCCCTCAATCGGTGGATATTATTTTCAGACCAGTTACTCAGAAACGTATAGAAAAATTTAAACACAATATAAACAGTCAACTTCCTTACTTATCACACCAAGACCAGAACATAAATGATCAGTATGAGGATTTGTTCAATCTGTTATTGTATGAACATAACACCATTTTTTCAAAAAAAAAAGTGACAGTTGATAAATTTAAATTTAAATTCAGTGACTGGGCTACTCCAGGTATTCATAAAAGTAGGATTAAATTATACGAATTATATGATTTAAAAGCGAACTTTCATAGTCCCAAACTAGTAGACTATGTTAAATCTTACTCTAAGATATTTAAAAAATCTTGCAATGTTGCCAAGTCCATGTTTTTGCGAGACAAAATAAAACAAGCAAAAAACAAAATCAAAGCGACTTGGAACATTATAAACAAAGAAACTTGTAAGTCCATACCACGCAATAACTCTTTCTCACTTAAAATTAAAGATAATATTATTAAGTCTGACGTTGATATAGCTAATACATTTGAATCATTTTTCTCTGAGATACCTTTTATTACTACCAGTAAACTAAATTCTAGTTCACTGCTAGCTAGTTATCTCCTCACATCAAGTGTTAATGAGTGCGCCACTAGTTTTTGCTTCGATCATATATCTCCTCATACCATCCTCAAATCGTTTAAAGAACTTAACATAAAAAAAACGGAGGATTTATGGGGTATTTCTGTTGATATACTTAAACCAGTCATAGATGCCATCTCCCCTAGTTTAGCGTTACTTTTTAATAACTGTGTAGACAAGGGTCAGTTCCCTAATTTAATGAAATTTAGTAAAGTCATACCCCTTTATAAGTCAGGTGAGAAAAGTGACCCATCCAATTATAGACCTATCTCTATTCTACCAGCTTTAAGTAAAATTTTTGAAAAAATAATATTGAATCAATTACATTCTCACTTTGCTTTGAATAAATTATTACATAGTAATCAATTTGGATTCACTAAAAATAGGAATACAACCGATGCAGGTGTTGCGCTCATCAAACACATATTTGATGCGTGGGAAGGCAAGCAAGATGCAATAGGAGTTTTTTGTGATTTATCAAAAGCATTTGACTGCGTAGATCATGAAATCTTACTGATTAAGCTGAGGCATTACGGTGTTTCAAATATTTCACTTAGCCTTATAGAATCTTACCTCACTGATAGAATACAAAAAGTGAGTATCAATGGTACGAACTCTTCCGGTGCCACCATACGTATGGGCGTGCCCCAGGGATCAATATTGGGTCCTCTGCTGTTTTTAATCTATATAAATGACCTGCCTTATTTTGTCAAAGACCTATGTGGGATTGTATTATTTGCTGATGACACTTCTCTAATTTTTAACGTAGATAGAAGTAACAAAGCACTTGACGACGTAAATAATACTCTTTCTAAGGTACTGCATTGGTTCACGAGTAACAATTTACTGCTTAATGCTAAGAAGACCAAATGTATCAAATTTTCTATGCCCAATGTAAGACAGGTCGATACCATTATAAACATGAATAACGAGCCATTAGAGATTGCGAATTCCACTGTATTTCTGGGAATTACTCTCGATTCCAAGTTACAGTGGGGTCCGCATATTTCTGCCCTGGCAGGAAGACTTAGTTCGGCAGCTTATGCTGTTAGAAAAATAAGGCTCCTGACTGATATCGCAACAGCAAGATTAGTGTACTTCAGTTATTTTCACAGTGTTATGTCGTATGGTCTTCAGTTGTGGGGCTCGGCAGCGGATCTCAACACCATCTTTGTTCTTCAAAAAAGAGCCATCCGCTCCATTTACAACCTTAGACCACGCGACTCGCTTCGTGAAGTATTCAAAGAGATAGATATTTTAACTGTGTACTCTCAATTTATTTATGATAATGTAGTATATGTCCGTAAAAACTTGCATCTCTTCAAGAAAAACAGGGATGTTCATAAACTCAATACCAGAAATAAAAATAAGCTCGTAACTCCCAGTCTAAGACTGCATAAGGTAGGGAAATCATTTGTTGGTCAATGTGTAAAATATTTTAATAAGATTCCGCAAACTCTTGTTGAACTGCCTCTTCACAAGTTTAAGTCACAAATCAAAGCTAAGTTAATGAAGCGGGGTTATTATAGTGTTGACGATTTCTTAAATGATAAGAATTTGTGGTCATCTTAGGTATAATCTGCTCCTCTGCACACTTTTTTGTTATGACTTTACTCTGTCAATTCCATTTTTGTGTATAAAAACAAGATTGAAAAGAGTAACCATCGAGTTTCTTGCCGGAGTCTTCTCGATCGGAAACAACCTCTGAACCGGTGGTAGAGTCACATTATATTTAATTATGATATGAACTATCATAGTATTATTTTATGTAAGTTTATTTTTATTCAGTATATTTTTGCTACAATTTTTTTTTGTTACATGACATGTCATAAGTACTTTTTATAAGTCTATATGAATAAAGATATTTTTTACTTTTTTTACTTTACTTTGTAAGTTTTATATAAATTAGGGGCAAGAGGCCACTAGACTACCGAAGTAAATAGAAATATGCCGTAGACAAGACTTCGCTATTATGATACGAACATGCTCAAGGTCGCGATAATTTGGAGTTTGAACAGCAACAAACTCCAAACAACGTTTAAAATAAATAAACTTATATACTTAAAACTGAATCGCCAGATGTGTTGCCTAAGCAAAAAACTCGAGAATGGCTCGACCAATTGGAACAATTTTTTTTCGTATTTTTGTTAAGGCACACTCAGGCAAAGAAGGTTCTTATGGAAAGAAAAACGTAAAAATTACACTTTTACTTTTGAAAGAAAGAAGTCTGCCGGGGCAGCTATATACAATACAAATCCTCACCGACACTCCTGTCAAAACTCACACTCGGCACTAGGTCATTCACTCGGCTAATTTAATTTTTACTAAACATTTGTTTCTGTTAGCAAGAATAAATACAGCATTTCCTGATACTCGTACATAGCAGATTTTCCTGCAATAAAAAACAGTTCTCCTGTCTGATTCAGTCACCTCAATTTCCGTCTACATTTCACTTCATCTCAATAACCATGGATGATATTTACTTGCAGGGAGTTTGTGGATGACAACGAATGCAGGAAACAATGGATCGTGCTGCCGCTGCCGGCGACATATATTGCTTCTAATTGGCCTTTGAGGGTAAGTTTTAGTCCAAATAAAATATAACACTGCTGGCTTAACATGTGCTTTAATTGCTATGAACCATGTGCAGATGTGAGTAGTGCACTATGTGTGGGAAGCTCGAAAGGGAAATTAAATTAATACAATATTTTTATATGATTCATGAAGTAAAATTAGTTTAAATCATATATTTTATGATTTAAACTAATTTTACCATTTATTTTATTTTTACTCTTATGCTGAAAACTCACTACTGCTTGTTAGGCGATTATCCCATTGCCCCGCGCTCCGCCGCGGTGCGCGGGGCGGCCGATTTCAAAATTGTATGCAAGTAGGTATCTTAATTTGTATAGAAAACAAAACACGCCCACTGACAACGCGTTGGCGCGCGAACGTAGATATTGCCGGCCCGCGCGGGGGCGCGGTGTGTGCCGCGAGTTTTTATGCATAAATGCTCTTTATGCACGTCTTACATGATGGATCTAGACGTAGATAGATTTATATTTGAAATCGAACAGCGTCCAGCAATATGGAATATGATATGCAAAGATTACAGTACAGAGCAAAGAGTTAAGCAATGGGAAGAGGTGTAACGATGCCGTTTCGTTCCAGTCTCATGGGCGTTAGACCTCCACGATGGTTGGAAACTTCATAGTTTAACTTACTGGCCATCAATAGTATTCTGTACCTGTCCTTCCAAAATTTAATTTATCGTTGCACGTTTCCTGTTCAGCATTTTGAGGCATTCCTACCAAAACCATCGTACTGAACAAAGATTACCAGTATAAGTTAAATTACGTGATGGTGATTATTTTAAATACTTTAAATAACCAATTGTAGCAGTAATAATGTAACAGGAACCCGTGTTTCGGGTTTCTTTACTACTTATACTTTTACCCTAAACAATAAACAAGTCTCTGGATTGGCTGATCTTTTATTCACTATTACGTTTTTACATCTACTCCTAAATATTGTGTGACGAATCCCGGCGCTCCGGCTCCTGTATTGCTGGCCTGCAACGAGTACTTCGCCACAGAGGTAATAAATATCCGCGCGGAAAGGCAGACCGCACCGCGTGGTGACACAGTTCTGCGTCTGCCTCGCCGCGCGCGTTTTCTGTCGCCCCGCGGACCGCGACAGCGCTCGGTGCAGTGTGATAATCGCCTTATTATTGTATTTCTACGGCATTCCTCTTATCATAAAGTCAGCCATTGTAGCGTACAGACTAAAATCTTATTTTTAAATTTGACAAAATGACAGGTGCTAACGTCACCTTGTGAAACAATGTCTAGTGCTAATAAATTACCAAACATTTTAAAATTTGACTTGTCGAAACGATAGTAGCGTGTTGCTCTTCGCTCAAATATTTATCTAATGTATGTATTTCCAGTACAGTGCCATAGACGCTTCCGGCGTGAACGTGTGCGTAGCGGGTCGGACCGGGCTCGCGCACTACAGCTGCGCGTCGCGGCGCTGGAAGCTGTTCGGCAACGAGGCGCAGGAGAAGGACTTCGTGGTGACCGGCGGCATGCTGTGGTACCGCGACTACATCGTCATAGGTACAGTCTCCGCCACATAAGCTACTAGTGTGTACGTGTGCGTGGCTGGCTGTACCAGGCTCGCGCACTACAGCTGCGCGTCGCGGCGCTGGAAGCTGTTCGGCAACGAGGCGCAGGAGAAGGACTTCGTGGTGACCGGCGGCATGCTGTGGTACCGCGACTACATCGTCATAGGTACAGTCTCCGCCACATAAGCTACTAGTGTGTACGTGTGCGTGGCTGGCTGTACCAGGCTCGCGCACTACAGCTGCGCGTCGCGGCGCTGGAAGCTGTTCGGCAACGAGGCGCAGGAGAAGGACTTCGTGGTGACCGGCGGCATGCTGTGGTACCGCGACTACATCGTCATAGGTACAGTCTCCGCCACATAAGCTACTAGTGTGTACGTGTGCGTGGCTGGCTGTACCAGGCTCGCGCACTACAGCTGCGCGTCGCGGCGCTGGAAGCTGTTCGGCAACGAGGCGCAGGAGAAGGACTTCGTGGTGACCGGCGGCATGCTGTGGTACCGCGACTACATCGTCATAGGTACAGTCTCCGCCACATAAGCTACTAGTGTGTACGTGTGCGTGGCTGGCTGTACCAGGCTCGCGCACTACAGCTGCGCGTCGCGGCGCTGGAAGCTGTTCGGCAACGAGGCGCAGGAGAAGGACTTCGTGGTGACCGGCGGCATGCTGTGGTACCGCGACTACATCGTCATAGGTACAGTCTCCGTCACATAAGCTACTAGTGTGTATGTGTGCGTAGCTGGCTGTACCGGGCTCGCGCACCACAGCTGGTATTCGCATGGCCTAAAGATCAATCGTTCCGATTTTCCACCTGTACTATTTGCAGGTAAATTTAGCGTACCGCTAGCACTACAAATGAAAGTATGTCATTAATATGCAGCAGAAACAGCGTTGGAGATAGCCCAGAGCCTTGTGGGACGCTAGCGTCTATGGCCATGATTTCGGAGCAACTGCCGTCTACTACGCCTCTTATGCTACGGCCAGACAAGAAGCTAGCAACCCACACAGACCCTTGGGTAGTCCGTAAGCTGGTAACTTCGTTAGAAGACACCAGGTGCCCGACCCGATCGAATGCCTTCGAATGTGTAGGCTTACTGCCAATGCTCACCTTTGACGGTCACTCAACAAATCGTGATCCTCTAGGTATTTAAGGCGTTTCGTGTTGATTACATGCTCCATCAACTTGGAGAGAAGGGTGGTTATATCGATAGGCATTTCTTACCATAAAAAGGAAGACGGAAGTTCCTTTTTATGGTAAGAAAGTGCGAAAGCTCACAACTCGGAAGCACACTGTTTGAGCACCACTGCCGGTATGCAGTCTGGCCCACTCGACTTATGAACTTCGAGATAGAGCAGCTCCCGCCGGACATCTCTTTGTGATATCTTAATTTCCGGCATGGAGTATCTGCACCACGGGATGGTTGGCGGTACGGCATGACCATCGTCGTTCAAAGTTGAGTTGGAGGCGAAGAGATTACCCAATAGATCAGCTTTCATTTTCGCGCTCTAGGCCAGACTTCCATCAGCATTTCGCAAAGGACGACTGTCAAAAATTTCCCTCGGCAGCTTTGGCGAGCGACTAGAAGGCACGGCTTCCAGAGTGCTGACGTGCTAGCCACTCACCAAATCTGCCGACGAAATCGAATTTAGCCCTGGCAATTGTTCTATTACTGAACCGCGAGGCAGCATTAAACATAAATACCAAGTTTCATTAAAAACTGGTCTTATTTACTGAGATACAGGTCAACAAGCGAGTCGATCCGATAGAAAATTTGCACCATGTAGGAAATTGAGTTTCGCTTAGTCATTTGGCGAGTTATGGGCTCTCTGTAGTGAAAACTTAAACAAAGTTTTAGACCGGATTGTGACTGGAGATGAAACTTGAGTTCATCAATATGACTAAAATCCATGCAATCCCCCAAGCAAAACTCCATGCAGGGTCACAAAAAGGGTACCCCAAAAGAAGATCAAGGTGTGTATATCAGCTGGAAACTCATGTTTTCTGGAATACAGGGAGTATCCTTCTCGTAGACTGCAAAGAAAAGGGTGCCACTTTAACTAGAGTGTACTGAGTTACGTTATTAAAACGTCTTTGAGATCAGGATGAACTGGTGGGGAATATTTACTAGAGGTGGGCTCCTTCTAAACAATACCCACGCGCAAGTTGCGATGCCTGCTGTATAAAAAGTAGGCTTCAAAATTATAAAAAATATATCTATAGATTAGACTGATCTCCAAGGAACTATTATCAGTTCCTAAAAAATAAAAATAAAGCTTCGAAAGAAAAAAATCCAGCGATGAAGAGGTGAGCGCAATTTCGAGGACAAACACAAAATATTTTTATTCGAAAACGTATAAATAAATTTATTTATACTATATTCAACAAATATATTTTATATTGTATAAGGGCGAAGGAAGAATATATTGATTAGAAAAAATATTTCAAGTTTAATTTCTTACTCTTAACCCTCCATTTCGCGAACTTTTGGACCTCCCCTCGTAGCATCTTAATATGACACGTAGCAATTTAACGTAAAAAAAAATCGGTACCATTTTTCATCGAGATAAAAAAAAAATATTCAGCTCATGAATAAAAAAATAAGCATAGAAGTAAAACTAATGCACAAAATACCATGTTCTAAGAAAAAAATATATATTTTGTGCTTCAGTAGGCCGCAATAGATAGATTCGTAGATTTCATTAGGGTCACACATTCAGCAGAAGACTTCATATAGCTGATTAATTTGTTCCAGGATGTTACAGCATTCTTGACGGACACGACGAGATCCGGTTCTACCCGCGCGAGGCGAAACTTGACAACAAGTACGCTAAGATCGTGCGAGTGCAATCACAGGTACAATAGGTTATATTGTTATTACCCCGAACCTTTTATGTTATGACAAACAAACAAAAAATATCTTTATTTGATAAAACCTGTAGCAAGTACTTTTAAATCGTCATTAGAAGAAAAAAAACTTAATAATAGACTTACAAACTATAATAATATGAATACATAATATCGGAAGTTGATCTTATACTGAGAAGACCCGGCGAGAAACTCAGTATTTACTCTTTTTGGTTGGGTTTTACTAAAAACGTGATATAGGTTTCCGATATTTCGGCACTGATGCAAGCGCCATGATCACGGAGTGACTAAAGATCTGTTATTTGCAGACATATTGGCCTACCCTCCTTTGAAGTCTTTTATTGCGCTCGCCTCCGGTACCACTTTGTACAAACTCACTATTTTCTCGCACCTCGCTCTTTCTATCTCTCGACGAACAACACTATCAATATCTGCCCGCGAAACGACACTTTGTTGATTTCTCGGTTTTTGCACATTCTAAACAATGGATTCCAATGTCTAAACAAATGAATGAGTAAGATAAGACGTAATGGTAAAGAGTAGTTTAGTAAATACAACATGATTAAAAAATGTCAAATGCTCTCGGACATTTTGCCACCTATTACAAAGATACCATTGAGCCAACAGGCCACTCAATGAATCACTATTGCATATCGACAGTTCCGCTTGATTTGTGTTGTGACAAAGATTCAATTTTCTCGCATCAATGATAAACACCCATTTAAACGAGACAGTGAACGAGTATGTGTGTGCAAGCATGAGACAGGAAGCTAAGACGAGCGAGAAAACTTGAGTATATGTGTTAAGAAAATAAAAAAAAAACGTAATTTTTATTTATCAGGTGTTCGTGCTGGATATCCTAGACGACCAGCTGGTCGTGTTCGGGGCTGATGCGCTTGTCACCATTTACGAACTGACTTGCTTGGACGATGGTGAGTGACGTCATTGATCAATTTACCAAAAGTGTCCTTTATCTCAGTTATTTCTTAACTAGCTTTCCGCCCATCGGCTTCGCCTGCGTGAAAGGATTTATCCTGACTTACGATACTTCTCTTTATTTATTATGGCCAAATTATATAAAATCTTTATAAATTGTAGCCTGTTTGTTATTCTGATGTAAAAGCTGTATTACTGTGACTAAATCAGTTAATAAGTTTTTGCGTGAAACACTACCAAACACACACACATACATACATACATACATACATACATACATACATACATACATACACACATACATACATACACACATGACAGGCGAATGCTCCAAGTGAGGGAGCACCTTAATGTAAATCTTTCCCATTTAAAAAAAATAAACGCTGACCTTGAATACTTTTCGGCTCAGTCCCCTAATTCAGAAAATATCGTTCGGGAAAGATTCGGTAAACTAATTTAATTATTTAAAAAACTGGCTAACTAGCCGCCATAAAGCATTTAGAGTTTCCCCGTTTAAAGTGGAAGTTGTTTCTCAGCTGGCAACATCGAGATGCGCTGCGTGCAAGCGGTGGACGTGTCTGCGCTGTCGCACCCCGCCTGCGTCGTGTCCGCGTCGCTGTGCCGCCTGCAGGACCCGCCCGGCGCGCGCGCGGGCCGCGCCCACGTCACCAGCCTCGTGCCGCGGCAGCCGGACTCCTTGGTGAGTGTAGTAGATTAATAATTACCTACTGCTATAGCTTGACCGCTATAAAGTCGACCCTCCTGATGGTGCGCGGGACGCGGGAGGGGGATGCTTTTGGCCAATCAACTTGGCTGAATGCTCTAAGTCAATCGATCACTTCAATCAGTCACCTGTCGGCTACCGACAGCGATAGCCGTTCAAGGTCAAAGCTTGCGCGGTTGCAGCCTTGTGCCTGCTCCACATGAGATGAATACAAAAATGGAATTGCTGAGTCTACTTAATAAAATATTAAGAAGTCAATGCTTTAAAATATGGCGAATTATTTTCAAAGAAAAAAATTGGAACAAGCGTCTTCTTCAGGTGTGCATTTGTTTCGTTTTCTACATTGTGTTAATAAAGTTCTCGTAGTACTTTCGATGTGTTTTGATTTGTTTTGATTATTTCACATTGTTATTGCTATTTCGTTAGTATCATGTATTCATGATTTTTTCAGGTGAAGACATAAACGTAAATAAGACAATTTCATAGGCTACTGGCGCGTCTATGACAACTATTAAAAAGTAAAGTAAAAGCGGCCGTATTTCGTCCCACGTCTAATAAATAATTGATACTTAATTAGTTGACCTATCTCGGTCAGGTCGCGTTCCGGGATCAGCACTGCACTAACCGGTGCCAGGGGGACTGTGATCGTGGCAATTGTTGGACCAGTGGGAGCCCTAGCGGCGGTATTGTGTGTGTAGTGTGTATCGGCCCGCCGGCCAGGGAGACCCGTAGAAACGGTGGTGCCGCTGGCCGCCCGCGGCATAGTACAGGGGCCCAAAAGGGGTTAACCACCTCTGGAGGCTGCCCCACCAGGTCGCGCATAATCTCGGGGTGGCTCGTCGTGCCGGGTGGTGCCCGGTTCCGGTGGGGCCCGGCGACCACACCCGAGGGGGTACGGGGGCCCTTCCGTCCGGCGGACCGGCCTACACTATTCCACGCGATTAATACCAATGCAGGGCACCACGCTTTGTCTTTCATTGCCTCGATCACAGTCGTCCTTTCACGCCCCTCCCATCCTCCAACTTCTATGGCAGTCAGAAGCACAAAAAAACGGCCTACAGCGGCATCCCCATCCCCCACCAACACGCTGTTTGAGGTGGAGTTCGCTAACATCCGCGGACTCCATGCAAACCTCAACGCCGTCCATCAACACCTTGAGACGGCGAGGCCTGCGATGCTCTTTTTGACGGAAACACAGATAGGCCGCCCTGCCGATACGTCATACTTGCACTACCCCGGCTATGTGCTGGAAGAGTCCTTCCAACCTAAAGCCGGTGTATGTCTTTTCGTCAGGGCGGACGTCTGCTGTAGCCGTCTCCGCTGCCTAGAAGACCCATCCTTCTCCACCCTCTGGGTGCACGTTGACCTGGGCTCCACAAGCCGGGTCTATGCGTGCATATACCGCTCCCACAAAGGCGACGCCGAGACAACTCGACTCTTCGAGCATCTGAGTCAGGCCGCAGACAACGCTCAGGCGCAGTTCCCAAATGCCGAAATGGTGTTTTTGGGAGACTTCAATGCCCACCATGAGTCCTGGTTAGGCTCATCAAAAACAGACCATGCAGGCCGAACTGCCCATGCGTTTGCTCTCACGCAAGACCTGACGCAACTGGTACACCAGCCCACCCGGGTACCAGATATTGTCGGTCATACTCCCTCTTTATTGGACCTTCTGCTGACGAGTCACCCAGCCGGGTATAAAGTGTCGGTTGGTGCTCCAATGGGCTCCTCCGATCACTGTCTGGTTGGCGCTACAGTGCCTTGTGCAGCTCCCCCACAACCTGTGGAGGTGACGCGGCGGTTATGGCACTACTCGTCGGCAGATTGGGACGGATTGCGAGAGTATTTTGCCTCCGTCCCTTGGCGGCAGTGCTGCTTTGGAGAAAGGGATGCTTCAGAGAGTGCATCTGCTATCGCTGACGAGATCAGTACCGGAATGGAATACTACATTCCTTTTACTGATGTCGTCAGTGCTAGCAAAACTGGTCCCTGGTTCAATCGCGAGTGTGCCGCAGCTGTTGAACAAAAACAGGCGGCGTACCGTGCTTGGTCTAGGGCCCAGGCACTCAATGATCATTCAAACCTTGCCTCCCTGAAAGCAGCCTTTAATAAAGCCACCAAGGCCACGAAGAGGGCTTACATTAGAGCAGACGCCCAGCGAATTGCACGTGTTGGCCAAGAACTCATCACGCACCCTACGGGTAGCCGCTCCTACTGGCGACTGGCTAAACACGTGCAATCTAACTTCTGCGTGCCTTCGCTGCCCCCACTGAGATTCCCTGATGGATCGTTGGCTCATCAGCCGCAAGAGAAAGCCGATTTACTGGCTAACCTCTTTGCCGCAAACTCTTGCATCGATGACTGCGGTGCTGCGCCGCCTGATATTCCACATTGCGGCTCCACAATGCCTGATATTCGTATCAGGCAGTGTGATGTTCGTGCCGAACTGCAGTCACTCGATGTCAGGAAAGCCAGTGGCCCTGATGGAATTCCAGCTGTGGTGCTGAAGAAATGTGCAGCGGAGTTGTCTCCAGTGTTCACTAGCCTGTATCGCCTCTCCTACAATTCGGGTCTTGTGCCGCTGTCTTGGAGGGAGGCGAACGTTCAACCAGTTCCCAAAAAAGGGGACCGGTCTGACCCTGCCAATTACCGTCCAATAGCCGTAACCTCAGTTTTAGCTAAAGTGTTTGAGCGGATCATAAACACGCAGCTCATCCGCTACCTAGAGGATCACTCTCTCATTCACGACCGTCAGTACGGCTTCCGACCAAAACGGTCTACGGGTGATCTTCTAGCGTACGTAACACACATCTGGGGGGAGGCTATGGACAAGCATGGGGAATCTTTGGCCGTCAGCCTTGACATTGCCAAAGCTTTCGACCGTGTATGGCATCGTTCGCTTCTTTCCAAGCTTCCGGCATATGGTCTGCCACCTCGCCTATGCGACTGGGTCGCCGGATTTCTAGAGGGACGTAGAATTCGTGTCCTTTGCGATGGTCAAAAATCACGCTTTCTCCAGATTAATGCCGGAGTGCCGCAGGGCTCCGTCTTGTCGCCGACGTTGTTTCTTCTGCATATCAATGACATGTTATCTCTTGGTAATATTCATTGCTATGCGGATGATAGCACGGTCCACGCGCGATATTTCGAGCGCCCTGGGGCAAAGCAGACTGACATCGAGGAGAAGAGGCGAAGTCTTGTTGTTGAGCTTGACGGAGTGTTGGACCGCATTTCAGAATGGGGTGCATGCAATCTTGTCGAGTTCAATGCCAAGAAAACGCAGGTGTGTGCATTCACAGCAAAGGCGTCGCCTTTCCTTTCCCATCCCACTCTTCAGAGCACCCCACTACCGATTAAGGATAGCCTAAACATCCTTGGCATGGATGTTCGTAGCAACCTAAACCAGCGGGACTACATTGAGAGCGTCATTAGAACTGCATCCCGTAAACTCGGAGTCCTGAACAGAGTGAGACGATTCTTCACGCCTGAGCAGCTCTGTCTCTTGTATAAGACACAAGTTCGCTCGTGTGTGGAATACTGCTCTCATCTCTGGGACGGTTCCGCTAAGTACCTACTCGAAGCTCTTGACTGGTTGCAGCGGCGTGCTATCCGTATTATTGGAAACCCAGAGGCAACTTTGACCCTTGAGCCTCTCCAATTGCGTAGAGACATTGCCAGGCTAAGTGTTCTCTATCGCTTCTACAATGGGGAATGCTCTGACGAGTTATTCCAGCTTATCCCACCCTCACCTTTCCACTCCCGTACCACGCGTGCTGGACTACGGCGTCACCCACACACAATTCAACATTTGTTGGCCCGAACTAAAAGGTTCGGTGACTCGTTTCTTTGTCGTACCATCCAGACGTGGAACGCTCTTCCAGCACATGTGTTTCCTTCCTCGTATAGTCCCGGGTTCTTCAAGCGGGGCGTGAAAAGGCATTTCTGCAGGCCTTCAAGGTGAGGATGGCCAGCCCAGTGATTCGTTTGAATGACTGGGCTTGTCAACCTCATATCTGGACCTCACGACCGCTTTCCATCAGGTGGAGTGAGGTCATCTTGACGGGCAATATAAAAAAAAAAAAAAAAAAAAAAAAGTTTATTTACAAATACTGACACATCTGAAGTTATAAATTTCCTAAATTGTTATTATTATTGTTATGTGTTGTTACACACAGATTTTATTAATCATGTGTTGAGATATCTCGCCGCGGCGTAATGCCGTGTGAATAAGAATAAGACATGTGTACCCGCGCTACCCCCCGCCCCGCGTTCCGCGGACCATCAGGAGGGTCGATTTTACGGCGGTTAACCTATAGTACTTAACTTTATGACACTGTTGTCTTTAATGATTTATTTTAATGCTAATATTGGCTAGTTACGGCCCAGGGCTGACTGCTAAATAAATGAATGCTCGTGCGACTGTATAAGGTTTAATTTTGTGTGTATACAGGTGACAGTTGTAAGGATAGGCAAGTTTTTATACTTGGAATTGACGTTTGTTCGAGAGTGTTCCTTCTGTACGGTAGTACTTATTGGCTGTTCGTGGGCCATGACAATCATTCATGTAATCTATTTTAGTATGTATTTAGTGATATTTTTAAGTATCTGCTTAGTTTGGGGTCAAAAAAAGTGCGCTTACTAATTATGTGGTATAGGCCCTCTCTAATGGCAAGGTTTGCAGGTTTTAGGCCAGCACAGTCCGAAATTATGAGACCTTAGGCCATCTGTCCATATTACGGGTGCGCGTACCAGGCTGCGCTTACAACTGATTTTTCAAAAACTTACTCCAGCAACCACTTTACTTTACAATCCCTTACAAGGCGCATTTATTTGTATAGTTACTGAAAATAAATATTTGATTTTAGTGTTAAGCTGCATAAATGTATCGCAAATTTAATAAATAAATAAATAATCATCAGTTCTTTGTAAAATTCCAAAATAAACGCCTTATATTCACTGTTCCTGTTTTCTAGGTAATAAACGCAAGCGGTAAACTAATGATGGTGCAGAGAGAAGAGTACGAGGTGGATGAAGACAACAATCCGGTAAGTCGTATTCTGAAGTTAACTCGTTCAATATGCTAAATCTATGTTTCCTGCTGATGGCGAAATTATACATCCTTGAAATACGAACAACTTTTAAAATATGGAACACTGTAATACTTTTTATTACGTTGTCGATGGATATATTACCTTTTTAATAAATGATCAAATAAGAATTTTTATTTTTGTGCCCAAAGGGGTTTAGGGGATACTTTGAAGTTAAAATTGCTCTTTGATTTTAGCATTTTGTGTCAATTTCGTAGTATTTATGAATAAACATGCGACCGGCATTTGTGTGCGCCGGATCGTGAAGGTGCAATCAGAATGTTACGTATGTCGCGGTGCGCGCGCGCCGCTCACGCATAACAAATAACCTGGTTCGGTAAATTATCCAATTACAACTGACAAATACGTTTTTAATGATATTAATAAATTGATAAAACTAGTTTATTTCTAAATGGACTCGTTAATGTTTTCATTTATTATTTTAATATGTGTGCACAACCACGGACGTTCTCGTCGTCGCGTCGTCCCTAAATAAATTATTATATTGAGTTTCGTCGTTATTATATCGTACAATGGTACAATAAAATTCAGCTGTAGAGTAGCTATTATCAAATAACTTGATTTTTTTTTAACCAACAAACTGGTTTTCCTCAATTATTCTGTCTCCTTTAGACGTCAAAGTGTCCAAGTTATCAATTCTTCTGGAACATATTTTCACAACTTGTTTTTTATAGTGATATTGAAAGAAGGGCAGGGCAGCAATAAACAAAACGTTAAGTAAATAAATATATTTATTTACAGTGACAAAATACATATTCGTCGGAGGCAGGTACACTTCTTTGCTTCGTTTAAAATTAAACTTAACTTCTATTCGACCTATGTGTATTTTTGCACGTGTAACGTGCAAAAAGACACTAGCGCCGCGAGTAACTAATTATGTTACCTATGCACGGAGAAGTTATAAAATTATGTCGTTAATGCTTAGTTCTGATGGTGATCTTCTTGCCATGTAGATCGATAGGGCCGGCGGTCCATCGTCGCTTGATGTTGCCTTTGGCTCCGTAAGTCGTGCCGGAGATCGAGACTAGAGGGTTGTAGGAAGGCGCGTAGTTTAGGAGCGGAAAGTGGAGGTCTAAAGGCAGAGGTAAGATAGGTGCTTCGTAAATGGGAGCGTGTGTGAGGATCGGGCCGAAGTCGTGGAGGAGCGGCGCGATCGGGGCTACGTCGTGGATGACCGGGGCGAATGGGGCTACGTCGTGGATGACCGGGGCGAATGGGGCGACTTCGTGCACTGGGGCAGCAACGATCGGGGCAGCGTGCAGTACTGGTGCAGCTTCTACTATTGGTGCAGCGTGTGCCACTGGTGCGACAGAGTGAATGCTGGGTCCAGTGCGCTTGACGACGGCGTTGAAGCCGCGCACGGGGTCGGCGGTGTACTCGACGTGGCGCAGGTTGCCGTCGGGCTCCACGAGCGAGTAGGCGCCGTGCACGACGTCGCCGCGCCGCGCCTCCCACTGCGCCTTGTTGTCGCCGGTCGAAGGGTCGTTCACGGCGTAGTTGAAGGCGTAGCTGGGATCGTTCTGTTAAGTAAAGAGTAGTTGACTTTGGTTAATTAAAGCAAAGTATAAGCTTATTTCGGGAGTATTGGTATAATGGCGTGGGTCGCTGTAGCGTGAGGAAAACGGTGTTGCCATACTGACTAGCATTTCATTTCACTAATGGTTACTCGATTATGTGTCGACTTTTTCACCCTTATTCTGGAAAATATATCTTTTCTCTCTTTTTACCCAAAAAGCAGTATCAACATATTTCAACTTCTGTATGCTATATCGATTATTAAGAAATGAATCCCAGAGATAGGGTTGTGGTTTATGTATAATGCTTCTGGCAAACAACTTAACCTGGGAATCTTTTATTACAAATTGAAGCGTGCTAAAATGAAAGTTTTTAATTCCTCTGAAAACATGGCACATTGCACACCCATAAGACAGCAAGTTACAATTTTATACGTTCAACTCAATACATATTTAATAATCTTATAAAGCTTAGGAATAGCTAAAGACGCGTAGACGTCGAAACACAATTCATGAGAGTAAATATTTAAACAAATTAAAGTATTAACTTACAACTTTATCTACAATGGCGATGGGTGCATAAGATACCGCGTGCGGTATCGCTGATGCTGACACAGATGCAGCGAATGCCAAAAGGCATGATACCTGGAACAACATTGTCAAAAAAATTTAGTTAGTAACCAACCATTAACTCCTTTTCAATGGATCTAAATAAATCTTAATTAGGTAACGATATGGTTATTTAATATGGTAATATTATGACATCTGATCTTTTAGATTATAATTTTTTTTAATATCAAAGATCAGATGTCATAATGTATACCTACTAAGTATAGCAATTAATTAATTAAGAAAACTGAAATCAGAGAACTATATTATTTTTTTAACTTTTTTTATTTATTTGTACAGTCGCATTGCGCTGAGATGCAGATGAACAACTTAGTTCAGGCACAGTTGTATGCTTACTGAAAACTGAACTGCATACATAAATTTACAATATATTTTCAAAATTTTATATGTGTGGGTTCACACTGGTTCCACACTTTTTCCGGAAACAGAAATCGGAAGCAAAATATAGTAGTAAAGTAAATATATTACCGCTAAATAAGTGTTCATTTTGCAAACAATGTTTTCCTGCTAGCCAACGAAGTGCACTGTACCTAAGTCCGTTGACACCTGCATTTTTATACTACACTGATTATTTATTCGACCCGGCCGCGCTC
The DNA here is from genome assembly GCA_947369235.1 of Udea olivalis. NCBI lineage: Eukaryota > Metazoa > Arthropoda > Insecta > Lepidoptera > Crambidae > Udea > Udea olivalis. Next base: position 14,113,322 of record OX376359.1, read on the forward strand.
CGGTTTTCGGCAGAACTCCAGATTCCACGGCTGATTTGACTCATCAAACGTTTTTGTGTACTTTTGAATTCCTTCTGAACCCGTTATGTAAATAAATACATTTATCATGCATATATTGCAAAGTTATTGTCTGCAATAATGTGCAAATATAACCATTATTGTATGCAAATTGTATGTGCAACTAACTAGTGGTCTGGATGTTGGCAATTTAGTTATTGTTTTCGTGCAATTACAAATAATAAACAAATAATAATAAATAAATATCTGGGACAATTCACACCAAGATCATCTGACCCCAAACTAGGCAGAGTTTTTAATATGGGCGTCAGAGACTGATAAACATACTTCAATATTTCTAAATACATACTTAAATTGATAGTAACACGCAGACAAACAACAAATACAAATGTTCGTTACACAAATATTTGTCATGGTGGGGATCGAACCCACGACCTCCGGCGCCAAAGGCAGGACCGCTGCCATTGCGCCAACAGGCCAGTCAACTACTGACCAAACTAATAACTGAACGTTATTGGTTTGGTCATCTGTCTGGCATTAGTTCCAAGTCAAACTGTGTGCTGTATCTTTATATTATTTCGCTCGATTGTACACACTACCGATCATGCTTGGTTGTATTGGTGAACCGTTCACTGAGAAAAACCAGTGGTAAAAAAATTAGATTAAGAAGTTCGTAATAGAATATCTCAAAAGCGTTTATGCCAAAAACAGTAAAGGCCGGTATTTGAATTTGTGTTTCCCGTATCCAACCTCTTCCAAACCAGCAAATAATCTTCCATTACCTGCCAGTTTTATCGAACCGTTTGTTGTAACACTTGCATTCATGTAACTAACTTTGTATGATTTATACCCATTGGTCGTGAAGATTGAAGAATGATTTAAAATTGGTCAATTATGTATGTATTGACATAGACCTATCAATGTAGGTTTGCTGCTGGCTGTTGTAAGTAGGTATCGGTGATAGTTATGTCCGAGTGGCCCAGTAAGCTGTCCTGGCTAATCCTGGTTTGCCGCAACGGCCTCTGGCTTGCCTTCTCATGCTCTTAAGTTTAAAAACGAAGAAACAGTTCAGAAACGTCGGGCAGTGAGTAATAAATAGTACTCATAAGTTTATTTCGTGTTTGGACCCGTCCTGTCTTATACTTATCCCAAGTTTAAATTCTCTAAAGCTACACACACATATCATGTAGAGGTAGCAATTGCAGAGCTTAAAAAGAGTAACTTTGGTGTAACAGCAATATTGCCCCTGAATCATACTGTGCCATATGTGGCCCTTTTACTTTAAAACTATGGAAATGTAAAGTGTAACTCAGTCACGCTTCATAGATCGGTACCCTATTTTGTTTATAAGTGATCATCTTCAGCTATGCCGCAGAGAGCATTCATATTGATGACTGACTTACGATCCGTATCACCAGCATTAATTTAGGTCACGGAAACTATTGACAATAGCAACTTGTATGCCGTTTGTAGTTCTCTTTCTATTGACTAGAGCCGCTGTACGAAATCTCGTAAGCATACTTTACTATTATTTATTTACATATGAAAAATATGAAAAATATTTATTTCGTTAACAAAATTTAACTTAAGTTAACATGTTTCTTTTATTATTCATTAATATCTATATTGCCATCTATTTTATTTAAGATGTTATTATTAATGCTGGCAGAATTAGGTTGGTAGATCCGGCCAAATGTGTACTGTGTGTGTGCGTACTCATGCCTATTCGACACTGGTAAGAATACCATTAAGTACCATCGAATCCAAAAAGAGACAGTATTGTACGAATAAGTAGTCTTCAAAAAATGCAGGTTAATAAGTGAAGAGCAAATAATCAAAGAGTGTTTTGTCCATCACCTTCTATTGTTAAGCTTATAGCAATTTTGAGGACAAAACATGGTCTGAATGTAAGTTTGGTTTTTGAGTGGCAAAATGAAGCTGATAAAACAGGTTGAAATCTAATCTATTGAAGTGTAGATTTCAGAAAATAGTCAGAAAGACTGCCATAGACAATTTTTTTTTAAAAGGTCACTTATTAAATATTTGTTCCTCAAGTGTTATCTAGAAAGAAATAGGTAATCGTATGTTGTTTCTGATATCCTTAGTGTATTTTGCGTGCGTGTTTATATAGTACTTAATAATGTATGTTTACCGATAATTATGTTTTCTTTTTTTTTAATACTCGTTAAATAAAATAATCAGAGTAAAACAGTTTACTAATGAAAATACCTGTGCGTGTAGATATTATAATTTTACTAGCTTTGCGCCCGCGGCTTCCGCCCGCGTAAACTCCATCGTTACATATTATGGCCAAATTACATAAAATCTTAATAAATTGTAGCCTATGTGCTATTCTGATGTTTAAGCTGTATAACATAAAAAAACGGAGGATTTATGGGGTATTTCTGTTGATATACTTAAATCAGTCATAGATACCATCTCCCCTAGTTTAGCGTTACTTTTTAATAACTGTGTAGACAAGGGTCAGTTCCCTAATTTAATGAAATTTAGTAAAGTCATACCCCTTTATAAGTCAGGTGAGAAAAGTGACCCATCCAATTATAGGCCTATTTCTATTCTACCAGCTATAAGTAAAATTTTTGAAAAAATATATATAATATTGAATCAATTACATTCTCACTTTGCTTTGAATAAATTATTACATAGTAATCAATTTGGATTCACTAAAAATAGGAATACAACCGATGCAGGTGTTGCGCTCATCAAACACATATTTGATGCGTGGGAAGGCAAGCAAGATGCAATAGGAGTTTTTTGTGATTTATCAAAAGCATTTGACTGAGTAGATCATGAAATCCTACTGATTAAGCTGAGGCATTACGGTGTTTCAAATATTTCACTTAGCCTTATAGAATCTTACCTCACTGATAGAATACAAAAAGTGAGTATCAATGGTACGAACTCTTCCGGTGCCACCATACGTATGGGCGTGCCCCAGGGATCAATATTGGGTCCTCTGCTGTTTTTAATCTATATAAATGACCTGCCTTATTTTGTCAAAGACCTATGTGGGATTATATTATTTGCTGATGACACTTATCTAATTTTTAACGTAGATAGAAGTAACAAAGCGCTTGACGACGTAAATAATACTCTTTCTAAGGTACTGCATTGGTTCACGAGTAACAATTTACTGCTTAATGCTAAGAAGACCAAATGTATCAAATTTTCTATGCCCAATGTAAGACAGGTCGATACCATTATAAACATGAATAACGAGCCATTAGAGATTGCGAATTCCACTGTATTTCTGGGAATTACTCTCGATTCCAAGTTACAGTGGGGTCCGCATATTTCTGCCCTGGCAGGAAGACTTAGTTCGGCAGCTTATGCTGTTAGAAAAATGAGGCTCCTGACTGATATCGCAACAGCAAGATTAGTGTACTTCAGTTATTTTCACAGTGTTATGTCGTATGGTCTTCAGTTGTGGGGCTCGGCAGCGGATCTCAACACCATCTTTGTTCTTCAAAAAAGAGCCATCCGCTCCATTTACAACCTTAGACAACGCGACTCGCTTCGTGAAGTATTCAAAGAGATAGATATTTTAACTGTGTACTCTCAATTTATTTATGATAATGTAGTATATGTCCGTAAAAACATCTCTTCAAGAAAAACAGTGATGTTCATAAACTCAATACCAGAAATAAAAATAAGCTCGTAACTCCCAGTCTAAGACTGCATAAGGTAGGGAAATCATTTGTTGGTCAATGTGTAAAATATTTCAATAAGATTCCGCAAACTCTTGTTGAACTGCCTCTTCGCAAGTTTAAGTCACAAATTAAAGCTAAGTTAATGAAGCGGGGTTATTATAGTGTTGAGGATTTCTTAAATGATAAGAATTTGTGGTCATCTTAGGTATAATCTGCTCCTCTGCACCCTTTTTTGTTATGACTTTACTCTGTCAATTCCATTTTTGTGTATAAAAACAAGATTGAAAAGAGTAACCATCGAGTTTCTTGCCGGAGTCTTCTCGATCGGAAACAACCTCCGAACCTGTGGTAGAGTCACATTATATTTAATTATGATATGAACTATCATAGTATTATTTTATGTAAGTTTATTTTTATTCAGTATATTTTTGCTACAATATTTTTTTTTGTACATGACATGTCATAAGTACTTTTATAAGTCTATATGAATAAAGATATTTTTTACTTTTACTTTACTTTTACTTTATTACTGTAAAGTTTCATCCAAATCCGTTCAGTAGTTTTTGTGTGAAAGAGTAACAAACATACATATATACATCCTCACAAACTTTCGCATTAATAATATTAGTAAGATAGATTGGATTTTTCACACTAATAAATTGGCGCTGGTTCTTTGATATTCTATGATATGTTTTTTCACGTATTTAAATCTATGTAAAGCTTGTCTAATCTGAAATGACGCGCCCCTCTACCGCATTCACGCTCAAAATAAGTGAAATAAAGAAAAGTAATTAGCCTATATTATACTGCCCCACTGCTGGGCGAAGGCGTCCATCATTGAAATCAAGTCATCGCAACAAAGGATGGGTATTGGCTTCATATAAATATTAAATATGGACGCAATAAAAGAAGTTGTGGGGCGCGCCATTTTTTAGTCAGAAAATTTCAACTTAATTTTAACGATTAACTCAGAATCAGAGGGGTATTGGCCCGATTATGACTTTGCGTTCGCAAAAAATAAACAAATAATAATAACATTACATATCTAAACATAATTTTATTTACAATCAAGGTTCAGTCGACTTTTCGAATATTTACAGTACTCGTATTTCGTTGAGGACTAGTGGTTTTGTTATGTCTATCAGGTACACAGTACGATTTAGGTATACAGTTCTATATTAATGTATTCTCACGAATACAGTATATCCACATTCAACGAAGGGTGATTTGATTCACACTTCAACTTGCACACTTAATGGTTCTTCTTGAAGACAAGCTTGCCACCATAAGGCAGGGGGATAGGGCCAGTGGCCCATTTGTGTAGTTTTCCGTTGACGTATTTCTTGCTGTATATCGTCGCGTATCGCGCCTGGTAGGTGCAGGGGGCCGCCGAGCGGAACCCACCCTCCGTATGAGTGGGTGTGGGGATCCCAGGACAGGCTCCAAGGTCCAAGCACCGTTTTTGAGTGTCCTATTGCATGTGCGGCGGGTCCGAATCCGTAGCTGATTGGCGCTATTGGAGCTACTATTGGTGCCACCGCCGGTGCAATCACTGGCGCCACTGGTGCTAGGTGCACCACAGGCGCCTGAACGAACGAACTCTTCCGGTGCCACCATACGTATGGGCGTGCCCCAGGGATCAATATTGGGTCCTCTGCTGTTTTTAATCTATATAAATGACCTGCCTTATTTTGTCAAAGACCTATGTGGGATTGTATTATTTGCTGATTACACTTATCTAATTTTTAACGTAGATAGAAGTAACAAAGCGCTTGACGACGTAAATAATACTCTTTCTAAGGTACTGCATTGGTTGACGAGTAACAATTTACTGCTTAATGCTAAGAAGACCAAATGTATCAAATTTTCTATGCCCAATGTAAGACAGGTCGATACCATTATAAACATGAATAACGAGCCATTAGAGATTGCGAATTCCACTGTATTTCTGGGAATTACTCTCGATTCTAAGTTACAGTGGGGTCCGCATATTTCTGCCCTGGCAGGAAGACTTAGTTCGGCAGCTTATGCTGTTAGAAAAATAAGGCTCCTGACTGATATCGCAACAGCAAGATTAGTGTACTTCAGTTATTTTCACAGTGTTATGTCGTATGGTCTTCAGTTGTGGGGCTCGGCAGCGGATCTCAACACCATCTTTGTTCTTCAAAAAAGAGCCATCCGCTCCATTTACAACCTTAGACAACGCGACTCGCTTCGTGAAGTATTCAAAGAGATAGATATTTTAACTGTGTACTCTCAATTTATTTATGATAATGTAGTATATGTCCGTAAAAACATCTCTTCAAGAAAAACAGTGATGTTCATAAACTCAATACCAGAAATAAAAATAAGCTCGTAACTCCCAGTCTAAGACTGCATAAGGTAGGGAAATCTTTTGTTGGTCAATGTGTAAAATATTTCAATAAGATTCCGCAAACTCTTGTTGAACTGCCTCTTCGCAAGTTTAAGTCACAAATTAAAGCTAAGTTAATGAAGCGGGGTTATTATAGTGTTGAGGATTTCTTAAATGATAAGAATTTGTGGTCATCTTAGGTATAATCTGCTCCTCTGCACCCTTTTTTGTTATGACTTTACTCTGTCAATTCCATTTTTGTGTATAAAAACAAGATTGAAAAGAGTAACCATCGAGTTTCTTGCCGGAGTCTTCTCGATCGGAAACAACCTCCGAACCTGTGGTAGAGTCACATTATATTTAATTATGATATGAACTATCATAGTATTATTTTATGTAAGTTTATTTTTATTCAGTATATTTTTGCTACAATATTTTTTTTTGTACATGACATGTCATAAGTACTTTTATAAGTCTATATGAATAAAGATATTTTTTACTTTTACTTTACTTTTACTTTATTACTGTAAAGTTTCATCCAAATCCGTTCAGTAGTTTTTGTGTGAAAGAGTAACAAACATACATATATACATCCTCACAAACTTTCGCATTAATAATATTAGTAAGATAGATTGGATTTTTCACACTAATAAATTGGCGCTGGTTCTTTGATATTCTATGATATGTTTTTTCACGTATTTAAATCTATGTGAAGCTTGTCTAATCTGAAATGACGCGCCCCTCTACCGCATTCACGCTCAAAATAAGTGAAATAAAGAAAAGTAATTAGCCTATATTATACTGCCCCACTGCTGGGCGAAGGCGTCCATCATTGAAATCAAGTCATCGCAACAAAGGATGGGTATTGGCTTCATATAAATATTAAATATGGACGCAATAAAAGAAGTTGTGGGGCGCGCCATTTTTTAGTCAGAAAATTTCAACTTAATTTTAACGATTAACTCAGAATCAGAGGGGTATTGGCCCGATTATGACTTTGCGTTCGCAAAAAATAAACAAATAATAATAACATTACATATCTAAACATAATTTTATTTACAATCAAGGTTCAGTCGACTTTTCGAATATTTACAGTACTCGTATTTCGTTGAGGACTAGTGGTTTTGTTATGTCTATCAGGTACACAGTACGATTTAGGTATACAGTTCTATATTAATGTATTCTCACGAATACAGTATATCCACATTCAACGAAGGGTGATTTGATTCACACTTCAACTTGCACACTTAATGGTTCTTCTTGAAGACAAGCTTGCCACCATAAGGCAGGGGGATAGGGCCAGTGGCCCATTTGTGTAGTTTTCCGTTGACGTATTTCTTGCTGTATATCGTCGCGTATCTGCCTGGTAGGTGCAGGGGGCCGCCGAGCGGAACCCACCCTCCGTATGAGTGGGTGTGGGGATCCCAGGACAGGCTCCAAGGTCCAAGCACCGTTTTTGAGTGTCCTATTGCATGTGCGGCGGGTCCGAATCCGTAGCTGATTGGCGCTATTGGAGCTACTATTGGTGCCCCCGCCGGTGCAATCACTGGCGCCACTGGTGCTAGGTGCACCACAGGCGCCTGAGCCACGATAGGGCTAGGATGAACAGTCGGGCCGATCTTCTTGACGACCGCGTTGAAGCCGTGGTGCGCGTCGGCTGAGTAGTCGACTACGCGAAGGCTGCCGTCTGGCTCTACTAGCGAGTAGGACCCTTTAACTACGTCACCGTTCCGAGTCTCCCATTGCGCCTTGTTATCGTGGGTGTGAGGAGAGTTTACGGCATAGTTAAACGCGTAGCTGGGGTAATCCTGTAAATCAAAATAAAAACATTATTTTACATAACGTAACAAGTTAGATTTCGTACCAACTGCGCCTGTTATGCCAGTTCATGGCAATGCCTAGCTTATGCCAGCAGAGTTACGTTGTACGACTAGTAGTTGTCTGTTACAAATGTGGAAAAGCAATTGAAATATACTTACGACATGGCCAACAACGGCGCTGCTCGACGCAGTTGCCACTGCCAGCGCCAAAATACACGCGGTCTGCAAAATGTAAAATAATAAAACGAACTTTAATTATAATGTTACAGCCCTATTCCATTTTTAACATAAACTCTTCTCAAACATACTATTTACCTTAATCTGTCAACAATATCAGATATCTACTTTTGAGCAACATTAGGTATTAAAACATAAATAATTCCACGGGAAATGCTTTTTCGTGTCCGTGATTATTTAATTTGTTGCTCTAGGGAACTAAAATATGAAATTAATAATCTTATTTTTTACCATTAGAAGTCGAGTCATCTTGGGTATTGTCTTTCGTCAGCTGCTGAAATGTAGAATGATTGGTGGTTGATACTGAAGGCCTTTATATTGGTTCCACTACTGCTGAAGCCACGGTGAAACCAGTTCCCCTAGTGCACGAACGTTTGTTATGTGACCTCTGTTCAGCTATGACCAGTTAGTATGCAGGTTAATAGCAAATATTTTAATTAAACACTTTGTTACTATTTAGCAGTAATTGTTGACCTCTTTAGAGGTTATTTTTTGTTGTTTTAAACGTTACAAATATTATGTAACTTATTTGCTAGTACGCTGCATAACCTAGGTCATCTGCAACTGGCAGGAATGTCGGCATTTGAGCAACTATTGCAGTCGTTGAGTTGTGTGAGATCGAAGTTTCCCTGTGACTTTGACCAATTAACAACCTATTGGCAACTTTCAACCAATGGGATTGCTTGAAGACCATCACTGGCGCCTATGGTTGACAGGCAGCCTTAAACTTTAAGAAATGGGCTTGTTCAATAAAACCATAGAGATAAAATAACCACATAGTGGTTTATGCTTTATTCGTGCTTCATCATAACTAACTTATCAAATAAATTATAAATATTTAACAATAACGAGTATTCGTCTGTTCGTTAAAGGCTTGGGAAGTATAGCAACGGGCAGCGGCATATATTACGTCAGGTACATGCAGACTTTGTATCCTTAGTGTTTGTATCCGAGATAGTCGTTGCCTAGACCTATGGATGGGTAGTAACCCTTATTGAGCAAACCACCGCCTAGTCCCTCGAGGTAACCGTACCCCGCCAGTGGGGCTTTTACTAGGTTACCTCCATAACCTCCTAGACCTCCCAATCCATGGCCTCCTAATTCCAAGCCGTGACCGCCCAATCCAACCCCGTGACCGCCAAGTCCAGCGCCGTGACCGCCCAGTCCAGCGTGGTTTCCGCCTAGTCCGACGCCGTGACCGCCTAGTGCGACTCCGTGGCCGCCAAGTCCGACACCGTGACCTCCCAATCCGACGCCGTGTCCTCCCAGACCCAATCCATATCCTCCTGATGGGAAGTATGGCCCTGCCAGAGGCGCACTGACTATGGGAGCCTTATATATCGGTGCGCTGATTATGGGAGCTCTGTATATAGGTTCTGAGATTATGGGTCCGTGGTCGATTGGCGCGTGGGCGACGGGCGCTGGTAGAATCGGAGCTACTGGCGCTTTAATAGACACGATGGGAGGCCTGTAAATCGACGTGGAAGACACAGCATGACCACCTGCAAGGTAAGGTCCATACAGAAGAGGAGCATCTGCCAATCCACTGTACTTAGCAATGGGTCCGATGGAGATCGGGGCTACTGGGCCATGGCTTTCTAGCAGCGGAATGGGTGCCTTGTAAATGGGTGCGACTGGGGCGGCGACCGGGTGGAGGTTTGGTCCAATGCGTTTCACAACCGCGTTGAAACCAGATTTGTCGTCTGCCCAGTATTCGACAACTCGGAGGCTGCCGTCAGGCTCCACCAATTGATATGCACCTGAAACGTTTAACTATTGTTATTATTGTCATACGAGTTTGAATCACGATGATGCATCATTTTTTTTCCCATTTTCCCTTTTAAAGTACAGTTTTTATTTTTTTATATATTTCGGGACACTTGAAATTGATTTAATAAAAGCGGATTAGTGATTACTAGGATATGTAAGTGGTCTTAAACAATCAAAATCGAACCCAGACCTCCTAAGAATCTGGCTATTATATGAGCACAAGTCAAAAAAAGGTTGAAGTGGAATAACATGTATTTACCCTTAACTACGTCTCCATCACGTTTTTCCCATTGCGCTTTATTATCTCCGGTGTGAGGGTCTTTCACTGAGTATTCAAATGCATACCGAGGATACGCCTGCAAATAATTGATAAAAGATTACCATTAAGTCTATCATCTATTTTTTCGTCTTTCTTCGGCCAACGAACTGGTTACTCACATAGTAATCAACAGAAGCATGACCCGGAGCATAAACCAGTCCTTCCAATCCGGCTCCTAATCCAGTAGCCCTAGTGGAAGCCGACACAGCCAATATACACGTTATCTGCAACATTCAGACACACACTTCACTATTTGTGTTCACATTTTAGCAGAAATTCCATTGTAATGTCATATAATTGTTAAAATTAATAAGTGTTATAAAAACCACGGACCGCTACGAAGCAATTCATTTTGTCGGATTTGCCGCACTGACCGCCTGCTGTCAAAAACGAACTAGTCTGATAAGAACAATCTGGGGTAATATATAGGCGATTGCTTTAGACCTTCATGTCCTGCCGTGCGCCGGATGTAGACTGTTTCACGCGTGCGCGACTGCAGCTCGTCTTCTACAATCGCCAAGGGTTGCATCAGGCTTCCTCATTTTCATAGAACAGCCTTCGGCGGTGAAAACGCTCGCACATATGCATTGAGAACTCGCGTCGGACGCCGTCAGACTTTGACGGCTATCGGCTTGTACCGATAATTGCCAGTGGTCATATACATAAACATTCTTTCAATTAACAGTAGATTTAGGATGTTCTTAGCGCTGAATAGAGTCGGAACTTCCCAATCAGAATTAAGCCGTTCACGCATTGATTTCCCTTGCGGTCAAGTTCGTTATACCTCGACATGAATGGAAACTATCTCACTATTCATATTTCACCCAGCGCTGCTAGATCAGTTGGTAGTGACGTCAACCTGCCAGCAAAAAATACAAATACATAGTTGTTTCAATCCTACAAACTTGTCAGCGAAAGAAAATATCGTGAGAAACCAAATTATGTGTATCCAAATAGTCTATGCAAGTGGTAATTTAATAGCTTCCATAGATTAAATTGTCAAATCTGGCGCCAAATTATGAAAAACAAATCCATTTTAGACTACATTGTTAATTTTGATCATATAAAGCCATTTCCTGCAACATTTAGTGTTTTGAGTTAATTATATTCGCACTATTAAGCAGCAGCGGACAATGTCATCACTATCCTGTAATATTTTACGTTAAAAAACATTGTTCTCGATGAAATTAGTGGCATTTCAAGAAAGACACGTGGAGCGTGTCCGCCTTGCCGCAATGTTGTTGAATTAGTAATGTGACGTTTTGCTCCAGTTGTTCCGTGGCAAGCGCACGCGGAGTGCACAAGACGAGTGTAAAGATTATACACTAAAGGTGCCGTAGCAAAACACTTTGTTTTATTCCCATCTTCTTACTATGGCAATAACTGCGAGGATGGGCTTGCAATAGCAAACGTGCAACTGACTATTTAATAGACAAATATACAAAAAAAAGTACTTCTTAATGATTTTACATGTATATCCAGAGTTTGAATAACTAGTATTTTCAGATGTATTTTTAAAATAGTGACCGGAATTTGCATACTTCGTTATGATAGTAATTTATTTCTGTTCTCCACTACTAACCAATTATTTTAATGCTTTGAATAATTTTAAACTTAGCTCGGACTAGGTTTTCATAAAGCAACATACAAAGCTGTAAAATAAAGTTCACAATGTGTGACTGTACTATAAGTAGTACTTAAATAAGTGACGAACATCTTCTTATAAAAATTAAATTCTGTAAACTGAAACTGCAACTGCATAAAAGTCAATTTCCATTGTTTGTTATCACGGGCAGTAAGCGCGCGGCGCCCGCGCACGCGAGCCGAAGTCGGTCAATGAGATCGTTATCGCTAGGATTTACTTGTATAACACTGATTTATGTTATAATTCGACGTGAACTTGAAACGTTCATGTTTCGTGTTATTTAATTAGCAGTAATCGTTTTATGAGTAATTTTATTTCAGAAATTTTAACTGAAAAATATAGTTATTGATTAACGAATATAATTAGAATAGCTATTAATAGGTTTTAACACAAAAGTTTCTCTATATTTTGAATACCTAACAAAATAAACAAAAAAATACACTTTATAAAGGTATAATTTAATTTGGTGTTACTAGTAAAATTGTATAGTAGTACCTATTACTATGACTACGAGAATGAATATCCAGCTGTTGATAGGAATTCAGTTACTATAAGAAAATGCTAAGTTGCCTATGCTTAAGTTATTATGACGCTTATTCACGTCACTGAAATAAATTATTTTTCTTCTTATAGAACCATATTTCGCCTTCTACTACACATAAATTCCTATGAGGGAAAGAATGTGTTTGTGTTAGTTTTTTTTTAATTAAATGAATTTTATGATTCTCTTGTGTTTTCTCATACACGCCTTCCTTTCTACTGCTTCCGTATATTCTTTCTTACTTTCTTGTCTAAAAATATGAACTAACTCGTTGTCAAAATTATTATAACTGAAACTGTATTCAATCATGAACCTGTTTACCTTTTCATTTGATTCGTTTTATTTGTGATCATGCACTTCTGATTGTTGATCAATCTGCTCATATCAGATCAGATCAGATCATTTTAAAAAAGCTATATAATTTATCAGCGGCACCCTCCCTATACGTTCTTGTAGTCTTATGTAATTTTGCACATTAGCCAGTATGAGACAGAGAACGAGATACAGAAAAGAGAGAATACGAGACGAAAAGACTTCCAGAGTGTGTTAAGGCCTAATTTTGACATAGTTAAACATTGCGCGCACTATCAGGCGATCAAACTGTTTAACAGATTACCAGTTGACATAAAAAGTTCAGGTTACCATTCAAGTTTTAGAAATACCCTCAAATCGTTTCTTTTGGAAAAGTGTTTGTATAGCGTGGCGGAGATGTAGGCTATTGTTATTGGTGTTAGTTTTATTTTTGTAATTTGTTTCGGAATGTTTTATGTTTTGAATTTCTTTTGACATTGCTTTTTATCCTAATTTAATCTAATTCTAAACCGTTGACTACTAACCTTAAAATTTTATAATTGTTCTATTGTTAATGATATTATTGTTTATAAATGTGCATTCACACACAATGTATGTTGTATTTGAATAAATGAAATGAAATGAATGAAATGATCAAATATTAGAGAGTAATGTCAAGAGACCTTTATGATCACTCAAGCATCGCTGGTTGCTACTTCGTAGTAGCTCCACCTGTGTGTGTTTCCTGACATTGACCATAACTCCATTTCGCCATAGGATTAACCAACACGTCCAATTTAACAAGAACACCACTAAAATTATATTATGATGTTACTAAAATCAAATAAAACTGTTGTTAGTTTGAGCATTTTGTAACATCGGATCTGGTCTACATTTCTTATTAAAATGTGACTTATAGTAAAAGTGGTTACTTAGTATAACCGCACTTTAAGGTCAGTGCAGAACTAGGCCTCATAGTGGGGCATAGACCTAAGATTGCGCATTACTGGGAGAGAGTGATTTTACTTGTGAAACTTTTATTTTTCCGTCTGGTACAGCCACTGAAATGCAGTCAGGATAAATGTTTAATTCACCTACCGAAACTCATCAATGACACCTTATTACATATTTTGTCTTCAGGCTTATAGCTGTTTACCAGCGACAGTACTAGCCTCCTGCGTGGAGAGCGTGTGGGCATGCGGCGGTTCTCCGCCCTCGCAGACGCAGCTGTCGCGCGCGCTGTGGCTGTGGTGCGGCGCGCTCGGGGCCCGCGTGTGGCTGCCGCTGCTGCCGCGCGACGCCACGCTGCATCCCGACTCGTCGCGGCACACGTTTATGGCTAAGAGGATCATGCTGCCGTTCCATCTAAATATCTACCCTCTCAGTAAGTATAGCAGCAAGCGCAATACGCTATTTGACGCATCAATCGAATTAGCTGTGAAAACGAAAAAGACGGTGTACATTTTTGACGTCACCCTTATGACAAACGATCCAATACTCGAAAGACAATCAATATTGTGCAGCCCGTACATGTACAGCTGTCTCTTTCATTATACTGACATTTGACAGGGCATCATCAAAAGTGCTTAACTTGAGTGTCGTTTCTGGATTCGGGGGAAGCTGACTTAAATATGATACTCGTACCTAATCTCTGATTAAAGTACTTCATATTGGCAAAACTAAGTTAAGTTGCGGTATTTAAGTGCATTACAATTCTTGTCCAATATGCCAACTGGCTGGCTACTGGTGCAGTGTTACACTATAAACCAATGCAGTCATATTAACTTACCAGCTGAATTATTACGCTTTGTTGTGGCAGCCTGTTCGTACAAACATTTCTAATCGTATTCGTTTATTTACAGCGATACTTTTTGACGACGCGATCCTCTTGGGCGCTGAAAATGATACCACCTTATATGCATCCGATTCTAACTCCGTGTTCTCGCTGCCTTTTTGCGTCGTTAACAGGACGGTGAGTTTGCTTCTGACATTCTAAATCTCATTAGCTCTGTCAAATCTTATTTTCTCATCCACATGTTAGATTACTTTTTCAAATTGAAAAGGAGTCTCAAGCCAATTATCTTATTGAGATTTAATTTGATAGCGTTTGTGTACGCACCGTAATGTACCTTGACAATGCGTTCGCTAATTGACACATCGGAAAATAATTTTCTGTTTCCACTCGGATTGCGAGGCACACTCTGTCATCGTCTGTGGCTATAGCGGAAGTTGTGAGGACATCATCCTATAATTGCCTTGTGAACACTTTTGGTGTGGGCGACTTTCGTCGCTGGTCCGATGTAGAAAGCGCTATTAGATGGCCAATAAATAATACAAATTATTTCATGTTTTGACTGACATCAAATAATTTAAAGTATTTCGCGCCCATCAAACTCGCTGAAAGTATAACTAGTTCCGATAATGATGTCACCCATTACGTCACACTGCCTGTCATTGGCGTGAATTGAAATTCTAGAGCCATTGAGGGCGCTGCACTGATATTGCATCCAGACTAATTTAAACACTTGAATTTCGAAATATCACCTCAATTGGCTCAGATAAAGGTCACAAGACCTAACGGAATGCTAGCCCACTAAAACCGATCACCGGGCATAGCCTTTGAGTAGCAACTGACATGTTGAGGCTGCGATGATGATGATGTTGTCTTGGTTTCAGAGTCAAGTATACCTGCATCAAATCCTGCGCCAGCTGCTACGGCGGAACCTGGGCTACCACGCGTGGGAGATCGCGCGGTCGTGCGCCCAACTGGCCTACTTTCCTCACTCCTTGGAATTGCTGTTACACGAGGTAAGTCTACAATAAATTTGACAGCATCCGTTAGAGAGAAGAGAGTACCAAAAATGTTGACCGCGTTGCTAATGGTCCACGTAATGCACATAAAGTCCGTTCCACACACGCGCTGTCGTTTCATGTACATTCAGTTGAGTCATAGACTACATAAAGGAGTAGCTAAAGTGGATAGACAAAAATGGTTGTCATGTGATAACCAAGATCGAAAAAAAAAGTACAAAGTCGACAATTATATTGTAGAAAATATGTTAGAGCAGTTTATTATTGACTTATCTGCAGGAAGTTCATCAGAAGGAAGTTATGATGATAGTTTTTAAGATAACAAGAATTGTATAATAACTATTTGATTTAGTTCTAGTGCATTACATAATATGCTATAGGTAACAATTTTTATATTGTTATTTATTAATGCAAGTATCATATACCACGAGCACAAAATTTTGTTACGAATATATTTAGTACCTATACAAATTTAAATCATATAAAATAATTGAATTATCTCTACAGTAAATTTTAGAAGTATTCAATATGAACGGGCCTGAACAATTTCAAAACAAGAACAAAGGCATGGCGCAACCCCTAACTGACAAACAATGCAAAATCATTGTGAAGATTTGAACCTGTTATTACGTAAAACGACTAATTTTGAATATTCATTGTGCATTATATTGACAGGTTTTAGAAGAAGAGGCCACTAGTAAAGAACCCATACCAGACGCGCAACTGCCCAGCATCATCGAGTTCGTTCACGAGTTCCCCGTCTATCTACAGGTATTTCTAGACCAATCTACAGGCATTTCTAGCTTGCATTTTTCTGTTGGCTCGTCAGTGAAATTCTTGTTGCCCCAAAAATGTCGTTGTTTCATCACCATAATGGATGCTTTTAAAAGTTGATTTACTTTTTTCTACCATTTAATTTGTTATACTTTCAAGGAAAAATGAAGTTTTAAGCATTTTTTTTCCTAAACCGATATCTGTTCCAGACAGTGGTTCAATGCGCGCGCAAAACAGAGATAGCACTGTGGGCGTACCTGTTCTCGGCCGCCGGGAAACCCAAGGAACTGTTCCAGGAGTGTCTCCAGCGGAAAATGCTTGACACTGCCGCTTCCTATCTCATCATTTTACAGGTAAAGCTTTAACAATTTTGTCAAAAACCTTCGTAATATGGACGGAAGGAAACAAACGTTGCCGTGACGTCACTACGTTTGAGTTTAAACTAAAGAGACTAGAACTAGAAACCCTTGAACTTGGAAAACATCTCTTTTGTTAACGGTATATAAGCTCCATTTTGACCAACCAAAAACAAGAACTGTGTAAACGATATTTACTTACGTAACTATTAAAATATGTGTCAATAATAGTTTTATTCCTATAAAGTTAACTCCCATATCAAATAGTTCATCAGCGTATTTACATTGGAGTTTGCATTTATTACAGCTAAGAAAGGTATGACATTGCTAATATACTCGTATTTAAATTTGCCTTTAATCCGACATTTATTTAATACTTAGCGAGGCGTGGCCTATGCCAATTTTTAATTGGTCTTGAGCTTTATCAACGAGGCTTAGGGTTCAAAATAACCGGGTCCCTCATTTAACAGTGCTTGGCTAAGGGATAAAGGTTCGTGTCTGTTTTAACAGAATCTAGAAAGTTCTGCAGTGAGCCGGCAGCTGGCGACGCAACTGCTGGACACGGCGCTGCAGCAGGAGCGCTGGGACCTCGCGCGGGACCTCGTGCGCTTCCTCAGAGCCATAGGTATGTACTCAATCCACACTAATGTTATAAAAGGAAAGATTTGTTTTTGGTTTGTAATGGCTTTACTCAAAAATAACTTTGCTCTGGAATCTACTTCTTTGTGTGGTTAACTGATTGATCATACTCACTTGATACTTTCCAAGCAGCCATATGAATCCGATACTCAACTTTGCCGGTTTTTCTACTAGCGATAGTTCCCGAAAGTACGTGTTTTCACGGCTAATCCGCAAATTATTAAGAAAAAGATCTTAACGATAGAACTATAAAAAAAAGATAGAAATTTAGTAGCTACTGTTTCTGTAATAATCGGCAATTTTATTCAGTGCACTAAACGGGTCAAGTTTTTTTTGATATGGCTTTATAATATTTTTTCCTTATAACGCAATAAATAATGCGATTTCTCAGATAAATAGCTGCGAATCAATAAAGTGTAAACGAACTACTAACGGACAATTATGTAGTTGTGAACAGGATACAGCGATGTTTGGGCATCCGTTGTTTTTCACCTAATTGCTATTGCTGGTAATGAGGTCGCGGTTGATGTAACAGCTTTATCGAATCACGTAATACTGTTTTTTGCTCAATCATTTGTCAGCTATATCAGTTTTTTGGGATGGTATGCTATGAACGTACGATCAAGGATATGCGTGTATAGCAAGTGCAGAATGAAAAATTGCTTTCAGTGTTATGTTATAATGTATTTGTTGAAAGCAATAAACGCCTTCAAAACTATGCATTCAATTAATTAAGTCAGTAATTATTATTTATTTAAATAATTGAATGCATAGATTTATTTGCAATCTTACGTTTTGACGAACTTAGTGGATAGGCTGATCATTTAGACTATTTTAGACATTGCATTATTGCATAATGATGACCTACTTTAAAAAAAAAATGATTTGTTACACTTGATGTCATTGACTTGACCAAATTAATTAATAATTATCTGATAAATCACACTTGACATTCACATTACGATTGCTTTAATTTATGTTTTTATTGTGAATGTATTATTGTATTATTTAATGTATTGATTTTTAAAATGATATAACTTTTCACAAACTTTTCTGATATTTTGTTTTTTTCTCATCATTGTTGACATTTATTTTGTTTGTTTGTATTGTAATCTGACAGCTGGCTTGGTCATGTCATGGTCTATGGTCGGCCATAGACAAAATAAGAACTTTTATTTTATTGGCCTGGGCTTCTATGGCTAGTTCTTCATAGTCCATAGATGTTTTTATCAGACTGCATTGTGTTAATTTTTATTTCTTTATTGTATTTTGAATAATTTCGAATGTAATGTAATGTTCAGACATAATAATCATATTTGCATGTTACCTAGATAGCTGAAGAGGTGAAGCCATACAATACTAGTCTAAGATCTTCTATGTAACCCTTCTTCATGTGCGAATAAATGAATTATCTTATCTTGTTAAGGTAGCGACTTGCGACACTTCAATGGGTTGAATTTAAAGTTATTTTTACGAAACCCAATACTTATATAACCATTTGTTTTAAGCTGTAATAATAATGAAGCTCCTCGAGCGCATTGTGGACTCTCGGATTCGACAGGAGTGTACAATCTCGGAGTGTCAGTATGGGTTTCGTCCGAGTTGCGGGACCATGGACCACGTATTTGCCTCGGGAACGCTCATGGAGGAATACAGACTGAAGAATACACCTCCGCATCTCCTTTTCTTAGACATGCCTTCAACTGTGTCCCTCGTGAGAAGATCGGCTGGGCGCTGCGATCCAGGGCCGTTCCCGAATTCTTTATTGACATTATCCGGCACATGTACCACGATTCCAGTTCCATAGTTAGGACTGCGGTTGGTGACACGCTTCCCTTCCCTATCACCGTTGGAGTACACCGAGGCTCCGTGCTTAACCCGTTTCTGTTCAGCGTAATATTAGACGTCTAATATTCGTTTTTTATTGCTCGTGGTCGAGCAACCACCCTGGTTGCTCATGTCTGCTGATGATATAGCGCTAGCAGACTCGGACAGGGGACGGCTGGTACAACGGGTGAATAAGTGAAAAAATTCACTTGAAAACGGCGGTCTGAAACTTAATGTGGCGAAGACGGAGTACATGGCCTGCAACACCACAGATACCTAGTCCGTTCGCATAGGCGATGACGTGGTCGAGCGCACGGACCGTGTCAAATACCTGGGATCTGTGTTAAGCGCGTCCGGGGACATCGACCGCGACGTCAGAGCCCGAATTTCCGCGGCTTGGGCCAAATGGTGTGAGGTGACTGGTGTCATTTGTGACCCCAAAACGCCGATCAAGCTGAAGGGGCAGGTCTATAAAACCATCATTAGGCCTGTCCTCCGACACAAGCAGGAGCTGCGCGTCACGGAAATGAAGATGCTGCGGTGGATGTGTGGAGTCTCACGCAATGATCGCGTGCGTAACACCCGCATCCGCGGCAGCCTTCGTGTTCGTGATATCGCAGACAAGCTGCAGGAGTGCCGCCTTCGTTGGTATGGTCATGTCTCACGGAGATCAGCAAACTACGTGGGCAACAAATGTCTGGCCATGCCGCCCCTGCCAGGTACCGATAAAAGAGGTCGACCCAAGAAGCGGTGGCTCGACGTCGTTAAGGGTGTCATGCGTGCCAAAAAACTCACCACTGAGGATGCAGAAGACCGCGCGAAGTGGGCCAAGAAAATAAGAAAGGCGGACCCTGGGACCCCACACACCATTGTGGGTTCACAACCGGGATAGACCGCATGGATGATGATGATGATGAATAGAATCTATTTATTACGACTATGAATAAATAAATAAACTACTTCAGAACTCATTCACCAATGAATATGTTACTTCCTCCCATATAATTGCTCCTTCTTTTTACTCGTTGCGTTTGTTGCTTTGAAAAAAATAATTTACCTTATCTAGGTATTCAACTACATAAAATTTAGTTACGGGTAAACTAACTTAACGTAGCATTTATAATATATTCTTTATTGCACATCGTGGAAGATACTATTACAGTATAGCCATAAAACTTTGTGTCCATTTGCTATGGTGCAATGAGACATGCTGATACTTTGATCATAATTGACGTTCCCTGGCAGACCCGAACGACGTAGATTCACCGCGTAACTCCGTAAACGTGCAGGCAAAGTACGGGCAGATCGTGCAGTCGCAGACCGTCAGCCCCAACGCCGAAGACCTGTCGGTCATCCTCGGCAGCATGCAGGTCAGTCGGAAGGTATAACCATCGTGAATGATCGACTTTTATTTAAAATTTCATAACAACAGAAAAATAATAGGTTGGGGAAAAAGTTTCTTTACATTTTTAAGAAAATTCAAAACATTTTTAATATTGTTTATTTACATTTAACTAAAGTATGTAGGTGCCATTTTGTTCGATTACTTTTTGCCATCTTGTAGGTAGGGACATGATCCCATTGCTATAGGAATGTTGAGGCTTCTGTTCAAAATACCGCGACAAGTGGTTTTGGCAGTCCTGTCGTGATGATAATCTGACACTGCCTAAAGAATTCTGAAGAGACCGAAACAGGTGGAAATCTGAAAGTGCAAGGTCAGGACAATACGGCGGATGCATTAACACCTCACAGCCAAACTCTCTTAATTTTTTCTGAGTGGCTAAAGATGTGTGAGGTCTAGCGTTATCATGATGAAAAACCACACCCTTTCTATTGATTAATTCCGCCCGCTTTCTCTCAACTTCTTGCTTTAATCTCATCAGTTGTTTGCAGTAGAGTTCAGAAACGAAGGTCCTTTCTGGTGGTAACAGCTATTAATGAATAATGCCCTTCCAATCCCACCACATACACAGCATCACCTTGTAGCGAGTTAACCTAAGTTTCGCCACAGTCTGTGAAGCCTGTCCGGCCTTTGACCACGACCTTTTTCGCACGTTCTTGTCGATCCACGTTGTTTGATCCACTTTTCATCACCAGTTATCAGCTTCTTCAAAAATGGTTCGTAACCGAACCATTTTTTATTATTTTTTCTGTTCATCTCATTACGTCGTAATAAAGAAGCACAAATAGGTACACGGTTCATTAGGTTTCTTTCAGTAAGCTCGTGAAGTACCCAAATATCAAGCTTTTTTTTGTACCCAGTTTTTTTTTCAATCGTGCCAAAACTGTTTTGTGGTCCATTCCCAGTTCTTCAGCTAAGTCGTAACTACTGATATGCCGATCTTGCCCCACTTTTAAAAAAATGGCATCCATTTTATCCGTAATAGGGCGACCAGAGCGACGCGCATCTTTGACATCAAAATTTCCGGATTGAAAACGCTTAAACCAAATTTGTGCTACTCTCACAGACACTGCACTAGGTCCATAAACATCGCAAATTTTTTTCACGGCTTGCGTTGCATTTTTACCATTTTTGCAGTGAAATTTTAAAATGTATCGAATTTCTTCATTAGAGTCACTCATCTTGACGGTAAGAAAATCAAATGAAAATCACACATTTCCCTAATTTGAATTTGGAATTATCTTCTTTTAAATTTAAACTTTTAATGATACCAAAACCAGCCAGAGACAAATAGTATAGCCAATGAGATTTTATAACAAGTTCATACATACTATATGCGAAAAGATATTTCTCAACTGACTGTACTGATCGAAAAGAGAAACCAAAATTTAAAGGCAATAAAATGTTTCCTGCGCTGCCTTACATTTGGATGTTTTTGATGAAATAAATAGTAATTTGTAAATAATATTTATTTAAATCCGTTGATATAAGTTAGTTTGTGAGTGGGACCTATCATTTTGTCCATTGTTTTTATTTAACTTTTGTTCCAAATGTTGACTGTTTCCTGTCCGAAAATAGCATTTGTGTAAGAAAGGGTCTTCTTACACAAATCCTGTTTTCGGACAGGAAACAGCCAAACTTCAAAAAAAAACTTGTGATTAAGGGTTTTTTCTTTTTTTAGTTCATAATGTCGATGGTTTAACCTAATAAAAGAAAAGACAGAAGGAAAGCCTAGTATGTATGGTTTTGTCTTAGCTGTCAAGCGCCCGCGGCCGCAGCTTCAGTACAGCAGTCCCCCCGCGCTCGCCCTCGCCCCCGCCGCCCGCGCCCGCACCCGCGCACCCCGCGCCCGCGCCCGCGCACCCCGCGCCCGCCCGGGCCACCGCCGCCGTCAAGAGGAAGAAGTCTGTGCCGGCGAGGTCGGAGAGGTACGTTGTGGGGATTCACTTGATAGGTGGTAGCCATTTGGTGGTTTTTTGTTTGATTGTTAAGATTTATGATTCAGGTGAGCAAGATGCGACTCGATTGCTAGTCACTCGTTATTTAGTAGCTCGTCAAACAAAGACGTAGTAGTAGTAGTATCTGACGTCAATAGCTATATTCGCTCATAACCGGGATTTGATTGCAATTGAAGTCAAAACGTGCAGCTAAGAAATCAGTTTTACTAGCGGTAGGCCACTGTGTGACCCGCTTTGCTTCAGTCGACGTCACCATCCAAATCTGAAAGATTCCGTGGCATTTACTAATTTCTAAATCACTTAATTACCTACTAATTTACAGAGAAACCTACAGCGGCACTGCAGAAGAATTCTTCATAGACATGATGATCCAACGCCACGCCCGAATGCTGCTATCCTCCGCCCGCCTTCACGCGCTAGGGCGGCTAGCGGCCTCCCTAGACTTGCACTTGGTTGCCTGGCTGGCTGGAGAGAGAGAAAGAGCCGCGAGGGTTGAGAACGCAGTGCTGTGCGTGAAGAGGCTGCACGAAGACTTCTCGTGGCCGTATCCGGTCGTGGAGCCCGATGCCGACCCGTACATGCAGAAGATGGGAAGTACTGTTCCTAGTGAGTATAGATGCAATATTAATATGAGTAGTTAGCATTACTTAAAAAGCCAGCCGAATAAAACTTAACATTGTATCTTATTTGTAAGATTATACCAGGTGATTATTTATAGTGTTAGGAAACTGTTGTGGCATACTCAATAGATAATTTAGTAACAATCGCCGAGAAAATTTTATTTTTTTGATTTTACTTTAATTTTATGGTCTTCATAAAGAAATAATGACTGTGCCCTTCATACAAAAATATTGAATTTACCTGGTACATAAATTTCTCTTAAAGTTCTAATACACCTTAATAAGAGAAAGACAGAAAATAGTATATTTTATATCGAGGGTCTAAACGAAGCCATAATATACCAGAGGTGGTTTGACTAACGAGCGTACCAGGGAGTCAATGAAACCGAGGGTTTATTAAGTTAGCGTTTAGTCTCGAGGTGCAAACTGTACTCTTTCACTTCTCATGCTTTAAAAGTACGCCAATATAGCCCTAAGAAGCGGGACTAAAGTGACAACTTTAGTCTCTAGGGAGTAAAAAGTGATTCGTTTTTTAATTTCCTTCACGTGACACAGACAAACTCAAACAGCCAGTAAATATACTATTATCTGTGGAGTGTGGACGGGCCATCCTCATTGCGAAAATATTGAGAGTTTTAGTTCCATGGTTTGTCCGCAAAGAAGGTGGCGCCATGTGTTTTAAATTTGTAATCTGTGACTGGTTTAGAAGAAAACACTGACCGCGTAAATTTCAAAAATTTTGTCGAGGATAAATTTGTTCGGTTTTAAATAAATTTATTAAGAATGTCCTGTGACAGTGAAGAGTTTGACGTCGAGCAAAGAGCAAAAGACATACTATATAATCTTTTGCCGCCTAAATCGCGGAAGATTTACCTAAAAACTTACGTAATTTGTATGGAGTGGAGGAATAAGAAACATTTGTGATTTTTATTTTGTTAAGTAATATTTATTAAATGAATTTTTATTTTTTTAGCATTAAACAATGCTCTGTTTTCTACACAAAGATAGAAACTAGAAAAATTCGACCAGGTCCTGGGACCATCCAATAGCTAGTTTCATCTTAATCGAAAGTTAAATATTTGCAAAAATATTTCTTTAGCCTGTGGCATAAACCACTCCCATTTATCCAGAATGGTACCGGAGCAGTTATAGTCGCTCACCACGCGCATCCCAAAGAACGCTAGCGGCTTCAATCCCCGCTGGGGACGTCAGGGAAGCCAACTACCATATCTCCAGTATGGTGCCGGAGCTGTAAAGCACGCTCACATCTCGATGCACTGCCGTACATCTACCCTTAACTACAGCAGGGTAGCCCGATAGGCAATCTAGCGGATACCCATCTCCTTGCTATCTAGGCAAGTACCGGAGGAGCGGCAAGCTGTTATAAGGGTTCCTCACTAACCCCGCATCTAAACACTACCGGCCCAACGCCCTAGACCAGTGCATTTAGATACTCGTTGCGCGCGAGAAGGGACGCTCGGTACACAATACCGAGCAGACGAACATGGCCCTCCTCTGCAACTAACCTCATGCCACCACGAATCCAACTCCAAGTTGGGGCCTGCCTTAAGAAAGGCAGGGCTGGGACCCCAACACCCGTGGTACCCTGATCCTAACAGCCAGACCCGTAGTTCCAGCTGCGAAAACCCCACCTGGAGTAGATAGGGATTTAAAACCGAACAAATTTACACTCGACAAAAGTTCTGAAATTTTCGCGGTCAGTTTTTTCTTCTCAACCAGTTGAAGATTAACAATTCAAAACACATGGCGCCACCTTCTTCGCGGACAAACCATGGAACTAAAACTATCAACATTTTCGCAATGAAGATGGTCCACACTCCACAGATATATTTACTGGCTGTTCTAGTTTGTCTATGTCACATGAAGGACATTAAAAAACTAATTACTTTTTACTCCCTAGAGACTAAAGTGGTCACTTCAGTCCTGCTTCGTAGGGCAATATTGGCGTACTTTTAGAGCATGAGAAGCGAAATAGTTATTTATTTACCCCAAAAATAAATGCCAGTAAAATTCCAAAAACGACTGACGCGACAACGTTGAACTAAAAGAAAATTACAAATTAATAATAATTGCTCCTCTTTTGGCCACACCTTAAAATGGCAAGAAGGACAATCCTTGTCTCAGCGAAGATTGTGTGATGTTAACACGCATCCACGGTGCCGCGGTGGCATCATCATCTTTCCACGAAAATCCGTGTGTAAACTCTGTAGGTGGGAAAATTTACACAAAATAATTTGGTTTTTGATGTTTTTTTTATGTTTATTTACTTCTGTATTTGTCTTAGGCGCATACAGAGCGTCCGTGGATACGGATAGTGTGTGCGGCGATAGCGGATACGTTAGTCTACAGCTTCGAGCCGCGCCTCCCTTGTCACCCGGTCCTGTGAGGTTAGTTCTCTATTTTATAATTATACCAATTGCAGACTATTACGCTTGTGAATATAAGGTGTTTGCCTTTTAAGAATTAGTTTTATGAATATTAAACGTAGTTTATATTTAGGCTTTCTTTAACCGTGTTGATTCATCATCACATACCTAATTGCAGCATAAAGTTCCATCCAAAGTTCCATCCATTCAAAATCAGTAAAGCGTTTCTTGTAACTTTTGATTAAGTGGACATCTTTAAGTTAAATTTTAGTGTACTAAGTTATTAATTGCAGTTATTTGATTTTTTGCCAAAGCTTTGTTTTGCTCAACTCTATTTGTACATTATCATAATATAAAATAACTTAGATCAGAAAGTTTTCTGAACGGTTTGGCGATCAGACAAATCACGATATGCCATCATAGTTCTAACAAATTGACTACGAAGTTATTATTATACTTCGTGCCAGATAAATGTGCAATGAAGGGCAATGACCGACTTCTACCCATAAACTCCATTATTAGTAACGATATGAAAAAAACGTATGGAACTGTCGGTAGGTAAGTACTAATCCGGCGTCTCGTGGTACAGGGGCGTCATTGACCTCTATTCTTGTAGATTTTGACATACTTTTTTAGTGCACTCCTACAATGCGTACCTACCTACACACCATGACGAAAGTAAAAATGTAGTACGACCACAATGTGACTCTGTGGTTTCTAAACTACACACATCAACATGGTCTAGGGATATTTCAATGTAACCTAAATAACTAACATTTTATTAACTTTTGTTAAGACACCTACACATTAAATTACTTAAACCTTGTGTAATAGCCTATCTAATCTGATAAATAAACTTTTAGATAAAGTTAAATTTAAAAAGAAATTATGAGAAAAGGAAAAACTTAGACAAAATTTCAATCTTAAGTTTATTTTTGATACATCAAAACCTAAACAAAACAACTATTTTTTTTTAAAATTGTTTAAAACTTAAAATTAATAATCCGTGGATCCACCTAAGACTCTCCTGACACCTCTGCAGCGGTTCTGCATACTCAAAACAAGGGTGTCAATATCCTGTTGTGGAATACTGCCCCAAGTATGTTACTGTTGTATGACCGATTGAATTCGCATTTGAAAGAAAATAACATTCTTAACGACCGGCAGTACGGATTTCGCGCTAAATCAAATACCCTCTCAGCGACAATAGACCTAATTACTAAAATTAAAATAAATATAGATCAGAAAAACACTGGATTGGGGATATTTATCGACCTAAAAAAAGCTTTCGACACCGTTAGTCATCAAAAGCTCTTACAAAAGTTATCCGACATAGGAATTGCAGGAACAGCCCTCGACATGTTCGGGTCGTACTTACACAATAGATACCAAGTAGTCAAAATCGGCAATTTCACCAGTTCAAAGCAAAATGTATCTTACGGCATTGCACAAGGTTCCAAAATCGGCCCAGTTATGTTTTTGATGTACATAAATGACATAGTTAACATAGGATTAAAAGGACACTTAACATTATATGCGGATGATACCTGTCTCTTCTATTTCGGCAAATGTATTTCAAATCTCATCAATGACGCTCAAAAAGACCTGGATGTTCTAAATGAATGCTTCAAATCCAATTTATTAACAGTTAATGCATCGAAAACTTCATTTATGATTTTTGCTGCAAAAAATAAACCTATCCCACAATACCCTCCCCTTACTATAAACAATGAAATAATACAGATTTCACATCAAGAAAAATACCTTGGATTGAGAATCGATGACAAATTAACATGGAAGTCGCATATTGAACATCTCAAAACAAAACTGGTACCATTACTAGGAGCTTTACGTCGAGTATCAAACTGCATTCCTAAAAGAGTGAGTACTGTTATATATAACTCCTTAGTAAAATCACACCTTGAATATTTAGTTGAATTGTGGGGTTCAGCCGCGCCAACCAACCTGATTCCCTTACAACGAATTCAAAATAAAATTATAAAAGTATTGTTTCATTACCCCTATTTAACCCCAACAAAAGAGCTATATAAAAAAACCGAAATTTTAAATTTAAAACAACTTTATGTCTACGGTACCTGTATTTTAATTCAAAAAAATGTTCATGGTATTATCCACTCTGAAATACAATTTACTAAAAAAATAGCAAAGCATCACCTGCGACAACAAAACAAACTCAAACTAATAAACACGCGCACTAATTACGGCAGGAGCACGATACTGTTCGAGGGAGCACAGTTGTTCAATACTTTACCAATGGAAATAAAAGAAATTGATAACATAAACACGTTTAAAGTCAAACTCAAAAATTATATTCGCAATAATTTAATTTAATTTAATTTAATTTAATTTAATTTGATTTAATAATATTATATAATTTTCTAGGCTTAAGAGGCAAAACCAGACCAATGATCATAATTTATCTAGATTTGAAATTATTTACATGTTAAATTTAACCTATTACTGCTCTAATATTACTCTAACTCATTTCAATTTAAATTATGTAATTCAATTAAACCTCATGATAATATAGTTATTATAGTGTAATACAATATTAAATTAGTTGTACTTTATCTCATTGTAAGTGAACTATTTTAAGTTTTTATGAGAAATAAATTTCTATAACCTTAAGTCCTGCTACATACATACATACATACATACATACCATCACGCCTCTTTCCCAACGGGGTAGGCAGAGACCACTTCTTTCCACTTGCTACGATCCTGACATACATCTTGCGCTTCTTCTACTCTCATGAGTCCTTTCATACATGCTCGTCGGTTAAAGGTACTCTTGACTCGACCCTTTCTGAGAACATCTTGAACTTGGTCAAGAAACGTTCTTCTGGGTCTTCCCCTTCCAACAGTCCCATTTACCCTTGCCTCATAAATCCGTTTCGTTAATCGCCTTTCATCCATTCTTTCCATATGACCAAACCACCTCAGCATTCCCATCTCAATTTTAGTAACCACGTCTTCTTTCACACCACATCGTTCTCTTATTACACAGTTTCTAATTCAATCACTCAGTTTTACCCCAGCCATGCTTCTCAATGCTCTCATTTGCACTGCATTTATTTTACTTTCATCCTTCTTCTGCCATACCCAACTTTCACTACCATACATTAATGTCGGTACCAGCACGCCCCCGTGAACTGCCAGTCGGGCTTTCTCCGACACTCTGTGACTGCCCATAAAGGCATGCAGCGCCCCGTTCACTCTATTACCTGCATTCACTCTCCTTTCAATGTCACCCTCATATCTTCCATTTCTCGTACACAGATACACAAATTCTTTCACTTGCTCTACCTTTTCACCCCCAATAAAAATCTTACATTCTGTCACACTATCATCTCTTTCAAACACCATTGTCTTGGTTTTACTCACATTCACTTTCATACCTCTCTCTTCCAGTGACGCATTCATTGCCGTTACCATATCCTGTAACTCGTCGGCCGACGATGCAAGTATTACCTGATCATCGGCGTAGAGAAGACATTTCACGAGTAACCCATCCATTCTCAAACCATAATTCCTATCTTTCAAACCCGTCAAACAATTATCCATGAATAGGTTGAACAGCCACGGTGACGCTACACAGCCCTGTCTAACACCCTTATGGATATCAAACCAGTCAGTGTACATCCCGTCTACTCTGACACAAGCACTGGAACCCTCGTAGAGAGATTTCAGCGCTCGTATCAGGCAACTGCTCACTCCATACGCAGATAATGTCGATCACAAGTCCTGCTAAGATGCAAGAAATTCCTAAGAGCTCTTCTCTGAAGCATATCCCAGGCATGCTCAATAGGATTTAAGTCAGGGGATTGTGCAGTAACGATACGCGCCGTATGTAGACGGGCATTGTCGTGCATTAGCTGGAAATTTTGTCCCATCTGCTGTCTGTGCGGCAAGATTACAGGCTCTAGCACCTCATTTCGGTATTTTAGAGCAGTCCTATTGCCTTGTATCCAAACGAGGTCCGTTCTACTGCCGAGACGAATTCCTGCCCAAACCATAATCGTGCCACCTTGATATGCATGAATTTGTCGTAGGTGCGATTCCAACGTCCAGGTTCTCTCCAAACGCGTACTCTTCGCGAATCAGGATGAAATCCAAACCTGGATTCATCAGTGAAAAGCACAAGTGCCAATTGAGAATGGTTCCATTTTTCGTGTGCAATAGCTCATTGTAATCTTCTTCCTCGATTGCCTCTCCTTAGCGTTGGTACCCGAAGTGGCCTACGAGCACGTAGGTTGACTTCATGCAGTCGTCTTCTCAAAGTTTGACCGCTTACCAGCGAACCATACTCTCTCTGTAGCCTTTGAATCAATTGCATCGCCGTTACATTTGGTTGACTTCGTGCAGCATTTCCTATGAATCGGTCCTGTACATGTGTTGTAATGCGTTGAGGTCCTCGGTGCCGTTCCACTACTTCCCCCGTGACACGATAACGTGACCAAAGCCTGGATATAACGCTCTGACTGGTCCTCACGGCTTCAGAAACCGCAATTTGGGTAGCGCCAGCTTGAATCATGCCCACTGCTCTTAACATTTCGTTCCTGGTCAAGTGTCTACGTGGCATGATTAAATGAACACCGGAGATGCGTTTGACAAAGATTTATAGAAATTTAAGGAGTTTTAATCAAGTTAGAAGTTCGTGAAGATTTACTTCTTTCGAAGCAATTCAATGAATGCGAATTTCATCTTAAAACAAAACCTTTTATATACAAATTTGAATTTAAAAAAGGAACTTAATAATGTTTTTATAATCTGTCATTAATAGTTTTTTTGTTAGGCCAGTACTTTAAGTTATTTAAAAAAGTTTTAAATATCCCTAGACCATGTTGTTGTGTGTATAAAAAGCATAAAAATTAAAAAACTATTTGTTGTACAACATCTTTTGTAAGACATATACTTTTTTTATAAGCTTATTCATGTTTAACTTCATCTGTCAGTGGTATCTGAGGCATAATCAAAAAACTATTTTAAATAAATAAATATAAATATAAATATGCGCCAGACAACACACCTCTTGTAATGGTCTCGAAGTAGGGATTAATATCCCTGTGTTACGAGGTACCATACAAGGAAATAAGCCAGGGGCGTCTCCCAGCACACCCAGACCCGAGTCAATTTAGAAAAGATCGTTTCCTGAATTGACCCGACCGGGGATCGAACCCGGGACACTACGGAAATCGAGGCGAGAAACCGTGCTACAGCGCACTACGCCAATCGTGTCGTTTTTGAGCAAAACTCCGTGTTTTCTCTATGAACCCAAATCTGATAGAACTGCTCTCACCGAAATTTCTTACAGTAGAAAAATCGTCGTTGTAAGCGCGGTTTGACCAATTTGGGACGCTAAAAGCGCGCCTAATCCACTTTTCGCTGGAATCTAACCTCCACCTTGCTTTTTCACCAGTTCAGTGGGCGAGTGCAGCGTAGCCGAGGGCGGTGGCGTGGCTTGGGCGGGTGAGGCGACTGGCGGCGAGGAGCGGCGGTACGCGGCGCTCATGGAGCGGCTGCATCAGCACCAGGCCTCGCGGGGCTCGCACACACAGCACGTGCAGCTCAGGTACACTTCTGTAGTGCAGCGTGGCCGAGGGCGGTGGCGTGGCGTGGGCGGGCGGCGGTACGCGGCGCTCATGAAAAAACTCTACAAAAACAACATTTACACTGCGCAGAACGCAGTCAAGTCTTCAAGTTGGCGAGATGCCGTTGTTGCTAAAGCAAAGCTACATGACGACGGTGTTCAGCAGCCGGTTCTTGCACTAACTTGTAATAATTCTCTATGGTAGTAAATGGTTTCGTTTAGTTTTAGACCTTCCAAACAAGTCGCGCACTGACTCTTTTGCTATGAAAAAAGTAAGTTTCTATATTATTTAGTTAAATTTTAAATGTTTTTCAGATACTTCCTCCAGCTGATGACTGAAGCATCCTGCGTAGAATGGGCACTAGTGGTAGCCTGTGTGCTGCGCGACGCTTTAGCCGTGCTGCGCTGCTGTAACGCAGCACGGGCGCACGACGTCAGCCTGCCCGCGTGCCGCCGGCTGCGGGACGCGCTCGAGCAGCTGTGCGCCTGGACCGAGCAGGAGTGGTGAGTGCCAGCACTATATACAGCTGGTGACTGAAGCATCCGGCATACAATGGGCCTCATTGTTTAAAAGAAAAAATAAAGGAAATCTTTGTTGGGCAGTTTGACAGTAAGTATTTTTTATTTTCACAAGGACACGTCTTCGGTAACTACATTATTTTCACACCAAAGTATTTTAAGCGTTTATTATAAAAACTGTATTCTGAAACTAAAGTTCCATCATGAAATAACAAGTAATTAAGCAATATGAAAGCAGGATAGCAGCTTTTAAAAAAAATTCAAGTCTTCAGAATTTACAACAGTATGTTGTGAGCTAATATTTTAAGCTTTTTGCATATGGATCACTTTTATTATTAAGTCGCTTTTTTGTCCAAACATGTGTCTGAATGCCACTTCCCGATCACGCTCTGAGCTCAGTTCAGTCTCCAGGCACATAACTTTAATTTCTGTTAGCCTTTGCCTGGCCCTCAAGTCCTGAAGCGCTGTCAAAGCCATCTGCGGTCTCAATAGCAAATTTAATTTTTACCCTTTCTGTACATACAGCGGATATAGACAGGGGATTAAAAGTGCAAAAAAAATGTATTCGAGCCATAAGCGGTGCTGATTACCTAGATCACAGTCAACCTATATTCAAACGCCTAAAAATATTTCCTTTACCCAGTCAGTACATTCTGGAACTCTGCATGTTTGACAAAAAACATCCACATCTCTTTCCTTTACATGACAAGGTGCTTGGAAAGACCAGAAGCAGGGACACGTGCAAACTATATGTACCACCCCAAAGATTGAAAATGTACTCTAACAATGTGTACCGCAATGCCATTAGATTGTGTAATAAGTTTCCTGCCAGAGTTAGAGCTATGCAAGTGAACAAATTTAAATATATATTAAATAAATGGCTTTTACAAGAGAGGTTCTACTCCATTATGGAATATATAGAAATAAAAATGAATGAATCCATGTTTGATTTTTAAATGTTTCGACTATTTTCATTTAGTACCTATTCGATAATTTTCAATTTGTAATTTAATTTAATTTGTACTTGTATTTCACTATGTTTATTATTTCTACGCCAACAAATAATGGCAGAATATGTCGAACTTGATTTTAGTATGAGAACCTATGTACCATATTCTTAGAAATAAATTCTATTCTATTCTATTCTATCTATTCTACAGTCTCGGCTACAGACCCTTCATGATGGCGATCAGCAACCAGATCCCGTTCCTGACTTCCATCATAAACACACGCGAGCGCCGCATGTCGATGGTCAAGACGCGGCTCAGGACGCCCAGCACCGGCTCGCTCAACCAGGACCCAATGGCGCAGGAGGTAGGTCGTAGTGATAGTTTACTGCAGTAGTTACCTATTTATACATCGTCTGTGGCAAGAAATTATGCAGACTGTGGTTTTTGAAAAAAGAGACACTGAAGAATGGTGTATGGTTACTTGGAATTAGGATTTTAAAAAAAAACAACTCAACCATAGACTCATTTAGAATCTCAATTTTCTTTGATCAATGTTTTTACGGAAGATGATAGTTTTTTTCAGATTATGCAAATCTTATTAAACGCAAAACGCTGCCATCTTAAAACTTCTCTACCTGTCTTTTTCTTATATGCGCCAGATACTCCTCGAAAATTACAAAAGCAAGGTATTTAAAAAACCTAGATTGTTTCTAGGAAATAGGTATTAACTAATCTTCCAAATATTCCAGCCGAGTCTACCAGGCCCGCAGAAAGTGCAAGAAGTAACCATGTCCAAGACCCGCAAAGAGTCCGTCGCGGCGCAGGACCCCGCGCCGCCCCCCGCGCGCGCGCCGCCGCCCCCGCCGCGGGCCGAGCCGGCGCGCCACAGGGATGACGTCACCACGGGCTGCAACATCGCCTAGGCGGTGGCCGCCACCACGCTGCGCCAATACGCCACTGTGTGGAGCGCTACGCTCGGCCAATACGCCAATGTGTGGAGCGCTACGCTCGGCCAATACGCCAATGTGTGCTGGGCTTCACTCATTACCCATTAAAAACAAAATAATCGAGTTTCTGAAGGGAGAGTGTATGAATAATGCGGTGGCGCTAATGTGACCAATTAATGAGAAATGCGAGAGCGAAAGAAATAAAATTTTGTCAATTTTAATAAATAATAAATAAAGGTTAGTAGAGAGTCTCAGGTCAGACTTAGGTAAATCATAAATTAAACTTTTAATGAATGATAATAATATTTTGAGGTCGGTTTACTTACAAAATTTAGTTTTTAAACTGAAGCCTAAATATCGTTTTCCATCAGGTGGAGTGAGGTCATCTTGACAGGTATTTGAATGAAACGATATGCTGGACATATTCCACCACGATGTTATAGATAAAGAAGTAGAAAACATTTTTCACTTATATCGCACCTTCGGAAGGACAAAAGCATTATTACAGTTTTTTCTATTTTAGAGGATACAACAATTTAATATGTTCTTATTACTTATTTTAAACTGATTAAACAATGGCTACCTTATCGAAGGGGCGATACGTTCATAAATAATTACTTATAAAGACCATCTCCTCGACTCGGGAAAAACTAACAATAATATTTTTCCAAGGTGGGAATTCATCCCACGTACGTCACTAACCAAAACGCTAGCCAAGTTTTTTAAACATTTTATTAAGATAGTAAAAATAATAAACAAAGGCGGTATACGAAAGAAAGTATGTTTGCTTAACATGAGGTAATAGCGAAATCATACGAAATAATTGTAACGATAATGCATACAAGCGAAGCCATATAATAAACACACGATGAATTATATTCCTAGAGTCATGGACATAAGACAATTTATACTGTCAACCCAACTCTGGATAGCATGAATAAATATTTTAGCGAAATAATATTTAGTCTAAATCTTAATAATGTTACTTTTTACTGAACTTAAAACTAAAAAAAATAGGAATTTCGGTGAAACGTAAAACTCCTACCGCCTAAAAGATGATTTTAAACTGATGCCATCTCAAGGATGATTAACAATTATATTTTTGACCAACGTCTTGTAGTCTCTAAATTACCCACGTAACTGCCAATCAATGATTAGATTTAAATAGTTGATAATATTCATTTTGGTGCTGTTAAATCTTGATTAATTCACTTATATGTACAACTTATAATTTAATAATGATAATGTTATGTATGATTTTATTTTTCATTTCTCTAGTCTTCTTTAACGACTAATTTATTCCAATTCATTTAGTATAATCAAATTAATCTTAATATAATTATTTGTTTAGAGTTAAGTGTTAACATGATTAGATTTAGACATACTCGTAGGTAGTTCTTAATGTTGTAAGTAAATAACTTTTAGAGTATTTAAGATGATTATAAAAAAATTGGAGCTGTTCTATTTGTCGCCTATAAGGTACAGTTGGCCTCATAAAAATGTGTTAACATCTAGATAGAGTTACTATTTTTTTTTCGAGGCTGGCAAATCAGTTATTAGGCTTTAGATTCAGCACCGGCCTGTTTATGAGATCCTCTGCGCCGGTTAGTTTCCATATCTTTTTTAACTTTGTCAACTTTTCCGATGATCTGTAACTACTTACAAAAAAAAATAAAGATACTGTGAATATTTTCCTTTAGAATATCTACATTGCACATGTTTATGAGGCAAGCTTGAATTAGATCAGAGTGCTTAGACAAGTACAAAAACACACTAGCGACAAAATTACAAAATAAAAAATATTATTAGATGCCCAGCAACGCTGTGTTTGACTTTCCCAAGATAATGTCAAGATTATATGTCTTATTCTTGCATGATTGCAGCTAGCCCTAACGCAAAACGTACTTGTCTAGTGACTCTGGTGTTAGTATTTGTAAACTCAGGTCTTCCGCAGTGATATTAGTGGACGAACATCTAAAGCATGGTAGGTCATGCTACGTTGTGAATTTTGTACGCATAGTACGTAAAACGAAAATATCTCACACAATGTATTGAAAACGAATGAAACCAGTATGTCTACCATAAGTTTCCACCTATGACAGCTGCTAGCATCCGTCACAAAATAAAGAGTTTACAGAAGGACCGCTCGTACCTTTTTCCAAAACTTGCGTGAACCGCCTAGGGTTACTACTATATTCGCTCTGAATTTTTAAAATGAAGTAAGTAAGTTATACCTACTTGACAGAACCGGCCAAAAACAAAATTCATTATGTGAAAAATTGCACCAAGTTCGACAAAAACAAAAACACTCGCGACAGTGCGACTTTCCGACTCACCGAAGCTCACTGACTTCGCTTGTAAACTCATGTATCTGTGTGCGTGCGTCAAAAATGGCGTGTTGTTATAAGCGGGCTATCTGTCAGAGCGCCGCGCATGTCTAATTTGTGCATCCGTGTAAACTGCAATGACGTTTATGCATCTGATTTCGGCACAGCGCCCCTAGTGATTGAAAATGGAACCAAAAATGGCATGCGAAATTCTGAATTCAACTAGCGTTGTTGACGTGACAGAAACTCATGGTACACATACAGGAGGCGTACTCAAATACCTGTATTTTTTTCTTTCTCATTCTGTTTGGCGGCGACATTTCCGTGAAAGTCACGTTGTAGGCGAAACAGTAAATGACCGTCAGAGTAGGCCCCCAGTTAGACGGGCTTGACATTTTGGATCATCCTAGAAAGTATACAAACTAATCGTACGCTACTCTGACGAGTTTATTACCCCTTGATAATGGTATTAAGTTGAATGTTGTAGAAAAAACACTAAAAATATCAAAAAAAGTGGTAAAAATAGCAATAGTAGGGTTTTGATTAATTAGTATTAGTAGTGAATTGCTCATAATTTAATTATTCATGATTATTAGTTGATGCTCAATAAAATAATCTCATTATTTAAATTTACTTCTAGATTCTGTTTTATAAAACGTGGTAAAAGCAAATCTCATCTCATCTTCACTAGTTCCAACATTTCGATAAAGCTGAAAAAAAAAACAGGCACCTTATGTACCTTTGTTATGATAATCATGCTAAACATGTAAACAGTTTAACACAATTTTAACTACAAAGGAATAAATAAATAACATGTCTTTCAGCACATTGTTTTGATCCTGATAATTCAAAATTCACTCATTACCAAGTTTACTCCAACACACCCGCCATCTTGGTGCCAAGTTCTTAAAAAGGGCATGCTTTAAATTATATATTTATTCGTAGAAACCGGTAGTACAAAATTCACGTACACAAATTGTGTACTGTCATTTAGTAAACAAATAAGGGTCTTCTTCTCAAAATGGGGAAAAACTATACAAAAGACAGCACACCGCTCTCGATGCGCTTGTTAAGCAACGTTTAACCTATAATAATGAGGTGATCAGTTGGATTGCAAAGTCGGATTTAAAAGAAACCTGAAGCGTTTCACACAAGTAAAATTTATATAGTTATTAGTTGTACTGCCTTCCCGACATTGTCGTCAACCTGTAGAATTTTTTCAAGTCCCATCAAAGCGCCATCTTTAGTATACTTTTACCGAATTTCGACTCTCTTATTTACCTACTACAAGGATGTATACTTATTTAAGTTTTAGATCATGGGCTATAAAAGTTAGACATTCCATTATTTACATTCATATAAGACGGTGAATTTAGTGATAAACCTACAGTTCTGTACTATTAAACGGAATAATGATAGTAAATGCAGTAATTGGGTCAATTAAAGTTGTGGAGATTCATGATATTTTTTCTCACGGTTAAGGTATTCAGGTGCTAAAACAAATTACCATTATTTTATTGCTGTGAAATGTCACACTTATTTTCTGAAGTTATCAGTGTAATATAGTGATAGGTATATTTCCACCATGATACGATAAACGTAAGTAGTTATATTGCAGTAAAACTTATCGTTACGTTTGTGAATGGGGATCATTTCTTTTGTACCCATACAGAATCAGGTGATTAATACATACTTATCCTGCTGTTGTTCAAAACAATAAACCAGTATTTTAGAAGACAGATTTCACTGTGGTAAAGTTGCCTTTAAACACTGTTTAAGTTTTAATATGAAACAAGGTATCAAATACCCGTTTTTTCAGAAACGGTGTTGTAACTATATGAACACATTGTAACTTTTCAAAAAAGGCCTTCCGCTGTACTTCTTACTTGTTACATAATATTTTTTTTCAAATAATCTCATAGGTACAAACAAAATATTTATTTTTACGCAAATGTGCCAAGTATCAAGAGCGTTTGCTGGAGGTGGGTCGAAAACATTGCATTTTTGTAAGATTTTTGTAATTAATCATTTGAATTGAAATAAAGCCACGATTTATCTCTCTATTATCGTCTGCATAATACTATATAAAAACACATTGTATCGTCCAAAATTAGGTAGTCGCCAATTTTTTGCTAAATTAAATAAAAAACCGTTTTTTTGAATAATTGTTGAGAAACTTAAAATTTCACTGTACATAGTTAAAGTTATAAATACAATTTAAAGGTGCAGACGATAATAGAGAGGTAAATAAAATTATACTTTAATTTGAATTCACCTACGAGTATATAATCACGAACATTTTCAAAAAATGCAACGGTACGATCTACCCCCAGCAAACGCTCTTAGGCAACTTATTTATAAATCGTCATTTTTAGGGGTATGGCCTTGTTACTCATGCCCGTCTTTTGAATGAATTATAATAATTAACTAGATAAATTATTTTTTAAGTAAAATTATTGCAATTACATACTAATTTTAATGTCTGATTGATAATTAAATATTCTATTTCTGACAAAAATTTTGTAAAATTTTGTAATTTTAGTCAATTGGTGTAAAAAAAATAGTTTAATAATAAATGATTTTTTATAACTTCATGCATTTTAAATTTATGGTGGCTTAAAATACACTAAAGATGGGTGCAGATAAATCAAGCCTATGCCTGTATCTGAGGGCTCAGTTGAGTAAGCTGCTGGCAAAGAGTGGCTGCTTCAAACTTAAGTAGGTAGGCCATATTGGCCCGGATTGGGATAGGCTTATTACTAGATCTGTTTTTCAAAAGTCAAAAGCACTTTTAGGCTAAACAATGTTCACTTATCTATGATTGCTTATTATCACTCCCAACGAGACACACTGCAACAGTTCAAAGGTTTCATTAGAAACGAAAGGGCAAATCACAAAATTATGAAATACCTTCATTTCATGGTATTTTTCGTTTTTCAGAGTAAGTTTGACACAGCCTGCATAGTTAGAGTTTCAGGCTGCAAACTGAAAGCTGTTGCGACCGCAGTACTACAACATGCGGCTCGCGCGACTTAATAGAAATGCTTTGCGCGTTCGCCGCCGCACCCGCGGTCGTCCAATTTGCAGCCTCAATAATAATATAGCTACTGTGCGGTGCAGCTTTGTGATATTGATGCGCCAGACAACAAACCACTCATGGTCTCGAAGTACGGATAAATATCCTTGTGTTACTTTTCTAGGTACCCAAACAGGGAGCGTAAGCCTGGGGCGTCTCTCTGCACACCGAGACCCTAGTCAATTCAGAAAATACCGTTTCCTGAATTGACTCTTCCGAGAATTGAACCCGGGACACTACGCAAGCTAAGGCGAGAAACCGTGCTACAGTGCACTACGCCAATCGTGTCGTAAAGAGTACATTAAGGTTCATAATTGAACTCTTGACCAACGTCCTTTCACGTGATTGGTTGATAATTTATCCAACAACCAATCAAATGACGCGATCTGTATCATAAATGAGATTTTTAGCTAGGTGATTCTACTGCATGGTGTTACTGGTGTTTCCAGCCAGATTCCAGATTTAAAATTCCCCCTGCTGAAAAATATTTTTCAAGAAAGTTATTTTTAATAATACGTAAGTACATTAATTTACGCCCTTTGCTCAGACGGGTAGGTAGGACTTAAAATAGCCATTCGCTATAATCCCAACCCTTTCAGGTAGGGCTTGGTTTCAGAACTTAGCAAAATAAATTGTATCTGAAGTCTACTTCTCACATTCTAGTGAGTTTCTACATGATGAACGGCGAGTTCTGTTTCAGCTGTAAGTGCAGTAAATCAGTATTTTTCTCCTCATAATTTATTTACCATGAATCGGGGAAAAAACACATGTGGGAACACTAAGCTAATTTGTGACGTCATGAGTTCGCAATGTTTAAAAAAATATAAAAATATACTACCGACTAGATCAACGAAATATTCAAATTAGTACTTGAAATAGTAAAAGGTATTGAAAAATATACAAAACATATTTAAAAAAAAAATGTTCCTATACCTACAGGCCGATATTATTTTCGATGTCACTGCACTCACCGTTCTTTTTTCTCTAATCTGTCTGTGCTCACTGCTCAGTGCTCACCGTGCCGCCCATAAAAAAGTCTGAACCCCCTTTTAAGCAAGAATAGGGTAGTTATAAAACTACTGTTGTTTATTAATTGAAACAAACGCAATTGAAAAACATATGAATCGATTGGTGATATGCACATTGACTAAGAATACTAACCGAACTATTTTAACATATTTAATGTAAGGAAAAAATAACGTTTTTTTTTCTATTATATACTAAAAAGGGGCGTTAACACCATACAGGGTATCCCGAAACTCAACGTCAAGCGTATCTATCTTCTTTTCTTTTAATTAAGCTGTTTTTTGAACTTAGGTTTAACCTTGCGGTTGACAGTTGAGAATGCCTCCTGGCATTGGGTCCCCAATAGTACTGTCTTCTTGTGCACTAAAAAATGTGAGACTCCACACATCCACCGCAGCATCTTCATTGCCGTGACGCGCAGCTCCGGCTTGTGTCGCT
Source organism: Udea olivalis (assembly GCA_947369235.1). Taxonomy (NCBI): domain Eukaryota; kingdom Metazoa; phylum Arthropoda; class Insecta; order Lepidoptera; family Crambidae; genus Udea; species Udea olivalis. The sequence continues at coordinate 14,153,655 of OX376359.1, forward strand.
CTAGTAACGGCCATGTTTCACTGCCATAAAGAAGGACAGGCCTAATGATTCTTCCACTTATTCACCTGTTGTACCAGCCGACCCGTCCGAATCTGCTAGCGCAATATCATCAGCATACATGAGCAACCAGGGTGGTTGCTCGTGGTGGTCTCGTATGCTGTTTGACAGAACGTCTAATATTACGCTGAACAGAAACGGGCTAAGCACGGAGCCTTAGTGTACTCTAACGGTGATAGGGAAGGGAAGCGTGTCACCAACCGCAGTCCTAACTATGGAACTGGAATCATGGTACATGTCCCGGATAATGTCAATAAAGTCATCGGGAACGGCCATGGGTGGAGGTGGGATGTGTAATGTAATGAACTCTTGTCATAAATCAAGGTTAATATGTACCTACTTTATTGCATCACAGGTACCTATGTCAAACGACCCATTTTGAGAATAAAAATTCAGACGTAGTTTCCTACCACCAGGTCACCATTAAAAAAACTCATAGATTTCTTAACTCTGAAACACGACTTAAAGACTTTAGCCCTGTTTCAGTCGAAAATCGCAACATACAAAACAACAACATAAAAATTAATCACGTGATCATCGTTTTTTACGTTAATTGACGTGCGTCACCATTTTCTACGTAAAGGTCTATGAATAAAACGACATCTCCTTTCTTAATTCTGCAAAAATTAATAATAAATTAATGATAACATAATAAAATAAATATTTAAGTTATTCCCGTAGTAAAAAAAACAATATTTTTATTTGTTTCATAGGTACCTACTGGATTTAGCTCCTTTATCAACACTTGATTTTTGACAGCCCTCTATGACCTCTAAGCACATATATTGTATACATACACACCTAAATAATTCTGAATAGAATACGAGTTTTTTAAACTACTAGCTGCCTCGACAGTCTTCATTTTGCCAAAAGTAATTGCACGTCATAGCGTCGGTAAAACAGCACATTTCGCCCGGGTTTCTCCGACTTGATTTACATATTTTTGTTTCTGAATGTTTTGTTCAATCATAATAAAATATAGCTAATATCACTCCTTGATAATGAAGCTTCATTTTGCTAAAATATTTTTTTAAATCGGTCAAGTAATTTCGGACCTTATTCAATAATAACAAACAAACAAACAATAAAATCTTTCTCTTCATAATATTAGTGTAGAAAAATGTAAATAAATCGATTTTTCACTTGAAATCGATTTCATCAATCGAGGATAAAATCGGTTTGGAAGGCCCTAGCCACATCACTACTCGAACTGTCCACGAGCTGTCAAGACGTTTTACTTTTGGGAGAATGTAGAAACAATTGATTTTACACGTTTTATATCGTTGTTTTTCTGAGATTATTTACTTTGTTTATGAAGATTAGTTAGCCGGCCGTCTAACTGTCGCGATGGCAGCCACGGCCCAGTCGGTGGTGGATCTGCAGGCGGAGATCGAGAGGCTGAGCCGCGAGCTGGACCAGGCCAGCAGCGAGAAAATCCAGTCGGCTCAGCTCGGCCTGGTGCTCTTAGAGGAGAAGGGTGCCCTGCAGCAGCGCTACGATGAGCTCGAGAGCATTTACGAGAACACCCGACATGAACTTCAAATCACACAAGAGGTTAGTGGCCTACATTCTGTTTCTTTATTTTCACTTTTCATGCATTAATGAGTACATTAAATCGTGCAGAAGCTGAAATCTTAAACTTCTTTTTACAATTTTGTATTCATACATTGAACTACTTTCAAAAGTCATTAGTGGATGAATATTTTTGTATTTTCTATAGCCTGTATAGTAGGAATGTTTGTATGCTTGAATTATGCTCTAATAGACCATAGTTTGTCCTAACAGGAGCATGCTACCTTTTTTTCTATGTTACATTACAATATACTCAAAATCAATGTATGTATTAGTTTGTATTTTGTTACTGCGCCAAAGAATAAATAAATAAATAAAATATTAACAGTGCTTTTTTAGATATTCCAAAAAAAACATTTATTTCATCCAGTATTTTTATTAGCATGAAGATACATAGTGTATGCCTTGCATAGTATCAAAAGATAAAGTAGGAAGTTCTATGCTAGGTATCTTAAATGCAGAAATATTCAAAAGACCAGCACCTCAAAAATGGTTGTTGGTGCTTATAGGGTAAAGTATAATCCATCAATTTTCTTATTAATATAGTTTTTTGGCTATGCAGTTAAACATAATTGCTACTCTGAAATGAATGACTTATACCTGATTCATGCTTCCTTTCAAAGTAAAATAAACTACTCTATTTGGTAATAAAATAATTGTAAACAACTTTTTTTCTCTATCCTCCTTAAATTCTGAAACTCTATTTATATTGCATGACATAGAGTGCAGCAATTGGTGGGATTCATACTTAATAAATGGCTGCTTTTTAATTTCTGAATCTAATTTAAATTATATCTTTATCAGCAGAAGGGATAATAATGAAATGAATACTTGCCCCAAAAGCAAAATTTGAAAAAAACCACTTAATTTACTAAATATGAATTATTAACTCTGAAAAAGCTCAGTGAACATTAACAGCAACGTTAGGCAGTTTTAATTTAGAATCTTTTGGCTAATTGCTGTGTTGGTTATCTTTGGCCTCCTTTTTTATATAAGGTAGCTTTATTTTCTTTTTTCCAATTTTTTTTCTGAATCCACAATACTGCCCCCTTTATCGCCCGCCCCTCCCCCCGACGACTTTAATATTTTTTTGTGTATGTCCAGCGATTTCCCATCATTTATGAATTTCATTTCTGATTTTAAAAAATATTTTCTTATTTGAATGAGCGTTCTTCCATCCAAGGGATGGAATCTGCTGATGGGATCCCAGGGAAATAGAGGGTAACCTCTTTTATTGGGTTACCAACTAAGGTGACGGTGAAAGTTTTATCAAAACTGGTTCAGTAGAATTAAAGTTGTAACAAAAATTATTTAAACAAAAATGTTTGAATAAAAACATAGAACCAACTTCAATGAAGCCCCTCATAATCTTGGCAAAGTGAAGGCTTCATTGCAATCAGTTCTATGTTTATATTCAAAAAAATAATAATTTTGAAACATATGATTACTAATTACTGTGTTTGTTATTGACAAGGGTTGTCTCTTGATGACAAAAAAAGCCTTTGGATACTAAAGGGGAAGATTCAGGTTGTGAAAATATTAGTTTTAGGGTATTATTTGCTGATCAAAAAAATCTTCAGTACCAATGTTTGATTTCAGAAAAACACCTCCATATATTTTCTAACCATCTTTAAGTGATAAATACAAATATTTAATTATAACAACTAAATTGTTATTCATGTTTGTCAACAGGCATTGATGAAATTGGATACAACACAGAAGGTCACCACGAGAAGTGGCATAGAACAAGAAAATGCTTTACTTAACGAGTCCGCAGCAATGGAGAGCTCCCTCACTCTGCAGATACTTGAGCTGGAGGGTGAGACCAAACAGGTATGTAGACAATGCTTATGTTATTAAGTTAGTTATGCAGTGTCTGACTAAATAGGTATGTCAGCACTAACACAACTGTAATAACGCATCCTTCAATCAGCCAAGCTACTACATTGATTGATGCGAGTCTGGTGGTAGTTAATAAATAAATATAAATATAAATATGACATACGCTAGTGTGCGTGTTCTCAGCAGGAACAATTGTCACTAGTTACCCTCAGACATTCACATGTCAAGGACACCTCTATACCCTAATTAATAGCTACACTACACTTGATTACAACTTGAGTTTGAGATTACTATTTGCAGGAATTGTGTTTGTTTGTTTTGGGTAAAACTCTATTATAAAGTCACTATAAAGTAACTGTTGAGTATCGTAACTAGCTTAGATTAAATCAAAAAGAGGAAGATACAGTACGTTCTTACAAACGTCGAATAAAATATGGGCTTGCACTTACAACTACATACACACAAACTCACACAACGCTAATTATGAATTAAACAATATGCCACCGAACGACAAAGAAAGAGCGATGAACTCCTAAATAGTGCGAGCGAGAGAAGCGCACTGTCTACAGAGGGTCGGGCGCCATCGGCCACGCTACGGCCTCACAACATCGAAAGTAGCGTCAGCAAGCAAACAAATTGACGACCGACTTGGTGTAATGGTTAAGAAGTTGGCTACTACACCAGAGGTCGCGGGTTCGATCCCCGCACAGTACAAACATTTGTGTGCATGAACATGTCTGTTTGTACTGGTCTGGGTGTCTCCTATGTATAATAAGTATGTATTTACAAAAGAAAATGTATTTAAGTATGTTTATCCGTTGTCTAGTATCCCATAACACAAGCTTTAATTATCTTACTTTGGGGCTAGATGGCGCTGTGTGGAATAATGTCCAGGGATATTTATTTATTATTTATTAAATAGAAAATAAAGAAACATTTGTTTTTAAACTATTTATTCATCATAATTATAGTATGGGTTACAAATATTTATGGAATTAAAATGTATCTCTATTAGGGTTTAAAAATATTATTGGAAATATTAATTTCTACATTGAGAAACATCATAATGTCACAAGAGCACATCATGAAAATAAAGTATAGGCTACTTGAAACGTTGACGTACCTCCATAGATTCAGTATAGCGATAAGAACGTGTTACGTCACATTCCTAAGGTCAACTTACGGAATTGTAATAAAATTGCTCACAAAGCAACTAAAATTGTATTAATTTTCTCTGATTTCGAACAACCACTCAAGCCATTTATGCTTCCACAATTCATCTTGAGGAAAGCTGTAAATTGAATACTATATATTTTTTGTCTTACTATACAAGATATACGGATTAAATTTTATAACACTATATTTAATAATGAATAAAACACTGGTGATATTTTATTTTATATACATATTTTTATGCTGACTTATGAAAACGTGTTTTTGTAGTCCTGCACGGCACGCTTTTTTGTTTCTAGCACTGAAAACATCGTTCATTAAAAATAATGGTGCAATGTTTTTACTGATGAAATCATATATTCGAAGTCTTCCTTTTGTAACCAATTCCACATTGGATAAACATTTTTATGCCACACACACACTTAATATAAGGTAAATTTAGTACCTGTAGTAAAAACTTGATAAGTCTTGATAATGGCTCATCTCAACAGTCTTCAAGGTTCATCTGCCCATGAGTCCTTTTCAACCGGACACCACCAAGCTCGGAAACCCTTTTCTAGCGAGCTTTGTAATATTAGTTCCGTGGTTCAAGATCTAAAAGACTTAAGTCTCTTACAACACTAGTCGGTGCTGGTTGGCGGCCGGAAGTGACATTTTTCAAAACTGGAAGAAGAGCGTCGCACGCGTCGTTTTCTTATTAGATGATGCGTGTCCCCAGACGCGTCTGACGATTGCCTACGCTCATTTAATGAAACGGGAGCAATTGATGTGAATCATCCGGCGGCCCTCGAGCAGTGTGCGATGGGCGACGCCTCCTAACGCACTGAAAAACTCCTTTATTCGAAAAGAAAACAGTTACGATTATTCCTAACTCTTAATGTTGTTAAGAAACGATTAATCATACAACTAATCATAGTCGGTAATGAGCGCGAACCAAAAAGGCCTTTACCGCGCGTGATGTAATGCTGCGAATGGCGTAAGCGCAACCGTCGGGAATCCATAACATTGGTCCAGAAATACATTTTTATTTGCCCGGCCTTGATTCGCGTATTCAAGAATTAGTCAATGGTGTGTAGTTTTTGAAAATGCACAAACGTGCAGTGCCTAAGTGTCAGTAAATCGTGCGGTGTGTCTCGTGCCAAGTGTTTAGTGTGATAAATAAAATAATGCGACAGTAATTCGGAGAAAATGAATGGAGATGGAGAGGTACTGACTCTTGAATATTTTTTGTTGTACGTTTAGTTGTCCCTGTCCGGTGAACATGCCGAAGTGCCGCTCATATTTCATGTTATGTTTACGTAGATAATGGAACATTGTTGACAGTTGTTTAGTGCTTGGCCCTCTGCCAAGGAAATAAGTATGGTCCCATTTATAGTCTTATACAACTTCGCGCGTTTGTCCTGTAATAGTTTTTCTATTATACTCAGTAGGGGAATGTAGACATTATATCTGAATATATGGCATTTCTTCTCGTAGTTTGGTTGGATGTAAAGAAAAGCGTCACTTTGGAATATTCGTATTGAAAATACTATAAGCCATTATTCGTAGTATTCGTATTATAAGTATATAGAAGCATCGTACTCGTCGTATGACATACTTAGGGTCCTACTGAGGAGAATAAACTAGATGAGCTTGATTAGCTCAGTTGGTAGGCGGTTTACAAAATTCATTAATAGTTTACCCTTAAACATTATCATCAGAAGAGAGCCACTGATTCGTAGCCTGGTATTATAGATGAAGAAATTATACCTATTCACGACCATCGGAGATCCTTGTAGCATAAGGGGAAGCCATTAGGCGAAAGAGTGATTGATTAAGCTATTCTAATATGACACAGACACGCTCCTGAAAATATGCAGTCATAGTGATGAATGAATCATGGAACAAATGTGTGCATATCGCAAGGCAAAATATGAAGCCCACTCTAATACCGTCAAGCGTATCACCACGAGCACAGAAATAAATCAAAATAGATAACGCAAAGCAATCCGTTTTTTAGGAAACAAAGATTGTTATTTTGTGACGCTTACTGTGACATCACGATACGATAACATTTGGTGAAATGAATCCGTAATTTTTCAATTTACAGTTCAATTAAAAGTTCATAGGGAGAGGAATAATGAGTGTAAATCTATACCATACTTTGATATCTGTTGCCATAAGCGCTGTGCGTTTACTAAATGAAGAAGCGTCATAACTACTCTTGCGTCATTAAGGTACTCACTGAAACCTTGGTGGAGGCTCTTGATGCTGGAAAAGAGGTTGATGTAATATATACTGACTTCAGCAAGGCATTCGATCGAGTATCCCATGACATCCTCGCTTTCAAGTTGGAGGCATATGGATTGACGGGTTCTTTGCTTAAGTGGATAGAATCCTATTTGAGTGGTAGAAGCTTTCATGTCATCATTAATGGATTCCGATCTTCCCTGCACAACATAACGTCCGTCTGGCGTCCCTCAGGGTTCGCATCTGGGTCCAATTTTGTTTAATGCCTTTGTCAATGACCTGCCAGACTGCCTTAAGTTCTCCACTCTCTATACGTATGCGGACGATTTAAAATTGGTCGCATGTTGTGACTCATTTGATAAAATGAACCTGCATCAAGACGAAATAAATAGCCTTGTAACTTGGTGCCGGTGTAACTATATGGATCTCAATGTAGGAAAGTGTTATCACATGAAGTACACTCGGAAGAATTCTGCTTTGGACACTGAGTATATGATAGGAGATGTCTCCTTGCGAATAGTAGCGGAAACCAGGGGCCTGAATCTGCTATTTAAAAGTCAATGGAATCGTAGTTGAATGGCATGATTTTGACAGTTTTAGTATGGACCAAACGTCACAATTATGCAATTCAATTAAGATTCCATTGGCTTTTAAATAGCAGAATCGGGCCCCTAGGATTTAGGTGTTGTATTTCACAGTAAATTGACTTTTGTGCCTCACATTGAAAAGGGGCCAGTCGAATGTCAGGTTTTGTGTTTTGAAACAGTAAGGTATATAAAGATAGAAGCGTGAGGATTCTTTTATTTGATAGTTTCGTGCGTAGTTTCATAGAACACTGTAGCGTAGTCTGGAGGCCGCACTATGCCACTCACTCCTTAAAACTGGAACGGCTACAACAATACTTGTTTCAAACCTAGCTTATGCTAAATGAGCATTCCTTCATGAAATGTTAAATCATAAAATCAACTGTCCAACGCTCCTGCAGAGGTATGAATTTCGTGCCCTATATCTGCCATATTGCCTTTATGTCCTCCCCCCCCCCCCATGGAAAACAGCCTTCGGCGCAAACTCGCGTGTGGCAAGGATGTGTAGGGTTTTAAACAGGTACGGTACATTGATGGACATTCACGCGGACTCATTTGCCAGGCTCAGGTCACTACTGTCTCGTGAGTGGCAGGACGGATCTGCTGAGTAATTTCAAAAACACACCTAGATGCTTCACGCAAAATATGTCGGCTCTGCCAGGTTTATTGTTATTCTTTTTGTTTTCTTTGATTCTAGTTTTATTGTTTAAAACTATTCAATAGTTAGTATTTAGATTGTAAGTTACTTTTGCATGAGGTTTATTACACCCAGTTATTTTATCATAAGTTTTTATGTGTATATGTGTTTCTGTGTAAATTAAGTTGTATTTCTGTAAAGTTTCATCTAAATCCGGTTAGTAGTTTTTGCGTGAAAGAGTAACAAACAAACACACAGGTACATAATATACTCACAAATTTTATTAAAGATTAATAAGTATTAGATGTAAGTAAGATTTCATTTTATGGCTGTGCTTATGCTAAGCACCTATAATATGGTATTCTGTGCGAACGCGGTAAGAAGTATACCGTGGTTTACTGCTAGATTGATTGTAGCGTACTACTCGTACATCTCATATTTAGAGGAATTATAACAATTGGAATACAGCTAGCAGCTATAACAAAACCAACAACAATATACCGTTTTATTTTAATTGTTAGTGTCTTGCATTGAAATGACTACATTTGCGCGATTTTTATTACGACAATTCCCTAATTTTATTTAAAGTACAAACAAAAGTTTTTGCTACAAAAGACCGCGACCAACATCTTATGTATGCCAAATGTAGGTCAAATCTGTTATCGTTATCAGTATTGCTTAGCTCTGCCTGGCTAGCCTCCACTGCCTACGATTTTAATTACTTGACATTGCACTTGAGGTTTCACTGAAGCAATAACGGCGAGTTATATTTATGACCAGAATTTTATTATTACATCACCAAAAAAACGCCTCGCCCCGTTTGCCTAATTGTGTACGTTTCATTCATATTAACCTACCGAATAGTATTTCACAAGCATTATAAGGTTTTAATGAATACCACCAAAAAAACTCATAACGAATGAATGAACCGACGAGGGCGAGCATGAAAGGAAGACTTTCTTTCATACTTATTAGATTCATACAGCGACTTTGTACGTATCCGAGCTTATTCTAGAACTCTCCACGCGTAATCTCAATTAACTTTTCACTCTGAATTCTTTCAAGATCCGAATGAAAGTTCAGCGAATCTGCTGTTGGACTATCCGTGATCATCATCAGATTGTAGCAATCCACTATTGGCTTCCCCCTAATGTCTGGCCCTGGTTCATGTGCCCTGCCCCCTGCAACTTCATCCTGAGCTGTGGGCTGCGACTGTAACTTTATTTCTTCTTCTGGTTTCGACCTTTACGAGCAATCCCTAGTCACTGCTTGATGAGTAACCTTGATCTTTGATCTAAAATCATAGTAAGAGTAGAGAGCGTCGTGGCTCGGGCTAAAGCACTCCGGCTCGAAACCCGCGTGGTCCCGTGTTCAAGTCTGGCAAGCACCATCTTTGTATGCTTGTTTTTGCAACTAAGTCTCCCATATAAAACTAAAGCAACCCGGTATTTTTTTTTGTATTAGGTGTTATTTCTTAGATCTCATTAACAAATTCTGATTCAACACCGACAGAGAAATGGAAGTGGCTGAAAAACAGCGCTATCAAAGCTGGCTTAGCTGATCCTTGGTCAAGCTAAGCCACCACCAATTGCTTTCAGTGTTATTTTTTTATTAATGTGGTTTCATGATTTCTGTACTTGTACTGTTGAAAGCAATAAACGCATTTTTATTCATTTTATTAACGGGAGAAGGCTCACCACCTAGTGCACCTACCACGTTGGGTCTTTTACTCTAATTGAAAGTGGTAGTGGGCTTCTAAGTGTTACGTCCACCATGACGGCAACAGTCAAATTGCCTCTGACTACCACGTTTTAGGATATAAAAATACTAAAATGCTCATCGACATAATGGTTTCACAGCAATTTAGGTTTTTTTTAATTTAAAAATTCGAGAGTTCTTGCATTTATTACTTATGAATTTCACACTAAGCATTTGCCTTTATTGGCCTTACGTAACAAGCGATAACAGTAAATAAATTTTTATGAATATTTCAAATACATAAATAGGCACTGCAACATTGTAACTACAAACAAAGTAATACGTCATCTATGTACAGCATTCTGTTATTTCCTGACTAGCCCAAACGAAATATATCTCGTATAAGTTTATCTCACTCAAATAAATTAGAGTATTTAAATGCGAGTGAAAGCGAATCTCTCTGCTTTGTGGTTTTAAATCGCTTGAATTTGAATAAAGTTGTTTGATACCGGCAACTATAATTTCGTAACATTTATTTTTCCATTGCGTGTAGATCTGAATTCCAATTGTTTCATAACTAGTGCAAATATAGTTATGAATATACCCTAGTATTATCGCGTGACAACGTCGACGTTGTCTTTGTGTTATTTGTGCCAATCACCTCAAAACCCGACGTCGTCGTTAGCGTAAATAATAAATATTGTACGTGGGAATGTTTTCATATGGTTTTCTTTCTGGTATAAAATATTTTCACTGCTTGTTGTATCGCATCGTGTCGTGACCTACTTAATAGAAGCCTTTATTAATTTCATTAAAGTACCGAAGCTGAGTTATGGGCGTACGTAACGCGAAAGTACCTTTTTTGCGGTAAACCATAAGAACACTCTTTTATTATTCTTTCTTGTCTAATTTTTACCCCCAAATATGATAATGACGCTCTGGAATAGCAAGTATGAAACGGAAAATGATTCAAGCTTGTAAAGGTTCCCTAGGGTTACACAAAAAAGCAACTAAAGCAGTAATTTTATCTCAAACGGGGTTGTCAGAGGCAAGGTACTGTTGTGGTGAACGGAACCCCACTTTTCACCAATGGTATTAGAACCCAACGCGGTAGGTGGTGAAACTTCCGGGTTGATTTGGCTTGGTAATATACCTCTAGATCTAAAATACCTGCCTTTAAGTAGTTTTATTCTGCTAAAGGGAAGTCCAGGAAATACGCTATAAAACATTGTCCGAATATTACGTTCCTGCGATGACCTAGTCAAATAATAACACAGCGGGGAAGTAAAATTTATGTGGCCACCGCGCCTTGCCTCCGCTCCTAATTTGTGTAAATAGTGCCCAGACAGACCTAATCAACGGAGTGCCGGGCCGCGTAAGTTGCTTAGTCGGTAGCCTTTTAGAGCCACGTTTATTAGCTACAGCAAAATGGCTAGCAAGATAATGTATTTTTAACAGAGTAGTTCACTCTCATATTTCGTATATTGTGTTGATATTTCGTTCTTGACTAATCAGTGCCTGTTCTGCGGATGTCAGAGACTATATAGTACATGATTAATATTGTTTAAAAATTCTCAGTATTGATCTGTACACCCAGACTCAGAAATAGTAATCAATATTTCAGAGTCATTTCGGCTCGATAAGTTGAAGATCCACTACGAAATAACGGATGGTGGTTTGTTTTTAATGAAATTCAATAAAACAGTGCATATTATCATAACTAAAATTGCGTTAAACTGCTAGTTAATTTTTTTATGACCAACTCAGACTGTATGTTCAATTAAAATGAGATGCTGGTGATGTATGAGAAAGTGTTTTCTCCTTTCACTTGTTACTTTCAAATGCATTTCATCTATACGGTACTGAAGATCTTAATCTCAGCTACACCCCTCTGAAAACTCGATTTTTCTTAGTCCGGTCGACTGCCGCGAGGTCAATAGAATCATAAAAAAATTAAAAAACAAAAAAAGTTATGGTATCGACGAGTTACCACCTGGCCCGACTTGTTGAAAACCGCTCTCATAAAACCTATTTACAAGAAAAATTATAAAACAGATCCTAGCAACTATAGACCAATTGCCATTTTACCCACGGGAGGAAGCCCTTTTGACACATTACGTTTAAGTTTAGTTTTAAGTTTTTTATGTTATTTGTGTTTATTTTTTGTGTCAAATAAACTTTTTCTATTCTATATTCTATTCAATAAATAAATCCTCTAATTACTAAAACGTCGTGCATTGTGATCTACATCTTATATATATATATTTTTGTTAATCTTTAATTTGTAAATTTGTAGACTTATCTTATCTTATCTCTTTAATTCAAGCGTTTCCTCTCTTTCATTACCCTTTTGCGTGCCCGACAGGGTCCATATTGGTCATGTATTATACTTTAATAATTTACCATCTTCTGTACATATGGCTTGCAATTAAAACATTGAGTATTGAGTTTCTTGTCTGATTTCGAAAGGACTAATACGACAAGGACTGTAGTAATTGCCACCTCCTGCCACTTTAAATTCAAATATGGTCGGAGGTACCGACATTTCATGTGTTTAATTCTAAATTACGGCAACTCAGTCAGCTCCTGACTAACCAATTTGTAAACGGTGCCTACTTCAGGTAATTGGCTGATATTTGTTCGTATTTTTTGATCGCGTAGCCTTTGTGGTTAAGAAAGCTTGGAAAAAAGTGTCGATTTTTTTGGGATGTGATAAGATAATTGATAATTAATTGACACAGGCATCGACTACTGCAGACATTAACGCTTTATTTGTTTTATGTAAAATTGTTATATGTTTCAAATAAATTAATAAAATTATTATAGTAGTAATTCTTTGTCTATTCAGCTACGTCACGAGCTCGAGCGAGTGGTGTCAGAGCGAGACCGACTACTCAACGAGAGCTCTGAGCTCGGCGTCGACAAAGCCTCGCGCGAGGCGGAGCGCGCCGCCCTGCGAGCCGAGCTCAGGGAAACGAGGCAGAGGGAACAACGGCTATTGGTGGACATCGGAGACTTGGAGGATGAGAACATTTCGCTTCAGAAGCAAGTTTCTGCACTAAGGTCATCACAGGTATGTGCTCCCTGATTGTTGTTATTCATCTACGTCACGAGCGCGACCGTCTACTCAACGAGTGCTCCGAGCTCGGCGTCGACAAAGCTTCGCGCGAGGCGGAGCGCGCCGCCCTGCGAGCCGAGCTGAGGGAAACGAGGCAGAGGGAACAACGGCTATTGGTGGACATCGGGGACTTGGAGGATAAGAATATTTCCCTGCAGAAGCAAGTTTCTGCACTAAGGTCATCGCAGGTATGTTTCACTCTATTGTACGCGCTTTGAAGATGACTACAGATCGTCACAGGCGTCACGGAAATGTAAGAAATGAATTTTATAATAGGTAGTTAATTGATGCAGATGCTTACAATGACCACATAAAAAGATAAACGAAAACTATTATTTAGAATTGCAAATTACTTTGCTCTCTTTATTACATAATGTATTTATTTGAATACTTGCAAACATTGCCGTATTTATTAAAAAAGATTTAAAATCTCAATCGTATCATATCAACTCCTCATTTCGCTTGGTTAATATGAATATAATTTTCGTCACTTCTCAGGTAGAATTCGAAGGTCTAAAGCATGAAGTGCGCCAACTCCGCGAGGAGGCGGAGAACGCGCGCGCGGCTGCCGACGAGACCGCTGCGCTGCGCCGCATCGCTGAACGGCAGCTGGCTGAGGCGCTTGAAGCGCTTCAAGCTGAAAGAGAAGCCAAGTTCGCCGCTAAGAAGGAACTTGACGCGCATCTTAGCAGGGAGGCCGCCTACAACATTACTAACTTGGCGTATAGTATACGAGGTACCTATGTCTTTTTTTGCAACTGCAATATAGGTCTTCTTCCAGTTACTAAGGCGCTTGAAGCGCTTAAGGCCCGGTAGAGGGCCTCAACCTAGATAATCTCAACGGGGACGCTACCAACGACTTTAAGGGAGGGGTAACGGGTTGCCAAGTTCTTTGCCAAGACGGATGGGTCGCATCCAAGTGCCTCTTTAGCGGAAAGCTGTAGTCATGTGAATTAGGTTATAATGAATATATTAAGAAAATTATCTTTTGAACTAGCTGCAATTGATTAAAAATGGTCGAGCTTAATGTTTCATATCATGAAGAAGAAAAAAAATGTATTAGAAAATTTTTAGAGATTTCCCATTCTCACTGTTAAATTCTAGCTATAACATGACCTATTTTTGTCTCCGTGAAAATTAGAAAGTGCGATTAAACATCTAAATGTTTTTAAAAAAGAAAGTAAACGTTTCTTTACCAGAAAGTTTAAGAATGAATCTTTTTTTAACTGTTACAAATGATGTCGCTGCTACTTTTGTGCTTTCTCCAATTTGACAATGCTCGCGGTAACAAAATCGCCGTTAAGGACCAGTATGGCGCCGATAATGATGTTATCAGTGACGTCACGCTGTTATCGTTAACGTGCTTACAGCGATTCGGGACGCATTGGAGCGTGCTTAAATCAATTTGCCCGATTTGGAACGCAGCCAATATTAGCAACGTGGCATACAATAAACCTTCTTCTTGTCAATAGAGGAAAAAGTATCAAATCGGTTTATTATTGTTACGTCAGAATATAGTAATAAACTCATATTGTAGTTTTTTTTATGTGGCAAACAAATATGATGGACCACCAGGTCCACCAGATGGTAAGCGGTTACCTTAACATAGATACCTAAAACACCAGAAGTACCTACAACTCGCGAGATGCCGACCAACCACCATTAACTCCAAGAGAAAATTCAGAGCTAGCTTTGCTTTTCAAGTTACGAGTACTACACTTACTGGTAACGGGGCTCGGCAGAAATGAAGTCCTGGGTCCAGGTCGTGCAAAGTGTTTCCGGGCAATACTCATCAAAAGGGTTGTGTCATTTTTCTGGTTAAGGTGTTATCGAAAGACCTCTCCATTAAAGAAACATTGGTAAAAGAAATATTCCGAAAACACGAAAACTCCCCGAGATATGGCAATTTCGAAAATCATAAATTGGACTTGCCGAAAGGCTAACCACAAACTATCGCAAGATAGTGACGTCACAGAACGCCTATTTCTATGTGTTCTGCAAGACACTTGTTCGGCAGCTATATTAAATTTTGCGTTTATGAATATGGTTTCTTGAAAAAAGGTACAATACATTGTGTGAATTATCGAATGGTATACATTTTATTTTTATTTTACAGTTTTAAAAATAGACTTGCCCACCCGAGTTAGAAGAGCCATGAAATGAATTTTATTTAAGTAAACGAACTGAAAGTTTTTATATGCCCCTTTTTTATTGTATCTTTTGATTAGGATCCGATGATGTTGTCAACAATCCAATTGTAGCAAACACTTGGTTGCAAAGATGGAATCCTCTGCACAGCACCGCAGTGGGACAGTATAGGGCTCATTACTTTACATACTTAAATCCACATAGGTATGCCAGATGACAGCACAGAGGACGAGGGCGAGCCGAGCTCGTCGTCGGCCGAGCTGGCGACGGCCATGGGCGACCACCACGCGGACCTGTTCTCCGAAGTGCATCTGCACGAGATCTCCAGGCTGGAGAAGCAGCTGGAACAGGCACACAACGAGAACGTGAGTTTTTATGAAAGCTGTATTTTCCTACCTGTACCAACTCTTCGCAAAATAAAAGGCCCGTTTTGACAGTTCGCGCCCATGAAGTTCTCTTTACCTTTATTAATTGATGGGAACCGCTCACTCGGCTAAGTGCTGTGCATAACGATTTTTTCTAATTTACCACAAGACTATTAATGATCGGTTAAGGAAAAATTAATTGGTCAAGATTTATTTTGGGCTGACTCGCACTTGGCCGGTTTTATTTATTTAAATACTAGTGTTAGACCAATTAATTACTGAGTTTCACTAGCTGTGTAGAGATCTTTGCTGAAAATTATGAGCTTGGAGCTCAAAGCCGTGCAATGGCAACACAGATTTTCTACTGACTGACAATTTTCGCTCATCATCTAAAGAAAATGATTGACTGATGATTCACTTTTTTTCGATTTCTTTTTAGGATTGAGTGATTGATTGTAACAAAAATATTGAATGAAAGAAAATTGACCTTTCGTAACATTGTATCATTTCAAATACCTACAATATCAAAGTTAAAATAAATTTCTAATCAGAACTTTAATTTACTACAGATTTATCGTGAGTATCGAGTACCGAGTCGTATGGGTACATCACTAGTTACGTCGTGAAGACAAATGTCAAAACGGGCCTTTTATTTTGTGAAGAGGAAATATTATTACAAATGGACGTTTTAGAAAATACATGTCGTATTTTCACTGAACTGCGGGCATTCATTGATTTTGCGATTTTACAACCAACGTTTTTTAAGCGCGGATCTTGTAAATAACTAGTTTAGCATGAGATGCATGAAATCGAAAATGGATAATAATCAGATTTAGCATTCCTTGTGTCTTTTTTCTTTTAACATCTGATCAAGGTATTTCTAATTGCTTTAATGTTTCGAAAAGTTTCACGTATTTATACTGCCGATATTCAAATTAAAACAATGTACAGAGGCGTTCACATAAATTTTTACATAGGGGAACCTTATAATGCTGACAAAAGACCCATTTTGCAATAGTTTAGTGAAGATAAATTTGAGACTATAATGATATTATACTTTGCCACAACTATAAAAGTGAGACCATATGACGAAGGTTACAACCTATAAGTTAATCACGTGTCAATAGTTGGCAAATTTTGGGGTGTAAGTGGGTCCTCCAACATCTTCGGGCCCCATGCCAACCTCGCCTGCAAGCGGATGCACCCTACTGATCCACGAAGGAGGCTCTGGCGACGGCTCCCCTTCATGGGTTGGGAGGTCAGATGGCAGTCGCTCCCGTAAAGCCAACTCAAGCCAAACAAAAATGGAAAGTCAGCAGAGAGTACCCGAATTGGATAGGGCGTCGCCGGAAAACGACGCGCAGGGGGATCGCCCTACTCCTGTGTTAAGTGGGTTAGGGCTACCGGGCCATGGGCGGGCCTGGTTAAAGAAATAAGTTCATAGGAAGGTCCGCTTTGCATCGTGGAAAGTTGGCACGCTGACGAGACTCGCTCGCGAGCTGGCCGATGTGCTCGCCAGGCGGAGGGTGGCCGTGGCGTTCCTGCGGGAGACTCGCTGGAGAGGCAACAGGTCCCGGAACATCGGGCACGGCCACAAGCTGATCTACGCGGGTTCTCCTGGTGGGGCCAATGGAGTAGGGGTGGTGATGTCCGAGGAATTCCAGAAGAGTGTCTTGGAAGTAAATCGCGTTAGCGACCGCTTTGTGGTCGTGAGGGTGCTTATCGAAGGAGTCACGACCAATTTGATAAGTGCCTACGCTACGCACCGCAGGTCGGTTGTAGCGATTCGGATAAGGCACTGTTTTGGGAGCAAATCGACCAGCTCCTATGCACTATTCCATTGTCCCGAGGCGTCGTTCTGGGTAGCGATCTGAACGGTCATGTGGGTGACAGTTTGAGGAATACGGGCGTGTTCACGGTGGTTTTGGTTTTGGCAGTTGTAACGCTGAAGGCGAAGAGATTCTCCGGACGTGTATGGCTGCCGACTTGGCCGTCGTGAACACGTTCTTCAAAAAAAGTCTCGAGCATCTGATCACCTACAAGAGCGGTAGTAGCACAACCCAGATCGACTACTTTCTCACCAGGAGAGCCCAGATCGGCAAGGTAGCTAACTGTAAGGTCATACACGGAGAGAGTCTTACTGCCCAACACCGTCTACTTGTGATGGACCTGTGAAGCCTCGAGGCAAATGCCGGGAGCGCTGCCCGCCCCGAACCAGGTGGTGGCTGCTTGAAGGAGCCAGATCCCATGACTTTGCTGCCGCTGTCGGTGACCTGTGCATCGCAGCGGATAGTGAGTCCGGGCAACAGCTCTGGGATAGGTGTCAGGCAGCTATCACCGGGGCGGTGAGGGTGGCGTTGGGTGTGTCTCGGGGTGGACGTGGGCTTGACAAGGAGATCTGGTGGTGGAACGAAACAGTCCAGAAGGATATCAGGGTAAAGAAAGCCCCCTTCAAAGCGTGGCAAGCGTCCAAATCTCCTAAAGATCGCGCCGCGTACAGGGATGCCAAACGTGCCTCTAAACGAGCTGTAGCCAGACGTGACCACTTACGTCTTTTGTACAATAAGTTGGAGTCGTCTGAGGGGCAGAAGCTCGTTTACAAGTTGGCACGTTCGAAAGTCAAAGCGGCCCAGGATATTTCCATGTGCCGCTGTGTAAATGACACTCTCGGTAACCTGCTATGCGAGGACCGCGCGGTGAAGGAGAGATGGCGCTTTTATTTCCACGAGCCCGTATTTGCCTTGAGAACGCTCATGTCCCTCCATGACAGACTGAAGGATACACGTATGTATGCTGATGATATTGCGCTAGCAGACTCGGACAGGGGACGGCTGGTACAATGGGTAAATAAGTGGAAAAATTCACTTGAACACGGCGGTCTGAAACTTAATGTAGCGAACACGGAGTGCATGGGCTGCAACACCACAAATCCCAAGTCCGTCTGCTTAGGCGTTTATGTAGTCGAGCGCACGGATCGTGTAAAATACCTGGGATCTGTGTTAAGCGCGTCCGGGGACATCGACCGCGACGTCAGAGCCTGAATTTCCGCGGCTTGGGCCAAATGGCGTGAGGTGACTGGTGTCATTTGTGACCCTAAAATGCCGATCAAGCTGAAGGGGCAGGTCTATAAAACCATCATTAGGCCTGTCCTTTTATATGGCAGTGAAACATGGCCGTTACTAGAGCGACACAAGCAGGAGCTGCGCGTCACGGAAATTAAGATGCTGCTGTGGATGTGTGGAGTCTCACGCATAGATCGCGTGCGGAACACCAACTTCCGCAGCAGCCTTCGTGTTCGTGACATCGCAGACAAGCTGCAGGAGTGCCACCTTCGTTGGTATAGTCATGTCTCACGGAGATCGGCAACCTACGTGGGCAACAAATGTCTGGCCATGCCGCCCCCGCCAGATACCGGTAGAGGAGGTTGACCCAAGAAGCGGTGGCCCGACGTCGTTAAGGGTGTCATGCGTGCCAACAAACTCACCACTGGGGATGCACAAGACCGCGCGAAGTGGGCCAAGAAAATAAGAAAGGCGGACCCTGGGACCCTACACACCAGTGTGGGTTCACAACCGGGATACACCGCACGGATGATGATGATGAATTGTTGGCAAATATTATTTGATTAAAATTTGAGGATTCGTTCGTTTGATGTGCAGATGATTACTTTTAATTTTGAAAATATGAATGTCACATTTATTTTCCAGACACAAATATCAGCCCTGATGCGCGCAGCCCAAACCACAGCAGAGAGCGAGAGCGCGTTCGCGGCGGTGCTGCGCGCCGGCCTCACGCGCGCCGCCTCGCGCGTGGGCGCGCTGCACGCGCTGCACGCGGACACGGCGCCCAGTGTCAGTATAAACCACATTTACATTGGCACACAGAAAATAAGTAACCGGAGTACAATATATGAGCTGCTTCAACAGACTTCGGTCTGACAAATGTTTGACAGCTAGTGTCCATTATCATATCTCGCCTGCTATTTTCCGACTTGATTTACAAGTCGGCTTTATCGTCGGGTAAAGTGTAATTTTTCACTGAATTTTTTTGTTCAATCATAATAGATTATAGTCTATATCACTCCTGAATAGTTTAGCTTTCTGTTAGTCAAATAATTTTCACGATCAGATCAGTAGTTTTGGAGCCTATTCAATACAAACAAAAAACAATCAAGTCTTTCGTCTATATCATATTAGTATATATATATATAGAAGAGGAACCAGTGTCACCTTTGAGTAACACAAAATACACGCTTGATTAAAGACTATTACAAGTGGTTAAGGAATAATTTACATGACTCACGGAACTGAGAAGACCAAGAAATGTCAAATCGTGCAAATTAGTGTTCACTCATATCAGTAATGGGTCCTGCCCACTTACTTTTCTCTTTTGTGCCTAAGCATTTAGCGAAAAGAGGGTTAAAATAAGCGACGAAAGTTTGTATGGAAGTTTGTCATTGTTATTAAACCATGCAACTTTGTATTTTGCCACTCGATAAGAAATAAATAAATATTTGTTCTTTTGCGTTTTTGAGATTCCAACCGATGTGAAAACGAAAACTACTTATAATTTATTGAAGTTACTATTTCACGCGGACGAAGAAAAGCTAGTGTACAATCATTCAAATCTTTACTAGAACACCTGCAGCGTGTCAGCGGAGTAGTGAGGAAGTTTGCGGGCGGGTTAAATTCAATGCTGCCAACGTAACGATTTTGACAGTTCGAGGTGCACAGTTATAAAAATCCCTTTCAGTCCAGAATTTCAAATTCCCAAAATGTCAAGTTCCCGGAAAGTCAAGTTCTCAAAATGTCAAGTTCCCAAAATGGCAAGTTCCCGAAAAGTCAAGTTCCCAAAAGTGTCAAGTTCCCGGAAAGTCAAGTTTTCAGTTAGTCTATGGAGATAAGGGAGTTCTCGTTCAATAATAAAAAAATCCATAAATCAACATCTTTTTTTAATTAGATTTAAATCTAACAAATGTTGATTGTTAGGTGAAAAATATGTTTTTTTACAGAGTAGGTTGTTAAAATGTTGAATGCTAAGTTAAAAATATATGTTCTTTTTACATAATAAGTTAAAATGTTGATTGTTAGTGTTGAAATTATTGGAATAAATACAGAAATTAACTTTTAGAAAATCTTTTATTAATTTATAGAGCACACATTTTGACAAGCATTGTAAAAGACAGACATGAAGACTTTTTAAAAAAGAAAAATAACAACCTTTGTGGCGTTCAACCAAAACGCTAATAAGTATGAAGAAGATTATAAATTTACCAAATTTCAACACACCTCCTTAAATTTATAATCTTATAACCTTTTACTTCTACATAAACAACATCAATAAACTAATCTTTAAGCTAAATTAATCCTACCTCTAACCGTTTGTTCAATAATTTTGACCTATCTAGACTTTTGGTTAACATGTCTGCCAAGTTGAATTTTGTATCAATTTTTACAATATCAATTATTTTCTTCTCATAGTTTTCATTTATATAATGATACTGAACTTCGATGTGCTTTGAATTTTTTGTAATGTTACCGTATTTAGCAATTGCAATTGCACCAGAGTTATCTTCATACAATTTTGTTGGTTCACAAAACTTTACATCAAATGATTAACTTAGCAAGTTTCTAATAAAAAGTGCTTCTGTTACTGCCTCAGACAAAGCGATATACTCTGCAAAAATTGAACATTTAGTAACTGTATTTTTTTACGTGTTTTCCAAAAAATTAGGTTTCCAAAAAATCTTATAAAATCCCGTTGTAGATTTTCTATCGACATTATCTCCTGCATAGTCAGAATCTACCATACAGTCTAATATTTCAGTATCCAAATTGTCATAGTATGTTCAATTTTAGTAGAAAGGCACCGTTTACCCGAGCTTTAGGGACACTCAACGAGGTGTCTAATGCCGTAGACATATTCTGTTGCTCCGTGACTGAATTCACAAAGGTTACGTTGTTTGTTTTGTGTTATGTTTAGTTTATAATAATAATGTTTATAATAAGTATTGATAATGTTTTGTAAATTTTAAAGTTTATTCATGTATACAATATCGCATTAGGGAAACCTGTAATGGTAATGTATGACAATGAATTTAAAATAAATAAATAAATAAATAAATGTTAACTTTAAATCCTTAGTCTTGTACAAATATTTTAAGACTCTCATTGCATATTTGTAATGTGTTTTGTTATAACAACTTTGGTACCTACTTAAATAATTAACGCTGTACGCTACATCTGGCCTCGTGCCTGTACTAATATATATTAATTCACCTATTATATTTCTGTACTTAATACTTTCATCTACTTCTTTAGCTTGTTTTAATTTTAAATTGGTTTCCATTGGAGTATCATACAACTTAGCATTTTCCAGATCATATTTTGCAGCCAAAGATTCAATTTTGTTTGATTTAGAGTCATTTTATTTCTATCATCACTATAATCAATGTCTATGCCAATGTAATTTTTCCCAAATCTTTCATTGCAAATCTTTTCATTAAACTAGTTTTTACCTCATCTATTTTACTTTTATCTTTACAACAAATCAGAAGGTCATCAACAAATATTAATATGTATATTGGATCTTTGCTTGCTCTATTTACATACAGACAGTAATCATAGTTACTTCTAACAAAATTTAAATTTTTAATAGACTCATCGAAACAATCATACCATACACTAGGGCTTTCTTTGAGACCATAGAGAGCTTTGTGCAGTTTATAAACTTTACTGTCACCAGTTTCATAACCTTCGGGTTAATTAACATATACTTTTGACTTCACATAACCATTTAAAAAAGCTGTCACTACATCCATCTGTTCTACAAATAAATTGTTTTTACAACTGTATGACAATAAAATTTTCAAAGTTTGCATTTTACCTACAGGTGAATAAGCATTTTCAGTGAAATCATTTTGCTGGAATCCTCTCGCAACTAGTCTAGCTTTATAAACATTATTACTTTTCCTTCTAAACACCCACTTTACATCAATGACTTTTTTATCTTTCGGCCTTTCAACAGTTTTCCAAGTATTATTTTTATTCAAGCTATTAATTTCTGAGTCCATTGCCATTTGCCATTGTTTGTGATCATCGGAGTTCATCGCCTCCTCGAATGTATTTGGTACATTTGCATCAATATGGTTAATATATATAAAATGTGAAACTGGTTTACCATATCTAGAAACTGGAGTTCTCTTTCTTTTTTGCAACACATCTATTACCTCTTTTTCTCTATCATCATTTGAATTGTCATCATTTACAGGTTCTTTTAATGTATTATTCGGATTAGTCTCATCTGTATCTATATCATTTTTATCGTTTTCGTAATCAGTTTTAACTATTTCGTTAGAAGTTTGCTCTATCTCTAAATCTTTATCTTTCTGATTATCTAGTTTTTCAAGGCAAATCAATTCAGTGTTTTCTTCGGCTACCTGTACATGCCTAGCATTAATAATTCTATTATTTAATAAAACTCGATAACTATTTTTATTATAACCAACTAAAACTCCTTCTTGTGCTTTATCGTCCCATTTACTTTTTCTTAAAACTTCAGGAACCCGTACAAAGACTCTACTTCCATAAATTTTTAAGTGTTTTACATTTGGTTTTATACCGAAAAATATCTCATATGGAGTTTTGTGGTCTAGGGTATTTGCAATTGTTCGATTTTTTAAATATGCTGCTGTTTTTATTACTTCAGGCCAATACCTTCTGTGAATGTTATCTTCTCTCATTGAGCACCTACCTATATCCATAGCAGATCTATTATACCGTTCCGCTACTCCATTGAATTCATGAACATAAGGTGGACATGATAATAGCTCTATACCCTTTTGCCTTATGAAGTTGTAAATTTCCTTATTTAAATATTCTTTGCCATTGTCACACTGGATTTTCTTGACTCTTTTGTTAAATTTATAATCTACTAAATTTACAAATTCTATGAAACAACTAGCAACTTCAGCTTTGCTTTTAATACAAAATATCCTTGTGCACTTACTATAGTCATCGATAAATGTCAAAAAATATTTTTCACCCCCATAGCCAGTGGTATTATGTGGACCGTTCAAATCAGTATGAATTAATTCTAAAATCTCAGTAGTCCTTGTTCTATTATTTTCAAAAGGAACATTGGTCATTTTGCTTTTGATACAATTTGAACATTTCATTTCCGTGTTTTCAGTCTTATCAGGCAAACCATCTGCTAATTTATTTAAATACTGGAAATTCACATGACCGAGTCCCCTATGCCATTTCTCTTTCTGAGTTAATTTTACTGAATGTGCATACATTTCATTTTTCGATACAAAACTTTTTATACAATACAAATTGTTTATTTTCTCAGCAACAACTATTAATGCTCTAGCCTCATTATAAATTTTAGCATTTTCATTTTTAGCTACAATAGTGCAAGTTTTAGTTATCTTTGAAAAACTTAACAAATTTTGCCTAATACCATCGACAGAATAAACATTTTTTGAATCCACATGTTTTTCATTATAGTAGTTCTTGTAATAAATTTTGACAGTACCTACTTTAGTAGCTTTTAACATTTTACTATCGGGCAGTTTCACATCGACAGGACTTTTCAAATCTATATAATTATAGAAATATGCATCGTTATTTATTATGTGATCAGTACAACCACTATCTAAAAGCCAATGAATTTCATTGCTATTATTACATTCTTCCCTTTCAATACATCCCGACACCTGATTTATTTCCGGATTACATACTTGAGTTGCCCATGACTCAGATGAAAAGTTATTTGAAGACCCACCACTGGATTGACCTTGACCTCTGGAATTTACCTCTGAAATGACCTTTTCCCCTGGATACATCTTGACCTCTAAAATTACCTTGACTTCTAAAATGGTTTTGACCTCTGTAATGACCTTGATCTCTGCCTCCAGTATGGCCACTGTAGAATCCACCTCTGTTGTTACCTCTCTGTTGTCCTCGCTGACCATGACTAGATTGGAATCTTCCTTGTGGACTTCGTTGCCTATGATTATATTTCTGCCCATGCCAGCAATCCTTCTTGAGATGGCCAGCTTTCCACAGATAAAACACTGTGCTATAGTTTTGGTTGCAAATGTACTCATATTGTTTTTCTTGTCAAAGTCACTAGTGGTCATATTTTTCTCTTTTATTTTAGAACGTACATAATCTACTGTTCTTTGTTCTTCTGAAATAACATCAAGAAAATCTCCAATATAACTATAGCTGTGTGGAAGTGCTCTCAGCAAATATCTTAACATCTCGGATTCATCTATTTTTCCTCCAGCCGATTTAAACTCATTTAAATCAACGAAATAATCTTCTACGGTACTGTAATTTGTTAGTCTGATTTCTTAAATTTTTGCTCTGCATATTATTTGCATAGCTGTAGACTGTGTCAAATACATTTTATCAAACTTAATCATTTCATATGCTGTTTTGCATTCACTAATATATTCGAGTTGTTTATCTGAAATTGTACTCATTATTATAGTTCTCGCTTTTAAATCCACCTTTTTCCATTCCGCGTCATTATTTTCATATCTGTCAGGCTTCGTACCAATGGCGGCCTCGTTGCATTCTTTGTATTCCAACAAAGTCACCAACCTTAATTTCCAGCTTGAATAGTTTGCACCATCAAATATAGGAATAACAATGTCTTCTATCTTTGTTTGTTTAGCCATTCTGATAATAATAACTTTTCATTAGTATACATTTTAGTATTTTCACAATAACATTTTTCGTTGCGCTTGTCACTTTCTCCTCAAATCTTGATCGTATTTTTCAATCTTCATATCACTTTATATTTTATTTATCACAATGAGTTTTTCTTTTTCACTAACTACGCTCTGCTACCATGTTGAAATTATTGGAATAACTACAGAAATTAACTTTTAGAAAATCTTTTATTATTTTATAGAGCACACATTTTGACAAGCATTGTAAAAGACAGACATGAACACTTTTTTTAAAAAGAAAAATAACAACCTTTGTGGCGTTCAACCAAAACGCTAATAAGTATGAATAAGATTATAAATTCACCAAATTACAACAGTTAGATTTAAATCTAATTAAAAAAAAAGATGTTGATTTATGGATTTTTTATTATTGAATGAGAACTCCCTTATCTCCATAGACTAACTGAAAACTTGACTTTCCGGGAACTTGACATTTTGGGAACTTGACTTTTCGGGAACTTGACTTTCCGGGAACTTGACATTTTGAGAACTTGACTTTCCGGGAACTTGACATTTTGAAACCGCTTGGCATTTTGGGAATTTGACATTCTGGACTGAATGGTAATAATCGGGTTATTATAACAATGCCCAGCAAAGGGATAGTTTAAATGGAAATTTTTAATTCCTAACTTTTCCAGCGTACATTTTTGTCCAGGACGACGACAAAGTGGAAGGCGGCATACCCGCGCGCGCGGGCCGCTGGCTGACCTGGTGGCGCGTGTCGGGCGGCGAGCTGGCCGCGCTGAAGGCGGCGCTGGCGGAGCTGGCGGCGGCCTCCGAGTCCAGCGAGGCCTCGGCGTCCGCGCACCAGCGGCAGCAGCTGGCCGACCTCAGCGACCGGCTGGCTGAGGCGGATGTGCGGTGCGCGGCGCTGCAGGCCGATGCGGATCTGCTGAGGACGCTGGCGGGAGGTGAGGCACTAGTGTGGCAGTTGACTGTGATAAGGTCAAGTATAGTAAATGTACTATAAATTTATTTTTTAAAGATTTGTAGGTTCTAAAGAAATCGCCAGACTAATATCCAACAAACAATTCATTGAAAATATCCATTGATTTATAAAATTCCATATAGTGCTTTCTCTAATGATTGGAATATCCAGCACACGATTTATTTGCATTATGTACTTCTATATCTTGAATGATATCTTTTATCAGTAGGGCTAACACGAACCCTGGCCGATACGTAATCGTAATGTTAACGTTATAACAACCGACAAAATTAAGTAGACATGTTAAAAACTCATTTTAATTTATTTATGCATGTAAACTTAGTTATCAGTTAGTACGTAAACGATAGTGTTACGTATCTGGCAATGGCTCGTGCTCCGCTGATAATCGGTGTCACGAAGGTTGATATCAAACCTAGATGAGAAGGCTTAGGTTATGTAAAAATTTCTCTTTTCTTCTGTATTTTTTAATTTTTGATTATAATGAACTGTGAATTACGTTTGGCTATTTTTCCTCAAGCTATCAGCTCAAAGAGTGAGGTCATGCCTGTGTTATATTCTAAATGCTCATTCCTATCCCCAGGCGCCGGGCGCGCGCTGGCGACGGCCGCACCGGCGCTGGCGTCGGCGGCGGAGATGCTGGCGCAGATCTACCACCACGTGTGCGCCGTCAACGGCACGCAGCCGGAGCGCCTGCTGCTGGAGCACGCGGGACACGGCACAGGTTAGTCGGCGGCGGAGATGCTGGCGCAGATCTACCACCACGTGTGCGCCGTCAACGGCACGCAGCCGGAGCGCCTGCTGCTGGAGCACGCGGGACACGGCACAGGTTAGTCGGCGGCGGAGATGCTGGCGCAGATCTACCACCACGTGTGCGCCGTCAACGGCACGCAGCCGGAGCGCCTGCTGCTGGAGCACGCGGGACACGGCACAGGTTAGTCGGCGGCGGAGATGCTGGCGCAGATCTACCACCACGTGTGCGCCGTCAACGGCACGCAGCCGGAGCGCCTGCTGCTGGAGCACGCGGGACACGGCACAGGTTAGTCGGCGGCGGAGATGCTGGCGCAGATCTACCACCACGTGTGCGCCGTCAACGGCACGCAGCCGGAGCGCCTGCTGCTGGAGCACGCGGGACACGGCACAGGTTAGTCGGCGGCGGAGATGCTGGCGCAGATCTACCACCACGTGTGCGCCGTCAACGGCACGCAGCCGGAGCGCCTGCTGCTGGAGCACGCGGGACACGGCACAGGTTAGTCGGCGGCGGAGATGCTGGCGCAGATCTACCACCACGTGTGCGCCGTCAACGGCACGCAGCCGGAGCGCCTGCTGCTGGAGCACGCGGGACACGGCACAGGTTAGTCGGCGGCGGAGATGCTGGCGCAGATCTACCACCACGTGTGCGCCGTCAACGGCACGCAGCCGGAGCGCCTGCTGCTGGAGCACGCGGGACACGGCACAGGTTAGTCGGCAGCGGAGATGCTGGCGCAGATCTACCACCACGTGTGCGCCGTCAACGGCACGCAGCCGGAGCGCCTGCTGCTGGAGCACGCGGGACACGGCACAGGTTAGTCGCCAGTTATGGCCAGACATTTGTTGCCCACGTAGTTTGCCGATCTCCGTGAGACATGACCATACCAATGAAGGCGGGACTCCTGCAGCTTGTCTGCGATGTCACGAACACGAAGGTTGCCGCGGATGTGGGTGTTCCGCACGCGATCTTTGCGTGAGACTCCACACATCCACCGCAGCATCTCATTTCTTTGTGACGCGCAGCTCCTGCTTGTGTCGCTCTAGTAAGTTGATCGGCATTTTTGGGTCACAAATGACACCGGTCACCTCACGCCATTTGGCTCAAGCCGCGGAAATTCGGGCTCTGACGTCGCGGTCGATGTCCCCGGACGCGCTTAACACAAATCCCAGGTATTTGAGACGGTCTTTGTGTTCGACCACGTAAACGCCTATGCGGACGGACTGGGTATCTGTAGTGTTGCAGGCCATGTACTCCGTCTTCGCCACATTAAGTTTCAGACCGCCGTTTTCAAGTGAATTTTTCCACTAATTCACCAGTTGTACCAGCCGTCCCCTGTCCGAATCTGCTAGCGCTATATCATCAGCATACATAAGCAACCAGGGTGGTTGCTCATGGTGGTCTAGGATGCTATTTGACAGAATGTCTAATATTACGCTGAACAAAAACGAGCTAAGCACGGAGTTTTGGTGTACTCCAACGGTGATAGGGAAGGGAAGCGTGTCACCAACCGCAGTCCTAACTATGGAACTGGAATCGTGGTACATGTACCGGATAATGTCAATAAAGACTTCGGGAACGGCCCTGGACCGCAGCGCCCAGCCAATCATCTCACGAGGGACACGTCGAAGGCCTTCTGCATGTCTAAGAAAAGGAGATGCAGAGGTGTATTCTTCAGTCTGTATCCCTCCATGAGCGTTCTCAAGGCAAATACGGGGTCCATGGTCCCGCAACCCGGTCGAAACCCATACTGACACTCCGAGATTGTACACTCCTGTCGGATCCGAGAGTCTATAATGCGCTCTAGGAGCTTCATGGTGTGGGGCATAACCTTTATGCCGCGACAGTTGCTGCACTCCTGCACCGAGCCCTTGCCCTTGAAGATTGACGTGATAATGCTCAGTCTCCATTGGTCAGGTATCATCACGGTGAGGAGAATGCGGTTGAAAAGGTGGGTAAGTATGCCCACACCACGAGAGCCCATCGATTTCCACGCTGCGATAGGGACTCCATCGGGTCCGACATCTTACCGGTTCTTCATGCGGCGAAGAACCGACTGGACTTCATCAGGCGTTACCGGGGGCACCAGTCCCTGATTTGGAGGGAGTTCAGGTGTCTGCACCTCTTTGTGTTGCTTGTTGAGCAGCTCGTGGAAGTAAGAGCGCCATCTTTCCTTCACCGCGCGGTCCTCGCATAGCAGGTTACCAAGCGTGTCATTTACACAGCGGCACATGGAAAAATCCTGGGCCGCTTTGACCCTCGAACGTGCCAACTTGTAAACGAGCTTCTGCCCCTCAGACGACTCCAACTTATCGTACAGAAGACGTAAGTGGTCACGTCTGGCTCTGGCTACAGCTCGTTTAGAGGTACGTTTGGCATCCCTGTACGCGGCGCGATCTTCAGGAAATTTGGACGCTTGCCACGCTTTGAAGAGGGCTTTCTTTACCCTGATCTCCTTCTGGACTGCTTCGTTCCACCACCAGGTCTCCTTGTCAAGCCCACGTCCACCCCGAGACACACCCAACGCCACCCTCGCCGCCCCGGTGATAGCTGCCTGACACCTATCCCAGAGCTGTTGCGCGGACTCACTATCCGCTGCGATGCACAGGTCACCGACAGCGGCAGCAAAGTCATGGGATCTGGCTCCTTCAAGCAGCCACCACCTGGTTCGGGGCGGGCAGCGCTCCCGCATTTGCCCCGAGGCTTCACTCGCAGGTCCATTAAAGTAGACGGTGTTGGGCAGTAAGACTCTCTCCGGGTATGACCTTACAGTTAGCTACCTTGCTGATCTGGGCTCTCCTGGTGAGAAAGTAGTCGATCTGGGTTGCGCTCCTACCGCTCTTGTAGGTGATCAGATGCTCGGGACTCTTTTTGAAGAACGTGTTCACGACGGCCAAGTCGGCAGCCATACACGTCCGGAGAATCTCTTCGCCTTCAGCGTTACAACTGCCAAAACCAAAACCACCGTGAACACGCCCGTATTCCTCAAACTGTCACCCACATGACCGTTCAGATCGCTACCCAGAACGACGCCTCGGGACAATGGAATAGTGCATAGGAGCTGGTCGATTTGCTCCCAAAACAGTGCCTTATCCGAATCGCTACAACCGACCTGCGGTGCGTAGCGTAGGCACTTATCAAATTGGTCGTGACCCCTTCGATAAGCACCCTCACGACCACAAGGCGATCGCTAACGCGATTTACTGGGAGTAAATTCTGGAATTACTCGGACAGCACTACCCCCACTCCATTGGCCCCACCAGGAAAACCCGCGTAGATCAGCTTGTAGCCGTGCCCGATGTTCCGGGACCTGTTGCCTCTCCAGCGAGTCTCCTGAAGGAACGCCACGGCCACCCTACTCCTGGCGAGCACATCGGCCAGCTCGCGAGCGCGTCCCGTCAGCGTGCCAACGTTCCACGATGCGAAGCGGACCTTCCTATGGACTTATGTCTTTAACCGCGCCCGCCCATGGCCCGGTAGCCCTAACCCACTTGACACAGGAGTAGGGCGATCCCCCTACGCGTCGTTTTCCGGCAACGCCCTATCCGAGTCGGGTACTCTTAACTGACTTCTCATGTTTTTTTTGGCTTGAGTTGGCTTTACGAGAGCGACTGCCATCTGACCTCCCAACCCATACAGGGGAGCCGTCGCCAGAGCCTCTTTTGTTGATCAGCAGGGTGCACCCAGCTTGCAGGCGAGGTTGGCTTGGGGCCCGAATATGTTTGAGGACCCCCTTACACCCCTTAATGTTGATATTGAACGCGCTAATCAAAGTTTTCTATGTGTGTTTCTCGCTGCCCGCTGTGATCACCAAACCGCTAAATGCGCCGCGCTGGGCAAGCGTAGTGATTAGGCCAATATTCATCAATTATAGCGTTGACTTGATTTCAATGATGATGATAATGATCTTGGTGTTTGTCCCAGTTATTTATTTATTTCATTTTTATTTAATGGTTGTAGAAGCTAAATACTTACATAAGTGTAACAATTTGGACTACAAGCTAAGTTTGCGTTTGAAGTTTAGAACACGTCCCACTATACAGTTCTCCTGTTGTTTTAAACAGGTTTCAAAGGTTTGGTGCGGAATAGAAAGTTAACAAAATGTCAAAATCGGATTTAGCTTGGTTTATTTCAATAACACGTTCGTCGGTAAGACGCCACATCGTTATTATTCGTTTGACAGGTTTTCTGGTCGATGTACGAAGTGAGTTTTTCAGAATACCTCTACAGATTCGATGCAAAGGCGGTACCGAAATGAAAACGCACCGATCCGGTAAAGAAGAGGCCTTAGCTTCCTAGCCGCAAGGCTTTACTTTGGCTTTGTCTGCGGTCAGAAGCTACAGTCCATAAAATATAGCTCGATTAGAATGACAGGTGTCAAATTGATGTAATTAGGGTTGGGAAAGTACTGTTGAGAAATCGATATCATATTGAAACATCGACTGCATACTTATATTTTTACGAAAGGTAATAAAAAAAATGATCTCACTTTACTTAATTATTTTATTAATTATTTATTTTGCATACCAAAACAACACAACTGATGCAATTATAAAAATAAAAACTTAAAACAAGACATACAATAGCAAAAATGTCTCCATCTCAACATGTGTTACGACACGGTGGCCGAGCCGTAACGCTGATTTTCAGACGGAGGTTTAGAAAAGAGGGGAGCTGTCAAGAATAATTTGCTCTGAAAGTTCCACGTGTAGTTTAAGTTTTTTTTTGTTTCGATCTACCCTAGAATTCAATACATAGAATATAGGATTAGAATTAAATAAATATATAAAAATAGCCACCACCTGGTTCGGGGCGGGCAGCGCTCCCGCATTTGCCTCGAGGCTTCACTCGCAGGTCCATTAAAGTAGACGGTGTTGGGCAGTAAGACTCTCTCCGGGTATGACCTTACAGTTAGCTACCTTGCTGATCTGGGCTCTCCTGGTGAGAAAGTAGTCGATCTGGGTTGCGCTCCTACCGCTCTTGTAGGTGATCAGATGCTCGGGACTCTTTTTGAAGAACGTGTTCCCGACGGCCAAGTCGGCAGCCATACACGTCCGGAGAATCTCTTCGCCTTCAGCGTTACGACTGCCAAAACCAAAACCACCGTGAACACGCCCGTATTCCTGACACTGTCACCCACATGACCGTTCAGATCGCTACCCAGAGCGACGCCTCGGGACAATGGAATAGTGCATAGGAGCTGGTCGATTTGCTCCCAAAACAGTGCCTTATCCGAATAGCTACAACCGACCTGCGGTGCGTAGGCACTTATCAAATTGGTCGTGACCCCTTCGATAAGCACCCTCACGACCACAAGGCGATCGCTAACGCGATTTACTGGGATTAATTCTGGAATTACTCGGACAGCACTACCCCCACTTTTTTTTGTTTCGATCTACCCTAGAATTCAATACATAGAATATAGGATTAGAATTAAATAAATATATAAAAATAGATATCACGCTTGTAAAAGATACATTGAATCATACATTATTTATTACACACTTCAAAGATACGGCAACCTTAGATCTGCAATTTTTGCATTGCCAGCAGGTGCCCAAACTCACATTTAAAAGTAAACCTAGTTTTGGCTTGCCTAACTGGCGGTGGAATATTATTCCAACATTTGGTTGCCAGATATCGGAAACTGTTGAGGGATTTCTAGCTTCCATGATGCACTTCGAGTGTTGTATTGAGAGCCTGAGTGTGCCCAAACGGGAAGACAGTAGTTCAGCTTTGATAGAACAAGTGATTCGCACAGTCGTATACGCAATTGTTCATCCAGATTTTGGCGTATTCTATACAAAACTTTGATCCTAAAAAAGCAACTTTTCGCTAACTCAGCCACATGCTCTTCGAAACGTAGCTACGCGTCCAATTTCACACCTAAGTTGCGCGCAGACCAGACCCTCTCAATTCTTTGCTGTCCAGTC
This sequence comes from Udea olivalis, assembly GCA_947369235.1. Lineage (NCBI taxonomy): Eukaryota > Metazoa > Arthropoda > Insecta > Lepidoptera > Crambidae > Udea > Udea olivalis. The sequence goes on from OX376359.1 coordinate 14,186,450, forward strand.
TTCACAATGAGACTCATTTTTTCTACCTGCTGTGAACTCAAATTTAAAAACTTTGATTTGTGAGGATTAAGTACCAACCCATTGACATCCGCCCAAGAATGAACTCTGTTTAAATCTTCGTTAAATCTTTCTACTGCTACCAGTGCAATCTTAGGACTGAATGACAGGTAAATTTGTATATCATCTGCGTAAATATGATATCGACAATGATGCATGCTGCCCACAACATCACTACTGTACAAAACAAATAGGATTGGACCCAAAATCGACCCCTGTGGCACACCCCTATGAACCTCACTTCGCTCCGATAGCCGCGTGCCACAGACCTGTCTTAATTCTACCTGTTGTGCTGGAAACCCATGCTACAGTTTCCCTTGAAAAACTATAATACGACAATTTAGATAGAAGCAAGGGTATACTAATACAGTCAAAAGCACGTGTAAAGTCAAGCAAAGCAAGGATTGTAGCTTTCCCTTCGTCTTGAGCAGCCAAAACATTATCTATCACATCAATAAGAGCTGTTGTTGTTCCGTGACCCTTTATGACTACGTAGGGGGTTCGTTGAAGCTCTACAGAATAGAATATTATTTAAACGAAAATCTACTATACGGAGCAATGGTTGGCGCGTTTTATTATATGCATAGATGCCTATGATTTTGTATAAAATGTGTAACTTTATGCACTGGTTTTGTAAAATACGCTTATTAAAAATGTTAAGCGCTATTTAGAATAACTAAACACGACAATTTGAAATGATTCTTCGCGTTTGAATATTGCAACAAGTGTTGTTGCTCATTAGCCGTCGGTACAAAGTTATCACGTCACTTTTTTGATTTACGACATTACAAATCTGTGTCATTCTAATCATACTATTTTTACGAACTTTAGCGGAATTTATTATTGCTTTTTTGTGTCCTAAAGGAAGTTTTTTATTGCAGTCGGTGGCTCAGACGGGCGCTCAGTGGACGAGGAGGCGCTAGCACTAGCCGCGGGCTCGCTGGAGGGCCTGCGCGCCGCTGGGCACGTGGCGCGCTCCGCAGACACGCTGCTGGACCAGCTGACGCACCTGCGCGCCGCGCTCGACACGGCGCTCGCCAGCAACCGCAGCCGCCACCAGCCCGGTGAGTACATTAGGACTTACTGGCCAGCCTTCCCCGAAGATCACACCAAATCTGGACAGGATTATCTTCAAGAAGACTCTGCTAGACCTTATTCATAGGTAACGAGACCTCTACGACGTATCAACAAATCTTGGCCTTGACTTCTCCGCAAATCTTATGAGATCTTTGCGAGGAGATAGACAAGCTCACTGAAACTGCCTCGTTGATTCAACATAAGCTCTGCGAAGGTACAGTGTCAATCAGATGAATTTTACAGTGACTTCGGCGAAAAATCCCTTCCCGACGCACTGTACGGATAAGGGTGCTGAACCTGAAAGAGGAAATAACATCACGCCTTTTCCCCACGGAGTAGCTACTCCTAGCTCATACTATCCACTACTACTCATTTTTTAACTGACTCAAAAATTAGCGCAACTCTTTTTTTTAGATTTTTTCATTTTAGTTCTTTTTTGTTCTGTTTTGCGGGAGTTAGTAATCTAACTAAAAATCGCATAGTAATCTAGCTGATTTACAAATTTTACTGCACTAAAATGCAGTGTAAAAAGTTGTATTTATCAAGATAATTATATTTTACTTTAAAAAAATCAAGATTAAAATCATGAATGTATCATTCTTGTATCATACAAAATACCCTGCTATTGGCCCGAATTTTCGTGATTCTTCAACTCTCGCCAACCGAACATTTTTAAACATAATAATTAGCTTTTATTCAGTCCTAACTAACCCTTACCTCCCTAGGATTTACGCAAAACGATAGCCCGTCGTGCAAGCCCAAAGCACCCTATTATGGCACGAACAAGAAGGCGAAGGAATTAAATAACTCTAAAATAAAGATGACCGAAACGAAAAGAAAACTGCATAACTTGATATCACAACTCAAGACATTCGACAAGAGTTTGAGTTGCACCAAAGAGGATATATGCACAGGCCGAACAGTCAAAGAAATGACAGATTATTTCGAAAGCATTTCCAAAGACACTAGAATCGATTGTCAAATTAAATCTAACACACAAAATTGGGAAACTGAGAGTATAGATTGTGTAAAAGGGAGCCTTATTCCCTCACTTACAAATACAGGTTTTCCTTATTCAAATATCAAAAAGACTGTTACGACGAAAAAGTGTAGTAGCCAAAGAGATCTGAATCTTCATGCTATCTGGAAGAACAAGATACTTCAAGCCAAACTTGTACACAGTAAGAGTGAGGTGATAGAAGCTAAGAACTACGACGTAATGAGTACAATCAGAGACTCCGTGAGGTCGAGTGTCATCTCTTGCGTGATGATGCTGCAGCATATTATGTGAACGAGATGAACCAGTATAATGTATGGAAACATGTTCCCTAATTTTAAGTACTAGTTTAAGATATTGGGTGTAAGGAATCTATTTATATTTGCAGTACTGTAGCTAGAGTATTTTGTAAGTAGTTAGTTTTATTTATATGTACAAACTTTTTGAAATCTTCAATTTATATTTGTATTTTCCTATTTGTACAGGTCGAGTGTAACACTATGGACTTTGTTTCGATCGCGTATGCGTTTAAGGCCGTGAGAGATCATCTTACGCTGGTAGTGTTCGCTGCTTGTCTGTACATCCTGTAGTAGAAGTATCTAGGTAGACAAAAATTGACTTAGACCGGTGTTGCCAGGATGTTACATTTTCTCACTTTCAATCAAAAACTATAATTAATCATTTGATTTTTTAATATTTGACGTAGGTGAATAGTTATTCCCTACAAACTTATCTTTTTTGAATATCCAAATAGATGATTACGCATTTTTTTCATAGTTGATGATGTTTTAATTTGTTTTAAAAATAGTTGTTTTACAGATCTACAAAATCAATTATTTTTTGCCTGGTAACACTGGTTATGACCTCTCTCAATTTCTCATATACACCTTACCACTCCAGTGATGGAAACAGAAGAACGCGGCGCCGAGATGGCGGAAATGCAAGAACAGGTCATCAAGCTGAAGTCGTTACTGTCCACGAAGCGCGAGCAGATCGCGACTCTCCGCACCGTGCTCAAGTCCAACAAGAACACGGCGGAGGTGGCGCTCGCCAACCTCAAGTCCAAGTACGAGACGGAGAAGATCATCGTGACCGAGACCATGCTCAAACTGAGGAACGAGCTGAGGCTGCTCAAGGAAGATGCTGCCACATTCTCAAGTGAGTCCATTTTATCTGTAATAGCTGCCTCGACAGACTTTGTTTTGTCAAATAGTGTCAAAAATAATTGCAAGTCGCGGCGTCGGTAAAGCAGCACATCTCGCCCGCGTTTCTCTGACTTGATTTACATTTACTATTAGTTTTAACTGAATGTTTAGTTCTATCATAATAAAATATAGCCTATGTGTACTCCCTGATAATGTAGCTTCATATTAGTGAACGAATTTTTTAAATCAGTACAGTAGTTTAGGAGCCTATTTAATACAAACAAACAATCAAATCTTCCCTCTTTATAATATCAGTATAGATTAATTCGGCAGGTTTGAATAATTTTACGAACTAAATATCTACTTTTTTATTGTTTGCATGCTAAGATTACCTGTTATCTTAAGAACAGTTAGAATAAGCTATATAAATACCCGAATGTACATGTAATACTGTTTCTTATGTTGGTAGTTCAATAAATAAATGCCTTTAAGCTAGGTCGCTAGAGTCATAGTCTGTCTAACCAAAATGATAATTGACTTTTCGCCTTTAGATATAGATTTACTAAGATACTATTACATTATCATGCTTGAATTTCTATCCGGAAGGTTTTTTACGAAATCGCATTTTTTTCGGGAATTTCCTAGTTTATTTATTTATCGTTACAAAACCGAAAACGGTAGTATAAAAACTTCGCAAAATTTTATCTGATAAAGATGTTAGTACTCAAGACAGCTAGTAATATCAATAAAAAAACCTATTAATATCTTTTAGAATGACTATTACCTAACTTCATGTTTGTGAGCAACACTCGGGATTAGGTTTGGTTTTCCGCGTTACGTATTAAATTTATTTTTTGATTGGTGAAAAAGCAAACTCTGATTCATGGTTTCTCCATGTTGACAGGTCTCCGCGCAATGTTCGCGGCGCGCTGCGAGGAGTACGTCACACAAGTGGACGAGCTGACGCAGGCGCTGGCGGGCGCGGAGGACGAGAAAAAGACGCTCAACCAGCTGCTGCGCCTCGCCGTGCAACAGAAGCTGGCGCTCACGCAGCGCCTGGAGGACCTGGAGGTGAGGCTGGGCTTCTGGGACTTAGGACACAACCATCGCAGTCGGAATGCTGGGCTTCTGGGACTTAAGAGATAACCGTCTTAGTCGGAATGTCTAGGTCAATAATGCAGCTGGGGTACGGTTGCAACCAAAAGTGATTTTATCGCTCGTCAGTTCATTGGTGTAAGAATTTTTAAAATCAGTCCAGTAGTTTCGGAGTCTATTCAATACAAACAAATCTATCCTCTTTATAATATTAGTATAGATCTACTAATTTAGAAGAGCGATAACGGGATGCTGCCCAGACTTCGTAGATTCCGCTGCTTGCGGTCGCACTTACGCTCTCCTTCTCGCTCTAGTAAACGACTGTTCTGAGTGACAGAAAAGGATAAAAGCATGAAAAATGCGATTCGGGGCTTTCAGATGTAGTTCAACCTTAAGTCACAGATTACTCAATGGTTACTAACGTAGCAGATAAATCACATCAATATAAAAATGGCAATTTCCTAATCCTAAATGCGTGCTGTTATGTGTCAGGCATATGTTGCCAGGGCTACCTCTTAAGATATAGATGTCAATAGTCAGTACCTACAGTACGTCATCGCGTCATTTGAACCGCAAAATTCGCATACAAATGCTCTACGCGTCTGTTGACAATCAACTGCCACTCGACGTCAATGTCTGCCACTGCTGCGAGTTCCATGTACCGGCAGCTGGTGTAGGTAATTCACACGCGCAAGTTCGTGAAGTGACAGGTGCCTCAGGTGCCTGCCTAAATTTTTATGTCATGCAATAAATAAGTTTATGCGCACATCCGCAGGTGGACCGCGAGATGCGAACGCGCCGCGTGCCCAAGCCGAGCGGCGGCACGCGGACGCGCCCGCGAGACTTCTAGCGTCTCGTGACCGCGCTCAAGGCCGCCGCCGCCGCGCTGCGCGCGCTGCTGCGCCACGAGCCCGTGCCGCGCTAGTGCCGCGTGCGTGCCGCGCCCGTGCCGCGCGTCAAGTGCCGTGCGAAGGACACATTAACACTGGCTTACATCGCAACGAGTACAGTAGTGAGTGGCTCGGACAGTTGTTTCAGGTTTGGACGTTGACAAGATAAAGATGGTGAATGTTGTGAACTTAGCATTGCACTGAACTCTTCTGTCGCGTATGTTATCGGCGAAGAAGTGAGAATGAGAAAAAGATAACTTGTCGCTTAAGTCGCTAGTAGTTTTCGAGTTAACTCGCCACTGTAATTGTTAAAATGTGAATCGGACTCGACCGCGCGTCCGCGCGGAATGGGACCGCTCCCTTTCCCCCGCGAGACGTGTGACGTCATTTGTACGTTTTGTAAACTAGTGTAATAGCGCCCCGCCCCCCGCCGCCTCGCCGCCCCCGCGCGCCCGCCCGAGCCCTGAACCGTCAAACTGTGCAGGGGCGCGCGGCGGACGGTATTTATTATAAGTAGGACGATGACATTTTATAACGACACGTTACTGTTTCAGAAAAAAGGCCTTCGAAAACTTACGTTTAAAGCTAATTTATCAAAAAAGGGTCGAAACACTTTTGTGTTAGACAGATCAATAAACTTCGAGCTCGCCTTACTTATTTAAGGAAATTATTCTAGACCAGGTAAGGTATCTTATAAAATATCATTGAAGTAGAAAGTTAATGTTAAGCAGGCGAGGCCCCTCGCGGCGGGGAGCAGTAATGTTGACTGATTTTCTATGTGGAGCGGCCGGAGGGCCCCGCGCCCTGCCGTGTTTCTATTTATTGCGCGTCGCGAGAGGAGGTTTACCGTATTTTTGTATTAGGATCGGTGTATTTTATTATCTTAAATGTATTTATTGCAGTTGTTATGCCGTCGCGAAAGATAGAGATTATGCCCTTCGAGGGAGAGGGATATCGCCGTTATATTGTGTCTGGCCGAACAGGATTTACGATAGTCGTGCGACATTATTTTTTATCATATATACATATATGTATTTATGATCGAACCTGCGATTCGCTATAGTTATGTATATACGTATAGTCCGAAACCTCTACTCGATACGAATGTTTAGTACGTCCAAAAATTTCTAAAATTATTCATCGATGTCCATCCATTGTGTGCGCAAAAAGACTATGTAATCTGTTCTCTAGTTGATATGTTTGTTGTGTTGTTGTGGCCCTCTGCCGAAATACTTTCGTCCATCTTGTTCTAGTTGTATTCGTAGTGTTTCCGTATTTTTTTCGTTAAGGCGCGGCGCCGGAACCGGAAACGGCCGGCGCCCGCTCTCTGCCGTCCTGTGGCGCGAGCGTCCATTTCTTGTCCATGGCTGGTCGGTCTCGAAACAAATTATGCCCTTTTGAACTGATATACTCCTCGTCTCTATCACAAAATGTATAATCCGTGACAGTTAAAAAAGTTACAGTATAATCGCAAAGTTGCTCAATTCCTTGCTCACTGAGTCGACCAGCGTTCTATTGAATAAGACAAAATTTAATAATGGTTATTGAAGTGTTACGATATAATTTAAGTTATTGGATGTGATGTTGGCAGCTCCGACCGAGGTGCGCGACCGGTCGATGACGTAGTCCTTCTTCTAGCGTCTCACTGGACTTAGGCTAGTTCAACCGTTCCATGTAGTGGGCACTCGCCCTTCGTAGGTATTTTTACTGGTTTAGGTATAGACCTAGATGATACGTTAACCTTCAAGTATACTTGGTAGATAATTTTATCTAAGCGGGAGTGTCGCTCTCGGTAGTGTAATTCATTTGCAATATTAACACTGTAGCATAATTTATTTGCATAGCTCAAATGTGTCGGTCTCGGCTCTGAGCCGCGCCGGCGAGGACCATAGCCTTGCATTTATTGTTTTTAGATAATAATATATTGACTAGCTTTTTATTAGAACGCTCTTCGTGTACTTAACGACGGACTTACCATACTAGCTTTAGATTTATCTTTCTTAAGTATTATTTTTTGTATCGTAGCTTATTATATTAGCAGCAGACATCGTTAAATGTATTGTTTGTGTAATGTGTCTAGTCATCCGGGCCGCGGCGCGCTGGTGCGCGTGCGCGCCGCGACCTCCGCGTTCGCACTTTTCGACATAATACATTTTTATGGTTGTAAAATCAACATTATGTTTACCTAATTGTTAATCTACACTTTACAAACCGTGCCTATTGCCCTTTTGACATTGTTATGTTTACCTTATTTATGTCACGCCTTGTGAATCTTTGACATGAAGAAATTTACACACATTTTTATATTTATTTCATGTTATTTGTTATCGCTGATATTTAAATCAAATGCAAGTGCAATATTCAAATCAGAACTTTTCCTGATTATTGACTTCCACTAAGCTAGCGGATTAGTTGAAATGTAAATTATAGATATATGTATTCAAGATCATGTATTATGAGTTCAGTATTTTTTTACAAAGTTCTTTATTGGAGTCGCTCGATGTCTGCTGCCCGACCGGTGGTGGTGGTGTTATATGAGCGATTAACCAAATATCTTCTTATACACTTGTATAACTCTTTAGATCACTTATTTTATAAAGGCATAGATATTATTTTATAATTTAGCAAAGTATTGATTGAGTTTTATTATTTAAAGATCAAAAGTATATAAAATGCTCGCTTATCAATTATATTGCAACATGATTGGGTGTTGGACAAGTACGCATGAATGTTCCCGCAGATGTTATCATGGATTCATTATCTGTAGCTGAGTAATGCATCGGTTGCTGGGTGCCTCGAGTGTTGCACAGTTTGATGGTTCAGTCACCAACTTTGCATTGTTATCTCGTAGTTTTATTTCACAAGATGGCCACTCGTATCATTTGTTAGCTTTGTAATCAAACCAGATTACATGTCTTTGCCTATTGGAATCTCACAGAGGTGTAACTGACGAGCTTGGGTTGAGTGCGATGCGCACGCGTCGCTATTCAACGACAGATCGAATGAACCAGCCCCAGGGAACATATCATGACACAGAGCGGATTTATTTTCAAACTTAAGGCACACCGCGTTGTCTCAATGACTGAAATGATTCATTATGAGAATAATAAATGATATATTTAAAAGTTTCGTTGTTTCTTTTCCTTCTCCGTAGCACACATCCAATGCCAGTAGGTCCTTTTTAATATTTTTTAGAAGGCCTCAGTTTCATAATACCGTGATTTACTTACTGAGTAGGTATGCCATATCGTTTTTGTTAGTCTTTTGATAATCACCCGGTATGTGTTAATTAAGATTCTGAAAAGGATTTGGATAATAAGAAGATAAATCGATGAGTATAATAATATTATATTTATGTACATACAGACAAAAAATTCAAAACAAAATTATAAATTATTCTTACAACTTAAAATACGTATTTACATTGTCCTGGGTAAATACTAAAATTACAGTCACGTTTCATACAAAAATACATCTACCTACTTCACGCAATAAATTGCGTACAAGTTGATAGTTTGCAAATGTATAATGTCAAATACCCGTTTCGAGAATTGTTTGTAAATATCTAAAGAGGGAAGGAAAATTGTACAAAGATTCTGAAATAAACAGTCTGTCGGTCGCCGTCACTGTATTTTATTTTGAAATGTACATGATAAGCTGAGTATAAGCTTTTCTGACTACTTTTTCTGGTACGATTCCTTGAGATAATTTTATTCTTAGTTAGGTTTTCGCTTGTAATGTTTATTTCGTTCCCAGATATTTTATAGGCTTCTGATGACCACTACCAACGCCAACTAAATAGCAAGTGCTGTGACATCTAAATGCTATAGATCACTCGCAGTCTTTCGTTACTTTTGGTATATCATCCCGTAGTCCAGAAATCATTAATCTACCATTACGTGGCAATACGGGTTGGCTGAAACATGAATGTCAATTTATCCGTTGTCGTACAGAGACAAGTTTTTTATGAAAATAATGAACATTTGTAATATAATTTAACGTTGTATGTTATGTGTATAAACATAGTATTTTTGTAATAATTTAAAGGCAAGCGTGGCTAATTTTGATGCTCAAAATAAGCATATTTGCATTTTACAAGATCTAAGTTATTCGTTAAGTACTACTGCTACTTTTACAGTAAGACTTCATCTTAATTACAGGAGTATACCCGTTAATAAAACTGACTCACTCCTAAACTACTATTTTAACTAATGAACTGATTTCTCATAAACTTAGCTCGGTCAAAAAAATCAGGCCATCAGCTAAGGTGCTGATTTAGTTTCATAAAGGAGGTTTAAAAATGCATCAACATTTTCAAATATCTGGACTATAAGAACTAATTAATTACCATGATATAAAAGCTAAACTGCAATAGAAATACACCTCAAGTTTATGCATCGTTACACAATTTAGTTGAAAGTTAGACTGAATCTCCGAGATTCAAAACTATGACAACTGACTTACATATTTATTACACTATTGACTATAAACATCTTATCACAGTCGGTAAACAAACGATACTCACCGCCGAATTCACATATTTACAATTTAAACGATTCGAATAAATAAAAGCCTCTTAGTTCTAACAACTCAAAGCAAGTAACGAACAAAACTGGTTACAGGTTAAGTGCCCATAAATAACACTTACATAACGTCATTTAACATCATCTAACATACATATATTAGTTACCTTCATTTTGTCTCAATTTGATGGGTTTACAAGTAGTAGGTATCGACAAGATTGTAATTTGCCAGCTCGATAGCCAAAAATCGGATGCCGGCATTGTAACTCCCTAGTCCACTACATTCTGCCTTGCCGTCGTAGTGATGTAACCAATCAACTAATTTATAAAACTACAGTGGATGAACAAAATGCTACCTATACTCTGTCCATTCGTTTTTCTTTTTGACAACTCACGCCTATGAATTACCGTTTTCTTTTTTCGAAATAATTAACTAAGTACAGTAATATCGTCCTTGACGTGTACCGCCCACTTAGTGAAGTGACCTGTACATTACGAACAACCACATATTATTAAAGGGGTCTCTTAAAATGATATAAGATAGGTAAGTACATCGATCATTTCAAAAAATAATTTGACTGTCAGCATTGATTCTTAAACGCAAATTTAATAAAAAAAATAGTATCTATGACTCCATGGATAATTATTTGCAGAAATTATAATAAATTATTTGTTATTTGATGTAAAAATGAAATTAGAGTAAATTTGTTTTATTACATTACAAATGCAACGATTCATCAGACTATATTTACAGATTTATGTTTATGTGCCTAGGTATTTAAAAAAAAATATATTAAACTAATTATTCATATTGAACCTAAAAATATTTCAATATTAAATCGAATGAAAGATCTTCCTAAATAAAATCGATTATTATTTTTAATCGAATCGGTAACGTGTGAGGGCGTCACTAATTTCGAACTGTCTCGAATTGTTAAAAAGAAAATAAACGAATAGACGGGGTATAGTAACGTTAAAACTTTACCTTTTTAATTTAAAAAAAGTGTAATATATTTTGTGTCGGAGTTTTCAAAAGCAAAATACAGTTAAGGCGAGAACTCAAGCCAAAATCAACGGGGCGACGGGCGGCAGTACCGCTCCGGTATATCAGAGGGAGACAGAAAACCGACGATCAAAGGGCCTAATTGCAAACAATCAATAAAATACAAGACGTTGGTATTTTCATGTTGGCCATAACCATTCTCATGCAACGAATTGACATCGTCTTAAATTAAGGGGGTTATAGGGTGACAACGATCAACGATTTACTATTTTGTCGAGAACATTGAAATCTTACAACTTACTTTCATTTTATGAACTAATTTCATACTAACATATTCATTTACTTTGACTGTGACGATTGTAAAAAGTTAAATGTATTCAACAAAATTCGTGACATATATTTTCCGAAATTTTAGCATTGGTTAAATGGAAGACGAGCTATTAGCATAACAAATATATAACTGATAAAAAACTTAATGATAAATTCATTGACAACCATACTGCGAAGCACTGCGATAAAAATAAGTAAATGACACGCGTATTCCTGAACATTGTAAAATTTGTAAATGAGAAACATCTACCGTTTATGCATAGTATTCACTATTCATACAATATTACGTGATTTTGTAAAGAAATTGCAAACATAATGGCAGTGGTTATGTAAATTTACTTAAAGGATATACGTTATGAACAAATATATGAACTAACAATAGTATTAATATAACATTATACGTTGGAATAAAATTCATTGAAATATCAGGAAAAAAAATACTTGATAAGATATTAAGACTTGGATTATCCTTGGCATAAGAACAAAAAGAATTACATTTGAATAAATGAATTATCCCATGAAAACAAAAAAAAATTATTTCATGCTGATATTGTTACGAGAAATTTAATGTTTTTTTTATCATCAATTTGCATTTTTTTTTTAAATAAAAATGAACCTAGCTACAATAAAACGCCAATTTTTGTAAATGGTTTGTGTTTTAGTTACTAGATTCTTTAATTTAGCAATAAGTTACCTTTATATACGAGCCTCGTCTAGGATATAAAAAAATAGAAAATCTGCCGTTACGATCATGTGATACATGGGACAGTTAACTGGCCACAGTTGAAGAAGTATTGCGCTGAGAACAAAACCGTCGCATGAACGCGCGAGGACACAGTGGTCAGTCGCTTTTTTGCTCGGTTTATAGTTTTTTAGTAGATGGCTCGCTGCGCAAACTGATAGTGCACTTATAGAGTGAAGCCACCTACCTACGCGACGTGTTACAAAGCGACGAGGTCGGCGATGTCCCCGGGCGGCGGCACGGTGCTGGGCCGGAAGTACCTGCATAGAAATAAGCGTTTTAAAAGTTGCTTTTTTAAGAAAAGCGTAACGTTTAAGTGCGTTATAAATTTTGAGCTTGATGAAGAAAAGAGTTTGCACGTAAAGCGAACTCTGGGCCAAATAAATGAGGGGGGTTTCACACCTGCAATTTGTTTTTTGACGTGACAACGTCTTAAATTAGGTTGCGGCTGGGAGTCACTTATGAAAAAGTGTAACGCTCGGTAACGTTACGATGAGTCACCGAACGAGAGAGAGGCCCGCCGAATGCCTTGCGTCTCTCTCCCACTCAACTATGATCGGTCTGCCGCAATTCTTATTTTCATTCAATTCCTTGTTCCTATTGTGCAATTTAATTATATTCATATCAATAAATATTCTACCGAGAAAAAGACGTTGTCACGTAAAATCTTCGCCCGTAAAACCGACTTTACAGGCAACCATTTTTTTTTTTAATATACGACAACACACCATTTGCCAAGGTTTCTGCGCAAACGACGGACTTTTGTCCGTGGCGGAGAATAAAGTGAAAATTTGACGACACGGTGGCGCAGTGCGCTGTGGCACGGCTTTACGACTTGATTTGCGTGGTGTCCCGGGTTCGATTCCCGGGTCGGGTCAATTCAGGAAATGATCTTTTCTGAATTGACTCGGGTCTGGGTGTGCTGGGAGACGTCCCTGGCTTAATTCCTTGTCTGGTACCTCGTAACACAAGGATATTTATCCTTACTTCGAGACCATGACAAGTGGTGTGTTGTCTGGCGCATATTTATTTATTTATTTATAAAGTCCGCTCGACGAATAGAGACCGATAAACTCACTGTGTCTGAGTGCGTGATCAAAATGGCGGGTTTTTTCTAAGCGGACTATCTGTCAGAGGCGCTGCGCCGCATGCGTAATCCGCCGAGGACTTACCACGGACTCAACGCACACGGTGTGCAATCATTGTTGTCTAGAAATTTGGTAAACCGCGCGTTATGGAGTCAAATATTCTGAGATAACGTTGTGTTGTAATTTACACAAAGTTTAAGAAAAAGAGAAGACGTTTTAAAACATAATACAAGGTCCATCCTCAGCGCGGAATAAAGTCCGCTTCTCGTTCGTTAGTTCTATATTTTTCGAGGACTCCCGCGTACATTTGTCAGTCGGCGTCCGCGGTTTGTCGGCGGACTTTTTGTACGGCGTACTTTTAATACCACTTAATAGGCATGCGCGGCGCTTTGACAGATAGCCCGCTTAGAACAACGCGCCATTTTTGACACACGCACACAGAGACGTGAGTTTACAGGCGACGTCAGTCAGTTTCAGTCTCGCGGTCAGTCGCACTGTCAAAAACATTGAGATATTATTTGTACGTCAGATTTATAGTTTAATAGTCAAAAATGGCTTTGCGAAAATATTATTTGTGATGCAGCGTATTTGGCTGTTTGAACACCACACAAAATTGTAATTACACGTTTTTTCGTTACCAAATGATGAAGAAAGGTAAAAAACTCAATTAAACTTTTACACTTGTAAAAGTTAATTGAGTTTTACTTACTCAAGTAGGTAGTATAAGTAGATAGGTAGGTAAAACATTTCGGTAACTTATCTTTATCATGCATTGGTAAAATACCAAATATTCTTTTGTCGAAGCATGCGCGGCTGCCGCCGCCGAATCGTCATGCTGTTACTTGCCTACTAGGTAGGTATAAGGACTGTATGATCAAGCCCAATAAGCTAGCAAGTTGCTCCGGGAGCCCGGTTTATTTAGCGGACGTCTTCTGTAGGTAAATGACCGCTTATAATCTGACGCAAAGGTCCTTTTTTTAAGTGGGTTAATAAGAAGACTGCACTTTAAGGTCAGTTCTAGCATTTCAGTACTATGTTTCACGGTACTATGACCTTTTGCATCTTGAACCATAAGTATTTTGCTGATTTTTTTTAAATTCATCGTGCCATCATCACATTACATAAAGTTCATCACTCTTGAAATTGTTTTGTGTTATTGTTTTATTTTCAAACTGAATCATATTATTATAGAACCAACATTAAAATCGCGTAAGCAACCATACCAAATTATTATTACTATTTTTTTTCTTGTTTGATTTTCTAAAAGCGCCAACCCTAATGGTAGGCGAAGTATGGGAGGAGACTGTTGAAGGTACCCTTCCTAACATTGCCTGTCACGATATTTCTGTTCAATTGAAAGACATCCTTTATTTATATCAGCGCAACGGATCTATAGCCCATCATATGAGTTGCCTACTGTAAGGATATCATAACTTTACCTTTAGTAATTTCCTGGCTACGTGTAACTTTTCTGGGGTTTGCGAAAAAATCACATGCACCTCGCTCCACGTTTTGACTCACACTGCCTAAATGGTGGCTTTGATTTTAACAAATAAGGTTGTATTTTTGCAACAGTTAAATTAGTGAATTAACCAATCAAATTTTACCAGTACAATAAAAAGTTATGAAAAAAAATTTAGGCGAAGTATGCTATAAAAGGCGAAGTAACAGGAGTTGACGGTAATGATAGATATTACTAGAAGTAATGCTCTGAAGCATTGAATATCATCAACGCGGTTTACGCAAACGCCATTGGTGTAAACTTATGGTAGACATTCTGGAATTCCTGGACAGCGTTATTTTCAGATGACGAGGACTGTACCTGCTGAGCGTGTCGAAGAGCTCGACGCGAGCGGCGCGCGCGTCCCAGTCCCGCGGCGCGTCGGCGTCCGCGTCGTCGCCCACGTCCCACGTGTCGGGCGTCGGCGCGAAGATCTCCTCGAACGGCGTCGGCGGCTCCGGCAGGCTTTCGTCGGCGCCTAGCACCTGGTGACCATTGTGATAAGTGGTTAGAGCTTGCCCACAAATAAAGAGTTCACAGAAAGCCCGCTCGCGCCTTTTTACTAAACTTGCGTGAACCGCCCAGGGTTATCATTATATTCGCTCTGAGTTTTTAAAATGAAGTAGGTAGGTTATACCTACTAGACAGAACATGCCAAAAACAAAATTCGTCATATGAAAAATTGCACCAAGTTCGACAAACACAAAAACACTCGCGACAGTGCGACTGTCCGCGACACTGATGCTCACTGGTATCGCCTGCAAACTCACTGTGTCTGTGTGCGTAATCTAAATGGCGGGTTTGTTTTAAGCCGACTATCTGTCAGAGGCGCCGCGCCGAATGCGTAATTTGTGGCTTTTCTAACCAAGAATGACGCACCCCACTACTTTTTACATTCATACCTACATACCATCACGACTATAGGCTGCAGTGGGACAGTATAGGCTAATAACTTTACTTTTCTTTATGAATGCGGTAGAGGGGCGCGTCATTTCAAATTGGAAAGCTCTAAATAGTTGTGATAACTAACAGTATCTTTGAGTGTTCCGAATAACTCGATAGCTAGCTTACGTTTATGTTAGAAAATCGGTGTTCGAAGTTGCAGACAAAGTGTGTCTACCTAGTACAGTGTAGTAAATGCAACTTTGACAAAAAGCTAAACACAATTATGTCGTCTCTCGAAATCTGTTACTGCCTAAAGACGGAAGTTCCCCATCGTATCCGAAACTTTGACTATGAACCTCATAAGTACGCTCAACTGAAGGTCATGCAATGAGAGATCTAGCTCAGTGGTTAAATTGAAGAAGCCGTTGGCAGGGCATCAAGCGCGAAGTACTGATGGCCATTAAAAAAAGTTCCACACTGGAGACCATTAAAGGCAAACCCATTTTAACTGCTTTGGAAATATATGGGAACGGAGGCCTTTGTTTTGCCGCTTCTCTCGCACTGACCTTGTGCAGCGCGTGCGGCGGCGCGGCGTGGCGGGCCGTGCGCGCGCGCCGGCGCTGCAGCGTGCGCGCGCGCGCGGGCGTCAGCCCCGCCGGCGCGCGCGGCCCGCTGGCGCCGCTGAACAGCACGGTGGCCAGCTTCTGGAACCTGGACACCTACAGGCAACACGAATCATTTTAATAATATTATGATACTTACTGCAATCACATTTAAAAAAATATTTTTTTTGTGAACTGGGTTTCAAGTCTATCTCAATAAAATGCAAGCGATCAATGTTCTCGGGGTTAACATATGAAAAGCTATCGACATCAAATTCAGCATCTACGCGTTATCGTTGAGAATTGGCCACACGTACCTATCAGTGGCACTGGACTGGACCAACATTCAAAAAAGGGACACAAACATAAAAATAGACTTTAGGCTTAAATCTTGCCGCAGCTTAACTAACACTGACCTCTTCTGGGTCCGAATGATCCAGCACCTCCCTGACTTCGGTCCGCAGGTAGCCCAGCGCCCGCTGCTGCGCCCCCGGGCTGCGCGCCAGCTCGCGGTAGCAGGCCTCCCGCAGCGCCGCGCGCGCGCCCCGCCAGGCCGCGGCGGCGCCGGGCCGCGCCAGGCGCAGCGACCACAGGTCGTCCAGGCGCAGGCGCGGGCTGCTCTGGTTGCCCGGGTTGCCGCCGAACAGGTAGTGGATCTGCAAATGTGTTGTTAACAGTATCTCTATACCCGTGAAAAGATTCGGCGCTAAAATAAAGCTAATGGCTACAATGACAGCTGTCTATAATTTTTTTTTTTACTTTATATCACTACTGTTACACTCCCCTACAACACGATAACAACAAAAACTCTGGCCGGACGATGAGCGACGCGTGAACCGGGACATCGTAGCGCGACACCGTGATAATATATAATAATATGCGCCAGACAACACACCTCTTGTCATGGTCTTGAAGTAGGGATAAATATCCCTGTGTCACGAGGTACCAGACAAGGAATTAAGCCAGGGGCGTCTCTCCCAGCACACCCAAACCCAGGCCAATTTAGAAAAGATCATTTCCTGAATTGACCTGACCGGGGATCGCACCCGGGACACTACGGAATTAAAGGCGAGAAACCGTGCTCCAGCGCTCTACGTTGCGCGTGATGACGCAACGACCCCCCGCGCAGTCCGCCCCGCGCGTGCCCTGCGCGTACGGCGCTCGCGAATATATAAGGCCGCCGCCCGTAACATAAAATTAGTCTGCGGTTGAGCCCGTACGCGCGTACGGGCCCTTCTAAACTATTAAGACACTTCTGGTCAGCTCAACCCAAACAGTAAACCTGCGTTACGAAGGGATCGGACCTTTCGTATAGGATGTATAATTAACTGGGTTAGTATCTTGTGCAACATACAATACACTACACAACAAGCCACGTACAATCTCTCAAGATGTTTTCATGACGGCAACGCACGACCATATATCATCCCTTTTACACTGCTATCTCCTATATTCACGGTATCTATATGCCGACGACCTGGCCCTGGCCTCACAGTTGTCTTCCTTCGAGCAGGTCGAAGAGGACCTGTCGGTGGCCCTGCGGAACTTTAGCGAGTAGGTACTACAGTAGTAACGCGTTGAGAGCCAACCCTGCCAAAACACAGTCATGTGCCTTTCACTTGCGAAACCATCAGGCAAACCAGACCCTCAACACCGCGTATAGAGCCGATCACACATTGCTCAAACCCCAGCTATCTGGGTGTTGTATTAGATAGGTCCTTAACATACAAAGCCAACTGTATAAACATCAAGCAGAAAGTAGGTGCCCGCAACAGTCTCCTTCGGAAACTCACGTCTACAACATGGGGAGCGTCCACTGAAGTTCTGCGGATCACTGGTCTAGGACTCTGCTACTCGGCTGGCGAATATGCATGCCCGGTCTGGAGTCGCTCGGCGCACGCAAAGCAAGTGGATACAGCACTTAATGAAACTTTCCGGATTATTACGGGCTGCCTGAAGCAGACTTAATATGCTGTATCCGCTGGCCGGAATTGCGCCACCACAAGTTCGCAGAACAGTTGCTAACTCCATAGAAAGATCCAAAGTGGAACAAGACCCTCGTCACCCTATGTTCGGCTTCTCCGTCGTGCCCCGCAAAGACTAAAAAGTCGACGGAGTTTTATGAAGTCTGTCCGCCCTTTATCTGGCACCCCATCGCAAACCAGAATTGGTTTGTGCCGTGAAACGCAACATGGTGCTACGTTCGTTGCACCTTCGAAAAGTCTTCCGCCTGGCCATGATTTGACCCGACCGACCAGGAAAACCTTGAACAGACTATGGACACGGGTCGGTCGCTGCAAGGACAATCTTGTCAAATGGGGATACATCGAGAGTGCAAAGAATGTGTGAGAATGCGGTGCATCCCCCCAGACTATGGATCACCTTTTGTCATGCCCCTCGTGTCCGAACAGCTGCTCACACGATGACCTCAAGTGTGCCAATGCTGAGGCTATTTAGGTGGCAGAGTACTGGTCAAATGAAATTTAATATTGCTGTCGACACGAAAGAAGAAGAAGACTATAAAAACACTTTTTTCATTTTACCTGATACTCTTACTAAAAGTAGTAGCATCCGCCAAACAAATAATCAATCGCCAATAGATAAGATCAGTACTTTTCTAATTTCAACATTATCAAAAAAAGGTACAACACCTTTAATGCCCTAATCACCCTGAAGCAGCCATAGTTAAAATCGGTGATACATGAGTGTTTGTACTCTATATGGTACTCTTTCAAAACAGGTTACAAGGTGCTAAATATACCTTGGTGACAGGATCGTAGACCAGCTGGTGCGCGAACCGCGGGCGCGGCTCGTGCGGCGACACGGACTCGTTGCGGTACACGCACGTCCACGTCGAGCGCTTCAGCGAGAACACCCAGAGCGTGTTGTACACGCGCTTGTCCTTCTCTTTGCTCATGCCCTGAGGACAAATGCATTTCACCTTAGTCATTCATTTCTTCAAATTTATAAATAGCTAGCTGTCCGCCAGCGGCTTTGGCTGTCTTTCACGTCGAAATATAGCCTGAATTGAAATTAATATACCCTTTGTCACTCTATGATAATGTAGCTTTATATTGGTGAAAGAATTTTTAAAATCCGTCCAGTAGTTTCGGAGCCTACTCAATACAAACAAACAAATCTTTTTTCTTTATAATATTAGCATAGGTTATTCAATTGAACATTAAAAATCCCAGAACCCCATAATATTAAACCTAAATCAATACCTTGTATTGCCAGTTCTAATTGCACTAATTATATTTTGACCAATTTAACCTAATTCGCTGTTATTAAGTGTTATGTTTTCCAAACATAGGAAAATAACCTAAACAAATATCTACTCAGATGTTTACCCAGATAAATACTTTGAAGCAAGCTGTCCATTTGAAATTACTCGTATCATACGAAACATCTTTTACGAATCTCAGAATATGGCGCCGAAGATCGTCAAATCAAACATTTTAAGTGTGTTTCTTTGACACCCAGACGCACTCATGTACACTCACCGACAGCACGAACATCTCGTCCGTGTCCGGGTCGAGCGTGGCCCGCTGCGTGAGCCGGCGGCGGGTAGCTGCAGACGCACTCATGTACACTCACCGACAGCACGAACATCTCGTCCGTGTCCGGGTCGAGCGTGGCCCGCTGCGTGAGCCGGCGGCGGGTAGCTGCAGACGCACTCATGTACACTCACCGACAGCACGAACATCTCGTCCGTGTCCGGGTCGAGCGTGGCCCGCTGCGTGAGCCGGCGGCGGGTAGCTGCAGACGCACTCATGTACACTCACCGACAGCACAAACATCTCGTCCGTGTCCGGGTTGAGCGTGGCCCGCTGCGTGAGCCGGCGGCGGGTAGCTGCAGACGCACTCATGTACACTCACCGACAGCACGAACATCTCGTCCGTGTCCGGGTCGAGCGTGGCCCGCTGCGTGAGCCGGCGGCGGGTAGCTGCAGACGCACTCATGTACACTCACCGACAGCACGAACATCTCGTCCGTGTCCGGGTCGAGCGTGGCCCGCTGCGTGAGCCGGCGGCGGGCGGCGGGTAGCTGCAGACGCACTCATGTACACTCACCGACAGCACGAACATCTCGTCCGTGTCCGGGTCGAGCGTGGCCCGCTGCGTGAGCCGGCGGCGGGTAGCTGCAGACGCACTCATGTACACTCACCGACAGCACGAACATCTCGTCCGTGTCCGGGTCGAGCGTGGCCCGCTGCGTGAGCCGGCGGCGGGCGGCGGGTAGCTGCAGACGCACTTATGTACACTCACCGACAGCACGAACATCTCGTCCGTGTCCGGGTCGAGCGTGGCCCGCTGCGTGAGCCGGCGGCGGGCGGCGGGTAGCTGCAGACGCACTTATGTACACTCACCGACAGCACGAACATCTCGTCCGTGTCCGGGTCGAGCGTGGCCCGCTGCGTGAGCCGGCGGCGGGTAGCTGCAGACGCACTCATGTACACTCACCGACAGCACGAACATCTCGTCCGTGTCCGGGTCGAGCGTGGCCCGCTGCGTGAGCCGGCGGCGGGCGGCGGGTAGCTGCAGACGCACTCATGTACACTCACCGACAGCACGAACATCTCGTCCGTGTCCGGGTCGAGCGTGGCCCGCTGCGTGAGCCGGCGGCGGGTAGCTGCAGACGCACTCATGTACACTCACCGACAGCACGAACATCTCGTCCGTGTCCGGGTCGAGCGTGGCCCGCTGCGTGAGCCGGCGGCGGGTAGCTGCAGACGCACTCATGTACACTCACCGACAGCACGAACATCTCGTCCGTGTCCGGGTCGAGCGTGGCCCGCTGCGTGAGCCGGCGGCGGGCGGCGGGTAGCTGCAGACGCACTTATGTACACTCACCGACAGCACGAACATCTCGTCCGTGTCCGGGTCGAGCGTGGCCCGCTGCGTGAGCCGGCGGCGGGCGGCGGGTAGCTGCAGACGCACTTATGTACACTCACCGACAGCACGAACATCTCGTCCGTGTCCGGGTCGAGCGTGGCCCGCTGCGTGAGCCGGCGGCGGGTAGCTGCAGATGCACTCATGTACACTCACCGACAGCACGAACATCTCGTCCGTGTCCGGGTCGAGCGTGGCCCGCTGCGTGAGCCGGCGGCGGGCGGCGGGTAGCTGCAGACGCACTTATGTACACTCACCGACAGCACGAACATCTCGTCCGTGTCCGGGTCGAGCGTGGCCCGCTGCGTGAGCCGGCGGCGGGCGGCGGGTAGCTGCAGACGCACTCATGTACACTCACCGACAGCACGAACATCTCGTCCGTGTCCGGGTCGAGCGTGGCCCGCTGCGTGAGCCGGCGGCGGGTAGCTGCAGACGCACTCATGTACACTCACCGACAGCACGAACATCTCGTCCGTGTCCGGGTCGAGCGTGGCCCGCTGCGTGAGCCGGCGGCGGGTAGCTGCAGACGCACTCATGTACACTCACCGACAGCACGAACATCTCGTCCGTGTCCGGGTCGAGCGTGGCCCGCTGCGTGAGCCGGCGGCGGGCGGCGGGTAGCTGCAGACGCACTCATGTACACTCACCGACAGCACGAACATCTCGTCCGTGTCCGGGTCGAGCGTGGCCCGCTGCGTGAGCCGGCGGCGGGCGGCGGGTAGCTGCAGACGCACTCATGTACACTCACCGACAGCACGAACATCTCGTCCGTGTCCGGGTCGAGCGTGGCCCGCTGCGTGAGCCGGCGGCGGGCGGCGGGTAGCTGCAGACGCACTCATGTACACTCACCGACAGCACGAACATCTCGTCCGTGTCCGGGTCGAGCGTGGCCCGCTGCGTGAGCCGGCGGCGGGCGGCGGGTAGCTGCAGACGCACTCATGTACACTCACCGACAGCACGAACATCTCGTCCGTGTCCGGGTCGAGCGTGGCCCGCTGCGTGAGCCGGCGGCGGGCGGCGGGTAGCTGCAGACGCACTCATGTACACTCACCGACAGCACGAACATCTCGTCCGTGTCCGGGTCGAGCGTGGCCCGCTGCGTGAGCCGGCGGCGGGTAGCTGCAGACGCACTCATGTACACTCACCGACAGCACGAACATCTCGTCCGTGTCCGGGTCGAGCGTGGCCCGCTGCGTGAGCCGGCGGCGGGCGGCGGGTAGCTGCAGACGCACTTATGTACACTCACCGACAGCACGAACATCTCGTCCGTGTCCGGGTCGAGCGTGGCCCGCTGCGTGAGCCGGCGGCGGGCGGCGGGTAGCTGCAGACGCACTTATGTACACTCACCGACAGCACGAACATCTCGTCCGTGTCCGGGTCGAGCGTGGCCCGCTGCGTGAGCCGGCGGCGGGTAGCTGCAGACGCACTCATGTACACTCACCGACAGCACGAACATCTCGTCCGTGTCCGGGTCGAGCGTGGCCCGCTGCGTGAGCCGGCGGCGGGCGGCGGGTAGCTGCAGACGCACTCATGTACACTCACCGACAGCACGAACATCTCGTCCGTGTCCGGGTCGAGCGTGGCCCGCTGCGTGAGCCGGCGGCGGGTAGCTGCAGACGCACTCATGTACACTCACCGACAGCACGAACATCTCGTCCGTGTCCGGGTCGAGCGTGGCCCGCTGCGTGAGCCGGCGGCGGGTAGCTGCAGACGCACTCATGTACACTCACCGACAGCACGAACATCTCGTCCGTGTCCGGGTCGAGCGTGGCCCGCTGCGTGAGCCGGCGGCGGGCGGCGGGTAGCTGCAGACGCACTTATGTACACTCACCGACAGCACGAACATCTCGTCCGTGTCCGGGTCGAGCGTGGCCCGCTGCGTGAGCCGGCGGCGGGCGGCGGGTAGCTGCAGACGCACTTATGTACACTCACCGACAGCACGAACATCTCGTCCGTGTCCGGGTCGAGCGTGGCCCGCTGCGTGAGCCGGCGGCGGGTAGCTGCAGACGCACTCATGTACACTCACCGACAGCACGAACATCTCGTCCGTGTCCGGGTCGAGCGTGGCCCGCTGCGTGAGCCGGCGGCGGGCGGCGGGTAGCTGCAGACGCACTTATGTACACTCACCGACAGCACGAACATCTCGTCCGTGTCCGGGTCGAGCGTGGCCCGCTGCGTGAGCCGGCGGCGGGCGGCGGGTAGCTGCAGACGCACTCATGTACACTCACCGACAGCACGAACATCTCGTCCGTGTCCGGGTCGAGCGTGGCCCGCTGCGTGAGCCGGCGGCGGGTAGCTGCAGACGCACTCATGTACACTCACCGACAGCACGAACATCTCGTCCGTGTCCGGGTCGAGCGTGGCCCGCTGCGTGAGCCGGCGGCGGGTAGCTGCAGACGCACTCATGTACACTCACCGACAGCACGAACATCTCGTCCGTGTCCGGGTCGAGCGTGGCCCGCTGCGTGAGCCGGCGACGGGCGGCGGGTAGCTGCAGACGCACTCATGTACACTCACCGACAGCACGAACATCTCGTCCGTGTCCGGGTCGAGCGTGGCCCGCTGCGTGAGCCGGCGGCGGGCGGCGGGTAGCTGCAGACGCACTCATGTACACTCACCGACAGCACGAACATCTCGTCCGTGTCCGGGTCGAGCGTGGCCCGCTGCGTGAGCCGGCGGCGGGCGGCGGGTAGCTGCAGACGCACTCATGTACACTCACCGACAGCACGAACATCTCGTCCGTGTCCGGGTCGAGCGTGGCCCGCTGCGTGAGCCGGCGGCGGGCGGCGGGTAGCTGCAGACGCACTCATGTACACTCACCGACAGCACGAACATCTCGTCCGTGTCCGGGTCGAGCGTGGCCCGCTGCGTGAGCCGGCGGCGGGCGGCGGGTAGCTGCAGACGCACTCATGTACACTCACCGACAGCACGAACATCTCGTCCGTGTCCGGGTCGAGCGTGGCCCGCTGCGTGAGCCGGCGGCGGGCAGCGGGTAGCTGCAGACGCACTCATGTACACTCACCGACAGCACGAACATCTCGTCCGTGTCCGGGTCGAGCGTGGCCCGCTGCGTGAGCCGGCGGCGGGTAGCTGCAGACGCACTCATGTACACTCACCGACAGCACGAACATCTCGTCCGTGTCCGGGTCGAGCGTGGCCCGCTGCGTGAAGCCGGCGGCGGGCGGCGGGTAGCGGGCGGCGGGCGCGCTGCAGACACACTCGCGTTGGCCGGTGGACACGTCCCACCACCATAAGTCCACTAAGTGCTCCTTGTTGCGCTGGCCCGCGAATATGTATAGGCGGCGCTGGGTCTAAGGTAGAAATATTATTCATTAGCTTGTTATTCGGTTTTGCCCGCGAAAACTATGTGTTACCCACTGTTAATGGTTTTATTTTCGCAACGAATATTTTGCTTAGTGTGCATTACCATACAAAACTAAAGCTTTTCAAACAAAAATAAGAGGTAATTATTAGACGGGACATATAACTCATAGCGCATACTGACCGGGTGGAACAGCATGGAGTGCGAGACGCGCGGCAGCGGCGCCGGCTCGGGGCCCGCGTACTGGTCCGACAGCAGCTGCTGCCACGTGTTGGTGTTGATGTAGTACGCGTACAGCCCCGAGTATACTGGACTGGCTACTTCTTCGCTGGAAGAACGTATTATAAGAGTTTTATGCTCATTCTTCTTGAATTTTACCCAGGCCACGATTCAGAACAAAGTTATCGACCGATACGGTTACTAATTTCTTTTATTTTTTTATTTTTTTTAAGTATGGGCAGTTTTAATATAATTTATTTTATAAAAACTAAAGGCATTTGGCTTTAACATATAGAAATATTATAAATAAATAAAAAATAAATAAATAAAAGAAAAATACGCCTATTTTACTATAAAAAACGAACATATAACACTAAATATAAATACCGACAGTACTCTAAAGTACTGAGAAGATGTATACAACTGTCCCAAAAATATTTGACTTAGAAATACGTTAACGCAGCCAAGAACAAATGTAAGGCCACTAAAAATAAATGACGAAATAATAGAGAACCCTTTAGCAATAGCAAACGCATTTAATAATCACTTCATACACTCAACAAACGTACCCGGTAGCTTTCAGCCTAATTTGAGCAATCTCAAGCCTATCGAGAAAACATCTTCTTCTATATTTTTGAGTCCAACAGACGAAAATGAAATAATAAAAATTATATATTCTCTGAATAACACCAATGCTACAGGTTATGATTCCATTAGTACCAACATTATTAAGGCTTGTGCGAGTGAGTTTGCACCTGGCGCATTTTACAAATCGTTGATTTACAGAGGGTCAATTTCCTACCTCGCTTAAAATAGTCATTGTTAAACCACTGTATAAACGTGGAGAGAAACACAATTTGAACAACTACAGACCAATTGCCCTTATCCCAGTTATATCAAAAATATTTGAAAAGGCCATGCAGGTAATTCTTTACAAAACATTCTGTAATTAGAGAGGAGGAATTTGGGTTTCGCAAGGGAAAGTCAACAGCACTGGCCTGTTACTCCCTTATAAAGAACATAGCAATCCACATGGGCAAGAGAGCCCCCATATCTACCATTATGTTCGACATGAGTAAGGCCTTCGACTTTGTCAATCATAAAACTCTTCTTAATAAGCGCGAACGTTATGGTGTGCGAGGATCTGCCTATGGTTGGGTGGAGAGCTTCCTCGTTGAAAGGTCGCAGTTTGTGGAAATACCCAAGCTAGATGATATGTCCCAGAGTGTACCTTATAGATATTAACGATTTACCAAATGTACACTGTACCTAGTGACACTCTTTGCTGATGATATTTCTAAAACAATACACAAAAAAACAAATATGGACTACAATGATGAAATAAATAATGAAATAATAAATGTAGCAAATTGGCTAGAGCATAATAATTTAAAAAATAATACAAATAAAACAAAATACATTCAATTTTACATCAAGAACGGAAAAACCCAACAATCAGTGTAGCATCGTTATGTTTCGATTGCCATGACTACATCGGCAAAGTTTCTCGGTATCGTTCTCGATTCAGAACTCACATGGCAGTATCATGTTGACTTGGTATGCCAGAGGATAAATAGATTTGTGTTTGCTCTCTATCGCGTGACTAAGCTAGCTAACCTTAAAACAGCGCTAATATAATTATCATGTATATCATATCATGGCTAGGTTGGTTCCTTATTGAGGTATGGGCTGATTTTGTGGGGAAACTCAACACACAGAAATCGTGTCTTCATTCTACAAAAGCAATGAATACGATCTATTTGCGATGTCGGACAGATGGAATCGTGGAGGCCTCTCTTTAAAAAGCTAAAAATTCTTGCATTACCATCCCTATACATTTTGGAAAATTTTAATGTTTACCTAAAAAACACACCTAACGTGATATGTTTCACTGAAACCTTCTTAAAGGCTGGTAATGAAAATAGTTTCAAGCTGCTCGATTATGATCTGGCTGCCTATTTTAGTAGAGAAAATAAAAGGGGAGGTGTCTGTATACTTGCTAGGAAGGGTCTAGTATTAAAAAAAAACTCATCTGTAGTTAAACATGCTATGACTAAAAACTTTGAGTGTTGTGCTATTGAAATACCAACTAACAATTTAATAATTATGTGTCTGTATCGAACTCCTACATCGAATGTTGTTACTTTTTTGCAGACACTCGACACCGTACTTAATGAACTAAATAAATGTAGGAAAAAGAAAGTAGTTATTGTAGGTGATTTTAATATTAACATCCTGAAGTCTGACAAAACGTCAAACACCTTGAGAGATCTAGCTAAAAACTATAATTTGACTTTTCACATAAATGAGCCAACTCGAAGGCTATCTTGTATAGATCTTATATTAAGTAATATTGATGAAGCTCTTGGATCAGTTTTACCTCTTGGGCTGTCAGATCACGAGACAGCTCAAATGTTGAAAATCCCTGTAGAAAATAATGTCGACAATCCTAAACTTATCTTTGAGCATAAAAGAGACTACAGCAAAGACAACATAGAACTGTTTCGTGAAAGCATTAGTAGATTATCATTTCATGAAGTATACATGGAGAATGACCTCGAAAAGTCTTATGACGCATTTCATCAGCAATTTCAACTTTTTTACAACTTGTGTTTTCCAAAGCTAAAAAGAAAATTACACAATGACACCTCTGGAAATAGTTGGATAACAGTTGGTCTTAGAAAAAGCTGTAAAACCAAACGTGCGCTTAGGATTGGATACTATAAATATAAGACTATAACCTCAAAAGTTAACTATTTCAAGTATTCAAAAATTCTTAAGGAATGTATTTATCAAGCGCAAAAAAATAAAAACAATAGATTTATAAAAAATAGTTGCAACAAATGTAGGGCCTCATGGCAAGTTATTAAAAACCAAGAAAACAAAATAATTAATAAAGGTATTGAAAAAATTAAAGTTAACAAAGAGACAATATATGACCCCGAGCAAATAGCAATTATATTTAATGCATATTTTATTGATTCAACACACAAAACAGTACGAAGTGAATCTTCGAAGAATTATAATAGACGAGTAGAAGCAAATAAATCAGGTTTGTCAATGTATCTAAAGCCATTTTCTGAAGATGAAGTTAAGAAAGTAGTTCTTTCTCTAAAAAATACAAACTCTGAGGGTCATGATGAAATATGCACTAAGGTAATCAAAGAATGCGTCAATGAGTTATCGCCTATTCTAACTTACCTTATAAATTTGTCATTTGAAAGTGGAAAATATCCCCACAGATTGAAACTGTCAGTTGTTAAGCCGTTGCACAAAAAGGGCAGCAAAAACGACATTAGTAATTACAGGCCTATAACTCTCATACCAATAATAGCAAAAATCTTTGAGAAATGTATGTTTACTAGGTTAATGCACTATTGTTCGTCTTTCAACTTAATTAATAAAGATCAATATGGTTTTCAGAAACACAAATCGACTAATCTTGCTGTATTTGCCTTATTTCAAGAGGTTTTGACTAACGTAGACATGAGAAAGATGACTACAGCTCTGTTCCTAGATATGTCAAAGGCATTTGATCTCGTTGATCACGACATATTGTTGCAAAAATTAGAGATGATGGGAATAAGAGGTTTACCTCATCAATGGCTAGAATCATACTTGCGTGACAGACAACAGTATGTGTCAATATCCATGGCAAACGATAAAAATATAATAAAAAAACATAAATCTAAATATTTGTGTAATAAATTTGGAGTTCCGCAAGGTAGTGTACTTGGGCCACTCCTATTTTTGATCTACATCAATGACCTAATGGATTTAACGCCTCATAGAACCATATTATTTGCTGATGATGTATCGATAGTAATAACAACTAATTTGAATGAAGGTCTAACCCATCACGAAACTGAAATTAATAAAACGTTAAGTAATCTTATTGAATGGCTTGAAATGAATAATTTGAAAATTAATTTAGTTAAAACAAATTTTATACAATTTAACAAACTTAAAAATAACAATTTAAATATATCATATAAAGGAACACAAATAGAATCGGCTGATAATGTAAAATTTTTGGGATTGCAAATAGATAGGGACATTAATTGGAAACCACATATTGTGCAAACATGTGACAAAATTAATCGCTTTGTATATGTTTTAGGTAGACTTCGCCATGTAGCGGACCGTAGTACAGTCCTTGCTGCCTATCATGCATATGTCGCTTCTATATTACGGTATGGTTTAGTATTCTGGGGAAATAGTGTAGATGTGCGTAAAGTATTTGTAGCCCAAAAAAAATGTGTGCGTGCCATCTACGGCCTACCACCTTTCCAGACATGTAAACCACTTTTTAGGGAACTGAAGCTTTTGACATTACCAAGCCTGTACATTTTCGAAATTGCTAAATTTGTCAAAACAAATCAAAGACTGTTTGATAGGGCTGGTGACATTAATCCTCGTAATAAAAGGAATCCTGATAGATTAGTATTAAAATTTTCACCCAGAACCACTTTGTATATGAGGAATTGTTTAAATATGTGTATCAAAATCTTTAACAAAATTCCAGAAACGATAAAGTCATTGGGAGTTAACTTATTTTATAAAAAAATACATTTATGGCTCATAGATAAGAATTTTTATAGTGTTGGAGAGCTTATTAATTAAAATATTTTACATGCCATATATTTGGCGAAACATGTGATTCTACTTTATTTTAACTTTAACCATCATTTCTTGTACCGTGTTTCTAGTAAATAAAGATTTATTATTATTATTATTATAAAAATATATTCACCTCTTCACAAGAAAACATGATAATTGTTGTGGTGGTACAATGAGATACCCTTGGAAGTTGTCTGTGCCACCAGCAGCCACAGCTGGTTTTGCTAGAAATAGCTATAGCATGTGCGTTCGACTGTTTAATTTCTTACCGAACCATTTTTAGAATGCACATCTAAATGTTTTTAAAAAGCATATTCACAACAATTATAATTGACCACTGCTTTTATGACATACATGAATTTATAAATTTCTGCCGTGCTGGTCACCTTAAACGAATTGTTATTAACATCTAACATGTTTTTTTCTTCTTTTATATTCATAAGCTACTAGCCACCAATTTCATTGTTGACATTGGCATTGTACTAATAGATAATTATTTTATGACCGTAATATTATCTAAACTTTTGACATCTGAATTTAATTTTATTGACTAACTTTAACTTCACTGTATTAACTTTATTCAGGTAATTTATTTAATTTTAATAAAAATTTTTTTTCTTTGGAATAATTATTGTGCTTAAGAAATGACACAATTTGATGTTAATTAATTGCATGACGACAAAATATTTGCACATCGTTGATCGATAAAACATGCATGTCCAAAATATAAATATAAGAACTTCAAATGTACCATGTTTTATGCAAATAAAGAATTATCTTATCTTATCTTGAAACGAACTTGCGAATCGGTCGGTAACTTCGTTCTGAATCGGGGGGCTGAACGAAGGGGAACTAACAATAAGGAAGAACATATTTTTTGTTAGTTCTTCGTTCTGGGTAAAATTCAAGAAGAATAAGCATAAAACTCTCATAAAAAGTGATACAGAAATATATGTTTGCAACAGAAGGCCTGGTACTCAACAGTTTTCTCGATAAGAAGCAACATCCGAACCGGTGGTAGATTCGCATTATGTTTATTTAGGATAATTATGTACTATTATTGTATTATTTTATTTACGTCTATTATAGTTTATATATTTTTTTGTGGATTTTGACATTTCATAAGTGCTTCTTTGTAAAAGCTTAACTGAATAAATGATTTTTTACTTTACTTTACTTTACTTTACAGGATTTTCTCTTTTTTATGAAATGGAGTTTTCTTCCATACTTCAGTATCTTTTTAAATATGTTAAAATTTTACTCCAATTACATAAATTAGAACAGCACACAATGTTTTCTTATAGCAGAGATCATATTTAGTTCTGCCCAAAAATACTTCACTAACATTATTTTGTAAAGTGACATTCTGTGCAATATATAAAAAACATCAAAATTCCGGCTTAGGCAACTCTGCAATTGTGCATCAAAACCCTGCGACTCTTAGATCATCTGACCCCCTCACCTCACTTTTAAGGTTCCGCAAAGTACTTACTCGAACCTCTCAACAGGTTGCAGCGGCGTGCTATCCGTATTATCAGAAACCCAGAGGCGTCTTTGACTCTTGAGAATTGCGAAGATACATTGCCAGGTTAAGTGTTTTCTATCGCTTTTACAATGGGTAATGTTCTGAAGAGTTATTCCAGCTTATCCCTTCCTCACCCTTCCACTTCCGCATCACGCGTGCACACACGATCCAGCATTTGTTGGATCGCACTAAAAGGTTCGGTGACTCGTTCCTTTGTCGTACCATCCAGACGTGGAATGCTCTACCAGCGCACGTGTTTCCTTCCTCTTATAGTCCCGAGGTCTTCAAGCGGGGCGTGAAAAGGCACTTCTGCAGACCTTCGAGGCAAGGATGGCCAGCCCAGTGATTCGTTTGCATGGCTGGGCTTCTCCTCACGATCACTTTCCAACAGATGGAGTGAGATCATCTTGACGGTTAATATAAAAGAAAACTATGTGGGCGTCCAACCTGTTGAATATACATACGTGTTGGAAGGCAGCACGCGTCCGCCGAACACGTAGATGGTCTGCGTGTGCGCGTCGATGCACATCTGGTGGTCGAACACCAGGCGCGGGCCGCCCGCCGCCGCCGTGTCGGCGCTGAGCAGCGACCACGCCGCGGTGCTCACGTCGTACATGTATAGGTCGCTCTGGAATGTGCAGCGACGAGTTACAAACTCAAATATCTTTAGTTAAATAGACTTAAGCGGTACTTTTGGATAGTCAAAAAATATACTGAATAATAGACATAAGTACCATTATAATATGAATATAGAGACTAGAAAAATTCGACCTGATCCTAGGGGATCCCGCTTGAGTCCCTAGTTCTATGTTGTCTATTTGTCTAGTTTCTATCTTTGTGTAGAAAATAGTGCATTGTTTAATGCTAAAAAATAAAAATTCACTTATAATATGAATATATAAATAAATAAACGTGCGCTTCTACCACCGTAGTCAGTAGTTTTTAGTTACTCTTTTAAACTTGTTTTGGTTTTACAGTGTGAGTTAGAAGAGTACAATTAGATTTATTTTTATTTTTATTAAATTCTAACATTATTAAACGGAACAACCTAATAAGTACATCAAAGCTACAGATGCCAGTTAGTAATAGTACTAGATACCAGTTCTAGGATTTTGGTGTGGGCCAGGCTTTACTTGTAAAAAATAGAAATACCTATTCAAAACGAATTAAGTTAAGAAGGTAAGGTAGTGTATCAATGCTAGCAATTACAGTGGGCGGACTAAGGTATTCGCTTGAGCCCCTACGAATAACCAGGCTAATAAGGCAATGGGCGAATCACATTGCCCGCAGAACTGATATCCGCTGGGGAGTAAGGGTAATATCCACTGGGATCGATAAACGCGGGGTGCGTAATCCACCCACCCGATGTACCGCTGACCTGGTGAAAGTTGCAATATTTGCATTGCGGTCCACAGCTAACTAGCTGTGGGCCTTAAGGCTTATATCCAGCAGTAGACTTCTGAAGGCTGGTGATGATGATGATTGTACGACTTTTACATTTTACTAGCTGCCTGGAAATACTTAGTTCTGCTAAAAGTAATTGCGCGTCGCAGCGTCGGCAAAGCAGCACATCCTGCCCGCATTTCGCCGACTTGATTTACATTTACTATTATTTTTCACTGAATGTTTTGTTCAATCATAATAAAATATAGCTTATGTCACTCCCTGATAATGTAGCTTCATATTGGTGAAAGAATTTTTAAAATGAGTGCAGTAGTTTCGGAGCCTATTTAATTTTTTTTATAAAGAAGTTTATATAATATAAACAAGCAAACAATCAAATTTTATAATATTAGTATAGATGACTTACGTTCATGTCGGCGGATACTCGCTGCGCGTTGTCCAGATACCGTCCTATAGTGTACAGGCGCCGGGTCGCGGGTTCGAACACCATTTTGTGGCACGAGCGCGGCGCGGGTCCGCCCTCGCGCCCGCTGCGCGCGCACAGCAGCGTCCAGCGGCACGCTACTGTGTCGAAGGACCAGAGGTCGTCCAGGTCTTCTGTGCCGTTCCAGCCGCCGAATAGGTATAGTATACCTGCGAGAACAGTCATATTTTTGAGAAAGCCTACAGTAAGGTTTGACTGTTAGTGTAGTAATGTTTGACAGTGAATGTT
Organism: Udea olivalis; assembly: GCA_947369235.1. NCBI lineage: Eukaryota > Metazoa > Arthropoda > Insecta > Lepidoptera > Crambidae > Udea > Udea olivalis. The sequence continues at coordinate 14,219,080 of OX376359.1, forward strand.
AAGAAATAATCATGATAGAAACTGAAGGTGAGTCTATTAATTATAAATTAAACAATACTAAAAATAGTCTAAAATGCACAAACGGGGTATCCTTACTTCGGTAAAGGAAAAGAAAGACCTCGTATTCAGTATCTACTGTAAAGAATATCTCAAAGAAAATGATGTATCATTATAAGAGAAGAATCTCTTGTTTATATTTTTCGGCCATCGCCGCAATTTTTTGGATACATAAAAAAACACAACTTTGTTAAGAAATGCATTATCATCTCTGTATTATTTTTATATTATTATTTTGCTCACCATAAAAAAAATTGACTGACCTGTTGGTGAAATGGCAGCGATCCTGCCTTTAGCACCGGAGGTCGGGGGTTCGATTCCCACCCATGACAAACATTTATGTGACGAACATTTGTGTTTGTAGTGTGTCTGGGTGTTATTATCTATTTAAGTATGTATTTATGTTTGTCAGTCTCTGACACCCATAGTACGAGCTCTGCTTAGTTTGGGGTCAGATGATCTTGGTGTAATTTGTCCTGGATATTTATTTATTATTTATTTATATAATCATCGGGAAAATATGTATTTTTATGAAATTGTGGCAAAGTGAGTATTCATGCAGGCAAATAAGGAAAATCTCTCACCAGTAGTGGCGTCGACGACGAGCTGGTGTCCGCCGCGCGGGCCGGGCGCGCTGCAGCACGTGGGCGCGCCGCACTCCACCGAGCACGGCGAAGGGGCCTCGTCCTGCGACAACGCACAAGGGTTCAGCCACATCTGGCAGCACCGAAATCGCACTTTCCTATGTGTCTTTCTATCAGAACCAATGAACTTTAAAATTAAAAATGATTATTTATGAAGCAAAGTGTTTTTAACAAATAAGGGGTGGACTCTTTCTAGTGCAGTAGCACCTGTCTCAGAGTGAGCCACTCTTCCGTAGCTTAGTTTTACATTTTATAACTTCAGTTTACTAGAGTAAGTTTTTATTATACAATATGTTTTTTATTACAATGAATCTGCATCGGCAGTACTTTGGGAAAGTTCCAGAAAAAGTATGCTTAACGCCATTCTAAGCACACTTTATCCTTAGTAGCAACGTATCCCTACTCCTTTCACTCATACGTATGCCGTGCATCATCCAGCAATGGAACATGGTTGATCAGAGTGCCGAGTGCAAGTTTCAGTGAGAGAAGAAAATGACTTCACTAGCATTTTGCGAGTAAAAAAACCGTGAATTTATATGACATCAAGTAAGCGCCATCTAGCGGCTTTAGAGAGCAAGGTTGTCAATCAAACAATCATTCTTATTGCGTAAAAAAAACCTCAAGCTCTTTTGATAGACACATTATTTGAAGCAATATTTTTATTGGCACAGCGCCACTATTAAATCTCGTACATATAAAGTACTTGGCAGTTGGATACTGAATATTATACTGTGATATACTTCTGTTGTTTTAATCAAAGATTACATTAAAACATGATCGCCTATTATATTCAAATCCATATAAAACTCTACTAAAAGAGATTGACTTGAATACGTATACTGTAAAAACGTATGCACGGGACCACGAAAATGAGTTATTATATAAATATATGTTCATATATATATGCGCCAGGCAACACACCTCTTGTAATGGTCTCGAAGTAGGGTTTAATATCCCTGTGTTACGAGTTACCACACAAGGAAATAAGCCAAGGGCGTCTCCCAGCACAACCCGACCGGGAATCGAACCGACACTACGGAAATCGAGGCGAGAAACCGTGCTAGAGCGCACTTCTCCAATCGTGTCGCCTCGAATATTCAACAATTTCAACCGGATTAATGTCTGCACTATGATCAAGGGCTCTTCCACTCACGGCTAGAGGCCTGGGATCCCGGTCGGCGCACAGCAGCTCGGCGCCGCGCGACGCCGGCGCGCCGGGCGAGCCGTCGCCGCAGCACAGGCGCGCCTCCACCTGCGAGCTGCACGCCGACATCAGCTTCCACACCGGCGTGTACGGCTGCCACGACATGTACCAATCGAATTCGCCTTCTGCATGTTTGAAGAGCATGCGTGATTAATAATTTAAGCTGTAAAACATTATAAACTACGACGTAGTACATCCTACAATATCACTACTGACAATTGCTAAATTGAATGCAAATTGTGGCTCACATAAATATTTATGTGATCCACGGACTGGGATTGACGAAATTCGATTTTTTCTAGTTTTATAATCGAGTCGAATATTTCATCTTTACCGAAAGTTTAAATAATATTTTATATTTAAAGGTACAGTCAACAGCAGAAGTACGTGACAACTTAACGTGCCAAAATTGATGATTTTACAAAAACTTCAAAGCTTATTATACCTTTAAGAATATGAACGAGACATTTCACTCATTATAATGAATATATGCTGCTTGTGATCATATTTTACGTATTTTTAATTCATAAAAACAAAATGGATGTTTGTTCAATCATCATTTACTTTTGCTGTTGACTGTACTTGCTTAAAAAATGATGAAATAACGTTAGTATGCAACGTAAGCAGACACTAGAAAGATTCGTTCCGGCCCTTGCGTTTCGGTAGCTCACTGGTAAGAGCAGCCACCCGGATTTTGGAAGACGCGGATTCGGATCCCGCTCGAAATCTTCAAGGTTCGAAATTCGGTTTTTACTAGTTTTCTATCTTTACACATGAAAACAAGCAATGTAAAATGCAAAAATAATCAAAAAAGTAATAATAAAATAACTGATGTTAATTTACTATATAACTGAGAAGATCTCACCATTGACGGCTTCCTCGAGTATCTGCTCAGCAAGCTTGTAGTCTCCGTTCTCGACGAGCGCGTTCCACAGCCTCGCCTGCAGCGCCCCCTCTAGCTGCACGCCGCTCTCGCGCGACAACGCTTCGAAGGCGTCGCGGTAGCGTCTCCGACGCAGGTGCTTCAGAATCAATCGAACTGCTTCTTCTTCTTTGCGCTTCAGAAAGAAAGAAAAACTATAAATTAACGAATTTCCGGTTGGCGCCAGAGACCGAGACAAGTCTTAGTCTTCGATGGATTTTGTATGAGGTGTATCGCGTCTCCGTCTCCGGTCTCTGTCCAGAGCGAGAATTGTCGCCCCTACAGAGCCATCATAACAAGTTTCTTGTCTCGGTCAAGCTTGCGAACTCTCACCTTAACAATGAAACAGTAACCAAAGAAGGGCGGCGAAACTCGACTACATATTTTACAGAAACGTTACCAAACGGAAACATGTTAAATAAATAGAGTTAAATTTGATAAATTTATTCCCATAAAATCGTGATTTTTAAAGAAGGCAGGTCAAAAATAAATTATTCCCGATTTCAATAAAGCAAAACATTTCTGTAGTGCAACAAAAAGTGCAAAAACTAAACGGTTTTATTTCCTTTGAGAGTATATTCTAATCTACGCAGAAGTTTTCAATTACTGCAATCAATTCTATTTTCAATTTGTGCTATAGTAACTTATATTTTAACTGTTTGGACGTAATTTAATTAAATCAATACACTTTAATAACCATTTGAAAGCCATATGTATTCTCTCTTAAGCTATATATACCTGTATTTTGAATGTATTCTTATGCAATGTGAAAAAACAAACTGATAAAAAGGCTGTACAGGCATATACTTCTTTGCCTTCCCATTGCTGTCATACTCAAAGAGCATGAATGTCAATGTCAACTCATTTCGATACGTTTAATTTCTTTCTGAGAAGTTCTTGTGTGAAGTTTAAATTGTTTTCTGAATTCATCACTTTCTAACATTATTAGCATTGCCTCCTGGACATCGATTCGATAAGCAAGTGATTGGTTTAAGTCGTTACTGGTTTTAGTAGAATGACACTTCGATGTAAACGTTGCTCTTTAATTACATCTTGGTCGAATAAGACGACACCGCAAGCCAGCTAACGATGGAAAAAATAAGATGTGTGTATCCACGTGATGTAAGTTCAATTAAATTACAAAATCAATTTATGTACGGCGATAGTGTCATAGGTAAACTGGCCAAACCATACCAGAATGAAGAATAGGTACTACTAGTTTACCAGATCATGATAAACCCCAGTTAATGCACCTTGCATAGGTAGGGTATGGTATTCACAGTACAAAAAAATAAATTCTTGATTGGATCGCTGAAGTATCCAGTCAATAATTCCAGTTTTTACCTACTTATATACCAACTTAATCTCTTTCAGTTGTTGGACACAGATTATCTCTGCCACGTATGCTGGCAGCTCATTAACTAAAACACTGAGCAATTACCCATAGCTCAAGGACACCATAACGGTTGTGCTACGTGTGGTAGATATATCTTAAGAGTGAGAGGTCGATAAATTCTTAGAGCTGACATGCCGGAGAGGGAAGCTCCAATTAAATACAACATCATTGCAGAATGGATTCAACTTCGTGAGATAAGTGATTAAATGAAAACTCCTAATTGTTATACTTTTGATAAATAATTGAAAGAGAAAATATTATTTTGATTATCTACCTCTTATTTTTAATTGAACCTCTTTGAAAGATAAATGTATTTCATGATAAAAATATTATTTTAGATTCAACCCATGGATGAAGTGTGCATACCATGTTGGTTACGAGCACAACATGCAACAGTGCCAGCAGTCAATGTCCCAGCAACAAAAATAAATTGAGGGTCAAGCAGGGCCATTGAATAATCAAGCTGTGAGAAAATAGCCCTCCAGAATTACCTGCACAACCTGTTGCAGAAGTCCAAAATCGAATTGAAACCCAGCAAACAAATAATGAAGCAAACACTCAAATAGCTATTCCAACAAAAATAAGAGCAGGTGCCACTGCTGGCCATTGCTTGTTTCCAGAGTGTGATGATAGGGAAAAACTTCATGTACCTGAGTCTATATGGAGAAGGGTCCTAGTAGACTATAAGTAGTACAAGGGAGTGAAGCCATTTTAGGATTTTATTGTTATTGTGCTGCTCGAAATCAGACAGTTGGGTGTTGCTCGCACATAATGTCCATTTTATGGTACATGGGGCACGCTTGTCATCAGGATCATTTCGGAGCTTTTGCTGCATCCTTGGACAACTTGTTAATTATTTAAATAAATGTACATAAATAAGTAAATATTTTATAGCTTACATTAAAGTTGCTTGCAGTAAAACTTTTAATAAGCCTCACACTGAGCTAAACAAACTTAATTTAGGTACACCAGAAATGTACTTCTTTTGTTCTTTGTCTCGTTCTATAGATTGTGATGATGTGATAAGGGTTGCGGGTGACAGATTGCTCGTGCCGCGCATCGATGCGGCCTAACCTACTAAGTTCGGAGTCGGACTAGCAGCATAGTAGAAGAAGCACGCGACCGTACTAACAAACTCGCAGTGCGCCTTGCATGGGATGAGCTAGATGGGGCTCATCGCGGGTTCTCATTGCACGTATCATGTAGCGCTGTTGACTGAACAAGCCCGCACGTACACCCACGGCGGGACCCGTCGCATAGACGCGGGCGAGGGCGCGAAGTCCGCACGGAACACTTATGCATGGTGCCTAGTCATACATCGCGTACAAAATTCGGATATTGGACGTTGCATTGTATCACTATAATAACACATATCTAACCAAACAGCCTCCGAAACGCGAAAGTGGAACGCCCGAACATGTCACCGCTTACGTCTGACCAAACCTGACAGATTTGTAAGAATCAGTGTCCTTGTATAAATAAATAAAATAAAAAACCAACGATTTGAATTATAACCTCACTACCTTCCATAGTTTTAATATCTTTTTAACCCCAGCTTTGAAAGAGTTAAAACAATTAACTTTTTTGTTAGTCTATCGTAGTTCTATAAATATCAACCGATTTCTATCATGTACGCGGCCCGTAAGTAGAGGTCTGAAATTACATGGAAGTTCGCCGTCCTTCTTTAGTATAAGCATTTTAGTGGTCTGTTTTATCAGATTTACTCACTCCAACTTAGAATATCATCATATACCACTGCAGAGAACAAAACGTTATAATCAAATCCAATCCCACCACACACATTACGTCGTAATAAAGAATCACAAACGAGTACACGGTTCATTAGGTTTCTTTCAGTGAGCTCGTGAGGTACCCAAATATCGAGCTTTTTGTGTACCCAGTTTTTTCAAGGGAGCCAAAACTGTTTTGTGGTCAATTCCTAGTTCTTCAGCTACGTCGTAACTACTGATATGCCGATCTTACTCCACTTTTTCAGAAATGGCATCCATTTTATCCGTAATAGGGCGATACTTTCACAGACACTGCACTAGGTCCATAAACATGGCATGCAGGATCGTTCTCACTGATCGTCCAAACATGAGTTCATGGGCTCTTGCCAGTTAAATTAAGGGATCTTCTTAGATGCCCTTTAATTTTACGTAATTTATCGTGAATATCTCCTCCCCCCCACTATCATTGTATGAAGGGTTTTTTTAATGGTTTGTACGAAACATTTATAATTATTATTATTATTAGATAAAAATTCATTAGTCTAATATTCCTATGATTTTACGACAATTATATAGTATCACTTAAACAATGGGAATATTACTTGGCTTTGGCTCGTATTTTCCTCAAAAACCGGCTTGTATGCCGAGATACATAAAGTATAAAAATCAAAATAATAATATAAAGAGCTGTATAAAATTTATACAACTTTAAGACCTTTCTTGAGCGCGTGCATAGGGCGGTGAATCACAGTCCTTCGTCAGCCAGCTAGTGGACATGGCTCCCCTGATCCGCAGGACTTCATAAGGATAGAGCGAGGTATTTTCCAGGGCGATAGTTTGAGTCCTTTGTGGGTTTGTTTAGCTTTGAATCCTCTTAGTACCTTACTAAAAGATTCAAAGCTAGGCTATCGGCTTCGCAGAGGGGGTGAGTTCATCTCTCATTTGTTGTACATGGATGACCTGAAGTTGTTTGCACCAAGCCCCTAGGTCTTGATGGAACTGTTAAAAATCACTGAGATTTTTAGCAATGCCATCAAGATAACAACACCACTTGTCATGGTCTCGAAGTAAGGATAACTATCCGTGTGGTATGAGGATTACCTTTTTTCTGTATTGGCTATTTAAACACGAGTTAAAAAACAGAACAGAGAAAAAGCTTCAAGAACTGCGCCGCGACAAGTAGGTAAAGGTCACCGCACGTTTTCAGGAGAGCTCGGTGTAGACAAGTGTGCGGTCATGCATGTGTCAAGCTGTGTGTTAAGCACGCTATCAAATACCTTGGCTATAACAGTTGTCAAGTTTAGCTTGGCCATTTGTAGCTGGGTGGTACGGTGCAGACGTTTTATGGATAATACCATTTAGGTGTGAATAATCCTCAAATTCACGTGATATGAATTTATTTATTTAGAATAGATACACAGACAGATTACCATCGTTACATTGAATTGTCTCCCATTGTCCGAAACGAGAACTTGAGTTAATCCAAATGTCGTAAAAACGTCTTCTAATTTCTTGATACCCCATGAACTTGTTATAGTTTAAGTGGGTATTATTTCAGTCCATTTCCTAAATGCGTCTACAACAATTAGTAGAAAATATCCGTATGTCGGACCAGCGAAATCGATATGTACCCTTTGCCAACGCCATGATGGATGTTCCCAATGGTGAAGATTAACTTTGGGCGGTTCATTTTCAAGTCTGCACTCTCTGCACGCTTTAACTAAGTGTTCTAATCTTTGTCAATGTTTTTCCAATAAACAAAACTTCTCGCAATTAATTTCATTTTCACTATGCCTAAAAGTGTCCCTACGTTCAAAATCATAGTCCCCAATTTGTTGGGTACCATTATCCTTGTACCTTTAAATAAACAACCATCTTGACTCGTTATTTCGTGTTCAGTGTATCCTAGTTGCTGCATGTTATAATGGGTTTGTATTTAGAATCTCTCAATGTTTCTTCTGCAATTTTATGTTTGTTAACTTAATAGCTTAATATACTTAGTAGCTTGTTAATTTACTATAGAGAGCTGATATTGATGGAAAACTGTATGTTGATCAATGCTATCAATCAGAAATTCGATTGGGAATCGAGATAAATAGTCAGCATTGCTAATAACGCTTGACGTTCTGTACTCTATTTTGTAGTCAAATCCGTACTTTATTTTGTAGTCAAATCCGGATAAGAAATGAGCGTAGTGAAATAGTCTCATTGTAGGTACTTATAGTAGGTAAAGTTTTATTTGGATGAAATGTTTTTGTATGAACCCCTTTTATGTTCGGTTATAAGAATTACGACCGCAGCAGTATTGAAAAAACTTTTTGCAGTGGCTTCCTTGTCTATCTGACTATAATTTTTCTCGCTGCTAGACAGTGATCGAGACGCAAATGCTATTGGTTTGTCTGTACCATTCGGTGTGGAAGTACCATCTCCAGTCCAGTTGGTGACGCGTCCGTAGCTATAGCTAACACAATCATTTTGCAAGAGTTTTAGTGCATGAGTATCCTTGCGCTTGTAATTTGTTTTTTGATTGTGTCTTAGCATTTTTTCGCATGCTTCTGTCCATAAAAAAACATTTTTTTAGCAAGTTGTTGAGGGGATCAGCAATAGAAGCGAGATTTCATTGATATTCTTTGGTCTTTTAGTCTCCAACATTGGTTTAACCTTATCTTTATTTTTATGCAGGGCTCGGCATCGATAGTACGAGTATGTTCAAGATAATTGATACTTTTTGGGAGAATCGGCACTTTTCTCTATTCAACCTCAGGTTGTTATCTTCGAATCTTGTTCAAGTCTTGATAGTAATTCGGTTTCTGATGATCCTTGAATTATAATTTCATCAAAGAAACATTTAACTCCTTCAATATCTTGTAAAGTTTTATCCATAAACTTTTGCCACAAGTTTAGAGCTACTTTTATTCCGAACATTAAGTGGTTTATTTTGAACGTTCCTTTATGTGTACTCAATGTTAGCATTAAATTATACCTCTGATGAACTGCAGCCACAGTCCATATAGCCTATAGACTCCTCTTTGAGCGTTTCTTAGTTGAAAACGCAATCGCCAAAAGTTGGGGGGGTGCAGAGGTATGAAGCTCACTGTGATTGGCGGATTCAACGTCAATCTAGTGACAGATGTCACGTGAATTGCAAATGGCGTCCGACCTAGGGATGGGATAGCACGATATTTATAGCGATATCTACATCGGGTTGTACTGTGATATTTGGTTGGGTGGGTAAAGTAAATAAAACAATCATTTATAATTGAGCCCACAGCTATCTACTGGGATTTAAAATGTATTACTTTTTTATAAAGGCTCCTTACGTTCTTTTTTTGTTCCGTATTGCGGGTCAAGTAAGCTAGCCGTGTGTTCATATATTTTTCCATCACGCATTTTGCCAAATCTATGACGTGATTGTTTTCATAATCAAACTGATGTTGCCATAACGTTGAGAATAAATTTTCATTTTTGAATGTCTGCACCGTTTTGACAACAAAAGCACGGCGCTCGGCGATAAAGTAGCCCACCTTTATCTCTTGCATATATGAGAGTATTTTTTTGTTTTCCTTTAGAGATAACACACACACACACACACATTTACTGCATTTTATACTTTTTTTCAGAGAATGCACAACAAATCCCGCAATGTACTTAATGATGTTTTTAGCAAACAGTGACAACGTTATGTCTTGCAACGCTTCAATAAAGTCAGTGTCATCACCAACAATTAAAAAAAAAAGTTAGTAACATTAGCGTAGGTTTTGCAAACACACATAAATATCTCCGCTTTTTCAATAGTTTAAAGCAATCCGCAGAAAAATGCTGAGAGCATATGACGCTATTAGGCGTTGGAAACCAATTAAGATCTCGACTTGTAGCGTCTATCCACACTTTTTTCAGCTTCGAACTTTTTGGAAACCTAACAAAAAAAATATAAGAACGACTTTCTGTATTATATCTACCTTCAGAATAACTTTACAACTATCAAAAACTTCTGCCATCAACTGAACATAATTTTTTATTAATTAAATAAATTAGCATTGATAAGTGCTTTTTCTTAATAAAAAATTCAAAAGGACTTTCGTTTATATAAATTATTGTTTACTTTAAATTCCATGAACAAAATAACTTATCGATGAAAACGATTTTACTTTGGGTTTGCCCACATCACTAGCGTACAATTTCTACGTGAAAGCGAAATATACACAGGATAGAAAGGGATAGGGAGAGTGAAATAAGACAACAACGTATTATATCATATATATATATCTGATAAATCTGTTTTCTTGAGTTTATCTTTAAAGTGTCTTACATATGAAAAGTGATACCGTCTTTTTGTAAACTTGATGTGGTACTACGTTACCCGCACCATTTCACGGCGCAACAAGGCATTTTACCCACTTTTTAAAATTTATTTGTACGAAAATTTCACGATGACGTTCGGGAACAGACTAAATCGCCAATTGGAGGCGTGGCACTACAGATGATCAGTCGGTGCATATGCTTGGCGAGCGCGGTTCCCCTCCTATGCGGGGTCTATGGGCTATGTGGTCTATGGTGGAAATGGATTTTTGACAGTTTTTGCAATCGATTTCACAAATTTGAGCAAGTCGTTTTAGTTCTGAATAGTTCTTACAATAGATTCGTCTTCAATCTGTATACGTGTGATAAATCTGTGCTGTCTAGCCCAAGTACTAGGTTTTGGGTCAATGTAATTGTCTAAGGTGCTAACTAGCTCGATAAAGTCTAAATCGCAATGATCAAATGGTTAACATAAATCGTACGCTTTTTGGTGCTGAATTACAGCACTTAGCGATGTTAGTAACTTATACTTCTTTGTATTTGCATCGTCACACTTTTTGAGTTTCAGGTACATTTCCAGTCGTATAATGAAGTTCTTGAATGTCTCATTTTCATCAAGAGCTTGGAAATTAATTTTAGGTATGGCTGACATGATTTCAATGACCTTTTGTGGGATTTAAAGTAAATTCTCTGATAAGTAAGAGATCTGTCTTGGTAAGGGTTCTGTTGTAGGTTTAGGTGAATGTAATTTCAATTTCAGCTGATTGATAATTCCCATAATTACAAACTGTTGTTCAATTTCCTCATCCAAATTATCGTCATCTGTAGGTGTTTCTATCTGTGGTTGCGTGGATTCAAACTTGGTTTCGTAGTTATTTAAGCCGGCTACTCACACTCCTGCCGCAGGGCCAATCTAGGGTGAAGAAGTGGGGATGACCCTTAATTGCCTTCTTTGATGTGTATGGGCAAGCAGGGGCAATTTCCTAGAATGGCCCTGCTGCAGGGCGGCAGGGTCGCGAGACCATCCTTGGTCCCTAGATTGTCCCTGCCCCCCTGCCGCCCTGCCGCGTGTGTAGCGCGGTCGGGGCAATTTCTCAATTAGTTGGTTGGTTTCATATAAATAAATAAATATCTGGGACAATTTACACCGAAATCATCTGACCCCACAAACCAAGCAGAGCTTGAACTATGGCTTTCAGAAACTGATCATCATCATCATCATCATCATTTCAGCCGAACGACGCCCACTGCTGGGCATAGGCCTCCCCCAAGGATCTCCACAACGATCGGTCCTGCGCTGTCCGCATCCAGCGGCTTCCCGCGACCTTGACCAGATCGTCGGTCCACCTTGTAGAGGGCCTGCCCACGGAACGTCGTCCGGTACGCGGTCGCCATTCGAGAACCTTTCCGCCCCAACGGCCATCGGTTCTCAGAAACTGATAAACATGCATAAATACACTATAACATAAATAGGTACTTACATAGATGATAACACCCAGACACAACAAACACAAAATGTTCGTCACATGCGTCTAAGTTCATGTTTTAATTTATTTAAAGTAATTTGTTTGAAAACTTTAATTTCTATTTTGTAATGTTTGATAAAATTTATTGTAATTTGATTAATTTGAGTGGCATTTACGTAAATTAAATATTTTATTTGATAGATGTTATGATTTAAAATGTTCTATGAGTGTTATTTGCCTGAATAAAGATTGATTTATTGTTATTTATTATAAGTGTTTATCATGGGAATTCCTTCCTTATTTATGTAGCCCCTTTTTCACCCAATATCTCCTTTTTCTTTTTTTTTGCGGTAATAACCACTGAAAGAGCCAGGGCTATGCCGTCCCTCACAAAATGTAGGCTATATTCATTGATTTTTTGATTTTTCGATAATACTGGTGCCATTCTCAACGCGTGTGTTTAGCTCAACTTGTCCTCGAACATTGAACGGCAGGTACGTGTGTAGAGGCAGTCCGATATTGCCTCGACCGCTGTGCGCCCTAGATTGCCCCTGCAGCAGGAGCATGAGTAGCCGGGTTTAAGTTTGACTAACGAGTATTAAATTCGAATTCTGAAATAATTTGTAGTGTACTTATCTGTTTTGTTGGTAGACCTTTAATTGCAGTTCTGGAACGTTTACACTTATTTAAGTCGTCCATCGTTGCCAGATATAAAAAGACGTTTACATTCTCATATTTATTTGAAGTAAAGTTAAAAATATCTTCATTCATATAGACTTATAAAAAGTACTTATGACAAGTCAAATACAAAAAAAAAATATAGCAAAAATTATACTAAATAAAAATAAACTTACATAAAATAATACTATAATAGTAAATATCATAATTAAACATAATGTGACTCTACCACCGGTTCGGAGGTTGTTTCCGATCGAGAAGACTCCGGCAAAAAACTCGATGGTTAGGTACTCTTCTCAATCTTGTTTATATACACAAAAATTGAATTGATAGAGTAAAGTCATAACAAAACAATGTGCAGAGGAGCAGATTATACCTAAGATGACCACAAATTCTTATCATTTAAACATCCACAACACTATAACCGACTTGGTGTAATGGTTAAGAAGTTGGCTACTAAACCAGAGGTCGCGGGTTCGATCCCCGCACAGTACAAACATTTGTGTGCATGAACATGTCTGTTTGTACTGGTCTGGGTGTCTCCTATGTATAATAAGTAGGTATGTATTTACAAAAAAAAAAAAAAAAAAAGTATGTTTATCCGTTGTCTAGTATCCCATAACACAAGCTTTAATTAGCTTACTTTGGGGCTAGATGGCGCTGTGTGAAATAATGTCCAGGGATATTATATTATTATTATTATATTATATAATAAACTGGTGAAGAGGCAGTTCAACAAGAGTTTGCGGAATCTCATTAAAATATTTTACACATTGACCAACAAATGATTTCCCCACCTTAGAGCCGGGCCAGACTGTTGTAAACAAGCCCTCCATATCGGTCTCCACAGGCGGTTTGCAACAATGTAAACACTTGTTTGCAACCAAAATTCGTTTGACCTTCAACAACCTCTGTGGACTGGACCCGCGTTGTAAACAGCGTGTGGATACCGCCGTTGTAAACACGATTCCACAGTGTAAACGCTTGATGTAAACAACCACGCAAGGGCAGTTGCGCAGCGGCGACCGTTGCGTGCGCCCGTTTCACGGTTCACAAAAATGGTGTCTACTCAGGTAAAACAAGTTTTAGGTGAATTTCTTGCACTTTACAGGCAAAAAATTACTTACGAGACGTTTTTGCACTTGTAGTAGTAGGTATTTGTATGTTTACAGGAATTATAAACTTGAAATTTTAATTGTAAGAAAATCTAGATAGCAGTCGCATTTGATACACAGATGGCAGGCACACATTTTACCACTTTAAAGATAGACACTTCTTTCATACGATTGACTTTGAGAAAAATGGTTTTAGTAACCGCAATATCTTTTCTTTTAGACTTATCTACTATCTACTTAAAAATTTATTTTAGTTCTAGAAACCAACATGAATAAGGAGCTCAATATATAACTTTTTTATTTTTGTGTAAACAAAGTAAAAGAAAACTGAAAAAAATGAAGAATGTAAAATTCACGTGTTCACAAAAAACAAAACAGAAAATAAACTTCACAAACCATAATATTAAATTATTCATTATAGTTTTCCAAAATCTAATTACTCAGGGTGTCCCTGGAAGTAAGGCTCAAAACAAACAGCACGTAGTTGTCATATAATAAAACAATTGGATTTTAGTAAACTAAACTGAAAAATAAATGGATTGTGAAGTTTATTTTATATTTTGTGATAACATGAATATTATATTCTTTATTTTCATCAGTTTTCTTTTACTTTGTTTACACAAAAAAAAAAAGTTAAATATGGAGCCCCTTATCATATTGGTATATATACGACGATAAGCCAAGGAAACACTACAATATACCTAGCAATATACCTATTTCTTACATATCACGTTAACGTATGTACACACATCAAAAGTGTCTAGGGATCAACATATATTTTTGCAATAACTTTTCTCCTGATTGATATTAATTAAAATTTTCTTTAAGGATTCATCAAATAAAGTGTTTTCGTTTGTCTACAGTAACGATAAACCAAGTCACCTTTGCATTAATAAAGAAATTTGCCATTTTCCTAATAAAGGGATTTTTGACATTTGAACCACTAACATTAAAGTTCGAAAAAAAGACTGAAATAACAGTTTTCTTTAAAATTTTATTGGGTAACTTAAACAATTAATAATCCGTGTTTCTACCGCGAACACTAACAACACAAGAACATCGGTTTGGCATACTCAAAATGAGTTCATCCAAATCACGCTGTGGAATGGCCGCCCATGTTCGTTGCAACAACAAAAAAAGGTCTTCTTGCGACTGGATACCCTCCAAATTCGGCAGAGCTCTTCTCTGTAGCATATCCCATGCATGCTCAATCGGGTTCAAGTCTGGCGACTGAGCAGGCCAGGGCAGGACATTGATGTTAGCTGCGGTGAGAGTCTGTCTTACATCTCTTGCGGTGTGCGGTCGTGCATTATCATGCATTAACTGAAATAAGGGACCGATTTGCACTTGTAGAGGAACGATGACGTCTGATACAATCGTCTCAGCATAAATTTGAGCGTTGAGGTTGCCTCTGATCCAAATCAACTCAGTTCTTCCGCCGATCCAAATACCATGATGGTTCCACCACTATAAGGATGGACTTCCTGGCAGGATTTTAATCGCTGTTGGCGTCCAGGGGTTCTCCAGTGTCGTATACGTCTTGTATCCGGTCTCATACCAAAACGAGACTCATCAGAAAAGCACACGAAACGCCATTGTTCTTCTGCCCAATTTTTGTGTTCAAGAGCCCATTGATATCGAATCCTACGATTGTGCATTGCTATAGGTGGTACCCTTAGCGGTCTTCGGGAACGTCATCGTTCCTCTACAAGTGCAAATCGGTCCCTTATTTCAGATAATGCATGATAATGCACGACCGCACACCGCAAGAGTTGTAAGACAGACTCTCGCCGCAGCTAACATCAATGTCCTGCCCTGGCCTGCTCAGTCGCCAGACTTGAACCCGATTGAGCATGCATGGGATAAGCTACAAAGAAGAGCTCTGCCGCATATGGAGGGTATCCAGTAGCAAGAAAACCTTTTTTTGTTGTTGCAACGAACATGGGCGGCCATTCCAAAGCGTGATTTGGATGAACTCATTTTGAGTATGCCAAACCGATGTTTTTGTGTTGTTAGTGTTCGCGGTAGAAACACGGATTATTAATTGTTTAAGTTACCCAATAAAATTTTAAAGAAAACTGTTATTTCAGTCTTTTTTTCGAACTTTAATGTTAGTGGTTCAAATGTCAAAAATCCCTTTAATAGGAAAATGGCAAATTTCTTTATTAATGCAAAGGTGACTTGGTTTATCGTTACTGTAGACAAACGAAAACACTTTATTTGATGAATCCTTAAAGAAAGTTTTAATTAATATCAATCAGGAGAAAAGTTATTGCAAAAATATATGTTGATCCCTAGACACTTTTGATGTGTGTATGTAGGTAGTTACAAACCTACATTGGCTGACACCGACAATAACTGTACCTACATTATATTATCCTATAAGTTTTAGAAGAATACGCAATTATTTCTTTACTTTTTAGTGCTTTGTTTTGGAATAGATTTTTTGAAGTTGGTTTTTTTTTGTTAAAATTTTTGTTTATTTCTTGATTTTCAGTGAATAGTTATACCTCGAAAAAGTATCGTCCAATTGCTCCTAAGAATTCAAGAGTTCCGTTACTTTGTCATGGATCCCATAATCAGAACCTAACACTCATCAAACTACCCTTGAAGTATATCCTTTCCAATAAAAAAAGAAGCATTCAAATCGGTTGGCGTGATAATGAGTTATTCGTCTATTTGTCGCGCATATGGTTTATCTAGATTTAAGACTTATATAGATTTCCCATGGATGCCACTGTCAGAACTTGACCAAATTAAAATGGGACCACACGGGCAGCATCAGCTTTCAAATAAAAAAGAATTATCAAAATCGGTTGGCGTAATATTGAGTTACCCGTCCATTTGTCGCGCATTTTGTCTATCAAGATTCAAGACTTTATGGATTTCCCATGGATGCCACTGTCAGAACTGGACCAAATTAAAATGGGACTACACGGGCACCATCAGCTTTCTTTAAATAAAGAATCATCAAAATCGGTTGGCGTAATATTAAGTTATTCGTCTATTTGTCGTCCATTTGTCGCGCATTTTGTCTTATCTAAATTTAAGACTTATATGGTTTTCTCATGGATGCCAATGTCAGAACTGGACCAAATTAAAATGGGACCATTCGGAAAGCACCAGCTTTCAAATAAAAAAAGAACGATCAAAATCGGTTCACCCAGTCAAAAGTTATGAGGTAACAAACATTAAAAAAAAACATACAGTCGAATTGAGAACCTCCTCCTTTTTTGAAGTCGGTTGAAAATGTCCGTAGTTGAAAGATTCTGCTGGGGAAATTAAATGGCAACAAATGAATCGTCCTGTCGACGAACAGTCCATTGACGAATCGGTCATAGGAGAACGGTTGCGGAATCGAAAAAGGGGTTAGTTATATTTTGAAGAAGATAATAATAAATAAAGATAATAATAAGTTATCAAGGTGAATAACTAACGGAAATACATCATGAAGGACGGTACGGTCGACATCTGTCGGGCATGCCGCCGTCCTGGCGAGTCTATTCGCCACGTTATTTCTGGTTGTTCTCACCTTGCTAACGGGGAGTACTTGCACAGGCACAACCTAGTAGCCAGGATAATCCACCAGCAACTTGCTCTTCGATATAGCCTTGTCGAGTCGGAGGTACCGTACTATAAGTACGCACCGGTACCAGTTCTCGAAAATAGTCGTGCATTGCTCTATTGGGATCGCTCTATCATCACGGACAGGACTATTGTAGGCAATAAGCCTGATATCGTGCTGGTTGACCGATCCCAAGGCCAGGCAGTGCGCGTCGACATCACCATTCCACATGACGATAACCTCGTATAAAAGCTGAGAAGGACAAACTCAGCAAGTACCTTGACTTGGCTCACGAGGTGACCGCCATGTGGAATGTTGATTCGACGATCATTGTCCCGATAGTCGTGTCGGCAAACGGCTTAATAGCGAAGAGCCTCGACCAACACCTCGAGAGGCTGCTGTGCATGAACGTAAGGAGGTGACTTTGCTGTGTACTCCTGGTCTGCGCCTGGTTCCTGGCCGCGCTGAGTCACTATTGCGCCGCCCCGCTCCGCCCTACGCTCCTCGCAGCCCTCCCCGAGGGGCGTGAGTGCATAAACATAAGCAGGTGATTTTTCTGTGTGCTCCTGGTCTGCGCCTGGTACCCGACTCGGCCGGAGTCATCGCTACGCTGCCCCGCCCTACCCTGCACGCTGCTAGCCCCGAGAGGCGTGACGCCGTTCGACCAATATACTGCGCGCGCGCCATTAAGCTGCTTCATCGCTTTCGGAGGGAGGTACAGTACGCTGCGCGCCTGGTACTTATAGTCTGAGAGCAGCCTGCATAAAATAAGTAAGCTAGCATAATCAGCAACATATACGCTGGATGTCATGGCGCTATTGCTGATGGTGTTGACTATATGGTCTGTTCCTTATGCAAGCAGAGCTATGATTTATTATGCGCCAACTTCACTAAACAGGCTTTTGAAGCCCTGGCGCAGATATTCAAAAACGAATGGCTTTGTATTGAGTGCCGCAGCAGACGGCCGAAAGTGGATAACACTAATACACCGTTACGTAATAACATCGGCGTGGAGAATCAATACATTCCACCAGGCACGCCGCTAAGTGGTTTTGAAAATGTTACCCTGCGCCCTAGCCAGAGGCGGCAAAAGGAAAATATCAGTGCTATCAATGATAGGTGCACCGAGCTCGGCCTATCAAAAGACGACATCCGCTCTATTATGAAAGAAGAGATTCAAGGGGCTGATGATGACCGCCTTCGAACAATGATTAGCTCTCTTCTGCTTGACCAGTTTTCCACTGTGAGTAATCAGTTGACTGATCTAAATAATGCAGTCACTGAATTGAATAACAGGATTACTGCGTTAACTTCGTTTTCTGGGAAATTCGACTTGTGCGCCAAAACAACAGTTGCTGCTGAATTACCTGCTAAGTTGCCAGTCGAGATCATAGACGAACCACAAGGCGAAAGTAATCTGCCTGCTCAAGACGTGTTGAACAGCCAGTCTGATTTCCAGAAATCACCTTCTAAATGTGCTGGAACGGCTGATATCAATGAGACTAAGAAGAGACGTAGGCGTGACAAGAGATCCCTTAAGCCGTCGGCCACTCAACTACTGAAGCCGTTAAATGTGGCGACAAAACTTTCACCAATATCTCGCACTGATTGTTTGCCTCCAGTCCACGTACCCGTACCAAATACGGATGATGCTTCGAAACAAGGCAATGACTGGATCTACGTAGCTCCCAAAAACAAAAGGGCTTCACTTCCTACAGTGCTGCGAGGAACAGCGCTGCCGGGCTCAACATCACTGGAAGCCTCAGAACGATAGAAGTATTTGCATTTGTACTATGTGAAGCTAGGCACGTCTGAGGATCAGTTCGCGCTCATTTAAAAAATATCTGCGGTAGTGAGATTTGTACCGTCGAGACTCTAAAGTCACGTGGGAAGTATGCCTCGTTTAAACTCGGTGTCCCAACAAGGCTATCTTCAAACATCTTAGCTGCTAACAACTGGGCTGAAGATATATGTGTGAAGCCTTGGAGGCAGAACTTTCGTGTCAGACACGATTCAAAGCAAGAAAGTAAGAACACCTAATAATACATCGCGTGCTGCGCCGCCAAATCCTTTTTCTTACGTTGGAGGTAATATACCAGAATGTGCGGGGCCTTAAAACCAAACTCGGTTACTGGAGAGAGAATTTACTTGTTCTGACTCAGGATATTGCTGCAGTAACGGAAACATTCCTGGACTCCTCTATAGAGGATTCTGAACTAACATCTGCTGGTTGGACCATAGAGCGTCGTGACCGCCTATCACACGAGGGAGGTGTCATGCTCGCTGCTCGTCCTGGCCTTGACATTCGTCGCCAAAGGGAACTGGAGACCAAAAGCTGTGAGGATTTGTGGGTTACATTTGCTGTGCATAGTGTCACCTTCTATATTTGTGTCATCTATATAAATGGATGGAGGTATATACCTCCCAGAGCTAAGGATGAAGATTATATGGACTGGTTTCATACTGTCGAGATAAAGATGCAAAATCTTAAGGGAATAGTCATTGTGACTGGTGACCTAAATCTTAACAGTGCCTCTTTTAATGTCAACAGTTATTATTGTTATTTTTTAAGTGTGTGTGGTATGTGCGAGAAAAATAATGTTTTCAACTCGCATGGGGGTAAATTGGACGTGGTGCTGTTGCCTGAGCGGTTCATATCAGCATCGGTTACTATTAATGATGATGTTGGTTTAGTACCACACCCTGATGCTTATCATCCACCTCTCTTATTGGCATTTCCCCTTGCTGATACAAATGGTTCAGTGCTTCACAGTACTCTCCCAAGTAATATTGACCCATCTCGTGATTGGAACTTTGCTAGGGGTGATTACGATCAACTGTACAAAAATGTCACTGAGGCTTCATGGTCTACGGTATTAGAGGCCTCTGATATGAATGAAGCATCAGACGCTTTTTATAGAGTTTTGTACGGAATATTTGACGTCTGTATACCTAAAAAGATAAGGTCTTCAAGGGTATGTAGACGTTATGAAGTTTGGTTTACTCCTGAAATAATAAATGATTTGAGACAAAAACATCACTATCACAAACAATGGAGGCATAGGCACGACTCATCTGCTTATAGAACGTTTAGCAACCTTCGAGCAAATATTAAAAAACGAATAACTTTGGCATACGATGAGTACAAACTCCGTATTGAAAATTCAATTCGAAATGATCCAAAAGGCTTTTGGCAACATGTTAATAACCTTAGGTGCAAGGGTGGTTTCGAGCCACGTGTCAAGTATTTAGACGTTGAGTATGAGGGACAGGAAGCCGCGGACATGTTTGCCAATTTTTTCGATCTTCGATTACACAAAATCTAGGACAACACTTGCATCCTCCTCTTGCATAAATATTCGAGAGATTACAAGTGAGAACATTTTAGGTAACTTGCGCAAATTGAAGCCGTCGGGGATTGGCCCTGATGGTGTACCAGCTTTTATTTTAAAAGCTTGCAAAGACTACTTACTGGAGCCGATCTGCCACCTTTTCAACTTAGCTGTTTCGTCTGGCGTGTACCCTCTCACATGGAAATTGTCTCGTGTAAAGCCAATCCCAAAAAGTAACGACACCCTTGATGTGAAAAATTATCGTCCCTTTGCAATCTTGTCATCACTTCCTAAGCTCATGGAGTCTGTGCTCCACAAAAAACTCGCATTGCAAGTCAAACCATTTTTGACGGATTCCCAGCATGGTTTTAGGGGTGGACGGTCTGTTGACTCTAATCTTCTATCGCTTGTTGATACCATCTCATGCCATATGGACAGAGGCTGCCAAGTTGATGTTATTTACTTCGACTTTAAAAAAGCATTCAACCGCGTTGACAATCATATCCTGCTGGATAAGCTTTGCATGTTCGGGTTTACTCCAAAACTACTTAAGTTCTTTGCGGATTACCTGCGTGATCGTAGATAATTTGTCCGACATGGATGCTACGAGTCTCATGAGTACCCTACACTTTCGGGTGTTAGCCAGGGTTCTATTTTGGGTCCACTTTTGTTTATACTCATGATAAATGATCTCGAGCATGTTCTCAAGCATTCCTCATGTCTTCTTTATGCAGATGACTCAAAAATTGTTCTTAATATTGAGACGCAGTCTGATCACGGAAGGCTGCAAGAAGATATCGAGTCCGTTTATAAGTGGTCTCTAGCTAATAAACTACTTTTTAATCAATCTAAGTGTTGTGTGATGACGTTCTCTCGTTCTAAAGAGCCACTGCATTTTGATTATAAATTAGGTCCTGATATCATATCTCGAGTGTATCAGGTAAAGGACCTCGGTGTTCTGTTTGACCCTTAACTGACGTTCCATGCACATATAAAGAAGACAGCTGCTGATAGCTTTAAGCGGCTGGACTTTGTGATTCGCAACTGCAGGGAATTTCAGAATGTTAGCGCTATTAAACTGCTTAACATGTCATTGGTGAGAAGTCGATTAGAGTCAGGTTCTAGAGTCTGGAACCCTCACGAATCATCCTATGCCCTAATAATCGAAAAGGTTCAAAAGGCATTCCTGAGGTTTTTGTATAAGAAAATCTACAGTTACTACCCTTTTCTTTACCCGACTAGTTTCCTTTTAGGTGCACTGGGTTTCAACTTATTGCAGGTGCGACGTAACTGGCATCTGGTTGTTTATATTTGTCGTATCCTACGCGGTGAATCTGACTGTCACCAGTTGGTGACCCGTTTATGCAGATTTTTTGTGCCTAACAATTATACGCGTAGTCGTCGGCACAACTTACTGGCGGTGCCAACTACCAGAACTCAGGCTCGCCGTTTCTCACCTTTCATACGTGGGCTCAACGATCTGAACCTTCTGGCAACGGTACCATGTGATGTATTTGCTGACGAGCCCCACGTTATTGTCAATGTATGCCTCAAATTTTGCGAGGGCCGTTATAAATTATAACCATTACTGTGTATTTTTTTTTATTATTATTATTTCATAACTGTTTTTATGTAAATTGTACAATGCCCTGGTATTTCTGTTATGTTGTGCAATTTTTTTACTTTAATAAATAAATAAAATAAATAATTCAAAAGTTGTTTTATTGTTGTAAATCTTTGTTTTATATAAATACTGTACAAATTTTATACTTAAGTTACATAATTAATAAAGATAATAATAAATAAAGATAATAAGAAAAAAAGCCATATTGTATGCGTGCTTCCAAACGAAGGGTCGACAACACACTGAGGTGGAAGCCTTGCTGTAAACCAGTGTGGCCGCAAACACCAACCGTGCGCTCCACAAGCCTTCCACCAAGGTAGTAGCTAGTTTGCCACAGTCTGGCCCGGCTTTTAAGCATTTTATTTACAATCTTTCACAATTGTCATGTGACACAAGCATTTTTTGAAGTTCACTAATTACGGTGGTCTATGCTTTATCAAGGAGTTAGTATATGACACATTTGAACGATTTCTATTGTGGAAATCGTCGAGGCGTGTTGCTCTTGGCTAGCCCCCCAGGACAAATTGCACCAAGATCATCTGACCCCAAACTAGGCAGAGCTTGTAAGTACTATGTGTGTCAGAGACTGATGAACATGCCCTAAATATTTTTTAAATATATACTCGTATGGATAATAACACCCAGACATACAACAAACAAAAAGGTTCATCACATGAAAGTTTGTCCTGGGTAGGGACGACCCACTACCTCCAGTGCTGGAGGTAGGATCGCTGCCATTGCACCAACTATATTGCCAGTCAAACTATCTTGATATAAAATACAGATTTATGTGTATTTGTGATCCATTTGATATTTTTTTAACTGATCCAAAAAAGGAGGTTTACATTTTAAAATGTAAAATGAGTCAGATAATCTTGTGAGTTACTGTCATTTGTGATGTAAATTGTTTGGAATACAAAACTTTACAAAGGTGGCCGAGTCTCATTTAATGTTCACATAATATTTTAATGTTTTATAAATTTATAAGAAATACCAGAATTCAGAAAACAAAATCGTAAACAACTAATAGGGTATGACTAGCACAGCGTTGCCAGACGTCTCGATTTTGGCGGGACGTCCCGAATTTTGAATCAAAATTCAATGTCTTGCGCGGGACAGGCTTATTTCCGCTTCTGGGGATAACTCGAACGTGCGAACTTTTAACTTAAGTTGTATAAATTTGCTACCATAAGATCTTGAAATTTACACTTTCGATACATTGAATTTATATTTAAGTATGATTCCGTTAAAGCATCTTTCTGAAATTAACATGATGAATAGTTGATGAAATAATTAAAGTTTTTGCGCCACAGTAACCAAAAACGTGACACAACCCAGATTTTTTTTAAATTTCCTAAAACTTAACTCTAAAACTACCAAAAATCGCGGAACATGCTCTACCACTGGGCTTCTGCTTATCACTACTTTTTGGGACACTCTGAATACGTTTTTTTACTATGTCCCGCATTTGACGAAAGAATCTCGTTTTTTTTCACTCAAAAAGGTTTAAAATCCCATATTGGCAAAAAAAATGCTCTACATAACAACATGAAGAAACATAAAACTCCTCTTGGCGACACAAATAATTTTGTTGCCAAGAAGAGTTCTATCATCATGTTCAATAAAAATGTATAAGTCCATACTATACAATCATTAGACATTTGTCAATCACTACCCAGTGCCCGATTTATATGAATGAGCCAGACACTAACCTGAAAACTAGTGTAAACCCTAATTACCTCAGCCATTAAATGAAGAATAGAACTAAGTTGCAATGGCACTATGCCAAACACCGTAAACACTAAGTATGAAAGAAATAATTAGCAAACTCAGTATTGAGAAACACAATCACTAAAGATAGTGTTCATTTTATTTCCCCAATATTTAAATTTAGCAAGATTGTTCACTGCTACCACCTTAAGGATGCGTTTCTACCAGAGCAACCAATACAATCACAAAGCTAGATAAATGAAAGCGATTCTATTGGTTCTTTACAAACACATCCCTCACAATTAATGAATTAATATTATTTGATCAAATCAAAATTTGATTTAATAAAATGTAATGGAAATTCAGAATGTTTAATGTATGTGTTTAAGTAAATTGTGTGTCACTGTACGTTGAATTTGATTTAAATGAAATCACATGTTTTGTAATTTATTTACCAATTAATATGATTATAATAACACACAAGATAATATGTATTAAGAATTTATGCATTTTATATGTAACCAAAACAGGCATGAAAATTGTTTTGGTGAATTGTGAGAACTTTGCTATTTATAACAACTATTTTAACACTTTTTGAGCGCATAAATGAATCTGAATCTAAATCTGAAAATGCATCCTTGCACATCTCTGGTAGAAACGCACCCGTAAAGTTATATCATATTGGTGAAAATATTTTCTTACTTACCAAATTGATTGTATCCATTGCAGAGTTGATAAATTCTTCCTGGTTTTTCCCCTGTAGTTCCACATACCATATGGAATAGTTATATGCTGGCCCCCATGACTGTAGTGGAACTATCTTGATATAGCTCACTGGTAGGAATGAACCTTCTGCAGTTCTGTGCCTTAATCTGAATGTCTCTGGGCAACTGTCCTTTTTCAGGCCCCTATTTGCAAGATCAAAAACAATAACATATAAGAGCTTAAAAACAATATTTAGTTAATGCTATTTTAATGAAAGGTAAATTAACTAATGATCTAAACGGTACACTTAAATGGGTATTTTTGTTCTTTATTAAAATCTCTAGAATACTCACGATGATAAAAGTAGCGAAAGGTTATTTTGATCTGTTCCACCAAATATTTGAAACTTCTTCAAGTCACTGACTTGGGTTTTCAGATATTTTCCGAATTTTATTGTTTCTACAATTGATGGTGATTTTAATTTCAGCATTATATACTGGTAGGGTGTTGTGCAGTCTGTAAACCATTTCGATTGCTGATCCGTTGGATTATTCACCATGATATTCCTGAAAAATTGTAATCGTCACTAAACCCAAGTGCGTAGGCAACACAGTGTTATTAACAAACAAGCAAACAGCCATCAAGTGGCGCACTTAAATAATTAAACACAATAAAATAAATACCACGTAAATAAAGTGTTCGTCGTAGTTAAATCCCCGATTAAAGACCGGGATTTCTTCACACTGACTTTGTTGATGGCTTTTTAGCGACAAAATGAACTTACTCTGGTATGTAATTCGGTGTGTAGCTGGAATATTTGTGTATAGTGTAACAAAGCTTCACGGTTTCATATTTTTCTTCCATTTTCAGCAATTTTCTCTTGAAAATTATGGCAAAATATCTTTGTTTTTATTTCGCGACTGGCATGGCAGCAGCAAACCACAGACTAAATCAATGGACATTTGGTACACGGTGTTGCCATTTGCCATTGTGAGATGTTCAAGTATTCGATTTTATTATCCTTTTTATCGATTGTTTTTTTTTTGATTTAAAATTGTTAATGTTGTGTTAAAGTTTTTATTTTATTGATATAAAAAACACAGGTAAATTGTATCACCTAAGAAAGAATACAACAAACACTAAATTGGTTTTATATTTATACTGATGATATTTTCTTCGTAGTAAGCGTATTTTGGATACGTTTTATCATAGTAACTATTATACCTACCTACCACGCTTGCATTTATTAGTCATTGTCTCTAAATAAACACATTCTTTCAAAATGAGTTCAGGTTATTTGACGGCAACATTGTATGGAGTCTTTCATGTTATTACAGGAACAAGATTCTAGACTGAAATAAATATCAATTTTATCGTTAATGCTAATAGACAAAAGCTGTGTCAGTATGAAACCTGCCCAACGAAATATAACGTTGACAGTTCTATCTTTATAATTAATCATGTCAATACCTAACTATAATCACTATCCGGCTCCTACTTAGAAAACCTGCCTCGTAATCGTAGATATCGTTTGTACGTGTTAAACATTATAGATTCACATTTTGAACACACTGCGCTTTAAACTTGATCTGAAGACAGAGTTTGAAATGTGGCAATAGTTCATATTATGTGTCCATAAGTGAAGGAGCGTTTGTTGGTGAAATGATAAGTTTTGCTCGTATTTCATTTGTTGTTTGTATAATTATAACTCAAGTGGATATTGGATTTTCACAAACAAAACATGAGTGCCTCGAAGAAGGAATACTGTCTCAAGAAAAGTTAATGACACTATCAAAACTAGTTATTCCTGATTTGTACGGAAAAAGCAAAGGTGACACTGGCAAAATCGGAGTTATAGGTGGTTCATTTGAATACACAGGAGCCCCTTATTTCAGTGCTCAAACTGCTTTACGGGTATGTTTCACTACTATGTTCGTTTCTAGCAGCTACGTGAGTCTTTCAATGCAAGATTTGAATAATTATTGTTTGAAAACAACAACTTTAATAACATAGAAACCTACACAACCTTTTTTTTTACAGGTGGGTGCTGATCTTGTTTATGTCATTACTGCTGAATCTGCTGCAACAGTCATCAAATCTTATAGCCCAGATTTAATCGTTTATCCTATTCTTAGTAAAAAATATGCCTCTAAAATCTACCAATTGTTACAAAAAATGGATGTTATTGTCATTGGCCCTGGTATTGGAAGAGATGATGAACAAGTCAAATTAGTTATTGACATAATTCAAACATGTAAAAATTTAAATAAAGCAATTGTTATCGATGCTGATGGGTTGTTTGCCCTTTCTCAAAATGTGTCAATTTTAAGTGGCTACCCAAAATCAGGGGCAATATTAACACCAAATCTTCGAGAAGCAACGCATTTAAATATGGCAATAAATAACAGTAGTAGTAGTGAATGGAATGCATATTGGGGAGATAATGTGTCTGTTTTGGTCAAAGGTCAAGAAGATACATGTTATTCTAGTGTAGCTAAATTTAGATGGGCTCTCGTTGGGGGAGGTTCGGCCCGCCGTGCAGCTGGACAAGGTGACATTTTAGCCGGAGCATTGGGCACTTTTTACAATTGGGCAATTAAGGCAAATCTCTGTAACAATGAGCAGTCTACTCAACTGGCTCAGAGTGTTGCAATGTATGCTGCAGCAATATTTACTCGCACTTGTAATAAACAGGCTTACGAAGAAAATGGCCGCAATATGATTGCGTCAGATATGTTGAAAAAAATACCATTAGCATTTAATGAAATATTTTTAAAACAGAATGTAATTACATAAACAAACTTTTAAAAAGGTAATTTAAAGGTACAATTTAATAATAGCAATATGCTTTTCGTATAATTATGTTACGATCGAAAGACTGCTTCTATCACACAGAATCACTTATTTCAAATAGATAAACAACTACATTATCTCTCACACTCACAAAAAACATAAACTTATTTATAAATAATATGTTACTATTTTATTTTTTTATTTAAGCCTTAACTGTGAAATTTAATTGTAAATCGGTTTCCTAAGATACAGGCCTAGCCTAGTTTGGAAACCTCTGCTAATGTAGAGAGTAGTTTTTCATTGTGTTATTATTAAAGTGTATTTATTTTGAATGTGTTTTCAATAAAGATTTTTTGTTTATTTATTTATTATTTATGTCAATAAGAAAATCAACGATGCTGTTAAAGAATAAAAGAAGTGCTGAAGTGTTTATTGATCGAACTAAATAATTCATACATAAAGCACAAATAAAAATAAAAGTAAGTAGTTATTCATGATTTGTTTGACTGTCCTTTAAGTTGTATGCTAAATCGAATGCTAAAGTTTGTTGAATTCACGTCACAATGCGTTTTTTACCTACCTAAAATTGAACTTTTAATAATAATCATTAAAAAAGTTTCTCACTCTTTTATTTTGATGTTTTGTTTGTAGTTTAAAATGTAGGTCAGTTTACTCAATTTATTTCAGAATTCTGTTCTGTCGCTTAAAAAGTCACAAATGTCAACTTTTTACATCTATAAAGCATCTCAATTTAGATTCTTATACTTCAGAGAAAAGGTCATAGCACACTATCCCGGCACTGCAAAAGTACCGCTTAAACCCGGCAAATAACTTGCCATCCAAATTAGAGCATTGAATTGTGTGTACTCTAATAAATTTTACGATGTCAATATGAAAAAGCGGACAGCCGGCGGGTGGTCAGCGCGCCGCCCGTTTTTTCAATACGAGGCGATGCCGGGTTTGAGCGGTGCTGTTGCCGCGGCCGTGATTTTGTGCTGTGACCTTAAGACTGTTACTAAATAGGAATGGTTACAAGCCTAATTACCCTTTTATGTTAAGATAGTACCTACACAACGTAATACTATAATAAACATAATTACAAACTAAAAAAATAGTTAAAATAGACAGATAAGTACTCGTAATTAGAATACGATTTAACGACATGGTTTGCGTAGTGCAGCACGGTTTCTCACCTTTATTTGAGTGGTATACGATCTTTTCTGAATTGACTCGGGTCTGGGTGTGCCGGGAGAAGCCCCTGGCTTAATTCCCTGTCTGGTATGTACCTCGTGACAAGAATATTAATCCTTACTTCGAGACCATGACGAGTGATGTATTGTCTGCCGCATATTTATATACTCGTATTTATAATTATTTAATAATATCTCGAGTTCTTGACTTAATAATCTATGGGCAATATAATCTAACATCTGGACCCATAACCAACACATATGATCGTTACATGAATCTTCGTTACGGATTGAATAGAGCTCAATATTATCATCGGCGTTATCAAAGGTGAGACATCACACTTTTGCAACTACCGGAATCTCTATGTTTCTAAGCCAAGTAGACTGTCAAGAGGTAAACAAAATAATAAGAAATTTGGAAAATAAGTTAATTCATGGAATAGATGAACTACCGCCTAGCTTAATTAAGTACTGTGCAGATGAACTTACCTTACCATTGACTATTTAATCAACCATTCTTTCAATGAAGGTGTTTTCCCTTCTTTGCTGAAAAAAACAATAATAAAACCTATCCATGAGAAAAAAGAAAAGAATGACCCAGATAATTACCGCCCTATTGCTCTATTGCCCACATTCTCAAAGATATTTGAAAAAACTGTTTGTAATCGCGTAGTTGACTTTTGTGAAAAGTTTAAGATATTTGATGAATCTCAGAACGGGTTCCGAAAAAAAACGCTCTACAGTAAGTACTAGCCATCTACAAGTACGTTCAAGACATTTTAAGAATATTGGACAGCAAAAAATACGCAATTGGAGTGCTGCTAGATCTGACAAAGGCAGATGACAGGGTTCAACACATGTTATTGTTAAATAAACGGTATGGAGTAGGTATTCGTGGCACGGCTCACAAATGGTTTGCGTCTTATTTGAGGGATAGAGAACAATAAGTAGTGATAATAGTGGAAGTAGACTATTTCGACAACAAACCAAAACAAATGAAGGTCGTTCGCTCTGATGCCCTAGTTATAAACGCATCGATACCACAGGGCAGTGTAGCTGGATGCCTTTTGTTTTTAATTTATATAACCTCCCAAAAATCATGCATGAGCCTGAGTCTTGTTTGAAGATGACATATCTTTGCTCACATCGAGTAACAATGGTAAATGAAAATATTAACTCCTTACTATCTAAAACTACAAACTGGGTAGGAGAACATAATTTAGAAATAAATACCTAAATTAATGACTTTCCATCCGTATCAAAAGCTTCTTCTACACCTCATCTTTTCATATAACGGTATAAAAATAGAGCACGCTAATGAATTCACATTGTTGGGCATAGTTATAGATAGGTACATTAACTGGAAAGCGCACATACAAAAAATATGTGCTAAGTTCTCGAGCTTTGCTTAAGTTCTCCGGGGAGTTAAGAAAACCACTGACATTGAAACTGGTATAGTGACAAACTATGCTTACGCAAATTCATGGCTAAGTTAAGGAGTAATTCTATGGGGCAACAGTACAGACGTCTCTACTTTGTTAGTTCTTCAAAAAATACTTATCCGTAGCTGTAAGCCTTACTTTCAAAAGTACGAAATTCTTACCCTGCCAACTATCTATATTTTTGAGTCATGCTAGTTTGTGCGAAACTACAATTATTTTTACACAAAACGCAAAGACTTGCCCTCAAGATATTCCGTAAGACATAGAACAAAATTAGTGCTACCATCGTGTTGCCTTCAACTTGCCTCTTCCAACACATACATAATGTCTATTAAAATATATAATAAATTACCCAAGCGAATAATAAATGAAATTCGAGAGTCTCCTAAAATAATTGTTTTTAAAAAATGTTATTAAAATGTTGAAGAATATTTAGAAGACATAATATTATAATATTTAACTCAAATGATTAGAATATTATTATTAATGTTATTATTGTGATTTATGTTTCATAATTTATTTTTTTGGCATCAAACAATATGTTACAATGTTAAAAATAATAATTGTGTAAGAAGACCAACATTATAATGTGTAATAATCCCCGTAATTGTTTTGTTTGTTGTGTAATTATTATTTTTTTCCTTTTGTATTGAAATGTAATATGATAATTTATTGAAACTCAAATTTAACAGTCAAGATGATAAATGTATTTTAATGTTTGCTGTAGTTATTTGAAATTTTGGAAATTTATGGAAATAAATCTCAGAAATCTATGGAAATGATTTTAATGTTTTGCATGCTCATAATTTATAATTGAAGTTTAAAATAGCCCCTCTTTCAATATATTTGCGGCGCCCTACAGGGTCCTTAATTGATATCACAACATTTAAGTGCACATCTTCAATTGAAATTGAAAATTGAAGTCACAGTTCTGTAATTATCTACGAAGGCGAACAAACTTTTTTTTCAGACTAAATTTTATCCTATCATAAACCATTCAAACACAATTTTATTTGTTTCTTGGCATAGTTACAACTCACAAAAGTACATGTTATACATTCAAAACAGGACGAATACATTTGTATCTCTATCTCTATTAGAACCGCGCACCACATTTGCAAAGGGGTTTGAACATTTTTTTGGAAACGATTTAGCACCAGCCGCCATTTTACTTTTTTTAACCTTTTGGCGCGCGATGACAGTTCATTCAGGCAAGAAAACAATCAAATAAGCACTCAAATGAATAAAATTGGCAAAAAAAAAAGGCGGCAATCGTCTTGAAAACTCACCAAAGTCAGAGACCAAACAAATGAGTAAACTGTTAAACTCGAATATAATTTCCTACGGGGTGATCCAATCGAGAAAATAATATTTTTTCATATAGCAAGTTTGAAGCCTCTGAGAATGAAAGCTTGATATGCGTTCAGCTATTCCTTTCTTACGTTTGTAAAATAGTTAAATGCAAATTATTCACAAAAGAATTAGAAATGTTTAGCAAATAAAAACTAATATTTTTATATCATTATTTATATCTTTTGGTATTACATTACAATGACAAATTTAATAACAGCAAGCAAACGCAGCCTAAATGTCAAAAGTGCAATTTTTCGTCTTATCAAAATATTTTGCGATTGTTCTCTCAGAGAGTTTTATAAATTGCCTTCGATGTAGTTCGAACCAGAGGCCAAATTCTCCGATATAATGGAGGATGAAATTGAGGAGTGTATCAGGAAAAAGATCCAATGGCCGAAGTTGCCAGCCACAGCTAAGAAGGTACAAGATATTCAAGAACTCATTATTATGTTGTTGTGGTATTGGATTGCAATGAGCTGTATCATTTTTCATGAAAAAAGAGTCATGAAATTTATAGTAATACTTTGAGCGCTTCTTACAATTTACATTTTAAATTGCTATTTTAAATTAGACTACTAAATATGGTTGACAGTGTTCAAAAATTGTTCCACATTACTTGAGTTTTAGGATTAACCTGTAATAAAAAAAGTATGCTAAGTGGGCTTCTGAGTGTTTCGTTTACCATGACGACACAGTCACTTGCTTCTGACTACTCCGTTTGGCATAAAGTTGTGATGGTATGTGTGTGCTAATTGCTGCATTTTAAAAATAAAATTTAATTTCAGCTGCTAGGCGATTCACCTAAAGATTATGAACGATACATATTTGAATTCAGTATTAAAAATCAATTGAGGTACCGAGGAAGTTTAGGTTTGTAATTTATTTCTCTTTTGTGCCACATTTGAAGTTCTGCTATACCAGAATCATAATTATTAGGTGTTTTTCAGTAAGAACTGTCCGTAAAGATGAAAAGAAGTATTATGAGACTCTTGTTCAGAGCAGCATACAACGTCTTATGCTTTACCCCTATCACTTAGCAGATATGATTGTTAAAGGTATGTGTTTTATATTCAATCAATTGTTACATCCACATATTATAAAATTTAAGCAGGCCTTTGTTGAAAAAAGAGATTCAAACAAGCAATAAGGCCCTAAAGAATGTGCTTTATGAGTATACTTGTGAACTGTGTTGTAGGTCTAAGGATAACACCATTTATATACTATGTGGAAGTAGTAGCTCTACTGATAGAGTTGGAAAAGAGCTATGACACTATGCCTAATTTCACTGCAGCTGACTGTAAGTAACACGGAAAATTAACATAATAATAATAAATATATATCCATATTTTCTATTTTCATACCTAATTCTTCATAAACTGCCATCTGAGGCCATGAGTCATCAGCACTGATCAGTTTATCAGTCCTGTGGGGAGGATCGAACCCACGACCAGGACCTTATTAGACAATGTCACTATACTATTTTCACTGTTGATACCGCGTTTTATTCTATTACTTATTAGCCATAACCCGTTTATTAAGAATTTATAAAAATCGGTAAATCCAATTCCATTTCCTTTGCCAACTCGATTAAATTACATTCGTTACATCACTATAATTGACAATTTTGAACTGTCAGGGATATCATCATACGGCGAAAGTAGTATAGTCACTACCAACTGAGTCAACGAAACAGAAATAAATTTTGTGGAATCAACTGCTTCTTGTGGGTGCAAACTGTTTTTTTTTAAGAACATTTTTTTCACCTAATCTGTTGTTTGAAATAGCTTACTTTAGCTGATAGAAATTAATTAGGTACCTACCTCAAAGATAGAGGGTGGTCTAAACATACACGTCAATAAATTTTTTTTAGCCTTCTCACACTCAGGGGTATCCGAAAATACCCCATGTATGTTACCTGGTTTTTTGTAGTTTTGGAGTTATGATTTTTTTTATAAATATTTGAAAGTTTCTGGGTTGACTCACTTTTTCGGTCACTGTAGCGCGATCAGTTGAGATAAATGCTTGATTGATTTATTTGAATTTACTCATTGAAAAAAAATTGGGTAACTTTTTTTTAAAAACGGCTTTCAAAGTTCAGGGAAAAAACAGCATTTCCAATTCAATTTCATAATTTTTTTTAGAGTTATGATAAGCGTTATGGATGTAAATTCTTCAGAATTATCTAGCGCTGTTATTCATCTAACGAAGAAAAAAAAAACAAGCATTTATCTCAACAGATTGCGCTACACTGACCGAGAAAGTTAGTCAACCCAGAAATTTTAAAAATTGTAAAAAAATCATAACTCGAAAACTACAAAAAATCGGGTATCATACAAGGTGTATTTTCGGATACCCCTGAGTGTGAGGAAGCTAAAAAAAAATTATTGACGTGTATGTTTGGACCACCCTGTATGAATATACTCTATGTCAATTTGTACCAATCAAAATCGCTCTCTTAGGCTTAAGATTGCTTGGCATAGGCCGCAATGAGTACCTAGAGCTGGTAGCCAAGTCGCGGTCGCTCGGCCGCCGCGGGCGCTCTAAGGGCATTAGGGCTCTTCTACCTCGGGTCCCTTTGAACATTCCTATGCAGCCTTGGTGGAGGGTGGAACTAGGCTATGTCTTGGAAGATGATGTCAAGGTAAGAATTATTTTTACCATGAAGTTTGCAATTTGACCTTGTTTTAACAAATACTGATGACTCAAAATGTTATTCATAATAAAGGTTTCAAGGTTATTTAACAGTTTTTTTGCGTTTTCTATGTCTGAAGTGAGTTTTTTAAGTTTATTAAAGAATAATTAACTAACATTTTTGCTTATTTATTAGACAAATTATCCAATTTAACAGTAAATAAGGTTATAAAATAGGAAAATATAAAGAGTTCTATTTGAAGGCCTTGATTAACATTAATTATTCTTCAAAACAGGAATAAGATTGTATGTTGTAAGTAACCTCTCCTAGAATGCGTTGTTTGTTTGTTTGCTAGCCATTGAGTGAGAGCGAGAAGGCTTTAATTGACTTGCTAATCGACCGCGGGTCGCAGACCGCCGGCACGCTCGACTATGACGTCGTCAAAACACTTTACAGGTGAGCCACATCAATACATCTGTATTCCTTCTTATAACTGCTTCAACCAAAGAATATAGAAAAAAGTATACATTTTATGATAGCTTACAAAGAAAAAAATATTAATGGCTGAGCCTGATTGACAGTCTAAGATTTAACGCGTGTGAAGCTCACGCCAGGCCTGTGTCACTTGAAAATTTAGGTACCCTCAGCAGCGTGGCCCCTCTCTGGGGTATATGACAGTAGGTTGCCGCTCGGCTCGCACACTCGCCGCTTAGCGCGTTATTTAACAGCAATTAATGTTTTGTATCTGATTTCTTTCAAGTGTAACTGGTAATTATAACTAATGATAAGAATAATAATGACTACTACTGATTCTAAACGATGTTATATTAATTACAGCAATACTTTTTCCAAAGTTAATAATTAAATCAGCGAGTTGCGACCCTCCGCTCCGAGAGAGATTTGCTTTCGATGCCCATAGGTGTATATTTTCGCGAGCTCCCATCCTGGATTTATGCCGCCAGTTAAAAACTCCGCGCTAATTTCTTTGAG
The DNA here is from genome assembly GCA_947369235.1 of Udea olivalis. Classification (NCBI taxonomy): domain Eukaryota; kingdom Metazoa; phylum Arthropoda; class Insecta; order Lepidoptera; family Crambidae; genus Udea; species Udea olivalis. The sequence goes on from OX376359.1 coordinate 14,253,927, forward strand.
ACTGTTTTTATAAAGTAAAAGAGACCCCAAACAAGCGTTTTTTGGCGTTGCGTCTTCCCTGCGCCAAAAAACGCTAGTGTTATGTGGTCACCGGCACGACGCTGACGCTCAAAGAACGCTAGTCTCTCTAAATTTTCTAACAACTAGTAGTTAACGAAATACAACATAACAATACCATTGTAGGCGCGGTCTGGTCTACCTGGACGTGCCGATCACATCAGCCGACAAGGTGTCGGTGCCGCCGCTGAAAGGGTTCGTGATGAACCGCGTCGCTGGTGACTACTTCGAGACCCTGCTCTACAAGGTGTTTGTGTCCATTGACGAGCACACCACTGTTGCTGAGCTGGCTTCGGTGTTACAGGTCAGCGCAATGCTTACATTCCATTAATGTACCATATTAACTTCAAGAAAAATATCTGGGATTCGGAGGAGAACTCAAGGTCACTCAGTGAACTATGGAGATGGTTATGCTCGATAACATGCATAGTGGTCGAATTATAAAAGAGGAAATCCGTAGAAGAACTGAAGTCACAGTCGTAGCTCAAAGTATATTGCGCGCATTGCAGGAAACAATGTTTATTCTAGAGTTGCCACGAATAGTGATTTGGCCGAATACCGAATATTCGGCAACGCTGTCGGCCGAAGCGCCGAATATTCGGCTCAAAATACTTGCTTTTCGCGCGTAGGTAAACAAGAATAAGACAAGTCGCAACCTGCCTCCCTTGTTGCGGAAAACCTTTCGCCTAGATCGGAAGGCTGATCCTTAGTGGTGGTCAGCAAACGGAAAACAATACCCCAACCTCTCGAAATTTGCTAAAGTTTATCTTTCTTCTTCTGGGAGTAGCGTGTATAGTGAGAGGTTATTTTCTGAAGCTGGTATCATTTACGACGAAAAGCGTAATCGTTTGCTACGAACAAATGCTGAAAAGCTTGTTTTTATTCATTACAACTTACCATTGATCAATTTTACTTACTAAAGTGTTGTAATTATCTTGATAAATATATATAATCTTCAGTAATATGACGTGTCTTTTTTCATGATTAGTATTTAGTTGCCGAATATTCGTGACATCTCTAGTTTATTTCATGTGGATTTCTACTGAAGTAAATGTCTTTTGTGAAGCTTTGAGTCTCTACAACTGTATCTTGCTTAACACAAACCTGGTTAGGTGGTGATGGTTAATAAATGAAGATTTTCAAATACATCAAAATGGTCTTAAAGTAAATACAACCTCATATCATGTAACCCTAATCTGTTAAATTATGAAAGTCTGTGTCAAACCTCATCGCATTAGTAAAAAGATCCAAATCAAATAAAGACATTTAACAATTTGTATAAGTAACGTAACAATGGTAGAGAAGTTGCCCACATTTTTGTTTAGCTCCGCTAATCCTATGACTTAGACTATCAGGTAATAAGTAACTCTAAAATATCTCAAAATGCTTCTCCTACCATCTAGGTTGAATGTGAACAAGTGAAGCAGGCAGTATCGCTGTACTGCCGCCTTGGCTTCGCGAACAACTTGCAACCGCCGCCCGTCGCGCCGCTGCACGCCTCGTGGCGCACGGCGGTCACGACGCACAACCATCCGCCGTGAGTATCATGACCATCATCGCCCTATGATAGCCCACATCCCAGCTTGATATAGGCCTTCCTTGAACTATCCTCAGCTTGTCCCATCTCCCATCGGGTTTGACGCATATCGTCCCATTCGAATTTGGTCACGAATTCAGAAATGGTCCCATTCGCATTCGGTCCCATTCGCATTCCGTCCCATTCGCATTTGGTCCCATTCGCATTTTGTCCCATTCGCATAATGGTCACACTCAGATATAAAAGTTGTTTTGAACAATTTAAAAAATGGTAGGCTTGAAAATAAAAACATATAGCTTTAAATAATTATGTGTATTCTGTCAAATCAAAATTCTTATAAAATCAACATAACAATATACATTATTCAAAAATCAACATTCATAATATGACAATCAAAAACATCCTGTTCATTATAAAAATGATGATGATAGTAAAGTGTATTTATTTAAGGATGTCCTAAGACCAAAACAAACCTGACCTTGGAATCACCTATAGAGTTGGGCACAAAATTATCAATTGAATTCAATTCGTTTTCTGTTCGATATTCTCGATTTTTCAGATCAGTTCATTAGTTTAACGCTTATTTGTAGTTTTCTTTTCTACTGACTGTTATTATCGTACATTGAATACTGGTATAGTTAAAAAAAAGATACATATACATACAAAAAATATATTTATTTAAAAAATAACAATTTTGATAAAGTATTCAGTATTTGTAGTAAGTAAGTATTACTTACTTACTACAAATACTGAATCGTTTTTAAATCGGAAAATAGTATGCCTGTTTGAATCAACAACTGTCGAAATTTGATTGAAATCATCGTTACATTGTTACTTTAGTGAGAATCAATATGACAGCTTTCTTACTAAAGCAGTAATGTAACGGTTGTTGTTTTAAACAGCTTTACATAATCAGCCTACTGGATTGCTGATGTTTTAGTTAGTTAATTATTAACTTTGACTAAAACCTTATTTTATGAACATAATTTTATCTATAAGAATCTTATGAAAAATTCTACAATTTGGCAGGAAAAAGAAATGGTCGCCTTTTTTCTCATTTGTTTTTGAACTGTCATTTTAGTTCTTTTTATTTTATTTTGTGATTAATTTTTAATAATGACTAATACTTTTTGTTAATATATCAAAAAGAAAAACAAAGGCGATACATTTGACGCAACAATAGAATTGATCCTGCGTACAGTACTGTTTAATTAAAATGAAATAATAAACAATCTGCGATTTCTACGGACTAGCAGTGTGGCTGCCCGTTGCCTATTTTCCGTTTCCCGATAACAATACTTTCACGAGTAATAATACTCAGTAAATACTTTATCGATAATTATCGATTGAAAAATTGGTTACATCAATTGGTTCATTGTTATACCCCATCACTAATAAATCAATTGAAAGCCGTCAAAATCGGAACACAAATTTTGGTTAGGTTATGGTTAACTTGATTGTTTTGCAGTTTTCAACGGGAATTATGTGATATTTACTTTGAAAAAGGATGCAGTGTAATATGATTAATGAATGAATCACTTGTAGTGTGATAAAATTTGAGTGATTTCTTTGGAAACTCAAGATAAGTGTTCAAGGTCAGGTTTGTTTTGGTCTTAGGACATCCTTAAATAAATACACTTTATGTATGTATAGATGTATTCTTTATCAAAAATTGATTTCCTTATAATACTACTTTTTGCTGCGTCTATAATTCCCAAACAAACTGTTTTTTATTTGAATATCTCAAGGTCTTGCTTTCTATGTCAGTTTGTTACTGAATATATATACAAGTTCGGTAGGAAGAGAGTAAAAAAATATTTTAACAGTTAGCTTTATTTATTTACAAACTGACAAAGGAAGCAAGACATTGGGATATTACAAATAAAAAACAGTTTGTTTGGAAATTATAGACGCAACAGAAAGTCTAAGGATATCAGTTTTGATAAAAATTACAATAAACTTTAATTGTAATTCAATAACTCTGCAACAATTTATGAAAAAAATTACATTTCTACAGTTGGTAAAATAATAAATACCTATTTCATCATATTTTTATAATGAACAGGATGTTTTTGATTGTCATATTATGAATGTTGATTTTTGAATAATGTATATTGTTATGTTGATTTTATAAGAATTTTGAATTGACAGAATACACATAATTATTTAAAGCTATATGTTTTTATTTTCAAGCCTACCATTTTTGAAATTGTTTAAAACAACTTTTATATCTGAGTGTGACCATTTTGCGAATGGGACAAAATGCGAATGGGACCGAATGCGAATGGGACCATTTTTGAATTCGTGATCAAATGCGAATGGGACGGTAAGCGTCAAACCCGTCCCATCCTGCCGGCAGTAAACCGTGAGTTTACCCTCGTGTGACCTGTGAAGAATACTGATACAGAGTGTGTGCTGGACGCGACTGACAGAGCAAGTCTTAGGTCCCTGTAACTGTACAGAAAATTTTACTTACAAAGATTTGCTTTTAAATCTGTGTTCTTCCCCATATTTTTAATAGCTATTTAGTAATAGCAGGCTTGTGTCACTTCAAAGTTTAGGTACCCTTCTGGCGTATAAGACAGTAGGTTGCCGCTCGGCTCGCACAATCGCCGCCGAGCGCGTTATTTAATGTTTTGTGTCTGATTTGTTCCAAGTGTAACCTGTAATTATAAGTAATTGTAAGAATAATAATGACTACTACTAATACTAAACGATGTTATAGTAATTACAGCAATACTTTTTTTGAAGTTAATAATTAAATCAGCGCGTTGCGACCCGGCGCTCTGACAGCTAAATCGGTTTCGTTCGGCGGCGCACAGTGGAATATGAACGCTCGTGCTACACGATAAGTTTCGATTCCGCCTGCAAGCTACATTTGCAGGAGTTCTATTTATTGCAGGAGTTCTATTTATTTGCAGCTATAGACAAATTACGCCCCTCACTTTCGATCCCAATATGGACGATGACACTTTACAAATGGAACCAGTGCTGATAAAACAGGAACCTAGTACATCCAAACAGGTATTTAAAAAAATATTTTTTCCAGATTTATTTTCTTTCATGTCATTTTGAGATTTTGACTGATTGTCTTGTTTTTGTAGAGCTATCAAGATGAGATGGATGCTTCGAATGGTGCTGGTGGACGGCGAGTGGCGGTTCTCTTCGACTCCACATTAGCAGCATATCTCATGATGGGGAACTTGTCTCCGGTAAAAATCCTAATAATCCATCTAATGCATGAATGGTCGCTCGTAAAAATATACAATGGCATTTCACGCTCACGATTGTTTTGATAACATTGTTTGTTTTAGGATCTCAAAAGTCACGCAGTAACACTGTTTGAAGTTGGAAAACTTTGTGACGAGAGTTTGGACAGTTTATTAATGGAATTAGATAAGGTATGATATCAGTATTGTTTGTTTATATTGTATATTTTAAATTGTAATGCAATGATGAGGAGTATTTTTCATAAAATTAAACGGAGGTCGTGGGTTCAGTCACCATCGAGGTCGTGTCTGGGTGTTATTATCTGTTTAGAAATATTTTAGTATGTGGGTACGATAAATAATATGCACAGCGGACTATAAAACTCTTTTTTAAGATTTTGTGCGTCACTGAAAGGCCTTACGGATCTGTAAGCACAGTACACATTATTTTATACCTCTATCTGGACATGACAGGAACCAGAAACACAACTACAAAAATTGCCTCGATACATTTTGATTTCTAAGAGAGCGCTAAAAAATAAGAAAGTTTAGATAAATAATAAACGACATTCGATTTTCAATACGAATTTGCTTCAATATGTTGACATTCACAATCGTGAAGAACCATTTTTATTACCTCAAAGTTATTAAAAAAAAAGTGTTTTGTCGGTTTTCATCGTCATTTCTAAGCGATGTGATTCCACGCGGGCGCAGCGCATTTACGACATTAAAACAGAAATTTAGTTCATTTTCGTAGCCACGCCCCTTGTGGTGTTCAGAGTAGCGCCTCATGTAAAAGGGACGAGGGAATGAAAAGATGAACTTTGTAGCTTAAGTTGAATGCTTAATTAACTGTGTATTGGTCTTGTTTAGTGTGCACATTATTTCGAAGTGATCTTCTTTATTTGCCACTTTCGCCAGGTGGTCGCCGACCCCGAGATCGAAGGCGAAGCGCGCCGCTACCTAGCGGCGGCCGCGTGCCTCAGGACAGCGCTGCGCACGCTGCGGCCGCGGCTGCGCCCGCTGGACTTGCTGCGCTGCGAAGCGCTGCACGCGCTGGGCGCGCAGGCGAGGGCAAGGCTGCTCGCTACTAAGTATCGGTGAGTGAAAAAAAAATGGTCCGATTTCCTATAGTTAAGCTCATTAACCTACCATTTTAATATTGTTTTTTAAACTCTCAGTAGCTTTTGTGTTTCTGCTCAGGCAGGTTCACTAACTGCAATGCTTTACTGAAACACTGAAATCAGAAATTTTATTTGCATAACTTTAGGTACAATATTGATCTTAAAAATAGAGTAAGTATCACTAAAACTTGCTAGTAATGAGAAGCGTGCAAATATCTCAAAGTTACCAAATAAACACAATAAATTATAAATTATCAATAAGAAAAAAAGGCATTGTTCGTAATTAAATCGCATGTCCAATATCAATAGGATGAACAAATGTCCAATAATATTTCACAAAAAACAAATTAACAATTGAATTGATTAAATTACAATATTTAAAGATATGTCACAATGAACCCAAAGTAACCATTCAAAAAATAACATTCAAACTCTATTAAAATATTCGTTCAATGAGTAGAAGACCCCTCCACAAGCCATGCGTGAGGTCCGACACCATCCGACACACAGCTAGTGGCTTAAGTTTTTACAGTGAGTTTTTATCTCCAAGTTCGCAAAATGACACTGGCCACTTGTGATCGGTGTGTCGGATGGTGTCGGGCTGGCAGTGCGACCCTGCGGCGGCAGGATAAACAATTTGAAAAAAGAACATGTGAAAATTGCAGACGCCATTGGCGCCATTTTCAATTTGTGTGTCGTTTGAGGATTCAGTTTTCGTAGAAAGTAAAATATAACTATCAAAATGATAAGTAGTGATAGTGATGATGAAGATTTTTTAACTCAGCCGCAGTTGAAGGAAACAGCAAAAATAATAAAGAAAGAAAAAGTGTTACATTAAGCTTCACTAACTGCAACAATTTCAATATAAATTTCAATTAGTAAAAATTTAGTTTTTTATTTTCCTCGTAGCTGTAGTATAAAGCACTATGTATCACTCGAGAGAAAGTGCGATTCCCGATCTCGGGTGTTTTAATGACACCTTCGACGGTAATCGGTCTCTTTCTCCTCTCGGTGAACAATGTACTATTATGTACAAAGTAGTCACAATTTTTGCTTGTAAGATTTTTGCTTCCAATTTTTGAAGGATTTATAAAAGCGAAAATGTAGAGGTAATTTTTTTTTTTTATTTTTTTTATTTATTTATTATCCAAATCACAATTTAAATGACTGAAGGTCTAACGTAGGTTACGTAGGTAATACCAAAAGACCAGCGACGAGGTGCCGACCAGGTGCCCCGTCATCATGCTGAGTGGACCATTTCAGTAATATCATTTTTAAGAAATACCCACATGCAACTAGTTCATAATTTACTTAATAAACGTTTTTAATATTATCATTATATTATAATAAATAAAAACCTAAACTTAAAGGTTGACTATGCCAAAAAAGTATATGCTTAGGAAAGGCAAAAAGCATCAGATGGCAGTGAACAGTTTTTTGTTCAGTAGGTACAGTACAGTCAATCCAATATTAAGTAGTACATAAACAATAAAGGAGCACCTTTACTGTGTTGTTACAATTCTCTGATGACACAATTTTAGAAATGTTATTTTCGGTCGAACCTGTACTCAACTGTACCTTTATCACCTTGAGTTGATTATTATGACTAAATATAACATACCAAACCTATGTAGGTACACTTAGCAATAAAATGATTCGAATTTAAATTAAACCCGAAAACCTAAACCCAGCCTTACTCTTATTAAGACATTTTATTTACACAAAGTTTAAGGTAGTCCCTTACCTGGAGCTTTTTCCTGTAATGTAATGTTTCAGATTGTATTTTGAGCATGACAATACAGGACTACCTCCCTGACATAACGAACATTCACTAGTAATGTACATTTCAGATTCGATTTTGAGCACTAGGTACATTACAATACTACCTAACAAAACTTCAGGGAAGTTCTATCAAAATATTACACATTGTATCATCAAGATACGACCTGTAATGCTCGGTGCTTTTGCTTCACCAACGTATCGAATCTGTAACATTACAGTTTGCGCACAGTAATGCTCACTGATGTAATGCTTGACACTGTAACCTTGCACAGGCAGGCATATGCTCCAAGTGAGAGAGCACCTTTACATTCCTATCTAAAATTAAACAAAGCGGGAGAGAAAAGTGTATGAAAATCCATTTCTTACGTGGTTTTTCTTTTTTAATTTTGGGTAAGACTATGCGCCGGTAACCGAAATATCAAAAGCCAAAAAGTTTTTACAGTGAGTTTTTATCTCCAAGTTCGCAAAATGACACTGGCCACTAGCTGTGTGTCGGATGGTGTCGGGCTGGCAGTGCGACCCTGCGGCGGCAAGATAAACAATTTGAAAAAAGAACATGTGAAAATTGCAGACGCCATTGGCGCCATTTTCAATTTGTGTGTTGTTTGAGGATTCAGTTTTCGTAGAAAGTAAAATAAAACTATCAAAATGATAAGTAGTGATAGTGATGATGAAGATTTTTTAACTCCGCCGCAGTTGAAGGAAACAGCAAAAATAATAAAGAAAGAAAAAGTGTTACATTAAGCTTCACTAACTGCAACAATTTCAATACAAATTTCAATTATTAAAGATTTAGTTTTTTATTTTCCTCGTAGGTGTAGTATAAAGCACTATGTATCACTCGAGAGAAAGTGCGATTCCCGATCTCGGGTGTTTTAAAGCCCTCGCCTAGACACCCTCGACGGTAATCGGTCTCTTTCTCCTCTCGGTGAACAATGTACTATTCCCTACTCCGAGACCATGACAAGTGGTGTGTTGTTTGGTGCATATTTATATGGATTTATCTGTTTATCGGTCCAGGCTGGCCATATCGACGGCCCCGCTGTGCCGCGAGGCGCGCGCGGGCGCGGCGGCGGGCGCGCTGCCGCACGTGGGCCCCGCGCCGCCCGAGGCCGCCACGCCCTGGATGCGGCTCTATCTGTACCACGTGGCCGGCTATGGGCCGCCTACGCTGCTGCTGACTAAAGGTACGTACTTCTCATGCTTGTGTCTCTAGATTGGCCATGTCAACTAACCCGGGTAGGTAGGGTTTTCGCAGCTGGAACTGTAGTTCCACCTGTAGGTCTGGCTGTTAGGATCAGGGTACCATGGGTGTTGGGAGTCCCAGCCCTGCCTTTCTTAAGGCAGGTCCCAACTTGGAGTTGGATTCGTGGTGGCATGTGGTTAGTTGCAGAGGTGGGGCATGTTCGTCTGCTCGGTAGTGTGTACCGAGCGTCCCTTCTCGCGCGCAACGAGTATCTAAATTCACTGGTCTAGGGCGTTGGGCTGTTAAGTGTTTAGATGCGGGGTTAGTGAGGTACCCTTATAGCGGCTTGCCGCTCCTCCGGTACTTGCCTGAATAGCAAGGAGATGGGTATCCGCTAGATTGCCTATCCGTAGTTAAGGGTAGATGTACGGCAGTGCATCGAGATGTGAGCGTGCTTTACAAATCCGGCACCATTCTGGAGAAATGGTAGTTGCCTTCTCTGACGTCCCCAGCGGGGATTGAAGCCGCTAGCGTTCTTTGGGATGAGCGTGGTGAGCGACTATAACTGCTCCGGTACCATTCTGGATAAATGGGAGTGGGTAATGCATTGTGCTTTGTGGCGGCAGGGCCTACCGCAGATGGTCCCTGGTACACTTCACAGTGTGCTAGAAATAGTGTGCCCTTTTGCATAACCGGGAGGTTGGTCAGGGGGGCCACTAAAATAAATCTCAGTAGATGGAAAAGGGGGTGGCCATGTCAACTAAAAAGAAACTACTTGTTGTCATATTAAGGAAGAGGATTTGGACGTTTAACCCACCACGCTTGTCCAATGACCTGGACGACCAAGACGCAGATGGCGTGACGAAGTGGATGTCTTCGCCGGGGACTGGTCTGAAAAGGCCAAAGATAGACGTATGTGGAAGGGAGGAAAAAGAGGCATTTGCTCAGCAGTAGGATCTGTACTAATATTGTACTATTTTATTTACGTTTATTATTATTATTTCTATATACTTTTTTTTGACATGTCATAGTGCTTTGTACAAGCTTAAATGAATAAATGAATTTTTTTGCTTTACTTTACTTTACTTCACTGCTAATTTAGATTAGATGTGTTGTCTTATCATTTTTGGATTAAAAAAAATATAATGAATCATAAGATTATGGGAATGATATCAGCTTCTAATCGAAATGATATTTTACCTTTGATTTCAATAGAGACATGTGAAAATATATCATAGATATTTTAACAAAACATTACAGGTTTTAACCCTTTTTAGTCATAAAAAAGTATTATTGTATGTTTATATCTGTATTTATGTTTTAGTGTTAATTTTATTCACAGGAACAGTGTTACGCTGCGTCCCTCGAGCCCTCCTCGGTTACTCCCGCATATCAGTGTCATGGTGGGGCGCCGAAGCAGCCCTAGAGGGGGGCTCCGCCCTCCCTGCGGCCGCGGCGCTCTCAGCGGCCAACTCGGCCTTAAGAAGAGGACCTGTGTTGGTGCAAGCTGCTGGAGTCAGGAGTGCTGCTGCAGTGAGACATATCATGTTCCCGCCTGATCACGATGAAGGTTACACTTTGAATGGTAAGTCAGTAGATGGAAAATTGCAGATGAAACAGCAAAACTATAGAAATTTCAGATGTGACAACAAGAAACATGAGTCGTTGAACACTTACAACTTAGGTACACTTACTTAGGTACTTCGTCACTGCAGCTGATTTGACAGCCGCTTGATAGTTTCTGTTGTAGCTGGCCGTACAGTCTAACATAAAAGGTTACAAACCATTCTACGCGCGTCATTCCATTCTACGGCATCGCCCACTGGCCAACTCTGTCCTAAGGACCTGTGCTGGTGCAGGCGGCTGGGGTCAGGTGCGCTGCTGCAGTGAGGCATATCATGTTCTGCCTGATCATGATGAGGGGTACACTTTGAATTGTAAGTTTCAGATGGGATAGCAATAGCAGCCGCACAGTCAACAATATTATAACATCTGGTGGGAGTGATCTCCCACGGCCTCGCTCCTTCCTTTGTTGGAGGAACACCCCTTGGTCACAACCTACCTCGGCCATCATGGAAATCTTTAAACTGACTCCGGACCGAAGTCGGCCGTAGCAAAGAGAACATGTCCAGGTGGGGTTTCAACTCTGACAAGGCGACAACTCATACCCGTGTGGAGCTTCTCCACAAACAATGGCACACCTATTGTCGTGTCCTGCGTGTCCTTCCACCTGCACACTGGAGGACCTCTACAACGCCACAGACAATGCAGTTCACGTGGCTGAGAACTGGTCAAAATATATATGACTTGCCGGAATCGATTCGATAAGAAGAAGAACGATATTATAAATCATCGAACACTTTGGTACCTCGGGTTTTAACCTTACGGGCTCTTTCCTTCTATTAGCCAACTACGAGCAACTGCTTCATGCGTTATCTAGCTCGCACCTGCCTGACCCTACATCACGTTTGTATAGTGGATGGAAATAAGAGACGTAGCTGCAATAGAAGCATTTGCCTAGGTGTGGGACTGTGAAAGAACTATATGTTTTTACTAAAGTAGTAAATGCAGGTGATTAGAGCAGGTGCTTAGTGATTATGATAAAACGCGTGTGCACAGCGATTGATTAGTGCGATTGAATAGAACACGCTTCTAATCACTTCACGACGCAGGATACTAATCACTCGCAATAATCCATCGCTGTCTACGACATGTTTTCTTATAATCACCAAGCACCTACACATATTACTTGCACTCGCACTAATCAAAGTGAATACGGGCTTGTAAAAGGGTTAATTACATTGTAATATTTCATTTCATTTATTCAGATACAACATACATTGTGTGTGAATGCACATTTAAAAACAATAATATCATTAACAATAGAACAATTATTAATCATAAGGTTAGTAGTCAACGGTTTAGATTTGGATTAAATTGGGATAAAAAGCAATGTCAAAAGAAATTCAAAACATAAAACATTCCGAAACAAATTACAAAAATAAAACAATAACACCAATAACAATAGCCTACTACTCCGCCACGCTATACAAACATTTTCCAAAAGAAACGATTTGAGGGTATTTCTAAAACTTGAATGGTAAACTGAACTTTTTATGTCAACTGGTAATCTGTTAAACAGTTTGATCGCCTGATAGTGCGCGCAATGTTTAACTATGTCAAAATTAGGCCTTATCACACTTTGGAAGTCTTTTCTTCTCGTATTTTCTCTTATCTGTCTCTCGTTCTCTGTCTCATACCGACTAATGTGTTTGACAAAATTACATAAGAGGGGTTGAAGGACACACGTCTGTGAAAGTGGGCTTCGGAATTTCTTTGTGTGTTCTCGTTTCCATATCCCAATTGAGTCTCTTTTATTTTGTGTTGGTTTTGGTTTAACAATATAAGGTAAAATAACATCTCTCACTATTATTTCCTCTCCTTATTAATAACTTAACCTCTTAGTGCCCTATAACCTTAGATAAACGTATTAATAATAATATAATAATAAAGTTCATTTATTTCTCACCACTATTATATAGTATTAGAGGTGTCGATGATATTGACTCCTCAGCATCCCAGCAATCAGTATACACCCACCCAAGCTTCACGGAATCCCGTACTTACACAGAGATGGATCAAGGTCCATTCATTGTTCATGTAACTCGCATAGAACCCGATCCAGCTGCAGGTACCACTATCCGCCCTATTAAGTTTGGCCAATTGTTGCAGAAGCACTGCGTTGAAGGAATAGTAAGAGACGGTGTTAAAAATGCAGGTCGTAATAGGATCTCTAATGAGTTCAAATCTTATGATTATGCCAACAACTTTATCAACCTGCAATTCCTTGAATCAAATAAATTTAAGGCTATGATCCCCACATATAACTGCACCCGATTGGGTATTGTTCGAGGAGTTCCGGTGGACTGGTCACCAGATCAATTCATCGAGTCTGCAGAAGTCCCTGCTGGCCATGGTAAGATCTTAAAAGCCAGGAGACTGAATTGGAAAATCACATTAAATGGAAATGTTTGCTGGGACCCAACTCAATCAGTGGTTCTAACATTTGAGGGTCAAAAACTACCCGAAAGAATTTACTCTTATCACACCTCCTTATTAGTAAATATATATCTACTCCCCACAATTCAATGCCACAACTGCTTCCGGTTTGGCCAAGTTAAAAACCAGTGTAGGTCGAAACCAAGATGTTATCGCTGTGCTCAAGATCATGCAGGAGAATCTTGTGTAGTTCCGGAAGAGTGCCCGTGCCCATGCCCCTTTGGCCAAGGGTTACGACAGACAAGCTCACAATGCCATAACGGCTGAACCTCCATCTTCACTTGAAAATGGCTGTGCTCTCCAAACGCCCTCCATTTCTGTCAAAGATGACGCACTAATAGAAACTCTAGTTTCGGCACTTATGGCTATTATACTTAAGTTTAACGATGCCCTACCGTCCAACGTTGCTTTTAAACTTGCTCAGTTATTCAATTCTATTCCTCTACCCAAATAATGGCGACGGCGACTTGCCAGTTCCTTCAATTGAATTTTAAAAGTATCCGTCCAAAAAAAAATGATTTAATTTACCTACTCAGCAAACACTTAGTAGCAGTCGCTGCCATCTCTGAGACGTGGTTGAAGCCTGGTTCTCATTTCAGAGTCCCTGGCTTTGCTTGTCTCAGGGATGACAGAGATGATGGCTACGCAGGTTGTTCCTTGCTTATAAGAAAAACTCATTCATACTCCTTGCTATCTATCCCTTCCCACAACCCTTCATTCAATGTTGTGGCTGTGAGAGTTATGAATATTTCCGTCGTTTCCTTTTATATTCCTGTCCCCTCTCCTGATCTTTTTCCTGAGCTTCATTCTATTCTCTCTTCTCTATCCTCTCCTGTTCTGGTTTTAGGAGACTTCAATACTCACCATACTTCATGGGGGTCTTGGCGGTGTGATACATTCTCTTACCAACTTTTGGATTTATTTGATGATCTGAATCTAAGTGTTCTGAATGACGGTTCACTCACAAGGCGAGTTTATCCACTCCAAAATCCTCGCTCGGCTGTAGATCTTTCAATTTGCTCTCCTAATTTAGCCTCTTTGTGTTTTTGGTCAGTATTAGGTGACTCCTGTGGAAGCGACCATTTCCCGATTATTATCACCAAATCCAATTATGCTTCTCCCAAAAGCTCCCCTCCCCCCCTACTTAAATACAAAATACAACTCGCCGATTGGTCCAAGTTCACTTTAGAAATCGATAACTTTTTTTCCAATTCCACCTATAACACTCCCAGCAGCGTCGAGGAAAAATATACGGTCTTTATGGATGCATTAATATCTGCAGCTGATCGCAGCATCCCCAAAAAAAAACCTAACCGTAAAAATCTCGTCCCCCCACCTTGGTGGGACTCTGAATGCACATCGATGGTTGCTCTCCGGAAAGAAGCTGAAAAAGCTTATAACGCATCCATGACGGTAGTAAATTTTACTAAATACAAACAAATAGCGGCCAAGGCCAAAATACTTTTTTCTAAAAAAAAGAAGACAGGTTGGAATAACTTTTGTGAGAATCTTTCCCCGAGGGCTCCAACCTCAATGGTCTGGAAAAACATTAGGCGCTTTCGCGGCTCCCTATGTGGCCCTTCTCCAACATCCAATGATCCTTCTTCTTGGTTTCCTGAATTCTGTAATAAACTATCCCCACCTACAGCTCCTGAAAAAAACTATTTTCCTTCTTCGTATCCTGACTTGATCAGTGAAAGTAGATTCGACCACCTTTCACTCTGGCTGAGTTGCATTTTGCAATCAGAGGTCTCAGGGACTCCACGCCTGGAGAAGATGGCATTCCGTATTCCTGCCTGTGTCACCTGGGTTTAGCAGGCGAAAGATGTTTTCTATATTTAATTAATTCCATTTTTGAGTCTGGTGACATTCCCCAAGCATGGAAATCTCAGATTGTTATTCCCCTGTTAAAGCCAGGCAAAGATACCTGTGCAGCTTCCTCCTATAGGCCTATAGCCCTTTCCTCCACTCTCTGTAAAGTTTTTGAACATTTGATCAAAAATCGGCTAGAATGGTTCGTTGAAAACAAAAATATCTTACCTAACAGTCAGTTCGGTTTTCGAAAGTCTAGAGGCACTGTTGACAGCATTGGCATATTAACCACTGACATAAGAATCACTCTCACCAAAAACGAGTTTCTTGTGGGTCTTTTCCTGGACATAGCCTCTGCCTACGACAATGTACAACTTCCGGTACTCAGAGAGAAAATGCTTCGCTTGAGTCTCCCTGTGAGGTTAGTTAATTGTTCCACAAATTTGCTAATGGCCAGAACGTTAAAGTTCCGATTTTACAATCACTACCAAACTCCTAGGTACGTCTGGCAGGGTCTCCCCCAGGGCTCGGTTTTGAGCCCCATTTTATACAGCATTTATACATACGACCTTGAGCAGTGCGTTTTGTGCTTCTGCAACATCCTCCAGTACGCTGACGATATATGCCTATATTCTTCTGGTAAATCTGTTGATGACATAAGGCACAGCCTAAATTCAGCTATGTACTATTTAAGTAACTGGCTAGAAGATCATGGTCTCTCGTTGTCGGTCTTAAAAAGCAATGCCGTAATCTTCACCAGAAAGAGATCTATGCCTAGTATTGAGATTTCTCTTTCAAACCAAGTAGTTCCCGTTGCTGATAAAACGAAGTTCCTTGGGGTAATTTTGGATTCCAGAATGACAGGCACTCCCCATTTCAACCATATCGTGGAAAAAGGCATTACTATTCTGAGATCTCTTTCCGGTGTTTGGTGGGGCTCTCATCCTTATAGTCAGAAGTTACTGTACAACGCTATCGTACGTAGTCACTTTGATTACGCCTCCTACCTCTTAGAGCCTTGTAACAAAGTGGGTCTTGATAACCTATAAAAAACCCAGATGAAAGCTCTAAGAATCATCATTGGTGCCATGAAATCATCCCCTAAGAACGCTCTACAAGTAGAAGCTGTGGACCCTCCTTTAGATCTTCGACGTCAGTACTTGTCAGATAGATACATCAGCAAATTCGTCATCCTCTACTGTCCCGTCTTCAGACCCTTTCTTCTTTAATTTCCAATCCTTCGTATAAATTTTGGTCTCACAAAGACTCTCCAAAACCTTTTAAAAGCCTACACAAACTTTCATCTCTTTCCTGTCCAATTTCACATTTTGACAACCACCCCTTATTTGAAACTGAATATGATGCCCTGATCTTTGAGCCAAATATCATCCTTGACTGTGGTATTCCTAAAAATGACCCGAGGGCTCTATACAAATTTGAGGAATGGCTGTACCAAAATTGGCAACAATGGCTACCCTTTTATACAGATGCGTCAAAGCTGTCTAACGATTGCCCTGTTGGCAGCGCAGTGTGGATCCCCAAGTTTCAAGTCTTACTAATGTACAAATCCCCAATAGAATCTTCCATTTTCACTGGCGAAGCTGTAGCAATATTAGAGGCCCTTCTGTATATTTTATCTCATAAATTAGATAAGTCCGTCATATTTTCAGACTCTAAAAGCTCGTTACAAGCCATCTTAGGAAATCACTTCAAGGCTAACTTCACATGTCCAATCATATTAAAAATTAAAAAATGTCTTTATCAATGTCACTCTCAAAACCTAAAAGTGGCAATAGCTTGGATCCCAGGACATAGTAGCATCCGCGGTAACGAACAAGCTGACTTTTGGGCAAAAGAAGCAGTACAAAGGGGAACGGAAATTTCATCAATCTACTCGGCAGACGTCTTTGGCCAAGCCTCCAGAGACTTAACCACAAGCTGGCAAAGTTATTGGGACCAGAGCTCTATATTAAAAGGTCGTCACTACCGAAGCCTGCAACCTATAATCCCAGTCAAACCTTGGTTTTCTAAATTGAAATCTACTAACAAATTATCTACCTCTGTTATCTGTCGCTTACGTCTCGGCCATGCCTGTACCCCAGTATTTCTCAACAAAATTCATATAAGAGACAGCTCGTTGTGTGAATGTGGTTTGGGCGAGGGCTCACCGGAGCACATATTTTTTAATTGTCAAAGGTTCCCTATCTCTCTATATGACACTCTCCCTTCTAAAGTTCCTCGCCCGATTAACCTAAACTTTCTCCTCTGTTCTCCCCATTATTTTAAATATTTGTGTAACTATATAAATATGTATAGTATTAAACTCTGATTAGCAGAAATCCTTACAACCAGTGTACTATTACCCTTTTATGTGAGTAACTTTTTTGTTTGTGATTGTCTCCAGTGATGTCCTTGTTTTACGTGGTGCCGGCCTGAAAGAGCTCAATGTGGTGGATTTAGTTTAATAGTTCCTCTTACAAAGACCACTATCCATCGTGTCTCTTTGATCATGTTCTGGGCGGAAGAAATATAAGCCTAAAATTCGATCCACTGACTAATCCTCTATATGACTGCTTTCATCCTTACTCGACATTGGCAGAATTTATGTGAAAGGAGAACACACAAAAGAGCCAGAAAAAAAAAATTACATAAGACTACAAGAACGTATAGGGTGAACGTATAGGGTGCCGTTAGTCAATTTAGCTTTCTAAAATGTTCTCGACACGATAACACGACAATATTCTGTCTTCTGTTTTCAAAATAGTTGATTTTTGTGTAGAGTCCCACCAATCCCTCTGGCACCGGCATGCCGGGCTGCGCCGCCTGCTGCAGCGCCTGCGCTTGCACCGCTCGGCCGGCTACGTCACGCTGGCGGACACCGGCGTGCCGGACCTGGGCTGTGCGCGCCCGCCGGCCAGCGTGCAGCTGGGTACGTGTATGATGATTGCTTTTGGGACCTTTTCTCCATATACCCTCTGGGTCCAGTACACGCAATCTTGCAAGTCTGCTGTGAGATAATGCCTCCTCGCTGTCCCAAGCGAAATACTAAGTAACTCATGGTTATAATTTTTCTGGGAATTCCTATTTTCAAACTCTCATATTTATTGCAATCCGAAAACTAGTTGCTGTATATAGTAATCATACTAAGCTTTTTCAGCAAATATGAAATATCTTGTACTTGTGGGAAATGAGTATAGTATTTTTTTTTCAAAATAAATATGCGCCTGACAACACACCGCTTGTCATAATATGAAAGAAGGGATTGTTATCCCTGTGTTAAGACCCGAGCCTAATAAAAAAAAGATCGCTTCCTGAACTGACCCGACCGGTAATCAAACCCGGGACACCACGCAAGTCAAGGCGAGAAACCATACTACAGCGCACTACTCCAACCGTGTCGTCATCAGTTAAATGCAATAGAGATAATTATCTAAGACTGAATAAAGATACATAGATCCAAATCTTTGAGTCTTGACTGTAGTATGTCCTTCATCATGTTCCATTTCAGTACTTCCCAGAAAGAAGAAGGATCACTGTGGAATGGCGAAACCGGGTAGCGAAATTTCCCTTTCCTCTACTGATTCCACTGAAAGGACGACCGCGGATTACTCCAAGCGGCTCCGGTCGCCCATAGAGTCGCACTTCGCCGTCACGCCGACCACGCACAGCAAGGCCAGCTCGCCCGCCAACGGCTTCACCAGCGCCGAATGTGGCGAGCTGCTCTGCGAGGAGCTGGACAACCTCGCGATTAACGACACCAAGACACTATCGCATCAGAGCAAAGAATCCATCTCTGGCTCGGACGACATCGTCCGCATTAATTCCTCTTCTAGCATCGAGGATTTGAAAGCGAGCGATCTCAAGAAACATTCCTTAGAAAATTCCAGTAAAGAATCCATTGCATTTTCCGACGATTTAGTGGCGATAAATTCTACTACTATGAGTGTGGAGAATTTGAAGTTTGACAGTAAGAAGGGCAGCGATACGGCCAGTGACAAGTCGATGAGCCAGTTGAATGATCTGCTGAGTCCGGCGGAGGAGTCCATATCGATGTTTACGCAGCTGTCAAACAAGTTGACAGAGATCACGGCAGAGGGTGACAGCGGCGTTGACACTACGCACAACTTGTCCGACGATGAAACTTGCAAACCTGAGGTAAGTTTAGGATCTCTGTTATTTCTTCTAATTAGCTGTTATGCTCGTTTTCGTACACTAAAATAAGTTTTCCTCTAACTTCATCTTGCATCTTATGCATCACCTTTGACCTTTGTCTCACCAGAGGTCATAGCCAAAATCAACACATATTATTATAGGCAATATGTTTTATGTATAAAATATGTTTCGCTATGTTATCTTTCAGAAATGGACGATACTAGACCTGCAGTTCGGGATACCGTTGTTTGACGAGACGCTATGTGAGAAAATTTGCCAGTGTATTGTAGAAAGGATAGCCAAACCTGCATTGTAAGTATACTTTCCACAAAATGGTACGAGTATATTTCATAATTTATTATTTTCCATTTCGGTATTTCTCAACATTTTGAATTAATACTTTCAGATTTGAGAAAGTTAAAGAGGATAACGATTTCATACGGTCGGATGTTCTAAAATTTGTATCACAATGTCAAGTAAGTATGGAACAGTGTTGCAACAAACCCTTATCTAACTTAAAACACCTATAAAATACATAATATCTTTCAGTACTACCCGGGAGAAGATATGGGTATTGTAAAACGAGGTACACTAGTGCCTTTGCCCAGAAGAAACCTCGTCTTTGAGAACGGGAGAATCAGCGAGTGGACCGGCAAATGATGCCGTCCCGCTCCCGCGCGCCATATCCACGCATCGATGAAGCCTTGTGAGAGAGACAGCTATATTTGTGATTACACTTTGGAGCTTTATTAGACGTGGATCGTTTAGTGTACAGCAGTATAAACCGTCGTTAGTATTAGAAGTAGACAGGTGTTTGTCATAAAATTTGCAACATAATTATCCTGCTTTAAAAGAGATTTAAATTAGAAAATAATATAATGTTTAATAAACAGAACCGCGAAATGTTTTAAGTAGTTGAAAATAATTTCAGCAGAGTTTGATAAAATCTGCTCTTTTAATAAAAGGAAGCGCTTCGTCCCAGTAAAAAAAAATGGTGAAATACATATCTTTATCATATAATCATATGAAGATCGTTACTGGGTAATTTCTAGTTCAAACGCACCTTAAATATTATTCCTAATCATTGTTATTGCCAGTGCTCTAATTGGATAAAAATGAAATTTGGTCACAGAATAGAACTTAATATTCTTATCATACTTCTCCTTTCTATCTTTGGATGGATAATATTCCTGTTTGGTTTGCACAACGCGTAGTATATGACTGTGTGTGTGGATATTTTATTTCAAATATCGAGTTTATTGGACCTGCCCCCTGCCGTAATTTTAGGTAGATGAGATTCCGAGCTATGATATATTGTCTTCCTAATTCGTATGATATTCAAAGTTATCTTTTGGTTTCGGTGCATGATTCAGAAGTTTATTTATTTATTAAGGTACACAAACCGTAAAACATATTATCACATTTAGCGGTTTCAAGCTAGTGTTTTTTACGCGCATATAAGCTCGTTTTGTAAGCGCATGTAGTTAAAGTAAAGTAAAAAATATCTTTATTCATATAGACTTATAAAAAGTACTTAGGATAAGTCAAATACGAAAAAAAATTATAGCAAAAATAAACTAAAAATAAATAAACATACAGGCGCGCCTTTTGCTACACTCGAAACTCGTACGAGCGCGCGAGCGTCGACGCACTGAGAGCTCCTAAAATCCATATACATAGATACTGACTTACCACTACAGTCACGCGCGTTTGGTATTTTTAAACGCGCGTGTAAGCGTGTGTGCCAAATCGCCCGTATACGCGTGAAAAAAACGCTAGTCTGAAACCGCTCTAACACAAAATGGTATTCATGCATGAATCATTATTTGTATGATCGCCGATAATAGGTTCTATACCTATGGTGAAATTTTTATAAGTGACAAATGGCCTATTATCATGGCAACTTATTGCAGTTTTTTTAATTTACACAAGTTATTTGTACAAAAACTTAGTTTTCATTTAAACGAAATCTTATTTAAACTAAATTGATTCTCCCGTTTTTCATGCTATAGCTACTTTATTTATTTAAATAGCAACAATATCGCTTTTAAATACTTGCAAAAGTGCCATGGAAAATGCCACCTAGATATATTTAAATTCATGTCAATTATGTACTTACATGACATTTATACTTCCAAGCAAGTCATTAAAATGTGTTATTCAATTAGTGATTATTATTACCTATATGTTAGCCGTGCTGTCACACTAGAATTCGAGATTAACGTAATCCTATTAGGGACCTTCTGATTCTGCAAAATCCGTAAACCAGTCTCTTTTTTTACCGTAGGATTATTCGTTAAGAAAATGGGGAATGTAGCAAATGTCTATAAACGTTTTTATTGTATTATTTAGGTCTCCTTGCTTATTGTCTTAAAACTTGGTTGAATTTACTAAACATGAATTGTACTGTTTTTAATCAATGCACACGGTAGCAAGAACGTTTCACGATATTTTATCATTAATATGATCAAACCTTAATGTGTTTAGCAGAATCAGACAACTAATAATGATTTGCTAATCAAACTACTAATAAATTTTGTTAGGCTTAACTTTTAGGTAATAACTCGTGTCATGTCCAATAGATGTTATATTTTTTATAAGTTGAATGAGATTATGTAAATTATTATGTATCAATATTTTACTATTATAAAGGGTGCGCAGACAAGATAGGGCCGCACATCATCGAAAGTAGCCAGGTGATAAGTTTAAGTTTTCCTTCTATTTAAATAGTGCTTGTTTTGTTTTCAATGTTTCTCATATTAGTTTTACTGGCTGGTTATTATTGAACAAAAATATAATCCTGTAGCTAAATTAATTGTCATTGTTGTGAAATAGAATCTTAGAATTATTACACCTAGAAGGGCCACACAAAAAGGCGCACCATTTGTGATGCCAAAATCAACTGTTAAAATAACAATTCGTTACACATCTCAATTTTCAGTATTTAACATGTATGAATACTACTTGTGCTTCTCTGTTATGTTGTTGCAACCATTTACTGCACAAATAAACATTTTGAAGAAGCTCTTACCTTGAGAAATTGACATAGGTACGATCAGATCCAGACGTGACGTCCTGATATTTGTGGCATCAAAACGACTCGCCTTCTATGCGTAATTATTCTAAGGTCCCAATCATGTAACTTGAGAAGCAAATAATATTAAGTCTTTTTAACGGATTGCTAATGTCTGGCCAGAAAACCTTTCCCAAAATATCACATCGCAAACTATTATACGCAAATTTTCATTTGGGAAAAAATCATTTCGCAAAACAACTTTTTGCATATTTTTAGTTAGCAAATCTTTTTGGCAAATTATTGTATAACAAATAATTGCTTGGTCATGTATCATTTGGCACAACATACTCGTCCCAAAATGTTGTTGGCATACGATTTTGAATGATACCAAAAACGACAATTTAATTTTCCGATCACTGACACTTTTTTGCCATTTATGTTCATTCGCTGACAAATTCGGTTCTGGCACTCACCGGCCGCAGCTGTGTTCCTGTATTAGCAAAAATATTCATTTGCATACGCTACAATTTGTAAGTATGTGAAGTGAACAATTTTTTTGGAATACAATATTAGCCAAAATGATAAAATTGCCATATTCAAATTTGTCTTAATAAAACTTGACAAAGTAAAGATTTTGGGAAATGATAATTTGACCAAATTAATAAAGTGCGAAATGTACATTTGGTAAAGATTCATCTGGGAAATGAAACGCGATAAGTTTTTTGGGAAGTTAATTTTGCTGAGAAATAATTTGGCCAAAGGAATAGTTACCCTTTTTAACACATGCTTTTAGCTAAAAGACCATGGCTAAGCAAAGCCTTTGTCCAGTTGCCAGTCTCTCCAAAATTCTGTGACTTTATTTAGCATTCCTCTATTTCAGAAACGATTTTTTTATCAGGTTTTTCTAAATATTTAATTATCTTTGGTGGTATGAGTATGGGCAGCGTCATATTTGTTGTGTGGCCCGGTTGTATGCGGACCTTATAATTTACATGCACATAAAATACAATTCCAGTATTGTAAATTTGTTATATCATGCAGAGGAGATTTTATTTACTGTTAAAAATTATAAAGAAAAAACACTTATTAATTTTATGAAGAGATTTGTTCGAATGAGCATCAGAATATTCTTCAGCACATTAATAAAATATTGAACAAAGCTATTGTTTTATTTCAGTTACAGACACATATTTTTTATGTTTATTAATCTATGTGATAATATGAAATATTAAGCCGGACAGCATATGGTCACTTGCGCAGGTTGATAATGGTCATTGTATAATATACCAGGTGATTGTTTACATGTTTAGGAAAATAATATGGTAGATATCCTCAGAACATTATTATGCAGAATCTATTTAACTCTCAGTTTGCCTAAGAAGTTAGAAGGGCAAAAAGACTGTTCTTAAAGATTTCGTACAGTAAATTAAATGAGTATGAACAAAAATGAAAGTTGCTTCAAAAATCGTTTTTTTGCTACTGAGTATTTCTTTTTTTTTTACGATGTGACTAATAAAGGCCTGCGCAGACGAGGGATTATTCGCGGCGTACTTTTTTCTGCGTCAAAATAGATCCCTTACAAACTGTATCGAGCAACGCACACGAACTACTTAAAGTACGCTGAACCAAAAATCCGCCGAAACACCGCGGACGCCGAACGAACGAACTATGAGCAGTCAACGCAGACGGCGGATTTTACTCCGCGTTAAAAATCGATTCGAAATAAAGGGATGGACTTAGAATATTTTACGGGGATGAACCCAGTATTCTTTTTTAAAACGTCTTCTCTTTTGCTTACACTTCATGTAGATTACAGCACAAGTCACAACGTAATCTCAGAATACTTAAATACTCTCGGACAACAAATGCTAGGCTAGCACAGTGTGCGTTGAGTCCGCCAGTCCGCGGTAAATCCGCGGGGGATTTTGTATTCGCGATACAAATACAAAAATAAAATACAAAATAATTTATTGAAATAAACATGGCCTCTACAAAAATGTGTAGGACCTTATCCAATTAAGTTTATAAAAACCTGTCCTAGGATAAGGCCGCTCTTCCATTGGATAACAAACATGTTCTTAAAAAATAATCCTCAGTTTTAGTAGCAGTTTGGTAGCGTGAGATAAATGATACGTGTTTATTAACTAATTAATTACAAAAATATTAAAACATTATTATTATTACATCATTAAGTTTTCAGTTTCCATATAGTCCATTTTTCTTAACCAGTGAAATACTTTATTTTTACATTCCATGAAAGACACATTATAGAACTTTAGTTTCCTATTTAGTTTATTGTATAAGATTACAGATTTTGAATTGAATTGGTTGCGAGCAAATTTCGTTTTTGATAATTTAATATTTATTACATTGTAGGGATTTCGTTTTGCATTAACTCTGTCATCAGGAATAGTAATTTTATGAGTTCTTAAAACACTTAACAAAATGTAAAGTTGTCTAACAGTCAAAACATTGCAATCTTCATATACTTTTACTGTGCTATAAGTACGTTTCTTTAACAGGAGAACTTTCAAAATGGATCTTTGAGCTCGTTCCAGCTGCATCAGATTAGTTTTGTCACTTCCACCCCAAACAGGCAAACAGTAGCTGATTATTGACTGCGCTAGAGTTTTATAAATATATATGAGAAGTTGTTTGTCAGCAATATGTCTGAGATATTTAAAAAGCCAAATTAATTTTCTGATTCGAGAAGTACAATTTTGTATTTGTGTGTGCCAATTTAATTGGTGATCAATGTAAAGTCCAAGATACTTAGCCGTAGAGACTTTTTCAAGAGCTGAACAGTTACAATTAAATGCAGTGATGTGATTATTACAGGTGTGAGCAGTGATTTTTAGGTTAACATTAGGCTGAAGAGAGTTAAGAATCGAAAAAGTAATGTAGTTTGTTTTACTTGTGTTTAATGTCAACAGATTGTTTTTTAACCATTTTATAACAACTTGGAGGCCTATCTCCGCTCTATTATGAACTTCCTCCCAGGTATCACCGTAAAATAGCAGGGCCGTATCATCTGCATATGAAATTATTGTGCCTTTTTCAAGTTTAACTGCACTGAGATCATTGATGTACATGAGAAACAAGGTAGGGCCAACGACGCTACCTTGTGGGACTCCGTACAATGAGGTTGTCTCTACGGCACTGTAAAAAATTTCATTTAATTTTACTTGTTGTGCTCTGTTGCTTAGGTAGTCTATGAGTAAGGTGTGAAACGAACCACGTATTCCTAGTTTGTCAAGCTTTTTTATAAGGATGGGGATAGAGACAGTATCAAAAGCTTTTTTTAGATCTAAGAAAACACATAGAGCTTTCTTTTTCTTATTAATGTGGTCAATAATTTTACTGGTTAAAGATAAAACTGCATCTTTTGTGCTCTTGCCTTCGCGAAAACCAAACTGGGAATCGGAAATGATATTATATTTATTAAGGTAGTTTACAAGACGTTTATTGATTAGCTTTTCTAGAATTTTTGAGAGAGCACTAAGTACTGATATTGGTCTATAGTTATCTATGTTGTCTCTATCCCCATTCTTATGTATAGGGTGAATGATTGCACGTTTAAATACTTGAGGGAAGACTCCCTTATTAAAACAGAGAGAGAATAGGTGATGTAAGAGTGGGATGAGGTCTAGTTTTGCCATTTTTATAAATTTTGTAGGTATTTTATCCCAGCCACATGCGGAATCGGACTTCAAATTCATGATGATACTTTCAATCTCTGAAGGGTCTGGTGAGATTAAGCCAATTGAGTTGACTACAGTAGGGAACGATTTAAGTGACTCCAAGCACTCCTCTGTAATAGGAGCAGAAGAAATCTCCTCAGCTAGAGTTTTTCCTATGTTAATAAAATGTTTGTTAATTAAATTACACGACTCTATTTCTGAGCTGGCAATGTTTATTAACTACTGATTTTTGGATTTTGATACATTTAGATTAGTTATCGTTTTTATTGTATTCCATAGAAGCTTATTGTTACTTTTTGTTTTTGCTAATTGTTCTCTCTCATATTGCCGTTTTAGTTTTTTTAATAAGTTATTGCAATAGTTGCGATATCTTCTATATGAGATTCGTAAGATTGTGTTTGTAGGGTCCGATTTGAGTTGTTTTTGGAGTTTATTTCTATTGTTAATACACTTTAGCATACCAGTAGTAATCCAGGGTTTAATAATTCTTTTATTGTGAGGTACTTTAATAGTCTTTGTGTTTTGTGCGATGCGTACTTTGTATTCGTGGAGCGTACTTTTTTCTCCTTGTACGTCGTCTGCGCCCGGTGTAGTTTAGATTGCCGTTTACGTGAATGAAACTCTTGATAGACATACAGTTAAGTTACGAAAAATCTCCCTTTTACCGTAATAATAAGTAAACTGAGAAAAAAACTTCGACCATCTTTTTTTTCGTTCTGGGGACAAGCATGGCAGAAATGACAAACGAGAAATTTATTTAATTTATTCATTTATTTCAGGTGGTAAAAACCCATATTGTGACATACAATTTAAATCAAAATTAGAAAAATTAATAGAAACAAAATAATTGAGAAATAAAATACAATAAAGACACAAACAAAAACATTAAAAATAAATCCGACACACAACAACATGGTCTAGGGATATATAAAACTTTTTAAAAAAAGTACTGGCCTTACAAAAAACTATTGATGACAGATTATAAAAACATTATTAAGTTCCTTTTTTGAATTCAAATTTGTATACAAAAGGTTTTGTTAAAAGATTAAATTCGCATTCATTGAATTTCTTCCAAAGAAGTAAATCTTCACGAACTTCTAACTTGATTAAAACTCCATAAATTTCTATAAATCTTTGTCAAACGCTTCTCCGGTGTTCATTTAATCATGCCACGTAGACACTTGACCAGGAACGAAATGTTAAGAGCAGTGGGCATGATTCAAGCTGGCGCTACCCAAATTGCAGTTTCTGAAGCCATGAGGACCAGTCAGAGCTTTATATCCAGGCTTTGGTCACATTATCGTGTCACGGGGGAAGTGGTGGAACGGCACCGAGGACCTCAACACATTACAACACATGTACAGGACCGATTCATAGTAAATGCTGCACGAAGTCAACCAAATGTAACGGCGATGCAATTGGTTCAAAGGCTACAGAGAGAGTATGGTTTGCTGGTAAGCGGTCAAACTTTGAGAAGACGACTGCATGATGTCAACCTACGTGCTCGTAGGCCACTTCGGGTACCAGCGCTAAGGAGAGGCAATCGAGGAAGAAGATTACAATGGGCTATTGCACACGAAAACTGGAACCATTCTCAATGGTCACTTGTGCTTTTCACTGAAGAATCCAGGTTTGGATTTCATCCTGATTCGCGAAGAGTACCTTTGTAGCGCGTTTGGAGAGAACCTGGACGTTGGAACCGACTGCAGCACCCACAACAAGTTCATGCATATCAAGGTGGCACGATTATGGTTTGGGCAGGAATTCGTCTCGGCGGTAGATCGGACCTCGTTTGGATAGAATATGACTGCTCTAAAATACCGAGATGAGGTGCTAGAGCCTGTAATCTTGCCTCACAGACAGCAAATGGGACAAAATTTTCAGCTAATGCACGATGCAATGCCCGTCCACATACGGCGCGTATCGTTACAAGTTGGTTACAACAGCATGATATGCAAGCTTTAGATTGGCTTGCACAATCCCCTGACTTAAATCCTATTTAGCATGCCTGGAATATGCTTCAGAGAAGAGCTCTTAGGAATTTCCCTGAAGATATTTTGCATGAAAACCAGCTTTTCTTGCATCTTATCAGGACTTGGGACAGTATTCCACAACAGGATATTGACATCCTTGGTTTGAGTATGCAGAACCGCTGCAGATGTGTCAGGAGAGTCTTAGGTGGATCCACGGATTTTTAATTTTAAGTTTTCAACAATTTTTATAAAAAAATAGTTGTTTTGTTTTTGATGTTTCAAAAATAAAGTTAAGATTGAAATTTTGTCTGAGTTTTTCCTCTTCTAAGTTTTTTTTAAATTTAACTTTATCTAAAAGTTTATTTATCAGATTAGATAGGCTATTAAACAAGGTTTATTTTAATGTGTAGGTCTTAACAAAAAGTTAATAGAATTTTAGTTATTTAGGTTTAATTGAAATATTCCTAGACCATGTTGATGTGTGTATTAGTCTCTCCATTCGACATTGGGGGTGTTGCTATCACAGCAATGTCGGATGTAGGGACAGTCCAGCCTACTAGCAATCATAGCATTGATAGCATAGCTAGGAGCTAGCTTGGAACTGGCCCGAACCCTTCGCACCAAGGAGGCTCCCCTTTTGCGAATACTTGCGTGAAAAAAGCAGTCGGTGTTCGCTGCTGCAAACATGCCTGACGCGCTACAGAAACGAGTCAGCCCCAAATACCGCCCTTAACGCGTTATTAAATTGGACACGGAGGGAATCATATCATAAACCCTCTGTGAATATTTTGCCCACAAGCTGCACGTATACAAGGATGTGCAGTATGCCCGGAAAAGAGAAACCTTTACAGTAGCGGAACATCGAGTAAATCGGCGGGCCACCATGTTGGCTCTCCTAGACAATGCCCTCCGTTCCCGTTCGATATCATGGTCTTTGAGGTTGGCCGTAACTATGTTATGAACCTTATTACAAAGCGCTAAGGTGCAAAAAAAAATTGGTGACGTCAATGTAATGTCAATCTGGCGAAATTAGACTCAAGAGTCAGGGGCCATACATACGGTTCTCCTTACCTGTATCTATCCTCCTTAATGCCTCTGGTTGGTCTCTGGCACTCTGCTGTCAACTGTCAACAGTTGTTTTGGTTGATTGACTTGACAGTGACGTTTCTGCAATCGGAAAAGTTGTGTGTGCCGTGTTATTTCCACGGTTATTTCATATTTTAATTGAAAGTACTAAAATCGTCTGCGTTTTCACATTTTGCCTGGATTAATCCTGGCTGGGTCGTCGTATCAGGACGAATCAAAGACCATGGAGGTGGACCAATTCGCTGCAGCAGAGTGGTCGTACACCGGCGAGGGTACGCGGCTGCCTCTTATTGATGAGTCGTCGACTTTGGGGACGCAGGCTCCAAAAGATAGGTAAGCAGCTAAACACAACGCAACCCGTAAGTGCAGTTAAGTTTTCTACAACATTCTAGAAAGGCTTGCACTTTCTACGCATTTCGAAACGATGTTACGTAGTTTCGGTCTCCATAAAAGGTCAAGCGGTAACGGCCTAGTTAAAAAAGTTAATGTTTCCACCCACACTATTATTATGCGAACGTCTTGGGCATCGAAAAATATAATAGATATGATTGAGTGTTAATCCCATGGCAACAATTAATTTGTTCATTGTATGGTTTGGCAACCCCTTACCTACTTATTTAAACTATTTTAAATTACTGAAAAGCATATAAGAATCCTCTTAGCATGGTATTTTTGATATGAAGACAAATATGTTAAAATATCTGCAAGAAATAATTCAGAGTTTATAAGACATTTAAAAGGAAAACTGAGAAAATAAGGCCAGGGTGGTTTGAGTAGTGTGGTTGCATTATAATGCTGTGTTATGACCAGAGGTCGGAATTAGGTAGAGTTATTTAGGTACCTACACTGATTTCATACAGCGAAAAAATTAAGTGAATATGCCTCAAATCCCAAGATTAATTTTGAATAGCAGGAAAAATCCCATGATTTATAAAGATTATTGAATAAAGGAGTGATTAACTTTTTCGAATTTAAACCACTGCACGCATCGGATGTCCGAAGTTACAAAATTCCAATGCGCACAAGCGCGATGTTGCCAGTGCCACATTTACAGTTTGCACAGAGCTTGTGTGAACAAGCACAGAAAACGAAGAAAAATGGTGATAATATTTCCTTCTGACCATGTGGTTGACTAGTAGAGAATGCCTCTAGGCATTAAGTCCGCCGTTTGTGCTCTTATTTATGTGCAATAAAGAATAAATAAATAAATAGCGGAAATTTGGGGCACACCCTGCCCTACTATTTATTGTCTACTACCGCATTCAACCTTTTTATTAGCAATTTCACTTATTTTGGTTTGTAGAATGCGCTCGCTTGTTTCCTGTTATGTTTTGTGTTTTGAATCCTGTTTAAAGCTGGCTTGTTTATTAGATTCTGGACTCTACTTTACGACTATTTCAGTGCGCATTAATGGACTAATACAATTTTTATGTTAATTATCTTTTTTTTATTTGTCTTATCTATCTCTGAGGTGTCTATTATTGTTTATTTGTAATATTGTTGGCCACGGGATTGTCCATTAAAAATCCCAGGAAGATCCATATAAATATCAACATTTAGATGCAAGTACATAAATAACTCTACCTAATTCCAACCTCTGGTTATGACTTATAAGAGTTATAAGGCATATCCATCACATTGCTAGCCATTGGTTGATGTCAAAATTATTCCACCAATGATGAGCAGAAATTGGTCAAATATGATAGTATTGATTAAGTGAGTAAAGCTTACATATTGGAAAGAGTTTTAATATAAATTAAACAATTGAATACCTCTTAAAATTAGTTTTTATTTACAAGCCATCTTGAATAATCTCCTGGGACAGCAACTAGCTAGTCAGATTTGTTTTAATATAAATGAGGAATTCTCTTCCAAAGATTTGGCTTCCTGTTGGATCTGTTGAGTGAAAATAGAACTTCACTATTTTAGTAGATGATGATTTATATCAGTCTGTTAAATATAGTATACTTAAAAATAGGTCAATATATTCTTTAACTATTAGGTAGCAATAATGCAGTTGGTTGTTTCTACTTTATGTTGCTCATAATACATATTTTATGTCAATTTCTGATGTGTTATTTAATCAAGAAATCCCATTTCAGCTCAAGGGCCAAAATTTAAACTTTAAGATTTCCTGTTTTTAAAATCCCAAAAGAATAACCCAACATGAATCACAGTGTGATGGAGTCAATGACATCTATAATACTGACATCAATGTGCACCAAATTGGACATAACAATTATTTATTTTGGCATGAAACATGTTCCTTCATTGCATTGTTAGTGCAAGTGCAGTGGCCTTGTGTAACAGTTTATTGGCTGGAGGGTAATGAACCTTGGCAAATAGTCCATGGCTATGGGGGAAACAGATAATTATTTTAATTTCAAAAGACTGCGAGTTGACTTTGTTTAAATGTGGTAAATTGTATTAATTTACTAAAGTAATATTGATTCTGTTTATTACAAATTATACCAGGAAATGAAAAATAGTAAACAATTAACATAGATTTTAGTAATTACTATCGGTATTATTGTTATTTATGATTTGATTTTATTAAAAGAACGTATTTATAGTAATGCCTGCACTAGGTACTTATTTTTTACTTCCATTTAGAAAAATATACATTTTACGTTTTTTCGTCGAAATTGCTGGCTACTTGGATGTAAATGGTCTGGGTTTAAATATCTCCAGGAGTGTGTAAAGCATATTTTTAAAAAGAATCTATCTAATTCTTATACCTTACTCTGCTAGAATGTCTTAGTTACTCATTTATGTATGACACTTCTATATAGTGCACGTATATTAATTACCTATTTGTCATTTGTAAATATTTTAGTAACTTCTGTGATTGATTGAGTATACTCAAACCCAAAATTTATTTGCATAATATTGTGTAGTACAGTACAGAGGCGAACACATCAGCCTTTACTTATGGGCACCTTATGCTGCTTACATAAGACCCATTTTGCAATGGTTTTATAAAGGTTGATATGATAATTGATATTAAGTGATATTGTCAGGTTAACATCTGTGCTGGACCAAGTGGAGATGCGCGTGGAGCGGCTGCGGCGCGACACCGTGCGCATCGAGGAGGAGCGCGACTCGCTGCTGTCCACCCTCGACAGCGTCAAGCACTCGGAGCTGCTATCTGATGTAACTGAATGTGAGTGTCAGATTGTAACGCCTCTTCGGCCGAGTAGTTTATGAGTTGGGCCCGAAAGCCAGCGATCCTGGGTTCAAATCCCGGGTCGGGCAAAGTTTTTTTCAGATTTTTGGAAACATAGCCCGGGTTTGTGATCACCAACCCGTATTTGGCAAGTGTGGTGATTAAGCCAATGCCCATGAATTGTAGCGATGACTTGATTTCAATGATGGAGGCCTTTGCCCAACAGTGGGGCAGACATTGACTTACTTGACTTAATGTCCCATGTCCCCGAGATGTGGCAGAGGGCGTCCACAGTATTTCTCCATCCCGTTCGGTCTTGAGCTTCGCGCTTGACTTCACTCCACGTCTTGCCGATCTTCTTCGCCTCTTCCGCTACTCTTCGCGCCAAGTTTGTTTAGGACGGCCACGTTTGCGTTTTCCCTGGGGATTCCAATCCAAAGCCTGCTTGGGAGAGGACATTAATAAAAATCATCATACTCTTAGAGCAGGTATAAAATGTATTATACCTTTCGTCTTCGTCTATGTAAAGAAGAATTGTTGAAAATGGAGCAGGAACAGGAGAGGGGCAGTATTTTAGCTAATTACTTTACTTTATTTTTCGAGTGTCAGTACGAGAGCGCCTCGGGCTTAGGGCGCACACAAATGACACGACGAAAACAAATGACTTCTATTTTTAAAATAAGCAAAAAACATTTTTTTTTGTTTCATTAAATATCTGGGCTTTACCTGCCAGTATTTACTTTTTTGTTGTTCAAGGAGTTTATATGCCAATATTACTTTTTATTGAACAGTACCCGTACCATGAGTTAACGTCGACCATCGTAAATAGCGTCTGTAGTAAAGCTTTTTATGATTTCGGTACACCGCCTCCAGTGAATAGTAATGGAACTAAAGATGGCATTACAAGCTGCTATAGTTATAGCAGCTTGTATGCCATTTTTAGTTAACTATCGTAGTTTACGTGACGTAAATTCAGTTTTTTGATTGTCCTCATGCCGTAAAGCCCTAAACCTAAGCATAGAATAATTAATACCTAAGTCCGTGCGCTATTAGGCACATTATGTATTATTTAAACTCTGAACTGTGAGCCTACTTTTCAGCAATAGCCTATTAAGAAGAAAAATAATTGAAGATACGTTAAGTTAAGATCCCGTCATCTTTAAAGAACGCTGGCTAGGATCTGCGCAGTGAGCTTATTCAGGCTCAAATTGATGATGGTAATAGGTTGGGGAAAAAGTTTCTTCGCATTTTTCAAGAAAATTCAAAACATTTTTTAATAGAGTTTATTTACTTTTTGCCACCTTGTACCTTTATCCCTACCGGACATGAACCTATTGCTATAGGAATTTTGAGGCTTCTGATCAAAATACCGCGACAAGTGGTTTTGGCAGTCTTCTCGTGATGTTAACCTGACACTGCCTAGAGAATTCTGAAGAGACCCAAACAGGTGGAAATCTGAAGGTGCAAGGTCAGGACTATACGGCGGATGCATTAACACCTCACAGCCAAACTCTCTTAATTTTTTCTGAGTGGCTACATATGTGTGAGGTTTAGCGTTATCATGATGAAAAACCACACCCTTTCTGTTGATTAATTCCGGCCGCTTTCTCTCAACTTCTTGCTTTAATCTCATCAGTTGTTCGCAGTAGGGTTCAGAATCGATGGTCCTGCCTGGTGGTAACAGCTCATAATGAATTACGCCTTCCAATCCCACCACACACACAGCATCACCTTGAGTTAACCCTGGTTTCGACACTGTCTGTGAAGCCTGACCTGCCTTTGACCACGACCTTTTTCGCACGTTCTTGTCGTACGTCATCCACTTTTCATCACCAGTTATCAGTTTCTTCAAAAATGGTTCGGTTTCATTACGTCGTAATAAAGAATCACAAATGAGTGCACGGTTCATTAGGGTTTTTTCAGTGAGCTCCTGAGGTAACCAAATATCAAGCTTTTTTGTGTACCCAGTTTTTTTCAAATGTGCCAAAACTGTTTTGTGGTCAATTCCCAGTTCGTCAGCCACGTCGTAGCTACTGATATGCAGATCTTGCTCCACTTTTTCAAAAATGGCATCCATTTTATCCGTAATAGGGCGACCAAAATTTCCGGATTGAAAACGCTTAAACCAAATTTGTGCACAGACACTGCACTAGGTCCATAAACATCGCAATTTTTTTTCGCGGCTTGCGTTGCATTTTTACGTTTTTTGTAGTAAAATTTTAAAATGTATCGAATTTCTTCATTAGATTACTCATCTTGACAGTAAGAAAAACAAATGAAAATCTCACATTTTCCTAATTTCAAATTGGAATTATCTTCTTTAAAATTTAAACTTTTAATGATACCAAAAGCAGCCAGATACAAGTAGGATTTTATTACAAGTTCATACATACTATATGCGAAAAGACTTTTCCCCAACCTAATATGAATTGAGAGTTCCTTCATACTGTACTCGTGTGCAGAACCATCCCACTCGAACCCACCAACCCCATCACCGTCGCCTAGCGTCCATTTTCAGTGAAAGGCACCATAGTTATTATGCGTTTTTCATCAGGTGATAAAGACGACATCGTCCGGTACGCGGACCGGATCCTGGCGCGCGCGATGACGGTGGAGGTGTGCGTGCGCACGGACCGCGACGCGCAGCAGGAGGAGGCGCTGCATCAGGTAATATTGGTAATAGTTCATTCGTGAAGAATATCATACCTAAATCGCGGCCATGAGCCATGAATTGTGATTAAATATTCTTTGTAATTATTTTTCTCCTTCTTTTAATAATATCCATAGCAACTTTGGTATTTATGTGACCAATATTTCACCACGCTAAACTCGAGAGAGGCATGGTTGTTGGTCTCTCTTGTAAGAGCGGCATATCTTTCTATATTGCATGGTTTAAAGAACGCTGAAGGTGCCCGTGGCTAAGTGACGCCAGCGGAGATGTTAAGCAACGCCAGTCAGGTCGGGTTATGGATGGGTGGGACTTAGACCGAAATTAAGTAATGTGTTTTTCCGGCATCTTCGTGCTTCGGAAGGCACGTTAAACAGTTGGGCCCGGCTGACGTCGCAAGATATCAGTCGTAAAGCCTAGTCAGAGGCCTACAAAGGCGGCTTTATAACATCTTACGGTAAGGTTTATCACTGGCCTTAGATTCACCTCTCCAACAATCCGCACTGAGCCCGCGTGTTGGAGTATGGCTCGTACCACCTCATATTTGAGGTGAGGCCTGTGCCCCGCAGTGGGACGTTTATAAGGCTGTATTTGTTTGCATGGTTTGATCGAAATCTAGATTGCTTAATTTGCTACTATTAAATGTATGTGTGATATGGGGCAAGCAAGTCAAACAAGCGAAAGGAAAAAGATAAAAATAATTATTTAGTAAATCATAAAAATACAATTTACCACAATAACATCACCATGACAACACACGATATACTGTACAGCTAAGGTGTCGCTGGTTACCATATAAGAAGCTCAATACATCAACGGCTACATTAGGCCAATGGAACCTGGAAGGTTGAATAAACTACTTATTCATGGTGCATTTAAAAAAATACAAATGTGATGACTTGTAAAAAGTAAATAAATATCCCGTCCAACCCATGAGCGACTGCCAGGAGACCGCTCGCAATAGAAGTCAAAAGGGCCTCGAGGCCCATGGTATGGTGGAGAGCATTGCTAAGCTCGAGCTTAGCAATGCTCTACAGTTCTACACTATGATTATAGCATGGTGTGAGTCGTGTAAAACAATTCGAGCAGTTAGATAGAATACTCGTCTTCCCAGGTGAACATGTACATCGACCTGCTGGTGATGTCGGTGCACGACGACGCGGTGATCGCGCACACGCGCTGCCAGACCTACATGAACGCGTGCACGTCGCAGCCGGACCCCTCTAGCGGCACCGACAAGAACTTCGAGACGGCCATCCTCGGCTGCACCCTCGACGACCAGAAGCGCGTCAAGAAACGCCTCCAGGGACTCCTGGACTATATCGCGAAACTCAACGTCACCACCTGCTCGTGAGTCGTTCAAAACTCGCACTGCGCAGAGTTCTACACTGCCAGCCTTATTTTTTTTTCTACGCGGCAATTGCTGGAGCGGGGCGTCTATGCAACGAAGTGTACTTACTGATGCAGACTTTACCAGAACTTACGGTGCGTTACTGAGATCCGCGTTTTTAGATTTATACGAACGGCAGAAGATTTTGCAATTAGTAAGGAAGCTGGACCGTCTACACGGGGGTAACGAGTAACGTTCTGTAATTTAACTAAAAACTCCTCACTCTGATATCTTTTATTCCGTGACGCACTAAAAAATATAAATACGTCTGAGCGCAATTTCATTGCTGTCTTGTCATAGTTGTGTTATGGCGCGCAAAAGGTTTTCTTCTTTTGATGTTGAGACCATTTACTCTTTTGATCCGACTGGTTTATATACTTATCTTCATTATATCTTTGGTAAATAATGTTTCTAGTTTTACTGTTTTTATGGTCTGTTTGATTTTCTGTAAAATATTTTTAAAAAGTAATCATGGAAATAGTTAAAATAAAGTTGAATGGCCGCCCATTTTTTTCAAATTTCATTTTAAGGTTTCCTACATACTATTTGAGGTTATACTTTGCTGAACATATTTGGTACTTTCTTAAAAACTTTATCAAGCAATGTTGTATGTAAATTTAGATGTCCCCTCATATCTCAAGTCTTTTCTGTGGGATTATAAGCTTTGGCAAATGTGATATGTCTATGTTTAGTGAAATAGTGGTGTTCCATTATGTCTTTGTAAAAGTGTAATGTAATGTAACTTCGACAGTTTAAGGCTACTTAGCTTAGTGTACTTTAGCTTCTAAATGTAGCACTTAGAAAAATATCAAATAAATTACTAGGACACCTTGCACCAAGATCATATGACCCCAAACTAAGCAAAGCTATGGGTGTCATACGTCTGAATTCTCAAACGACAATCAACGTTGAACAGCCCTTACATGTGTGTCTGTCGCTTCCAATTTCTTAATAACATTTGACAGGATGGCATGATGAACATACTTTAAAAAAAAACCGAAAAATTACTTAAATAGATAACACCCAGACACAGAACAAACAGGAATGTGGGGATCGAACCCACAACCTTCAGCGCTAAATGCATTGCACTAAGCGGGCTTTCAGTTAAAGCTTCTAAGCACTGTTTAGTTAATTGTTAGTACACTTATATATTTCTGTTTTGTATGTTGCTGTAAAAAATCGTAGGTAATCAGACTTATAGTTTGTGAACTTTGTCTGCGATTTAAAACAACGTTCGGGTTCATTAGGCCTATTGGTTTATTTTAGTAACTTATATTTTTTATTTGTCACTGCCCATCATTTTGATTTCAACCCTGTGAAAATATTACATTTTAGTCAAGTATTCATAAACTTTTATGAATCACAGGTTGCCAATCAGTATAATTAAATTTTAGACGAATCCCTAAATTTCCATAAACGATATGCTCAATAGTACTTTAGGAATGCCGGAAGTAGATAGATGGAACTATTATGCTGTGATGAATAAAATAACGTGACTATCTTATTCAGAGATTTTGGTTACGATGTCACTGACAGATTGTAGCAACCACTTTACAATATAGTATTACCAACACTTGTTCCAGATATTCATATGTAATTGATGATGTGCAGTGATAATATGTATTTTGATGATGTTAATATATGAAAAGGGATTAGAGGATGAAAGAGGGTAACCTAAAATGAAAACTATCAAAATTCTTATTCGCACTATAATATACAGACGAATTACATGTTGTGTGATAGGCGAAGCGTGAGGCGTATTATTGAAAGGTTTTGTATGTTTTTATACGAAAATAAATATAATTAATTATTAACACTTCTAAAAAGTTAAAAAATGGGAACTCATGATTGCCTTTTAGAAACGTATTAATCTGGACGCCTACTAGTACCTCCATTTGATCGACCACTTTTACCTACGTAATTATATAGTACTGAAACTCTTTTATTTTTTATATAATGTGAGCCTGCACTGCAAGGCACAAAGTGCGCACATTCAGCAACAAAAAAGCTGTTCACGCCTCATTTCACATTATCTCAAATTTACCATGAATCTGTAAATACTTATCTAAATTAACGCAATTTGGTCTGTCTTTAGAAGATTGGTCGATTGTGTAGTTCCAGCCGGTGATTTTGGTATTTATATGTCATACGGATATAGATTTACTTAAATCGGATTAATTGTGAATCTCTAAATCACAATTTTAAAGTTGTAAGTGTTTAATATAGGTCGTAAAGACAGGATTGGATTTGTTTGGCTTATCTTTAGTGAAGTTAATATGTACACCCGCGTTCATATCAAACTTTAAATAGGGGAACCTTAAGCTACATACATAAGACCCATTCTGCAATGGTTTTGTAAAGGTGGATGTAAACGCGACTGTACTATGATAAACAAAATTAATTTTATGTTTTTTATGCGAATTTTACCTAAATGGCTTAATTAATGTGGGTTTTTCGATACTTTTTCTGCCACCAGCCGGCGCTGCCATTGCGTCAGGTCCAAACAGTTGTTAGATCCCATAGATTTGTAACGAAAATATAATTGTTTAAAGAAATTCTATTGTATTTGGAAGTGTTATTGATTTTTTATGGATAACAATTTATTTTAGCTAATGGGTCAAACCACTGTTTTAATCAGTATTTATCTCCCGTAGGGAACTTATGCCCTCTCGTTTTATTTGCACACGTAGGCACTGCACAAGACTGTGGCCTTTTAGAAAACAATATTCCTATAGTAATGTTTATAAGAATAAATAAACCAAAAAAACTATCGAAAAAGACAAGTGTTTGTATTTGACAGTTGTTTGGGCCTGACGCCACAGTGCTGCCATATCACGCGGGCGATTTCAGAAAACCCTCATTGGTACTTGATTATAGATAAAATAACTCTACTTATTGTAAAAGAGGCTTGTATTGTAACTACCAGTTGATAGAATCGGCGACTTTATTTCATGGTGCTCTGAATGTAAAACTTTCCAACAGCTTATGCAAAAATAGCACATCTGAAATGTCTCGTAGATCATATACCCTTAAATTGATGTTGTCCTGTCAGTTAAACTGAGGGTGAGTGCTATTTAAGACGTTTGAAAATAATTCGAGCTTGAAATTTGGATATGCCAGATCTAAACTTCAAGCTATCGCCGGTTTTATAATGCAGACAAAATGACGAATGGTGCAGAAAATGCTTTTAGTACAGTCGCCTAAGTTCATAAGTCATTCGACTGTACCTATTTGTGTCATGATTTGTTACGTCAATTTCATTGTATAATATTTTTAAACATTGGCGAGTAATTGGTTGGGTTGGGCTACTGTAATTTTGCGGCTACATGTTGCTGTAACACGACTGGTTCTGTGAATTGTCTGACCTCAAAATTATTTGTGTTTTACATTTTTCTTATTAAATTGATACGGGGACAAATTAGCCCAACCCATACTTAAAATATGCGAAATATATCTATAAAGTTATAAAATGGCGTCTAATACACTCTAAGCTATTTAAATTGCCTTTTATTTAATTTATAATTCCCTCCCCGTTTATTTGAGATGTATAAAATTCAAACAAAAAGAGCCATGAAAAAATATTTTATTAATTTTTCATAAAAATACGGACTATTTACATAATTTCGTTATTACGATTTCATGTTCTCGTAACTGAATAATGACTACGAATATTTTAAATAGCAAAAGTTTCTAAGATTCCTGACTTTCTTAAAATACCGTCCTTGTCAGTTATAAAAATGCCTTTGAAGTTTATAGAACTATAGCTATTATCCATTGCACTTACAAGTTTTTACAAAACTATACTTAATATGTACACAAAATATCTACGACTAACACTATATAATAATATTTTTCCAATCCGTAGAAATACCACTCCATTTTTAGCACTTAGGCCTAAAATATGGTATGTTAGGTACCAGTTTTATGGGAGGATCAAGAGACTGCAGTAAGCAGCTATGCAGCTTTTTACAAAGATTGAGAAAGTTAAGGGCTGTCCATTATCAGCTGAGTGCTCGCGTATTGAATTGCCGCAAGGCTTGAATTAACACTTTCACACGAGTCGTTCACGCTTGTATTGCGGGAAGGTAACCTCTCTTCAAAAACAACAACGAATTCGCAATCGTTGGAAACCCTTTCAACTCAGCTGCAAAAGCTGACACAAGAGTGAGTAACAGCGCGACTCGCCGAGTAGGTGCCTGACTGATGTCCAGTGTCTCAACGATATTATTAACCACCATAGAAATAAAAAGTTCTAAAAGTAAATATGGTCAGATTCTGTTAGCGCTGTCATGGACTCTGTTAGACTCCATCACAGGATCCGGCAGGCATTTTTGAGAACATTCTTCTTCTTGCCGCCAGGCCGGTGCTTCGTGGGTCGCAGCAGGATCGTGCCGTTACTGTTGTGGTTGGTGAATGTTCCTAAAAGATAAAACATTGCTGGTGACATAATGCATTGGTTTGTTAGCACTGATGTGTCTCTAAAATATGGGCAAGCTGTGACTAGTTTATAGATAAGAGAATGTACTGGACTAGTTACTGCAATAATGGTAACCGATGTTTTTACTAGGACGTATATTGTACGCAAATTATGCAGAAGGTATGCTATGGGTACCTATGTTTAGCCAGTTTTAGATACCTGTTAGTGAAAAAGCTAGCTTTGTGGTCTACTAGGGGCCCGTGGTTCGCCATTGTACGTTAACCTGAACACACGAAAGATCCTCTTTTTTCTTTTGGGTCAGCAATGGGCGAGGAGATACTTTCTGTTGCAGTGTCCGTGGGCTGCAGGCTGACCATCAGGCGGTCCATCTAGAACTTGATTGAAAATAAAATTAAGCATGTCATTATCCCGTACCTATAACCGGTGAGACCGTGTGCGGCAAGGCTCCATCGGCGGCGGCATCCTCGCGGCGCATGTCGGCGAGGCAGCGCGCCGCTAACGCGCGGAACACGGCGCCCACGTTCACGTCCTCCTTGACGGACGCCCGCATCAGCCGGCAGCCCAGCGCCCGCGCTACGAGCTCAGCTTCGTCCCTGACAATACAAACTCGGCATTCAAGAACTGTGTCACTATTAAAGGTAATTTCATCATTATTCGCAGGGGCCGTAATGCCATCTCATAGAGCCAGTCAAGTTAATTTCCTAAACTGAGCGTAGCGAGCAATTTCGTAATATGATCTTTCATTTTAGACCGACTTGGTGTAATGGTTAAGAAGTTGGCTACTACACCAGAGGTCGCGGGTTCGATCCCCGCACAGTACAAACATTTGTGTGCATGAACATGTCTGTTTGTACTGGTCTGGGTGTCTCCTATGTATAATAAGTATGTATTTACAAAAGAAAATGTATTTAAGTATGTTTATCCGTTGTCTAGTATCCCATAACACAAGCTTTAATTAGCTTACTTTGGGGCTAGATGGCGCTGTGTGGAATAATGTCCAGGGATATTTATTTTCAGCCAGTCAGCGGTTACCTGTCAATAATGCATCCTCTAGGCCAGATATTTACTGACGAAATCGCTCGCTACCCTCAGTTTAGGAAATTAACTTGACTGGCTGAAGGAAATGGGTTTAATAAGGCCCCAGCTATAGGTTGTCTAATGCTTATCGTAGGCATGTTGTAGTTAGGTACCGGCAAGTTATGGAACCTCCGCCACAAATAACGGCAGCTAGTCAGCCGTAGCCGCCCAAAATTGTAATAACT
This sequence comes from Udea olivalis, assembly GCA_947369235.1. Classification (NCBI taxonomy): domain Eukaryota; kingdom Metazoa; phylum Arthropoda; class Insecta; order Lepidoptera; family Crambidae; genus Udea; species Udea olivalis. The sequence goes on from OX376359.1 coordinate 14,295,545, forward strand.
TTAAAATCAACACTTCGTCAGTCGATGCAACCGGATACCGTAAATTGTATTGTTGTTTCTATTGTGTCGACTGAATTGTGGCTTTAGTATGCTAATTTTCTTCATAATATGATTGTGTCATACACCTCCTTCAAATTAAATATCACTAAGCTTATGTTTACTTACGGTCCAACGACGCATTGGTCCATCAAGTCTATTTTATTTTGCACTATTATCGTAGGAATCTCTCCGCATTCATTTTCTACCTGAAAAGAGATATGAGAATATTTTATTAAATCAGATGAAACCTTCCATTGGGTACTTTAACATCAACGTGACAGATAATCTACGCTGTTAGGTACACTTAACAACTTTGGTTTTAAATTCAAAAAGATTTCATTTTATGTATGAGGTAGGTACCTATCCCATCAGTCAGGACGTCTATACTCCATTCATTATAGCATTAGACAGAAGTAAAAAAGGTTCTTTTTAGGGTACACTTTGTGATAAAAGTACAATAAACATCATTGCTTTTAAGGTTTATGCCGAATTTATTAAAATCCACATAAATAGCAGCTGTCACACTTAATTGTTATCATTTAAAGTAAAGGAACTTCAGAATTTATGAGACTTTTGCTTAGAAGATTTATTTAGTCTTGCATCAAACTATATTGTCGATGTAAAAACCTAAAACAGGCAGGGGTTTTCATTTTTACTGTCACTTTAACTCTACCAAATCTAAAATGTTACATAATCCCTCCATACGTTGTAGCGGAAGGGGTTTTCAATTTTGCCAGGTTATACTCAGGTATGTTATCGTCATGGCAACGTCAAATGCAAATTGTCATTCATTTAGCCCCCCTGCTTCTTATTTCTGATCTTATAATGAATGAAGTATACCACGAGTTGCAACTTTAAATTTACCATATCGTTCGCGTAAAAAATTGTATTGGAATTTGACATTGTCATATCATGTCATGTCAAATCCCAATCAATTTTTTACATTACCTACGTTTCCGTTTGTCAAACAACACTTGTTGGTGATAGTGCTCTAATCATGAGAGAAGGGTAAAACATGGCGTGGACAGAGTAGCGTGTCCCCCACTTTGGGTGCGACTCAGAAAGAGTTAATATTTCTTATGAGGTTAGAGAATTTCGCTAACTAACGAGTTGGTTACCAGCAAGTAGACTAAGTGATAAGATCAGAATATTGTGTTGTGAGTTTATTTTCATATTTTATATGTAACAAAATATTGAAATTGCTCGTTAATCTATACATGGTTTTTCCTTCGTCTGTTAAGAAGTATTTTTATTTTACTTCGAAACACCGTTTTAGGCATTCTTGGAACTTCAGTCTACTTTTGCAAAAACTACATTTATTACGTATTTGGAAACATAAGCCTAAATAGTGTTGATGCTTTAGAAATGTATACTCCTCAATATCATCCTTTATGGAATGAATTTCGGGATGGTAGGTTAGGATTAGTTCTGAAGTTTTGTGTAAGTATTAACCTTCTTCTAGGGTAACTTCAGATAGATACTTGCATTAGCACTACGTTTAGTGATTATAATAAAGATAGATGTCAATAAAACGAGAAAATCGACAAAAATATGATTATTAAGTACATCTTAAATTATTTAACATATTCTTAACCTCTAAGATATTTTGTGTTATAACAACTTGCAGTCGGGACTTCCTTCTCGGCCTGTCATAACCTCTATGCTCTCCGCGACTCGTTGTACTTCAGCAGCTGTGGGCAACACTTTCGACAACAGAAATCCTCGACCTCCCGCCGAACAGTTGATGCCCATCACATAGTCGTCGCTCACTTTCATAAATATATACTTCGAAATACGGCCACAAGATCTCTGTTGGAGTTTCACTTCAGTTTCTCCGTAGTATAATAGTTTCACTTGTTTACCGGCACTGTTTACGTACTTTGCCTCCATCACAGTTTGGTCAGACGACACGTTTAGGCTTTTACAATCACTATTTGCTGTTTCTACATCTTGAGGCGAAAGTTTTCTGAAACTAACTTCCTCGCAAATGTCTCTTCGCCGTTGGTTCGGAGGCCAGAAGTAAACTGCGTATCTGTCGCCTTGTAACACGTTAAGATCGAAGTTATTACCGGTTTGGTAATACGATATACATGGATCTTCATTCGCTTTTACGCAATTTATTGTGAACAAAATAAGTAAAGCGACCACGGCGTACTTCTTTTCCTGCATCTTCCCGAATCGTCTATAACTTTGTGAGATTAATTTACCAGTCCAAATATGGGTCCGGATATGTAAACAACGCGATGCATGTTAGCAAACGTGTTGGTGTGCTTTAGATAATTGTATACGCGATACTATTAAGCGGACCCGATTCCGTTCCGGTGCTAGTGAACTCGTTATCACATTTTGATCACTGTGTCCACTCGTGTAAGAGCACCAGATACATTTACAACTGCAGCCGTGTATTCGTTATTAGCCGATCGAAAGTCACGACTTTAGATAACATTAAAACAACTAGCTTCATTTAATTTTATTCCTGTGCGGAAGATAAGCACTAGTAGAATTATTTGTGTTTGTAACGAGGTCTGTTTGTTAATAGATCTAAATCAGAACTAGATATTTTGTTGGGTTTTCATCAACCGCATTGCGAGATTGTACTAGTTACGAGTGATTCATGCAATTTATGCAATCCATTCAGTAGACAAAGACAGTCGCAACTAGCGTTTTTTCAGCAAATTTGACGCCGATTAAGTTTAAAAATCTGCCAGCAATGTATATCTTTGTTTAATTAAAAGCATATAGGTTAGTTACCTTAAGCTTCCAAGAGTGCAGCGCTAGGAACGAGTCTCGGTCTGTAGTGGAGAAGGCCAGGACGCATGCGTGCGCGCCGCGGTAGTACGCCTTCGTGATGGCGTCGAACTCCTCCTGCCCTGCCGTGTCCCATAGCATCAGCCGGACTTCCTCACTGTCGATCCTGGAACAGTGTCATGAAACATTTTATTATAAGGGTTTGAGATAGATGAGGTTAAGGTGTCGTATTTGTTTGCAAGTAAGATGTCACAGCATCTACTGCCTTCTTTTGCAGACGATCTCTGATTCTTCTTCTTACAGTGATAATAATGTACCTACATTGTTTTGTAATGCATGCACTTCTTTTGTTCATTTAAATTGTTGAAAGTAGGTAGGTATGTACATCGAAGGAATAACACAGGCAATACAGCTAGTACCAAAAAATGACTGTCGAGACTCACTAAGACCACCAAATAAAGAGTTTACAGAAGGACCGCTCGCACCTTTTTCCAAAACTTGCGTGAACCGCCTAGGGTTACTACTATATTTGTTCTGAATTTTTAAAATGAAGTAAGTAAGTTATACCTACTTGACAGAACCGGCCAAAAACGAGATTCATCATGTGAAAAATTGCACCAAGTTCGACAAAAACAAAAACACTCGCGACAGTGCGACTCACCGAAGCTCACTGACTTCGATAGTTCTACCGTTCTGGGAAGTCGACAGTAATGGTGAGCGTTACGCCGAATCATTTTGCTCCAATCCAAAAACAACAGTGAATGAGCAGTACTTTCATGTTTAGCGGTCCCTTTCATTTGTACTGTCATGTGACAGGACAGCATCAATTTGAAAGGTGCTCAAGTTTGATAGTCGTTTCTGGATTCGGGTGTCAGTGTGGTACTTACTCAATTTGTCGTTCCAGGAAGTCCACGCCAATGGTCTTCTTGTAGTCGCGTGTGAAGGTGCCGCGGCAGTAGCGCTGGATCATGCTGGACTTGCCGACGCCGCCGTCGCCGACGATCACCACCTTGAGCGCCACCTCCAGCTCCTCCTCGCGCATATTCGCACCATGGACGCCTCCCACAACATTAGCGGATGTTTTGTTCCTGGAAAGACGTAAGTACGATGTCAGATTTAATTTGGTTTGCAGCTGAGCTGTGGGCTGACTTTGATAAATAAATAAATATGCGTCAGACAACACACTTGACTGTCATGGTCTCGAAGTAAGGATAAATATCCTTGTGTTACGAAGTACCAGACAGGAATTTTAGCCAGAGGCATCTCTCGGCACACCCCGACCCGAGCCAATATAGAAAAGATCGTTTTCTGAATTGACCCGACCGGGAATCGAACTCTACAGTGCACTACGCCAACCGTGTCATTGCAACTGCTCTTATAGTGGTGTCGATGCCGTTTCGTTCCATTCTCATGGACGTTAGAACCTCCACGATGACTGGAAACTTCATAGGTTAACTTACTAGCCATCAATAGTATTCTGTACCTGTCCTTTCAAAATTTAATTTATCGTTCCACGTTCCCTGTTCAGCATTTTGAGGCATTCCTACCAAAACCATACTGAACAGAGCTTGCGAGCATTTTACCAGATTACCAGTATAAGTTTAAGTTACGTGATGGTGATCACTTTAAATACTTTAAATAAACAATTGTAACAGTTAAAATGTAACAGGAACCCGTGTATCGGGGTAAGCATATCATACCTATTTTCTTACTATTAGATATTCTTATACATCTATATTATTCTTATACTTCTACCTGTATTCATTTATTGTTATTTTGATACAGTTTTTCTTTCCTACCTATACTTTTAGCCTATACAATAAACAAGTCACTGTATTGGCTGATCTTTTATTCACTATTCCATAACTACATCTACTCCTAAATATTGTGTGACGAATCCCGGCGCTCCGGCTCCTGTATTGCTGGCATGCAACGAGGATTTCGCCACAGTGGTTTTCCATACAATATGATGCTTCCTTATTTACAGAAACGTGACTTGACATTAAACACGAAATTCAATCTCTGATTGCTATTGCTTTAGTGGATAACCGCCTTTCGTTAGTAACCGCATGGGCTAGGTCCATCCAGGCAGGAAAATGTTAAGATAAACAACGCTGCAACTGAGGAAGACGCGTGAGACTGCTTAGTTCTTCGATCGTCATGAACATACTTGAATGAATTGGTTGGTAAGATAGTAAACTAATTATTTCGCAAGAGCAATATTAGTTGATTATAAGTCGTCGTTTTTTAAAGGGTTCTGTTTAAATTGAAGGCTATTCTGGTTTTTGGTTTAATAGTGCTGTTCTTAAAAGCCAAAAGGCATATTTATAAAGGAGAAATAAAAGGATTAATGAGAGTGGAAGAAGCGCAAGAGGTGTGTCAGGACCGTAGCAAGTGGAAAGATGTGGTCTCTGCCTGCCCCGTTGGGAAAAAGGCGTGATGGTATGTATGTATGCATGTATATTTAGAACTAAAATAAACACCTCACAGCGAACCAGGAAAAATAAAACGCATACAATCGTGACCGCACTGCTGAGTGTTTACATTGGTCCATTATTCGTCATTTGCTTATGACCATGGTAAATATGAAACCGGTTTTGACGAGAGCGGTGAATCAAGTTTAATTAGAAAATACAATATGGCTCGAGTTTGATAGTTTAATCAACTCTGGCATTTATTACACCAGTTAAACCAAATTGTTTTTCGTTTTGTTAATCCAACTCAATATTATCATGCATTAAAAATACCCTCTGTTGCTAAACAACTGCCAGAATTTCTGAATATACTCGTAATAATTCTGATCGTGTTTTGATGCGGATCGTGCAAATATTTTGTTGTAGAATGCCACAATTGCCAGATCGTCGAACCTTCGCTGGCTCAACATTGAAACCACATCCGAGTACTTATCTTATAGCTAAAGACAAGTTTTTTTTTTCAGGAGACTTAAAAAAGAAACGTTTGCTGCCTACGCCTTCTCTCTTTGCTATTAACCGTAATGAGTTCGGTTAAGCTCTGGTTGACTATAGCAACAGAAATCAAAGATCTAACACTATAAATTAAATCAATCTCGTTGTATGCGTATAAACATCAGCGGAAGGAATTTTATGAGTGTGATGATTGCATTAATTAACTTTCCAATTACAACTGTTCTTGGGATCATGGGAAACATTGGTATTGTTGTTTAAGTAGGGACAGAATACCTATAGCACTTCCGTTGCTAATACTAACAATCAGTCATTAAATAACGAGTCGCTAGCCAACTCAACAGAAAGTTGTTTACAATCGTGATTGGTAAAAACGCGATGTTATCTTGGAATCTATTAGATAAATCTAATTAAGTAGAAAATTTGTATCTAATAGGAATGACTGCCACCCGTCGGTATTCATTATATGGATGGCTGTTATAGATTGACCTTTTCTATTGGAACTAATACGGTTATTGACAAGATCATTCGCAGGTCTGGTTATGTTAGTCAAAATATGTATTTGATTATAGCAATTTATTACGTGTGGATAAAAAAGTTGAAGAGTAAAGTGTTATTGATATAAAAGTTTAACGGCTGAGTTCGAGCATTTAATAAACTTTACATTTCGAAATGTAAGTTTGAAATTTTTATAAAATATAGTTATATAGTTATATATAATTTAAGCACCCGCTACTTGTGGGTTTTAATTAATGAAAGAACTTACAAACTTCAGAAAATAAAGGCGCACGTCGCATAGTCTAGCCAGCTAGGGATCCAGGAGATCTATACAGAAACGCAAACGAAATACCCACTTATGTATTTTCTCTTGTGCAACCGGCTATGTTGCATGGTGGAATCCGTTGAATATCCGTTGAATGTCCAGCCTGGCCATATTGGGATCAACTGTTGAATACTTACATTCCTAATTAATTTTCCATACGTATTATTATTTCAACTGGAGACGCTGGCAGTGGGCCGGGTGATCGGTCCGTTTGTTATGGGCCATTTCACCCATTTCCCCATTTCTATAAGTAACTAATCTACTATACACATATATATAGACTTTTTGCGCATTAAAGCATAGAAGTCATTGGTACTGTTTGCCGATGCCAGCACCAATGACTTCTATGCTTTAATGCGCAAAAAGTCTTATTCCATCATCAGAAGGATACGGGGGAGCTCGAACTCTATTCTGAGGATGGTATCGGAGAGATTAGACTCTCCATATTTTGCAAGGTTCACCGCTTTGCATGTGAGACATGCGAAGAAGTGAAACTTTGTGTTTTAATTTTTCATTTTCTGTCTTTATTTACTAACATAGCGAGTAAGTCAACTGTTACTAACAATCTATGGGCATCAAAGGCCTGAAATAAAGAAATTTAATTTAAGTTATTTTTAATCAAATAAGGTGAACACAAGTTTATGTGGTGTAATAATTTCTGCTAATTATGCACACATCTTCTTGAGAGGCGATTTCTTGTCCGAAAAATTTTGTCATTAATTTTTAGGCATAGATACATAAATAATGCAGCAAAAACAGTAGAGATACAAATAAGGATCTGTTCACAGAGGTATACGATTTTACTGGCGCGTTGGCACATTGGTTCACTATCCTGTCGGCTGCGCTGTGGAACATAGATTTTATGCCGGACTCTTACCGACTTAAACTTTGGCGGCGAAGCAAGGTTCACTCAGAGAGATCGCCCAAGGATTCGCGCCACCACGCATAGTACCTTCTTTAACTAAGTCCATTCGTCCTGCACTAGTAAAACTCCAAACAGGCTGTACACCACAGCAACAAAATTACTTCATCCCAGACTTCCTACCAAGCATTCGTTGCGATTTTACTTTCGACGCGCGCGCCGTTTCTCCGGCGGACATTCCGCAACGTCATGCGGGCGCTTCGCGAGCCGGATGAGCCTCGATTATGTCAACATGGTTTACTCGGTTCAGCAGAGACTTTTGGCAAACACGTTTCACTTAATTATGGCCTTAAAATGTCTCAGAATATGGATTCCACAGAATTTCAAAAGGTGAGTTCTTTAAATAATTCGATATGAAGTTCTGTAAATTTCTCGGTGATTCTAAAATGAGCTCCTTAATTCTTAACTAAGCCGTCATAAGTCAAGCTTTAAATAAATGAATGGATAAGGATTTATAAGATGTTTTGTTTTTACATTTCATAAGTGCTTCTTTGTAAAAGCTTAAGTGAATAAATGATTTTTTACTTTACTTTTTTTACTTTTGAATAGGGACATGCTATAGAACACGCAGAAACGCAAACAAGTATAAATCTTCATTATGATCAACCATTAGCTATAGCTTTATTAGTCTAATGCCAATCATAACTCTTTTCCAATAAGAACAAAGCTAGAAATCATGAGAATTCTGCAATATAGTTGTTTGCAACACAAAAAACTAGGTCAGCGTAAGCTAGGTGGTAAATAATGTGGATATCTACACAAATATCAGATGAGCCAGATCATGTCGCTCACGTGTGCTCATGAGCATAACTAAAGCACGCGAGCCTGCTCAGCCTGCATAATGAAATTGTAAACTGAGGGTTACCAATGAAAGCAAATTAAATTAAAATTTTCTTTCGACGTCTCGCATCTGCTAGTGTCTTCACTGGTCAAGGACTTCGTAACAAAATATAGACTCAGGAAAGAAAGCGTTATCAATCAAATCATAAAAAATATCATACAAGCTTCAGTATTATTCACACAAGCACGAGTCGCCAGCATGCTGAAGAAGTAAGCGTTGGATTAGGCAGTTTTCAGTAACCTTAAAACAATGGGCGAAAGAAAAGTAATAACTATAGTGGAAACCGAAAAAGGTATAAGAGAAACAGGTTTTCAGTCCGATTTGGGAGTGAAAATGCAATATTTTGGAAATCATATACTTCCTAGATCGATGATATTTTAGGCAGCGCTTTTGGTAGCAAACTAGTAAAATAGCTATTGTTTTCAGCACGGGAACTTTATACGAATGCCGTTCGACATTCGAAATTTTTTGAGCTCACTTCACTGGATCACAGCTTAGTTATATCCTCAACCTAACTGGACCTCAACTAGATTGTTCCATTGATTTAGTTTTGAATTAGCTCGTAAGGCGATGTGCCAACCATAAACGTTCTTTCATAGCTTGCATTCAAACATTCTGGATCAAGTTACGATTCACTGCTTCACCTGACATCGCGATACTGCTATCTTCGGTCGACAAATATGGCAATGGATTTCGTAACCAATGCGGTATCGACTGGAGACGATCTGAGAAAGTGGTTCGGCCTCGTTACCGTCGGAAACATGATTGTCGTATTGTGGTGGTATTGGACCACACAAATCAAGATGGCAACAAGTATTTGGTACAGCGTGGAACTTTCTTCTTTTCGGTAATAAATGACATGAAATATATGTTTTTACAAACCTAGATGGTTAAGTGGAAAAGTCTCCAGCCCGAAACCCGGGGGAGGATCCATTTCCAATCCAAGCTGAGATGTGTGTGTTTTAGTGTAGGTATAGGTTTGTAACCACCATTCTGCTTTTGGCAAGGGTGGAGTCATTTTTGCAGTTATTATTTCAATGATGCCTTTGCCCAGTAAAGTCACTTATAGTGTAATGGGAACTAGATTTCTACGACTATATAGCGTGATGTATTCAAAATAGTTATGTTACTAATTTTACTTAACTTACTTAAGTCATGAAAAACGTTACTTGCTATGAAACTAAAATATTAAACGTTGATAAAAAGATATTACGCAAGATAAGTAGCGAGCACAACTTGCTTTATCAAAAAAAAATGTCGATCATTTGATCAACAATCAACATACGTCGGTATGTAATCATACCCTTCACTTATGTAAAGCCATACTTGCTTTTTGTAGTCCAAGATGAAATCGTAGCGGAGTCTGGGCATAATGGGCCTTTGAATGATGAAGTGAATCCATTATAATGCGGAGCCCTAAGCGCAACTTTCCTCCGTAGGCCCGCCCCCGGCGGCCGGCTGATAATGACCGCGCTTTCCATCTTAAGATGTGTTTATCTTGAAAGTGTGACGAACTGTAATCGAGTGACTAACGATCAGAGGCTCATATTTGTGTATCAAGTATAATTAAAGTGGCCAAATTGTTAAGTATGGTGTGTGACTTTGGGTATAACTGCTACGTGCTCTAGAAGCCAACCACGCCTTTTATTGCTTAGAAATTATAGGTTATTGACCACTTGGCTGACATGACAATCCACGATGTCAAGCTAAGCACTAATAAGACTTATTACTTAGGTAATGGACCAAGTTAGCATTTTGCCTACCAAAAGCCCTTTTGTATTATAAATTAAGTTCTAAGGCTTACCATAGAAGGGTAAGCAAGATTAAACTTAATTTATATTTTCTATGGGTAAACTTATTTTATAGATGATGAAAACTGTTTTTTAAGAGCATATTCCATATATTATTAACTCTTAAACACTAATCAAAAGACTGAATTGGTTATTTTAACAGGGGTTTAATATCTATCAAGTGTATTTCTTGTTAGATATTATTATTTTCACGCCAAGATTTTATGCTACGCCTCTAATCTAGCTTTTACCTGTTTACCGCAAGGCGATTTGAAAATAATGAGCAAGCATAATAGGTAACTAAGACATACTCCAAGTATCATCAGTGTTTAATAATCAATAGAAGTTATACTCATTTTAATACATAATGTGCTAAAATAATCTCATAACCCTACAATACAGACTGGCGGAACAATTAAAAAGTTAAGTAGGAGTATAATAACCCATGCAATATTGTAATGAGTTATTGCTGAAACTTCGACCCTGAGACGAGGGTCTTAAACTTTTGAAGAGCGCGTTCGCCATTTAGTCCGGAAGCGCTGAAAAATCCATCTGTAGCTCTGGCCAGCTACAGATGGATTTTTCAGGGCTTCCGGACTAAATGGCGAACACATTACTCATTTATTAAGAAAGTAACTCTCAGTGAAAAATTTTAGAGACAATTCAATGAATATGATCGGTAATAAAAGTGCAGAATGATAATTATTAGAACAAGAATAAATTCAATTCCTTATGAATCAAGAGATGATCTAACAGACTGTGTACATACTATACTTCATTCATTATAACATTAGTAATAAGAAGCAGGGGTGCTGAAATGAATGACAATTTGCATTTGACGTTGCCATGACGATAACATACCTGAGTATAACCTGGCAAAATTGAAAACCCCTTCCGCCACAACGTATGAAGGGATTATGTAACATTTCAGATTTGGTAGAGTTATAGTGACAGTAAAAATGAAAACCCCTGCCTGTTTTAGGTTTTTACATCGACAATATAGTTTGATGCAAGACAAAATAATTATTTCAAACAAAAGCCTCATAAATTCTAAAGTTCCTTTACTTTAAATGAGAACAATTAAGTGTGACAGCTGCTATTTATGTGGATTTGAATAAATTCGGCATAAATCTTAAAAGCAATGATGTTTATTGTACTTTCACCACAAAGTGTACTCTAAAAAGAATCTTTTTTACTTCTGTCTAATGCTATATTGAATGGAGTATAGGTACTCGTAAGTGGGCAGTGAGGTGGGATGATATTACGTTCAAGATGTTTTTATCGACATAGACTTTGATTGGCATAATCTGTTTCGGCTTTTAGTTTGGGTACCTTTTATTTCCTGTCCAATCTAATTTGTATTCAAGCAGCTATTGCGTAACACAATTTCACTAGCTGGCTAATACTGTTTTGCTGTAGGTATAACACATTGACGACATCCATCATCGGAAACTTAAGTAATGGGGTTTATATTCGAATTAATAAATATCTGGGACATCTTACAATATTTTCTGAATCTTACCTATACTTCATTCATTATAACATTAGTAATAAGAAGCAGGGGTGCTGAAATGCATGACGATAACATACATGAGTATAACCTGGCAAAATTTAAAACCCCTTCTGTTTCAACGTATGAAAGGATTATATAACATTTTAGATTTGGTTGAGTTATAGTGACAGTAAAAATGTGTTCGGATAAAAAACCCTGCTTCCTTTAGGTTATTACTTCGACATTATAGTTTGATGCAAGACAAAATAATTTATTTAAGCTGAAGCCTCATAAATTCTGAGGTTACTTTATTTTAAATGAGAACAATTTCAGTGTGACAGCTGCTAAATAAGTAGATTTTAATAAATTCGGCATAAATCTTAAAAGTAATAATGTTTATTGTACTTTTACCACAGTACACAGAATGTACCCTAAAAAGAACCTTTTTTACTTTTGTCTAATGCTATAATGAATGAAGTATACATAGGCCCGATAAGGTGGTTATAGACTGAAATTGCATTGCAGAAATGTTCTTAAATATATGCTGAACCTAATAACCTAATGTAGCCAGACACTAATAGCCTAAATCAATAACGCGATGATATGTGTGACCTTGGATTCTTAAAACGAAATACTTGTTTCAGAGTGTTGAAACCCATGAGCCAAGCCGAGAGCACTAAATGCGAATAATTTATTATACGCCCTAGATCTGTCAATGAAAACTTAAAGACTTTTTCGAGGATGTCAATCGAACCTACGGCCCTTGGCGCGATAGGCAAAACTTTCCCTAGTTTTCTAACGGGTCGGGGAAATGTCGTAAAAGCTTTTGATGAGTCTATCGACTACGATTTCATGAACGTTAATAAACTATTTATAGTCTTGTCTTGTCTTAATACGAGTATCACTGTACCTACTTCTCTGTCCAATGAATTTTATTGCGGTACGTATAATAATATGAGTCGGTACACACTTGCGGTCGAATTACATTCCAAATAACCGATACCGTTACAGCGCTTCGCGTCCGGATTCCAGACCGACAGAGAGGCTGACAATCTCCGTCTTTGACGATGAAACAGGAAACTTGGGAAGTAGTTAGGTACTACTACCTCAGAATAAAATAAAAACAACTACTTCGGTAGTAATTATCCAATTAGTAAATTATACTCTCCCACTGTTGGACCAAGGCCTCCAACATTGAGATCAAGTCATCGTTACCAATTTATGGATATTGTCTATTGAATAGCGAAATGCGAGTTGGTGTGTTCTCAAACCCATTTACTGCACGAATTTAGTTTTTACCCAAGAACTTGAAATTAAACACGTCCATGTTAAGCCGTTGCCGTTAAATATTTATGACATCACCAGTGGGCTCGTTTTGTAGGTGGTGTTAGTTGTAGAATTCAGTACAAAATCCAAAACAAACTGGCTACATTTTAAATACTCATAGTTATTCTACTACTACTCCATAACGTTTACATTGTGATTTTTTTTAGCGCCAGACAACACACTTCTTGTCATGTGTCTCGAAGTAGGGATAAATATCCCTGTGTTACAAACTACCAGATAAGGAATTAAGCCAGGCGCGTCTCCCAGCACACTCAGACCCAAGCCAATTTAAAAAAAGATCGTTTCCTGAATTGACCAGACGGATGGAACCCGGGACACTACGGAATTGAAGGCGAGAAACCGTGATACAGCGCACTACGCATATCGCGATGTCATTTTTGCATCTGATTCTTCTGCATATGAATGTTAGTATCTGTAAAATTATCAATCAAGTATGTATGTAAGTAGTAAGTGTGGCTGCGTCTCGTTATTAAGATCCATAAAAACCAAAACATCAAATTATTGACGAATTGCAAGGCTTAACTTTTTTTCTGAACATGAAAAAGTATTTCTAAAAAACACCTGCAATAAAAGGGTATCAGTTTCCATCCATCATCATTCGATTAATCCGATAAACTCATCTGTCAAAAGGTTAATCTTATGAATCTATTGGCCGTAGCGCCTGCAGCAATTGCTATGACTAAAACTTCGACGCTAATTCAATTTTAGGCCTATTTGGCGTTCAGTAGACTAACAAAACATTTTTTGTTAAATTCATTAGCGGATATTGCTTTCTGTATATTCAAAGCAGCGGAGCACTGCATGTGTAATACTGAATTGGCAATTAGGATGCCTAACTACAATCGCTTAGAGCGGTATTAACACACATTATATCCTGTCTTCAGAATATAGGAATCTTACTATTCGCTCATAATGATAAGATAGATGTAAATGTACTTAATTACGAATTTTGTAACACCTGTAGAATTACTTTTATGCAAATTGCGCGTTGATGTCTTTTAGTTGTTAGACTGCTAATGAAACTAGCGCACGCAAATTACACATTTGTGTTATTTCATCATGAATTTATCATAGACTGATACTTCGAAGGCCTTTGGTAGTATACAAGAATTGTCTATAGATTTTAAAAAAAACTTTTTGACGTGCTATGGCCATATAAAGCAAAAAAAAAAGTTTGAAGTACGTTAAATCCGTTCTTTGTATGTATTCATTGCGTAATCCACTTTTAAGGACTTTTGTCCATGGCAGCCAAATAAATATTCTGTGACGCCTCCGTGCGTCAGCCGTCACCCATTAAAGTGACGCCCTTGCGCGTCTTCAGCCATGAGTGAACGAACACATTTTGCTTTTTGTTATGATTTTGGCTTGTTTACACGTGACAACATTTCGGTCGGCATCGGATGTCAAACGTAAAGGGTTTGCCAATTCGTTTAGTGTGTTTTAAAGTTACTTATCTACGAGATTTAGCTAGAATGGCTGGCACGTGATTTACTTGGATCAGTTGTTTTAAACCTTTTGTGTATCTTAACTAATAAAGTCTTTTCCCTTATTTATCATTAAGTATAAACAAACCTAAAGGTATTATTATAAAAACTAAACTATTTAAATAGTTACATACCAAGTACGTGTATATTTTTATTTTGTAAAGATAAATACTTATCGCCGTGGCACAATTTCATATTTTACATATTCTTTGATAAATTAATAAATCAACAAAATCCATACCGAATTCCTGAATTTCGCAGCTAGTACACAAACAGTATTAACAATAACAAAAATTCCTACAACCTTTGCCATTGGTACTGTACCATAGACATTATTTCCGTAAACATTATGTCTAATTAACAACTACGCGAGAGTCCCTCTAAAATTTTGATGATACACCACTAAATTTTGTGTAAGTCACGAACGATGCGCATGAGTACGGAATTCTCAAGTAAGCTGTCAGGTACAGATAAACCCTTACGTAGTTATTCCTATTAAGCCTTAACGCGTCAAAATCGTATGCTGTATAATCACGATTATTGTCCGGAATAGTTATCCTAGATTTTAAAAAATCGCGTAGGAAATCATTTATGACATCAAGCAAAATCGCAATATTATAAAAGTTATAAATATGCGCCAGACATCACACCTCTTGTAATGGTCTCGAAGTAGGAATCCCTGTATTATGAGGTACCACACAAGGAAATAAGCCAGGGGCCAGGGGGGCAATTACCAGTAGTCCCTATCTACTTCACCCGGGTAGGTAGGGTTTTCGCAGCTGGAACTACGGGTCTGGCTGTTTGGATCGGGGTACCACGGGTGTTGGGGGTCCCAACTCTGCCTTTCTTAAGGCGGGCCCCAACTTGGAGTTGGATTCGTGGTGGCATGAGGTTAGTTGCAGAGGAGGGGCAAGTTCGTCTGCTCGGTAGTGTGTACCGAGCGTCCCTCCTCGCGCGCATCTAAATTCTCTGGTCTAGGGCGTAGGGCCGCTATGTGTTTAGATGCGGGATTAGTGAGGAACCCTTATAGCGGCTTGCCGCTCCTCCGGTGCTTGCCTGGATAGCAAGAATATGGGTATCCGCTAGATTGCCTATCCGGCCACCCTGCTGTAGTTAAGGGTAGATGTACGGCAGTGCATTGAGATGTGAGCGTGCTATACAGCTCCGGCACCATTCTGGAGAAATGTTAGTTGGCTTCTCTGACGTCCCCAGCGGGGATTGAAGCCGCTAGCGTTCTTTGGATGCGCGTGGTAAGCGACTATAACTGCTCCGGTACCATTCTGGATAAATGGGAGTGGATAATGCCACGGGCTACTCGCCTATGAGTACCATAATGTGTAATGCATTGTGCATTGTGCTTTGTGGCGGCAGGACCTACCGCAGATGGTCCCTGGTACACTTCACGGTGTGCTAGGAATAGTGTGCCTTTCTGCATAACCGGGGGTTGGTCGGGGGGGGCACTAAAATAAATCTCTGTAGTTTGAGAAAGGGGGGGTCTTCCAACACACCCAGATCCGAGTCAATTCAGAAAAGATCCTTTCCTTAAATGACCCGAACGGGAATCGAAAGTTATGCTTATTAGAGCTCTCTAAAAAGTAATTCAACAGAGCTACAGAGGAATTTCCTTTACGACGCGATGTGGCGTCTAAGGCCATATGCGCAAAAAAGTCAAACTTAGGAACAAAAGGTTTGCAACCTCTGAAGTTTTTAAATTGGCTGTTGTGACTATCTCCTAAAACGATAGGCATAACCTACGTAACAATAAATGGAAGTTCTGTTAATTAGGACTCTCTAAATGGAACTAATGAATTTGAATTTAAATAGTTATTCTACCGAATTTCAGAGGAATTATTTATAACGCCTTTTCGCGTCAACCGCCATACACAAAAGATATAATGACGCTCCATGACGTCATCCGCAGTGACCCGGTTAAGTCATAGAAACCTGGTGTAAAATAATTGGTTTCTGTTTTCAGCAGTTTCTGCTAGACAGTAATGATGAGCGAGTAATTTCCTTTCGTAAGTAATCAACCTTAGGTAAGAATTACGATAGCGATATAAGTGTGATGTTACGTGTACGAATAAATAATAATTATAAGTACCACACAATACAGCCTCTTCGTCCATCTTAAAATTCATTACACCTGACATCATAATTATGCGGTAAAATAAATCGCTGGTAGGCACCAACATAGTAATGCGCCATTACTTGCCTCCTCTTAATTAAAACTCGGGCTCGCGTGGGCGGGTCCACGTTTGGGTTATAAACCAGATACGAGCGTAAATTAGGTGTTCCGAAGGCCTAGGTAATTGCATGCTACGTACTTCGTTTGTACGGATAGCTCGATAGTTGGTATCTAAGTCTAGCCGCTAACTGACCACTCGCGCAACTGACACAGGTTAACTCTATCTTAACTCACTCACACGACTGATAGTCTCATGTTTGGTCAGGGTTACTATGTTAACATTGTTGTACTTGCATGCCAGCCTTTTGTGGTCCTACTGTTAGGTTGAAGGTAGAAATTGAATGAGCCACGTTTCTTTTTGTTTTCTGAGCTGTTCGTTAAATAATTTGAAAGAAACTATAAGGAATTCAAGACAACATTTACGACACAAGACAACACAACACCCACCAAGAGATCAGAAAATAAATGTTTTCAAGAAGAGGTTTATAACTGATATCCATTTTATAAATATTTTACTGAAGATTCTAGATGTAAAAGTACTTTGCAACAATGTAGTCGTAACAATCAAAGTTTGTGTCTGGAGGCAGCACAGTAAATAAGGTCTTATGTTGAATGTATAAGGTGCAAACTTGCAAAGCATGATGTGCTGTCGTGTGTACGTATATGGACATCGCATCACGACCACGCAAATTTTTACGTTTTAACACAGTTGCTGGTAGAATTAAAATATTCTGTGCAATAACTTTATATACAAGCAAAATAGCTTATTAAAGTGGTGGTAAAAAATTTAAGAAATCTTAACAAATTTTATAAAGAGGAAAGATTTGTTTATTGGTCTTTTTGTTTGTTTGTTTGTTTGTATTGAATAGGCTCCGGAACTACTAGACCGATTTTAAAGATGCTTTCACCAATATAAAGCTCCATTAACAGGGAGTGACATAGGCTATATTTTTTTTAATTTAGGCTATATTTAGACAGGAAAGACAGTCTCCGCGGGCGAAGCTGCAGACGGACAGCTAGTCTTTTATAAGTTAAAATCTTAACACAACCAGGGGCCTTATTACAATCCACTTGTAAAGTTCATTCCCTCAACTGAGCGTAGCGAGCAATTTCGTAATATCATCTTTCATTTTAAGTCAGTCAGCGGCTACCTGGCACTTACGCATCTGCCAGGCTGGATGTTAAATGACAAAATAGCTCGCTACCCTTAGTTTAGGGAATTAACTTGACTGGAATTAAGCGATCGTAATTGATTGGGTTCAAATACGTTCGGCTAGGCAAGATCGTTAAATCTTATTTGATTCTATTTGCACGTATGTTAAAATCATGTACATGACTTCAACATACGTGCATTTAGAATTACAAGTACGTACATACGAGTTAAATGCTAATTTTTTTAAAATGCGTTGAAGTTTAAATCGGTATTAATGTGAATATCATAGATTGCTTTTTATACTAATAGTACTTTTATACCCAACAGTCCCGGACAGTCATGTTGTTAATGAGTTATATTTTTAGTTTATTAGAAAAAACCTTTCAGAATCGGGTTTGCGCGAGAAATGGACGGCATAACATATACCTCCACCGGTGATTGAGCTGCCCTTGCGGATGCAAATACTTCGACCTAACGGAGAATTTGTAGAGCAGTGCCACAGATTACTTATTAGTTACTACGTAACAGATAAATCACATCCATAGAAAAATGATAATTTTCTTAATCCTAAATGCTTGGCTGTCATGTGACAGAACTAATATTGCCAGGGCCACCTCTTTCGAACTCACTAGTCAGTACTTACAGACTACAGTACGTCATCGCGAGTGTTAAACTGCAAAATTCGCGTACAAATGCTCTATGCTCTGTTGACAACCAACTGCCAAATGATTCATGGAATACCCGGCGGCTGGAAGGTAATTATTGCGCGCAAGTACATGCAGTGATAAAGACCTGGCTGTTCTTCTACTAGTAAGTAAAGTAGCCAGGCTGTAGATTGGTCAGCCAGGGTAAGTGAGGTTCGAATTGTTCATGCCTTGTTCGTCTCGCTTACTCCGCAAGAGTACCTACCCTCTAAGCTTACGTTGGCCGGAAAAGTGCAAATGTGACACTGACATTACACATGTCTAAAGGATTGTTTGCTTATAACTTTGTATGAAAAAGGTTCCTATGTGTAGGCGCACATAGTTGCCCACAACCTCCGCAATAGCTATTCTTCCTAATTAAAACTAGCGCTAATCACCGTGAAATAACCTAAATCATACCTTTAAAGAGGCCGAGGCGCACAGGCACTTTCAATTAATAAAACGGCTCGTTACTTTAACGATGAGCCTATGCCTAAGTGCTGAGCAAGAAACCTTTACAGTTTAATTTCACATATTAAACTAGTTGCTACCTACCTACTAACTGATTAAACTTTCAAATCTGGTAAAATCTTAAAGGTAATAGAAAAAGCAAAGGGCCCGCCCCTTCTCTGCACGGGTGCCATATCGATAGTAATGTATTTTCTCCTATAGAATATGCATGTATTATACAGGGTGTCAGGGTGTATTATATTAATATGTAAGAGTATGTTCCGCGATTTTTGGTATGTAGTTATCGAGTTATGATTTTTTTATGAATTACATGGGTATGTAAGTAAAACAAATCTATCTTATCTTCGCACAAAATGCAATTCGGAAGTTAGGAAATATCAAGATATTGTCCACCAATTTAAATAGGTTAACTAGGTGTTGGTATCCACTACAAATTCCGTTGCAGCTCATCATTATGCGATACTCAGAATTTCAGTGTTGTCGCAACCGTGGGAGTCGTATTGATTTCACTGACTGTTATATAGTGGTTGGAAACCATGAGACTGCTATTTCGTGGAACCAGATAGGTAGTGCAAGCAGGTAGACTGAAAGCTATTTTCTAAACTGAGATATTAAATTAGTAACCATCTTTATAAGACATGAAACGTCCAATCTTGAAAACAGGCCTTGGTATAATGTTTTATATAAGGTTCATATCATTAGTTCATTATTATGATAAATTCAAGTTTTTTTAATATGCTTAGTTAACGTCCCACAATTTAACATTACTTAACAGATTATCACCAAATAGTTCACTAAACAACAGTTAACTATAGCAATTAATAACTTGGAAATTATTCTGCTTTGCGTTAAAATAGTAGTATATATACCTAAAAAGGCACTAAACCGTACATTTACATCAGTAAGCACTTACATCATTGACTTTACATCCCCCTACTAAATCGAAAAAGGAAAGTAGGTATTCCTAAATTCTAATTTTACTAAGCATGTAGAGTTTAGTAGAGTCCAAAAAACGTACCTACTACGAACCTATGTTAGACGGTGGTTAACCCTAGCCATTCAGTTTGAGCTTGGGAGGCAGTCTACAATGGCATATAACTCAAACTTAGATTAAATTTTCACACAGAAACAATACCACTCTCTTCAGAAACTTTCCTGTTTAAACTTGTGTTAGTTAAACGATGAAAATATTCTAACTGGCAATATTAAAGTTTAGAAGTTCAGAACATTACAGATAAACTGACACAGCTGAAATAATACATATTGCTCTACATAGCGTCACATCCCAAGAATGTTGTGCTTGCCGATCCCTGCGACTTTTGTAGACATTAAACCTAACATAAAATTAATTAACTTCTTAGCTAACAAGTTGAGCCTCAAATGATGATTACCATGTAGTACGATGTTATGTGGTGTGAGTATTACGAGAGACAATGGGACGCACGACCTCGCGAGCTTCCGCGCCAATTCGCTCGGTGCGCCGAATTTAACTCACGTCGACCCCATTGTTTCGACTGAATTAACTAATTTTAGAGTTTCGGGAAGTAATTATTTGGTGAGCAAAAAATATATTCAATCATTTGGTAGAGTCTTATATTTTTGCAGGCTCTAAGACAATCATCAGAAGGCCCGCGGGCTTGCTTGTCGAAAATACGAGTAAAACACAGGTCTAATCTATAGCATTACCTACACACTTGGTACGAGACATTTTCAGTTGAATCTTTGAGACATCTTTTGAGATGTAGTGACCCCTTGGTCACGGGTGTTATTTCTTGTAGGGACTGATAACATGCCTGGTCTACTGAAATTTCCGAAATACTTATGTACTTACTAAAAAAAGTAATTCAACATTCGTAACGAATGAAATTATAAGGAAGCAAGAAAAACGAACCATCGACCCGTTGCAAAGTGCGCCGGATGCACAACTAACCTTGCCAGCAGCCAAATCCAGTTGCAGGTATGTCAATTAACACAGAGATGTGCACAGCGAAGGACGCGATTAGCGGCGCGGGCGCAGCGCGTTGGTCGTTCAACCTGCGTAACGGAATGCGAGACGCCATTGTTCCCGCTCGACACCCGATCGCTAAATTGACGTAATTTCTTATTCTGTGAGGGTCAGGCTTCGTGTCGTGCATCAGTTAGTCGAGTGAACTTTGAACGGCAGAGGAATTTAATAATTCATGGTCAATACTTCTTCCTACTCAGTTTTTGCTTTACGGAAGTCCAAGGGTAATGGCCAGGTCTGAGCATAAGTAGTCATTTTACGACACCCAGAGTAAAAACTTTCGCTGAACGGCTCGACAATAGTAATAGTAATAATAGTAGTAATGGTAATAATTTGCATAGGGAAGTATCTAATACTTGTCTTTTGTGATAAAAAAAAAAAAATGAGTGTTAACTTGCCAACAAACTGCTCCTGCAGTTTGGCGAGATGTATCTAATTAAGACAGTGTTATGTTTTCTTGATTAATAAATAAATAAAGAAATAAAATAAATATTTTCGAGTTTCTAGCTAGAACCATCATTTTTTTAATGTCAGTAATTAAATTCTTCTGCAATTGAGATAAGTTTATTCATATTGACCACTAGTAAATAAGTTCAATGTTAAAAATAGGAACTTGATGTAAAGCATCACTGGCGAATAAAAATTCTACAGGGAAGGTAAATATAGATCATCCGAGTTTTGATTAAATCTTGTTTTAAAAAAAACCGGCCGCTAATTATAATCTTCTAATAAAATAAAAATGCGTTTTTTCCTTTAACAGTACAAACATCATCATGAAACATGATAAATAAAACACAGAAAGCAATTGGAGGTGGCTCAGCTTGTGCTGACCTAGGATCTGGATCCTAGATAGCGCTGTTTTACAGCCACTTCCATTTCTCTATCGGTGTTAAACGAGAATAATACAAAATACATAAAAAGGAAACTTAAAAGCTTGAACAGTACTCTCGTGCGTTTGTGAGTTTGGGTGTGTGAGTGTATGTGTGTGTATATATGTGTGTGCGTGTGTGTATATATATATCTGCGTGCGTGAGTGTGTGTGTGTCTGGGCGTGTGGTTACTTAAAATACCCAATCTTTCAATGGTTACTTAAAATAATCATTCTTTCATCTAATTTACTTTTAAACCAATTTCATAATATTACTTCCCCTGTCACGCTTGATTAGCAACAAACAAATAAGTAGGTTGCTAAAAGAAACGAGATCAAATCACAACGAAGTGAAATGATGTAACGCTTCAGTGGAGCAGTAACTAATTGAATGGATCAATATCAATCAATAGTCTAGAAATACCACACATAAGGTTTAGTTGCATAGCTGTTTAAATATTTTGTTTTAACTAGTAAAGTTTAGAAATATTTACGTAACTACGTGTGTCAGTCTCTGTTCTAATACCTCAAGTTTGTTGTATGAGGTCAGATGATCTAAGTGTAAGTATGGTGGATAGCATGTATTTTTGTATTTCTTATTTTAAGTATCATAACATAACATACTCATACCATGACGACCTTATCCCAAACGAGGTAGTAAGAGGCAAGTGACTATTGCCGTCATGGTAAACGGAACACTCAGAAGCCCATTTTTCACCAATGGTATTAGAACCCAACCTGTCGGTGGTGAGCCTTCAGCCGCTATCCAGGGTGATTTGGTTTTTTGTCGATGTTTTCCATTTATTTTTTCCAGTTAGTCGGAAATTAAACAATGAACACAAAGATTTTGGTTCTGGCTAGATTTGAACTTGGGACCACACGATCCGCGATCCGAGTTAGAGTGCTAAACCACTGGGCCACGACGCGTAATAGGTATAGGTGAGTTTAATACGAGTATCTCTTCACTATTTATTGTACCTTTACCTTTTGTAACGAAAATGACAAATAAAAAGACAGCCATTGTTGCCTATCATGCATATGTGGAATCATTAATTAGATACGGGCTGATATCATGGGGAAATGGCACCAATATGAAAAAAGTTTTTGTTGCTCAAAAGAGATGCATCCGTGCCATTTCAAATATTGCACCAGATGTTTCCTGCAGGCCGTTTTTTAAGTCCCTTAATGTCTTGCCACTCCCATGTATATATATATTAGAAATGGGAAAGTTTGTAAAATAAAACCAATACCTCTATCAGCAGGCAAAGGACAACACTAACAGAAGCTTGAGAAATCCTAATAGGCTTGTCCTAAATGCCCTACCAAGAACTTCGAAATTCAATAAGAATGGTTGTGCGATGGCTATCAAAGTTTTTAATCGAATACCTGATGGAATAAAACTGCTACCCTATAACAGATTTCGAATGGTTCTGAGGCAATGGCTAATGGAAAAATGCTTTTACTCCATTGACGATTTCTTTAAAAAACTAATCTAATAAAGAGCGCATTACAAATAATATAAATAATAAGGACAGTTGATGTATTTTATAGAATAAGTGGAATAATAAGAATTAATATTGAAATAGTACCGACCTCATAGTTTAATAAAAATTTTGCATGCTATGAAAATATAGCTAAGTAGGCATAAGAGCTAATATTATAATAACACCCACAAATTGTGATATGTAACCCTATTTATAGCAAATAAAGTATTTGATTTGATTTGTTCATTTTACCGTGGAGATTAAGGACTCGTCGGCGAATATTGATAACTAAAATGACGCCTATAAACTCACTGTTTTCGTGTCTTTATTACAATGAAAAGGCGGACAGAATTTAAACGAAGATCATTAGGACTTACACGCAACGCTTCATTAATGAAGATCCTTAGTTATGAAAAAAATCCCAGAAACCATTTCCTTTTTATAATTTCTACGATATGTTCGGCATACATCATCACTACATACTCGTACTCGTAGTATAAAACTAAGTTGCTGCCCGCGGTCTGTCCATATGTATGCTTAAATCTTTGAAACTACGCAACGTCTTGACTTCCTCCACAAAAAAAAAGCCGCGTCTGTGAGATGAATGAAATCCTCCACCTTCACAGACTTGCATTTGAGAAGTTTTTTTCCATACTTTTTTAGTTAGGGCAGGAGGTCGGGCCGCCCCCCCATGAGCCTTCGCCTTGTCGTGGCGGGGGGGCTTAGTACTGGTGGTAGGTGGAATCACCGGGAAGCTAAGAGGGCTCAGGCATGGCAGTGCGGTGGACTTCCCACCCACCCATTGCCTGCCGCCGGGCGTGGTGGTGGTATGGTGCTACCACTGCCCGCCCAAAGGGGCGCCCACGGGCGCAAGCGCCTTAGGGCGCGAGGTGGGAGCCGCGGTGCACAACCGTTTGGAGGGGGTCAGTGATCCGCGGCTGGCCCCCCCTGTGCACTGCGACTCGGCGGGGCCGCACCGCCAGATGAGGCAGCGGATCCACCTTTTAGGTGGATCGTGGTTGCGGACCTAGTAGGGTCCGCGTACGGTGGGAGCCAGCGGGCTTGAGTACGGGGGTGCTTTTGCCCGCAATGCACGGCTTTCACCCCGAACGGCTTTTACCTGCGTGCTCCAGGTACTTCCGTGGCCTCCCCCCTTCATTGGGGGATCGGCTGGAGGGGGCCCCAATACGGGGAAACACTGGCGGCGGGGCGTTGTGAAACTTTTTAGGGACCCCGCCTCGCCGCCGTGTTGAGGTCGAGTACCGTGGGGTTTTAGTCGGTAGAAGTCCGACATAACCTCGTCGTTCCCCCGACCGACGAGGTATCCATGAGGATTTCCCCACGATAATATTAATAAAAAAAAAAAAGGAGGTCGGGCCGACAAATCGTGTCCTGTTTATTAGGCTGTATGGTACAATATCTAGACGTAACGGTGTGTAAAATAAAAAAATGAAGAATTTTATCGTTGAAATATTGCTGACTCACAGAGTGGTGACTTTTAAGTGACATATTTGGTGATTTATATCGTGAATTACGCATTTTCAAGTCTAAAACATCGAAAGTATAATGTTATTCTTCAATAAATTATCTACTTTTCGAAGAATATGGGTAATTTCATCAAAAATTTTCTAATTGAATTCGACTAACTTCGGTGCTACTTTATACCAGCTTCATTTTAATATTGCAGATGAAATAAAGTACTTCAGTATTGTATACCTACCTTAAAAAGGTCTATAAAAAATCCGCAATGGTATATGTCTATCTCATAAGGATAGCCCACTAAAACCCATTTTTTATGATTATTCCTTTTAACAATTCTGCGTTATTTATTATGTTTATGCGTAATGAAAAATTTGCTAAAAGCCATTATGCTTTTTGATTTGTATGCCAAATGATGTATGTCAATAAACGTTATGCGTTTCAAAGTGTCACCATTTTTTGGTGATGATGACTTTTGGTATGGTCCAACATCACCTGTATGGATTTTATTAAAACTTTGTAAGCTTTTAGTCAAAGCTGTGTTCAAATGTTGAGTAGATTTATAGGTAGGTACTTCTTCTTATCGTATCGAAAGGCGACAATACACTCTGTGTAACCAGTATTCCGCCTCTTGCACTGCATTTAAGCTGGCCCTCATGAGGTCCTCGCATGTGCAGCTAGCCGGGCACGCAAGTCACAGTAAAAGGTGACTCTTGTTCTGTAGGTACTTTAGATGTAAACGCAGGTTGAAAAAAAAGGTTATTCCCAGTGGAAGAAGGTTTTGACTATGTTAAAAAGCTCTTGCATCGCGTGTAACTTGTCAGTAGTAAAGTATTTCGGTTAATCTGCTCATTACAACTCCGCTAGCTCAGACAAGTGTTAAATTTAACCGAGACGTGGGAAGTTACCACACAATTGGAAATTATGCGTCAAATTTACACATTGTCACTGTGTTTTAGTATGATTTCCGCAATTAAACAATTTGGAATGCGTAACACGCACATTATTAATACTGTTGTTAAAAACTACCTGTTAGTAAGATTCTTATTAATTTTTTGGTACGTACTTACAAAAACTCTTGGATATTTTTGCTAGTTGGACGTGGGCTTTGAACTTTTTAACATTTATGTAGGTACACAAATAGCATAATTA
Source organism: Udea olivalis (assembly GCA_947369235.1). Lineage (NCBI taxonomy): Eukaryota > Metazoa > Arthropoda > Insecta > Lepidoptera > Crambidae > Udea > Udea olivalis. The sequence goes on from OX376359.1 coordinate 14,321,435, forward strand.
GTTACTGCTTACTAAAGTTGCAGTACTGATTACATTACATCGTGCTTTCTGGACACCTGAAATATTATTGTAATTGTTATTTCTCTTCTAACAATGAAATGTATCTTATATTTAAAAAAAAAGGAAACTAGCATGAAATGACTTCTGCAGGGATAACTTGCTTTCAAATAGTTTAAGTTGGTTTTTCAATTGAAATTGTTTCTGTTTTAACTTAAATAAAATTGTTAAGTTATTAAGGTGTCTGCGCAATAATTACTGCAAAACTGTTAGTGCAATAAATGTTATTTTGAATAGGTTAATTACTGCATTTACTGTTTTTGCCAGACCGTCGAGTGTCGCCCTGAGGCTGTCTGTCCGCCGAGGATGGGTAGCGGTGTTTTGTTTGCCAGACCTCTACTTGAACGGTACATGCTCTCTGCCGGTTACCACGTCGGTATTCGAGAGAACGGACAATGCCTTTTTGTTTGATCAGAATTGACATGCAAAGTTGAGAATTTATTTTGTTGTATTAAATCACCTTAACGATTCCACAGCAGTTTCATAATTCGATCAACAAAGGAACGGGCCACTTCTTATTTATAACACTAAAAAAATCCTCCCCTCCTTGAAGTTGAAAAGCTATGTTAATACCGCTGTATAATACCGCTGTGTAATACGACCGACTTGGTGTAATGGTTAAAAAGTTGGCTACTACACCAGAGGTCGCGGGTTCGATCCCCGCACAGTACAAACATTTGTGTGCATGAACATGTCTGTTTGTACTGGTCTGGGTGTCTCCTATGTATAATAAGTATGTATTTACAAAAGAAAATGTATTTAAGTATGTTTATCCGTTGTCTAGTATCCCATAACACAAGCTTTAATTAGCTTACTTTGGGGCTAGATGGCGCTGTGTGGAATAATGTCCAGGGATATTTATTTATTTATTTATTTATTTAATTACTTGTTAGCTTGAGATAAAAAACTCAGTGATTGACAGTGCTGGTACTGTGGACGAAAAGGTAATGCAGTTCAATTCACTTCTAATCCAGCTATTTGATAAGCACGCTCCTGTCCGCCCGGTGAAAATTAAACATTCTCCAGCTCCCTGGCTGACTGATAATATTAAGGCTCTTCGTGATAGAAAAAATTCTGCTAGGTCTAAGTTTAAAATGGATCCATCGGAAAAAAACCGCTCGAGATACAAGGAATTAAGGAATCGCTGCAATAGGCTGTGTAGGGATGCCCAAAGACGCCACATTCATGAATCAGTTCAAAATGGCGATCCAGCCAAAGTCTGGAGATTCCTTAGGTCGCTAGGAATTGGAAGACCACGCAATGACTCAGTCTCTAATGTAAACATTGACGTCCTAAATGATCATTTCTGTTCCACCTTTGCTATGGACGATCGCTCCAAAATTAATACTCTTTTTCGACTGTCATCTCTTCCAATTCCTGACTACTCGCCTTTTGTTTTTAGCCAAGTATCCGACTGTGATGTTAAGAGAACCATATTGTCAGTTGCTTCCAATGCCGTCGGTAACGATAGCATTAGTCGTAATATGATCGTTCCTCTCCTCGACATTCTAAATCCTGTTATCACTCACATTCTTAATCACTCTTTAACATCTAGCTCCTTTCCCTTTGCCTGGAAACATGCCCAAGTAATTCCTCTTCCAAAAAAATCCAAGCCCGAATCTCTCTCTGACTATCGCCCAATTTCAATTTTACCTTTCCTTTCCAAAGTCCTTGAGCGTGTTGTTTACCATCAGCTCGGCTATTTCCTTTCTAAAAACAATCTCTTGAATCCGTTACAATCTGGCTTTCGTCCTGGTCATAGTACGACTACAGCTTTGGTCAAGATTACCGACGACATTCGCCATGGTATGGATGACCGACGTTTGACGGTGTTGGCGTTGCTGGATTTCAGCAATGCTTTTAATACTGTCGACTTTGAAATCCTTCTTGGCGTACTTCGTTCTCTTAACATATCTCCGGCGGTTCTAGACTGGTTTCACAGTTACTTGTTTGGACGCCGGCAACGAGTTCGTGCTGATGAGTCATTCTCTGCTTGGCGTGACATTCGTGCCGGTGTTCCGCAGGGTGGTGTTTTATCTCCTCTTCTCTTCGCGATATCCATTAATGCTATTACTCATAACCTTTCTTGCTCCTACCACCTATATGCAGACGACCTACAGATATATTCCCAGGGCTGCCTTAACGACTTACATGAGGCCATCCAAGTCCTGAACTCCGATCTTGTGCGTATTCTGGAATGGAGTAAAGCGTTTGGCCTCAAGGTTAACCCTGATAAAACGCAAGTTTTAGTCGTCGGTGGTTCACATCAAATCTCCAGGATCGCCTGGAACTCTTTACCACCTATTTTATTTGATGGGGTTAAAGTTCCGTATAGTAAAGTGGTTAAGAATTTGGGTATTTTTATGGATAGCTCCTTAAAGTGGGATAAGCAGATTAGCGAGGTGAGTAGAAGAATGTTTGCTTCTGCTAGTTCACTTAGTAGACTCCGAAACTTTTTGCCAATTCCTACTAAGATTGCTCTTGTGCAGGCTTTACTTCTTCCTATCCTTGACTACGCCGATGCCTGTTATCTGGATATCAGTGAAAACTTCCTTAATAAACTCGAGCGACTCCGAAATTTTTGTATTCGTATTATCTTCGGTCTGCGCAAGTTTGATCATGTCTCCGAATTTCGCTCTCAACTTAACTGGCTCCCAATACGTCTTCGTCGCGATCTTCACGTTCTTTCTTTACTCTACTACGTCCTGTTCGATCCGCGGTCACCGCCATATCTCAAACAACGTTACAATTTTCAGAGAATCTGCCAAAGGTGATGATAAGCGTTCGTGCCGTTCACTGCTTCTGTCATTTCCTCCTCATTCCACTGATTATTATTCTAAATCTTTTACTGTCCAATCTATTCGCTCATGGAATTCCTTGCCCTTCTCTATGAGGTCTTCCAAATCCCTACTTATTTTCAAATCACGGGTCAAAGCATATTTTCTGTCACTTATTTGACTCAAACTTCGCCTTAACGATTTAGTGTTGTTAATTAGGTGCCTACTGAATAATCCATACAAAACTTTATGTTTATTCATTTAAGTATGTTTATGTAAGTTTATTTATTGCTATTTTAATAATTTGTATGTCTATTGTTTTAGTCAATATGTTTTTTTTTTTAATTTTATTAATTTTTTATTGATTAACTGCTCATCTTACACCACCTCAACTGTTTACTCTTTTTTGTTTCTCTACCCGGAGGTTGCCTGGAAGAGATCGCTTCTAGCGATAAGGCCGCCTAAATTGTACTAATATGTTATTTAAACTTTATTTTTGTAACTGTTTTATTTGTGCAATAAAGAATATCTAATCTAATCTAATCTAATCTACTTAATTTGTGTATTTTCGATTTTTGATGGTTGTTACATAGTAAAACAACTATGCTTGTTAAGTCATTCGTAAACGAACAATAACTAATATAATTATGAGCTTTGTATAATTTACAAATGGGCATTATCTGAACTGAAATCGACTGGATTTTGTTTCATTATTAAAGCTTAAGCATTGAACCGTTGATCTAACTTTGAACAAAGTTAAATATCATCTTAGCACAGGCAGCTTGTGTAATAGCTGATTCAATTTCTCACCGCGTGTGCGCCCGCTGCGCACGGAGTGGACGCGGCCAGATGGAACGAACTCGTCCATGAATGGTGTGCGTCCTTGCAGCGAGTCTGGGCTCGCGCAGGTGACTGCCCGCGTCGTATGTAAACAAAGCCTGCTTTTGATTCGCCTTATTTCTAATCTAACAAATTAGTTTATCTATTCGTACAGTCTATTGGTAGCTGTTTTATTGGTTGTTGTAGCTACATTTGAATGGCCCATTTGCGCAGTGGTCAGTGTTCGTGATGAGCGACCTGCGGTCTAATGTCCCACCCAGAACTAAAATTCATGTAAATATTCTAAAGCAATCCATTGTGTTGTGCGTGAATCAATCCCAACCATCGTTCGTGAATCAGTACCAAGCGAGTCTCCAGATATCAATATGAAAAACTAGGCGTTAACATTTTTTTTACAAACATCGGGGTTTTGGGTGTAACGGACGTGCTTAAACTTAGGGGGCTGCATATTCTTTAGTAACGTGGTCATCATAAACGATCTACGATTCTAAACCTTTCTCATCATAAAAAGTTACGATAGATGAGGAAAGACTACAAACAACGTCATCTAAATAGTACAACAAAAACAATTTAGCCATTAATTAAACAGGAAATTATCCAGAAGCTTCCTCAAAAATCTGCATGAGACAAAAACTAAACTGGCCCTGCAAGGTGCATAAAGGGTTCCGCTGGGGGCGACAGGTGCGCCCGCGCATCTGCTACACCTCGTGGTTGCTAGCGTTTTGTGCCATTTTCTTCACTTTATATTGTGCAGAGTTTCAAATCATTCAACAATTACTGATCTTACTTAAAAAGAGATTTTCCTGAATGAAACACAACATTAAGCGTTATAAAATAAGTCTGATATCTACTTTTGTAGTTATCGCGGCCTATAGAGGTAGTAAACATTGTCAATCTGTGCAGGCACTACTGACAGTTCAGGGTAAATAGCCTGGACAGGATTGGTCAAACTGACTATGTAGATGAACCAGGAGGCACAATTTGTTCCACAGAGGGCAGCGCTCTGGTACAGTAAAAGGGCGATTGACTAGGCGGGCTTAATCCTTTCTTGACCGATATTGGTTGTGAAATATTACCTACTAGTTTTATTTCTCTAAATGATCTGATCCTGGCGAGCCGCAACTGGCTTTCAGTGTTACCGGAAGTCAGAGCGAGTTGAAGGATCGCAACCTGAAAAGCTTGAGTAAGCTTCTCAATGTTAATGCTAGTTTTCGTTCGTAAATAACCGGCCTTCTGTCTGTTTGTTTTGTGACACAATCGCGGTGCATTATCGCACGATGGTCGATTGTTTTGTAGCTTCTGCGAAGTTTAATCGTCGCCCCAGGCTCAGGCGCCGCTTCGTCCCGCTGAAGTTATTTATATCGTTTGCACCTCTTTACGATAATGGAAGACTTTACTGCTCTCCTTTGGCGGACAGCTTTATTTTGTTTCAAAATGTTCAAAAAAGCAGTACTAGAATAAGACAACATTAAATACATTACCCTGGGGCCATATTAAAATCGCCTATAGCCAGCCAAGTTTATTTCCTAAACCGAGCGTAGCAAGCCATTTCGTAAAATGAACTTTAATTTTTCTAGCCAGTGAGCAGCTACCTAGGTCACTAATGCATCTTTTACGCTGGATATTTAGTGACGGAATTGCTCGCTACCGTTAGATTAGGAATTTAACTTGGCTATAAGAGATTGTAATATGGCCCCTGGTAAGTAACTAAGAAGAGCCCAAAAACGATGTATCCGATCAATGTTTCGATTAAAATCAGACGACACGTGTAAACCATATTTTATAAGACATAAAATCTTAACACTTCCCTGCATCTATATCGTGAAAAGTGCGGTATTTTTTAAAAATAACTTGGAAAAATTTCAATTCGTGAAAGACAAAAGAAAAAAATGTGCTCAGTTTTTAGTAAGACCACTTTGCTAAGTAAGTCTATATTTTGCAATGCTCCTCGCATTTACAATCGTATTCCGGAGGCCATTCGGGACATCAATGACGTAAAGATTTTCAAGAGTAAGCTTACAGAATTCCTTATGGTAAAGTGTTATTAGTCCACAAATTAATTTTTAACAGATAAAATGTCGGTGTGAGATTGTGAATTGTATTTGACCACTTCTTTCAAAACAAACCTTATTATTTTACTTTCTTTCGTGTCTGTGTAGCATGTTTGCATCAAATACCTTCAACTCTGTTGAATAATTATTGTACGCCCATAGAGGTAGGTCACAGTTGAACAATTAAGACACTTTTGTTAACATCTGTAATCTGTATATACTTACCTGTGTTCCACAATAAAGCATGATTTATGATTTATGAAAGAAGGGTTGTCTCTTGTGTTTTAAAAACTAGAAACGAAGATACCAAAACCATTAGGGTCGTGTAGAGTGCAGGAATCGAACCCACGATTTTTGTTAACTATTTCACTCTAGATGAAGTAAGGCAGCCAAAGCGTTATTCATATTATTATAGTATTTATGTCTATTATTTAGTATATTTTTGGACTATTTAAAAGTACTGATTAAGTCTAATAAAATAAAGATATTTGAGTTTGAGTTTGAAAATAATTTCGTAGTTATCATCACATAACAGTCCGGTCCTATACTTAGACGCATTGACTCGTGTGTATTGTTTATTTTCAAAAAATGGTTGTTTTCTAAAGAAACACGATAAGGAGTAATAAACTGTACTTATAACCGTAAAATTTTATATCCAACCGATGACTACATTTAAAATGATTTATAAGATGCTATTCTTATTCATATATCAGATTTCGCAAACTTTACTTTCTATCTGAAGATAAAAAAACCGGTAAACTACTACTATACTACTATTTACTCACTTTCTATGTAAATTTTATGCGAGAGCAGTTTTCAAATGAAGTAATTAATTAAGTTAATGCATTTTATGAGAAGTGGGGTTGGCAACTAAGTTAACCAGTTACATTTGATTTTAAATACTTCGTGCATTCATAATTTAATTATTAATTTCTTGCGAACTGAAACAAAACATCTTCCTATAATGCCCTTTATTTATTTTACATTCAAAAAAGAGACAAAGAAATGGAAATGACGGTAACAGAATTTGTTTATTCATTTATTAGTTAGTAGTATTAACAGCTAACTCTGTCAGTTTTTATTACATTATTTCTTTATTTACCAAAATATTACCCACTGATAGGCAAACATCTTCTCCGTATTTCTCTATACTTTTCCTGGTAGACTAATGCACCATCGCTATAATCACCCTGCTTCAGGAAAGCGCGAAGTTAACGAAAAAAAAGTTTATTTCTATGACTTTTAATTATCATTAAAACTGTATTCCCTTGGTGTTCCTAATTCTCACGAAGCCCGCAGCCTACTTTCTGTGTCCGATATTTACTATACGTACATAATAAAATTGTCGGTTACCGCGCCTTCCGCACGAGACGCGTGCGCAGCTTCCGCGTTGCGTCAGCGTAAGCTCTTAATTTATAGACAGTTAATTGTTCAATAAAGTTGTCGTAACTATTGTGTGTAACCCAGAACCAGGCTAGTCAAGAAATTTAAGAAAAGTTAAAGCATTGCCAGTCGGCCGCAGCCACCTCGGTGTTAAAATTTCCATGCATCAACATCAATTTGAGCGCTTCATAAAATTGAATGACATTCAGGCTCGTGTTGAGGAGAAACAATTATATCCGGTCAAGGTTATTCCGTTAACTAAGGGTTGCGATTAATTTTGTCAGTAAATATCCAGCCTAGAAAAGATGCGTTTGGTGCCAGGTACCGCTGACTGGCTGACTTCCGCAGTTGTACGCTACGCTAAGAATGAATGAATACTAATAATAATACTACGGGGATGAACTTGACAAGTTATAAGGTATAGTACATAATTTACTACATAATAAGGCCCCAGAAGACGTGGAAGTACACGCTAAATTATAAAACCTACTTAGTTCTTAGCATTGAGTGCGTACCTAATCAATATGTGACTAAAATTGGATTAGGTATACAATTGTAACTAATTTATCTTTTGCTTGGCTGCATTTAGAGCACACCGCGTGAAAGTCACTAAGCATAACAACTAAGTACCAGGCATCTTTCAACTTTCGCTTATGACTGGCTGTGACTCCTTATAATATCACAAATATTAATGTAATCCATTGAGAGTTATACTCGTACAATTTTAGAACATTTAGCGTGGTTTATCAGAAACGTTGCACTTCCAATGGTGAAATTTCTTCTACTAGTCGAGATGGGTCCTTGAAAGTAAAACCTACATTAAGTACCTAAATTTAGAATTTTTTTGTCATGTACTTTGAGATTTAATATAATTTAATACATTTTATTGTACTTTCTACTTCAAGCTATCGTTACACGTTTATGAACTACCACTATTGATATTAGACTTGTTGATTTTTACCATGGCATTCACATGATTGGAAACGTCATGTTATTAAAACCATTCGTTGCTTATAAAAACTGACTATATTAGCTGATGCACTTTTTTGTCACTCAAATTTGAAATCAAAGCAGCGCCAAGTTAATAAGAGGCCAAATAGAAACAGTTGAAAAAGTATCGTTAGACTAAATGAGGTTTTGAAAAAAGTAGTGATTCAGAGCCCAGACCGGTTAGTATTCAGTTACTCTCATAGATCTTCGGTTCTATACTAATAATACAAGGCAACTATTACCTCAGAACAGCCCAGTAATCATAGCAATCTGTGTCCTACACCAGTCGCTAGTGATTATTCGTCCAAAGGAACGCATCGAGAGAAATCTTGCGAATGCAGGCGAGTGCCAACTCGTGCACTTTCAGTTATAAACACATGTAATGGCCGACATAAAATGAATCATTCCTTGAATATAGTACGAAATACTACGTTTATGATTGTAATAATACATATTATACTCGTATGTGGCAAGAAATACATAAAAAAAAAGTAATTTCCAAACGGTATTAAGTCTTTTATTACAGACAGTATGTTACAAACTTATTAGGTCATGGACAATAACAATAAAAAATAAGATTACTCAATTTTCATGTCATAAGAAGGACCCGGTAGATCAGATACTGGATCCACTTATAAATATAATATTTTAAGGATGATCTGTGCCCTATATTTATTCAAAAACAAAGTTAAAACAAGACGAAAGTCTTTAAACCAGTGTGTGTGATAGTTTAAGTATGGACCTCTTAAGAAAGTTCAAGTTCACCAATCACCAAGCTCGGGTTTTTAAAGGAAGACCCATTAAACCAAAAATATAAATGGTTAAAGTTACATTGAATAATTTTTTTTATAGGTACTCGTATATTGGTGCGATTTGTCTATCGCTAGTCGTCAATAGGATTCTGTGACGCGTTGATGTCTTTTGTACCGAACCGTACGTTATTATTTAATTTTCCTTATAATAATAGCTACGGCTACCCAGACAGCATGTAGGTACTCTGTGACTGTTGAAAATATAAATGCAGTAAAGGCAATTCTAACTGCTCTGTTAGGTACGGATGTGTGACCATCTAGATGTACTCGTAACTATCGTGTCAAACAAATCTGATAAATACTGGCATTCAAAACGTTATTCGTAACTGAGTTTCGTCTCCGGAACTTAGCTCGCCGCCAAGACTAGTGAGGGCTCATGGGACAAATACAAGTTTGTCCTGGGTCAGGGTCCAAGCCACGACGCAAGGCTAAGAAGGCAGGATCCTGCACCTTAGCGAGTCAGTCATTTAAACTATGACCATATTTAAAATCGGGTAGATTACGGTTAATCTCATCACACAATCCCGCATTTGGTATTCTTTACTTAGAATGTTTCACATTCAAATTATGCACGGCGTAGCTTCACACATTACTTCACGTAGCGCGAGATGAGTTTAGTGGTCGAACCCGAAGCTATAGTCGCGGGCCGCGGAGCGTGAACCGTGACGCGGTGGTCGACCCACGGATCAGGCACTAAAGTAACATAGTAACAGCCAAAATTGCCTGATGCTGACAGCAAGGAGTTAATACCAATTACGATGTTTCCAATCAAAGTAATTGGACACCCCTAATGAAGACACTAGCGTGACTAGTTACCGATAAAAATAAGCAAATACAAATAACCATCACACAACCATTGCTAAAAAATATATGGATGGCTCAAATATCTTGAGCGGTGACGAGATAAATACTGATATCGATTAATATAAAACTTGAAACGTTTCTTCAATTTGAGTGTAGTAAGCGAATTCTATTAGTTTAAAGTTAGTTCATGTTTTAGCTGCCAAATCGAGTACTCAATAGAACCAGCTAGCAAAATATAGCCTTACTGCTGTTGGCAATCTAATGGTGTGGTTAAGGTATGGTCTGGCACTTATATATTTGTTAATTGATCTGTCTGGCTTAGATTTCTCGCTCTAATAAAAGATAGAGAATGAAAATACATAAATCTTACTGGCGCGCCAAGAGCCAATTGAATGGGAATTATTCATAGGTAATAAAAACAAGATTTTGCATTTCGACCTCGTTCCGATCGCCGCAGATATAGACAAGTAAAACTTTGCTTCAATGTGGTTGCCTATAATTTGATAAAGTTATGATGTAGGTGTATGTATATTCTTTGTTACTGATCGAAAACAACATAAGAAGTTGATGTCAAGAATAAAATGACATGAATGACATCAAATAGAATCAGACGAACCTATTGCTATCGCTAAACCTTGAAATAAACGAAAAGAAGGTAGGAATGGAAATAAAAAAAGGCGTTATTTCGTTTACAAATAGTTAAGACTAGAGATACACATGCGTAATTTCTCTAAATACTTTATTTCTTGTTGCTTAAGCTCAAATTAAGTTTTGGCTGTAGTGTGATTTGTGTAGTATATTATTTTATATATAACATATAGGTAAGTACTTATTCCTCAAAGATAATTTCCTTTTGATTAAGTATATACATTGAATGTACAAATAAATATCTCAACTTTAGAACTCTGGATACTACTTTGTAATTGCATTTACCTCTCGCGATCCAATGTAGCCATTTTTTTTAAATATTTTGCAAGAAAGATAGCTGAAAATTACATAGTAAGTTTCCATCGGTTGTGAACATAAAACATCCGCAAGAAACTGTACAAGACCATTACTATTATATTCAAATAGATCCATAAAACAAAGAGACGTTGCCATTCAATCATTCATCGTCAAAAAATCCCAACAGGTCGATTTATTGCTTTAGTTTCTCTTAGTTTCGTTTTGCGAGAAGCGTTTCGTAAAAACAGTTGACATTCAAGAGTCAGATAAAAGGAGTGAGAAAGTATCGGTTGTTGTCTGTAATTACCGTTTTGTGACGGCAAAGGCTGGAACCAGTTGCTCGTGAACTGGTTGGGGAGGAAATGAAACGATTCGCAGGTGCCACGTGAGGGACGACCTTTATCTTCTGTGAGAATTCCGAGGATGTACGAGTATGTACTCATTCGGGTTTAAATTAATAATTAACTGGCTAAATAGTTGGTTCGTTTGGTAACTCTGCTACAGTGGTTCAAGTCCCGCAAAGACGAACATTAGTATGGTGAACTTTTGGGTTGATTTGTATAGATCTGCGTATTTTAAAGAATCATGTTAATTTGTGCATTTATTTCTGAAACTAATAGTATAATCAAACTCAACAAAGGTACCGATATGCCATAGTATGAATACTATAGCAAAGAGAGCTTAGCTTAAGCAGTCAGCGTTAGGCTGCTTTGAAAATTATTTATCAATAGTATTTCAAGAGTATTTATCAATAGGAATAAACGATTCTAAGGTTATTAGAGGGAATTACAAACATCTTTAGCTACACAGCCCATAAGCTTTTGGTAGAAAGGCAGCCTTATGATGGCCTGAAATGGTCATCTGCATTTCGTATATAATAACAGACTCATTGCAGTAATGTTGTTGTATGAAAAAACTAATAACTTCACACAAATAAAAAAAGATATATACTTTATCTTTATAACTAAACGTTTCAAACAGTGTTTGCAGAAAACGATTTGTTAGAAAACCGATTATGAGAGAGTTACGAAACGTTCTTACAGCTAAGTACTGCTTATCCATTTGGTTTTATAGAATTAACGTTGGCTTCGAAGCAATGATCCAATTTCTTGCTCTAGAACTTTGTTAAAAAAAACGTAAGGAACTAGAATTAAAATACTTCAAAGGATTTGTGATGGAACAAGTTATATAATCACAGACATAAATACGCTCAAACCAATATTTATTTAGAAATATTCTGTATGCTTTCAAATGTAAATAATTTTACCATAATATTATTAGACAAAGAGATATTGCGAGCTCATCAAAATTCATTAGCGTCATTTAAATGATCAGACAGCTCGTCCGGACAACGCAACAGTGAAAGTTTTCCGAAACCCGTCCGATATCTAACTATCTCTAAGCGATCAATTTGTCTTTTCGTTTTCGTCCAGTTACGTCGTTAATTATATTCTGAGCGCATTCGTCGCGGTGTGAGGTGCGATACGCGTAGCAAAAAGTAGATGGATGTTCTTGGTAGATATAGAAAAATGCCACCAAGGAATATATAACCATGGTAATCGGTTTTCAAAAACTATTTTCCTTTGACTGAAAGAGCTGCAATTTAACAACAAGGCGAATACATTCCTAATGTGCCTGTAACATAATAATATCATGTTAGTAAGTACTTACTACTTGAGTCCGTGTAATATGACTATATTCTGGGAAAACGTAAATGTCTACTCAACTACAGTCACTCAGTTTGTTTAAAACATTGTTTTAACTAAAAGGTAAAATGCCAACTCAGATTACTTTTTTTTTGTTTTTATATAAGGAAGTCTTCAAAATAATTATGATCTAATATAGGCAATATAGCTGCTTGGGAGGCTCAACTCAACGTGTAGAAATGCAGTGCAAATGGTTTTAAAAGTAGAAATTTCAGTAACTTGATTGTTCTTTTAATGTGTGAGTTATAATTATATAAATGTTTTGGGTCAAATCAAATAACTTTGGTGTAAGAGGCATTTTTTTTCCAGTTAAGTAACTAAATTGCTAAAAGTATCTAAGTGTAGTTTTCTTATCGATTTGGCTTGCTTAAAGGTAGTACTTAATGGCTAGGAGCAATAAGATTGTTTAGTATCGTTCACGGTGTTTAGTTCCTTCATTTAGTATCCGAATCCGAAATATACGATCAATGGTGTAAAATTTTAATCGGTACTTAAGTTTATGGATTTTCCACATAATCTAACTTGTACCTGACTCGGATTACCAACTGTAAGCTTGAATAGAATAGAATAGATAGAAGAATGCCAAAAAAATTGCAGCCATCATCAGCAGTAGGTACTACACCGCCCGCCCGCTCGTTAGTAGCATCAGGTAGACGATCCTGCGGCCGCGTCATTACGAATTCCACACGCGGCCGGCGAGCGCTATGTTGGCAAAAACTTATTGAAATAGGTATTAGTACTGAGACTTAGCCTTACATACTTTTCGAGTTGTTTGTAATTAAAACGCATTTGTGAAACGAGATTCGGCCGTTCTTCTTTTGTTTACGGTACGGTAAACGGCTTGCCATTTGGGACCGCATGCTGGAATAACATTCAAGCATTCAGGAATGCAAATACTAATAATCTATACTGCGTAACTATGTATTTACTATTTTACGAAAACAATGTGCTTAAAATTATATATCATTCATATTTTATTTATTCGTTTATTCATTTGATAACATTGCTACATTCACATTATAGATACATTTTATCTCTTCTTGAAATTACGCAAAGGAAAGTTTATAGGACTTTTCGTTTTAAACGATTCCAGACTCACGTGAGCTATCAAACATATTATATGTTTGTGTTTAATCCGTATCATAGAACTATGAAGGCTATTAATAAAAAAAAAGAAATTGATATAAGCGATCCCAGGACCCCCAGGGCAGGATGCAATGCAGGGTGGCCGCTATCTTTCCACTGTTGTACGAGTATCTTCATTATAAGGGAGAGGAAAGGGATATTTTTATAAAGACACTACCAATGGTCACAGTGACACACTCACGCAACTATTCATAAATCTGTGCTCACGCTACATACTCACGCTTTACCTGGTGATACAGCTTAAATCTGGTTTGGGCGTCAAAATAGAAGATACCCTTATCAACTCATACACTCCATTCTGACTTCTGACCAAATTGAAAAAGATAACTTTCTGGTTAGCATAGAAGCCAAGTACTCGTACTTAGTTTCTGATCTGTTTAGTGGTACAGACTTTACCCATCTTTCCTGCCGATTTCGCTGTTTGTTTTTGTTTATACCCTCTACCAAACTCTCGTACCATCCTTTACTATAGCACCACAGATATTAGGTATGAATAATGCACTTCAAAAACCTAAATCTGTTATTATACCTAGTTGTTCTTATCGCGTTGTAAATGAGCGTCAAACACGCGCGTAAAGAGAATTGTTAAACAAATTATTGCATTATGCATATTAGGCGTCGGACACAACAAGACGCTGCTCTCTTAAATGTAGACCGCAAAAGCTCGCAAAACTTACAGAAAGCTCCGACTGGTGTATCCTCGTGTTTATCATCACTTTGGAACTGTCGAGAAATGGCACTATCACTACGCGATCACTCCACTCTGCCACCCACTGCCACTAAAGAGAGAGTTCTTTCGTCGTGAGAATCTCAGTTTAACGCGTGAAGAGCGCACGTGTTCTCACGCCGATAGTTGATTGGAGACTGGCGGCGTGTTAGGCCGGGCTGCGCCCGCGCAGGCTTGCCGAGTTCATCGAACGTGGCGGGTGCGGTGAGAAAAACGCTCTCGAAGCCTTCGGGAAATGTGTTTGCCTTGGACTGATTAAAATAGGTGCTAATGATAAGCGCCTCGTTAAGGATAAAGTTGATTCGTTGACTAAACTATATTTTTAGGAAACCCTCTGTTTTTTATATTTCAACTGCAGCCTAAAATAAGTCGTTATTAAATAAAGTGAAATATTTTCATCCCACGCAGTACCGACATCTCTAACACCTAACATACGCAGGTATTTAATTTAATTCCCAATGTTTGTCATCGGTGCATTTTTGAGTTAAATTAAATTAAATACTTTTTATGTTATATTTAATGCTCCAATTAATTCTTACATTTTCAATAAAATTGATTAGTTAGATCAAGGTATTAATATAATTTCCATACCACGACTACCGCTTTTGTGATGGATTAGAAACCAATTATAGATCTTTTTCAATACTCTTTTAAGTTAATACCTTCATTTTCAGCGCACTTTTTTACTGGTTGGATAACAGCTGATATTTTTATTTCACTTATATTAGTTATATTGTACCCTATGTTACCTCAAATACGATAAAATATAGGTAGGTACCGAAGGTACCAGAATTAGAACTTAACATTTGAGTAGATAGTGGCTGTTTTGAAAAACATTGAGACAGGATAATAGAAACCTAGCTGGAACTTAGCTAACTAGATCATTGCGGTTCCATGCCTGCGTATGTACCTACTGTGCGTATGTATTCCTTCATTTAAATGAAACGAGGCCGCAACAAAGCATATTATTATGCACAGATTCCTTTTGATACATAGTTCCTTATGCATATGACAAATACTTGTGGAAGATATCATAATTCTCATACCTACCGAGATCACCTAACTCCACATAACTAAGTAGATATAGTACTGATGTCTGTATACTGTGTATCTATGTAACCATATTATTTTGTAGTTAGTTATGTTTTTATTTTAATATATTTTGCTTAGATTAACTTTAAAAGAGGACGGTGTTCTAGCCTAGGAGCCTATTAACAACATGCGATATATCATCAGTGATCCAAGGATTTTTTATGTCTTTTAATTATTGTTTTGGCGAGAAGACCTACCAAATCACTGTATGGAAAAAGTAATGGTACAATAAAGGCAGACTCCTTCTCAAAAATGTGTTTTTTTATAATTAAGATGACCTCACTCCACCTGATGGAAAGTGGTCGTGAGGTCCAGATATGAGGCTGACAAGCGCAGTAATACAAAGCAATCACTGAGCTGGTACTCATCTTGAAGGCCTGCAGAAATGCCTTTTCACGCCCCGCTTGAAGACCCCGGGACTATATATAAGAGGAAGGAACACATGCGCTGGGAGAGCGTTCCACGACTGGATGGTTCGACAAAGAAAAGAGTCACCGAGCCATTTTGTGCGTGGGAACAAATGCTCTACTGTGTGTGGATGACGTCGTAATCCAGTACGCGTGTTACAGGAGTGGAAGGGTGAGGATGGAACAAATGGAATATCGCTTCAGAGCATTCCCCATGGTAGAAGCGATAGAGAACACTCAACCTGCCAATGTCTCTACGCAATTGGAGAGGTTCAAGGGTCACAGATGCCTCTGGGTTTCCGATAATAAAGATAGCACGCCGCTGCGACCTTTCGAGAGCCCCGGGCTAGTACTTGGCAGAATCAGACCAGAGATAAGAGCAGTATTCCACACACAAGCGAACTCGAGTCTTGTACAAAAGACAGAGCTGCCCAGGCGTGAAAAATCGTCTCACTCTGTTCAGCATTCTGAGTTAACGGGATGCTGTTTTAATAACGCTCTCAATGTTGTCCCGTTGGCTTAGATAGCTACGAACATCCATGCCTAGATTGTTTAGGCTTTACCGGTAGTGAGGTGCTCTAAAGTGTGGGATGAGGAAAGAATGGTGACGGGACTGTGAAAGCACACACCTGTGTCTTCTTGGCGTTGAACTCGACGAGGTTGCATGCACCACATTCTAAAATGCGGTCCAACACTCCGTCGAGCTCAGCAACAAGACTTCGCCTCTTCTCCTCGATGTCGGTCTGCTTTGCCTTAGGGCGCTCGAAATAACGCGCGTGGACCGTGCTATCATCTGCATAGCAATAAATACAATGAAGTGCTATTATGTTAATTTTCATGTTTATCATTAATTTCTTGATTTTATTTTGGAAAACAAATATAATGAAGTACCAGAAGAATTTGTACTCGCACACTGAGTGAGGGTCGTTTGTACTGTGCTTGGGTCACAGGACAAACGACTAACGATCTAACGATCTTCCTTCTCTACAAAATAAAGTAAAGATGGCTTAAAAGATAATGTTCATTGATATTGGCAAAGAAAAATTAAAAAAAAAGGCAGCTGTTAGTTCGTCTGGCTGTCAGTGTCAAAGTTCACAACTGTCAACGATTCCCACGGATGCGGATCGTGATTTGTGTTTTTATTATTTCAGCATAATTTCCTATTTATCGTTACTTTTTATCATCCCTTATAAGCGATCTTCAAAGAAATCAAGAATGCCTAAGGTTGCAGGTAAGTTTAATATAGTCTAATTAAAGAAATTGCATGTTCATTCTAGAAATTTGAAGGTTATAGTTTTGCACCTATCAGTTGGAATGACTTGTTGGAATATGTTGAATAAATATTGAAATACTAAGGAATACCCTTTGATTTTGAAGGTTTTATTTTGTATCTTCTTTCGTACGTCCTGTGGAAGTCTGAATTTCAAATAATGCCAAGTCATGCTCATGAAACACAGTAATGAACCGAATCGAAACTTATTACCGGTATTCGTGTTTAGACGCTTTTTACTTCGTTTAAAAATACCTATTATTAAAAAAAATTGACTTAAAAGGAACATTTTAATGTTCCTCTTTACTCTCCATAAAAACCATTCAATAACGCCCTAGAAACTGCAACATCACTCCACAACCTTGCCATTAGTTTTGCACTAAGTTCAACATATGTACCTATTTCAAGATTATTTGATTTCATCTGAACTCTCTTTCAACTATTATCAATGGTTTATATAAAAAAATAGCATGAAAAAATTAAGTAAATATTTTTAGTGGTGATCTGAAAATAATATCAATTAAATAAATATCTAAATATTTCATGGCATATTGACATGTCTAAGAAAAGGATTAGTTATTGACCAAGCAGTGGGCTTAGAAGCCAACAAAGTCTTAGAGATTTTATGCTTGAAAACAATAAAAGCATTTTGTTATTTCAGTAAAAGTGAAATGGGGTAAAGAAACATATCCGGGGGTGGAGGTGAACACAGACGATGATCCTGTTGTGTTCAAGGCACAAATCTTTGCCTTGACCGGGGTGCAGCCTGAGAGGCAGAAGGTTGTGTGCAAGGGGGTGACTCTCAGAGATGACTCTTGGGCCAACTTCAAATTGTCCAACGTAAGTCTCTAGAAATCAGACTCAAAAAAGCTATTTTTGGTAAGCCCTTAGTGACCACATAGTGTTAAACATGTTAATAGCCATTGACAAGACAACATTTTTAATATTCAATTTGTAACTGGTCAATATGGAAGCCCAAAAGTGTTTATGAATTGCTGATATCAAAAATGTAAGCAGAATTATAAGACTAGACATTTACCTCGTTTTAAAATAAGTGGTTCCTTTATTTATTAGTGAAGGTATGATAGATAGATAATTTCTCATTAAAAAAATACACATTAAATTACATTATTGTTCATGGTCAATTAAAGGGTTTTCACAATGAGATCGTCAAGGAAAATAAATTAGAATGAAATATAACAAAATATGGAACAATAACACAAAAATGTTTTGTCCATTTAATAATTATGACCACTGGGGGGCTAGACAAGAGCAACACGTCACATCGATTTCTACAATAGAAATTGGGATGAAATAAGCGCCAGTGACAGCTTATGACATCCCTATACATTTGAACGATTTCTATCGTCGTGACATGTTGCTCTTGGCTAACTTGGTTAACACGTCATCTGTCAATATAGTAAACAGATTATATTCAGTTTTATGTATGTTTTAAATAAAATAAACTGTTCGCTTGAACGAGGCTTGACACACTTCCGCGTGTCTAGATATAATACTAATAATAATGAGTTTTTTTGCTCAGAATGCCCTAGTATTGGTAATGGGCAGCAAGGAAGAAGATGTACCAGCAGCTCCCGCAGAAACCACTAGATTTGTGGAAGACATGAATGAGTCAGAGCTTGCCTCAGCTGTAAGTTTGTTATTTTTTGCATTTTTAAAATGAATGAAGTACAAAGGTTGAAACCTTTACAAAACTTTTGCAAAATGGGTCCTACAATTGTAACTGCTTCAGTAGCTCCTATTTTAGGCTTGAGGTGAATGCATATGTACCAAAATTTTATGTGATTTGACTGTCTAATGATATTATTTTAATTAGAATGACTCTTAGATCTCTTCCTTCTTTGTTGTCACTTTTTTTTTTAAATAACTGTTATACTCAAGTTTACAGCAACTATATGTTTTTATCTCAAAAAATGATATTATTCTGTATGCATATCTTTATTATGAATAAATAAAAAATGTTGATATGTGTAAATATCTCCTTTTTAAATGTAAAGGCTCTTCACTCCTCACCTTTGAATTGCAATCATGTGATGGAAAATTTAATTAGTTTTTTTTGGTTTTTGGGTGTTAAGTTTATGTTAATATGTATTTCACTGTAAACTATATGTCAATTTATCTTGCAGCTGGACCTTCCTGAAGGTCTCATAAATTTGGGGAATACTTGCTACATGAATGCTACTGTGCAATGTCTCAAAACTGTACCAGAACTTAAAAATGCTCTGCTTGACTATGATAAATGTGAGTAGCACTTGTTAAACATTGTTATATTTGATTATTTTGTAAAATTAACCAATACATATTTGCCTAAAACATTTAAAAACAAATATAAATCTATATATAAAATGCTAAACTTGCTTGCCTCTATTTAGTCATTTTAAAATGTAAAATGGTTCCCACACCATGAAGCTCCTTGAGCGCATTGACCCGACAGGAGTGTACAATCTCAAAGTGGCAGTATGGGTTTCGACCGAGTCCATGGTCCCACCTTGGACCCCGTATTTGCCTTAAACGCTCATGGAGGGATACAGACTGGGGATTATACCTCTGCATCTCCTTTTCTTAGTTAAGCAGAAGGCCTTCGACTGTGTCCCTCGTGTGAGGATCGGTTGGGCGCTGCGGTCCAGGGCAATTCCCGAGGTCTTTATTGACATTATGCGAGACATGTACCACAATTTCAGTTTCATAGTTAGGACTGCGGACAGCATCTACCACAAGCAACCACCCTGGCTGCTCATGTATGCTGATGATATTGCGCTGGCAGATTCGGACAGGGGACGGCTAGTACAACGTGTGAAAAAGTGGAAGCATTCACTTGAGAACGGCGGTCTGAAGCCTAATGTATCGAAGAGAGAAAGTACATGGCCTGTAACACCACAAATCCCCAGTCCGTCCGCATAGGCGTTGACGTGGTCGAGCGCACGGACCGTGTCAAATACCTGGGAGCGACATCAGAGCCCGAATTTCCGCGGCTTGGGCCAAATGGCGTGAGGTGACTTGTATCATTTGTGACCCCAAAATGCCGGTCAAGCCGGTGCCGGTGAAGGGGCAGGTCTATAAAACCATCATTATTCCTGTCCTTCTATATGGCAGTGAAACATGGCCGTTACTTTACTAGAGTCACGTAAATGAAGATGTTGCGGTGGATGTGTGAAGTCTCACGCAATGATCGCGTGCGGAAGGAACACCCAATTCCGCGGTAGCCTTCGTGTTCGTGACATCGCAGACAAGCCGCAGGAGTGCCGCCTTCGTTGGTATGGCCATGTCGGAGATCGGCGAACTACGTTGATAATAAATGTCTGGCCATGCCGCCTCCGCCGGATACCGGCAGTAGAAGTCGACCCAAGAAGGGGTGGCTCGACGTCGTCAAGGGTGTCATGCGTCCTAACAGACTCACCACTGAGGATGCACAAGACCGCGCGAAGTGGGCCAAGAAAATAAGTAAGGCGGACCCTGTCCGGTGTGGGTTCACAACCGAGATAGACCGCACGGATGATGATGAAAAGGTGATTACTTTTGTGAAATTCACAATACAGTTTATGACATCAGATGGAGTCCAAATGACTAAACACCACTTTCATAACCGTTTAAATATCTTCAAATTTACTTTCAAATTCTGTTGATCCTTCTCATTTGCTTATTCTAATTCATGGTAAACAGCGTCCGGTGGCGGCAGCGCTGGCGAGCTAACGACAGCTCTAAGCGAGACAATGTCAGCGCTCGAAGGGGGCGGCGCCGGAGCGTGCGCGGGGGCGGCGGCGAAGCTCCTGCGGGCGCTTCATACAACCGCGCCGCGGTTTGCTGAACGCGCCTCCGGGGGCGGACTCGCGCAACAAGACGCTTCGGAATGCTGGTCGGAGATTGTGAGGGCGTTGCAGCAGAGGTTGCCTACCAAGCCGCCTGCACCCAGAGACAGGTACGCTTTACTTCAAGGGCTTTGCATTAAGAGGTTTTTCAAATTTTTCATGAAAAGAGTGCAAAGTAGTAAAGGTTAAATATTTAAAAATCGTGTGGGATAAAATATATCTCTTGATCGCTTGATCCCTTGGCTTGGTCCTAGGGATCAAGCGATCAAGAGATATATTATAGGGAATAGGCATTTACTGGGCAGACATGTCTTGCCTTCAATCTAACCTCAATAGTTATAAAGTGGTTATAGCATTGTTTTCTCTATATTAAGCCCAAAACGATTTATGCCATTTACTTTTTTAGAGCTAACGTAATCGAGCAGTACTTCGGCGGCACGCTCGACGTCGAGCTGGTATGCTCTGAAGCTGAAGAGCCGCCCACGAAATCCACTGAGTCCTTTCTACAGCTGTCTTGTTTCATCTCGCAGGACGTGAAGTACTTGCAGTCTGGGTTAAGATCTGTGAGTATACGTCACTACAATTAATAATACTCGGCCAATTAACTTTATGTCAGAACTCAGAAACCTTTCTTTTTTTTACAATTTGGTCCTTCGAGCCGGATCGACAAGCAGGTTTTTGGTACTCGTTGTACTTCATGCATTTACTTTTTTTCGTTTGCAGAAAATGTCAGAACAAATCACAAAAATGTCACAAACGCTAGGACGAGATGCAGTGTACACTAAAACGGTAAGAAACTTGGAATAAAATAAATAAAATTGGAACATAGTGAAATAAGCGTGTCTGTTTTATTGTTATTTGAATTACCTATTGCAGAGTAAAATCAGCCGCCTCCCCGCCTACCTGACTGTCCAGTTCGTCCGGTTCTACTTCAAAGAGAAGGAGTCCATCAACGCCAAGATCCTGAAGGACGTGAAGTTCCCCCTCGAGCTCGACGTGTACGAGCTGTGCTCGCCGGAGCTGCAGGAGAGGCTGGCTCCCATGAGGGCAAAGTTCAAGGTTCTTATAAATCTGTGTGCCAAGTTTCTACATGTAAGATATGTTAACATGGGGAAAAGCACGCTTGCCTTATTGCCGAAATTAAATTAAATATATTTTTTTATGTCTTTCCCATACATTTAGTTTTCTACATAGAAACTTTGTGACTCTGATACTATTAATGCCTTCGTAGCTGATGAAAAGTGTGGTTTTTTCTAGCCTTAAAACAATTGATGTTGATGTGACAAGGTTAGCTACTTCTGCTGTATTGAACCGAATGACGTATTGCAGGAACTGAACCAACTTCAATGAATGAATAGGCGTTCTCATTACTGACTTGTACTAATACCAGAAAAGTTACCTTTACCCAAATATTGCTTGACAGGAATTGGAAGATGCGACCACGGAATCAGCTCTTAGTGCAAAGAATAAAAATCACGGAGATAGCAGAAAAGAAAACAAAATGAAAGCTGTACTGCCATACTGGTTTGAGAATGGTAAGTTTTGCTGATAACAATAGTTACTTGTTGAATATCAATTTTAGATTCAAAGCATGCTGTTATTAGGTTCATAACATTGCAATGTGGGTAATTATAGATAGAAACTAGAAAAATTCAAAGTCATTCACCACCACCACCACCACCTTGGTTCTAATACGTGTGGTGAAAAGTGGGCTTCTAAGTGTCCCGTCCACCATGACGGCAACGATCAAATTACCACTGACTATCCCATTTGGGACTATGTTGGAATTCAAGTGGGAAACGCTTGATGAATTGGGACAAATCAGATTTTTGGTAGTTTCTACCTCAGACGAAAATAGTTGAAAATATTTTTGCTATTTGAGGTACTCACTGCATTATCATTGGTTTACAAGTTGTCAAAATGCGAGCGACTAGCAATCGAGTCGCGTTGCAAGTTAGACAATAAGAAGGCGGGAGTAAGCTTCTTGTTCGCTTCGTCTAACCATATCACGTCCTATCCTAGTTTGACTTTACACTCTAAATTATTTTGCAATTATTGTAGACGTAGGCAGCAACAACAGCGGCTTCTACCGGCTCCAAGCGGTGCTGACGCACCGCGGCCGCTCGTCGTCGTCCGGGCACTACGTGGCGTGGGTCGCGCGCGGCGACGCCTGGCTGCGCTGCGACGACATCACCGTCTCGCCGGTCACCGAGGAGGAGGTGCTCAAGCTGAGCGGCGGAGGTGAGTGTAGCTACGAGTAGATCATGATCGAAATGTATTTGGTAGAAAAAAAAGGAAATTCAAAATTTTTAAATCTGTCGTCTTGTCTGACCTCTATCGACATTTTTACCCCCTCATTGCTAGCTTTGACATATACCCGGTTTTACCCGGTTCTAAAATACCCAGGTATACCCGGTTCGACCTTCAGGAACTGGTCCCCGGTTATGGACAAATATTAAAAGTCGTTAAGGACCGGGACTGCCATTAAACTGCAAAACACAGTTTTTAGACAGCATGTTTATCATTTCTACTTTCCTGGGAGGGCTGACCTAAATAAAACCATGAATAGTGGAAATTCACATTCTTGGCAATACTTCAATAAATAACCCAGAGTCAGTCGCATACATCGCAATCCGATTTGGTGTTGCCATGTACCGCAAAAATGATCAATTTCCGTGAGAAAACAAAATGGCCGCCATTGCCGCGCCATCTTGAGTTTTTATAATTTATGCATGGGGATGTCAGACAAGTCTACTTAGTGAGAAAGGTAACAATCGCAGACAGTTACAGACAGCAAACATCTTTCTTGGCCGGGGGCAGGAAGGTCCATTAATGATCTCTCTGCTACGCAGCGGCTGCCTTTGAACTTTATTCTAGTATTTACTCGTTTTTTTTGTTACAGGTGACTGGCACTGCGCCTACCTGCTTCTCTACGGGCCGAAGGTCCTCGAGATCCCGGAGCTCGACGAGGAGCCCACGGCGATGGACGTCGGCGAGGACCCCGCCGGCGAGCCGCCCGCCGCGCGCGCGTAGCGGCCCCGCGCCGTCCCGCGCTGCCTTGCTCCGCCGAGCATTGCTGTGAGCCACTTATCAGCTCAACTATATATGTGTCTGTCGCTGTGTCTCAGAGCTACAAATGATTACTGGAAGACTGTCTTAGCCCGTCAGGTAGCTTTATCATAGAATGTTCAGCCAATCACCGCTCATGCGTCACACTTGAATGAATACCATCATTGCATGTAAGGTTTCTGGCCAATTTCGCTCTGGCTGTGGTAAAAATTAATAATCGTTTTATATTTGTTCGAGTCTAGTCACATATGATCGACGCATTATGTTAAGCAGCCCTATCATGTGGAAATACAGAAGCGAATGGAATGCATGTAGCAAAAAAACATCAGCTAGTTCAATGTAAATGTAATTCCTGAATTTAACAATTCCAGACAGTTTGTTACGATGCTTTCAGCGTGCTAAATCTGATAGCAAAATTGTACCTAACATCATTAGACTGAAATATTGGTTATTATCAATCTCAAGTTTCGGTTTTGTATACAAAAACGAGATTCGGAATAGATGATAATGGAAGGAGACTTATTTAATAGAATGTTTTGAATACTTTTTATTGAACTACAAGTTTTGTAGGGGTATTTCATGTGGGATCAACGTGCACGTGGGCATAAATCTAAAATGGCGCGAAAACCAGTGACGTCACGCCGTCTGCTATTAGTGCGCTTGTACTGATTTAGAACAGATTTGGGAACATTAGAATCTTTTTGGGCCTAATTCGGCTCCAGGTAGGTATGCTACTTTTTACTGGCCATTGCCATTTTCCTAAAATCAGCTTTTGAGACTGGTTATGTAGTGATTTGAATAAGATGTACTCGTAACAAAATTTCGTAAAAGGTCGATGTTAAAATTACAAATGCATTTAAATTAATTCAAAGGAATCAAATATTGTCAAATTTAAATATGTTACTTTTAAGCCGTTAATGCAATCTTTTTTTTTACTTAGATTTCCAACAGGGGCACAAGTTTAGTTAGCAGGAATACGTAAATGATTTGAACTGAGCACGAAGTCATCTCAATTATTTAAAGTGCTTGGTGTATTTTTGCTAAGCGCTAGTTCACATTACGCATCTCTTTGATTTATTGCGGAATTTCAAGAAGCTGACGTATTTTTCAACGAACTCCATTGTGATGACACCTCTTTAACTTTTCTTCCAACAAATCTTTCTTTGATGGAAGAAAAAGTTAAATGTTGTTTCAGTTCGAGATGTGTCTCAAAGCTCAAAGTGAGTAGTGTGAACCATATAAATAATCACTACAAAATGTTTATGCAGAATACTATTGAATAATATGTAGTAGTGGTGGGTAAGCTTCAGGCGGGACTAGATTTGGTAATTACTTCTTGTAAATTGGCATTCAAAATGCTGCTGTTAATATCTTCAGACTCTGCTCTTCTCCTAAATGTCAAGATTTCTATACAAGATGTATTGAATTTCATAAGACTAACTACCTATAACTAAATGATCGATAATTAAAACTTGTTTTTACAATTGCAAAACGTATTTTATTTCTTACTATCGGCCCCGACAAACTTCGTTCTGTCAAAAGTTATTGGCAAATGCTTGACAGCTGTGAACATTTAAGGCCTGCGCAGACGACGTACGCGGAGAAAAAAGTACGCTCTGCGAATACAAAATCCCCCGCAGACAACGCACACGGTGTGCGATCATTTGTTGTCAAGAGAGTATTTAAATATTCTGAGATTATGTTGTGCTGTAACTTACATGAATTTTAAGCAAAAGAGAAGACGTTTTTAAAGGGAATACTGGGCCCGCGCACTTTAATCCGCTACGCTCTGCGGGCGTCCGCGGTGTTTCGGCAGATTTTTGGTTCGGCGTACTTTTAGTCGGTCGTGTGCGTTACTCGATACAGTTTGTAAGGGATCTGTTTTGACGGAGAAAAAAGTACGCTGCGGATAATACGTCGTCTGCGCAGGCCTTTCCAATGGAAAAATGATTTTGCTTTTTTTTTTGTCAATTTCCCAATGTTTTTAATACTAATAAGTATCCTATTCCCGATGTAAACAAATACAAAAACACAAAAATCATAAAAATCAGTCCACCCGTTCTTGGAGTGCAGTGCGGTGCGCGCTCGGAAACGGACGTGCGGGCACTGCGCAGTTAGAATTTGTAATTCGCGATCCGCACGGCAACAGCCGTTCGCGCGTTTAGACAATCATGAGTTCCCAACTCATAGTAAACGAGCTGTTAGCGTTTATCCAACACGCTATAGACACCATGGACGAGGTCAGCATCTCGCAGATCTGCAAGTCCGTCGTGAAGCGCAAAATGCATCCGTCAGCAGTGTCGAGTCGGTGCATATTTCGTCACTGGCCATCGGCACCTCGCGCGATGCCCCGCTCCCCGCCGCCTGCCCCTCCGCCTCGCCAAAGGAGTCACGCGCCTGCACGTCAACACCCAAGCGTGCCTACGCCACTGCAGCCGCAAGCCGACCCGCCGCCAAGTCTCTACGGCCTGAGCAGCGGCCGCCTCAGGAGAAGAAGGAAAAACGACGGGAAGTTATCGAGCGTCCTGCACTTGTCGCAACACAAGCACATCTTTGCGACGATGAGAGCTTCAGAAAAGTGAAAAGAAAGAAGAAGAAGAAGCTCGTTCACCGCAATTGTCTGGTGTTGCGCCAGCCGTGCCTGAGCAGCTGTTGCGTCCGGCGATACCTACGACGCTGCTGTATGTTTCCCGCCTCTACTTCACTACTTAGGCAGATGATATCGTGCGGAACATCAAGAACAAGGCCAACTTCACTTTGAGGGTCGAGCGGTTGGAGTCCCGCCATACTATGAATTTTAATTCATTTGTGGTGGGGGTGCCGACCGAACATCTTTCGACCTTCATGAAAGAGGAGTTTTGGCCGAAAGGTGTCGCTTACCGGTGGTTCCGAGGTCGGTTATCGGACACCATGCTGCGTCACACGTCTCCGATGATCAATACGTGCAAATAATTTATTGTGTAATAGGTATACAATAATATGTTCGTTTTTAAGGTACTTAATGATCTATGGGCCGATCATGTTTAGTTAAGAACTATAAATGTAATTTGTTGCCTGAAAATAAATGATTGTATTGTATTATTAAGTTATAAGTGGTGTAACTAACACGACTTTCTTTTAAATATAAGTGTATATAGATTTAAGCCGTGGGCTACGAAAAAGAAACCTCTCGTTCGTCCGAACTATCGAAGATCGTGAGGCGTTAAAAATACTTGCACTGCTGAATAGGTATGTTTGGATTTTTGTTACACACCAAAAATCATAATTTAAATTATGCAAAATACGTAAATTTTATTAATACCATACTCGATATTGAAAGTTTTGCGAAACTTCTCTACCAACCGGAGATTAAGTATTGCGACATACATATGTAAACCGTAATTTAAGCTCACATAATATCTGCATTTTTTATTGTTTATAAAAAACACTTAAATAATTTATGAATTTGTGGGATATGATAAATGTGACCAGAAGAGTATTTTGATAGCCATCAAACTTACCAAATAGCCTTGCACTGGCTAGTGTAGTAGGTAGCCATTAAACTTACCAAACAGCCTTGCACTGATACTCGTGTACCGTGGATATATCTAAGTTTTTTTTTTGGTCTAACTATAGTTTATCCAATGTATGATGATAATTTTGACAGTTCACGCCTATGAAGTATAGCATTTTTTTTTTCGGTAAAGTGTACTACAATAATATCGTACTTTATTGACGGGTACCGCCCACTTAGTGAAGTGCCTTGCAAACGAATAGCGATAGAAATATAAAATCGGTTGTGAAATCAAATTAATCTAACATTAAATTTAAGAATAAGGGCGGCGGCGGCTAGTACATTTTATTTCAACACAGTTTAATTTCGATTAGTACCTATCAAAGTTTTTTTGCAATTATCTATCATACAATTATTCTTAAAAACATTGATTAAATATAATAAAGATTTTAAACTTAAATGTTATTCGCAAGTGCGTTTGTGAACAAGAATTGATAATAAACTTAAGAGACAGTTTTCTAGTGATAGTGACGATAATGATTAAGAAAGTGATTTGTATAGGCTGTGCATCATTATATGATAAATAACTGCAAATCCTAATACCTACCTTATTTAATTCACTAATATGTTTATATTCATTTAATTATCTCTTTAATGCACATTAAAATATTCGAATACCATTTACCTACTTTGTTTATCTATATAAACTAACGATTCCAAGTTCTATAGAATAATAAATCGATAATCGAAAAGATTCACTAACGATTATAAACTACAGCATCCCTTTTGAAAGCTGTCAAAATTATCATCCTAAATTGGACAAACTATGATAATGTTACTTTTTTACCACTTGTTTTAGAACGAAAATACTTGGTGAAATCAGTGTCACTATAGCAATGTCAATGAAAATTGTTTCACAAACAAACTTTGACCAAGCATTGAACTTAACACAAAATATCAATGGTTAAATGTAGCAGTTGCCTCGTCTCGCCTTGCTCCTCGGCTAATGTGGCGAAGGGGCGGCGCGCGCGCCGGGCTAGTGCGTGTTGCTCGCGGACGCTTGCTTTCCTCGGGGGCTGCGTCTTGGGCCAGCTTTATTATATCTATCTGTTGAGGAAGATCCCGTTTCCGAATGATATAAGCGGCATTTTGTCTTTTGCCATAAGTTTACTTTTAGGTGAGTTTTATTTATTGTAATTATTTTTTAGATAGCTCGATCAGACAGATAGTCAAATTAAGACTTGAATTTTTTACGAAAAACCTCACTTTGGTATCTCTATTGAGTCAATAGCAAAAACGGCTGCCAAAAAACTTGGTACCTATCCTCTTTATGGTTCGGCGATACTAGAAAAAAACCGATAGACCGGCGTCTTTACGCTGAATTTCCAAACTCTGAAGTTTGGTTCCAACGAGCGCATCGTCGCCTATGAGTCTCCTAGCTCTTCGGTCCACTGAGTTCAATGCATCCAACTGGTACTTGGCAGAGCCATCCAACAGGTGACAGCGGTACTCCATACACGACCGGACTTGTGCTTGATACCTACATGTGGAGCAGCTGTTTCGGTGTGAAGTATCAATTCAATTCAATTCAAATATATTTATTATCCCTTCACAATTAAATACCTATGATTGACTCATAGGCGACGATGCGCTCGTTGGAACCAAACTTCAGAGTTTGGCACATCGGCGTAAAGTCGCCTGTCTATCGGTTTTTTATAAGGTGTATTTTGGAGAGTGTGCGCAGGAACTAAGTACACAACCTGATACTACCCTCTACTTTCTACCAATGGACCACTAAACGCCGGGAGGGCTTCCACCCCCATGTGGTTGGAGTTTCCAACAATCCGCACTCAACGGTTTACTGCGTCTTTTCTGGTCCGCACCGCTAGGGTGTGGAACGCTCTCCCTGTGTCTGTTTCCGGATACTTACAACCTTTGTATCTTCAAGGCCAGAGTGAATAGGCATTTTCTGGGTAAGCGTGTACCACCATCGGCCTCGTCATCGCCTCCCACCAGGCGAGACAGAGGCTTAACGCAAACCCATTTTAAATGAATAAAAAAATGTGCTTAAGAATTATACGGCTAAATTCTACGTCCAGCACCCTTCCTGTGTTTGAGAAAGTTGTAAGTTTTTTCCAGCCTTGTTAGGCCCAGTGAGTGAGCAGTGGCGTGCATGCCGCGATATCACCGCCGATTTTGATCGATTCATAGTCTTAATCGCGGCAATACGCCTCGGCGTACCTAATTATCGGCACGCCCCATACGCCACTGCTAGCTGCGTGCTCGTCGCGAACTTGCCTCGCCAAGAAAACGTGCCGACAAACCCCTTGTGTGCAAAGGCTCTTCTTCCGAGTTAAGAGTGTTTATAGTGACAGTAACTTGATTTTAGGTTTTGGTAATCTCGTGAGCCCGCAGCTCAGATGTATATCTCTGCTGACGCTGCCGATGTACTGCGGCAAGCCGGGCCGCGGTGTGCTTAAGGCAGTGGTGCTCACCTACGTCATTGCTGGTTAGTAGTTAGTAATTACTGTTGAAAAACTTCGATTCCGACTTATCCCTATCTACTTCACCCGGGTAGGTAGGGTTTTCGCAGCCAGAACTACGGGTCTGGCTGTTAGGATCAGGGTACCACGGGTGTTGGGGGTCCCAGCTCTGCCTTTGTTAAGGTAGGCCCCAACTTGGAGTTGGATTCGTGGTGGCATGTGGTTAGTTGCAGAGGTGGGGCATGTTCGTCTGCTCGGTAGTGTGTACTGAGCGTCCCTCTTTCGCGCAACGAGTATCTAAATTCACTGGTCTAGGGCGTTGGGCCGCTAAGTGTTTAGATGCGGGGTTAGTGAGGAACCCTTATAGCGGCTTGCTGCTCCTCCGGTACTTGCCTGGATAGCAAGGAGATGGGTATCCGCTAGATTGCCCATCCGGCCACCCTGCTGTAGCTAAGGGTAGATGTACGGCTGTGCATTGAGATGTGAGCGTGCTATACAGCTCCGGCACCATTCTGGAGAAATGGTAGTTAGCTTCTCTGACGTCCCTATCGGGGATTGAAGCCGCTACCGTTCTTTGGATGTGCGTGGTGAGCGACTATAACTGCTCCGGTACCATTCTGGATAAATGGGAGTGGGTAATGCCACGGGCTACTCGCCTATGAGTACCATAATGTGTAATGCATTGTGCGTTGTGCTTTATGGCGGCAGGACCTACCGCAGAGGGTCCCTGGTACACTTCACGGTGTGCTAGGAATAATGTGCCTTTCTGCATAACCGTGAGGTTGGTCGGGGGGGCCACTAAAATAAATCTCAGTAGCTTTTGGGTTCCGACTTATCACTTTCGTACTCGTAGGTGTTCCCTTCGCTGGCACAAAATTTGTTTGTTGCTGTGTTCTAAGAAATAAACCCCTAAAATTAAAAGGTTTGAAAGAGTAAGAAGCTGCAGTTTTTAAGAAGCTGTACAATAAAATTTGGGAAGGTGACTAATTCACCGAGATCTAGTATCGCGGATTTTTTTTTTGTGTTGTTTACCAGCACTGCCGCGCCTCTTTTGGTAAAAAAGGAGGTATTTGGTGTTTGTGTTAGTATTCTATGATATTGTGACATTATAGCAACTCTTGCTAACCCCCAAGGTCCTATAACGAACATGGGTCTAAACGCCAAGGAAGTGGTGCGAGTGTTCGCGTGCAGCACCCAACTGTCGCACAATTTGACTGAACTCAAGTACAACCTCGTCGGTACTCCATTCAAAAGCGCCTTGTTCGACATGCGCCCAGAAGTCAGTCAAGTGAAAGACACAATACGGTTTGTGTACAGTGCATCTACAACGAGGTGCCACTTTAAATTTACATTATCGTTCGCGTAAAAAATGTAATGGGATTTGACATTGTCATGTCATGTGTCATCCCAATACATTTTTTTTTACGCGAACGATAACGTAAATTTAAATTGGCAACTCGTGGTAGACGTACAGATCAATTCTAAAATTTGAAAGCTTCCTCTCGACATACTTATATTCGATGAATTCACAGATTGATTGATTCACAGATCCATACAGGATGTAATCATACCCATAGAATTAGAAATAGAAGGCCAAAATAACATATATCAGAATCGCAAGCGCAGTCAAGAGTTCAGCGCAACTAACTCACGCAAAAGGTTAAATTAGCAGATTAACATTATGACGACCATTCTCAGCATGTCAGTCTCATCGCATGACTATTTATTCATATAACAATTTTAGCCCATCCTACGTAGAACCTAAGGACTTGTACCAAAATATTTATCTCGCAAAGCTGAGAAGTCGCTGTGAAAGCCTAGTTTCGCGAGCGGCTGTGGTTTGCATGGATGTCCTTGCGTCAGCATACGATCACTGTCAAAAGGTGGGCGACTCTTCGTGGGTACTCTGCTGGCAAAAAACCCTGAACAAGACCTGCAACTTAAAAGAAGTGATTGGACCAGACATCTGTGACAGCAGCAGGGCGGTGAGTGAGATCAAAAAACACGTTCGTAATTTAATGTGGAAGAAATTGTGAAAAATAAATTTGCCTTAAAATAGTGCCTACTTACGTTATAATATGATATAAGCGTGAATGCATATTTAAAGGCAGTCATATTGCTGAAAGCAATTTCTCCTAGTGCACCTATTTATTTGAAACTGAAACTTTCCAGGTGAATCCTGGACTAGGCGAAGGATACGCTCAGTTGAAAAAAGCAAAGAATGTACTAATAAACAACAAGGATGTATCCCTTCAGTACAAAATAAATGTCGTACGCGAACTGTACTCTATCCAGGTATCAAGAGCTTACCATAAATGGATGTTTTCTACAATTCTTTGTTGTCCCACTCTGCGTTTACTATCTTATGGTCTCCATTCCAGAACATTTACTGCAAAATAGGCATGATTTTTGAAGCAATGTGTGCCCGCCCTGCACTGTGCTAATAACATTAAGACACATACCCGCATCAACAACATATACCTAGACTTCATTCTTCTATTTTGAAATATCTTCTCGTAGAAAGATATCGAGCAATGCTCTCGTCATTACCTCGGGCGTTCTTATGAGGCTGCGAGGTGGACGTCTTAGTGCGACAATTTCTTTCGAAACCAGAATATTTTCATCTGGTAGTGAGTTTTTCTTTGGAAGGGTAGAGCTAAGAAGGCATCTCTCCTTCGCTGGCTTTTCTTGCAAAAAATACAACGGAAAAATAAAATCTCTTTTTCCATAGGATGCTAAAGAAACAGGCGACCGAGTAATGCACGCATTTGAAGAAAAGTGCATAATTATGCATATAGTAGTTACGACAATAAACGTATGCGTGGCTCTACTATTTCTACGGATCTTCTCTGCTGCCGTGACATACCATGACGAGTACCTGATTGATATAGAACACGATAACCTGTATGTTACTGGCTACTTTAAAAGACTGGATAATAAACGGAAAAAGAAAGACAAATATTCTCTTCTGCCACTCAAAAAGGTTCACAAGTTTTATAATACTCGTACATTAAGAACTGCGCAAATGGGCCTGCGGCGTAATATGCGTTTCATGAAGGGTGAAATCAGAAGACACTTACTAGATTCTTAGTTAATATATCATTGTCATGCCATGGCTTGCGCGGACGACCCACGTTGCAGCGAACTTTATTAAATCCTTATATTTCTAGATGGAAAGAAGCAAGTACGTAGACGTTCATTCCCTAAGGTACAAGCCCTCAGAGCGCGATCGGCTGCTGGCGCACGTTCTGAAGGTGACATTAGAAGTGGTGACGGCCACTACGTTTGTGATGCTGGACCGCTTGTTCTTCGAGGCGCTGGATGTGGTGCGCCAACACGCTGGCGCGAATCCGAACGGGGACGGAACCAGGGACCTGGAGGTCGAGGTCGGTAGTGGCAGTACTTGCAATCGCTTCGAGATACCGCTGTTTTAGCTTTTTCTGGTGATGAATCAGCTTCGCCCGCGTGGGATATTTCTCCCGTTAAAATAAAGCCAATGTTACTCGCAGATAATGTAGCTTCATATTGGTGTGATAATTTTTAAAATAGGTTCAGTATTTTTTGGGTTTATTCGTTTCCAACATAACTACAAATCTTTCCACTTTAAAAGATTTGCATGGAGTAAAAAAACAGCGTATGATTGTAGGTGGAAGGCACAGGCACGCTTGCCACCATGGTCCGCAAAGTCCTCGGAAGTCTAAATGCCCCTGCGGGAACTGCTAGAATCCTCACCAACAAAGAGTGTTTACCTCGTCCACACAGCATGTCACCGCTCTTTTACTTCAAGATTTACGGAGGATACCTGTGGATTCTGCTGCTGTTGTATATCAACCCTTATACCGTGCGGCTGAGAAGGTTTACCTGCATTTATTTGTTTCTAAAACCAAAAAAACAAACATTTAATGTTTTGACTATCAAGATTATCAAAAAATACAATTTGATAATTTGTAGTAGGTAGGTATTACAATAGTATATTTTATATCGAGGGACTAAACGAAGCCATAATATACCAGAGCTGGTTACTTAAAATAAGTTGGCGTTTAGTCTCGAGGTGCAAACTGTAGAAACTTTTCACTTCGAGTGCGAGAAAAATAGCCAATTTTGTACAAAAACATTTAAAACCGAACTTTACACTTGACAAAAGTTCTGAAATTTTCGTGATCAGTTTTTCTTCTGAACTGAACCACAGATTAACAATTTAAAACACATGGCGCCACATTCTTTGCGGACAAACCATGGAACTAAAAAACTCAACATTTTCGCAATGAAGACGGTCCACACTTCACAGTTTAGTATACTTTTACTGGCTGTTTGAGTTTGTCTATGTCACATGAAGGAAATTAAAAAACTAATTACTTTTTCCTCCCTAGGGACTAAAGTGGTCACCTTAGTCCCGCTTCGTAGGGCTAGGTATATTGGCGTACTTTTAGGCCCGTATTCTAAAACAAAATATGTACTTGAGTATAGATCTGAGTGACGTTTCTGTATGAACTGACGTTTTTAAATCTCTACTCAAGTACAGATCAGCGCTTGAGTACGATTCTAGAATACGGGCCTTAGAGCATGAGAAGTGAAAAAAACCTTTTCATTACTCATACACGGAAAGTACGCTTGAAGTTGCCTGAGCATAGGGTTGAAAGCTTCACTTTCAGCCCTAGGGCTGTAAAGTTTTTTTCGGCCCTAGGGCTGAAAGTAAATCTGTCAAATGTCACCTTCTATTTTGACATTCCTTTTGCGGCAAGTCGATATATTTTATTCAGCCACAGCTGTATTTGAAATTTCTTTATCTTGATTTCAAATGAATATTTATACGAGAATCGAAGCAGGAATATACTCATCAATGTATGTTTCACTTAATTAGTATTTGATTGAATAAATTTGAGCTAAGCATTTACGATAGAAATGAAAAAATCGAATTAACATCAACTTTGTTGTAGGTAATGTTTCAATAAAATTTTGTTGGTTGAACTTATGTATTTGATTTTTATTTACTTTCCTTAAATTCGTAATGAAAAGCAGAGTGTTTACCTCGGAAGAAAGACCTTTTCAATGCCCTCGAACTATTAGCGCTCTCGCTACGCTCTCGCGCCAAACCATGTCGTGCATTGAAAAGGTAACTTTCTCACCTTGTGTAACAATCTACTATTTCATTACTCATACACGAAAAGTACGCTTGAAGTTGCCTGAGCATAGGGTTGAACGCTTCACTTTCAGCCCTAGAGCTGTAAAGTTTTTTTCAGCCCTAGGGCTGAAAGTAAATAAGTAACTGTTAAATGTCACCTTCTATTTTGACATTCCTTTTGCGGCAAGTCGATGTATGTATTCTATTCAGCCACAGCTGTATTTGAAATTTCTTTATCTTGATTTCAAATGAATATTTAAACAATCGAAGCAGGAATATACTCATTAATGTATGTTTCACTTAATTAGTATTTGATTGAATAAATTTGAGCTAAGCATTTACGATAGAAATGAAAAAATAGAAATATCATCAACTTTGTTGTAGGTACGAAATTTTGTTGGTTGAACTTATGTATCTGATTTTTATTTAAGTACTTTCCTTATATTCGTAATGAAAAACAGAGTGTTTACTTCGGAAGAAAGACCTTTTCAATGCCCTCGAACTATTTGCGCTCTCGCTACGCTCGCGCGCCAAACCATCTCGTGCATTGAACTAACTATTTAACTTTCTCACCTTGTGTAACAATCTACTATTTCACTTCTCTCTCATGCTCCTCAGACACACAGTTTGCACCTCGAGACTAAACGCCAACTTATTTTTTTATTTTATTATAATATACCCTCAGTTTCATTGACTACCTCGCACGCTCGGGAATCAAACCACCTCTGGTATATTATGGCTTCGTTTAGTCCCTCGATACAAAATATACTATTTTTACAAAAGCCATCGTAAAAACAAACGTCCAGCATATCTATTCCCGGTAATTATAACAAATTATATCTCACTAAGTAACTAAGTATATCTCACTAAGTAACTAAGTAAAGTAACTTAGTGTTTTTATGCAAGTTGTGTTATTGTTGCATTACTTATTGTCTGATTTACAGATTGATTTGTAGTTACTTTTATCCTGTGCGCGAAAAGCAAAGAATACTACACCTTTACAATGATATCCTCAAGAAACGTATGAAGATGCAGAAGACATTGCGAAAGTAAAACCATTTTCCTCTAACATTTCTAGATCTTTAAACTCTGTCTCCGGCTAATGCATTGCTATTCTCTAATTAGGAAAGCCGTTCAAGCAGTACGAGCTCATTACCTATCAGGAGAGAACCTGCTCAGCCTTCGCATAAAGTTTCCCCGGCTACTTGGCTGGCTGCAGGTGTTCCCAGCTGCCAGGATGTCCTGCCTCATTTGCGGAGAGACTGAGCCTAGGAATGTTGAGCTAAATCGTTAGTTGGTATATGGTACTGTCATAACCGCTTAAATAAAAAGATGAAATTTTTGCTAAAATGCAAGTGGGTAACAAAAGGATCGGAATTATTTATGCCTGTTAGAAAAAAAAAAAAAACAGGTGTCTGTTTACACGAGAGTGAAACAGTCAAGGTTTTTAAAATGGAGTTCTCAAGAGTAAGTAATGAATAAAGCCATGCGCTTCCGCTCATTTTATATGATAGACCGCATGCTTGTTTGCCTCCCGAGGCTGTATAATAAACAGAGCCATTTTTTTCTCAAGCATTTCATATAATTTTAGGTCAGTTTAATAGGACTTTTCAATTGTTAGATAGCGGCTCGGAAGCGTCTTGGCACTCTTGCGCAGCGTCCAAATGCCCTTTCGTGTATTGCGTCGACTGCTGGCAGGAGGCGGGCACGCGCTGCCTCGCCTGTGACCCCAGCCTCGCCGACCTGAGCGACGTCGACTCGCTGTCTGACCAGTGAGGAGTTAGCGCGTTACTCTGGTACTGTACTGTGATGCCGCAGCGTGTTGGTAAACATATTGGACTTATATATTAAAGTCACAGGATTACCATAAAAATTCTGTACCTACTCTAGATAGATAGGGATTTATAAGATAACACTAAAATATAAACCCTGTAAGTATAAACTGTGAATACTATCGCAAGTACCTATTTCACAAAATTTTTAGCTATCAATAGCAACGTTAGCTGTTTTATCCGATTTTATATCACTATCGTATCTTGAATGTACTTACTAATGTGAAACGCTGGCCAAATAAAATTAGGAGCAAATAATTGAGCCACCAGCATTTTTAAGGCTTCGTACTTTTTTCCGAAAATTATAATATATCAGGCTTCGTACTTTTTTCCGAAAATTATAATATATCAAAAAAAATAAGCCAACCCCGTTTTTTTCTTGGTAGTTGGGTATTATTATGTAATAATAACATCTAAACCTAAGACAAGGGAAAAGCTAAATTTCTTGCTCCCAAGTGTAGGTACTCGTAGATGAGAGTATAGTACAATCATTTTACGAGCGCGCGTGCCGACGCTCTTAATACCGAACTATAAAGTTTAATTTCGTTAGATTCACGCGCGCTCGTGATTTGCAAGAACTATACGACAAATAAGGATAGGTATAATGGAGTACAGAAATAAAACTAAAAAGTTATATACAATGAAGTATTTTATTTCTAAAACAATCCATACTCTAGTTGTTCTCCGACAGTCAAGTTACTAACGAATTGTATGTTCTCCGCGACTTCGTTACATAGTCTCGCAAGACCCATGATTTGTTCACCTTCAGGGGGGTTGAAGTGGTACACCAACTGAAATTTAATATAACAAAACCGATTCAATACTAAATGATTTACCTACTTCCTTCCACGAACGCCTCGCAATGCTATCATGCGATGAAGCTACCTACTATAAAGCAGTTACACTTTTTATTATTATTAGGTATGCTCTGCTCACGGTCTTCCACCGACGAATAATTGTCTTCTACGGACGTATGATTGCCTTCCACCACGTACCTACGTATTTTTGCACTCCACCGACGTATGATTGCCTTCCAGTGACTTTTAATTGCTTATTTATCCGTTATCCTCGCGCACAGACGCAATATTATCACGTGCATGCGGTACTACAATGTCATACACGAACATTTATAACTAATATTAAAGTTAATTTTTGAGGTCTGTCAGAAATCGTGAACTGAGTGCATTAGCAAAGCAAGCACTCTGAATTCTGTAAGCAAGTGTATACTAACATCTATGGACCTGTCATAAATATTTTTTTCAATTTCAATTAGCAGGTAAAATCCGTTATCGTGTTATCATTGTCTTGTCATTAAAGCAAACCGCGAGTTACCTACTGAAGAGGTATGCTAGACCAGAATTGAGCATTTTTCTCTCACTAATAAGACCGCTAATTTACATAACACTCGTTAATCTACAGCTGCTCCAAGCAGTTTACACTCACCGACAAGAACTCGTCATATGTGATCCAGCCATCGCGATCAGTGTCCGCCGCGTTGAACTTCATCTTCCGTATCTCCATCGTACTCTCCTCTCCCAGGCTTTCGAGGACTGCACAGCTGCAAGCCATATTTCTGATGTTCTCAAAAAACACGTTTAAGAGCAAACCGAAACGTTTGAGAAGGTTTGTTGCAAGAAGACTTGTTATCTTTCAACAAAGCCATAACCACTTACTTTATGGTTGTTTTAGACGACTGAAGCAGAAAGAAAACAGCATAAATCAACAGGCTAAGTTGATTGTTGCTGTTGTTTTTATGGTGAAAGCAACATATGAATATTTAAAGATCACATATTTTCAGTAATATTTTTTCTCTTAAATTATCCACTAATGATTTCATAATTCTGCCGGTTTGAACTGAAGCTCAGTAAATGTTTGACCGAAAAAGCTATCCTCTTACGATGTTTTACAATTTTTGTAGGTAAAACGGTCTTTGAGCATGGGTAGATGTACAAACAGCCAAGATTAAAAAAGGTTCTTTAGGGATCAGTTTAACGATAAAATATTGAGCGGAGCAAACTTTCACGTATCTATATCCTGGGTGTAGATCGAATCTACGACCATCGGCTTCCAAAAAAGGTTGGTACTAACAAGTCCTCGAAGCCAAGCATTCCGTTGGACTGGTTGTCGAAGAGAAGGAAGAGGCTGTGCAGGTTGGCGATGGTGACCTCGTTCCAGCCGGGGAAGCGGAGCACCACCTTCTGCATGCTCCACCGGCGGTCATGCTCCTTCATCTCCTAAGATATTGCAATGTACATGAAACCGTTACCTACTCGTATACGAACGCCATAAGCATATTCATACGTGGTAAAGCATTTGTGAGATGTATAGTGAAAGCGCCGCTATTAAATAAAAATAAATAAATAAATAATAACTTAACTATCGCAGTTTACGTAAGGTAAACTCATGGTAAGAGTACTGACCTTCTTATTAATCTGTTTCGTTCAACACCTTTGGTATCTAAATTTAAATTACATTACTAAACTATCTAAGCATCTGCTTTTAAATCTAGCAGAAACCGGTAGTCTTTCTTACAGCTTTAGATCGGACCATAGCTGTAAGAAATCTTTTATTCTTCTTCTTTTTCATCAAATTGTAGAATGCACTAATTACCTACCTACTAGCCGCTACGGCTCGCAACCCCGTAAGGTTTAGAGAGGTTGTAATGTGAACTGGTGTAACCTGGGATCTTACTTGATTATACTGCCGCTGCTCAGCTAACCTCTTGTAAAATAAGTCAACGAGTTTATCATAATCCGTCATAGCCACTTTCTGAACTTCTACGGTTTTCTTCTGAGGCTCACCTGGTAAGAGAGTTTTAAGTGAGTTGTGAAATTTTAGGGAGCGAAGCAAGTTAGGGTCGCGGCACACGGGCCACAAACCACAAAACGCGCCGCTCCCGCATATTTCATGCAGTTTTCTTATATTTTTTAAAGACTCGCCGTGTAACTGGTGGCCCGTGTGCGGCGACCTTAAGGCTGCGATTCCACCAGAGATGTGCGAGGATTCGTTGCGAGGGATGTGTTTGTAAAGAACCAATATAACCTCTTCATTTACCTCATTACATTTAGCTTTGAGATTCTATTGGTTCTCAACTCAAATTCTGGCTGTCTGAGCCACGTTTTTTTCATTTTTCAAAGAAAGTATAGCGTCACAAACGATAAAACCTTGATCGATTGCCGTCACTAACTATTCATTATCAATCTAGATAAGCGAGATCTCTATAGGATGAGTGACCCAGCCGGAACTACATTATCCTGGCCCGCCTCGATACAGACAGATTAGGTAGAGTAGGCTTTGCCCACCTTAGCGACTCGTGCGTTACAGTTTACTATTCATCTTTGCGAGTCTATGTCCTTGAAGGATCTAGAAGAATATAGGTAGCGATCTACCCGTGGCCGTGAAGTCTTCCTGGCGGTAGAAACAGATTGGTTTTCTCTTGACTGGATATTCGAAAAATCTCCCAAGCCCAGAAAACAAATTACTTAGTTGATGCCCCATTGTGTCGTTATTTATTTCAAACTTTCCTAAGGAATCTTAGCAATAAAATGTACTCGTACCTACTATAACTACACCATGCTAGACAAACTAGATTTCACAGTGACATACACGTCATTAATTTCGAATAGTTTTTTTTAATTTGTATTTGGTACACGTTGTAGGTACGTAGTACCCATAGCCTAGGAACATGTGCTTGTAAAAACCGTGAGCTCTCTGTAAATCTGCTGCTCTTTTTTTCTTAACTCTTGAATCCAATTTCGCTAGATGGCATAAGAATTCCCGCTTAAGCCTGGCTGCTGCTATGATACTTTAGTTTTGGAGAGAGAGAGGCCCAGCAGTGGGATCCTTCGGCTAATTTAGATTAGATTATTTTATCTATGCTAGTACTAAACGTACTAGCGTTATCCGTAGATACTCTTCACTCATTTGAGTGACACTGGCAAGTTAAACACCATCTATTCGGAGTTTTCAAGTGTAGCGCTGGCCCTAACGTCTCGCTTCGTCGCCTATTCAGTTAACTTCGTACCTACGCAAAATCTGTTTTCGTAGGTAGTTTACTATTCCTATTGTTTGCTTTGTTGCGGGCCGCAGTTTGACGACCACGGGGCTAGATCAATGAAATATTCAAATTAGTTACATAGAATAATAAAAGGTACCTATTTATAAAAATATAAAGAAAAAAAAATTGTTCCCATACCCAATTGGTTTAAACGAATGGAAAAGTCTAAATATACGTGCTCAGGGTGAATACTTCGAAAAGATCGATACTTGTAATAAACTATAATTTTATAATTTTTGAGTAAGTATCTAATTTCTTTGGGCATGCCCCTCGTATGCTCTTTGGCTGGTACGCCGATTTAAATTACATTTCTATTCACTAGAGGCGCTGTAAGAAAAACTCTTTTGAAAGGACTGCGTAGACGAGGGACTATCCGCGACATACCAACTTTTTTGTCTGTCCAAATAGGTCCCTTACAAACTGCATCGAGCAACGCACACGAACGACTTAAAATACGCCGTACAAAAAGTCCGCCGTTTAACCGCAGACGCCGACGGAGCGGATTAAAGTACGCGGGATTCCCGAAAAACATAGATAAATCGTTGGACCTAGTATTAGATCAGATTCGAAATAACTTGCGCTTCTATTGTCACCCTAAATTTCTGAAATGGTCGCACACCGTGTGCGTTGAGTTCGTGGTAAGTCCGCCGCGCGCCGCGGGCTTTTTATCAAAGATTAAAGTCCGTTGTCTGCGCAGGCCATAAGACTATCCTACGCGACTGCGGCTGGAGCAATTTCTTGGTAGCGGTAGGCCTGCGGTAGTGGCAGATATTACCAACACCCCTATCATCAAACCTTCTATTTCCTTACTACCTCGGTCGGAAACCCCCTCTCAACTATTTATCTTTTGCTTTCACAGTAATCGGCGTACAAAATAAGTTCTCAATGATGTCGATAGGGAAAATAACAGTTGTGATGTGTGAAAAAGACTATCATTGAGCTGATTGATTAAATATTTATTTATTTTATTTATTTCGTAATACAAATAAAGTTTAAACATTTTTTGCTTCGCACCCCTAAACCACTACTGGTTTGTCTGGGTACTGCAATTCCACACACATTAATATTGTTTAAAACAAACACAATATTAATGTGTCAAATACAAGAACATAAGTTGTCCATACCATGTAGCTTACCTAAACTAAAAAGTACTTAACTATAATTCAATCATGTATTGATTCGCCATGCCTTCTCGCTGCCATTAATATTAATACTATATACAGATTTCGCAACCCAAGAACCTTTTCGATTCAGGTTTATAAGAACAATACATCCTTCTACAACCCTCTATCAAGAATGTGTCGACTGTACGATGATCTGTCATCTAAACATGAGATGGATACGAGGGTCATTCAATAAATACTTAGCCCACAAAAAGTAAACGAAAATTTTGGAATAGTGGCAATTAATTTTTCAACATAGTCTCCTTTTAGTTCGATACACTTAGCCCAGCGATGCTCCAACTTTTTTAACCCGTCCGAAAGATAGTTTTTGTCAAACTCTGCAAAATAGGCCTCCGTGGCGGCGATGACCTCCTCA
The DNA here is from genome assembly GCA_947369235.1 of Udea olivalis. Lineage (NCBI taxonomy): Eukaryota > Metazoa > Arthropoda > Insecta > Lepidoptera > Crambidae > Udea > Udea olivalis. The sequence continues at coordinate 14,363,864 of OX376359.1, forward strand.
TTTGATCCATATCTATTCCCGGCGAGTGATTTTTTCAGATTAGGAAACAGAAAGAAGTCACAAGGGCCCAAATCTGGAGAATACGGTGGATGGGGCAGCAATTCGTAGCGTAATTCGACCAATTTGGCCATGGCAACGGCAGACGTGTGAACCGGTGCGTTGTCGTGGTGAAACAGCACTTTTTTCTTCGCCAGGTGGGGTCGTTTTTTCTTTAATTCGGCGTCGAATCGGCCCAATAAATCGGCATAGTAAAGCTCTGTAATTGTTTTACCCTTCTCGAGGTAATCGATGTAGATCACACCTTGTGAATCCCAGAAAACGGTGGCCATAACTTTTCCGGCCGATTTTACAGTTTTCGCCTTCTTTGGAGCACGTTCCCCGGTCTGGATCCATTGTTTTGATTGCTCCTTGGTCTCTGGTGTGTACCAGTGGATCCAGGTTTCATCGACGGTCACAAAACGACGCAAAAACTCCGCTGGATTCCGCTTAAACAGCGCCAAACACGTCTCCGATGTGGTCTCACGGTTGCGCTTGTTTTCCGGTGTGAGTAAACGCGGCACCCATCGCGCCGACAGCTTTCTCATGCCGAGTTCCTCATGAAGAATATGATGCACTGTTCCTTCTGAAATGGCTACAGTCTCAGCTAGCTCCCGAACCTTCAATCGGCGATCTGCCAATACGAGATCATGGATTTTTTTAATGTTTTCCTCCGTAGCAGCTGTTTTCGGTGCACCTGGACGTGGTTCATCAAAAACCGACGTACGGCCACGTGCAAACTCGTTGAACCAATTCTTGACGGTGGCCATCGATGGAGAAGCGTCACCGTACACAGCATCCAAGCGCTCTTTGATTTCGATGCGCGTTTTCCCTTCCAAAAATAGGAATCGAATCACCGAACGATATTGCTCTTTTTCCATTTTTGTAAAACCGATCGACACGTTCGCTTCCATAAGTTGTCAAATTAAACCAAATGAACGGATTGCAATGAAAATTTGAAAAATGAAATAAAAAAGAATGTGCTACACTGTGGTAAAACTCTTTTGAAACTACAGCGCCCTCTGGCGATGAGGCTAGGTACTTATTGAATGCACCTCGTATATTTGGGTCAAGATTTGTTTCTTTCTAAAGTAAAGTTCAGTCTATCCTTTTTAGACCTTAGAATTTAGTAGCACATTTTTTTCTTTTTAAATACTCTTTTGAATGTATAATATTGACAAACCCTTAAGTAAGTCCCTTATGACCTTAAGTTTGCAATATTGCATGGCATGCCGTGTACACATGTTAAAGAATTGTACCCTAGTCAAAACTGAATGAATATCTTATCTTAACTAAGCTCAAAAGCTTAGTTAAGATAAGACATTCATCTTGTACCTACTGAGGTCATTTGTTTTGTGTACCAAATAAATAAATAAATTGAGCAACAAATGTTTTTCCTAGTTATAGTCCTTACAGTTTCAAGAAATGCAATAATAAGAGACTTACTATTAAAATTTACTTACCCTTAAACATATCATTGGTTTTTATTGTAACTCTGAAATTCATAACAGATATTTCTAAACAAATTAAAAAATGAATAAATATCTGGGACAATTCACACCAAAATCATCTGGCCCCAAACTAAGCAGAGCTTGTAATATGGGCGTCAGAGACTGATGAACATACTTAAATATTTCTAAATACATACTTAAATAGATAATAACACCCAGACACACAACAAATATAAATGTTCGTCACACAAATATTTGTCATGGGTGGGGATCGAACCCACGACCTTCGGCGCTAAAGGCAGGATCGCTGCCATTGCGCCAACAGGCCAGTATAATCGTTTTTCAGGGTTCCGTACCTCGAAAGGAAAAAACGCAACCCTTAATTAAAGGATCACTTTGTTGTCCGTCTGTCAAGACCCTTTTTCTCAAGAACGCGTGGAGGTATCAAGCTGGAAGTTTTATCAAATACTCAGGTCTACTGTCCCTTGAAGCCGTTTATGCCGCAAATTTTCGACACTCGCAAGGGAATCAAAACCTACAGGGTACTTACCGTGAACTCAGAATCTTGAAATTTGATACAAAGCAACGTCTTATAGCACATCATCATTCAATAAAAATATTTTTAGTAAATATACCTACAGGTTTGTATGTACGGAACGTTTTCACCTCGGTGCGCGAGTCCGACTCGCACTTGGCCGGTTTTTTAACAAAGGACAGGATGTGGAAGCGGTTCATAAATGAAAAGACCAATATCTATCAATCACTTGATTAATTTTTAATACAAAATTCCATTAAAAATTTCAAAAATTTCATGACATTATATAGCGTCATACAATTGATAAGATTATAAGAATGAAAGTAATGATTTACCGAAAGGGTAAAAATAATGTAAATGAAATATGGTAGGCAGTAAATTATTCTAAATTAAAATATAGGAACATTTATAAAATTTCAGTCTTCTTTCAACAATATTACAGAAGAATAACTTAAGATATAAGATCCAAAATAATTAGCTGAAATAATTTTAATACGTTATACGTTGCTTACAATCTATCACTACTATAAATGTTTGTATAGCCTGAAATTAAACAATGTCTCAGGTGATTTGTATTGCCTAGAATCGGCGCAGGCGCATGCCTACTTATTACATACAGCTGATTTGATAATTTAACTATGCCTAATTAGAATTGTACTAAGAGACTGTTGTTTAGTTTCACACTGAATCTACCCTAAGTATAGCTTCAGCTAAATTTATTGGACCTTATAAATACAAACGAAAAAGACCGTTGTCCACTCAAACACAAGAAAACGTCAAACCTTATAAAGTGTACATAACGTTGAATTCAGGAATGGAAACCCTTATAAAAGCGGACACTTAAATCCCAATCAGTTAAATCCAACGAAAGAAATATAGCAGACAACAGGCTACTAATAAACCGGTGATCCGACCACCGTTACTTAATCAGTCTCAAATATTTATATGCATTAACTACTGAGGTAGAAGCGGTTAAATTAATACAACTAAGTCACCTCGGGACGAGGGTGCGAGCGCCGAACCGCGTCTCGCTCCGTCGTACGAGGATCGTGTACAAAAATACTAATCATTCGGTTACACATGACATTCGTCGCGTCCGTCTCCCCCGACCCGGCCCTAGCCGGCGCGAGAGGCCGGCGCCTACGTTACACTCACACAACACAACACAAGCGCCTAGATAATATTACAAAAATAGCACGAAAATGGCTCAATACAATTCCCTAATATCTCATAATTGTATCAATATTATGCAGTTCGCGCGCCATCACGCTGGTTCGCGTCCGTTTCTTTACCATCAACTGCTTACATCCTGCTGAAATTTCTCACGATACACATTTCATTTACCATTCCGGAATTCTTTCACATCAAAAACTCGTAAAAAAATTATATTCGCGTTCCGAATATTATAAGTTCTCAATTTTATTGTACCTACCTATCACAAAACCTCAATTTTACTGCTAGCAACTAGCAGGCCTCACAATGTTCACAATACACTCTTCTCTTGAATTTTGTGAAAAAGTCGAAATCGGTCTGACAAATAGCACTCTATTAGATAGCTGTTCTTTTGCGTCAAATACAATCATCGTCTTATTTCCGATATTTTCACAAAACCATGGAAATCAACAAAACATAATTTTAAAAGAAAACAACCAAACCAAACACAAATGAAGTTAAAATTAAGTAATGCTTCAGCAGCTTTCAGCCAAGTTAGTTTTACAAACTGCCTTCGCCCTTCGACTCGAGGTTCTATCGTCACGGAAGTGGTAATTGATCGAGATGTTATCAAATACAATCGATACTCGGACGACGTTCTACTTCATTAAAAAAGTTCATTAAAAATGAGATCATCATTTATGTAGTTTTTAATATAGAACCTAAGACTCGGGGCGTTTTCATTTTGCCAGACTGTAACATCCTAAGCATGTTTCAATCAGTAAAAATCACAATGATGTTCGGAGTTTGCTTTGCAAATCCATTACCTAGATGTTTCTTTAACCAACGAAATTGTTAAAAGTCACTGAATTTTTACAAAATATGAGATTCGTTGTCAGCTATAAAAATTAACTATCTTGTGAAATTTGACTTCAAAAACATTCGAAATGTTAATATAATAAAAATGCATTTAATGCAACACATTATTTTAAAAATAACGCAATACTTTATAATGGCACTGAAAAAAGTAAACGATTTTCATTATAAATTACTGGAAACGAAACTAGAACTGTTATTTTTCACGGAGTTTTTAATTTCGCGTCTCGCGTCAAACACTGCACGTTTGTTTAACTACCGAAATACCCTTTACCCACAATTAGTGCTTTGCGTAAGTTAAGGAGGCCTTACAATGTATTACTAAATATAAAAGACTACACTACTCCGCTGGCCTTTCTCTTCTCGTGGATAACATTCAGTACGGTAATTTGCAATTACAGTTGAGGTCATCGGTGAAATTTGGAAAGCCACTAAGATGGAATCATAAGAGCTGCTAAATAAGGGTCTGTCACACAGGAAGCTTTACAACATAGTAATAGGCTCATTCGGCTTTGGGTTTTCTCTGTAAATAACACTTAAATAATAGTTATGTTAATATTATTGCTAAGTCTTAGTGTCTAAATTGACAAAAGAACATTATAGAATATTGCAAATTACAGATTTGCAAGCTCTTATGATAAACCTGCCTAATCGGCGAAGTTCAGTAATACTCCGAAGCGAACGTGATGCTCCGCGACTGGTCTATAACTTGATTTGAAAGATTTATTTTTCTTTATTTGACTAGCTAGCTAACACCTTACTTTACGTTTATAAATGTCAGAATGTGAATTCACACAAAAGGTACAACCAATATACTAGTGATTAGACTTCATAATAAGGTGTCGAGTGCTTGACAGGGTGAGAACCTTAATACTGTGGCACTAGTATTTATTGATGAATGCAAGAACGTTGATTTCAGAAATGAAAATAATATGAAATCGCTTTTATCTAGTCAAATGAATTAGTTAATATCAAGCGACTAAGACTTGTCATGAAATATACGTTTTGCAGTAACGAGTACCACAGAAAACGATTATCACACCCTGTCGTTCTAAAATTTTGTACTTCAAACAACAATTTTCTACTCCTTATTACATTTATCAGACTCAAACTCCAGTCACTATAATATAATAATAATCAGTTCCTTAATTACATCTACGATTCAATTCACACAGTAAAAATTTTTGTTTGAAGGTATATCGTATTTACGTCATAGACAAATCACTAAAAAGAAATATTTTAAAGAGACCTATGTTAATTTTATCCTAACTACAAAGGTGGAAAACTTTAATCTACCATATCAACTGCAGCTTACAAATGGGGGGGATAATCTACTAGCCTAAGGCGGACCGCAGCGTCTACCTGATTAAGAGATAATATTGTGTTTATTTTTGAGGTACCAGTACACTCTCGCCCGAGTACTTTTTCTTGACAGATGCGAATTCGCGCAAATATGTGACGGAGATGAGGGACAGCCTCGCAGTGTTTTGGCGAGAGTGTGAGGGTTGCTTTGTGTTTTGGGTTGGTAACATCCTACTGATTGATCAAGCAAATTCTGCATCTAACGCTCTGAAAACATTCAGAAATTTTCAGATAATTTGGACAACAATTCTGATTTCTTTCTGACATTTATCGTTAGGAGAGTCTATCTCAAAACTATGTTAGATGTAATTAAAACAATGCTCAAAAATTTGCTCAGGTGCAACCATTTTACCGTCACGGTGTTACGTGATGAGATACGTTTTAAAGGGCCCGCGCTTAGCCCGGTAGTGACGTACACGACACTCACAAATTCTTATCAATAATACTAATAATTTCACTAATATAGAATCGCAACCTTTTGACTTATATCATTAAGGATTAATATATTTACGTAATTAATTGTTCTATAGAAAGCGATTTTAGTGGGTGAATAGCGAGTAAAGATGTTTTGGCTAAACGGAATGCTGTTGCATACAGATTTTTTAGATGCAGAAAGGAAGTGCTGCCAACCACCGCTGAAGCGTGACATTGTAGACGCCGTACTGACCATATAGAAATTCACGCTCATAAGAGCTAAACTTATGCTGGCAAAGTTACGCCGTAGCTGTGGTTGACCATTCATCCTCATGTTAAAATCACCCCGACGAGTCCCGTTTAGAGAGGGACACTTGATGGTAGTTTTTGCGAGAGCCTCCGCATAGCCCCGCCATCTTGTTTCGCTTGTCACCGTGAATTCGGCAACACGTGTGCTAATGATTATTATGCATAAGTACTTTTTTAAACGGTAAACGTGCAAACAGGCTACTCTCTACCTAGCTACGATGCCACCACGAATCAGAAGCATTTCTAATTTCACATTGCTGAGAGCCATGCAACTAAATCTAAAGTTAAATAGCTAGTATATGAACTAATGAACACAATATTTGAACACGAGGTGGTATCGCAACTTCCAATCTACAACTTCATTCACATAATACAAAAAATAGATTAAATGCTATAACTTTCAAATTTTTCAAAAGAATTCTACTATAACATTTGAACTAATACATTCTTTATCATGCAATTATATTACCTAATTATAATTACCAGTATGTAGAAGAATATCTCTATAATTAACTATTGAATTCCGCAGACAATGTCCACTCTACGCTTAGTTATTTAATATTATGTAATATTAGCTATAGTCGAGAATACACAAATTGGCAGTGATAATTATTTAAAATAATATAAATCTTTTAATAAGATGTTAGTTAAGTTATGTTATGAGACACACAAACGCAGGCTACGTTTTATTATTACATGTACTAAGGTATGTTTTAATCCTATAAATTTAACTATAACTAAAGATATTAAGAATTTTGTCATCAGCCGGTCAATATTCAGTCAAAATATTTTTCTAACAATAATAATATTACGAAATAATAAGAAAATCATTATTTTATTTAGAATTTTAAAAAAATATCACGTTTTTAAATTCAAAGAATCATAAAAAATTGTCTGAACTCATATTCAACGAAAGTCGAAACTAATATAACACTAATATATTTTGGTAGTAAGAAACGCATTTCGCAAGCCGCGCATGCGCCGCCGCAGTTGCCGGCGCAATCAACGTCTTTAAGACAGTCTTCTAAAGTCAGTCTTAAAGTTTATTGCATCGATTTGTTTGTCAACTTCACTGACCGCAATCTCTTCAGTCAAACGCACGCTCATATACTGAAACTCGCGAGCAAACTAATAAAAATATTCTAGCCAATTAAATTAACAGCGTCGAATGCGCCAACAACGCTCTAATAATAATTAAAATATATAATATGCACCTAACTCAATATGCAAAATGCAAAATAACTTGAGTGACGTCTGCGCCAGTCAATATAACCAAGTTAAAAACGCAAAATGTAACATTTTGGAAAAATACTTTTCAAGTTATTTAATCTATCTCACATAAAAACATATTTTACATCACATTGTGATTTTTTATATATTATCTTCTTCCGATTTATACAAATTTTATTTCAAATTCAAATATAAATCGTAAGCGGACTCGGAGCGGAAAGAGTTTAAATTGATATTCATATTTAAGTTCATTAACAATATGTGTAAAATCTCTATGGTATTAATGTTAATCAAGAGCTTTCAATTAGCTACCTGTACTTATGCTGAAAACTAACAAGAACGTAGTTTGGTCCTTAAAGACTAGTCCAATACGGAAATAAAAAACGAAATTATTATGGTAACGCAAAGTCATAATGTTTCAAGGAGAATCGCAATCTGCTTTATGAGCAAGCGCGAAATCTCCAGCCAAGCTATGCTCGATTCGGATCAGTCCGAACGTTAATAATAAAATTGGCACATTATCAAAGAAATCACAACTTAATAAAACGAAATAAAATAACATGGGCCTTAGGTCCACTCGGTTAGGTTACCTTAAAAGTTATTTAGTCAATATACTTTGATGTATTGCTTGCCGTGTGAAGAGATGTCACGGGCGGTGTCCGGCAGCGTCTCGAACAGGACTACTAGGAAGCCCTCGGGCGTGAGCGCCACGTCACTGGGCCGGTCCTTGTCGTCGAGCCCGGGGCTCTTCAGGTCCACAGCCCACAGAATGCGCAGTTCCGACGTAAACACGAGCACGCGATGATTCTTCGAATCTGCCACTATGATCCGTCCGTCGTCGTCCGTCACGATACCCGAGGGACGGTTCAGCTCACCGATTCCGGAACCTTCACGACCGACAGAGTGTAAAACTTTCGACAGCGTAGGATCCACCATTAGCAAACGGTGATTCTCAAAATCCGACACTATAATATTCCCTGACGTCGTGAAACATACACCCCTAGGGGTCGTGGGACCCTTTAACATTTTAGCCGGGTTAGCTCCTTCGAAAACGAACTTTGTAATGTAAGTTCCGTCACTTGTAAATAACTGAATGCGGTGGTTGCGAGTGTCTGTCACAACGATGTTGCCCAAAGTGTTTACGGCCACATCCCAAGGATATTGAAACTGGCCACATTCCTTTCCAAAAGACCCGAACTTGAGGATGAAATTACCGGAAGATGTAAATATCTGGACCCTGTGGTTGTCCTTATCTATGACGATAATGCGACCATAGGTATCTGTGGTAATCCCTGCTGGGAGGTCGAACTCCCCAGGGCCGGTTCCTTTGGATCCGAACATGCTCTTAAATTCTCCGCGGTTGCTAAATATTTGTATGCGATTGTTCCTTCTATCGGCAACTATTATGTTACCTTCTCTGTCCACACACAACCCCCATGGCCTCGACACTTGCCCTTCTTCTTGACCTTCTCGTCCGAAAGAAAACATTGGCACACCGGGAACGGGACTTCTGGTCGGTTTCACTGTAACTGACATCCAATATCCAGGTATGGCCTGTCCTATTCCGCGTGACGGATTGGACTCCATGGCTATACTGGAGGAAATACTCTGGTCGTAATAGTTTGTTGACCTTGTGCTTAAAGCATAGTCGGGTATGGAGCGTAAGCTGCTGGTGCTCGACATGTTGTAAGTCAGAGGAGGGAAGTTGTGCGCAGATTGCAAGGATGGTAAAGATAGCTGGGACGCGCGAGACTGAATCGACGGGGAGTTGATAGAGTAAGCAGCACTCGACGGCACTGGTTGGACGTCACACTGACGTTTCAGTTGATCTACTAAATCATAATTAGGTGGAACAAACATGATCCTCTCTTCAGCCACGTACATATTTTTAAACATGCAGGAAAAGTAATCTACTTGAGCTCTACCTTTCTCTTTAGCCATGAACAAATCAATGCCTTCAGAGTCCATGCTGCGTACTAGCGTCTCGTTGGTGTGAGCGAGGCCGGCGAGTATCCCGCGCAGTGTGTTCATATGGTCTGATAACTCGTTCATCTTTGCGTGGCGTATCTTCTCAACTTTTTCCAAAAGATATTTCTCACGGTCCTCTACAGCTTGAGCGTAACAGCGCATAGCTTTACGTATTTTCATATTAGCTTCGGCTGTTTCTTTTTCGTAAGCTTTCGACATGGCCACTGCGCGATCGATCGCAGTTTTTATAGCCTTTGTCCCTGTTTTTGTGTCTTCTATCGCCCTGAAGACACCGACGCGACACATGTCGAGAGCGCCTTTCAACGGTGTGAAATTATGATCCTTGTGGATCCATAAAATACATTCTTGGCAAATGAAAACAACGCAAGGCTCGCAATAAAATCTGAGCGGATCCCCGTGAAGTTCGCAGAACAAGACTTCTTTGTCATTGTTGACAGAGTTAGGTCTGGCGCCGATGGGTGACATCTGATGTATGGGTAGAAGTGTGTGCTCACGCAGCTGGCAATCTGAGGTGACCTTGTGGCAGCATTCGTGGCAGAACAGGTCGTTGCACTCAAGGCAGCGGGTGGTTGGCGAGCGCTCCTCGCAGCGAAAGCAGGTAATTGACACGGAGGAGGACGTGCCAGGCGAGCCACTAGAGTTATCCTCTTTAGAGTGATGCTGGTTATTATTGCTGGAGCTGGCGCTGTACTCACGGCCTATTGGTCCTATAGGGTTCTGCATGTTACTGTTCGATGGCAGTGCCCAGATGTCATAGGCCATAGATGACGAGGACGTCGACGGGCCAGCCTGGAGACTCGACGACCGGTTCATATTCTCGATCAGGTTGCATATGATGTGTGTCATAGCGAGTTTTTCTTCCTGGTCGTTAGAACAGTTGGACGCAGAGCTGGTCGCCGGAGTCGAGTTCGAAGGCATACTTGCCCCCAGAGACTGCGACAGGTTAGCGAATGATGTCATAATACTCGATGCATGTGCATCTCACGTCATTAGATCTGAAAATAATAAAACATTATTATGAGTGGTGCTGCTAAGTCCATTAAACCTTATGATCAGCTACCCAGCTTATTCATTATAAAATTATAGTTTGTGTGATTTCATTTCTTTTTCAAGGGGGTACAATCCCATAATATTGGCAGTGTCCGACATTTAGGGGATAATTGATGTTTTACTGTTTAAGACTGAAGAAAATGAAACTACAGGTATGTAGCACAAAATGTTATTGCTAAAAAAATATATCAATGACATGTTTTGACACATGACTACGTCAACCTAGGGTCTAAAATGAGCTGAGCTTGTATTATAGGTGTTACATAAAGGTGTTACAAATGAAATAACACAGTATAAAATTGAAGTTACAGTTAAACTGATTTTTTCAATTAGATTTTTAGCGATGTTGTAATATCATTACTTTCAAACCTTTAGTTGTAAAATACAAACACCGGCAGAATTAGCGGAACATAAAAAAGGGAAGATTAATGTATTTTTTTTCGTAACACAGGCCGTTTTTTTTTTTAAATTAAAGGTCTAATTTGAAAATGGATGCATTAGTCTACAGTCACTTCATTCATTTGTTAATTTTGATTTTTCGTTTATTTATTTTCACTTCTCATGCTCTAAAAGTACGCCAATATAGCCCTACGAAACGGGAATGAAGACCACTTTAGTCTCCAGGGAGTAAAAAGTAATTAGTTTTTTAATTTCCTTCATGTGACATAGACATACTCAAACAGCCAGTAAAAATATACTATTATCTGTGGAGTGTGGACCATCTTCATTGGGAAAATGTCGAGAGTTTTAGTTCCATGGTTTGTCCGCAAAGAAGGTGGCGTGCCATGTGTTTTATATATGTGTTTTAAATAACTATTCTGTGACTGGTTCAGTTCAGAAGAAAAACTGAAAGCGAAAATTTCTGAACTTTTGTCGGGTGTAAATTTGTTCGGTTTTAAATGTTTTTGTACTAAATTGTCAATTTTTCTCGCACTCGTAAAGTGAAAAGTACAGTTTGCACCTCGAGACTAAACGCCAACTTAATATACCCTCGGTATCATTGACTCCCGAGTCGTTTAGTCCCTCGATATACTATTAAACCACTGCTTTGAAGTTGATTTTTCGTTTTCTTAAAGTTCGTAAATTTCATTTAAAAAACATTTTATTGGAGTTTTAAGAGGCTTTTGTGTTTTCTTTCCTATTGCTCAGTTACGAGCATCTAAGTATGCCTGATTTAAAGCAATCAGTAATCATTAGGGCTGATGAAATCGGAAGAAATGGTCAATTCTACAAATCGATTGCCACAAGACTACGTCGATCGTTATCATTCATCGTAGCATCTAACGGTACATATTGACGAATTCTGTAGTAAGGAGAAGAGGACAAGGCAAGAAAAGGTGTACTTCAAGGAGGGATGACCGTTTTCTACCACTTCAAGTTCGTCGGAAGAAGAGTTTAGCGGCGGTGCAGGCCCAAAATGTATTGAAGGAGGTTTGAGGAGTAAGAACGACTGAGCGGACAGTTCGCAGAAGATTCGAAGCAGTCGGTATAGGCTCATTTATGGAAGGCAACGAGTACGGAAACGCAAAGGAGAGCGTTATATCCAGTCTAATTTTGAAAATACAGTGACATATGGCGGCTTAATTATGGTCTGGGAAGGGATATGTTTAGGAGCTTGCACAGAGTTTGTAGTAGTCGACGGTGGCAATCTGACTGCTGATCGGTATATGAGGGAGATTTTAGAAGATGGTGTACCATTTCCCCCTTTATTGGCAACGACTTCATTCTAATGCAGGATAATGTTCGGGCTCACAGTGCTCGCACAGTATAGGCATACCTAAACCATGTTGGTGTAACGGTGATAAAGTGGCCAGCACGGTCCCCGGATATGAATCCTATTGGACACCTTTAGGACTTGCTGAAGAGGCGTGTCAAATCAAGAATGCCACTTCCCAACAATCTGGGCGATTCGTGTAACACATTACTCGAAGAATGACAGAGGTTGCCCTGAGAAAACATTGACAGCAGCATCCACAGCATGCACAGACGGATAGAAACCTTGATCAGAGTACGGGGGGGCAACACTTCATATTAAACAGTCATTTAAGTAATTTTTAATCGTCACAAAATCTGAAATTATCAACTGAGTCTCTGTTATTACGAAATCTAAGAAAAATGCGTTTTGTTTAGTTTTTGTTTCATTAAAATTTTGAGTGTGGTGTTGCAATAGAAATTAATGTAAAAACATGTTAATTTAATTGTTGTTTCATGTTCAATTATTATTTGTTTAAAAATAATATTAATTATATAATATTCTGCCTTTTTTATGTTACGCTAATTCTGCGGGTGTGTGTATTTTAAAGCTTATAAAATTAGAAAAATATCCAAGTATTATCACTTTTGTTACAAGGTTCATAAGCAGCTAGCTTTATTAGGAGGAAGTGCATTGTATGTTCATCTAGTTTAAAAATAATTTACCATTATCTTAACCATACCCTTCTGCTATGTTTTAGTACGAATGAATATGAATGAACCCACTTGAGGATAAATGTATTTATTTGTCCATTACAGTCTAATTTACATTATGAACATTTGGAAATCTAATACCTATAAACTGACTCAACTTTCCGCAAGCTAACAATAGACGTACCTTATAATACACAACTCCTAGCACTGTCACTATTCTACCCGCAGCCACGCACTGAACCAAAATAATGTCAAATGTTTATTTTTCCAGGAACCAAACAAAAACAAAGCAAAGAGAGAGCCACGCCGGAACTACCGGGCGCGGTGATGGTTGCACTTGAACTAAACCAACTTATTTTTTTCATTATATTGCAGTTTGCGAAAAAAATCTATCCCAAATCTTTATGCAGCCGTAGGGCCCTACTACCCCTCATGAAGTTAGGTAGCGGACCCAGAGCGAGACGGACATACTGAGTAATAAGGGTGTGAAAGAGAAATCAAATTTCTCTGTCGCATTCCAAAATTTTCCATAATGTAGATAAGCTTTGCTATGATTAGGGCTGACGACAATGTATTGATTTGCTATTTTGAAAATGGTATATGAAAATTGAAATGACTAATGTAACATTACTTCATTAGTTTATTGAGTGATTAGATAATGACATTAATAAATCAATATGTACTACGATAATTAGTTGGCGTTTTAGTTTCATGTTACATTCCCTACCATTCAAATAACATTTGAAAAAATTATCAAAATGTATTACCCCATTGAAAAATTCTTCAAAAAAATATATATTCAGTGAAAGTGATTACAAATAACATTAACATACGAGTAGGTTTAGACAGTTCTACTAATACTAAATGATGTGAGTTACCACGCATTAACAACATCTTTGAAGAAGCTATTTTAATTCTTGCCAAATCCTGATCACAAACATTCACAATTTGTGTACAATGCAAAATATGACCTATGATTCGCATAGAATGTAACATGTTACCGGGTCATCTGAAATAGGCATGTCTATAGTTACAGTAGAAACGAATAAGATGATTTAAGAATATCAACAGATAATTGCAAAACTTTCTCAACATGTACCATATTATGGCACATCCTTACAAAGATCAAGCATCAATAGACAACCCTAGCCATTCTGTTAAGATCACAATTGAGTAGCATAATTCTACATTTCACGGGCGGATGTGCGAGTGGGACACGTGCCGATACTACCAGAGGTGGGAAAGGGATGGAGTGGCCGTTTCCATTTATCGAGATTCTGTATTTTTGGAGGCGCATCGTGGCGGTGGGTGCCACATGCGGCGAGCTGACCTTGGCAGGCGAGCGCTCTTGAGGCAGGTCCGGGCCGGGCAGGGACCCCACGACGCCATCTTGCTGCGCCCCTTCCCCGCCCAGTTTGGAGGGTGCCGAAAATCGATGTTTTCCCTTGTTGCTCTTATATCTCGAAGGGAAACCCCGATGCTTTCGAATGGTATTCGGTTTATCTATATAGATAGAGAGCTGTTATGGAATAGTCCAGAAAGGAAAAAGGAAGCGGAAAAGATAGCACGGAAGCAGCCAGAAAAGCCAGCATTTCAAATTAACCACAATATCACAGCGATCTGACATTCTTTGGTCTATTATTAGCACGTTATGAAACATTTGTAGGTGGTAAACGACGTTAGTTTTATTAATTACCATAAAAAAAGATTCGTAGTCAGTAATTCACTATAATAAGTAACTCGATCCTTGCACGAATTAGTCAGTTGAACAGAACAATTTTTCAACTTAACGTTTTGAGCACCACACTTCTGGTGAAATCGAAAAACACGAACAACTTCTAAACAACAAAACTTCAACCAATTCATAAACAAGTGGTCCAGCTAAACTGAAGTTGTATTAGCATTTTAAGTTACAAAAGCAAAATGCCTTAAGTTTTTATTTGAAAGAATAAACTTAACCATGGGGTAGGGTCACAGTAAAATCAGAGAGCAAGTTGTTCGTGCTTTCGATAACGCAAATTCGAACAGAGTTACATTGGTTTTTGCGATACTTGATACAAAGGCTTTCTTATTGTTCTGTAAATTAACATCTTAAATTCATAATTGAATATTAGTAGAATGTGGCTATAAAAATACAATATTTTAACGCATTCGGGCTTTTTTTATCCTGGTTCGTGCAATGCCGAATGCTTGCGTGTAAGCATAATAGAGCTTAAAAAGAAACATGAAATGCCGACAACTAGAAGATGCCTACCACCAAAGTACTAGTTAAATTCGAAAATGCCCACCTGCTTTGCCTCAAAATATTAATATTTGCCGACAAACCTGGCCGTATTGAGTCATTGAGCGTATTCAGAGAATGCAGGTAGTAAGTAATTGTTGTGTGCATTTGCAGCTAAGAAGGTGGAATGCATTTTTTGCTAGCAGATAGGAAACAATAGAATCGCGCAGGCGCAAGCTCCCGTACCCTGCTACAGCTGACTCAGCCCTTGCGTTAGAAAAGTCATTGGCACTCAAATTGTTTAGGGGAGGATTACTAGTTCACTCACGTAATAAATAAGGGAGAAATTATTACACTTAGATAATAAAAATGACGGTATAGTATTTTTATGGGATCTGTAATACGCCAAATCAATGTTTACAAATGATAGCTATCTTTAATTTAGTTATTAGCTGACTGTTAATTTCATAATCGATTTTGCTTAATAACTCTCTTTTTCAGGCTTAGGGCTCTTTTACGAGAAAACGGGATCAGTGCAATTTTATCTAAATTAACTGTTCAAACACCTACTGGTTACGTTTTTACTCGTATGTAAAAGTAGCTAGTTTTATAATAGGGTAGATGAATTTGCGAGAGTCTACGCATCGACAAATTACTTACTTTGATTTAGGGGAAGAAAAACGACAGAGACTAACATTTGCTCTTGACGATGCTCACTAGTCTAGAGAAAAACAGTTGTTGCTGATATCTATCTACAAGAGCAGTGTTCCATAATTGAACCCTGATGATGAACATGCATGCATACGAGGAAGGTTACACGTGGGTTGCCTGGTAGAGATCGCTTCCTAGCGATAAGGCCGCCTAAATTGTACTAGACTAAGTTTTTATTCGTTTTTAAGCACTGTTGTAAATATTTTTTTTGTAGTTGTACAATAAAGTATATTTATCTTATGTTATCTTAAGGTTTTCTTGAAATCAAGATTGAGCACCACTACCTAGCCAATAGCCATAAGCCGCGCAACTAGAGAAATCTTTCTACCTGCTACGGAACAACCGCGCAAGGACTAGATGCACACAAATGGTTCGCTCAATTGGTTTCATTTGTTAATTCCGTGCTTTGTCTCCAACTTTTGTAATGGAGCGGTCACTAAGCCGTAATCACCACACTAGGACACAACAAAAGGGCGGAAATAACCAAGAAAGTGCGATAGTATTCTTTTAAACTTTACTAGGAAAATTACAGTATTGTTCGTTTCGCGGCTGCAAAAAATATTCAGCTAGTGAAACAAAAGCATTGTGCGTAACTGTTGATTAGTCTGAAGGACCGGAAAGTCTATTCATTAAATAACTCTCAACCAGAATAGAATAAAGTTAACTAATCTGAACGATACAATGGATCTTGAAGCGGTTTTCTTCACCTTCGTAGAAACACAATAGTTTACGGGTAACACAATTATTCTTATGGCAAATAATGTGAAAAAACAAACATCTTTATGTTTAATGAGTTATTATTTCTAATAACACTGTCTTACCCCACTGGGGAGTTAAATTTTATCTTTATTCATAACTAGCTGTCCGTCAGCGGCCTCGCCCGCGTAGACTGTATTTCCTGTCAAATTATAACCTAAATTGAAAAAAAATAGGCTATGTCACTCCCTTATAATATATATATGTATATATATGCGCCAGACAACACACCTCTTGTAATGGTCTCGAAGTAGGGATTAATATCCCTGTGTTACGAGGTACCACACAAGGAAATAAGCTAGGGGCGTCTCCCAGCACACCCAGACCCGAGTCAATTCAGAAAAGATCGTTTCCTAAATTGACTCGACCGGGAATCGATCCCGGGACACTACGGAAATCGAGGCGAGAAACCGTGCTACAGCGCACTACGCCAACCGTGTCGTCATGGAAATCGAGGCAAAATAATGTAAAAATAATGTAGCTTTATATTGTTGAAATATTTTTTAAATCGGTCCAGTAGTTTCGGAGCCTATTTAACCCGTCTCGTGTTTTTATTGTTCTGGTTTTTGCATTGTGTGCCATTGTTTGCAATTTTTTTTAGGGTTTTCTTAGGAACACCCGTGTGTTCCGCTGACACTCAGGGGGTACAAACATTCGAAACTTTCCTCTTTATAATATTATTATCTATGACTAGTAACAGTTACTTTTTTACCTATCCAAGAGAGAACCCCAATTATTAAGGTAGGTTTCTATACTAATATAAAGAGGATAGATTCGATTGTTTGTTTGCATTGAATAGGCTCCTAAACTACTGGAAGGATTTGAAAAAAACTTTATCTTTTTTAGAATCCTACATCATTGCTGATGAACATAGGCAAAGAATATTCATATTTTATCTATGACATAGGAGATAGAAATTTACAATTTTTGAAATATTTGTTATAGACCCGTGCGAAGCAGGGGCGGACTGCTGGTATATTATACCATTCATACATCATATAATGGGTGCTGGTATATTATATTATTCCATTATATTCACATCTTAACGTAAATACAATATACCAGCGACCGGGGATTTTAATTCATAAATCAATCTTAAAAAAGCCTAAGTCGAATACTTACGTTTTTAAATTTTGTTGTTGCCAAAGCTAAATCGCTAATTAATGCAGTTTATTCTGTGATTGCAAATGCTAGTTTGCGTTTTTTTGATCGTACGATCAGCACTTAACAATATTCACATTCAGGTCATGATTAGCGATATCGTTTGCATTTAAAATGCTATTACAATAATAAATGACTGGCCCTTTAGTGCAATGGGTACAGCCGGAAATCGTGGGTTCGATGGGCAGGGGCAAAACTTGTAAATCAGAAACACTAAGTGAAGAAGATTCTTGAAAAGAGATGCCATTCCTAACTTTGGGCACAACATTTGCGGAGCATCTTGAAATGAAAGTTTATTCCCTTGTGTTTCTTTATATGCCATAAATATATCAAAACCATAATTCACGCCCCAACTCCGAACTACTAGGGTCCGACTAGCGCATACGATAATTATAAAATATCACATTAAATAAACACCACAAGTGTCAAAGTATCTGAAGAATTTGACTTTTTAGAAATTGCTTTTAATTCAATATTTAGTTTAATTTTGTTTCATTAAAAATATAAAGAATTAAACCCTTAACCTGTGACACCAAAAAAAGTACTATAAAAATACCACATGTTTTTGTTATCGGCGTTGGACACTCAGCCATATAGTACGAAGGATAACAGGTCAACCTTTACAAAAGCATTGCAAAATGGGTCTTATACGAGCCCATTTGAGTAGAAAGGTAAAGTGTTTACGGGGTACATTCAAAAAAAGAGTCGCGATGTTTTACTGTAGTAATCCGAAGACCGAAGATGTCAAGGCAAAACATTGGATTAATTATAACGAATAATGTTTTATCTCATTGTTTTACCGAAGAGCTGTTCAGGAAGGAAAGGAAAAAAGAAGCTGAACAAAATCATAAGTTTAAAAGCAACTCTCGTCCTTAGGTACATCGCTGATCCTGGCAGCTTCAGTCCTTTGCTTTCCACGGCCTAACCGTCGGTTTACTTATACAGATACGTAGAGCTGTACCAGGCCTCTATCACTCCATGTACTGGCGCGCGATAATTACCTACCAGCTGCCGGGTCATCCTAGACCTATTGGCAGTTGGTTGTCTAAAGCCGCGTAGAGCATTTGAACGCGAATCTTGCGGTGGAACTGACGCGATGACGTAAAGTAAGTTCTGACTACTGACATTTATATCGAAATAGATATAACCTCCGGAATATACAGGATGTTCCTGGAAGTAAACATCAAATCGAAATAGCGCATAGCTTGGGTCATTTCTGACCTTATTAGCTAAGTTGTGATCAATTTTAGTTTTTTTTCAGAAAATCGCCTAAGTCCATACATTTTTTTTTTTTACTAGATGTACCAACATTTTTTTTGTCACAAGATTGACAGGTGATATGCCTAATTTGATTAGTTATATTATTGAGCTAGAATACCCATGTCAATTTAAAAAGTTAAAATATTGCAAAAAAAAATCTTAATCAACCAAAATTACCTCATGTTCATGCATACGTAGTGAAAAAAAAATGTACTAGTGAAAGTTGTCACAGTATTTAAAAAGTTTTTCATTTACTACAATTTTTTTTAAGGTATAAATTGCAGGAACATTCCAATAATTTCCACGAAAATTCATTTATGATCACTTTCTGTCGGATGAAAGTTAGTAGTAAATCATTATCCTTTGTTGTTGTTGTGTATCATCTATCCGCAATGAAAGAAAAATAAAAATCCTAATTAAGTAATTATTTTTCCAACTAATGGAAACGAATAATTCCACTTTTTGAACAATAGTAGCTCCTGATTTTCTAATCAGTCAAAAAGTTCAAAAAAAAATTGCAGTTGCAAAAAACCCGACATCGTAAATGAATTTACGTGAAATTATCAAATTTCATTGTCTAGAAAATGTTTTTTATATGTTTTTGCTTTGTTTTTATTTTTAATTCACTAAAATTTTTGGTGTTAGGTTTATAACACGACTTTCTTGTTCAAAATATTTGTGAATACAACTTTATAAATATATTCGTATAACTCTGTAATTTATATCCTAAAAGAATTTGTAATAAATGAGAAACTTTTTCAAATACTTCGACAACTTTCAGTAGTACATTTTTTTTCACGACATCTGCTTGAACATAAAGTATTTTTTTTGACCAAGATTTTTTCTTGCAATATTTTAACTTTTTAAATTGACATGACTCAATAAAATAACTAGTCAAAGTAAGACAAATAACCTGCTAATCTATTGGCAAAAAAAAAGTTGGTACCTTTGTTGAGTTTAAGTTTTTTTTTAATAATTATTTTTGTATGGATTTAGGCGATTTTCTGAAAAAAACTACAATTGATCATAACTTTTTAACAGTTAGAAATCGCACCAATATTGATATGGTTAAAAAGGTCAGCAATGACCCCCGCTATGCGCTATTTCGATTTGATCCTTACTTCCAGGGACACCCTGTATACACATGACAGCACGCATTCACAATTGACAAAATGGTCAATTTTCTACGATGTGATTTATCTGTTACGTATTAGCTATTAGTTAATCTGTGGCTGTACAGTCTAGTATGACCTAGAGACCGCTGATTGTAGCACACTTTGATTACTTTTTTATTGTTCGTGCCTTATTATACGATATGTACGTAAAGAATTGATGAATATTCGTGGTATACCTAGTCAGACGATAACGATTTCAAATAAGTATCCTCAATCTATTTACCTTCCTATTCGTACACTGGTGCTTCAGAAAAGTTCGTCAACATTCAGAAATATTCGATGTGGGAGCAGAAAAACTGTCTGTTGAGCGCCTTATTGTAAGTCAAACAAAACCATATAAGATCTCTCCTGGCGCAAAGAAGACCCATTCTTTCTCACCGATGATACGGATATTATCGTTGGTGGAACTCGTAGGTACATATAGGTAGGTAGGAACAATTACGGAGGCGAAGGGGCCCGCAGAACCAGGGCGCATGCGGTGGGGCAACCCCTGCAGATTACCGGGCCGGGCTGACGGAAATGTCTTTACCTCGATAGTTTAGTTTTTTATTTATCATCATTTGTGGAGACGATCACTGAGCGATTTCTGGTAACCCGCGATCGGTCTATGAGAGCTTTAGGAAAGATATTCAAAGTAGGAAAAATTAAGAACTTGATACAAATACAGAAAACAATCGATTACGAGCTTTCGTTTCTGCAGTTTTAAGGTTTTGTTGTACGACTTGACCCCGGTTCGTTTTCCAGTCGTATCGAATTTCCCACAACTAAACATTGTTGTACGTTCGGGCCATTTCCAATTAACTCATTTGGAACTATTCAGTTTTATTTATTAATATTTTAAGGGGGTTTATCCGCTGCTTACCAAAACGTAACTCAAAGTTAAGTAACATTTTGGCTGGCCAGTGAGCGCAATGGTAGAGTTCCTTACTTTAGCGCTTGAGGTCGTGGGTTCGATTCCTAACCAATAAAAACATTCAGTCGTCTGGTGGAATACGTTGTTTCGAAATATTTAGTTAAGAATAATTAGGTACCAATATATTATGAATAATGCTTCAGCTCTTAAATCCGGTAGCGGCAGGTAACATCGCGGTCCCACCCAGGCCAAGATGCGCTCAAATTATATGAAAAAAAGAAAAACTGTGACCATATCGCTGTGCCAGAACCGAATTTTCGGCAAATAAGCATAAGTGGCCAATAAACTATTGATATTAAGTATACAATGTAATAAAAAAAAATCCCTCGATTGGTTAGGTTAGAATAGAACTATGACCACATCGCACGAGCCGAGCGAGAGAAGCGAGCGTGCCGCGGTAGCGGCCAGAGAGTGCCAGAACAGAACTGTCGGCAAATAAGCATAAGTGGTAAGTGGCCAATAATCTATTGATATTAGTATACAATGTACTCGTAATAAAGAAAAACCTTCGATAGAATATTTTTCTTAGCAATAAGTTTTCACAGCGAAGTTTAGTTTAAAAAAGTACTATTGGTTAGGTTAGGTTAGAACTGTGACCATATCGGAGGGGAGAGTGCCAGAACCGAATTTTCGGCAAAATAATTATTCTGCTGAGAAACAATTCATGTGAAACGAAAATCTAAGTCTCTATTTTCTAAAAAACCACGTATAGAGAATATAGGCGTTCACATCGACCTTTACAAAACCATTGCAAAATGGGTCTTATGTTAGCAGCATAGTAGCATAGCACTAGTGGTCGAATCTTGCCCTACGCAACTCCCTTTTGTAGGCTTTAGAAGCGCGATTTGTAGGCTTTCTTGTGGTTCCGGAGATTTATGCGAACGAGCATCAGCCCATGCAAGATAGGCAGACTGTTTCAGCGCCTCAGCACGTTGACAGCCTACATTTAACCATGGGCTAGCTTTGCCTCCCGATGGCACATCGGAGTACGGAATGTAGTATTCCATACCAAAACGCAGGACATCGGTTATGGCATCCGCGCAACTCGACAGATCACACGAAGAAAAGCACGTGCGTTGCCAGGGATTTTATGCAAAAAAATGTCGCATCTCCTCCCAATCTGCAGCTGCATAACGCCACATTCTTCTTTGGCCACCAGGATCGTTAACGGGCGGGTAGCAACCGGAAACAGACTTTACCAGACAGTGGTCAAAGGACCTCAAGGGGGCTGACACCGTCACAAAATGTCTGTCCGGTTCAGATGTCAGCAGTAAGTTCAAGCAATTGGCCGTGTGTGACTCAATATCAGGCACCCTCGTGGCACAGACGGCACAGCTGATAAGGTGGGAAAGGCCAAGTGTCAGCGCGAGTTTGTGAACTTCCTTTCCAGCATATTTAGTCTTCGGGTATGGGTACAGCCACTCTTGATGGTGAGCATTGAGTCTGCCAGTGAGATTAACTGTGCCGAGCTGAAAGCGACCAAATGAGATTAGGAGCAATAGCTCCTAATTTCATTTGGTCGCTTCATTTGGCCAAGTCCTATTGGCCTAAACTTGCTACCCAGAATTATTCATTCGCCTAATCGATAATTTCGCACTATAATATATTAGCCTAAATATTAAAAGCCCTAATTACATAACTTCTATTATTCAATGGCCTAAAGTTATAGTTATAATTGATAAGTTTGGGTCCACTGTTGTAATTTTTTTGTCATTTTATCATCTATGTAATCAATATTTTTTGGTAAAGTTTAATTAAAGTAGTAATAAAGGTAATGGTAATTGCGCCGCTTCTCCCTCTTTGTTAGGGTGACCACTGAAAACCAGCGTCGTGGTGCTGAACATGGTACTACGGCATATGCTGAGTGGGAGCCTTTTGACAACTTTTATTTTATTTTATTTATTTACAAATTGTATTAGGTACTTACTTAAAATAACGGCTATGTATAAAAATAGTATGTTAGAGCGAACTGGCCCTAGTCCTTCGCCGTGATACTAGTCCGCCCTACACAAAAGTGTAATTCAAGAGCCGGAGGCGCGGAGGGAGAGCAGCTCTCGCCCGCTGTAGTGAATCTCAGGCGCCCGGGCGAGCTGAAGCGGCTAAGGCTGCAGCAAGCCGAAGCTGCGCATGCGAGCGTGGGTGACTGCGCTTTACTACGCAAGGGCGAAAGGGCTACACTTCCTGCAGCGCCGGCGAAGAGGCAAACGAAATGCATGCTCATTTGTATGCTTGCCTGAACGACTGTTTGAATTAAACTATCACTATGTGAATGTACGTAACAACTACTCTTATTTGGTAAGCAAATTAAAAAACAAATTAGCACTTGTGAATAGTAGGGATTATGCATCGTTCGGCCTAATGACGAATTTGGGAAGTGATGATACGGCGTTAAAACTTTAGGCGAAATGAAAAAAATATAGGCCAATGTTTGTGTGGCAATGACAATTAGGGCTAGAAAAAATTAGGCATTCCAATAAAGACCCAGGTGGTGATGGACTGCGTTGATATTGGAGTGCAGAACACGGATGTTAGTGAAATGCACTTTTAGTGGGAGTAAGTGCAGCCGCTGTTTAACTTTTTTCTTATTGTGTGTCCTTTTCATATTTTCTTTCTTGGTGAGTGAATAGGCGGATGGATGGAAGTTGGGCGAGACGTCAATCAGCATACCTTGCGCCTAACTCAAAGCTGCCACACGGAGGTGGAGCCTAACTTGGAGAGCGCCGGGACGCACAAACCCCCCCAAAATGGACACCTGCTCCTCCCATCCGGTCGCCAACCGGCAGGATGGCCTTTCGTGGGTGGCAAGCCGACTACTTGGGCCCCGAACTACTTGCGGTCAGCCAGCGGCATCACTGTGCTTCGGATCCCGCTAGCCTCTTGAGCCTAGCTCAATATGGCAGCCCTGAGCTGACCAGAACGGCCTTACTGATGACGCTACTGCCCAGACCCATCCATCTACAATGGCAACTCAGAACATCATGCCGGAACACGGTGTTATCCTCTAGCGGCCCTTCTCCAACGACGGTGGGGGTGAGGAGACGGCGGTTTGCACGCCTTCTTCCTGCTCCCTAAAAGTTGCACTGGGATATAAGCTCAGGTGCTCCCCTCTGGGGGTGTCTCAGTATACCGGGATGCCCCCATAGCGTGAGGAGGCCCGGCGCAGACTGAGCCGACCGCTGGGGCGATATGGTAATCCGTTAGGCTCCATGTCGCCCTATTCCATAGCTGTGAGGTATACCCGGGTGTTTTTTAGTGGGTATGCCGCCGGCTTCACCGGCGGAGAGTCCCACACTCCCCCACTGCCCGATCCAGGCAGTGGGATAGTACGTAACGCATTTCACACCCAAAAAAAAAAAGGTCACTTGTAGGGTCTCGAGGCACCCTATGGAAGAGAGTAGCACCAACCCCCAAAAATTAAATATAAAGGATGTTTTTTAGTAGTTTCAAATATTTAAAACTTTATACACTTTGAAATAGTGTGTCTAATGATAAAGTAATTGCTTTACCTTATACTTCATTCATTTCATTAAAAATAAGAAGCAGGGGTGCTAAAATTAATGACTATTTGCATTTGACGTTGCCATGATGACGATGACATACCTGAGTATGACCTGGCAAAATTTAAAACCCCTTCTGCCACAACCTATGAAGGGATTATGTAATAGTTTAGATTTGAGATGAGAACAATTAAGTGTGACAGCTGCTATACATTTATGTAGATTTTAATAAATTCAGCATAAATTTTAATAAACATTATTACTTTTAAGATTTATGCCGAATTTATTAAAATCTAACTGAGCAGAGCTTGTACTATGGAAGTCAGAGGCTGATAAACATAGATAAATATTTCTAAATACATACTTAAATAGATAATAACACCCAGGCAACCAACAAACACAAATGCTTGTAACATTAATTCATGGGTGGGAGATTAAACCCACAAGCTCTGGTGCTCAAGTAAGGATTGCTGCCATTATACCAACAGGCTAGAAAATACACATTTATGAAGGACCAAAAGGCTATAAAACAGTCCAATTTAAATGGTTTACCTAATTGAGAGGTTGATCTTTATAATAATAACACTTAACAAATAGGAATTAATCTTGTTTGTAAGCACTTGTTACGAAAATCAAAGTTTTATTTCACACAAATTGCATGTATACAAAAAGATAAAACACATCAAAAACAACCGTTTAAAATTTATTTAAATTTGCATTTATGGGAGACATTTTACATGCAGTACATAGCTGCCAAATGGCGAATTTTTCATTAGACTAAAGGAGGGTTGTCGGTTGTCGGAAACTCGGAAAATGTAAATAAAGCACTTCCCATCATAATTCGTTCAGACAGACCTAATAAAAGCAGGTGAGGTATTTGTTAACACAGTACAATTAGTAGTAATGTTAGATAAACAATTACAATAACAAACAAGCCTTACACTTCAACAATGGATGTGAAGAGTGATTCATTACCGTCTCGATATAACTACAGAATATCTACTCACCAAAATAGCTTGTGCCTTCGAATACAAATGGACAATTCACAAGCAAACGATATATAGACACATTATTGCGTATAAATAATCAAGAGTCCATTCAAACTATAAAGTCTTAGATGTCCCGTCACCAGTAATTATCACGAAAATATCAAGCCTGACGATGCAGGTAGATTGCACAAAGATAGTTTTTCTGTCGGCACAATCAACAATGTTTATGTATTTACATATAGTACTTTGCTCTCCTTTATTGCACTTTTCCTAAATACTGGTGACCATCACTATTGCTTTTATTTCGCAGTAATCGTCTATATTTATTTTATTTATCACAAAATAACACTGAAAACTTCAGCGGTGAATGAACGATCAATGATCAAAAACTTTAGTCTATGGACGGGACGGTAATTTTTTTTCTAAATCTTTTTACGGCTTGTTCAAATGTGGAATTTGCTTGAGAAATACTTTTACCGGTTTTTACCGCTTAATCGACTTTCTTCTAAGTTCCGTTAAGTCAAAAAAACAAAATATAAGATTGAAGCCCGCAAAGGAAGAAAGAGAGCATTGACGCGAGTTAAAAATATCATTAATGACGACAACTTTCACTACTTGCCCTGTTGGTCAAGTCAGTACCCTGAAATCAATAGGTGGAAGTCTGATTGTGTGTACCAAAATAAGTATTGCTTTCTTAACTCACCAAAATAAGAAGATGTTTTCCGACGAATAGGAGAGACTAGTAATTTTCCATTCTATATTGATTTATTAATTAATTCAAACATGAAACGACTACACACACAAGACTAGTAACACAGGCGAAGGTAAGCATGGCATTAGCCTGTTCCTTAAAATTTAAAAAAATGTAAACTGTCATATGTCACATTCTCGCGCCTAAACAAACGCGGTACCTACAATAATCAGAATTTTGTGGTGATGCTACGAAGTGAAATTGTTTATTATTTATATTTTGCAATTGTTTGTTTATCAGCAGGCCTCTGTCTTTAGAAAGCAAACTGTTCAAGTAAAATTATCATGTCCACTCCATCAAAACGTCCGTCGTCGTGTGCTTCTTCAGAAGCTCCAACTCCTTCGAGGCGGACACGATCCTCTCAACAACTTGTCGTGCCTGAAACGCCGCAGAGATCAACTGGTACCGCTTCTCAAGGTAGATTTATATTTAAGTTATAACAATGTAGCTTGTGGCATCAAAAGAATCTACAAACTAATTCATGATATTTGTATTTTGAAAATTAATATTGTTTCAGTAAAGTTAAATTTTAGGTTATAAAAAGGTAGTATAAACTCACTTTACGTTAAAAATTATTAAAGTCATATTGGAAACATGACCAAAGCTGTGTGAAAACGACCAAATTGCAAAACCTTTGCCTCTGGATGCCATAATAAACAAAATTTCATATTCCTAACATTTTTATAGCTAGGTAATTGATGAAAGTTTATTATTACTTGATTGACCCTTTGGGGTAAGGGTGGCGCTCTTTCCTTTTGTGGTAAAGGTTGTGGTTTGACATTCATTTTATGTGATGAACATTTAAATTTATTTTGTGTCTGTTGTTGTAATCTGTGTTTTGAAATGATACATCAGTCTCTCACACCCAGAGTGAGTGACAATTCTACTATATTTATTTATAACTGAATAACTTTGTAATTTGCAGATGGAACCCCCCAGACTCCGACAGAACGGCAAACGCCAAGCGGGCTTCGGACGCCCCGCACTCCGCATGGCGACCCAGGCACATCCCCTGCCAGGCCACTGCCATCCAGCCCTATGGGTATGTTTAAACATTCAAAAAAACAATCGAGTTATTGAGAATATTAACCTCACAAGGGCTTAACATTTGAATTTCTATGCAAATTTGTTGCTAAGAATTAAAACATGGGTTAAAATGCAAATCACACATTCCCTTCTGTATATCCTTACCTAATGTTTTTATTTTTTTAAATGTAAAGAATATTTTGTTTCCATTTTTTCAGGCACAGACATTGATATGAGTTCTCCCCTCAACTATGGCACCCCAAGTTCACTCAGCACACCACGCTCACTCATGCGGGGTGCAATGACCCCTGCCAGGCAGCGGGCTGACTTGAGAGGCCAACAGCTTGGACGCAATGTGCCAGCACCGACACCCACAAGAAGGGTAATTTTTTTTTACTATCTACTTATATTTAGCATCCTAAAAGCAAACACAAATGTAGAAAACTAACGCTAACTCCGCCAGGCATCCACTCAATGTTCGCGCAGGTCTATTTTCTGTTGTTGGTTTTGTAACATACTGATTTTTACGTGGGAGGGTTGTTAGCCCCCCACACAACCCCCAAGTGCTGGAGGACCACACCCTACGTTGGTACCCATCGGGCTTAGCCGGTAGCTAGCTAGGCTTTACTACCGACCACTCTCCCATCCGCCACCCGGAGGACGCTCCCCGTACGCCGTGAGGACATGGTTGCGATACGGTGTCATAATGTAGGCCAACAGCACAGACGCCCATGACCTTATCATCCTGCAGAAGAGGTGCTTACGCATAATATTCAACATACAATGCAGGGACAATTGCAGACCATACTTTGCAAAGCACGCTATTTTGACGCTCCCCTGTCTGTACATACTAGAAATGGCAGTTCTAGTTACGAAACACATAAAACAGTACGAATTTGTAAAAAGCGCCCGTCGAAATCATAAAATAGTGGCCCCAGAACCTGAACAACAACTATACAAAAATAGTCTGTATTACAAATCGATACAAATATAGAAAAAAATCGCACTAGAAATATAAAACGAAGAAAACATTAGTGCATAATAATATGTTACCGGCAATGCCTTAAATGTTCAGGCAATGTATGGAATATTTTTCATTTTATACTTCGCCTAGGCATTGTACAATGCCGGATGCGCAGCCGGCATACGTTTAGGTAAAAGTAAAAAAGATAAATCGATTCCTATGTTTTCGTTATCAAAATATCTTTAGTTAAAATATCAAAGTAATTTAGTTTTTAAGCTTTAGTTAAAATTCAAAAATTAATTGCAAAATAACTATTTGACATATTGTTTATTTAAAAGTAAAAATAGATAGTGTAAAAGTGCGGATTTCATTTTTAAAAAAAAAGGGTCCAATTATCCCATTTGTAGATAAAGCGCACCAAACAGTTACCCTGGGGCACTGCAATGGTTTTTGGTGTTTCAGTCGAAGGTTACGGGTTCTAGGAGACCAATAACGGCAATTTTGCTTGTTTACGTGTCCGTTTAAATGGAAATGAGCCTCGTCGCTCCAAAAAATGGAATTAACTGTGCGAAAACGCTACAACATCGTTTCACAAAAATGTATGCGACAAAGAAAGTCACTTTCTTTCAGTTCTTGGACAATTTGAATTTTAAAAGGATGGAACTTTAGATTCTTTTCCAAAATTTCGTGAATGATGGCTCTTGGCAGTCCCAATGAGGCCGCCCTCTTTCGTATTGAATGTCGTGGATTTTCAAGTAAACTCCGTTCCACCAGTTCAATGTTATCGGGGGTCCTTGAAGATCGACTAGGTCCTGGCCGTGGGGTGTTCAAAGCCGAAGCAGTTGCGCGGAACCTCTGTACCCAGGAACGAATTAAATTCACATTCGGTCCGTCACTTATCCGCCGAATACCGAAGCGTGAACAAAATTGTCGACGAGCTATCACGTAAGAATCGTTACTCTTGAAAAATGCCTCAATGGCGAACGCGCGATGCTCACCCGACCACTACGGCATCGTGACTGAGAAATCCGCGCGATCTGTGATTCTAATGGCGCCACCCTCCCCCCGCACCGTTTATTACTTTTTGAAATAATCGTATTACAAACATAAATCTACCGCCAGACACCCTGTATAAAACGGCAAAAAAGAGAATGAGGGCAGTTCGTCTCAGGCATTCTCCGGCCGCTGCCGCGGCACGCTCGCTTCGCTCGCTCGTCTTGTGCAGCTGGTTTATATCAACCTAACAAGCTCGTCGCTTCGCCGCCAGCCACCTAATAAACCTGCGTCATAGAGTGAAACACTTTCTGCCTAGGCAGAAAACCTATCTAGAAAGTTTTCAATATGTAAAATTACAACACAACTAATAACCTTGTTCGAGTTTGAGTATGTATCTCAATGAAGCTTGATAATTAAAGGCAAAATCTAATTATTTCACACATTGCTGGAACGCCACTATTTTCTTTTTTGTCGTTTTATACTTTGATATTATAACTAAAGATATTTTGATAATGAAAAAATTTGAATCGATGTATTTTTCGTACCCGAAATATATGCCAAAGGACGATTCTGTCAGTTAACTTTCTTTCTAGTGAACCCTTTTACACACATTGCCTGAATTGTACACATTGCCGGTAACACATACATTAAAAAGTAAAGAAACTGTAAATTAACAAATTAACATTTGTTCTAACTAAACTTAACGATTTAGTAACTTCACGATTTAACAATACCTGTGAGACAAAACACTAGGCTTAAGTGTCTATAGATTTAATTAAATTAAATACACAAGTATCTCCAAAATATCTAATTAAAATTAATAAAATGTAGTTTTAATAATTAATAATACAATTGCAATAATAAAATACTTTAAGTGTTCATCATCATCATCAGCCTTTCATTCATAGTCCACTGCTGGACATAGGCCTCCCCCAATGCGCGCCATCGCGCCCTATCCTCAGCTTGACGCATCCAGTTTCTGCCAGCAACCTTTCGCAAGTCATCACCCCACCTGGCCTGGGGGCGTCCTACACTACGTTTGCCGATACGCGGTCTTTAAGTGAGTGAGTCTTTAAGTCGCGGCCTTTAAGTGTTGCTAGAAGTTATTTATTTGAATTGATATAAGTTAATATCAGTGTAATTCCGTACAATAATGTTAACCTCGCAAAACCATTATCATCCTTGCAATGCAACACCCTAACAGGGTAACTACATTTACCTACTTACATTTTATATTAAGATCTTTTGACCCTGTACATGATGCAAATTTAATAAATAAATAATAAGCCTTTGTCAAGTAAATAAAGTGACTATTTCCTGACTACCAAAAAGCGGCGCGCGCCCAGACTAAAAGTATCCTGTAAACCCATTAGGGAATATAATATTGGCAGGGGCCGATATTACTGAATATTGCAGAAGTATGGTTGCTCAAAGAACATCTTGCTAAAGTCTTTCCCTGCAGCCTATGAGCCTTAAGGTCACAGCACAGTACGTATATCGTCGATTAATCTTCACGAGACGGCGGTTTTACGTCATCGTATCTTTACGGAATCGTTGGACAGGTACCAATTGTTGAGTTGAAAAGACTTTAGTTCGGTGACAGTCTGACGGACTACTCGCTGTATCTCGCTGCAAGAGCGCCACGGTCCGCTGCTAACGATGACGGTGGGTGTAGCGACAAGCCCGCGGCGATGACATTTTGCTCGCATTCAGCCACTCTTCGTACTGCTGCGACAACGTTGCCTTATAAGCAGAGGTCGGAATAAGGTAGAGTTATTTATGTACTTACACTGATTTCATACAGCGAAAGAATAAAGTGGATATGCCTCAAATCCAGTGCTCAATTTTAAAGAGCAGATCAAAAAAGTACCGCGATTTATTAAATAAAAGAGTTATTTACTTTTACAAATTTAAACCACTGCAAGCGCGACGTAGTTGATTTTTTTTTAGACTGTATGAACAATTTTGTATTGTGAATTTAATGTAAATACTAAAAAAAGTTGTATGTTAATTATCTTTGTTTTATTTGCCTTATCTATCTCTGAGGTTTATATTATTATTTATTTGTGATATTGTAGGCCACACTGGATTGTCCATTAAAATCCCGGGAAGATCCATATTTATATCAACATTTCGATGCAAGTACATATAACTATATATAACTCTACCTAATTCCGACCTCTTCTTATAAGTAAGTGATCCGTGTGCCCCACTGCTTGCCGCCCAATCATCTTGGTTTTAATGCTGCTTTTTTATACAAACGAACAATAAAATCACTGTGTTCTTAATTATTCATCTGTTTTATTATAAAATGAGATAGTAAATATTTGTTACAGTTAATACTTTTTCAAATATAATGCCACAATTTGTATCTCATTCTGCTGAGAGCCAGTTCTATTGCAGGAAGGTTCAGCCATTTCACAAAAAAGAACAGAATAGGTATCAATATTGAGATTTTGAAACACCATAATATTGACTTGTCTAACTCCACATCCTCTATTTCTTCAAGTGAACCGAAATTCTTGCGAAATTCGCCTTTAGGTTTTACTTCTTCATACTGTAATGAAAATTATAATTATATATTTTTTTGTATTTTTACTTGTCACAAATAACGTAAACAAAAATATGTATGCTCCTTTTTGTGTTTAACATACTCAAACATCTTTTTATCTGAATAATCCTAAAGCAACTGGTCTATCTGGCTGGGTCTTAATGGCCCATTTAAAAGTTCGGAAGTGTTGTTAACTTGTGCTTCACAAGGCATAGCAGACAGATAAAATGGGTTTTTTCTTCAGCTGCTAATTCTGAAGGCTTACACTAGAGAAGTCAAACTTTGGAAGGCCGAAAAGCACCGAGTGTGTTAGGTTTCCTATATTTACTGACACAAAAGCGATTAACTGACATACTTTGACCACAAGCAAAAAAGACTGGCTCACATGACTGATGATGCTATTTTAGTTTTACATCGTCAACTGGATACTTACTTCAGTAAAGGCAACATTATAGGCATGAGCTCTGCACAACGGACACGTAAGGAAGCTAGGCTTCTCCTCTGACTGCCAATACTGTTCAAGGCAGTTCTCACAGAATCTGTGCCCACACGTGAGAACGGCGGGCGCGAACATCGAAGACAGGCAAATGCGACAGCTGCTTACCACAGATGACCGCTTTGTTTTGATACTGATCCTCGACTCGAGCTCCTTTAGCGGGAAGGGGAGCTGGTTGCCAGTGTGCAAGCACTTTGTGTCGCTCATTATGATTATTTTTCATGTTATTTGGCTACATTTTTGAACAATTTATCGTTTACATGTTTTGGTAATTTTTTGTCAAATTCTGTCAATGTATATTTTATTTTTAAAACTCGAATAGATAACTAGTCGGCCAGTAAAAGAATGATTATAATAACACAATGCATTATGAGTATATAGACCTAGTTGTATAGACTGAGAGATTTGTATGATAATTGGTTGTGTTGTGATAGTTAGTTAGTAGCACCAGACGTGATGCGTGAGCCCTTGCTTGACCACTGGCCGAGCCGGAAGAAACCAGTTCCTACGAACGAAAAGCGGCCGGAAGTGCACACACGTGTTAAGGTCACAACACACTATAACAGCGCGGCGACAACAGCACCGCTCCAACCCGGAAATTAACTTGCCATTCAAATTAGAGCATTAAATAGCGAGGATATTTTACAATGTCAATATGAAAAAGCGGCCGGCGGACGCGCCCCTTCTTAATACGAGGCGATGACAGGTTGGTGCGGTGCCGTTGCCGTGCTGTGATAATGAGCTGTGACCTTTACTCTTAGAGCGTCTAAATGCTCTAAGCCTTTACTTTACGATTCTAGCTTTGTCGTTGTACGGAACAATGACGAGGCTTATTTACTAATGTATTGACTTGTATGATGATGATACCCTGACATTAAATTAGATTATATTGACAGGTAGAAGAAGGTTCTCAAGACGCTCCATCAAGTGAGCCGCAGTTGGTGGTGTGGGGCACAGATGTGGCCATCGCAGAGTGCCGCGATAAGTTCATCAAGTTCATCCAGCGATTCGTCGAGCCTACCGCCGTAACCAACGAGCCATTGTATGAGCAGAAGTTGGAAGAGGTGAGTTAAACCAAAATCGACGCCAAAATATCATTTTTGCTATTAGTATGTATGTACATATCTACTAAAATACTCAATATGTTAATAAAAAACACTATAACAACACAGTTTTAACGAATCAAGTGTATTGTCCCTCTCACTCTTAACGCTGTCTAAATTAGCAAGAAAGTGACAGAACAGTGTGTTTTTTTATTTCTTTTTTGTTTTTTGATTAGTTTTCGTCAACTTCAGTGTTTATTTACATAAAACTTTTTACTATCATGGGTAAATCCTCATGTGTCCCTCGCCGCCCAGAACGACGACGAGGTAATATCAATACTCCTGCTGGCTACTTATATTAACCCAAATGATTTTTGGTTTAGATTCACACCCTGGAAGAGCCCTTTTTGGACGTGGACTGCGACCATGTCAGGATTTTCGATCCTAAGCTCCACAGGCAACTTGTTTGCTATCCACAAGAGGTATGAATCTTTTGTACTTTTGACAAGCTGATAATTGATTTCAATAACAGTGGCCTGAACAGTACCTACCTCACTTTTTCTTAATTTTGTGGTTAATGCTCTATAAAAGGTAGTGCCAGCATTCGACGCCGCTGTGAATGAGATGTTCTTCGAGAAATACCCTGCAGCAATTCTTGAGCACCAAATACAAGTACGACCCTTCAATGCACCACAGAGACACATGAGGGAACTTAATCCAGAAGGTAATTAATAGACGTTGTAGCCTATGTGTTATTCTGATGTCTAAGCTGTTTTACTGTAAAGTTTCTTCTAAATCCGTTTAGTAGTTTTTGCGTGATAGAGTAACAAAGCTTAGTCATCACTTGGGAGAAATGTCCGAAACTCTGCTTGTTTGGCTGGTAGGTCCGTGTGACGTGACGCTGCTATCCGTCGCGTCGGGACATCTATAAATTACGGGATGGAAGAATTTCTTGATGCGATCCCAAGCTAACGTCGTCTTTTCACTGAATAAAATGTGCCAATTCTGATCCAGGTCTTACTTGGTGGGGGTCTGTCGATGGAGTTTCAATTCAAGTATCACATACCTTAGTTGTCCCGAAGTTCCGAACAGGCTTAAGTTTATCTCTCAGATGTTTTGTATTCAATAATAATCATAATTCCTTCTTTACAGATATTGACCAACTAGTAACAATATCAGGCATGGTCATCCGCACATCCGCCATAGTGCCAGAGATGCGGTCGGCGCACTTCCGTTGCGCCGTTTGCGGCGCGCCCGCGTCGGCCGAACTGGAGCGCGGCCGCGTGCCGGAACCGGCGCACTGTTCGCACTGCAGTACTGCACATTGCTTCCAGCTGATACACAATAGATCGCACTTCAGTGATAAACAGCTGGTGAAGCTGCAGGAGTCGCCTGGTGAGTGTTTGTAGATATGGTGTCTTACTTTAACAGGTTCCGGCCTTCTCTGGATATTAAGTCCAAAGGTGCACGCCCCAAAAAATAATGCCTTACTTTAAAGGACTTCTGAGACCCTAGATCAATACTCCATAGAACTCCTTACTTCCTTAAAAGAAATAAATAAATAATAAATAAATATGCCCCAGACAACACACTTCATGTAATGGTCTCGAAGTAGGGATTAATATCCTTGTGTTACGAGGTACCACACAAGGAAATAAGCTAGGGGCGTCTCCCAGCACACCCAGACCAGAGTCAATTCAGAAAAGATCGTTTCCTAAATTGACCCGACCGGTAATCGAACCCGGGACACTACGGAAATCGAGGCGAGAAACCGTGCTACAGCGCACTACGCCAACCGTGTCGTCAACAAAAACGGTTCCTTAATTCAGGGGTTAACGCTTACTCGTTTAGAAGGTTGCTTTCATCAATGTTTCCTAATTTACAGGGGATTCATACTCGTACAAAGAAACCTCACTTCAAGGGGTTTCATACTTTTAGGGTCTTCACAATTTGAAAGGGTTCCACACTTGTGTGCCATTGCCAAAGAGTAGGTATTTCTATACTTCCCATGCGCCTCAAAACAGTACCGGCACACAATCGGTCGCACTTAAGTGATTGGTGAAATACCTTAAAAAACTACAAGGGCGAACCCCAAAAAGACGGATAGACCAAGTCTGGACCTACAGTTCACATAAGCGCAGCGCTTCATCAGGCAGAAGATCGAAGCCGTTGGAGAGCACATACGAATTTTTCGCGAGAGTCAGGATCCTTAATACTGAGGGAACGACTGGGGAGGGAGTAAGCTGCTAGAGTCGCCAGGGAGCTAGTTTTGTTTAAGGATGAATTTACTAATAAGGCTTTTTATTGTCAACACCATGAGCGGGATGGCGCACGGCGCGCTTGTAGAGGCCGTGTGGGCGCGGGCGAGCGCCACTCCGTAACTGGCGTGTTCCTCTTGTGCTAGTGCTTTGTTCTGTCACTTACTTGCTTCTAGGGGTTACTCAAGTTTTGTCCTACTCACAGGGTTTATACTTAAGGGGACCCTTATTTGAGGAACTTCTGTTGATTTTGGGGTTTAATACCTTTTGGGGCTCCACATTTTAGAGATACTTCGAGAGTTCATTTTTCTGAGGAGTTCCCTAAAGTGAGCAGGGCGACGGGTGTTTTGTCAATGTGGTTATTTAAAATGAACCAGTTTAAGTTTTGGAGCGTCCGCATACTGGTCCACTAGCCGCGAGCTGCGGACCAGATTGTTCATACTAGAAGTATGGCATCGGCGCATAACTAAGCGTTCTAATGGTCTCGTCCGAGCCCCGAGCTACTTGAGGCTGCCTTCACCTTGCGTCCCAAGCTCAGTGACGGCGAGCTTGAACTTAGCTTCTAGCGGTTGCTTACTAGCCCTATGCCTATGCCTGCCGGTCGCACGCTGGCCACTGTGAGCGTATTGGCGCACGGGCGAGCGCGTATCAGTGACGGGCATGCTCCGCCACGCTAATATTCTGTCACTTTCTCGCTAATGTTGACACCTTGTTTCTAGGAGTTGTCTTATTTCAGAGTGCCTTACTGAGAGAGTCTCGTACTTTAGATAGTTTTTTTTAATAGGATTCCATCGATTTATGTGTTGTATACGTTTTGTGTTCACTGGTCACAGCCAGGGTGACTACCACAAACTCCGGACGAGATTGTAAAGCATCGGCGCAAACTGTGCGTTCCAGTGGCCGCGTCCTAGCTCCTACCTGCTTATGATAGCGTATAGGCCCGCCTTTACACACTCTGCTACAGTTGCCAACTCGTGGCGGGTATGGTGAGCTCGGCCACTAGCGGACGCGTTCTTACCAATGTGCGGCGACACTAAGAAGCTGTTGTCAACAGACGACATGCCGGCCGGGCGCACACCGGCCACCGTCAGCGTGATGGCGCACGGCGCATTAGTAGAAGCCGTGGGCGCGGGCGAGCGCGTCTCCGTGACCGGCGTGTTCCGCGCCGCGCCCGCCAGCGTGCACCCACGGAAGGCCACGCTCAAGGTAAGGAAATAACCTGATTTTTTTAAATCATGCCACTGAAATAAATGATTAATCTCTTTTTTTATTTGCTTAAGCAACATAGTTTAATATTATCAAGATGATAATCATGTCTTCAAACTCTGATTAACAGTAAGAAATACGTTTTAAAAACATGTTTTTCACCCCAGGCAAACGAAGTAACGAACATTGCAAGCTGAATGAAAGCTAATGTAATATTAAAATTATAAATATTTAGGACCAGGATCATCTAAACCCCAAATAAGCAATTTAGAGTGTCAGAGAATATATAAACATACGTAGAAAATGAAACCTTATCACCGAACTGATACAAATATTTATGACGTGAATGATTGTTTTGGGTAGGGATCGAACCCACAAAATTTCCCGCTATAGGCAGGATAGATAACATTATTTGAACAGGCCAGTGAGGTGGCACATCACATGAATTTTGTGTTCTTTAAATTTACAATATGCTTATCAAATATGAAGCACATCTTACCAAGATACTCTAGTTTGGTACTAGTTTAGAATTTCAAGGTTTCGGAAGTTGCCAAAGAATCATTCATTTGTTGTTATTTTTTGTTATTGCTTATTTTTAATGTGTAATAAATTGTGGTTTGTATAATTTTATTATTAATTGTCATAAGGCTCTGCACAAGACGCACATAGACGCGCTGCACTACCGCACGCAGCACCAAGACCGCCTGCACGAGTGTGATGAGGGGTGAGTCACATTATTTCTCATCTCCCACTCTAGAAAATCCTTTTGAAAATTATGTAAATCAGGGTTATGATCACTTTTAACTAAGTGGCAGTGTCATTTAAAAAATAAAAAGGCTGAATCACTGCCAAACAAAGACCTCCTAATAGATTACTCACACTCACCACGCACTCTTTCGCGCCTGGGGAGCCTACTTTATAAACCAGGGGGCCTACTACGGTTTAAAATACGAATTTTCGTGAAATTTTGGAAGGGTAAAAAGGACACAAAACGAATATGTATATAATAGGTTTTGTGTATTTTGTACAATAATATATTCTTATTAGAAATGCCCTCGTGGCTGAATGGTTTCAGAGCTCGGCTCGAATCCCGGAGGTCCCGGGTTTAATTCCCAGGTTGGGCAAGTGTGTTTTCGGATTTTTCGTAACATAGCCCGGTTTTGTGATCACCAACCCGCATTTGGCAAGCGTGGTGATTAAGCCAATACTCATCCATTGTAGCGATGACTTGATTTCAATGATGGAGGCCTTTGCCCAGCAATGGGACAGTTTATAGGCTAATTACTTTACTTTACTATTAGAGTACCTAAAATCAACATCCAATTTCGAACGCTAAGCATGTTTTTTTAACGATCGAAAATGTACGTTACTACATGTTCGACGAAAGGGAGTAGGGGCCAGCACTGTGGCATGCAGTTTTGCAGTCATATCTAAAAACAACTGAATGTTACGCATGCTTATGTATTCTATGGGTTGTACTAGTTAGTAAAAGACAAACTTACAGACTACATTGACTTTAATAATGGCTTGGTGTGGTACTCACCCAGAAAAGAGCTCCAATCAATAATTGGGTAGTTGACAACATCATCGAATTCTAAAAGTTTTTAAAATAATCAAAAAATACTCTAAAAAATGGGGAATATACAAACTTTTAGTTCATTTACTTAGGTATAATTGATTTTATGGCTCTCGGGTGGGCCTGTCTATTTTTAAAAGTGTTGAATATAAAAATAAGTATACTCCATAATCGACACAATTTATATTAACTTTTGGTAAGAAACCAAATTCATAAACGCAAAATTTAATATAGCTGCCGAACAAGTGATAGAAATAGGCGTTCTGTGACGTCACTATTTTGCGACAGGTTGTTTAGGGCACGTCCAAAAATATGATTTTTAAAATTGCCATATTTCAGGGAGTTTTCGTGTTCTCGAAATATTTTTTTTAACAATGTTTTTATTGCTGAGAGGTCTTTTGATAACACCTCAACAAAAAAAATTGTCAACTACCGTATTGAACAACTCAATTAAAATCTATGCAGTGTATAATTCCGGACACGTTCTCACGTTTCAAATTTGGGCTTTGGTCAAAATTAAGTATATGTACAAACTTGAATAACATCACCAATTTAGATCATGGTAAATTAAGTCCCGTCTCCAAAAAAAACATTTCTTTTTTATTCCTTCAGCAAAGAGCATCGTTTCCCGCCAGAACGCGTAGAGATGTTCAAGGAGTTGTCGACTCAACCCGACTGCTATGAACGCCTCGCGCGCGCCATCGCTCCGTCTGTTTACGAGAACCTTGATATCAAGAAGGGGATTCTGCTTCAGCTTCTTGGCGGGACTAAGAAGAACTTCAATGCTGCTGGAAGAACGCATTTTAGGTATTTATTGACATACGCTATAGACCAGTGGGTGACAACAAGCAAGGCTAGCAAATTTTAGTAGCAATTTTTTTTTTGAAGCGCCAGACAACACACCTCTTGTAATGGTCTCGAAGTAGGGATTAAAATCCCTGTGTTACGAGGTACCACAGAAGGAAATAAGCCAGGGGCGTCTCCCAGCACACCCAGACCCGAGTCAATGCAGAGAAGATCGTTTCCTAAATTGACCCGACCGGGAATCGAACCCGGGACACTACGGAAATCGAGGCGAGAAACCGTGTCGTCTTTGATGATAAAGGTCTCGAGCTTCCTGACTTCTCTACACTAAATTGCGAAGAGGAAAGATTTGAGTTTTTGTTTGTTAAACACTATTGAACCGATTTTTACGATTCTTCCACCAATATGAAGCGTCATTTTAGCTAGTTTACCGGCTAGTTCTTAGGGTATTCTAACGAGACAAATAGTCCACGCGGGGAAAGCCGTTGTCGGAAAGCTAGTAATTCGATAATTTAATATTTTGTGCTAGCTAGGTAGGGAGGGTTTTGAAATGCTTATTTTTTTCTAATGCATGACATCGAATAATACAGGTCGCGTTACGTAAAAAGCGCTATGGTGCTCATCCTGCGCACTAGACCATTTATGGATCGAATTAGTGGTACGAAGCGAGGAGGGTAAGGCCCCGTACGAACGAATTATTGGCGCAAGGGCATGGGCCTTGCGCCATTGGTTCGTTGGTCGACCCGTGCGCAAACACATCCCCTCCCACTGTCTTCCATGGCGCGTTTTACGTGACGCGACTTACTCGTATACATTATTGTAGACTTTATAGAATAGAATCTGCAGAATCTTGACAGGTAAGTACAACATTTCACACAATTGATTAGCTTTTACCTTAGATTAAATCATATAGCGGAAGATACGGCACCTCCTTATAATTGTCAACTGAAAACGGGGATGATGCACAAGTACATGCAAGCACAC
The DNA here is from genome assembly GCA_947369235.1 of Udea olivalis. Classification (NCBI taxonomy): domain Eukaryota; kingdom Metazoa; phylum Arthropoda; class Insecta; order Lepidoptera; family Crambidae; genus Udea; species Udea olivalis. The sequence continues at coordinate 14,404,012 of OX376359.1, forward strand.
TGACATCGCTGTGATTTATCGTTGTGCTATGTTGAAGGACAGAGACACAGACATTTGTTTTGACCATAGCGTAAGCGAGACAAGCGTGCGTCAAAGTAAGAGGCGAGTCACCTATCTTCCATTTTGATTACCCTAAGGCTTTACTGTAATGGGACTGTCAATAATTCAATTTGCTTTATTCATTTCAGATCTGAAATAAACATCCTCCTCTGCGGCGACCCCGGAACGAGCAAATCTCAACTGCTACGCTGGGTTCACGATCTAGTACCACGCGCGCAGTACACGTCCGGCCGCGGCTCCTCCGCCGTGGGACTCACCGCCTACGTCACCAAGGACCCGGATACGCGGCAGCTAGTACTGCAGACGTAAGTAACTTAATACATAAACAGTAGGGTGAACCTGGAAGAAAACCCGAAATATTAGTGCTTTCGGAAACCACTGACGTCTATCTTCACAAATACAAGGAAAGTGGCACAAAATATTGAGCGATGGGGCAGATGGAGACGGATTAGAATTAGGCAAATGCGGCAAGTCCACGGAACCAGACTACCGCTAGTTTAATTAGTACTGCTCAGACGTAAGTAGCTCTAAGTATGTCACATCAAACATGGAAGAAAACCCGAAATATTAGTCCTTTCAGAAACCACAGACGTGTATCTTCACAAAAAAAGCGAACTAGCCCAAAATAATAAGTGATCGAGAAGATGGAGACGGATTGCAAATCGGTAAACGGCAAGTCCAAGGGCTCAGACACCCGCCAGTTGTTCTAGCGTTAGTGCGCCCCCTTTGCTACACCCGGATTCAGTCGGTTGCAAGTGGCCTGCACCCTCGGATATCAACAAGCTATCCATAGCTTGCTGAATACCCTCGAGCTTTTATACCGACTTAAGGTTTACAGTCATAGACCACGTTTTAGGATCTGTATTTTCTTCACCGATAATACACTCTGGATCCCGAACTGTCCCTTGTAAAAGTATCTGTTGTATTCAAATCAAAAATAAGCAAAAGTGATGTGTTATTTTTGTCATTACATTCATACATACATACATACCATCACGCCTTTTTCCCAACGGGGTAGGCAGAGACCACATCTTTCCAATTGCTACGGTCCTGACACACCTCTTTCTTCTTCTCTTGTCATTACATTTATTAAAATATTCTATATTTTGTTTATAGTGGAGCGCTGGTTCTGGCTGACAATGGTATATGCTGCATTGACGAATTCGACAAAATGAATGACTCTACCCGCAGTGTACTCCATGAGGTACGTTCAAACAACTGCTTTTTACAACCTTGACAAAGGATAGTTACAATTACAACTTTACAAGCAATCGATTGACTGAGAAAAAATATTTCGATATAGGCCCCTATATTTTCGTCATTCTTCCATAATATCTTACTTGCGTAAACAAAACAAACTCGCATGATTTAAAAAAAACATGACGATCTTATCTAGTGTAGTCAAAACTGTCTCATTGATCGCTTCTCCTATAGCGAAATACCTACACTCATAATATTGCAGAAAAAAACCTTTCAAATTAATATTTTTGCAAATAATTCGCTTCCATTTAAGCTAAATAAATAGGAAGCTATTTACTGATAATACGTTGTTATTAAGCATGTGCAATACAACATTCCCCCAAACCTTTGGTTTGATATAGTGAATTTATTTTTCTTTATTTATTTCAAAAAACACAATTTATACAGCAAATTCTGGTCTGCTGAACTGCGCAGCAGTTTGTCGGCAGTAGTTCTCGCGCTTAATCAACACTGAATTTTGCATTAGGTATTCTTAATTTTTCTAATTTACTTGACCCTACAGTTAGCGACGCAGTTCAACCTTTTTACTTCTAATTTGAATTTTATTTTGGTAATTCTTTATTAGAATTAACTATTGTTAAGAATCTGCTTACTTAAATTACCCAATTTGAAACATGGCCTTAGAAAATACTCTGTAATACGCATGCGCGGCGCTCGCCTGATTAAGTAGCGTGTTGTGAGAGTCCTCTCCGCGAACGACGCCGCGCGTCTACGCCAAAGCTTTGATATGATATTATTTTAACTACTAATATGTAGTTAAATACAAGTTAGTTTTTGTCTGTCGCGCTCCCCGTCGGCTACCCTGCCTCTGCCCAGGTGATGGAGCAGCAGACGCTGTCGATCGCGAAGGCGGGCATCATCTGCCAGCTGAACGCGCGCACGTCCATCCTGGCGGCCGCCAACCCCGCCGAGTCGCAGTGGAACAAGAACAAGACCATCGTCGAGAACGTGCAGCTGCCGCACACGCTCATGTCCAGGTAATACCCTCTAGGAACGGACTTGTATAAAGCCGGGTACTCCGTATACTCTTTTCGCCGTACGATGATATCCCTGACAGTTCAAAATTACTTACACACAACAACATGGTCTAGGGATATATAAAACTTCTTTAAATAACTTAAAAAGTACTGGCCTTACAAAAAAACTAATAATGACAGATTATAAAAACATTATTAAGTTCCTTTTTTAAATTCAAATTTGTATTTATAAGGTTTTGTTTTAAGATGAAATTCGCATTTCGATATTCAATACAAGGCAATATGACTGCTCTAAAATACCGAGATGAGGTGCTAGAGCCTGTAATCGTGCCCCTCAGACAGCAAATGGGACAAAATTTCCAGTTAATGCACGACAATGCTCGTCCACATACGGCGCGTATCGTTACAAGTTGGTTACAACAGCATGATATCCGAGCTTTAGACAGGCCTGCACAATCCCCTGACTTAACATGCCTGGGATATGCTTCAGAGAAGAGCTCTTAAGAATTTCCCTGAAGATATTGTGCATGAAAACCAGCTTTTCTTGCATCTTAGCAGGACTTGGGACAATATTCCACAACAGGATATTGACACCCTTGTTTAGAGTATGCAGAACCGCTGCAGATGTGTCAGGAGAGTCTTAGGTGGATCCACGGATTTTTAATTTTAAGTTTTCAACAATTTTTATAAAAAAATAGTTGTTTTGTTTAGGTTTAGATGTTTTAAAAATAAAGTAAAGGTTGAAATTTTGTCTGAGTTTTTTCTCTTCTTTTAAGTTTTTTTTAAATTTAACTTTATCTAAAAGTTTATTTATCAGATTAGATAGGCTATTAAACAAGGTTTATTTTAATGTGTAGGTGTCTTAACAAAAAGTTAATAGAATTTTAGTTATTTAGGTTTAATTGAAATATCCCGAGACCATGTTGATGTGTGTACTATGTTTCGAATTACTTATTACTTGATAAGTTTCGGAAGGACAATAGTTTTTAAATAGTTTATTAAATTTCCTTCGCCAGTTTATTTTTATTTAGTTTGAAATAGTATGCGTGACACGGAAAAATGAGAACTTTCCGGCATATAATCTTAAAGTGAAAATAGTATAGCGAGCTGTAACCGTAACTTGCGTGATACAGTAACGAGGTTCTAATGTGTACGCGTGTTACAGCTTAAGCTCAGGACGTCCGAACGCTTTCACCGAGCGTACTCATTTCTGTAACCAAACAGATACAGTAACGAGGTTCTAGTGTGTACGTGAAGTCTGCATGCACCAGCGCTCTTTGATTCGCGCCAAAAACCGACAATCGTCGGCTCGCTGTTAGTGGCTCGTGTAGCGCTCGTTGCAGGCTCGCCAACCACGTACACACTTTATATTTGGTAACATAAACGATTACAGTTACGTGCAACGTTACGGTTACAGCAATGAGTACCTTGTTATCGTCGTCGCACGCGTACCGCTCGCAGCAGGTTCGCAAACCACGTACACTATGTTTTTTGGTAACAGGACATTTCTTTGAAGACATTTAGTATAAATTATTAGGTTTTATTTTTTAAATACATTTTTTTAAACATGCTAGCCTATTGACGCATTTGTGTGATATTATTATCTATTGATGTAAGTATTTGAAAATATTATCAGTATCAGATACCCATAGTATTATCTTTCGATATATTAAATATTTTATTTTTTATGCCTGAGCTGGTTATTTGTCATAAAAATCACATAGAACGTAATCATTATAAATCAAATTACTTAGTACTAGGTCGTTGAAATTTAAATTCACCTTAACAACCCGTTCAGTTTGTGACAAAATCGGAAATAAATCATTAATGAATACGTTATTTTGGTTCCAGATTTGATCTAATTTTCCTGGTACTGGACCCTCAAGACGAAGTCTTCGACCGGCGTCTGGCATCGCATCTTGTCTCAATTTATTTCAAGGACCCTGAATCATCACAAGAAGATCAAGATATTGTTGTGAGTTTTCGACCAGTGTTTTAACTTCCAAAATAATGACATATTGAATTAGTGTGTGACATATGATATAATTCTTGCGGCTGTCCATGCATGTGAAAGACCTTGAAGTCATCAGGTGGTTTTTGATAATACGACAAACCTGACTAAGTATGTTTTGTTATGCATGTCGTAATCTTCATAACTAGCATCACTATAACATATTGACATCAAATGCTAAGATTGTTTTTTTTCAATTATCATGTATCTTTCCTAAGTTAGTGGAACATTTTATTAGTTTCGACCATACGCTCCATTCAAGCTGTATAATACAGCCACTATGTGTAATTTCAGTAGAATAATACCTGTTTTATCTTTTTTTTTTTTTCATATTGCCCGTCAAGATGACCTCACGCCACCTGATGGAAAGCGGTCGTGAGGTCCAGATATGAGGTTGACAAGCCCAGTCATTCAAACGAATCTATTTTATTTGTTTCAATGTACTGTATGGGTGAAATTTATTAATTTAAAAATCACAGCCTATTCAAAAGTTAAAAAAAAACTAATTCTAAGTATTATATCCCATATACAGGATTACTGTTTAAACACCATCCACATTTGAATATGAGGATCTATGTAGAAAATGCCAAAATACGTATTTATCTGTTTGATGTCATTTAGTACTAAAATGATGAGATAAAACTACACAAAGATATCCAAAAAATCACTAGTTTTGTTAACACTGCGCGCTATGCGTAGCGGCGAACTCGCGGCCCCCACCACCCACGCGCTCGCGCTTCATTCAATAGTTAAATTGATTCAATTTTTCCCTTCTTACTTCTACGTGCTTAGGACCGTCTAATTGCAAAAGGTTAGTAGGTGGATAGTTAACTGTGTTTAAAATAATATGATGGAATGAAAATAATATGATTTCAGAACTTTAAAAATAAAATTAGTAGGTACTTTACCTTTTGTAATCAGGCGTAATTAGAAAAATTTAATCAACTTATTTGCAATACTTAATTAAAATCCAATCTTACCTAATCAGGCATTCACTAACACAAGAAGTCATTCAGAGTATTTTAACAAATGTTCAAAATGTAGGCCGTTCCTCTCTAAACAAAGCCTAGCACGCTTTTGCACATTGTCTTTTATTTTGTTAAGCACAACAGTGTCACTTTTCACCTCGTCAAATGCTTGACAAATTTTTCTTTTTTAATCATCAAGGCTTTGGGCCTCCTCAACATAAAGGTGGCCATGGAACGGGCCCACCACGACCAATACAGCGATTACCATATTCGGCATTCAAATATTCGCGTACAGCGGCAGCGTAATGAGGTGGTGCCCCGTCCTGCTGGAAGTAGAAGTCGCGATGATGAATGAGCGCGAGCGGCACTTCGTCCATAAAATCCGATATCACCGTACGTAGCATATCGAGATACGTGCCTCCGCCAGATTGCGCGCGCACCCCTGCAGCCCCGCGCGGCTAGACGCCGCGGCGGGCGCCGGCCGCTGGGAACTTACCCTGCTCCGCGCTCCCCTTTCATTCATTCATCTTCTTGCGTACGCTAGTATTTGATTAAGTAACCGCACTGTGCGGATAAACCTTTCGAGAAAAATATCGTGTAGTGAAAGTTTGACCTACCTATTGTTTTTTAGAAAATAGTTTATTTGAATGATACATAATGACTGAAGAATAATATAACGGTGTTCAAAAAATAATCCTGTATATGACATTGAAAATAAAAAAAATAGAAAATAAATAGATATTATTATTAAGAGTTCGAAGGCGAATTCTAAAGTCTAAAAACGAGCCCGTACCTTAATAAGATGAAATGAAATAATGTACGTACAATAATCAACGTAAATATACTCGTAGTATTAATATAAAAATAAATATATGCATTACACATTATGTGAGTCTGCCAGCTGTTCGGGGGATGTTGTATAGTAGTGCAAGTGTAATATAACAGGTTATATTGCAGAGCATGTCCCTGATGCGCGACTACATCGCGTTCGCGAAGCAGCACGCGCAGCCCGCGCTCGGCGAGCCCGCGCAGCAGCGGCTCATCGACGCCTACGTCGACATGAGGTGAGTAATGTGTTGCTTTTATAGTCTAATTGCTTTTCACCGACATTAATCACTTGAATTTAATTGTGATGATGTGTGATGATTTAATCATAGTTGATATGATTAAATCATCACACATCATCACAATTAAATTCAAGTGATTTTTTCAATTAAAATCAGTGATTTAAGTCAATACTTTTTTAATGCGACCAAAATGTGTCAAGTGACTTCCCCTGACATAAACTACGGAACGCCCACACATATTAACTACCTACTGTTACTTCCACCGTTCGGGGATTCCCCGACCGCTGGGTTCGAAAAAAGATTTTCGGCATTCAATTTGGTGCATAGCAAAATAAGAAATGGATCAGGCACCGAAAAGGCAGCCAAATATTCTCCCTTTAAAAAAAACTTAAATTATTACAGCGTCTTTTTTAAAAAGGCATTTGATTTTTAGAATATTTTTTGTAACATACATATTATGTAGGTTCACAATAACATGTTAAACTGTTCTGATCAGAATAAAAGAATGATTTATTAAATAAAAAGCTTTAGTTAATTTTAATAATAATTGTGATAAAAAAAAAAGTTGTTTTTTTAATGACTTTCAAATAAAAAAAACATTAGAATAATAAAAAACCAAAAAAATCCGATTTAAATAAAAATATATATTTTTTTAATTTAAAAAAAAACATAATTTATCAACAACATAATTTGTTAAAATATAGCCTATGTTACTCGCAGATAATGTAGCTTAATATTGGTGAAAGAACTTTTAAAATCGGTCCAGTAGTTTCGGAGCCTATTCACTACAAACAAACAAATCTTTCCTATTCATAATATTATTAATTTATAATTAAATTCAATGAATGTCTACACGTGGAAATGAACGTTTTTTAACGTAGTGACGTAAAAGTCACGTGACCTAGCGTTTTCGCGGGAAATTTAATCCACGCCGAAAAAACTGTAATTTTCTCCTAAACCACACATTTATTTGGAAAAATCTTTTGTAAGGAGCATTAAGTTTATTAACATCTTTCACGAACATCAAATCACTTTTCGAGAAACTGTTTTAAATAGGAAGTTGATTGTGGTTGCAGGCGCGTGGGCAGCGGGCGCGGGCAGATCTCGGCCTACCCGCGCCAGCTGGAGTCGCTGATCCGGCTGGCCGAGGCGCACGCGCGCCTGCGCCTCAAGCCCGCCGTGGAGCTCTGCGACGTCGATGAAGCTGCCAGGTAATTAATACCACTCTTGTTTAAATACAGGACTAGACGGTCATTCGATCGCTATCAGGTGATGGTAACTGACGATGCGATCTATGATGGTACATGTCTGCCTAGTAAATGCCTTGATGACGCCCAAACGATTTTGATCATAAAATTTACATACATTCTTTTTTTTTTCTTCCACGACATACTACATATTACACATAATATTATATTTACATCCTGTTTGTTCTACCTAACATATTTTTCCTCCATTGCCGACCTGCCATAAGGGCCAGTCTAAAAACCAGCGCTGGGCCTGAATGCCAAGCATACGCTGAGACGGGTACCTATCCGAACCAGCATTTTTTCTTTAGACTTTATTTTTTCTCTGTTTATTTTGTAACTTGTAATCATTTATAAATTTTCCGTTTACTCTATTTTAAATTTGGCAATAAAAACTTTTTATTTATTTTTATTTTTTTAATCCCTCTTGTCTTGAAGATACCCAGATTGTATTGGAACACATGCGCGGGCAGCGATTTCCACTCCTTTGCTATTTATTATTGCTTTTCCTCGTAGAAATAGGTTTTTCGGAACGATACCCAGACACACTGCAGTGAAAAATTTACAAATTGCTTTGGAGGGCAAAAAAAACAAACGCATTTTAGGTGATTTATTATTAGATTTCATATATTTTCTAGAAATATAATCCTTAGAATACCAAATAATAAATAGTAACTTCAAATTAATATTTATTTTTTCAATTTCTTACTTGAAGTGAACTGTACTATATCTGTCTACTAAATCTCCCAAGGTTTTTTGAACACCAACTCACATCTGATGATGTACTGATGACTCCATTTTTGAGATGTAGACCTAAACCAACTAATATTGCAGTGTAAAGTCTAGTAATACAGCCAATAATAACTTCTTTATATAATGTTTGTTTCAACTTCAACAGTTTCTCGTACAATCAGAGGTTTCAACATTCAATTTACAAAACATAAAAAATTAATGATTTAATAAATATTGGAAACAAGTTAAAATTTTAATTATTTAAAATTAATAAATTATTTATTATTATGATTTATTATGATTTATTTCAAAATTATTAAAATTAATAATTTTGAAATAAATCATTAAGAATCTGAAATAAAAAAAGACACTTTGACCCCGACGTGATTTGAACACGCAACCTTCTGATCTGGAGTCAGACGCGCTACCGTTGCGCCACGGAGTCCGTGCCGGTCTTTTCCAATTTACTGATCTATTACTAAAGTGTAGAATATTATCATTTCGAGAGATAACCATTCAGATTGATAAACCGTTTTGCGGTCAGATTAATATTATACTGATAAATGATATGTTTGATTCCCCGTATTTGCAAACAAGCTCATCTAAGTATAAAGTATACTTGACTCATTTTTTAAAACAGATCTAAAAGTGTAGCATATTAAACAAAGATGTTTCAGATGTAATAATTCTTGTTTATCCTACCTATGAAAATCTTGGCGAGTTCAGGGATTTTTTTCTATCAATTATATTTTTTATACTGTTGTTGGTAATTTTGAAATATTTGTATTGTAATATAATAATAATTTTATTAAGTAGTAATTAGTCTTCTTCTTTAATCCTCTAAAAAATTATTCTTTTTTGTATTTTAAAAGACGATATGCCAAAATATATCTACAATGCAACTATTCTAAGAAATAAATTTTGGATGTGGTCAAAAAAATCGGTACAAATTAGCGATTCTTATGAGATATCGATTAAAATTCGCCTATGATTTAACGCAGCAGTTGTATATAGTAATATTGGTGAGTTGAAAATTACAAAATGCATGTTTATTAAAAATTTAAAACTGAATAGTAATATTTTTGGGGTATTGCGGCAGAGTAAATACGCGGAGTGGATTATAAACAGGTGTATATTCGGAGTACATCACAATACAACCACATTTGACATACGTTACATGGAACCCAAAAGTAAACTATACAAATCTAGTCTTAGTTCTATTTGGCAACTGCATCAATGTCGATATAGCATGAAGGATGCTTTCCAACACACCCCCTCAACTCATGCTTGATCGCATAGCTCAACTGATGATACTAATCCTGATCCTCACTCATCCTCTGTAACATGAGCCTCTTCATCAGGGTTGCCTTCTTGGCAGGGCCGAGTTTGTTTGCGTCACTCGTGACGCAAACAAACTTTTCAGCTTCAACCTTTCAAACCTCACGTGCAGTTTCCAACCTTTTCACATGGCGAACTACACTCGGATCCAACGCTAAAATCAATTCAGATCTCGCCTTTCGGTATGCGACCTTCCATGTCGATAATGAGCTCTCATCCGTGGGTTTTGATTTTTCACCACTTACGTACTCCCAAAATTCGAGCCTTATCAGCAGCGCTTCCACCTGTATTTTCCAACTATCATAGTTATCCTTGGTCAATAAGCACAATTTGCGGAGAGCCCTCAAGAGGTTCATTGAATAGCAGCAAAGCGAATCCTAAGGTACCTAAAAGGTACGTTAAACAACGGTTTGCGGTACAAACCGACGGGTCAATGCATACAAGGATATGCGGATGCCGATTGGGGTAACTGTGTAGTTGACAGACGATCATACACGGGTTATGTTTTTATTTTAGGTGGAGCTAGCATTACCTGGGCATCACAAAAGTCGTCCCTTATCAGCAGCGCTTCCACCTGTATTTTCCAACTATTATAGTTATCCTTGGTCAACAATTCGATACGTACCCTGGCCATTTTTACAATATTTACACACGCTATTGCTCTTAGCAATATCTGGGCCCATAACCTTTGTTGGGGTATTGCGGCAGAGTAAATTCGCGGAGTGGATTATAAACAGGTGTATATTCGGAGTACATCACAATACAACCACATTTGACATACGTTACATGGAACCAAAAAGTAAACAATACAAATCTAGTCTTAGTTCTATTTGGCAACTACATCAATGTCGATATAGCATGAAGGTTGCTTTCCAACAAAAATTAACAAAAATAAGTCAATTTTTTTTTAACGGATCATTGAATAAGTATTGCATAGATAATGTGGATTCTTTTTTTGCATTGAATAGCAATTTAATAGGGACAATTTTCGCGTTACTTTAGTGTAGGGGGCGCTGTATGTTTACTGCATATCTGAAACTGTCAGCGTTACCATATCGTTTTTACTGTTGTATATGACTTGGATTAAAATTTTGCCTCTCAATGCCTTTGCCCACATTTTTATTTGCTTTGTATTACTTGGGAAGTTCATATACTCCTAAAACTGGATTATATGAACCGATTTCTTTCAATAGTTGGACTGAGCTGCACCGTGTCCCATTTTAAACATAAATCGTAAAAGGTAAAATATCACACCATTAGTATGGTTAATGAGAGTTCCTTTTTTTAATAAACAGTTGGCGCCCGCAATTGACAGTTTCTAGCCCCATTATACTATGTATCTCCTATTATAAAATGAAATGTTCGATTATTCGTGAATTTGCACAGATTATTGGCATGAACATGAATATGAAATGTCCCAACACTATGAAAAAGAGTCTAACGCCATAACGTGTGAACGACGTCAAAAAATAACATGTTTTCAGATAATTGTTCATGATTCCATGAATCCTGAGTTAAAAAAAAAGATTTTTGTGCTTATTTTGTGAACAAGTTGTAGTGTATTGAGTAAAACCTATTAGTTCGTGTGTATCACGTCAATAAATATTTGAACATTTGTGGGTACGCTAGAACGAAGTGATTGCACTGTGGATGAACCGTCAAAAGGTATTTCTTAGAATAGTTTGTTTTTATTCATTTATCTTTATTTGAGAACATTTATTTCGAAGAAAGTGGTATTACAAGATCTTAAAAATTATGGTGTTCAGCACAGTCTGCCACTGGCACTGGTGGCGTCAGAAATATTTATAATGATCGTTTATACATGCGTTGATATTTATATTTACTTAGATAACTATAATATGATACTCACATTACCTACTTATTTCACTAACAAAAAAAATATATAATTCAATCAAAAAAATTAAAATTACACAGGACAGTAAAAACTTAATAAATTCAATGCAAATAATATAATAATCCTCCCAGTCGTCAATTAGTAATCATCTTTAATGTTCATATCCTAATAGTCATTGATAGTATAAAAACATTCTTCAATTAGCCAATTTTTCAGATGGTATTTAAAATTACATGTCATCTTCCTGATAGACGGAGGAAGCTTATTGTTTATTCTTAATGCACTAACTAAGGTAAACATTATTAGAACATAGTTTTAGCCTGATGCAAATAAGCATATATCAAATATACAACGTGTTAATGAAAAAGCGCAAAACCTCAGACACCCTAACTTATATAAATCGTAAAAGAATTATGTAAATTATTAAACTTAATTTTCGCGGATTATTTACGAAGATAACAGCTTTTTGGTTTTCTTGTGTTTGTCTGAAAATTAAATAGTCTATGGTTATTACGCGCGATCTAGTGCGACGTTGCCGCTTCGCGAGCCGCCGCAATAATAGAGTTAAGTGATGATTAAACACGGCGTAATTAAAATATTTTTTTGGCTAAAACTTGACTCCTATTTTTTAATACTGTAATGGATTCTACTCTCGATTCTGTACAAACTAATTTCAGGTTTTGCGCTTTTTCATTAACACGTTGTATATTGACATGGTACACAACGAACACATTACTTTTGTACCCTGAAAACTTTTATAACATCCACTGAGTGTCCCTATATAATGAGACCATACCGCAGAATTGAGGACACATAGCCATGGTAGGCCGTTAATGCTGTCTCTTGCGACGCTGTTAATCTTAACCGGCAAAGGTCAAATACAAATTTATCCAATTTCTTACAAAATTGATCAATGTGGTCTTTCCAGTTTAAGTGTTTGTCAACTGTTATGCCTAGGAATATAGCATTGTCTACCTCCCTAATTTACTTCTTAATGTGATTTATGTAAAATCTCTTTGTTGTTGTTTGGTCTAAAATGTATTGCTTTGGCCTTGTCCAGATTAATTTTTAAATCATTTTACCTTATTCTTCGATTTAATCACTTTTGTCGTATCGTCGGCAAATAGGATGCACTCTTGTTTTATTGATTTTGGAAGGTCATTAATATACAACAGGAATAGTAGAGGACCCAAAATGCTTACTTGTGGTACGCCAGAGCCATTAATTTCAGCTGCTGACTGGGAAGTTTGCTTTTTTTGTGTCAAAAACTTTGCTTACTTCAGTATACAGCAAACGCTTTACCAAGTAACTTTGAAGCCAATTTATGGCTTCGCTCTGATACCGTATTTACGCAGTTTCAAAAGTAGTCGTGAGTGGGAGACATAATCGAACGCCTTGCTCATGTCAAGAAATAGTACTACAACCGCTTCTAAGTAAATTAAAATGAAGTAAAAAATCATTTAAGCTTGTACAAAGCACTTATGACATGTCAAAAAGAAAGTATATAGAAATAATAATGATAAACGTAAAAATAATAGTACATATCGTGAATATACATAATGTGACTTTACCACCGGTTCGGACGTTGCCTCTTATCGAGAAGACTCCGGCAAGAAACTCCATAGTTACTCTTTTGAACTTTGTTTGTTTTACAACAAATAAATTCAGAGTACAGTCAATGAGAGTAGAAAAAAAATACAATATTGAGCAGAGGAGCAGATTATTACTACTATGACCACAAACTCTCGTCTTTCAAGTAATCCTCTACATTATAATAACCTTGTTTCAATAACTTTGCTTTAATTGCAGACTTAAACTTGTGAAGAGGTAGATCAACAAGACTTTGAGGTATTTTGTTAAAGTATTTTACAAATTGACCCACAAATGAGTTTCCAACCTTGTGTAGCCTAAGACTGAGAGTTTTCAGTTTGTTTTTATTTCTGGTAAGTATTATGTTTATGAGTATCACTGTTTTTTTTGAACAGATGCAAGTTTTTGCGCTTATACATTATGTTATCCAAAATATACTGAGCAGTTAAAATAACGATCTTCTTAAATACTTCCCTAAGCGAATCGCGAGGTCTAAGTTTGTATATGGAACGGATGGCTCTTTTTTGAAGTACAAAAATGGTGTTCAAGTCCGCAGCTGAACCCCACAACAGTAGACCATACGACATAACACTATGAAAGTAGCTAAAATATACTAGCCTTGCTGTTTCAATATCAGTCAAGAGTCTTATTTTTCTAACAGCACAAGCAGCGTAGCTGAGTCTCCCTGCCAGGGCCGTTATATGCGGACCCCATTGTAACTTAGAATCTAAGGTTATTCCTGAAAAATACAGTAGAATTTATTAATTCTAATGGCTCGTCAATCATAGTTACAATAGTATCAACCTGTTTCACATTGGGCATAGAGAATTTGATGCACTTTGTTTTTTTTGCATTAAGTAATAAATTATTACTGGTAAACCAACATAGTACCTTTAAGAGAGTATTATTTACATTGTCAAATGCTTGCTTACCTCTGTCGACTTTAAAAATCAACGAGGTATTGTCAGCAAATAATACTATCTCACAAATATCTTTGACATAGGTAGGAAGATCATTTATATAAATAAGAAAAATCAAAGGTCCTAATATCGATCCCTGGGGCACTCCCATACGTATGGTGGCACCGAAAGATGCAGTTCCGTTGATACTAACTTTTTGAGTTCTATCTGTGAGATAGGATTGTATTAATTGAGATGATATGCCTGAAACACCGTAATGTCTTAGCACAGATTCATTGCGTATGCCATTTTTGAGGACTTTAGCCCATGGCGGCTAACAAATATTTCGTGACGGCACCGTGCGTCACCCGCCTTCCGTTAAAGTGACGCCATAGTGCGTCTTTTGCCATGAGTGAAAACCTTTTGGTTTTTATTATGATTCTGTTTAAACTCATTAAATAGTCATTCTACAGGGATTCAGAGGAATTATTCATGACGTCAAATGGCGTCACACGCCATACGCAAAAGAACTCAATGACGTGTTATGGCATCATCCGCAATGAATCGGTCAGTAATATTTCATGATCCATGCAATCGAATGCTTTTGAAAGATCACAAAATATTCCTACTGCATCTTGCTTGTTTTCCCAAGCATCAAATATGTGTTTGATAAGTGCTACACCTGCATCAGGTGCTCTTGTGTTTAGTAAAACCAAATTGTTTCTCATGTAGTAAGTTATTCAAATCAAAGTGTGAAAGCAGCTTGTTTAATATAATTTTATTAAAAGATTTTACAGAGAGCTGGTAGTATAGAAATGGGTCTATAATTAGATGGGTCACTTTTGCTACCAGATTTAAAAAGCGGGATGACCTTACTAAATTTCATTAAGTTAGGAAACTGACCTTGGTCTGTGCAAATATTAAAAAGTTTAACTAAGTGGGGTGATATCGTATTAATGATTGAGTTGAGTAGATTAATCGAAATACCCCACAAATCTTCGATATTTTTCATTCCTTCCTTGTTATCTAAAGCTTCTGTGACTGTTTCAATTAAAGAAAAACGAGCATGGAGCAGTAGAGGTACCTTTCCTGAATCCAAACTGGTTTGAAAAGAGTACGTTTGTTTAGGAAACTTTTCATTCTTATCAACATTGCTTTCTCTTAAATTTTTGATATAATTGGTATTGTAGGCAATTCTCCAACAAAATGTGCCTCTAGCGCCAGGCAATTCTCCCACAAAATGTGCCTCTCGCGCCAAACACGTATTTTCAAGGTCAACTATAGTGATGTGAACTAATCACTACAGCAAACTAGATTTTAAGGGTAAAATAACACGTTTATACAAAATTGGAATGTTTTTTATTTATTAGCCTCATCAAAATAATAAAATTAAACCTACCCACATCAAAAAAACCTGTAAACATGTATATAGACAATACCAAAGTCAAGATAGAGTTTAGTCGATATTTTTACAATAATCCGTTTTTGGAATCCTTAATGCTACATTTTGACAACCCCGGCGCTAACATTAGAGAAAAAAAAACACAATTTTATTATTCAAACAATTAAATTATTGTACTTATAGTTTTCAGACCTGAAGTAATAGTTCATAATGTGCGTTCAATTTGTGTATAATTAAGGGGAATTTCACTTTTTTACAATTTTCCTGCTCAAACCCATAATAAAAAACCTAATTTACCTACCCTCTGGTTTTCAAACTCATCATCGGTCACAAATTCTTCTACGTCTCTCTCGCAACCTTCTAAAATCGTAATTAATTCCTCTGCAGTCGACATTTTGCGATTCATTCACAGCCACAATACCCAACAAAGTAAATTAAGTAGCTACTAATTCATTAATATTTTTTGACAAATAAAACAATTATCATTATGACTTCGCTTGTGACGTCACAAGCGGTTACTTATGTGCAACTCCGGCGCTGGACTCCTTTGATAACATTAAAAGTGCTAGTGTTGTTACTAAAATAAAATTTACTAGAAACCGTCTTATCTAATTGTAACATGAATCTATCTACCTTAAATAATGTCAAGTTTTAAATGATATAATTAGAAATAGGATTAAAAAGCAACAATCATTCAATTACTTGACAATTTGAATGCCTTATTTATTTATATATTATTTTACTAAATTAAAGTTGGCATTAATTTTATTATTAGCGAAGTCTCCAGGACATTATCACGCTGTTGAAGGAGACCGATCCGGACGACGTGCCTGCTTTCGTGGCGAAACAGCTGCATAGGCTGCCTCCCGTCACTTTTGACCACGTCGACGTTACCTGCTTACTAAAGGACATCACAACCCTGAAAGCAAGCCTGGCTGAAGTGAAGTTGAGAGTTGAGGTTTCGGAATCTACGATCTCCGATCTGCGTGCCGAATTATTGTCATTAAAACGTAATGATTCGGTAAGTGGGTCAGCCGTAGCCTCGAATGTCAACACACGTCGCGGAGCGCAAAACGCATCCATCGGCAGTATTGAGTCAGCGGTATTGCTATGTTCGCCACTCGCTGTTGTCGAGCGCGATGCACCGCGCCCCGCCACGCGCCTCGCCCCCGCCGAGCTGACGTCAAGCGCTAGGTCATCTACCCCTACCGCTAGCTACGCCGATGCCGCCGCCGCGCCATCTCGAAGGCCTCAGGGGAAGAAGCCGAAGTCTTGCAAACTCCCTTGCAAGTCTGTGACTCAGTGTCCGAGGAAGGAGCCATGCGATGAGGAGGGTTTCGTGAAGGTTGAGAGGAAGAAGAAACCCGCCAGTCGTAACCATCGAGGCTCTGCACTGACTGAACTGGATTGCGCCCTGCGTCCTGAAGTACCGGCGACGCAGCTGTACGTGTCCAGATTACACTGGTCTACGAAAGTCGAGGACTTTGTAGACTATGTGCGAAGAAAGTCAAATTTCACCCTAAGGGTCGAACGGTTGGAGTCTCGCCGCAAAGTGAATTTTAATTCTTTTGTGGTGAGAGTGCCGACCCACCATCTGGCGACCTTCATGAAGGAAGACTTTTGGCCGCAGGGAGTCGTGTTCCGGAAATTCAGAGGACGGCTGCCTGCTGACAACGCGCGATACACGTCGCTGACTCAACGTGTAAATTAGTTTTAGAATTAATTATTATAACTCATATGTATGTTAGTCTGTAAGGTATTTGTCTATGGGCCTCTGTTATATGTAACTTTTGTTATGTATAATATTGCCTGAAATAAATGATTTATTATTTATTATTATTATTTATTATTATTAATGAGTTATAAATTAGCTTATGTGGTACATCACTGCTGTTGTATTTATACAACTGTGGCGTTAAATTAACCTGAACCAGGTTAAGTTAAAACCTGTATTGTGCGATGAGTTTTATTCATTTTTTTACCTTTAATTTGGCGCTTTGCATAAGTGGTTTTAAGAAAAAAGAAAGAAATTCGTTAATCGCAAAGGTGGCACTTAATATTTTTATCAAAATCGCTGCTACTTAAATGAAAATACATTGGAAAATCACTTGGTAGACTTTAGTTGCGAATTTACAACTGCGGCGGTTAATGGGTTAATGTGATTGGTCTATGTATAATTGTTATTTGGCATGAATCGTTATTTGCGTCCACATATAATTGTTTATTATTGTGTATGTCTCTTTTATATAGCTCCCGCAGAGCTATCGCATGCGCAGGTTAAGGAGTGAATCTAACCAAATTAAAAAAGTTTATTTTCTTTAAGATTCAACTTTCATACTGTGTTTTCTATTCCTGAAACTAATTGAGCCTTTAATTCCAGGCTCCACCGCGAAGCCCTGAAGCAGTCAGCCACAGACCCCGCGTCCGGACGCATAGACGTTGGCATACTCACCACGGGGCTGGGCTTGGCCGCGCGCCGGCGCCGCGCCGACCTCATCGCGGCGCTGCGGGACCTCATGCAGCCCTTCAGCAAGCCGCACACCACCACGCATGCGTCCTTGCTGCAATCTATCAACTCTGCCTCACAGCTGGTGAGTGACAGATAGCCCTCAGCAGTCAGTCACAGACCCCGAGTCCGGACGCATAGACGTTGGCATCCTCACCACGGGGCTGGGCTTGGCCGCGCGCCGACCTCATCGCGGCGCTGCGGGACCTCATGCAGCCCTTCAGCAAGCCGCACACCGCCACGCATGCGTCCTTGCTGCAATCTATCAACTCTGCCTCACAGCTGGTGAGTGACAGATAGCCCTGCAGCAGTCAGCCACAGACCCCGAGTCCGGACGCATAGACGTTGGCATCCTCACCACGGGGCTGGGCTTGGCCGCGCGCCGACCTCATCGCGGCGCTGCGGGACCTCATGCAGCCCTTCAGCAAGCCGCACACTGCCGCCACGCATGCGTCCTTGCTGCAATCTATCAACTCTGCCTCACAGCTGGTGAGTGACAGATAGCCCTGCAGCAGTCAGCCACAGACCCCGAGTCCGGACGCATAGACGTTGGCATCCTCACCACGGGGCTGGGCTTGGCCGCGCGCCGACCTCATCGCGGCGCTGCGGGACCTCATGCAGCCCTTCAGCAAGCCGCACACCGCCACGTATGCGTCCTTGCTGCAAGCTATCAACTCTGCCTCACAGCTGGTGAGTGACAGATAGCCCTGCAGCAGTCAGCCACAGACCCCGCGTCCGGACGCATAGACGTTGGCATCCTCACCACGGGGCTGGGCTTGACCGCGCGCCGACCTCATGGCGGCGCTGCGGGACCTCATGCAGCCCTTCAGCAAGCCGCACACCGCCACGCATGCTTGGCCGCGCGCCGACCTCATCGCGGCGCTGCGGGACCTCATGCAGCCCTTCAGCAAGCCGCACACCGCCACGCATGCTTGGCCGCGCGCCGACCTCATCGCGGCGCTGCGGGACCTCATGCAGCCCTTCAGCAAGCCGCACACCGCCACGCATGCTTGGCCGCGCGCCGACCTCATCGCGGCGCTGCGGGACCTCATGCAGCCCTTCAGCAAGCCGCACACCGCTACGCATGCGTCCTTGCTGCAAGCTATCAACTCTGCCTCAGAGCTAGTGAGTGATAGGCTAACGACACAAAATACCGGCGAATCGATGTTTCGTGATTGAAATCAAAAGTCATTCATTATCAATCTTTATAAAAACAGTACTATAGCGCATTATGGCTAAAAGTGTATTACATTATATAAAATAAAATATAGAATAAAATAATCTCTTATCTTAAGAGTTTTAAGAAATAACTGCTTTTTTAGCTGTCTACAATAATGTTTTATTATTTTGTAAGTTTGCTTGTGATAGATGTAATTCAAAAACTACTGGACTAATTAAAAAAATAATTCATTATCAGCGAGTAACTTAAACGAAACAGCCAAAATCGTGTAGTGTAGTAATATTGCGATTTTCCTTAATATTGCGATTTTCTGCACTATGTATTTTGATAAATCGTTCCGTTTCTCTCATATGTGTGAAACCGTTCTCAAATATTACTTATACTCGTACAAATTATTTGTAAAATGAAGTATTCTTCATTGTTTTTTGTTTTGTGCAACAAAGTATATCTTATCTATCTATTGTGTGTTTTGCAGACCGTATCCCGAGAGCAGCTGGACGAGGCTTTACGCGACCTGCAGGACGAGGGCAAGGTTACGGTCATCAGCCACACGCACGTGCGGCTCTGCTGATGCTGACGTTCTACATTAGCGATGTTTAGTTCGTAGTGCCCATCAATCCACTTGTTATTAAGAATAAACATTTTTTGTAATAATTACTTTGTTTATTACGACACGATTGGCGTAGCGCGCTGGAGAACGGTTTCTCGCCTTTAATTCCGTAGTGTGCCTGAGTCTGAGTGTGCTGGGAGATGCTTAATTTCTTGTCTGGTACCTCGTAACACAGGGATATTTATCCCTATTTCGAGACCATGTCATGGTCTCGAAATAGGGATAGAGGTGTACTGTCTGGCGCATATTTATTTTGTTTTAGCATTTTAACATGGTTTATAAAAAAGCTGAGCATGGCGAGAAGAGAGAGTGAAACACGTTTTGACGTATCATCGTATCTATACTAATATTATAAAGCTGAAGAGTTTGTTTGTTTTTTTGCTTGAACGCGCTAATCTCAGGATCTAATGGTCCGATTTGCAAAAATATTTCAGTGTTAGATAGCCCAATTATCGAGGAAGGCTATAGGCTATATACCATCACGCTAATACAAATAGGAACGGCAGTCATGAGGGGGAAGGACGGTGGCCCCAGTTAGCTCTGAGGAGTCTCAAATTTTGCATAGGAATAACCACGCGGACGAAGTCTCAGGCAACAGCTAGTCAATGTATATTGCGAGACGAAATACAAGATAGCAGAAACAACTGCCCGCATATTGACAACCATAGAGTCACCATGATATGAATTCCTGACCTGATAGAGCAATGCTTCCATATAATTTGTAGGCTCCAGTGGTGTGTCTACAGTGACAAGACCAGGATCGTCATCACCTTCAAGCTCTGCACAACACAGTTTTCATATCGAAAAATAGAAAAATTCAAATTTTTTGCCGGATGGTCACGTAGTAAGATCAGGCACAGTGTACGTGTATGAGTTCGTATATAAACTTTAGTAGAATTATAATAAACCAGACTATTACCAACTGTTGTCTGATTTCACTGCCATTCCGTCTGTGGTTATATAGTAATTCTTAAGGTCCAACTGTGTCTTATTGCGTCTCCTCGACAGCACTGCAACAGTGGTGGACCCCGACGTGATGTCACGTCGGGGTCCGCAACAGTGGTGACCCCGCGTCGGAACAAATACGCGACCCTGAAACAACAAAATGGTATTTCCGCGCAAATCGTGTATCAGTGCGTCGCAAAAAGTCACTATCAGCACCGCCGTCGTATTCCATATTCCGGAATTCTGGAAGGATCAGCCCGTCTTTGGTTTGCCCAGTTTGAAGCAATCATCGCACTACAAAAGCAAGCCGTCACAGAATCTTCGGATCTAAATAAAGGACACCCTGTTTATACGACAGCGCAAGCGAAGGAAGGAATAAGCGAATTATCAAATGTTAGAAGGTGTGCTGACGCAGCTAAAACGAGTACAAACGGAAATGTGTGCAAAAACGATACGAAACGCAAGAATAGCCGACGCAGCAATTATCGCAAGTATGGATTACGCGCCGAAGTCAAGTTCAAGATCGCGTAACAAAGAAGCAACAATTTGTCATTATCATTGTAAATATGGAAAATACGCTCACAGATGTGAGGAACCATGCAATTGGAAGCAACCCTTTTTAGCGACCGAAAAGGTCGAGGTTAAGTTTTTTTTAATCGAAAAAGGAGCAAATATCCTAGGTAATGTAACCCCTCATTGTTACCGACCGCAAAGGTGGTATGAGGTATTTTAACGATACCGGAACAAATGTCTCCGAAGTGTAAGCTACATCTAGGCCGCAGATGGTTCAAAAATTAACCCATGGAGATTGTGTTCGAAAAATTGTACGAAAATGGGTTAATTAATTGGTTAGTTAATTCCTCCAGAGCGAGTTTGATTTCTTAGGTTATCGTGTAACGAAACGAGCCAAGGGATACGCCAGGAAGAAGAAATATTATAAAGCATCAACAAGTTCCCCAAGCCGAGGACAACAAAGGTGCTAAGAAGATTTTATTTCACAATATTGCACACATAAGTGGCCGTGACAATTTTGTCGTAAAAGTGCATAGGCATACAAAATCACCTATGAGAAGGTATTTGCCTGCACAGCGTTTATTATAAATAATGGTTCGAGAACGTGATGGTTTGGAAAAAGACAAGAGCACGTACATGATAAGATCAGGTAGATTATTCAAACCAGTGCCCAGATTCCGTTGAAGTGATATAATTAACATCCTATGTCATTGCAATTTTTCAGGACTTCAATTTTGCAAGAGGGTAAATTATGTTTTTTTAAAAGGGGGGAGTACTGTGCCGGATGGTCACGTAGTAAGATTAGGCACACACAGTGTACGTGTATGAGTTCGTATATAAGCTTTAGTAGAATTATAATAAACCAGACTATTACCAACTGTTGTCTCATTGCACTGCCATTCCGTCTGTGGTTATATAGTAATTCTCAAGGTCCAACTGTGTCTTATTGCGTCTCCTCGACAGCACTGCAACAGTGGTGGACCCCGACGTGATGTCACGTCGGGGTCCGCAACACGGACCTTGATTCTGCCAGCTGGGCTATTCATTAACTTCGATCGCAAAAAAATCGCGATTTTAACAGCAATTATTGCTATTTGACGTAGAATACTGCATCGTCATTGGCTGACAACCTGTCAAAACGCTAGCAACTAGCAATCGACTGGAGTTGCTAGTTAGAGAATAAGGGGGCTGGCTATTCATTCACTAACTTCGATCGCAAGAAAATCGCGATTTTGACAGAAATTATTGCTATTTGACGTAAAATACTGCATCGTCATTGGCTGACAACCAGTCAAAACGCTAGCAACTAGCAATCGACTGGAGTTGCTAGTTAGAAAATAAGGGGGCTGGCTTTTCATTCGCTAACTTAGATCGCAAGAAAATCGCGTATTTGGCAGCGATTATTGCTATTTGACGTCAAATACTGCACCGTCATTGGCTGACAAGCTGTCAAAATGCAAGCGATTAGCAATCGACAGTATTTTCTTGTAAAAGATGGAGTGCTTTCTGGCTAATTGTGCAAAAAACTTAGTATAATTACTGTTATTTATTCTGACAAGGTCATGTTTTTAGTTTGAATTACTTTTTTTAACGGCTAAGGGGGCTGATTTCATCAAGGTCCGAAATTGGAATTTTTCTAGTTTAGAAGACTCCTTTGTTTTTTTCAACTTGCGACTTTTTACATAAAAAAAAAGCTAGGCGACAGGTAGACGAGTGTGTCTGCGCAAGAGTATAATATTAACTGATTTCATACCACCAACTTGGGTCTGAATTCGCTCCAGCAGGTCTAAGCCAGCGTCCTTTTTAGTTAGCGGCGGGAATAAAACACCCCGCTAATTTAGAGAGAATGAAAACAAGATGCTCTTGGGATAGGTGCTTAGGTAATTTTTAGAAGATAACCCAATTCGATGAACAAATCACTAAAAATCTGAGCACTAACTTTTCAACACTAATAGGGATTCAGATTTAAATACTACAAAAAAATCAATAAATTATCTTTATTTACATACATTATTATAACTCATTCCGTCTATTAAAAAGGCCATTGGCTAAACAATTAACAACACAACAACAAAACAATTCGTATTGTCTTATTTTATAAAAACTATGTCAAAATTGTGCAATTTTTCAATACTGAATCATACTTAAGAACTGACTTGTGCCAACCTCTTGGTGTCTAGTCTATTGGATCCGTTATATGGCAAAAGTATTTTAATTGATACTTACTAATTTTATGGGTACTAAAGCATTTACTAGACCTAGAGCCTAGTAAATGAACATTAAAGATGATTAGAAAATCGAATGACAAATTCATTTGAACTCTTTGGTTAACAGAAGCTTTCATTTTAATCAGCTCAAGTGATTCCAATAAAACTAAGCTCATTCAATTAAGAAATAATTTCTAAAACATCCTACAAACTTTCTGCGCTCGCACGGACAAATAAACTTGAGAGTAAACCTAACTTCAACAATTAATTAAATGTATGAATCGTTAACAATTTAACCCGTAACATATCCTAACTATATGTGGAAGTACTAGTTTAATTTGTATTAAACCTATAATAAATATTGAAGCAAGGAGCGATAGTATAAGTTTCTCGAATATTCAAGCAGCCAGAAGGAGTAGACTTTTAAAATAGTCAATTAAAGCTTGTATGCCTGAATATAATTGTTATTTTCAGTATTATGATTGTTATATATAAGAAAGTTTGCTGATTTAGACTTATAAATATTTTGGTGTCCTAATTGCAATAGTCATTACATCATAAGCACAATATTTGAAAGCTGGAAGTATACTGTGTCTTATATAATATACAATACACATAAATTTCTTATAGTTAGGCTATCTACCGAAGAAAGGGCGTGACATCAAAAGTGCGATGTTAAAAATTTTCAACATTGCATAATCTTGTATAAATTTTAAATACTTGCACCTACGTGGTCTTGAGACGGTCAAATCTTACTTCACTATTAATTTTGGAAAATTTTACAAATCGCGTACAAAATCAGCCTAGCCGGTACTCCCAAAGCTTGAGTGACATCTAATAAAGCGATACGGGAGGCGTACGTTACTTTTAGTGGCAGTCGTGTGCATTAACACAATACACATGTATAATTGTAAATTGTATAGATTTAAGGCATCGAAGAAAGCCTGACGACAAAAAAGCGCACTTAAGGCGAATCATCATAATAAAGCCTCCAGTTTCTGGATTGAGGGTTCCGATGAAACATTGGAACAGGATGTGATTGGCCGAAAGTGGCGTTTTCAGTGGGCTTAGCTGAGTTAGATGGCAGTGGGAATGCTTCTTGGCTACAATTCATTTATTACGTAAGATACCATCTTCTTAACCCTCTGTTCTCCTTTGTAAGGAAAACATCAGACCAGGCCCCTGACTCGCGAACCAAATTTCGTCGGATTGGCATTAGATAACTGTCACCAAAAATTTTTTCGAAAACGCTTTGGAATAAGGTTCAAAAAATTCTTATTTGACATTTCTGCAATGCTTGTCCAATGAAAGTCAGGCCCCTGGTGTAACACAGGAAAAAGTATGTTCCGTTATATAAATTTCAGTGGTTTTAAAAGTTTGGTACCTTTTTAAATTATATTTGAACTTACTTTTATGACTTAAAATATAATACCTGTAAAGACCCATTTTCCCTTGATTGTCTCACGTAATAAATGAAAAGTCTCTTATTAACAAATTCGTCGCCGCCAAATGAGACAATACATATTCTATTGCTTGCCGGTCATTCGGCAATCAATGTGTTAAGTGATGTCTCCATAAAATGTATCTATTATTTTAAGGGAGTGTAAAATCTTAATTTCAATGCAGATAACGCTTTCTCCACGCAAACACTCAGTTTGAACAGGTTGTAAATACAAATAAATACACAGTGCATTCTTTTTCTTAGATTATATCTGAGAGCCTAGCCAAGAGCAAAACGCCAAAAACTTTCAACATGCAAAAAACTTAAAAACATGTGAATGACATTAAATTTTGACATGTCAGTTCCTTACATAAGAAACTGGAGTTTTGCTCTTCACTAGGCCCTGCCTGCGTGCTCTCAGCCACGAATACGCCTCCCATTCATAACGAGAGGATTGTTTAGCTATCTATGGGAGTGCTATCAAGAAGCAGTGGTGTCGTCCGTCGGGCTCGCGTGCGCGGGCTCGCGCGCTCGGGCGGCGTCGGCGCGCGCGCAGGCTTCGAGGACAAACTTGTTGAACAGTTCCGGCTTGTCCAGGTAAACATGATGGCCGGCGCCGTTGATCACCTGAACAGAAATGAATATATTTTTCGTTTTTAATCGCTTGGCCAAGTTTTTTTGTTTTTAACAAAAAATATGACCAAATTTTTTTTAGTTTAAATAGCATTGAGAATAAAATATCATTTATTAAAAATAACGGTCTGTTAGGGTCCCGGTTGATCAATTAATAAAAGGCCAAGGATAGCGAAATGCTTCATGAAGCTTACCTAAAATGCTGCTATAAGAAAAGACAAAATTATCTTAGTTGATTTAGGGCCGATTTTCAATACCCAGTTGATGAAATTTATCTGTAGAATAAAGTTTATTCGAAGGTTAACAAGATTTTTTTCTCGCCGGGTCTTCTCAGTAAGAATCAACTCCTCCGACGCGGTGGTAGAGTCGCATTATGTTTGTATACTGTTTATTTATATATTCATATTATTATAGTATTTATGTCTATTATTTAGTAATTTTTTTGACTATTTATAAGTACTGACTAAGTCTATTTTAATAAAGATGTTTGAGTTTGAGTTAATTTTTTCAATGGTCAGATTAGATGTTATCTAAATAATGTTATCTGTTGAATAAAGCCGCTAACTGAGGAATAAAGTTATCTGGTTCTTGAGGGGCTAGATACGATTTTATCTATGCGTTTTCTTTTACATTTTGAGGTTACGTGGTGTCATTTGAGATTTTTTTCATTTTGTTTGGTACGCACACACATTCTAATGAATATTATTGACCAAATCGACGACGCAACGATTTTGGAGCAAAGGCAGTTACCTAACTATACAAACGCTGAGCCCAATAGTTTTGGAAAAGATTTTGCATTAAAAACACGAAGCAAACATCTTTGCCACAACTATAGACAACAAAAAAAGTTAAGGTTAATTTTTTTAAACGTCTTGAGTAGAGATTTCAAAACGTCAGTTCATACAAAAACGTCACTCAGATCTATACTCAAGTACAGATTTTGTTTCAGAATACGGGCCTAACACTGCAATGATTGTATAAGTGCATTTCGCTCGTGGATAATCAGTGTGAAGTTAGCGATATAAGTACATAGACAACCAATAGATAACTATTCTTTGGATAAAAGACGATTGAAATTTTAAAATATCTATTCGCTTGATAAACAGCCAGTTAATTTTATACTTCAGTTAGCTATCTAGGGAATAAAATAAGAATTAAAAAATTGGGCCTTAAACTATTTAAGAGTCTTTAAGTTTTATTGAATTGTCAAAAACAATTACACATCATATTTTGAAGCAGAAAATTATTTTGTAAGAATTAATCAGCAAATTAAATAGAGATTTTTTTAGTACAGTCAACTGAAACCAAAGCTACGGATTCCCACAGTTTTGATACGAACAAAGTGTTGAACTTCAGCCATGGCTAACAATATTCTGAGTAACATTCACCTGCACATAAGTGTTATTGGACTTCCTCTGCTCGTTGAGCGCCTGGCCGGTGCTGTTGTCGACCCAGGAGCGCGAGCCGTACAGCACCGTCACGGGCAGCGCCGGCGCCAGCTGCTCCATGCGCTTGCCCATGGGGTTCTTGGCCCAGCCGAAGCCGTGCATCAGTGTGTGGAAGGCACTTTCTCCGCTGCAGGTTTAAAAGTAAATAAGTTATGGTTGTAATTTTAAGTATAGGGGCGAGTGCAGCACGCGCAACCATCGCTCGCACACTCCTCTTCATACGGCTGTCAAATTCTTTCACATTAGCTGCCATTAGGCTATGGAACTCACTGCCCGATAAAATTAAATTGTCAAACAGTAGGTTTTCCTTCAAAAGGGCAATCCACAACTTCTTCTTACAGAAATCAGAAATAGTGTTACTTGTATTTCTTTCCTTTTCGACAACGTTTTACGATTTAGGTACGATAGTTAGTGTAAGTAAGTATATATTTATATATCATAATGTTTGTATATATGTATAATTTTTGTAAGTATATGTATTTTGTATTAATAATATATTTTATTCTGGTTTTTACAAGACACCGCCAACACGATTTTTGCTTCGACCAGTAGTTGACTGGTAGAGAGTGCCATTAGGCATTAAGTCCGCCAATTGTGCTTTCTTTTTTGCCATAAAGAATAAATAAATAATACAAACCGTTACAAACTGCAATAATATTAAAGTGGATTTAGACCAAACGACCAAATGCTTATTCTATCCCAACTTTATAAAATAGTCTGTCACTGTTTACACACAGAGAATTCGAGAGAGCGGGTAAAGAATGAGCATTTGCTCGTTTGGTGTAAACCTATCTTAACAGGTTGAAGGGCGATCGATATACAAGCGCGATTGTTGACCGCAAGTTGAAAAAGGACAACTCTTGCGATCAGTTCAAACATTTGAAGCGTAATTATTATTAAATTAGTACTTTTTAAAGTGTCTACCACGTTGCATGCACACAAAACAAACATTTGAAACATACCTATCTAGTTACCTAACTATAACTTCTTGTTTGTATAAAAACAGTATTGTTTTGAATTTTTATTTATTTATTCATTTGCTAATAATATTATGTACATTCACATTAATCTATGTTAAATTGTAGAGTTTAAAAGTAAGAAAAATACGTTCAAGGACGACTAGAAGTAAAAAATTATTATTAACTATATTTAGCTCTGTTTTACGAGCTCTCACTTGTTTTACTTTATTTTATTTATTCTTCATGTCACAAAAAGTACAATTGGCGGACTTAATGTCAAAAATTAATTATAAACGGTACAAGTGAACATCTTAATATGTAATTAAAAAATGCCAAAAACAACAAAACATTTACAGTTAAAGCTCACTCACCTAGGCGTCTGCGAGTTACACTGATAAATATACTCCGGAATGACAGTCTCTGCGTCCTTGACGTAGTGGACATATTTCCGCGACAGGTCCGGGCGCGTCTTGCCGACCAGCCACTTGCCGGCCGGGCCCGCCGCGCGCACGGCCCACAGCGGGTTCAGCGGCTGCACCGCCGTGGCCACCGCGCGCACCCACAGGGGCAGTTGGTACTTCTCGAACGCGTTGGACGGCTTCTCGGTGAAGCCCCAGGGGTCGGCGAGAATGAGATGGCGGACTCTGAACAAGAGAGTAATACTGATCAAATGTAGCTCCTATAAAGACTTTAATTAGCATTGATTTTTTTTTATCCGGCTCGAAGGACCAATAGGTACGTAAGAAAAATCCAGGAAAATGGATCGAGCCCTTATGAAAGCCTAAGATATAAGTAATAGGAACAGCTTGCTTATCTTACATCTACATTTTTAAAAACAGTACTTGTATGTACTACATAATGTAAGTAGGTTATTAAAATAGAAATTAAACTTGGCCCTTTTAAAGATGCTGTTATAGTAACTTGCTTGTGCTCTTTCTTTACTTTCTTTCTTCTTCTTTAGTAGATATCATGCCGATAGCGTAGCAAGACCGTAAAATTAAAAATAGAAAAAAAACTGTGATTCTATTATACATTGAATAGTATTAATTTTTAAATATACTATTGGATTAAGATTTTTTTTCGAGGGCCTGAGTCTTTGTGTATGTACTTGTCCGTAGTGTTTCGTAATACGGTAACGACACAGTACTTTAGTGCAATATTTATTTATTTAACTGTTTATGACAGTGATTCTATGTTTCCATTATCAAATCTTTACTAAGAAGTAAAGTGCCCGTCATCTGAAAAGAACGCTAAAGTGAGCGACGTAGCCCAGCAGGTAAGTAAGTTGAGATGGCAGTGGACAGGGCATAGCAAGAAGAAGTGACGGCCGTTGGGACAGAAAACTTCTAGCCTGGAGTGGAAAGAACGCTGGCGGGGCTTAGATGCGCCCCACGGAGAGAGTACACAAAAAATACTCCAGTAAATATAAGTCATTTCTCGATTTTGTCAAGGACGGTATAGTGATATTGAACACCCCCCAACCTCCAGACTGTAGGCGTGCGTAGAACCATCGTGCAAAGGTAGGTAAACAATAATTTAGTTCAACAATGGGAGATGATAAGTGTCAGCCCACCTCTCCGGGTACTTCATGGCGTATGCAGTGGCGATGTACCCGCCGAGGCTGTGCCCGAGCAGTATCATCTGT
The DNA here is from genome assembly GCA_947369235.1 of Udea olivalis. Classification (NCBI taxonomy): domain Eukaryota; kingdom Metazoa; phylum Arthropoda; class Insecta; order Lepidoptera; family Crambidae; genus Udea; species Udea olivalis. Next base: position 14,433,505 of record OX376359.1, read on the forward strand.
GAGAGGTTCACCTCGCGCCGCCACTCTTCGACTGACTCCACCCACTGGGCTTCCACCTTAGCAGCGTCTGAGGAGAACTTGGGCCGCGAGCTACGACCGAAACCTGCAATCAGTCAAACAATATCTTTCAAATAGACCACATAATACAGTACAGCAGAAGCGTCTAACCTAATAAAGTTCCTCTCTCTCTCTCTGGTCGGTCCTTCATGTCTGAAGATCGTGATAATGGTGGGGTTTAAGTTTGTCTCCGCCGGCCACTGTCATTACGAATTTTGGCGACTGTGTAAAACGTAGGTGTTTCAGCATCTTTAAGTTGATTAGACCATCTCGTTGGTGATCGGCCTCTAAGTCTCTTTCCTTCCGACCCAACCATGCTCAGCTTCTCAAGGCTTTCGTCCCCACGCCTCATTATATGCCTGAAATGGCTGAGTACGCGATAGTAGCATGTTGTGAAAAGACGCTGTTTTACTTCCAACAGTGAGTGTGTGTGAATTAAGTCTAATTATTCACAAACGGGGTGGTCAAAGTTGACTGTTGACGTCCTTGTGAACTGTTCGCTCAGAAGAACACACAGAAGGGAGACTCCCATGGCTTATTTCCCTGTTTGGTACCTCGTACACAAATATATTTACACTTAATTCGAGACAATGACAAGTGTGTTGACTGGCGCATATGTATTATTTATTATAACGCCCAAACCAACGGCGGAAGGCTCGCCACCTACTGTGGTTGGTTTGGCTTTTTTATTGGTGTATTTCATCATCGAAGAGTTAATCGCAAAATAAAAAGTTACTGCTTGATAAGGGTCTATAATTGAAATCGAGTTATTGCTACAATAAGTAACACAATACGAGTATTGTTGGCTCTATCACCACTCTTGCCAAATGAGAAATGATGATCATGAACCTGGACGATTGTAAAAAAAAACACTCTTTATGGCGATTTGAAGCCAGGATTTCTGGCCGTAAGCTCTTGCTGCTGTCTAGGCGTCCAAAGTCTCAAAATAAAGTAACCCGCCACTTGTAGCTAAATGCATCTGGCGAGTACCAGTAGTTGCGAGCTCACCATGACGTAGCAGTTTTATCAGAGAAATAAGATGATGAAATGAGTATGATTGTTTAACAATATCGCATACGAATCCTAAAGATAAAAAGGTTTTTCAGAATTTTTTAAGCATTATAATCTGCGGGTGATTAGATTAAGTATGATGACCGCACATAATAGCCTAACTAACCTATCCTTGTGATATTTATTTATGTGACTAATTTAATAAATTCCCTCATAAATAATTAGGACAAAATTAAGTAAAAAACGCATTTTAGGCTGGTTAAACCTCATTCACTACGAATCATAAAGATAAATAGTGGTTTCATCTCTTTTAAAAGAATATTAATTATGGGTAAATAAGTATTATGACTGTGCATAAATGTAGGAAATCTTAACATTGTCGTATTTACATGACTTATTACATCAGAACTATTTTATTAAGCAAAAATAAATTACTGAGATGAATCATACATTTTATGTCAATAATCGAAACCGTCAATCATAGTTAAGGAGACCTAAGACTAATGCCGTCCCGGTAAATGCCAGTAGGTCTACAACTATGAGTCATTATTCTGAAATACCTAGTTGGTTCTTTCAACTTACCAGCGTGCTTGAATTTACCTAATCTGAACCCTATCGTAAGGTAGTTAGTGCGTCACCGAACGCCCTCGTAAAATACAAGGACTTTGTCTCCATCTCAAAGATCAATAATGCAGACGTGAGTCGTGACAAATTGATCGACCTCTGTTAACTTCCCCTAATAATTGTAACATACCTGTATAACCAAAACAAAATTACAGTTGACCTTTTGACCGCTTGTGTCGATGTTTTCTTCGGCCTACAAACTACCTATTTATTGTAGGTATTATTTAATAAAGTAGCGATATTTAGCCAAGCGCCTAAAATGTAAACAAATAAGAAATGCTCAGGGTACCTAGCAAGTCGATGGCGTAGACCGGGCGCGTGCTGGCGAACGCGTCCAGGTTCGGGCACCAGAGCGCGACACCGGCGCCCATCCCGTGCAGCATCACCAGCGGCGTCTGCGGAGACTCCTCGTTCAACGAGATCGTCCATATCTTGTCGCTTTGCCCCACCACGGACCCTATGTCCACGTAGAACCGCTTATAGGTTGTCTTCAGGCCTGAAATTAGTTTTATTGTTTGAACACACAATTTTTGGATACCTTGACACTTTAATTTCGCGTACTAATAGTTGTCACTGATTAATTAACGAAAATTTTGATCTAAAATATATCCTATTTATCTATGATTTCTGGCCCACACATAGAAAATTGCTGCTTCAACTATCCTAGTCCATAAATCGGTTATACTCATATTATGAGCTTTATATTGCAGAAAGAATCTTTGAAATCGGTCCAGTAGGTTTTGAGTTGATTTTTCTGATTGCCTAAATAATTGTTAGCGTTTTTTCGCAAAGAGGATCAAGAAGTAAGTATTACGGGTTGAATTAATTAATCTTAGGCTCTCTATGGCAGTTTCTGTAAGGCAAGAGCCAACAAACAAAACAGGCCATACTGCGGAGGCACCGCGCTTCAGGAGAAGCTTGCCTCGGCATCTAGGACGGTATCAGATGCAGCCGCACATAGGTACTACAGGCAGTTCGTGCATACTACCGCCTGCCTTAATGCCCGTTAGGGACAAGGACCCTGTGCCGGCCCGATCCTACAACGACTTTTAAGTGGTATTCAGCGATTCCGGGGATTCCTGGTAACTAAATATCCCAGAAAAACATAGTATGGGACTTGTATGACTTGTGAACGTTTCGTGTATTAATATATTTTTTCAGTAACTTACACTGATTTTCCTGTATAATGAGGAGTGCAGCTGCACGGAAATGAATCTGAATGGATAAGGCAAGACCCTCCGTTTGTATGAAACGTAGTGGTAGTGTGCCACATTTTGACGCTAACCGCGAAGATTTTATTTCAAATAAAAAAGAGACATTTTATAAGTGTAAAATCTACTTGATTTTGTACATCAGTTGCTACAACGGTTGAGCGTGCGTGAGTGAAGAGTTGCAGAGCCCTCTTTTTTGACGCGCAAATTACGTACTCGCCTCATCTATTATTATTATTATATCAATTGATGTGAGTGGATGAGTGCATATCCGACAATAAACCATAATCCTGGCAATAAGCGGCGGTACATAGAGCGAACAGATCGTGCAGATTGCCGGCCCGCAATGCAAGGGGGGCAATGATTACAGACAATTTCCTGTAATAAAAATACTGTCTGCCTTTTTAGATCTGTGTTTTATGAAGCACGTGTTGCACACTGTGGCTCAAGCTTCACACTGTGGCCTTCGGTACGAGTGCATTGATAGCTAAGGCCGGCCGTGTTTAACACTCGCTGTGTGGTCCGTCAACCAGTTTACAGTAAATGTATATGGTCCTTTTTACTTCTGTGGTGTTGGCCACTTGATCAAGCTGGTGTTAGGTATTTTCAAGCCTAACCTGTCCGTAGCTAATGTAAAAAGGTTTTGATCACCACGGTTGCTAAACACAGATAATAGTTATCACTGGTTATTAGCTATATTGTCAAATAAAGCAGATGTATACGTTGATTAGCCAGGGGTATTGGTCATAACTACAATGGCTAACGATTGTTTGATAAAATATTATGACTTATTTTAATGGCGTTTTCTGCAAATGTAGATTATTCGCTGTGGAAACTAATTTAACAATCGCATCACACAAAGAGTTATTCAGTCAAGCATGCAATATACTCAGTGCCACGTGGAATCATTATGATATCATCAGCCATCATTATACCCAGAGCAGCTTGGACGCAGTTTATCATAACGTTACGTGCCTCAGGATCAAGGTCTTGCGATGACTTGGTGAAACTAACGCGGAATTGCGAAATAAACAAAGAAGGTCATTGTGATAGATAAGGGTAATTCCAAATTAAACAAGATTTCAAAGCTACAAATACAAGCTGATTAGATAGTGTTATATCACATCAATGACGAAAGGAGCGATAGTGGCAATACTCGTAGCATTGCAATTATGCATCCGAAATTAGCAAACATACCCTATGCCTATATTCATAATAGTAAATCTATACTGAGATTATAAAGAGGAAAGATTTGTTTTTTTTTTGTTCGTTTGCTTGTATTGAATAGGCTCCGAAACTACTGAACCCGTTTTAAAAATTCTTGATTACACCAATATAAAGCTACGTCATCATGTAGTGACATAGGCTATATTTTCTTTTGTTTAAGGCTATATTTCTACGGGAGATATACCGGTAAATATATTTTTAGTTATAAATAAATATCCGGTTACCGGGTATTTATTTATAACTAAAAATATCCGGTTACCGGGTATTTATTTATAACTAAAAACATTAAGGACATGAATGATTGGCAATAAACTCACGAAGGTCTACATATCTATAGTGCTCTTCCCATTATTGGACAAACGGACTTGTAATTTAATAACTGAAATTTTAGCTAGCTTACTAACTTTTCTAGAATTCTACTTCATCGCTGTCACTCTTATGCTACTGCTTACTACTTTAATATGTATCAAATATTTAATACCTAATTAACGCTTCTCGAAAAATCCAAAATTGCAAGTCATTCTCAAATTGTATCTAGCGATTAAAATAACAAGCCTAATGTCACCATGGTTACGTGCGTGTATGCGTATTTCTGTTAAACACTTGCCGTAGCTAACGTAATTAATTTGAACCCTCATAAAACATTGTTGTAAAGTTAACACAAGTTACCATGGTTACGCTTTTAGCCTGTTAATTTCGGGGAGCTATTAGGTGTGTATGACCATGTTGTCCGGTGGTATTGGTAGCGCTAGATGGTCACCATGAGACCATACAAAAGATATTTCCTAGAAAGCCTTTACAACATAACATGATCAGAACAGAACACAACATGTAAGCTTACACTTGCCTTGTTTTCATCCAAACTAACGCATTATTGATTTAGTACGATAGCTCGTACAAATTATCATTGGTAGTTACGTGTTATCTGTTAATAAATGTTGCTTCCCGGAAGAGAACTCTCTTAATGAGATAAGCATTCGCAATTTTAAGCGAAATATTAGCCGCTTGTTCGTAACAACTCCATCAGCCAATGCAACGACACGCTGTTATAACTGTACTGTTTTTGTATATTTCTTTCTTATACGCTAAACAAACAAAACACAGGGCAAACACAAGAGGCGGCGCAGGCGTGTTTGATAACTATGATTGCAATGAAATAGGATTCATTGGCATTGATGCTGATTTAAAGGGCCAGTATTTCGCATGATGACCCTGTAATTGACCCTGGCTCTGGCTTATAAAAAAATCGTTCTTAGGGTTCTAACCGGAACGGCAACTTGTCGACGGCAGAGGTCACAGGCCACAGCACAGACGTTACTTGCCGTTCACTAGCCATCAACATGTTGCCAGCCATAGTTGTATGTAGCCATCAATGTGTTTGAGCACTTACAGAAGCTATTCTTGCTACTCAAGATCTTTGGTAAGGTGGGGTTTAGCCAGTAAGAGTCAGACAAAGCCTTCTTGTAGGCCGAGGTAACGAGAAATCCATGAGGATTTCCATCAAGAATAAAAACAAAATACAGGAGTCATTCACAAAAAATATTGGTTGCATTAGATACAATTATGCTTCATGTTACATGATAACTTACATGACAATATTTTCTTCTCCACATTCCTCAACATTTCATCTGACTGACGAGTCCAGCTGAACCATCCACCAGTCCAACTAAAAAAATAAAACTGCATAAACAAACAAATGATAAAAGAGATGAACATCATAAAAATGGGTCTATTTGATTTAATAGCCAATCAATTGTGATAAAATAATATAAATTTTAATACATAGAAAGACACATGACAAATAAAGATATAACAGATTTTTTAATCAAAAGCAGCACAATAAAAAAACATAAAATAAACTAAAACAAATTACAAAGCCATTTTTTTTTTGGTTTTAGAATAGTCATTATAACTAAACATCAAATAATAAAGTACATTCTTGCTTGAGGTGTTTTCAATTAAATTTTATCAAAAAAAATGTGAGATTTCATACCTAATTTCTTTTTTTAATTTTTCGTCATTTTAACATGTTAAAATCCCACATTCACCCAAATACTTTCAAATTCACACATTATACTGTAAAATTATTCTTAGCATGCATAACTTTGCAAGAAGTAATATCATTATTAGTTTGTGAAAATGCAAAATAAAAGAAAAAACATATAAATGAAAAATGCAAATGAAAGCTAAAGTGCCCAAAGAAACATCAATTGGAAATGGGAACAAATCTTACTTCCAAACAATGGATAAGATACTTCCAATCCATGTTCCGCTTACTACACTGAAATTGGGAAAATTCACACATTTTATTTATTTATTTTAACATGTTAAACACACCATTTCAACATTGCAAACAAACTCTAGCACACAATAAATGGATACATCCACTCAGCACCAGTTATTGTTATAAAAATAAACATTAAGAATTACACTAATTTACAAAAAATCAAACCTAGTTTTTGCAAGTCATTAAATTTACAGATTGATTGATATAGGACTTCACCAGTAACACTGGGATAAAAACTAAAAAAACATATTTATAGGTCCTAACAGATTGAACAAAAGTCTAAAAGACATGCAGACAAGCTAAGGGGCACAACAAATAACTTGCTTGATGAATCCCATCGAAGCTTGCTGTTAACTATCTGAAAGAATAGGAAAAATATGCATGGTTCTCAGAAAAAGCCTTATATACTTGAATAACTACAGTATTACAAATAGATTGAGGTATTTATTCCAATAATTAACCTAGAGGTACTTTTGCGATACATTTCTTTTACTTGAACACTTTTAGACTTAATTAGATGTATGCAAAGCTTGCTGTAACATAAATGCAATTGAGTAATACAAAGAAATATAGACACAAGATGAAAAAGCCGCAAAAGTTACCTTAGAATGCTGGTAATAAGATGAATAATGAGCGGTAAGACAATCTTAGCCCATAAGTAACGACATGGCACATGAAACCTTGGCATAACAGAATCTGATAGTGTGATGTGATTCACCTACAAAATGGAAAATGACGAAATTAAAGAAAAAGAACAAAATTATTGCTGGAAAATACATTAACTAAACTAAAAAGCAATTGCGCAATAAATGATTGATGCAATGAAATTATTACAATTAAATTACCTGGATCTTTCAGTCTCGTAGCTTAAATCACTAGCCATTGGGCCACTGGCGAATTAACATGCACTTTAACACAGCCACATCAACGTAAATAATTTTTCCGATTCGATTTAATATTCCCTACAACACACACTGCCGATAGCTAAATCAAATTTTATTTTATTGAATTTTTTTGACGAATTTTAAAAAGACAGACAGTGACACCGTCAAATTTTGACAGAACAGAATGACATTAGCACTTTCGTTCCGAAATTATCCATTTTTATCACAGATAACAAATAGAATTGATCCATGGAGGCATGAAGAGCTAAAACCCATTTTTTTGGATTGGTTCCTAGGCGTGGCACATTAAAGTGGCAGTTGTGATTGGGACTTTGGGAGACAGACAGAGGGCGGGTGACAAAAGTTTCTATGCACGTTGGCCAGCATGTCTCACACACACACACAGTATCTCAGCAAGGGCGCATAAGCTTATGATTTATAACAGGCACTTTTGCCCGCAACTACGTCGTTATGGTGTTAAAACGTAACAGACAGACAGACTTGCTTTCGCTTGATAATAATAATAGAGATATTTCCCTAATAACTGACGTAAAATATAGCTACAACAAAGGGGCTAAACATATTGTGAAACATTCTCCAGGACATCTAGCTAGAGTGTATCATACTATTTAATATATTAAATTTTGCTGGGTGGGGCCCTGATAGCGATGCTGCATTTTTCACTACTCATTTAACCCTAGTCGTGGTTTTGAGTGCGTAAGAGGCAAGGTACAAGGCAACGGTACGGTAACCAGGGCAACAGACTTCTAAAACACCATTATTTGACATAATATTAAAAACAATTAATCTCCAACCAAACAGTTGAAAGCTATTATTTTTGCTACGATGCAAATATCTACAGTGCAGCCGGTGTTTAAGCTGGAGTTAAACCACAAAGTTACGCCAGGCATTGTAACAATAGCCAAGTTTGACGGCACACATCCTTGCCTCACTGCTTCTGCTGGCTACGACAAAGTAAACATCTTCTTCTTAAAGCATAATACGACACTCAATTCCGTTATAAATTAAGTACCTATTGTATTTACCTGAAGTATTAGACAGACAGTGTAAAGTAGTATAAAATTGAGTGACAAATATTGCAATCTCACACCAATACGTACTCACGTAAAAATATTCCTGAGCGGGGATAGAACCGACGTCCTTCGCCGCTTTAGACACTTCTACCCATTGCGCCAACGAGAACGTCTGCTTTACTTTGAGGAAGGAGGTTACATTATGCACACCGTCATCATAGTTTATAGCCCCAAAGTACATACAAGACGAGGAAACCTCAACTACCTATTTCAGAAAGTTACTAATACCTTTCTGTGCAGCCAGCCACGATATATCGAAACATTGACAGGCATGCGTTTAGCTCTGATTGACAGAAACTCGTAAGCTTACTATAAGCATGTCAGGCATGCTCTACAATGTTATCTCCACGTAGCTGTGGTTGATTGCAGCATTAAACATCTTCATTGATACCATGGCAATGTGTACAGATCATAATCCATCATCCCCATGGGGGAGCAGTTAGCGGCCGCGCGCAGCGGTCGCAGGCGCACGGTGAAGTGTCCGAGCTCAATCTCAGCCAGGCCGTCATCGCGCTGGCTGCTGGTCCGCTGCGACCCGACAATGGCAGGGACATGCTGCTCATTGGCTCACCATCACAAATCTTAGGCGAGTATGGATTTATAGTTAGTGGATCGCAATTCCATTTTTTACATATCTCCTAGGAAATCTCTTCGCGGAGTTCTATCAAACCTACTATTATCCGGTTCGAAGGACCACAATGACCAGAGTAAGATTCCCGTTATCTATGTACACAAAAGCGTCAAAAGCCGTAATGAAGTAATAATTTTGTTTGAATTTCAGCCTATGACGTCCATGACAACACAGACCTGTTCTTCAAAGATGCTCCAGATGGAGTTAACGTGATTATCGTAGGTAGTTTTGGGAAGTACACCGAACCGCTAGCCCTAGTAGGTGGAAACAGCTCGGTACAGGCTTTGGACTGGCAGGGAAACGAGCTGTTCTGGAACGTGGTCAGCGGAAAAGTCTGCGCCATGATTACTTTTGACTTTGATAAGGATGGGGAAAATGAGGTAAGGCAAGAAATAACTTCATTTTTCAAGTAAGTACCTATATTTGACGAAAGTCTGTGATGGAAAATGTCATGAAATAAGTAAGTAAAGATTCTTTAAGGCTTACGTCCAAAACCTACTTTTGGCAACTCTTGGAATTGAAACTGCTTGAATCTGTTTTAGGAACCAAACTGAATATATTGCATAATATCTAAGTTTTGTCACCTGATTTTAGCTCCTAGTCGGCTGCGAAGATTCTTACATAAGAGTGTTGAAGAATAATCAGTTCATCATGGAAATAGCTGAAACTGGTCCAGTGTTATGTCTATCTCCAGTTACGGAAGTTCGATTTGCTTATGGTTTGTCAAATGGCACTATAGGAATTTATGAGGAGGGAATACGTCTTTGGAGGGTAAAGGTATGATAATCACGTATATCGTAGCCGTCACACCGAAATGTAGGTACACCACGAAAACCGAATCCACTTTACATTAACTAACTATGCGGTGCACAACGCACAATTTATGTAGGTGCCTATCTAACTGGGGCATTTCAAAGAACGTGTTGTGTTCCTCACAATCAACTACAATAAAAAGCATTTCTGTCTCTATTGCAGTCTAAGCAAAATTCCTTAGCCCTTCAATGGTCAGGCGAGACCCTGGCTTGCTGTTGGGGCAACGGTCGCGTGGACTGGCGTGAAGGCACCACGGGCAGAGTGCTCCGGCGCGTCCAAATGCGTGCAGGCGCTGCCGCGATGCTTCTAGCTGACTACAGATCTGTTGGCGCGCCCGATTTGGTCTGTGTCTCCGATAGAGGAGAAGGTAAGTAACATTTTAATAATACTTAGGAAAAAACCCAAACTACTAGGTACTTCTTCTAGCTACCATCGTCGTATCAAAAGTAATTAATTTCGCAATCCGGTTCGAAGGACCAGGAATACGTAAGCAATATACTTCATTTACTGAATGGTGGAGTTACCTTGGCTTTTTGACCTATCTTAAGCTGTTGGCGCGCTACTCGCCCAACAATTTTGAAAAAGTGCATCATTATTTATTTTATCCTCGAATTTCCTTAGAGAATTTTTTGACCAACTGTCGATCGAAGATAGAAACAAAGAAAAGAAAGCTTTGAACATTTGTTGTGTTTTTCTTGCTAGTTATGGGCTATCCTCCGTATCAAGAGAATACGGGATTTAACGTTACGTCCAAAAAGTTACCGTCTGAGGAGGACCGCCAGGCGATCACGGAGCTGTTCAGCAAGAAGCAAGCGCTCATGGTAGAGCTACAGCATTACGAGGCAAATGCAGCCAGCAGCACAGAGAGTTTAGAAGAATTGGATCGAGGATCAACTGCAATGCCCACCAATACCCGTCTTCAAGTGGCAGTCGCTGCTTCTGCGGAGGACGTAAGTTTTATAGTGACTACACCTACCCGAGCGCTTTGGTCATCGGCCCTACGTTGTTTGAAAGTCGGGAAACGAGTTGGAGAATGCCACAATGAGCTAAACATACACAGAGTGCGAGTAGATGCGTGTTCGACAGGGTCCATAATACTGAGTGGTCTCACGAAGAAGTGGTATATCTCTGCGCCATCTGCCTTCTCCTGTATCCAAAAATTAAGCAAAGCTTGTAGTATGGGCCTCCAACAAATCAAAACAGTTCTGACCTAGGTGAAAATCGAATCCACGGCCTCTCGCGCAGTAACAATACGAGATATATAATCTGCCAGCGCAGCGTCTCGGCCAGAATAATAGTCCTTACCTATTTATACATTACCTAAAACTAGTGATTGTTGGCTAGTAAAATAATATTTATTACTTAATTATCCCTGCTAGCGGTGCTTAGACCTCACGATATCAACCAACAACGAGACCATAGTAAGAGCAGCGCTGGTTCTCGCGGAGGGCATTTTTGATACTGGCGAGACCCTAGCGCGGCACCCGCCGACAGCTCAACTTTCGTCCATCCTGCTGGTACCCGTGAAGCCGCCCAGAGATGTGCCAGTTGATGTTCATATAAAGGTACGCATTCTGTAAACAAATTGACCAGCCGGACTAAGGCATGCGCGTTAGTCCGTTCTTTTGTGATTGCGAATCAATATCTTTGGAACATCTTCGCAAACCGTATCTGACATCATTAGGGATGAGAGGTTGTTATACATCCTTAAACAAGACTAGTATTATTTTGGTGAACAATCTCATAACAGCTAGTCTTACTACTGGTATATCATAACTAAGCACTATTATGACACATACTAACCGGCGCCGACGGTTCGATGTTCCTAAGCTGTGAACTTTACATACATTTACGAAAACAAACTCATTTAGACTTACTCAATCATATTAACAAAATAAGTATCTTTCTGATGATAAATAAATATATGAATAATAAATGAATAAATAAATATCTGGGACAAGATCATCTGGCCCCAAACTAAGCAGAGCTTGTACTATGGGTGTCAGAGATTGATTAACATACTTAAATATTTCTAAATACATACTTATATATAAATTCAAAAATAAATTAAAAGATGTCCTCAGTATTACTCACTGTTGCGATCAACTTTTACCTAATAAGATTTTTTATTTCAGGCTCTAGTTGGTTATCCAGACAGTGAACAATATCACATTTTCGAGTTAACAAAGCAGCTCCCTCGGTTCTCAATGTACACTATAAACATTCCAGGTGCTACCACTAGCAAACCCTCAAGCAATGTCACCTTTCGGATCACAGAGAGGGTTCAGAGAATCTGTATTTGGGTGAATCAGAACTTTTTACTAGACCAAGAGATTGCTTTGGAGACAGAAGATACAAAAGAACTACATTTAAGTCTATTATGTCTGAGAGACCAGACTCAGCTTGATCTGGATTTTGGAGCAGACGGCCAAGTAAAAATCAGCACACCAGACATAAGGTTAGCTGGAGATATAATACAAAGTTTGGCTTTGTATTTAAACCTCATTGATTTACAGGTATGTCACATCATTAAAATTATTTTTATTTATGATCAAGTTGATTCATAAAGATGTGCATGATTTTGAGACTAATGACTTACCTTTTATTTAAGGAAAGTAAATAAACAATTTTACTTTTATTCATTTATTTTTGAAATTATAATTAAACTCCACTTATGCTTATTTCCTAGACAGATCAAATCTTACTGACCATACAGTTCAACGAATCCAACACACTTTACTGGGTTGAAGAAGAACATGTTGTTGTGAGGGGGCTCCCGCTGGCTCACAGCCTTCACAACTTCCTGTCCAATCACACCTCCCACTACAGCTGCAGCCCCAGCCACAATGCCAAACACATCTGTCAAAAGGGCATCACTGACAAACCCTGCAGGAATAGACAACTCCTTCACAAGCTCATTCCTCATTTTCAAAAGAATTGCAGTGTCTGCTTTCCTCTTGGCTGGGTCAGGGTTACGGTTGTACTCATCTCTGAACCTTAGAAGGATCTTCAGGACGAAGTATGAAGGGTCACCGCGACGAAGTCTTGATCGAAGCTCGGGTTTCGACCAGTCAGCTGATAGTGCATTTTGTAAGGGAACGTAAATAGCACGGCGTTTTACAGTAATGGAAACAGTCTCTCGGGCACTCTTTTCAGTGTCGTCAGGGCCGCGTTTCACGGCTTTGTGTTGCACTATCTCCTCCGAATACTCGTGGTCAACGAGATCTGCAAACATGTACCCGTACATGCCCCAAACATCACCGCAAAGGAATTTCTTGTTACTGTCGCGGCATGCGTTGTTTATGCGCTCTAATTGTTCTTGTTTCAGTCCTGTCGCGCATACTATATCAAATGTAGTGAAATATTCGTCAGGTAAGTTGTCAACAGCTTTGTTTTCCGATGTCACTTCTACCATAGGGTTCAACGCCCGAGCCCGTTGTAAGGAAGCTTCTGCTCTGTTCTCACCTATCTTATCCGGTGGCGCCAAGAACTGGGAATATAAGTCTATTTCTTTAAGTTTCTCGTTGTCTAGCAAACAGACGCTTTTCACACCAGATAGAATTATGTTTTTTGCAATTTCAGCGCCGAGTCCAGACAAACCGATGACAAGAACTTTGGATGCGCGTAATCTTTTCTGGGATTCTAAGCCCCAGAGACGTATTTGACGGTCATACTGTTCTGCCTCTGCTTCGGAGAGCTCCACATCGTTATTTTCAACCATTTTAGATAAAAAAATACAAAATTTAGACGAAAAATACTGATTCACTTGACGTTTCGCTGTTCACGCCGCCCGGCACCATAGACAACGGATTGACTGACACTGACGCGCCGCCATTTTGTAATAGATATCTCTATCCCTCTCCGTAGATTTGTTACCGGTTTTTGATAAATCGATTGTAATTTGTAATGCAGACACAACTTTTAATAAATTTTACTGGCCAACCACTTCTGCATTTTTTACTTGACATTGGCGAAATCAATTTGCTATTTAGACTTTGCCGTCTTCTTTGCGAGATTGCCAGAGGCCATAAATAAAAAAAAATCGATTGTAATTTAGGTTAAAAAAGATTTGGCTAGATGGTTCGCAACGAGGCCGTAAAAAAGATAAAAAAATATAAGTTTTTGGCGCCATATTTAAAATAATAAAAAGCGGTAACCAAAAACTCCGATTGTTTTCAGTCAATAGCCCAATTTCCTGAAGCAGAAAAGAAACTTCGTACAGAAATGGAAATAGCATCTCAAGTAGGCGAAATGCGTTCACGTTTAGCAGCTGAGACTGCCGAGCGCGCTCAGCTTATCACAGCGCTGCTTCCAGCAGCACAAGATGCAGCTTCATATGACTTGTAAGCACAACATTTAAACCTTTTTTATTTTGTTCGAGGTGGTTCGATCAAAATTTTGAGTTAAAAGTTTTTATTCTGAGATAACAGCAACATGCCACTAAGTTACTACATGTAGAAAACTTAAAATTGATGGGAATGATAGACATCAGCGATAAACAAGTGTAATTTCCTTACGTCAATGTTAGTTCTGTCTTGTAACCCTGCTTATTTTACACAGAAAGGAAATGCTGAATCGATACAAAGAAGTGATCATGCTAAATGAGGAGTTGCTGACTAGTTGCCACGTTCGGCGAGCCACACAGGAGCAAGCGGTCACTTCCCTGAAGAATCTACACACAATATTGCAACAAGCAGCTCGTTTGAGAGGTTTATTAGTTTCCTACGTAAATTCCTATAGATTCAAGGATTTCAGGTTAAGGTTATACAGGTTTTATTTGGCAGAGGTCCTGCATAAGGCGCAAAAGGCCTTGGTTACGAACTCTACACTTGGCTGTGACTGGACCATGGACAAACATTTTTGTGTTTGTTGGTCTTGGTGATAATACAACTTTTTTTAATTAAAAATATAACTAGATAGTTTAAAACTAGAGTGATTCAAAAGAAAAATAATATGTACAGGCATATTTTGTCAGAGAAAATTATGTATGTTTATCAGTTTCCGACGCATACACAGCCGCCGTATTTTCATTTAAATTGGGTTTGCTTATTATACTTGGCGGGTCACTTATGTGGTCTAGGTATTACTTCCCTTGACAAAATTAACGTAAATTGTTTGTTTTCAGTTGGGAAATACAGCAAAGCTGTCGTAGCTGCAAGTAGAAAAGCAGTGCGAGAGGATAATGTGGAAGCACTCATCAAAATAATACAGGCTGGTGATTCAAAAGGGGTCTGAAAATAATTTGCAAAAAAAAAGATACATAATTCTAATGTAATAAAAATATTTAAATAATCGTAATAAAAAACATGATTGTTGGTTTCCATTGTTTATTTTGTACAAAAACTGGTTGATTAATGCTTTAAATACAAATTTCATAATTCATTAACTTCTTATACACTACAAGCGACGACAATCATTGACACCACCAACCACACACCATATTGACCAGGGATTCACAGCAATGTTTGGAACCATGGCTTTTTTTGGGGGGGCGAGTAGTGCAGGTGGGAATGAAAACACATGTGCTGTAGTCGCAGCTGCACTAGGCGACTAAGACCTTTTTTGCTAACAAAAAAAAACGCATCGAGTCAGCGCCATTTAGCGGCCGTAATGTTGCCCGAACTTGCCGATAGCGCTGACTCGTTTCGCAAAACGCGTTGGTGAAGTCATTCACTTCTCTTACTCCAACTCGGCACTCTGTTTAAAGCTATACTAACTTAACTTTTTCAACTGCCAACTAGAAATAGCTATTCTTCGCCTGGCATTTTTTGGCTTTGCCACGCATTTTGGCATCGTTCTTCCTTATTCGTCCCCGTATTGGAAATGCACTCTCACTCCAGTTTTTGCTGACTGATATCTACACAGTGATCTGCTTAGTAGCGTAGTACACATCATCCGCGCTGACGTTCAGCAGCAGCCTGGGTTCGGCCGGCTTGGGTTCCAACAGCAGCAGTTTGTGGGCGGCGAGCCGCGCGCAGAGGGCGAGCGCCTGGGACGCGGTGGGCGGGCGGATGCTGGCGGCGGACTTGTAGGGGCGCCCGTCGAGGGCTACGATGGCGGCCGCCGTGTTCAGCGCGCGGGATAGGGTTGTCTCGTCTGTGCCTGTTCGTTCCACCTGTGTAACGAGTATTTGTTTTAGTTCATACATATAAAATAATATATTATCTTACATTGGATGACGGATTGATTGAGTTTGGCGCCAAAGAAACATGACAACATTGTCCGAAACTCCGAACTAAGATAAAATAAATAAAAACTAAACAGTCAAATTTAATTTAACTACATAGTTGTCCGTCAGCGGCTTCGCCCGCGTAGACTGTCTGTGGCGAAAAGACCCTGCCGATGAAGGGCCCGTAACGTCCACTCTGGGTCGGGACGTGTTGTCCCGCCAACAAGAAAACGAATTGTGGTTCTGACCTGAACTCCTCCGTAGATACAGGGGGCGGTAGGCCTTCCACATCGAGTGTGGAATAGATGCTCTGAGATGTTCCTCCGGTCATGCACGTTAGCTGATATGAGTAGTCCACCTGGTGCACGTGGTGCGTGAACTAGAAAACACTTTGCCGCAACACCCTCCAGCCCACCACAAGTTCTTTTATATCACTAGCACAAAACGTCTTGGGGATGGTGATTTTCACCCCATAAACACAGTTTATTTCGTAAAAAACCTTTTTTTTTGCGTTTTGAAGACGGAGCCCCGCGCGTTGATCTCGGTTCGATTCACACACTGTGGCAGCCAATCAGAATCGACCAGCCACTGTATTGCCCATATATGTAACGAGCTCGGCGTCATTACAAGACAAAAACGCACTCGAATTCAATGTTGGCGGGAATCTCAAATAAAGAACGAATAGTGAACATACTGCCCACCAAAATACAGCTGGTATTTTCCGAATACAAAAAAAAGAAGTTAAAATACCTACCCATCGAATGCAAACGAATTAAAACTACATGTTATCCTAAAACACGAATACTAACCAATGTAACTATGAGTGAAACGAATAAAGCTAAATTAGTTAAGGGTCCACAGGAAGAGGGCACAATTTCACGAGAGGCCTTTTCATAAGGCTGTCTCTAGTTTTGATGGTTGCCACGCGGACAATTCCGTCAAGGCCAGGGTGCAAATCGACTACTCTTCCCAAAGACCATTGTAATGGAGTACGGTTGTCATCTTTGATGACTACGATAGAATTTAACGACAAAGGTTTAGACGCTTTCGTCCATTTTGCACGTTGAATTAAAGAGTTAAGATACTCGTGTTTCCAACGAACCCAAAAGTTCTGAAGAAACGATTGGATCAGTTGCCAACGGTTTAAGCGATACAATTTAACGTTTGAGTAATCCTCATCTGGGACACTTGTAAGCGGTTCCAAAGTCAAAAAATGACCTGGAGTCAGTACATTTAGGTCGTTAGGGTCAGTGCTTAAGGCACACGGCGGTCTTGAATTTAAAACCGACTCTATTTGTACGAATAGAGTGGTAAGTTCTTCAAACGTAAGAACTTGATTGCCAACAATTCGATAAAGATGTGATTTCGCGGCCTTGATTTGAATCTCCCAAACACCTCCAAAGTGAGGAGCTGATGGAGGGTTAAATTCAAATTTTATTCGTTCGGCTTGCGACGCTTGTTCGAGTAAAAGTAGGTAATTGCTGGCACCGACAAAATTCGTGCCACAATCCGCATGAATTACGTTACAGCGACCACGACGGCCCACTAAACGTCGCACCGCAGCCAAGAAACCATCCGTAGAGAGCGTTGACACTACTTCTAGGTGAACCGCTTTAGTAGCTAGGCAGACAAATAAACAAAGATAAGCTTTATCTATCTTAGCTCCACGGTGAGGACCGACTTTAATACGAAAAGGGCCACCGAAATCAACGCCAACCACTGAAAATGGCTTGACTTGATTGACACGATACGACGGAAGGTCACTCATGTACGGCTCTAGAGGTTTTGGACGAGTTCGAAAACATCGAATACATTTTGATAGGCACCGTCGAATAGCCCGTTTGGCTGATAAAATCCAAAATCGTTGTAGTAATAAATATTGAGTAGTGTTTTGTCCAGTGTGACAATTTTGACGGTGAATAGACTCGATAAGTTTGGATGTAAACGGATGATCACAGGGCAAAAGCGCAGGATGTTTTTGTTCAAACTCTAAGCCAGACCGAGAAATTCTACCACCCACCCTGAGAACATTAGCCTCATCAATGAAAGGATTAAGTTTACGAAATGGTTTTGGTAAGGGTTCTTTCGAGTGAAGCTGTTGAATTTTATTACTAAAAGACGAATTTTGTACCGATCTTACGATTGCTAACAAGGCCTGGTGATTTTCGAACTTATTCAAAACCGAACCAGTAACACGACCATTTTTGTCCTTCGTACGTATATTAGTTATGAAACGGCGGATGTAGGATACGATACGGGTAATTTTTTCCAAGGAGGAAAATCGATTTAACAGTTTATCAATAAATGAATCATTCTGATCACTTGTGGGAGCGATCAGTACGACTGACGTACGTTCTTCTGTTCGCACAACTTGTTCTTCATCGTCACTGGCAGTAGGAAACTTAGACGAAGTTGGCCAGCGATTTGATGGCTGTGATAGCCAGGAGGGCCCCGCCCACCATAGCGAGTTATGAAGAAGTTCTAGTGGAAGCTGACCACGAGAACACACATCTGCTGGGTTGTCGCCTGATACAACATGGCGCCACGATTCAGCAGGAACGATTTCTTGTATGTGACTGACACGATTAGCCACAAAAGTGGTCCAACGAGACGAGTGCGAACGAAGCCAGGATAATACTACCGTAGAATCAGACCAAAGATATATTTTAGAAATCGGGGTTTTAGGCTTATACGTTTCACGAACAAGTTTAGTTAGGTCTGCAAGCATTACCGCGCCGCAGAGCTCTAACCGAGGCAACGACAGTTTCTTGAGCGGAGCGACGCGAGCCTTGGCACATAACAGCCGGATTTGAATAGATCCATCATCACACAAGCCGCGCAAATAGATGACCGCTCCGTAAGCTACTTCTGAACTGTCACAAAACCCGTGAAGCTCGTACGAGTACGCATTATCTGCAGTGAGACGACGAGGAATGCGCAACTCAGTAAGAGAGGGCAGCTGACTACAGAATGTACTCCACTTGTGTTGCACAATTTCGGGGGGAACTTCATCCCACGAGACTCCAAGGATCCAAAGCCTTTGCATCAAGCACTTGGCTAGAATCGCCAGAGGTGCTAAAAACCCTAGCGGATCAAAGACCCTTGCGATTTCGCTAAGGATAACTCGCTTCGTGCAATCACGTTCAGAAGATCCTACGTCGAATAAAAACGAATCGGTAACTGGGTCCCACTTAAGGCCCAGAACCTTGAGTGTAGGCAGTTGACCATCAGAAAACGATTTGGGATCCAGAAGACATTCTTCCTGGGAAAGATCTGATAGCAAACTCGTCGAATTACTGGCCCATTTTCTCAACTGAAAATGACCTCGTTTAAACAGATTAATAATCTGTGATTTTGCCTCCAATGCGTCTTTTAAGAGCTGGCAGCCCGAAACAACATCGTCGATGTAGATGTCTGTTGCCAAAATTTCTTTGGCGAGAGGAAAACGAGAGCCTTCATCTCTAGCCAGCTGTTGAATGGTTCTACAAGCAAGGAACGGTGCCGATGAAACCCCATACGTTACGGTGTTTAACCGATACTCCTTCAACACTTGATTAGGACCAGTTCTCCAAAAGATTCTCTGGTAATCACGACATTCATCAGCGACGAGAATTTGTCTGTACATCTGACGAATGTCGGCCATAAAAACGAAAGCATAAATTCGAAATTGTAGGAGAACCATGACAATGCTGGATTGAAGTTTAGGTCCCGTTAGTAATGTGTCGTTTAAGGATTTGCCGTTCGCATCCTTGGCAGATGCGTCGAAGACCACACGTAATTTTGTGGTGGCGCTATCAGGTTTTAGAACGCAGTGATGCGGAATGTAAAATCTACCTTGGTTCAACTTACTAGGCTCGACTAGTGACATGTGGCCAGACTTCTCATAATCCTCCATGAATTCGGAGTACTGCTTATGCAGTCCCGGATCACGTGACAAACGGCGTTCAATGGCTCGAAATCTTCTCAGAGCAATATCGCGAGACTCCATAAATACTGGATCCACATTGTCTTTGAATGGCAACCGCACAAGGTATTTCCCTGATGGGTCGCGGTAGTGATCAGTAGCATAAGCTAGCTCAGACGTGATTTCCTCTGGTGTGAGAGGTGAAGCTTGAGGAAGGTTATCGAGTTCCCAAAAGCGTTGAACAATCGAAGTTAGGTCACTGTCGGACTTTGAAGAAAACAACGAATAGGTTACGAGTGGCGTTCTTCCAAACAAAAGCCAGCCAAAGACAGAGTTCATGGCAAGTGGCTGATTTGTAGTACCTTTGATACGCTCGTTCAGAATGGACTCCGCAAATATGTCCGCGCCCAGTAAGATATCGATTGGACCAGGGATATCAAAACCTGGATCTGCTAACGGCAACGAATTGATATGGGACCACCCCACCGTATTGAGCTTAGCTATTGGCTGTTCACCACAGATGTTTGAAATAATGTGCAAGTCAAGTTCGAATAACGGATTATTTTGTGACGCTATAGAACAAAAGTACAGTTGTATTTGATGAAGACTTGGTAACAGCAGGCGGATTTGCTCCTTTAGCAAAGAGAGAAACTGATTGAATATCAGTAACGCTAGCTCTAATAGGAGCACGATCATTGTGAAGTAACGTGTGGTGCTTATGTTTACACTTTAGACAACGGAATATGGATACACATTCTTTCAGCTGATGAGACGACTTAAGACAGTTGTAACATAAATTATTTTGACAAACGATCGACATGCGCTCGTCAACAGATTCAGCCAAAAAAGCTTTACACTTTGTGATATAATGAGCATCAGAACACAATGGACACTTTATTAATTTGGTATTATTAGTGACATTGTTGCTGTCATTATTGTTTTGAATTGGTCTATTGACATCTGCCAGTAAAGCATGACTGACGTTTGAACGTTGAGGATAACCACCGGCGAGAGGTTTAGCAGGAAATCTAAATTTTGTAGTGTCTTTGCCTTGAGTTGATTTTGACATGTCAGAAAAATGACTATCTCGTAACAATGCCTCACACTTCGAATGCAAAAACTCTTTCAATGGCGAATAGCGTGGTAGCTCAGTGTGACAGTACTTCTCCTCAAACTCACGGCGCATTTTAGAATCCAATTTTGATAAAACGTGATAAACCAAAACAAAGTCCCATTGATCAACTGGAAGATCCTGTTTGCGTAGAATATTTAGATTTTCATCAATGCAATCAAGCGCGCAACGGAACTCAATTGCATTTTGTAATTTAAAAGAAACGTCTAAAATGTCCTTCCAGCAGGTAAAAGCTAACTCCCGCTTATGATGATAACGCGCGGTCAAGGCCGCAAACGCATCATAATAATCACCCGTAACTGGAAAGGTTCGAATGTGTAACAAGGGGTCGCCACTTAAAGAGGAAATCAAATAGTGAAACTTCTCCACGTCAGTAAGGGAACTACAATCGTGTATAAGCGCTTTGTATGTGTCATGAAACTCAGGCCATTGTTTAATGTCACCCGAAAACGTAGGCAATTGAATTTTCGGTAACTTAACATTAGATAATGCGGACGACCGGTTTATACCTTCGCAAGACGTATTTGACATAGTCGATTCAAACTTCGTTAAAGAACGACGTATCGATTTAATTCGAAAATAAGCATCGTCAAAACGGGTACGTATGGAGTCATCATCATGCATGTCGTCATCCTCATCACCGTTGGGCGTATCGAAAAGTTCGAGTATTGACAAATGCGCGAGTTCAAATTCACTTTTAATTTTTTCGACTTGGTCACAATAAGAAAAGAAAAGATCGTGCTGACTATCATCGGATTGTGCGAGAATACCGACCTCTAATGCCTTCAAAATACGGTTCAAAGCGATCGTTCGTTTCCTACGTAAGGACGGTAAGTCCTGGACAGTATATTCCTCTAACTGTTTCGATTTAGATTTACTTCCGTAGCTAGCTCTTCGAGCAGTACGTTTCGGATTATAAGCCATTTTATAAACGTTATTGTTATAAAATGCAAACGAATAAAAAACAGTACAAAGTCGTTTACGAAAATAATAACGAGCAGGTAATTAGACGGCGTCGTTATCAGTAGGCAGGCAGATTGAATTGAATAGATGCACCGGCCGGCCGGCGACAATGCTTTGCCTATACCTAGGTATCAATGCGGTGCGGCGCACCCGATCAGCTGGGCCTAGCGGGACGACGACGTTAATAAGAATTATTGAATATAACTTTATTTACTAAAGAAAACCGAGTTAGCTAATTAATAGGAATGTAAGTAGGTAAGTGCGTATTATAATAAAGATTCCTATTTCGAATAATTAATGTCGAATAGTGGAGTGTATACGAATATAGAATTATTGCGGCCGGATTTGAATACAAATAAACAATAGTTTGTTTACGTTTGATCCGCAATAAACTTGAATGATTTTAACCACTTGTAAGATTGTCACAGCCGAGTAGGTTTTACATAAACTTTGAAACTTAGTTTAGATTGTCTGCGTATGATCTTTATTATTATCAAATATTAAAGCCGACTAAAATATACGCAAACAAACAATACAAAATATGTTTATGTAAGGTCCGTAACAATTTTACAGCAGATAGCCTAATGTGCTTTATTACAGCCGAATAAATTCTACCTGAACACCGAATGGATTTTTGAGATTGTTCAGTAAAGATCTGTAAAACCTAAAATATTTTACGATTATGTTAAGATCAACGCTGCGAAACCAACATCTACCGCTTATTGCACCGAATGAATGGAAAACAATCTGATTGAACGATTCGTAGAACGTTAGAGAAAAGATACGAATAGTTCATCAATTCAACGCAAAATGGCCGAATGCTGTTAACTCGTAGGTATTTCAAACTACGGAAAGAAAACTGTTGAAATATTGGAAATTTACTACCTTTGATGATTTGAAATATGCTAAATTATAAGTTGGTGGACTAGTTAGTGTTTCTGGACGACTTATTTATGGAAATATTAAGTCGATCTTAGGGTAGAAAAATACCAGCTATATATTTACTTTTGACCACGACTCAAAGTAAAGACAAGAACATCTAAATTCCCGGGTTTCGGCACCAAAAAGATGTGGCGAAAAGACCCTGCCGATGAAGGGCCCGTAACGTCCACTCTGGGTCGGGACGTGTTGTCCCGCCAACAAGAAAACGAATTGTGGTTCTGACCTGAACTCCTCCGTAGATACAGGGGGCGGTAGGCCTTCCACATCGAGTGTGGAATAGATGCTCTGAGATGTTCCTCCGGTCATGCACGTTAGCTGATATGAGTAGTCCACCTGGTGCACGTGGTGCGTGAACTAGAAAACACTTTGCCGCAACACCCTCCAGCCCACCACAAGTTCTTTTATATCACTAGCACAAAACGTCTTGGGGATGGTGATTTTCACCCCTTATACACAGTTTATTTCGTAAAAAACCTTTTTTTTTGCGTTTTGAAGACGGAGCCCCGCGCGTTGATCTCGGTTCGATTCACACACTGTGGCAGCCAATCAGAATCGACCAGCCACTGTATTGCCCATATATGTAACGAGCTCGGCGTCATTACAAGACAAAAACGCACTCGAATTCAATGTTGGCGGGAATCTCAAATAAAGAACGAATAGTGAACATACTGCCCACCAAAATACAGCTGGTATTTTCCGAATACAAAAAAAAGAAGTTAAAATACCTACCCATCGAATGCAAACGAATTAAAACTACATGTTATCCTAAAACACGAATACTAACCAATGTAACTATGAGTGAAACGAATAAAGCTAAATTAGTTAAGGGTCCACAGGAAGAGGGCACAATTTCACGAGAGGCCTTTTCATAAGGCTGTCTCTAGTTTTGATGGTTGCCACGCGGACAATTCCGTCAAGGCCAGGGTGCAAATCGACTACTCTTCCCAAAGACCATTGTAATGGAGTACGGTTGTCATCTTTGATGACTACGATAGAATTTAACGACAAAGGTTTAGACGCTTTCGTCCATTTTGCACGTTGAATTAAAGAGTTAAGATACTCGTGTTTCCAACGAACCCAAAAGTTCTGAAGAAACGATTGGATCAGTTGCCAACGGTTTAAGCGATACAATTTAACGTTTGAGTAATCCTCATCTGGGACACTTGTAAGCGGTTCCAAAGTCAAAAAATGACCTGGAGTCAGTACATTTAGGTCGTTAGGGTCAGTGCTTAAGGCACACAGCGGTCTTGAATTTAAAACAGACTCTATTTGTACGAATAGAGTGGTAAGTTCTTCAAACGTAAGAACTTGATTGCCAACAATTCGATAAAGATGTGATTTCGCGGCCTTGATTTGAATCTCCCAAACACCTCCAAAGTGAGGAGCTGATGGAGGGTTAAATTCAAATTTTATTCGTTCGGCTTGCGACGCTTGTTCGAGTAAAAGTAGGTAATTGCTGGCACCGACAAAATTCGTGCCACAATCCGCATGAATTACGTTACAGCGACCACGACGGCCCACTAAACGTCGCACCGCAGCCAAGAAACCATCCGTAGAGAGCGTTGACACTACTTCTAGGTGAACCGCTTTAGTAGCTAGGCAGACAAATAAACAAAGATAAGCTTTATCTATCTTAGCTCCACGGTGAGGACCGACTTTAATACGAAAAGGGCCACCGAAATCAACGCCAACCACTGAAAATGGCTTGACTTGATTGACACGATACGACGGAAGGTCACTCATGTACGGCTCTAGAGGTTTTGGACGAGTTCGAAAACATCGAATACATTTTGATAGGCACCGTCGAATAGCCTGTTTGGCTGATAAAATCCAAAATCGTTGTAGTAATAAATATTGAGTAGTGTTTTGTCCAGTGTGACAATTTTGACGGTGAATAGACTCGATAAGTTTGGATGTAAACGGATGATCACAGGGCAAAAGCGCAGGATGTTTTTGTTCAAACTCTAAGCCAGACCGAGAAATTCTACCACCCACCCTGAGAACATTAGCCTCATCAATGAAAGGATTAAGTTTACGAAATGGTTTTGGTAAGGGTTCTTTCGAGTGAAGCTGTTGAATTTTATTACTAAAAGACGAATTTTGTACCGATCTTACGATTGCTAACAAGGCCTGGTGATTTTCGAACTCATTCAAAACCGAACCAGTAACACGACCATTTTTGTCCTTCGTACGTATATTAGTTATGAAACGGCGGATGTAGGATACGATACGGGTAATTTTTTCCAAGGAGGAAAATCGATTTAACAGTTTATCAATAAATGAATCATTCTGATCACTAGTGGGAGCGATCAGTACGACTGACGTACGTTCTTCTGTTCGCACAACTTGTTCTTCATCGTCACTGGCAGTAGGAAACTTAGACGAAGTTGGCCAGCGATTTGATGGCTGTGATAGCCAGGAGGGCCCCGCCCACCATAGCGAGTTATGAAGAAGTTCTAGTGGAAGCTGACCACGAGAACACACATCTGCTGGGTTGTCGCCTGATACAACATGGCGCCACGATTCAGCAGGAACGATTTCTTGTATGTGACTGACACGATTAGCCACAAAAGTGGTCCAACGAGACGAGTGCGAACGAAGCCAGGATAATACTACCGTAGAATCAGACCAAAGATATATTTTAGAAATCGGGGTTTTAGGCTTATACGTTTCACGAACAAGTTTAGTTAGGTCTGCAAGCATTACCGCGCCGCAGAGCTCTAACCGAGGCAACGACAGTTTCTTGAGCGGAGCGACGCGAGCCTTGGCACATAACAGCCGGATTTGAATAGATCCATCATCACACAAGCCGCGCAAATAGATGACCGCTCCGTAAGCTACTTCTGAACTGTCACAAAACCCGTGAAGCTCGTACGAGTACGCATTATCTGCAGTGAGACGACGAGGAATGCGCAACTCAGTAAGAGAGGGCAGCTGACTACAGAATGTACTCCACTTGTGTTGCACAATTTCGGGGGGAACTTCATCCCACGAGACTCCAAGGATCCAAAGCCTTTGCATCAAGCACTTGGCTAGAATCGCCAGAGGTGCTAAAAACCCTAGCGGATCAAAGACCCTTGCGATTTCGCTAAGGATAACTCGCTTCGTGCAATCACGTTCAGAAGATCCTACGTCGAATAAAAACGAATCGGTAACTGGGTCCCACTTAAGGCCCAGAACCTTGAGTGTAGGCAGTTGACCATCAGAAAACGATTTGGGATCCAGAAGACATTCTTCCTGGGAAAGATCTGATAGCAAACTCGTCGAATTACTGGCCCATTTTCTCAACTGAAAATGACCTCGTTTAAACAGATTAATAATCTGTGATTTTGCCTCCAATGCGTCTTTTAAGAGCTGGCAGCCCGAAACAACATCGTCGATGTAGATGTCTGTTGCCAAAATTTCTTTGGCGAGAGGAAAACGAGAGCCTTCATCTCTAGCCAGCTGTTGAATGGTTCTACAAGCAAGGAACGGTGCCGATGAAACCCCATACGTTACGGTGTTTAACCGATACTCCTTCAACACTTGATTAGGACCAGTTCTCCAAAAGATTCTCTGGTAATCACGACATTCATCAGCGACGAGAATTTGTCTGTACATCTGACGAATGTCGGCCATAAAAACGAAAGCATAAATTCGAAATTGTAGGAGAACCATGACAATGCTGGATTGAAGTTTAGGTCCCGTTAGTAATGTGTCGTTTAAGGATTTGCCGTTCGCATCCTTGGCAGATGCGTCGAAGACCACACGTAATTTTGTGGTGGCGCTATCAGGTTTTAGAACGCAGTGATGCGGAATGTAAAATCTACCTTGGTTCAACTTACTAGGCTCGACTAGTGACATGTGGCCAGACTTCTCATAATCCTCCATGAATTCGGAGTACTGCTTATGCAGTCCCGGATCACGTGACAAACGGCGTTCAATGGCTCGAAATCTTCTCAGAGCAATATCGCGAGACTCCATAAATACTGGATCCACATTGTCTTTGAATGGCAACCGCACAAGGTATTTCCCTGATGGGTCGCGGTAGTGATCAGTAGCATAAGCTAGCTCAGACGTGATTTCCTCTGGTGTGAGAGGTGAAGCTTGAGGAAGGTTATCGAGTTCCCAAAAGCGTTGAACAATCGAAGTTAGGTCACTGTCGGACTTTGAAGAAAACAACGAATAGGTTACGAGTGGCGTTCTTCCAAACAAAAGCCAGCCAAAGACAGAGTTCATGGCAAGTGGCTGATTTGTAGTACCTTTGATACGCTCGTTCAGAATGGACTCCGCAAATATGTCCGCGCCCAGTAAGATATCGATTGGACCAGGGATATCAAAACCTGGATCTGCTAACGGCAACGAATTGATATGGGACCACCCCACCGTATTGAGCTTAGCTATTGGCTGTTCACCACAGATGTTTGAAATAATGTGCAAGTCAAGTTCGAATAACGGATTATTTTGTGACGCTATAGAACAAAAGTACAGTTGTATTTGATGAAGACTTGGTAACAGCAGGCGGATTTGCTCCTTTAGCAAAGAGAGAAACTGATTGAATATCAGTAACGCTAGCTCTAATAGGAGCACGATCATTGTGAAGTAACGTGTGGTGCTTATGTTTACACTTTAGACAACGGAATATGGATACACATTCTTTCAGCTGATGAGACGACTTAAGACAGTTGTAACATAAATTATTTTGACAAACGATCGACATGCGCTCGTCAACAGATTCAGCCAAAAAAGCTTTACACTTTGTGATATAATGAGCATCAGAACACAATGGACACTTTATTAATTTGGTATTATTAGTGACATTGTTGCTGTCATTATTGTTTTGAATTG
Source organism: Udea olivalis (assembly GCA_947369235.1). Lineage (NCBI taxonomy): Eukaryota > Metazoa > Arthropoda > Insecta > Lepidoptera > Crambidae > Udea > Udea olivalis. The sequence goes on from OX376359.1 coordinate 14,461,281, forward strand.
GTCTATTGACATCTGCCAGTAAAGCATGACTGACGTTTGAACGTTGAGGATAACCACCGGCGAGAGGTTTAGCAGGAAATCTAAATTTTGTAGTGTCTTTGCCTTGAGTTGATTTTGACATGTCAGAAAAATGACTATCTCGTAACAATGCCTCACACTTCGAATGCAAAAACTCTTTCAATGGCGAATAGCGTGGTAGCTCAGTGTGACAGTACTTCTCCTCAAACTCACGGCGCATTTTAGAATCCAATTTTGATAAAACGTGATAAACCAAAACAAAGTCCCATTGATCAACTGGAAGATCCTGTTTGCGTAGAATATTTAGATTTTCATCAATGCAATCAAGCGCGCAACGGAACTCAATTGCATTTTGTAATTTAAAAGAAACGTCTAAAATGTCCTTCCAGCAGGTAAAAGCTAACTCCCGCTTATGATGATAACGCGCGGTCAAGGCCGCAAACGCATCGGAATAATAATCACCCGTAACTGGAAAGGTTCGAATGTGTAACAAGGGGTCGCCACTTAAAGAGGAAATCAAATAGTGAAACTTCTCCACGTCAGTAAGGGAACTACAATCGTGTATAAGCGCTTTGTATGTGTCATGAAACTCAGGCCATTGTTTAATGTCACCCGAAAACGTAGGCAATTGAATTTTCGGTAACTTAACATTAGATAATGCGGACGACCGGTTTATACCTTCGCAAGACGTATTTGACATAGTCGATTCAAACTTCGTTAAAGAACGACGTATCGATTTAATTCGAAAATAAGCATCGTCAAAACGGGTACGTATGGAGTCATCATCATGCATGTCGTCATCCTCATCACCGTTGGGCGTATCGAAAAGTTCGAGTATTGACAAATGCGCGAGTTCAAATTCACTTTTAATTTTTTCGACTTGGTCACAATAAGAAAAGAAAAGATCGTGCTGACTATCATCGGATTGTGCGAGAATACCGACCTCTAATGCCTTCAAAATACGGTTCAAAGCGATCGTTCGTTTCCTACGTAAGGACGGTAAGTCCTGGACAGTATATTCCTCTAACTGTTTCGATTTAGATTTACTTCCGTAGCTAGCTCTTCGAGCAGTACGTTTCGGATTATAAGCCATTTTATAAACGTTATTGTTATAAAATGCAAACGAATAAAAAACAGTACAAAGTCGTTTACGAAAATAATAACGAGCAGGTAATTAGACGGCGTCGTTATCAGTAGGCAGGCAGATTGAATTGAATAGATGCACCGGCCGGCCGGCGACAATGCTTTGCCTATACCTAGGTATCAATGCGGTGCGGCGCACCCGATCAGCTGGGCCTAGCGGGACGACGACGTTAATAAGAATTATTGAATATAACTTTATTTACTAAAGAAAACCGAGTTAGCTAATTAATAGGAATGTAAGTAGGTAAGTGCGTATTATAATAAAGATTCCTATTTCGAATAATTAATGTCGAATAGTGGAGTGTATACGAATATAGAATTATTGCGGCCGGATTTGAATACAAATAAACAATAGTTTGTTTACGTTTGATCCGCAATAAACTTGAATGATTTTAACCACTTGTAAGATTGTCACAGCCGAGTAGGTTTTACATAAACTTTGAAACTTAGTTTAGATTGTCTGCGTATGATCTTTATTATTATCAAATATTAAAGCCGACTAAAATATACGCAAACAAACAATACAAAATATGTTTATGTAAGGTCCGTAACAATTTTACAGCAGATAGCCTAATGTGCTTCATTACAGCCGAATAAATTCTACCTGAACACCGAATGGATTTTTGAGATTGTTCAGTAAAGATCTGTAAAACCTAAAATATTTTACGATTATGTTAAGATCAACGCTGCGAAACCAACATCTACCGCTTATTGCACCGAATGAATGGAAAACAATCTGATTGAACGATTCGTAGAACGTTCGAGAAAAGATACGAATAGTTCATCAATTCAACGCAAAATGGCCGAATGCTGTTAACTCGTAGGTATTTCAAACTACGGAAAGAAAACTGTTGAAATATTGGAAATTTACTACCTTTGATGATTTGAAATATGCTAAATTATAAGTTGGTGGACTAGTTAGTGTTTCTGGACGACTTATTTATGGAAATATTAAGTCGATCTTAGGGTGGAAAAATACCAGCTATATATTTACTTTTGACCACGACTCAAAGTAAAGACAAGAACATCTAAATTCCCGGGTTTCGGCACCAAAAAGATGTGGCGAAAAGACCCTGCCGATGAAGGGCCCGTAACGTCCACTCTGGGTCGGGACGTGTTGTCCCGCCAACAAGAAAACGAATTGTGGTTCTGACCTGAACTCCTCCGTAGATACAGGGGGCGGTAGGCCTTCCACATCGAGTGTGGAATAGATGCTCTGAGATGTTCCTCCGGTCATGCACGTTAGCTGATATGAGTAGTCCACCTGGTGCACGTGGTGCGTGAACTAGAAAACACTTTGCCGCAACACCCTCCAGCCCACCACAAGTTCTTTTATATCACTAGCACAAAACGTCTTGGGGATGGTGATTTTCACCCCTTATACACAGTTTATTTCGTAAAAAACCTTTTTTTTTGCGTTTTGAAGACGGAGCCCCGCGCGTTGATCTCGGTTCGATTCACACACTGTGGCAGCCAATCAGAATCGACCAGCCACTGTATTGCCCATATATGTAACGAGCTCGGCGTCATTACAAGACAAAAACGCACTCGAATTCAATGTTGGCGGGAATCTCAAATAAAGAACGAATAGTGAACACTGTCTTTTCGTCCAAATATTGCCTAAATTTAAAAAAAATATAGCCTATGTCACTCTCAGATAATGTAGCTTTATATTGGTGAAAGAAATTTTAAAATCGGTCCAGAAGTTTTGGAGCCAATTCAATACAAACGAACAAATTAATGTTTCCTCTTTAAAATATTAGTATGTATTCAAAAATCATAATTGAACGTATTAAAAAAATCTTTTTTTTTAAGTATTTTATTACAGTGAGCTTATAAACTTTTTTCATTGATTCATAAATTACGCAATTTAAGGAATAGAATTTAAATCCATCTTAGATCTCATTTCAATATTCGTCTGAAGTTTATTTGGTGGGAGATTGTATCGATGACACGCCGGTCCATTCCTCCGGTAGTTTCCATCCAATGATGTGGTTACTGACCTCGGCCGCGACCGCCCTCAGCAGCAGCCGCTCGGCGGGCGAGCAGTTGCGGATGGCGCGCACGGCGGCGCTGGACGCGGCGCAGCCGAGCGCCAGCTGCACCTCGCGGAGCCCGGCGCCCGCGGCCCCGGCCAGCTCCAGCGCGCGCGCGCAGAGGGCCAGCGCGCGGCGGGCGTCGCCTGATACTGCTGCTACTTTCCTTTAAATAAAACCCCTTTAATTAAATGCGTCCATGCAAATCTTTAGCAGAACAATGAGACATATGTCTCCAGAGGGAACAAAACAAAACCTTTAACGTCTGCTGAAGGTAGGTGTCCCCTCTGGATTTATAGAGAAGCACCTGTACTCTGTCTGCATTCACCACAGACTAAATAAATAGTCAACTATCGCGCTCGCAAAATGCGGTTGTGAAAATTCGCTGAGCGATCGGTTTTGATACAGGTTTGTGAGGATGTATTTAAGTATGCTTGTTACTCTTTCACGCAAAAACTGCTGAACATATTTAGATAAAACTTTACAGTAATACAGACATCAGAATAACACATAGGCTATAATTGGGTATGGGAACAAAAATCAAACATGTCCTAAATCGAAAACCATTTCCAGGTATTTGTATTTTATACCTTATTTAAATATTTAACATTTTTAAAAGCAAAGGATCTAGGATATTATTAATTAAATAAGTTGGCAAACAGGGGTCAAATGAATGACCCCAGTTTGCTAACGTCCGCAAAGAGTACATTAAGGTTTTTATTGGACTCTTGACGGTAATCAAATTGACATCTCACAATTGAAACCTATTGGGTCGTACCTACCTATAAACGTCCTTTCACGTGATTCGTTGATAATCTATCCATCAACCAATCAAATGACGCGATCTGTATCATACGTGAAACTTTTAGCTAGGTGATTCTACTGCGTGGTATTAATGGGGTATCCAGATAGCAGATTTAAAATTCCCCCAGGTGAAATATATTTTTCCACAAAGTTATTTTTAATAATACGTACATTACTTTACGCCCATTGCACAGACGGGTAGGTAGGACTTAAAATAGCTATTCGCTATAATCCCAACCCTTTCAGGTAGGGCTTGGTTTCAGAACTTGGCAAAATGAATTGTATCTGAAGTCTACTTCTCACATTCTCTGTTTCAGTCGTAAGTGCAGTAAATCAGTATTTTCTCCTCATAATTTATTTACCACGAATCGGGGAAAAAACACGTGTGGGAACACTAAGTGAATTTGTGACGTCATGAGTTCGCAATGTTTAAAAATAAATTAATATTAACTACCAGCTAGATCAACGAAACATTTAAATTAGTTACTTAAAATAGTAAAAGGTATTTAAAAAAAAATTGTTCCCATACCCAATTCATATAGATTTTATGTATACATGTCACAGAAATGAAGTTAACGCGGGTAGAGCCACGCGCGGAAAGCTAGTATCTACATATTGAGTGAACTAAAATTTTAAAAATACACGTACCAGGTAACCAATGACTTAACTTTTTAAGATAAGATATTCTTTATTGCACAAATAAAACAATTACAAAAATAAAGTTTCAAACAAACAAACAAACAAACAAAAATATCTTTATTTAAATAGACCTGTAACAAGTACTTTTAAATCGTCATTACAAGGAAATAAAAAAACTTAGTAATAGACTTAAATACTATAATAATATGAATACATAAATACTGTATACAAACATAATGTGACTACCACCGCATCGGAAGTTGATCTTATACTGAGAAGACCCGGCGAGAAACTCAGTACTTACTCTTTTAAACTTGGTTAAGTTTACAAAACTTATTAGTACTACTTAGGCGGCCTTATCACTAGAAGCGATCTCTTCCAGGCAACCTTCGGGTAAGGAAACTAAAAAGAGTAAACAGTTTAGGTGGTGCATGATGAGCAGATAATCAATAAAAAATAAACATATTGAACAAAACAATAGACATACATATTATTAAGATAGCAATAAATAAACTTACATAAACATACTTAAATTAAAAAACATAAAGTTTTGTATGGATTATTCAGTAGGCACCTAAGTAACAACACTATACTGCTTTCGCCGTATGATGATATCCCTGACAGTTCTTAATTGTCAATTGTAGTGCTGTAACGAATGTAATTTAATCGAGTTGGCAAAGGAAATGGAATCAGATTTCCCGATTTTAAATTTTTAAATAAATTTTTAATAAACGGGTTATGGCTAATAGTAATAAGTAATAGAATTGAACGCGGTATCTCGAAAATAATAGTTAAAAAATTGCACACAAGGCAGACGCACTGATACTGATGCGAATGACGTGATTACAAATTACAAAATGGTCGCTCCTATTCTATTCATCGATTATGTTTGATTCAGTAGTGTCAATACACTATTGAATGGCGTTCCTTTTCACGCATCAGGCGCTGTGTAAAGATATATTAATTTAATTTGAAATACTTAACTTATTAACGGTTAATAATAATAACAATATTTTACTTAATAAGATTCGAAAGAACAATAGTTTTTTAACAGTTTATAAAAAAATCTTTTGCCAGTTTCTTTATTTAGTTTGAAATAGTATGCTTGACACGGAACAATAAGAGCTGTCAGGCATATCATCTTACAGTGAAAATAGAATAATTAAATCATTAGGACGTTGTGTCAAAGTGACAGAAAATATGCTTTGACCCGTGATTTAAAAATAAGCAGGGATTTGGAAGACCTTATAGAGAAGGGCAGGGAATTCCATAGGCGAATAGATTGGACAGTAAAAGATTTAGAATAATATTCAGTGGAATGAGGAGGAAATGACAGAAGCAATGAACGGCACGAACGCATATCTTCACCTTTGGCAGATTGGTGAAAGTTGTAACGTTGTTTGAGATATGGCGGTGACCGCGGATCGAACAGGACGTAGTAGAGTAAGAAAGAACGTAAAGATCGCGACGAAGACGTATTGGGAGCCAATTAAGTTGAGAGCGGAATTCGGAGACATGATCATACTTGCGCAGACCGAAGATAATACGAATACAGATATTTTTGGAGTCGCTCGAGTTTATTAAGGAAGTTTTCACTGATATCCAGATAACAGGCGTCGGCGTAGTCAAGGATAGGAAGAAGTAAAGCCTGCACAAGAGCAATCTTGGTAGGAATTGGCAAAAAGTTTCGGAGCCTACTAAGTGAACTAGCAGATGCCAACATTCTTCTACTCACCTCGCTGATCTGCTTATCCCAGTTTAAGGAGCTATCCATTAAAAAAAAAAATGGAAAGGACTCGCTTAGTATAGCAATCACTTTATCTATACATTTATTTTACAAATTTTCCTCAATTTTTAGGGTTCCGTACCTCGAAAGGAAAAAACGGGACCCTTATAGGATCACTTTGTTGTCCGTCCGTGACGTCTGTTTGTCTGTCAAGACCCTTTTTCTCAGGAACGCGTGGAGGTATCAAGCTGGAATTTATATCAAATACTCAGGTCTACTGTCCCTGGGAGCTAAGTGTTTAGATGCGGGGTTAGTTAGGAACCCTTATAGCGGCTTGCCGCTCTTCCGGTACTTGCCTGGATAGCAAGGAGATGGGTATCCGCTAGATTGCCTATCCGGCCACCCTGCTGTAGTTAAGGGTAGATGTACGGCAGTGCATTAAGATGTGAGCGTGCTATAGGTACAGCTCCGGCACCATTCTGGAGAAATGGTAGTTGGCTTCTCTGACGTCCCCAGCGGGGATTGAAGCTGCTAGCGTTCTTTGGATGCGCATGGTGAGCGACTATAACTGCTCCGGTACCATTCTGGATAAATAGGAGTGGGTAATGCCACGGGCTACTCGCCTATGAGTACCATAATGTGTAATGCATTGTGCATTGTGCTTTGTGGCGGCAGGACCTACCGCAGATGGTCCCTAGTACACTTCACGGTGTGCTAGGAATAGTGTGCCTTTCTGCATAACCGAGAGGTTGGTCGGGAGAGCCACTAAAATAAATCTTTGTGGTTTGGGAAAGGGACTTGTCCCTGGGAGCTGTAAAAAAATCAAACTTCTAAGCCAACGCAATCAAAAGATACAGCCCTTTATGCCGCAAATTTTCAACACTCTCAAGGGAATCAAAAACCTACAGGGTACTTCCCGTGAACTCAGAATCTTGAAATTTGGTACGAAGCAACGTCATAAAGCACAGATAAAGGAAAAATTGCGAAAACCGTAAATTTTTAGTTACATCATATAATAAAAATATTTTCAATAAATATACCTACAGGTTTGTACGGAACCCTCGGTGCGCGAGTCCGACTCGTACTTGGCCGGTTTTTTATATTTCCTTACCTGGCTATTAGCTGCACGGCGTCCGGCGTGACATTAGCCCCAGCCAGCCTCGTCGCCACTATCACCCTCAGCTGGTTGTGCGAGTAGGGCGGGAACGTGAGCCTCGTGAGCCCGAGCCGCGAGGCCACGCGGGCGGCCAGCGCGCGCTCGGGCAAGTCCATCGTGTTGGCGACCGCGAGCACGGTGAGCAGCGCCGAGTTGTGGGCGGCCCACTCCATGATGCTGTAGAGGACGTCTTGGCGACGAGTGCAGAGGGCGTCTAACTGTAGAGACAATATTTTTATGCCTATTTAGAAGATAAGGTTACTTATTCATTTTTGGGCAAGTAAATGAACAGGCAGAGCTTGTCTAATTTGAAATGTCCCTCTAACTATTTAACTTGATTTAGATGTGACGAGTGTACTTTTACTAACAAACACTGTGTTCCTAGGTTCAGTACAGCTTATACAAGCTCTAATAGAAGCAAAACACCTAAATGTAGAATTTAGGCGGTTCGCTTAAAGATAAGATAAATAATCTTTATATGCACAAACAAATACAACACATAAAACAAAAGAAACAAATAAAAGTACAATTTAGGTAGTCTTATCGCTACAGAGCGATCTCTTCCAGTGTTAAGTGGAGATGAGAGGGAGGTATGATGTGCTTAAATGAGGAAATGCTAAAAATATTATAACATAATTGTATTTTTTATGAAATACATTTTAGATACTATGATAATAATTAATTTTCTAGATATCTGAAAACATTAACTTCTGGCTACAAATTAAAATAATATATGTTTATGGTGTATTGATAGTGTAAGGATTCATTTATTAACCCTTTTCCTATCTCACGTGACAATGGATTGGATGGACATTACAGCTTCAAAGTTAAATCATTATGAGGCTGAGACTCATGAAAATCATATAATTTCAAATAATTAGAGGCAGTAAAGGTGCAAGGTGTTTCAGTAGACTTACTTCATCAACAAGTAACACTGTAGGTGTTCTCCTGGGTCCAGGATTAGTGAAGCGTTTCTCAAGTAAGGAACATGCTTGTTCCCAAACAACAGACTTCCCTGGGAGAAAATAGCATGAAATAAATTTTTGGAACTTAAGAGGATTTGCTTTTTGCGTTTGGGGTCGGTCGGAAACGTCGCGTTTTTTTTAAGGTTTTTGGGATTATTTAGCTAAATTAAAATTCAGTATAAATTATCTCTCTATTATTGAATGCACCTTTTTCATTTATTATAACTAAACTGTGTACAGTCAATTTTTAAGTGTCTTATAAATTAATTTTTATTTTATTTAATTCAGCAAATAATTGGCGACTACCTAATTTTAGACAATTCAATGTGTTTTTGAATAGTATTATGCACACAATAATAGAGCAAAAATTTAAGTTTTATTTCAATTCAATGAAATAATCACGAAAATCTTACAACGATGCAACGTTTTTGAACCACCCCTAGCTAACGCTTTTAAATAGAAAATTTTGTGTTGGTATCTCTGATGTTAACAGCTAGTCTATAGTTATATTATAAAGAGGAAAGATTTGATTTTTTGTTTGTATTGAACAGGCTCTAAAGCTACCAGTGGTTTTGGAGCTTGTCTAATACACCAAAATAAAATTTATATCGGTGAAAAAATAGTCATTACATTATCAGCTATTATGACATGACGGACAACTAGTTTTATATAAAATAAAGAAAAAAAAGTTAATCAGCATACCTGTAAGTTGTTTATAAATCTGCACATAGGCCTGTCTTGGTTCAGCAATTCTCATGCCATTGACTTCTACAAGTTGGAAATCTGGCAGATCCTCTTCTTCCTTGAGTATCTTCAAAGCTGAACAAACTGTGGCAGTTTTGCCAGTTCCTGGGACTCCTGATATGTACATACACCTAAGACACATAATTTGTCATCATAAAAACACAACTTTTATATTTACTGGTAAGAAAGGTAAACCGACACCGAACTAAGGAGAAAAATCTCCTCTGTTCTATGGGTGCCAGTGAGCCATGGATCCATAGGCAGGTATAAGTCTGTCCCCAATAGGTGGCCTATTGAAAATAACAAATACCTGAGCTAAACTAATAAATATCTAGACTTAAAAGTTGTGGGTTTGCTTAGTTGTTTAACTGATTCTATAATTTAATAAGATAAATTATCACATTAGTTATGGACCATAGCATGGCAATGCAGTACGTACCCACTTGTTCCATCCAGAATTTTTGCCCTTACAAACGAGAGTATTTCCTCCATTTGACTTTCACGTCCAGGCAATGATTTGTTATCTTTCATGTACTCTGTAACAAATTTGAGTAATATTGTCAATAAACTTTTAAACCCTACGCCCACCACTCATAAACAATGATTCTCACCTTCAAGATTATCAATGGAGTGCGCTCTTGTACGTAAAGTGGGAGTAAGCTCATTTGTCAATATTTTTCTAGTAACACTACATTTAGGAGTTTTTGCTGGAGTTGCTTTGGAAACTCTTCGAGTTCTGGGCGTTCTAGGAGTCTTTGGTATAGGCTTGAAGTCGTCATCCTCATCAACTGTAATATTTATAGGTTTTCTCGGTGTTCTTTTGACTGGCGAAACTTCTTCTTCCATATAATTGACCTGGGTTCTTGCCCTAGCTACAGTTGCTCTAGGTGTTCTTTTTACAGGCGTAGTGACTTCATCTGTATAAAGAACTGTAGTCTTTGATACTCGACCTGACCGAGTAGTAGAATGAGTCTCTTTTTCATCCTCTTCAAATAGTAACACTTTCTTTGGAGTTTCGTCAGTTGTTTTTGATACTAACTGTTTACGTTTAGGTGTGCCTGGGACGTGCTTTCTTATTATCAAAGTTGGCAATTCCTCATCTGAATGTTCTTGTAATTCCATTGACAATACTTCTTCTATGTTGGTTTTGGTTAATTTCTTTGAGCTCCTTGGTGTTTCAGGAATAGGAGTGCTTTTTGGTGTAGCCTTAGGAGTCTTCTTTGGTGAATCTTTCTCTGTTTTATCAGCCAAAATTGCTCTTTTCAGTAACAGTTTTGTCCCATCATTTTTAGTAACACTCCAGTTTTTCTGCTCTTGTAATGATACCCTGCTCATTCGTTTGACTAAGCTACAAGGAGTCTTTGGAGTCCTGCTAGGTGTGGTTGCCTTATAAGGAGTACTGAGCAATTGTAAAGCTTTACGCTCTTCCTCCATCACTGGTTCAATAACAACTTTTCGTTTACTTAAAGCCATGAGTCTGTAGCGACATATGTAATGAAATGTATCATACATCATATCTGTATTTCTGGTGAATGTGAATGTAATTGAGCATTTTCTGAAGAAAGTTTCTATTGATACATCTGTGTCAAAAGGACGGTGATCTTCTATAACCTGTAAAAAACCACAAATGTAAAAGTTTTTTTAAAAATTAAAATCAATATTTATGATAAATCTACTTTAAAGGCAAGTACCTCTTTTTCCACAAAATCAATTGGGTCCATTTTATCATAGCACCAGGTAGGCAAATCATTGGGTTTGGAGTACCAATGGACCTTAGCTCGAAATGGGTCCTTTTTGTTGGAGGAGTCCTCATAAAGGGCAACTATTTTAGCAGCATCACAACCTTCTTCAGTATCTGGTTCAGCAGCGTCAGCGTTTGAAATAAGAACAAAGTCGCCTATCTCAGCTATTAAGGTTTTAAATTGAAATTTTCTGTAAATAAACAACAACCGTTTAATTGCAAATTACTTTAAATAAAAACAAGAGATGCACTCACTCCTCCTCCTCTTGTTTACTTACTCGTAGTATTGAAATGAATTAGACAAGCTTTGTGCGTTATTTAACTCGTCACTTAGCCATTTCACAGGTTTTGGTTTAGTAACAGGCTTTCTAGGCATTTTAGAAACTTCTTCAAACTTCCTTGAAAGTTAGTTAGTCCTCCTCTCCTGGATTTGTTGTTGTTCTCAATCTATTATGCACAGATTATTAGGCTTTATGTTGTTGTTGTTTTCTTTACTTTTCGTAGCTAATAATAATTGATTGTAATAATTTCAACTGATATGCTTCTAAAACGTCAGTTTTCGCGCCTACGTATATTTTTAAATCCATGTACGGCAACGAACAACTTCCGTTTCAGCCTTTTCATGGTGATGTCTTTTTATATCATGGTGCTTAAATCCTAAAGTACGATTCACTCACAGCTCGCAAGAAAGTTGCGATTTTGAAACGTTTTTTGCATAATAATGCAGTTCAATGCAGTGTATACGAATATTGCAATCGATTCGTTCTGCATAAGAGAATAAGAGTAAAATGTACAAAGAAAAAAAAAACATAAAACCTAAGCCCCACGAATTTGAAGAAATTCGTCTAAGTAAAAAAATATCTACTCTACTAGACCCTTCAAACTACACCTATTTCAAATCTTTTACATGGTGGGGACATTTTTTCCTAAGGTCCTTATTACCACAACATGTTCGTAAAGGATTAATAACATCTTTTACGAACATTTTGAGGATGAACAAAGTGGTTTAACTTTTCGAGTAAAAGTACTATGAGAGTCAAATAGCGAATTATATAAAAAAACATGTTATGCATAGGAAACGCATGCTTTTTGATATAATGGTAATGGGCGCCCCTTTGGGCGGGCAGTGGTAGACTGACAGGCACCATACCACCATCACGCCCGGTGACAGGCAGTGGGTGGGTGGTGAGCCCTCTTAGCTTCCCGGCAGGGACCGTAATACCGATATTTCTGAATATCGATAGAAGTACTGATACTTTGGTATCGAAATTTCGGTATAAATACCGATACAAAATTTCAGTACCAAAATACCGATACTTTATTGTGTCAGTATCGGTAAAGGTACTGATACTAAAATAGCGATATTTACAAATAACTTCCGCGTGCAACTTGCAACGCTTGCACAAAAGTAATACATTTATACACGTGAAAAAGACCGTTTTTTAACCTTGTTGGGTAAAAGTCACGTGACCTACCCTTTTCGCGGGAAATTCACGACGAAAACACTGTAATTTTATCCTAAACTATACAATGGAAAAATCCTTTGTGCGGGGTTTAATAAGCTCTTTTACGAACATTAAACCACTTTTCAAGAAACAGTCAAATAGCGAAATAAATAAAAATAACTGTTATGCATTAATAGCGAACGCAATAAAACGCATGTTTTTTGATAAAATGGTAAATAAGTGTTATTCCTTACGACTTTAGGGTTTTTTCAGTTATGCTTATTGCAATTGTATGCTTTTTGATTAGTATGTCTTTTTAATAGTATGGAAAATTAAAATAAAGCCTTTTGATGCTAATGATATGACTATGCTCATCTGGCAGGAGATCATTATGGCTCCATACATTTTTGGGCCTTTTCTGAAAGTGCCGGTCAACAAACGGTGGTACGTATAGTTAGAACTAGTCATACGGAGCAATAGTTATTATGGCACAAAAGTCACAAGCCAAGTTATACGCGTTTAAAAATTCGTAATTTTCATACATTTATTGATTTTTGAAAGTGCGTGGAATATAAATACACTCGGCGTCAAAAAAAAACGCACCTTTTCAAAAATCTTCTTTAAAAATTTTTGAGCCTTATTTATAGGATAGTGTTGGGTATCATCAGAAAGGTAACGGTAAAAGGAGTATCAAAAACATAATTGAATTTAAATTTTGTTTTATTGTTATTACTGAAAAACATTAAAATTAAAAAAATAACAAAAATCCTTTATTAAGTTCTAATTAACAACAGATAATTTACAAAAAAAATGACACAAAAATTGGCTTAAAATTTAGTGCTACCCCCCCTTGCCCTGATGACGGCTTCCATACGCTCCCTCATGGACATCACTAATTTCAGGAGCTCTTCTTAAGGGATATGCTCCCATTCTTTAAGCACCGCGTCTTGGAGCTCCTGAAGAGTCGAAGGAGCAGGATCCTGAGATCGGACCTTTAAGGTGCTCTGTGCCACTGCATCACAGAGATTTGGGACCTCTGCAGAAAGTCGCCACGATGGCTGCAGTGTGACCGCGAGCGTTGTCGTGCATTAATGTGAACCCCTCGCCAAAAGAATCGGCAAAAGGGATCACATGCACTTCCAGGATCTCTGTGACATAGCGGCGAGCAGTCAGCGACCCTTGCCCGCGAGCACCTCCAGTTCGGGAGACGCATACAAGGTCAGTTTTGCCGGCAGCCGACATGCCGTCCCAGAACATGCAGGATCCGCCCCCATATTCCACGGTCTCCTGGATGCAGGCTTGGGCGAAACGTTCACCCTGTCTTCGGTAAACTCTTCTGCGTCGGTCATTGTAGAAGAGACACACTCTCGTCTCGTCTGAGGAGAGAACTGCAATCCACTGCTCAAGGGTCTAATCGACGTGGTCACGAGCAAACTGTAAGCGGGCTCACCGATGCGCTGCAGTCAATTTAGGACCCGTAGCAGCTCTGTGGGCCGCTATCTTCTTCCCCTATAGTCTTCTTCTAACCGTAGAGACGCTCACGGTGCGTCTGCGCACTACCTGGAGCTGCTGTTGCAATACAACAGCATTGGAGAAACGATTTCTCAAAGAATTCGACAAAATGACCCGGTCGTCTCTTTCCGAAGTGCAGCGACGTCTACCAGACCCATATCTCCGGATGTAGCCACCGGTCTCTATGAAGCGCTGGTACACTCTTCGAACCGAAAAACGGCTCAAGTTCATTTGCCGGGTGACATCATGCTGCCGCATCCCTGATTGCAGTAGTGCTACCACTTGGGCGGCTTCATCAGCTGTGGTATCCATCTCCAAGGTGTTTTTTCTGCTGGTAAATCTGTGTGGGTGTCCTCTTTAAGGGTTAATTAGTGAATGACCCACATTGACCCCGTGTTGACCCTTTTATACCCACAAAGGACGCGCAAATAACGACTTTTACGGGAAGCAAAAATTGCATCAAATTTTTGTGACACTTTGTTTGAGCTTTGTTTGAGTTTGGTTTTGTTTTTAATGAAAAGTAACGTTTTTTAATAAGTCATTTTATAAACTTTTAAATAAAATCATCATTGGCGCGGCTACATGTTTATATCAGGAGTTAATGACATTTGAAAGAGATTTTCTCAGAGATGCGATTTTTTTGACGCTGAGTGTAGTATAATTAGATAAATCAATTATTGATTTTGCTACAAGCAATAAACTGAAGCATTTTTACTGTAGCGCAAAATATGTCAGCTAATAAGAAAACCGTCATTTCTGCAGTTAAACAAAAAAATACACTTATCTGCATAATTATAACCGATTACCTTTCTGGAAGGGCCAGTCAACAAAAAAAAATGTTAAAATAGTAAGAAATAGTCATGCGGATCAATAATTGTTATGACATTGATGTCGTAGGATTGCCTCAAGCCAAGTTATACGAGTTTGAAAATTCGTCATTTTCATACATACAAGTAAAAATTAAAGTAAAAATGCTTCAGGTCATTACTTCTACCAATATCTATCATAATTTTTAGTATCCTAGCACTTTGAAAATTCAATAAATGTATGGAAATGACAAATCTTTGAACCCGTATAACTTGGCTTGTGGCAGCCCTACGATTTCCGTCACGCCCTAAACTTTTCACTTTATAAGTCTAAGGACTTATAAAGCCAGACAATTAATTGAAGTGCCAAATACAGAACTATGTATGGTTTAACGTCTTTTTCTCGGTAATCTTACTGTCGGTAAAGAATATATTGAGAAATAAAATCGTGACGGAAATATACAAATAATACCTTGTCCTGAGAATGACCGTATAGTAATTTGCTAAAAAAATATGCTCAAGTGGTTCCACTGTATGACTTGGCTGTCAGAGCTCATCAAATGTCTTGTACCAAACAAAACAAAAACATTTGTTTTCTAGCCAAACAATTAGTTTTAAAACAAAAATTTGTCATGACCTTTGTTCATAAAAATATTAAGATCCATCAATAGGTATGCGGAATGAAATGTATAATTCGAAGAAAAATACCCTTATAAGTCTCAGTTTCGATCTAATAAAAAGTTGTGAATATTTTTAACAAGATCGTCGAGTTTATAGTATTTTGGGATTTCAAGCCATTTAATTTTGTTTTTTACGAAAGTCTAGTAAATGTCAGTTACTGACAAATGAAACATGGTTGTTATCTTGGAACTATTATTACTATTGAAAAAGAATCAAATCCTAAACATGAATTTAAAATTATTATCTACGAGATGGAATTCGTGAATTCCACGAAAATCCATTCATGATCACTTTTTGTCAAATGGGGGTTGGTTGTTAACGATGAAATGAAAGGTTATAAAATTTTCTATAACTTTGAAATGTACATATTTTCTATCCACCGCACTGCAACGCCTGAGCCCTCTTAGTTTCCCGGAGGTTCCACCTGCCACCAGTACTAAGCCCCCCCGACACGACAAGGCATATAATTTGACCCCGATATGACAGAAAAAGAACATCACGTAAGCCTCTAAAATCAGACAAGTCAGAGCATTGACGTTTCTTTAGGAGTAGGTTACGTGGAGTGGTAGACCTCCTGTTTCCCGTTCTAAAACCATCAAACACTTTGTCGGTTTCTTCATCACTTCAAATAATAGCTTAAGGCATGTGCAGCGGTGGACGTCGCATTTTCGTGATTATTTCATTGAATTGAAACAAGTATTATTTCTCTTTTTTGTTTTGAATGGTAATAAAACAGATTGAATCGTCAAATTTTAGGTAGTCGATAATTAATAGAATATTTTTACTGAATAAGTGTGAGGAAACAAAAAAAAAATTGTTGCCTCATTACTGTAAAAGTTATAATTATAAATAACAAGGTGCAGAACATGACAGAGAGACAAGTTATACTTTAATTTGAATTCGGCGATATAATTACGAAAATCTTTCAAAAATGTGACGTTTCCGATCCACCCCAAGCAAACACTCACGAAAATAGTTGAACAAACCAAAAAGGTAGCATGCGCGCTGCGCTCACTGCGCTGTTGCCGCTCCGCGTCTCCACGACACGTGTACGAACGACCACGAGTGCACGGAGCAGCAACGTCGCGTTGGGCAGCGCCTAGCTACTGGTAAAGTATCGGTACTTGGAATTTTGACATTTCATATGTGCTTATTGTAAAAGCTTAAGTGAATAAATTAAAAAAATACATAAAAAAATAAAATAAAAAAAAATTAATAAATTCCGTGGGCAGGCCCTCTACAAGGTGGACCGACGATCTGGTCAAGGTCGCGGGAAGCCGCTGGATGCGGACAGCGCAGGACCGATCGTTGTGGAGATCCTTGGGGGAGGCCTATGCCCAGCAGTGGGCGTCGTTCGGCTGAAATGATGATGATGATGAAGTGAATAAATGTTTTTTTTTACTTTTATCGATATAAATACCGATACTTTTATATCAGTATTTCAAAATACTGATACAAATATCAGTATTCAGCTGAGGTATCGATACCATTACAGATATTTTAAAATAAATACCGATATTTTGAAAGTATCGATATCAGTTCCTGCTCCCCGGCCTAGAAGCATTGTGACTATGAAAACAGAAGTCGAAAAACTGAAGCAAAATACTATTAAAAATTGAACAATCAAGAACATAGGAAAATTACTAATACACTTTCCAACTAAGATGCGATTACCAATAAAGAATGGCTGAAATGGTCACTGTCCGTAGCCGTAAAATGAAAATACAAAAAAAAGCATTGTGACATTGATATCTGACTGACTGCTGACAGTCAGTGTCAATTTCTGTTTCTGATTTGTTTTGGGCATGCTGCACGAACACACGTTGAATTTATTTTGTGGTTAGAATTTATTATGTATAGTATTTAAAATGAAATTCAAGCAAAAGAAAACGTCGAAATCATCTTTGTCAGAAAAGATAGCGGATGCTCTTACGCTAAAACCGCGGGCAGACATAGAAGATGACCAAGTCTTCGGTACAAAACCGCAAACAGTTTCACGTGCCGATTTTAGTTCATCAGAGAGCGAAGATGAGACGGCTATCAGTGATTTTCGCAAAAGAAACGTTAATTTGCTAAGTGATATAAGTAAAAAGTATGAAGGACGAGTCGTTTCCAGGGAAGATCTGGAGGAACATTCAGATGAAAGTTCAGTCGAAAGTGATACAGAAAATGATGATATTAGTGCATCCGACAAGAAACTTGCTGATGATAGAGAAGGGAGTTTGTCTGAACAATCTGACACTTCAGACCCAGTGAAGAAATTGTCGCGTATACTAGCACAATCTAATAGTGATGAATCAGATTCAAGTAATAAGGGGTCAGGATTGCGAAAAAAGCCAATCAAAGCTAATGGTAAGCAGACAGTTGCATCGGACTCTGATGACGTTGGGTCTGGCAGTGAAAGTGATGACTACAATATTACTCAGTTCAAGAAGCAGCTGGAGAATGATGATAGTGAAAATGAAGAAAGTGGTGATGACGATGAGGATAATGAAGACGACGAGGAAGAGGAATATGATATTAGTCAAATGGATGAGCCACCTAAAGAGGAATTTCAACATGTGAAAAAGCAGAATGTTTCGGAAGATGCTAAAAAAGGGGCTTGTGTGCGTAACCAGCTCTTAGTCTGGGAAGGACTGCTCGAGATGAGGATCCACCTGCAGCGGTGCATGAACACAGCTAACCAGATGCCCATGCCAGAGTCATACAAACAACTGAAGAATAATAGTGATTTTGTGCAAGAATGTAAAGTTACAACAGAAAATGTTACTAATGTCCTTGAAAAGTAAGTATAATCAAACTCAATTTAAAATTAACACTCTCCCAACTCTCTCAACCTACCAAAAAAATATATAAATTTAAGTGCCTACTATTTCATAGACATAAAAACCAGATATAAAAAACTTGTTTATATCTGGTTTTTATGTCTATGAAATGCCTACATTTATGTAATATGAGACCAAATATATTTTGCTTGTTCCTTTAAATTCATTTGCTGTAATTGTTTGTTTCAGGTTCCTGGCACTACAAAATGAACTATACAAGAAATTTCCTGAAACTAAAAATATACCTTCTAAACAATCCACAAAGCAGACAGCAAATGCAAAGGAGGAATCTAAAGTAGAAAGTGATGAGGAAATACCCAGTGACACTGACAATGAAGAGATACCTTCCGACACCGATGAAGACACAAATGATGCTGGGAAAGAAGTGAAACCACCAAGTAAAAGCATAAGTAAAACTGTCACTAAGAAACGTAAAATAGAAGAATATGGAAAAGACATTGCTGTGACTCACAAAGCTTTCAAACCATTCATGGACTCAACAATACAGAAGTGGAATGAGAAAACACGCCTAGCCACGGCTACGAACATAAAGCATGCACCAACAAATACAATCTTGCAACAAATATCTTATATTCTCTCTGATAGAGAAAAACTTGTCAGACGAACACAGCTCAAGAGGTCTGAATATGATATTATTGGCCACAAAAAACTTGTTGAGGAAGCAAACATGGAACACAACGGAACCGAACTCAACCCAGGGACACGAGACAGAAAAGATAATGATGAGTATATTCCAGAGATATTTGATGACAGTGATTTTTATCATCAGTTGCTACGTGAATTAATCGAGTGTAAATCAGCTGATATTTCAGACCCTGTGCAGTTAAGTCGGCAATGGATAGCATTGCAACAAATGAGAAGTAAGATGAAACGCAGAGTGGACACTAAAGCAACAAAAGGAAGAAAGATAAAATATGTAGTTCATAATAAATTAGTAAATTTCATGGCTTCAGAAAAAAGTACTACATGGTCAGATGATAGTACTAATGAGTTGTATAGTTCACTATTTGGTAAAATGTTTGAACAAAATAATGTAGGACTAAGTGAAAATTTAAGTAATCTTTTTAAATTAAAGTAGTTAACATATTTCATTTGTGAGTATTTATTTAGATCACCTATGTTGCTGAGAGATTTCAAGTCAAAATCTGGTCAAAGTATTATTTACAAAGGGTCTGACTTTAACTAAAATAGCGTTAAGTTGTAACAGTATTTTTACACACTGTTCCATAATCTCTTTTTAAATCTTTTTTCCATCTTTTTGGGTCTGGACCAGTTTGAAATGACATCTGTCAGGTTACTGTCAAACAGACAGACTAAATTTTTCTTTCCGATTCGCCTACCGAACCGCTTCCAAGATGGAGTGATTTGTATTTTTTTTGGGAAATCTATGCGAATCCCCAAATAGTCTCCTCATTTTGGACTGGAGAACTTTAAAAATTAACCTAATGGGTGTAAGAAATAAATAAGCGCCTTTGGTGTCTTAGGGCCATAACATTATTGTTTTCCGTAATGCGGCCATAATAATATAAGTTTGCCATGTGAACACCAGTATGATGCAATAACTTAATTTCTTTTACAACTTAGTACCTTGTTCTGCTCATAGTTGATGTAATCCAAAATAGAATTAACCTTGCTATATTGCTTGTAAACTTTTGTCTTGTAAATTCCATTAAATGTTTAGAGAGAAAGTTGATTTTCTGATTTTCTGATTTACCATGCCCGCCTTGATGATTAAAAGTGCCAATGCCTACTGACAGACTATCCCAGGGGTGAGCCTGGCGCCCGAATCTCCCTTTTCAATTATTTTGGCTCACATCCCGTTAGGCATAACTCAATACTACAAGACCTTTTTTTTTACCATAACAATTGGCACCTTTTATTTTCTCAATTACAACTGGCATCCCGAATACCATGCCTGCCTATTTTTTTTATTATTACAATGTATTATGGATGTTAATACAAAACAACATAACTTTGTTATGAGTAGTGTATGGTGAAGGTGGATGTAATTGGTGAAACAAAAAAACCAAACCAATGAATGCGCCCCGCAACAATATTTTAACACGCGATAACTAATGTAATTTGTATGGCAGCATTGGCAGCCATAGAGATGGGTAATTTTGTCACGGTGTGCATGTTATTTCGGCAGGTCATCTAGATTATTTGAGATATACCTATCTAAGTAGAGCTTGTCTAATTTGAAATGACACGCCTCCACCGCATTCACGCACACATAAAGTAAAGAAAAGTGAAGTAATTAGCTTTTTCATTGTTCCACTGCTGGGCAAAGGCCTCCATCATTTAGTCAAGTCATTGCTACAATGGATAGGTACGGACTTCTTTAAAATATATAGACGCAATAAAAAAGTAGTGTCACGTACGCGTCATTTCTGGTTAGACAAGCTGTATAAGTAATGAAAGCGCCTTTTTTATAAATTACATACTTATACAGGGTGTCCTTCGAAGTAAGGATCCAATCAAAATAGCGCATAGCGTGGGTCATTTCCGACCTTTTTAGCCCCATCCATAGTAGTCCGATTTCTCACCGTTAAAAAGTTAAGATTAGTTTTAGTTTTTTTCATAAAATCACCTGGTTAAGTCCAAACAAACATATTTTTTTAAAAAAATGTATCAAAGATACATTACTTAATTTATTTTATTAAGTTAGAAAGCATGACTCTTGACTACTTATTTGATTGCGATATTTTATTTTTTTCATTAGAAAATGATAAAAATAAAATATCGCAATCAAAATCTTGATAAAAAAAACTTAAAATAAAATAAAATCTACTAACTCGCATTGTAAAACCACAACAAGTTTAAAAGAGTAGTAACTACTGAGTTTCTCGCCTGGTCTTCTCAGTAAGAATCAACTTCTCCGACGCGGTGGTAGTCGCATTATTTTGTTGTATACTGTTTGTATACTGTTTATTTATATATTCATATTATTATAGTATTTATGTCTATTATTTAGTATATTTTTTGACTATTTAAAAGTACTGATTAAGTCGATTTGAATAAAGATATTTCAGTTTGAGTTTGAGTTTGACTTAACTTTCAAGCAGATCGTTACACGCGTGCTGGACTACGGCGTCATCCACACCCAATTCAGCATTTGTTAGCCCGAACTAAAAGGTTCGTTGACTCGTTTCCTTGTCGTACCATCCAGACCAGACGGGGTTAAAGTCAGCACATGTATTTCCTTCCTCTTATAGTCACGGGTTCCTCAAGCGGGGCGTGAAAAGGACCTTCAAGATGAGAATGGCCAGCTCAGTGATTCCTTTGCATTAATGTGCTGGTCAGCCTCATATCTGGATCTCACGACCGCTTTCCATCAGTAGGAGTGGGGTCATCTTGACGGGCAATATAAAAAATAGATCTTGTGGAAAAAAAATGTACTACTTACTGAAAGTTGTCCTAGTATTTAAAAAAAATGCCCATTTAATACAAATTCTTTTGTAATGTGTAAATTTGTACCTAACAAATTGCATAAAAACTCAAACTCAAATATCTTTATTTAAATAAAATTAATCAGTACTTTTAAATAGTCAAAAATAGGGGCATGCCAAAAGAAGTTAGATACTCTGTACTCATTTGATTGACACTAGGTAAGTTAAACACCATCTTATATAAAGGCTGGTTGTTTATTGATATATTTGAAAATAGAACACACATAATTTTTTTATTTGAATGAGCATCATTTTTCGGAGAATCTGGCGGGAATTCGCTTGCAACTATGGAGCTCAGGTGACGTGATTTTCGCGCTATGATTTATTATGACTATAAAAAAGGTTTAAAGCCTCAATAATGTTTTGAACTATTGGCTACTACTTTTGGTGAGTCTGCTTGTTCATGAGCAATAGTATTGAATGGGTTTGCTAAATTTAAAAGAGGACGGGGATGTCTCGAAGATGAAGCAAAGACAGGTCGGCCGCTAACCGCGGTCACACAAGGAAACGTTCGTGCAATCGAGAAACTTATTCGCGAAAACCGACGAATTACGTAAGTAGAGCTGGAGCGAGAACTGAGAATTGGATCAGCAGCAATGCAAACTATAACTCACAACCATCTTTCTCTCCGTAAACGTTGTTCGATATGGGTGCCGCAAAAACTTACCGATGAGCAGAAAGACCGTCGGGTGGATTGGTGCCTATATAAATTCGACGGTGGCGAGAAAAAAAAGTGTATTATATACTGACTGGTGACGAAACAGGGCTTTATAACCATGATCCCGAAACAAAGCGACAGTCGACTAGGTGTTTTGAAAATAAACCAACTCGCAACGAAATGTCACCGTGCACGAAGCACACAGAAACAATAGTCGCCTCGTTTTTCTGCAAAACGGGTTATATTGCTACTGTAGTTCTAGAGGATCAAAGAACGGCGAACTCTGAATGGTATGTGACAGTTTGTGCTCCAACAGTAATATCAGCTTGGTGTGGGAAGCGATCGAAGTCAGGAATCCGGCACCTTCTCTGGCACCGCGACAATGCGGCGCCGCACACGTCTACCAGAACACTTGACTTTTTCAACTTAAAAAATGTGTCAATCCTTCCTTACCCACCATATTACCCTGACCTAGCGCCTTCTGATTTTTACCTGTTTCCAAAAATTAAAGAGAAACTAAAGGGGAAGAGGTTTGGAAGCAAAGAAGATGCACTGGCTGCCTATAATTTCGAGATTTCTGAGGTGTCTAAAGGTATTTTCCAATTGGTTCAAACGTATGGAAAAGTGTATACGTGCTCAGGGTGAATAGGTACTTCGAAAAGATCGATACGTGTAATAAAGAATAAATTTTATAATTTTGAGTACTTATCTAATTTCTTTTGGCATGCCCCTCGTAGTTATTCTAATAATTTATAAAGTTATAAATATTTTAAAGAAGAAAGTCATGTTTTTAGAATTTTGTAATTTCAACCTATTTAATTTTTCCATTTGATGTCACTTTCTAAAAAAATGAGGGTGGTTGTAACTTGGAATCATGGTAATGAAATTTTAAAATTCCACGAAAATCCATTCATGATGACTTTCTGTAGAATGGAGATTCATTGTTGACCTAGTCTCTACCATTAATTCTAAAAGGAATAAAATAAAACTAATGCAAAAATTTAAAAAAATGTTTTAATAACTACAATTTTATTATTTAGAACCCTTAGTCAAACAGTCAAAATAATGTTCTCATAATAAGTCAACATTCGTTTTTTTTTAGATACTAGGTCAACAATCAACCTCCATTCGATAGAATGTGATAATGAATGAATTTTCGTGGTATTTTAAAATTCTAATAATGTTGAATAATGTTTTCAGCATAGGATTTGTTTTTTTTTCTAAAATATTAATTATTTAATAATTAATTATTCAATATTAAGTTAACAACCACCCTCAATTTGCAATTATGAACAAAAAGCCTTTATTTATGAAAAAAGAGCTACAATTTATCATAAGTTTTTAATGGTTAAAAATCGGGTTACTATTTATTTGGGATAAATAGTCAGAAATGACCCCAGCTATGCGCTATTTTGATTTGATCCTTGCTTCCGGGGACATCCTGTAAACAGGTGCAGCCAAAACTCTCAACGTCAAGCTGGTATCAGTTCTGAAAAAATATTTTTCTCAGATAGCTTTTTGGGATAATATTAGCATGATTTATTTATGAATAAAACAACAAATATAAATTATGAAATCGTGATCAGGGGCGCTAAAGCGTGGTCTAGGCTATTCCAAATACTTATGCCCACTAAAATTAAACTAAGGCTGAATTTTTCCTAGTTTTCAAGATTTTCACCATATTATATACAGCGTGTCATTTCAGGACACGCTGTATATAAAAAACGGTCTGTTTTTTTGTCTTATGGACAGTGACTTCCGGGAGCAGGGGCATTCCGCAAGCGCGTGCCCAACACGTGAGTCGCGCTGCTAGGTGTTTGGATGTTATGCTGCCGTATCTATCGAAATTAAGCATTCGAATGTAATGTCTAAAAGCGCTTTCACATTTAGGCGACTTAAGCAGCGCGACGGTCGCGCGACAAACGCGCGACAGTGGCGCAGCTGATATATTCATATTATTATAAACGACAGCGCGGCAGCGGCGCGTGGGCTGCGCGCTTCTGTCGCGTGCGCTCACTGCATTCAGCTAGTGCTGCGAGCGCACGTATTTGTTGACAGACAGCAAAATTAACGAGTTCGAGAGGGAAAGATTAATTATTGCGTGGAGTGCACCGCACTAATCCAAGTGCTTTCGCGCGGCGGCAGCGCCGCTGTTTTTATAATGTGAAGGCATCCGCTGCTGCAGCGCTGCTTTCGCGCTGCTGACGCCCTAATGAGAAATTTTCCAATGCCGACTATCCACAATTTACTTGCTCAAAGAACGTGCAATAATTATAGATCCCGTTGTTACGTACCTACAATAAAAGAGATTGTGGGCCAGTGATTACAGAGCACGACCCGAAATCCAGTTCAAATTCCATTTCGGGCAAAGTGAGTTTTAGGAACATAGTCAGGGTTTGTGCTCGATAACCTGCATGTGGCAAACGTGGTAAGCCCATACTCATCAACTGTAGCGATGACTTGATATGGATGACATAGGCCTTTGCCCAGCATCGTGACAGTATAATTATAGGCTAATTACCTAGTCCCTCAAAATGTAAATTGTTGATCGCTGACTGTGGATTGTTCACCGGTGAGGACCCACTACACTAGTTTGTCTATTCGCTGAACAAAGTTAGTAGGTAGGTAAGAAGGTACTTTCTGAGACTAAGACACTATGCACATTTATTCACACGTCTGGATTGATACTCTTCTTTTGGTCATAACAGAATTAGGACTCAAGTTTTAGAAATGTTTGACCTGTCTGTAATAATAAGTTTTCACTATTTTTTACTAACGCTCGAATTCAGCTCTTAGGGCGCTTTCAATATAGACGTTTCGTGTCGGACCGCTGCGGTGCCGAAGCGGTGCGTTTGTCGTATTGCGCACGGACGGTCGTTTGTTTTCATATAAAGCGCGCGGTGCGGCAACAGTATGGCGTCGGTACCGCAAACGCTCGACAACAGGACGGCAACGTCGCAAACTCCACGTGTTCATTTCGCTGATGAATAGTGCGGTAAAAGACGTGAGAGCTAATTGCATCAAATTTTCATTGATTTATTTGCTTAAAATAGATGATATAGACGTGGAAGAATTAATAAATGAAATTGAAATACGTCCTGCTATATGGAACTCACAAAGCGACAAACACAGTAATCGCACGAATGAATGAATCAGATGCTTTGCCATATGAACCAACCAACATCGATGAAAATGAATTTGTAATTTGAATCACAAATGGCCAATAATACAATAAAGAAAAACTTTTTATAGTTGTAATAAAGCGAACCGCTTTTAGGAGGCTTAATTATTCTTACATGTTTACTATCTTTAGAGCCCCAAAAATTAGGGAAGTTTGCGTCGGTTGAGAAACCTTTTGCGATTCTTAACTAATCTTCTTTTTTCAGTTCAGGTAAACAAATTACTTCTTATTGAGTTTTGTAAATCTGTTGACACGTATATTAATTATACACATACTTTTCAATAAGAGCACTAACAGTTGTTCCTTCGTCAGAGTCCATGGCTTAACTGCTATCAAATATATTTAAAACATCACTAGCATACAAACGCACGGCAGTCAGATACGCTTTCAATTTAGACGTTTGGTATCGGACTGCTACTGTACTGCAGCGGGTTATAACTAACGGCACGGTAAACGTGCGGCAGCGCGGCAGCGGTCCGACACGAAACGTCTAAATTGAAAGCGCCCTTAGTCTGTCCTTTCCATTTTCTTATTTCTATTGTTACGCGAGAGCATCAGTAAGGGTGCTTAACTTTAATGCTTCTAAGTTAAGTACATAACCTATAATATTTAATTTACATAGATGTAAAGTGATTTTGTCAATTCAGTGCTATTAAAATTAGTTAAATTTTGCTACCTTTTTGTTAGGAATGATCCACTTCTCACGTCGTAGCCCAAAGTGGAGTTTAACTCCTATGTTATGAATATCTATGAATGTATTATTGTAGTAGGTAGGCCATGAGATTAGGTTACACAAACATAAATATATCTTCTAAATAGGTACTCATAAAGGCTTTTATAGCTACTTTTTCTCTCACGGCTACGTAGTCTATTTTGAGCTAATTCACTCGTCTCAATCCGACGTTTGAACCTCATATATATGGACCGAAATAGATACTAAAAATAGAAGATAAGATCGTTTCCGCAAAAAAAAATAACCTCAAAAGGCATTTTAAAAATTTCGATTTTAACACATAACAACGCAATTTCTCACTGCTATTATAACCGATTGATTATGAATATTATATTAATTATGAAAAAACACCTAATTAAATAAATGAAAATTATGAGTGTCATTTTTAAGCCCCATGCAGTACTTAAGCTAAGCAGAAGTTTAAGCAAATGGTTTATTTATAGTGTTTTTCTTTCTTCTCCATTCCTCTAACTTTGTCAAAACGACTTCATTAGATATTATTTAAGTTTTTAAAGAGTGCCTGTACATATTTTTTTTATCAACAAACAAATTGTACTCTACTAACTCGCATTGTAAAACCACAACAAGTTTAAAAGAGTAACTACCAAGTTTCTCGCCGGGTCTTCTCAGTAAGAATCAACTTTTCCTTAAGTCTATTTAAATAAAGATATTTGAGTTAGAGTTTAATAGTTTACGTTTTTTAGATCTACGAAGTTTGCGAAGCCAAAATAATTATTTTGACAACTCTTGACTCGTACATGGTGTTGCGGATTCGATTCCCGCACAAGCACAAATATCTGTTCCACCAATAGATGTCGGTTCTGGGTGTTTGAGGAACCTTTGATGTTTCTGGCAACTAAAAATCATAGGAACCATGAGTTCACATTGATGATTAGTCACTAGAGTTTGTGTAAACGTGACAGCGCCGCTAGTGTATAACGGAGGTACTGAAAAGGCAAACAGGATGCGTTAGTTACCTATCGTAGTTTACGTCAAGTAAACTCATGGTAGGTACGAGGGGCATTCTCCCGTTCGTCCGAACAAGCGGTAGCGTTAATATTCAGCTAGAAAAAATATACTTCTGGTTCGAAATCTATAGTGAAGTTTTGATATCGTATTTTTCTGTAAAAAATACATGATTTCTATGAACATCAGACTCTTTTATATTTTGTTTTTAGTCTTCGTAAAGTTTGCACCGAAATAGCGCGGCCAGTGCCTCTATTACAAGTATTGTCACGTAAACTTCAACAGTGATCTGTTTGCCAATTTCAGTTCGTTTTTAATGCACTGGACGCTAGCGACTATCGTCAGCGTAAAGTCGTGGTGTTCATAGTAGGTAGTTCCGTATGTGATGACGTCTGAGTTAAATTACTAATTTATTTTAATAGATGTACGTCTCTAACTGAATTTTGAAAATTATGTGATTACCTCGACTGAATTTCATTTTAGGTAGGTACGATGATGTTGCATCAATAAGTATAAGGCACTGATCAGATTCAGCACATTTTTTTAAAATCAGTAAAAGCCGTTTCAACTCAAGATTCAAGTGTCCGATTAGCACTTGACCGGACCTCTTAAGTGAGGCTAAAGTAAGGTTTCGTATATTTTTGGCTGAAGTTAAATGAAGATAATTTCAAGTAATAGCAATTTCATTAAGTGCCTTCCGTCTGCAGCATCCGCAACATGATATTATCAGTTTCAATGACCTACCGAGAGCGCAGGTTATCAACGCCCATACAAACAACACATTTCAACTATCGGGCTAATAGAATTTTGAGTTTCATATAAAATTTGTGGGTTTTAACTTTATTTAGAAATATATTGTTGACGACTCATTTGAAAATATTTAATTTTATGACCTGTTCTACAAATACGGGATAATTGTCGCTATAAATTTAGTGTATTACTTATAATCATTTACTTATAATTATTTTTCATTTATTAAAGTAGTAACGTTTTAGGACAGTATTTAATATTGGAGCTATCCTACTCTGATATCCCATTTTAATAAAAATCTTACACGAATGAAACGTCGCCGAATGAGTTATAATGATAGTTTGGATAGATATCCAAAGATAGATACCTAGAGTAGGTAGATACCTACTTACTACAACCACCCTGAGCGCCGAGTCGCAGCGTGTAAAGCGGTTCGAGTAAGCAGAGTCGCTTCTTGCAGTAGTGGTAACTATGAAATTTCGTTGTATTACATTGTATAGGCCTCTTATACACACGTATTTTCGCCGTGAAAATCGTCGGTTAATTCGCCCTCTGTAGGCAGTGTTGTATGAATCACAATGGAAGCTTGCTGACATAAATGGTAGCAAAACTTCACAGCGTGATAGCCGCACGGTTAAGAAAACCTGCCGTGTACAAGAGGCCTCATCAGACGCAGCGTGCACGGTGTAGCAGGTGGTAGCGATGTGGTCGATCTCATCCGCACTGTTTTGTATGAATCACAATGGAAGCTCGCTGACATAAATGGTAGCAAAACTTCACGGCGTGATAGCCGCACGGTTATGAAAACATGCCTCATCAGACGCAGCGTGCACGGTGTAGCAGGTGGTAGCGATGTGGTCGAACTCATCCGCACTGTTTTGTATGAATCACAATGGAAGCTCGCTGACATAAATGGTAGCAAAACTTCACGGCGTGATAGCCGCACGGTTATGAAAACATGCCGTGTACAAGAGGCCTCATCAGACGCAGCGTGCACGGTGTAGCAGGTGGTAGCGATGTGGTCGATCTCGTCCGCACTGTTGAATTAACGGCATGATTAGCATGCGCCGACGGTTTCTCATTAATGTGATTTGGTTGATGTGGTACGGTCAGCATTCAGCAACGTAGGTAAGGTGGGTAAGTTGCTTAGCACATTGTCTTAATAAAGAATCCGACACTCAAGGGGAGTCAGAGGAGTCTTCCGTACCGTCTCACACGTACCGTCAGCAACATTGCTGACGATACGTGTGAGAGAACTTTTAGCTGAGCCTCGGTACATTTTATATGACCTGTGCGTGCAAACGTAGCAATCTTTTCCTTTCTAAAGGTATTCGTCACTTCTGTCGAAAGTACTTTACGTTATTATAACGGATGGGTAGCGATAGATATAGCGATATGACTGATCGACGCTTTCTCCGGTAGGGTGTCCATTACGCAATAAATAAACAACGTGCTAATAATTTACATTTTTGTTTGAGGTTTTAATGAGGTACAAAATAAATAACAACCATTACGTCGATTTTATAAATTGATTTTTGCTGAGAGTGAACATCTCATGTATTTGGGAAGAAGTACCGAAAATTTGTCGTTTTAGTGAATACGAATAATACTCGTCATTACTCCGTGACAATGCATTTGCGGCGTTTGCGGTGGAAACGCTGGGCCCGTGGAGCTCGGACGCGAAACAACTCTTTAAACAATCGCGTCCAAATTGGTCCACGATTCGGGAGATCTTAGAGCTGGAGCATACTTTGCTCAGCGCCTGGCGCTGGCTATCCAGCACGGTAAAGCTGCGAGCGTCTTGGGTCAATGCCGCAAGAGCCAATTTTAGAAGATGTTTTTTTATTGTAAATATTAACTGATATAAATTAACAGTCATTCAGTTTATAAGGTCATTCACAACATTTCTTAAAAAAATAAATATATACTTGCCTCGATCTCAGGGGTGCCCAGAATGCTGGCAGCGTTGCCTCTTTGGATGGCCAGGCTAATACGCTGGCCGAGATAGCTGCCAGCCCTCTGGTCACCGGGAGACTTCTATCAGGCGAATGGACAACTCCCTAAATATTTTATGAGCCTCTGGGCCCCATGGACCTAGAGTTTCAACAGCAAACGGTACGAAGCGGTATAGCAGCTGCCAAGTGACGAAAAAAATAAAATTATATATATATATATACCTATATATTTATTTTAATGTTTGTTTGTTTTTATAGGTGTACATATTTGTTTTAGTAATGTAAATATTTAAGTGCCTAATTATTGTATTTCTTATTTGATTACATATTTGTTTGATTAAGCATGTCAATACACTACCATTCTAATTAGTATCTCATAAAATTTACAAACAAATACACAACACAAAAGCCCGTATTCGAAAGTCAAGGATTTTGCTCTAGGCCTCGTAATTTATTCCACGTGGTTAGGCTAGCTCTTCCCTCCGTAAGTGAATATTTATATTTATTTATTTTATTTTATTTATATTTAGTCAGCTCTGCTGTGTACGGACCTATGTCAGCATTTTTTAAAATAATAATTTACCCCAGCATTTAAAAAAATGTAGATAATCCGGGTCAGGGCCTCCCGTTTGTGGAACACGTAGATTCACGTGAATTTTCAGTCGTTAATAAAAATACTCGTATCACTTACCGTTAGAAATTGATGTTGCTTTTTTAGTATTCTATTAACCATAGATATTTTATTGTAAATACCTGAGATTCAATCGTAACAGACTAGTGTTTGTGTCCTTTTAGCTTATTACGCGGTTGGGGCTATTTGAAACTGCTTATCAGATCAGACCCAGATATGATACCTTTGAAAAAAATACTTACATATACATTCCAAGTTATAACAATTGGAAAGAATTTGGTCCCAGACTGCACTTTGATGGTATAGGCTCATACTTAAAATCGAGGAGAGAGACGTATGAGTCTTTAGCGGCCCACGTCGCGTAGGTACACCTAATCCGTTATCGGCCGAACTACGGCCAAACTGGGCCGATTAAAACTTTGTATATAGTAGTAGTATGTATTGGGATATGACATTTTCATGTCATGTCATGTCATGTGTCATGCCAATACAATTTTTTTACGCGAACGATAATGTAAATTAAAGTGGCAATTTATGGTAGACGTACTGAAAGCCATCGGCCGTCAAAATCGGTTTTGGTGTACGTGTACCGTTCATTTATACGTTTGATTTGATTGGCCGATGGCGGCCGAGCATACTCGATAACGGATTAGGTGTACCTGAGCCGTAAGATTTAATTATTATTCTAGTTTTCCTTTCTGCCGCCTTCTTCCACGCATTTGGCTTAGTTAATCCCAGTTCGAGCGAAGTGTTTTGAGATTTTTCAGAACATTGGTTTGTGATCACCAATCTCCATCACGTATTTGGCAAACGTATATGCCTCAACTTTAATTGTAGCGGTGCTTGATTCCAAGGATGAAGACTCTTGCCTAGCAGTTGGACAGTATGTAAACTAATTAGTTTTACACTCATTTATTCATTTATATTCATTTATTTGCTTTATTTATGTGCTGGGAGACGCCCCTAGCTTATTTCCTTGTGTGGTACCTCGTAACACAGGGATTTAATAATCCCTACTTCGAGACCATTACAAGAGGTGTGTTGTCTGGCGCATATTTATATTTATATTTGCTTGTCACACTCACTTTTCCGCGATTGCTAGCGAATTTGTCAGATTTTTACCACACCGTATTAGATCCTTACACATGATTCAATTATCGATCTCCATAAAATTAGTTCAGCAGCTTGGGGTTGAAAATGTAGTTTGGATTATTTTGTGGGCTCAATATGGATACCCTAAACAGGGCAGGCTTAAGAGGTTTCACAAGTGGGTTGGCGTAACCTCAGTAGCCGGGAAATTTGTCTACCCTTCGAAGTATCCGGAGCCTCACAATATTACATCTATAGTAACCAAGGTATGCGAAAGGGAGTATGCGTGTTACTTGGTTTTTCTAATAAAATGATCAAAAGATATTGTGTACTTCATGTACGCTTTTACAACAATTTAAGGCATGTTAATAACAAAAAACTAATCTATGACATGACTTTTAACAGTGAATATCCAGCCCAGAAGATGGGTTGGTGTCAGATACCTGCAGACTGTCTGGAAATTAAAGATCATAACCCGATACTCAGGCCAATTCTACCCCCAATTTAGAGCAATTTAGAGAATGCACGAAACCGGATATAAAGAGATTATTATTAAGCCGTAGCACAGTCGTTAGGTAATGAAAATTCCCACTTACATCCTAGACTCGCGAGTGAACGAGACGTCTCGCAATTACTCCGACAGTTGGAGTTAAATGCGCTTCAGCCACCTCTGCCGTTGCTGACCGGCGTGTTTACGTGTCTATTTAACTAGTGAACAATTGACGACAACAGGGTGCCTCTGGGGACGCTCAACAACTGAGTGATATGAGCCACGAGCGATAGCGAGACGAGACTTGCAACAACTAATACTAATCAGACTCAATGCGTGAACGTCTTATATCAAATTGAGGTCGGATTACCAGTGATATACAGTTCTAGGCTGAGATGAACCACTTAGCAAAATCTTGTAAAACTTAATTTAGTTCACGAGAGCGTCGTGGCCTAGGGGGTTCCCAACTCGGATCGTGGATGTAGTACCTATTTCTAATCTGGCAAGAACCAAAAGCATGGTATTCATTGTTAAATTTAATGAAACACATCTATAAAAAAACCAAATAACCCCGGATAACAGCGGAAGGCTCACCCCCTACCACATTGGGTTCTAATACCATTGGTAAGTGAAAAGTGGGCTTCTGAGTGTTCCGTCAAATATGACGGAAACAGTCACTTGTAGAGACAAGTATAACATAACATAACATCATGACTATATCCCGAATGGGGTAGTCCAGTGACTACCCCATTTGGGATATAGTCATGATGTTATGTAACGTTAATTAAGGATTAATAACACCAAACATACGAATTGCAAAGTTCCGTCTTGCATTAAATATAAAAACGACCAGTAAGCTTGCTATAACTTTAGAGTGTTAAATCAACATAAGGGCACTCGTAAATATCATTAAGGTGAACGTTCTCCGCTTACAACTTGGGCCATTCCCGCTCGCGAGTTGGAGATAACATCTAGGCGGGCCGCCCGCCCGCCGCGCGGACCAGTAGCAACAACGCGCGCTTGCGGACCAAACGCGCCAACTCTCAGCCGCCCATCACCCTAGTACCGATACTAGTTCCTAACACTGGTACCACCTGTTACGGTACTCGTAGTGATTGTGAGTTTCTTGGATAAGTGCATTGTTTTGAACGAGCTAAGTGCATTGGAGTTTGGATACAAAAGTTCATGTAAGTGAAGAAAGTTTAGTCTTATTGAAAGTTTTTCGGTTAAGGAGAAGTTGTAGACGAAAACTAAAGTTTAGTTTAGTTTCAAGTATTCAAGTGTTCGCTAACTCCTTTAAACATTTTCTTCATATTATTATTTACTGCGTAATTCTTATTCTTATCTAAATGTGGAGCTAAATGAAAATCTCTGTTATTATTAGTTATTAAAATGTAAATGGCGTTTAAAAAAATATGACATTATTGTTACAGTCGGTGATAAAGTTGAGAAATCTTCTATTTAATTGTATTTTTTTTGTTTGTGGAAATAAGCATAATTTTTAAAGTATATCTATTTAAAGCTTCTTTATTGTGTAATTATGTGAATGCGTCACCACGCATTTCACACCTGAAAATCTATATGAGTACAGTATAAGCATTCAAGACCAATATAACATATTTTGGCTAGAATTTACCTCATGTATATCAAGTTTTTATGTGAGAATGCAATACTTTGAAATAAGCCCGAGAGACTGAGAAAAAAAAGTGGTGAATCTGGGACATATTTGTATTTTAAAATTACTTAACATGGTGCATTTTATTACATTTTTATTTAATTTTTTTATTACATTTTCTGTGCACTATAAAACTGGGACACATCGTTTTAATTAATATCAAAGTTCTTGGCGCAACGAACTTAAAAATAGAGTGAACTGGAACAGACCATACCAACTCTAAAGGGTGGAGGTTTGCAATAATTAATGTGAAGGCCAACCAACATTGAATTTTCTGTCATATCACACGACTCTACCAACCCTGAGAATGATTTCTCAAAGAATCAGAATCTAAAGGAGCTGATAGATGTGACCATTCACTTGTATCAGAACATCGAGCATTCGTCGTCAAACCAAGCTAGGATTATTTGTCTGTTTTGTACAAGACGTACAAACGGTACGTAACAATGTAATGCTCTAGCGAATGCTCTAAAATGTATACCTACTTAGAATGCAATAAACAGGAGAAAGTTAAGATAGAAACTATAAAAATAAAATTGCATTAAATCAGGCGCGAAAAAATCCTGCGTCTTACGCAAACTGTATAATTTGTCAAGTATTTTTATTTTTAGATAAAAATGATAGCACTGTGAATGCAAAATTATAATCATACAATCAAATGGTAAGTTATAAACTTTCTGGATACTGTATAATTTATGAAGTTAAATTATTACTATATCTTGCCAGCGAAGCTTTTTCCAAAACTTTTCAGTCTTCATAAGAGTCTAAAGTATACCTACCCTATATTTTTCAATCAAAGTTTTTTAGTATCAGTTCAGTAAGTGTAGGTGCATTGTTTAATTATAATCCATCGTGTAGTTTGAGCACCGTTTTAACGTGATGCTTAAACATAAAAACAGACAGACACGCGTTCTATAAATGTGTTCAGTCATCACGATAGATTTTTCCTCCAAATTATTGAACAAGCAGTTTTGCATCGGTTGAAACTACTACTAGGCCAGTAGAATAAAACAAATAATTCATTCAAATCGGATTTAAATCCTACAAAAGATTTTACTGATTTAATGGCTTTATTTGTGGCCCAATATGACTATCCCAGGTTTTCCCCCCTGGGGGAGTTTTGCGTAAGTTTTGAGGGGCAAAATTTTTCCCCGAAATCGGTATTATTGAGGTTTTACGTTTATATCTCGTAAAGGACTGAAATAATCGGCAAGTGTTTTTTTTAAACATTGTAGAGCGTTTAATTTTGCATAGAATGTGACCGGATTTATATTATTTAGACTAATCGTTCTCATGCTGATGCTCCTCATAGTTGCATGTATTTTTCAATTTTGTGAAATACCATCCGCTTGTTACCGCCCTTGAGGTGACACAGGGGCATTAGAAGGTTGTGGCAGTCATCAGGATAAGGACCGCCATATTATGCTGAATGGCCCAGCCACACATCAGCTGCTCCACTTGTTTCAAGCAATAGCTTTCTGTCAGCGGCTTCGCCCGCGTAGTCTATTTCCCCCGTAAAATTCAAAGACATGCATAATATATAGCCTAAGTCAATCTATGATAATGTAGTATCATATTGCTGAAAGATTTTTATTAATCGGTCCAGTAGTTTCGGAGCCTATTCAATACAAACAAACAGCCTTCTACCGAAACTTGTCTATACTAATAAAGAGGAAAGATTTGAAGTTATTATTTAGTAAATTTACAATGGCAATCCGTGGTAGACGTAGATACAGTACGTTTACCACGAGTTCCACTTTAAATTTACATTATCGTTCGCGTAAAAAATTGTATTGGGATTTGACGTTGTCATCTCATCTCCATTTAATGTGGCAACTCGTGGTAGACGTACAGGTCGCGAGTACAGTTTGACTGTGTACCTTGTATCTACTAAAGCCACAAAAACTATTTTCGAACTTACGTTCCACTGTAGACGTCGCTCAATGTGTCTTAATTATGAATCAAATATATAAAAAAGGTCATTTTTAGCTCGCCGAAGTTTCAAAACAAGATCCCAAGCAAAGCCCAAAATAACCACAGAAGGCCCGAAACGGAATTCCGTAGAAAATCAATTGTCGGAGGACCCGGAGCTAATCGCATTCGCGGATACACCCTATTTTTTTGGTAAAAGTATCGTGTTAGAATTTGTTCGCTCGCTTATTGGGGCTTTGAAAGCCTTAACCACGACTGAGCCAAAGCTTACATTATTATTTCGTGCGAATGAAGTATCCGGAAATTCGTGATTGACGTCACGTACAAATCAAAAAAGTGTCAAAGTATCAACTGGGCATCGCTCGTAGCAAAAAAAAAAGGTTTTTATAATCTTAAAAGGCCAGAGAATTTAGCGACCAGCGCAGACACACCTTTTCAACCGCATTCTCCTCACCGGGAAGATACCTGACCAATGGAGACTGAGCATTATCCCGCCGGTCTTCAAGGGCAAGGGCTCGGTGCAGGAGTGCAGCAATTATCGCGGCATGAAGGTGATGTCCCACACCATGAACCTCCTCGAGCGCATTGTGGACTCTCGGATTCGACAGGAGTGTACAATCTCGGAGTGTCAGTATGGGTTTCGACCGGGTTGCGGGACCATGGACCCCGTATTTGCCTTAAGAACGCTCATGGAGGGATACAGACTGAAGAATACACCTTTGCATCTCCTTTTCTTAGACATGCAGAGGCCTTCGACTGTGTCCCTCGTGAGATGATCGGCTGGGCGCTGCGGTCCACCAGAGCAGCCACCCTGGTTGCTGATGTATGCTGATGATATTGCGCTAGCAGATTCGGACAAGGGACGGCTGGTACAACGGGTCAATGAGTGGAGGAATTCACTTGAAAACGGCGGTCTGAAACTTAATGTGGCGAAAACAAGTACGAGTACATGGCCTGCAACACCACAGATCCCCAGTCCGTCCGCATAGGCCATCGCCTATGCGGACGTCATCACGTGGTCGAGCGCACGGACCGTGTCAAATACCTGGGATCTATGTTAAGCGCGTCCGGGGACATCGACACCGACGTCAGAGTCCGAATTTCCGCCGCTTGGGCCAAATGGCGTGATATTACTAGTGTCATTTGTGACCCCAAAATGCCGATCAAGCCGAAGGGGCAGGTCTATAAAACCATCATTAGGCCTGTCCTTTTATATGGCAGTGAAACATGGCCGTTACTAGAACGACACAAGCAGGAGCTGCGCGTCACGGAAATGAAGATGCTGCGGTGGATGTGTGGAGTCGAACACCCATATCCGCGGCAGTCTTTGTGTTCGTGACATCGCAAACAAGCTGTAGGAGTGCCACCTATGTATGGTATGGTCATGTCTCACGGAGATCGGCAAACTACGTGGGCAACAGATGTCTGGCCATGCCGCCCCCGCCAGGTACTAGTAGAAGAGGTCGACCCAAGAAGCGCTGGCTCGTCGTTGTCAAGGGTGACATGCGTGCCAACAGACTCACCACTGAGGATGCACAAGACTGCGCGAAGTGAGCCAAGAAAATAATGAAGGCGGACCCTGGGACCCCACACACCAGTGTGAGTTCACAACCGGGATAGACCGCACGGATGATGATGACAGACAAAATAGTGGATGTTTTGACTCTGTGTACTGTCGGTATACTGTAGTCTTTTCGCGCTATGGTCAATGCAATAGATCGGAAAACGGTGATGTTGGAAGAAGTGTGATTATAATAGGTACGCATTACTCGAGTGTTGAAAATCTACGTTTTGATTGCGTGTCAAAAAACAGCTGTATCAATGGAGTTCAAATATTTTAGCAGATAAATTCATTTTACATGGAGCTGTTCAACAATTTTGTTGTCACTAACCCTCTTTGAGTGTACAATGTCAGCCTGCGACCAATTCATCTCACTACAGAGCAGGTAGTTAGTCGGGTAGTTAGTCGGTCACTACGAGTAGTAGTGTATCTGATACTATCTCAACTTTCTGATACTATATCGTGGCTTTTTGACTTAAAACTACCTGAATAGTCATGCAGCAACTACTGAGCTGTTCAACTTCATCTTGAAAGCCTGCATTTTTTTTTATATTGCCCGTCAAGATGACCTCACTCCACCTGATGGAAAGCGGTCGTGAGGTCCAAATATGAGGTTGACAAGCCCAGTCATTCAACGAATCACCGGGCTGGCCATCCTCACCTTGAAGGCCTGCAGAAATGCCTTTTCACGCCCCGCTTGAAGAATAAAAGCTTATCAAGTGTTGTGTTTACCTTTAAGCGCAGGTGTCCACGATATTTCGTGTTATTCTGGAGAGCGCAAGGAGATAAATAAATAAATAAATAAAGATGAATAAATATGCGCCAGACATTTTAATAGTCTCGAAGTAGGGATTAATATTTCTGTGTTACGATAAAATAAGCCAGGGACCCAGCACATCCAGACCCGAGTCAATTCAGAAAAGATCGTTTCCTGAATTGACTTAACCGGGAATCGAACCCGGGACACTACGGAAATCGAGGCGAGAAACCGTGCTTCAGAGCACTACCTACGCCAATCGTGTCGGCAAAATGTTGTATAAAATGACCATGGGTGTTGAAATTCAATCTTTCTCTTCCCAGATCAAGGGCTAGTGGGGTCCTTAGTTCGGAGGAGTGTTTTGTTTAACAAGTTACCTAACTTTATATTAAATCTTGAATACATAGGTACCTATAACTTTATTACCTTTAAAGATAGTGAACCACGTCCCATGTGTAGACATACACTCTTTTCCAGCAGGATGTCAACACTGCAACGAGCCAATGAGTCCGACGACGAATCAATCTCAGACTACGTTGTCAACCATTTTTTTACGTTCTGTCTCACCAGCACGGTACCAGTGTGGCCAGTACTTAAATTGAAATTACAATTTGATAACTGTGCTGCCAAATTAACTTTAAAACCCAATTTAGTGAACAATAAATCAAAATAATAGGTTGGGGTAAAAGTTTCTTCGCATTTTTTAAGAAAATTCAAAACATTTTTCAATATAGTTTATTTACAATTAACAAAAGTATGTAGGTACCATTACTTTTTGCCATCTTGTAGGTAGAGATATGATCCCATCTCTATAGGAAGTTTCAGGATTCTGATCAAAATAACGCGGCAAGTGGTTTTGGCGGTCCTCTCGTGATGTTAACCTGACGCTGCCTAAAGAATTCTGAAGAGACCGAAACAGGTGGAAATCTGAAAGTGCAAGGTCAGGACTATACGGCGGACGCATTAACACCTCCCAGCCAAACTCTCTTAATTTTGGCTGAGTTGCTAAAGATGTGTGAGGTCTAGCGTTATCGTGATAAAAAAACCACACCCTTTCTATTGATTAATTTCGGCCGCTTTCTCTCAACTTCTTGCTTTCATCTCATCATTTGTTCGCAGTAGAGTTCAAAATCTATGGTCCTGCCTGGTGGTAACCTGCCTGGTGGTTTCAGAGATAAACAACATAATAAAAAAAAAAAAAATAAGTCCAGTTACGGCATTGACGAATTCCCACCAGTTTTGGTGAAATTTTGTAGAGACGAGCTTATCAAACCTCTAACCTATTTAATAAACCAGTGTTTTGACGAAGCAACATTCCCAGAACAACTCAAAACAACAGTCGTTAAACCAATTCCCAAAAAAAGAAACGCAAATGAACCCCATCAGTTTAGACCAATTGCCCTCTTATCGAC
The DNA here is from genome assembly GCA_947369235.1 of Udea olivalis. NCBI lineage: Eukaryota > Metazoa > Arthropoda > Insecta > Lepidoptera > Crambidae > Udea > Udea olivalis. Next base: position 14,500,782 of record OX376359.1, read on the forward strand.
TTTCTCAAAGATTTTTGAAATCGCAGTAGTATTGCGTTTAAAATCCTTTTGTGAAAATATAAGGTATTTAATGAGAGTTAACATGGATTCCGAAAAAATAGATCGACTATAACTGCTCTTTATAGATTTGTTACCGATATTTTGGAAATGATCGATAACCGCCAATACGCTATAGGCATAATTCTAGATATGAGCAAAGCATATGACCGCGTTTCTCATAAGATATTACTAGATAAACTATACGGAATAGGTGTAAGGGTAATTGCATATAGCTGGCTAGCATCATATTTGAGGAATCGACAGCAGATGGTGCAAATTGAACATTATGACCTTGAAAATAACCTTTTACAAAAAATAACGTCCCAAAAATTAAGTACAGAGCGCTCCATTCCTCAAGGAAGTGTTTTGGCGTGTATTTTATTTTTAATATACATAAATGACGCGGCAAAATGTATAAAGGAGAGATGCATCATATACGCTGATGACGTATCAGTAGTTTTCCCATGTACAAACAGAGATGAGTTGCAGGATCGAATCAACACCACCCTTAACAGACTGCTAGATTAGATGGCGGACCATAATTTGGAACTAAATGTATCAAAAACAAAACTGCAATTTGAGAGATGCAATTTAAGCCGAGACAAGAAATATGTTTAGACGGTAATATAACATTCCAAAACAATAGCTTGGATTTTGTCAATTCAGCCACACTCTTAGGAATAGACATGGATTCAGGCCTAAATTGGAAAGCACACATAGATAAAATAACCGCCAGACTTTCAAAATTTATATGCCTCTATGAGTTAAAGAAATGTACGCATTTAAAAACAGCTATAGTTGCTTATTATGCTTATGCGAACGCTTGGCTAGGATATGGGGAAACAGCCCAGGTGTAAATCAATTATTTATATTACAGAAAAGATGTGTACGAATATTGGTAAATATAACAAACGAAGAAAGTGGCAGACCCCATTTTGTTAAACTCAAAATACTGACACTAACTTCATTATAAGTATTGGAAATATGTAAATTCATAAGGAAAAACCTGATTTTGCAATTACAGGCCAAGGATTTTCACACTAAAAAACGGAACTTAAGATACAAAAATAGAATGCCAACACCTTTCACTAAATTGCAATTAGTAAGCTCAGGACCACTCCATATGTCAATGAAAATTTACAACAGGTTACCTAATCATAAGAAAGAAATAGACAAAGATGTGGAATTTAATAAAAAGCTGAAAGAATTACTAATAAGTAAATGCTATTATAGCCTAGAAGAGTTTTTTTCGAATCCCTAATGGGTTACATAAATAATAAAGATAATTATGTATTATTACTGTAATGTAATACATTTTCAATTAACTGTAATTTCTATTTATTGAAATAGATTAAACTTAGATATATTTTTATTTAAATAGACTAAATGATATTTATATACACAGTTCAGTAAAAATTATAAAGAACAACCTAAATTTAAATAATAAAACTAAAAACTACTTAGAAAATTTTGCCCCTGCGGTAAGGTGCCCAAGATGCTGGCAGCATTCCCCCGTTGGATGGCTAGGCTCACACGTTGCGCGAGGAATGTACCAGTTCTTGGGTCACCAGTGAAAGTATTCAGTCTTAAAATAATAATAATAATAATCTCATAACTTAGATTAGATACGATTTAGAATTTAAGCTTTAGATCTCTTACGAGTAGATGTAAATTAATTATTGTACGAAATGTTTTAATGTTGCAGTGCCCTAACAGGTTCATGAGTGTACTTTTTAGATTTGTGAACTTGTTAAACCACATGAAGCAATAAATATTTATGACTATTATGACTATAACAGCTCATAATTAATAATGCCCTTCCAATCCCACCACATACACAGCATCACCTTGTTGCGAGTTAACCCGGGTTTCGCCACAGTCTGTGAAGCCTGACCGGCCTTTGACCACGACCTTTTTCGCACGTTCTGGTCGTACGTGATCCATTTTTCATCACCAGTTATCAGCTTTTCGGTTTCATTACGTCGTAATAAAGAATCACAAACACGTGTCATTAGGTTTTTTTCAGTGAGCTCGTGAGGTACCCAAATACCGAGCTTTATGTACACAGTTTTTTCAAATGCGCCTAAACTGTTTTGTGGTCAATTCCCAGTTCTTCAGCTACGTCGTAACTACTGATATTCCGATCTTAGTCTACTCTTTCAAAAATGGCATCCATTTTATCCGTAATAGGGCGACCAGAGCGACGTGCATCTTTGACATCAAAATTTCCGAATTGAAAACGCTTAAACCAAATTTGTGCTACTCTCACAGACACTGCACTAGGTCCGTTGCATTTTAACTTTTTTGTAGTAAAATTTTAAAATGTACCAAATTTCTTCGTTAGATTCACTTATCTTGACAGTGAGAAAAACAAATAAAAATCACAAATTTTCCTAATTTGAATTTTGAATTATCTTCTTTAAAATTTAAACTTTTAATGATGACGAAACCAGCCAGATACAAATAGTAGAATCGCCAAAGAGATTTTATTACATGTTCATACATAGATACCATTGCGTCATGAGCTGCGGCCGCCAGCTCGCGCAGCCCGGCCGGAACATTAGGCGCATCTAAACCAAGGCAATCATACTCACACTCATGTTACAATTTTTAACAGTACCCATGAAGGGTTTTTTGCTTCGACAAAAACAAAGTAAATTATTTTTATACATTTATGCGATAAGACTTTTTCTAATAACACTACAGAACCAATTATTGAAAATACTCAATTAGTGTCGACGAGTGGGTGCAGTTGTTGATAATAAAACATCGATAAAATAATCGCAGCTGATGTAAATCATGTTATTATTTGATCTTGTCATGTTTATTTTCACTGCTGCACGCGTTACACAACCGGAAATATTGAGAGTTGAAATCAATAGAAATGATTTTGGTTGGATACATTTTCATATTTGTTGCTATTCTTACTAAAGTTTAAAACTGAGGTGGAAATCTAAACATTACGTAATTGGATCTCTACTCGTACTTAACTATTGAGGCGTTGTTGGGAGGATTTAGGCGATTAATACCTATGTGCTAATAAGTGGCAAAGTGGTTTCAAATTTCAAATTGTGTGTGTTTAGAGCAGTTACCCGGATTGTGAAAGACGCGGGTTCGATTCCCGCTCGAGATCATCAAGGTCCGAAATCGTTTTTTTCCAGTTTTTCTATCTTAAAAAAACTTTGTATTTATGTCCGCATTAAAAAACTTACTTATTTACCGACAGAAAAACGATAATAGTGCCTTTACTAAATTACCATAAGTCTTTGATATATTTAATAACATTTATTTTACTTAATTTAAATCTTTAATACTAAATTCAAAGTATAATTAACTTTGCAGCGACTCAGTTTAATAAGCTGTGCTTAAATAAATTACTTTATTCCTTAGATCCTGTAACCAATAAGCAGAATCCTTAGATACTGAAATTATTAGGCAGAAACGATTTACGAGGTAGCTATGAACAAATACCTGTTAATTAGTTCAACCGATTGGATGTTTACTCGTACATATACCTACGAAATTTCTCTTTACGCTCAGGTGTTTGAATTTGTTGTATGATCTTCCCTATACTCATACATGGGAATGTACTTGATAAGTTATAAGTGATTGTAATAAGGCCCCAGTATGCCGAAGAGTTAACTATTTGTACTTAATCACTTTTCACAAATGCTAGTAATACCTCTTACTTCTCTCGGATTCCGGGTCTTCAGATAATGAGGGTTGTGGGTTCGATTTCCTATTTGGATGACACGATTGGCGTAGTGCGCTGTAGCACGGTTTCTCGCCTTTAATTCCCTAGTGTCCCGGGTTCGATCCCCGGTCAGGTCAATTCAGGAAATTATCTTTTCTAAAATAGCTTGGGTCTGGGTGTGCTGGGAGACGCCCCTGGCTTAATTCCTTGTCTGGGACCTCGTAACACAGGGATATTTGTCCCTACTTCGGGACCATGACAAGAGGTGTGTTGTCTGGCGCATATTAATTATGTATTTATTTAGGTCCATGTTTTATTTATTACTAGCTTTTGCCCGCGTGGAATGATGATTCTAGCCTGAAGCCTTCCTCGATAAATGGGCTATCTAACACTGAAAAAAAATTTAAACCTGACCAGAAATTCCTGAGATTAGCGCGTTCAAGCAAACAAACAAACAAATTAACTCTTCAGCTTTAAAATATACCTAGATTTATAGTATACCTAGATAAAGATAGATCGATTTTCGACGATACGATTGGCGTGGTGAGCTGTAGCGCGGTTTCTCGCCTTGACCTGTGCTGTGTCCCTGGTTAGATACCCAGTCGAGTCAATTCCGGAAACGATCTTTTCTGAATTAGCTCGGGTCAGGGTGTGCTCGGAGACCACCCTGGCTTAATTCATTGTCTAGTACCGCGTAACACAGGGATGTTCATCCTTATGTCGAGACCATGGCAAATGGTGTGTGGTCTGGCGCATATTTATTTATATACCTATTATAATATTTTCGCAGTAAAGTATACGAATCATTTTACAGCTAGGTATAACATATTATATAAAAACAATGAATATTTAAGGCGGCCTTATCGCTAATATTGATCTCTTCTCGGCAACCTGCAGGTAGAGGAAAGTGGACTTATAAATAATAAATATCAGTTTAATCAACGGATATAATATATTTTAATTCAACACATCAATTTGAATGATTGAATGATAGAAACATTCTTTATTATACAAACATTTAATAGTACTCATTTTGAGGAATGGCTTTGACAAGCTTATCGTGGTGTCGTACATATATTACATAACGCACAACTACGAAACAAGACAATCAGCGGCAAGTGGACTGCTGCCTTTATGGTGAACACTCAGAAACCCACTTTTCACCAAACTAATATTAGAATCCAAGCCAAGTAGGTGGTGAGCCTTTCACCGTAATCGGGTTTGATAGGTTGTTACCGGCGATTGCCAACACCGGAGAGTTAGTCGCAAATTCAACAACAGCTCGGGAAACACGGGCCATCCCGAGCTGGGGTGCTTAACCCCAACCAATGGTGTCAGTAATGCTGTAAAACTTACTGGGCGTAGAAAGTTGGAATGTGGCATGCAGGTTCTTTTGTGAGTGCGAATCTAGTGAAATTTCTACGGTAACGTGGAAAATCTGGTACGAGCGTACGAAGTCCCGCCTCCTTATTCTCTAACTAGCAACGCCAGTCGATTGCTAGTATCAGCCAATGACGATGCAGTATTCGACTTCAAATAGCAAATCGTTGTCAAAATCGCGATTTTCTTACGATCAAAGTAAGTGAATAGCCCGGCCGGGCTATGTAGTAGAAAAAGTAGTCTAGTGGAAGTAGTAGTTTAAGTATAATACATAACGATGTAGTGGTAGAGGTAGCTTTGAACCAAAATCTTATAATTATCACGTCGCAATACCTTCTCAAGTCGATAACGAAAGAGCAATACACAAAACAATAAGATCACGCTGCTATCTCGCTCTTATCTAAGTTCACGGGGACAAGGTTTAAACTATTAAACAATTTGACTGAGAATTAGTTACATCTTCACTATTTCAATATAGATGAAAAATATTCTTATTTGTAAACATACCACGCAACGAATTACTTGTTACATAATAGAGTGCTGGCTTATCAGCTTTTTATTTGTCATTTTGATAAAAAGTTTCTTACACGTGGATTGTTTGTGCCCTCACACATATTCAATGAAATTCCCGAGTTCATTCGAAATACTGATGATTTAATAATGTTCAAGAGCAAACTTTATGATTTTCTAGCAGAGAAATGCTACTATAAAATTAGTGATTTCCTGACAGACCGCACCATCTGAAAGTGATGCATAGTATAGTCCGATTTATTATTTTAGTCGCCACTTGTATTTTATTATTATATTAAATTTATGACACAACGTATTGATTGTTGTATGCCAATACGGCGGGATGACGTGATCTGTTTTGTTTAAATTTTGTCACCTTTTTGTACCTGTGATTCACAATAGAGACAGTTTGAGTTTAAGTTTCTCATGAAATAATGTTGGTTCAGAAACTAACTTAATGGAACTTGTATGTAATGCTACGTTATTGCAAATAAAGGCTATTTAAACTGTTAAAAGTGTTGATAAAAGGCTTTACATTTATAAACTTATAAGCAGGAAGCTGCTGACTGTAATAAATTGTTAAATGTTTGCCGTTAGCAAAACTAGTAAATGGTGGGAAAATTAACAGCTTAGAGCGGTTTCAGACCAGCGTTCATTTGCTCGTTTTTAGAACAGCATGTAAAAGTAAAATAAAGTAAAAAATACATATCTTTATCCATAAAAACTTATAAACGTGCTTATGACAAGTCAAAACAAAAAAACAATTATTAGCAAAAATACACTAAAAAAAATAAACGTAAGTGAAATAATACGATGATAGTAATTATCATAAATAAACATAATATGACTCTACCACCGGTTCGGAGGTTGTTTCCGATCGAGAAGATCCCAGCAAGAAATTCGATGGATGTTATTTTCAATCTTGTTTGATAACACAAAAATATGTAGAATTGACAAAGTAAAGTCATAATAACAAAAAATGTGCATTGGAGCAGATTATAGCTAAGGCGCGTACAGACGCGCACCTCGTACGAGCGTTGACGCGCGTTGTTGCTGCTTACTGACACCACTACAGGTTCCAGCGAACAAGAAGCAATAAGCCGTGTACGTGCGTTTGGTTTTGGAAGCGCGAAAAGTAGCGCGTACGTATCTCTCAGGATGATAATGTAGACAACGTACCGGGCGTTCGTGGGATGCATTTCGTAACAATGGCTGTGGTTACTATGTGAAGCGAACGTGTCCGTGTTTCGTGTGTGATGGCGCCCTATCACGATTTTCATTTATACTTATAATAATCTTTATATAATTTGACGAAACGATTGGCGCAGTGCGCTGTAGCACGGTTTCTCACCCCGATTTCCGTAGTGTCCCGGGTTCGATTCCCGGTCGGGTCAATTCAGGAAACGATCTTTTCTGAATTGACTCAGGTCTGGGTGTGCTGGGAGACGCCCCTGGCTTATTTCTTTGTGTGGTACCTCGTAACACAGGGATATCCCTAATTCGAGACCATTACAAGAGGTGTGTTGTCTGGCGCATATGTCTGGCGCATATATATTCATCATATTCAATCCATACTATCTATATTTATACTAACATTATAAAGAGGAAATAAATGTTTTTTTTTTGTTTGTTGTATTGAATATGCTCTGAAACTTGGACTGATTCAAAAAAATCTTTCACCAAAATAAAGGTACGTTATCAAGGAGAGACGTAGGCTATATTTTTTATTTAATCTATATTTTGACGGGAGAAACGACTGTTTTTAAATAAGTCAAAGGAATTTTCTTCCGGAGACTTCCTATCATTTATTTCCTCCAAAATTCCATTGACTTATTTTTGAGTTGATCCTATCAATTGTATCAATATTTGGATAAGAGAAACATATCCTCTATGTAATACTAGCTTGCCGCCCGCGGCTTCGCCCGCGTGAACTTCATTTCAGTAACATCGATATATAAAATATTTATAAATCGTAGCCTATGTGTTATTCTGATGTTTAAGCTGTATTACTATAAAGTTTCGTCTAAATCCGTTCAGTAGGTTTTGCGTGAAAGAGTAACAAACATCCTCACGAACTTTCGCATTTATAATATTAGTAAGAATTGATCAACCATTTTTTTGATACCAAACCATTTTAGCATACCAAAGAATAGACAGCAGTGTTAGCGGGCCAGGCTTGTCGGTGATTTACCCAGCACCTGTACGTCTACCACGAGCTGCCACTTTAAATTTACGTTATTGTTCGCGTAAAAAATGTATTATAAATAATAAACAAAATAAAATAAAAATTCTTTATTTCAGACTGTGTCCATAGTTAGGTAAGCAAAAAAAAAACTTATAAATATTTGTTAGTTACACAGCACTCTTATGAATAAGTGAATAATGCTTTAGGGAGCTTCTTACATTGCTTGTTACAGCGATCAGAATGGTATTGGTATGACACATGACATGAGATGACAATGTCAAATCCCAATACATTTTTACGCGAACGATAATGTAAATTTAAAGTGGCAACTCGTGGTAGACATACTGTACTATGACTTTCCATCAATGACATCGCTAGCTTTCGCGTTGACGTTTTCGTATGGATTTTCGGAACAACGCCTCTAATAATAGATTTGATTACATTAGATACATAGATATACTTTATTGCACAAAATGGGAATAAAAACTGTTGTATTACATAAAACAAGCAATTTGTACAATTTAGGCGGCCTTATCGCTAAGGAGCGATTTCTCCCAGGCAACCTTTGGGTAGAGGAACTTTTTAAAGCTTGAGCTTTGTGTGGAGTGAAAATAAATCTATGAGAAAAACAACAATATATAATATAATTCAATCAATCAAGATTATATACTTACAAATACATATATGATAAATCAATATATCTGTATATACAAACCAATAAAATGCATACATAATACAATAAACAAACATATACCATACACACATACAAAGATTTATTATGGAAAGGACGTCGCAGCACAGTAGACACCAAATTAGATTACATTTATTTCTCTCTTAATACAAAATTACAATATATATAACATTCAATGTCAGATATAAGAATTAGTATTAAGATCGTCAACAATAAATAATAGCAATAATATAGTAATAATAATAGCATGCATAGAAACAATAAAACAATGTCATGTCAAAAAATAAATAATTTCAAATTCAAAATCATACAATCAAATACCATTAAAATAAATACAAATGTCAACTAAAATTTAAATACACAATTTAAATATTCGTCAATAGAATAGAAAGACTTTTCCAACAAAAGGTTTCTCAGTTGGATTCGGAATGTTTCGTTTTTGTGCATTTTTCAGCGCAGTAGGTAGGTGGTTGTAGTAGGTTGGACCGATTAAACGTGGGTTCTTTTCTGCAAGCGCCATGCGACGAGGGACCGCATTAAGCCGGCCCACTAGATGAGATCGCTTACTCGCGCTCATGCACTGATAATCCCAAATGGCGGATCTTATGAACGTCAACAGTTCATAAAGATGCACTGAGTAGTGCGTCAGTATACGCTGCTTCACAAACAAATCCCTGCACGAGTGTCCAGCTTTCACCCCGACAAGTGTACGTAAAGCGCGCTTTTGCAAAACGAACACCCTGCCGGCATCCGTTGAATTACTCCAGATATGAAATGGAATTATAAATAGCATACAAATTGCTGAACTCAACGATCGTGGTATGTGATGGAACTCATGGTAGACGTACAGGTATTCTGTGCACGTAGATTTGGTCAAGCTACGGGCGTAGCTGGTCAATGCTACGAAAGACTACGAAAGACAGTAATTTGCCCTTTGTTGCTGATCTACTCATTTTGAAGGTATAATAAATAGTTAGTTAGCTATTTTAATGTCAACAATGAATTTTACTATTATTTTGGGAAAGATTCTTGCTTTGGGCTTGTGGTTTTGATACCATCCAGGACCATCCAGGCTGTGTCTGAGGACTAATATAGAACAATCAAATCAGCCCACTATCCCCAAAATGTAATTTGCTAGTGCTTTGAAATTCTAATATATGCTACTAAAGAAAAGAAATAGACAAACTTTGTTACGTTGACGACATCGCTACTTGCCAATAGACCCGACGGGTTGCAGACAACTTAGTGTGGCGAGCTTTTGGATTAGCATGACGATGAACCAATAAATAACTCTCGACAATCGACATAAAAGGCAGATATTGCAATGTGACGAGGAGTATGTTTACTCGGGCTAGATAATTTTCTTCGAGAACGAACAAGAAACGGAAATCGAGCGCCGATTCGGAATCGCTTGGGAGAGCCCCATTAAAGAGAAAGGTCGATCCACGGTGCGAAAACTTCGCTTCTAAAGATCTAGAACTTCAGCCTAAAGATTGGAATCCGAGTTTCCAAGAGAAAAACTAAATAATATAACAATGTCCTTCGTGTTTCGAGGCTTCATATGCAACGTACGAGTATCTACGGCTTATTTGAACCCCACAATAGTAGACTACATGATAGAACACTATACTCAACAAAATGACTTGGTTCATGATTCGTGATCACTTACTTTTATGTGGTCCATAAGGTAATAAAACATGTAAAAAAATTCACACGTCATAAATTCTATAATAAACACACATCTCACATCAATTCATCATACATTTTATTGCCTTCGCCAAAGTTTTGGTTTGTGGCCTTGATGTTTTTGTTATTATATTATTTGTAAACATAGATGCCACGGTTGTAGAATTTTGCGCGACGAAATAGATTGTACGCGTTTTTTTGTGAAGGCCACACCTTTTGAGGATTCAATTTGCCGCGCGGTTTCGGCAGATTAAGGGGTGGTTTGTATCATGATCGCGAAGGCTGATCGAATTCTGCGTCGTGTGGATTTGTAGAGCCGTTTTTAATACGTTGCCTCTGAGGTATTTGCTTCCAATTCAGAAGTGCTATTTAAGTACTAGTCAGTTGGTAAATATTGTATTGTCCTTACACTGCCAATAGGGATGTTGACACGTTACTTATTTATGTAAAGTTAGGTTTTATACATTAAAGACGGTATTTAAAAACCTATGATAACATTTTAGGAATACATTTATTCGTCATAAATGAAATTAAATTAATTTAATACCCATTATCACGTGACTGCAAACGCCAATCAAAGCGCTATGACGTCACTGACCGACAAACAAGCTGACATAAACTGTCATACCCAAGTTAAAATCAGGTTAACTTTGACAGAGCGTGAGATTGTTTATCGGTCTGTGCCGTAATTAGTAGTCATGTGACTATTGAAAACTCTGAAAACTTATTAAAATACGTAATTTAAAATATACCCAATTTATAGTTACGTATTTTTTTAATTTGACGTATTTAAATAGGGTCAATCTATGAAACAAAATTAATTGCAAAAATGAGTCAACATACTCGTACCTCATCACTGATTGCGCTTTATCAAGTCTAGTATTTGCTACCAAGAAGATAATATCTATGAGAAGAGCTGGCTGGCTAAAGCTTTAAATTCAAAAAGATCAATCTAAAAAACTGCAAATGCCACAACGAACATAATTTAAATTAAACGAAGGATGCGATGCGATGCGTATACTGCGATTGAAATTGCGACTCAAAGTTGTAATAAATTATTTAGAAATAGTTAGCGAATTATTCAAAGTAACAACCTCCGAAACAGTTAACATTCCTTGACAGATTAACGAGTTGAATTCACGTTATTTGACAAGTGGTATGTATTAGTTTATGTTCTTTTTGACGTCAATAAAGCACTTTATGTATAAATACTACTCGTACAATGTATTTAGAGTCGAGGTATGCCGCAAGCAGGTAGATTCAATTAAATCAGTCTTTTTACGTTTCTCTACCTGTAGCCCACTCAATGAAGACGAAAATGTTTAGTAAACTATTGATTAATTGATAAATAACAATCGATTTATTGATACGAATAGTCAATGAATCGATACAAATTATCGATTTAATCGATAGGTACCATTAATCAATATAAATATTTTTATCGATACTATTGATATGCCCGAACTACATATTTATACAACAAATGTTTTTTAGTATCCCTTTGGCCAGGCGGGGCGTGGCGTTGCAATGTCTCTGCTCGTTTTCCTGTTCTGTCATTAAAATATGTTTCTAAAGAGAAAAAAGGGTTAATGAAATGTACTGTTGAGAACTTGAGATCGAAAGCTACAAACAAGAAGTGTTCCGAGTCAATAAAGCTTTCGATGACATTACGTGAACTTTGTACTACATGTTAAAAGGTTCAGAGAGAGGGTTGACGAACCTGCCTTAGGAGGATGTCAACGCACGGGTCGGAGAGCGGAATATACATATACGTATCAAACTCATTTCCACCCTACTTCATTAAAATGTTAAAGACCTACCCCCTTATTCATAAAAGACAAAACAGTCTTATAATTAGTATAAGACGGTTTTCACTATGGTAAAGTTGTCTTGAAGCATTGTTTAAGTTTTTATGAATAGGGGGGCTAGTCGTAAATAGGTACAAATATTTTTTTGCAATAAACTGTATTCAATGGGATAAATCATCATATTTATTGGTAAGGTTCTAGTATTGTGATATTATCTCAAGATAGGACCCTTCCTAAAGTGAGGGAAACCCCAAGTATAATAATATGACTCATAGCGCAATGTTTACTTTGATGATTTTAAAAACTGCTACTTAAGAAGCTGTTTTTACTCAGATAAACACACGCACCGCATCCGTAGCCCACCTAGCAGAAATAGCTAATCATTCAACCTCGTTAAATGAACTATTTATTGATATGCATTTTAACCCCTATTCGATAGAAAACCTTCGAAGTCTCTTAATATTCAGCACTTTGAAGCGTCTTCCGCAAACGACAGCCACACAATGGAAAACACAAGAAACGATTAATTGCATTCGGAAAAAAACGAGCTAACTTTACCTATATTTTTATTTAGTATTTTTTTTGCGTCTTAATTTTAGCTTTCTACTGTAAAACGTATACTAGGCCGCGGTCGGACAGACTGACATGACATGGCAAAACTACCTAAAAATGGTTATCTTAAACTCTAAAAAGTGTTGAACCTGGTTACTGTTAATTTTCACGCTTCCGTTCCTTCATAAAATTTTCCAAGCGCAATTGTTATTCATGGAGGAGTATCTAATTGTTTAAAGATTCAGGGACCTTCAAAATAGCTTCATTAATGATAATTTAATTGAATATTAGCCACTTAATGAAGGTATATAATCGTTACTTATTTGAATGAAATAGAATTCAACAAGAGAAGTTCAACTTTGAACGTTTTATCTTTTTCTCTTGAAGTTTAGTTCTTGTGACAAACAACACATGTTCTATTTAGAAAAAAAAATACATTTTTGTTCATGTTATCGTATTTAAGAAACTTACGCCTAATCTTTTAAGCAAAAATTCTTCAATCCTTAAATTGCAAACTTTATACAACATGGCGTAGCTAGGAGCTGCATTCCAAGAATTTTTGTTTTTTTGGAAATATCATTGGAAAACTGCTGGTAAACGATGTCCCCCAAGGAGGCTAAAACTCTCATATTTATTTTTTATTGCGGTCTACGCTCGGAAGGGTATAAGAATGCTGAAAATTCTGAAGCGAAGACATCGCTGTGCGACATTACAATGTGCTTTGATGGAATACTCCGCGGGATAATATCTACAAAGAGTTTTTTTATAATTCTTGCTTGAGAACGTACCTCTTTTAACTAAGGTTCGGAGGCGTCCGCACCAACCTTTACAAAACCATTGCAAAATGGATTTTATGTCAGCAGCATAAGGTGCCGCTATGTAAAGGTTGATGGGCACGCCTCTGTACCTCTTTTTTCTATAAAAAATGATTCAGAAGCTCGTTGCAAGCATCGCATTCAGTTAAAATTAAAGTCCAGATATGTTTACTTAGCAATTCTCACAGTGAGTGCATTATTGTTTGAATACCTATGTAAATGTCCCAACAAGATTAAGCTTAACTCCTAAACCAACATGACACAACTATAGTATTCAATACACATAAAAGATTAGAGGCGCTTACTACCAGGGATAAGGGCGATATTTATCGTACTACTATCACAAGGACATCATGATTAAGTTTGCTTTTTATCTAATTTAGGGTGGGCGTTAGATACAAGTGCCACCATAACTTTTACAACGAAAACCTACTGAACAGGGTCTGAATCAATAACAAGTTTCAACCGAACATTTATTAACTTAGACAAAGTAATCTATCTTCATTATTTCAGTAAGGGTAACGGTAAAAGTTAGAACTTTTGTGAGAGTATTATGGTATCAAAACCTTCCTAGTATCTAAATATTGACTTATCTACCAATTCCCATTATGTAGTACGTACATACGTATATACATACCATCACGCCTCTTTCCTAACGGGGTAGGCAGAGACTACATCTTTCCAGTAGCTACGGTGATGGCACACCTCTTGCGCTTCTTCCACTCTCATTAATCCTTTCATACATGCCCCTCCATTATGGCTACTCCTGACCTGACCTTTTCTAAGCACGTCTTGGACTTGTCCTAGGTACGTCCCTCTAGGCCTTCCCCTTCCAACAGCTCCATCCACCATCGCCTTGTTAATTTGTTCATTAATCGCCTTTCATCCATCCCTTCTCATCTTAGCATTCCCATCTCAATTTTATCATTTTTGAAATTTCGCGTCCACTCACCAAACCTTATTATTATGAAAGAACATATCGAGGGAAAAAAAACTTCATATGGAGCACATATAGCTAAAGTATATCGGAGTTAAGATATTAGGTATTGTGTTTTTACTAACTACTCAATTGAACTTGATCCATACCAAGGAAAAAGTAAAAAAGTGGCTATATTTATAATCCTTAATACTGGTTATAAACATGCGACGCAATTAGAATTTGAGAAGGCTAGTTTTCAGTGGCCAGGGTGGGTTATAAAACTTTCAAATGTTTTTCCCATATAATGTCTCTAATATCGACGGTTTAGAATCAATACCCCCTATTCATATAATGACTATTAGAAAATGTCTTTTTGATGTCATTGACGTTAAGGTCATTTATCGTGATAGCTCGTGTTCCGCTTCCTAATGCCAAATACTTGATATCTAACTTGACTTGATGTACTTTCATTAGAAAAGTATACCCAACAGGTACATAATAAAAAGAAAAACTTCATCTCCTATTTCTGCATCCTTGTTAACAGTTGTTAGGTAAGATTAGCTTCATTAAGTAACATTTCAGAACTTTTATTGTAGTGAAACTAAGGCAAAAAATTATAATTTAGGAAATCATATCTCGGCTCCGATATCACTTTGAACAATTCTGACCACTTTGATATACAGGGTGTCCCGAAAAGAAGTGTCAAGCGGAAGCCCACAGAAAGAGCACCCCTTGCGGTACCTGAATCACCCCCATGTATGTTCCGCGATTGTTCATAGTTTTCGAGTTATGATTTTTTTTCTGAATTTCAGAGAATTTCGGACCTAAAAGTTAAAATTTTTTATTTTTTAAAAAGTAGAAGACTTTTCAAATTTTTTCTTTGCCCAACTGAATTATCCTTAATTGTACTTTGATGCATAAAATAATCAGTTTCATAACTTTGACCAAAATGATGAAAATGTTGGTATAAAACCAAAAATGTACGGTTGATGAATAAAGACTTAAATTTTCAACTTTAAATTAAAAATCTAAGCGGGTGACTGTATGGTTTCTAAGTAAAGTTCAAAAATGCTCCAGAATCTCAGCCTTCATAATCATTACAAAAAAAAAGTTCTTAATGGGCTACTTTGGCTAAAATCAGCCTTCAAAGACAGCGAGGTGGAAAATTCTTGAAATTAGCCATCAGATTAATAACTGTTTTTTGGCCATTCTATCATTCCTGAAGTTTGTTTTCTAACCAAAAATTACTGCAAGAAGGCTAAGGAAATAATAGAAAGAATAAACATTTGAAAGTTTAATTAATAGAACAAAAATAAATATTGATTAATTATTTATTATTTATTTACAAGAAATGTTCAAAATGTCTACATTCGTTCTCGATACAAATTCTACATCGTCTAAAAAAGTTGTCTTTTAGTTTTATAAAGGCAATTATGTTGTTTTTTATCGTCTTTTCTGCTTGCCTCAATTATATTCGTAATTCGGCTACGTTGCTGATGTCCTGGGGGTATACCAATTCCTTGTAATATCCCCAGACGAAGAAATCAATTGGGTTCAAGTCGGGGGACCGTGGCGGCCACGCAATGGGCCCTCCACGGCCGATCCACCTGTCTGGAAATCTTTCAGACAAATATTGTCTGACGATTCTCGCAAAATGGCATGGGGCACCGTCGTTTTGAAAAATCATATTCCTATAAAGCGTTAACACGTCAACATCTCCTAACAAGTCGGTGAGATTATGTTGTAGAAAATGCAAATAGGCCTCGCCGTTTAGTCGGTCAGGTAGTTCGAACGGACCAATCAGCAGTCCGTTTAAGATGCCTGACCATAGATTGACACTGAATTGTTCTTGGAAATTAGATTCCCGGGTCAAGTGTTCAATGTTCCAAGAATGATAGTTGTGTATGTTGAAAATTCCACATCTCTTAAAATGTGACTCATCGGTCCATAAAATATTAAAAAAAAAAAATCGTTTTCAGCTTGACTCCGCAACATTTCCTGACAAAACGCTACTCTTCTCGGATAGTCTGCGGGCTTGAGCTGCTGAACTTTTTGAATATGATATGGGTGAAAACCCTCTTGTTGGAGTATGCGATGTGCCAGTGATTTTGGAATTCCGGTTCGACGTTGTATTGTTCTCACACTTACTGATGAATTTCTTGTCACTTCTTCGACCACTGATTCGACACTATCTGGGTCATGCATTCGAGATACACGGCCTGGTCTTCTACCTGGTGGATGTCCTCCTATGTAAGAGTAATGCACTCTTAAAATCATGCGATGATCAGGCCAAGTTTCGGGTTGAGGTCCACCTCCATTTTGTACTTGCTCCCTGTACAATCTGGCTGCTGCAGAAGCGTTTCCTCTTGCAAAGCCATAAAAGTAATGCATAAGAGCATAATCACGTGATGTGAAAGGCATATCACCAAACGAATGGGCTCGAAAGTTCGTTGAGAAAGCCAAATTAGTCGAAGTCCAGTATCCACACAAAACTAAATCGTAATCGCACTCAAAGTCCATAACCCCTTACCAGGCGCCGCTGTCAAAATTCATCAAGACGGAATCTGATACCTTCTGACACCTTGC
Source organism: Udea olivalis (assembly GCA_947369235.1). NCBI lineage: Eukaryota > Metazoa > Arthropoda > Insecta > Lepidoptera > Crambidae > Udea > Udea olivalis. The sequence continues at coordinate 14,517,647 of OX376359.1, forward strand.
TTCAAAGTGACAGTGATTATCTGCGAGAAAAGGTTTTAATCAACTTTCCTGCAGTAATTTTTGGTTATTTAACAAATTAATGAACTTCAGGAATGATAACATGACCGAAAAACATTTATTAATCTGATGGCTAATTTCAAGAATTTTCCACCTCGCTGTCTTTGAAGGTTGATTTTAGCCAAAGTAGCCCATTAAGTACTTCTGTTTTTTAATGATTATGAAAGCTGAGATTCTGGAGCATTTTTGAACTTTACTTAGAAACCATACAGTCACCCGCTTAGATTTTTAATTTAAAGTTGAAAATTGAAGTCTTTATTCATTAACCGTACATTTTTGGTTTTATACCAACATTTTAATAACTTTGGTCAAAGTTATGAAACTGATTATTGTATGCATCAAAGTGCAATTAATGATGATTCAGTTGGGCAAAGAAAAAATTTGAATAGTATTCTACATTTAAAAAAAAAAAAATTAAACTTTTAGGTCCGAAATTCTAAGAAATTCAGAAAAAAAATCATAACTCGAAAACTATGAACAATCGCGGAGCATACATGGGGGTGATTCGGGTACCCCAAGGAATGCTCTATCTGTGGGCTTTCGCTTGACACTTCTTTTTGGGACACCCTGTATTTCTTTATTAAGGTACTATAAAACAGTGATAAATATATTTCTGGCTGCTAGTAAAAAAAGTGACGCCACAGGTCCATACAAAGTTCCTCAAACCCCCAGTGATCGTCGTTCACGTGACGAAAACTCATGGTAGATAGAGGTATGGTTTAGTCAGTCACAGCTAAAATGAACTGTGGCCAACTTATTATCATGTTTCCGACAGCGACTGCAGGCGGCCACTGCTCTTCATTCAAATAATTTCCCATCGAAAAACATGTTGCTCATTTACTATTGGTTGGGCACGAATGAATATTCATGTATTTACTCACAAACTTAATATGCCCGGCCACTGTTGACGCTATAATTAATCGGAAACCTTGTTTATAATGGTCGTTACCACCGAATTTATTGGAAGTAGGGTACTCTTCGTTAGCATAAGTAGGATCAGAAGCAAGTACTCACGGTCGCCTTATTTTAAGCCTATTGGTTTTGCGAAAGGCAGTGCTAAATTTGGTAACGATTACAGATTGGCTTTTCAAGAAACTGCTTAAAACATGCATGCTCTTTGTAAAAAAGTAAAAGAACATCAAAACAAAAAAAAACAATTTGTGAATCAATGCTGTTCATGTGGATTGTTGACGCACTTCATAAGCCACTAGCTGCTTCGACAGACTTCGTTCTGTCAAAAATAATCGCACGTCGCAGCGCGGCGTCGGTAAAGTCAACCGCGTTGCGCCGACTTGATTCACATATACTTCTTTTTTCACTGAATGTTTTGTTCCATTACAAAAAAATACCTATCCCCTATATTACTCCCAGATAGTATAGCTTAATTTTGATGAAAGAATTTTTAAAATCGCTCCAGTAGTTTCGGAGCCTATCCAATACAAACGAACAAACAAATCCTTCCTCTGTATAACATTAGTATCGATACCATAACTTTGATTTGAAGTAGGCACGTGTTTTGTTTCGCGTTGAGTTCTTTTCAGTCTTCCATGAGTTTACACCGATGAAAGCCGCTAGCGTCCGCGTAAACGTTTTTGTATTTGACTTTGCTGTGTAATGGGCCTACAAATTTAAGTGACGGAAACTCATGGTAGAGACAGTATCCCTACCATGAGTTTCAGTCACTTTGTCATGGATCTGTAATACCTAATGATATATCAGTTGGTAGAGTAATCAAATTAACCTGTATTATTCAGATACGAAAGAAAATATATACTTGCTTGCTTACTTTAATATAAAATATAAATATGCGCCAGACAACACGCGTCTTGTAATGGTCTCGAAGTAGGGATTAATATATCCCTATGTTACGCGGTACCACACAAATAAATAAGCCAGGGGCGTCTCCCAGCACACCCAGACCCAACCGGGAATCGAACCCGGGACACTACGGAAATCGTGACGTCATTCGTGTTGAACTCATCAATTTAATAACAAGATTTAAGAGCCCAACAACTGCACAACAAAATGATCGAAAAGCACTGCATTATCTGTATCACCTTATTATTAACTAGCTGTCCGTCTTTCCTGTTAAAATATAGCCTTAATAAAAAAAAAATAGCATAAATCACTTCCTAATAATGTAGCTTTATTTTGGTGTAAGAATTTTTATAATTGATCCAGTAGTTTCAGAGCCTATTCAAAACAAACAAACAAACCTTTCCTCTTTTTTTTTTATAATTCCCGTCAAGATGATCTCACTCCACCTGATGGAAAGCGGTAGCGAAGTCCAGATATGAGGTTGACAAGCCCAGTCATTCAACGAATCACTGGGCTGGCCATCCTCACCTTGAAGAAGAAATGCCTTTTCACGCCCTGCTTGAAGAACCCGGGACTTTACGAGGAAGGAAACACATGTGCTGGAAGAGCGTTCCACGTCTGGATGGTACGACAAAGAAACGAGTCACCGAACCTTTTAGTTCGGGCCAACAAATGTTGAATTGTGTGTGGGTGACGCCGTAGTCCAGCACGCGTGGTACGGAGTAGTGGAAAGGTGAGGGTGGAATGAGCTGGAATGACTCGTCAGAGCATTCCCCATTGTAGAAGCGATAGAGAACACTTAGCCTAGCAATGTCTCTACGCAATTGGAGTGGCTCAAGGGTCAAAGTTGCCTCTGGGTTTCCAATAATACGGATAGCACGCCGCTGCAACCTGTCAAGAGCTTCGAGTAGGTACTTGGCGGAACCGTCCCAGAGATGAGAGCAGTACACGAGCGAACTTGTGTCTTATACAAGAGACAGAGCTGCTCAGGCGTGAAGAATCGTCTCACTCTGTTCAGGACTCCGAGTTTACGGGATGCAGTTCTAATGACGCTCTCAATGTAGTCCCGCTGGTTTAGGTTGCTACGAACATCCATGCCAAGGATTTTTAGGCTATCCTTAATCGGTAGCGGGGTGCTCTGAAGAGTGGGATGGGAAAGGAACGGCGACGCCTTTACTGTGAATGCACACACCTGCGTTTTCTTGGCATTGAACTCGACAAGATTGCATGCACCCAATTCTGAAATGCGGTCCAACACTCCGTCAAGCTCAACAACAAGACTTCGCCTCTTCTCCTCGATGTCAGTCTGCTTTGCCCCAGTGCGCTCGAAATAACGCGCGTGGACCGTGCTATCATCCGCATAGCAATGAATATTACCAAGAGATAACAAATCCTCTTATCTAGTATACGATACGAGGGGCATGCCAAAAGAAGTTAGTTACTCTTTGCTTATTTGATTGACACTGGCAAGTTGTACACAATCTTAAAGACTGATTGTTTATTGATATATTTGAAAATAGAACACACATATTTTTTTTGTTTTCATTTGAATGAGCATAATTTTTCCGAGAATATGGCGTTAATTCGCTTGCAGCAATGGAGCTCAGTCGACGTGATTTTCGCGCTATGATTTATTATGACTATAAAAAGGTTTAAAGCCTCAAGAATGTTTCGAACTTTTGGCTACTACTTTTGGTGAGTCTGCTTGTTCACGAGCAACAGTTTTTTATTGGTTTGCTGAATTTAAAAGAGGACGGAGATGTCTCGAAGATGAAGCGAAGATAGGTCGGCCGCCAACCGCGGTCACACAAGAAAACGTTCGTGCAGTCGAAAAACTTATTCGCGAATACCGACGAATTACGTATGTAGAGCTGGAGCGAGAACTGGGAATTGGATCAGCAGCAATGCAAACCATAATTCATGACCACCTTTCTCTCCGTAAACGTTGTTCGAGATGAGTGCCGCACAAACTCACCGATGAGCAGGAATACCGTCGGGTGGATTGGTGCCTATTCATGATAGATAAATTCGACGGTGGCGAGGAAAAAAACTTGTATTATATACTCACTGGTGAAGAAACATGGCTATATAACTATGATCACGAAACAAAGCGACAGTCGACTGTATGGTATTTGGAAGATGAAGCAACTCCAACGAAATGTCGCCGTGCACGAAGCACACAGAAACAAATGGTCACCTCGTTTTTCTGCAAAAAGGGTCATATTGCTACTAGAGGATCAAAGAACGGTGAATTCTGAATGGTATGTGATAGTTTGTGCTCCAACAGTAATATTAGCTTGGTGTGACAAGCGACCGAAGACAGGAATCCGGCACCTTTTCTGGCACCACGAGAATGAGGCGCCGCACACGTCTGCCAGAACTTGACTTTTTCAATTCAAAAAATGTGTCAATCCTTACTCACGATTTTTACCTGTTTCCAAAAATTAAAGAAAAACTTAAGGAGAAGAGGTTTGAAAGCAAAGAAGATGCACTTGCTGCCTATAATTTTGAGATTTCTGAGGTGCCTAAAGAAGAGTGGGCACAGGTATTTTCCAATTGGTTCAAACGTATGGAAAAGTGTATACGTGCTCAGGGTGAATACTCCGAAAAGATCGATACTTAAAGAATAAATTGTCAAATTTTTGAGTATCTCATTCCTTTTAGCATGCCCCTCGTATTTAAAAAACAGGCCAAGTGCGAGTGGGACTCGCGCACCGAGGGTTCCGTACAAACCTGTAAGTGTATTTATTAAAAAAAATTTTACATGATGTAACTGAAAATATACAGTTTTCGTAATTTTTCCTTTATCTGTGCTATAAGACGTTGCTTCGTACCGAATTTCAAGATTCTGAGTTCACGGGAAGTACCCTGTAGGTTTTGATTACCTTGTCGAGTGTCGAAAATATGGGGCATAAACGGCTGTATCTTTTGATTGCGTTGGCTTAGTAGTTTGATTTTTCACACCTCTAAGGGCAGTAGACCTGAGTATTTGATATAAATTCCAGTTTGATACCTCCACCCGTTCCTGAGAAAGAGGGTCTTGACAGACAGACAGACGCACAAACGTACAACAAAGTGATCCTATAAGGGTTCCGTTTTTTCCTTTCGAGGTACGGAACCCTAAAAATAAAGCCTATACTTTCTATGGATAATGTAGCTATTTTTACCTCCGAACAAACGAGGCCATATCGAAGAGCAAGTTGCTGGTGAATGATCGTACAGAGTACACATAAGTCAAAGTAAACTTGACTTTCTATGTAGCTCAGAATACCCAGAAGCCGATCAACTACTCTGAAACGCTAATCAGTCTACTTTCTGGACAGTTTTCTCGCAAATAATATGAACAGGATACCTCTGTAAATAAATTAGAGCTGTTTTCAGAAATTACTGATTAGCCAACCTTTGACTGTTTTCACAGAAATCGTATTTTGAAGTAGGTAACTCCCGACCTCAAATACCACGGTAAATGTTTAGATTATCAGAACCAGTGCTAGCGGTACGCTAAATTAACCTGCAAATGGTGTTTTTAGGCGATACGAATTAATATGACCCGTTGCACGGAAGAAAAGAAAAAAAGGGGACTGACTATCCTAAATGTAAATATTTTCGAAATTCCTTTTTATTAGGTTTGATATTACGTACTATTTAAAGCAAATTTTACAAAGAGTTATTCAACCGTATTATATCTGGAGGAGCCCAAACTTGGTGTGTGTGGAAAATTGTTTTTATTTTAATTTAATACAATTGACTAAAATGTAATGACGTGATATATTTTTGGAATTGGCTTACTAAGCCAAGTCTACTACTAAAAGAGGAGAAAGCACTTTTTTTTTGTATAAAGAAATTTATATCGCAGAAGCTATAGCTATTTTAGATATTTAAACTACCTATTACAAATAATGAGTAATGATGAGTTCTTAAAAAACAAGTTCTAATTTTTAAATAATATGTAAGATTACTAGTTTTCCGCCCACGGTTTCGCCCGCGTTATCGTTAGCCAAATTATATAAAATCTTTTTAAATTGTAGGCCATGTGTTATTCTTTATATTACTGTAAAGTTTCACCAAAATCCGTTCTTTAGTTTTTGCGTGAAAGAGTAACAAACGTACATCCTCACAAATTTTCTCATTTATAATATTAGTAAGATGAATCTTTAACACAATCAAGATTTTAAATTTTAAAATCACGGGATAATTGAGTTAAGCTTGATAATAAGTTAATGATTTGAGATGATGATTATTTGAACTCAAACACGGAATGAAATAAAATCGTAAAAGTTAAAAAAAATTATGATATTGCTATTTATGTACTAATTCATCCGTAAAACGAAACGTAACGTAACTGAGAAAATTAAATAACCTATTCGTCATTGGGGCAGAAAATAGTTAGAATTCATTCTGAGCTCTCCAATGGGTAAATTAGGAGGATTGTTCGCTATTTCGTATAAATAGTTACAAATAGCAATTTTGTACGTTTCAATAGAATACTCGTAGTTATAGCCCTCGACACTTTATATTTGTTTGGACCCTTTTATCGTTTTCCGGCGGGCATGCTCATATCCGAGCCTGAGGCGTACATTTTTGCCAAACTGCGCACGTAGAGGTCTTCGTATAGAAATGTGTATCGAAATATCAACTTCTTTATTGCCGTGTGGGTAGGGTGGTGTAAAATGCTTTAAAAACTACTATCTTGGCTCCGTTCAGTATGTCTGCCACGAGTTGCCACTTTAAATGTAGGTTCGGTATCGTTCGCGTAAAAAAAATGTGTTGGGATTTGACATTACATTTTGCAACTCGTGGTAGAGGTACAGTATAATTACCCCGAAATACTGGAATGTAACTTAACATTATTACCAGATTTTAATCAACTACCAAAACACGAAAATACTTTCTCCTAAAACTAAAATATAAATCCATATCTACTAACTTTATCTTTATTGTATTATTATAATTTTTAATATTTATTTTAAACAAAATGGAAATCAGATTGAAAAACATTCATGAGACAGAGAACTGATCTATCTTTTAATAATGAATAAAAATAATGAATATCTGGGTCATATTCTGGGTCTGGTGAATATTACACCCATATCATCCAACCCCAAACCAGCTAAACTTGTTAATTGGGTGTCAGAGACTGATAAATTATACTTAAATGTTTCTCAATACATAACAACACCCTCCTACAGCGCGCGCTCCTGACACGTGCGCTCAATGCGTTGGCACCACAGATTGACTTATTTAACTGTAGTCTGAATGAATTCACAAGAGCCGTTTATTGTACAGTCAAAAGTATAAATATCTGTACGTTTCAAAAGCTCCAAAAATATCTGAGCAGAACATTCGCTATAAATATCTATACAAGTCAACAAACAGTCTAAACGAACTTTCGTATATATATTTATGGCTATTGTTTTGTTCAGATATTTTCGAAGCCTAGGCAACGTATACATATTTATGCTTTTGACTGTACCTGCACCCATATTAGTTAATTATTATGCAAATGTGTATCTGTTCTGCTCTATTACCTAAGGCATTTAATTGTTCTACATCTAAATAATAACATTGATTTACACTATTGCATCAGGTATTATCCTGTAATGATAATGTGAGTGGTAAATAAATAAATAAATAAATAAACAACACTTTCCCCACATAAATGTTAGTCCTAAAAGCGGATCGATCCCACGCCCATCAGCACAGGATCGCTAGCATTCATATTGAATGCATATCGTAATTCTAGAAGGAATAAGTTAGCTTCTAATTAAAGCTTCACCATAAAAAGAATTTCAAAAGAAATTAAAATAAAGCTCCTGCTTATTTTTAAATCTGTTATAAATGTTATCTGTTAGCAATGAATCCTTATTAAAAATGCTTGAAGGATTGTGTACTGTGGCATCCATTAGCTTTGCAAGTATCTCAAAAACATCAAAGCTCCAGGCCCTGTAATTAATATTCGTATCTTTGGTGTGGGATTCCAAACCACTTTGATATCTGCGATCGGTTAACCGAACGAGTTCTTAATATCGTATGAAGAATGTGCTGTCAAACTTTTCTTTGAAGGTAGATACATTGAAAGTTACTTAATAATGCTTTATGGAACACTTTACGCTTACACGTCTTATGAATTTGCTTAGAACACAAATTTATGTATGTACCGTGTACAGAACAGGTACAAAAATTCTTCGGAACCTTTTACGGCATTTAAAGCTGATTTTATTCGTTTTTTTAATTTTTTTTTAGATATTTTTTTGTTATATCTTCTTTTTTATTTTATTATTATTTTTATCGCGCTCGAAGTCGACACGTGGTGACCCGCGAAGGGACAATACCGCGTATATGTTAAATCCCGCGCCTTGTTTAGGCCCATGTGTTCGTCGATTTTCTGTCTATCTCGGATAATACCGGAGCGGTACTGCCGCCCGTCGCCCCCACAGACACCCGCGCGCAAGGACGTTCGCAACAAAACACTAAAATTTTTATTTTCTTGGGTAGGTATTTTCGGAAACCCAATGTACAGATTAAAGAAGACTTAATGGCCTATATTTCCCTGTAAAAACTATACGAATTACACTTATAGTTTGGGAGCTGAAGGGACTGAAGTTTTACAAAGACCCCTTTTAAGATTTTATTTAGTATATAAATTTCTTTCCTACGACAATTTCAAACGTACAGAATGAATATAAAAAGGCTAAGTTTATCATTATTTTATTTCAGACTTTTTTGCCCATCCGTTTAGGAGGAGTATGCCTTTGACCACGACGGAATTTATGATTTTGGCGTGTTTTAGCGCCTTAACCCCTTGAGTGTCAGCCGAACACACGGGTGTTAGTAAGAAAACCCTAAGAAAAAAATGGCAAACAATGACTCACAATGCAAAAACCGGAACAATAGAAACACGAGGCGGGTTAAAAACACCCCTATACTTAAATAATTCGACTGCTGTCAAAGCGAAAGCTTGATTTATGATATACGGTACCTATATTTCAATATTTTAATTAAAATAAAGGGTAAACAAGAAAAATGTAGTGGCGCAGAGCAAAAAAGGCATTATTCTGAAAACAACACAAATACATAGTCCATTTGAAGCTCCAGTAACTACACTTCGGAATCCAAATTGCTAACCGAAGACACTAACCACCACCAAAACGGGTTAACGTGAGTGAACATGCTGAGGCTGGCGGATTTTTGCACGTTCAGTTGGGATGAAACGTGCATCTAACCGAGTATTATTAACATCATAACAGGGTTAACCCTAAGCCGGTCGTGCATACTAACTAACATGTGTGTCGCCTGTCGTTTCGCTCTCACAAAGTTACTTTACCTCTCTAACTAAAATTCAGCACCATCCACCAAAATAATAAATAGATATGAGTAAATATGCGCCAGACAACACACACCTTGTCAAGGTCTCCAAGAATGGATAAATGTCCTTGTGCTACGAAGTTCCAGACAGGGAATTAAACCAGGGGCGTCTACCATTACACCCAGACCCGAGCCAATTTAGAAAAGATCGTGTCGTCGAGTGAACATACCATAGAATGAGAATTGAAATAATTTATTTGAATGTTCAGTACTATGACTTTACCTCAAATAGACTACGATAGTTGACTACAGCCAAGCCTGTGTCACTTCAAAGTTTAGGTACAGTCGGCCGCGTGGCCCCTCTCTGGGGTGACAATAGGTTGCCGCTCGGCTCGGACACTCGCCGCCGAGCGCGTTATTTAATGGTTTGTGTTTAATTTGTTTCAAGTGTAACTTTTAATTTAAGTAATTATCAGAATAATAATGACTACTACTAATACAAAACGATGTTATATTAATTATAATGATACTTTTTTCAAAGTAATAATTAAATCAGCGAGTTGCGTTGCGACCCTGCACTCTGACAGCTAAATCAGTTTCGTTCAGCGGCGCACCGTGGAATATGAACGCTCGTGCTACGCGATAAGTTTCGATTCCACGTACAAGCTACATAAACATGGACTTCATCGATAGCAAGAACAAATTAAAAATAGTGTGACACAAACTTGTAAGATTAGAGGAGACCGTTTTTACTTGTCCGTGTTTCTTGAGAGAACCCTCTGTACGGAGTACTATTACCCATTCTGTGCTACAGCCACTTGTATGCCATTTTTAATTACATTACTATACACTGGAGCCACTGTACCGAAATCCTATACAAAAACTTGACAACAGACGCTAGCGACTATCTCCCATCAGCGTAATGGTAGGGTAGGTGCCGGTCACCTATCGGGTAGGTGTAAAACCACTTTCACATTAAGGCGTCAGCAGAGCTGCAGCAGCGGATGCCTTCACAATATAAAAACCGCGGCGCAGCTGCCGCGCGACAGCACTTGGATTAGTGCGGTGCAATTCACGCAATAATGAATCTTTCGGTATTGAACTCGCTCATTTTGCTGTCTGTTAACAGAGAGAGGTGAGCGACTATAACTGCTCCGGTACCATTCTGGATAAATGGGAGTGGGTAATGCCACGGGCTACTCGCCTATGAGTACCATAATGTGTAATGCATTGTGTATTGTGCTTTGTGGCGGCAGGACCTACCGCAGATAGTCCCTGGTACACTTCACGGTGTGCTAGGAATAGTGTGCCTTTCTGCATAACCGAGAGGTTGGTCGGGGGGGCCACTAAAATAAATCTCTGTAGTTTCGGGAAAGGGACTTGTCTGTTAACAAGAACGTGCGCTTCCAACACTAGCTCGGTGCCTGCTGAATACAATGTAGCGACTGCCGCGCGCCGCCTACTCGCCGCTGCCGCGCTGTCATTATAATATAGTATGAAGTTAGCAGCAGCGCGACTGTCGCGCGTTTGTCGCGCGACTGTCACGCTGCTAAAGTCGCCTAAATGTGAAAGTGCACTAAAGTATTTCCAAAAGGAGTTTTAACTTCAAGGTGCGTTCCAATTACTAATGTCAAGTAGGTCATTGAAGTCTCAAGTACCCTTTGATGTTTCACCTGACTAGTTTGTTGAGATTTGACAAGCACGCATGTATGCGTGCTTGTCAAATCTAGGTTGAACTTTATTGTGCTACAAAAAAAAATGGTGTATATGAGAGGTTTGCGCTTTTGAAAAGGTGCTAAGCACAGCGCCACTTTGAGTGTTTCCAGGCGCATTGTTTAAGATTTCTAGACGTTCTTCAGGTTTAAAGGTCTTCATTATCAATTATGTAAAACTTTCGTCACTTTCATGAGAATTTATCGTCATAGTAGCGTAATATACTCGTACTTATATCCACAACATAGATCTCTATAGTGCATGCTAAACAGGTTATTTTATGAAGCATAGTTTTCTTAAATTTCACCCTAACAGGTTTTAAAGAAAAGCAAGTCTTATACTGAGGTATAAGGCTTGCTTGTTTTGCCTGAAGGCAAGTCAATTTAAAAGGAGCTTGTAACGAATGTTAAAATACTCGTATATTTTCTACTCAATTTACTTTACTAAACTTTCCCAGAGCTTCAAATTCATGCAACCTTCGATTTTAATTGTAAAGTAGAGATGCGCCGAATGTAGATTCAACCGAATACATAAAAAAATACTTCTGTAAGTCACGATTCTGTCAAGCAAACGTACAACCACCAGTTTTTTGCTCTGTGATCCATTTATTTTTTCCATGATTTTTTCTCTAAAGGAGGGATTCCTGTATAACCGTTTGGTAGACAACTAAACGGCTTCACAGGAATCCCACACAGTTTGGTTTCCTGGTGATCAGATTATTTAACTTGGTGTAAGATGAAAATAAAATTATTTATTTCAGTATCCCTGTACGCTGTACGTCTACCAAGAGTTGCCACTTTAAATTTACGTTATCGTTCGCGTAAAAAAATGTATTGGGAATAACACCTGACATGACAATGTCAAATCCCAATACATTTTTTTACGCGAACGATAACGTAAACGTGGTAGACGTACAGATCTAAAAATTTAGACGCTAGTGGACGTATATTCTCTTTGCCAGACACCATAAAAAGATGAGATATCAATTAATCAGAGAAAAAATAAACGTGTTGAAGTATTTATAGAATATCATCGCTTATGGGTAGCTTTTTTTGCTATGGGATTTCCTGGTTGTATATCTTTTGAATGACTTATTCCTATATTTAGGTCATGGCTACCAGTTTTCTCATATTTTAGAAGGCTTTGAAGCTTCCTGTCTTTCGCGTGGTTTTCGTTATTTCGTTGGCCCTTTTTGTGGTGAGGGGGAGATGGCCGTGAGCGACAGTCAGATGAAAGTCCCAATATAAAGTAGCAACGATACTAAAAAAAAATAAAAAGGTTCATTATTTCCAAATCTAATACAATTTCTTATTGATGAGTTTCCCCGTTGAGTAGTCATAGACACTCAATAAGGGAATGGCTCGCTACTTCCCTTAGTACGGTGATTTAGAAATTTAATAAAAGAAAACAAACAAAATGCTTAAACTATTATTGTATTACAGAGATTGGGTCTCCACTGGGATGTGTGTGTGTGCATGCATGTGTGTGCATATGTGTGTGCATGGGTGTGTGTGCGCATGTGTGTGGGTGTGTGTTTGTGTGTCCGCATATGTGTATGTGGGTGTGTGCATGTGTGCGTGCGCATGCAGAATGTGTGTTCTCGTGATTTTTGAATAGAATGTAACTGTATGCGCCACGAAATTAAAAATAAATCTTGGGTTCGGCTGAGTAGAAACCACAAACAGTTATGTAACCCTTGTTAAAAGTTCTTCCACTTCATCATAAGTAAGTGTGTATAGCCAGTTGGTTACTTCTATTCTACATGAACGTAGCTCTTTATATTATAACATTTTTCCATTTGTCAGACTCAAACGTAACCTCTATGTTGCAGCTGGGTGCCTGATCGTTTGTTCTATCGTTCTTTTAGGCGGCAGCCGCGTGGAGTCTTTTTAAAAAAACACTTTTTTGAACACACTAATGTTTATTGATGGAAACTATCTTCCTCATGGATGGATGGATTCTTCCTCAACTATGGACCTCACTTTCCATTCGGGACACTAGTTAATGTATGGGACGCGAGACTGGAGGAGTCGGACCGGAGGTTGAAATGCAACTGTTAAAAGCGCATGGCTGTAATTAGTTTTATGTAAAGTAAATATGTTGATGTAAGCAAATTGACCATAGTAAAGTTAGGTATAACAGTTCAAAAGATAGTCAAATTGATGTTAATTATTATTGTAGGTAGTTGGTTTCGACACGATTATTCGATTTTTCATTCTGCGATAGAGACCCAGGGTAGACTAAGCCACTTTTGACTTTTATTTATATAGACCTTGTTTTCAGCGGATACTTCTTGGTCTTGCAGTTGATTAAGGTGCGAACTCACGCCAAAATCATAAAGTCCGTCGTGGTCAAAGGCCTACTACTCCGAAACGGATGAGCAAAAAAATCTGGAAAAAATATATAATACATTTAGACATATTTTCTTCAATCTGTACGTTTGAAATGTATAGAAATTTCTATACTAAAAAAAAATTAAAAAAGGGTCTTAGTAAAACTTCAATTTCCTAAGGCTCCTAAACTATAAGTGTGATTTGTATAGTTTTAAAATATAGGCCATCAAGTCTTATTTAATCCATACGTTGGTTTTCAAAAATACCTACATTTTTAATGTTTTGTTGCGATCGTCCTTGCGCGCGGGTGTCTGCAGGGGCGACGACGGGCGGCAGTACCGCTCCGGTATATCAGAGGTAGACAGAAAATCAACGAATACAAGGGCCTGATCATGCTAAAGGTCTGAAGGTTTGCCATAGTTCCCAAGTTTTCTAGAAAAACCTCACATAATAACATTTTTCAGTTAATATCTATCTTTGCTATTTCAGGCACAAGTGATATTAAATTGTTAATTTTAATACAGTAGGATTACAGAATCCAGCAACTACTACACAGGTTTAATCTCTTATTGAAACTTTGTTTGAAATGTTTATGTAAAATATCAAGTTTACCTGAACGGTAAAATATTAATTTTAATAGGTAGGTACCTGGCTGCTGTATTAGTGTTAAGTTTCATATAAATCTTTTAGTAGTTTTTGCGTGAAAGATGAACAAGTACACATCCCTACTCATTTAAACTTTCACATTTATAGGTAATATTACTCAATATTAGTAAGGTAAATGTCTAAAAGTGTCACGTAAACTGGCGACTTATGACCTAAGTTTGCTGCGTTATTAAAACTTTATTTTGCTTAATATAAACATAATTTTAATTAGCAAAAATAATTTTATTCATAACCTTTACATGAATTTTAAGTACCTACCGCGATTAATAACTCACCTTTATACTTAGTGTCTAAATGGAGTACGAAGTTTCAACAGAAACGTATTCAGTATTTTTCATGTTTACGTGAATAGCAGACTCAGAATTTTTGTATTTTTTTTTGAGATTTTTGTATTCAGTTTCGTTTATTATATACAGGGTGGTCCAAACATACGCGTCAATATTTGTTTTGTTCCTTACACTCAGGGCTACTCGAAAATACCCCATGTGTGTTACCCGATTTTTTGTAGTTTTCGAGTTATGTTTTTTTTTACGATTTTTGAAAATTTCTGGGTTGAGTCACGTTTTCGGTCACTGTAGCGTGATCTGTTGAAATAAATGCTCGATTTTTTTCCTTTATTAGATGAATAATAGTTCTATATGATTCTGAAGAATTTACATCCATAGCGCTCATCATAACTGTGAAAGAATATGAAATTGAAAAAGATTGAAATGCTGTTTTTTCCCTGAACTTCGAAGGCCGATTAAAAAAAAAATACTTAAAATGTTTCATTCAAATTATTTTTAAAAACTTCTTTGCACTCTCAACTATTTATGTAAATTTCAATGAGTAACTTCAACGGCATCATACCTAAATTTCCATTCTAGGTGTCAGAAGTGTAAAATTCAAGTAATCGTGTATCAACTAAAACTTGATTACAAGTTGACTTAATGGATTTATTTATAAAAAGAACATTACATCAAGTTTTCAAAATGGCGACTTTTTATTTCACATAGATTTGACGTCGTTTAAAAAAAATATTTTATCACAAAAAAGTCGCCTAAATAAACGCATTAATCGCCTTAATATTTTTTTTCCGACGATGTATTTGTCTGTATTGAGCAATAAAATGGTTATTTTGACAGCGTTTTATGGCTTTTTTTCATTTAAATGTTTTTAGTTTACTTGAAATCAAGTTTTAGTTGATACACAGATTACTTTAATTTTACACTTCTGACAATTTTAATGGCAATTTAAGTTTGATGCCATTGAATAATTGAAATTTTATTGAAATGTACATGGTTATTAGTTAAGAGTGTAGTTAAGTTTTAAAAAAGATTTGGGTGAAAAATTTATGATATTTTTTTTTAAAACGGTTTTAAAAGTTCACGGAAAAAACCACATTTCTAACTTGTTCCATTTCAATATTTTTTTGAGTTATTATAAGCGTTATGGATGTAAATTCTTCAGAATCATCTAACACTATTCATCTAACAACAAAAAAATAATTATTCTTTTATCATAACAGATCGCGCCACAGTGACCGAAAAAGTGACTCATACCAGAAATTTACAAAAATTTGTAAAAAAAAAACATAACTCGAAAACTGCATAAAAATCGGGTAAAATACATGTGATATTTTCGGATACTCCTGAGTGTGAGGAAGCTAAAAAAATTTTATTGACGTGTACGTTTGTATATGCATCGCAATTGATTTTACCAAAAAAAAGGGCAAATTTTACATTGGTTAAAATTGTATTAATAGAATGTTTAAATAAGTATAAACGAATAAATATAAAACATGCAAGCTTGAGCTTAACTTCTTAAATTTAATGGCCATGTATTTAATCGCCTGACTAATTAATTAAATAATTCCCTCTTGTCAAACAACTAAATCAAAAATAGCACCAAAAGTACTGACTTGCACACAAAAAACGCACTCTAAGTAATTCAAACTGTATGTAATGCAATCTTAGAGCATTTAGACAATGCAATGGTACCTTGCGAATAGCTTCAAGATCTTAACTTAATTCCGTAGAAGAAACTTAACCTTTTTATTATCTAAAAATGGAGAAGCAATTTTATTTTCACTTCTAGTACTTTTCTTAATGTCTGAAGTTTGTATGTCAGTTAGGAGCTAAATATTCCAAATGCGTTGTTTGAGCGATTTTACTTGTTTATCGGAGTTACCTACGTGTCACGCAAATGGTTAATTAAATCACGAAACATCTTTAGATAACCGGGACAAAGTCTCGGGTTAAGAGTGCATGCGATATCAGTTAGGTTGAGAACAACTCATCACAGGTTATATACAGATAGCCATAAGTTGGTCTTATATACTTCGACTGTAGATATATTTTATCCTCAAACGAATGTAGCAAAGGTCATTTGAATAATGTTAAATGTTACCCTCGTCTGGTAAATCATATCCTGCCCCGGCTTCGTACTGGTGCAATGTAGATACTAATGTATTTATGCAATATGCATGTATTTTTAACCGACTTCAAAAAAAGGAGGAGGTTCTCAATTCGACTGTATGTTTTTTTTATGTACACGGTACGGAGGTAACACCTCATAACTTTTGACTGGGTGAACCGATTTTGATCATTATTTTTTTATTTGAAAGATGATGCGGCCCGTGTGGTCCTATTTTAATTTGGTCCAGTTCTGACAGTGGCATCCATGGGAAATCTTTAAAAGTCTTAAATATAGATGAACCATATGCGCGACAAATGGACGAATAACTCAATATCACGCCAACCGATTTCGATGCTTCTTTTTTTATTGGAAAGGATATACTTCAAGGGTAGTTTGATGAGAGTTTGGTTAGGCTCTGATTATGGAATCCATGACAAAGTAACGGAACTCTTCAATTCTTAGGAGCAATGGGACGATACTTTTTCGATGAATAAAATAAATAAGAACTATTCACTGAAAACCAAGAAATAAACAAAAAATTTAACAAAAAAAAACCAACTTCAAAACAACTGTTCCAAAACAAAGCACTAAAAAGTAAAGAAATAATTGCGTATTCTTCTAAAACTTATACGATAATATAATGTAGGTACAATTATTGTTATTGTTGGAGTCGGTGTCAGCCAATGGAGGTTTGTAACTACCTACATACATACTTAAACGTGAGATGTGAAATATAGGTATATTGCTAGGTATATTGTAGTGTTTCCTTGGCTGACACCGACTCCAACACTAACAATATTTGTACCTATATTATATTATCGTATAAGTTTTAGAAGAATACGCAATAATTTCGTTACTTTTTATTGTTTGTTTTGGAATAGTTTTTTTTACATATAAATCTCTCTCTTGAGTAAAAGGATTAGCATTGATTCTCATAAGAATACATAATTCACTTAAATGAGAAATACGTGGGAAACAAAGTTTAAATTAAACACTAACTCGACATCGAGCGTGTTAGGCAATTCTTAGGATTGTTTGCGTATTTCCGGCGTCCAGAAACGCGTCCCCGGCACGACGCTGACGCTCAATGAACGCTTGTGTGGGGTCTCTCTAAGATACTAAATAGTTTGTTAAGGGTAGGTATTGACTCATTAGTCTCATTACCATCGCAACAAGACCTCAGCGTAAAACGAGCAAGCGAAAACAAAATGCACGGATCTACGTTCACTAAATGTGGCTAGACGAAAGTTGCCGCGTGAATTAATGTAAGCAATTTGTATTTGGATTTTTGGATTATGTTTATTTATTTGTGATTTCTGGTAATAACATTATTTTATGTAATATAATATTATTTGTTACTTTTTATTTTTTATCACTCTGTCTATCGATGAAAACCGCATTAAAATACGTTGCGTAGATTGAAAAATCAAAGCGTACTGACCGCGGTAAGTGACTTTGTTTTATTCTTTGCAGAGACAAGGCTAAGGTTAGTCGCTCAAGTTGCTTACATTAGTCTGTAGCATTTTCAAGCCTTTTCCGAAAAGGAAACAGTGGACACCGGTAAAAAATTAATGGAACCCGAATAAGGGCCAAGGCAGGCTATGTCACTCCATGTACTTGTGCGCGATAATTACCTACCTGCCGCCGGGTCTTGAAAGACCCATTTGACAGTTGTGTTTGTCAACAGCCACGTAAAGCATTCTTACGCGAATTTTGTGGTTGAACTAACGTAGATGTACAGACCACTGATATCTATATCGAAAGAACTAGCCCTGGCAAAATATGCCTGACACATGACAAAACGCATTTAAAAATGTCAAAATTATAAATTTTCTATTGAGTGATTTATCTGTAACGTAGTAACTATTAACTAACACTCAACGGGTTAAGTAATATGTGCTGCAGGCTCACCACCTACCACGTTGAGTTCTAATACGCTTGGTGAGAGGTGGGCTTCTGAAGGATCCGTTCACCATGACGGCACCAGTCAACTGAACTCTGACTACCACCCTGTTTGGGATAAAGTCGTGATGTTATGGGAACAGGAGAAATCCATGTCAAGAAGGATGAGGCCTACTAACCAAAGTAACCCCTTTCAGAAGATGGAACGTTTACCACTTTCCAGCCGGCAGAGTTTGTCCTGGAGTACCTAGTCCTACACCTATCAGAAGCAGGAATTGTCTGTAGCTAATACCCCTCAGTCAGTTCTCATCAGATATCAGAATGGCTTTTTAAGTTGTCATGTCCTTACCGTATACGTTGTGCTCACGGTTTACAAGCCCTATTGCCACGACTAAAGTGACTCTTATTCACGACCGTAACCAAAACAGTCTACGTGTGATCTTCTAGCGTACGTAACACACATCTGGGGGAGGCAATGGACAAGCATGATGAATCTTTGGGCGTCAGCCTTGACATTGCCAAAGCTTTCGACCGTAAATGGTATCGTTTGCTTCTTTCCAAGCTTCCGGCATATGGTCTGCCACCTCGCCAATGCGACTGGGTCGCCGGATTTCCGGAGGGACGTAGAATTCGTGTCCTTTGCAATGGTCGAAAATCACGGTTTCTCCAGATTAATGCCGGAGTGCCGCAGGGCTTCGTCTTGTCGCTGACTTTGTTTCTTCTGCATATCAACGACATGTTATCTCTTGGTAATATTCATTGCTATGCGGATGAAAGCACGGTTCACGTGCGTTATTTCGAGCGCCCTGGGCCAAAGCAGACTGACATCGAGGAGAATGGGCAAAGTCTTGATGTTGAGCTTGACGGAGTGTTGGCCCGCATTTCAGAATGGGGTGCATGCAATCTTGTCGAGTTCAACGCCATGAAAACACAGGTGTGTGCATTCACAGTAAAGGCGTCACCGTTCCATTCCCATCCGACTCTTCAGAGCACCCCGCTACCGATAGAGGATAGCCTAAACATCCTTGGCATGGACGTTCGTAGCAACCTAAACCAGCGGGACTACATTGAGAGCGTCATTAGAACCGCTTCCAGTAAACTCGTAATCCCAAACAGAGTGAGACGATTCTTCACGCCTGGGCAGCTCTGTCTTTTGTTTAAGACACCAGTTCGCTCGTGTGTGGAATACTGCTCTCATCTCTGGGACAGTTCCGCCAAGTACCTACTCGAAGCTATGGATAGGTTGCAGCGGCGTATCTATCCGTATTATTGGAAGCCCAGAGACAACTTTGATCCTTGAGCCTCTCCAATTGCGTAGAGACATTGCCAGGCTAAGTATTCTCCATCGCTTCTACAATGGTAAATGCTCTGACGAGTTATTCCAGCTTATTCCACCCTCACCTTGCCACTCCCGTACCACGCGTGCTGGATTACGGCGTCATCCACACACAATTCAGCATTTGTTGGCCCGAACTAAAAGGTTCGGTGACTCGTTTCTTTGTCGTACCATCCAGACGTGGAACTCCCTTCCAGCACATGTGTTTCCTTCCTCTTATAGTCCCGGGTTTTTCAAGCGGGGCGTGAAAAGGCACAGGCCTTCAAGTTGAGGATGGCCAGCCCAGTGAGTTGTTTGCATGACTGGGCCTGTCAGCCTCATATCTGGACCTCACGACCGCTTTACATCAGATGGAGTGAGGTTATCTCGACGGGCAATATAAAAAAAAACGCGAACTTTCAAGTAGCGATAGTAAACAACCCTCACTGTGAGTACTTCTTTCAGATGAGTATACGCTTGAAAAAACAGAATCAAGTAAAATTCTGCTAACTATAAGATATGTACGCATCAGACTATCGTTTTACTCGCGCGTACAAGCTCGTCCTGGCAGCGCATGTAAGCGCGTACAGATACTCACTCACCACCACGGGTTCGAGCGAACAAGCAATAAGCCCGTGTACGCGCGTTTGATTTATTAAAGCTTGCCAAACACACTGGTCTGAAATCGCACTTACTCTCTGCAGTCCGTGTTGTTGAAAACCCTCGGACCTTGTAGCATACTTAGTTTTAATCACCCTAGAGGGCTCAGTGTATTTTTTCAGCCGTAATTTTAGATTTCATTTGGCTTATTTATGAGATTTATTTAAAAATTGGGTACCCATTTGAATAATTTTGCGGTAAGGATAAATACAAGGACAAAAACACAACTCATTTATGTTGAGAGGGGTGGCAGGGGTTTTTAATATGGTCAAATATACGAGTAAAATGATGATACGAGTATACAAATGTTGATCACGTGAAAGTTTGACCTGGGTTGAGATCGAGAAGACGACCTAACAGCAAACGGCTATCTCATCTCGCATCATTGCGCCAACAGGCCAGTAGATACTTCTAGAAATTGTTGCATAACAAATAGTTTGGATCCTGCTACGCCATTATAGACTTTACCGCACTTTATAAGAAATAATCTAATTGGATGATTCTTAAACAGATCATCAGGGATCAGGCATCAGTACGTCTACCACGAGTAGCCACTTTACATTTACGTTATCGTTCGCGTAAAAATTTGTATTGGGATTTGACAAGACATGACATGACAATATCAAATCCGAATACATTTTTTTACGCGAACGAAAACGTAAATTTAAATTGTACACAGCATGTAATTTTTAAACCATCGAAATTCTTTTCCTTACTTTGAGATGTTTAATTACGTCAAGTGTCTTGAAATGCGAGTAAAGGTCTAATAGATGTACTTTAATTAAGCAATTGAGAATTCTCCCACTTCTGCCTCCTTGGGCTCCGATTCACTGTTTCTACCTTAAATGTGTATTCTTCCAACACAGTCTGTTGATGAAACTCAAAAAAAGTAAAAAATTTAAGCATTTCTTGAGTAAGATGAGGTAAAATTATTGAAATTAGAAAGTACAGTTAAGATACTTGATGTCTAGAGTATGATTACACCTAACCTACTACTACAATACGTATTTTAAGTCCTTCTTAAATTGTACATTTTATTGTTAGTGTTGATCTTTTTGTTGCTTTATACAAGAATACTAAACTAGCTGACTGGCAGGTTGGCGAATGAAAGAAATAAAACAAATTTGGCACTATATGCAATAAAAAGTAACAAAAACACAAGATGAAAGATAAAACTCAGGATAACAATTACGATTACGATTAGAGCTTAAATTAAATTACAATTGAAAGTGCCAAATAGGCCTTCACTCAGCATGTCATTGTGTCGCAGCGAGAACCTACGACGCTGGCTTTCTGCGAATAACCTAATACGTAATAGTACATAAATAAATACACTTGACTTTAAAATGGCAGTTTGGAGCTATAGATTACTACTAGTACAAGCATTAACAACTGAATTAAGAAATAACAACAGCAATACTTACAAATACAACATTAACCTCTTTATTCCTTGGAGATCCAATAAATACCTCCGGTACCATATTTTAAAGTACTTGACTGAACCAGTGTAGTTGAACGCAAAATTTTAATCCGTCAATTTTGGTTTTCAGGTATTCCATCGACATCAATCCTGGCATGCTGCACTAGGGGATCCACCTGGATCAGTTATAGATAATGTAATGTGAGTATTTTGAGTTTGATATTTCACACATCACGAGGCGGAGAGTTGGCACCTCTTGGAGCTGATGGTGTCAGGCAGTTTGCTATTTGTATGTAGGTGTACAACGAAATCCTATGCCCGAACAACCTTGCCATTTCTAACATCCAACGGAGGTCACCATTTCGGCCTTATAAAGCCATCATAATCTTCATCGTAAACTTAATGCTTGACCATTAGTGGCAGCCATTGCACTAAACAAGGTTAAGACTAGGTTCAGCTGCATCACTGGAGGTTGTTGAGGTCAATTCTTAGTCCTCACGCCCGTGGCGCAGGAAACCAGAGTGTGCATTTGAGGCGGGCCACTCGAACATTCAGTTTTCGCCGATGCCATAACCATCGTATGAAGAATTGTTGTTCACAGCAGCCGTAGAGTCGATTGTTGCTGTCACTAACTGACAGATAATTACAAATCGAACTGCGGTTTGCGGTCGGTTTCGAAAGTAGACAGACTTTGTTTTTGTTAATTCTATGATTTAGCAAAACGATTTTTAATAATTGAACAATAGTTTTCGTAGCGGCGTGCAGCGTAGCGTGGTTATTGCAGCGTTCAATTTTGAACTCTCACCATTTTGCTAAATGAGCCAACTGGCTGCGTACAGCCAATTTAAGTTATTAATCCTTTGCGTCGGTAACTTTAATTCTGATACCGATTTCCTCATCCGTTAATCAATCTTGGAAGAATTGCCAAACCAAACAATTACTCTGTACCTAAGAAAGGAAGTCTTTGTAGGAAGTTATATTATGGCAGTCCCATTTGGTGATGTATGTAAACACAATCTCAGTGAAAATTTTAATTGTGAAACTAAGTTTTAATTTAATTATTATGTGCAGAACGGCGACAGTACATAACGGGACATTGTAGGTACAAGTTCTGTAGCCATACAGCGAGTTTAGGCCGATAATAGTCGTTACCATCGATAATGATGATGATGAGATGTTTCCTTCCGAGGACGCTTAAATTGTGGAATGAACTCCCTGCCGAGGTTTTCCCGATGAGTTATAGTATGGAGTTCTTCAAGTGGTACCCTTAGCGGTCTTCGGGAACGTCATCGTTCCTCTACAAGTGCAAATCGGTCCCTTATTTCAGTTAATGCATGATAATGCACGACCGCACACCGCAAGAGTTGTAAGACAGACTCTCGCCGCAGCTAACATCAATGTCCTGCCCTGGCCTGCTCAGTCGCCAGACTTGAACCCGATTGAGCATGCATGGGATATGCTACAGAGAAGAGCTCTGCCGAATATGGAGGGTATCCAGTCGCAAGAAGACCTTTTTTTGTTGTTGCAACGAACATGGGCGGCCATTCCACAGCGTGATTTGGATGAACTCATTTTGAGTATGCCAAACCGATGTTCTTGTGTTGTTAGTGTTCGCGGTAGAAACACAGATTATTAATTGTTTAAGTTACACAATAAAATTTTAAAGAAAACTGTTATTTCAGTCTTTTTTTCGAACTTTAATGTTAGTGGTTCAAATGTCAAAAATCCCTTTATTAGGAAAATGGCAAATTTCTTTATTAATGCAAAGGTGACTTGGTTTATCGTTACTGTAGACAAACGAAAACACTTTATTTGATGAATCCTTAAAGAAAATTTTAATTAATATCAATCAAGAGAAAAGTTATTGCAAAAATATATGTTGATCCCTAGACACTTTTGATGTGTGTATATTATATTTACTGTACTCCTACAATGAGTTTGCGCCGATGACAATCGATTTTAAGCAGTCAGTAGTCAGTACGTCCACCACGAGTTTCAACGTTATTTTGTTAATGAAAACCACATCTAGGCCTTTGCTTTCAACATAAAAATTAACTAGTGCTACCGTTGGACGGGTAAATTACTGATGGAATGGAAACATATTCCACTAAGCTTTGTTTTTCAACGAAGGGATGCGTCCTACGTAGACGGATGCGCGCTGTGCATGCGTGCTAAGGAGGCAAGCTAACTATCTTAAATTAAATCAAAATGGAAGATAGGTGAATCGCCTCTAGCGCGTGGACCGCTTAAATCAGGTCCCCGTCGCCTAATTTCACTCGTCACAATATACGATTGACAGGTTAATTAATCTGTGATTTTACTGTCGCACGCCTGTCTAGCTAACGCTGTGGTCCTCCGTTTTTAATTTCCAATTTTAAGGACGTGCCGTATCTGCCGCAATTTGATTTACTCTAAACAACCAATACATGCCATAGCTGATGGAAAAGCAGCCTATTTAAAAGTAAAAACTATTCCAGTCTGAATCTGAAAGGTCTTTGTTGCGTCACGTTGAGGCAGGCGGGGGCTCGTCGCTTAAGGCGCCGACGTCAGAGCCCTCGGCAGTCATACGCGTTTAATTGACACTATTTAGTTGTAAGCGTTTGTTTACAATTGGAATTGACGTCGGCTTGGCCTTTATCGGCCCCGTTGTCGCAAACACACTGATAATATCTCAACTATTCCAAGAAGAGCCAGCCTAACCACAGAAGTTGTTATATAAAAGCTAGGACTTCTTTAGTGAACCTGAGCAGACCTGTTCCCGAAAGTGGCACCTGTTCACAAGTTAATGTATAATCCAGCAATGAAACAGTAATTAAACTATCAAATATCCCCATTAGATGATATTTATGCCAACGTAACAAAGTTGCAGATACTCGTAGATTGTGGCTATTTGACAGTTCGTGGTAACTGTACTATACCAAACCCACGTAAAGCCGATCGTAACTAAAATGAAGTAAGGATATGTACACATTTACATAATTCGATTGCACAAGCGTGAAACACTTCCGTCTTCTACAATGTTAGAGCTTTTATCAAGTTATCTTCACGCTCAAACGAATATGAAGATAATTAATTTACGTTAGATTATATTCTGTGATACTGTTGGCATTACCCGAATTCGAAGAGTATTCGTACCTATACTCGCTTTATATACTAGAAATATGGGTTTGTGTTTTTAAAAACCAATGCCTTTTTAAGTACTGCAGTAATCCCCGACGTAAAAACAAATTAGAACTACCGAATCCCAAATTAGAAATGTTTAAAAACGGACCTCATTAGAGAGCTATCAATATCCATATTTAATAAAATTCCGGATGACATAAAAAGTGAACCCAGCACAAAATGATTTAGGATTAAATTTAAGACATTGCTGCTTAACAAATGAATGAGCTCAGAGACGACAAGAAGCTTAAGTCTTTAAGTCGTATCTGACTCTGTTTGTTTATGTACTAACGCTATTTTTTTTAGTTTTTTTTATATTTTTTATTTAATATTTTATTTATTTATTAAATAGACAGGTAAGTAATAATTTTACTATACTAACATGAAATGAAGTTGGAATCTATAGAATATTAGGTGTACTATATTGGCATTGCCCTTACGGGGTTATGTACTGTACTAATAATTATAATGACCATCTTTAGTGTGAATGTACATAATATCAGCAAATGAATACATAAATAAATAAATAAATATCATGCAGCTTCAATCTAATTTGTTAGTGTGACAATTTCTACAATTAGGCAACTTTAAACGTATTATAACATTTCAATGGCAACGTTTAAAAATTACCGACTTTTACATTGAAAAAGCTTTTTATTTTACATTCAATGTACCATAACTCTTAAAGATTTTTACAGAAATTCAGAGCTGTTTTGCTCTCTTGTAGTCTCTCTTGATTGGTTCTGTTTTTTTGAGATAATCCTCAGGTACTGCTTGAATTACTTGCGAATACTTAAATGCAAACTGAATAAAAAAGAGGTATATCTATGTGACTAGTCCAGCAACCAGCAACGGGTCGACATTCTAACTATTAAAAGAGCTTTTTTACTAAGGCTAGTGCCTCGCCAAGAGCAACACGCTTCTTTCGTTTCGACATGTCAAATTGCAAAATTATACGAGAATGACATTTTAGCACTCGTCTAATTGGAATGACATTTGATGTCAGTTCCATACGTTTTTAAATTTGTCATGTAGAAACGAAAGTAGCGTGTTGGTCTTGGCTAGCCACAGATTACTTCATTAGATGAAGACGTATGGGATAAGTGGATTCCCGCTCTAGTTAGGACGTAGATATAGAATAAATAAAAAACAGTCGCAGTTTAATTTCTTCCACTTGCATACCTAGCAGTAGTAAGTATTTATTGCGGTGTTTTTTTGAACTTCGCGTTATTTGAGGTTAGTAATTATAATAATAATAAAAAATAATTTATTTCAGGCAATATTATACATAACAAAAGTTAAATATAACAGAGACCCAACAAACCGACAAATACCTGACAGACATACATACTACATTATGACATACTGCGAATGTTTTATTGTATTTCAAAATATGGTATTTCTCAACGGCCAAAGCCAAGCCGATACATTTTTCGTTTATCTTCCAATACTTTCAAATAAACCGGACATTCAAAAAGTCTTTACGATATTACGAGGTTTAAAAACATATCTCTGAACCCTTTCCTACGACATTGGTTCATGTGATTACTATCATGCTTGAGCGGTCACAAAAGGATCCTTCTTTATTTTATTTTACGATTGAAGCTAGCTAGCGCTGGAGGCAAACCTGAAGACCTACTCTTGTTGGTCCGTCCTCGAAGTATCGTACGTCAATCGTTAGGGATTAAAATCTTACTTTGTTAACGGTTCGATTCTTCATGATTTTTGTTATACTAAAGCATACCCTTATTTCTAAATGGCGTTTAAAGAGGATAATGTAACAGAATTAAAAAACTGTGCTAACCTTCATGAATACTGGTCTAGTATGCCTAAATCATTAAAAAGATTTAACTGTGTTCTTGTTAACATACGGTCTATTATTAAGAACTTTTCTAAAATTTAATTACTTATCAGTAGTTCCAAGCAGCTAATCGATGTAATTGTGTTAACTAAGGTAGGTATATCCGACCGGTTAAGCTCACTATATAATATTCCTGGCTATGTATGTTATGCACAAAGAATTACGGAAACACCAGAAAGGAGGAGGTATTATTAAGTATGTCTTAAATAAACACAAGTTCACACCGTTCTCTTCTTTCACAACGTCACTCGAATGTGTTGTAGGTAACATTACAACACAAAATAACACTTCCGTAGTCCTGTGTGCATTGTATAGGCCGCCAAGTAAATGTAAAAAATCGTTTATACGCGAACTAAGTAATGTGTTGAATTCCTGTCCAATGAGCTATGATTTGTTGCCTTTAGGCGATGCAAATATAAACTTAAAAAGGGTATATAGCATTCGTAATCAATACATTGATATGCTGTGCAGTTACGACCTGGTGTGTGGGATCTCCGATTAAACACGAGTCGAACAACATAAGGATGTAATTACTAAAAGTTGTATGGATCATATTTGTGAGGTCGTAGACGTGTACTGCGCAGCGCTCGGAACTGTACTGGCCGACCACTGTCTCACGGTGGTAACTTGCAGTTATGAGAACTATATATATAATATACAGGTTGCTCCTTTATATGGTACTAAATTTGATAATCGCGTTTTAAGAAGGGAGTTTTAGTCTATTGATTTTGCACATATACGACATTTAGATTGTCCAACTGAAATATATAGTTGTATTAAAGAGTGTATAGTGAAATGTTATGAAAAAGCTAAATATAAAGTACAGGTGAAAAAACCAAAACGAAGTAAAGATGTTTGGATTGATAGCAATGTAATTAAAATGTGTCAAAGTAGAAATAAGAAATTTATAGAATTGAAAAAGGATAGTTCAAACAAATCGTTGCTATTAGAATATAATAAATTAAGAAATAAAACAAAAAAATACATTGAAAAATCTAGGAATAATTACTATAAAAATCTCATAATTGTAAATCGTAATAATCCAAAACAATGTGGCAAATCTTGAATAATAGGTATATCAGGTAGGATAAAAGATTATTTGGACGATACAATTTTAAAAGCCTTCCATAATAACGCACAGTACACTAATGAAAAAAAATTTGCTGATTATTTTGCTAACGGTTTTGAAAGTGCAGTAAAGAAAGTTATCCCGGGTTGTAGTAAGATACTATTGAACAGGCAAGAATACTGTAATAAAGTTAATGTTTCTATGCGCTGGAAGAAGCCACCTCTTCCTACCATTAATAAGTAGCTGCTTGCTATAGACTGCAACAAAGGTCCAGGTGTTGATGGCGTTCGGCCGATGGATGTCAAGTCTTTGCGACAAAAACTGATTTATCAATCAATTAATCAATTTTTATTTATTAAGATGGCAAGATCCATGGGTTAGTAATACAGATGACTTAAAAACTAATGTTAGAACTTAATAGCTATTCATCAGTACAAATACGACCAATAAAACATGAGACACTCGGCCCTAGACCGAAATAAACCTAATTGACCATCACCCGGTTGAAATGTCTCAGCACAGGTGCTCTGAGGTCCTCAGCGACAACCTTCAGGATGCTGTTGTGGCTCCCCCGTACCCTCCTCATCAATGATGCGACTTTCCTGCGAAATACCGCGTTGAAGCCGTCTGTGGGTGCCTGTGCGAATATTTCAGAGGCACTGCACCAGCGAGGAAGCCCCAACATGGGGAATCAAACCGGCGACTGTACTATGGATATACAAAGCAATAATCCTGCCACGAATCCTTCACGGATCACTGGTATGGTGGCATAAGGCGGCACTAAGGACCAACAAACTAGAGCTAGACAAGGTCCAAAGACTAGTGGCACTGATGATCACAGTTGCAATGAGAACAACACCCACATCAGCGCTAGATATCGTGCTCGGGCTGGATCCGCTTGACCTAGCGATCAAAGGAAGAGAGACCAAACAATGGTTCAAACTTAGGAGCACGAACCTCTGGATCGGTAAGCACACGGACAGAAGGCATCTACGCATTGGTAGTGAAATCGAGAGCAACATGTCAATGATCTTTACCAACAACGACCTAACAAGGAAAGAAAAGATCTTTGACAAGAAATACAAAGTACATATAGGACAAAGAGATGAATGGAACATAGACACAAGCGGAACAGTTTGCTACACAGATGGCTCCAGAATTGAGTCACTGAAGCTATCTGGCGTGGGTGTGCACATAAGGTGCGAGGATGGTACAGTGATAAACAGATCAATCTGCCTAGGCAGGTTCGCCAGCGTATTCCAAACAGAAATATACGCTATCATGGAATTGCGCAGATATATTAGACAACCAGGACAGCGTCACCAAGGCCACTATCTACAGTGACAGCCAGGCAGCGCTGAAAGCGCTTAGCAAAGCAGAGACGACATCGGCAACTGTCAAAGAATGCAAATAAGCTCTAGGGAAACTCGCAAACAAAATAGACGTAGTGATTGCATGGGTCCCTGGACACGAGGGGAATGTCGGCGACGAGTTAGCAGACGAACTAGCCAGGGGTGGTGCCGCTGAAGGCTTAGTGGGTCCGGAACCCAGGCTGCCAATAGTTAGACACAACATCACCAAGGGAGTAATCAAAAGGTTAACCACAGCAGCAACAAATAGACGATGGAAGGCTGCAACAGGTATGCGACAGTCTAAAATGTTTATCAGTGGAATGAACACGAAGAAGACAGGTCAAATACTGAAGCTGTCAAGGAACAGTGAACGTATGGTCATAGAAATCGCCACAGGACACTCTAGACTAAACAGGCACCTAACAGAAATAGGCATCAAAGACGACCCCACTGCTTGGAGTGCATGGACAGCGAGGAAACCAGTTTCCACCTGCTCGCCGAATGCCCGATGTACTCACACATCCGGTGGGAACTCAGATAGTAAGATTCTGCAAAGCAACAGGAAGATTCGACGGGACGCCGTGAAAATGGGATAACCTAAAGACCCCCTGCAAGGGGAGCCCGGGGAAATGGTTGAAATGGCCCATAACAAGCGGACCGATCACCCGGCCCATTGCCAGCGTCCCCAGTTGAAAATAATAATAATAATAATAATAAACCCCAACATCATCCTAAAGATGTTGTTATATTGGACGCACAGGGTTTCTATGGATTTCTTGGTGTACGCTGTCCATAGGCCGCCCGTGTACAATCCCTGGCAGTACGCCTTAAAGAGCGTGACTTTAACCAGGTCCGTACAGCGGGAAAACCTACGAGCCAGCAGAGCCCTGCGATCCCTCTCTATATCTAGGTCGTCCTTAAGGTCATCCGTAAGATAGTGTCCAAGATATTTGAACTTAAACACCCTTTTTATGTTCAAACCATTGATAGTGATGGGTGGAATAGCGTAAGGACACTTACCGGCGGCCTTAAATACCATGTACTCGCTCTTTTTTACATTGTAAATGAGACCATGCTTAGTGGCATAGGCTTCACAAAGTTTGAGCATATCTCTTAAGCTTTTTACTGTCGGGCTCAGGAGCACCATGTCGTCTGCGTAACTGATGT
Organism: Udea olivalis; assembly: GCA_947369235.1. Taxonomy (NCBI): domain Eukaryota; kingdom Metazoa; phylum Arthropoda; class Insecta; order Lepidoptera; family Crambidae; genus Udea; species Udea olivalis. The sequence continues at coordinate 14,547,844 of OX376359.1, forward strand.
TATTAACATTAACACCCCCCACCCTGCATCCGACACGCATGCTGCTGAGACCGACAGTGAGATCGTTAACATAGAGGCTGAAGAGCCTCGGAGAAGCTAACCTCCCCTGCCGCACTCCACACTCCAGTCTATATGGTTCCGAAAACGAGTTTGCCCACTTTACAAGGTTGGTCTGGTTAGCATACCAGAACTTTAGCATATTCAGTATTCCTCCCGGTACACCACCGTCCGCAAGCTTTCCCCATAGCACATCGTACGATGCGCATTATCCCATTGCGCACCTAATAAACACAAGCATTCGGACTGGAGTATATCCAGAAGAAACTTAAATCAGGATTAGTAAGACCTATAGTCAAGAAAGGGGATAAACAGGACTGCAGCAACTATCGGCCGATCAAAATATTACCTCTCATTGATAAAGTGGTGGAGAAGTATATCTCTCGGGAGATTCATAACTTTTATGCGTATAATAATTGAATATATTGTCGTCTAACCAATATGGATTTCAAAACAAAAGTAGGACGACACAATTGTTATCCACGTTTACTGACCATGTCAATTATTGCTTGAACAATAGAAATCATATGGTAGTGGCGTTCATAGATTATAGTAAGGCTTTTGACACTCTTGGCATGATACGTTGATTCAGAAGCTGGACGATAATGGCATTCGTGGACCTCTTTTACAGTGGTGTAAAAACTACCTTAAAGATAGGACTTATCAAGTAAAAATCGGAAATGAGTTAAGCAACGAGGTTAAAGTCACTGAAGGGACGGCACAGGGCTCTGTACTGGGACCATTCCACTACATCTCGTACGTAAATGACATAAACAATCTTATAAAGAGACGTATCATTCTGCAGTTCGCTGATGATACATGTCTCATTGCGAATAATGTAAAGATAGAGGTGGCTATCGATGATTTGCAGAAGGATTTTGATCTCTTGTGTAAGTGGTCCCATGACGCTGGTCTTGTGTTGAATGCCCAGAAGACGAAACCTATGCATCTTCACTCCAGCCACTATAAAATAAGTAAATCTATAGAACTTTTTGCACATAGTCATAAATGTCTGCATCAAGACAGCTTTTCTTGTAACTGTAAAGCCGTTGAGCAGGTGCAGCAATACACCTACCTAGGGTTGGTTATAGACCTTAGATTTTGCTGGAAACCACATGTTGAAGCTACGTGTAATAAACTAAGGGCAATTATGGCTAAATTTAAACTCATAAAGAATAGAATCCCTTTCAGTGTGTTGCTCCATCCAACACTCTAACCTCCCTAGATACCTAGGAGTGACACTGGACCGCTCTCTGACTTACAAGACCCACTGCAGAAACACAAAACAAAAAGTTAGTTCCCGCAATAATCTACTGCGCCGTCTCTCCTCCACTAACTGGGGAGCAAACCCAACGGTTATGCGCACTACGGGACTAGCTTTGTGTTTTTCAGCAGGAGAATACGCGTGTCCAGTGTGGGCTAGGTCAGCACATACCAGAGACGTGGACGCAGAGCTGAACGACACCTGCCGCATAGTTACTGGCTGTCTTAAGCCAACCCCGGTCGGTATGCTGTTTCCTCTTGCGGGAATAGCTCCACCCAGAGTCCGTAGAGAAGTGACATGTTCGCTTGAAAAACAAAAACAGGAAAGCGACCCGAGACATCCACTCTACGGGCTCTCCCCCGCCACAGGTCGGTTGCGAAGCCGCAAAAGCTTCCTGCGATCTACGCAGCCTACCGACGAAATCCCTACTGACATGAGGTGCAGGCTTTGGGCAAGCGAGTACCCACATTCACTGTACCCCCCTGATGAAAATCTGCCTCCAGGGTATAAGGAACCTTGGCCAACCTGGAGAAGTCTAAATAGGCTGAGGACCCAGGTTGGTCGAAGTAAAGATAACCTGTGTCGATGGGGGTACTCAAGCAACGTAGACGCCAGCTGTGAATGTGGAGAACCCCTGCAAACCATGGCTCACCTCACTAACTGTCCCGCGTGCCCGACCACCTGCTCGCGTAAGGACTTACTTGTTTCTGGGCAAGTCGGATTTAGCCCGTGTTCTTGCCGACACGAAAGAAGAAGAAGTGTGTTGCTGCAGCTGTATAATGCGCTGGCTGAGAGTGTAATTGCCTATGGATTAAGCAGCTTCGGGCGCACTTTTAAAACTTACATAGAACAATTATACAGCCTTCAGCTAAGAATGTTAAAAATAATCGTTTCTTCTAAAATAAAAAATAAATTTAGAAATGATGAGCTGGGTCTATTCAAACATTGTAACGTACTCCCATTTCAAAAACAGACAAAAATGTTGCTACTTGCGGAGAATTATTTTGTCTATAATTCGAATTATAATATTCATGCGAAAAATACCCGAAAAAAAGCTATGCGGCATGTTTGTGTTACTGGTGCGAGTAATTTTTATGGAGAAAGAACCACAGCATATATAGTTCCAATACTGATAAACGAGTTACCAAAGGTATTTAAAGATTCGATAAGTAAAAGTAACATTAGGTATAAACTAAAACAATCTTTCATCCAATAGTCCATTTTTCAATTGACAACTAAATACCACAAAGAGAAGCAACCTGTACGCATTTAATTAACTTGTTTCTGTTGTCTATGCTCGATTGCTAAATTCCAATGTACCTACTCGTAAGTAACTTTTTAGTTTAGGTAAGCGACATGGTACGGAATAAGGTCCAACTACCCGTGAATGTGTTTTTATTTTATGTTCTTGTATTTGACACATTTTATATTGTGTTTCTGTGTTCCTGTAATGATAAGAGGAATTGCAGTACCCAGACAAACCAGTAATGGTTTAGGGGTGCGAAGCAAACAATGTTAAAACTTTAATTGTAATAAGAAATAAATTAAATAAATAAACAAATTACCTTTTATTATACAAAACATAATAAACCTATAATATCACACTTATTTTTATTGACTTTTAACTTTTGGAAAGTTACAGAACTTCGTAAATGTTGCATCGCTGACCTCATGGTTTATCAGCGAGTCCGCAAGAAAATATTTCATAATAATTTTAATTGGAAATCACTTCTCAAGTCTGTAAATTACCCAATTGCAAGGAATAGCAATCTTGTGAATCCGATTTGAAATGTTTATTTCTCGTAACCTGATAAGCTAGTAAACTGACATTAATTACCTTTGAGACGGCGAAATTCTCTGTCAATTACCAAAAATAATAATAACAAAGTGACATGTTGAATAACACTATTGAACGCTTAAACTGTAGGAAAGCCTGTCATCATTGCTTAATTGAATTCTGGGAAAACTTTTATCTTAACATTTAGTGGAAACATAAATATTCGAATTCGAATTATTTATTCAATTTGATTTAATGGACTCTGCAATCATGCTTATATGCTCGGAAAGCATATTGATTTCGCTAAATTCTTAATGCTCTTCAGTTTTTGAAATTTTGTGTTCCTTAAGGATTTCATTTAACTGTCTCTCTCGTGAGAAATGTTTACAGACACAGAGAGAGAGGACTTTTTAAGAAGATAAACAACATTATTTAATATCATTAGCCACAATTTTCTTCTCATTACTTATCCAACCATTTAATCGAATCAATTGCAGATCTTATAAACATGGCCACCTAACCCGAAATTAAGCAAAACTTGCATTGCATGCTCTGAATATAATGATGTAAGTAATATAAAGTAATAGGTACATAGGGCAATACTCTTTCCATAATGTAGTAATAGTACATTATGATATAAGTGCGGTAAGTTGAAAATTACAGCCGAGGCGATATTGCTACAAGAAAGCAGAGGCTGTAATTATCAAAGCGCGTGTATGTCATACGACGTTTTATAACATATTTGCGAGGAAATAAATAAAAATCGGACTTTCTTAAACAAATAAATGTTAAATCACTTGCTAAAGCAGATATAATTTTTTTTTACTTGTTCACATATTAGCGATGCGCGCGCGCGCATCAGCGCTTTTTTTAAGGCAAAGGCATAAAAAAACAACCAGTATTACTAATAAAGTAAATTCATATTTTTATGTTTTTGTTACAGATGAATGGTTGTAATTTACAGTCAAAATTCAAAAAATTAAATAATTAAATGTTTATTTATTATATTTTATCTCCCAAACTTAATTTTATTCATAAAATGTGGACCTCTTTTCTGACATAAAAACTCTTTACTAAGATTTAAAAATAAACCGTTCGCTTTAGACGGAGCATCTTGATAAACCGTGCGTTTTACCTTAATAAAAAAAATCGTGCGTTTTACATTACAATAATGCACAAGTGTGTAATGAGATACAATACGATATTGAAATTGGTGAAATAAGAGACCCTTTACCAGCAAATATGTTATGAAAGATTTTACAAAATTTCTTATCTTCATTACAGACCCTGTCGGCCACAACAAATAGGACAGTCCCAAATTGATACTTTAAAGCAGGGATGCACAGACTTATTAAGACTATAGGCCACTCGGGCAAATTATAAACTAATGGCGGACTGCCAGAAGTATAGGTAATTAAAGACAATAAAGAACTGATTAAAATGTATTAAAATTGAAAAATTATTTATTAATTTGAAGCGTGGCACTGCATAGTGCTTACAATCTTTTTTATATTTGGCTCAAATTTACTTGTAGCAACACGTAAACTGCTTCCAAACTTTCGTTTGCAAGGCGGTTTCGATTTTTTGTCTTATTATTATTTAGTATTGAAAAGGTTTGTTCACATACAGGATGTCCCAAAATGAAGTGTCAAGCGGAAGCCCACAGAAAGAGCACCCCTTGGGGTACCCGAATCACCCCCTTGTATGTTCCGCGATTGTTCATAGTTTTCGAGTTATGATTTTTTTTCTGAATTTCTGAGAATTTCGGACCTAAAAGTTTAAATTTTTTATTTTTTTAAAAGTAAAAGACATTTAAAATTTTTTCTTTGCCCAACTGAATCATCCTTAATTGTACTTTGATGCATAAAATAATCAGATTCAGAACTTTGACCAAAATGATGAAAATGTTGGTATAAAACCAAAAATGTACGGTTGATGAATAAAGACTTAAATTTTCAACTTTAAATTAAAAATCTAAGCGGGTGACTGTATGGTTTCTAAGTAAAGCTCAAAAATGCTCCAGAATCTACGCTTCCTTAATCATTACAAAAAAGAAGTACTTAATGGGCTACTTTGGCTAAAATCAGCCTTCAAAGACAGCGAGGTGGAAAATGCTTGAAATTAGCCATCAGATTAATAACTGTTTTTTGGCCATTTTATCATTCCTGATGTTCATGAATTTGTTATCTGACAAAAAATACTGCAGAAAGGCTAAGGAAATAAGTGTGTGAACAATACAACGTCGAACCGGAATTCCAAAATCACTGGCACATCGCATACTCCAACAAGAGGGTTTTCACCCATATCATATTCAAAAAGTTCAGCAGCTTAAGCCCGCAGACTATCCGAGAAGAGTAGCGTTTTGTCAGGAAATGTTGCGGCGTCAAGCTGAAAACGAAATTAAAAAAAAATATATTTTATGGACCGATGAGGCAGTCAGAGATGTGGAATTTTCAACATATACAACTAAAATTCTTGGAACATTGCAAATCCACACTTGACCCGGGAATCTAATTTCCAAGAAAAATTCAGTGTCAATCTATGGTCAGGCATCTTAAACGGACAGATTGGTCCGTTCGAACTACCTGACCGACTAAACGGCGAGGCCTATTTGCATTTTCTACAACATAATCTCACCGACTTGTTAGGAGATGTTGACGTGTTAACGCTTTATAGGAATATGATTTTTCAAAACGACGGTGCCCCATGCCATTTTGCGAGAATCGTTAGAAAATATTTTTCTGAAAGATTTCTAGACAGGTGGATCGGCCGTGGAGGGCCCATTGCGTGGCCGCCACGGTCCCCCGACTTGAACCCAATTGATTTCTTCGTCTGGGGATATTACAAGGAATTGGTTTACGCCAAGGACATCAGCAACGTAGTCGAATTACGAATGAAATTGAGGCAAGCAGAAGAGACGATAAAAAACAACAGAATTGCCTTTATAAAACTAAAAGACAACTTTTTTAGACGATGTAGAATTTGTATCGAGAACGAAGGTAGACATTTTGAACATTTCTTGTAAATAAATAATAAATAATTATAATTAATTTAACTATTTCTTTTTGTTCTATTGATTAAACTTTCAAATGTTTATTCTTTCTGTTATTTCCTTAGCCTTCCTGCAGTAATTTTTGGTTAGATAACAAATTCATGAACTTCAGGAATGATAAAATGGCCAAAAAACAGTTATTAATCTGATGGCTAATTTCAAGAATTTTCCACCTCGCTGTCTTTGAAGGCTGATTTTAGCCAAAGTAGCCCATTAAGTACTTCTTTTTAGTAATGATTAAGAAAGCTGAGATTCTGGAGCATTTTTGAGCTTTACTTAGAAACCATACAGTCACCCGCTTAGATTTTTAAATTAAAGATGAAAATTTAAGTCTTTATTCATCAACCGTACATTTTTGGTTTTATACCAACATTTTCATAATTTTGGTCAAAGTTATGAAACTGATTATTTTATGCATCAAAGTACAATTAAGGATGATTCAGTTGAGCAAAGAAAAAATTTGAAAAGTCTTCTACTTTTTAAAAAATAAAAAATTTAAACTTTTAGGTCCGAAATTCTCAGAAATTCAGAAAAACAATCATAACACGAAAACTATGAACAATCGCGGAACATATATGGGGGTGATTCGGGTACCCCAAGAGGTGCTCTATCTGTGGGTTTCCGCTTGACACTTCTTTTTGGGACACCCTGTATATAGGTGGAACCAAATAAGCTGGCACATTTCAGAGCGTTTATGCGCAACTCTTTGTACGTATTTTTATCAATGCAGCGGTAAAAGTTTAGCAAGTCTCCTTCGTTGAATTTGTTGCGTAAATCTTGGTCTTTTTGAATGTCGATAATTTCTAACTGCATTGACTCTGGCTCATTTTCAACTGAAATCGTGAATGGATTGCTGAATATGTCCAACAGAGGTTTCACTTTTTTAAATTCAGAAAATCTGTCTTGAAAAGATTGAATCAAAATATCTATCTCTTTTCTACATAACTGAAATTAATCGCAGTTTTGTTGAATTTTTCAGCCATTTTCTTATAATACGGAAAATGATTGTAATTTCCAGAATTCAATTGCGATCTGAAAAGTGTCAGCTTGCATTGAAAGGATGATACAAGAGCGTAGAGCTGGGATATCAGTTGATTTTTGCCTTGAAGCCGTGTGTTCAGGACATTCAAATGATTTGTAATGTCAACTAAAAAAGCCAAATCACACAACCAATCAGGATTTTTAAGTTCCGGGACATCCCTTTGCGCTTCCGCCAGAAATATTCGAATTTCTTCCATTCAATTTAGGAATCGTTTCAGTGTCAATCCACGACTTAGCCACCTTACTTCTGTATAATACAGTAAATCTCCATATTCGCTTTCGATGTCATCAAGGAATTGTTTGAATTGCCTGTGATTGAGTCCTCGTGATTTTATGAAATTTACAGTCGAAACTACCACTTTCATGACATTTTGAAATTAATTTTTTTTAGAATAAGATTCTAGATGTATAATGCAGTGAAACAGCATGAGATCTTCAGCGTTTATGTTTTTTTCTTGCAGATGCTTTTTCAGCAAAGTAACTAGCCCAGAATTGACACCAATCATCGAAGGAGCACCGTCAGTCGCAACTCCCGATAATTTTGATTAGTCCAAATCAGTTTTTGAACACTCATCCAAAAGTACATTGAGTATATCAACTCCTCTGGTTTGACCTTTCAATGAACACATTCCTAATAACTCTTCTAAGACTTCAAAATCTTGAGTAACACATCGTATGAATATGAGAAGTTGAGCTGTGGAACTAATATCAGTGGATTCGTCGAGTGCTAATGAAAAAAATTCTTAGTTCTTAGTTCTTCTCGGATCTTAGTTTTTTCATTTAATTGTTCCGAAATATTACCTGACAAAGACATAATTCGTCTTTGAATAGTCATACGATTCAGTTGAATTTTGCTCAAACTTTTTTGCTGCTTCTGGACACATTTTCTTAGCGGCAATTTCTATGCATTCTTTTACAAAATCCCCATAATTGAAGGGGCGACTTCGCTTTGCTTTATCATTCGAGAAATTTCATAACTAACTTCTGTAGCTGTTTCTGAATCTTGAATGGGTTTTGTAAACATAGCTTGCTGACCAATAAGCTCCCGTTTTAAAGACAACATTTTTTGCTTTCTTAATTCGCCTGTAAACTTGGTAAAAGTAGGATGCTGCGTTATAAAGTGCCTATTTAAATTATATGCCTTTGCAATCGCAACAGAATTCTTGCAAATTAAACAAACGACTTTGTTATGCGACTATACAAAAAAGTATTTCTCAGTCCAAATTTCTTGAAACTGCCGATTTTCATCTTTAACCTTACGTTTTTTACTAGGCCCTGGCTTGTCCTTAATCCTGGCTAGGATTAACACAGCACCTAAAAACAATTACAGTACCTACTTAAATTACCTTTCCTTTTTTAAATTACCAAAAATAATTGAATAAAGATGTAGGGAAACACTTATTAATAACAGAGTTTTACTTACGATTTCACAACACAATTATACACGGCACTTGACGGGAAATCTACGTTGAATGTGGATCAAAATATATGACACCGGTTAGTCGAGTTAAAATCTACACTAGAACTATTGACACTTCACTCAAATTAAAACCGAACTGTCGGTCGCTGCGGTTAGCGTGGCTTTTATACCGCGCGTATAGAGTTGAAAACTGTCTGGAGAAATCTCGAAACCGACTCTGGAAGCTTCGTGTATCTACCTACGCGAACAATCAGGAATTCGGGACTATTGCTATCTAGCTTGCTCTAACAATATAACCCGTGGATAAGCCGCCACCGCGCTGCCGTCGTCGCCGCGCCGCCGGCCGCGGCTCTTCCTCAAGAAAACGAATTTAACCGAGATCGGCACGAACATTACCGACCGCTGTTACCAACGCATGCACGGCGCACCGATAAGCGCACTTAAGAGCGCGCGCGCGAGATTCAAATTACTTTTCTTTGGTTTTATTCTGGAATAGAATTCAATATTTTTCGAATGTACGAGAGTATTATTTTTGCTGTCGGCGGGCCACCAGTATTCGACCGGCGGGCCGTGGTCTGTGTATCCCTGCTTTAAAGGATGAATTTTAAAGTTTATAGTAACAAAGCGAACTATAATGTCCTGAGTATTGATGACTGAATAATCGATCCAATGCTTAGAAGATAGGACTATAACGGCCCAACCAAGTGAGCCATCAAATGCTGCCGATTGATGGACTATTTAATAGCTGCTGATAGTTTCATTGATTTAATCATATGGTTATCTAAAATAGCCAGTTTCGATGAAAACTATCGGCAACCCAGCAACGCTCTGACGATGTAGTCGAATCCATGCCAGGGAATGAACTAATTATATGTCGATATATTACGACAAACTCAATTACAACTACTTACGAAGCTCATCCATCACTCGCTGTCATCACTGACGTAAAAGAGCTGAAGCAGCCTAATCGAAAATTCACTGACCTGTCACGTTTTATATTAACGAGTTGGGACTTGGGACCTATCTATTATAAATCGTTTTCTCGACTTGTTACAAAACGGGTGTCTTTGTAGCTGTAATCAAATTATATTTCATATGAAACAAAATTTATGGCTTAATTCAAGATCATGTGTAGGAAAACGTTTCACAATTGTTCACATCTCCAATATAATATAATATAATTATTATAATGCGCCTGACAATACAGCTCATGTGTTTCCTTCCTCGTATAGTCCCGGGTTCTTCAAGCGGGGCGTGAAAAGGCATTTCTGCAGGCCTTCAAGGTGAGGATGGCCAGCCCAGTGATTCGTTGAATGACTGGGCTTGTCAACCTCATATCTGGACCTAACGGCCGCTTTCCATCAGGTGGAGTGAAGTCATCTTGACGGGCAATATAAAAAAAAACACTTGTTATGGTCTCGAAGTAAGGATAAATATACTTGTGTTACGATGTACCAGACGACGAATTAAGCAAGGGGCGTCTTACAGCACACCCACACCCGAGTAAATTCAGAAAAGATAATTTCCTGAATTGTCCCGACCGGGGAATCGAACCCGGGTCACCACGCAAGTCAAGGCGTAATACCGTGCCACAGCGCACTGCGCCAACAAAAATGATGTAACCTTTCCGTAAAGTTGACCTTCCCTGGCAACACAGGTATGTTGCCACAATGAACCTACGCCACAGTAACAACCATGTGACCACAGAGGAAAATCGAAAGTCGACTTTGGTCTGTGCACGTGACTTGAAAATAAAACTATTGAAATGTTTAATTAAATTATTCAAAAAGTGATCAATACTTAATCAGTACTAATAATTTTTCATAGCCATATTACAACCTTTCTATAAAAGAGTAAAAACAGACCTTACGAACTGTAAAATTAAAACTAAAACAAGATTTATTATCCAAGTAGATTATAGAGTTTTTAGAAGCAAATTGCTAACATTTCGTCTAGGGAATTATTTTCCAGTAACTAACAATGCCTAAGACTAAGCAAGCTGACTAGAAATTGTTCATTATACGGGGTGACAGGGTGAATAGACCTAATCCTTGAAAAGCGAAACAGTAGACGTTATTTCCAACAAATTAAGCCCCATCAACTAGGGGTCGAAAATTGATAGTTAACGAGATATTGGCGTTTTAATATGTTTCTTAAAGTTCCCGACTGGTCTCCAAAAACCAATTGCTAAAAAAAAAATACAATTAAGCATTACATACCTGGTTTTATGGGCTTTCTACAAAGGTATTTGTTATTATATTCTTCAATGGTTTCCTAGAAAATCAATACGATGGAGGATGTTCCGTTTGGGTTTGTAACCTGACCCAAACGGACCTGACGCCGGCGGTAGTAAGGTAAGGCATGACCATTTTTTAAAAACATTTTCTGGTTAATTAGCTTTATAAAAACTATCGGTTAAGGGCCCAGACTTAATTCGTTTTTCTAAAGCAATTGGTTTTCAGAGACAAGTCGGTAACTTTAGAAAAAATATGAAAACGCCAAAATCTCGTTAACTATTAATTTTGGACCCCTAGTTGATGGGGCTTAATTTGTTGCAAATAACGTCTATTATTACGCTTGTCAAGGAATAGGTCTATTTACCCTGTCACCCTGTATGTGTCTCATCAACATTAGTAGAAGTGCTGGACTAATGAGTCCATCAGCTCCACCATGAAAAACTACCTCAACGAACATCAGCTATTAGCTTGAAGTGCCTCGCTACTGTTACCTTAAACTGCTTGCATTCATAACTACTAATTACACCAACTCTGAAAGTTTACAAAGCAACTTTCGTCTCTAATATTAAGGTTTTTTTGAAAATTGATAACTCGAGATCTTTCGGAGGACGAAATTTGAGTGTGATTCAAATTTAAAACGTCAGAGACATTTCAGGGAAATTTCGAACGAAAGGAGCAAAGTTTGATGCTTTAGTAATTATTGTTGGTCATAAGTCGTGAAAGAAATTTAATCAGTAAAGCAATTTATAGCATTGTCCACAGGTGTTTCATAATAAGTTAATAAAGACGTAGCTAAATGATCATTTATTAGGAATTTAAATGCCTATTCTAGACACGTTTTTATTTGAAGCGTGGAAATGGAAATGTGATAAATTGGCAATATTATTACGTACGCAAGGAATCACATTGGATTTCAGAATGTACCGGGGATACAAATAATTCCAGTTTATTTACGGTAGTCCGCTTAGCGGTTATCTAAGCTTTGTTTGAAAACTGAAAAGCTCAATCCACAGTGAGATTACATGTTTATTTGCACCCGCGTACGTAAGTAGTGGGTGGATGAACAATGATAGTGGTTTCGTCAACAGTGGTACTCGTACACAACTTAGTAAACAAGTGTTAATTTCCCTCGCCTTAAATCGTAGGGTAGGTAAGGAGGCAGGAGGAGGTAGTTACTCGAGACGTAGGGTCTCACAGGATTTTGCTAATAGGAATATAACAGTTTAGATGATGTCGCCTTTTTCAACTGTGGGGACAGGCCTTCAAAAGGGGGCACGCTTGTCGTCTGAAAGAAAATACTCCAGCGCTTATGATAAACAAATAAGATAATTCGAAAAACTGACGATTCGGACGGAAATGACGCAAGCTCGTGGTCGCTTTTCTAAAACGCAATTAATCTCGATTACGCCATTTTTAAATACTTGAGCGCATTTGATTTTTAGCTTAGACTGTTTAGTTGATGTCCTGGTCGAGCTGATTCTTAATCAGACTATTATCTGCAGACATTTGCCTAGCCAGACCACTTGAAAATCTACACTCCACTTCTCCACACTTGAACAAATTCCAGATGGAACTAATTAATGATTCAGTCGACAGAAAGGCAGAAACTCTACAAATTCATAATGTACATCAACTTTACATTGTATCGGTTACTGTTGCAATATTTATAGATAAACGAGCTGCCCAGACAGACTTCGTTCTGTCAAATTTCAAGAGCGTTAGCTAGGGGTAGATCGAAAAATTTGCATTTTTGTAAGATTTTCGTGATTATTTCATTAAATTGAATCAAACTTAAATTGTGTGCATAATACTATTTAAAACCACATTGAATTGTCTTAAATTAGGTAGTCGCCAATTATTTTCTGAACTAAATAAAAAATAGTTTTTTTTCCAAATTGATAAGACACTTAAATATTTACTGTACACAGTTAAAGTTGTAATTATGAAATTAAAAGGTGCATTCAATAATAGATAGATAATTTATACTTAATTTGAATTCAACTGTGATTATTTATCACGAAAACCCTAAAAAATGCGACGTTTACGATCTACTCTAAACGCAAAAAGCAAACCCTCTTAATGTTTGATAGCTGGTGTCCATTTCGCCCGCTTTTCTCTGACTTGATTTACATTAACTATTATTTTTCACTGAATTGTTTGTTCAATCATAATAAAATATAGCATATATCACTTCTGAAAGCTTTCTATTAGTGTAAGAATTTTCACGTTCGGTACGTCTACCACGAGTTGCCACTTTAAATTCTTTTGTTATCGTTCGCGTAAAAATATTGGGATGACACATGACATGTAATGACAATTGCGAATCCCAATACATTTTTTTACGCGAACGTTAATGTAAATTTAAAGTGGCAACTCGTGGTGGCAACTCGTGGTAGACCTACAGAGCCGTAGTTTTGGAGCCTATTCAATACAAACAAACAAACAATCAAATATTTCCTCTCTATAATATTAGTATAGACTAGCTGTCCGTAAATGCCAGAATCTGCTTTATTTTTTAAAAAGCTGGAACCACATCTTTCCAAGCTTAAACCCTAAAAAAACAAATTCAAAATATTATTAATATCAAGAAGTAAAAGGATTACTTAGTAAACTTTTACTAACAGAAGTTTTGCAATTCCATCATAGACTTAAAACAAAAAACTTTTTAATTTAAAGAATGTTTTTCGATTTGGTGCTCTGCATAAAACCCAATTCTTTTTGCTATAAGCAATTAAACTTTTAGTAGTGTAGACTAATGCAAATAATGAGAATATTTAGTTACAAAGAAGACACAATACAACGTTTTTTGCAATCTGGTCTTTTTGTACAGTATTCTTAAACAGATGATAACATTTACTTCCACTGCCACGAGTTAAAATATTGACACTAAAAAAACGGAAAACATTTTTGCGCACAGTATTTGGAAAGACGTCATTCGGTAAGGATCATCTTTTTGGCTGCAAACTGCAAATGATGCTGATGATGATGACACAAACAAGGGTCCTTGTTTTTAAATCTAAAGTGAACAGGACAAATTCAAATAAGAAGAACATGATGAAATCAGTTGAACTCAAACTCAAATTCAAACTCAAATAACTTTATTCAAATAGATTGTATCAGTACTTTCAAATCGTCAAATTTACAGCAAAATATACTAAATAATAGACATAAATACCATAATAATATGGATTTGTAAATAAACAGTATACAGACATAATGCGACTCTACCACCGCGTCGGTCTAAGCACTATGGTTGATGACAAATATCTCGATAAGTCGCGTTAAACGAATCGTTATATTTTGATTTGCCATTTAAATATCTAAAATCATAAAATGGGCTTGAATTCGGACCACTCAAAAGGTTCGGTGACTCGTTTCTTTGTCGTACCATCCAGAAGTGTAACGCTCTTCCAGCACATGTGTTTCCTTCCTCGTATAGTCCCGGGTTCTTCAAGTGGGACGTGAAAAGGCATCTCTGAAGGCCTTCAAGGTGAGGATGGCCAGCCCAGTGATTCGTTTGAATGACTGGGCTTGTCAACCTCATATCTGGACCTCACGACCGCTTTCCATCAGGTGGAGTGAGGTCATCTTGATGGGCAATATAAAAAAAAACTCAGAAATTAATCATTAAAATAAAATGAAGAACTGCATGGTTGAAATAAAATTCGCATAAAACTTCCTTCTAAGTGGCGCGGGATCAGAAAGCTGTCTGACTTGAAATGTGATATTGCAAGTAAATCAATTTCATCAATCCTATTAGCTAGCAGCCGAAAGAATCATTATAACTTTGCAAACAACAAACACAGTTGTGTTGTTTTGTTTTCCTAACAAGCAAAGTGCGAGATAAAGCGATATGAAAGCAGATGCGCATAAGTGCCCTACTTCAACGGGATGCCCAATGATTTGTTTATAATTCCTCTTAGAAATTCATATTTTTTTGTTCTAATACAATTTAAGAAATAATCCATTAAAATTGATTAGAACTGATGTTAAAACTGTAAGAATACAATATTATGAACTGCAAAAACGAAAAAGAAAGGGTCTGTTAATAAAATTAAATAAGCAGGTAATTTTTTATTTGATATTACTTTGTAAGGATTTAAATAAAAATACAGTTTAGACCATTACTTTTCCGCGAAATTCATCAAATTAGGACACATGAAAACCTCCCGTTCTAAGCACTACGGTGTGGTCAATATAGACTAGCTAGACCATTTCTTTGATGTACATATTAGTGTGCTTGAGTTTAGTTGCGATCACAGATTTCTAGTAAGAAAGAGACTTGAATTAAGTGAGTATAGCAAAACAACGTGTTGCCGATGTAATAAGACGAAAATACTCGTATCAGAATGATATCGAGTTTCGGAAGGTCGGCTTCTGACCCCCGCTGATAGCAGACTAGGACACGTTCTTTGCAATCTGCATTAACCTCAGTTTTAGGTACATATTTAAAATCTTACAGTTTCCGGCTGGCATAGATCAGCCACCTTATTTTTGAACTGTCAAAGCGGATCGGATTGATCACTTCGAATTTAGACAGCTTGTCAGACAATAACAAGGCAGGGTTCGACGTCAAATAAGAATATAACGTGGTATCTCAACATAAGGTAATATAACTTGCCACTTTTGAAATTTTAATACTAATTTTAGTTGTACTTACAAAATAAAACAAGAAACCTTAGGTTTACCAATTATATTTATACTAGGTGTTCAATAAAAAAATAGCAATAAACATTATCTGAGTGTTTTTAAAAGCATTTCCTGGACATCCGCATTCGCACATTCGCATCTCAAACATTCGCGAATGTCAGAAATATGACATTCGCAACATTCTCTTAACTGCTTCCTACAAGCTGAAATGAATATAGTGATTCCGGAAATAAAGTCTTCTTGATTAAGAAATGGAACAAGCAGACATCAGACCGACTCGTTTCGGTAGAGATTGTTTACCGAGCGCATACGTGCGCCTCTGCATATTATAATCTGTACGGCGCGGCCCACCTCCGCCGTCTCACCCCCGCCAGCTCCTGATGCTTTGTTTTATCACTTTTCACATAGTTGTTGCTGTTGTGCGCTGGGAATAAAACAGAAAAAACACATAGCATTAATTAAAACAGTGTGAGACTGATAGTTTTTTTTATTTCTTTTTAATTCTGTACAGCTTAACTAGTACTTTAACCGCATATTTTTAACGTTATTTAGAAGTTTTAACAAAATAACAGAACAAAAGTAAGTAGCATAGGGGTAAAATCCGTGTAAAATCTTAGGAAACCCAAGCACGATTTACGATTCTCTAAAACTCGAAAAAATACCTACTCTGGACTCTGCACGCAGTTAAGAGAAGTCACCTGAATGTCAGTTTATTATCAGACGCGCTCTGCCACGAGTGGCATGCGTACAATACCATGTACCATGCGTGACAAACGGGAACACCCAAAAATTCCGAAACACGTAATTCCGAATTTCATTATTCCGAATTTCTCAATTCCGAAAAAACAAAATTCCTAATATTCAAATACACCACAGTTAATTTTCCGAAAGTCACAAATCCGATATTTCAAATTTCCGAATTTAATTAGTACGAAGAATTAAAAATCCGAAGTCTCATTTGACCGAAAAACGATATTCCGAATTTCAAAATTCCGAAAATTTATTGCAGTTATAAAAAGCTTACATCAAAAATACTATTAACATATAAAATTAAGCTGAAACCCGACTCGCCGTGGTCATCACGCCGTGATACTAGTCTGCCCTACACTAGAGTATAATTCAAGAGCCCGCTTAAAAAGCTACTTTTGGTTAGGGTATCCTGCCTTCTCGCCGAAAATTGTTTGCCAGATTATCACATGCCAACCAACGTTTCTCCGATGTTTCACTTTGACAACTGACGATTAGCAAATTTTGTATGACAACGTTTCATTTGGTAAAATTATTGTTAAACTGATTATTATAATGACACAAAACGTTTGGGTACATTTATCATGTGTCAAATATTACACTAGGCCACACAACTATTAGACGAATAACGTTTTGTCAGTGTAACAGTTCCCTTTTCAAACTTTGATATAATGATAACACTGTTATCAATAAGAAAATAAATAGTTTCTTAAAAGAGGACTAAAGGTAATTTTTGACTGATTTATTATGAAGCCAAAACTTAGACCTTTTTTCATGGTTTTTATATAGAACATTAACTTAGACAAAATCCAAAAATCCCGGGAGCGATGGTAGGCACAGACACCGAGCGGTGGCCCCCTGAGTCCTATTGCGGGGGTAATAAGGTGGCCAATACCCCCCGCTAAAAAAAAAAACCTCAGTCGTGAAAAGACATAAATTCGGTTAGGTTAGGTGAGAACTGCGACTAAAAACCGAATTGTCGGCAAAGTAACTATTCTGCTGAATAAAAGAAAAGTTCATAAAAAGTTAATAGATTCCGGATTTATGATTTTTCGGAGTTTTAATTATTCTTAATTCGTATTTATGAAAGATCGAAATATTGATGATTCGGGATTGTAAAATCCGGAATTCTGACTTTCGGACTTATAAACATTCGGAGTTTTGAAATTTCGGATTTTTAATATTCGGAATTTTGACTTCCGGGATTCTGAATCATTCGGAATTTGTTTATCAGTTATTTTTTATGGAATTATGTAGTGTACCCGTGACAAACACTGATATACGGACGGACCCTCTTTCCAAACAGATGCAAAACATGAATTTAAAACCCTAATTATTAAAATTTAACTCTGTCAGATCGACAAGACATTTAAAAAAAAAAAGATTTTGCGCATTGATACGACACACGGGAAGCAGTGTTAAATGTGAGAAAAGTGTGTGTTGTAGATACTTATGTTCG
The DNA here is from genome assembly GCA_947369235.1 of Udea olivalis. NCBI lineage: Eukaryota > Metazoa > Arthropoda > Insecta > Lepidoptera > Crambidae > Udea > Udea olivalis. Next base: position 14,565,548 of record OX376359.1, read on the forward strand.
CAAACACGCGTAAAATGTGATCTAAGATTGTTTTTTTATAGTAGTCTAGACAGACATTTGATCGTCGGAAGGAGAGTGTCCTTACCTGGTGGGAAGTGACGATGCTTCCGTCAAAACATTTAATTTCAAACCCTCAATTTACTATGAAAGAATAACAGGACCAATCATCTTAAAAGTTTATAATTTTTAACCCTTGAAATGCAACTCCAAGTCATCTTCCGACTAATCATTTCTCATCGACCTGACTTTCACGTAAAATTTATTCTCGCTAATTCAGATTAGTGAAAAGAATTCATTTCTAAAGAAATTCTTTCATTGCTCGGTTGAGTGAAATACTTCTAACGAAGGATTTTGTAAGGCACCTGCGAATTCTGCCAAAATCCTTTTTGAATATGAAGGGGATTCTCTCAATATCTGTAATAAATCAAGGTTGAACTTGCCCGAACGCATAAATTGCTTGGATGCCAGCGGTCGCTCTCGGAGTCTGACAAGACTGTTATTATAGTGTACCTTCATGAGGTTATGTAACTAGTAAATTTTTAATAACTTTTTCCACAGGCTCTAAACGCTCTTCAGCTATCATAACTAAATAATTTTTAATAGTTCACACCTAGCAATCGAAACAGTATCGCGTGTGAAGTACAATTACAGTCACAACAAGTGTGTTTACTGCTTTACCTTGAAAAATCGTAAACAATTCCTGGACAATTGCGTCGTCGCGACGGCTCGCGGTGACACGCTGCCGCGATGACAGCCGCGATACGCACTAACGATGCTGCGGCTGTCACCTAGTTGACCTTTGGGGTCGAGGTGACCTCCAGCACGCGCGGGTTAACACTCGCTCTGGTGAAGGGTAGCCGTAAATAAAGAACCTCACGCGAATTGATGAAAAAAATATAACAATGATAAGCTACCATAAACAAAGGGTTTTGCGTCACACATTTTGGCTTCGCTAAACTTTTTTTTAAATTTTACTGCTATTTGTTTTATTTTAATGTATGTCTACATACACATGAAAATAAAAGTTAAAGTTGTTCTTTCAGAAATATCAATTATAATTTATTAGTGTGAGCGATACAAAACATCAATTGATTTTTGTTTGTCTGTTCGTTCTAGCATCACGTTAAAAACCACTGAAAGGATTGTTAGGAAATCTCACTAGAAAGCAATCTACTTTTTGTTTATCTCAGACGGTACCTAATATTGACAGTTGGCGAAATTCCTCATCATAGGTAAAACCAAAGATGATAAAAGATTAGTTCGGTTGATCGTCATCATAATCATCATTCACTGCCATAAGATGTCCCCTGCTGAACATAGGCTTCCCCCAAAAATCCAAAGCAACCGGTTGCAGGAGGTCTGCATCAAAGAGAATCCTGCCACCTTCACCAGTTCGTTCGTCCACCTTTGCGTGCGTTTACTTTGTAAAGTCTCCGATTTAGTATTATTTATATTATTGTCTGTCCTAACTGCAGTCAGTACGTCTACCACGAGTTGCCACTTTAAATTTACGTTATCGTTCGCGTAAAAATTTGTATTGGGATTTGACATGACATGACAATTTTTGACGACACGGTTGGCGCAGTGCGCTGTGGAACGGTTTTACACCTTGATTTGTGTAGTGTCCAGGGTTCGATTACCGGTCGGGTCAATTCAGGAAATGATCTTTTCTGAACTGACTCGGGTCTGGGTGTGCTGGGAGACGCCCGTGGCTTAATTCCCTGTCTGGTACCTCGTAACACAAGGATATTTATCCTTAATTCGAGACCATGACAAGTGGTGTGTTGTCTGGCGCATATTTATATATTATATTATTAAATGTCAGATCTCAATACATTTTTTTATTCAATTTGCCACTTTAAATTTACGTTAACGTTTGCGTAAAAAATTGTATTGGGATTTGACATAACATGACGATGTCAAATCCCAATACAATTTTTTACCCGTGAGTCCGAACTTGCTTACCCGCTGGGCTACCGGTTGCTAGTATTAAACAAACTCCGTTCAACAACACTCTCGATACTACAATATATTACGTACTATTGCCTTACTAAGTTTCATGAAAATACATAATATGTTTCAAACAAAAATGTCGAGGATGCTGCTTCAGATGTGATCAAGAATATAAGAAGGATATCTACAAAGCACCTACTCGTATTTGCTTATTAGTTTATTAATTGACTGCTGATAACACTTGTTTAATAATGAATATAAACATGACAGTATCACTAAGCTATCAAACTCTCCTGCCGACAGTACACAAGACAGCACGTGAAACTTTACGTGTGGACACCTTATGGTACCATATCGTAAGACCCATTATTGCAATTATTGTTATGCCGTCCCCTGTTACCTGCTGTCCATTCCGCACGTACGTGCAGGGATTGAATAGTAATTTTATCGCAAATAAAAATAAGGTTGAAAATTGAATATTGTGTGGTACGAGTAAGTGCATAAGACTATCTGCGCAATTAATGCAGATGAGGGCAAGGGTCGACTCTGGGTATAATTGCATGTTTTGAATACAAATGCTTGGATGTTTCGCGCCTCATTAGCACCAGTAATATAAAAGAGCCGTAAACCTGCTAGACATACTTAAATTAAATCAGTGTAATGATATCATTATGTAAAGTTGAACCGAAAGTTTGATAAACTTTCCTAATTCTACTTAATAGAAACTTAATCATGTCTAATTAATTGGTTTACTGAATGTACTCGTATTTGCAATTTATTATTTTCGTATTTTGCTAGAATATTGCAGAAAAAGTGTCACGGGTAAATTTATTGCGTGGTACCAAATACTTTTTTCATTGAGGTGAAGATCAGATTCGATATCTTGCTGCTTTTGCCTTACAATGGTCTTCATTACAGAAGTTTTCTGCCTAACGGCTATCATTTTGCCACGCTATACTGCCTGCTTACTACATTTTTAACTTATTATAGTATGGAAATATTGAAAAGTGTTTTGAAAGGATTTTCAAAGACTGGCAACGCGCAAGTGATGCCCCTAGGTGTTGCGTTGTAAATGGGCTGCGGGTTACCGACTAACCCTCTCATTCAGCACTAAAACAGTGCTGCAAGATAACTTTACAACAGTGAAAACAGTGTAAAAGGACTGTTAATTTTTTATGAACAAAGAGGTAAATGATCCATACCTCGCAAGCCGCAAGCTTGTTTGTCACCGGCCTAAAATAATAAAAAAATAATTTGGTATTGGTTTAAATTTTGCTTAAATAGTTATAAGTATTAAGCTTCTAACATAATATGAACCTGTATAATTTTATGTGTACTTGGTCTGAAATAATAAATAATAATAATAAATATCCCTGGACATTATTCCACACAGCGCCATCTAGCCCCAAAGTAAGCTAATTAAAGCTCGTGTTATGGGATACTAGACAACGGATAAACATACTTAAATACATTTTCTTTTGTAAATACATACTTATTATACATAGGAGACACCCAGACCAGTACAAACAGACATGTTCATGCACACAAATGTTTGTACTGTGCGGGGATCGAACCCGCGACCTCTGGTGTAGTAGCTAACTTCTTAACCATTACACCAAGTCGGTCGTCAAAATAAATATTTTCATTTCATTTTCAATATTATCAGTTGTATAAAACAGTAAAGTAACGTGTGTAAGTGTTTGTAAATTAAACATCGCAACCTTAACTTTTGAGTACATAACGTAACATGTTTGTTATGTTGTGCAGGTAAAAACAACAAAATCTTATATAAATTATTGTTGTGTGTATAAATTATCAAACACACATCGGAAGGCCCTTTAAAGGTGTACCATTTGTCAGCATACCGTTGTTAACCGATCCTCCATCGCTTGAGAAAGCTTTAATTGTATTCCACATTACTGAAACAAGCAAACAATAGACTATCCTGTACAATGTCTATTCAGCGTTGATTCAAAGATACAATAAACACATTTAGATAGTAGTCATTGTCACTAACAAACCTTTGTTTTGGATTAACTACTGACGCAAAGTGAATTAAGACTATTAATTATACGCTAAATATTATAAGCTAAACGAACGGCATTCCTGCATGCATTTTTTGACGACACGATTGGCGTAGTGCGCTGTAGCACGGTTTCTCGCCTCGATTTCCTTAGTGTCCCGGGTTCGATTCCCGGTCGGTTCAATTCAGGAAACGATCTTTCCTGAATTGACTCTGGTCTGGGTGTGCTGGGAGGTGCCCCTGGCTGGTTTCCTTGTGTGGTACCTCGTGACACAGGGATATTGATCCCTACTTCGAGACCATTACAAGAGGTGTGTTGTCTGGCGCATATATTTATTATATTTATATATTCCTTTGCGAACATTTTAGCTTGTCTAAAAATAGAGTGCGTTACTTCAGCGGGAAAGTAGCTTCTAGAGTGATTTGAGTGGAACGTAAAATTAGTGAGATATATGCTGTGGATGTGCGCGGCATAAAAAATTTGTGGGCGTTGTGGTTTTGGAAAAAAATGAAAAAAACGATTCCTGCTGCAGTAACGTTGTTCTAGCAGGAAAATTCTAAACGAATGATCGAAGAGAAAAATGTTGTACATTGGCAGATAGCCCACTTCTGGGGAAACATGTGCGCCAAAAATATAATATGTGGGGCTTCAGGTTTTCGAAATATTGCGTTTCCTGCTGGGGTAACGTTTTGCGGAATCGTGTTTCTCTCAAACCATGGCATGTGCGTCTCTTTAATAAACATTCACTTGTAGCTCTTGATTTGTGCTTGCGGCACATATAATAAGATTTTGAAAATTATTCTTACATTTTCAGTAATTAAGGTGTCTCTAAAATCTGAAAAAATAATCACAGCGCCTAAATGAGAAACTGTATCAACTCGCTGAAAACTGCATTCGATTCCGCTTTACACATCTAATGGTCAGAAAATGTTTCAAAAGTTTACATACATGCTTTATCGAATGAGAGATCGAAATAACAAAACCACCGGTACATAACTTTGACGTCAAAATATAGGAAATCAGTTCATCCTGAGATAAGTGAGTGTTAACCAAAAAACAGTGAGTTTCATAAAATAACACTGTGAAAATTTTCAGCCTCCAATGTTTCGTATTTATAGACAAATAAACAAAAATCAAAACCTTTCAACAACGACTGATTATCCGCCCGAATTCGAACGACTACGAAAAAGCGACGGTTTCATACATATCAATGACCTTATATTTTTGGCGCAAGCATATTATATTTTTGGCGCACATGTTTCCCCAGAAGTAAGCTATCTGCCAATGTACAACATTTTTCTCTTCGATCATTCGTTTAGAATTTTCCCGCTAGAACAACGTTACTGCAGCAGGAATCGTTTTTTTCATTTTTTTCCAAAACCACAACGCCCACTAATTTTTTATGCCGCGCACATCCACAGCATATATCTCACTAATTTTTCGTTCCACTCAAATCACTCTAGAAGCTACTTTCCCGCTGAAGTAACGCACTCCTAAAAATAGTTGTTCTTTGAAAAAATTGTGCTTGTAACAAGACAATTTTGGACTTCTGTTACTACTATATGACTGGCCTGTTGGCGCAATGGCAGCGATCCTGCCTTCAGCGCCGGAGGTCGTGGGTTCGATCCCCACCCATGACAAATATTTGTGTGACGAACATTTATATTTGTTGTGTGTCTGGGTGTTATTATCTATTTAAGTATGTATGTGTTTAGTAATATTTAAGTATGTTTATCAGTCTCTGACGCCCATATTACAAGCTCTGCTTAGTTTGGGGTCAGATGATCTTGGTGTGAATTGTTCCAGATATTTATTTAATTTAATTTAATTTATTTATTTACTACTACTCATTGCCTTCGTATGCCTTTGTTTTGTATCTTCGGTGATGGGACAAAGTTCATCGTTATTTGTTTGTCTTTTGATGTTATTCTTGACCTAATTTTTCCTCTACCCGTAGGTTGCCTGGAAGAGATCGCTATTAGCGATAAGGCCGCCTAAATTGTGCATTGTTTTAAATGTAATTCTCAGCTTTAAGTCACTTCTGGGTTTTGTACAATAAAGAATATAGTTATCTATCTATCTAATGAAATTAAGTCACCACCCACGTTGTGCTTATCATTTTGGAATTTATTTAATATAAACATTTTCATATCAACTGTTTGGAAATAGTGTGTTAACACATGCAAAAAGAAGTATCCTACTTTTTAACATAGACATTTCGCCGATATCAATCACAAATTAAAACAGAACCTTTCATTTGCAAGTCGTACAATCCTATATCGAATATTTTTCCATTGCAATAATCTTAATTAATCCTAAGAGTATTCACAAGAATGACCACACTACCACCTTATAAACCAAATCAAAAAAATAACAAAAAAGCTGCTTCGCTATTATAGTGAGATGGACTATTATCGTTGGTAGTGCTACACCGTAGCAGCTACAGGCGTCACGGCTCTCTGCTACGAGCACCGTAACTTTCAACGTAGACAACAGAACCCACATAGCGGCTACGGGCGCTATTATGGTGTCGGTTAAGAACCTTTTGAACACACCCCAAAGGTTCAATCCATATGGTATGATTCCGAAACCTGCATAATTCAAACCGCATAACATGCCGTGAGTCTCAGAATTTACCCTGAAAATAGGGTAGTTAGTTTCACTGTTACTCTCATTTCTTATGTTTATTGGAGCTGAACAATTCAAAATGTCCTTTGATGTCGGGTTTCAAGCAACTTGACTAATTGGAAACGTCATATCAAAGTAATTGTGCTGAAACTGAAATGTCGAAGGGGTTTCTAGGCGTCCACATACTTGGACACCTAACTACAGTGGTTTGGTTGCGGAGCTGGATCAATTTCGCTAAACCTCAAACAAAGTGTTTCTTTTAATCATAAATAAATATTCATAAATGTTTAAATTTCGATCACTAATGTTTTTATCTAACTTTTTACTCAAGCATGAACAAATCACTAGCAGAATCACCAATAGAAAACCAATTTTAGTTATTAAAATTATCTGGTCATCGTAACTAATAATGGTCAATAAATCAAGCTAACCAAACAGGTTGTCAAATGCATAAGACATTGTGAGAACATAACGTTCTACGAAATAGGTCATTTTGAGAATCGGACGTTTGAAATTTCTCTATAAATTGAACATTGTGTTTTCAACGTCGGCGTTCCGAATCTGACGAGTCTGCTCGTGACCAAAGCGACATGCAATTTAATTGTCATCGAAGCGTCGAACTATATAAACTATTGTCAATCGATTTACCGTTTGATTTGTTTCTTTGGAAAAACCTGATAGTGTTTAATATTGTGTTTCTTCAATCATTTTTAACGCAGTGCAAAAATGCAAATATGAAACATTATAATAATTTATTATGTATGTCAGCACTGCAGGGACACACCATTGGTGATTGAAATACAAGTGCCCCAGTTGGCGGCAGCATTTAAAAGAAATAAATGGTATATCGTAACGCCAACCTCGGTTATGTTTTTTCTCGCATAGTTACGGGATACGGCTTCTACGACTGAGAGTGATCGGATCCGCTTCTCAGAACTCTGCGGTTCGAAAGGCAGGAAAAATCCTACGGAACGGGAAGACTACTTAATACAAGGAAAATCCCATTTAAAAACCGTGAATATACACTAAAATTATTACTGACTCAAAAAATTATAGATTTGTAGAAATTCAAATTGGATTTTCTGAGAAGTATTTTTATTATTCTATCGCTGTACTAGCTGTTGCATGAAACTTCGTCCGCGTGGACATACTCGTAGCTATTCAATTTGTTTTTTTACAATGTTTTTTGACATTAAAATTTCAACATGTCATGATACTCGCTGGTCTATATAGGTTATTAATTTCAACAATCAGTTTAGTACTTCCTGATTCTTTTCTTTTTTAAAATTCAGACTAAAACCATTGAGGTATATATTCACAAGTACATACACAGGCAGCTTATGCCAGGTTTCATAGAACTTAATTAGCAACTAATCTAGCAATGTCATCCATCCATGTCATGCATCCATGCCATTTAATGTTTCAATACTAATATATATGTATTATCAAACTGACAGTTATACATCGTCTAAGTTAGGTGGAAAATAAGCGTTACTCTATGTAGAAGAAAAATACGATCGGTCTGTCATTGGTTCGTTAGCTTTACAGTATACGTAGGTCACACTATAAGTTTTTCGTAACTTAAAAAAACAACATGTTATAACCAAAATATTATGTTTATTGCTTTTCAAAATACTCTCCTTTACATTTTAAACATTTTTTAATTTTTGCGATCGAACCATTTTTTAAAACAGGAGGACCACAGATCTGAAGGCATGTTTTCTACGTGCTGATTGAACGCTATCACTGCCTCTTCGGAGTTGGTAAAAGTGAAACCTCTCATCAAATCTTTGATTTTGGGGAAAATACTGAAATCACAGGGTGCTAGGTCGGGGCTATGCTCAGGATGGGTGACGAGTCGTACTTTTTCGGAAGCTGAAAATGACTTTGTTTTGTTGGCCGTGTGTGAAGAAGCGTTGTCAAGATGTAGGAGAACGTGGCTTTTGGGTCGTCTTTCGCTAACAGTCTGGGTAAACAAATGGTAGAATACCAGTCGGCATTAACACTCTTTTGATCTTCAAGTGAAATTGTACAAATGGGACCCGTAGCTGAGAAAAAAAACGCTATCATTTTTTTACCAACGTTTCTCGCCTGCCTCACTTTTGTTGGCCTGTTCTCATTTTCAAACACCCATTCACAAGATTGCTGTTTTTTTTCGGGTTTAAAACAATAAATCGTCCAGCCCAGTTATTCAAACGAATCACTGGGCTGGCCATTCTCACCTTGAAGGCCTGCAGAAATGCCTTATCACGCCCCGCTTGAAGAACCCGGGACTATAAGAGGAAGGAAACACATCTTCTTGAGTGAGATAAACACTTACTTTAAAAAGCTACAGGCAAATTGTTATTTCAGTTGGGAATAAACATCCGCGTAAAAAAACATAAACATTATCAAGAAAAGGTTTACTGTGTCATGAAGCGTAAACTTAAATGTTCACTCTATCAGTTTCTCCAAGAGGGTGAACAACACTGAACAGCTTCAAAGTCAACGAACTGTTTCAGGCCACATAACATAATATCCATCATAAGGTTTGCGACTAAACCCTAGAGAGAGTTTATTTACTGGATTCGATATTTTTGATTTATCAAATCCATCCTAGTAATTACAACTCATATCTTTATACTAAATGATGGACTACCGTAACAATAAGATAATATTTTTTTAGCATTTATCCATTCCAATATCAGAGTTTTTTTTTTAGCTTTCATGAATAAGCTCACAAACTATTGGTCCGATTTTAAAATTATTTTTTACGTCCCTATTTGTATGTGTTTCTTTTGTATGTAAGTGAAAAGCATAGTCGTAAGAAGTCGCGGGCAAAAGCTTTTATTTAAATATGTCATTCACGTTGTTGTTCCTCTCTAAAGCGATCTCAGTACAAACGGTAAATTTGTTCTTAGTTTCCCCAACACATCATGTGAATTATCTAATTAGCCTGAGTAGAGGTATCGCGTGACGCCCCAACCAGTATTCTAGCTACTGATACCTGCTATGGATGTTTCGTCTTACGCAGTAACAGCTGACTTAATTCTCCCCTCCAATTTTCCTTTCCAACGGTTTGTGTTAAATATTTAAGCATATTAGGAATATGATACGCGATCGTTTGGAGAGACGTTAAAAAACTCGGGGAACTAAGAATATTCTCTCTGATTTTTAAATTGTGCTGAGTCAGTCAACAGCAGAAGTGAGTGATAATTAAACGTGCCAAAATTGAAGATTTTACAAAAACTACTAAGAATATAAATAAGACATTTCATTCATTATAATGGATACAATCTTATAATACTTACAATACTTCTTGTGATAATTTTTTTACGTATTTTTCATTCATAAAATCAAATTTGAAGTTTGTTCAATCATCATTTACTTTTAATGTTGACTGTACATACATGATCTCTTGAGTGTCTGTGAATTGTTCATGGAGAATAATCTCATAATCCTAATATGAGCTTTTCTTTGTCAAATATCTATAATTATATGTTTTCAATCTGAGACTACCGCGATCTTGACCTTGGTCGCTACAACATATCCTTATTTGCGCGTCTGTAACTATGTAGTGCTAAAAAAAGTACCTAAGCTCGTTTCTGTTGTAAATCTATAATACTCGTAAATGCAACAAATAGTTCATAACTACAATCGTGTTTGTGTGAGTGCGAAAGATGAGAATTGCGCCTTAAACAATCGTAGCCTTTGTATAACATTTATTTTAGAGTTTTCCTAGAAACTTTTCGTACTCGTACGAACGACCGTCTGATAAAGAGAAGCTCAAAATAAATGTACTTTAAAAATTCGATTTTCAAAATGGTTGCTACATTACCTACAATGTAATATTATTTTACTTTATGAAAATCCCTAATTACAAATGTCTCTTGAAGACACTTTAACGAACTCCCACACGAATGATTTTAGTAGCCACAATTTTCACAAACCGTTTATAACCCAATAAAATCAATTGTATATCGACAAAAATTGGCCCTTAGCAATACAATTACCACTCTCACCCGATTCAGCCTAAAAGCTGAAACGCGGATCTAATGTAATAGAAGCGAGTGAGCGAGCGAAGCGGGTGGAGCGAGCAGTACGTGGCGCGCGTCGTTGGCGATGAGGCAACCCGCCAATTAGCGTCCATCAAGGACCCGATTCAAGCGACTTTAGAATCGATAATTGCTAGTAACGATGAAGCTGTTATCGTTTTGGTTCCAGACCGAGGATATCATCCCTTCGAACGATATATTTTTAAACTTAACGCTTCTGTTTATGTCCTTAATAGCCCACTCAACGAAGACGAAAAACTGCCAAATAGGGGAAATAACTCGTGTAGAAGCAAATTTTGACACAAATGTCGGGTGTCTAAAGCAACATACTCGAAATGAATTGACTCGGGTCTGGGTGTGCACGGAAACGCCCCTAGCTGATTTTGTTGTGTGGTACCTCGTAACACAGGGATATTAATCCCTACTTCGAGACCCATTACAAGGGGTGTGTTATCTGGCGCATATTTATATTTATTTATTTATTTCTTATGCTCAAAGTACTAATGGATGGGGGTGGAGCTAACGGGTAGGGGGGGCTGTAAAGGTATTTTTTTTAAGTTTTTCTCAAACAACTCTGAATCGGTGGCTCATAGAAAAAAATCTTTCAATTTGATTATTCTATAATAATAAAATAAACTTATGGATCTAAACAATTCTAACTACCTTTTGAATCTAAAATATCATCATCAACATCATCGTTGATGGTGTTTTCATTTTGAGATGCAGTCTATCAGTCAATCGTTCCAGGGCCTTTCAATTTCACATTATTTCTCAATTTAAACAAGTCTCTTGTTTCGATCAATGCGGAATAACTACGTAATCAGGTCAAATTATCTTTGGGAAAAAATTGAACATCGGTCTCAAACATTCTGAAAGGGTTTTCCTTTTGTCGCTCTGTTTAGGTTTGTCCTTTAACCTTAGAACTCTCAGAAAATGATAAGATGTAGATCATGCATAAAACTGCGTACTGTATGGCCATAAAATATAACATTAAGTTGGATGACACAATTAATTCTTTGCAGCTGAACATCTCTAAAAAGAAACTGAAGGAGTGGTTAATAGAAAAATGTTTTGTTACTCCGTGGACGAACACTTTCAGTGTTGATTCTCGTGTTCAGCAACGATGTTTTTTATGCATGTATTTATTAATTCATTGTAATGGCAATTCAGAATGTTTAATGTATGTGTTTAAGTAATTTGGTTTTGTGTGTCACTGTATGTTGCATTTGATTTAAATGAAATTACATGTTTCATAATTTATATCACAAGTAATATGATTATAATACGACCACATAGTGCGCTGTAGCATGGTTTTCCGCCTCGATTTCCGTCGTGTTCCGGGTTCGATTCCCGGTCGGCTCAATTCAGGAAACGATATTTTCTGAATTGACTCGGGTCTGGGTGTGCTGGGAGACGCCCTTGGCTTAATTCCTAGTCTGGTACCTCGTAATACTGGGATATTAATCCCTACTTTGAGACCAAGACAAGAAGTGTGTTGTCTGGCGCATATTATTATACAGGGTGGAATTTTTTAACGCCACCTGGAGGGAAAGTACTGTACATACTGGAGATAGACAATTTTACTCAAAGGAAACATTCCTTTATTTTTAAAAAGAGACATAACTACATTTTGTAAAATTTTCAAAAATTCGCTTGCCACACCCCCGGGTACTTGAACCAGTTGGAAGAATATAACAATAATATAAAACCTGCATTTTACGAAAACTTTCGTATACATTATAATATACTCCTAAGTCTGTCGTCGCGGGGTTATTCCGTTTCACGCGATTTTCTATGTTGCCACACAGTGCATTTAGTTCTGGGTCTTCGCTAAATGAAGAGAGTATTTAGTTTGTGGCTTTATTCCAATAATTTCTCGAACTAACTTCCCGTACTATGGTTATAAAAATGGATCAAATTCAAATCATTTTGCATGTCACATTACATAATTAGGTATGGTGGTAGGTAGTTGATCCAGGAAAGGTCAAACTCAAACTCAAATAGACTGTATCAGTACTTTCAAATCGTCAAATTTACAGCAAAATATACTAAATAATAGACATAAATACCATTAATATGGATATGTAAATAAACAGTATACAGACATAATGCGACTACCACCGCGTCGGAGTTGTTTCTTGCTGAGAAGACCCGGCGAGAAACTTAGCAGTTACTCTTTTAAACTTGTTTTGGGTTTACAACAGGCGTTAGTAAAGTACAAGCAGTGTGTCATTTTGATACAAATAAACCTAAAAGAATATAAAACAAAGATAAAAAAATAACCATAAAAGAATATAAAACAAAAGTTCATATAAACAATTCAAGTTTACATTCAGGTTTACATGACACTTCCTCAAACAATTTAAAACGATCTTCTGGCCAGTCTAAGTTAGGAAAAAATCGACAGTAATGAAACGGTTGGCGACACGGTTGGCGTAGTGCGCTGTAGCACGGTTTCTCGCCTCGATTTTCGTAGTGTCCCGGGTTCGATTCCCGGTCGGGTCAATTCAGGAAACGATATTTTCTGAATTGACTCGGGTCTGGGTGTGCTGGGAGACGCCCCTGGCTTATTTCCTTGTGTGATACCTCGTAACACAGGGATATTAATCCCTACTTCGAGACCATTACAAGAGGTGTGTTGTCTGGCGCAAATTTATATTTATTTATATTTAATGAAAGTAACTACCAATCATAATCACTGTACGTTTAATAAATTGGGATTACATACATCACCTAGCCAGTAAGTCATATTGTTTTGTGATATTAAAGCCATCAACAACGGAGATACCGTAGACGCTCATACCTAACTCAATCTGTTTATCAACATGTAGAGTTAATGTGTCTTTAAGTGGAATTGGGAAAATTAAGATTCCTGTTTCCCCACAAGAAATTCGTCACAGAAAAGTGTTTACGTCGAGTAGGGTTTCCTTGTTTATTCCGAAGTTCCGATAATCCGCCATCTGAGGTTATCGCTCTAAGAATCCAATCACGTGGACCGTCATGTCGATTTGGCTGCAGCGTTTTAGACATACACACATCAAAAGTGTCTAGGGATCAACATATATTTTTGCAATAACTTTTCTCCTGATTGATATTAATTAAAATTTTCTTTAAGGATTCATCAAATAAAGTGTTTTCGTTTGTCTACAGTAACAATAAACCAAGTCACCTTTGCATTAATAAAGAAATTTGCCATTTTCCTAATGAAGGGATTTTTGACATTTGAACCACTAACATTAAAGTTCGAAAAAAAGACTGAAATAACAGTTTTCTTTAAAATTTTATTGGGTAACTTAAACAATTAATAATCCGTGTTTCTACCGCGAACACTAACAACACAAGAACATTGGTTTGGCATACTCAAAATGAGTTCATCCAAATCACGCTGTGGAATGGCCGCCCATGTTCGTTGCAACAACAAAAAAAGGTCTTCTTCCGACTGGATACCCTCCATATTCGCCAGAGCTCTTCTCTGTAGCATATCCCATGCATGCTCAATCGGGTTCAAGTCTGACGACTGAGCAGGCCAGGGCAGGATATTGATGTTAGCTGCGGCGAGAGTCTGTCTTACAACTCTTGCGGTGTGCGGTCGTGCATTATCATGCATTAACTGAAATAAGGGACCGATTTGCACTTGTAGAGGAACGATGACGTCTGATACAATCGTCTCAGCATAAATTTGAGCGTTGAGGTTGCCTCTGATCCAAATCAACTCAGTTCTTCCGCCGATCCAAATACCCGCCCATACCGTGATGGTTCCACCACTATAAGGATGGACTTCCTGGCAGGATTTTAATCGCTGTTGGCGTCCAGGGGTTCTCCAGTGTCGTATACGTCTTGTATCCGGTCTCATACCAAAACGAGACTCATCAGAAAAGCACACGAAACGCCATTGTTCTTCTGCCAAATTTCTGTGTTCAAGAGCCCATTGATATCGAATCCTACGATTGTGCATTGCTATAGGTGGTACCCTTAGCGGTCTTCGGGAATGAAGGTTCACTTCATGCAAGCGGTTTCTGACGGTTTGGTCGCTAATTAAGTTCCCTGAAGAGTGATGAAGCCTCACGGCTAACATCATGGCGGTTATTGTTGGAGCTCTTCGAGTTGTGATTTGAATGTATCGGTCTTGTCTCTGTGTGGTGCAGCGATACCGTCCTCCATGGCGCTCAGCCACGGTACCAGTGCTTCGGTAACGTGTCCAAAGTCGACTGATAACACTCTGACTTGTATTCAGAGCTAAAGCCACAGTACGTTGCCGGGAACCAGCTTCTATCATTCCCACGGCTCTGAGCATTTCTTCCCTGCTTAAATGACGTCGCCGCTCCATAATTACGTTGGTTTTAATCAGTAGTAGGGAAACAGTAGCACTAATAATGTCTTCAATGCGTTGTATGTTTTTATAGGGAAAATATTGACGGCTGATTTTCATCTTTTACTCGAATTTGATTGACAGTTCCTGTTTCAAATTATGAAATGCACCAAAAAGGATCCATATAAATTTATAAAATCATAAATTTATTACAAAGCTACATCTCGATCTCAAGAAATCCGCTTAGAAATGCTAGATCCCTAGACACTTTTGATGTGTGTACTTTTACTCATCAATTTATTTTCGTCAACTAACTTACACCCAACTGTACCTCAACGGGGTAACCTAGGGCCCCTAGGGGCACTAGGTAGAAACAGAAATTAAAACTTTTCACATTATTACACAATACTGTATTGTATGAAATGTCTTGAGAATCCATATGTTCCAATTAACTTCGAGGAAGCTAATTCGGAACTTCCTAATTTTGATTTCCGACTCTTATACTACCTCTTTTCGGATGATTTTATTCTTGTAAAGAAAATAGTAACTCAGCAGATGTGTTCACAGTGAATTTTTTCATGTTATTTTTTTCACGTTAAAATTACAAAAAACCTTTCTGCTTGAATTCGGTTACCTTTTTTCAGCAAAGTTTTGTGAGATCATGTAAACACTGCTGTTGTGAAGCAGTGTCTGAGGTTAATGACATCGACATAAAGGCTCTTGATGGTAATAAACGGAAATGAGGGCAAAATCATATAATTAATTTGGAAGTGGGTACAAATCCCTTAAGTTGCTGTGGCGTATATTATATTGCATGTAAATTTTCTTCAGTTCCCAGAAACGAAAATTAAAAGTCACTTGTCTGTTTTAAGTTTGAAAGGATAGTAAATATCCTACCATCCACTCCGACAAATTATTTTATTAGTCTTAAAAGACTCACATTTACCTTTTTTTCGACATCAGTTTTAATGTGTCCTAATGTTTTAATGTGTTTTTTTTTACACATTAAAACTGATGTCAAAAAAAAATACACACGTAAAAGGTAATCCTTTTACGAATATCAAATCGTCATTTCTAACTAACCAAATAAATATAAGACATACATACTTACTACAGTAAATTTGTTATATTAACATATATAACTAACGTCTGAGAAGAGAGAGCAGAACGGCAAGAGACTCAGTTATTCAATCCGAAATTCGTCTAGACGTTTTGTAGCGTCAACTCAACGTGGGCGGGTGCCAGAAATGAGTGATCGTAGAAAAAGAAATCGGAACCCAATTCAAATCCCGTTGGGACGGTTTATTTTCGAAACCGATTCTCAAAGAGGAAAGGTTCACGGATTTCTTGATAAAAACGTGTTATTTCGTACTGAGGTATCTATCGTCATGATGTACCGGTGTTCCTCCACAGAGGATCTCACCTTTGACCTACATAATACATTAAGAGGAACATCTTCACCCGGTTCTCGTCGTTCAGTGATGCTTCTTTACAAATTGTTGTTACCATCAGAAGTTGTATACTGTAATGGGTTATGATAAAGCACTTCTACTCGAAGGTCCATCAGATTTCCTTGTGTTTAATTTACCACGTTTATTTAATGTTAGAGAGATTTGATCCTTATGATTGACCCTATCGATCGCTGCCGTAAAAGTACAGGCTGTTATTTTTTCGGATTTTACCCGGTTCGATTCCCGGGTGTGGCAAACGAATTCTCGAATACCTGTGAATGCAGTTCTGTTTCTTTTTAAAAATAAAGTTTGACCTTTGAGTAAAATTGACAATCTCCAGTATGTACAGTACTTTCCCTCTAGGTGGCGTTAAATCATTCCACCCTGTACATCCGAGTACATCCTTATTACAATTAGTATGTTAGTAACAATTCTTTCTTATCATAAGTTATTTTTGTCAGTTGTAGGTAATATTACAATATTAAATTAGTATGTCACCATTATTATCATATCATTCATTTAATTATTTATTCATTTGGTAATTTATTACTGTTTTCATAATAATTAGTTAGTTCATTAAATATCACTAAAACCAAAACTGCAGATTATATCCACTTTTACTCCAATGTTTACAATACAAACACACTAAAACATACATTAAAAATTCGGCTATTACATACTAGGGTATTTTTTTTTTCTGTATCCATGTTTTTTCTGTATCCAACCTGACCACTGTTGCTGACAGATTAGACTGGCAACACTTAAAAAGCCAAAGAGTCACTTAATTAAAACGGGTTATAGGTCTGATTTATTTACTTATTTACCTCTAATTCGAGATCAAAGATCCTTTCAGCAATTAACTCACTCCGTACACTTTTTGATTCGAGACCCAAATCTGAATTTGTGATTAAGTTGCGATTTTCTTTCACTTGTTTTTTCTTTGACCCTTGCGAGCCTTATTATATTATGGCGCGTAATAAATCTCATAAGAAAATTCAGACAACTTTTCCTCTCTAATCTTAATGTTCTTTGTTTTTTTTTAATTTGGGCACAATGACTTTTCTAAATTTTGTTTATAAAACACCCTTTGGGGTTTTTTGGTGAGACAACTTTTACACCTACCATTGACCTCTGTTGGTCGATTTTATGGCTATACTAGGTTACGTTAACAATGCCTATGTCAGGGTCATATAAGGAGTATTAATTTCATTATATTAGTTTCATACTTAAATATATTGATCTCATACAATAAATTTCTGTTGTTTCAGACTTAACTCGAATGCGTTCCTCCAGTTCATCACCAAGTACCAAAATGTCTGCAAGACTCGTTCCAAAATAGTGTCAAAATTAGTGCTAACATAATGAATATAGACGAGAAAGTGTCGGGCCCAGGCGGGGCGTCTCAGAAGAACTGGACTCATTTGAACACTAGTTTCGATGAGTTGCCGTTGGACATGCGTTTCAACCATGGGCACATGGTGTCGATTACGGTGTACAGTGTGTTGATGGTGGTGTCGGCGACGGGGAACATCACAGTGCTGTCGCAGCTGGTGAAGCGGCGGCGCGCGGGCAGGGCGAGCCGGCTGGATGTCCTGCTGATGCACTTGGCGGTCGCAGATCTCATGGTAAGTGTGGTATTTTGGGGTTGATGAACTGCTAATATATGTCAGTAATATTAAACCTTTTTTTTGGTAATTAATTAAAACGGACTCAATACTTTGACAGGTGTCGGTATGTTACCATTAACATATTACTGACATATATTAAGCACTAATAGCTTAATGTGCTGTCGCTAAGATTTCAAACTTCACGGACTTAGGTTGGTCCGGTCAAAATAAGTGGAACCAATAAAATCAGACCCTGAAATGAAAGTTTTAGGCGAAACATAATATGAGTTGGTATTAATTAATAGAAACGGCGAAGTTGAAGATCAGGCACTCAAAAATCATGCTTATACAGGGTTATATTTTGAACACCATCCAAAATTTTCCCAGAGATTAAGCGTCAATCGAAGACAGCTTTCTTAAAAAAAAGGGTAGGTCTTTCAATCTGTCACATTACAATAAATAAATAATAATATATTCTTTATTGCACACAAAACTTACAGTACAGAAATAATTTACAATAAATGAAAGTACAATTTGGGCGGCTTTATCGCTAAAAGCGATCTCTGCCAAGCAACCCACAAGCCAAGGAAATTTGGCGAAAAGGGCAGGTAAGTGCACCAAGAAAAATAATAAATAAAATAAGTTTAATCATAAACATATACACAGTATAGGACTAGGTTTATATATTCACATAACACATACATACTATATATAAAAATTAGAAACAAATGTGACGTTATTTAAACAGACAATAGCAATCAGCTCAGTTGCAACTAAAATGATCAGGAAATATAAAGGATAAAGAAGAAAAAGGAAGAACAACAAGGACTGATGTCAAAGTGCAAGGAAATGTGCTTTGACCTTTGCTTTGAAGATGGATAAGGATTGGGACTCTCTGATTGATAGGGGTAAGGAGTTCCATAAACGTATGGATTTCACAGTAAATGACTGTGTGTAGGAGTGGGAGTACAATATTTTTTTCAATCGGATTATTCGTGCGGCGTGGTTAGTTAGTCAAAATTAAATTTCAACTTCTGAATAAAGCGTGGGCGGGGATTTGAGAGGCAGTTAAGAGACTGCGAGCCCACCGCCACACATGTCGCGCAGTGTCAACGAAACTAGTGTTTTTTTTACTTTTTAGTAGTTGAACAAGATCATTAAATTCCTCGCCAACTAGAGCGGAACATATTTTGTTGAAAGATAATGTATCTTGTTGCAGTGTATTCTTTAAATTAAACATGTTGAGTCACTAGATAAATTCAAAGCATTCAGATTAATTAATTCAAAAGATACCGCTGATCTTTGGGGTATATCAGTCAAAATTGTTAGCCACATAATTGACGTGATTGCCCCTTATTTAGGCGTAATATTCAATGATTGTGTTGATGAAGGTGTTTTTCCAAACTTAATGAAACACAGTAGGGTTGTACCACTTTTTAAATCAGGCAACAAACAAGACCCAGGTAACTTTAGGCCTGTTTCAATCCTACCAGCTCTAAGTGAGATCTTTGGAAAAATCATTCAAGAACAACTATTAAGCCATTTTTATGAGAACAATCTCTTACACAGTGAACAATATGGATTCACTAGAGGCCGTTCTACTACTGATGCTGGCATTGCACTTCTAAAACACATCTTTAGGGCTTAGGCGGATTCACAGAACGCTCTTGGCGTCTTCTGTGATTTGTCCAAGGCCTTTGATTGCGTTGATCACGATACACCTAAACGCAAGCTTCATTTTTACGGGGTAAGGGATAATGCTTTAAATTTGGTAATTTCGTACCTTAGTTTAAGAACTCAAAAAGTTGATGTTAACAGTGTACTGTCTACAGGATCACAAGTGGAAATAGGGGTCCCTCAATGATCTATTCTAGGTCCATTACTATTTCTGATATATATAAATGATTTACCTTTTTACTTAAAAGATATTTGTGATGTTATATTATTTGCAGACAACAAAAACCTTTTTGATGATGTAAATGACGCACTTCCAAAGGTTTTACAATGGTTCACAGTAAATATTCTACAGGTTAATGCAAAAAAGACTAAATGTATTCATTTTAAGTTGCCTAATGTTAAAAATAACCCCATTAGTCTAAAAATTGCTGGTAATACTATGAAGCTTGTAGATACAACAGTTTTTCTTGGAATCACATTAGATTCAAAACTGCAATGGAACCCTCACATAACAGCTCTATCAGGCAGACTTAGTTCGGCTGTATTTGCAGTGAGAAAAATTGGTTATTAACAGATGTTGATACTGCTCGTTCAGTTTATTTTAGTTATTTTCACAGTGTAATGTCTTATGGCGTTGTACTTTGGGGTCAAGCGGCGGATATACAAACCATCCTCATCCTCCAGAAGCGAGCGATCAGATCCATCTATAAGCTTCGTGCTCGGGCTTCACTTAGGGAGATTTTTAAGAAAATTGGTATCCTCACTGTAGCGTCACAATATATTTACATCATTTTGGTGAGAAACAATATTGGTATCTATACTAAACACAGTTACATACATTGCAAAAATACTAGAAATAAGGATAAAATTGCACTTGCACTCTTTAGGTTACAAAAAGTTTGAGGATCCTTTATGGGGCAAGGTATACATTATAACAACAAAATTCCAAAAACCATTTGTAAGTTATTTTTACATAGATTCAAAAATCACATCAAAACAGATTTATTAAAAAAGGACTATTATACTACAAAGGCTACCTTATAGATAAAAATGCCTGGGTGGGAGGTCTCTGCTCGATGCGGGATTAAATAGCTCTATAATATTGTAACAGATGTTTTATTGTAATAGTTAATAGGTACCTAGTATGTACTGACTAACAATATTCTTTTTGAATTGTTAAAAATAACTTTTGTTTTATATTCTTTTATGGTTGTTTTTTTCTCTTTGTTTTATATTCTTTTAGGTTTATTCGCCAGAGATCTGTCTATTGGGCAAAGCCAATTGACGAGGCTGAAAACTGAGGCAGGTAGCATCATTTCGTCAACACCTGAAATCCTGAGGGAGATTGAGAGTTTCTATGGACAGTTATATTCCACGCAAACACCTGTTGAAAGCAAGGCTAAAGATCCTAGAGCCAAGCTTACCCGACACTATACCGAAGATATCCCGGACGTCAGCCTGTACGAGATTAGGATGGCTCTCAAGCAGCTTAAAAACAACAAGGCGGCGGGTGGTGACGGAATCACAACCGAGCTCCTGAGAGCGGGCGGTAAGCCGATACTTAAGGTCCTCCAGACGCTCTTCAGTTCTGTCATCCTCGAGGGAAAAACGCCAAAGGCATGGGGCAGAGGCGATGTGATGCTGTTCTTCAAGAAGGGTGACAAAACTCTCTTGAAGAACTACAGACCCATCTCGCTTCTGAGCCATATCTATAAGCTGTTTTCGAGAGTCATTACGAATCGTCTCGCTCGCAGGTTTGACGACTTCCAACCTCCCGAACAAGCAGGGTTCCGAAAAGGCTATAGTACCGTAGACCACATTCATACGCTGCGGCAAGTTATACAGAAGACCGAAGAGTATAACTTGCCACTTTGCTTAGCGTTCGTGGACTACGAGAAAGCCTTTGATTCGATTGAGACCTGGGCAGTACCGCAGTCTCTCCAAAGGTGCCAAATAGACTACAGGTACATTGAGGTGCTAAGGTACTTATACCAGAACGCCACCATGTCGGTCCGATTACAGAACCAGAGCTCTAATCCGATCCAACTACAGCGAGGCGTGAGACAAGGAGACGTTATTTCTCCGAAACTGTTCACGGCTGCGTTGGAGGATATTTTCAAGCTTCTGGACTGGAAAGGACGCGGCATCAACATCAATGGCGAATACCTAACACACCTGCGATTTGCCGATGATGTAGTTCTTATGGCTGAGACCTTGGAAGACCTGAACATAATGCTCGAAGATCTCGGTAATGCTTCTCAAAGAGTGGGTCTTAAGATGAACATGGACAAAACAAAACTCATGTTGAATGCCCATATTGCACCCGCTCCAGTTAACGTTGGGAACATTACACTCGAAGTTGTTGACCACTATGTTTACCTGGGACAGACAGTCCAGCTAGGTAAGTCCAACTTCGAGAAAGAGATCTCTCGTCGAATCCAGCTCGGATGGGCAGCGTTCGGGAAGCTCCGGCATATATTTGCGTCCGAAATACCTCAGTGTCTCAAGACAAAAGTCTTTGACCAGTGTGTGTTGCCAGTAATGACCTATGGGAGCGAGACGTGGTCCCTTACTATGGGTCTCATAAGAAGGCTCAAGATCACCCAGCGAGCAATGGAGAGAGCGATGCTTGGTATTTCCCTGCTCGATCGAATCAGAAATGATGAGATCCGCAGGAGAACAAAAACAACCGACATCGCTCGAAGGATTGCATCGCTGAAGTGGCAGTGGGCGGGACACATAGCGCGGAGAACCGATGGCCGTTGGGGCGGAAAGGTTCTCGAATGGCGACCGCGTACCGGACGACGTTCCGTGGGCAGGCCCTCTACAAGGTGGACCGACGATCTGGTCAAGGTCGCGGGAAGCCGCTGGATGCGGACAGCGCAGGACCGATCGTTGTGGAGATCCTTGGGGGAGGCCTATGCCCAGCAGTGGGCGTCGTTCGGCTGAAATGATGAGGTTTATTCGTATCAAAATGACACACTGCTTGGACTTTACTAACGCCTGTTGTAAACCCAAAACAAGTTTAAAAGAGTAACTGCTGAGTTTCTCGCCGGGTCTTCTCAGCAAGAAACAACTCAGACACGGTGGTAGAGTCGTATTATGTCTATATACTGTTTATTTACGTATCCATATTATTATAGTATTTATGTTTATTATATAGTATATTTTGCTGTAAATTTGCCTATTTGAAAGTACTGATACAGTATCTTTGAATAAAGTTATTTGAGTTTGAGTTTGAGTTTATAAGGCAGCGCGAAGTGGGCCAAGAAAATAAGAAACGCGGACCCTGGGACCCCACACACTGGTGAGGGTTCACAACCGGGATGGTCTATCCTGGTTGTGAACCCTCACCAGTGTGTGGCACGGATGATGACGATAGGTTATAATAACTCAACATTTTAGTACTGAAGGTTATCAAACAGAAAAATACGTATTTTGCCATTTTCTTTAAAGATCCTCATATTTCAATTTGGACGGTGTTCATAAAGTAACCCTGTATACAGCCTGATTATTGGCGAATAGCAAACATTTTTTCATTGATTAAAAAGGATAACAGCTTCTGTATAACAATAAGAAAATATTTCTTGTTAATTAATTTACACTTAAGCATTGCATTAATGCAGCTTAATTCAATTTCGATGAGATTTTCTAATTTTTGGGCACATGGATATCCTAAACTAAAAACATCAAACACCAAAGAGTTTTCAATCTTGGAATTTCGGAACGATATTCATAGTTGGGCAACCTCCAAACTGATGCTGTCCTATATCATGGCAGTAGAAGTAAAAGGGATGGCTGTACGTGCCGCGCCGTATTTAACCTGCGGGCCTACTACGGTTCAAATTTACGAAATTTCGTGAAACTTTGGAAGAGTAACAAAAGACACAAAACAAATATATACATTTAATGGGTTTCATGTATTCACGTTAGGTACTACGTGTTCGGCGTACTTACGGGAGTAGGGGGCAGTTTGGCCCTGGACACATTAGGATTTTGTGGCCCTGTGCACATTAAAAAGTGGGGCTTTCTCACTTTTAGTGCTTGCAAATCAATATGAAGAGCCTTTCTAGCTTACGGTTTACCTAGTATGAAAAAGATGAAAAAAGGCTATTTTGAACTTATTTATTTAATCTATTTATTATTTCGTACACAAAGAGACAAATTACAGATAAAACAATAAGGAGTACAAAAGTACAGGTTAGCTTATCTCTAGAAAGAGATTTCTTCCAGCCGACCATGGCGACAGGAAAAACTCATTTAAAATTGTTATGGATAGACAAACGTGTACAAATGGAAATGTAAATGAGAGTTACATATTCAAAAATCGTAACAAACTAAAAACCCCTAAGTACATGTTTTACTTACAAACAAGTAAATTAATATTCTACAATAAGTACATAAACATATATATTAACATAATAATACATAAAATAAAATATAAATAAATCTAAGTATACATGTAAACATAATGATCCAATGTAATTTAGTAAAACTCAAAAGATTTTCTTTCAGCAATCTTTTGAAAGAACCTACAGTGTCGCATTCGCGAAGGGATACAGGCAACTTGTTCCACAATTGAACAGCATGAACAGTAAAAGATTCACCATACATGCACATGTTACAGGGAGGAGTAGTTAAATGAAAGTTATAGGCTGAGCGATGAGCTCGGCCAGAAGACGAAAGATATGTAAAAGGTTCACGGAGATAGCTTGGAGAAGCGGGATTAAACAGTACATTGAAGAGGATGACCAGTATATGATAATTCCGCCGCAAACGTATAGGAAGCCATTTCAATTGTTTTCTGTACTCAGATATATGATCATACTTACGTAGGCCGTATATGAAACGAATGCAAACATTTTGAAGACGTTCGAGCCTATTTAAAAGTTCCTCCGTAGCGTCAAGATAACAACTATCAGCATAATCAATAATAGGAAGCATAAGTGATTGAGCTAGTGTTATCCTGGTTCGAAAGGGGAGGAAATTCTGTAGACGCTTCAGTGAGTGGAAAGCTGCAAAAACTTTTCGGCCTACCTGATTGACATGGTGGTCCCATGCAAGGTAACAGTCAAAAAAGACTCCCAGGTTCTTAACGGAAACAGCGTAATCAATTATTGTCCCATTGTACACCAACGGTGACAGGGGTGATGCACATGCCTTTTTGTGCATAGCTTTACTACTTATGATAATGGCCTGAGATTTGACAGGAATAACAAGAAGGCCATAAGATTCAGCCCAAGTGCAAATCCGATCTAGATTTATATTCATATCAGATATGGCCAATTCAACATCGTCAGGTTTGAAGTGGATGTAGAGTTGCAGGTCGTCAGCATATAGGTGATAGTGAGCGGACAATTCAGAAGTAATGGCATTAGTGAAGATGGAAAAAAGAAGAGGAGAAAGGACACCACCCTGAGGAACGCCAGAAAAAAGTTCACACCAGCTCGATGAAACATCGTCAGCACGAACACACGGACGAACACACCATTCAATTGCATATGGTGATACGTTAAGCGACTGGAGGATAGCTAGGAGCACGTCAAAGTCAGCCGAGTTAAATGCACTGCTAAAGTCTAATAGGGTAAGGAGTGTGAGTTGCTTATGCTCCATTGCATATCTAATGTCATCGGTAACTTTCAGCAATGCAGTAACAGTACTGTGTCCAGAACGAAAAGCCAGACTGGTAAGGGCTTAACAAATTGTTTCGGTTCAAGAACGCAGTCAGTTGACCATGGATAATGCTTTCTAGGACTTTGGAAAGGACCGGTAAGATGGAAATAGGGCGATACTGGGCGGGAGAGGAAGGGTGTAAAGTTTTCGGTAAAGGAATAACTAGTGCTTTCTTCCAAGCTGAAGGAAAGATATTAGTTGTGATGGAAAAATTTAGGATATGGGTAATGATAGGCAGCACAGAGTCAAGAGACTTACACGCTCTCTATCTTTTTTCATTGGTAATATTTATCTTAGTTAACCATGTTTCTATGTTCCAAAATTTGTATTAAACTGATTTTAGGGGCTCTCAGGATCGTGAAGCCTTGGGCACGTGCCCAAAGTGCCCAATAGGAAAGAGGTGCCTGTGTACGTGTAAGAATGCTCAACTTTGAGAGACTTGAGATTCTCCACTTACTCTTTAAACATGAGATGAAGAGGATAGGCAACAGTTCAACAAATTTATGGACAATCTGCCTTTCAAATTTGTAATATTATTGTCCATGTTCCCTGAAATGTTTCCTTTATCAGCGCATGTTTAAATTTCGCTTGAGAAAAAAGGTGATAAAAGACTTTACAAAACCTTAAAGGTAGCGATATCGTTGATTTTCGGTTGCTTTCTGCTCGCACCCTTGTGTATTTGCATTTTCTATACAACATTATAAAGAGGAATGATTTGATTATTTATTTGTTACTGGAACGATTTTGAAAATAATTTCAGGATTTTGTAATATTTCAGAAAGCTTTTCTCCCTGCATATTTAAGTACAAATCCTTGTACACAACTTATTTTTTTTTTACTGAAATGCTGATGAGTGCAAACACACAAATGCTTAATATATACATATTTAATTCACATAACGGTTAACCGTTCGGTTAATGTTTAACATTGGTTTTGATTAAATTAATATGATATGAATTGGCGGAACGACGGCACGATTGGCGTAGTGTGCTGTAGCACGGTTTCTCGCCTCGATTTCCGTAGTGTCCCTGGTTCGATTCCCGGTTGGGTCAATTCAGGTAACGATCTTTTCTGAATTGACTCGGGTCTGGGTGTGCTGGAAGACGCCCCTAGCTTATTTCCTTGTGTGGTACCTCGTAACACAGGGATTTAATAATCCCTACTTCGAGACCATTACAAGAGGTGTGTTGTCTGGCATATTTACATATTTATTTATATATTTTTAATTAACGAATTTGTATGATCTATCTATCTATGTTCTTAATTGCACATGAAAACAATTACAATATGCAAACTAAATCACTAGAGGCTATCTGTAGATTGTAAGTTGCTGGCTGTAGCAATCTTTTCACTTAAGTCAATTTTAAAGTAACTCGGAATTCTGGCAAGGTTTATACCCCTTCTATTACTTGGGCACACAAAAATAATAATAATAATAAAATGGGTACAAAGCACTAACATCTCTCATCAAATTAAATCGAATATAACCTATATTTGAATCGATATTTTGCATCCCTGCCTGAGGCTACTAATAAACAGAAATATAGATTATTAGTCCAGTAGTGAATAAATAGTGGTACGTAAATAATTGTATTTGATTTTCCCTCCTATTTCCCGGAAACTGGAGGCTCTTTGTATAATCCCTCAAAATACACACGCTCTGTAACATGCCCTTGAAATACAGCTGTACCTTGGCGCAAATAAGGTGTAGGAAAGATCAATGAATGTGTCATTTACAGTATTTTACTCCATAATAATCACAGTACATTTATTTATTTATTTAAGGAAAACAAACAACTACATTATTTCACAGTAAACGAATCAAATAGACAACACTAGCCTAGCAGTTTTCACTGGTAAACATGCAAATATTACTAAAATAGTAGAGACAGGGCAGTAGACAGTGGAGACCATGTCAAATTAATTTAATTTATTTCCATGCATTTCAATGTATTTTCAATTCAATTCAATTTAATTTACTTTGTATCATTTAAAAGTGACCATAATTTCTATTTTTATTTTTATTTGTATTTAATTTCGATTTGACATGTCTACTTTTATTATTATTGTTTTTTTTGATAGACCAATTATTCGTTTCTATTTTCATGACATCGTGTTGATAACTTCATTTCTGTGATGTGGATCCCTGTAATCCGAAATAAATGATTTTTATTTTTACTTTTTATTTTATAAATAAAAAGTACATGACAATGCATCTGTTGATAATAACACTGATACACAGGAACAACTACCCAAAGACAAACTTCATAATAATAATCATAAATGTAATTTTTATTGAAATGTAAAATTATTATAAAAATTTTTTTGTAATTATATTATACAGGGTGTCCCAAAAAGAAGTGTCAAGCGGAAGCCCATAGATAGAGCACCCCTTGGGGTACCCGAATCACCCCCATATATGTTCCGCGATTGTTCATAGTTTTCGAGTTATGATTTTTTTTCTGAATTTCTGAGAATTTCGGACCTAAAAGTTTAAATTTTTATTTTTTTAAAAGTAGAAGACTTTTTAAATTTTTTCTTTGCCCAACTGAATCATCCTTAATTGTACTTTGATGCATAAAATAATCAGTTTCATAACTTTGACCAAAATGATGAAAACCATAAAAAATACCTTTTTTTTCTGTTAAACCTTTGCGGTTGACTGGTAGAAAATGCCTCTATCCAATCCGCCAAGTACTCTTTCTGTATGTGCAATGAAGATTCAATAAATAAATGAGCTTCCCGCTTACCAGGTGACATTCCTCATGATGCCGCTGGAGATCGCGTGGGCTGCCACGGTGCAGTGGCGCGCGGGGGACCTGATGTGCCGCCTGATGATGTTCGCCAGGACCTTCGGCCTCTACCTCTCCAGCTTCGTGCTTATATGTATAGCTATTGATAGGTGAGTCACTACACTTTATATACTTACCAGTTACCCAATGTCGCAATTAGTCGCAAAGTTTCTCGTGCTAACACTAGCGAACGGACAATATCCGATCCGAAAACACACTTTGCAGTGTTTTTAACCCATGAATTCAGATGCTTCGGTGAATGCAGTGAAGAGTATGTGCAAGGCCTCAGGCGCATCACTTTGCTGGAGCAAGGACTACAAGAGGCCCACCACCAAATCACAAACATGGAGTCGGAGAAGATTGACAGCTTAATCTCCCACAATCAAAGTTTATTCAGCGAGTTAGTCGACAGTGCACCCAGCCTTGTTTCTGCTGCACCTAGTTCAACTCCCACAGTCACCATTGACCTGACTAAAGATGACACTATCAACAACTCTCCAGTTGGTTTGATAAGGTGCAGCAATAACAAATTTAAAAAGTATGTTAGAATAAATAAATTCATTAAAAAAACGCAGAAACTTATTAAAAGGAACAAATGCATGCTTAAGAATGTAAAATACATTAAGGAACGAAGGCGGTTAGGTGATGAATTAGATGTGTATTGCATTATGCTAGAAAATAACTTAAGTGAGCATGACAATGATGTAAAATTATTACAGTCAGGAGTTACAGAAAAAGTGTGTCCGATAGGTACCACTTTACCAAACTTGAGTATCAGGAACACATTTTGGCCCTGAAAAAGCTAATGGAGAACTCAGATTGTTTGGCTGGTTTTCGGTCAGAATGTGAGCTTTGCACTCACAAGAGAACATCTGATAACCAGACTTCCAACACCACCACTGAGAGTCCTGTCAGAATGAGATCAAATACTGTAAATATTGTAATGTTTGGTGATGATATTGGGAAAAATATGGGCCAGTTAGTCAGCACATATTTAAACCAACCAGTAACCAATCACTGTTCACCGGGGGGCCTCTTACTCTGATATTATGAACAAGATAAGAGGCCATAAGTTTAATGAAAACTCAATTTTAATTATATTTATTGGAAATAGAGGTAGTTTAAACAAAAAACAGCTGTTAGAACATTGTCATAACCTGTGCTTATTAAATGTTAAGAAGATTATAATGTTTACACTACCTTACAGAATAGGTTTGCCACAGACTGAAAATGAGATGAGGTACAAAATGAATTTGACATTATATACTGTGACTTTTCATAACAGTAAATTAATGGATGTAATTGACATTAACAAATTGATTAATATGAATAATTTGCTTGTGACATATATTAATTTTTATATTTCTAATTATTTTAAGCGACAAATAGCACATTCGCTATCCTCTTTTTTTATTTCTTCAGCCAATATTTTGGCTACTCAACCTGGTTTTATTGAGCAGACAGACTTGTCGACTTTGGAACATGTTCCAAATCATTTAAATTAGATATTAAGACAACAGAGGAAACCTCTAGCGAACCTCCATCTATGACAAAAGAAAAGCCCAACAGTAATTACCTCAATTTTGTTCATCAGAATATACAGGGCTTTTCTTGCAAAGATTTAGAGGTAGGTTTGTTCCTTGACAGTATGAATATAGATGTTTTATGTTTAACAGAACACTGGCTTAAGGAACACAACTGTCTGTTAAGTTCTGATAATTATAGCGTCGCTAGTATGTTCATGAGAGTTTCAGCTATTCGGCGTGGGTCACTAATATTATTGCACAATAAGTTAAAGTATAAAGAACGCAAAGATGTGGTAGCACTCTCAATTGAGCAAACTATTGAGATTTCATGTGCAGAGTTAGAGCGGATTATTATTGTTTGAAGAAACTTTGGAAGAAGTGTTAAAAAGAGTATGTAAATCAACTACCATCTGCGGATTATTCACTGTTTGAAGAAACTTTGGAAGAAGAGTTAAAGAGAGTATGTAAATTAAACAAGAAGGTGGTTGTTTGTGGTGATTTTAATGTAGATATTCTAGACTCTTCTCAAACCTCACTTAGATTTATGAATCTTTTTAAATCATTCAATTTATTTAATATTTTTGATCAACCAACTAGAATCACTACGTCATCAGCTACCTGCTTGGATAATATTTTTTGTGAAAATTTTTATAAAGAGAAATCAATAATTTAAAATCAGACCATTGTGGTATGTTAACCAAATTTGAGCACCGTCATGTCCCTCAATCGGTGGATATTATTTTTAGACCTGTTACTCAGAAACGTATAGAGGAATTTAAAAACAATGTAAACAATCAACTTCCTAACTTATCACACCAAGACCAGAACATAAATGATCAGTATGAGGATATGTTCAATCTGATAATGTATGTTTCGCCGTGTGGTGCCGGCAGAGTAGAATAGCATCACCTCATTTCTTCCCGTGGGTATCGTAAAAAGCGATCAAGGGATCAACCGGGAGGTAGGCAGCAGCGCCTCTCGTGACGACCACATAGTTCATAATAAGAACACTGCGGTCACCAACCCGCCTGCCTAGCGTGGTGACTACAGGCAAAACCCCCCATGGTTAGTCCCCAAAGTACACGGCCCCGGCCGCCCTGCTCTTCCAGGTCACGGCAGCGGCCTCGGTCACGGTAGGGTAGCGGGTGCTAGGAATCCCCGGGCTACAGACGGCTGCCAACAATTGACCCTTGCAATGTACAATGGACGCAGTCTGCGGCTGGACCAGAGCCTTCAAATCCTTGAAGTGGTATTAGAGAAGATACGGTGGCATGTTCTCGGGTTATCGGGAGTTCGTAGAGAGGCGGAGGACACGGTAACCCTTGAATCAGGCCATCTATTCTACTTCAGGGAAGGGAGCCGACAGTCCCAGGGTGGCGTTGGATTCCTCGTCAACAAGGTCCTTCGTGACAACGTGATGGAGATCTGCAGCGTCTCGACCCGGGTAGCGTATCTTGTACTGAAACTGACCGACAGATACTCTCTCAAGTTCGTACAGGTGTATGCGCCGACGTCGAGTAGCTCAGACGAAGAGGTGGAGGCCGTTAGGCCGTTTACGACGATGTGTCAAAGGCCATACATCGCACCACCAAGACCTATTACACCGTTGTCATGGGGGGTCTTCAACGCCAAAGTTGGAGAAGAGTGCGGTGAATCATGTTTGGGACCGCATAGCTACTCGTATGGGCGCAGAAACCATAGGGGCCAAATGCTGGTTGACTTCCTCAGTATGGAGGGGTTGTTCTGTATGAACACCTTTTACCAGAAAGAACCCCAAAGGAAGTGGACCTGGAAAAGCCCTGACGGTAGTACGAGGAACGAGATTGACTTCATCATAGCCGACAAGAAGCATATATTTAGGGATGTCTCAGTGATCAACAGGTTGAATATCGGTAGCAATCACCGGCTTGTTAGAGGCACCCTAAATATTAATTTCAAGCTCGAACGCAGTCGCATGGTGGGGTCTGTTCTTCGTCAAACTGTGCCCCAAGCTGGATATGATGCGTTCCAACTGGAATTGCAGAACAGATTTGCCGCACTGGAGACCCCGGCAAACGTTGGCGAGGACCTAGATAGCATAATCGGGGTTGTACGCGAAGTGGGAATGAGGCATTTTCAGAAAAGGCGAACAGATAAAAAAGTCCAAACTTTCACGCGAAACCCTGGATCTGATGCGTTTTAGACGTGAGACACCAGAGGAAGCTTTGTCAGATCCCCAGTCACTCCTCAAAAATATCAGGAGCTTGGTAAGACGCGACCTTCGCATCTGGAACACCCGCCTCATACAGGGGGCAATTGAGCAAAATCGAGGGTCGAAAGTCTTTACCAAGACACTGAGAAGGAGTCATCTGACAAAGTTAACTTCCTCGAATGGTGAAACCGTCACATCAGCCCCGAGGATACTCGCTGAAATTGAGGACTTCTACGGACATCTGTATGCCTCGCATGCACCGAAGCCTCCACCTGACGCGAGCGACCCCAGAGCCCCACCTGCCCGTCACTTTACGGAAGATCTCCCAGACATAGATCTCGATGAAGTCGAGGCGGCTCTCAAGCAGCTTAGTAATGGGAAGGCTCCCGGTGAGGACGGAGTGACCTCTGAGCTACTCAAAGCAGGAGGTAAACCTGTTGTTGAGGAGCTGAAGAGGCTATTCAACTCTGTTGATCATATATCTCCTCATACGGATGGTATGAGGAGATATGTGATCAAATCGTTTAAAGAACTTAACATAAAAAACGGAGGATTTATGGGGTATTTCTGTTGATATACTTAAATCAGTCATAGATACCATCTCCCCTAGTTTGGCGTTACTTTTTAATAACTGTGTAGACAAGGGTCAGTTCCCTAATTTAATGAAATTTAGTAAAGTCATAAAATAAGTCAGGTGAGAAAAGTGACCCATCCAATTATATACCTATTTCTATTCTACCAGCTATAAGTAAAATTTTTGAAAAGATAATATTGAATCAATTACATTCTCACTTTGCTTTGAATAAATTATTACATAGTAATCAATTTGGATTCACTAAAAATAGGAATACAACCGATGCAGGTGTTGCGCTCATCAAACACATATTTGATGCGTGGTAAGGCAAGCAAGATGCAATAGGAGTTTTTTGTGATTTGTCAAAAGCATTTGACTGCGTAGATCATGAAATCTTACTGATTAAGCTGAGACATTATGGTGTTTCAAAGATTTCACTTAGGCTTATAGAATCTTACCTCACTGATAGAATACAAAAAGTGAGTATCAATGGTACGAATTCTTCCGGTGCCACCATACGTATGGGCGTGCCCCAAGGATCAATATTAGGTCCTCTGCTGTTTTTGATCTATATAAATGACCTGCCTTATTTTGTCAAAGACCTATGTGGGATTGTATTATTTGCTGATGACACTTCTCTGATTTTTAACGTAGATAGAAGTAACAAACCACTTGACGACGTAAATAATACTCTCTCTTAGGTACTGCATTGGTTCACGAGTAACAATTGACTGCTTAATGCTAAGAAGACTAAATGTATCAAATGTTCTATGCCCAATGTAAGACACGTCGATACCATTATAAACATGAATAACGAGCCATTAGAGATTGCGAATTCCACTGTATTTCTAGGAATTACTCTCGATTCCAAGTTACAGTGGGGTCCGCATATTTCTGCTCTGGCAGGAAGACTTAGTTCGGCAGCTTATGCTGTTAGAAAAATAAGGCTCCTGACTGATATCGCAACAGCATGATTAGTGTACTTCAGTTATTTTCACAGTGTTATGTCGTATGGTCTACAGTTGTGGGGCTCGGCAGCGGATCTCAACACCATGTTCGTTCTTCAAAAAAGAGCCATCCGCTCCATTTACAACCTTAGACCACGCGACTCGCTTCGTGAAGTATTCAAAGGGATAGGTATTTTAACTGTGTACTCTCAATTTATTTATGATAATGTAGTATATGTCCGTAAAAACTTGCATCTCTTCAAAAAAAACAGTTCATAAACTCAATACCAGAAATAAAAATAAGCTCGTAACCCCCTGTCTAAGATTGCATAAGGTAGGGAAATCATTTGTTGGTCAATGTGTAAAATATTTTAATAAGATTCCGCAAACTCTTGTTGAACTGCCTCTTAACTTACAAAAATTATATAGCATGTAGTGATGTAGAAAGAAACTAATTTTCATTTCAAGGTCACCATACAAATCACTCGCTTCAATTGTAATTGTAGAAGTTAGTTGAAAAAAAAACAATTTTCACTTACATAGTTACTACATCACTTACTGTACGCCGAATCGTTTTTGTAAGTTATTTGATTATCACCCGGTATAACAGTATAAGATATTATTTATTTAGAAAGATGTTTTTTTGCAATTTATCATTTCTCTAGTTTCGGACATCGGAGTTGTCCTTTAGAAGTGAAACCTCTTATGTACAGTATGTGTAATGAAACAGCATGCTTAGGATGGGCTCTCATCGCTATGAGATTAGTGATGTTGTACAAACCTCGAGGCTTCAAGCTCTACTTTTGAAGCTTCGAGGTGGATTGGCCGGACTCGGTGAGTTCTGGAAGGCTCGTAATCCCGAGCCCAGCCGAGACGCGAGCTCCTTGAGCCGCGCATCGAGGCTTCAAAAGAGTCCGAGCCATCAAAAGAGCTCAAACCCACCAAAAGAGCTCGAGCCTTCAAAGAAACTCGAGTCTGAAAGAGCTCGAGTCTTCTTGAACCTTTTCACCATAATATTTTTCATGACCATTAAAATGTCTTATAAACCTCTATTTTAAAAATACCCTACTGGTCACATTTATTATATCCCACAAACACATATTTTATTGCCTGCTTTGAAAAGAAAGACTCCAAACGGAAACTAACTTGAGCGCGACTCGCCACGAAAAAAAACGACTCGAGCGCCAAAAATGACTCGAGCCCTGAAAAAGCCCCGAGATCGATCCAGCCCTGAAAAAGCCTCGAGATCGATCGAGCCCTGAAAAAGCCTCGAGATCAATCGAGCTCTCCAGAAGGCTCGAGTTCTGGAAGAGACTCCCCAGTCGTCGAGCTTCATCCAAACGGGCCGAGTCCAGTAAACGACACCGAGCCTAGCCAAAGGACTCGGGAGCCTCGACCTTGTACATCACTTTACGAGATCGCATATTACAGGTGGTAAGTACGCTAGAGCTATGGTTCACTGTACATAGTAGTACATACTTGGGAACTCCTTCGACAAAGTCAAGCGCAGGGAAGAGACCGGTAATCAAACGCGGCGACCCTTGTTGTGGTTGGCCTTAGGGCGCTTACACACCATAGGCCAGCCATCAAAACACGAATAAATAGAAATATGCGTCAGACATCAGTGGTGTGATGTCATGATCATGAAGTAAGGATAATTATCCTTGTGTTACGTACGAATATGAGGGACCAGTCAGGTATTTGTGCTAGGGGCGTCTCCCAACACACCCAGACCAGAGTCAATTTGGAAAAGATCGTTTTCTGAATTGACCCGACCGAAAATCGAACGGTGCACTACGCCAATCGAGTCGTTAAAATGACTGAATAAGTTTCAAATCGTAAGAACCTTAAAATATATGTGAACGCTATTCAATAAAGTTACATGAAGATAAAAACATTAGCAGTGATGTTGATCTTGGCTACAGCGAATAGCAATACCTTCGAGTACAATCTACATGAATGCGTTTTTACATTTCAAAGAGCTGAAAATGTACACGTAATATGTGCGGGGCAGTTGGTAGCTCTTGCCCTTACTAATCATTAAGTTATTATTCTTCGTTCCGGCTCTACTTCAATACTTCTATCATGAGTTTGCCTCACGTAAACTACGGTAGATAACTACATCAGCTTGTATGCCATTTTTTATTCCATTACTCCTCACTAAAGACGCTGTACCTACTGAAATCCCATACAAAAATATCACTATAAACGCTAGCGTCTGTCATCGTGATAGACTCATGGTACAGACGCGTGTTTCACGCGAAAGCAGTTGGGACTTGGGATCTAGCAAAAGCCATGGGACTACTAAGTAATATGAGAAAAATACGAGGGTCTATAGACTTATTCGCCTGAGCGCGCATAGACTTATCCGCTTAAGCGCGCATACCACAGCCACGGCGTGACATTGTCTCATACAGTTCGATTTCTAAAACCCTACCTAGATTGACGAACAATCTACCAGCAGAAGATTTCCTAATGGGCTTTAGCGTGGGATTAAAGAAAACCTAAAGGTAAATGAGAAAGGTTTTCACAGGGCTGGCACCGCGCCCACTGATGTTACTATGCTACGGTCTGCACTACGAGGTTGTTTGCAAACAGACGATGGATAAAAAATACAAGCGTAAGAAAAATAAAGTGCGTGTAAGTACCAAAAATATAAAATATAACCAGTGTGTAAAAGCCCTTAGGAAGAATAGGCCTTGACCACAAACCCCTGAAAGCCATACTCTACGTGTTACACTCTGAAATGACGTCTTAATTTAATTCCTGGGACGTTGACATAAACTTCTATAATCATTATAGATAGTAGCCTAGTTAGTTATATTTTATTATTTTCTATTCACATATTTTCTATTTCGTTCCAAGGGTCACATAAAAAGTTATGATACGTTACCGATATTCAAAATAAATAAAACATCGGTAACGTACAATGATACTCACTAAGTAATGTTTTGGATTATATCTATATCCTCGTATCTACTGAATTAATATCGATAGTGCGTAGATGTAGTATAAAGTAATCTATAAAGTTGCCAATATACATAACTCTCTGCAAAAGCACTCAAATTACTTTCCATCGAAAGAGTCAATCAAACGATCTAAAAGTGAAAGATAAATCTACTTGATACCAAGTACCTACTAATCAAATATGAATAACATTAAATAAGTAATCTTGAGGCCAAGGGTTAACGCAATATTGTTTGTCAACTTTGGTATTACGGACTTCAGAAACTTATCTGAAAAACTTTTGAACGTCTACCTCTTCTTCCTTCCAACTCTTTTAAGAACTGGCACAATTTTCCGCGAATCATCCTCTTCAAATACCCAATGTAAGTTTGGCAATCAAATAAAGTGTTAAGTACTTTTACACTACACACAGCTTATTATTCAGATTTAGATTGTGACTGTTTCATATGAAACTGTAACCGTCCTGTAAGTCTACCATGGGTTTACGGCTTGGAAACCGGTTTATTTTTGAATACGGTTTAGTCCAAAATGCCCAAGAACGTATTGGTTTTTTTATTTTCCGTGTGAACGGGAACGTAATAGAAACGATTTAGAAGAGGAACGAAAAGTAAATCGTTCTCGCTCAATATACCGGTTTTAACCATTTTTTACCGGTTTTTTGTATTAAATAAGATCAATACGAAACTAGGAATAATAATTCACAGCCACGCAGCTTAGTCATGGGTCTTGTCGTTAAAGTTTGAACAAACAAACAAGAACATTGATGCAATATTAGGGGAATAATTTTTTTGTCTGCAACGTTTATATTTTGTCATCAACTTGTATCATCTAACGAATAGATCTATCGTATTTAAATATTTTTATTCTCAGATAAATAAAAAGTGTCGCCGTGTATACATTTTTGCGGTCACGCCATTAGCCTCTGTTCCTTGTGGAATAAATCGGTTTTTTCGTTCTCATAAAATGTTCCCATTTCGTTCGCGTTCCGAACAAAATACTCTGCAAGGAACCGTTTGAAACGTTTTAAAAACGGTATTTTTCAAAACGGTTCCAAGCCCAGGTTTCCCTCACGTAAGCGGCGATAGTTGAGTTCAGATGTGTATGCCATTATTAGTTCCATTTTTAATCACTAGGGGTGCTGTACCGAAATCCCATACAAAAACGTCAACGCGGACGCTAGCGGCTGTCATTGGTGTAATCTCATGGTAGACATACTGGAGCCGAGCGGGAGTGGCGCGCTTGGAAGTTTACCCATTCGAAAGTAAACAAAAACTTTTGAGAGAGTGCAAATGACGGGAAATTAATTGCTATCAACGTTTCGCCCTTTTAATTCACTTTTAAGGGTGGAACTCGCCAATTGCATATACTTCTTTACGAGCAATGGCACCGAAACTTAAGCGCCGAAAGTCGCAGGTTAGATCCCCGCAAACATGTATACGTGTGTTTAGTATGATCTATTGATAAATATTTATGTAATATATGTTTTCAGCCCCTGATACACACAGTTCAAGCTCTGTGTAGGTTGGGGTTAGATGATCTTGCTGTAAGATGTCCTTGATTTGTCATGTATTTATTTTATCTTTTGCAGATACTACGCCATCCTAAAACCCTTGAACGTGACATGGGAAGCGCGGGTGCGGCGGGCGCTGGCCATCGCGTGGGGCTGCGCCGCGATGGCCAGCCTGCCACAGAGTTTCATCTTCCACGTCGAGGAGCACCCTGATGTTAGAGGGTAAGCCTTGCAGATACTACGCCATCCTAAAACCCTTGAACGTGACATGGGAGGCGCGGGTGCATCGGGCGATGGCCATCGCGTGGGGTCATCGCGTGGGTCAGCTTCATCTTCCACGTCGAGGAGCACCCTGCTGTTAGAGTGTAAGCCTTGCAGATACTACGCCATCCTAAAACCCTTGAATGTGACATGGGAGGCGCGGGTGCGGCGGGCGCTGGCCATCGCGTGGGGCTGCGCCGTGGTGGCCAGCCTGCCGCAGAGCTTCATCTTCCACGTCGAGGAGCACCCTGCTGTTAGAGGGAAGTTTTGCCATCGTCCTAGCCTTTAACTGTGTAGTTATATACATTACTTTATGATGGTAAATGAATAAATTTGTGTGGTTGGGTGATTTGTGTTTCAGGAAGATAACTTAAAAAACAAAACTATAAACACTTGCAAAAAAAAACCCGGTTTAAAAATATTGATTAATAATAAATAAAAAATAACTTGTAGCAAAATTTGCCAAATGCCGAAGCGTGTGTGAAAATAAAGTATGTTAATAAAAATAAGTAAATAAATTATAATAATAATAATAATAAATAATCTTTATTGCACAAACAAATACTTACAGCACGTAAAAACAAAAAAGTAAATATTAAAGTACAATTTAGGCGGTCTTATCGCTACAGAGCGATCTCTTCCAGACAACTTTCGGCAGAGAGATTTAAAACAGAGGACGTGTTAATTAGAGTGCTAATTAGAGTGAATTATCACAATATTATGTATTTTCTATAAGAGTGGCATTTACTCGTATCTTCCTGCTGATACCACTAACATAACGATAATTCCTTGGTTTTGAAGTAGGTTTAATTTAAGATTTAAGAAGGCGTCTTTATTTTTAATTTTAAAAGTCAAAACCAACAAAAATACGCCTTCAAGCTTTCTTTGAAAACCATTTTACGGAGTGTATTCTTTAGTAACACATTCGACATAAATTGTCATAATAGCCATTACCATGCTTACAATCATTCAACAAGTTTGCTTGTCATCCATGTTAAGAAAGAAAAAGGACCGTCTGGCTGATTATCATCACAGAACCTATAGAAGTACGACGCATTAAAAATGAATACTCTTTGGTTATTTCTAACTTAAGTACTCTTATGATACGAGAGGATTTTTAGAATTTTTACACCTGAGAGAGGTCCTAATCAGCTCTCATAAGTAGGATAAATGCAGTGGAAATGAGAGCATTGCGAAGTTTGGCAGGAATGACATTGAGTGATAAAGTAAGGAATAGCTTAATAAGAGAGCG
Source organism: Udea olivalis (assembly GCA_947369235.1). NCBI lineage: Eukaryota > Metazoa > Arthropoda > Insecta > Lepidoptera > Crambidae > Udea > Udea olivalis. The sequence goes on from OX376359.1 coordinate 14,604,924, forward strand.
ATTTGGTGTGAAAGAGGATGTTGTCACAAAAGTTGAGATGGGAATTCTAAGATGGTTTGGGCATATGGAAAGGATGGATTCAAGGCGATTAACGAAACAAATTTACAAGGCGAGGGTGGATGGAGCTCTTGAAAGGGGAAGGCCTAGACTTACGTACTTAGGACTACTCCTATTCTTAAAGTTTGTTTATAAGTCTGTACGGGGAAAACCACCGTTCATGAAAAAGTGGCGCTTGTTAAGTGCTTAAGTTGATAGACACAGCTGAAACACGAGAAAACGAAATAATGTTACAGAAAAATGCGAAGTTTGCCATATTTTTTTTGAGTATACCTATATTTTATAAAAAAAACGTGGTTTAATTAGCTTAGCAACGGAGCATGAATATTATGCAATGTCAGAGGGAAGTTATACCTTCATTTGGGGCTTATCTCATGATGTGGGGCAAGGGTACCCCTTTAACGAGATCGCTTTATTAATGACAGGTGTCGGCAGCTGACATCCGTCCAACGGGTTACTCCACCGGTTACGACATATCGTTAAAAATGGGCTAACATAATATCTGGTTACGATTTATAAATAACAGGGATTGATCTAAATAAATAAGCTCACTTGTTTCACGTTTTACGTAAATCTCTATCAGCTCTACATACAATCCTAGATAGGCTAGTTGTTTTTTTTTCAGCTTAGTTTGTTATTGGTACGTACTTTTCACAAATTAAATCTGAATATGAATAGTAAATTTATTTTTATTATAATCTTCTGAAAGCTTTTAAAAGGAGACATAGTATATTTTCTAGCCATAATAAATTCCTTAATTAGCAACTTACAGATGCTCTAACATAAAAATAATCAGATACCTACAACGCAAGATCGATGAAACATCAAAAAGTAATTTAATTCAAGTAGAACTACCTGTAAACAATTGTTTTCACCAAATATTTAGCTCACCAAATATTACAATCGTCTTGGACCAGACGCGGCAGACCTGACATTTGCTCGAATAATAGTCTAATTCCAAACATAGAACGAATAAATTGCGTTTGGCACGACGTCGAGCTCTTCAATGCAATAGCCCGTGCCACTACCGGTGCAATTTATTTCAATTATAGTTCACGTCTTCACCTCAACGAATGCATTCCCTAACAACATCTGTTACGCTTGCTAAAATATTGAGTTAGAATGCGCGCAAGTATCAATAAATTTGTTGTCCCTTCTTCTTTTTTTTCAAATGATTGTTCCTTGCATTTGCAGTGTCAATCCAATACAAATTTTACTTGACCTTGAAACTGAAATTATTTTAATAATATCTGATATTTGCTATTGCACACAAAAATTACAGCTACAGAATGAAAGAACAATAAATACAAGTACAATTTTGGCAAAGTTGGGACAGTTATTTTAAATAATTCTGTTTTTTAGATTTTTATCTACATTCTTTAGATTCAACTTGTCTCAAATAGGGAGAGAGTAGGGAAATCGTTAGGAGAGGATGACAAAGTACACAAGGGACGGCTATTAAATATTTGATAAATCAAGCACATGAGTTTAATGAAAAAATTATAATATTTTTGCACAGCGTGCAAACATGCGGATCAGCACTGCATATACATTTTTTATTAAGAACTTTTTGTGTGTTAACTTTTGATTCCGTTTTCTGCTTAGGTACCTTCATGAACTGAGTTAAGTTTACTGCAGACTCAAACCAATCTTGAGTAGGGTTTTGAAAAAATCGCTTAATTTTGTAAACTGACCTACATCTGTAAGAAACTCACATAAACAATATTGCATACTCATCAAGTCAAACAAGCCATAACGTTTTTGTAAGCCTTTTGATAATAACCTGGATTAACTACCTTTTTAAAAGCGTATTAGCACAAGGAATTTACTTAAAAATACCTAATAAATACTCTGTTTAAATTTTCTCTTTCTAGAAGTAACGTGACTAAAACCTCTTTGCGCTCAATTTATGAAAACAATAACTTTAATTTACTTGTGTTAGCGATGCGAAGGAATTTGTAGCCGATGGGAGGTGCGCAAGAAAGTGAAACGCGCGGCGTCTTTCTCGGAGACAGACTCTTACAACAACTACGTCTGGCTGCCATGCGTCGGAAAGACATTAAAAAAGAGTCAGTGGTCAGTGTGGGTACGGTCTCTATGTGCATGGCTCTTACAGTGAGACAGGTGAATAGTACGCCATACTTCATTCGTGTCGTCTTCCGTGACTTCCATCGGTCCAAACAAGTCAACTCCACAATGAGTGAATGGACGCATATGATGAGCTATTCGCGCCTCAGGTAAGTCGCCGATTCTCGGTATCTCTGGTTTGCACTTTCTAATTCTACTAAACATACAATATATACAAAATTTAAAAAAAGGTTGAGCTGCGTCGCTCACATTCCTCACCCTAGTGCTTTAGCACTCTTCATCTAAGGCAGGGATGCACAGACTTATTAAGACTAGGGGCCACTCGGGCAAATTATGAACTAATGGCGGGCCGCCAGAAGTATAGGTAATTAAAGACAATAAAGAATTGATAATAATGTATTAAAATTGAAAAAGAATTTATTAATTTAAAGCGTGGCACTGTATAGTGCTTACTATCTATCGATTTTTTGTTTTATTATTATTTAGTATTGAAAAGGTTTGTTCACATATATAGGTAGAACCAAATAAGCTGGCACATTTCAGAGCGTTTATGCGCAACTCTTTGTACGTATTTTTATCAATGCAGCGGTAAAAGTTCAGCAAGTCTCCTTCGTTGAATTTGTTGCGTAAATCTTGGTCGTTTTGAATGTCGATAATTTCTAACTGCATTGACTCTGGCTCATTTTCAACTGAAATCGTGAAAGGATGTGATGTCCAACAGAGGTTTCACTTTTTTAAACTCCGAAAATCTGTCTTGAGTGATTGAAGATTGAATCAAAATATCTAGTCTAGTCTTTTCTACATAACTGAAATTAATCGCAGTTTTGTTGAATTGTTCAGCCATTTTCTTAAAATTCGGAAAATGATTGTAATTTCCAGAATTCAATTGCGATCTGAAAAGTGTCAGCTTGTATTGAAAGGATGATACATGAGCGTAGAGCTGGGATATCAGTTGATTTTTGCCTTGAAGCCGTGTGTTCAAGACATTCAAATGATTTGTAATGTCAACTAAAAAAGCCTTGGTTGTGTGAACCAATCAGGATTATTAAGTTCCGGGACATCCCTTTGCTTTACCGCCAGAAATATTCCAATTTCTTCTATTAAATTTAGGAATCGTTCCAGTGTCAATCCACGACTAAGCCACCTTACTTCTGTATAATACAGTAAATCTCCATATTCGCTTTCGATGTCATCAAGGAATTGTTTGAATTGCCTGTGATTGAGTCCTCGTGATTTTATGAAATTTACAGTCGAAACTACCACTTTCATGACATTTTGAAATTCATTTTTTTTAGAACAGAGGGCTTCTTGGTGTACAATGCAGTGAAACTGCATGGGATCTTCAGCGTTTATGTTTTTTTCTTGCAGATGCTTTTTCAGCAAAGTAACTAGCCCAGAATTGACACCAATCATCGAAGGAGCACCGTCAGTCGCAACTCCCGATAATTTTGATGAGTCCAAATCAGTTTTTGAACACTCATCCAAAAGTACATTGAGTATATCAACTCCTCTGGTTTGACCTTTCAATGAACACATTCCTAATAACTCTTCTAAGACTTCAAAATCTTGAGTAACACCTCGTATGAATATGAGAAGTTGAGCTGTGGAACTAATATATAAATTCGTCTTGTGGTAATGAAAAAATTCAATGATCTTAGCTTTTTCATTTAATTGTTCCGCAATATTACCTGACAAAGACATAATTCGTCTTTGGATAGTCATACGATTCAGTTGAATTTTCTCAAACTTTTTTGCTGCTTCTGGACACATTTTCTTAGCGGCAATTTCTATGCATTCTTTTACAAAATCCCCATCATTGAAGGGGCGACTTCGCTTTGCTATCATTCGAAAAATTTCATAACTAACTTCTGTAGCTGTTTCTGAATCTTGAATGGGTTTTGTAAACATAGCTTGCTGACCAATAAGCTCCCGTTTTAAAGACAACATTTTTTGCTTTCTTAATTCGCCTGTAAACTTGGTAAAAGTAGGATGCTGCGTTTTATAGTGCCTATTTAAATTACATTCCTTTGCAATCGCAACTGAATTCTAGCAAATTAAACAAACTACTTTGTTATGCGACCATACAAAAAAGTATTTCTCAGTCCAAATTTCTTGAAACTGCCGATTTTCATCTTCAACCTTAAGTTTTTTACTAGGCCCTGGCTTGTCCATGTTGCGTTCTAATCCTGGCTAGGATTAACACAGCACCTAAAAAGAATTACAGTACCTACTTATATTACCCATCCTTTTTTAAATTACCAAAAATAATTGATTAAATATGTAGGGAAACACTTATTAAGAACAGAGTTTTACTTACGATTTCACAACACAATTATACACGGCACTTGACGGGAAATCTACGTTGAATGTGGATCAAAATATATGACACCGGCTAGTCGAGTTAAAATCTACACTAGAACTATTGACACTTCACTCAAATTAAAACCGAACTGTCGGTCGCTGCGGTTAGCGTGGCTTTTATACCGCGCGTATAGAGTCGAAAACTGTCTGGAGAAATCTCGAAACCGACTCTGGAAGCTTCGTGTATCTACCTACGCGAGCAATCGGGAATTCGGGACTATTGCTATCTCGCTTGCTCTAACAATATAACCCGTGGATAAGGCGCCACCGCGCTGCCGTCGTTGCCGCGCCGCCGCCGGCCGCGGCTCTTCCTCAAAAATACGAATTTAACCGAGATCGGCACGAACATTACCGACCGCTGTTACCGACGCATGCAGGGCGCACCGATAAGCGATTCAAATTACTTTTCTTTGGTTTTATTCTGGAATAGAATTCAATATTTTTCGAATGTACGAGAGTAATATTTTTGCTGTCGGCGGGCCACATGTTTCTGGGCTAGTTAGGATCGACAACTAATACTAAATTTCCTACCTGCAGGGGTTACTTTTATGATTCCATTTTTAACGTATCCTCCAGAACATATCTGCAAGTCGCTGTGATACTCGCCATTGTTTCATAAGGTTGAGGTCAGAATCATTAAACTCACCGATATGTGGTAAATTGGAAGAACTTCCGATCAAAAATGGTTCGGAGTTAGGGTTTCCGGAGTTCCGGCCTCCACTAGCACATGGGCCAGTGGTCTACTCTTCATCATGTTTTTGACTTCAGCCAGCAAAGTGTTGAGGGTTTCATAACGTGGGGCTCTCTCTTTAAATACAACTTGCAGTGAAATCTTTACACTGCGGATAAGGCGTTCCCATACCCCACCGCAGTGTGGGCTCGCAGGTGATATAAAAATCCAAGTAATACCTTGGTTAGTGGCTTCATTCTTAATGGCTTGCACATTAAAATCTTTAATAGACAGCGTAAGTTCAGTGTTAGCTCCTCTTAGATTAGTGCCATTGTCCGAATAAAGAAAATGAGGTCAACCACGTCTGGCCGCCATGCGTCGGAGAGACATGGTTGTAAGAGTCTGCAAGAGGTTTAATAATTATTTTAAATTTCCTAATAATGTAGTGAAATACACATTTTGTTTCTTATATCAAGATATCTGAAGGTTCACTTTCGTGCGCACCTCCCGTCGGCTACAACCTGCATCATCATTAGTATTGGGCCTTTTGTTGTTCGATATTTTTGGAGCCTGAATATATATCTAGGATTAGCTTCTGATTTAAAATTGCTACGTTCTTTCTGTACAAACATCTCACGACTATATCCCAAACGGGGTAGTCAGAGGCAACTGACTGTTGCCGTCTGGTGCCTAGTGGTGAACGGAACACTCAGATTCCCACTTTTCACCAATGGTAGGTATCAGAACCCAATGTGGTAGTAGGTGGTGAGCCTACCGCCTTTATCCGGATTTATTTGGTTTTTATCGTTGTTGTCAATCACCGCAGAGATAATCAGAAATTTAACAATGAACACAAAGATGGTTCTGACCATTAAAACTTGGGACCAAACGATCCACAATCCGTGTTTGGGTGCTTAACCCCTAGGCCATACTCTCATACCCTCGCGAAAAAATGTTTACGTTACTTCATCTTTATTTGTTTTCGTTAATACAACCTTCGTGAAATCAGTCACGTGTTGTCGCCTTATCCTCCTAATTAAATCATGAGCAGACAAACTAATCTTTATTAATCTGTACGATTAATTACATTGCGTCTTTCTGTTCACCATAAGGAGAAAATTAGACGGAGAGTATTAATGAGTTCTAAACGCTTTTCTACTAGTGCTTAATTGTTAATAATGTATGCTGTTTAACATAACACCTTTAGATCAAGGCAGGCGAATATCTTAGACTTAGATGCCTCTAGCGGTTGTGCTTTATCATAACGAACAAGTCTGTTTGTTTCTGAATAATTCCCACAAGTTGAATGAAAAATCATGCAAAATAATGCTATCGACTTAAAAATTTGGATAGGATGATTTATTTTTTGAATTTTAATAAATAACCAAAAAGAAAAGATAGGTTGACTCCTTCCGTTTTAAACAAGCGATATTCTTTGAGCTTTATAAATATAATCGGCTAATTTAAATATAATCTAATTCTCTAGGTCTCTCGTAATGAGCATCTATTTATCAATACAAAATACAAACAAAACATTTGAACATTTTTATGTCAGCAGTCAGTATTTTTTGTATGAACACCTTAAAATCATAGTCTTTTGAAAAAATAAAATTTTCACCTACAACTTTACTACATCACTTACCTATTAAGTGAGTAATGCCATAAGTTTTTGTAAGTCTTGAAAATCTCCCGGTAAAGGTTACTTTAGATTGATATACAACAACAAGGGACACCTACAAGGGAGAATTTTGAAATCTAAGTTACGCGAACGCAGTCACTGGCAACGGCTAATATTTAATGTAGCTTTAGTTTATCTGAGGGTGTATTTTTTAAGCTCAAAAAATCGGTTCAAACAAATAAATATTATACAAACATGTGTGTTACTAAGCTCACAATCTCTGTTCTGTCGATTTTGCCGGTATAATTACTCGTTCAAGCAGTATTTACAAATATAGGTACCTACCTACCTTAATTAAAGTTACTCTCTATTAACTGTGCAAATTGCTTGAGGTTACTACGATATCGAGAATATCGGTTCTTAGAATATGTTTGCGAATTCCAGAAAGCCCGCTTGATGTTTACAACACATAGGTCAAATACATATCCAAACAATCGGTGTTAGTATGAGAGCTTTTCTCTTGGGTTCTATAAGAAAGCTTAACTCATACTTCGGCAAACGTTACATGTTAGGTAGGTTACCGGACATACGAGTATATAGCCAGTAATGAACGTTACCGTAATGCGAACGCTAAAAACCAGTTTTTCTCGCTCGTGCGGCATCGTTTCAGGTACGAAATTCTGTGATTTAAAGGGAGACAAATACATATTATTGCTTCTTACGCCTTAATACAATAGGAGAAAAATACAAAGCATATTTGCCCTGTACGCACAGAACGAAAAAAGTTTGCGTTCAGTGCGTTACTGGCGGAAGCGGCAGCGGGCGCGCTAGACTGGAGTGCACCGCGGCGCGGTTTTTGTCTTGCTTGTTTTAATTAAGCCCATGAAAATATTGATACTCAATTTGATTTCTAAATAAAAATAAAATCCAATCCAATTCTACAACCAGGAGAACTGTATAATCGGTTTGCAATCCCGAGGAAGACGTTAACACGTGTCTCCGAACAGGGTGGTTATCGTACACTGGAGTTGAGCTTGCTCCTCCTGAGGCTGGCTGCCAGGCGGCCTTGTGCGCCGAAGGGTCCTGCGAGGAGTCTCTCTCTTGTTGGGGATCCTGGGTCCCGTCCATTCTGCGCCGAAGATGACCACCGTCAGATTTTAGTGGGTAGGTGTCTCTGTTTTCCCAGGAGTTCCGAGTCCCACGTATCCCAGGTGTCCCGAACCCAGGGCCTTGGGAATGCCCAAATGCATTTCCTGACGTTAAAAAAAGGCTTACCTAACGCTGACGATACGGTGCCAAACTAAACTTGTTCTAACAATAAGTCTCACATGGGTATTGCCTACTAATAAGTATCTTCAAGAGAAAAGAATAGATGTTTTTATTTGTAATGGATATACTCAACAATTATCAGCGAATAACCTAGATTTTATTTTTGGCTTAAATTTTTTTTAGGCTATATTTTAAGGAGAGAGTGAAGCCGCTGCCAGACAGCTGGTTTATCATAATTTCAAAGTTACCACACAAATAAACGTGTATACAATGTAAAAACGCCAATAGGCTAGACGATTAAAAAAACTGTTTAGTCCGTCAGTTAGATTATCAAAAAATTTTAGACACGTATTTTTTCTTTTTTCTCGTGAACTAAAGAAGACGACGATACAGTGCGTTGAAGTTTCGCGTGACGTCACGCCTAGGTACAATTTTTACTTAGAAGTGACGTTACGAGCCCCGACTCCGGAACTTAAATGCTCTGTATCTTTGTATTTTTTTTTTCATTTGATAAAGCGAAAAATATATGTCCAGTATTTTTGGACGGTCTAACGCACGGACTAAACAGAATGCCATTTATTTAATGTTGATGACCTATTACAGGTACTACCAATGCGTGTCATACGGGTCGCTGCCCACCTTCCGCCACGAGCTGGGCTACTTCCTCGTCAACATGCTGCTCATGTACGTGGCTCCTCTCGTCTCCACGCTGTACTGCTCCTCCGCAGCGCTGCTCGAGATCATCCGCAGAGCCAACACCGCCAATGGTAAGCGAATAGCACGATAGCGTCGCCTTTGACGCCATCTTTGCACGTTATCTTTGTAAGTTAACGTGGTTTTGGGCTGAAACTATAGGATGGATACTCACATCACACCCGATAACAGAAGTGATAAGCAAAGTTAAGCACACTTCAAATTGATGCTTTCCTGTCATATACCGGGTGATTATCAAAAGACTTGCAAAAACGATATGGCATACTTAGTAAGTGATGTAGAAACTATCTATGTGAAAATGGAATTTATTTCAGTATGTAACGATGCCCGAGGTGCCCGTGACTAAGTAACGGCAGCGGATCGGCAACGATCCGATGTTAAGCAACGCCAGTCAGGTCGGGTTATGGATGGGTGACCATCCCGACCGAAATTAAGTGATGTGTTTTTCGGGGATCTCCGTGCTTCGGAAGGCACGTTAAACAGTTGGTCCCGGCTGACGTCGCAAGATATCAGTCGTAAAGCCTAGTCAGAGGCCTAAAAAGGCGGCTTGATAACATCTGACGGTAAGGTTTATCACTGACCTTACATTCACCTCTCCAACAGTCCGCACTGAGCCCGCGTGTTGGAGTATGGCTCGTACCGCCTCATAGTTGAGGTGAGGCCTGTGTCCAGCAGTGGGACGTATAAGGCTTCCCTGTTCAGCATTTTGAGGCATTCCTACTAGAACCATTGTACTGAACAGAGCTTGCGAGCATTTTACCAGATTACCAGTATAAGTTTGAATTACGTGATGGTGATTGCTTTAAATATTTTAAATAACCAATTGTAACAGTTATAATTTAACAGGAACCCGTGTATATGGGGTTCTTTTCCCTTCCTATACTTTTACCATAAACAATAAATAAGTCTTAAGATTAGCTGATCTATTATTCACTATTCCATAACTATATCTACTCCTAAATATTGTGTGACGAATCCCAGCGCTTCAGCTCCTGTATTGCTGGCCTGCAATGAGGATTTCGCCACAAGTAATGTCCTTCGTTACGTACGTCAGTCGAACAGCTAGTATTTTTTGTATGAGAACTTTAAAATTAAAGTCAATTGAAAAAATCAAATATTCACTTACATAGTTACTACATCTCTTACTGAGTACGCCATATCGTTTTTGTAAGTCTTTGACTAATCACCCGGTATGTCAATTAAATCAAAGGTACAGCTATACATGAAAGGGCTACTACCACTTTGATTGTCGTTTCACAGCCACACCACAACTGCCGACCACTTAACCACATAAATTAAAATATAACAACAGTAGACCTGTCTTTACCCTAGGCTGCGTTCCATATCGAGTGGAACTTCACTCTAAGGAGTGAAAATCACTCGAACCCGTTCCAAATTGACCCCGAGTGAAACCGAGCTGTCACCTGACAGTTTACTAGTTGTTTCAGAACGGGCTCGGGTAACGTTTATTACTCTGACAAGTGCGAATCCTACCCGGTGTCTGGAGCCCGATGAAATTCACCTGACAGCTGTCAGACGAAGGTTTTTCTCGTCTTGACTATCTCTATTTGACTAGGGTGAAAATCCCTCAGCGAAAAGCGATTTGGAACGGGCCCTTGGGGTTTATTTAGGGGTCTATATTGAAACGCCAAATTTTTGCATCCCTTATTAGCACACACACTATTTGCCTAAATTTTCCTCGCACAATCATCACTCCTAAACAAGTTTGGCCTACTTCATTTCGCCTGAAGTTTTATCGCCAGATTATCCCTTCCCAAATTCGTCATTAGGCCGAACGATGCATAATCCCTACTATTTACAAGCGCTAAATTATAGTTCAAACAGTCGTACAGGCAAGCATACAATGACATGCATGAGCATGCAAGCAAGCCATACGTGCATGCAAACAAGCAGGCGCACATGCAAACATGCATTTCGTTTGCCTCTTCTCCGACGCTGCGGGAAGTGCAGCCCTTTCGACCTTGCGTAGTAAATCGCAGTCTTCCGCGCACGCTCGCTTGCGCAGCTTCGGCTTGCTGCAGCCTTAGCCGCTACAGGACGCCCCGTTGCCTGAGATTCATTACATCTGGCGAAGGCTGCTCTCCCTCCGCGCCTCCGGCTCTTGAATTACACTCTAGTGTAGGGCAGACTAGTATCACGGCGAAGGACCACGGCTTAACGTACTATTTTTATACATAGCCGACATTTTAGGTACCTCATAAAATTTGTAAATAAATGAAACAAAATAGATTTTTGTTCTGTTAAGCGGATCAATAATTCTGCGTAAAAAGTTTAGGTCAATAAGGTTTGGCCAAATGAAATTAGGGGCAATAATTTCAGGCCATCCGAAGGGCACTCTTTATTTATACAGTCAGTTAGGGAAAATGATATGATTAAATAACAATAAGTTACAATCTATTTGAGTGAAAATTTGGTATTTCTTGAACTTTTTGTAAGTAAAGACAACAAAGTTTGTAACTTTACCTACTCCGAGCTATCATGTTTTTCAAAGTTTTTTAACTTTGGGTGAGTACCTTTCTCGAAATAACAATGTTACGTAAATGCAAATCTAGAAGGCCAGTAGGCAATGTTTAAAGAGGTGTTAATCCGACGGGCTTCCCTTGGGACCGAATGTTCTCCTACGAACTTGTTAGGACACTATATTAATTTTAGTTGGAAATCTCTAGTGTCTAGGTGTGTGTTGGCAACCCTTTACTAATTTGACCATGTCTTGTGGGATCACGAAAGCACTCTAGTTGCTATTCTTAAATATGAGTAGGTATTTTTGCGCTGTTTTTGTTTTCCTAAAAATATTGGTGTTGTCCGTAACTAAAATGTCAGACCAGGCTATTTGTTACATATTCGATTGAAAATGTATAAAAACGTTGTTGTGATCGGGGCGGGGCACCTCTGTAGTATGCACCCGTCGTAGCCGAAGATAAAGGCCTCGTATACGATGGTACGATGAACTTCCCAACTTTTCCATCGAGTTGCAGGCCTTGGCACACAACAGGTACAAATGGAGAAAAATGACTAAGACCTTTGCCCAGCAGTGGGAAATTATTGGAATGTAAAAAAACTTTTCCAAATGGCCCTAATAAATATTTTTAATAATTTTTCAGACAAAATGCGTCGAAGCGGCGTCGGCATCCTCGGGCGAGCGCGCGCGCGCACGATCAAGATGACGGTCACCATAGTGCTGGTGTTCTTCACGTGTTGGTCTCCTTACTATTGCTATTGTTTATGGTGAGTCGCAAACTTTAATTACAGACGGGAAATGGATCAAGTAGTTCTTATTATATTTACTTTCACATGAAACTTTAAAAAAAACAAAAGGTTGTTACTAGCTTTGAATCGTAATAACACCCCGAAGTCATGTATTATTAAAACTAAGTATCTGAACAATACATCATGTAGAAATATATATATATATAAAATATATATAAATATGCGCCAGACAACACACCTCTTGTAATGGTCTCGAAGTAGGGATTATTAAATCCCTGTGTTACGAGGTACCACACAAGGAAATAGGGCGTCTCCCAGCACACCCAGACCCGAGTCAATTCAGAAAGGATCGTTTCCTGAATTGACCCGACCGGGAATCGAACCCGGGACACTACGGAAATCGTGCTACAGCACACTACGCCAATCGTGCCGTCAAATATTGTTTGAGTTATATCTGGAAGAAATAACTCAAACCAATAATTACACTCACCATACATACAGCTTAGCATATTTTTAGTTAATCTAAGTATATCGTTTATCCTGAGTATATCGCGAACTTCTACTTTTATTTTGCTATGCATGACAGCCATTTGATCACAATCGCTCCTGGTGGTGAGTGAAAATGTGATCTATCATACCCCATCATAAATTACATCTTCACTTAACTGCCTAGTTAACTGTTATTCCAAACCAACTCATTTTTTTCATTCGAATATCACCAATTTTATAACTACCTGCTCCTCTCAGGTTCTGGATAGACAAGGACGCGCTGAAGAACCTAGATCCAGCCTTGCAGAAGGCCATGTGGCTGTTCTCATGCACTAATTCGTGCGCAAACCCCATCGTCTACGGAGTCTTCAACAGAAACCGGTGGACGTGGAAGTCAGGACATGTGAGTATGGTGTGGTGGAGTTATAAATATATAAATATGCGCCAGACAACACACCTCTTGTAATGGTCTCGAAGTAGGGATTATTAAATCCCTGTGTTAGGAGTTACCACACAAGGAAATAAGCTAGGAGCGTCTCCCAGCACACCCAGACCCGAGTCAATTCAGAAAAGATCGTTTCCTGAATTGACCCGACCGGGAATCGAACCCGGGACACTACGGAAATCGAGGCGAGAAACCGGGCTACAGCACACTACGCCAATCGTGTCGTCAAAGTTGATCAGTTAGTTTACTTACTACAAAGTTGGAAGTTGATGTATATTTTTCTAGGTTATACATAGGTAGACACCCTTTTTTGTATCAAAATTTAATGACATATCCACCAAATAAAGATTTTACAGTAGGACCGCTAGCGCCTTTTTCCTCAACTTGCGTGACTGTCCAGGCTTACTACTATTTTCGCCTTGAATTTTATAATGAAGTAGGCAGGTTATACTTACATGAAAGACAAAATTGCACCAAGTTCGACAAAAACGAAAACACTCGAGGAGGTGCGACTGGCCGCGACACCGATGCTCACTGGTATCGCCTGTAAACTCACTGTGTCTGCGTGTGTGATCAAACTGGCGGGTTTGTTCTAAGCGGGCTATCTGTCAGAGGTGCCGCGCCCGCATGCGTAATTTGTGACATAGCCCATACATAGGTTACCACTTTTTGTGCAGTCACAACTTGAGTTGTCCGTGAGAAAAAAAAAAGTTTTCTGAAATGCTATTCATTCACAATCGAAGTAAGTGAATAAATAGACTTGTATGTTAATTAAGCCATTTCCCAGTAATTATAGCTATGGCCGGATTTCAATGATAAAGGCTTTGGCTGGCAGTGGCAAATATATAGGCAAACTACTTTACTTATTTCTTTTCATATCAGCGATCAACAATGGCGACAGAGAGGGCATTTCCATCGCCACTCTTCTCTTAGAGTCAACTCTACCGAGTGTTATCAACATGATCGCAACCTTTGTCTTTAGTTATATTTCGGGTTTTATATTCAAACGTAGTGTGCATTCTACTCTTACCAAATTTTTAACCTCTTCATTTTTTTATCTGTCATTTCAGCTGGTATTGATATGCGTTATTTTTTATAGAACGCGCGTCTTCGGGGTTGCCCACGGCGCGGCTCCCGCATGCCGTACTACGGCGAGTCCATGGAGATCTCCGCAGCGACCCTCGCCCGCGCGCGCAACTCCCTCGCTTCCGAGAACGGCCGGAGGGACTCCACGTTCGCGACGCACAACGGCACACACAAGCACCTCAACAACAACAACCACCACGTCACCAACGGCATGGTCTAGAGGTGGCATTCCGACCCTGGAGTCTCGCGGCCGAAGCGCGCGCGGCTGCGGCGAGCGACTCAACGTCGCCTTGCGAGGAGACACTGCTCTATTCGAATGATCATCACGGAGGCTGCTTAAACAATCTGATGGATGCTTATTTAACGCACTTAGTTTGTTGTGGCTCATTTTATTGGATCTTCTTCTTCTTGTCAAAGTGCAAAAAACGTGGCTTCGAATCACAAAACAACTTAAAATGTGTCAAACCACTTTATGTATCAAAGTTTGCGTATCCGTATGGAAGACGTATGGACATCCGTCCCTTCAGGACAGGCATTTGGTTTCAAGCTATCCCAGATATGTAGTTATTCAATCAGTGCAACCTGTAAGTACGCCTCGTTCAAAATGATATTTCTTGGCTGAAGCTGGGGACGTCAAAATAGTTCTAAATTAGTACAGAGGCGTTCACATCAACCTTTACAAAACTATTGCAAAATTGGTCATAAATCAGCAGCATATGGTGCCCATAAGTAAAGGTTGATGTCAACGCCTATGTACCAGTAGCTGTGAAAATGTCTAACTGTCAGAATTTTAAAGATTTTAACGAGAGCAATTCTTGAACCTATCTTTCGTATTTCAACCCTAACAGCTTACTCCAAGTTCTCCAACGTTAATGTCCTATAATTTAAGCGATCCTACTAGGCAAGCCAAGTGTGTAAATATGGGACTTCTTGAACTACCTTACCAGATTGTCAGCAGTTATATAAAGGTACGAGTACTCCTCTCCGTCGCGGTGACTAGAGTCGGAATATTACCATGATGTCTTATTAAAATGACAAATAAAAAGAACTTGATATCATCGTTACACATCTACAAATATTTGCCTGCAAATATCAGGTCTATATCTGTATTGTGAAACTGTTTAGTTCTTTTTCGATCGCAGATTAGTGCCGTGACAAAATAACGGTTTAACGATTCGTTATAACAGCTATACTGTTATTTTGTTATTTATTAGAACCGTGGTCAATGGAATGCCGTCTTAGTGCCTTTTGTTTATATTTTGCAACGTGTGAAAGTAAACAAGCTATTTGTGAATAAGAGTCATTAAGTTTAAATTTCTTGTGGGAATTTAGATGAAGGCAGAGTGTTCTGATTGTGAACTGGGAAATGTTAATGTAATTTTGCAGTAATGACAAATTTAACAATAACGTGTAATTCCTGATTGTGTAAATGGAAGCTTTAAAAGTTAGTCTTGAAACATATCTAGGAAAAAAAGTTAATATCCTAACCTAAGTTCTGTGTTATTGTTTTGTGCCATATTATAATATTATATTAAGTTATATGTCCAGTGTTACTTCGAACATTCCTAAGTGATTAATTTTAATTGTATCATACCAATTCAATTGGGGTTAGAAGATTAATTAAGTAATGTAATTTTAATCATGAGATACTCACGGCAAAACTTATGAGGCTATAAACATTCCGACAGTGGCACGCTTAGACTGTATCTGTATGTACATAACTATACATGTATTTTATTCAATAAGACTGACCGACAGACGATAAGTCCATTAGTAGGTACATTGGTACTAAATTTGTTATTTTTTTCAAGGTTGTTTCTATTCACATAATATTATAATTTTTTAAACGATGAATTCTATTTATTTCGTTATTTTGGTAGCGGAAACGCGTACCTTGGCTGTGAGGTTAAAGAGAGCTCTAACAGAAAGGATAAGAATTTCACGTAATCTTTAAAATTATAAGTTAAGGTAATTTTTTTATGAAATAAATGAATCACTTGACTACTACCTCTTTCAATTTTAAGAACAAGGTGTAACGAGAAGATAAATTATAATTTATCAATAAACCATGGGACTTATAAAGATAGTTTTAAATAAAAATATTTTCACACAGTAAGTGTTTATTAAAAGAATTAACATTAATATCTGTACAAATACAAGATAAAATTGTAAAGAGAGCTAGTAGAGCCAACGGTTATTTGTACTCAAAGTTACAATATCATAAATTTGGTCAATTTTTGGTTCCTTTTATTCAAACTATAAACATTAAATTTTATGAAACTAGTTTATTACATTGTATTTAGCTATTTCATGCAAATATAATTCTACAGACAGAAAGTTAAACTCCGTTATATAAATATTTTTAACAGACTAGAGGTATACGAACATTTAAACTACTTGTAGGTACATGATTATTATATTTAAATTCCTAATGCAAGTTTCTCTTTAACACTTACCTAAATAAGTTTTTTGGTTTGATAGACAAATTGCGTTAAAGATATTATATGAAAATAACACTTAGTATGTTCAAAAGTATTTACAAAATGTAATTTCTTAACACTGTTGAACTTCTGAAGATGTATTTACTATCCTAAATTTTAACATGTAAATAAATGATAGTCAACTTACAACACTCATTGTTGTTAAAACAACATAAAACAGATAATCAAAACAATTTTAATCAACAAGATTTTAGACACTTGAAGTGTTGACTGGTTCATAATATGATGATAATAATAAATGGAATGCAATAACTATAATAAACGTCTATTAAACTCTATAATTATGAGTCTTACAAATCAAATTAACAAAAAGTCTTTGACTTACATAATTATGGCACATTGCTCTATACCCATCTATAGTAAACACACACTACATACGCAAATATACATTAATACAAAAATAGATAAACAGGATTCAGTTAAAGGTACTAATACGTTTCTCAAAATACTCGCTTTAATACCAGAATTATTTTCGTTCCGGTTGGTCGATAAAATCAGTTAAAATGTTAGTGCAGAAGACGTTATTTAGTTAGAATCAGAAAATAAAACTCCTTTTACGATATCTGAAATAATAACTCAGGTTGAAAAAAATAATTAAATTTGAAAAACCATGCGATAGTTATTAAGTAACATTCAGTTTTTGCGTAATAAAAAACTCTGTAACTTCTACACATATCTATAACACGAAAAAAGTAAATCAAGGTTTCGGTGTTTCAGGCTTTGGGCTGTTTAGTCCATAGGCAGAAGAGAGTAAGAGTATTTTCAATTTTCATTCTTAGGTTTAATGGCACGCGAAGAACACACTGATATATCTTAAGCTCGCTATTATACATACATTAATTGAGTTAAACCAGTAAATTTTTATTTACAATTATTTCCGTACAAGAGGAAATATTTACGTAAAGACATTCTTCAAGACCAGATCATAAATTTTAAATAATACAATTGGTACATTCTTACCCACAAAATTGTTCAAACTGTAAAATAATAGTACAACTTTGAATATTTTAGTTTGACACGACATATCTTCAAAACCAAGTCAACAAGAATTAAAGGAAAAGGTTTTTGTTTAAATAGGTTAAAGCCCTGATTCAAAAGATAAACATAACATTCAAATAAGGCAGCAAAACTGAGATTCATATGACTTAACTACAAAACGCTTCAAATAATCACAAAATAAATATAATACGCCATCGATTTTATTATCATTATTACAGAAACAAACAGCAGACATTTTGAGTGATTTCTCTGTTTCTTCATACAAACCAAACCAAGGGTAATAAAATATGCAGATAAAGTAACTTAAAAAATGTCAAAGTGTAGGTGGTGATGGTAATTACAATACAAATGGCTCCCAATGAATGTATTTTTTATATTTATATTATTTCTTCATTCTACATCTCAAATCAATGGATTGCGCTAATAACCATTTGCGTTATTGTCCTGGCACAAAATAACGTTACGTTATTTGAACACAGAACGGTTACCGACCGTTACCTCACTAGTTCAATGTTCGCCTTTCTCTAGCTCGGTGAGTTCGTGCGCGGGCGCGACTTCGCGGTCGTTGTCCAAGGCGCGCGTCTTATCGAGGTCTCCCTGTGACAAGGAGGCCACAATAATGGCGCCCAACGCGTCGCACACAACATTGATCGTGGTTCGGAATCGGTCACTGAAATAATATGAGTTAGATAGTTAAAACAGCTAAAGGGCTTACCGGTAGGTTCTACTGGTGGATGGTTGAACCAAATAAGCCGAGAGGTCTGTAAGATTAGAGCTTCAACCGCCTCGTGCGATGAATTTCCCATCCAGCCATCCATCAGTGCCTGATTGGTGGTTCGGCCCCGGTTGAAATTACGGAATTGCTGAATTTTTTTTTATTTATCCCAAAAAAACACTCTTAATATCACACATCTCACATAAATCCAGCCAAACTACTATTGCAGTTTGTCGGCAGCAGTTCTCCTAGGACAATTTCCTGATAGTCATTAAATAGGTACTTCACATATTACATAACAGTAGCTCATATCCCTAAACTAAGCTAAGCTTGCATATGTATTAGGCAATAGGAACCATAAAAAACTATATAAGCTAACCTCGTTGAGTTCAACGCCAGCAAAACCCAGGCTTGTCTGTTCTCGGCCAAACGGAGTCCATTCAATCTGACTCCTACTTTCCTGAATGCACCGATACCGATAACCAACCACCTCGAGCTCCTAGGTATGGAACTCTCTTCCAACCTTAACTTTGGTAGCTCTATTGAGTCGAAAGCAAAAACCGCTGCCAAAAACTTGGTATCCTCTTTAAGGTTCGGCGTTACTTCACACCGGAACAGCTGCTCCACTTGTATCAAGCACAAGTTCGGGCGTGTATGGAGTACTGCTGCCACCTGTGGGATGGCTCTGCCAAGTACCAGTTGGATGCAATGAACTCAGTGGACCGAAGGGCTAGGAGACTCATAGGCGACGATGCGCTCGTTGGAACCAAACTTCAGAGTTTGGAGCATCGGCGTAAAGTCGCCTGTCTATCGGTTTTCTATAAGGTGTATTTTGGAGAGTGTGCGCAGGAACTACACAACCTGATACCGCCGTCTACTTTCTACCACCGGACCACTAGACGCCGGGAGGGCTTCCACCCCCATGTGGTTGACTTTCCGACAGTACGTACCCAACGGTTTGCTGCGTCTTTTCTGGTACGCACCGCTAGGAAGTGGAACGCTCTCCCTGCGTCTGTGTTTCCGGATACTTACAACCTTGGTGTCTTCAAGGCCAGAGTGAATAGGCATTTTCTGGGTAAGCGTGTACCACCATCAGCCTCGTCATCACTTACCACCAGGCGAGACTGAGGCCAAACGCAAACCCATTTTTTAAAAAAAGAGCCTATAAGCATATCATACCAGAGTGGGGTCCTGTTTACCTGTGTACATCGGGATGCCGCTGTCTAGTGGTATGATTTGCCCTTTTTGTTGCTATTTGTGCTACTACTTTTATTTTTTATTTCAATGAAACGTTACCTTAAATTATGTTTTTTTAACTTAATCTAAAACAGCAAAAGTGGCACTTACAGTAACCAGTCGACCGCGAGGATGATGGACACGTCCTCTGCGGGCAGGTTGACGGTGTCCAGGACCATCACCATGGTGACCAGCCCTGCCTGGGGGATGCCCGCCGCGCCTATGCTGGCCGCGGTCGCCGTCACACTGGAACGTAATAGACATGTGTACTGCATAAAGCAAAATGTTAGGTATGATACTAAGAAGGATTTCATAAGCCATGCGAAGCTGGCGATTCGTGGCAATCGTTGTGCGTAAGGTAAGCTACACAAGTGACGTGCAGAGCCTACTGACTTAGCCTCTCACGTGAAAATAACGCTAGGTGACAGTTGGGGGGCTAGCAGGTAAACGGGGGTTTCATACCACCATTTCAGCCACTGCGCTAGACCAGCGCAGACCAGAGAACCAAAACGCCACGACGACTGGTCAGCGTTTTTTTTGTTGATACCTGACTGCGACGATCTTGCCGAAGGACATCTCGACCCTCCTGAGCTGCGCGATGAAGATGGCGGCGACGGCCTCGTACAGCGCCGTGCCGTCCATGTTGATGGTGGCGCCAATGGGGATCACGAACCGCGTGATGCGAGGGTCCAGACCCATCTCGTCGCAGCAGCCGATCGTGATTGGCATCGTCGCTGAACTGGAAAGATAGCAAAATCAGCCCCAGTTCTGGTCTTCGATCATAACAAAACCTTGCTGTGTCTTGAGTCTAAAAATTACGTCCAGATTTTTTTTGTAGTTTCTGTACCATTTTCTATAGTGCTTTTTTTTGTTGATGATTTGGTCGTCATATTCATTGTACAACGTAAGAGAACTAGACTAAAGTGATAGATTATTCATAAAAGAACTACTTCGCACTACCACTCTATTATCTCATTGAAGGAAATAAAAATTGGCTTTCTTTTTGTAACATGCTAGTTACAATTTAACATGTCTTACCTAGACGCAGTACCAAACGCAGTAGCCATCACCTGCCCCATCTTCGCGATATACCGGCACGGGAGCTTCTTGGTAGCGAGGATGAAGAGGATACTGAGGGTTCCGAACCCGTGCAGAAACAGCCCGAGCAACACCGTCATGAAGTACATCCCTAGCCGGCCCACTAGCTCCGCAAACGAGTCAATCTCCATGATCTTGGCTGTTATTAGGAAGAACACACCAAGAGGGGACAGCCTGGAATAGAGACACTGAGTTTTAAATCTACTGCCTATTGTACAAAGTTATGGATTAGAAGAATAATAGTTGCTCTATGTTTCTTCTTTGCATGTAAGATTATTTAAAAATAGAGTATAAAAGAAGTTAAACGAGGAAACAAAAATTTAGCTGCGACAAATCACAATCTGGTAAAAGCTGAACAGCTGATACATTCCTCGGACATTCTCACACGACGTATTATTTGTTTTTACCTACGCTAGCCGATGGAGGACCTCGAGTTTGTTGCGACGCAGGCGTACTTTTAAATGCAGTTTTAAGCTTTATAATTAAGGATAAAAAATATATTTAAATCTTTATATTTACACAAATTATACAGCAGCTAAGTAGATCAAGACCAGCCAATACACCAAATTGAATTAAACTGTTGCAATTTACGAACGTACTTACACCAATTTAACCTGAGTTCGTTAAAAAAAATATCATGTAAAGAAGGGCGGCGAAACTCGACTGCATATTTTACAAGAACGTTCCCAAACGGACATAATTATGTTAAATAAATAGAGTTAAATTTGTTGAATTTATTTCCATAAAATCGGGATTTTTAAAGATGGCAGGTCAAAAATAAATTATTCCCGATTTCAATAAAACAAAACTTTTCTGTAGTGCAACAAAAAGTGCAAAAACTTAACGGTTTTATTTCCTGTGAGAGTATTCCAATCTACGCAGAAGTTTTCAATTACTGCAATCAATTCTATTTTCAATTTGTGTTATGGTAAGTTATATTTTAAAAGTTTTGACCTAATCAATTAAATCAATACACTTTAATGAACATTTTAAAGCCATATACTTGTATTTTGAATGTATTCTAGTGCAAAGTGTAAAAACAAACTGATAAAGAGGCTGTATGGCTATATATATCTTTGCCTTCCCATTGTTGTCATCAATGTCAATTTCAAATCACTCGCATTACGTTACGTTTGATTTTTATTATTTTATTATTTTAATATTCATACTATATTTTTTTCGTTATTATCAAATAATCAAACTGTAAGAGAAAGTAGCTGCAATTTTGTAGTAATTGTTAATTACCTGCACCACCTGTTGCAGAAAAACATAATCAAATTGAAACGCAGCAAACAAATAATGAAGCAAACAATCAAATAGCTCTTCCAACAATAAGAAGAGCAGCTGCCACTGCTGGCCGTTGCTTGTGAGTGTGATGATCGGGAAAAACTTCATGTACCTGAGTCTATACGCAGAAGGGTATACTTGTACTACTTATAGTCTACCCAGTAGACTATAAGTAGACAAGGGACAAGAATAAAAAGTAAAAAGTAAAAGTATAAAAGACAAGGGAGTGAAGCCATTTTCGGATATTATTGTTATTGTACTGCTGGAAATCACACAGTTGGGTGTTGCTCGCACAAAATGTCCATTTTATGATAAATGGGGTACGCTTGTCATCAGGATCGTTTCG
Organism: Udea olivalis; assembly: GCA_947369235.1. Taxonomy (NCBI): domain Eukaryota; kingdom Metazoa; phylum Arthropoda; class Insecta; order Lepidoptera; family Crambidae; genus Udea; species Udea olivalis. The sequence goes on from OX376359.1 coordinate 14,627,131, forward strand.
GAGCTCCTGCTGCATTCTTGGACAACTTGTAATATTTAACAAAATATTTAAATATAATGCACATAAATAAGTTAATATGTTTTTTATTTCGTAGCTTACATAGCAGTAAACCTTTAATATGCCTCACACTGAGCTAAAAAAACTTAATTTAGGTACACCAGAAATGTACTTCTTTTGTTCTTTGTCTAGTTCTATAGTTTTGTGATGATGTGATAAGGGCTACAGGTGACAGATCGCTCGTGCCGCGTACTGATGCGGCACGAGCCAGCCGCATCGTAGAACAAGCTCGCGGCGCTACTAAGAAACTCGCAGTGCGCTTTTGCATGGGACGGGTATAGGGTGGATGAGGCCCATCGAGGGTTCTCATTGCACGTATCATGTAGCGCTGATGACTGAACCAGCCCGTTCGTACACCCGCGACGGGACCCGTCGCACGGACGTGGGCCCGTCTGCCGATCTGCGCAATTCTTCGGAACGGAATACTTTGCATGGAACCGTGCCTAGTCAGACAAAATGCGGATATCGTACGTTGCATTGTATCACTCACTATAATAAGAAATATCTAACCAAACAGCCTCCGAAACGCGAAAGTGGAACGCCCGAACATGGATCCGCTTACGTCGGACCAAATCTGACTGATGTGTAAGCATCAGTTTCCTTATATCAATCAAAAAATTATTCAAAACCAACGATTTAAATTATAACATCACTACCTTCAACATCTTTAAAATCTTTCTAACCCCAGCTTTAATAGTACATTGTTACCCTAGGGGTGAAAGTAACTTATTTAGTCCCGAGACGGGGTTTGGCGCCCGGAACGAAGTGAGGGCGCCAATAGTTCGAGGGACTAAATAAGTCTTCAACCCGAGGCAAACACTGTGCTTTTCATTACAAATACAAGGAAGGTAAAAATAAAAAAATGAATTAGCTAAAGAAAAAATGAGTAAATTTTATTTTCCACTACCGCTTTAGCCTCTTCTCTTATAAAATCAGGCGTTAAATTCATATCAGAATCAGATGAACTCATTTTATAGGTACAAATCTCTGCTATACATATAAACAAAAGTCTTCAAATCGAAAAAATAAATGAAGATCGAATTGCCGCTTTCCCGCCTATTTTGTTTGTTTTTTTTTTCTGTGGCTGGCCAGATATTCAGCCATTATTTTTTATTTTCATCATTGGAAAAATGGTAAATATTTTGCCCAAATCTAAGTTATTTTAAAGAAATTGTTGAAACTAAATTATAATAAAGTATTTAAAAAATATATATTCTTTAATCAATACTTAACTTTAAGTTATTTCAATTTTACATCGTGGCTGTATAGAAAGTTGGAACACGGTTCAATAGATATGTGACAAAGAACTAGTTTTTTTTAATAATTTTACAGCTGTCTGTTGAAAGTGATTCTCCCTAGGGATGAAAAGTATTACTTTCATCCCGCTCCTCAGGCAACTTCAGACCTACTTTCAGAGTATGCCCAAATCCAGGGCAAAATATTTACCATTTTTCCAATGATGAAAATAAAAAATAATGGCTGAATAGCTGGCCGGCCACAGAAAAAAAACAAACAAAATAGGCGGTAAAACGGCATTTATTTTTTCGATTTGAAGACTTTTGTTTATACGTATAGCAGAGATTTGTACCTATAAAATGAGTTCATATGATTCTGATATGAATTTAACGCCTGATTTTATAAGAGAAGAGGCTAAAGCGGTAGTGGAAAATAAAATTTACTCATTTTTTCTTTAGCGAATTCATGTTTTTATTTTTACTTTCCTTGTATTTGTAATAAAAAGCACAGTGTTTACCTCGGGTTAAAGACTTATTTAGTCCCTCGAACTATTGGCGCCCGCACCGGGCGCCAAACCCCGTCTCGGGACTAACTAAGTTACTTTCACCCCTAGGGTAACAATGTAGTATTAAACGGCTATACTGAAAAAACGTATTTTGTCAGTTACCCTAAATGGTCCTGCAGTGACGATATCGGTTTTCTTTCTTTTTCTCTTCTAGACTGAACTACCACAAAAAAGTATCAATTAAGCACACACCAAATAACCCATCCAGTGATGATCATCATAGCCTCGGAGAGCGCGTGGAAGAAGTTCTGCAAGGGTCGGCTCTTCTCTCCCATCTTGCCCAGCGTGATGCCGAGCACCACGCTGAAGCAGACCAGCCCCAGCACGTTGCTGCCGTTCTGGTAGTCGCCAGCGATCTGGTACGTCTCCAGGTGCCCTGGAATGGGACGAGGATAATATTAAAGAGAAGGCAATGCTGGCCGTCTCGTATGTCGGTGCAAAGGCTTGAGCTCTGCCATACCATAGAATAATCCTCATTATTCTGTTTTATGGTAGACGTCAAGTAAGTGTCCTACTTACTTCATTCGTTTATTGTCATACTAATTGGCGCTATATTATAAGGATGCGTGAGCTTAAATATCTTTGAAAGAATCATAGTGATTTCTATGCTTTTTGAGAATATATTTCTTTGAAAGTGCTTTCCGGTAAAATTCGCTTGTAAAGTAAACAGTTCTGAACATTTCACCAGCGAGGGAGAAGAACTGAGCATTACAATACGCAATAAAAAAACAAATGCTCAAAATCTAATACAGAATTCAACTATCAGTGAGGTAGTAGTTATTTAGTACGAAATAAAAAATATAAATATAAATATCTGGGACAATTCACACCAAGATCACCCCAAAATAAGCAGAGCTTATTGTGACATAATACTTAACCAAAATCGAATCGTATATTATTTATATACTGATACAATTCCCGGTGATGGAGGCCCCTTAAGTTTAATCATTAAGCTTATCAAACTATTTTTCAAAACGGAAAATAAAAGAAGATATTACCTTTGACCGCTTTCGTATCGTTCACGTCGTATACAAGTCTGGTTCGATAGGACGCAATCGTGGCTTGCGCTATATTCTCTGGAAACACGTTTCTGTAAACAAATAAAAATAAAGTTACCATTTGAAACTTTTCCCAACCATAAATTATACGTGCTACTTCCACTCATGTACCCCTTGTTTACGTCGATCATTTTAGAGGGCTAGGAACATGTGCAACATAAACATTTTGCCATCAGGTCATCCAAATACAACAAGGAGAAGTACTTACGAGTATCTTTTAATTGGGTACTTTACGTAGATCAAAAATTGTAAGGTGACATAGGTAAGCGTGATCATGTTAATCTCCGAATTCTGGCAAGAACCTATCAAAGCACCTACTTTGCTTTGGATTCGGACATCAAGCAGTCAATGACTAAAGAACATTTCCGAAACATTTCCCCTTTCATAAACGTCGACTTAAAGAGTAACTAAATCCCAGTACATTATTCAAGGTTTCTTTATGAACACCATCCAAATTGTAATATGAGTATCTATAGAGAAAATGGCAAAATACGTATTTTTCTGTTTGATAACCTTCAGTACTAATATTATAAGTTATCGGGGGGCACGGCAGTACCCCCGCTAAGTCGAGCGCGAAGCAAACACTGCCGTACCATCCTTTACTGGAACCATTTCGCCGCATTTTCAGGCCCCTATTTGAGAATCTCTGGATAAGACCAGAACGCAGAAATTTTCGTCATCCAGTAAGCTATAATCACATACTTAAAATCTAAAATTTCAAGTCTGTAGGTCATTTAGTTCCGAAGTTAAGCGAAAGCAAAGTTTCGCATTTATGACACTCACTCATGATCATCAAAATAGAACAGTACTTCCCATAAACTCAGAGAGCTGAAATTTGGTACAGAGTTAGGGTTTAATGGCCACATAAAGGGAAAACTATAAAAACTAGGATAATCGAAGATCTGGAGTACCTGGTGACCCTGATTAGAAAACACAAGAGCCCAACCAAACTATTAGAATTAGAAAATATCGACATATATACGCGTGCCCGGGTACGCGCTATCCGTACGCAGCTTTATATAATAAATCAATATGCCCACGTTTCTACAAAAAGAAGTGAAATCCCACCAAAAACGTTCTGTAAAAAACTAGCCAAGTCTCGATGGAGCTGCTTGTTTATCTCTAAAAAGTAATGAAATCTAGACAAAGTCGTGCTAAGTATAAGGTTCTTTACTGCGATTTCTTTATTATTATAGTTAATGTTGTATGACTTGGCCGTTGAAGGGTACATCATCATCATCATCATCCGTGCGGTCTATCCCGGTTGTAAACCCATACTTTTGTGTGAGGTCCCAGGGTCCGCCTTTCTTATTTTCTTGGCCCACTACGCACGGTCTTGTGCATCCTCAGCGGGTTTCTTATTTTCTTGGCCCACTACGCACGGTCTTGTGCATCCTCAGTGGTGAGTCTGTTGGCACGCATGTCACCCTTGACGAAGTCGAGCCACCGCTTCTTTGGTCGACTTCTTCTACTGGTACCTGGTGGAGGTGGCATGGCCATTGGTCTTGGCATTACCAATACCAGTATGGGCTATTATCTCGCTCAACAAACATAGGTAGTTACAACAGATAAAACATTACGTGTAAACGCAGCTTTATCAAGCCTACAATTGACTGGTTATTCAATCAACGTTTTCCATCGTCAATGGGTAGCGGTTCTGGCCACAGATTGGTGCAATGGTGTCATGGAGCACCTGGTTTTGTACCCTTGTTTACCCTTCAACGGCCAAGTCAGACAACATTAACTATAATAATAAAGAAATCGCAGTAAGGTCTAGACAAAGTCGTGCCAACCTTAGACTTGGCACGACTTTGTCTAGATTTCATTACTTTTTAGAGATTAACAAGCAGCTCCATCGAGACTTGGCTAGTTTTTTACAGAATGTTTTTGGTGGTATTAGAACTACTAAAAGGTAAAAAAACTCGCGGTGGGCTCGCAGCCTCTCAACTGCCTATCAACTCCCCGCCCGCGCTTTATTCATAAGTTGAAATTTAATTTTGACTAAGTAACTACGCCGCACGAATAATCAGATCGAAAAAAAGAATTAATGTGAAGGTTAGAAAGACCTACCCTTTTTTTAAATAAACTGTCTTCGATTGATGCCTAATGTCAGGAAATTTTTGGATGGTGTTTAAAATACAACCCTGTGTAAAAAGGTTAAAGTATTTTTGAACTAAATGATACCTTAATTATACCTTAAATGATACGATGATAATACGAGAAGTAAAAAATACGTAAACAGATAGAATCAGTACCTGTTCCATGGGTTTTCCTCGAGTAAACTACATGAACTTGTATACCATTTTTAGCTAAATTACTATTCACAAGGGGGCGCTGTAGAAATCCTATACAAAACTTAACAGCAAACGCTATATTATAGCGACTGTCATGGGTGTGAGCTTATGGTAGGGTTACTGGTTGCCTATATTATACGACAATTTCCGAAATGAAACCTACACAAGTTAATAAATAGCAACACAACATAAAACGTACTATCACGAAAAGACCCCAAACGGGGTAGTCAGAAGCAAGTGACTGTACTCTGAGGTCCACTTTTACCACCATTAGAACCCTACGTTTATTTTATTTATTTAAAGATTTTGGTTCTGGCCAGATTTCACACAATCCGCGATCCGAGTGGGGGTGCTCAACCACTAGGCCACGACGCTCTAAAATATATAGCAAACCTTGTTTAAATGCCTCATGGGGTCTATTGAAGTCTTCTAATATTATTGAAATCCGTCTAGAACTGCATTATACCATACCTAAACAGAAGCAAAACGAATATTCGTCAGGTACCTAGGTGCGAGTTGAACACACGGCCTGGAGCATAGCCGGCAGGCATCACTTTTGACGACACGATTGGCGTAGTGTCCCGGGTTCAATTCCCGGTCGGATTAATTAAAGAAACAAACTTTTCTGAATTGACTGGGTGTGCTGGGAAACGCCTCTGGCTTATTTCCTTGTGTGGTACCTCGTAACACAGGTATATTAATTTTTATTTCGGGACCATTAAAAGAGGTGTGTTGTCTGGCGCATATTTATATTTATATCACAACCAAACCAACCAACGAGTCAGTCTTACGAATTATTATTTTCCGACCTTTGATACCTTCTCGACGTAGCCTATAAAGACGTCCCACCGAAATCTAATCATTCCATTAGGAGCACAAAATTTGGCGGTGGTTTTCCATATGCGAATGACAAGTGGAGTACGCCCGGAATCTAGTTACGTTCGCTCGAGGTTAGTGACAGGCCCAAAAATAATAATATTCAAAAGAACCCCACCTAAAAAGGGGTTGTTAAGAATATGGAAACATCTTATCATTCAGTGACGATATACTTTAAGAAAAATACGTTGCAAATATTATGAAAATAAGCTGTCCCGAAAACGGTAACAAGTCAAAGTTTTTATAATTAACTAGCGGAACTGCAGACGTCGGAAATCCAGGCAAATTTCATTCAAATTGATTCAGCCGTTAAGGAGGGTTTAGGTGACAAACACACGCATAGAAGAATTGTATATATAAAGATATCTTATTCCACTTGGTTCCATTCCATTTTTGAACCGAATTTTTATCCCTATCAATTCAAAGACGAAGATATTTTATGCAAGAGCATACATTATATACATACATACCATCACGACTTTATCCCAAGCAGGGTAGTCAGAAGCAAGTGACTGTGTCGTCATGGTGAACGAAACACTCAGAAGCCCACTTTTCACCAATGGTATTAGAATCCAACGTTGTAGGTGGTGAGCTTTCTGCCGTTATCCGGGTTGATTTGGTTTTTTATCGATATTTTCCGTCACCGTAGAGTTAGTCGGATATTTAACAATGAACACAAAGATTTTGGTTCTGGCCAGATTTGAACTAGGGACCACACGATACACGATCTGAGTTCGGGTGCTGAACCACTAGGCCAAAGAAAGAATGTAAAATAACTACAGAAGTATCGAATCAATGAGGATGAGAATGAATGAGAGTGAAAGAAGAAGGAAGCAGGAGGTGTATCAGAATCGTAGCAAGTGCAAAGAAGGAGGAAGCAGAAAGTGTATCAGGATCGTAGCAAATGCAAAGACGTGGTCTAGCCGCCTACGCCTTTGAAAAAAGGCGGTGGTATTTAAGAATAACGAATGCAAAAATAATATTGAGCACTAGCTGCTGACAGAACGAAGTCTGTCAGACTTCGTTCTGTCAAAGAGTGGTTTGTTTTTATGGGATAATAAAAGTGTTGTTTGTATTATTTCCTCGTAATTTTTAAGTTTTTTCCCCATAAGGACTCAACGTGCCTTAACAAAAAAATGAAAAATAATAGCCCAATGGTAGAGCCGTTCTCGAGTTTGCGTTTAGCAACACATTTGGTGATTCATTTTTATTTATATGGATGATTATTGCTAAAAATGCTTCTTTGCAGCCTTATTGCGGTTCACATGAGCCCCACGGGGTCATTGCAGCGACGACTGCTAACGTGACGACTGCAAAATCGTGCTTAACTCCAAATGATGCATTGTAATTGGTTAACGAGTTCTAAAATAGCAAGAAACTCTCAATTTAGTCGCATTGGCTGTTAGAGAAGCTATTAACTAGAACAAAACTTTACTTCAGTTTATGTTTACTACTTTTGACTATTTATAAAAGTCAGCATCATTTAAACCATTAACTCAACGGTACCAGATGAAATCCAAGAGGAACATGACAATAACATGTTTTTACAAATTTTACCAGTCGAATGTTATAAATTCATGGATATGTAATTCAATGTCCTTCCTATAGTTTTTAAAGGTTTCTACAAGAAACTGAAATTTATTCGTATATTGCTCTTGGCTCCGGCCTCTGGCGTTTGCATTGCTCCAATTTGACACGTTGTTATGTTTCCGATGCTCCAATTTAGGGTTGCCGCTATTCTCTAAAGCATATAAAATTATAACGAATTGAATATGAATATAAAAAAGAAATTAAACGAACACATCACACAAAAAAAAATATTTTCCTTGTCAATTCGCTGTTTCTAAGCAAGGGTTTGGTTTTGTACGAAAACATTAGCATCATAAAACAATATTTCTAATCCAGCTGACATCCCTGATAAGCTATATCTAGGGCGACATATAAATAGTACATTGATGAAGAGTGACGAGCAAGGAACCGCCACTAGTACCACTTGACTGAGACTTCGCGCCGCGAACGACATTATATAGCGACACCCCAGAACTAGAAGCATACACTACCTCATCCACACTGGTCCAGATATATCAAGCTCACGTCAGTGCGGCAATGAACTCGCAGTAACGCGTGGTGCTATGCACATTCGCGTCATCATAGGTGATGTATGGGCACCAGATAAAATTGCATGCAATTTAGTGAATTGCCTACAAGTGTAAGTCATTCATCAAATTTGTTAATGGTATAAGAAGTGCACTAGTTACTGCCTCCTTGAACATACCAGCACAAGTTTACTTCAGGGTTCCGTAGTCTTCAAGGAAAGGAACCAAGAAGTGCACTAGTTACTGCCTCCTTGAACGTACCAGCACAAGTTTACTTTAGGGTTCCGTAGTCTTCAAGGAAAGGAACCCTTACAATTTGGCCATGCAATCTGTCCGTAAATCTGTTAGCGACTTAGCTCGTAGACCCTTGAGAAAATATTTATCATGGATATGTAACAAACAGGTAAAAAGGTTAGCTCGAACTTGGCTTGACAAGCTCCCGTCTAGTGGTGTTGAATTTTTTTTTATTAATAAGGGTAAAATTGGGGATGATTTTTTCGTCTATCTCATGGGGTGTGTGAGGTGTCCTTTCGGTAGATATTTTTGAAGATGATGTGATATAAAGACCACTTTTTATTCAGGAAAATCTTTTGATATATTTAGTTTATATTTAGAGTTCCGAGATGTTGAAAAGAACTATCACTGTTAGGTAGACTAACAAGTTAACTGGTAATAGTCGTACTACAACTATTATGGAATCAGCCTAATTTGCACGTGGCCCGACGCGCAATCGGTCGGTTTTTGTTAGGTAGCTATAACTGGAAGTTGAATTGAAAAGGAAGACTGTTTTTTATATCTGTTTTGGCAGTTACCTGCCAAACGCATTTCTCACAAAAACCTCGTCAGAGCGTTGTTAAATGTTATTTTAAGATACCATAAAATCATCCTGAACGAATCTAGTTTTTGGCAATGTGCAAGAAAATGGTTCGATTCGTTAAGCCTGGCATTTGTAAATTACACATGCCAACCTTTAAATAAACGTAAATGTTACGATATCAATTGTAACGCAGGTAGATAACGTTTGTTCCAGGTCACGGCTCTGTACGTCTACCACGAGTTGCCACTTTAAATTTACGATATCTTTCGCGTAAATCCCAATACTATTTATTTATTGTATTGGGATTTGACATTGTAATGTCATGTCAATGGTGGTTAGAATTTTTAAACATCCCGTAAAGGAATGACAAATTGTACAATGTGTTCTTAGTACTCCTCTTGAGTTCCTGTGATACTTTATCACATTTTTGGATTAATGAAAAACATCAGAAAATATAACAGAAATAATTTAACATTAATTATTATAAGTATGATACGCTCAAGAGTAATACCCATACAGGTTTTTCATGAATTTATGAACGATTACTGCAATTATCGCACTCGTGGCCTGATATATATTTTTTTCCGGGAAAAATTACTTCAAAATTCAGAGCTTGTACTACTGAATGTCAACAAACTTAAAGATTTCTAAAAACAAACTTATTTAGATATAACACCCAGACAAACAACAAACACAAATGTTCGCCACATTGATGTTTGCCATGGGTGGGGGTGGGGATCGAACCCACGACCTCCGGTGCCAGGATCGCTGCCATTGCAACAACAGGTCAGTAGCTACATATTGCAGGACAGTAAGAGCCGAGCTAACTGTTGCTGGGTATTTTGGCGGGGATTATTATTGAACTTGACTTGAGTTGGTGGTGGTACTTGAGATTGTGACATTCTCAAACCTTGATAAGGCAAAAATAACGATAGGTTAAAGAATGATTACTAACCAATGAAATAGGCAAGTGAGCAAATCAGCGGAGCAGCGCGATCACTAAACCGTGGCGTCATAATAGCAGCTTAAACGAAACTTATAAAATATAATATTTACAATTTATAAACTGATACTTGATAGGAGTTTATTTACTGGTATATGTACAGCAAAGCATGATAATAAAATAAAAGAAATGAAAGAACCAAACCTGGAGCTTGACGTTATCCCATCCTACAATATGAGCCCCCAAGAACAAAGTGATGAAATTGCCTTGGAAGTAGGAGTGCAAAAGCTCTTGCCAGGGGAAAACCAGAGGTTTTTCTTCAACTTGTACAAACAACTGGAAGCGTGCTTCTTAGGGCTACAAAACTGGGTAAACCTATGGGTTTAAACAAAGAACTTGTTACTTCGCATTTTGTCTAACCACAATAGAAAGGAAGGCTTAGCTCAACATAGTTCCTTGCCCAAAATATCCAGAAAGTAAAAACCCACAACTTTCAACCACGCTAGATGTTCAGTTTAGAACACGTCAAAATATACTTATTAAAATAAATGAATAAAATGGGATATATATCCCTGTGTTGCGAGGTACCAGACAAGGACTTAGCTAGAGGGGCATCGTCTCCCCCCACGAGCCTTCGCCTTGTACGAGGGGGGCTTAGTACTGGTAGCAGGAGGAACCACCGAGAAGCTAAGCGGGCTCAGGCGTGGCAGTCTGGTGGACTTCCCACCCACTCACTGCCTGCCACCGGGCGTGGTGGTGCCTGCCTGCCTGCCTACCACTGCCCGCCCAAAGGGGCGCCCACGGGCACAGCGCCTTAGGGCGCGAGGTGGGGGCCGCGGTGCAGAACCGTTTGGAGGGGGTCAGTGATCCGCGGTTGGCCCTCCCTGTGCACTGCGGCTCGGGTTCACCTTTTAGGTGGATCGTGGTTGCGGACCTAGTAGGGTCCGCGTACGGTGGGAGCCAGCGGGCTTGAGTACGGGGGTGCTTGTGCCTGCAATGCACGGCTTTCACCGCGACAGCGTAAGTACACAGGTATATTGCAGGTGCTTCTGTGGCCTCCCCCCTTCATTGGGGGGTCGGCTGGAGGGGGCCCCAATACGAGGAAGCACTGGGTGGCGGGGCGTTTCGAAACTGTTCTTGAGGTCGAGCCCAAGACCTGCCTTTATTTTAGGTGCAGGGCTACATTTCACTTATGTAATAAAAAACCTAAAGTTAAACAATAATAAATATCGAAAATATCCTTTCCTCTTCACGGCTGATCCTGTGAAGAAACTATTGCAATTTCGCTTAACGAATTCTGACCCACGGTTACTAACTCACCTACGAATCTCATTACTCTTAACCACACTATCCCCCATGTTAATTAATTCCCACAAAACCTGAAACTTTATTAACGAGCCATCGGATACCCGCTTCTGAAAACATAGAAATACTCTCACGTGAGAGGTCACCGGATGGCGAAATTAAACCGCCATCCAACACCAATTAACTCAATAAGCCCGTATGCATAACAAATGCACTACCGTTGGTAACCGAATATCATAAATGCCACTTTGCAAAATTGCTGTTGTTGTAACGAGTAATTTAACGTTTGGACATCAAACTATGATATTTATATCGACTGGGTAACCTGTTTTTTTTTAAATTGATTTGAGGCTTAAGGCTTTTCATGTGCAAACATTTTCCGTAACGTGGGGTTATTAGAGGCAGATGGTATTTCTCAGGCATGGGCGACCCGAGACAAAACAAAATCGGCGATTTCTCTGGCATGGGAGACCGGAGACAAAACGGCAGGGGTTTTTGGGGTTAAGGTTTTGGATTTGGTAAAGTTTTCGGGGAATATTATGGTGATTATTTTCAGGGACATTTGGGAACGGGTATTTTGAATCTATTTAAATTTACTACCAAATTTTTGAGGTGGATTTGAAGATCCACTTTTACTCTTTTGTAGAGAAATTTGTAATATTGTGCGGTGTAATAGACTTGTGTATTAAAATCTCAGTTTATTTCTTTTTGGGAACAATTTGGGAAGCGGAGAATTTTGCAACTATTTCAATTTACTGTCAAATTTTTTGAGGTGGATTTAGGAGACCACTTTTAAAAGTTTTGTAATTGCTTGGTATTTGGGCTACTAGTTGTGGCCAGAGAGTTGAGGAGAAGAAAAGATTTGTAATTTTGTTGGGTTTAAAAACATATGTTTATGAGTTACTGTAGATTTATTTGAGAACAATTGGGAAGCGGAGAATTTAAAAATATTTCATTTAAAAGCCAAAATTTTGTGTTGTGGACTTTAGTTAAATTTTACAATGGTGGCAGATTTTAGGGTTTCTGAGGTTTTTAAAATGGTTTGGGAGAAAAGGGGAGTTTTTTAAGAATAGTATAGGGTAATTTTGATGTAAATTTAAGGGAATGGTATATCTGCTGAAAGTCACATTTGTTAGAATAGAAAATTTTGAGTTCAATTTCATTATTTGAAAATGATAATCTGAAGTTTATGAAAATTACATTAGTTAAAAACACTTTGAGTTTGAATTTTGATTATTTGAGATAATTTCTTACGAGTGTTTATAGGATTTTAAGGTTTTTGAAGTTTTAAAAGGTGGTAGTTTTGAAGTTTTACGGGTACAGTTAATTAATAAATTTAGAATAGAGCATTAGTTGATTCTGTTATAAAGCAATTGATCTTTTAGAAAGCTACTTTAAGTTTTAAATTATTGAAAAGAATTGACAATAAGTATGTACGGTTTTTAGAATATGTACTTAGTAAGAGTATTGGGTAACCTGGTTTACTTGCTCGGAACTCGAGGCATCTGACATGACTATCAAGGTTTGCTCAAACCGACAGTTTAGCAGCTTGTTGCGATGTCATCATTTGATTCAAGTCCAGAATGCATGCAACGGTATTGCATAAACTAGTACCCCACGAAGTGATCAAATCTAAAAACACTGGCTGACGTTAAAATGTCTACCAAAAACTTCTTCTTCGAAAAAAAAATGCTTTTCAAGGGTGCATTTATAAAAGCTCGCAATAGGTCCGTAGAAGGCCAGTTACAGCACTGTAAGTGGTCATGAAATCGGGACTTACCGTATTAAATCTAGTAAGGTGTCTGCCGTCAGCGTGTCTTTGGTGATTGGGGACTTCGAGGTGACGTTGGGTTGCTGGTACGCCTCCGGGTCCTTGCCTGGCTTGATAGTGGTGACAAGCGTGATGCCGAGCATCACCGCGCAGACAGTCGTCGTCATGTAGTAGATGATCGCCCGCAAACCCACTCTGTAGAAATAGGAAGAAATGTATTAGCACGTGAAGATGAGAAGCAACTGAAGAACCCCATCCAAATAACCCTAGCTATATGTATCAATAGAAAGCGAACTAGTAACACTTGTCTGTACTGTACCCCTAAGTTCAGTAGTTGCTTTCTCTGACAAAATGACAAAGATAAGATTTTTTTAAATTTACTTAGCCATTCAATTTGTTGACAAAACAGTAATTCATGCGCATGAAGTGGCTGCCAAAAGCTATCATTTTTATATGGGTTTCTATCTTTAGATCTTATCCCATTTAAGAAGTAAAAATATGATTTCTAATTACAATGTTGGCAAAAAATCTTTAGCATAACGGCCAAGAGGCTTTAGACAAGGTCCCGAGGGAGCTCTCTTCACAAGAGCCTTAGTTTACTCAGTCGTTTTCGAGATTGGGCACTTCAGTTAACAATAGTAGAACTCGAGCGTGAGTACGCCATTTCCCATCAGGAAAAAGGTGAATATATCAGGGAAAAATATTTCGTGGATTTTCAGGTGAGTGCAGAATCCAACTGTTCTAAATGTTTTCTTTCTTAGATCCACCTTATTTATGGGGCAAATAGAATACAACAATTTGACACAAAGGTTCCATTCCCTAAAATTGGTTTAGCGGAAAACGCTGCCGCAAAGGTATACTAGTGAAAAGTTATTCTACCATGAGTTCACACCGATGACAGTCACTAGCATCAGCGTTGACATATCATATATGGGATTCCGGTACAGCGCCTATAGTGAATTGAAATCGAACAAAAATGGCATAAGAATTGCTGTAGTCAACTATCTTAATTCACGTGACGGAAACTCATCGTAAGCGTACAGTATGGGCCCTGTACAATACGCGTGAGTTTGGTCTCCAACATCCAACAGAAATAGACTCACTTGCCAGAAAGACTGAGGTCCAACGAGCCAATTGCGGACACGATCGAGGACATGAGGAGCGGCACGATGAGGCATTTTAGCATTCGGAGGAAAAGCTCCCCGGGGTACTGGAAGTACATGACCTCCCGCCGGGTCCACTCCACCCCTGATGCGCGCAGCCCGTAGCCCAGCAGAGTGCCGGAGATCACGCCGATGATGGTCATCAGCGTGAGAAGGTTCCCACGCATGAAGGTGACGCAACCCGTTCGGGAAAGGTTGAGCGGCATTTTGGCGGGTGTGGGTCTGTAACAATGTTTTTTCTGTAAATAACATGATAGTAAATTATCCTCCTCATTTTGGTCCATCTCTATTGATCGCGATGGGGATGGGCCATCAAGTCTTCGTTCAATTATTTGGTTGTTAAACAAACATACTTTACTCGATCTAGGATATGTTGAACACTGGGCCTCAGGATTTCGGGCCGAGCGTTCTAACCATGTCAGAAAAACTGGTATAAAGAGCCACAGGTCAAGCGGATACATGCATTTGCTTTATGTTCATAGTAATTTCACAGTTTTTGTCATATGTAAGTTGCATCTCCTTAGGTTCGGCCGAATTTGCGTTTTCAGTAAGATTATTTTTGGTCAAATATAAAACACGAGGTGTTCAACAGACTTCGTTCTTTCAAATGTTTGACAGATGGTGTCCATTATCATATTTTTTCGCATGCTTTTCTCCGACTTGATTTACATATACTATAATGTTTCACTGAATTTATAGTAGAATAGTACCGGTAGAAGAGGTCGACCTAAGAAGCGGTGGCTCGACGTCGTTAAGGGTGACATGCGTGCCAACAGACTCACCACTGAGGATGCACAAGACCGCGCGAAGTGGGCCAAGAAAATAAGAAAGGCGGACCTTGGGACCCCACACACCAGTGTGAGTTCACAACCGGGATAGACCGCACGGATGATGATGACTCCAGAATAGTTTAGCCTTCTGTCAGTAAAGAATTTTCACGATCGGATCAGTGTTTCGGAACCTTGTATAGATAAACTTAAATATAATAAATGAATGTTAATCATATAAACTTCTGCTTATTTACAAATTACTTATAATATTATTTTTTTTTAATGTAAATGCAAGTCGAATAAAATTCATCGAGTGGGAAAACCGAATGATACACCGAATGATTTGGCCGAATATTAGGTTCGGTACATTTTGTACCGAATATTCGGCGTAACTATAATTTATATTGACTTAAAACAATGCAATAAAGTTCATTTTTTATCTGATGTGTTGCCCTGCGGTCGACTATGCAAAAGAATTTAATAAAAGCCAATAAGCCAATAAGAAAAACTTTAAAGAAAATATTCTTTAAAGAAAAACTTTAAAGAAAATATTCTTTAAAGAAAATATTCTTTAAAGTTTTTCTTATTGGATAGATAATAATCTACGTAGACTTTCTCATTTAAAGATCGATTAACTGGCTAGTGTTAAATAACTTCAGGGCGACTATTCTAGAAAGTTGCTTATTTAAAATCGTCACTTAAGACATTTTTTATGAACTGACACATCCTTAATCCAGATCAACGTCTAACTAGTATTCCTCGTAAAATAAAATTCTAGAATACGATATTAAACAATATTGACGTTTTAAACCAAAACTTACTTTACGATTCAAGACTAACCTGTTCTAAATCGTGTGTGGAACTGAGTTGTCGCTTTCAAAGTCACTGCACTTTCACAAAAACTTTATTGGAGAGCTTAGCAACACTTTGGTTTTTGCATGAACAAGCTTTTCTTACTTGGCAACTGTATATGATCATATTTCACTTTGGGAACATTTTATGTGTCAACCCTCACCCGAGTGACAATATTCTTAAAAAAAGTTCGATTAAGTGTCTAACAATAGGAAGAAAACCAGGACACTACCGGTTGTGTGCCTGGATTAATATTAGTACTGGTCACCGGCTCTTGGCAGACGACGAGACACACCAGGGCTGGCCAAAGTACTCAAACATACTTTGGTCAAAACAGAAATGACATAACGTTTGAGACAAGTTCAGTGTAATGTTTTTAAAGTCAATATGTTTTCAAGCGTTTTTTCAACACTTTTCTGTCTAGTCATATGTTAGGATTATTGTGGCATTATGCCCACTTCGTACCTTTTTTTGTGTGTCAATAAAAAAATTAAAAGTAGATTCAACCTTTTATTAAACTGGTCTTATATTTCTATTTGTAAATGAGTTGAACTTTTTCAGCAGATTTGACAGCCCTACACTAAACTATTGTGGTCCACGTGTAGTGATCACCGTGTACACTTTCAACATTGGGATGGCTAAACGGCCAAATATAAAACTCACAGACCTGTACAATACAGGTCTGTGATAAAACTTACGCAAGCAGTCATTTAGAGTAATGATCGATTTTCAGATTATCTAGCTGTAGTACTGAAAGCACCGTACATACAGTCATTTGCGTGAACCGAAATTTATAGAATATCTAAAATAAAAAATAATAATAAACGTATCAGATAGAACAATGTCGTGCCCTAGGGAGGAGTTGAGAACAACTCTACTAAACCACACTCCTTTTTTCCTTTATTTAACCCATTCTAACGCAACAGCGATTGTGCGCGCACGCACGTGGGACCGGACCCCCGCGCGGATGTCGGCGCGGAAATCTTTATTTAGCAGTATCGCGATCCAACCGCGAGTCCCCCTGTCGCTCACACGCACCGACCCACTCCTACCTGCCCCTGGTTGCTAACTATACTCCATTCGTTATAGCATTAGACATAAGTAAAAAAGGTTCTTTTTAGAGTACACTTTGTGGTAAAAGTACAATAATTATTTAATACTTTTAAGATTTATGCCGAACTTATTAAAATCTACTTTATAGCAGCTGTTACACTTAATTGCTCTGATTTAAAGTAATTTCAAAATTTATGAGGCTTTTGCTTAAATAAATTATTTTGTCTTGTATCAAACTAAATTGTCGATCTAAAAACCTAAATTAAGCAGGGGTTTTTATCCGAACACATTTTTACTGTCTCTCTAAAATATTACATAATCCCTTCATACGATGTGGCGGAAGGGGTTTTCAATTTCGCCAGGTTATACTCAGGTATGTCATCATCATGGCAACGTCAAATATAAATTGCCATTTATTAAAGCACCACTGTTTCTTATTCCTTATGTTATAAGAATGAAGTATAGTCACCACTGATACTTAGCTCGGCTTGATGCTCATTTGTTTTGACTAGTCGCCACCAGTCGCTCAATTGTTTTTTTTAATGAGTAGGTAATTTCAGTAGTTGCAATTAGTTGTTATGCCGGTATCTTAGTTACCTTACCAAATTATCTTAAAAATATGTTTTATCGTTCGGGGTCCGCTTCTGCAGATTTTTTGGAGGTAATGATAGATAGTTTTTGTTCACAATAGTGTGCTGATTTTGGATCAAAAGTGAATGTGATTAAAACATTTAGTAAGTAATTAACTAAATGTCTCATCTGATTGCTGACTTCTGAGCTTGTTTGGCTTAGCTTATGCAATGTTGGAAGCGTTACTTCACACTCTTGAACCCCCCTATTACCTAACACTTGCTTTCGGGTTAGGTGACATGTTTCCTTCGAAGGACGGTTTAGTTGTGGAAAGAGGCCAAGTAATTTCAAAGATCATCAGAAAGCGTTCGTGAAAGGTGAGCGGTTACCGCATCCTATGGGCACATGCATGGATAATTAAAAACTACTTGAGTAGGTATATCAAAACATAACCTCAAAGTTCGACAAACTATTGGAGCCTGCACTAGGCGAACCTGAATATATTGTCAGAGCAGCGTCCCAGAACAGAGAGATCTCTGATTAATCATGTGACGCAACAATTAAAAGATTTTGGTATTCTAGCTTGTTGCCGAAGGACTTCAGCAAGTCCTCCGGCGGACCACACATTACCTCCCCATTGAGTCAGAAGGTTATTCTGAGAAAATTCGGAATCAAATTCACTCAGGTGACTAAACTAAGTTCTCTACACACACAATCGTCATCATACGCATTATTACAAAATGAAAAAACAGAATATATCACTACCATGTTCGCTAAGAAAGCATCAAGTCTTTGTTTTCGAGTTTTATAGCATACCTACTAGTTGTCCGTCAGCTGCTTCGATTACAGGGTGACAGGCGATCCTGCCGAGTTTATAATTTTCTTAGAGTTTAGTGACATTTGCTACGTAACATGCTTAAGTTTTGTACTTTTTCCTATATCGAAACAGCTAGGTTTAAACAGGTCGGTAGGTAGAACTGCGACCAAACCACGCACCAGCCGAGCGAGAAAAGCGATCGTGCCGCGGCAGCGGCCGGCGAGTGCCAGAACTACATTATTGAGTGTTACTAAGCTATGTAAATTGCTATGTAGGTATAGTTTCTAAAATTGTAATTTAATAAGTATACTCTGATCAACTGAGATAAAGATGCAAGTCGTTTACGAGCACTTGACTTAATAGAAATAGTAAATTTAAAAAAAACGATGCGATTAATTTGGCTAATTATATTGCGTAAAATATCTTTTGCAACTGAAACATATGATCAAATTAAAAACAAGCTATTGTTCAAAAGTTCACTTGACAAACATTAGGGTTACGTTACAAATATTTGCTAAATGATAATTTGGGAAATGAAATTTTGCGAAAACATTTTTGGGAAGTGATCATTTGGTATTTTTTTTTTTTGATGAAGACCCGGGTGACAGGGCAAATTGACGTATTCCTTGAAATGGGTGATAGAAGACATGATTTACAACAAATAAATCCCCATCAACTAGGAGCCGAAAATTTCTGCCTTTTTCCGGAGGCCTGGTTCTTTATTGGATTATTGGTTGTTTTCCATCACTGAAAAGCAGCGCCTTTTTTTAAATCAACACAGAGGTATTATATATACATGTACACATGAATTTCGATTGTTTACAACAGCAATTTGTATGCCATTTTTAGTTCCAATTCTATTTACTACAGGCGCTGTACCGAAATCTATACTAATTTTAAATCTGTTCTAATATTATCGATCGATATTGGCTCTTTGTTAAAGTATTAAATGAACGAGACGAGACGCAAACTCTGAAATATACTTTGTAAGTACTCAATCTCCTTTGCAGTCAACTCCCACTTAACCAGTTTTTCCTACTTAGGCAATCGCATACGCCTTTCTTTTGCGACTTGACCCTCAAGTTACCTGGAGCTTCGTCAAAGACGTAATGCGGACTTATCCCCCCTTGGACAAAGACGAGCTCGACCTATATAAGGGATTAACGATGATAACACGGTCTCAGTAGGGCTGTCTACGGCCAGCTGATGAGAAGATCAAAATATTTCAGCCCAGTAAGTATTTCATTTTGCCGCACAAAAATACATCTTACCCGATTATTGGGCCACATAATACATTTCGACTCCTAACGATAGTATCCCGGAGGTTTAAAACATGAACAGGACAATATATCTTCTCTTTTATTATTTTTGTGTCACATTGCATTGAACAAACCTTTTTTAACATTACACAATAATAAAAAACAAAATTGCCCAACTTCTCTCATCTATACTCATATTATAAAGAGGAAAATTTTGATTGTTTTTTTCCTTGAAAAGGCTCCAAAATTACTAGACCAATTTTAAAAAATCTTTTACTTATTAATGGTACACTTTCAGAGAGTAACATAGGTTATTTTTTTAAGATTTATTAATGGGAAAAATAGTCTACACGGGCGAAGCAGCTAGCAAAATAAACATGTATCAACGATTTTGTAATGTTCACGCCGATAAAATCTACTTTTTATTGTTTCACATTTGTGAGTGCGCGTTTTTAATGGGCTAGTTGGCAGCCCTGCACTGTGCACAGAGCTCTACGGCAATCAGAATACGTAGCGTGGCTTAGCCGCCGAAATCGAGACTGGGACAAGCCCTTTGATAAAAATACTACTTCTTTTCCATTTTCTCATTTTAAAATTAATTTACCCAAACGTGCCTTTCGCCCATGTCTTTTGCTGCGAAAAACTTCGTCTATAAAGCTTAGTGTTCAATAAGCAATAATTTAAATCTTTTTGAGTTTTCAAAATGATCCTAATACAAACATTTTAGATAGTGATAGCAGTTTCGATTTTTTATGAATTTCATGCATTTTCAATGGGTAACATAATATTAATAATTAATAAATCATTAATGCCATTCATTTATCATTTCAATTTCATTACGTACTATACAATCACGATAAGATAAAATGAGAGCTTCAGCGCCATCGATTTCCCACCCCATGTAACAATGTTTCACCACTTAAAGACTCACTTGGCAGAACCAGTAAGTGCAGTGCGATGCGCGCTCAGAAACGGTCGCGTTCCACAATTCAGCACAGTCTTGAATTATTTAATTAGTTCGCGAACTAGGTACGTAGCTGGTTGCGGCTGCCGCCGCTATGGGTTCCTAGCAACTCACAGCCGACGAGCTGTTGGCGTTTATCCTACACGCTATTAACACGATGGACGAGCTCAGCATCATGCAGATCTGCAAATCCAACTTCAAGGAGGAGCAAATTGTCAGTAGCAAGGTGCTGCTCTACCAGACGCTCGGCAAAGCCGAAAGTCGAAGACCGAATGTCGTCTCGCAGTAGGGACGAAAAAGGCGAGAGAAGTCTCCAGGATATCATTACGCTGTTGAAGGAGACCGAACCCGGACGACTTGCCCGCTTTCGTAGCGAAGCAGTTGCATAAGCTGCCTCCCGTCACTTTCGACCACGTCGACGTCACCTGTTTGCTAAAGGACATGACAACCCTGAAAGCAAGTCTGGCAGAAGTGAAGTTGAGAGTAGAGGTTTCGGAATCTACGATCTCCGATCTGCGTGCCGAATTATCACCATTAAAACGTAATGATTTGGGAAGTAGGTCACCCATAGCCTCAAGTATCAACACACGTCGCGGAGCGCAAAACGCATCCATCGGCAGTTTTAAGTCAGCGACATTGCAATGATCTCCACTGGCTGTTGTCGAGCGCGATGCACCGCGCCGACTGAAATGGATTGCGCCCTGCGCACATTTGTGGTGAGAGTGCCGAACCACCATCTGGGGACCTTCATGAAAGAGACTTTTGGCGGCAGGGAGTCGTGTTCCGGAAATTCAGAGGACGGCTGCCTGCTGACAACGCGCGATACACGTCGCTGACTCAACCTGTAAATTAGTTCTGAAATAAAAAAAATATTACATATATGGATGTTAGTCTGTAAGGTGTTAGTCTGTATTTATCTGTGGGCCTCTGAAAATGTAACTTTTGCAATGTATAATATTACCTGAAATAAATGATTTATTCATTATTTATTGTATTTTATTTAATCAAACCCAACCTAGGCGTCGAATTTCTAAAAAGCTCTCATATAGGTATATATTATCCTGCATTTTGTTTAAAAAATTACATTTCTTAGTCCAGAAGTTAGTATGTTAAAATATGTCAGTCCGTTTATTATGAAAAGAAGATGGAAGAGAAACGGCTTGTGTGAGGAACCTGCTAACTACAGCCTATTTTCTGATAATCTTGGAAGGTTTTTTTACCTGAATGGCAGCTGTTCATGTTAGAGGCTTCTTAGTCAGTTAACTAGAAAGAGACAATAGCTACTCGATATATAATGTTAAAAGTAATACAACACCTTGTCATAAGATCTTTCTAAAAAATCTGAAAGGTTTTCGTCCTAAGGAAAATTATTATAAAACAGTCTGTAGGTAAAGATATTATCACTGCGAAGTCAAGTATCTAATGAGCCTATATGTACTGTCCTACAGCTGGGCAAACGCCGCTATCATTGAAATCAAGTCATCGCTCCAATTGATGCGTTTGCTTAATCACCACGCTAGCAAAATGCAGTTTGATATGAGCTCTCAATTTCGACAGGAAACCATAAGCTGGGATTTTTCCTTTGGCGCAGCGGTACGAGTATGTTTTGCCAACAGCAGAAGTAAGAGATGATTAAACCAACTTTCAAGTTGCACGGAGTAGTTAATAATGCTTATTTACCAGTTGGTATAGCCATTCAATAAACCTAAATATCACATGATGTATTAGTCGGGTATTGGTTATTTAAACTCCTTAGTTTATCTCTTTAAAATCTAAACTTTTTAGACGTAGAAGGATATATTTTTCTTTTAATAATACTTGTTGATTCTACCAACAATGGATTTAAAGTATTGATGGTGGAAAACTATCATTTATAACAAAATCCTCTATTTACATTTGTTCTGTCTAAGAACTCTGAATACAATAATAAAGATGTCATCATAAGCATTTCCAGTTAAAATGAGTAATTAAGGCTGCGGCTTAATTAAAAGTAATAAATTCTCATCATCTCCCTGGAGCCTGTAACTGGAGCTGGGCTGGTCTAATGATTGTCAAAGGGAAACTGTCCTGAGAATGACGCCATTGTTTATGGGAGGGAACGCACGGTGTTTTATTAAGAGAAAGAATAAGCGTAAAAGAAATAAACATTTAAATATTTACCACCTAGACACAAAACACACAAATGTTCGACTCATTAATGTTCGGCCTGGGTGGATCTCGAACCCACATCCTTCAGCTGCATAGGCAAGATACCATTGCGTCAAAGGCCGGTAAAATTGTAAGAAAGTCATAGCGCTCAGGGTTAAAAACAACTTGTATTATTATCACGAACAGAAATAATAATACACAAATCGAAACCGTACTGAATGCCTTTGTTTTCCTCAAGAAGGACATTTGCGCATTTTTCATTTTCTAAAAGTTTTTGTGTTCAATGTTTCTTGTTCAATTACTAATTATGCCATTTCATTTTCCTTCCTTTTGCTCTAAAGGTGATTCCAGATTAAATAACTTGTTGTAAAACTTATGCTAAATATATAACACGTTATGTTATATAACTTTTTTTAATAAGAAATATTCTTCACACTTAGTAAAACGTGTTGTAAAGGTTGGTCCATTTTGAGCTTTTAGACTCTGTAAAGAAAAAAGTTGTCAGTTTCAAACATCAAATGTTCGATCCATAACATTTACGATTCAACTCGAAAATTAAGTCCAGAGACAGAGAAAAAAATAACCGAGATTGGGTGTAAGAGCAGCCATTCTGAGTCCATTTTCATGGTTTCAGGAAGTGAACAAGACTGTTTTAAAGAATATTTTATTTTCCGATGAAAGAACTTTTCCTACTTACTAAGTAAGTTAATAAACAAAACTGACACGTTTTGGGTGAGGCCGATCCAGACGAGACACATTTGTAAACCTAAAAAGTTACTGTGTGGTGTCCGTGGTGGCCAGATAACGTGATTGGACCTGATTTTTCAAAACAATGAAGGTCAGCCGGATTCAGTAAGCATTGATTGCCACACGCGGTTCATAATCGATTATTTTTAGCACAACAAAAAATAGTTTAGATAAAAAAAAAACTGTTGGGAGAGGGGGCGGGGCCTTAGTGTGGGATGCTACATGCGTGGACACTTTGGCTCCCTCCCATGTTACCAGGTCAGCGTCAAGGGCTAGGACAGCTGCGCAAAACGCCAAGCAGCGCAAATATGAGTCAATTATATCTGACTACATATTTGTGCCATTTGTCGTTGGCAGGCATTTGGTCAGTGGGGTCCTCGTGCTAAAAAGTTTTTCGGGCCACTAGCCACAAAACTTGCAGCCACCAGCAAGGACAGAAGAGCTGGCTCCTTCCTCGCTCAATGGCTCTGTATAGCCATTCAGCGAGAAAACGGGATCCTTGAATGCTTGCCCCACGGCCCATTTTTTTTTTGTTCACTTATTTAAGTTATCTTAAGTTTATGTAGTACGAGTATTTATACATAAGATGTTGTAAATAGTATGAACTTTTTTTAATACTTAGATTTTAACATAGGTACTTGTTGGAGTGTAGATTAATATTAAAGATATTATGTAGGTAGTCTATTAAAATAAAAAAGTTTTTCAAAGAAAAAGTTTTAATAAGAGAACTCAGTGTTTGCAAATTAAGATTCGAGGTCGCAATAATTCACTTTGAAGTAATTTCAACTGGCCGCCAAGATCATGTGTTTAACGCCGTAAAACTGTTTTTTTAGTAGATAAACCTGTATTCGTTAGAACACCAGCGAACCAACATCCACCAAGTTGTAGCCAAGGTAACACCAGTTTTTTTTTAAAATGGATTCTAAAATTACCTCGAACTAATTACGTCCTGCAGAATGTCCAGAGGTGGAAATAATGCAAAACACCTGTGAAACCCAAGTGGCCCAGAAAACGGCGGTGAGCTCACCATCTGAAGTGACGGCTTCTGCGTTTTTACCAGGGTATTGTGATTTATTTTTCACTCGTAACTACATGTTGTGTCATGTTTGATTGGTTATTTTTAACTTTAAGTATTGCCGTGTCAATATAACAACACTGCAGCCTGATGTAATTGCATCGATGTGGGATGCGGCTTCTTTACATCATACCGCCTACACTCGTGAAGTGTTAGATGCATGCATACCTAACTTCTACAAACTACGTATCAAAATGTTCTAATCATCAGCAGCGCCTACAAGTCCACTGCTGGACAAAGTCGTTCCCCGTAGAACGCCACAGCGGTCGATTGCATCTACCAGCCCTGCCGGTGGACCCATGTCTACCAGGTGGGTTGTTTGTTTGTTATATCCTTTGACTGGCATGAAACCTTGGCAGGGTCCCAGCTGATCCCGTCGTGCGCCGCTCATACTTGAGCTGCCCGTCTGGGTGCTTCCGCCTTACAGAAAACCACAGAACACACTAGATAACACTGCTTTGGCAGTGTAGTCAGGCCTCTGTCACTCCATGTACTTGCGCGCGATAATTCCCTACCAGCCGCCGGGTATTCCATGACTCATTTGGCAGTTGATTGTTAATAGCCGCGTAGAGCATTTGTACGCGAATCTTGCAGTTCAGGTGACACGGACACGTGGTAACGTAAATTTTCGGTCGTTGAAAAAACATACACTTGCAGTTTGAAATTGATGTTGATTTTTGGGTATTCTAATAACCATTTTTACTGTGAAAAATACATGAAACCTATTCATAACATAGTTTTTGCGTTTTGTGTCCTTTTTAGCATTCCAAAGTTTCACTAAACTTCGAGAAGTGGTACGGAGAAGGCCCCCTGGTGTTTAGTAAACTTAAGTATTTCTGCTTACTTCTGACTATTCAAAAGTTCTCAGAACACAGGGTCCGTAACGCACAATTTTACTAATTAATAATTATAACCTTAAATCAATAAAGCAAAGATTCGAGACAGATTACTCTGAAATTACCATCAGTAACGAACTATGGCTAATGCAATTTGCGCAACGAGCGCTTCCGCTAGTAGCAAGGCGGCGCGGCCGGTGGCATTCATATGGACATGCCCTACGATTTAGTGGCTATAATTCTTTGCATTTTTTAATCTATCTAACAATAAAAAACAAA
Source organism: Udea olivalis (assembly GCA_947369235.1). Taxonomy (NCBI): domain Eukaryota; kingdom Metazoa; phylum Arthropoda; class Insecta; order Lepidoptera; family Crambidae; genus Udea; species Udea olivalis. Next base: position 14,652,682 of record OX376359.1, read on the forward strand.
TAGTCAAGGTCAGAGGAAGTTCTTTTTTTTACGAGCACACGCCCTGAATAATTATTGGTTTATTTGTTTTAGGGGAAGGTAAACTGAATTATAAATTGGTTCAGTTCCGATGAAAATGCATTTTATGATAAGTTTGACCTACACCACGAACAAATATGTATTTTCTAAATACCACCATGGCACCACTGCTGCTTCTATTGAGTGCATTTAAATAAAAGCTTAATAAAGGGTTTCTACCTATTTATTTTTGCTGTTAACTTTTCCATATGAGGGTTAATTTTTGCAGTTGACTTTTCCTTATGAGGGTTATACGTAGTACCTCTTAGAACTTATGCTGTAAATTTACAAACTTATTTTAAATTTTTGCTGTATTTAGCATTTTTGGTTTATTTTATAGTTTTTTTTGATTTAAAAGATTCTTACGTCTTTTGACATTTTTGGTTATACATATAAGATTGGAACAGTGACTACGCTAGGAAAAAACTTAGCATATTCTTAAATATCTTAGCATATTACAATATTGCAACACAGAACCATATTGTATACAATGCACCGATTTCTTTAAGCTTGTTTCAAACATTACTATCATCAAAAAATTGTAAATAGACGATACTTGGTAGTAGTGGTACAGATTACTTAATAGTTACTAACGTAACAGATAAATCACATCAATAGAAAAATTAAAATTTTCTTTCATACAAAATGCTCTACGCGGCTGTTGTTAATCAACTGCCAAATGGTAATTCCAGAACGTCTACCATGAGTTGTCAATTAAAATTTTTGCTTCTTTTTTTTAGTTCTCGACATCTGGTAGGTATTTCTCACGCGCAAGTTCGTGAAGTGACAGGGTAGTGGGTAAAAATGGTACCATACCCTTTAGTCGTGATTTATGATTTAGTAAGCAATTGTATCAATCTGAGACTCTCAGAGTATACATATCATTGTATAGCACGGTCTATTTGCAACTATATTATTGTATTGGTTAACGCTAAACGACGTGCCACATCCGCATCACCCACATAAGGGGAGCACATAGTACTAGCGCAATTTCAGACGGAAGGTGTCACGGCTAAATCAACCGTTCGCAACGTACTCTTATTTATAACATCTACTTAGGTTAATGGCAATATCATTGTTTATTATATAATTACAGGAGTATTCAGTTTATTATAAGGGTTTTCTGTAATAATCGTAATAAGAAGTATCTGAATGTTAAGGTTATCTACATTTGGCACACTACAGAAGCAACTGGCTTCTTGGAGGATGTTTATATTGACCTTGCTAATACGACAAGTTATATCTAAAATTTTGGGTCAATGGTCATTAGAGAAAACATTTTTTTTTTTCTTGCTAACTCTATTCACTCACTTATTATATGTATGTGACAAAATATAGTGTATAAGTGCAGCAAAACCTAAAGACTATTAGATTTAAAAAAACGTTTTTAATGAGCAGTAAAGAAACTCCATCTAATCTAACTGGACCTCGAAAAACAATTAATGATTTTTAGTGCGTACGAAACGAAAATAATGTTGTATTTCAAATACAACGGAATCTTTATACACTTCTCGTATTTTGACCTCTATTGAAAACTAGCTGTCCGTTAGCGGCCTCGCCCGCCTCAACTATTTAACCCTTTAAATTATAGCCTTAAAAAAGAAAATAATAATATGGCCTATGTCACTCGCTGATAGTGTAGCTTCATCTTGGTGAAATAATTAAAAAATCGGTCCAGTACTTTCGGAGCCTTTTCAATACAAACTAATAAACAATCAAACCTTTCCTCAGTATAATATTAGTATGTAAGTATAGATAAATAAAGTACCAATCACCCGGCATATAAACATGTACATAAAAAGTAAATAAGATAGAAATTGCTAAAATCGAACATAAATTAAAAGTATTTTTAAATGCCACAGAAGATCCATACAATTCTTTCCCTCGTTGAGATTTGCTAATCTGTCCTTCGCTGTTTACGACATTTGAAGCACCCATTAACTTAACTGGTGTTAAACGCCGCTCTTCAACAACTCATTTTCCAATTAAATATTTATTTACATACGAAAAAAAAATCCGATCATCTCGAGCGTTTCCAAACAAAGAAATCAACAAGTGGGCCTTTGAAGCTCATTTAATATCTAAGTATAACTCAATAAAAAGAGAACTGATTACTGACCGTCTTTCACTGGAGTAGTTGTGTGATTATTTTCGTTTATTTCACAATTAGTTTTCTCGTGCTAAACACGGCATCACTGGCTGCGCGTTCTGAGCGGGCGCGCGACCGTGCGGTGCGGAGGCAAGTCCTGACTGATGCTCGCTCGCGGCGTCAGCAATGTGGACATCCTCTCCTCAGGTCCTCCGGCGGAGCGGGGAGCGGGGGAAGCGATTGATTTGCGGCTACTTCCGCCGGTGTATCCTGAATGAAAGTCGCCCTACCGTCTCATGCGCCCTACGCGTACTACGCCGCGTGTATGACGCTACTTACACTATCGAGATCAAAGTCAAGTAACATTGAACAGTCATTGAATGAACTACTGAATGTATTGCTTATTATCTAGCTCCCTTTTTTATCACAACGTTGGTGGTAACACGGCAGGTAAGTATGTGAACCTCTTGAATAGGACGCGGTATCCGCTCATTGTAGTGCGCTGTAGCACGATTTCTCGCCTAGCCTTGCGTGGTGTCCCGGAACCGATTACCGTTCGAGTCAATTTAGGAAACGATATTTTCTAAGCTTTCTTGGCTCGGGTCTGGGTGTGCTGGGAGACGCTCCTGACTTATTTCCATGTCTGGTACCTCGTAACACAGAGATATTTATCCCTACTTCGAGACCATGACAAGTGGTGTGATGTCTGGCGCATATTTATTTATTTACAAAACTTATCAACATTGTAATAGCATGAATTAAAATAAATATCAAATTAGTGTTGGAGTATGGCTCATACCACCTCATAGTCGAGGAGAGGTCTGTGCCCAGCAGTGGGACCAGTGGAACGAATAATTTGTTATTATTTATTGTAAAACTTGGGTCATTTAAATTGTACTGCATTTCTCTTCTTTCTTCTATGAAAACAAAAAAAGACCTGAGAATTATTTTTGAATCATTATCCTAAAATGCTATGGCAATCAAATATTTGATATTAATAACATGTTGAAGTTACAGTTGACTCATATTGAAGCTTGTTAGTAGACTACGTATGTTAGTTGTTTTATTCCAATGTGTAGTGTTCGCGTAAATATAAAAAAACAAGACTACCTGTGTTCAGTTTCCCCACGAATATCAATTTTAACCCAGCTGAAACTTAAAACCTGTTTTTTTTAAATACATCTAATTAGCTACGAGTGCTACGGCTAATAATGTCTTCGAACCGGAGAAAGGCTACGAAGACTACGGCCGTAGCGCGGCAACGCAACCAGAACCGTACACCCTGGGCTACGCGGCTACGAGTGCAACTAGACTACGACTACGAAAATGCTAGGCTGTTTTTAGCCTGCCAAAATACGACGAGTTGAAATTAATAAAATGTATGCTAGGTTAAAAATTAACTATACAAACATTTTATTTAAACTATTAATGGACGTACGCTTTGACGAATGCCATATAATCAAACATTTTCGACTTAATAAACATTCGAACGACCTGTTAACGTAATTGGCGTAGCGATCTTGCCTCTAGCGCCTCTAGTTGTACTTTTTGTATCTTTTTCGAAATGCTCAAGTCGTTTTTTTAGTTTCCCATACCCTAAAAATACTCGTACAAGCTCTAGTTTGCTTGGGGTCTGTCTCAAATGATCATCGTTGCAACGCTTGCTTCGTCAAACCGATTTGCAGATGTTTTTCAACTGTATTTTGACTGTCTCATTATACTGCTTCCAAGGTATGGTCGGTCTCTAGTTTCTCTAACTATTAACTAATGCGACTGAATACTAGTTGCTACCCGATTGGTCGTCGTCGAAGTTTTGGGCAGTCGGCAGTTTTTAAAGTTCAAGAAAATGTGGCGCTTTTATTCACTGTTTTTGCCAAGCTTTCGCTTATGCAATCCCGCAAGTGATCAGTGTTTTTTTAGAGTATTTACCGATAAGTGATCATGGCGATTTTAGTGCTATTCTAATATCGTCTCTAGGCCCCGAGGTACCTTTTCATCGTTACTGTAGATATTATTTATATAAGTTAGGTCTGGCATTGACTATTATAAATTAGGGATGTGAGTTGTTAACCGAGTGCCTGTTGAGGCCGCGATAATTAGTGCTAATAATTACCAATAGCACTATCCCGCGCTGCTAACTATTTAGCGCGAGGCTGGAATGTACTAGACCACTTTATTTAGGTACAATAGCCAACCCTATTTCGCCAAAAAGAGTTGCTTTTATAAGTGTACACGTACAGTTTTACTAAATCCATTTTGTGTCCTGGGTTTGATTCTCGGTCGGTACATTTCAGTAAACAAACTTGTTAAATTGGTTCAGTGTTAGGGTGTTGTCTGGCGGACTTATTAATTTTAGTTCCTTACGACAAATAATAGATATTTTATCTTAATTTTTACTCTTCTTCTCCTACTAATCTTATTTTATTAATATTATAAATGCGAAAGTTTGTGAGGATGTATGTTTGATACTCTTTCATCCCTAAACTACAGATCGGATTTAGCTGAAACTTTACAGTAATACAGCTTATACATCAGAATAACACATAGGCTACCATTTATAAAGATTTTATGTATTCCAGTTTTTCCAATCAGTGCAAAGAGAATAAAAGCTTTCTGTGCTCCCAGAAGGGCTAACGAAAAAGCACGGGAAACGTTGACATAAGCGGTCGTGTTTTTTCTGATTATAATATTTAATTTATTTTAACTGATAATTGGGATCAGATAAGAAATAAATAATGTATAACTTGTATTTGATATAATTGTACGTATTTAAAGTGGTGTATTTTAAATATAATATTGAACACATTGGGTAAGTTTTCATGACTTTTTATTAGTTGAGCATGGAGGTGCCCGAGGACCCTGGTCCCTGATCCCCTGAGGTCAGATATCCCCTGGACATTATTCCACACAGCTGGTGAGAATGGGATATTGAAGGATCTCTTATCAATGCCGATACTGATATGAGCGGTGTTATTTTGGCTATAAAACGAAAAAAAACATCTGCACGTAAAATTTGCAATCATTGCGATAAGAAAAGGAGTAAGCATAATATTTCCGCAATTAAATAATTTGCCATTGCAATTGTGCTATTAAATGAAGTAAAAATTCTATTGAAAGCTCTGAATCTCCACGGCCAGAACCTCAGACAAATTTAATGTTAACCACTAGCATGATGACAAATGTGTAACAGCATGACCCACAATCACAACCGCTACCTACTGTTGGTAGAATTTTGTATAAACCCTCAGATATATCACCATATGTTGTTCATGTTCAACGAGAATAATAGTATACATTCGATTTCATTTGGTTTTTTTTTCTCAAGAAACATAATTTTAAAAACATTATTGATGGAAGTGTGAAAATATATCCAGGAATATAATTTCTTTGTCATTTACTGATTTTAAGGATGCCAATGCATTCCTTGATAGTACCGTTTTGAAAAGTGACAAATATAGGGCTTTTATTCCCATTTTCAATATGACAAGAATGGGAGTGGTTAGAGGTGTTCCGTTCCGACTGACTAGTCAGATGAAAATATAGTAAATAATGTTCAGGTGCCTAGCAACTGTGAAAAATTCTCAAGGTAAGAAGGTTTAACAAAAATTATATTGTAAACGGAAAAGCAGAGTATGTTCCAATTGAAACTGTGATAACTTTTGATGGTCAAGTATTATCTAAGCGTGTGTTCATACGTTATAACTCTATACCTGTAGATTAATATATTTATCCAACCTTGCAATGTTTCAATTGTTGTAGATAAGGAAACATAAAAAATCAGAGTAGATCAGGCCCCTGACTCTTGAATCTAATTTCGCCGGATTGGCATTAGGTTACTGTCACCAAAATTTTTTTTGAACTCGTTGTGTTAAGGTTCATAAATTTCTTGTTTGACATTTCTGCGATGCTTGTCCAATGAAATTCTGTTCAAGAGTCAGGCCCTTGATAATTAAAGCCCCTGATCCTCTTCAAATGTGGTCAAAACCTGACGGATGAAAGTGGTTCTATTGATGATGATGATGCAGAATGTTGTTTATGCAAAGTTTCCTCATTTTGCCAACAATAAAGAATGTACTGAGTTTTCTAGACAAAAGAAAATCAAAGAGTCAATGGCTAAAATGTGTATATATATCTTATTCAGAGGCACTAAAGTTGCACCCTGCAGTGACAAAATTATATGCAGACACTTTAGTCTCAACCTCTATTACTTCCAAAAAATGTAACTAAAATATGTACTCATTTGAAGAAAAGTTCTTCTGAAACGACATCTTATAAAAAAACTAAATTTACTAAACCAAAAAGTCCTTCTCAAGTAGAAAAAGGATATGATCGAGTAGCACATGTTTTATTGACCAAAGACCATGATGGACCTTCTCCTCAAAATGGCTGTGTACTTATTAACAGCGATTTCAGAAACCCTTTTCTTAACATGCCTGTAAAAGAACATATTGTAACTTTAATTAACTAACTATAACGTTGCCAAACTAATAAGAATACTCTAGAGTGAAAATGACGATTTTGTTTATAGCAGGTAGCTCCACAGTAATTCAGTGGAACTGCGATAATATAAAGAATAAAGAATAAAAAAAGTGATTTATTGTATTTAATCAACACCTTACATTTGTTGTCTCCCTTCAGGAGACTTGGCTGAAGTCAGATAGGAACTTTAAAGTTCCAGGTTATTCATGTTTGAGAGAAGAAAGAGATGATGGCTGGCGAAAAGTAACCCTGCTCGTTACCTATTCTGTCCCCTTTAATCTATTAACAATTTCAACCCATAGTAATGAATTTTCAATTGTTGCTGTTAATATTCATAATATTTCTTTTGTCCCTATATACAAACCTCGTCCATCATCATATATTTTTAATGAAATTTAAAATGTTGTAGCTTATACAGGGTGGTCCAAACATGCACTTCAATAAATGTTTTTTAGTTCCTCACACTCAGGGGTATCCGAAAATACCCCATGTCCTAGGTTACTCGATTTTTTCAAAAATTCGTAAAAAAATTCATGACTCGAGAACTACAAATAATCGGGTAACATACATTACATGGGATATTTTTGGATAGCCCTGGGTGTGAGGAGCCTAAAAAATCTATTGACGTGTATGTTTGGACCACCCTGTATGCCTAAACCGCTATTAATGCTCAAAATATATCTCGGGGAAGTTCTACATCAAACTATTATGGAGCTAGAATTGCAGATATTTTAAATAATCATAATTTATGTTTGTTAAATACTGGTGATTCAACTCGTAAGACAAAACCAACTGACAGCATAAGCGCTCCAGACCCCACGATCACCACTCCAAATTTCGCATCCACTCTTAGTTGGTCTGCTATGTCTTCATCATATGGCAGTGATAATTTTCCTATACTGATTACATTTCCAACTTCATTTAGTAAGATATCTGTGAAACGTATCCCACGCCTTAAGTATAAATTAATTGATGCAGACTAATGTATTCAGAGAAAAAGTCATCTCAGAACAGAGCATCTCATAAAAACTGCAGATGAAGAATTACCCACTAAAAATAACCACTCAAAATAACCACTCAAAGGGTATTCCATCTCTTCCATGGTGGGATAAAGAATGGACTATGGCAATAAAAAAAAGGAAAGTCGTTGAAAAATCATGTTTTCTAAGTCTGAAAATTTTGAACTACTCATTGAGTTATTAACCCGTAAACTTTTCAAACAGAAAAAATGGGAAAGCTGGAGGTTTTGCGCCTCTTTATCGCCTGACGTTCCGCCTTCGGCTGTCTGGATTAATATTCGTAGATTCAGATCGGCATTTAAAGAATCTAGTCCCCCTTTAATTGAAGAAGCTGCTCTAGAATCATTTATTGATAGATTAGATCCACCTTTTGTTTCAGAACATGAATTATGTTTAATTATTATTATTATTATTATTTTTTAATTATTAAAGAAGAACCTCTTAGTTTAAATTCAATAACAAATCAACCCAGTATGAATGCTTCTTTTAGTTTGTACGAACTGAAAGGAGTGTTATCTAAAGTCGAAAACTCAGCACCTGGCTGCGATGGAATTCCATATTCATTTTTAACACACCTTAGTGATTCAGCTCTTACATATTTTCTTAATATTATTTATTCAGTATAAATTCCGGCAACATTCCTTCTTCCTGGAAATTTCAAGAAGTGATACCAATATTAAAACATAACAAACCATCATCTGAAACATCATATAGGCCTATAGCGTTATCTTCCATCTTAGCTAAATTAGCTGGACACTTGGTTAAAAACAGATGGGAATGGATAGTTGAGAGTGAAGGGATTTTATCCACTAGCCAATTCGGTTTTAGAAAAGGAAAAAACACAATGGATAGTATCAGTATATTCACCACTGATATTCGTTTATCATTTACTCGTAATGACTCTGTTCTAGCGGTTTTCCTAGATATTGCTGCATACGATAATGTTTTGCTCGTAGTTATTAAATCTAAACTCCAAATTCTAAAAATAACACCATTAATTATTAATTTTATTATAAACATCCTATCAGATAGATCGATTCCTATAAATCAAGGTGAGATCATATCTCAGTCAGGACTCCTTTGGAAAGGACTACCTCAGGGTTCCGTCCTAAGTTCTTTGCATTATAATATGTAATCATATAATACATATGACTTAGAGTCACATATAAATAAACGAAATCTATATCAAATTTTACAATATGCTGATGATTTGTTTTTTTATGTCTCTGGTAATTCTATTGAAAATATGTGCAACTGATTAACTTCAACACTGAAGCTTCTTAAAAATTGGCTAGATAAGAATGGATTAAGTTTATCTGTTTTAAAAAGCAGTACAGTTTTATTCACTAGGAGGTGGTTTCCTCCACCCGTTTCTGTTTTATATGACCATTCTGTTATTCCTCCACACACAGAAGCAAATTTTTTAGGTATACTATTAGATAGCAAGTTATCTGGGACCCCTCATTGTTACTATATTGCAGCTAAGTGTGAAAATACCATTAATTTATTAAGATGTCCAGCTGGTGTTTGGTGGGTAGCTCATCCCCTAACACTCAAATTGCTTTACAATTAATTAGGAGTGTTTTAGTTTCAGTGCAGTGCGATGCACGCTCGGAAACGGTCGCGTTCCGCAATTCATCACAGTCTTGAATTATTTGATTAGTTCGCGAACTACGTAGCCGGTTGCGGCTGCCGCCGCTATGGGTTCCAAGCAACTCATAGCCAACGAGCTGTTGGCGTTTATCCTACACGCCATTGACACGATGGACGAGGTTAGCATCATGCAGATCTGCAAATCCAATTTCAAGGAGGAGGAAATTGTCAGTAGCAAGGTGCTGCTCTACCAGACGCTCGGCAAAGCCGACCGAATGCCGTCTCGCAGGAGGGACGAAAAAGGCGAGCGAAGTCTCCAGGACATTATCACGCTGTTGATCCGGACGACGTGCCCGCTTTCGTGGCGAAACAGCTGCATAGGCTGCCTCCCGTCACTTTTGACCACGTCGACGTCACCTGCTTACTAAAGGACATCACAACCCTGAAAGCAAGCCTGGCTGAAGTGAAGTTGAGAGTTGAGGTTTCGGAATCTACGATCTCCGATCTGCGTGCCGAATTATTATCATTAAAACGTAATGATTCGGTAAGTGGGTCAGCCGTAGCCTCGAATGACAACACACGTCGCGGAGCGCAAAACGCATCCATCGGCAGTATTGAGTCAGCGGTATTGCTATGTTCGCCACTCGCTGTTGTCGAGCGCGATGCACCGCGCCCAGCCACGCGCCCCGCCCCCGCCGAGCTGACGTCAAGCGCTAGGTCATCTACCCCCACCGCTAGCTACGCCGATGCCGCCGCCGCGCCTTCTCGAAGGCCTCAGGGGAAGAAGCCGAAGTCTTGCAAGCTCCTTTGCAAGTCTGTGACTCAGTGTCCGAGGAAGGAGCCATGCGATGAGGAGGGTTTCGTGAAGGTTGAGAGGAAGAAGAAACCCGCCAGTTGTAACCATCGAGGCTCTGTACCGACTGAACTGGATTGCACCCTGCGTTCTGAAGTACCGGCGACGCAACTGTACGTGTCCAGATTACACTGGTCTACGAAAGTCGAGGACTTTGTAGACTATGTGCGAAGAAAGTCCAATTTCACCCTAAGGGTCGAACGGTTGGTATCTCGCCGCAAAGTGAATTTTAATTCTTTTGTGGTGAGAGTGCCGACCCACCATCTGGCGACCTTCATGAAGGAAGACTTTTGGCCGCAGGGAGTCGTGTTCCGGAAATTCAGAGGACGGCTGCCTGCTGACAACACGCGATACACGTCGCTGACTCAACGTGTAAATTAGTTTTAGAATTAATTATTATAACTCATATGTATGTTAGTCTGTAAGGTATTTGTCTATGGGCCTCTGTTATATGAAACTTTTGTTATGTATAGTATTGCCTGAAATAAATGATTTATTATTATTATATTTATTATTATTTAGATTATGGCATACATTTTCTCGAATCATGTAATTTAATTGGTTTACAAAAACTTGATAATATTCAATCTAAAGCACTCCGAATTGTGATAGGAGCTAAGAAATTTAGCCCAATTGGGTATGAGAACATTTTTTTTTGAAAATACGTTTTACTATTTTAAGCAACTAATTTGAATATTTTGTTGATGTAGCCGGTAGTTAATTTTTTAATAATTTTCAAACATTGCCAACTCATGACGTCACAAATTAGCTCAGTGTTCCCACGTGTGATTTCCCCGATTCGTGGTAAATAAATAATGAGGAGAAAATTACTGATTTACTGTACTTACGGCTGAAACAAAGCTGCCGTTCATCATGTAGCATCTCACGAGAATGTGAGAAGTAGACTTCAGATACAATTTATTTTGCCAAGTTCTGAATCCAAGCCCGACCTGAAAGGGTTGGGATTATAGCGAATGGCTATTTCAAGTCCTACCTACCTACCCGTCCAGAAAATAGGCGTAAATTAATGAAAGTATTGTTAAAAATAACTCTTTGAAAAAATATTTTTCACCTGGGGGAATTTAAAATCTGCTATCTGGAAACACCATTAATACCATGCAGTAGAATCACCTAGCTAAAAATTTCACGAATGATACAGATCGCGTTATTTGATCGATTGATGGATAGATTATCAACCAATCGCGTGAAAGGACGTTCATACGACCCAATAGGTTTCAATTGTGAGATGTCAATTTGATTACCGTCAAGAGTCCAATAAGAACCTTAGTGTACTCCTCGCGGACGTTGGCAATCTGGGGTCATTCATTTGACCCCAGATTGCCAACGTATTTAATTAAAAATATCCTCGATCCTTTGCCTTTAAAAATGATAAATATTTAAATTAGGTATAAAATAAATCTACCGCGAAATGGTTTTCGATTTAGGACATGATTGATTTTTGTTCCCATACTTAACTGTGGCTTTGCAGGCTGAATGCTCTGAACCGCCTTTGAGATTGCGTTGGCAATTTTTAGGTAATAGATGTTTATTCCGAGCTCTTTGGCTTGCAAGTAAACCATCCACTTTATTCTAAACTAGAAATTCTTTCTCATTTAATGAGGGTTTTCGATGCTTTTTCTGCAGTAAATTTATCACTGCGAATGGCTACAAGCCACTGTTTAATTGGTACCTATTATCTCCCGTAAGAACTCCCGATTTTTTTGCACACATAAGCACTGCAGAACACTATGGCCTTTAAGAAAATAATTTTCCTATAGTAATTTTTAATAACAATCATGAACCCAAAAAAAAATCGAAAAAAAATATACAAATAATGTACCTATGTATCTGACAGTTGATATGCCCTAACACAACAGTACTGCCATCTCACGCAGACCATTTCAGAAAATTGAGACATCTTCATATTGGTCACACAAAAATATACCCTGTCTGGTAGGGTGCAGCGAATTTTTTTTAAATCTTGATTTCCTGTACTATGAATCAATGACCCATTTTCAAAGAAGCACTTGTATAAAATTTCAGCAGACCTAATAAATATCTTGAGGTTGCGCGATTTGAAGTTTTGAAAAAAAAATGCAAATTAGGATTTTGAATGAGCGCTTAAAAAAGATGATTTTGGTAAGTATTGTGCAAAATATGTATGTAACTAAAATACCAAATAAAAATTAAACTAACTAGAAAATATGAAAAGCACGTATTTAATAATCATATTTCAAAATCTTGAACGACCCACATCCTCTCCTTTTTGGCTAAAATGCTGAGATTTGGTATCGAAATGTGATGTGTCTTGCCTGGATTGTAAGAACGAGACCATCACTTGTTTCCGGTCCGCAGACAGATAAGGAAGAATCTGTTACAGTTACAAGCTTCACGCTCGTTTCTACTGCTTCAGTGTGGCAAGGATACGATATTTTTCAATCTGTTGCAAATCTCATTTATAAGCTTCGAATAAGGTAAGTATTTTAATATGCGTTTTCTTTCAGGGGAAAACGCTGCTATTAAAAAATGTTAACAAGGATACCTTAGTTATTAAACTTTTAATGGATGTTAGTCGCATTATTTGAAACTGTCAAAACATGGATTCTTTAACTCGCCGCAATTTTATTCTATTTATCTAAAGCAAAGATATGAAAGACCAGTTGTTAAAGACCAAGATTGATAAGCATTTATTTAGAGCGGACATCTCGGAGAATATTAGAAGTGCTAAAACTATTTCAAAATCTGGAGCTGAATTAAAGGCCGCTGCACCTTCTATCAGTAGGGCATCCGCCCCAAGACCGAATCGGACTCCTGGACCATCTTCGCAAGTGAAACCACAGCGAAATAATTTGAACTGCAGAGGTCCTCCCCCTATTCGCAGGCAAAGGGGGAATCAGAGGACGAGGGATCCTGCTCCGAGAACGCAGCCAGCGAACTCCTTTCGACCATCGTATCGACCACCAACGACGACCAGCCGCGGCCGGCGCTAGATGACTCGGTAAGCTTAAACTATGCTCGCACAATTCTATCACAAATGGACTCTTCTGACAAATGATCAGACTATTCGCTCTTGGATATTAGGCTATGATATTCAATTCTCATCCTTAGTGGTGCGAAGTGATCCACCTAAAATTCAAACATATTCTCACAATGAAATGTTAGAAATCAATAATTGTAATAATGATTTCTTAAATAAAGGTGCCATATCACAATGTGAGCCTCAATTTTTATCGAATTTCTTCTTGATACCAAAGCCAAATGGTGATAGAGCACCTCTTGGGGTACCCGAATCACCCTCATGTATGTTCCGCGATTGGTCATAGTTTTCGAGTTATGATTTTTTTTCTGAATTTCTGAGAATTTCGGACCTAATAGTTTAAATTTTTTCTTTTTTAAAAAGTACGTTAAGACTTTTCAAATTTTTTCTTTGCCCAACTGAATCATCCTTAATTGTACTTTAATGCATAAAATAATCAGTTTCATAACTTTGACAAAAATGATGAAAATGTTGGTATAAAACCAAAAATGTACGGTTGATGAATAAAGACTTAAATTTTCAACTTTAAATTAAAAATCTAAGCAGGTGACTGTATGGTTTCTAAGTAAAGCTCAAGAATGCTCCAGAATCTCAGCTTTCTCAATCATTACAAAAAATGAGTACTTAATGGGCTACTTTGGCTAAAATCAGCCTTCAAAGACAGCGAGGTGGAAAATTCTTGAAATTAGCCATCAGATTAATAACTGTTTTTTGGCCATTTTATCATTCCTGAAGTTCATGAATTTGTTATCTACTATGGCCTACTCAACCTTGGTACCCTCTTTTTAAAAGACTTTTGATATCTAAACCAATCATTTTTAGACCACATCACGACCTAATCTTATCTCATTCCAGCCGCCGCAACGCCCATCACCAATTTACCCTGGTGGCCGGACAATTATCCGCCAGTCGATGCTAAGGCAAAGAGTTCCACCATCTTCTGTATCAATTATGTAGGCATCCCTTTCGGAAAGCTCCATGAAGCAATACGACGTATGTTTAAAAAAGTGGTACCAATTTTGAATGTCCAATCAAATTGAAGTTTACATAGCATCGGTCCCGATTGTCATATACTTTCTAACGTTATTTGACTCAGGTGCTAAGTACTCGACCTTAAATACTATTAGATCTGCCCTTTCTTTAATACTGGGGCCTCAAGTAGGAAATCAAACGTTTTTTTAAAGGCGTTTTTAGGCTTCAGCCGTCTTTACCTAGATACGACTTGACCTGGGACGTGTCTTCAGTTTTAGATGTTTTAGCGACATGGTTTCCTACTGAAACATTGAGCTTGGACCATATTTCAAAAAATGGTCTTTCTTTTAACGTTAGTCACTGCTCATGGATTGCAGACACTTTCAAAAATAAACGTTAAAAATATTGAACAGTTCGCAGATAGAGTGATTATAAAAAATTCAGATCTCAGACATCGAATATAGGAGCTTTACAGCCGGTGCTTACGCTCCCGTCCTTTCAAGAAAAAAATTAAATCTGTCCTGTTACAACATTAAATGCATATTTAAACATAACTAAGCCGTTACGCAAAAGCCGCACAAGCCCGTATCATCTCAAACTCTTGGTCGATGTGTAAAATCCACTCTAAGTGAATGTGTCATAGATATTTCTACAGTTACGGCCCACAGCACTCGACATGCTGCCACTTCGAAGGCACATCAGGTGGGCGTAAGTCTCGATTTGATTAGGAAGACCGCGGGCTGGACCGGATCTTATAACACTTTTGGGAGGTTCTACAATAGAACTATTGTGGATAATAGCAGATAACAATTCTTTTGCTAGATCAATACTTAACGAAATAATTTAGCTGAGGATTAGTGATTGACTTTCCCACTCAATTTGTCAATTAGTGGTATTAATTTTATTGTTCTAAGTGAAACAAACTTAATAAATAATAAAAAGAAATATGTCATATTTTTAAGAATTATTTTGTTAATGGAGGGTTTCAGTTAATTTATAACATAAAACTGTAAAAATTTGATTATGAAAACAAATGTTAAATACATTATTTGTCATAATATAAGCATTTTTAATCATAATATTTTACTGGACTCTAAAAATCTACATGTGTTCTAAT
Source organism: Udea olivalis (assembly GCA_947369235.1). Classification (NCBI taxonomy): domain Eukaryota; kingdom Metazoa; phylum Arthropoda; class Insecta; order Lepidoptera; family Crambidae; genus Udea; species Udea olivalis. The sequence continues at coordinate 14,667,898 of OX376359.1, forward strand.
GCTAATCTTGAGGATGAAGCACGAGTATAATTAATGATTAAACGAACTTACCTGTAAGTGAAGTTTGATCATAATTATACGAACTGCTTCGTCCGAAAATATTAGCATCCCACCCTTCCCTGACCCTTTATCGTAAAATATTATAAAAACGCTCTCTCTGAACTAAATGACGAAATTACAAAATGGCGTTCAGGAAGTGTCAGAACAAAATACCCTCAAAAATATTTTTATTCAAATAAAAAATTTGTAGATAACTTTCAACTTTCAGTGCAATCTGGCGACACCGTATGTGATACTACATGTGTTCTAATGCTAATCTTTTCGTACGAAACAGCTCGTATAATTATGATCGAACTCCACTTACAGGTAAGTTCGTTTAATCATTAATTTTATTCTAGAAATCGACTGGCATGATTACCGCCATCTTTACAGTGATGTCTCTAAGCACTCCTGTTGTTGGTGTCGGCGTATTTCACCATTAATTTAGTATAGTTCAGAAGATTAAACTTCCTGCTGAATCATCAGTTTTCACTGGTGAATATGGTATTCTTAAATCCTTGGAATATATTCTCCTCATGAAGCTAAATAAATCTGTTATATTTTCAGATTCAAAACGTGCTTTACAAGCCTCATTTAAGTTTCCTTTTTCATGGAATTTAAGTAAAGTTGTTATTTTAGAGTGCATAAATTTACTAATAAAGTGTTCTTTGAGAGGTTTTACAGTCCACTTCGCTTAGATACCTGGTCATCACAATATCACCAGAAACATCGAAGGCTCAACTTGCAAATAAAGCAGTATTGTGGAGATATTTTTCCATACATAAACTACCATTACGATTTAATTTCTCACTTATTAAATTCATGGTCAGAAGATTGGGAACGCATTATTCAAGACAAGGGCAAACATTCCCTCCCAGCCCAGCCATCAATTCCTACAAAACCCTGGTACTTTAGAATAAGACTTGAAAAAATAGCCACTTCTACTCTACTATCATTCGCATGAGACTGGGTCATGCATGCACACCAGCCCCCCGATTCAAAACAAAGTTATCGATCGATTCGGTTATTTTCTTTTATTTTTAATATTTTTTATAAGTAGGGTAGGTTTTATATAATTTCGTTTCCGAAAATTTAGTGCCATTAGCGGATCATTTACTATAATTAAAACAAATTTACCGAATCGGTCGATAACTTCGTTTTGAATCGGGGGGCTGCTCATCTTACTAGATTGCACATAAATAATTATGAAATTTGGGAATGTGGTACGGGTTTTGAAGATTTTAATCATATATTTCACGCAGTAATGGTTTCAGAGACGTTCCTGAAACCTAACCTACTACTACTACTAACCTCTACGAGCTATGGCTTGCCGGGCTATATTCTTCTGCGTAATGACCGCATAGGAAAGGGATATAGGGAGGTTGCTATTTATCTTCATTGCTCTATATCTTATAATATCCTAGCTGCCTCTTCTCCACAATATTCACGTTCGATGGAATATCTAATACTCGAGGTCAGGCTGGGTGGAAGTAAGGCTCTGTTGGGTGTTGTTTACTCTCCTCCCAGAATCGATTTTTTTGCGGACTTTGAGTCTGTTTTGGCCTACATGCAACAGACTTTCAAAATGTCATTATTATGGGCGATTTCAATGCCGATCTAATGAAGAACGGGTCCCGTTCATCAAAGTTACGTTCTGTGGTCGAGTCAGCAAATCTCTCTATTCTTCCCCTCGATCCAACTCATCTCAACTTCAACACCAATGATTCGTGGCTCGATCTTATTATCACATCCTCTCCTGATCGTGTCCTTGAACATGGCCAATTTCCCGCTCCTGGATTTTCACACCATGATCTTATACTTCTGTATTTTAGGATAAAGCCTGTCAAACGTCAGCCTCAAGTGGCCATCCTACGTAATCTTGCGAAGCTCAACGTTGTTAAACTGCAACAGGATGCTTCCTCCCTCAACTGGGAACCGGTTCTGTTGGCATCATCAGTGAATGAAAAAGTTTCAGAGTTCAACAGCATAATATTATCACTGTATGATGTGCACGCTCCGCTCCGGGCAGTTAAGTTGAGGCGCCCTCCAGCTCCGTGGATAAAATGGATGGTCAGAGTTGCCATGACAAAGAGGGACCGTGCTTTCAGGGCCTACAAGCGTAGTCGAAGTGATGTAAGTTGGGAATCTTTTAGGGTAGCCAGAAATCGTTGTAATCAGATGTTAAGGGCTGCAAAGAGACGGCACCTCATGAAAACCTTGTCCAGTCTTCTTTTTCTGATACTTGGAAGTTTTTTAAATTCCTTAGGTATTGGGAAATCTGATCCTTCAAACGTCAATTTCCCTCACTCTTTATATGACTTGAATCTTAATTTTTCCACAACCCCTAAGCTTCCTGTTGACATAAAAACGCAAACCATGGCAGCTATCTCTTCTAAGTTGCTTCCCATTAGCGTTTCCTTTGAATTCACCACTGTTTCTTATGACGAAGTTCGTAAGCTCATTCTATCCATTAAGTCCGAAGCGGTAGGCTGTGATGGTATCAGCAGAAGCCTTTTGCTGCACATCCGTGATTGTATTCTGCCAACTATAACGCATATTATTAACTTTTATCTTATTTCTGGGACTTTTCCCTCTATCTGGCGCAATGCTATCAGCCAACCTCTCCCGAAAATTTCTAGCCCTAGTCTGCTCAGTCATTACCACCCTATTTCAATTCTCCCATTCCTCTCTAAAGCACTTGAAGCCGTCGTTCATAAACAGCTCTCCCATTTCGTCTTCACCCATCACCTCGTCATTGAATACTAATTAGGCTTTAGGCCTGGCCACAGTACGACCACTGCTCTCCTGAAGGTTACTGAGCATATCAGAGCTGGCCTGGAGGCTTCCAAAATGATTGTTCTCGTTTCAATAGATTTCTCTAATGCCTTTAACGTCGTTGACCATGACATTCTTCTTGCCATGCTCTCTCATCTGCACATCACTCCACAGGCATTGGATTGGTTTTCGTCATATATCCGTAACCGGAAACAGGCAGTGCGCATTGACCAAACTTTTTCTCAGTGGTGTGACCTCGATTCTGGAGTCCCACAAGGAGGAATATTATCCCCTCTCTTATTTTCTATATTCATTAACTTTGTAACCCATATTCTCTGCAGCTATTACCATCTGCATGCTGATGATCTTCAGCTGTACGTACAGACTGACGTAAAGGGGTTTTATGGGGCTATTTTCCAGTTGAATGATGATCTCAAACGCTTACTTGACTGGTATATCAGCTTCGGGATATCGGTAAATCCAACTAAGTGTCAGGCAATTGTGGTAGGCACCCCGCGGCAGCTGGGTAGCCTTGGGACTGATTGGCCGGTGTTAACCTATAACTGCACTGCTATACCTCACAGTCCTCACGTCAAGAACCTTGGCCTGTTTATGGACAATACTCTGAGTTGGGATAAGCACATTATTAAAACGAGCAGAAAAGTCATTGCTTCCTTACGCTCCATAAATAAATTCAAAAACTTTCTTCCTCTCGGCACCAAAATTATCTTAGTGCAAGCACTCCATAAGCCCCTCATTGACTATGCAGACGTTTGCACTTCTAATCTGTCCCAAGGTCTCCTTGATAAACTTGAACGTCTGGTAAACAGTTGCATTAGGTTTATCTATGGTCCGCCGGGATGGTGGTGCGTAATCCCGGCGGTTCCCTGCGGTTAGGGGACGAGAATACTACCGAGGTATCCCTGCCTGTCGTAAGAGGCGACTAAAAGGGCCCTTGGGGTCGCGAAGCGCACGCGGGGGGGCCTGCGTGTGTTTCGGTTTGCGATCCCGAGGATGACGGTAACGCGTGTCTTCGGACACAGTGGTCTGTGTTATCGTGCACTGGAGTTGAGCTTGCTCCTCCCGAGGCTGGCTGCCAGGCGGCCTTGCGCGCCGAAGGGTCCTGCGAGGAGTCTCTCCCTCGTTGGGGATCCCGGGTCCCTTCCATTCTGCGCCGAAGATGACCACCGTCAGGTTTTAGTGGGTAGGGGGTCTCTGTTTTCCCAGGAGTTCCGAGTCCCACATATCCCAGGTGTCCCGAACCCAGGGCCTTGGGAATGCCTAAATGCATTTCCTGACGCAAAAAAAAAAAAAAAAAAGGTTTATCTATGGTGTACGAAAATACGGCATTTCTCCCTTTTAGTTCTCCATTGAAATGGCTTAAAATTCGTCACCGTAGGAATTCTCGAACGCTCTGTTTACTTTTTAATCAATAATCCTTATTAGTAATCCCAATTCCCCCAGATATCTGAAATGTAATTTTAAGTATAGGGGCGAGTGCAGCACGCGCAACCAGCGCTCGCATAGCCTTTTGCTGCTTCACAGTCCTCTTCATACGTCTTCCCATATGTCGAATTCTTTCACATTAGCTGCCATTAGGCTATGGAACTCGCTGCCTAATAAAATTAAATTGTCGACCAGTAGGTTTTCCTTCAAAAGAGCAATCCACAACTTCTTCTTAGATAAACCTTAACTCATTTAACCAAACCTCTCTCCTTTCAAGACAATGATTTAAGATTTAGGTACGATATTTAGTGTATGTATCTTTAAATTTATGTATGTGTAATATGAATAATTTTGGTATAAGTATGTTTTTTGTATTAATAGTATATTTTGTTTCCGGTTTTATGAGACACCGCCAACACGATTTCTGCTTCGCCCAGTGGTTGACTAGTAGAGAGTGCCATTAGGCATTAAGTCCGTCAATTGTACTTTTTCTTCGTGCAATGAAGAATAAATAAATAAATAAATAATATATTTTTTGCTTGCCATTTTTATAATCATTCGTCCTTTTTTGCCTCTTTCATATCCCTATTCTGTTACATATATGAATAATATTGATGTACTTATAATAATATTATCTATACGTGTTAATGAAAAAGCGCAAAACCTGAAATTAGTTTGTTCTGAATCGAGAGTAGAATCGATTCCACTAATGAATAATAGAGGTAAAATTTTAACCAAAAAAATATTATCATTACGCCGTGTTTAATCATTAGATACATAACTCTATTAATGCGGCGGCACGCGAAGCGGGAACGTCGAACTATCTCGCGCGTTATTACCATAGACTTTTTAATTTTGCAACAAAGACAAGAAACAAAAAAAGCTAATATCTTCGTAAATAATACGCGAAAATATAATTTAATAATTTACATTATTCTTTTATAATAAAAATAAGTTGGGGTGTCAGGTTTTTAATTAACACGTTGTTTAAGTATGTTTATAAATTTGAACAATATCAAAATATGAAGGTAATTTCATAAGGTTTATTTTTATATGCACAACAAACAACTTATCATCCATCTATTTATATTCATCACTTAAATTATTTTCTCATCAAATATATCATTTGACTGCAAGGAAACCAATTGTTTAGCAGAATAAGCAATACTGTACAAATATTTTTAAACTTTTTTACTATGCAAAAAAAAACGATTTTCATATCAAATATGCTGATTGCACAGCAAATTAACCTGGGCGCCTATATAATACCTACATAATATTTACAGCTATAACAAAATAACTATTCTTATGACTAGTTTGCGTATACATATTGCGCATCTGAAACCCTGCTTGACATAAATGTCTTAGAATTTCAGAAGACACGCTCAGCAAATGTATTAATCATTAAAACAAAGTAATGAGTTTCAAATAGCAAACTGATTTAACGCGCTTACTATCACTTCGCGGTCCGCAAAGTGCGCGCGGCTCTAAGAGCGAGTGAGAAGGATATTTATTTATTTATCAATGCAGCATGCTGGCTTACAGTTGCCCAAAATGCCAGCAAAAAGGATATATTTATTATCACTCTTGCGTTTATGCTTCATGCAGACCACGTATTTTTTTTATTTTTTTTTATTTTTTTATTATTATTTTTTATTTTTTTTGGACGGCAAGACAACGGATAAACATACTTAAATACATTTTCTTTTGTAAATACATACTTATTATACATAGGAGACACCCAGACCACAACACACAAATGTTTGTACTGTGCGGGGATCGAACCCGCGACCTCTGGTGTAGTAGCCAACTTCTTAACCATTACACCAAGTCGTCGTTGTTTGTTTATGTTTAGTCTACCGACAATTATTAGTTATTTTTCCGAAAGTTACAAATCTGATATTTCAAATTTCCGAATTTCATTAGTACGAAGAATTAAAAATCCGAAAAACGATATTCCGAATTTGGCAATTCCGAAAATTCATTTCAATTATTAAAAGTTTACATCAAAAATACTATTTTCATATAAAAAAAATTAAGCTCGAAACCCGAGTCGCCGTGGTCATCCCGCCGTGATACTAGACTAGTCTGCCCTACACTAGAGTGTAATTCAAGAGCCCAGAACCGAATTGGGAACAGGAGCAATTTTTTTTTATTTATTTTTTATTTTTTTTATAAATACCTTTTACTATTTTAAGTAACTCATTTGAATATTTCGTTGATCTAGCTAGCCGGTAGTTAACTTTTTATAAATTTTTGAAAATTGCGACCTCATGACGTCACAAATTCAATTAGTGTTCCCACATGTGTTTTTATACTGATTCGTGGTAAATAAATAATGAGGAGGAAATTACTGATTGACAGCACTTGCGGCTGAAACCGAGCTCGCCGTTCATCATGTAGCATCTCACGAGAATGTGAGAAGTAGACTTCTGTTACAATTTATTTTGCCAAGTTCTGACACCAAACCCTACCTGAAAGGGTTGGGATTATAGCGAATGGCTATTTTAAGTCCTTTCTACCCGTCTGGACAGTGGGTGTAAATTAATGTACGTATTATTAAAAATAACTTTGTGCAAAATATTTTACACTTGGGGGAATTTAAAATCTGCTATCTGACAACACCATTAATACCAAGCAGTAGAATCACCTAGCTAAAAATCTCACTTAAAATACAGATCGCGTCACTTGATTGGTTGATGGAAAGATTATGAACCAATCACGTGAAAGGACGGTTATACGACCTAATGGGTTTCAATTGTGAGATGTCAATTTGATTACCGTCAAGAGTCTTATAGGAACCTCAAAGTACTCTTTTCGTACGTTGGCAAACTGGGGTCAAATGGATGACCCCAAATTGCTAACGTATTTAATTAAAAATATCCTAGATCCTTTGCCTTTAAAAATGTTAATTATTTAAATAAGGTATAAAATACAAATAACTCGAAATGGTTTTCGATTTAGGCCATGTTTGTTTTTTTACCATACCCAATTGTCGGCAAAGTAACATTTAAAATGTTTATAAAAATAGATTTCGGATTTATGATTTTTCGGAGTTTTGATTTTTCGAAATTCGTATTCATGAAAGATCGGATTATTGTTGATTCGTAGTTTTAATGATTCGGGATTATGAAATTCGGAATTCTGACTTTCGGACTTATGAACATTCGGAGTATTGAAATTGTGGATTTTTAATATTCGGAATTTTGACTTTCGGGATTCTAAATCATTCGGAATTATGAAATTCGAAATTTTGGAATTAGGGATTTACACTTTGGGAGTTTTGTTTTTCGGAATTATGTAGTGTACCCCAAAAATATACCCATGGCTAGAAAAGGAGGCGCGGAGGTCCAGCCAAGGCAAGCTCTGCTCTCAACAAATCTACAGAAAGTAGATTTGTATGTGATTGTAGAACTTTATTGTTGATCTCATTGTGTCCTAATTTTAATGAATTATTTAATAAATTAATAAATAATTAGCATATTTTTTCAAATAAAAAGATGTTTAATTCATATAAACTGCAGTATACGATAAGAAAATAGAGCCTCTGTTTAATAAAAAAAGATGAACCTAAATTGTTTATTTATATTGTTATATATATATATATTGTGCGTTAGTAATTATAAGGTATACGTTAGTTAATAGTAATGAGTCACGCACATAACTTGATGCTTAAATATTAATATTTTGAGGTAGCTATTTTGCTGTGCAATCAGTATTTTTGATTAGTATTAGGATTTTTATTTCATACAAAAGAAAGATTTTTTGATTTGCAGTCAAATACTACCCATTTCATAATAATAATTAATTACCTATAGCATTCCTACACATTTCATATTTGATCCTACTTTTTAAAGTGCGTCCTAGTCCTAAAATGTTTACCTTTCAAACCGTTTCCCTACCTTTATTTTATTAACAATACCTATTTCCTCACATGAACATCCTTAGTTCACAAATAAAACAAAGTCGTCGCCCCTCGCCTCATTGTGGCAAATGCACAAACCGTGCGAAGCCAGAAGAAAGAAAAAAAAAGAGATGGGCCAACTCTGAATATAGACGACTCGAGTTAACTCGAGTTGGCAGAACCAAGCTTTGAATAAATTAACCGAAATCACTTCTATATATTTTTGATCATTTTATTTTTTCCTACAGATCTATAAAATGAGACCTTGCTCGACTTATTAGCATAGGTTCAATTAAAAGAGGTAATGACAACTTAGTTAAAGTATTCACTTCTTCTTGGATTACCCTTGAAATTGATGATCCGGCCCCTGACTCTTGAATCTAATTTCTTCTTCGGCATTTGATTACTGTCACCAACATTTTTTTTAACCATAACACTGCGATAAGGTTCATAAATTTATTGTTTGACATTTTTGCATTGCTAGTCCATTGAAATTCTGTTTAAGCGTCAGGCCCCTGGGTTTTTTCTTTATTGTTTTCATTAATCGCTCAAACAACGAATAAGTCGCACTAACTCTTGTTTGCTTGCAGCTTAATTCCTTCATGTACGGAGGATGACACCTTTACAAACCATTACAAAATACATCTTAAGACAGCAGCATAAGGTGCCCTTATGTAAAACTTGACTGAACGCGTGTGTGCGGAGGACAGCAGGTAAATCGTTTACCAAACCATTGGAAAATTGCTTTAATGTAGACCGCATAATGTGCTCACGCGTGAAGATTGACGTGCTGTTACGTATACAACAGCTAAACTCGAGTTGAGAGAATCCGACTCGAGTCAACCCGAGTTCGTAAATCAAGTTAGTAATTTGGTAAATCGAGTTGACCCATCACTACAATACAAACCATTATTCCAATGGTCATCTGCTATTGCACAAGCCGTGCGAACCATATCAAAAAAAAAAAACAACAATCTGTCATCTGTGTTGAATTTTATCGTCTATGAAATTTCGACTGTGTTTCAAAATTCAGACTTTATTTAATTACATGAATGCAATTTTCTGCTGATTATTAGAAAATATGTCAGCAAGAAAACTGTGGGGGGAATTTGAAAACGACGCCGGTGATGATACTATTTTGCAAAACGTGAACTTCAATCCTATCATAGAACTGGGCATGCAAAATATACCCGAGATACCAATTACTGTAAAGTCATCACCTATAGAATTACCAAAACCCAATTTGATCACTCATACTATTCAATTGCATGCTTGCTCCAGGCAACTTCAAGCAATACTAGAACAGACAGAAAATGCAGTGTTCGACGGAGCACGATTAGATCCGATGAGTTTGCCTGCTATTCCCCCTGATCCACCAATAAATCTAGAACATGAAGCTACTCCACCTATAAATTTCCTTCAAAAGCAATATTGTGACTTTTCCCTTGGTAAAGGCCCGGTTATTCAACCGTTCACGCCAGAAAGTCATAAGCGGGCATTGCTTCAATGTGCCTCGATTGCCTTAGGGCATGTTGGTATTACAACATGCACCAACACAGCCCTGAATGCTGTTGCGGACTCCCTGGACTTTTACATGAGCAATATGTGCAAATTGTTGAGAACTGCAGTTGATAAAGAAGCTAGTGGTCTTAAATCAGGTTTCCCAGATGCTATTTCTAAGGTATTTACAGATCTAAATGTTGGCAACCTTCATGAGTTCTACAATATTAAAGTAGTTCAGTACCATGCTAAGATTAAGAGAAGATGTGAAATTCTAAAAGCCCAGTGTGAAGCACTGGCTATTGGAGATATTGCACCACAGTTGAAGCTTGAAGAAGTACCGGAGCTGCATTTCCCTGCTGCTTTAGATGGGGCATTCACCCCTTCATTGGAGCCTGGATTTCAGATGCTGCATAGTTTGGAGCAAGAGCAGTTACAAGGACTAGAGCTCCTGGACACTGTATCAGATGAAATCAAAATTGAACCAATGGAATTCACACAGCCAGAGATGACGAAAATTCCATCACTGTCTCCTAGTGCAAAGAAAAAAAGAAAATAAAGTTATTTTACATAATAATTTGGTTTCTTTTCTAGGTTTATCTAATCTACATCCTTGGGGTGCTTAAATCCCTAAATTTAATAAATTCAAAAATAATTCTGTCAGTCCATCTGGTACACTTTCAAGCCTAAGTCACCGACCTGGTTTTGATGATATTCTACTTATTAATAGACAGACTAGAGTTTGGGAAAGGAAAAAGGCTACCTTTTAAAAAAAATTAGGAAGTTTGTCATTGTTGAAGATGAAACTTTGTATTTAGGCACTTGTTATGACTTAAATATATCTGAGGCCCTAGCCAAAGAGTAACACGCTACCTACTTTCTTGTCAAAATATCAAATGTGAAAAATGTATGGGAATGACCAAGAAGCTCATAAACATATTGCTTAAATTGTATTTATGCTCCTTTCTTGGGAATAACATTAGCACTAGTCTATGATGACATTTGATGTCAGTTCCATGCATAGGTACATTTTTAAATTTTACATGTCAAAACGAAAGTAGCGTGTTGCTGTCGGCTAATAAGGGGTACAATTTTTTTTTTTAATTTTGACCTGTGTGGGGATGACAATGAAAAATGTGCTGCCTTAAAGCACCTAATTATTTATTCATGCGCGCAAATTGAAATAAAGCTAGGTATGTAGTTGAAAATATAAAACACTACAGTAGCACCAAATAATTTATTTGAATCAGATTTATATTCATTAAACAGAAGATTATTACTCACAAGGCAACGAAATTGATTTGTTATGAATACACAATTTATATAATACAATAACCCAAATAATTACAACTTTATGACAACAATGAGGCATCTTGGATAATACACCATACCTACCATTTCTAGTGCTCCATCTGTGTGCAGATATAGCCAACACAAAATTTACCAACAGTGGCGGCCTTAGGGGGTGGCGAACAGGGCAATCGCCCGGGGCCTCGCGCAACAACCCAAATTTAAAAAATATAGATTTTTTTTACCTATTTTTTTATTTAAAACTTTCAATTAGATAACTAATTCATTCATTCAAAATCATTAGTAGTACTATATTATAATATCGCGCCTCGAAACACTTGAAGATCGGTTTTTCAATCGCTTAATCGCATACCCAGCACTCTGATCAGCTCGGGAGTCTGGACGTAAGGTGCTCCTCTTTCGCTCTGGGAATACCCGTGTTTCATTTCGTTCGTCAACTCATAACATCTTGGAATTATTTTGCTTGCAATATGAGTTACAAAGTCGTTACTGTTCCGTACATATCTTTCAATTTTATTCAATAGGTAGGTATTACGTTGTTGTAATATTCAAAGTATTGAGTAAGCCGAAAAAGTGTAAAAATATGCGAAACAAAACCAGATTTACGAAATGAGTTCGCGTGATGTAAAAAGAAAACGAGCGATCAAAAGAAAGCAGGTAAAAGAAAATCTACGTGGATCTTATTACAAAATATATAAAAAGTGATGATCAAGAAACCTCTACAAAATGTTTATTGACTGAATGTAACTCTAATCCTAATCCAGCTGAAAACATTCTTTTACATTGAACGACACGATTGGCGTAGTGCGCTGTAGCACGGTTTCTCGCCTCGATTTCCGTAGTGTCCCGGGTTCGATTCCCGGTCGGGTCAATTCAGGAAACGATCTTTTAAGAATTGACACGGGTCTGGGTGTGCTGGGAGACGCCCCTAGCTTATTTCCTTGTGTGGTACCTCGTAACATATGGATATTAATCCCTACTTCGAGACCATTTTCAAGAGGTGTGTTGTCAGGCGCATATTTATATACATACATCAAAAGAGCGAAGATTATGATGATGATGATGATGATGATGATGATGATGATGATGATGATGATGATGAATTAAAGTAGGAGAATCATGTGATATTAATGGACATGAATTGTCTGAAGAACTGAATATATTCATCCATGTGTATGAAGAAAACGACGACATTATCTCAGTGCTGAAATACATAATGGAAAAAAAATAACTGAAGTTCACCCCACTATCGAAATAGTCCTGAGAATTATTGCCACCACACCCGTTACAGTTGCGTCTGCTGAAAGGAGTTTTTCGAGGCTTGAAATTATTAAAACATATTTTAGGAATTCTATGACACAAGATAGGCTTTCAGCCTTTGCAATTCTTTCAATCGAAAATGATGTAGCTCATTCGTTAGAATAATGTGCTTTTATTCAATATTTTAGTCTTAGGAAGGCGCAAACATCAATTTTAATTTGTTAATTTTGTAAATCTTTCAATGTAAAATAATATTTTAAAACTCAAATTTTATTAATTTATAGGTGTATAACTTTAGCATTTCTCATTAAACATGACAAATACATAAACCAAACAACCTACAAGTACTTTCGCATCACATACTTTTCATGATGGACAAATGGCCTCGCAAAAGACCTAGCGCCCGGAGCCTCGCAATGGGTAAGGCCGCCGCTGGTTACCAATGCTGCAATCCAATTAAAGCACTAACCTGTTGGCTGCATCTGTTTTTAGTGATCACAATTATCACTCACATTAAGTTGTGAAATTATGTAGCAAAATTATGTCACATCTTAAGCACCATTATTTAATGGTTTCTGAACATAGTCCATTTTGTGTTTTAAAATAATGGGGCATAAGATTAGTATGGTGGCTTTTTAGGATACAACATTAACAAATTATCCAGACATTTCTAACAATGTTTTTAATGAATCTGATATATTTAATATTTTTAGCAAATATAGATTTTTTCCTTTCGGACCATATAGTTGAATTCTCATAAAGTTGAATTCTTAAAATGTTGAATTTCTCATAATGTTGATTTTTTTAAGTTTCGCAAAATGGTGAATTCCCGTGAAGTTGAATTCCCAAAACGTTTAATTTCCCTGAATGTTGATTTTTTTTAGTTTCGCAAAATGTTGAATTCTCATGAAGTAGAATTCACATAGGGCCTTATCAGACTTGTGATTTGCGAGCGAGTTTTGTATGAAGGCGATTACGCAGCGAGTTCGCCGCGACATATATTTGTATAGAAACTCGCAAGTGTGATAATGATAACCCTCATATTACTTTCATATTTTTGCTAAATGTTGAATGTGTGCGGGTCCGATAACTATTTCTCAGATTATTAATTTTCATTTTTATGCTGTTAGAACCTTTTTCGTGGAATATAAATACTCTTTTCTGTTACACACGTAAACCACTTTAGATAACAAATTAACAATAACTGTCAATGTTAGTCAATGTCATTTCAGAATAATTTAATCGATGGATTAATACGTATAGAAATATAACGCTAAACCCTTTAAAACAATTTATTTTACTACAAATAAAAAGAAAACAAAACTTCTTGTAGTAAGAGGTAAATACACGCTGACCAAAGACGGGAAAACAAACCAGAACGGTACAACTCGATGGAAGTGCACTAATCGGGACGATTGTTCAGCAACGGTTACGTTAACTAATGACGATAGTAAGATAAAAAGGGAAACAAAACATACATGTATCCCAGACAAGAATAAAATAAAAGTTACGCAGCTGATCAACGTCATACGGCGGCAAGTATGTATAAATTTATGCCGTATCGAGCAAATTTATGAAGGAATGGTGCAACAGTTTAAAGAAAGCAACCTTGTTTTTCATATTACCGAAATCCCATCATTTATTTCATTAAAAAGTACTTTATATAGAACACGGAAAAACTATGAGCACAAATTCGCTTGTTTTTGAAAGAATCCAAGATGTAAAAATTCCAAAGAACGTTGATGAGAATTTCAAGGTCTTTGAAGATGGAAATGAAGAAAAAATTATTATCATTTGCTCCCAAGCCGCCATATTGGCAATGAAATCGTCAACATTATGTAGTTATAGTGGTGATGGTACTTTCAAAACTTGTCCACGCCCCTTTCAACAACTTTTTGTTATTCATCTTGACATTTTTTCTAACCATGAGACAGTAAACGTTTTCCCGGTTATATATGCATTTCTCCCAAACAAGACCGAAAAAACTTACAAGAGGTTATTCAACTTAATAAAAGAGAATTTGCCTGTGATAATGAAGACTTATAAATGTGACTACGAGGTAGCTCAAATCAATGGTCAAATCGATATTCCCAGATGTTGATTTATCTGGTTGTTATCAACATTTTAATAAAGCAGTCTGGAAAAAGGCTAAGGAGTTGAAGATAGTAAGAGTAAAGGAATCTACAAGTGACGATAGAACTGCAAGAAGCATTGTTAGGATGTGCTCTAATTTTGTCTTGCTTCCACCCACTTTCATGCCACAAGCTTGGAATGATATGAAAAAGGGTGCCCCAGGTTCACCAAAAATGAAATTATTTTTAAAATACTTTCAAAATCAATGGTTTAAAAAAGATCATAATATGATTAGTTGTGCGGGAGATACTCATCGGACCACTAACACGTGTGAAGGGTACCATCGACGAATTAATGGGAGATTACCTAAAAATCCAAATTTTTACCTAGTGTTCTATACACTTTTAAAAGAATTGAATCATTATGGCAATAAAATCGAAAAGTATATGTCTTTTGTGCCATTTAAAAGGAATAGACGAACAAGAGATATCTTGTTCGACAAAAAATATTTGTCGTTATTAAAGTTACTTGAGAGGAAAACAATAACTCCATTAGTTTTCCTCAACAAAATCACTTTTTCCAGGTTGAAACTTGGGTTTTAAATGTTAGAGAAATGTGTAAGAGTAATGAAGTATGTAAGAGTAAACTTATTTTATTTTAAGCGGTCCAAAAGGGTGAGGATCTTGTGATTTAATTATTATCTAACTTGTTGTCAATATATGATTGAATTATTTATATGTCTTTTAATCCGCCGGTAGATAGTTTTTTTTAAACTTTTCATCGCCATTGACTTGATACGAAGTCCGCACATTTCGTGCCCCACACGCCAACGACTTCATATCTACGCAACTGTCACCCGCACCATGCTACAGCGCACATACTGTAGTCAGTTTACTGCAAAGACTACTATCGAATACTGGGTTTACTGACGAGCGTTGTCATGAGGTTTTTTTCGAAGTTTTTTTAGGAAATTTTGCATTTGACGTCTATGACAGTTGGCGTGTGGGGCAAAACTTTTTGCTTGTTTATCATCTCAATGATATCAACTTTTTGCAAATTCTACCTTCTGTAAATTCAACATTTTGGGAGTTCAACTTGTTGCAAATTCAACTTTCTACAAATCCAACATTTTATGATTCAACATGCTGCAATTTCAACATTATGAGATTCAACATTCTGGGAAATCCAACATTTTGCAAACTCAACATTTTAGGAATTCAACTTTCTGTTCCTAAAGGGATTTTTTCAGAAATGTGCCACATATGTTGTAAATAATAATGTTAACGAATAATTGGTAAAAGGCAAACTTATACATTTAATGACTAATTATAAAGATCAGAGAACTTAATCATTATGGAATGAAGATTAATGTGCCCCTAACAAAACATATGTGCCCCTAACAAAACATTACTTACATCAATTATTAAGAATGAACTAGTTTCACTGCCTAACTTAGGCCTGTATTCTAGAATCATTCTCAAGCACTGATCTGTACTTGAGTAGAGATTTTAAAACGTCAGTTCATACAAAAACGTCACTTAGATCTATCCTCAAGTACAGATTTTGTTTTAGAATACGGCATGTGCCCATAACAAACCATTACTTAAATCAATTATTAGGAATGAACTAGTTTCACTGCCTAACTTCAGAACATTGATTCAGAAAATTTGTGGTAACCAACCAAGTTAAAGAAGATAGTGCAACCCATCCCGGGTTTAACCAAGATTAAATTTTAAACAATCTAACTGTTTCTTTCCAGTCGATGACTAAAATCAACCAAGAGATTCCTTTATATTGAGAAATTAATGTCTCATTACTTTTAAACATTTACATTACTAAATATAAATGATGTCAAATTTTTAAAAATTGAGAATGTTACTACAAATTTTACCATTAAAAATAAATCATTGCTATCATTGGATTTTCTTGGTTGTCACGGGCCATCACTTAATCCTACCTATAACTAACTGCAAACTGTACAATAACACCATCAAAACCTCTACATCTTTTATTTCAATTCTTCTCTGGAGGAGTCTTCCTTCGTTTGAATAGTAATATGTGAGGTTCTGAAAATAAATAAATAAATAAAATATTACTAAAGTGTAATAGTAATGTGGTAAGGATCAATTTAAAGTGGCCTCTGGCTGGGATCATTTCAGACCTTTTACACCCTATCAATATTGGTCCGATTGCTGACTGTTACAAAGTTTTGATCAATTTTAGTTTTTTTCTGAAAATAGCTTAGGTCCAAACAAAAATATTTTTACGACAAAAGATTGGTTGAAATTATGTTTGATTTTGCCTGCCTAAATTATTGAGCTAAGCAACATGAAAAAGAAATAAAGGGAAAATTAATGATAGTCATCCATTTAAGTTCTCATGTATGTAATACATTTTTATCAAGAATCTCAGTCAGCCACTATGTTGGAGACACAATGATTAGGTAACTTCTAAGGAAGATAACACCTCAATTTCCACTTTAATCCTTGTACAAGATAGTAATCTTTAGAATATTGTGTTTTAAGGTAACAAAATCCTTAAATGAATTAACATTATGAAAAGCCCTTAATACAAGTTCTTACCGGGCTGATGCGTCATGTAGTGGACCCAACCTTGGCTCTGTTGGACGCCGATACTGCGCCACTCTTGTTCTGACATCAGGTGATTCTTGGGCACTAATTTAACCATCTCTTTAGGTAATACCACATGTCTGAAATACAATTTTTAATCATGATAAAAAAAACATCAATCCAAATATATAACAACATAATATATCTTCACGAATGTTGAAGTCTCGCCAAATAAAGGTTAGGAATTCACAACGCTATGTTTTAGAAGCTTTCTTAAATTAAGTTAAACCCTAATGTTTAGAGGAATTGCAAATAGTCGTTCGTTAGAAGCTGGTTAGCTCCTAAACTAGAGTACTCAGATAGATAAATTCACCTGTATTCGTTTTCCTCATCGTAATACTTTTCTGAATAATAAATTTCTCTGCCTGACATGATTCACGTCTTACAAAATTATCTTTTGATTAGGTACAACTATTCTTCAACCTTCTGCACCAATATCACAATAAAATTACGAAGATTATGCACCGAAATGCAGAAAACAATCTAAATTTTTCATAAACTTTATACTCGCTCGACACAAAAACTGACAGGTATGTCTGTTGAAACGTTACGAACGGATTTTCAAAATTCGAATTTCAATTTGTTTTCTCGTGTGTTCTATCATTGCCACCTTCAAAAATAGTCACGACACGATACCCGTCGCAAGAGTGCGATTCAAGTTTCCATTTGATCGCAAAATTAAAAATCGCATTATTATTTTGGTTTTATCTGTAGTAGAGATTAATAAAAGAAAAAAATGTAAGGCTGTTTCACACTCAACCGAAAACTCCCACTTTTTGATGAGTTTTTATAAATTATTAATCTTGCGCTTATTGTTTGCAATGTTCTCATTTAAGTCAATTTAATTATTACGAGTAAAATTAAGATGCTTTAACCTCTAAATCGATATTTATTTTTTCCTAAGGCTAATTCTGTAGGAAATACTCATTTCTATGATTTGATATAAGTCCGGTAACCAGTGTGGCACAGCTTTTATAAACAAATGTGGGATAAAGTGTTTTTTGCTCTTTGTGAAGCAAGACGTCACAGGAACACGAATTTAACAGATTAGTTGCCCAAAATTACCAATAGATAGCGTTGACAGTACTTTAACTCGTGCCAGCTATTATCATTTCTTACAAAGTAAGAAATTTAACAAGGAATTAATTAAAAGATCAAAACCCATTACCTATTCTGTTTCAATATTTTACTGTATCAGAATTAAAGGTAGGTCACATACAAACGGAATATTCCGCACGGATTAATAAGATAAGATAAATAATCTTCATTGCACAAACAAATACAATTGGTAAATAAAATAACGAAAGAAACACAATAACGTACAATCTAGGCTGTCTCTTCGCTACAGAGCGATCTCTTCCAGTCAACCTTCGGTAGAGGTGAGGCGGAACGCGAGCTGAGGAGCAGGTCAGCAAAAGCCGTCTGCGACGATTGGCACGCGTGGCGTCGCCGGAGCCATCACAGAAGCCTTGGATTTTATAGTTTTACTTGCCTGCACAAGGAACTTATTTTTTGTAAATACTTAGGTACCTACGGGTACATAATGCACCAAGTTGGTTTTTGGTAGAATAAAACAAAATTATAATGAAATCAGATAATATTTACATAACATAATTATAAGGTCATGAGACTATTTGTACAGAACAATTTTAATATTCTAATCTAATTTACTGTGGCCCTCAATAAATCGCTTTTTGTGGATTCCGACATTTTTTTTAAGATGAGGTGAAGTTTTGTTTTAATCTAGTACTTATTACTATTGGGTTTA
Source organism: Udea olivalis (assembly GCA_947369235.1). Lineage (NCBI taxonomy): Eukaryota > Metazoa > Arthropoda > Insecta > Lepidoptera > Crambidae > Udea > Udea olivalis. The sequence continues at coordinate 14,686,604 of OX376359.1, forward strand.
AGGGGCAGCACGGCTTTAGGTCTGGAAGATCTGTAAATACGAACTTGCTGACGTTGGTCGAAAATGTTTCGGAAGCGATGGATAGAGGCAATCAAGTTGATGTTGTGTATTTCGACTATCGCAAAGCATTTGATAGAGTCAATTGTCGAATCCTCTTATCAAAGCTCGATGCTCTCGGTTTTTCCACAAAACTTATTCATCTGCTTACTGATTACTTCAGAGGTCGTCAGCAGTTCGTGCGACATGGTTGCTATGTGTCTCAAGCTTATCCAACACCTTCTGGCGTGACCCAGGGATCGATACTTGGTCCTTTGCTCTTTTTGCTGATGATCAATGACGTTGTTGATGTCCTAAAATATACTAAATGCCTTCATCGGCATAACGATGACATGAAGCTTTATGCAGAGATCAGCGACGAAGTAAGTTGTGAGTTGATTCAGAAGGATATCGATGCGCTCCTTAGGTGGAGTACAGTGAATGATTTAGAGTTTAACCACAATAAATGCTCAGTCATGACCTTCAGTCGCCAGCAAAATCCTGTGAAATTTAATTATTTGCTTGGTTATAATGTGATCGATCGAAAAAACACTATAAAAGACCTAGGTGTAACATTCGATTCCGCTCTTACTTTCAATGAGCACATTACCACTCTAACTCGTAGTTGCTTCCGTTGACTGGGATTCGTATTACGTAACCTGCGTGATTTCCACAGTCCTGATGTAACCAAACTTATATTTATAAGTCTTGTTAGAAGCTCATTAGAATCTAGCGCATGTATCCGGAATCCTCACGAAGCTAAGTATAGGCTAATGTTGGAAAAGTATAGGCTAATTCAAAAGGCTTTTCTTCGGTACTTCTATAGGCGAGTGTATGGGTATTATCCCTTTATGTTTCCCACCAATTTTTTGCTGTGAATGTTGCAGATGAAGTCTTTAGAATTAAGAAGAGCCCGTTTGGAGGTTTCAACTGGCTTAGCAATCTTGCGGGGTTGGATGGACTCGCCCGAGTGTGTTGAGCAATTGTCTCGTCCATATGTGCCTGATTATGCTGATGATATTGCGCTAGCAGACTCGGACAGGGGACGGCTGGTACAACGGGTGAATAAGTGAAAAAATTCACTTGAAAACGGCGGTCTGAAACTTAATCTGGCGAAGACGGAGTACACGGCCTGCAACACCAGGGATCCCCAGTCCGTCGGCATAGGCGTTGACGTGGTCGAGCGCACGGACCGTGTCAAATACCTGGGATCTGTGTTAAGCGCGTCCGGGGACATCGACCTTGACGCCAGAGCCCAAATTTCCACGGCTTGGGCCAAATGGCGTGAGGTGACTGGTGTCATTTGTGACCCCAAAATGCCAATCAAGCTGAAGGGGCAGGTCCTTATATATGGCAGTGAAGCATGGCCGTTACTAAAGCGACACAAGCAGGAGCTGCGCGTCACAGAAATGAAGATGCTGCGATGTATGTGTGGAGTCTCACGCAAAGATCGCGTGCGTAACACCCGCATCCGCGGCAGCCTTCGTGTTCGTGACATCGCAGACAAGCTGCAGGAGTGCCGCCTTCGTTGGTATGGTCATGTCTCACGGAAATCGGCAAACTACGTGGGCAACAACTGTCTGGCCATGCCGCCCCCGCCAGGTACCAGTAGAAGAGGTCGACCCAAGGAGCGGTGGCTCGACGTATTTAAGGGTGAAATGCGTGCCAACAAACTCACCACTGAGGATGCACAAGACTGCGCGAAGTGGGCCAAGAAAATAAGAAAGGCGGACCCTGGGACCCCACACACGAGTGTGGGTTCACAACCAGGATAGACCGCACGGATGATGATGATGACTATTACGAGGAAAAGTTTTAAGTGATGATAAATTATTATGATTAAAAATTTTATAAGACAAAATAGAGAACCTTTTCTAGTAAGCCATTTTCTAAGGAACCATTTGAGGAAAACCAAAAAAATATATAAATATGTGAAGTAACGAAAATCAAATCACTGTACACCATAATAAATCTTAAAACTGTTTACGTTAATAGAGTTGGTGCCTAATCTAGTGCAAATGTACTGACGACGTCATTGTTTTAGTTAATTGAAACATTTGATTCCGAAAAGCCATTTCTATAAACAGAAATAGAAATACTTTATTTTGCAGGAAATAAGGTACAATAGCAGATCTTATTGCTAAATAACAAACCAGAGCTCTTATTTCTACTTTAACATTAGTGTATACACAAGTGACTAGAACCATTGGAACTAATCCACTCCATGTGACACAACATACATGGGTAACTTATCTAGACACGCGGTAGAGTGTCAAGCTAAGTTCGAGCTAACAGAACTGGCGAGCAGCACCGTGTGTAATATTACATGAACCATTTGGAACCCCTTTTGACCCCCTCATAACTCTAAAACTATTTCACATAAACATGCCAAATTTGGCTTATCTATTGAGACTTGCGAGATAGATGTATTCTAAATTTCATAAATACACCTCAAACGGTTATTTAAATAACAATGTCCAAAAATCGACATCTTTGTGACTGACTGACTAATAAAACAAAATTCTAACCCAGTTCCAGATGACCTGGAAAGTTCAAATTTGGCATCCAGTTAAGTGGTTTAGTGAGAACAAATGGAAAAAATCTGATACTAGTAAATTTTTATCATTCTAATTAAAAAAAGTTATTTTTCAGAAATGTTGAAACTTCCAGTGTTAGTTGAAAAAAAATCTCTTAATTATAATAGGTAGTATAGATAAAAAAATAATTACCAAGGTACTTATAATATCTGTAAAAAGAGTAATGATATCCCGACAAAAACATAAATGTGAAATGAGAGCCAAGTTCAATATTGTCGTATAAGTCAACACTAAGTCATATCATAATATTGAACCTGGCTCTCATTTCACATTTATTTTTTATTTTTTTTCTCTGGCTCTTTTGTGTGTTTTCCTTTTACACAAATTCTGCCAATGTCAAGTAAGGCTGAAATACATTTATGTCTTTGTTGGGATCTATTTTAACTGCTACTAGTAAGAATGACCGCTTTTTCACTGGTTTGTCAAATTACAGCGCCTCGCACAACAGTCAGACACGTTCAAATACTAATGTTCATGGTGCCATGCCAGTGGGACATTGCAGTTTCTATTAATTTAAATTCATAAGAGCTGTAAAGACAATTTAAATTTACGATGTATTAATTTGTGAATGTAGCCACACCAAATTCAAAATATTGGCTTTCGATTTCCCAGAGCTATAACGTTTGTGTGACGTTTGTGGTTGACAAGGCAATTTTGCTCTCTTTGAAGCTTAGTTTTTTTTTATTTTATTTCAATGTTAGGTGAACTACTATGTAACTGCTGCATATGCCTTCTAAGGTTAGAGGCCCTGGTAAGACGCATCCCGCAAATGCTGCAGACGTGGTGACGGTCACTAAAGTGAGTTGCCAGGTGCTGGTTTAGATCACCACGTGTTATAAACGCGCGGTCACATTGGTCGCATTCGAATTTTTTCTCACCGGTGTGTCGCCTGCGAACGATAAAAACTCATTAATATTTTTTGCAACTATTTACATAATTATATTATTATGTTTGTAATGTGAACAAAGTGACTAAAAACGTTATCGGGGGTTGTTAATTTAACTCAATAATCCTATCCTACGAATAAAATCAAAAAGAAATAAGTAAAAAATCAACTGTACTAACTTTGTGTGGTAATGCAGGTGTCCAATGGTGCGAAAACTACGGGAACACAGCAAACACTTATAAGGCGCCTGGCCAGTGTGCTTGCGTTTATGTGTAATCAAACCTGATGTTTGGGCAAAGGACTTGCCACAAACAGAACATTGAAAAGGTTTTTCCCCCTGAAAAATAAGGAAAACATTAAAAACAGTTTTTTAATAGTTTCATTATTTAAACTGGAATCGGGACTATTGTTCATATCGTAAGGAAAATGATATCTTGTGCATATCATTTCCCTTAAATACTGCTCTGAATACAAGACAGCCGACGCTCACTTGTCAACGCGGCGCGGTGAGTCTTAACAATGCAATGGGGGCACCACTGTTCTCTTAAATTAACCGGGATGTGGATGACTACCATTTTTATTGTTTTAAGAAAGAAATTGTTGCATTCACATTTTAACTGTTGTGTATACTGCTTGTTTATTTTAATGACCATATTAGTAGGCATTTCTTCAAATATTACTTACAGTATGAACCCTTAGGTGCACTTTGAGGTTAGCAGTCAATGAGAAGCTTTTTTTACAATGAGGGCAGGAATATGGGCGCTCGTTCGTATGAGTTACCAAGTGCGTCTTGAGTCGGTGTCTGAAATAATTTCAATTTCATTATCATGAGTCTACTTCAACATACCTATTTGAGTTCTTATAATATTTCATACTGATTTAACTACTTTCACTGTTGTTTTAATTAAGGTGAAGAATTTCCTTGCTTAGCCAAGAATCTAATAATGAATAATTTACATATACAAAAATTATTAAATTAAAAACACGAACAAGATTATACCTAGAGGACATCACTCTCCCACAAATATTGCACTGTTGTTGTGTTTTATTTACTTTGCTGGTGATAACTTCTTTCTCTTCTTGACTTTTAGCATTGCAATCGTTACTAATGTAACCAATAACTTCTGAAGCTGGTACGGAAGACGTGCTTTCATCGCTTGAGTTAAGTTGTAAATCTTCCAAACTTTTAATTTTTTGAGAACATTTAATATCGTTATCACTACCTGTAGGGACATCATTATTCACTACTGTTTGGCTGATTATTTCTATTTCGTCACTTTCAGTTGCAGCGCTACGCAGCTTTAGGTCCGAAACTTGACATAAGCTAATAAATTCATTACAACTATTTAATCTCGATATACATGTTCTGCAAATTGTGTCGGGTAAGCCATCTCCTGGATAAATCTAAAAACGAAAAAACATTACTGATACGGCGCTCGGCTCTTCGAGTCGAAGCAATTAAGTAGGTACCACTTTTTGCTATAAGATAAATTTACACACTTCAGAGACAAGTAAATTAGTGTACACTCGCCCTTATGAAAACATTACAAAGACAAACACTACCCACACGAACTTTGGCTAAGCTCATAATTTTGAAGGATATCATGTAATTATCTTCCACTTCAAAAATGCTTGACATAATTCCAATGCCTAAGCAAACCCTGCACGGTTTTTCCCTTTGTTTTTCCTTCATATTAATAGACAAAGTGCAATTAACAATTTACACGGAATTTGACCACCACACCACAGATTAAGTAAAGTACCACTAAAAAATTTAATCAAACAAAGTGACAGTCTGTCCACAGGTAAACAATTTATCGTAGGCATACTTCGATCAACAAAACACCTCGAAGTTTCGAAGTGGGCATCCCGGCCCGGCATTTTATCCATCCAAGTCTGACGTTCGTCGCCTATTTAGTCATAGCATTAAAAATGTCGGTAATTTTTTTTGATAATATAACACTTTCAATCAATTTTTTTTGTCGAACAGGTTAGAACTTTCTATCTAGTTTGTGGCAAAGAGGAAATTCATAGTTTGTGGTTCCAACTTCTGTTTTTTATCAGTTTTGTTTACTTTCTCTTAAAATTTAGTAGCAGAATGTCTTTAAAACTTTATCATTTTCCCATTAGTGGACCTTCCCGTGGCGCGTTACTTGCTGCGAGAGCTATCGGCGTCCCTATACAAATAGAGATAGTCAATTTATTCAAAAAAGAACAACTGGAAGAAAGTTTTTTGAAGATCAATCCTCAACATTGTATTCCCACGTTGGAGGACGATGGTTTTGTTCTCTGGGAGAGCCGTGCTATCGCCTGCTACTTGGCTGATAAGTTCGCGAAAAATGACTCCTTGTATCCTAAGGATTTAGAGCGCCGTGCACTGGTTAACCAGAGATTGTACTTCGACAGTTCCACTTTATACGTGAAGATTAGAGCCATATGTGTATGTTAAATCGCAAGTAACAATAGTGGTGCATCTTTTATTGATATCCTTAATCTTATTGATTCAATTCTTTTACAGTTATTTTTTGTCTGTTGTCTGAAAATAGTCTAGCTTTTGTCTTAAATACTTCATTTTATATTTCAGTTCCCAATACTATTCTTAGGAGAGACTGAAATAAAACAGCATTTGAAAGATGACTTGAATGCCTCTCTTGGATTTCTAGAACTATTCCTGAGTGGTAGCAAGTGGGTTGCTGGAGACACAGTTACTATTGCTGACACTTCTATCTATGCTTCATTGTCTAGTATACTTGTAAGTTGTGGGACATCATAATACTTTATTGTAACATAGTTATGTAAAAGAATACCAAGGGAAAGTGGTGCCAATTAAAGGTTGGCTTAAAATGTACTTCAAATAATACAAATGAACCAAAAAGAATTATTTTTTCAGGCTGTTGGCTGGGACATTTCAAAATACCCAAACATTGAATGTTGGGTCAGAGAGTGTGCATCATTTCCTGGTTATGCTGAAAATGAACAAGGTGCTAAGGAATTTGGTGAAGCTGTGAAGAAGAACCTCAAGCAATCAAAGTTACTTTAACTTATTTTTAATTTAATAAATTGCTATATCTTAATATAATATCAAGAAACACTGTTTTATCTATAAAATTTCATTACTAACTGGAGTTCATTTCTGACCCTTCTTCTTATAACTGTTTCACCTTTGAATCCTAATATTGACATAATTTCAGCAACTTCTTCTGGAATGTTGTCTTCAATGAGCAAGAGATAGAAAGTTCCATTGTGAGCTAGCTTCTTTGGTATCATAGCTAATAGTTTATCGGTCACTTCTCGGCCTTTCACTCCACCTGCCCAACTTGCAGTTATGTCTTTTCCTCCACATTCTTCACTATCTGTCACCACATACGGTGGATTAAATATAATAACATCAAATATACAATCTGTAAATGAATCAACAAGATTCATATTCACAGAGTCCAAGGCGACATTATTATGACAGGCTGTACTACGAGACATGACACAAGACTTGATATTAATATCAGTGCTCATACAAAATGTGCCTGGAAATACCATTCCAAATGCAGTTATTACAACACCACTGCCAGATCCAACTTCTAGACAAAAAGTGGGGTTTTTAATTTTTAAATATTCTAAATCCTTCTCTAATGCATCAATAAGTAGGAAGCTGTCTTCAGCTGGTTCATAGACATAATCAAAGTCTGCTTTATCTATGTGGTCTTGCAAAGGAGTCTCCATTTTAGTTGATGCTGCCACGCTCTGATATAACACCACTTATGCTCTGTTCAGGTTCTTGAGGTAGTGGATCAGTTATTATTACAGTTGGACGAACACTTTTTTCTTTACTGATCATGCGTCTTATTTCATTTAGTCTATCCTAAAATAAAAAAAAATCTGAGACATAAATATTTAAACACAGCTTTTTTACTCTGCATCAAAGGTTGTATTGTAGCAATTACTGAATTTGAAAATCAATTCAGGCCAATGAAGGTAATTTCAAAAATGCCATATTAACTCATCAGTACCTACACTGAAGTATTGACTTACTTGTGAGGCCTGTAAAACATTGAGTACAACTGTAACTTTATGTTTGCAGGCAATCAGTTTCTTGACATATGGATCCAAGTCTGGGTGGTTGTTGAGGGCCTCTCGCACCTTTTGAAGCTCTTCATTCAATGAGTCTATCTGCTGCTTCAATTCAAGTTGGGATATCCTGAAAATTATGAGGTCAGTAGCAATTTCATCTTTAATATTTATCGGGATCCTCATTTTATGTTTTTTTACCTAGTTGCTCTAACTCTATCGTCTAGTTGATCTACCGTCGGCTTCAACAGGCCAAGGAGACCTTCTGCCAGCGTATCTCGGGTTGGGTTGTCGCACAAATTGCCTGTATTCTCGTCTGCCGATGTTGTTGTACTCTCTGTGTCGTCCATGGCTGGCGCCAAAGAGGATATAATAACTAGCGTTATAAGAGAGGGGTCTCCCATACCAAGAAAAAAAAACGCAATATGTATGAAACGCATGGACTGCTCAGTGACAACCTTACAAAAACTATGACAAGTTATGCTGCCAACATCATAACCAAAATAATAGGGTTGTGCTAACCAAATTGGTATTGGTGGTATCGATAAAATGAGATCGCAGATACCTGTAGGAATCTACCTATTTCACTTAGGAATAATGGGTTAAATTCAAAATAAAAGGCCTTAATTTTAACTTGTATTTATTGACAAAAGACCTAGGACAAAATGGGCTCACTTGACATAAGTATGTACCTATATAATTATAATAATACGTTTATTTCGGATAATCTCCATATTTTGTTAGTTACAAAACTCTTACAAAACTATGTTAGAAGTAATACAAAGAAAAGCACAACACCTACATTGCCTAATGTCTACGGGACCAGTGCATCAGGAATGGACAGTCTGACCTCTCTGCAATACCTCTCAGAATGCTATTGGAGCTTCCAGGAATTCTACGCATCAAGGATGCCGTTCTTTTACGCATGATCGCTTCAAAACTATCTATGCGTGCTTCGGCAAACATGCCTGAAGCACTACAGAAACGCGGAAGCCTCAACAACACCCGGAGAGCATTATGGTATTGCACCTTGAGAGCGTTGTAGGCTTTCTGCGTATATCTGATACACAGACTGCGGGTGTAAAACGTCTGGCACTATGCTTTAAACAGAGTAATTTTAACTTCATTAGTACACCTCGCAAACTTGCGGGCCAGCATATTACATCTAACCGACAACGCCCTCCGTTCTCTATCTACATCATCATCGTCACCAAGGTCCTCCCTCAACACGTGCCCAAGGTATTTAAAGTGAGACACCCTCTTCAGTGCGACCCCTTAAAGGAATACCGGAGGGACCGTCTCCGGTTTCCTGGAACCTACACGCAAAACCATAACTTCGCTTTTCCTAATATTGTACAGGAGACCATGGGCCGTAGCGTATCCTTCACATACTCCCAGCTACCGTCTGAGTGCGTCAACTGAAGGGCTTAGCAGCACCATGTCATCTGCATAACTTAAACTATTTATAATCTTGCCATCAACAGAACAACCGACACCTACACAATCACTCAACCCCTTATAAATCGGGCCCATAATAAACATAAAATGGGTTACCTTCGTTTCATACAAAAAATGACCAAATCATCGCTTTCCAAACAATTTTTCGGAAAATGTAATATCCCATAATACTTAGCAAATGGACTCATCGCAAATGATTGTTGACAGCTCTGTAAAGTGTAAAATTCAAAATTTATATTTTTTCTTAGTTTTGAATTTTGTTTATGTAGTGAAAAACAGATGATTAAAGAAGAAAAAGTAAACATAACAACATACCATTTGAACATTGATGTGCTGAAGGCTGATCTTTCACAGCTTTTTTGGCTATATGGAGTGGGAATTGACTCAAAACTTAATCACTTAATTGATGCAGTTTTTCTATTGGCACATATGCTAAATCTTCTTTGCCATTAACTTTTACCCATTGCATGCAACAGGAAAGTGAATAAACATTATAGAAAAATTTTTTTTAGAGGATTAAGAGACGCAGAGAGATGGCGGGCTGTAAAAGCTGATAAAATTTACTCTTTGTAATACCATACATGACATGATATAGCGAAATGTGAAATTTAGAAAGACGACTGTTGATAAAAAATGGCACAGCACTATTTGTTCACATGTAAAACGGTTATGAATTTTTTATACGAAAATCTGCACTAAAGTTCCATTAAACTACACCATGACCTTAAAACAAAAACAAATTATAATAAGTACTAACCGATCTTCATCCAGCGGGAATTGTGCCATAAATGTTCGTTTTTTGTTTGCTTCAAGACTCGTTTTAAAACCACATATTTCGCACGTTACTATTGGCATCTTGATTAAACACAAAATACTGTTTTAAAACCACATATTTCGCACGTTACTATTGGCATCTTGATTAAACACAAAATACTAGGTTTCCTAGTCTTGACTTGACGGGTTATGCCACCATAAAAAATTCCATGTGTTTCATACATTTTTCTTTTCCTGTTGAGCTTCGCCAGACTGGCTGGCGCATCTTACACTTGTTAAACCTTCATTTCGGGATGAAAAAATGGGTTTTTTACATAAAATGTTCGGCAAAACCACGAACAAAAACGCCCCCTCAGCCTGTAATCTGTGCCCGCAGCCACAGAAACGCACATTAAAAAAAGGTCACAAAACGTCACCCACTTTATTGACATTTGACGATGGAAGTACTATGTACTTACGTACAACTGGAATATGCAATCTGTATAACTGGGTATACAAAAATACACTGTATGGTCTAGGAGAGAAGGTTTATATTTTAAATGATAAGTTCAGCGGGCCAACTGAGACAACAAGGTGCGGATACAAGGTGAGGGTGTCCCTTTCCTTAACATTGCCAGCGCTCGTTAATAACATGTTTAGTAGATTTAATAGTACAAACACGTTCGTTACTGAATTAAAATAAAGCAAAATTACCGCTTTGTTTTTAGACAACAACGTTAGATTAATAATTTATTATGCATGAAAATGTATTAAAATCAAAGCTTTTACAACTTAGTCTGTTATGCCAAAACATAATGATAGAATTCAGAGTTTTATAGTGGCAACAATACTGTAATGGCGACATGGCGTCTTCCTTCTTCAAGAACGCGTGCGTCGGCTGAAATATTTGCTAATTTTGGTGTTTTCTAGCAAAATGGTGAAAAGGTGTTGTGTTATGGACTGCGGAAATGAAACATTTGCTGGTTGCAATATTTCTTTTCACAGTTAAGATAGAATTTTATGAAAATTACACAAATTCTTGATATGGAACAATTAGGGTGACAATAAATTCATTTTTTCCCTTTCATTGGAAGATATAAAATGTTTTATCAACGATTGCCGTTAACGGGATAGCAACTCATGGTAGACATACTGCGACTTCAGAGCCGGAATTTACGTGACTTGGACCAAATGGCGTGAGGTGAATGGTGTCATTTGTGACCGCAAAATGCCGATCAAGCTGAAGGAGCAAAGCAGGAGCTGCGCGACACGGAAATGGAGATGCTGCGGTGGATGTGTGAAGTGTCACGCAAAGATCGCATGTGAAACACCCACATCCGCGGCAGCCTTCGTGTTCGTGACATCGCAGACAAGCTGCAGGACGCCTTCGTTGGTATGGTCATGTCTCACGGAGATCGGCAAACTACGTGGGCAAAAAATGTCTGACCATGCAGCCCCCGCCAGTACCGGTAGAAGAGGTCCACTCAAGAAGCGCTGGCTCGAGGTAGTTAAGAGTGTCATTCGTGCCAACATACTCACCTCTGAGGATGCACGAGACCGTGCGAAATGGGCCAAGAACATAAGTAAGGCGGATCTTGGGACCCTACACAACAGTGTTGGTTCACAACCGGGATAAACGGACGGATGATGATGATGATAGAATAACGCGACAACTGTGATTTTAAACCTAAATAAAAACTTTAAAACACTTGAGGCTCGTAAAAATGTGTGCCAAATTAAAGAATGTATTTTTTTTTGCCCAATCCAACCTTATAACGAAAAATGTGCAATTTATAACAAACATGTACAATTCCGATATTTTTTCGGAATGCCGATATTGCGGTCTTATATCGCAAATCAGTATCGGAATTGGAAATCCTTTGATATTACATGCCCTAATGGTAGCAAGTGATTCAGAAGCTCTGGCTACTGAAGTGCTTGATTTTCTAATCGTGTCTTTCGAACAAAAATTTAAATCCCTATTAGCTATTTTTATCAGTAAAACTTTAGCTAATGTCCAAGCAAAATTAATTCTGACTGTCGTAAGAATCTTATATGATATAAATATTACTGTGCGATCATTGACTTGTGAAGTTCTGATGGTAAATACTATTACAAATCGTAAAACATTTGAAATCTAAGGTTGCAATTTTCACCTTCCAAATATGGTATCAAGTTTCAAACATCCGTTGCAGGACACTTATATACATTGTATATTTGTCCCACCCCACATGATAAAATTGGCTAGAAATATTTTTGCTGAGACAGAATTAACTTCCGAGGTTAGAAAAATGGATTTTAATTTTGTTAAACAATTACACAATTTGCAAGAAATGGAAAGTTAAAGCGAAAGTTAATGATCTATTTGAACATCCAGCGCAAGAAGAATCACATGAAATTCTTCTTGAAAAATTAGTGTCTGATTTGTATTTCACCTTGCGAATATTTCATCACGCAAAGTTGAAGTCCATGGCTTGTTTAGGAAACCGTGTTGGTATGTTCCATAAATTGCACAAGACGATCTTATTTAGTAATGTGTAATCCTGTTTTGTAAAATAGGTATATTGGTTTCTGTAAGATCTGCGTAGTTATAAAACAAAGTATTATAATAATTTATCTTCTTTATACACCGCCACTACTTTCTGTCATCCTCAGTAGATCCTGCTAAGGAATCTTACGCGAGTGAAACCGCGAACATGATCAGCTTGCTATTTTTTCCCAGTCTGTTATTTTATACATTCGTGTATGTAGGTGAATATTCCGATGCCATGGATTTTTTTTATAAAATTGCCTAGGTTCAAACTTAGGGCCAGGTATCCCTGAATCACTTTTCATCAAAACTAGCAAACGCTTCCGCATTTATCCTCCTCCTCGCGTCGGTCTCAATGCTGAGGGTCGTGATCATCCTTAGGGAGTATCTGCCTCTGTCCGAAGCAGAGCGAAGAGCATCGTGCAAGGTGGTTTCAAGCGTGATGCGAATGGGTCGCTCCATCGCATTGATAATTTAGTTTAATTTAACTAATAATAAACAAGTTTTTTTTTTATTTACATTATGGTCACCTTATTAGAGTGAGATAAACTGACCTCGTACCTACTGTCTCACTAGGACCGTTTTTTAGTAGCAGTGCACATTCCAGTTGTACGTAAGTACTTATTACTTCCATGCATTTGACATACAACTGTCTTTATCCTCATGTTGGTAGATCTGATAAGGTTGCGTTCGATGAAAGATAAACGAATGTAGGTGATGAAAGATAAACGAATGTAGGTGAGGAAATTGGCCGCCATCGTCATTACATAGTAAATCCTCTTTTGATTATTTTTGCAGTTGCGGATACAGGACAAATAAATAAAAATAAATAAATAAATAAATATGCGCCAGACTACTGAAGGTAACAGTACTGCTGTTACCTTATGTATAATTTTCATCACTTGTTTTCTTTAATGTTTTATGGGTCAAGGTGGGGCGAAACTAAAATCCTGGATGTTTCAAGCCGCTTACCAAGCTAAAATCCTGGATCCGCCACTGTGTGAGTGTAACTTAATCACTTAAGGCTTAAACTTAGTCAACCCATTATTTGAAACCATTCAAATCGTTTAGTGAAAAGGTGAAACAAATTTTGTGGGTTTGGACAAAATAAGGGAGAAACGATTAAGGGGTGGTCAAGCAAGACGTCTACGCGAAAGTATTTCGATTCGATACTAGTCTTATCTAAGTGAATTTTTATTTTTAGCATTAACAATAACAATGCACTATTTTCTACACAAAGATAGAATCTAGAAAAATTGTCGTTAACTAGTTATGTCTTCCATCGGCAGTAACTATTACTGTCGATCTGGAGGATATTATCATCCCATTACAATTATGGCCCAGAATACGTAAGAATGCTTTCATGTGCAGGGAACAAGACCTAAATTCAATGTGGCCGGATGTATACACTGGGCGGTATGTCTCATTCAGGTATGCACCTGCTCCAAATGTCATAATACTCAGGAATACAAATGAGCGATGGGGTAAAACCCGGGTTATTTTCCATCGAGTTTTTCCATCATGGTTCCCGGTATTAACAGGGAAAAATCCCAAATGCCGGTTATATAACTGTTATTTATCAGGATTGTGTTTCAATGTGCCTATAATCTATAGACTTCTGACTATCTTACAATCGATACCTTACTTTTGGTGGTGAGTTATTTAAGACTTTATAAGAGATAATTTTTTTGGCCTTTTCTGAAAGTGCCGGTCAACAAAAAAAAATCGTATAGTTAGAACTAGCCATACGGAGCAAAAGCATTATGGCACTTAAGTCGTAGGGTTGCCACACGCCAAGAAAACGCCACGAAAATTGGTTAAAATTCATGGAGAGTCCTTACTCTCAAAACATGTTTTTTTGTTTATTTGTGGAAATAACGGTTTTCCAATTAGCTGACATATTTTGCGATGAAGTAAAAATGATTATTTGTATCAAGCAATATCTATCATTATTTTAGGTTTCTTTCACTTTCAAAAATCAATTCGACTGGCCTGTTGGCGCAATGGCAGCGATCCTGCCTTTAGCGCCGAAGGTCGTGGGTTCGATCCCCACCTATGACAAATATTTGTGTGACGAACATTTATATTTGTGGTGTGTCTGGGTGTTATTATCTATTTAAGTATGTATTTAGAAATATTTAAGTATGTTTATCAGTCTCTGACGCCCTTAGTATAAGCTCTGCTTAGTTTGGGGTCAGATGATCTTGGTGTGAATTGTCCCAGATATTTTTATTTTTTATTTAATTAATAAATGATGAATCCTTGAACTCGTATAACTTGGCTTATGGCAACCCTACGACTTTCATGCTGTAATAACTATTGTTACGTATGACTAGTTATATTTATCTATAGGTACGCAATACGTACCATTCAGAAAAGGCCCAAAAATGTAGCCAGAATGGTCTCCTTTGTTGTAACCTGTTTACATGGTTACGTGTTTTTCAATTAACAGCTATACTTCATTCATTATAACATTAGAAATAAGAAGCAGGGGGGCTAAAATGAATGACAATTTGCATTTGACGTTGCCATGACGATAACATACCTGAGTATAACCTGGCAAAGTTGAAAACCCCTTCCGCCACAACGTATGAAGGGATTATGTAACATTTTAGATTTGGTAGAGTTATAGTGACAGTAAAAATGAAAACCCCTGCCTGTTTTAGGCTTTTACATCGACAATATAGTTTGATGCAAGACAAAATAAATCTTTTAAGCAAAAGCCTCATAAATTCTGAAGTTCCTTTACTTTAAATGAGAACAATTTAAGTGTGACAGCTGCTATTTATGTGGATTTTAATAAATTCGGCATAAATCTTAAAAGCAATGTTGTTTATTGTACTTTTACCACAAAGTGTACCCTAAAAAGAACCTTTTTTACTTCTGTCTAATGCTATAATGAATGAAGTCTAGAGATAATGTGTTACGTGTCACAAATTAAACTAAGAATAAAACTATAATAACAATAACTGAACGTACCGAGAAAAAAAACCATGTGTGACAAGCTCGTAAGGCTACTCTCTGAACTGAGGCCTGACTCTTGAACAGAATTTCATTAGACGAGCATTGCAGAAATGTCAAAAAAGAAATTTATGAACCTTATTCCAGAATAATAAGGTTCAAAAACATTTTTGGTGACAGTAATGTAATGCCTATCCGGCAAAATTTGGTTCGGGAGTCCTGACTGTCCTGGCCCCTGGGCCTGGGCCGTGTATATTAAGCCGTGTAAACAAGTGAATAACCCGTACTTGATGAATCCTCGCTGTGTAACATGTAACATTACGCCTCGTAACGTTGGTCAGTACTCACATTTAGAGGTGTGAAATAAAATACATTTGATTTTTATTAACACAAAACTTTAATTTCTATACAGGCACACGCTAGGCAGTCTGTCTAATGAACTAATAGTGACTTAGTACAATAATAGCACACGTTTTATTATGCGTCTATCAATTAAAAATAGGTACACTAACAATTCCACTAACTATTATATTTTATTTATCTACTTTGATTGAGCAAATATACGAATAATCTCAGTCCGTAAAACTATGAACTTCTTTACTCCCTATAAGTGAGTTGTTTTTATGATTAGTTGTAGTTTTTTATTACTTAATAATTAAACAATCAAAATATTTGCTACTTCCCATATTATTATCAATAACCGTGAAAATCTTTGTAATTGTGTCAAACTCTGAATTCAGTTTGAACCCTTTTTAAATTCTTTAAAAACCTTAAAATGATAATTTTATTATGTATTTTCTTACTAAGCGTAGTATGTCTAAAAATGTAAAATAAGTAATCTGTTCGAGCACACATTGACACAGGCGGTCAACGTTCGGGCATATAATAATAATAATAATAAGCAAGTATATTATAATTATTATTATTTTATTGCACTAGACAACACACCTCTCGTAATGGTCTCGAAGTAAGGATTAATATCCTTGTGTTACGACTTGCCACACAAGGAAATAAACCAGGGGCGTCTCCCAGCACACCTAGACCTTAAGCAATTCAGAAAAGATCGTTTCCTGAATTGACCTGACCGGGAATGGAACCCAGGACACTACGGAAATCGAGTCGAAAAACCGTGCTAACAGCGCACTACGCCAATGGTGTCGTCAAAAAATGGTTAATAAATATCTGATACCCTACACCGAGATCATCCAACCACAAACCAAACAGAGCTTGTACTCTGGGTGTCGGAGGCTGATGAACATACCTAAATATTTCTAAATGCGTACTTAAATAGACATTGACATCCAGACACAGAACGAACATACATGTTCGTCACATAAATGTTTGTGAAACCCACGACCTCCAGCGCTAAAAACAAGATCTCTGCCATTGCAACAACGAGCCAGCTACTTTTTAAACAACTTTACGGACATTTGCAAATAACATGGGACCTCATACCGCAGCAAGATATTGACAGTTTCTTAATCGATGTCGATGTGTTCTTAATGTAAGAGGTGGCAACAGTGATTATTATTATTACATTTCATAAGATTTCTTCAAAAAATTAATAGCTTTATTAGAAGTGAGGTTTTTCTGTCATGCTAATTGTCTTCCTGAAAAACCTTTTTTTAATTAAACTAAATAAATCAAGTTTTTTTTCATCAAAGATTAAAATAACCAGTCATTCATCCACTATATCAGCTAATTCTTTATAGATGTTTAACTATTTTAAAAAACATCCCCAGATTCTGTTGATGTGTGTATTTTTAAGGAGATGGAAAATTTTGTTCGATGCTTCATATTGTTTTTGGATCAAGTTTTCACTGTCGTATTATATCGATGCAGATGTTTGTCTATGTTGACTTGAGCTGTAATAGAGTTAGTCTTTGGTTGAATGAGATTTTTTCATGCATATTTGAACGAAAAATGAGCTGCTATATTCCCTAAAATGTAGCATGAGAGAATGACAGGTATCAAATTGATGCAATAGGTTTTGGAAAGTACTGTTGAGAAATCGATAATGAGTGAAGTTGTACATTTACCATCAGTACAAAGTTATCACGTCACTTTTTTAGATTAACGACAGATTAAAAATCTATGTGTCATTCTAATCATCCTATTTTTAAGAACTATAGGACTACTTCAACGAGATCTTCTGAGCCCTAACTAAGCTTCTTATTCTAGTTATTATATCCTATGTATATGACATTTTTGGCGTGCATAACATTTGCCAAAATGTTTAGTACTCGTTCAGTATTTAAAATTTAATAGCGTCTAAAAATACACTAAAATTTATGACAACCACCCTCAGACAGAATATTCATCCTGGGTGGAAAATGAATAAATAGATGAATGAATTATGCACCATCATGACACAAATACAAAATAAACTCAAACACAAAAATGTTATAAAAAGTGGTATAATTTTAACCTCTCGATCGAAGATTTTGCCTTTGGACAGCAGTTATTGTTATTTGTAATATTCTTTTTGCTTTAATTAACCATAATTTAGCACTCCAGGTGTTAGCTGCTAATGGCTAGCTTTACCGGACAGTATGTAAACTCTTGTGAAATTATTTTTTACTACTTTTTGATAATAATAATTCAGTAATACCTAATAATTTATTCCTACCCTAAGGTTACTGAAATAGCAAACGCACTTGGTCATTGAAAAAATATTTAAATTGTAGATGTGTGAATTTTAAAAAATCAAAAAACAAAGAAGAATTAAAGTTGAGATCTCAGCGCATTTTTTCCACCCTTATTTACAAACACAAGGGCCACTAGGTTTATCGGCGAAGTAACTGTTATGAAGCTTTAGTTCTTCTTTGTTTTTTGTAGGAAATTCTCACATCTACAATTTAAATATGTTTCCAATGACCAAGTACGTTTGCGATCTTCTTAGTGGTCACTACTTATAGTGACCACAAACAAAATCACTCACTGAGTATGCCGGATCATTATCCCTACAGTAAAAATAGAGAAAACAATTTAAAAGTCATCCATAAGCATACGCATTTGTTCTTTCACGTGGGAATCCATATCTGAGTAGTCTTTCAAAATATCTTCGATCATTTCTAAGAGAATTGACGGCCATTGTAGCTCCAGTGTCCGCAGTCGCTGTGCCGCGCCGCAAGCTAACTCGATAGCATGCGTCAATTGACCGCGCCCTCGTACTCTCCAACTCATATCTTCCTGCTAATTGATTAAGCATCACTTTAAAAAAAACAACATTACAATAATCTGCATAGCCCGATTGAAAGAGCAGGGGACTTATTACAGTGCAAAATTTACAAAGTTTCGTGAATATTTGGAAGGCCAAGAAATACACACGTAATAGTGTGATATGAACAGGTTTTAATGTTCTTTGTCTTCAGCTAGGTATTTGTTTTAAATGCTTCTTACCTGAGATGCATGTCCTTTCTTATATTGCAAAGCTTCTTTCGCAATGACATCCCTTAAAGCTGGATCTGCGGCTCTTAACCAGGCTTTGGCGCTGATAGAGCTGTTACCACTCCTACCTAATCGCGATAATAGTGGTTGTAGAGGTGCATCGGGCAGTGCTCTTAGCACTATATCGCTGAGACCATTGTATGTTTTGTTAGCAGTTTGAATATCGTCGTCAGTAATCTGTAAAAAAAATTATTAGAACGGTAAAATCTTTTAGAATAAGATAACTGGGCTAATAATATTTTCCACAATAATTACCTTTTCATCATTAATTTCTTTCAAGCCCCAATGAGCGAGCCTGTAAACTGCGTAGTCTCTCCATATTTTGTTATGTATAGGATTTCCTTCCGATAGAACTGATAAACCTGTTATACCTCGCAATTCAGCCAAGGCATGTAACTGACCAAGCCATTGAAGGCCAGTGGCGCGAACAGATACATGGGTAACATTAGGAAACCTGAACAAAAATATAACAGGTAAGTGGTTGCTGTAAGTTTATCAAGTTGTAACAACAAATACTTTCAAATGCTTACTTTGTTTTGAGTTCGGGCAAAGATTGTGCAACTGCATTAAAGTGTACATAGTGGAAAGCAGCACGTGAGACAGAGCGCGCTCTTTCCCAATCCCATTCTCTGGCCAGCCGACGCACCGCACCAGCGCCCCATGCACTTACCACTCCATCACATACTTCTACCAAGTAATCAACTCCTGAAGTTAAACGGAAAGAATGACGATTATAATATTGACAACTTTGACATTCGACTAAAAGGGAACTAAAACAAACCTTGTTCTCTATCTTTTGTCATAGGCATTGGTTTCGGAACAGGCTCAGACGATTTTAAGCTAGCCAAACTTTTTGCAGGTGTTTTTACTCTTGCTGTCGAGGCCCTATTGGCTGAAGAAGCTCTCTCATTTCTTCGAGATATAGTTGCGCTTCTGATATTTCTGCTTCCATTTCTGCTGTTAATAGAACCTTCTCTTCTTAATATTTTTCCGTTGTGATCACTGCTGGATGTCGACGATGTAGCTACTGATCCGATGTTTGTACTAGTAGAAATATTACTAGCATTTTCACTGATATCAGAATGTTTAGCCTTGACCCTGAGTCTTTCGGGATCGCAAACAGATTTAGAGCGTATAGTGCCAAAATTTTCACGTCTTCTAAAGGCTGTGGGCATTCGCTTAATTTGTTGTTTTCTTGATTCTTCTTCACTATCACTAGATGAAGATGGCAATGAGCTGAATGAAGAGTCTACAATTGGTTCTACACTAGAAATACTTTCCCATCTTTTCAGAATGGGTTCAGTTCCGTCTGACAATTTAACGTTTTCTAAAGATGAAATTATTGGTATTAAAATTGGTGGCAACCTTAAATCGCTACTTGTTGACGTTGAATGCGATATATCTGTATCTTGTGAAGCGCTTCTTTCAGAAAAGTTAACTCGTCTTTCGGATGGTTTTGCTGTTGAACTTCTTTGTAGCTTTTTCATGGGTGATATTTTTGATGCATTTTCAATGTTATCTTTCGCATTAGTATCGCTAATACTGGTTTTAAAATCTGAATCATCCATTTCCACTTGTCGTAAAGACACAACTACATCAGGCAAATTCGCTGGGTCCATAAAAGGTAGTCCACTCGGTGTGACAGTTGCGGAAGAGGTGTCTAATTCAAAGTCTTTCTCTGTACCAACGATTTTACTTGTAGAAGGAAAGCATTTGTTTTCTGATCTGCAAGAAATGTAAAACATTTTTTTATTTAGTGAAGATTAAAATTAAAGTTACAGACATGAGGTATTTATCACACCTAAGCAGTTCCCAGTTAGTCCGAGCGTTGTGGATAATTTGATCACGACGAGCAGCTTGTTGCTCTGAGCCACCGAGAGCACAGTACGCTGCATGGGCCGCTTCTTTATTGCTTCGCCAAGCCATTGCTGCACTTCTCACCTGTGCATAATGATAACTGATGGATTTATTATCCTTTCAGTGGTAAAAATTTAATATAGTGAAAATTAGAATTCAGTAGCATTCATACCTGTTCAGTCACGTGCATGTTTGTAAGTGTTAGTAGGTTTGGCAGATATGATACTAGAAAAGGCGTAATATCTCCTCCTAAAGCAACTGGGTTTCCATCAAGAGAAATATCAATCAAAGATATAGCTTCCGCGAGAGATGATACGTCTTCTACGCTGCAATAATATTTAGGTAATTGTTATTACATTTATTTATTTTGTTAATCGAAGTGTTTCAATCATAACAATGCCTTACCTTTGTAAATCATTGTTACCTAAATATAATTTCTGTAATTTTGGCGTATTTTGAAATCCAAGCAGTTTTTTCAAACGATTTCTCTTCAAATTCAGTTCTCGAAGGGATACTAAACCCAGAAGATCTGTTGGGCCTATGCATTTTATTTGGTTGCCAGCAAGATTCAGTACTTTTAATTCAGTTAGATTACACAATCCGCTTACTTTAGTAATCCTATTTCCATGCAGATCCAATACTTCTAATTTGATTAGGTTCGCTAGCCCTTCTATTCTCCTAATTCTGGAAATTATTAATTTTATTGATGCAAATCAGAATGACTTTATATTCTAGCCTATTCATTTACTTCATTGGTGAATAACATGAACATTTTGAGGAAACTTACCGGTTTTTACCCATGAGCAGAACTCTTAAACTGAATAGCCTTTCTAAACATGTGATTTTGTCAATCTGATTATCATACACGTCGAGGAACACCAACTTGCCTAAATCTAGGGGAGCAAGTCCTGAAAGACTATTGATTAAATTGTGCTGGAGAGATAATAACCGAAGACCTGGCTCCCCGACTATATTAGGAATAGATGATAAACCTCGTCTGAAATACAAAAACAAGGTTATTTTGAAGATATTGTAGTTTTTTAGAACATCAGTCAGTACGTCTACCATGAGTTTCCGTCACGTAAACTACGAAAGTTGGGATCAACAGTTCGTTCGTATGCCATTTTGAGTTTTATTTCTAATCACTAGAGGCGCTGCTGTACTGAAATCTCATACAAAAAACTCAACGGGGTCGCTAGCGAAAAGTAAACTCATGGTAGGGGTACAGTATAAGTTAGAGATTAGAGTTTTCAATTGCTTTGAAATCATTCTGAGTGTAATCTTATGTAATACAAAAAAGTGTACGAAGATTGGTTACTCAAAATATGTATGAATTTAACTCAATTATGTACTTATTATGCCGCATTTCCAAGGTTGATTGAAAAACAAACCTTGGAATTGCGGTTTATTAAGTAATTGCTTAATTAAAATGTAAATAGGCTCTTGAGATATTTATTATGCATATGCACTTCATCCACAGCTCATCATAGTCCACAAAGTCCACCAGTCCATCATAGCCCACAAAGGATAATAATTTGTTTTATAACAATCAATCATCTAACTAAACGCTTTATTTTCAAAACACAGACAACAGTAGATGGCCAGAAGTAATCGATTTATCATTCTTTTGATTACCTATCTAAAGTTATTCTATCTGGTAAACGATCCTTTTCTTGTGTAGTCCGGGAGAGCTGTACCTTTCCCTCTCCCACGGCTTGTAGACTGACCGCATCGTCTTTACCACTGTCTTTCAGTAAAAAGTCGTTTCTAAAAAACAGGTAGAAATAGCAACTATTAAATTCAATGTACACAATCCACAACAGCATAAGCGATTAGCACTCAAAAGGGCTAAGCTGCGCACCGCAAAGATTTTGTCACGCGGTATCTCGTGCAGTATGCACAAAGCGTGCCCATTCAATCTGGCGGTGCGTAACATAGCACTGCAGTTTATGCTAGCAGTGTTAATGCTCTAGTCGTAGGTCGTACACCTACAAACAGTTCTAAAAGTATTCAAAATACGTACCCTGATAGTGTTGAATTAGATCTTTGCGCAAACGCCGCCCTGGGGTCCGCAAATGCTGGACGAATTTGCAAAAACAAACGGCCGTCCCCACCGGCACCCGGGTCTACCCTCGGTCCTCCGATGTCAAGGGACTGAGCTGACCGTCCCCTTGCGCGGAACGCTATTTTCCTCACCTGAAGCATTCGTAAAAATATTGATTTATCATAGATGACGTGAGCTATTCGATTCGTATGATGCATACATCATAGGAACAAAAATGTACACGTAATATATTACTGACATGCACGACCAACTTTTTTTGTAAAATTTACCTAGTTAATACATTTACTTACGTTCCCACGATTATATGTGATAGGCATTAGCTTTAATGTTCTAACTTTATGGTAATAAAAACTTATTTAATTGGCCCCACTCGAAAGAAATTATTTTATGAAAATAAATTCGTACAAAAGGCAGTTTTGGTCCATTTTCAACATTGTCAACTGGTTGCTAAGAAACTAAGTAAACAGATTTTGCGTTTAGTTGGATAGTCGTTTTATAATTTTATCATGCTATTTCGTTCACAGTTTTAGTTATCTAGGGAGTATTACGATTGGCGCTAAATAATATTTGAAATACATGAATAGAAACAACATGAAGTATTTTAGCGTATGTATTTGAAAAAATCCTGACTAAACTAATTCAATTTTGAAGTTTGCGTTAGTAAAAAGGCGTTGTGATTGTGCAACCCGTATCTGAGGTGCTAAATGACTTCTAAGTAGACTAAAGCGCCACCCTGTTTAGGCTATAGATTAGCAGGAGCTCCATCGATTAGCTTTCTCCGTCAACGCCATTTAATTAATTGGAAAGGAATGAGCCAGTAATTTTCTTAAGGTTGGTAGCTGTGTTGCGTGTTTAGTAAAAAATAAAAAAGTCCAAAACAACTGAGGATGTAGGCAAATGTGTCAATGTCTTCTAAAGAAAAAAACAAAAACAAAACAACATCATTAATGGAAAATTGATAGAAGTAACTTATTATTGAAACTTGTGCTTTGTAATGCAATAAGATTTAAATAATTCATGATTCGCAAAGTTTTTTCGTCTTTCAAGAAGTTATTCAGTGCAAGTCCTAGCTATAAAAATATGGTTCGGTTTTTTACGAACCCTTTCGAAGACTATAAGCTGGGTGCTGCATCTGAAGTGAACAGGGATGATATAACACTTCAAATCAGCGAGCATGTTACGAACATTACTAAGCGCTTGCAGCCGACGCGCAAGAACGTCGACGGCGGTCTCTACGTCGGCGTCACTGGCGTCGCCTTTATGTTTCATTACCTCTCGAAAAACTCACTCTTATCGGAAAACAAGCGAGCCTATCTAGAGAAAGCAATGGAATACATTAAGCCCGCTTTGGAGATATCTGCTGGGGACAAAACATCTCTGCTGTTGGGAGATGCCGGGACGTACGCGGTTGCCGCGGTTTTGATGAAGGAATTGGGAGACGAGCGGTTCCAAGAGACACTGGACATGTATAAGTCTCTCTACAACTTGTTCTTGAACCCTAAGTTCCTCAAGTGTGGTGGCGACGAATTTTTCGTTGGTCGCGCGGGGTATTTAGCTGGCGCGCTCTGGATATCACGGGAGCTCCAATCGCCAATATTCACTAATGAAGAGATGTACAAAATCTGCGATGTGATTATCGCTTGCGGTAGGGAATACTCCACTAAGCACAGAAGTCCATGCCCTTTGATGTACCACTACTACAACACTGAGTATATTGGAGCAGCACATGGCATTAGTTTCATACTTCAGATGCTTCTATCAGTCCCTGGTTACTTGGATCATAACAAGGGTGCAGCTAGAGATATCAGAACGACAGTAGACTTTATAGCCTCTTTGCAGACTGAAGAAGGTAACTGGCCATGCTGCATGGAAGAAATTGGTCTTAGTGACCATAAGTTAGTTCACTGGTGTCATGGAGCACCAGGCACTGTCTATTTAATGGCTAAAGCTTACCTTGTCCTAAAGGATCAGACATTCTTGAATGCCTGCCTTAAGGCAGGAGAAGTGGTATGGCGTAAAGGCCTTCTTCGTAAAGGCCCTGGTATATGCCATGGAGTGGCTGGGAATGGATATGTATTTCTTTTACTCCATAGATTGACTGGTGATGCAAAACATCTGTATAGGGCTAATAAATTTGGAGATTTTATGACTACTGATGAGTTTCTTAGGGATGCCAGGCTGCCTGATAACCCTGAGAGCCTGTATGAAGGAACTGCTGGCACAGTTTGCTTCCTTTCTGATCTGCTTGTCCCAGATAAAGCAGAATTTCCCTTTCAAGATGTGTTCTCAACTGTTACGGACTGAGTATTTTACTTTATTTATTATTGAACTTCCCCTTTTCTTATATTATTTATTCATTAGGCTGCAGCAATTGCCAATAGGCAGCCTGCTTATTTGTGTACATTCTAAATGATCTGTTGACAGTAATAGCCCTTGTTTATCATCAATGCAATTTTGTTGTCACTTGTGTGGTTAAAATAAACTTGAATATTTTCCAGTCTATCTGCTTGTTTCACTAAAGAATACCATGGATTTTGTTAATTTATTGTTGAGTTTTATCTCCATTTCCGAAATAACTTCAATCATTGACATACTCAAGCATAAACAAGTCAGCAATGTGTTTAATGTAAACTGCAATGGTCAAGACAAGTCAAGACTATTGTTTCATAAAATATTAAATGATAATAATATACAAGCAGCCAGTATTGATGTCAACTATAATACTGCAAGTAGAATGCCTGATTATTATCATAACAAAGTTGGAATAGTTCTAAATACTTCATGTTATAATTGGATTGAGGGTTTTAATTATTTCCCTTTAAAAATTGCTTTTAAATATCAATTCACATGGCTCATAATCACTGATGATCTTGTTGCAACTGCAGAAAGGCTGTCCAATTACTCAATTGAGATAGATTCTGATGTGACTATTATGCTGAAAAATAAAAGTGTATATGAATTGTATGAAGTCTACTACACAAATTATCCTAACATAAGCATATTCAACATTACAAAAGTCGGATTTTGGAATAGGACTTTGTACATGGACGTGGTTACAAGAAGAGATATAAGCGGCGTGGTCATCAAATCTCCTGTCGTGATCATCGACAAGGTAGCGAACGAAACATTCGAGCAGTACCTGACCAAGCCCAATAAGAATCAGGTCGATTCTTTACACAAATTGAAGTTTTTTGCCCTCCTAAACTACATCCGCGATATGTATCAATTCCGGTAAGAAACATTTTAAAACATGGGGATTCATTAGTTTATTGCACAGTCGTGCGTGATTCATGCATGACGGGAGCTTTGCACATTCAGAAGCAGCCTAATCCATACAGTAGTGATGCTGCTCGTATCTACGTAGTATAATCTATGTTACTACCTACTCAAAGAGGGACCACCTAGAAATGACTCTGTCAGGGAGCCCTCTTCATTAGATGTCCGAATTCTCTGAGGCCGAGGCACGCGGCGGCTTGATAACACAAAAACCCCTAAAACTAAAAGTCTTAAACTGTTTTCGCTAAGGTAAAGTGGAATTTAAGGACTGTTTAAGTTTTTATGATAAAGGCCTGTAAAAGAAAAATAGCCCGCCTGACGAAAAAGCGCCCCCACGCACTAAAGCAGCCACGTTCATTGGCTACCGCAGCCCGGCTGCCTTGTGTGCCCTTATGGTTTGTACCACACGTCATAGATGAGATAAGGCCGCTGCCCGGTTTTTGAATCAATAGGTAGTCTAGCCCAATAGCACCGTGTCTAAACCGAACCGTCTTATCCATATCCAGCTACGAGCTCCGACGCACGAACTCCTGGGGCTACACGCGCAACAACACCTTCGATGGCATAGTGGGCTGCCTGCAGCGCAACGAGGCAGACATCGGAGGATCACCGCTCTTCTTCAGGGCCGATAGGGCTGAATTCCTCGACTACATTGCTGAGACCTGGCAGTCTAGGTATAGTTCCAGTCACGTACGAGGATAGCTGACTGGCCGATTGTGCCTGAGTAGTGACGAAATTTCTAGTAGGTATGAATCTTCCCTGTTCATACTTTACTTCTGAAATCAGAAACAATTGTTCAGAAAATTATAGGTAAGATGATGGTATATTATACCATTATCTGTATTTTATCCTTAGAATTTATATGACAACTTCGCCACAGTTATGTGACAAGATACAAAAGTGTTATAGAGTTCCGCAACAAAATGGTTAAACTACCCCTGTGCTGCGACTTTATCCGTGTGCAATACTAATATCGATTTTAAATAATTACAGTTTGAAGTAATGTTTAGTGAAATGAATTGCGAAGAAATCTCTAAATTCCAGGATCCCCCTATGACGTTCACGGCTGTATCTGTTTGGGCTGCTTATAAAAGTAACTAAGAGTAATAAATATTAAAATGTCGGTTCTTTATAGACAATGTTTCATCCTCCGCCACCCGAAGCACCCGGGCGGGTTTTACAGCATATACACGCGGCCGCTGACCCCCCAAGTGTGGGCCTGCGTGTTGACCATGCTGAAGGTCGCGGCGCTTATTCTGTGCTGCATGCTGAGAACCAGGACCCCCCACTCGGGCTTGGGACCGGCGGACTCTTCGTTCAGTTTGGCCTTGCTGTTCAGTTGGAGTGCGCTTTGTCAACAAGGTTGATAAGTATTTTATTGAAGAAGGATTTTGAGAATCAAAAAAACACAAGTTAAACCTGTTGCACTAGGTATAGGTATTAATGATTTATTTAGAAATGGTAAAGTTCCCGTCATCTAAAAAGAACCCTGGCCAAGAACAGTAAATGCGCATGTGAGCAAATTTAGGGCCAAATTGTAGGTATGAACCCCCCCCCTCCCCCTTTTAGCACTGTACCCGTGCGCAGAAGCATCCTCTCCATAACGCCCAGAGCTCTTTTTACATGACGCGATCTGTAAGTAAAGTAATATATTAAAGAAATACGTCAATTTCCTTTTTTCACTTCATTTTCCCAAACGGCAAAGCTATCCCTCAGAATCATGAAGTTTAGGAACAAAATATAAGTTTAAAGTTTCTGTCATTTCGGGCCCTACTAAGGCCCGGTTCCCACCAAAGCAATCAGATTTCGTTATTTCGACACACAGATGTGAAAATTAAATCTCACTACTCTCCTCTCAGCTTTGGTGGAAACCGGCCCTGAAGAAAAGAGACGTGTATTATGTGCAGCTTTGCTTCCATCAGGTATGTCGGTCCAAAGATGCTCTACCTCGGTGAAAATAGTGGTTCTGGTAATATTCATCTACGCCATGACGCTCTACCAGTACTACAATGCTACGGTCGTCTCTACTCTTCTACGGGAACCGCCAAAAAACATCAGGAATTTGGAGGATCTGCTCAGGAGCAATATGAAGGCAGGCGCTGAGGACGTTTTGTACACTAAAGATTTCTTTAAGGTTGGTCCAAATCAAAAGCACATTACTACTAGTTTCTACATTCTGCAAGGAGGATTTTTTAAGATCATAAAATTTTCAAAAACAATAATGTGCTGGAAGTGCCGACTGGGTCACTAGTCGCAGCCAAAAGCTGCGGATGATTATTTAAAAAAGGGTGAAACAGCAGGTGTGGCTTCGAATTATTACCTCACATCCCCATATTCACCGGGTTTGGCACCGTCTGACTTTGATCTGTTCCCAAAGCTGAAAAAATGTTTAGGTGGTAAACATTTTTTTACAAATGAAGAGGTCATAGCCGCCGTGGACGCTTATTTTGAGGAGTTAGACGATTTTTTTTTAAAACGGTTGTCGACGCGCCTTACCGGGTCGATGGAAAAAGTGTTTTTCATTACTCATACACGGAAAGTACGCTTGAAGTTGCCTGAGCATAGGGTTGAAAGCTTCACTTTCAGCCCTAGGGCTGTAAAGTTTTTTTCAGCCCTAGAGCTGCAAGTAAATAACAGCCAAATGTCACCTGCTATTTTGACATTCCTTTTGCGGCAAGTCGATGTATTCTATTCAGCCACCGCTGTATATGAAATTTCTTTATCTTGATTTCAAATGAATATTTAAACAATCGAAGCAGGAATATACTCATTAATGTATGTATGTTTCACTTAATTAGTATTTAATTGAATAAATTTGAGCTAAGCATTAACGATAGAAATGAAAAAAAAATTTTTTTCTTTAAATAAAATAAGGCTGGGTGGGTCTGGCTCTAAGTATGATTTTATACAAATATTTAAAAAAATGGTTGCATTCCACAGACAAATAAAAAGGCGGTATTGCAACTATATAGAACTTCATTCAGTTGTTTCGTAAATCGAGTGAGAAGTTTATTTGGTTGAACTTATGTATCTGATTTTTATTTACTTTCCTTATATTCGTAATGAAAAGCAGAGTGTTTACCTCGGAAGAAAGACCTTTTCAATGCCCTCGAACTATTAGCGCTCTCGCTACGCTCGCGCGCCAAACCATCTCGTGCATTGAAAAGGTAACTTTCTCACCTTGTGTAACAACAATCTGCTATTAAGCTCGGGGGAGAGTATGTTTAAAAATAAAAGCAAAACCATGTGGTTTCATTAAGTATGTTAGGCTAAGAACTTTTCAAATAACGCTCCTATATGAATAGATAGAACGTAAATGTAACTTTTTATTCTTTTATTACAGAGGACCACAGACCCGGTAGCAATAAAGATGTACTTTACTAAGATCGCCACCGGCGCCCATCGCAACTTCCTCAGCGCCGAGCGCGGCATGGCGCTCGTCAAGCGAGGCGGCTTCGCCTTCCACGTCGATAGCGTCGTCGCATACAGGTGGGCTCTACTGCATTATTATATTCAACCTAAGATAAATGAAGTAGCATAAGTAGAAACACTGTATACTTACAAATACATTTAAGTAATGTAAATTTCCTCGCACGCAGCCCAAAAAACGCTTTCAGTCCAGAATGTCAAATTCTCAAAATGTTAAGCGGTTGCAAAATATCAAGTTCCCGGAAAGTCTAGTTCTCAAAATGTCAAGTTCCCAAAATGGCAAGTTCCCGAAAAGTCAAGTTTTCAGTTAGTTTATGAAGTTATGGGAGTTCTCGTTCAATAATAAAAATTGGAATTCGTGTGTAACCAGAAGGGCAAACTTGATACGTAATGGGTTTCAATTTTACAAAAATATAAGTAATAAAAATGAGAGCACTAATTCGCGTTGTGTTAATAGGCGAGAATGTTCTGAATCAAATACTTTAGATAAATCCAGGAAAACATATTGAGGGAATCGCCGCATACCTGCGAACGGAATAATGTCAAACTGGAAGTGAACAAAGTTAAGTCACCTTTGAAAAATGCGGTATGCAAAAAAAACATATTTTTCAATCATAATAAACAATCAACATAGATGTTGATTGTTTAATAAGATTGAAAAATATGTTTTTTTACACAAGTTAAAATGTTGAATGCTAATTTAAAAATATGTGTTCTTTTTACATAGCAAGTTAAAATGTTGATTGTTAGATTTAAATTTGAGAATTTGGGCCATTTTGGGAACTTGACTTTCCGGGAACTTGAAATTTTGAGAACTTGACTTTCCGGGAACTTGACATTTTGAAACCGCTTGACATTTTGAGAATTTGACATTCTGGACTGAAAGGCAAAAAATGCTTGGGCTTGGTATACCATACCTACTTAATTGAATTAAATAAATTGAAAATAATTTTATTTTTGATAGTTTCTGCAGTTAGGTATGCCTGCAGTTATCTGTTGCGTATGCACAAATTTTTAAAAAACCTTCCCGTTTGTATTGCGCCTAACGTGATGAATTACGATTACAATAAATTTGGGAGAAGTCTGAGGCCCGCATGAAAAACAAAAAAAAATTGTACTTGAGTATAGATCTGAGTGAAGTTTTTTTGTATTAACTGACGTTTTGAAATCTCTACTCGAACACATATCAGGATTTGGCTCCTATTAGCACAAATAGAATGCCCAAGGATTATAAAACACAATAAAATGTAATAAATACACTTTAGCCGCCCGGCGACGATTTTTTTGAAGCGCCGGGACGTTTCTGCTGATTGACAGGTAGTGTCTCCAGACGTTTGAGTGGATAACGCGTCTAAATTAAATATAGTCCGCGCGGAACTAGTTGGCCGCGCCTGAGGTATGTGTGCGGTGGAACGGGGTGGCGGGGACGCTTGCTGTCATTGCTCAGTTCGGCGCCGTACTTCGCGACGGCAACACGCGGTAAAAGTTCCGCTTAGCCTAGACAAAACGCACATGTGATAACAATAACAAGATGAGTCCGCCGATAATGAAACAATCAAAAGAAATCATTTTTAAAGTGCATACGTTTTTTAAAAAACGGAAAGTTGATGTCAATAGTTTATAATATAAAACTGATGCAAATATAAATAAATTAGTATCAGAAGCAACAGGGATATCAGAACGAAGTGTAAGGAGAGTGATTGCTGAAAGTAAAACTTCCATACAAAATACGGGGGAAGCAAAATTTAGTTCTCCGCGGAGACCAAAAGAAATAAAAAACAAAAAAACAAGTTGATGATTATGATTTAGGAGTGATAAGAATAAAAATAAATCAGTTTTATACGGTAGAGAAAAAAATTCCAAGTCTACGAAAACTAAATGCTGTGTTAAAAAGAGGATAATATTTTAGATTGCGGATTGACTTTTTAAGAGAACTTTTGCACACACTGGGATATTCATTTAAAAAATGTAAATCGAAGAGATCCCTTTTAATAGAGAGACCAAACATTGTTCAATGGCGAGTGAAATATTTGAGGGCCATAAGAAAGTACAGAGAAGACAAACGAAATATTTTCTTTTTGGACGAAACTTACGTTAACCAAAGTCACAATGTTCAAAAATGTTGGCAATCTTCGTCGGAGCCTGGAATTTATGCAGATATAGGCAAAGGAAGGCGTTTAATAATAGTTCACGCTGGTAGCCGGAAGGGGTTAGTTCACGATGCTTTGCTAATTTTCAAATCAGATTCAAAAACGGTAGATTATCATGGAGCCATGAACTCTACAAATTTTTACAACTGGGTTGATCAAAAGTTAATTACTAAACTTCCACCTAACTCAGTCATAGTTATGGTTAGTGCTGCTTATCATTCTGTGCAAGTTAGCTGATCCTGCTTTGTGTAACTCATTGATCTCGCCTACCGCTGACCTCAAGGTATTAACTACTAATATCAGAAGTATAAATAAAAACTTTGATGCTTTTCTAGTTTACCTGCACAGAATAAGTACATCATTCGATGTTATTATCCTAACAGAGTGCCGGCTGAATGACTCTACTATTATTGGTGAAATTCCGGGGTACAATCCTTACTCAACCAAACACAACATTAATCAAAATGGCGGTGTAGTTGCATATGCTAAATCCTTATGGTCTGTAGTGGTTGAAGAACCTATTTTCAACGAAGCCTGCTGTCTTTTACTTACTCTCTCGAGTAAAATTGCAATCCTAGGAATATACCGATCACCGTCATTTAGAAACACAAATAACTTCCTATTAACGCTCGATGACCACCTTGAATCCACAAAGGACAAGCAGTGTATCATAGTAGCTGGAGACATAAACATAGATATCCTAGACTCTGACTCTACCGAATACCTCTGCCTTAATACAGAGCACGGGCTTGAACCGGCAATAGTAAAACCTACTCGTTTAAATGCCTGCTTGGATCACATTTTCGTGATATCAAAAAACCCGGCTATTGGAATAGTTTGCGATGCGGAGGTCACAGATCATAGGATTGCAATAGCAAGCCTTACCATTGACTCATTACATCCAAAGGTAAACAGAACAAAGACCAAAAGTGTTATAGACTACCATGGAGTCTGCAGCGAACTAGAGGCGGTTGACTGGAACATAATTACCTCCTTTTCTCATCCAGATGACGCATCGAAGTCTTTCAAGGACATAATCGTTAATGCCATAAAACATAACTCAAAAAAAGTGAAAATATCTCGATCAAAGTACGTTATTAGGCCATGGATGACACCTGGATTGCTTAGGTGTTCTCGTCACAAAGATAAACTTCACGCCAGATTAAAACTAAATCCTAATGATGAGATCACTAAGTTATCATATCGTAGATACAGAAACTTCTACATTGGAATAATAAGAAAGGTAAAAATAGATAATGAAAGAGAAGAACTACAACAGAATAGTAAGGATACTAAGAAGCTGTGGAAATCAATAAAGAACATTTGTAACACTAACACTAAAACCAGCCAACCGACAGAGTTACTATCAGCTGCGGACTCCACCAAAGCTTCTCTAAACCTATGTAATAAATTATTTTCTACTGTGGGACAGAATTTGGCCAATAGTATATATACTATCAGAATCTAACGACACGGAAAGTGGTTTAGCGTCAAAAGTTCGACTCTCCAGCTCGCCATCAAATTCCTTTTTTATGGAACCAACTGACCGGATGGAAGTACTTAGCATCATTGATCAATTAAAAACAGACAGTGCACCTGGAGTGGATGGAGTCACCACAACTCTCATAAAACATGCTCGATCCATATTATGTGATCCTCTGGTGCTACTGTTCAACCTTAGTTTGGGTACTGGCCATTTTCCTGAAACTTGAAAAACGGCCCTTTTCATTCCAATCCACAAAAATGGGCCTAAGGACTCGCCGGGAAATTATAGACCAATTTCCCTGCTCAGTATTTTCTCTAAAATGCTGGAGAAAATCGTTAATAAGCGCTTAATCAAATTTTTAGAAGATAACGACTTACTATCTCCTCGACAATTTGGTTTTAGACGCCATAAATCTACGGAAGATGCCGTCGCGCTTCTAACAGAGATTATTTCGGGAAACCTTGATAAAGGCCAGAAGTGCATCGGAGTCTTCTTGGATCTGGACAAAGCCTTCGACATGGTGTCACCGACAATATTGTTCTGCAAGCTGGAGTGTCTCGGTGTGAGAGGACTAGCGCTTGACTGGTTCAAGAGCTATTTGACATTCAGGCAACAGATAACTAGGGTGGGAGTGCGTATGAGCGATCCTTTACCAATACTTTACGGTGTCCCTCAGGGAAGCATTCTGGGCCCAACTCTCTTCCTCATCTACATGAACGACATCCATGACTTATTGTTACCAGATTCTGAGGTTCTATGTTACGGTGATGACACTGTTGTTCTCTTTAAAAGCATTTACTGGGAAAATGTACTTTTAGCTGCTGAAAAAGGAATGGCATCCATCTGCAACTGGCTTAATAATAACTTACTAAAACTCAACTGCTCAAAGACAAGTTTCATCTGTTTTCACAAAACAGCAGCTTCTGGCCCCACAGGTGAACTAAAGATTAATATTCACTCATGCAACTCCGCTTCCCCTCGGCCTTGCTTATGTAACTTCATTTCTCGAACTAAAGCTACCAAATACTTAGGCATCATTGTCGATGAACATCTAAACTTTAAATCACAAATTCAATACTTGGTTAAATGTGTCAGAAAGATTTCCGGAATATTTAGAAGACTAAGAGACTCTGCTAACAGAACGTTACTGATAACAATTTATAAGGCGCTGTGTGAATCGGTAACTGGGTATTGTATCTCGATATGGGGTGGGGCTGCTAAAACAACACTTTTAGCAGCGGAACGTGCCAACAGGTCTGTACTTAAGGTCATGCTCAGAAAACCGTACAGATACCCTACAGCGGAACTTTACAAAGAAGTCTATGTCTTATCTTTGCGCCAACTATTTATTTTAAGAACAAGTCTTAATGCTCACAAAGGTCTTATCCGCACCGAATACTTTAAGACTCTATTGAAAAAACGTGTTTTTAAAATCCCACTCGCAACAGTAAACTCGCACTTTGCGAGTAGATTTGGCGACTCGATTAGAGCTCATGTGTACAATGCAGTGGTAAGACACTGTAACATTAAAGAGTGCTCAGTTTTTGCAGCAAAATCTGTTTTAACTAGGTGGCTTCTTTCTTTAGATTATTCAAGTACTGAAGATCTGGTTATATAACTGAAGTTTTTTAGGTTTTTGAGTCTTTCATTTTTGTGAAACTTCTAATTTCATGTTATATCCCTTCCAAATTTAAAAATTATATTTTTCGTTTGTAATTTAAAATTCATTTTAAACACAGGTTAATTATTTCTTTACTGGTTCCCCAAGATACAGGCCCAGCCTAGTTTGGGGTCCTCTGTAAAATTCTCATCTGCCTCAACCTGCAATGCATGTATTTGATTTAATTTAATTTTGTTTGATTAACTGTTGTTTTGTGCAATAAAGAAATATTATTATTATTTATATACTTTTATCAAAAAGTCTCCCATTACTGGGGATATGACCATTTTCGCGGGCTTTTGGCCAAAACGAAAACTACATGTTTTTTTTTTCTATTCAAGTGACAGGAATTTACGTACGATTCGGCAAGTATTAAGGACGGCGGCTTTTTGTAATAGAAGAAAGGTGAGAGCGTGTATCTTGAGAATGTTTAAGCTATTGTGTAACGTCAGGGGAATAACTCCTGTAGATGATAATAATAAAAGAGTTTATTATTGACTTTTGCCCTACGTTGACATCCAACCCTCTGTTTACTTGCCTGCATTTGAGGAAAGGCTTCTGTAAATTTAGCATGTAGTTCGGTGAGGTAAGTTTTTGTGTCGGATTCTTCATTTCATTTCATTTCATTTATTCATAAACAATAATACAATTGTGTCTGAAATCAATTGCATAACACTATCAAGAATTAAATTAAATGTCCAAAATTAATTTGTCTACTTACACTATTCAAAAGTATACAATATTAAAGTAAAATGCCCAAAATTAAATTATGTCAATCAATTATTGTTATTATTATAAAACACTACATTACAACTCATCAACACTGTAGAGGCACCTCTCCAACAAGAAGGTTCTCAGTTTGCTCTTAAATTCCCTCCTGTAAATGATATTCTTTAACTCCATTGGAAGTTTATTGTATAACCTAGTGGATTGATAATATGAGCAATGTTTAACTACTTCTAGATTCGGTTTCAGTTTGCTCCGGATGTCTTTTCTTCTGGTAGCTTCTCTTACGATTCTGTCAGTCTCAGTTTCAAACCTATGTATATGCTTTGCAAAGTTATAATATTTGCATAGTTAGTTAAAGTACAAAAATATATAGGGACGGCACGGTAAGAATCTTGAGAATATTGAAATATTGCTTACATGACTGCTGTTGTGGTATACGAACTATAGTCCTCAAAGCTCTTTTCTGAAGGACAAAAGCGCGTTGAACATTGTATTTGTAGCTGGCACCCCAAAACAAAATGCTGTATCTGAGTCTAGACTCTACTAATGCAAAGTATACCATTTTGAGGGTCTTAATGTTCACTTCCTCACGAAGGCTTCTGAGCGCATAACATGCTGAACTTATTTTCTTTTCCACACATACAAGCTCTTGTTTCCACTTCAACATTCTATCAAGATGAACACCCAGGAACTTGACCACGTCGGTTCCATCTATATTTATACCATTAAGGATGGGATTCAGGTTCTGCCCGGATTTTGCAGTTGCTCCAAATGAGATGACATTTGTCTTACTACTATTAATAATCATGTGATTCGCCAAGAACCATTCATGAAATCCACTCAAGACTTCATTAATTTTACAATTAAGGCTATTGATATCATCTGCAGAAACAATTGCATTAGTGTCATCGGCAAAGAGTACTAGTTGTGTGGACTCTGTCTTAGTTTTACTAATGTAATTAATCACATCGTTCAGGAAGATATTAAAAAATATGGGACCCAGCACTGAGCCCTGGGGAACCCCTGTTTTTACATTTCTTAAACTCGACTGATGTACTTGTTCCATTCCATGTTCGTCGATGCTTCTTATTTCTACATACATTTTTCTATTTGTCAAATATGATTTAAAGAAATCCAAAAGCTTTGCCCTAACACCGTAATGCTCTAGTTTAATAGTTAATAACTCGTGATCAACCGTATCAAAAGCAGAACTTAAGTCAAGAAATAGTCCAGCTACCTTCCTTTTAACATTTAGTTGAGAAATAATACTATTTATTAGTGTATCTATAGCTTCCATTGTTCCAAGACCAGTACGGTATCCAAACTGTTCCGGATTCAATGCATTATTGATAACCAAGTGACGCAGCAATCTGCATTTGATAATTCTTTCGAAGATTTTACCTTGAGTTGGAAGTATCGATATAGGTCTGTACATTTCTGGGTTCTGCTTTGAACCTTTCTTATGTATGGGTACAATCTTTGCTACTTTAAATTGGTCCGGGAAAACACCTTCATCGATACATCCATTATAAAAGTTACTTATGGGCTCAGCTAGTATATCAATATTATCTTTAATAATTGTAATAGGGATCTCATCATAGCTGCACGAAAGTTTTGCCTTCATCTTTTTTACAGTTTGACTGACCTCATACGCTGTAATTGGGTCAAATACCATATCAGAATCAGCTTCCTTCGTGTGTAGTTTAAGAAGGTTTACAGCCTCATTAACAGATGTATGCACTGTATCACTTGATTTTCCAAACTGAATCACAAATGCGCTTGCAATTTTGGATCCGTCAGCTACAATTTTATCATTTACTTTCAATTTCAAGTTGCTATTATTTGTTATCGAGGAGTTTCTGTGCCTATTTACTATCTTCCAAATGTCCTTGGAGATGTTTTTCGAGCTTTCTACTTCTATTTGCACAGCTATTCTAAATTAGTAATTAAGAAATATGTGCGCAAGATAAAAATATTCATTTCTTCAGACCATTTCTTGCGAGCACGATGGCCAGCTGTGGCGGGTGCAGGGTCAGTGGCGACAGGTGCCTCCTGCACAACATCCACAGTTGGGTTTGGAGATGGTAAAGTCTTATAAGATGATGGTGACGAGCGGAGCTCATTGTAGTTCAAATCCATGTAGGACGGTGGAGACGACGGTAATGAATGAAAAAGAGATTCTAGTGAAGTTGAACGGGAACATTGTATTATTATTATTATGAAGTTGAGAAGAAACCGACTATGTCCAGTTTGAAAATTAATATGCAGAACTGGTTGCAAAATCATAACTTGTCATTTTCTCCCACGATGATCAAAGCCGAACTCTTGAGGTTGATTAATTCTACCCAATCAGAAAAAAAATATACGGTTGATGAACTTATGAAAGCTGCAGTCCATATTGTTCTAAGACTACCTCCTTATCATCCAGACCTCAACCCGATAGAGCTTGTGTGGGCAAATATTAAAAATTGCCTGGCCAGAGATCACATTAATGCTACATTGGACGAGAAAATTACAATACTGACAAGGCTATTTTCCGAATTCTCTGCCGAACAATGGCAAAAATGCGATGACCACGTACAAAAAAACGAACAAGAATACTGGAATCATGATATGAAATTTGACACTGTGATGGACGAAATCATTATAAACTTACAAGATGATTCTGACTCAAGTTCAGGGAGTTCAGAATCCATTGATGCAGAGGATATGTCAGAATAATTTCATATAATTTGTTTTTGGTTTATTTAACTATTAATTACAATATAAACTTCTAAAAATTCAATTGTTTGTTTTTTATTTTTCAATGATGAAACAAATATATATTTATGTATGTTTATTTTACAATACAATACCTTTTTATTGGAATACTTTCTAGTTTGTTAGTTAAATTTAATTATTGGTAAATTCTTTGTTTTTCTCGCTAAATTAGTATTTTGCACAGCCATCAGCATTTCTGTCTCGCCCAATGGTTGACTGGTAGAGAATGCTTATAGCATTAGGTCCGCCTTTTGTACTATTTTTTGTGCATTAAAGATTAAATAAATAAATATTGTTACGATATCTCGAGATTGGTCATCACTGTCTAATCTCATGTGCGTTGCGAGCAGTAGGCAACCCGCCCTCGTAGCCACCTAAGGCGCGGCCAACTAGTGCACTGGGTCCTACTAGGAAGGAAGGTACAGACTACAGGAAGGAGCCAGTCCGTGCGCGCACGACATTGATGAAAGTTGTGATGGTTTTAAGGATATACCTACGTCTCACGGACGTACGTCAGTGGATAAGGGATAATGAACGCATTCAATCAACATAGTGATTAACGCGTTTTTCAAAAATAAAAACACGATTATTTAAATTTTAAATATTGTTACCTACATGATGTTTTTTATGTCTTAATTCATACGGAGACAGAGTCGTGCTTATCAATAAAAGGCGAAACACAATATTAGCGCGATTCAAAGTACACACTGCGCCATCTGTTGGTATGGCTTCACACTAAATTAAGTACAAGAAAGCATTTTGCTGAATATGTCGTAAGTGTGTCCTAATATTATGTCCAAAAAAATGTGCTTGAGTACGATTCTAGAATACGGGCCTAAGTATAGCACTTAAAATATAATTATTTCTGGCCAGAATCATGAAGAGCACGTTCACGGAGAGGGAGATTTGTGAAGCGCACGAGGTCCTTTTGTATCCTCCGCAGAAGATGGGCTTCGTTGTGAGGAAGCACTCGCCATACAAAGAACATTTCGCTTACGGGTAATATATCATATTACATTCATACATGTAGCGGTGAATTGAGGCAGGTATGCTGAGACGAGACGGTAACAAAGGGCCAAGTGAAGATCGAGTAAACTACACTCGCGAGCAACCAAATCGACTGAAGCCCTAACTCTGAGTATAGACTCGGTTTTCAAGAAAAGTATAGGAGATATTTTTAAAGACAATATATTATCTGAAAGCTCCAAACTTCAGCTTCAATAGGGTATCATCATTACCAATATCCGTTCATTATCTTAGTAATTAATGATATCTGAACATAAATACAGGAAAAACAGGAATTTGGAAGAGGTTGTTGTGGTTGGGTATTTTACAAATAAAAGAAAATTGATTAAGAAAACACATAACAATTTATTAAATTAATCTTCATTGATCTGATCAACTTTTTGACGTCCTCTTGAGGTATGTTATCCCACTCTTCCAACAATGCTGTCTTCAATTCTTCTACCGTCGAAGGGGCTTGATTTCTGGCTCGTACTCTTCGTTTTAACTGGTCCCATAAATGCTCGATCGGATTCAAGTCTGGACTGAGTGCATGCCAGTCCATTGTACGCATCTCGACTTCATCCAAAAACTGCTGGGTAATGCGCGCTGTATGACAACGAGCATTGTCGTGCATTAAGACGAAGTCCTCGCCGACAAATCCTTCATAGGGAACAACGTGTTCCAGGAGAATATCGGTGATGTACCGATCAGCTGTAAGCCCGCCTCCTTGGCCTCCACCAGGCACGAAAACGAGCTCCGTCTTTCCCTCTAAAGAGATGCCGGCCCACCTCATACAGGAACTACAGCCATATGCTACTGTTTCAGCGAAACAGCATTGGGCAAATCGTTCGCCCGGACGCCTGTAGACTCGGCCTCTTCTGTCGTTGCCATGCAGACACATTCTGCACTCGCCAGTAAAAGAACCGACTGCCATTGGGCAATGGTCCAATTGACATGCTATCTTGAGATATGCTATTGCGAGAGCTTTTATAGGGGTGGCAGTTAGCGCAAGTCGCGGGTAGCGTAATGAGCAAAACGACTCATAGTGCTGTTGATGTGAAAATGAATGAGTTAGAATTAAAAAAAAAAAACAATATTAGTGTTTTATTAAAGCTTGCTTATTGAGCTTTCTAATGATATTTTTTTTTATAAATACCTTGTATACTTTTCGTAAAAACAAAGTTTGTAAGCAGAATGAGGACTTGAGTCGATTTAGTTGCTCGCGAGTGTAGTAGTACAACATATACGAGGGGCTTGCCAAAAGAAATTAGATACTAAAAAATTATAAAATTTATTCTTTATTACAAGTATCGATCTTTTCGAAGTGTTTACCCTGAGCACGTATACACTTCTCCATACGTTTGAACCAGTTGGAAACTACCTGTGACCACTCTTCTTTAGACACCTCAGCAATCTTGAAATTATAGGCAGCCAGTGCATCTTCTTTGCTTTCAAACCTCTTCCCCTTTAGTTTTTCTTTAATTTTTGGAAACAGGTAAAAACCACAAGGCGCTACGCTAGGTCAGGGGAATATGGTGGGTGAGAAAGGATTGACACATTTTTTGAGTTGAAAAAGTCAAGTGTTCTGGCAGACGTGTGCGGCGCCGCATTGTTTTGGTGCCAGAGAAAGTGCCGGATTCCTGACTTCGGTCGCTTGTCACACCAAGCTGATATTACTGTTGGAGCACAAACTGTCATACAGATAACCGACCTGTCTTCGCTTCATCTTCGAGACATCCCCGTCCTCTTTTAAATTCAGCAAACCAATTGAATACTGTTGCTCGTGAACAAGTGGACTCGTGGAGTAGTAGCCAAAAGTTTAAAACATTCTTGAGGCTTTAAACCTTTTGTCATAATAAATCATAAGCGCGAAAATCACGTCGACTGAGCTCCATTGCTGCAAGCGAATTCCCGCCAGATTCTCGGAAAAATGATGCTCATTCAGATAAAAAAAAAATGAGTGTTCTATTTTCAAGTAAATCAATAAACAACCAGCCATTAAGATGGTGTATAACTTGCCAGTGTCAATTGAATGAGTAAAGAGTATCTAACTTCTTTTGGCATGCCCCTCGTACAGTTAAGTAGGTAGGTTTGTGTATTTAAAACTTGTGACTGATTTCGCAATTCGTCTTACCATCCAGACGATATTCCAAACGGTGTAGTCAGAGGCAAGTGACTGTTGTCTTCATGGTGAAGGGAACACTCGGAAGCTCAGTTCTCACCAATGGTAAAGAATTGTTTTGGATTTGCTTTTTTATCATGTTTTCCATCACCAGAGTTCAATGAACACAAAGATTTTTGTTTTGGTCAGATTTTACTCGGGACCACACGATCCACGATCCGAGTTGGGCTGCATAATTAACTTCTAGGCCACGACGCTCTCACCCGCAATGTGTAATGATTATGAAATTAATGTAAATTGAATATAATTTAACTATAAAAAATAATTAGATAATAAATAGGCTCCGAAACTACTAGACCGATTTTAAAACTTCTTTCACCAAAATAAAGCTACATTTTCAAGGACTGACATAGGCAATGTTTTTTTTAATTCTGGCCTTATTTTGACGGGAAAGACAGACTACGCTGACGGACAGCTAGAAGAAAAATAAAGCTAGAAAGAATATAAAAAAATATATGCGCCAGACAACACACCTCTTGTCATGGTCTCGAAGTAGAGATAAATATCACTGTGTTACGAGGTACCAGACAAGGAATTAAGCCAGGGGCGTCTCCCAGCACACCCAGACCCAAGCCAATTTGGAAAAGATAGTTTCCTGAATTTAAATGACCGGGGATCGAACCCGGGACACTACGGAATTAAAGGCTCTCGCCTACAGCGCATTACGCCAATCGTGTCGTCAATTGTTGTGTTATATCGCAGCGTCCGCAAGCTCGCCGAGGCCGGCTTGCTGAAGCGGCTGCAGGCCGAGTGGGACGAGCCGCGGCCGGCGTGCGTGCGCACTCCGGACGCGAGCGTGTTCTCCGTCTCCCTGCGCGAGTTCGCGACCGCGCTGCTCGCGCTGGCGGCGGGCGGCGCGGCCGCTGCGCTCGCGCTGGCGGGGGAGCTACTGGTGCACTGGTGCGGGAAGAGAAAGCGCATCGCATTCACGCATTAGGCATTTAGAAGCGTGTAGATTCGTGTGACTAACATATTTGTTTGTGTTACTATGTATTCAACACTTTATAGGCTTTGTCAGTCTCTCACACCTATAGTTACGTAGTAGTTCGAATTTCACTAATAAATATTTTTTGCACATCTACAGTTCGTATAATTTTAAAACCTACTCCCCCCTCCCCTCCTCTCCTCTCCTAACGTTGAAATGCACACACACCTTGACAAAATTATGTCAAATTTTCGTCTTTCATCGGATATTTCAATTGGGTACATAACTTCCCTGTTACAATTTCCTGTTTATCTCAATTATTACAAAGACCAATAATATAGTGTGTTCTCCGTCTCCCTGCGCGAGTTCGCGACCACGCTGCTCGCGCTGGCGGCGGGCGGCGCGGCCGCTGCGCTCGCGCTGGCGGGGGAGCTGCTGGTGCACTGAAGCGGGGAGAGGAAGCGCATCGCATTCACGCATTACCTAAGCATATAGAAGCGTGTAGAAGATTCGTGTGACCAACATAATGTATCCAAAACTTTCTAGGCTTTGTCAGTCTCTCACACCTCTATAGTATACTTATGTAGTAGCACAGAATAGTTAATAGTACTCCGTACCGAAGGTTCTCTCAAGAAACGCTGACAAGTTAAACAGT
The DNA here is from genome assembly GCA_947369235.1 of Udea olivalis. NCBI lineage: Eukaryota > Metazoa > Arthropoda > Insecta > Lepidoptera > Crambidae > Udea > Udea olivalis. The sequence goes on from OX376359.1 coordinate 14,729,516, forward strand.
CTTCTTTTATTGCGGCTGCCGCGGCTGCGCTGTTGCGGCTGCTGCGTTTCTGCAGCGCCTCGGGAATGTTCGCGGACGCACGGGTTGACGGGTTCCATGCGATTATGCGGAAAAAAGCATCGTCCCTGTTGCGACGCATGAGGGCAGCACAGCACAGCGTTCTGAACACAATAATTGCACGTCCGGATTGTCCTATACAAAAACATTGGCAAGAAGTAATCACTGGCCAATTAAAATAACTTTAAATAGAAATGTAATTTTGTTCACACTAATTATAACTAACATACTGTTAGATAAATTGTTACTAACACACTGATAAAACTATCGATGTTAAGTCTGAAATAAATTATTTTTATTTATTTATTTATTGGACTGGCCTGTTGGCGCAATGGCAGCGATCCTGCCTTTAGCGCCGGAGGTCGTGGGTTCGATCCCCACCCATGACCAATATTTGTGTGACGAACATTTATATTTGTTGTGTGTCTGGGTGTTATTATCTATTTAAGTATGTATTTAGAAATATATAAGCATGTTTATCAGTCTCTGACGCCCATATTACAAGCTCTGCTTAGTTTGGGGCCAGATGATCTTGGTTTGAATTGTCCCAGATATTTATTTATTTTATCTTACAACTTCGTGTCACACTATTACTTTTGCATTTCTCCGAGCTATCGATCAAGGCCATGTTCAGGTAGCTTTCACGTGGAATCGAAACTTATCGCGTAGCACGAGCGTTCATATTGCACTGTGCGCCGCTGAACGTAACAGATTTAGCTGTCAGAGCGCAGGGTCGCAACCTGCTGATCGCTTTATTAACTAACATTAAATAACGCGCTCGGCTGGCCTGTTCGCCGATGCCCATGTGTACGGTTATCATGCCCTGATCAGGAAAATAAATTGCATCGATCTCAAACAGAATGCTTGGCGGTCCCAACAGTATCCTAAGGGTGTTGGCGGGGAGGTGGGAGAGTGCACTGAGGCGGCACGCGGCTAGTGTGCGAGCCGAGCGGCAACCCACTGTGAGATACCCCAGAGGGGCCACCTAGGCCTGGTAGTAGTTCTAATTTTACTAATAAATATTTTTTGCACATCTGCAGTTCTTATATTTTACCCTACTACCCCTCCTCTTCTACTGTTAAAATAGCAATTAAATAAGCATTGATAAATAAAACATGTTTTCGTCTTTCATCAGATATTTTAATTGGGTACATAACTTCCTTGTTAAACTGTTACAATCTCCTGTCTATCTCAATTATTACAAAGACCATTAATATGATCGTGGATTCTCGTTCATTGTGTTTGCATACATATGCTTTATATTGTACAGAGGCGTTCGCATCAACCTTTACAAAACCATTGCAAAATGGGTCTTATGTCAGCAGCATAAAGTGCCCCTATGTAAAGGTTGATGTGAACGCTCTGTACATTAGATACATTCTGCAGCTGTCTAGAACGAGCCGACATGGCAATGTTTATTGCTAACCGTTCGGAAATACATATGAAATATAAATAAAAGAAAATACCCTTTATAACTACGTAGCCCTGACTACCTACATGTTTGCGCGTACTATGGAATCTTGTCTATAAAAAGCCGTGTCTCCTGCTTTGTGTTTTCTTAATACAAATAAACTTTATTGTGAATCACAGGTATAACAATAATGACGTATAGATCATACATACCTATTTAGGAGTCTCACTGTGTTCCGCCTCACAGGCATACAATAGTAACAATATTAAACCGAATGTCCATTTGTATTACAAAACTAACATCAAACATCTAACAGAATAAGTTTTGTTAGCCCAAACAAGCAAACATGTTATCCGAGGCGGGCGGAAAACATCTCCGTGTTCGCCTGCGGGGGGCCCTCCCCCCGCAGGAAAACATCCTCGTATTTCCCCGAAATTATATAATTTTTTAATTCATATTAACATTCACAATATGAAAGTAAAAAATAAATTTACGCAGGAAATACAAATTGCACAACCGCAATGTTCGAGAGCAACGATGAAATGAATGAATTCATTTAAATATTTATTAAATTTATTTTTCACTTTCTTAATGTGTATGTTAATATGAATTAAAAAATTATATAATAATAAATATTAAAAGTAAGTCGCTGATAGGGTCAAACGCGGAATCGGTTTCTTTTTCTTGTTGCATGTAAAATAACTTCTAAAACATCGAGTACGTCTTCTTCGAATAGGTAGATGTTTGTTAGATGTTCGTGTTTAAAAAGTCGCAGGAGATGTTTTGATAACATGTTTCGTTAGTTTGCTTTGTTTAGTTTTAGGCGCAGGAGACACGCCTTAAGCATAAAGATTACATGAAATTGACATTTAGATAATATCAAAACAAATAAATAATCAACGCCTCAATAGGTATGAGTGTTACTATCAGTTTTATCAACAACATAGGGGGCAGGATAAGTAGGCATTCATAAATTTTCGTTAAATTATTTAAACTAAACTCAAGGTTTATGTTAAACTTTACAGATGTCTTCTGGCAAAGCATAAATAAATACGAGGGTATTGATTAAGAAACATCTGGAAAAATTGAGTTTAGTGAGGAATAAACGAGCTCTATTACTTGACAGTTAAAAGCAGATCTTCCAGCAAGGAATTAGAACTGGTCTCTACTACAGAGCACAGTAGAATTGTCACATATTACAATAAATGGGTATTTTTTTTTGTAAACTTTTGAAGGCCTTTTGAGATGTTCAGTGATTCGTAATTAAATCAATAAAACGACACAGAAGTGCATGTGAGACCAATAAAACCTGGCAAACAGTTATTATGAATACTAACTTCCTAAGGTGTAAAAGTATCATTGGCGATATTTTGTTTGCCTGCACTTATATTTTTATATCTGTTGGTTTGTACCCCGCTCTGAATTAACCTTTATTTTTAGACCAGTAGTAAAATAACCCGTTGCGTCATTAACATGGGGATCCATCCTATATTAGTACTTCATGTTTATTAATAATATTATCATCAACATTATTTGGTAGCACAAGGAAAATATTTGAGAAGACTATTTGCAACAAAACTTATCTAGATACAATTTAATCAATTATCTTCCATAAAAACTGCCTATTATTAACGTTAGAATGTTTCATTACTGCTAACTAATTTAATGTTTTACAATATACAATAAAATATTTCAATATGGTTTTAGGAAGCTCCATTTTTGTTTCTAGTGATACATTCACGTGTACAAATATATTATTCAAATTTTTATACTTAAATCAAAGCCAATAGCTTTATCAGTTGTATTTATTTGTTCACGTGATTGTCTAACTAAAGTAACAAAATTTGGAAACAATCGAAAGTAATCTTACTGTGATTTCAGTACAAAATAACCTACTTTTCTTGATAATATTATCTGCTTGTTCGCAACTTATTACAACACAAGCTAAGTTTTATTTTTAGTACATTAACATAAGACTATAATTTAGGCAATAAATCATATATCTTTTCAAAGCTGTTGTCTAATGAAATTGCGTTCCACTGTTCGATAAAAGAGGCAGCGAGAGCAAGAGCCACCCGTGAATAAGTAGTGGCTCTTTTTCAAACTAAATATTAACTCTATAGTTTATAGGAAATATTGTTTTTAGTAAAAGTAAATATATAGTACCTGCAATCCTACACGTGAAACGCTTTATCTGTAGAAAAGATGACACCTTATTTTGTTTCTATACTTCATTCATTATAACATTCCTTTTAGGTTTTTACAGCGACAATATAGTTTGATGCTAGACAAAATAATTTAATTAAGCAAAAACCTTTACATTCTGAAGTTACTTCACATTGAATGAGAACAATTAGGTGTGACAACTGCTATAAAAGTGAATTTTAATAAATTCGGCATAAATCTTAAAAGTAATAATGTTAATTGTACTTTTACCACAAATTGTACCTTAAAAAGAACCTTTTTTACTTCTGTCTAATAGTATAATGAATGCAGTATAGACGTATGTAAGAGTCCAAAGGAAAAAATGTTCACGAATTTCCATGAGTTCATAACATTTTTTCGTTTCGTTAGCTAGACTTGACGTCTGTCAAGCGTATACAAACGATCCATATAAAAGGGTACATACTTGGAATAATAACAATATTATTTTAAGGGTACATATCCATTTCATCTCCCGGTACGTTGTGTATTCGTAGACTCTGTTTATGAAAGGGTATCCCGCGCAAACGTGCCACACAAAGTTAAAGTGCTTTCAATAATGTAAATTCTATTTAACAATACTTTTTCTATTTTAATGTGGAAAGGTGGTGGTAGACATTGATTTCCAATAGTAAGTATTTTAGAAATTTTGTAATTACGGCCAGCCAACCGACAATCGAAACAAAAACGACAACCAGTACAGACAGGCAATACATTAAAAAGTTTAGAATTTGTCTTGTTACCATAAAAAACTAATTGAGACTGATTTTCGTAGTAGTGTTGTTTCGATAGCGATAGCTGACCTTGAAAATCTAGGAAATCCTATCGAAACTATCGACCCGTGACGATACTATCGACAGTGAGAATTAAGCGATACTATTGATCTTTCCGATACTATCGATAGTATCGCGTCTATCGATAGTTTTGCTTCAGTAACTATCGAGGTATTTTCGATACTATCGACTGGGAATAAAACGAAACCTTTTAAGAGCTTGCAACAGTATCGTTAAAGGTTCGACTATCGATAGGGCAAAACTATCAATAGTTATTATACTGATACTATCGATAGTACTGAAAAAGGTCAATAGCATCGCTTAAATCTCACTATCGATAGTATCGTCACGGGTCGATAGTTTCAATAGGACTATCGATAGTACAACTGATTTTCAGGGTCACGATAGTATCACGATACTATCGATAGACTATCGCTATCGCAACAACGCTATTTCGTTGTCGAAATTTATAGTAACAGCAATCTTTTGTAGTTGTATTAGAGATATTAATTATTAACACAATGTTTAAATAGCGTATAACCCCCCGTCCTTATTCACAAAAACTTAAAAATAGTGCTTCAAAAACACTTTAACATAGTGAAAAGAGTAAGACTTTAATTTTTTATGAATAAGGGGGTAAGGTATTACATTAGTCACTATCCTGACTGGGAACGCTTTTAAGGTACATTAAGAAATAGTTTTATACTTGAAATGAGGATCTGGATAAAAAAGATGAGACAAGTTTACTCTGATGATAAGTCATCAGAGAAAACTTGTCTCATCTTTTAATTTTTTCAAGAGAATTTCTCTATTTAAGTATTCCAACTGACATTTTGAATAGCATTTGCATCTCTTCACTATCCATTGGGTATTTGGGTCTCATATACCAATAACGCCACATTTTTGTTGTTTCGAGAGGAAAAAAATTCTTCCTTTTCTTAAATTAAAAGAAACGTATTCGGTAGTTGAATAATTAAATATTTTATAATTTATTAATCTACCCATAAAAATGTTACAAAATTTTTTGCAAAGAATATCAAAAGTCACGTAAATGCTTCGTTAAAAATTCGCATCATAGGAATATTTTGTGAACAAGTGATAAGTGACAATATCGGCGAAAATTGCAATTTTTGTGAATTTCATAATCCATTAGTAAATCTAAGCTCGGACCGAATAAATGAAAAAAAAAAATACGTAAACCTGAAAAAAAGTTTTAAATTGTATTTCATGGATCCCTAAAATTTTCACAACACCACGTTTTCGTAAAAACTTCGCACTTGCTTCGAGGGGAAGCCGGGTAAAGCCAGACTATGAACCCTTTTGCTTCGTAATACATACAAAAAATGAGGAAAGGGTTAATAATTAATATCTGTACGTAACTTTGAACTGTCAAGCCGATTGGTACCTTAATATTACAGTTTGGTCTGTCGCGCAGAGCGCAGTTGCGGGCAGAAGTGTGGCGCGGGCTACGCGGCTATCGCGCGGCAGTGTGCGGACACGCATGCGGGGCGGGTTTCACCGCTCCTCCAGCATGACGGTCTCTTGCGGGTACAGCTTGAGGGCCTTCAGCGTGCTGCTAGGAGATTCCGTTGTTAACTGCAATAATTAATAAGTAAATACCTGGGAAAATTTACACCAAGATCATAATTCGCACAGTCGTCAACTGCGTTCTATAAATACTCTTTCTCTCCTTACACCCTCTCATTCTTTTGGCTTTCTGTCTAGTTCCTTCACTGTTTCGGCAATACGAAATTGCCGAAAAAGAATTCGGAACAAACTGCCGGTCTTGGTTAGAGAGGCGTGCAGTAAATATGCATTTAAAAAGGCTGTGCGTGCGCACTTTAAAAGATTGATGACGCCCCAAGAACTGTAGTTTTGTCATTATCTTGGATCCACCTGTTATCTGTCACTATTTTTTTAACTTTTTGTCTCTATAATGTGTAATTGCTACTATTAGTATATATGTTTATTAATCTCTTTGAATTCTTATTATTTTGATTTATATCAATTCACCTTCTTTACGCTAATTTAAAACGTTTATCTCTAGCACTGCCTGTAATATCTCTGTCTGACTGTGTGGTTGACTGGTAGAGAATGCCTCTAGGCATTAAGTCCGCTCTTTGTAACACAGACTATGTGCAATAAAGAATAAATAAATAAGATAAGAAACCTAGTCATCTGACCCCAAACTAAGCAAAGCTTGTACTATGAGTGTTAGAAACTGATAAACATTCTTATTTCTACATACTTATATAGATAATAACACTCAAACACACAAAAAAACACAAATGTTTGTCATGAGTGAGAATCGAACCCACGACCTCCGACGCTAAAGGCAGGATCGCTGCACCAACAGACCAGTCAAAACAATGCGTTTTGATTGAAAAACTATTTATCACTTGCATAGTTTCTAAATTATCTAGACACTAAATAATCACCGAGTATAACGAGAGCGACACATAACTCTAGCCTGCTGAGGCTCAGTTTATGGTCAAACGTTTTCTTGGTAAGAAAGCAAGCAATTAAAAATTGCAATAACTGTTATAAGTAGCTCTCAGGCCTGGAGTGACAACAAGTACAAATAAGAAAATAATAAGTTTTAACTTACGTCTCTTCTAGGCCAGCTAGATATAACCTTGTAGTTGTCATGCGGATAACCTTTTGACGCAAGGAAATCAAATAAAGCCTGAAATCAAATAAAAAGTATTTTAGTAGTTTATAACTAATATTCTAAGTTTGTGAGGATGTATGTATGTATGTTACTCTCTCACGCAAAAACTCCTGAACGGATTTGGATGAAACTTTACAGTAATACAGCTTATACGTAAGAATAACACATGAGCTACAATTTATAAAGATTTTATAACATATTTGCTCGTAAAGGGTCTTTTATTTCACCACTTTCAATATCGTATTGTATCTCATTACGTACTTGTGCGTAGTTTTTTTTCATTAAGGTAAAACGCACGGTTTATCAAGATGCTCCGTCTAAAACGAAGGGTACTTTTTTAAAATCTTAGCAAAGAGTTTTTATGTCAGAAAAGAGGTCAACATTTTATGAATAAAATTAACTTTGGGAGATAAAATATAATAAATAAACATTTAATTTTTTAATTTAATTAATTTTGACAATAAATTACAACCATATCTGTAATATTAATTTACTTTATTACTACCTGTTTTTTATGCCTTACCTTACCTTACCTTAAAAAAAGCGCTAATACGCGCGCATCGCTAATTTGTGAACAAGTAAAAACAATTTATAACTGCTTTAACAAGTGATTAAAGATTTATTCGTCTAAGAAAGATGTGTTTTATTTAATTCCTCGCAAATATGTTATAAAACGTCGTATGACATACGTTCGCTTTAAAAATTACAGCCTCTGCTTTCTTGTAGCATTATCGCCTCGGCTGTAATTTTTAACTTACCGCACTTATATCATAATGTACTATTATGTATTTAGCCTTAAAATAGAACAATAACGCGGGCGGATAGCTAGTAGTTTATAATTATAACCAGACCACTCCAACCGAAATTTAGTTGTTTTTCCCACTTAACTTTGCAGGAACATATAGTGGATAAACAGCGTCCTGTTTATCCACTTCAATACGTAGTAAAATGTGAACTACATTCAAGTTGTAGTCCCTATAAAATGGCAGCCCCTGACAGGCTCCATGTGAACATTTTGATTTTAAAAGACGTACTAACATTACAGGTCTGGAAATAAGACAATAGAAAATGGATTGTTATATATATCATAGATGGTACAGTCAGCATCATAAATATAGTGGCAGTCAATAGTTCCGAATATACCGCACCATCCAGAAAATCCATAAATACGTACTCATTCCAAGTGATCAAATTGTTCAGGCCATCCACTGTATACAAATATACCGAAGCACCCACAACGCCATACTTGGTAACATTTAACTCGCCGTTAGTACAGCAACGTCCAGAATGCCGAAGGTTCCTAAGCATCCAAAGTAGCCAAAAATACGGGACACATAAGAAAATTTAACCTTATTTCTCAATAAGTACGGTTGAATACTGGTCAAATAATTTTAATAGGTTAGCCAGTAAGTGATTTTTTTTAAATGGCCTCTGCAATCTTGCATAAACAGCAAATTGATTTGGCCAATGTCAAGTAGTGACAAGAGCATCATGAAGCTTTATTTGGTCAGTGGGATTATTATTTTTTATTCAGTCAAATCGTGATGAGTAAAGAGACACAGAAGTAAGCGATTTGACAAACCACGAAAACAGTACCATACTTTCTTGCATATATCCGTCTCACGTTTTAATGTCACATGCGTGGACTGCGTGGTTTTATCAGATTTTGCAATATTGAAGCTGCCAACTTAAACGCATCTATACGTTTCAATATTTCGCCTAGTCAGCCGTTAGTTACGATGGACCAGTGGTTTAATAGTAACGCTGTCGAATCATGTGTTCTGGGTTCTAATCCTCGTATTAGGTGCTATTTGCATTTTTATTTTATATTTTTTTATGTCGTTGTTTTATTTAATTTGTAATAGCTACTTATTAACATAGACAAAACTCACTACAGAACTGAGAAGTTTGAGAGGCTCTAGAGTTGCTCATTACGCAGCACTAGCGCCAAGAAATCGTTCATTACGACTGATGGGGTACATATTCGCTTATCACGACTATATTGATTTTTTGGGAAGTCTGCTTCATAGATTCAGGACAATCATATTGACATTTAACATTGATTGTTTTATGTGATATTTCCATTTTATGTTTTTATTTACATTTATAAACGTACTAGTTTGCCGCCAGCGGCTTCGCCCGCGTGAACTCCATCGTTACATATTATGGCTAAATTACATAAAATCTTTGTAAATTGTAGCCTATGTGTCATTCTGATGTATAAGCTGAAATACTGTAAAGTTTCATCTAAATCCGTTCAGTAGTTTTTGCGTGAAAGAGTAACAAACATACACACATCCTCACAAACTTTCGCATTTATAATATAAGTAAGAAGTAAGATTGTCAGTAAGATTGTTGAAAGGCTTACATGTATGTCCTAGATATTAAATGGATCTCATTTATTTCAGACTGAGTATGTCCATAATTCTTGTTAGTAACAGAAAAAATAAGCTTAAAAACTATGTTAGTAAGTACATTCTTTAATATATATATATATATATATATCTTTATTTCAGACCAAAGATCCATATTTGTGTTAGTAAAGTGACTTAAAAAAATTACCGTTAGTAAAGTAACCTAGTAAAGAAACACGTAGTTAGGCCTCACATGAACCAAGAATGACCATCACGGGAGAGGATAAATACCCGTGACGATCACTCTCCGGACAAGGCGTCTCCATAGCGGCGATGTGAACCTATCCGCCAATTAGTGAATGAAAAAATATTTTTTGGGTCCCTGTGCTGTACATGTTTAGCTGTAAGCAAACCTAAATAAATAAATAAATTGTAGACATTTCATCGCAGTTTAATTTGTCGGTTTGTCGTAGTGGTAATACCTTGAGCGTGTCGTGCGGATGGAAGCGGCGCTCGAGCGCCTGCGCGTGCGGCGGCGGCAGGCGCACGCGGATGCGCGCCGCGTCCGCGCGCTCGCCGGGCTCCAGCGGCACGCGCAGCGCCGCCAGCGTGCACGCCGCCTGGGACAATACACTCTTTTTCATTACTCATACTCTAAAAGTAGGTCTGAAGTTGCCTGAGCATAAAGTTGAAAGCTTCACTTTCAGCCCTAGGGCTGTAAAGTTTTTTTCAGCTCTAGGGCTGAAAGTAAATAACTGTCAAATATCATCTTCTATTTTGACATTCCTTTTGCGGCAAGTCGATGTATTCTATTCAGCCACAGCTGGTGGATGGAAATCTAGTACAGTAGCTGAAGGCTACATCGAGGAATCGGTCAATAACAAAGCAAACATTTCAAATCAGTTGACTGAAACAATAAATTACCTACGAAGTACTTCAAAAGATTGCCCGGATGAAGAGATTGTTCTATCACCCACATTGACTCAAGATGCTCAAGTTTCACAAAAAATATCAACTATCAACATCCCAGGAAGTAACCTCTCTCTCTCGTTTAACAATTGCTCTAATTTCAATATAAGCTTTAAATAGAAATATCATCAACTTTGTTGTAGGTAATGTTGCAATAAAATTTTGTTGGTTGAACTTACGTATCTGATTTAAATTTACTTTCGTTATATTCGTAATGAAAAGCCTCGTAGTGTTTACCTCGGAAGAAAGACCTCTTCAATGCCCTCGAACTATTTGCGCTCTCGCTACGCTCGCGCGCCAAACCATCTCGTGCATTGAAAAGGTAACTTTCTCACCTTGTGTAACAATCTACAATTTCACTTCTCATGCTCTAAAAGGACGCCAGTATAGCCCTACGAAGCGAGACTAAAGTAACCACTTTAGGCCCTAGGGAGTGAAAAGTAATTCGTTTTTAATTTCCTTCATGTGACGCAAACAAACTCAAACAGCCAGTAAAAATATACTATTATCTGTGGAGTGTGGACCATTTTTATTGCGAAAATGTTGAGTTTTAGTTCCATAGTTTGTCCGCAAAGAAGGTGGCGCCATGTGTTTTAAATTGTTAATCTGTGACTGGTTCAGTTCGGAACAAAAACTGACCGCGGAAATTTCAGAACTTTTGTCGAGTGTAAATTTGTTCGGATTTAAATGTTTTTGTACTAAATTGACTATTTTTCTTGCACTCAAAGTGAAAAGTACAGTTTGCACCTCGGGACTAAACGCCAACTTAATATAACCTCGGTTTTATTATTCCAACCACCTCTGATATATTATGGCTTCGTTTAGTCCCTCGATATAAAATATACTATTTCACTTCTCATGCTCTAAAAGTACGCCAGTATAGCCCTACGAAGCGGGACTTAAGTGACCACTTCAGTCTCTAGGGAGTGAAAAGTAATTAGTTCTTATTTTACTAAGTAATATTAATTAAATTTTCATGTACTAAATTGACTATTTTCTCGCACTCAAAGTGAAAAGTACAGTTTGCACCTCGAGACTAGACGCCAACTTAATATAACCTCGGTTTCATTGACTCCCCAAAACATATACACATATACATATTATGGCTTCGTTTAGTCCCTCGATATAAAATATACTATTATACATGGGACTAATAGGGTTTTCAACCATGTTTGAAGAAAATAAACACGCTTTCTTGCCATAAAATTAAAAATGTAAACCTTTTTTATTCCCGCGAAAACGCTGTCAGTCATTTTGGTGACGTGATATCGGTAAAAGCAAGAATCGTGTGGTACAACCGTCGGTATCTATCATATATAACATCAAGTTGATAGTTATGCACCTAGCTGTTTACACTGAACTGACAGTTTTTGCCTATATGACGTCACACCATGGTGGCTCCTCGTGTTTAGGTCACGTGATATACAGATTAAAAATTACGATTTTTTATTTCAATACAATAAAACAATAATGTGCTTTTATGACTTAAAATCTGAATATTTAAGTATATTTCTACATAATATTTTTTTCAAATTTCATAATTTAATTTTCCCTACCAAAAATACCCCATTACAACAAGATCATCTAACCTCAAACTAAGCAAACCACCGATACAAGACATGAATAACACCCAGACATACAACAAGTACGAAAGTTCGGCACATTCATGTTCGTCATGGACGGCGATCGAGCACACGACCCGGCACGACTGGCACCAAAAGCGGGATCGCTACCACTGCGCCAACAGGCCAGTTAAGTATATTTAGTACACAAATAATGGATACAACAGTATCCCTTGGTTCAATTTAACAATTATGACACGAAAGACGATCACACTTTATTCGTACAGCTTAATTTAATGTAAGAATGATACACGACTTCTTCAATTGCCCTTCTCAATATAATAGATAGTTAATGCTAAGTATTAAATTAAAATAATGCACAATTTAGGCGGCCTTATCGCCAATAGCGATCTCTTTCAGGCAACCTACAGGACCATTAATAACTTCGTTGGTGTGAAAAATCTTACGTTGGGACCAGGGCAATGAATGTTACGTTACGTTGTCACATAATAATAAGTGGACAATAAACCATGGAGTAAATTCGGCGAATTTTCATTCATGAAAGATTTTATATAGATTTTGTATAATTAAATAATAATATAATTAAAAACCGAAATTGGATTTAAAAATCGTAAAAGATATGTCATTTAAATAAATGATCAACTTTAAGATACTTTTCAAAAACGCTAGTAAATAGTTGACTCACCTCTTTCCTTGCTTCCTCCATTTGCCTTTCTGACTCTACTCGCTCTATTTCTTGAGTTCTTTCAAGTTCTTGCTGCTTTTTAACCTCTTCTTTTGCTCTGAAAAATAATATACATAATAATAAGATGTCACAAACATATGCACGTGCGAAGAAAAAAGATAAGTTTTACCACAGAATAGGTAATAGTACTCCGTACAGAAGGTACTCTCAAGACACACGGACAAGTAAAAAAGTCTTCTTTAATCTACAAGTTCGTGTCATACAATTACTTCTTAATTTGTCCGTGCTATCGATCAAGGCCATGTTTAGAGCTTGCACGCGGAATCGAAATTTATCGCGTAGCACGAGCGTTCATATTCCACTGTGCGCCGCTGAACGTAACCGATTTAGCTGTCAGAGTGCATGGTCGCAACTCGCTGATTTAATTATTAACTTTTAAAAAAGTGTAACTGTAATTAATATAACACATTTTAGTATCAGTAGTAGTCATTATTATTCTCATAATTACTTGTAATTACAGTTGAAACAAATAAGAAACAAAACATTATTGTTCGTAACATATTGTTGAATTTGAGCAAGGTCTCGAGCTTATTTTAAATTCAAAAGTAGGGCTTGTTTGATTTGAAATGACGTGCCCCACTTTCTTAGTAGGTTTAAACCAACTGAAAAAGGACACTTTTTTGTGCTTTTGTTAGCAAAAGTACACTCGTCACATTTAAACGTGTCGAGTGTACTTTTGCTAACAGCAGCGTGCTCCTAGGTTCGTGTCCAACCGGCTACTGAACGATTAGTGGCATGTTTATATGTATTGCCTTCATATTTATTACGAGCTGCCTAGACAGACTTCTGTCAAATCTTTGACAGCTGGTGTTCATTTTGCGCGCTTTTCTCCGACTTGATTTACATTTACTATTATTCTTCACTGATTTTTTTGTTCAATCATAATTAAATATAGGCTTTATCACTACTGCATAATTTAGCTTTCTGTTAGTGAAAAAATGTACACGATCGAACCTGTAGTTTTGTAGCCTATTCAATACAAACAAACAATCAAATATTTCTCTTCATAATATTAGTATAGATAGATATAAAATGTATATGCGTGCGCGTCATTTCAGCTGAGACAAGCTCTAGAAAAGTGTATCATATAGTGGCTCACCTGTCGACCTCCAGGCTCCGCTGGTAGGCCTCGTCCTGCTCCCGCTTGACGCGCTGGCGAGCGTCGCGCTCCCTCTCCAGGCGCGCATCTTCGTCGCGTTGACTCGCAAACCGCTCCAGAGCCTCCATCAGGCCGCCCACTAACTCTGATACTCCCACGTTGCCTAGACAAAAATAATTGTAACAGTTTGTATTTGAAAACAAATAAATAAATATTCAATGGCCTGTTGGCGCAATGGTAGAGCGGTCCTATTAGCGTCCTATGTCGAGTTTCGATCCCCATCCATGACAAACATTTATGCGGCGAACATTTGTGTTTGTTGGCTGTCTAGGTCTTATTATGGATTTAAGTAATATTCAAGTAGTTGTCCCAGATATTTATTAATCTGAGTCACCTAGCACTAAGATTATCGACAACTCGTATGGCTGGTTTTTAACGTGCATGAATGTTCTGTCGTTGAAACGTTATTTCACACTTTTATTTAGGTATTGAAGTTGCTACCTAGTTTTTTATGTACACTGTTTTTAATGTCTCTGATTTATAAATTTCCGAAATTTTGTATTTTTTTGTATCAAACTAGTTGGAATATTATCTGTCTGTCAGCGGCTTCGCCTGCGCAGATTGTCTTTCCCGTCAAAATATAGCCTAAATTAAAAAAAATTTAGCCTATGCCCTGAGAATGTTTATATTGGTGAATTAATTTTCGAAACCGGTCCGGGTGTTTCGGGGATTACCTACCTCAAACAAAGGTACTCACAAACGCTTACCTCTTTATAAAATTAGTATAGGTTGCACAAAGGTAAAATGAAACGAATTATACCAATAAACCTTCCGAAAAAACAGTACATTTAAAACTTCTCAGCAATCTATTGACTAAACAAAAAATATAAAACTAGAAAAAAAAAGTAAAAAAATAATTGCGTGTTTTTCTAAAACTTATACGATAGTATAATGTAGGTACAATTATTATTATTGTTGGAGTCGGTGTCAGCCAAGGAAACGCTACAATATACCTATTTTTTACATCTCACGTTTAAGTATGTATGTAGGTAGTTACAAACCTACATTGGCTGACACCGACTCGAACAATAACAAAAATTGTACCTACATTATACTATCGTATAAGTTTTAGAAAAACACGCAATTATTTTTTTACTTTTTAGTGTTTGTTTGGAATAGTTTTTTTGTAGTTGTTTTTTTTGTTTTACATTTTGGTTTATTTCTTGATTTTCAGTGAATAGTTCTTGTTTATTTTATACATCGAAAAAGTATCGCTCATTTGCTCCTAAGAATTGAAGAGTTCCGTTACTTTGTCATGGATCCCAAAATCAGAACCTAACCAAACTCTCATCAAACTACCCTTGAAGTATATCCTTTCCAATAAAAAAAGAAGCATCGAAATCGGTTGGCGTGATATTGAGTTATTCGTCTATTTGTCGGGCAAATAGTTTATTTAGATTTAAGACTAATATGTTTTTCTCATGGATGCCACTGTCAGAACTAGACCAAATTAAAATGGGACCACACGGGAAGCACTAGCTTTCCAAAAAAAATAAGAATGTTCAAAATCGGTTCACCCAGTCGAAAGTTATGAGGTAACAAACATAAAAAAAAACATACAGTCGAATTGAGAACCTCCTCCTTTTTTGTCAGTTAAAAAGACTAATTAGTCATATAGAGCGGAATTTGAACCCGCGTCTTCCACACGTTACTGAAATCCCAATGTTATCTTCAGGGACCGAAATTCATTTTTTTCTACTTTTAATTTGTTAGATATGAAAACAAGCATTGTAAAATGTAAAAAAAATTAAGTGAAAATCTAGTGACCAACTACTGGCAGGCCTCTGTCACTGCATGTACTTGCACGCGATAATTACCTTCCAGCCGCCGGGTATTCCATGACTCATTTGGCAGTTGGTTGTCAAAATCCACGTCGAACATTTTGTTTGTACGCGAATTTTACGGCTGAACTGACGTGATGACGTATTGTAAGTACTGACTGTGCTACTGGTCACATTAAACGGTCGCGTTGTATCCCATTTCAAGCACTATAATACAAGCATTGTAGCGCACTGACCGTTGACGACGGAGTAGATCTCAGTGTTGGAGCGCACGCGCATGATGATGACGAGCGCCGGCAGACGCTCCACCGGGATGCTGCGCAGCGTCATGCCCGCCACCGCGCCCAGCGCCGCCGACACCGAGTTCAACAGCCTGAAATAATGTTCTCAAGTAAGTAATCAGCCTATATAAATTTATAAACTTTTAGTGTTTTGATAATCACCCAGTATACTGTCCCACAGCTGGGGAAAAAACTACCTTAAGTTACCCTCGGAACTAGCTAAATTTTTAAAGTGGTCTATGCGTAAAAAAGTCTGGGAACCTATGGTTTAAGACATTTATTTTTCTCAAAAGATTAAAATAACACTTGCAGAGAAAGTACAAAAATTGTTTTATAGTAGGGTAAGCGCAAACGATCGGGCGCACGAGAATACATTTTAAAGTCGAAAAATTGATGTAATGTATTCCTTCCTGTAGCTTTCATAATTATGTAAATGGGATTATCCCGTTTAATTGTGTTAAATAAATAAATGAAATCTCTGAAACACAAGTATCACAGATTTAATTTATTTATTCAATTCGGTGGTCCAAACGGACCACCCTTTATAGTCGATTTCAAATTTAATGCCACACAAATGTTAACAAAGATCACACCGTATCAAAGTCACGAATTCCCGCATTGATCACACACTAGAGGTCGCACATAAACGTCTTGCGTTGTAAAAAAGAAACATAGAACATGAAAGAAGAATCATTTATTTCGATTGAAAGTGGAACAGATACAATGCTGTCGATTTACGGTTCCTCTATAAGAATATTCTTTTGCTGCTATTTTAAAACTTCTAGATATAGGAGAGCGGTTTCTCCTGGCACAAGTGTTTTCATACACTTAAAAGGAGAATCCAAACTCGGATATTGTAAACACAAAATTGAAAAGCAATAAAGATTTTTTCATTTTTCATTTTTTTTTCATATAAATTTAAGTTTGAATTATTTTGTTATTTAAAGCTACAAAATTATTCCATGAGGGTGTCATTACTAGGTATCGAGATTAGGTTCTATTTATGTCATAATTTATCCTACTAAAATGTCACATCCGAATCAACATGGGATATCGAATCGATACCCTTTGTTTTTCCCCAGTCTTTCAGTGCCGTAAATATCGATACTCACATGAGGTTGTTGTCGGGGTTGGTGAGGTCCCAGCCGTAGACAACGAAGTTGGTCGCGAGCGTCTGCAGCACCGCGTCGCAGCCGAGCAGCTGCGCGCAGAACACGTTCGAGAGGACCGACTGCTCGTGATGAAGGTACAGGCCGAGCAGCTTCCTCTGCAATGTTAGGGATGAGTTAGGCAAAAGAAGGTTACTTTTTAACAGCAGCCAGCGATGGATGGGTTAAGTCGCATTTTTATTTTGTTGAGTTTACTCAAAAATATGAGTTTTTCCTATACTATACGTCGAAGCGTGTATGTATTGATTATTAGGGTATTTGAAAATATAAAGAATAAAAAAATATATATTTATAATTTATATGTATTAATAATTTGATAATCTACACAATTCATAGCAACTTTTGTTATGAAACCATATTCATGAACGCAAAATTTAACATAGCTGCCAAACAAATATTTTGCAGAACGCAAAGAAATAGATGGCAAATTATTTTTGAGAGGTCTTTCCAGAACATCTCAACAAAAAAATAATGTCAAATACCCTATTATTGTAAATTACCATCAAAATACAAATTTCACATCAAAATATATCTTTTTTTTCATCTAAAATAAAACGTCCACGTAATGAATAATTAATCATGAAAGATTTTCTTGTCTGAAAACTGTCACGCTAACGGCCGCTGTGGTCCGATTTTTGATTTGTGAGTCAAAGCTGATCTAAGTACGATTAAATCCGTGTAAGCTGGGCTAACGTGAGACAGCTTCGGTCGTGACGACTTGTTAAATTAAGGGAAGTTAAATTGGCCACAGATTAAGTAGTAAAGCAGCATAAAGTAAACAGAAGAGCTAGTAGTTCTTCGGCTGGAGCACATACAAGTCCAGTCTTTTTTATTAGAACTAAGTAACTATAAACTCCTAAAATGTATTATTTTATGAAAGAAACACACTGCAGTGCAGTGAGTGCTCTAAAGTGAAGGTGTCTATTAAAACATAAAATTTCCAATATCATGATTCAAGTGAAACAAGCACAACCATAAACCAGTTCTATTTCTAGATTTATAATTCCAAAAAAAGGGAAAGAGAAATCATGCACTAACTTAAAAAATAATGGTGAAATAGAATTGAAATTCAAAGCTGACAAGCCTTCATGCTCAAGAGCATTTACAATTAGATAAAAATGTAGAGAGTTGAGAATAGCAGAAAATCGTCAGAGGTACCTCCTTAGCGGGTCTCAAGCAGGCCTCTTTGATGGCGTCCTGAAGCGTGCCCTCGAAGAAGTTGGGCGTGTTGGGTCCGTAGCGCGCCTTGAAGCGCGCCGCGAACTCGATGCAGCCCAGCGCCTCGTCCTCGACGTGCGATGACACTACGAGGAAACAAGTAGGTACTCGTTGTCATAACAGAAAATTTTGTTTAAAGAATACCAGCCTCTCTGCCGTGACTGCACCGCAGCGGCATATGCTGAGGGTCCTGGTTGACCCACTTTTATACGTATTCACCTATCTTAACTCCTTTTAATCTAACTGGACGCCTTTTGTATATTTTTGTTTTATGTTAAAATATAGCTAGATAGATGGCCTACCAAGTTTTATCCTTTTTTTTTGTAAAATGACATTGAATTTCTTTCAAAAATATTGATGTTTTTAATATTTTATTGAATTTAAATTGATGACTTAAATTAAAAATTGTGTCATATTATTAGATTAGTATGCTTTTTACTTTATAATTATTACCCAAGTTATGGCTCAGAGCAATCCCACAACTTTGTAATTATTGCTCCATTGGATGGTTGTTATAGTTCGCGTCAAACTTTTAAGCCATGTATTGACTAGGAGACAAAGTCGCTCGACATGTCGCGAGCAGGCGTGGGATATCTACGTGCGACTGTCTGGCGACAATGTCAATCAACAATTTGCTCATCCACATACCGAAGTTGTGGTCGCGATGTCACCCGACATACTACACACTACTGCCATAGTCGCGGATGTCGAGACACACAGAGTGGCAGGCGTCCTCACTGCACAGACGCTGTCGGGCGACCGTCGAGGGACACGAAGTCGCGCAAGGTCGACGCTTTCCGAGCGTCGACACGCGACATGTCCCGCGACACGTAGGCGACATCTACCGCGACGTCGCCCGACCTTGTCGAGCGACAAAGTCACGGAAGAAATGTCCCCCAGTGAATACATGGCTTTATTCCCCCCTGAACACGAATCGAGTCCTGTATTCTGTTTTTTTTAAAGTAATGGAGCTGCCCAGACAGACTTCGTTCTGTCAAATGTTTGACAGCTGGTGTGCATTTGCCCGCTTTTCTCTGACTTGATTTATATTTACTATTATTTTTCACATTCTTTTGTTCAATCATAATTAAATATAGCCTATATAACTCCTGAGTAATTTAGCTTTCTGCTAGTGAAAGAATTTTCACGATCACATCAGTAGTTTTGGAGCCGATTTAATACAAATAAACAACCAAAACAACAAACAATCAAATCTTTCCTCTTTATAAAATATTAGTATAGATTAAGTACTGAGCATGGGCGAAACAACTTCAGAGGGGACAAGAAGTTCGACGCGAATTATACTTCTAGCAAAACGAACAGTTTTTTTGCTGGCTGGCACTTTCAGAAAGGTGCAAAAATGTAGGGGCCTGATCACCTTCATTAGCTTTTTTTTAAAACACTTAACTAATTTACAAATCTGCCAAGCTAAAGACGCAGTCTGTGGGCAACAGATCTCACTTCTAACTTAATACACTTATTATTACTTATGCAAAGAACCATTGAATGTATTTCCGGCTAAACAAGGACTCAAGTATATAAACAAAGACATCTATTGTTTAGTTCACCCACCTAGTCCAATCACTCAAAGCTGTCAAAAGGTATTACTTAGATGGTAAAAGCTTCGCAACTTACTGAGCGGCTGCAACCTTTCGGACTGCACGAGCTCCACAAACATATCATCTTCTCCGGTGAACCCGTCACTGGCTTCCACCTCCTCCACTGAACTGTTCTCACTGTCGGAGCTTTCCACAATTATCTGTGAAAGGAAATGTTCAAGGTTTAATGGGCTCACCCCACCTGATGAAAAGGGTTACCTACGCCATATCGAATACCAAATGATCGAAAATCAAAATATCGAACACTATTCATCGAACGTTCAAAATGTCGAATGGTCAAAATATCGAACGCTCAATACATCGAATGATTAGTTTATCGAAAATGACTATTTTGCATAGTTTTTTACATCATGAACAAAAACATCTATTCAGCTGGTCAAATTAGCAAAACTATAAGGATTCCTTTCGATATTTTGAACGTTCGATTATTTGTAAATTAGATATTTTGAACGTTTGATTTTTTGACCGTTCGATGAATAGTGATCGATATTTTGATTTTCGATCATTTGGTATTCGATATGGCGTAGGTAACCGTGAAAAAAGTGGCCGTGAGGTCCAGATATGAGGCCGACAAGCCCAGTCATGCGAACGATTCACTAGGCTGGCCATCCTCAGAGGCCTGCAGCAATAGTTTTGCCCGCTTGAAGACCCGCATATATATTGGGTCTTCAAGCGGCCAGACAAAACACCACTTTGTCATGGCCTCGGAGTAGGGATAAATATATCTGTGTTACGAGGTATCAGATAAGGCTTTAAGCCAGGGGCATCTCCTAGCACACCCAGACCCGAACCAAATATCGTTTTCTAAATTGACCCGACCGGTAACCGAACCTACGTAAGTCGTAGCGAGAAACCGTGCTAAAGCGCACTACGCCAATCGTGTCGTCCTGGGATTGATGAAATTTAAGCCAAGATTATGACTGCTGATTGATACACCGCCTACATTTCTATCTCGCATGATAGTAAGCATTAGCTGTTAGCGATAAGGTTGTATTGCATTAAATGTAATACTTAAGACAGCTAAGTATTACTGACAGCAGTATCTTTGTTTAATGTACTCATGATAAATAATAGTATATCTATCTAATTATAAGACCAAAAACCTTTCATTTGCATTTTCAATTGCGCCTTTTTGTATAGAATATAATTTGCATAAATACTACAGAAACTGGGTGATGGTATTTTTGTAATTATGGTAATTATTTTATAGAATAAAAAAAAAGTTAATTTATTTTCACTTCTAGGTGTTGTATACCTATTAGTACTATTCAGTAAAATGTCAGATGTTAGTTTGTCGCTAATGTAAAAATGTTAAGAAACGGTAATTGTTATAGTAGAACACGACTCAGCAGTCCGCCTTTGTACTATCTTGTTCATTGAAGATAAAATGAATAAATGACTGGAAAAAAAAACTTTAATTGTTATTCAACAACCACGAAAATGTTCTGAAAACGCGATGTCGCCAATCCGTTACCAACACGTTAATAATAGTCAAAAATAACTTACCCGTTTGTACTCTTTCTGTTTGTTGTTGGGCACGCGTTTGACGGTGAGCTCGTGTTGCACCTGATCTAGTCCGACCATCGCTAGCACGGTTTCGTCCAATCCTGTCACGGTAGGCCAGCCTGTCCATGCCTGTCAAACGAAATAATATTGTATATATTTATAATTTTAACCATTTTTGCAATGCTCTATTTTCCATCGAACGATGAAAAATTAAAATAATATAGCCTATGCTAGTCGCTGATAATGTAGCCCTATTTGATGAATACTTACTTTGTTTATTTCAGACTTTTTACAATTGATTGCTTGATTTCTTCAAGGTCCATAATTCGAATTTTTCTAGTTTTTCTATCTTTCGATATGGTAACCCTATTTTATTGAAAGATGTGTGTCAGGCAAGACCGTAGCAAGTGGAAATATCGATAATATAATATCCGAGCATGTGGTTTAAATCTCGCTTGAGTCCCAGGATCAGGTCGAACTTTTCTAGTTTCTATCTTTGTGTAGAAGTATAGAGCAGTGTTCAATGCTAATAATAAAAATTCACTTATACGATAAGTATTGTTATTATTCGCGGTTGTGATTACAGCGTCGATAACATCGATAGCTTTTTGATCATTTTAAAATCAGGATAAGATGGTTTTCTATACTAATATTATAAAGAGAAGTTTGATTGTTTGTTTGTTTGTCCGATTTCCGAAACTACTTGACAAATTTAGGAAATTCTTAGACCAATATGAAGCTACACTATCAGCGAGTGACATAGGCTGTATTTTTTTATTTAGGCTATATTTTGACGCGAGGAACAGTCTACGCGGGCGCAGCCGCTGACGGATATTGTATATTATTGTAAGATAATATTTTTTTACATTTTTACAA
The DNA here is from genome assembly GCA_947369235.1 of Udea olivalis. Classification (NCBI taxonomy): domain Eukaryota; kingdom Metazoa; phylum Arthropoda; class Insecta; order Lepidoptera; family Crambidae; genus Udea; species Udea olivalis. The sequence goes on from OX376359.1 coordinate 14,751,890, forward strand.
TGCTTATTATATCCGTTCCATCGATAAATAGAATATAATACTTGTTGAATAGAATAGGTTTATTTGGCTTTAAATGTGGTACATTATTGATGACATTTTCTTATTCAGTTACACAGCACATTTAGCTAATTCACTTAGCATGCAAAATTATTTATTGTTTAGTGAAATATTATTAAGAACAATTTAGCACGTACATGTCACCATTATTATTTATTAGGTCGTGGGTTCGATCCCCACCCATGACAAATATTTGTGTGACGAACATTTGTATTTGTTGTGTGTCTGGGTGTTATTATCTATTTAAGTATGTATTTAGAAATATTTAAGTATGTTTATCAGTCTCTGACGCCCATATTACAAGCTCTGCTTAGTTTGGGGTCAGATGATCTTGGTGTGAATGGTCCCAGATATTTATTTATTATTATTATTTATTATTATATCAAAATCTTAAGCCAAGCAGCATTATTCTAGAGTTAGCAAATAAGATTAGAAATAGTTACAGAGATAATTACATGTCAAGTTAGTCTACATTCTAAGATACAACTAGTCATTTTATCAGCTCTGATGGAATAATAATTTTTGTCTTTGAGCCATTTGCTGAGTGCCTTTTTGTATTTTAAATATGGGAGACCCTTCATTTCGCTTGGTATGGCATTGTAATTTTTTATGCACATCGCGTAGCATTGTCTCTGATACATTGTCATAAACTAATCTATCACGGTTTCTCTTACTACGGGGATATATCTCATGTGCCTTTTTGAAGCGATAAAGATTTGCTCTAACAAAATTTCCTACCTCGTATATGTACATGCATGGGAGAGGCATGATACCCAATTTTGTAAAAAGTGGCTTACATGACTCGAAAGGGGCCTTCCCGCATATCGATCTTATGCACTTTTTTTTTTGGGCTATGAACGCGTTATTAAAATTCGTTGAGTTTCCCCACAACATCAGACCATATTTAAGAACCGAGTGCACATATCCATAGTACGCAGCCAGAACAGTTGCAGGTGCTGACGTTTGTCGTAATCTTTTGAGCACGTAGACAAACCGATTCAGTTTATTGGCGATGTACTCAATGTGAGATTTCCAATTTAGATTCTTGGCATTTATTATGCCTAGGAATTTTGTCTGATCCACCTCTTTTATAATATCATTATTAAAGTATATATCCAAGCTATACTCTTTTGCACAGTAATTCTGAAATTTAATAAAGTTCGTTTTTGTCAAATTTACTTTTAAGTTGTTTTGTGTCAGCCAGTCTATTACATGTTTAATTGTATGGTTTATGTCATTTTGAAAGTTGTCAGTATTGTTATATAAATTTACTTATTTCAGAATGGGAGTTGGATAAAATAATTGAGATGTCATCAGCGAACAGTATACATTTATGATTAGTAACGTCAGGTAAATCGTTGATTTTTATTTTTAATTTCATTTTAATTAGCGCTTTTCGCCTACAGCGATCGATAGCGTTATTGCAACTGCATACGAGGGCTGCACTAAAAGTAAAGTATCTGGAATGGAATTTTTCTACTGTTCCTGGCATAATAAAGTATTTGTGATCGAAAACTCCTTGGTTTTATTAATCGAACACCATTTATTTATTTTTAAAAAAAGAACGTGGAATTCGGTGTGAAAATAGAATTGACTCGAGAAAATTCAAGAGCAATGATTTATTATGGCTTTCGAAGTGGTTTAACACGAAAACAGTGTATTGATCGGATGCTTTCTGCATTTGGTGAAGAAGATCCCCATCCAAAACCACAATTTATTGCTGGTTTTCGGAATTTCAACGTGGACGTGTCAAGCTCTGTGACGATCTCCGTCAAAGTCACCCAAAAACTGCATTCACACAAGATAACGTTGATGCCGTGCGTACGCTGATAAAAGGAAGATCGACATGTGACATATCGCGAAATTCAGGCAACTTTAGACATTGACATGAGTCAAATACAAAATAATCTTGCATGAACAATTAGGTGTTTACCCGAGTTTCTGTGAGCGGGGCGTATGAGAGTGTCTATGTTTGTGCTGTCCCAATTGTGATATTGTTAATCTAATGAGTCCCGCATTCGCTCTTTGAGGAGCAAAATCAGGTAACGAATCCTGGATATACGTATACGAACTCGAGACAAAAAACCAGTCACGAGCTTAAGTGTTCGAAAATGAGTTTCCAAAAAAATGGTGGCCACGTTCGTCTCCAAAACCGGTCATATTGCACCTATTCCTCTTGAGGGACAAATAACGGTTAATGCAGAATGGTATGCTAGCACTTGTTTGCCGCGAGTCGTCTCTGAACTCCTTGAAGAGAACTGCAACCGCCGTATCATCCTCCATTACGACAAATACGACAATGCGAGCTCTCATACTACCGACAGAATAAAAGAGTTTTTGCAGCAAGAAAACATTAAATTAGTTATGTGCATAAAAATATACCTATAATGTGTTACCTACTTCTTTAAAAAATATTCCAACAGAAAAGGATTTTTTGAGGGAACTAAAAGATCATCTAATATCAAAATGCTATTATACGTTAGAAGAATACTTTAAAGACTGCAAATATAATATGATTATTATTACAATTACATACTGAATGAATGAAAGCTGCCCATAAATAAATATTATATTATATCATTCTTTACTTACTTGATATATTATATCATACTGCAGAATAGCTTCTCCTCATGTTTGTAGATGATGGCTCATTTATAATATATGTAAGTCCTTCTCTCACCTACTTATGCTGTGCCCGACAGGGTCCGTATAGTTACTATTATTACTTTTAAGACCTTTGTATTACATACGAGAAAGCAATAAATAAATAATTAAATAAACGGCATTCAAACTGTAATGGAGGCCTGGTCAGTTTATCTGATCGGGAAATCACCGATGCTATTGATTAGTTATCAGTAAATACTGCGCGTGTAAGATAATGATAGGAGTACAGTCACAAGCATACATTTATTGGCATAGAAACAATATATGGAAAAACGATATTTAGCACACACTATGGACCAGTATATCTTTTTGGATGTTTTACTAACCTGATGTCTGACCGGTATGTCAGTGAGCGAGTAGATGTCATTCTTCACTTCCTGCACCGTCTTTGTCCCGGGATACTTGAGCGTGTAATCCTTGTCTTCGTGTTTCACGTGCAGCACGTATGTCGATGTTAGCCGCTCGGCCACCCTGTCATTGTAATCGTTATAATTATTCATGAGATAATCAAACGCTTTACTTAGTGTTTTTAAATATTTCTAAATTCAGTTTCAGCTCTTCTATATAATGAATTACTATATTATCGTTGGTCTGGAACATGTCATGGTTTTCAAAATTCGGAATTCAGTTGTTTATGTAGACACGACAGCACATCAAGCGTTACATGGCTTACCTTATGCTGCGAAGGTGTATTACTGTAAAGTTTCACCTAAATACGTTTATTAGTTTCTGCGTGAAAGAGAAACAAACACATAGACATACTCACAAACTTTCGCATTTATAATTTTAGTGAGACTTACTCGTCATCAGCGCACAGCTGATCAGCGGGCTTCAGCCGCAGCACCGCGTTGGGCCCCAGCCCCAGCTGGCCGAGCAGCGCGCCCGAGGTGGCCTTCGACCCGCCTAGCCCCGACAGCTGCTGGCGGCAGACTGGCACGCCACAGACTGATTCTAACCGCTTTTTTAAATCGTCTAAAAATTTATGAGTGAAATTAGAGCGCGAAATAATAACAATAAATAATAACATAAGAAAAGTTTAAGCAAACACAGTAGGATATGAATTTATGGAACGACTAATTAAGTTTTTTTTAGGTTTTATCTGCAATCAGTCTCACGACTCTAAGCGGATGGGTTCTGGGCAGTTTCTTGTTAAGTGTGTTCTCCAGCGAGAACACTTCTTATATATACTGCTACACTCTCTCATGTAGCTTGAATATGTCATGCTGCTCTTGAGGCGCTTGAAGTAGCTCTGTATAGTCAACTGGGTCGCTAATTCGTTAGGGTGTAACGCAAGTCGTCGTTGGTAGTTCTCTGCAGGAGCCCGCACCTCCTCTTTCACTGTGTTCATTTGTTGGATGATCAAATGGATTTCAGCGTTTGTTACAAACCATGGCGCAATAGCTAAGATACGCAGAATTGTATTTTGTAGTCTCTGTATCATGGATAAGTTTGAGGTGCTGGCACTACCCCACAGTTGTACGCCCTACATCCAAACCGGTTTTAGTATTGACTTATAAATAAGTAACTTGTTGTCCATGGAGAGTTCACTGTTGCGTCCCAGAATCCAGAGCAACGACTTAAAATTGAGTTCCTCTCTTTTAGCCTCAATATGGTTCTTCTATGTAAGCCTGCGATCAAGGTGCATGCCCAGATATTTAACACTATCAGTGTCGGGCAGTGTCATCTCCGAGACGTACTGGGGGACTATCTACTCTATTGAGAAGGAATGTAATATGCACTGATTTTGTTACGCTTGCCTTTATCTTCCATTTTTTTAGCTATTTGCCTATCTCATGAAGTCCCCTCTGCAGATTGTGGTAAGCTGCCACTCTATCTCTATTACAGGCGATTATCGAGGTGTCATCAGCAAAGGTAGCTGTGGTGAGTCCTGCGACGTCTGGTAGATCTGAGGTAAACAGGGTGTACAGTACTGGACCCAGAACAGACCCTTGTGGAACGCCTGCATTGATTTTATGGAAGGTAGATGTTTCGCCTGACTCTTTGACTTGGAATAGCCTTTCCTTTAAGTAAAACCTGATGACTTCATGGTAGCTATGAGGAAGAACACCCTTAACCTTAGCGAGCAGACCCTTGTGCCACACTTTGTCAAAGGCTTGCTGTATGTCCAAAAATGCTGCTGAACAATACTCTTTTCTTTCAAGAGCTCCTCTTATTGTATCTGTTATCCGGTGGACCTGTTTTATCGTTGAGTGACCTTGCCTGAACCCACATTGATGATTGGGTATTACTCTGCCTTCGTCCAGCATGGGTAGAATTCTGCTCAAGATTATTTTTTCACAGATTTTTGATAGAATTGGCAGCAAGCTGATCGGTCTGTAGGATCCGACTGGATTATGTGGCTTTCCGGGTTTCTGGATCATGATAATCTGAGAGATTTTCCACATAACGGGGAAGTACTGCACTCTCAATATTGCATTATAAAGTGAAGTCAAATAGACTATGGCTTTTTTTGGGTAGTTTTAGCAAAATTTCCTTAGTGATCAGGAAAAACCCAGGCGCTTTTCTATCGTTTAGCTCTCTAATTATCCTCATTACCTTTTTCACCGTTGCTGGTTTTGGAAGAAATGACATCTGATACGGCTGGTCTAAGAAATTCTCAACTTCTGAGTCAGGGTCGTCTGTGTCATTCGGTAGATACACTTTTGCCAGGTGGTGCACACATAGGTTTGCCTTGTCCCGTGCAGTCCTAGCCCAGTTGTTATTATCTTTTCTCAAGGGTGGCTCAGGTGCAGGTGGTCTATCAAATGACTTCGAAAACTTCCAAAGCGAGTAGTTAGTAGACTAAATATTCGGAATAAAATCCGTGAAGACTTTGTCGCTTGTGGCACCAAAGCCGATGCAGCGAAGACAAACAACAAAGCAATTGTCGAAATTAAACGATTGCTGGAAGAATGGCACAATACGACTAATTAAGTGAAAATTATTTTATTTAATGAACTTTCACTTTAAGGTTGATAACAGTAAATACCCTCTGATCTGTCGGCATCTAAATAAAAAGTTCAGTTTATATTTTTTTGCAGAAAATAATTAGCCTGAGTTACAACTGTAGTGGTGTAATGAAAGGCCTATTGATTGTTCACATTCACAAAAAAAATCAAGGTTATAGTAAAATTACTTTAGGAGAAATAATTAAAAAAATGCGTCATTTTGGGTACTAAGAAAAAATTTAGAAAAATGCTGTTTTCTCGAAAACTATAAATTTTCGCGGAACATACATGGGGGTCCTTAGAGTAGCCCCTGGACCCCTCTATCGATGGTTTTCATTTGGACCACATGAAACCCGACACCGTGTATAAAAAGTTTATACTAAAAAATAAAATTCTTCATTTAGATGACCACCACCACCTAATGAGTATGTCAGTAATTAAATTATACTTTCGGTATAAATAATCATCTGGTTGAATAAGATGCTATTAAATCAGCACATAAGGAACATCCAGTTTAAAACGGCGACTGTATCGAATAAAAAAATAAGTGCATTTAAATTGACTTCTAGTTTTTTTAAAATTAATATATAAATAGATTCAGAATTACAAAACTGCTACACGAGGTCGAGTCGGACCGGTTAACCGGCATACTTACTGACGGTCGCAACGGGAGACATTTTGACTTCGTGCATCTTATTATTATAGTGGACTTGGAACTCTAGCAAGTCAGTGGAACTATTTCTAGGCGATGAGGTTGAAGCTTGATTACTGTCTTCCCGATCTGAAAACATAAAAATATGCATTAAGTGTTTATTTTTTTACGCAGCAACCAGTATAAAAGCCTAGTTACTTAGCCCAGTTACCCAACCAAAAGATTGTATCCTGATGCAAAAAAAAATTTGTTAAGTATAATAATAATCTATCTGTATTCAAGTAACAATATGAATAATTGTTATAATAGTAACAATATTCCTTAACCCTATATTAGTAATCCTATTTTAAACACTTAGCCTAAAAACCGTGAATATAATCTGAATCACTGCCAAACGCCTACCACCGAGGTGGACAGCTTGCAGAAGCGATTCACATATTGTAAACAATTGAGTTTGCTCGCCACACATCGCAGGATAATGTTGGGACTGGTCCGAACTCGGCGCACCAAGGAAGCACATCGTTTTCTCCCCGTCGTAAAAAAACAGTCGACTCGGTCTTCAGTAAACATCCCCGACGCACTACAGAAGCGGGGCAACCCCAACAAAATCCATTAAACGCGAAGGCTGTAGTATTTCTGTGCATGGTCGGCCCACAGACTGTACGTGTAAAAAGAAGAGCAGTACGCATGAAACAAGGAGCAACGTGCAAATCTACGACCTATCATTTGCCCTAACCGACATCAGCGCTATTCACTCTCGCATAGTTCACGGACGAGTAAAAAAGTAAGGACTCCGTCCGGCCAACAATTCAATCGCTGCCATACAACCGGCCGAGTTTATCGTTATTACGATTCTGACGCCCTAGTTAGATTAAATCAAAAAGAGGAAGATACGGCACTAGCTAGCCGCGCGCGGTCCTACTAAACCGAGTCCAATGTGCTACGCTTCAGTCTTCGTTTAGACTGCGATTCGGTTGCGTGTGCTTCTTCTTCGTCGTGTCGGTGATCCTATTTTGTTGACAACTATATAACAGCTGCCCAGTGCTCCGCTCTCGCTATCCCAAGGGATAAGGGGGAAGGTGGCTTCATAAAGATCTTGAAGTGTGCAGCTGGCGGGGCACTGGGGGCAAGAGATAGCAAGTGCTGCATGGTCTGTTCTGCGGCGCCACACTCGCATTGAATCCTGTCTTGTGCAACGTGCACCTACTAAGGTTACACCTGCAGCGGCCCACTTGAGTTCGGAGCCGGTTGAGTGACTTTCATGTGGGCCACGGCAGGTCGCCGCCAGGGGGTAGGCAGTTAAGACACTCAGTAGTAATAACATACTCAGATGGTGGAGCATGTTTCTTTTTCCACATTTTTCTTCGCGCTTCGCTAGGAGAACAAGTTATAGTCAGTGTACCTCGAAGGAAACTGTTACGGCTTTTAAGGCGGGAATGACATAGGTTTGAAGCGAAAAGTAGGTGTCTGCTGTCGGATTCCTGCTTCTTCTTCTCGACCGCAGATGTGATATGTCTTCTCACATCTGGTGGAGCGATACCCGATAGGATATACCATTTGTAAGTGGCGTGGGCTATAGTTGTCACGCGCAGTGGCAACCTTTATCTACACTGGTGACCACGGAAGACCAGCGAAGAGGTGCCGAATAGTTCGGTTCCTCGTCATAAAGCTAAGTGGGCACCATTTCAGTGCTATTTAGTTTTACGATTTACCTATTTGTAGTAGTTAGTACTGAATAAACGTTTATATTATTATTAATATTATTTAAAATTACATTTATAAAGGTTGTCTCTGTCACTCAAAAATGTCGGAGTTGACAACAAATCAAAATTTTCTTGATTTGTTGTCAACTCCGACATTTTTGAGTGACAGAGACAGACTATACGGAACGCGTGTGAGAGAAACACGTTACGATAGACTGCGTGTCGTGCATGGCCACAAAAACACGTTCTTATAAGTAAGGTCAGCATAAAAATATGTATAAGAAATAAAATATCAGCAGTGTTTTATTCATTATTAAATATAAGATGTAAAATTTAATCCGTATATATCGTATAGTAAGACAAAAAATAATTTATAGTATTGAATTTACCGCTTTCCTCTAGATGAATTGTGGAAGCATAAATGGCTTGTGGTTGTTCGAAATCAGAGAACATTAATACAATTTTAGTTGCTTTGAGAGCAATTTTATTACAATTCCGTAAGTTGACCTTAGGAACATGTGACGTCACACGTTCTTATCGCTATACTAAATCTTCGGAAGTACGTCAACGTTTCAAGTAGCCTATACTTTATTTTCATGATGTGCTCTTGTGATATTATGAATTTCTGATGTTTCTCAATGTAGAAATTAATATTTTTAAAGCCTTATAGAGATACATTTTAAATTCTATAAATATTTGTAACACATGCTATAATTATGATGAATAGTTTAAAAACAAATGTTTATTTATTTTCCATTTATTTGCTTGCTGACGCTACTTTCGATGTTGTGAGGCCCGAGCGTGGCCGACCGCGCCTTTGTAGACAGTGCGCTTCTCTCGCTCGCACTATTTAGGAGTTCATCGCTCTTTCTTTGTCGTTCGGTCTCCTATTGTTTCATTCATAATTAGCGTTGTGTGAGATCGTGTGTATGTAGTTGTAAGTGCAAGCCCATATTTTATTAGAAGTTTGTAAGAACGTACTAGTGCAGTCATTGAAGCGAAAAATACGGTCTTACCTCCGATTTTTTTTACTGTGAACCGATTTGCATGAAATTTTGGAATTAGGCTCATCTTACCCTTAACTTCAAAAGTGAAAATGATCTGAACTCCGCCTATTATTTTTAAGGGGTGTAAACAACCCCTTAATGGAAAAATTTACATTGAGCCATTTTATCGCTAGAAAACATGTCTAATAGTAAGTGGTGAAATTGTAAAGTATTTTCTAACATAATTACCTCATATTAAAATCATTTTCAACCCCTTGAAAAAAAAAAAAATTCAGTTACTAAGTAGAAAAAAATATGATAAGTTTTTGGACCATAACTCCTTCAATTTTCATGCTATCACAATTTATAAAAAACCATTGTAAAGGTAATTAAGAGAGCTACAACATCCTTTATTGCAATATATAGTAAAAAACAGGGGTTAAAGGGCTTAAGAGAGGCTGTGATTGCGCTGCCACGCGCTCTTTAAACAATCATATCTCCGTCAATTTTTGTTTGACAGAAAAAACAAAAAAACCAAATTGTTTATCAGAAAAATACCTAAATTTTTAATCCGTACACTTTTATACGTATCTGTCGTCATTTTTGAGATATTATGAAAAAAAAGTGGGTTTTTTTTAAATTTGAACTTTTTTTTTTTAATCGTGACTTTTTTGAAAAATATGTGTCCTGAAGCAGCCAAACTGATACTATCTATCAAACTCTTCATAATAAAGTTAATTCTAGGCGGAATACGATTAATTTTAATTTTGGTGGAAATGGCACTTATGAAACCCATTGATTTAAAAGAAAAAACATTAGATGCTCCCCTTATTTGCAATACAGCTCACTTATTTTACGTGCAAAAGACTTTTAATAGTGCTCATTTTAAAGCTTATTTCAAGCACTACAAAACCCTTTTGTATTAGAATGCATAAAATGCATCTGCTCGCCGCTAGATGGCATTGACCACATCGATTAAATTTCAGACAAAATAAAAAACGGCTTTGATCTTTAATATCTAGCTTAATATTGCACTTAGAATACTTTATAAAAACTGAAATTGTTCATTGTTTTACCTGCTACAATTTTGTTCTTCGTAAAATTTTCGATAAAACGTATATTTTTGGAGATATTTGCAAAAAACCGATGAAAAACGTGAAAAAATTGCGAATTTTCAATTGCCAATAACTTGAAAAGTATTGGATTTTTTGAAAAACTTTAGAGATCATTTTTTGCTTAAAATTAGGCCTTCTATCGATATCCGAGGTTATTTTGCAAAAAAAAATTCATCCCCGAGAAAGGGTGGTTGCGGAGTTCAAATCATTTTCACTTTTGAAGTTAAGGGTAAGATGAACCTAATTCCAAAATTGTATGCAATTCGGTTCACAGTAAAAAAATTCGGAGCAATAATGCTTCAATGACTGCACTATACCGCATCTTCCTGTTTTTAATTTAATCTTAAGTCTCACACACACATTTGCAAATCGGTTGGTCGGCCGACCGGGCTGCCATTTCGCGATCTGCACATGACAAGCAGCGTCAAAAAAGCAAAAAAAAATTGCCGTCTTGTGTGGTGAAGTGGTATAAAAACAATCAGGGTTCGAGGTTATACATAAATGGATATATATTATATATATATCAAATATTTTTTATGATGAATAAATAAATAAATAAAAATGATATATATCAATACAAAAATGGTTTAGAATTTTTATATTATTTAGTAATTTTTGGCGTTTGTACTGTATTTTCACTTCCCAAATACTCAAACCAAGGACAATTATGAATATTTTTTAATTATTTTATTTGATAATCAACAGTTTACTATACGAATGACTGATGACTGATTTGATAACTAAAATACATAAGTATTGATTATATTCTACAGTTATTTGTAATGTTTATTGTTTTGATACCTAAGTGTAGGTAATAGGTATGACCATTGACTGATTAGAATTTATTAAAAGATTTTATGTTTTTGAGTGGATTTTTTGTCATGAAAGATTTTGTTTTTTAGTTGATTTTTCCTGATCTAGAACAAAAATGTATGTTTTGGTTTCATTTGTCTGATGTTAAAAGTACTGGCGGTAGTTACAATTGTTTAAGACAGACAAAAAATGGCCTACCGAATCCAATACCAATATATAATCCATCTAAAAAGGCTATTTTTTTGGACCTTGGTCCTATCGATTTGGATATTCTGCGTTCTGACTACTCGTATAAATGATCATTTGCTCATTCAGAGTTCTGTATACTTTTTACGATCAACCAATAAAGTAGAATATTGTAAAAACGTTAGTAAACGCTGAAGAGGCAGGTCTATAAAAGTCCTTTACTGGAGCGACACAAGAAGTAGCTCAATATATTGTTTGCTTGCTTGTGCAAAGAGGTTATCTTCATAACATATTTGCAAGTGGTTGAATTTTCTTATCTCTAAAATACTATTATACCTTTTACAAAATTAATTTTTCAGGCACAATCAGGATTTTCTCAATTTATTTCAAAAAGCTTAACAAAACACACTTAGCAAAACTATTTAATTAGCAGATAAGTATTGATTGTTCTACTTGACTGTACAATTACAAGCTACATCGATTAAATATTTTGAACAATCAAGTGTAATGGGCTCAACAGTTCAGTTGATTTTACGCATTCCATCTAGCATATTGTGCTGTTTCACCGACATAATGAGTCTTTCAGAAAAAAAAGTAGTTAATGAACTCCTTACTTATCTACAATATCACCTAACACAAAGCACAAATAAAGACGAACTCATGGATAATTGTGCGAAAGAATTTACGTATGGCGATATTAGTAGTGCTTTCAAGTTATTACTCGAATTGCTCGTACTAGAAGATCGGATATCATACCAGCAAATGTTCAAAAAAGAACAAATACTTGAGGAAATCATCACGTTACTGCACCAGATTGAACGATCGAAAGTGCCCACATTTGTAGCGAAAGAATTACATAAGCTGCCCCCAGTCAAATTAGTTGTAATGGACCTAATAACAGATTTTTCAAAAATTAAGAATACCTTAGCTGAAGCTGAGGAAAAATTGAAAAGCGTTCAGTTTCAAATAAACACGTGTTACCAAAAAATATATTGGCGTTTTGAGAAAGCGTCAGATGAGCCACTTTCCCAAAATATTACGTATGCAACTGAAGTTGGGGCGGCTATGGTAATAGCTCCTTCGAATAAAAGTGCACAATGCCGCAGTGCTGATCAGGAAATGACGTCGAGCGTGTCGCCACATGTAATGGATACGGGTTCAGAAGAGGATAGATTAAGGACTCAAAAACGAAAATCAGTGCCTCTGAATTCCGCTGTAAGAACTGAAGTCAATCGGCAATCGTCCTTAGGCACTAATAACGCGAATCCACAAATAGTAAACAATCCTCATACTGAATCTGGCACTAACATCATTTTACCTGTACCATTCATACAAGGGAAGACAGAACCCGGTTCAAGCACGGTTACGACTAAAGAAAGAACAGCTTCCAAAGCACGAAAAATCAATCAAGAGAGAAGAGTCACCTTCGACGGTTCAGCGAATGTAACAATCGAATACCAAAAGGACAGAGATTTTCCGACATTCCCCGAAGGGAATAAACTTACAGTTTCAAAAGAAAGAAAGAAGTAAGTAGTATTCCTACACAATAAACGTAACATTCATATTTTTTTTGTTACTATATTATTATGTTATAGTACAATCATTTAACCAGCGCGCGTGCCAACGCTCTTAATACCGAACAATAAAGTTTAATTTCGTTAGATTCACGCGCGCTCGTGATTTGCAAGAACTTATCTATTCTAATATTTTAAAGAGATAAGCGTTTTTGAGTTTGTATGTTTGAGGTAGGTAATCTCCGAAACTACCCAACAGATTTCATAAATCCTTAACGGTTAAAAAGGTACATTATGCCTGATTGCTATATAGGCATATATTTGTTTTGAAATAATTAGTTTTCATGTCATAAAAATTAAGTTCACGCAGGCGAAGCCGCTGGCGGAAAGCTAGTGGTTGTTGAAGTTACTGCTGCGTTTATAGTATATATGCATACGAGTGACCCGTTTAGTCTATCAAACTTAAAGGCTGTTAATTAGGACAAAATTTATCGACAAAAAGCATAAATTATGAGCCCGCAACTTAATACTGTAAATTTTACAGGGGTTAGCTTTTTTTTCAAATGCTTTTTTCAGCTTTTAATTTGTTTGGTTCCTTGTAATTTTCTGATTATAAGTTATTATTATTCTCTCTATTCAATATAAATCTTTAATATAAAATTTGTATAGTATTCTTCCAAAAAACTGAGATTAATAACAATAGAAACAACTTATTAATTATAATTATAAAAACTAAAATATAAAACTTAAGCTTAAAGTTATAAAAACAAAAATTTATAAAATTCTATAAAAATCTTAGCCAAGGGTGCCGCCGGCAGTAGGGCAGGCGAGGCCTAGACTACCGGTGGTTAGGGCTGCAGAGAGAGGAACCTCCTGACAGTACGTGCTGTGTCAGAGAGTACCGCTTTCTGTCCCCTTGATCCAGCCGCTGAGCATTTCGAGGTGTTGGTCGAGGCTCTTCGCTATTAATTGAGCCGTTTGTCGAAACGACTATCGGAACAATGATCGTTGTACCTACATCCCACATGGCGGTCACCTCGTGAGCCAAGTCAAGGTACCTGCTGAGCTTGTCCTTCTCGGCCTTCACAAGGTTATCGTCATGCGGGATGGTGATTTCGACGAAAATTTCTGTAAAATCTGTAAAAGTGTAAACATAGTTCAAAAATACCAAAACGACCCCACAGACGAGTAACGAGGACTCCCCCTTGTGACACTAAAAAAAAAGAGTAGCACTGTCACATCTTTGTCTGTGTCCCCTTGATATCAGAACGAGAAAATTCTCCCTACTTTCTTAAACTTTTTTTAAAAAAAGTAGGGTTTCTTCATTTTATAAAAAACTTAACAATTCCTACTACTCACAATTCCAAAACTTGCATTGTAAGTATACCTACTTAATATCAATATTTTAATTTGCCACTTATGCGCATAAACTGACAGTTTAGTGCTGGCCCTCACCGGCCGCTGCCGCGGCACGCTCCCTTTGCTCGTGCGATGTCATAATTTATTGTGATATGTGACGTGGTTACAGTTTTAACCTGAACAACCACCAATCGAAGCTTATTATGTCTGTTTTTGTTACTACAAGGTTCCTTATTTGATGATAGGGAATATCATTTGATTAAATACTACTTCCTAAATATTATATTTATAATTCTTGTATTCCTGAATCGGCAAAAATAATCATTTACCTACGGTATAATTTGAGTAAGTATGTGAAGTGACAATTCAGTCAAATATTTTTTCGGAAAATAATATTTTTAGCATTAAGCATTAACTGTGGCTGGAGCCTCCTTTTAAGCGTAGAATTGCTTGTGTCAGGAGGCACCGCTCTTATTAACATTCCATGGGTGTTGCCTATAGACTAGTAATACCAAAAGAAAGAAAGTTAAGATTAAATTAAAATACAGAAATTAAAATCAAAAGCTATAAGTACGCGCGAGCTTGTGTGTTTTTGTACAGTAGTGTAGGTGTGTGTTTAGATTAAAATAATTTATCCAGTTTTCTCTCTGTCTCTTCATAATTATTAAGCTGAACCATTTCATTATGATTACCTTGCATTCATAAAAAGTTTGATAAAAATGTCCAGTTCTTTGTTAACTGTATTATAGAGATGGGCAGCACTATAGTTGTATTGTCTTTTGGCAAATAGAAAAATAGCTCTAGGCAGCTTAAGAACACTATCTTTGTTTGGGGTTCATAAGGTAGTTTACTATGCATTTTTAGAATTGTTTGAGTAATTTATAATTGTTTAACTGTAAGTAAAGTTGATTCTCGATATGAGTTCAGTTGGGAATCTCACACTCTTGAAATTCATCACCTTGATAAGGCGGCGCTGGGCTCGCTTCACCTCAAGAAAATGCGACTTTGCCGATAGGTATACAATATACCAATATGGACTGAGCTAGGGATGTGTAGATCTCATTAAGTAGATTTCTTTTACTACTTCGAGATCTCGCGGCTACTCTTGGTATCACATGTCTGAGTGTTTTGAAGATCCAAGTTAATTTTCTGACCCTATTTATGACTGACTCGAGATGCAGGTACCAAGACAGAATCTGGTCCACAACAACCCCTAAATATTTGGCTTGTGAAAGAGCATTCCCCGTTGTAGAAGCGACAGAGAACACTTAGCCTGGCAATGTCTCTACGCAATTGGAGAGGCTCAAGTGTCAAAGTTGCCTCTGGGTTTTTAATAATACGGATAGCACGCCGCTGCAACCAGTCAAGAGCTTCGAGCAGGTACTTGGCGGAACCGTCCCAGAGATGAGAGCAGTATTCCACACACGAGCGAACTTGTCTTATACAAAAGACAGAGCTGCCCAGGCGTGAAGAATCGTCTCACTCTGTTCAGGATTCCGAGTTTACGGGATGCAGTTCTAATGACGCTCTCAATGTAGTCCCGCTGGTTTAGGTTGCTACGAACATCCATGCCAAGGATGTTTAGGCTATCCTTAGTCGGTAGCCAACAGCTCATCACAAGCTGCCCTGCGGGTTAGCGTCGGGATGATGGTAGCCCGTGGTGTCGCACTTAATTAAATTATTAATAATAATGATTTAATTTAGTGTAGTAAATTTTGTTTTTCCTTGCCCATCAAGTCAGGGCCACATGTTTTTGGGAACTATCAAGTTTAGTCCGTAAGTTTTTTGCATGGATAAATTCATAATGTCCTGTAACTGTTACCTGTAATGGGTAACAAACTGAAGAAAACCGCCTAAGTGCGAGTCGGACTCGCGCACCGAGGGTTCCGTACAAACCCGTAGGTATATTTATTTAAAATATTTTTATTATATGATGTAACTAAAAATTTACGGTTTTCGCAATTTTTCCTTTATCTGTGCTATAAGACGTTGCTTCGTACTAAATTTCAAGATTCTGAGTTCACGGGAAGTACCCTGTAGGTTTTGATTCCCTTGCGAGTGTCGAAAATTTGCGGAAATTTGCGTCATAAACGGCTGTATCATTTGATTGCGTTGGCTTAGAAGTTTGATTTTTTCACATCTTTAAGATACAGTAGAGATACAGTAGAGTAGACAGTAGACCTGAGTATTTGATATAAATTCCAGCTTGATACCTCCACGCGTTCCTGAGAAAAAGGGTCATGATAGACAGACAGATGGACGGACGGACAACAAAGTGATCCTATAGGGGTTCCGTTTTTTCCTTTCGAGGTACGGAACCCTAAAAAGAATTTCATAATTTATAATTTTATTTATAACTATGTACCTCATTTTAAGTAAACTTTATGTTTTTATGAGAAATAAATTCTTTCAACCTATTTGAAAAAAAAAAGTTGTTAAATAATAATAAGTTGCGGGCTATTATTTTATGTTTTCATCGATGAATTGTATTATAGTTTAACGCATTTAAGTTTGATACATTAAGAACCGGTTACATTGTTCAGCGAATATTTATAAAACTCTTACGATACTCAGTGAGTGAATGACGGACAAGACAACGAACAGCAGAAACTACTAGGCGTAGAGAGCTGAATTTGGCGTGTAGGTTCCTTGGGGAGCACTAGAGCGTACTGGCGTATGAAGTCGAGGGGAAAGTTTATAAAAGTTTGACAGAGTTTTCCTTCTCAAAATTAATCAACGTTGCCTTACATCTTGCTTTGTTTGTAAATATGTTTATTTATCATTTTAGAAGGCCGTATCGAAGAAAAACTATAGATGAGCGTAATCGCACTGCCATAGAATATAACATCGGTGATGATGGCTCTATATTCTGCATTCAGTGTAACAGGAGATTCAGCACAAGGAGCGGCTACAGCAGCCACTACCTAGCGCACGAGAGGAAGAATAAGAAGCGGGCGCATGAGGCAGAGAAGGAGCGACTTTCAACAAATCAAGGTTCGAAATCAGAATATGACCCACAATTAACCAGGAACACTCAAGCGGGGTCTTCGCACAGTAACTCAAGGCCGATCTCACAGGACTCTGCTCATGTAATGACTATTTCAGATTCAGATTCCGATTGAGATTTATTTGATCTTTAGGTGTCTTTTATAAGCATTTGAACATAACATGTAATCACATATTTGAAATAAAATCTTAATTTATAAAACAAAGTCGGGTTTGTTCGAGAACTTATAACTCGAGAAAGTCTGAACCGGTTTTCATTGTTTTTTATTTGTTGTATTTGTCTCCGTCCCGAATAGCAGAATAACTACATATTAAAAATTGGACAATTGACGGAAAAGTAAAATAAAAGAAAAAAGCATTTTCCCATAGAAAAAGGGAACTGCTGTCGAATATTTGCCAATAACTTTTGACGGAACGAAGTCTGTCGGAGCAGCTAGTATAACGATAAAAACAGAAGTATAATTCTGAAGACTAACTGCCACAAAACCAGACACGATAGAAAATCTATGTTATAAGGATTTCAGTTATTGTGATAGTGCTGGTAGACCGGAAGGGGTAGTGCTCAGCGACATCGTCATTCTCCATGAGGATAACCTGGTGGAGGTTGGGAAGGACAAGCACAGCAAGCAAGTTAAGTTAGTTAAGCAAGTTACTTACCTCGTCATATTGTTGTAGGATTCAAGATCATAAGGCTAAGAAGGTATGGTAATCATCTAGCACATGTCAATAACTTGTAGGTACGAGTATTATTATTTTATTGTTATATTCATATACTAGCTGTCCGTCAGCGGCTTCGCCCGCACAGACTCTCTTTCCCGTCAAAATATATAAAAGTAAAAAAAATAATTGCCGGATAAATAGTTGACTTAATAGGCAAGTGTTTGAAAAACATTTGGATTAGAAAGTTTATGTATTTTTTTTTAAATGGCCTTCAAAACTTTGGGAAATAACATTATGCTCCACTTTTTAGTTTAATTTTTTTCTAAAATATTCATCTTTTTTATTGTAAATGCTTCTTAATCAAGTAAGCCTTGTATTCACCTAACAAAAAAAAAATAAGTATGTTTCTCAATTATTAGTGCCACAGTGACCAAAAAAGTGACTCATGTCATAAAATTCCGAACGTTCGTAAAAAAAAAAAAACTCGAAAACCATCAAAAATCGCGGAACATATATGGAGATCCAATCGATAGGTATTGAATATCGCGGAACATATATGGGGGTCCAACCGATAGGTATTAAGGTCTCCCGACCACAGACCTTCGCTGGCACAGGTTTCCCGGGAGATTTGGCGGGTAGTGGAAATATAATTGGGTAAGTGATTATTTTTTTAGTGAGGTATTATCGAAAGACCTCTCAATAATAGAAACATAGGTAAAATAAATATTTCGAAAACACGAAACCTCCCCGAGATATGGCAAATTTAAAGATCACATTTTTGGACTTGCCCAAATACATTGTGTTGTGTGGATTACTGTGAATTATCGAATGGTATACTTATTTTTACTAAAGGTAATATTTTGAACCGAGCGGTAAGCCTTACGAAAGGTTACCCTTTCGAGTGAAGTTAACTTCTTTTTATTGGGCTTACCACATTGAAATGTTTTTGCATCAAGCACTTACCACATAACTGAGTTACCATATTATCTCCTGTCTTTTTTCCGCAAGTTCTGGTAATTGGGTATTTGACAACATTATCAGATTCTAGAAATAATGTAATATTATAGTGCGGAACACCCCGAAATTCAGTCAAAACCTGCAAATGGAACCCTGCAACCGTATCATATTCTTGCAAATAAACGATTATTATTATCATTATCTGGAGGAGCCCAAACTTAGTATGTTTTGAAAATGATTTTCAATTTAATTCAATACATGTGACTGTAATGTGATGAGTGATATATTTTTAGAATTGGCTCAGTAAGCCTTTTCATGATACCACACACGATAGGTTTAAAAGCAAAACCTTTTTTTTCTATACAAAAAAAAATGACGCCATAACTCCTCCCTTTTTTATTCCGTGCTATGGGTCAATTTGATTCGTATGGCCTGAAGATCAATCGTTCCGATTTTCATGACTTTAACACCATTTGCCGGTAAATTGAGCGTACCGCTAGCACTAATATCAAAAACTAGATGTCCATCAGCGGCTTCACCCGCGTAAACTATCTTTCTCGTTAAAATATAGCCTAAATTTTAAAAAAAATAGCCTTCGTCACTCCCATATAATGTAGCTTTAAATTGGTAAAATATTTTTTAAAATCGGTCCAGTAGTTATTACTAATCCTAGCCTATTTAATACAAACAAACAAAATCTTTCCTCTTTATAATATTAGTATAGAATACATTTAGAAACGACCTTATTACATTTTTGTTTGTTTACTTATGCACAACTAGCTTTCCGCCCGCGACTTCGCCCGCGTGAACTTCATTCGACTTGGTGTGACTTCGTTCGCTTGTCACACCAAGCTGATATTACTGTTGGAGCACAAACAGTCACTGAGCTCTGAATGGTATGTACCGTTCAGAGCTCAGCGTTCATTGATCCTCTAGCACTACAGTAGCAATATGACCCGTTTTGCAGAAAAACGAGGCGACCGTTTGTTATTGTGTACTTGATGCACAGCAACATTTCGTTGAAGTTGGTTCATCTTCAAAACACCATACAATCGACTGTCGCTTTGTTTCGGCATCATAGTTATATAGCCATGTTTCGTCACCAGTCAGTTTATCATACACGTTTTCTTTCTCGCCACCGTCGAATTTATCTATAATGAATAGGCACCAATCCACCCGACGGTCTTTCTGCTCATCGGTAAGTTTGTGCGGCACCCATCTCAAACAACGTATACGGAGAGAAAGGTGGACGTGAATTATGGTTTGCATTGCTGCTCATCCAATTCCCAGTTCTCGCTTCAGCTCTACATACTTAATTCGTCGGTTTTCGCGTTTTCTTGCGTCTTCGCTTCATCTTCGAGACATCCCCGTCCTCTTTTAAATTTAGCAAACGAATTAAATACTGTTGATCGTGAACAAACAGACTCACCAAAAGTAGTAGCCAAAAGTTTCAAACATTCTTGAGGCTTTAAACCTTTTTTATAGTCGTAATAAATCATAGCGCGAAAATCACGTCGACTGAGCTCCAATGCTGCCAGCGAATTCCCGCCAGATTCTCGGAAAAATGATGCTCATTTAAATAAAAACAAAAAAAAGTATCTGTGTTTTATTTTCAAATATATCATACAAACAACCAGCCTTTAAGATGGTATATAACTTGGTAGTGTCAATTAAATGAGTAAAGAGTATCTAAATTCTTTTGGCATGCCCTTCCTACATCGTCATAAACTTTCGCATTTATATAGATATATTTTATATCGAGGGACTAAACGAAGCCATAATATACCTGAGGTGCTCGGGAGTCAATGAAACCGAGGTTATATTATGTTGGCGTTTAGTCTCGAGGTGCAAACCGTACTTTTCACTTTGAGTGCATGAAAAATTGACAATTTAGTATAAAAACATTTAATCAATATTACATCATAAAATAAAAATCACAAATGTTTCTTATTCCTCCAGTCCATACAACTTACGTAAGTTTTAAGGTAAATCTTCCGCGATTTTGGCGGCGAAAGATTATCTAATAAGTCCTTTGCTCTTTGCTCGACGTCAAACTCTTCACTGACACAGGACATTCTTAATAAATTGGTTTAAAACCGAACAAATTTACACTCGAGAAAAATTCTGAAATTTACGCGGTCAGTTTTTTTTTTTAAACCAGTCACAGATTAACAATTTAAAACACATGGCGCCACCTTTTTTGCGGACAAACCATGGAACTAAAACTCTCAACATTTTCGTAATGAAGATGGTCCGTCCACACTCCACAGATAATAGTATATTTACTGGCTGTTTGAGTTTGTCTATGTCACATGAAGGAAATTAAAAAACGAATTACTTTTTATTTGTCACTTTAGTCCCGCTTCGTCGGGCTAAATTGGCGTCCGTTTAGAGCATGACTTGTCTTACTTTTTATAAGTCTATATGAATAAAGATATTTTTTACTTTACTTTTACTTTACTTTACATGAGAAGTGAAAATATTAGTATGATTCATACATCCCCTTCAAGGGCTATAAAATGAATCATACTAATATTTTTACTTGGTTCAAACAAAAACCCTTAAAATCCATTTTTGTAAGTAATAGTAAATAAAAGAACTACTATTCGATAATACTTGTATACTCAATTTATAGCATCTTTTGTGAAGAAACAATATTCATAAACGCAGAATTTTATATAGCTGTCGAACAACTGTTTTGCAGAACAAAGTAAAATAACTGATGATCAGGCTAACAATTGGGTAGTTGATAACATCATCAAATCAAAAAAGCCCAGGGCTCGGTAATCGGTCCAATAGAATACCTGATATACGCAAACGACATGCATAAAGTAGTTAACAAACCGTCTGTCTACCAATTCGCTGATGACACTTGCTTACTGGTTGCCGGGAGTAACATACAAGAGGCACAGGCCGGCTTGCAGGAATCTATTGATAAATTGTGCAAGTGGGCACACGGTGTGGGGCTTGTCCTGAACGGGGATAAAACAAAACTTATGCACATACACTCGCCACATAACAAGGTTCAGTGCAGGCCTGTCATCGTTGCTCACTCCCACATATGTTTACACAACAATAAACCTCAGTGCGCGTGCACTCCGGTAGAATGTATATAGGCCTGACTATTGATAGCGTGTTTAATTGGAGGCAGCAAAAAGAACTAGTTTGTACAAAATTAAGATCAATACTCGGTAGGCTGGCTGTACTTAAACATAAATTACCTTATAAGATACTTAGGCTTCTTTACATGACTTTGGCCGATTCATATATTAGTTATGGATTAAGCAGCTATGGCTTAACATACAGTACTTACATAAACGATATTTACAAATTACAGCGAAAAATTCTTAAGACTATAGTACCGAAACACTTAGTAAATACTTTTAAAAATAACGATAAAGCCCTGTTTGATTACTGTAATGTAAAGTAACTTATATGACAAAATAAAATATTGCCTTCTTACAGAATTTAATAATCTTTAAGGCCTGCTTCTATAAGAGTTTTATCGTACACTAACAAGTACCGCCTACCAAAAATAAGGAATGTATATGGCTCAAGGGCACTCAACTATGTAATACCTAAATACTTAAATGAATTACCAGCTAATTTACAGTGTATGTATCTGAATTCAACTAATTACAAAGGTCAATACAAAAGATTCTACTTGTCAAATCCAAGTTTAAGTGAACTTTGATGTGAATGTATTAGATTATTATGCCTATCATCAATGTGTATTGTAGAAAAACTTCTCACTCCTACAGATAAACCTACAAGGTTTTTGTATGGGGATTGTAAGTCATCCATTGTGTATTTAAAATGTTTTAAATAATAAATAAATAATGAAATAATTTTAAAAATAATTTAAAATAATCAAAACATACAATTTTATAGCTCTTCAAACTCAGGTAGGCAAGTCTATTTTTGAAAGTAAAATAAAGGTACTATTTGGAACCGAGCTGCCGACAGCACGTGCAGCCTCCCATTGTTATCTATGAATCTCACTATCAAGTTTTTTTAAATGTTTTATCTGCAATCAGTCTCACGACTAAGCGGATGGGGTCTGAGCAATTTCTTGTTAAGTGTGTTCTCCAGCGAGAACACTACTTATATATATACTGCTACACTCTCTCATGTAGCTTGAGTATGTAGTGCCTCTTGAGGCGGTCAAAGTAGCTCTGTTTAGTCAGCTGGGTCGCCAGTTCGTTAGGGTGTAACGCAAGTCGTCGTTGGTAGTTCTCTGCAGAAGCCCGCACCTCCTCTATCACTGTGTTCATTTGTAAGGCCTCATGGATTTCAGCGTTTGTTACAAACCATGGCAAACTAGATATGGTACGCAGAATTGTATTTCGTAGTCTCTGTATCATGGATAAGTTTGAGGTGCTGGCACTACCCCACAGTTGTACGCCATACATCCAAACAGGTTTAGTATTGACTTATAAATAAGTAACTTGTTGTCCATAGAGAGTTTACTGTTGCGTCCCAGAATCCAGAGCAACGACTTAGCATTACGGCAAACTAAGATTTTACCGATAATGTTCTAATAAATTTAAAAATTAAAATTGAGTTCCTCTCTTTTCGCCTTAATATGGTTCTTCCATGTAAGCCTGCGATCAAGGTGCATGCCCCGATATTTTACACTATTAGTGTGGGGCAGAGTGTCATCTCCGAGACGTACTTGGGGGCTATCTCCTCTATTAAGAGTGAATGTAATATGAACTGATTTTGTTGCGCTTGCCTTTATCTTTCATTTTTTTAGCCATTTGGCCATCTCATGAAGTCCCCTCTGCAGATTGTGGGAAGCTGCCGCTCTATCTCTATTACAGGCGATTATCGAGGTGTCGTCAGCAAAGGTAGCTGTGGTGAGTCCTGCGACGTCTGGTAGATCTGCGGTAAACAGGGTATAAAGTACCCTGAACAGACTCTCGTGGAACGCCTGCCTTGATTTCATGGAACGTAGATGTTTCGCCTGACTCTTTGACTTGGAATAGCCTTTCCTTTAAGTAGGACCTGATGACTTCATTGTAGCTATGAGGAAGAACACCCTTAACCTCAGCGAGCAGACCCTTGTGCCACACTTTGTCAAAGGCTTGCTGCATGTCCAAAAATGCCGCTGAACAATACCCTTTTCTTTCAAGAGCTCCTCTTATTGTATCTGTTAACCGGTGGACCTGTTCTATCGTTGAGTGACGTTGCCTAAACCCAAATTGATGATTGGGTATTACTCTGCCTTCGTCCAGCAAGGGTAGAATTCTGAAGGATCCAACTGCATTAGGTGGCTTTCCGGATTTTTGAATCATGATAATCTGAGAGTCACCATCAAGTGACTAACATTCCATTGCGAAGGCATTCACAAAGATATATCAGGATGGGTGAAGAACATGCTTCAACAACGCCTGATAAAGGCTGAGCTAGCAGGGGTTACACACACGGTCAGGGCGAGGAGAGGATTCCCGCAAGGGGGATGCCTATCCCCTCTACTATGGTGCATTCTAATAGATGAACTAGTACACGAGATAAACAAGATACACATATACACACAGGTGTACTCTGATGACGGGGTATTGCTAGTAACGGGAAAGGTCCTCAGCGTCATGTGCAACATCATGAACAGAGGACTGAAAGCGGCGCTATCATGGTGCAGAAGTAAGGGACTCAACCTCAATCCCGAAAAGACGAAACTAGTCCTATTCACCAATAAACGTAAAATTGGTAGTAAAGAAATAGTGCAGATAGACAACTCCGAACTAGAAATGGTCAAGGAGATCAAATACCTAGGAATTACGCTGGACAGCAAACTAACTTTCAAAGCACACATAAGTACCACCTGCTCTAAGGCCAAAATGGCCATGATGCAATGTAAGAGAGCCATAGGACGCACATGGGGAATCAAACCGGCGACTGTACTATGGATATACAAAGCAATCATCCTGCCACGAATCCTCCACGGATCACTGGTATGGTGGCATAAGGCGGCACTAAGGACCAACAAACTAGAGCTAGACAAGGTCCAAAGACTAGTGGCACTGATGATCACAGGTGCAATGAGAACAACACCCACAGCAGCGCTAGAGATCATGCTCGGGCGGGATCCGCTAGATCTAGCGATCAAAGGAAAAGCGACCGAACAATGGTTCAAACTCAGGAGCACGAACCTCTGGATCGGTAACCACACGGACAGAGGGCATCTACGCATTGGAAGTGAAATCGAGAGCAACATGTCAATGATCTTTACCAACAACGACCTAACAAGGAAAGAAAAGATCTTTGACAAGAAATACAAAGTACACATAGGACAAAGAGATGAATGGAACATAGACACAAGCGGAACAGTTTGCTACACAGATGGCTCCAGAATTGAGTCACTGAAGCTATCTGGCGCGGGTGTGCACATAAGGTGCGAGGACGGTACAGTGATAAACAGATCAATCTGCCTAGGCAGGTTCGCCAGCGTATTCCAAACAGAAATATACGCTATCATGGAATGCGCAGATATATTAGACAATCAGGACAGCGTCACCAAGGCCACTATCTACAGTGACAGTCAGGCAGCGCTGAAAGCGCTTAACAAAGCAGAGACGACATCGGTAACTGTCAAAGAATGCTAAAAAGCTCTAGGGAAACTCGCAAACAAAATAGACGTAGTGATTGCATGGGTCCCTGGACACGAGGGAAATGTCGGCAACGAGTTAGCAGACGAACTAGCCAGGGGTGGTGCGGCCGAAGGCTTAGTGGGTCCGGAACCCAGGCTGCCAATAGCACACAACATCACCAAGGGAGTAATCAAAAGGTTAACCACAGCAGCAACAAACAGACGATGGAAAGCTGCAACAGGCATGCGACAGTCTAAAATGTTCATAAACGGATTGGACACGAAGAAGACAGGTCATCTACTGAAGCTGTCAAGGAACAGTGTACGTATGGTCACTGAAATCGATACAGGACACTCTAGACTAAACAGGCACCTAACAGTAATAGGCATCAAAGACAACCCCACATGCATGGAGTGCATGGACAGCGAGGAAACGAGTTTCCACCTACTCGCCGAATGCCCGATGTACTCACACATACGGTGGGAGCTCATGGGGTCAGACTCGCTAGATGAAGGTAACCTGAAAGAACTGACGGTGGACCAGATAGTAAGATTCTGCAAAGCAACGGGAAGATTCGACGGGACGCCGTGAAAATGGGACAACCTAAAGACCCCCTGCTAGGGGGCCCGGGGAAATGGGTGAAATGGCCCATAACTAGCGGACCGATCACCCGGCCCACTGCCAGCGTCCCCAGTCGAAATAATAATAATAATAACATTGCATTATGGTTAGCCCATTGGAAAGAAGTTAACTTCACTCGAAAGGGTAAGCTTTCGTAAGGCTTACACTATTAAACCCTATCACATAGTTACCCAATGAATATAATCAATAAAAAAAAGGGGTTTTCCGGTCCCTGCCACTATTGCACTACACATAGATTGTATAATTTACAGTTTGAAGTACATGTTATGCCAGTCAACTTTTGTGACAACATACCTACAAGGTTTAAGGTAAGGTACTTGTAGTTAGCATTTTGCAATGCTTGTTTTTTCATATCTAAAGAAAGAAAACTAGAAAAATTCGTACTCGATATGCTCAAGGTCCGACCTTTTTTTTAATTTTGGTTTCTTTTAATATCGTTTGTAAGTTTTTCACGCTGATTGATTACCTGGTGGGTGAGTTTTTGGAGTTATCACAGATATATCGTCGTCGATCATCTCGACGTCGTGCGTGTCATTGTTGGGTATGGTCGAGCTGGTGCCGTCCTGCGGCATTACCCGGTTGATGGCTGCCTGTAAAACATGAGATTTACAATCTGTTCAGTTTCACTAGTGACTTTTATTTCTGCATTGAGTCATTTTTGTAAACGTTAATGCTTTTGCTGGACATTTGACAGTTTAATAATAATTATATATTTACTAGTAGTTTTGCAAGTGTTCATAACTGCCACTAAAGTTCTATAAAATAGTCTCTCTGACATCAGAGTATGCTCACATATATCGCAAAGATGGCAGATTGCAAGTACCAGCTACTTGCAATTAAGATATTATATTAGTTCATACCAAACAGGCATTTTATGTTTGTTTAAACTAAACCTATGGTTGTTATATTCAAAGAAACTTCTATATTCTCAGAGTTTGCTACAGTAAGACTGGCTTCCTATTGATATAGGTTTCTTTCTAGATACCCAAAACTGGACTCACAAGAAATTTACCCACCATTAATGAAACTTCTGTTAAATTTCTCTCTACTAGGATAATACTGAGCTTTACCTTCATACCTTTGAACCATTTGTTTACACTAAAGCATCGTATCCATTAGGCAACATTTGACGCGCGACATGTTGCACAACGTTGTTGAACAGCAATGCAGCACTTTATTAGCGACATTGTCAGTCATCATGACCCCCACAATGTTGCCAATCTTGTTGAGTGTAACGTGTTGCGCGTCAATTGTTACCTAGTGGTTACGAGGCTTTATAGTCATGTCATTGCTATAATTAAAATAGAACATTGTTTGTTTGAAGAGGTAGACTCAAGTATCCCTTACTCCTATTAACAATAAGTTGTCTTTATACAGTGTATGAGTCTCTTTATGGGGCACATATTAAAAAATAGAAAACTTTTTCGATGAAAAAATGATGTAAATGATACCAGCATTTAAAAAAAAATTAATGGACATTTTAAAAAAGGTATTTGTAGTTGGGTACTCTATGCAGAAATAATGTTATAACTTTTAAACTACATGGCTTATCGCAATGTTACAAAGTTGTTGATGTTTACTAATAAAAGGTCATGCACTCAAATTGAAAAAAATACGAAAAAATAAATAAATTCATAATTCACTGATTTTTGCAGAAAATCATTATTTGTTAATTCCCTTTACCCTATATTTTCTTATTTTAAGTAAATTTACATTGTATTAGCTTTCATACGGTATAAAACATACCATGATCATAATAACCCAACCACAACATTTAAAATCAGCAGTTAAAGAACACTCTTGCACATAGGTTCACACAATTGATAACTCGCACTGTATAGAAAATACCCACAAAATTGTACGCTGATTTGCTATTAACTTAGCTTAGTGCCACACCTAACTAAGTTTATAGCAACTATAGCAGATTGTAGTGTAATAATAATGATATCTGCTTTTCACAGTAAGGCATGTGCTTATCAATGAGAAAACTATTAGCATGTGCTTAATTAAGCTCATGTCTATTGTAGGCACTTAACACTGAGCCCAAGATTTTATCTTATGTTACTCAAAAAAAGGGTTTTAGACGAGAACTTAATTTTGGCAATAAATATACCTATTTTCAGTAGGTATTCTGTTTTAAATTATCGATCCAAATACGCTTTTAACACTTCATTACTTATTGTGTTAACACTAAAATTATAAAGTTCTTACAAATTTTACATGGCGAATTGTGGAATAAAATAATTTTAATAACTTACAAGCAAGTCCCAATTGGATTCTTCTAGGTGAAATATTGCCTCTGCAACATCTTCTATAGCTGTTATACCCTATAAAAAAAATAAGGCTTGTAAAGGTTTATCAACATCATCATTAGCAGCCATGAGACATACCCTGCCAGGATGTGTCAAGGCTGACCTATTAGTGAGGTCCAAAAAATACGGGAATCAGGTAGCAACCAAAGAGGACCTTCTAAGATTAAATGACGTTTACCTTGTAACGCAATAACTTTGTTTGGTACGTAATTTTTTCATTATAGGTACACAAAGGATACGATGTTCAAAGTGGGAACACGTATACTCACACGTTTCAGGGCTATTTAACTTAAGTTATTGTATTGAGTTGTTATCGAATTTTCCGGAAAACATCTTCATTAAATCATTATTTGGAGTACAAAGAGATAAAAGAGAATTCCTAGTCACTGTTGTTATTCACGACATAACCTTCACCTAAGTGTTCTGAACGTGTGGAGTACTTGTGTTGAACTATGAACCAGATAACCGAATATGTATTTACCTGAAAATTTGCAAGAATTTCCTCTCTATTTTCTGCCATCCTGATGTTATTGAGCTCAAAAAATAATAGATGACATTTAAATTACAGACAGACAAATCACTCAACATTGAAGGAAGACCACAGCAAAAAAATAAGTTTTCATTGCCATCTAAAGAATGTTGTCATCCTCAATTTTGTCTGTGGTTTAGGCCAAAATCAAACAACAGAATTCCCGGATAGAATATTTCTGATAAGCAAAGACTCGTGCTAGAATTTTCTGTGCAGGCACGCCCTCTTGTTAATATACCAGCTAGATGACACGAGCCATTTGCTGCAGTCGAACTAATTACCTTTATAATCTAAACAAGAAATACGCTAGAATAACTGTAAGAGTCCTGACTTATTTATTTTCTGTAGTTTTTAACATAACATACCATCACGACTTTATCCCAAACGGGGTAGTCAGGGGCAAGTGACTGTGTCGTCATGGTGAACGTGTTTTTCACCTAGGGGAATTTAAAATCTGCTATCTGGAAACACCATTTATGCGATGCAGTAGAATCACCTAGCTAAAAATCTCAGTATGATACAGATCGCGTCATTTGATTGGTTGATGGATAGATTACCAACTAATCACGTGGAAGGACGTTTATACTACATAATGGGTTTTAATTGTGAGATGTATTGTTGTAACCAATTGGATATGAGGAAAAAAATCAAACATGTCCTAAATCGAAAACCATTTCGAGGTATTTGTATTTTACACCTTATTTAAATATTTAACATTTTAAAAGCAAAGGATCTAGGATATTTTTAATTACTAACGTTCGCAAAGAGTACATTAAGGTTCTTAATGGACTTTTGACGGTGATCAAATTGCCATCTCACAATTGAAACCCATTGGGTCGTATAAACGTCCTTTCACGTGATTGATTGATAATCTACCCATCAACTAATCAAATGACGCGATCTGTATCATACGTGAGATTTTAAGCTAGGTGACTCTGATGCATGGTATTAATGGTGTTTCCAGATAGCAGATTTGAAATTCCCCTAGGTGAAAAACATTTTTCCACAAGGTTATTTTTAATAATACGTACATTAATTTACGCCTATTGACCAGATGGGTAGGTAGGACTTAAAATAGCCATTCGCTATAATCTCAACCCTTTCAGGTAAGGCTTGGTTTCAGAACTTGGCAAAATAAATTGTAGGTATCTGAAGTTTACTTCTCACATTCTCGTTTGATGCTACATGATGAACGGTGAGCTCTGTTTCTAAGTGCAGTAAATCAGTTATTTTCGAGGGGGGGAAAATCACACATATAGTTGTGTTAGCAGAAATTCTTAGAAAATTATGTTAGTACATGCAAACAAGGTATAAAAGAAAAATAGCACTGAGGAAAAATAAAGAAAAACTTAATAAAATAATAGTGTTATAAAAGTTACCAAATAAATTTGTTTCCGTGGTAACTCTCAGCACCATGCACTTTCAGAGCGGCGAGGTGTACCTATCCGCTATGGTCATCATGATGCTATTGTGACTGTCCCGCATCCTGCGGATCAGGGATACGGTTTTTTTGCCGATGATGGCCATAAAACCGTCAGTTTGATATTCCGCAATCATGCCCGATGCGCTGCAGAAACAGGGCAGCCCCAACATCATCCTGAAGATGTTATTATATTGGACACGTAGGGTATCCAATGATCTTTTGGAATATGCAGAGTGCTTTAAGCAACCACGGTTGCACGGCGGCAAGTGGGTCGCTTCGCATACTCAACAGGCTCAAATAGCTGAATCACTGGGCCATTTCTTTCTTTTTTAAAAAAATTACAAAGACTATGGACAAATACATCACTCAAAGTCACGCGTTCGTGAAATAAATCAAAGAATTTTCAAATGACTGACAGAATATGCTTGGTGAAAACTGGCTGCCGCCTATCATGTATGATGATGCAATATGTGTAAATTCCTTAAAAATGCTAGAATTATGTATTAGTAAAGGTGTTGTACGAGTATATCAAAATAATATTCAGTTGTCTTTGTTACGAAATATGGGTATTTTGAAACAGATTTTCATAAGATCACCAAGTATTTGTCTGAAATATGGACAAATTGGTAAATCATATTTTTTTTTGCTGTTAATGTGACTTTTTTTATTCTATTTATTTACTTGGTGATTCCTGATTTTAAATACCATGTTTCTTACCAAATATTAAAGATAGGAAACTTCTTTCTATAGCTGAACATATTTTTGTTTTAAACATTTGTTTAATTTATTCATTCATTTCCGCTGACATCGCGAAATTTATTAACAAATATCGTTTTTTTATGTTTTTTTTTTTCAAGTCAAACATATGTTTAAAATTATCTTAGTAAAAAGGATAGCTAATATTATGGTGGATTAAAATATAAAAAAACATATGTCATGGTGCTGTTTTCTACAACAAAAAAAATTTCGTTCATTAAGTCGGAAATTTTTCGCACTAGTGAAGTTTGATATTCTTTTTAAATTATTACTAAGTATGCTAAACATATTGTATTTAAAATCACATAGAGCATCTATTCCTCAGTTAGAAACAGTCATTTGTTTAGCTTAAAGCCACACGTGTGACCCATAAATCGTGTTTACAAGCGGCGAGTGGTCCGGAGTGGTGTCAAATTTCATGCGCGGCGCAAGCGCAAAACGGTGATCCCACCCGCCACGCCAAGCACGTAAGTGGTTAAATAAAATTACTATGCAGATTAATTAAAATCATAAATCCACTTCAGTAAAAATAACATTTAATTAAATAAAATTACATATTGAGTTTAATTAAAACTTCATTAAAAACAATAAGTATTTTCATTTCAGTAAAAAGATAGACCAAATGCATTAAAAAGATAAAATAATTTCACTAAAACAAATAAACCATCAAAAAAGAGTACACATCAGATCAAAATCATAAATTCACTTCGTCAACACGATAAATTCATTTCATAAAATAGAATACCGATCAATACATTAAATCAATAAATAACTTAAATTGTTGTAACAATTTTAGTAAATTTAGGTAGGTAGTAGATTAGATAACAGTACAAACAGCCTATCTCAACCTATATCCTACCCAGTACAAATAATAATGGTTTATATAAAATAATTAGATATTAAAGCAGTTATTGTTTGACAACAAAATATTAGAACATCAATTATAACTTAATATCACCTTGTCAAAACGAATTGGATATGGGAACATTTTTTTAATTATTTTATTATATATTCATAAAGATCATAAGTGTGTGTAATAGATTAAAAATAAAAAGGTAGCACAAATTAACTAGTAACGATAACGAATTATTAATGAAAAATATAACTGCTACAGATTACAACAACGAAACCCAAAATAACAAGAACTAGAATACTAAAATCCCTAGGTCACAAATCTCTTAGCCGAGTGAACGTCCGTCACAGCCAAGCGCTCTAGCCAAAAAGTGACCATTGACAGCAATGTCACAGTGACATAGCGGGTTGTGCGACCCGTCATCATCATAGATTACAGAAAAAAGACATCATGGTGGCGCTGCAATCGGCGATTGTAAAACGGCCGTTCCTGAAAACGCGGCGTCCTCGACCGCTGCTTGCCCAATGTCATGATTGTCCCCAGATCGCTCATCTAAGCAGGCTGCAGCGCGCGGCCTGGGCCTGCTAGAGGCTGGCCTTGCTACCCCGTGTCCCTGGGCAGTTAGGCTCGGATACTGTGTCATCATCGAGAATTGGTATCTGAAACATGAGTGATATGAGTGCACTTTAAACACAAAATACACACCGAACTGCTCCAATTTAGAACCATAAAAACAAATTGTAACATGAACAAAAATAATAAATGTGAAGAAAATATTAAAAATCAAGCTCAGGTTATCCCGGCAGCACTGACACGCGTGCACTCATGTGATTGCAGCCGAAAAGCCAGAATAGGAGTGAAAATAGGATCCTTATGTGGCAAATTAGTTGTAATTAAGAAACTGAAATATGTAAAGAACAAATAACTTACTATAAACGCTAGATCCGGATTGCTAGCATTCATAAAAAAATTAATAACAGTACGCACAATAGAGGCCCAAAGTTTGCTTAATGTGCTTACTGACCTTACCATCGCTGTAGCAGAGGCCGTATTCTCAAACTCAAACTCAAATAACTTTATTCAAATAGACTGTATCAGTACTTTCAAATCGTCAAATTTACAGCAAAATATACTAAATAATAGACATAAATACCATAATAATATGGATATGTAAATAAACAGTATACAGACATAATGCGACTCTACCACCGCGTCGGAGTTGTTTCTTACTGAGAAGACCCGGCGAGAAACTCAGCAGTTACTCTTTTAAACTTGTTTTGGGTTTACAACAGGCGTTAGTAAAGTACAAGCAGTGTGTCATTTTGATACAAATAAACCTAAAAGAATATAAAACAAAGAGAAAAAACCAACCATAAAAGAATATAATAAAAAGAATTCATTTAAACAATTCAAAAACAAAAATTGTTAGTCAGTACATACATACTAGGTACCTATTAACTCTTACAATAAAACATCTGTTACAATAGAGCTATTTAATCCCGCATCGAGCAGAGCGCTTATACCCAGGCATTTTTATCTATAAGGTAGTCTTTTGTAGTATAATAGCCCTTTTTTAATAAAGCCGTTTTGATGTGATTTTTGAATCTATGTAAAGGTAACTCACAAATTGTTTTTGGAATTTTGTTGTAATAATGTATACCTTGCCCCATAAAGGATCCTAAAACTTTTTGTAACCTAAAGAGTGGAAGTGCAATTTTATCCTTATTCCTAGTATTTCTGCAATGTATGTCACTGTGTTTAGCATAGAGACCAATATTTTTTCTCACCAAAACAATGCAATTGTAAATGTATTGTGACGCTACAGTGAGGATACCAATTTCCTTAAAAATCTCCCTAAGTGAAGCCCGTGCACGAAGCTTATAGATGGATCTGATAGCTCGCTTCTGGAGGATAAAGATGGTTTGTATATCCGCCGCTTGACCCCAAAGTACAATGCCGTAAGACATTACACTATGGAAATAACTAAAATAAACTGAACGAGCAGTATCAACATCTGTTAATAAATTAATTTTTCTCACTGCAAATGCAACCGAACTAAGTCTGCCTGAGAGAGCTGTTATATGAGGGTTCCATTGCAGTTTTGAATCTAGTGTGATTCCAAGAAAAACAGTTGTATCTACAAGCTTCATAGTATTACCATCAATTTTTAGACTAATGGGGTTATCTTTAACATTAGGCAACTTAAAATTAATACATTTAGTCTTTTTTGCATTAAGCTGTAGATTATTTACTGTGAACCATTGTAAAACCTTTGAAAGTGCGTCATTAACATCATCAAAAAGGTTTTTATTTCTGTCAGTTTTAAAAACTAAAGATGTATCGTCTGCAAACAATACAACATCACAAATATCTTTTAAGTAAAAAGGTAAATCATTTATATATATCAGAAATAGTAATGGACCTAGAATGGATCCTTGAGGGACCCCCATTTTAACTTGTGATCCTGTAGAGAGTACACTGTTAACATCAATTTTTTGAGTTCTTAAACTAAGGTACGAAATTACCAAATCTAAAGCATTATCCCTAACCCCGTAAAAATCAAGCTTGCGTATAAGTGTATCGTGATCAACGCAATCAAAGGCCTTGGACAAGTCACAGAAGACGCCAAGAGCGTTCTGTGAATTCTCCCAAGCCCTAAAGATGTGTTTTAGAAGTGCGATGCCAGCATCAGTAGTAGAACGGCCTCTCGTGAATCCATATTGTTCACTGTGTAAGAGATTGTTCTCATAAAAATGGCTTAATAGTTGTTCTTGAATGATTTTTTCAAAGATCTTACTGAGAGCTGGTAGGATTGAAACAGGCCTAAAGTTACCTGGGTCTTGTTTGTTGCCTGATTTAAAAAGTGGTACAACCCTACTGTGTTTCATTAAGTTCGGAAAAACACCTTCATCAACACAATCATTGAATATTACGGCTAAATAAGGGGCAATCACGTCAATTATGTGGCTAACAATTTTGACTGATATACCCCAAAGATCAGCGGTATCTTTTGAATTAATTAATCTGAATGCTTTTATTATATCTAGTGACTCAACATGTTTAAATTTAAAGAATACACTGCAACAAGATACATTATCTTTCAACAAATGTTCCGCTCTAGTTGGTGAGGAATTTAATGAAGCTGTAGTGATTATAGGTATATTACTAAAATACTTATCAAATGCTTCAGCAACAGATGCTTCTGATTGTAAGATGTTATTGTTAATATTAAGAGTGTATGAGGTATCGCGCTGTTTAGCTTTACCTGTTTCGTGATTTATGACGTCCCAAGTGGTTTTTATTTTGTTAGTGGACTTTGATATTTTATCACGAATGTGCAATGCCTTAGCTGTAGTGCAGGCTTTTCTGAATATTTTGGAGTAGTTCTTGACATACTCAACAAAAAGTGGATCGAAATTGTATTTTTTCATGCCGTACAACTCATACATCTTACGTCTGCTCCTGTAAATTCCAGGCGTGGCCCATTCACAAAACTTAGATTGAACTCTGCAAGTAACTTGTTTGGTGGGAAAACAAGCATCACGACCGACTTGACGACCGACTTGGTGTAATGGTTAAGAAGTTGGCTACTACACCAGAGGTCGCGGGTTCGATCCCCGCACAGTACAAACATTTTGTGTGCATGAACATGTCTGTTTGTACTGGTCTGGGTGTCTCCTATGTATAATAAGTATGTATTTACAAAAGAAAATGTATTTAAGTATGTTTATCCGTTGTCTAGTATCCCATAACACAAGCTTTAATTGGCTTACTTTGGGGCTAGATGGCGCTGTGTGGAATAATGTCCAGGGATATTTTTTTTTTTTGTTTATCAAATTCATTTTTAACACAATCAAACAGTCTTTTGTAGACTGCATCAGGCATCATTACTAGCAAATCTATATTGAAATCACCACACACAATAATGGGTTTAGACTTAGCACTTAACCTACCCAAAGCTTCCTCCATAACTGTCTCAAATCTATCTAAGTTAGTTTTTGGGGGACGGTATACACTAATCACAACAAAGCCCTCTAACTCAACACAAGACAATTCGACAATACGCTCTATGGACAGGCCTACAATGTCAGTGCGATCTTTACATTTCAAACTATTTGCAGTAAAAATGAATGAACCACCATGAATAGTGGTTTTTCTAAAGAACGCGCTTGATAATCTAAAATTATTAAGGACGAAAGACTGATAGTTTTCATCAGGCCGTATTTGCTTGCTAACATACGATAAGCTTGGGGTATAAAACCGTAGCGTCTGTTTGGACTACACCAGAAAATGACAGAGGCCGTATTTGCATGTCATTAACAGAGGCCGTATTTGCATGTCATTGACAGACGCCGTATTTGCATGTCAAGTTAGGACTCACCACCCTCAAAGAACGCCTCGCAGGTCTCTGGAGTTCCGGATAGCTAACATTCATAGAATTATTAATAACAGTAAGCACAACAGAGGCACAAAGTTTGCTTAGTGTGCTTACTGACCTGTCGCTGTAGCAGAGGCCGTATTTGCTTGCTGACATTATCTTATGCTTGGGGTATAAGCCCGGAGCGTCGGCCTGGTCAACACCAGAAAATGACAGAGGCCGTATTTGCATGTCGTTGACAGAGGCCGTATTTGCATGTCAAGTTAGGACTCGCCACCCTCAAAGAACGCCTCGCAGGTCTCTGGAGTCCACTCGCCACGCCACAAAACCATGTGCTCGGCGGCTGCTTGTGTCTTCTTGCCGTACGATCCAGCTAGTAGCTTTAACTCGTAACGGTCATGCGCCAAAGCTTGTAGAATTTCGTACGGACGGCGCATGCCGGAATCTAGGTTTCCAGTACTCTGCTGCGACGTCTTGCTGCAGGCTAAAACAGTTTACAATGCAGTATTTATGTGGCTGCCGACAACAATCAAATGGTTACCAGACATTTTTAAACACAGGAAAAAAAACACAAACAAACAACACTGAACATCACAACATCTTTTCTATATAGCTCTAATTCAAGTGATAGTGCACTTGAATTAGAGCTATATAGAAAAGATGATTTAAGCGAGCGAAGCGCGTAGTTATCCCAATTCTGATCTTATAGATCATAAGTGTACTAGATTAAAAATAAAAAGGTACAAATTAACTAGTAACGTTAACGAATTATTAATGAAAAATACAACTGCTACAGATTACAACAACGAAACCCAAAATAACAAGAACTATAATACTAAAATCCCTAGGTCACAAATCCCTTAGCCGAGTGAACGTCCGTCACAGCCAAGCGCTCTAGCCAAAAAGTGACCATTGACAGCAATGTCACAGTGACATAGCGGGTTGTGCGACCCGTCATCATCATAGATTACAGAAAAAAGACATCATGGTGGCGCTGCAATCGGCGATTGTAAAAATATTTTTTATTTACCTTTTACTATTATGTAACTAATTCGAATACTTCGTTGATCTAGCCAGTATTTTTTTTTAAATTAATTTTTAAACATTGCGAATTCATGATGTCACAAATTCACTTAGTGTTCCCACATTTGATTTTTCCCGGATTCGTGGTAAATAAATTATGAGGAGAAAATTACTGATTTACTGCACTTACGACTGAAACAGAGCCCCCCCGTTCATCATGTACAATCTCACGAGAATGTGAGAAGTAGACTTTAGATACAATTCATTTTGCCAAGTTCTGAAACCAAGCCCTACATGAAAGGGTTGGGTTTAAAGCGAATGGCTATTTTAAGTCCTACCTACCCGTCTGGGCAATGGGCGTAAATTAATGTACGTATTATTAAAAATAACTTTGTGGAAAAATATATTTCACCTGGGGGAATTTTAAATCTGCTATCTGGAAACCCTATTAATACCATGCAGTAGAATCACCTAGCTAAAAGTCTTACGTATGATACAGATCGCGACATTTGATTGGTTGATGGATAAATTATAAACCAATCACGTGAAAGGACGTTTATAGGTTTTAATTGTGAGATGTCAATTTGATTACCGTCAAGAGTCCAATAAGAACCATAATATACTCTTTGCGGACGTTGGCAAACTGGGGTCATTCATTTGACCCCAGTTTGCCAACGTATTTAATTATAAATATCCTCAATCCTTTGCTTTTAAAAATGTTAAATATTTAAATAAGGTATAAAATACAAATACCTCGAAATGGTTTTCGATTTAGGACATGTTTGATTTTTGTTCCCATACCCAATTGACGGTACACAAAGAAGATTCGCACGTATTTCATACCTTATTTCAATATTTTATTTTTTTAAGGCACAGTATCTAAGATATTTTTGAAAAAATAAGTTTGAACTTTCTTTTGATCCCGGATAGGCAACTATAACGGTTTTCTAATTAAAAATACGAC
Source organism: Udea olivalis (assembly GCA_947369235.1). NCBI lineage: Eukaryota > Metazoa > Arthropoda > Insecta > Lepidoptera > Crambidae > Udea > Udea olivalis. The sequence continues at coordinate 14,789,980 of OX376359.1, forward strand.
TCTAGCAATCGAGTCGCGTCGCGGGGCCTTTCGGAGCAATTCGGAGGCCGTTAGAATTTTTCTGTCCGGCTGGTAATAATAATAACCCCCCCAGGGGACCACCTTGTCGTTGTGGGGGGGCTTACAAGGAGAAGGTACTGTTAAATGTTGTTGCTATCACCTAAAACTGAACCTGTTTTTACATCTGAACTTAAAAAAAATATGCCAGTACATCAGGCTTCACTATCCTTAAACTAACGGTCCCAACCCATATTATTTACTATTTAGCAACAGATACATCACAAGATTCACAAGTATAATTTGCGGTCGCTGCCTGGGGGTCGCCGGGGCGCATCTGGAGCCGGGGCTGGATGCTACAGTATACAACCACCGGTGACGTGGCGCTGAGCAGTCGGGCCCACGTCAACAAAAATGTTACAGCCGGTCATCGGGAGTTGAACAGGCGGGCTCTCGATGTGGAAGTTACAGCTGAACCGGGAAATGGTACTGAATCGTTGTTTTCTTCCATCCCTTCAACTCGCCCATCTTTTATGACTACACCAACATCTATCTTGTCTAGCGTATGTACACCTGAAGATGTTGTGCAGGATATCTTACCTGATATCAATTCTGCACCCAATGGTGAACCTCTTAAGCGGAAAAAATGGACAAATGAAATGAATGATTATATATTACGTACTTATCTGCACCTAACTGCAGTTGGCATAGACACTAAAAACTATTTAGAGGCACTATATCTGAAATTAATAGAAAGATTCCTAAGTATAGAAGTCAAACGACAGAGAGTAGGAGACCAGAGGAGAGCAATAGAAAGGAAAAGAATGATACCACAAACAAAAATTGACCGGATATATTTTGAAGTAACAGAAGAATTAGAAAAATTACAAAGTAGCATACAAACTCGTTCACAGTTACCTTCTAATCAAACACCAAATTCCTGACACACAAACTCACACTCAACCACAGCACAATCCATCTCATACACCACAGAACACACAGATAGGAATGAGATGGAGCAATGAACAGAATGAAGCAGTCATTAGAATTTATTTTCAGATTACACAATTAGAAACGAACAGAACAGCTTATCGTAAATCATTACAGCAACACTTCATAACGCAATTCCCTACACAGACTCATCTAAGTGAACAAAGGATCGCCGACCAAAGAAGAATTATTATACTCCAGAAATATATTACAGGTGACAGAATGAATGAATTAATAAAAGGAAGTGGCCGAGGAACTTCAACTGAACAAGCAACAAAATACTCATGAGGATGCAAACCATATCAATATAACACATACTACATATAGTGAGCCAAACTTTTTATATAACATTAAATTAAACACTCCGCCATCACAAACACCACAAGTCAATACAGACCACGAAATAGACCATACATATCTACAAGCATTTACATATTACAAAGAAACAGATCCCATCAGTAGACCATGCATCCCAGAACAAAAAACATCAAAAAAATTCGCTACTATTATGTCGTACATTAATAACGTAGTGCTTCCTAGGTACTTGGACTAAAATACAGATTTCCACACCTTACAAACTGCTATTTATAGTGCTTCTGGACCGCTGCTAAAATGAACGGATCAAAAATATCTTTAGAGTACACAACAAGAGAGAGCACTACAAGAGTGATCCCGAAAAAGTAGACAGTTAAGTGAAAAACCAAATTGGCAGAGAAGGTTAGAAAGGAAGATTGAAGATTTACGAACTAAAATTGGAAGAATGATTCAATTTAAGAACGGTAATAGAAGCAGAAATCTCATCAAACATGTGAACAAACTTAAATTACAATACCAGATACACTCCACCCATGAAGGCACCAATACTCAACTTTCACAATTTCTGGACACGTTGAAACAAAAACTTGCAGTGAGCTCTAGCCGTCTCAGTAGGTATAAGGCATGCACCCTTCGGAAACAACAAAATGTACAATTTAAAAATAATGAAAAACGGTTTTATCGTGATATCAAAACATCAAGCAGTAACAACAGGAAAGTAATAGCAATAATGTTAGGTCTGAAAGACCAGACTCAGAAAAATTACATAGATTTTGGGCAAATGTATGGGAAAACCCTACTCAGCATAATAGTCAGGCTCCGTGGATCAAATCAGAAATAGAACGTGGCAGCGAAATGCAGCACATGGAATATGAAAGCATACCTATCGAGATTTTTAATAAGGTAATCCATAACTTACACAACTGGAAGGCGCCAGGTTCTGATAACATTCACAATTATTACTACAAAAAAATTACTTCAATCCACGCACACCTACTTAGCCACATAAACAATTTTATTTCACACCTGGAAACAATACCATCCTATTTCACTACAGGAACTACATTCATGCTACTAAAAAATACCACCGATATGATGAATACAAAACTACAGACCTATCACATGCTTGCAGACTATCTACAAAATAATTACCAGCAGCATCTCAGAATTAATGTATAAACACCTGAATAAGCATAATATTTTAGCCGAAGAACAAACAGGTAGCAAAAAGTTCAGTCAGGGCTGCAAGGAACAACTTACGATAGACTCCGTTAATCTGAAAAAAGTACACAAAACCAAATCTGAGTTATATTCCATGTACATCGACTATCAAAAACCTCATGATTCCGTTCCGCATTCCTGGTTGCTACAAGTCCTCGAAATTTATAAAATTAGCCCCACAATAATTACATTCCTGAAGAAATAATGACCAACTGGACTACTCGACTGAGGATAACAACACACACTGAATCGGTAGTAACCGATGAGATAGAGATACAGCGAGGGATTACCTACCACTCAACCCACTATCGAACCTACTCAATAACACTGGTAAAGGACACCAACTTGAATTCAATAACAATAATTCCGATGAACGAGCAAAGGATGTCTTCATAAATCACTTAATGTACATGGATGACATCAAACTCTATGCCAATAGCGAGAGTGATCTAAACGAATTGGCCAATATAAACGAGATATTTTCTAACGATATAAAAATGCAATTTGGAATAAACAAATGTAAAATCAACTCCGTAAAAGCAAGGCAGAATTATTCACATCATTACACTATAGAGTCAGGCGAAACCATTGATCCCCTCGATGAAAAACCACTATATAAAAATTTAGGTTACATACAGTTTCAACAAATACATCACAAGGGAATAAAACAAAGACCTAAACAACAATTTAAACATAAGTTAAATACAATTCTGAAAACTCAATTAAATTCACGCAACACCGTAAAAGCCATAAACAGTTTCGCTATACCCATTCTGAAATACTCTTTTGGCATATTAACCAGGAACAAATCTGATCTCAAGACACTACAGCGCATGATGAATAGGTACAACTATGACCAAATTTAGAAAGCACCATCCCAGATCCTGTAAACAAAGATTAACTTTATCTAGAAAAGAAGTAGGTAGAGGGATCATTGACGTACACAACCTGCACAATAGACAGTTAAAAACACTAAGGAAGTACTTCCATAAAAAGGCGGAGATATTTAATATGCTTAAAGCTATTTTTCAAACATTTATTAACTTGCCCTCCTGAACCTACATGATTACACCTTACAAAACAACGAAAAACTAGTAGTAGAAAACACCAAAATTGCAGATTGGAGTGCTAAGTCTTTACACGGGCGACACCGCCATGATTTGAGCCAAACCAACGTCGACAAAGAAGCGTCGAACGCCTGGCTAAATCGCGGCGAGCTCTTCCCAGAGACTGAAGGCATCATGATGGCAATTCAAGACCAGGTTATAGAGACACAAAACTACCAAAAGCAAATTATTAAAAGTAGAACAACAGATATATGTAGGAAATGCAACAGTTCACCTGAAACCTGGATGGTATATCACCGGCGCCTGCAGAGCAATAATCCAGACCGATTACAAACATAGACACGACCAGGTAGCCAACATATTACATCAAAAACTTGCCATCAATTACCAACTCGTTCCGTCACCAGCCATCGCCTACTACAAATACATGCCAGAACCAGTCTTAGAAAACCAAACATACAGAATGTATTACGATAGAGCTATTCTCACATACAAGACTATCCATTACAATAGACCGGACATTCATGTAATAAATAAAGTTAATAACACAGCATTTTTAACAGATATAGCCATCCCAAATACCCATAACCTACAGAACACTATAGCAGAGAAATTATCCAAGTACACTGAACTTAAAGAAGAAATAACCCGTTTGAGGAAACTTGAGACCGTCACAATAGTACCAGTATCCATATATTTATTTCAAGTAACACAACTCATTCTATTTGTTTACCAATTGTACTACCTATGTTTGTAGCAATCAGAAAATAATAAATATAAAAACAAAATAAAATAAAATACTTAATATCTAATATTTAACTGTCAGCACATAAGCCTACCTCACTATCCCGGCAGATGTCGTGCAGCAATGACTTATATACCGGCAGTCCAGCCTACTTGCAATTATTTCCAAGACGCTGCTGGTGTCGCCTCGTACCCTGCGCATCAGGGAGGCGCACCGCTTGCGCGTGGTCGCATAAGAGCAGTCTACTTGCGCTTCTGCAAACATCCCCGATGCGCTACAGAAGCGAGGCAACCTCAGCAGCATCCTGAAAGCGTTGTTAAATTGGACTCTCAGGGCGTTATAGGACCGACGAGTACATTTTGCCCACAAGCTGCACGTGTAAAAAGAAGTACAGTAGGCTCTAAAGAGAGTTATTTTAACATTAGTTGTGCAACGTGCAAACCTGTGAGCCAACATGTTTGCCCTTACCGATAACGCCCTGCGCTTCCTTTCAACATCATCATCATCATCTTTATGGTCTGCCGTTAATATATGACCTAGATATTTAAATTTACGTACCCATTGTATTGGGCACTTGTTCAAAAATATATTACCGGGTGTCGGAGCGGGCGGTTTCTCCCTGTTTCAAAGATCATTGCTTGGCTTTTTTGTACATTGTAGACTAGTCCATGAGATTTGGCGTATTTTCCATATATAGCCAAAAGCTTGCGTATTCCACATACAGACGCACTGAGCAACACCATGTCGTCCGCGTAACTAATGTTATCAACGCAAATGCCGTCTATATAGCAGCCGACCCTGGTGTTGCTCAGCTCGCCTATCAGCTCGTTCACATACAGGTTGAAGAGCGTTGGCGAACTCAACCCACCCTGTCTTACCCCACACTCCAACCTGTATGGCTGAGACAAGGACCCATCCCAGCGCACGTTGTTGACCTGGTTTCCGTACCAATATTTAAAGATATTTAAAAGTTCTCCTTGGTATGGCTTTTTCGAGCTTTTGCCACAACAAGTTATATGAAACCACGTCAAATGCCTTGGAGAGGTCCAGAAAACAAGCAATAATTGATGTTTTACGCTCTACATAGTAATTGACAGTGTGCTTAACCGACAGAATAGCTGTTTCCGTTGACAGCCCTGGCCTGAGCCCGAACTGGTTATCGTGATGGCTAATATACTTACTAAGCTGTGTGTTAAGCATGCTATCACATACCTTGGATATAACAGTTGCCAATGAAATAGGCCTATAGTTATTTTTGTCAGCAATATCCCCAGTCTTATTTTTAATTACTGGCAACACCACTGTCTAAATCATTTTACTGGGCAGGTGGCTATGTCCCGAACAAAAGTTGTACAATAAATACAGAACTCTAGGTAAGTGCGGACCAGCAATATTGAGATGTTCTATGCTGAGTCCATCGTGGCCGGGGATTTACCTCTAGACATAGATTTTATTATTAAAGCAAGATCTGTAATAGTAAATTTAGTTTCCCATTTCACATCGAACTCTACATCCAATATCCTCTGCGAGGGCCCTAAAGAGGACTTACGAATGTTGGCCACATAAATGTTTGTAATAGGTCCCCGCCCATTACAAACATTCGATCCACGAATCGAAAACCATCGAAACCCACGACCTCCGGTGCTAAAGGCAGGATCGCTGCCATTGCACCAACAGGCCAGCCGAGCAACTTTTACAGTCAACGAAAGCCTAGCTTCGTAACCAAGAATAACCTGTTCCGGCCCTAGCCGTTGAGCTAAATTGACATGTAACTTTTTACTAGAAAGGATGGTGAAAAGATTTGAGCACTTTGAACGTTTTTTTTTTGGACTAGAGCAAACCTGTGAACTAAAGAAGATTTTAAGTTCTGGCCTGGGTTAAAATCTCAGGCAGACCAAGAAGTGTTTTTCTTAAACAGGATTGCGAGACCAAATATGCATTTGGCAAGCTTATTTGAAAAAAAACGGCGCGCAGCCTAATGAACGGGTTAGGGGGTCGCAAAGTGGGTGCAGGGACTCAGGAAAATTTACTCAGCCGTAAAAAGACATAATTTAGGTTACGTTAGAACTGCGACCAAAAAGGTAAAAGGTTTTAAAAAATAAAGCGCCGAGTGCACCCTCTTTGCGACACCCGAACCAATGAACGTGCCGATAATACGAAACATAACCATTCATTATTATTACCATCAAGGGTTGCGTTAGTGGAGATATTCTATTCATTGATATATGTACAAAACGCACATAGTCACAAGCCACGGTTGAATACTGCCAGCATCAGCCGAGCTCTCATTGATAAGGTAGCCGATAGGTACTTAGTTGGACGATTTGAAAATAATAGCAAAACCATGACCACCAATGACCAAGCTGTCGTAATTCCTAATTAGGCATTTAATGTGATCAATCTAGCGCAAGCGTACAAGAGGCCTACTCCCGTTCGTAAGAACACGAAGTACTTAGGTATCAAAAATTAGGTATTATGGCGTTAAGACAACTTACAGCTTGTTTTTTTTGTAAGAATTCTAAAATTTTTCGTCATACTATAAAACACACAAATTAACTTATGTACATTACACTGGTTTCAATTGGCGTTAGCCCTTTAAAGTTTACGAAACTTCTTAAATGTTGTAACGAAGTAGACCCTTTGATTTATATCTGTGCGCAGGCGGTTGTCAGCAACGTAAGATCCCGCGCAGTCGACGAGAGGCGCGGTAGCTCGACGCGCACGCGCTCTCGACACTTCGCTTTATACTTCAATTTAGTCTATCATCGTAATCTGTGGATTAAGTTTTCGCGGGAAAACAGTTCGTGAGCGAAGTTACGCGGTAAATGATTTATTTTTTCTTATTTATAAAATCCGATTTTGCCTTACATGTGTCGTGTATTTTAAGGAAATGGTATAAGGCACTACTTTTTGGTACTTACTTGGAAAAGTGTGTGTGTATTTTTAAATGGACACCTAAAATGTTTACTTTTTATTTTTTTCATGGGCAGATAATTCTACAAATCAGAATATAGAGGAAGTCTGATAGATGTCATATAAGAGTTACTCATTTTTAAGTAAATAAATTGGTATTCGATTAAGTTAAAGTGCTCCCAATTCATATTATTACGAGGTACTCGAATTTTGTACTATGTAATAAATAAGACCATAATATATTATATTAAACAGAAAACAAAAAAAGGTTTTTACCTATTATGGTGAAAAATGTTTTTTTTTGAAAACACTTTAAGCTGATTTATGGACATAGGGACATAGGTGTTCACGATTTAGCCTTCAATGCAGGCATCATATGAAGTCTTGTCCCAAGCAGTTGCACTGTTTTAGGCCAGTTACTTGCCAGTTACTTGAAACATTGAAAAACGTCACGTAAGTCACAATATTAATGTTTTCCCCTGGCTCAGTGGCAAAAGCAGTAATGTCCAATTCAGTAAACACCTTAACCGGATCGAGTGATGTTTTTTTTGGTGTTCACTTGCTTGTCAGACCCAGCTGACGTTCCCAAACGTATGGCCGGATTACACACAGCACAGCTCTCACAATAACCCGTTTTTTCCGGTATATGGCCCATCTCGTCTTAGCCTTACGTGCACTGTTACGTTTCTAAAGACTGTATTTGACTTGTCGCTTAACGGATTTTCATAGAGTTTCAACCATAGTTATGAGACACTTTAATGTTGTAAAATTTAAAAAAGTACTAAGCTAGATCGTTGGTCAACAATTAACATCGTACTGGCTCATTTTTTAAAATAACTTTAAAAAGGCACGTTGAAGGAGCTTTTATAGTATTGCAGTATTAAAAACAACATAGAAGTGCAATTGTTATTTATTGGCAAAGTGTTCTGCTACCATAAGTGCGACCGGCAAAGTGCACCCACTAGAAACTGTATCAGTACTATGTTTCATTTTCAGTAGGAGCCATGGTGACCAGGGGCATATACCCGCGCGTGCTGGCGATTCTGTTCGCCCTCGCCAAAGTTCAAGCCCTGACCATGGACGAAGGCAAGTATTTTGAAGGTCCGGGTGTAGCAAAGGGGGTACTAAAATTACACTCAAACTTTTTTTTCACAAAATGACCAAAAACACTGGTATCAAAAAAAAAAATGTTGAAAAAAAAGTTTGTGAAATATATTTTGTTTCATTGGCGGGGGCTTCGCCCCCCGAGCCTCCTTGCCCCCGGGCCGAAGTTAATGTTCGATTTTTACGAGGGTAGAGCGTCTAGGCATAGTACCTAAATTACTATGGTCTAGGGGGGTGTCGACGTACGACCACCATCTCCGCCCGCACATGTTGCAAAATAAAAAACCGTCATTGGTCCTTTGTAGCAAAGTTTCGTCGTTTCCTTTCTATTAATTGTCATTTAAAATCAATTAAAGTTAACATAATTTATTACTATCCTCACGAAAACCTAGTTTTATCTGAGTGGCAGATACGAGTACATAGATATGTTTACAACTGCATTTCCGTTGCTGACTTCTTCGTTTTGTAGGTTTATGCGTAGTTCGTCGAAATAGAATACGCACCGGGTTCTATTCCCGACGACCACTAATGAGTACGTAAATATCTGCCTCTGCCCGACCGCTGAAGCTAGGGATCTGGGGGCCTACTCCTGTTAGTTCAAACACGTAGTAGCGTAAACAGGCTCTATAAAACGATACTTACAGCTAGAAAATTGATGTTGAGTTTTTGGTATTCCAATAATCATAGATAGATAGATAAACTTCATTGTACTAAAAAACAATAACAGTAATGTTCAACAATTTAAACAGTTTGTACAATTTAGGCGGCCTTATCGTTAGAGAGCGATTTCTTAAAAAAAACATTCAAATTTGTAGCAAATATACCAAACCAGATCTCACTACATTTTGAGTGCTTTTAAGCCTTCAAAAGATTAACGAAACTTCGTAAATTTTGCACCGGAGTAGGCCCCCTGTTTTCATGGAATAGTTCGGTATCCAGTTTGTCGGCTAAGAAAAGTAAGTAGATGATTGATGAGTTCTAAACTTTTCAATCCTGTACGTTTAATAATAAAGTACCTATAATATCTAATTTTACTAAGTATAAACACAGTTTCACTGAAATCCATTTAGTAGTTTTCCCGTGATGCTGGACCAAGTGTCTATCGTTGGTTTTCAGTACAGTTCATTCGCTATTGCTTTTTCCAGGTAGGATCTTAAGCACAAGTTTATATTGGGACTTTCAGATTGCCCACTTTTTTAAAATTTTATTGGTTGACATAACTAGTTACTTCCTATCTTAAATTGCAAGAATGCAACAGTGTGAAAACTGCGTGGGGTCTACTCCCGTTCGTTCATTTTCAGAAAAACATTCTAAGTAGTTAAGTAGGTACTTCACAGTTCGGTATGATGCTTTCATTATGATAGTTTTACTTAATACTACGCTAGTTTTTGTTTTTTTCTGACTTACTTACCTAAGTTTTACAAAATTTCTTTGTAGTAGGCCAGACGTCGTTTCGACGTGCGACACTGTCGAAAAATCATCTGTGACCTCGGGTCAAACAGATTTAACACGATGAGTTTAACCAACCGAGGCAAATAGATTATGTGTGGTTTGTTTAGGCTGGCCAATGCGGTACATTCGCATGAATAATGTATACAGCTTTCAAATGACAGGCAGGCTAATTGGATCACTGCTAAATTATGTAACTAAATACCCACTTAATCATGAAACACTGCAATTTCCACAGGAGTGGTACCCTAAAATTAATGATTTAGATATTCAGGTATCACTCACTTATAAGAAAAATCGAAAATAAATAATATAATTCAAAGGGAATCTGGCCTGATACCTAAATCTTCTAATCTTATATATAGCACTGTTTTTGATTTTACAATCAATGCTAAAAATGAACCAACCAAGAAGTGTCTAGTCGACCACCAGTGGCTATATAGTTATTAAAAAATAATATACTGCCACTATAGGTAAGATAAAAAAATATAGAACGTAGATGTAGAACCAGAAATGATGGTAGTCTGCCGCTAGAGGTAGAATATAAATAGCAAAGAACTTTATTTTGCCACCATTTTCAGACTTCTTCTAAGTTAATAATAAGTATCAGACCAATTAGGGGATCACACGAAAATATAGCTAAAAATATTATGTTTATCTTCACGAAATAACACTTAAATAAAATCTAATCCTTTTGGAAAGGTTGCAGTAACGCAATGCGAAAATGTAAAAAAAAACTAATGTCGTACGGCGCGAATCAAAAACAAAACATTGTGAAAAGGTTGAGTTTTTGTTGACATGTAAGAAGATGTTCTAAAATATTTACCTACTTTATGAGGAATGCAATTAGTAGGTATGGCCACTGGTGGCAGACTACACCCTCCCTAATTTGATGATACATGCTAAATATTTAGAGTTAGAAAAATAGAGCTTTTGAATGAACGTACATATTATAAGGATTCCATAAATTTTCATCCACTCTCAACAAAAAGAAAATACGTAATTTTTGTGTATGAAATACTTAAAATACGTAATAAGTACTTAAACAAAAAATGTAGTTTTCCCTAATCATCCGGTTTGATATATATTCATCCTTTTTCTGTAAGTTTATTACCGACAGTTTGGTTAGTTTATTGCGAAGATGTCAACAAAATATGATCAAATAGTAAGGTGAAGATTAACCCGAGACCTCTGGCGCCAATGTCCTAAGGCAGTGGGTCAGGGAGCATATGGTGAGGAGCCATATAGGGCCAGCATTATGTGCACCGTTACGCAAACGCACTGAGAGCGTAAAGAACATCCAATTTTTTAAAACGTCATTGTAAGCAGAGGTCGCAGCCGACTGGTTTCTTAAATTAGATATTTTCAAAGATTTTTTTTACTTGTGCAGGGGTCTTATTACAATAGCTTATATCTAGTCAAGTTAATTCCCCAAACTAAATAAATAAATATCTGGGACCATTCACACCAAGATCATCTGACCCCAAACTAAGCAGAGCTTGTAATATGGGCGTCTGAGAGTGATAAACATACTTAAATATTTCTAAATACATACTTAAATAAATAATAACACCCAGACACACAACAAAGACAAATGTTCGTCACACAAATATTTGTCATGGGTGGGGATCGAACCCACGACCTCCGGCGCTAAAGGCAGGATCGCTGCAATTGCGCCAACAGGCCAGTGATGCGAGTAGCGAGGAATTTCGTCAGGTACGCACGCTACGCTTTTGCACTGAAAATAATTCGACAAACAGTCTCCAAAGAAGCCGCTTTGATGGCATACCACGGCTATGTGTCATCCCTTATCAGCTACGGGATTATCTTATGGGGTAACTCAGTCGAAAAGGAGAGAGTTTTCAAGGTGCGTTGCGTGAGGGTAATAAACAAGGCATGGTTCCTCGATTCATGCAGACCCCTTTTCAAAGCATGCAATTTGTAACTCTGTATTCTTGCAAATAAATTATTGATTTGATTTGATAATGTCCAGCTTTTATCATGCGTGTGTGTCAGGTAACCGCTGACCCGCTGTAAATGAACGATCATACACACAACAAAATGGTCTAGGGATATATAAAACTTTTTAAATAACCTAAAAAGTACTGGCCTTACAAAAAAACTATTAATGACAGATTATAAAAACATTATTAAGTTCCTTTTTTAAATTCAAATTTATATAAATAAGGTTTTGTTTTAAGATGAAATTCGCTTTCATTGAATTTCTTTCAAAGAAGTAAAACTTCACGAACTTCTAACTTGATTAAAACTCCATACATTTCTATAAATCTTTGTCAAACGCATCTCCGGTCTTCATTTAATCATGCCACGTAGACACTTGACCAGGAACGAAATGTTAAGAGCAGTGGGCATATGATTCAAGTCGCCGACCCAAATCGCGGTTTCTGAAGCCATGAGGACCAGTCAGAGCGTTATATCCAGGCTTTGGTCACGTAATCGTGTCACAGGGGAAGTGGTGGAACGGCACCGAGGACCTCAACACATTACAACATATGTACAGGACCGATTCATAGTAAATGCTGCACGAAGTCACTCAAATGTAACGGCGATGCAATTGGTTCAAAGGCTACAGAGAAAGTATGGTTTGCTGGTAAGCGGTCAAACTTTCAGAAGACGACTGCATGGGACTGGAACCATTCTCAATGGTCACTTGTGCTTTTCACTGATGAATCCAGGTTTGGATTTCATCCTGATTCGCGAACAGTACGCGTTTGGAGAGAACCTGGACGTTGGAATCGACTGCAGGACCCACATTGTTGTGGGTTCATGCATATCAAGGTGGTGATTATGGTTTGGGCAGGAATTCGTCTCGGTGGTGGAACGAACCTCGTTTGGATAGAAGGCAATATGACTGCTCTTAAATACCGAGATGAGCCTGTAATCTTGCCCCACAGACAGCAAATGGGACAAAATTTCCAGCTAATGCAAGACAATGCCCGTCCACATACGGCGCGTATCGTTACAAGTTGGTTACAACAGCATGATATCCAAGCTTTAGACTGGCCTGCACAATCCTCTGAGCATCTGCACAATCTATTGAGCATGCCTGGGATATGTTTCAGAGAAGAGCTTTTAGGAATTTCCCTGAAGATATTGTGCATGAAAACCAGCTTTTCTTGCATCTTAGCAGGACTTGGGACAGTATTCCACAACAGGATATTGACACCCTTGTTTTGAGTATGCAGAACAGCTGAAGATGTGTCAGGAGAGTCTTAGGTAGATCCACGAATTATTAATTTTAAGTTCTCAACAATTTAAAAAAAAAATGTTTTGTTAAGGTTTTGATGTTTCAAAAATAAAGTTAAGATTGAAATTTTGGCCGAGTTTTTCCTCTTCTTCTAAGTTTTTTTTAAGTTTAACTTTATCTAAAAGTTTATTTATCAGATTAGATAGGCTATTAAACAAGGTTTATTTTAATGTGTAGGTGTCTTAACAAAAACTTAATAGAATTTTAGTTATTTAGGTTTAATTGAAATATCCCTAGACCATGTTGATGTGTGTATTATGTATTGCGAAATTGCTCGCTACGGTCAGTTTAGGGAATGAAATTGACAGTATTAAGGCCCTTGTCACAGATTAATTGATAGTCTCAAAAATGAACATCGTCAAAAAGCCCTCTCGATAAGTACGACCTCACTCATTAAAATTACCAACAATATTATTTTTCAAATATGTTCCTCATACTTGTGGGTAGCGGAGATAAATAGCTATACGATCTGTAGTTCAAATTTTTCTGTGCAATTAATACAGTGCTCTTGTCTGTTTTGTCTGCGTAAAATGATTTGCCTAAAATCTTAATAACATCTGGATAATGTGGCGGTAACATGTTTAGTCGATTAACACCATGTGACGACGAATTGAAGTGCCTAGTGTCGTGGGAATACAATGATTAGGAACGCAGATGTTATAGTGTTGGGCAATTTTATTTTGAAGCGCCAGTGAAGAATACATACCTACTCGGTACAGTCATCCACAGCTCACGCGTAACACCCTGTATGTCAATCTACACCGCTAGCGTCCTCGTTAACTCCGTTGAAGTTTTTGTATTTATTTATTCTTTATTGCACATAATCTATGTTACAAAGGGCGGACTTAATGCCTAGAGGCATTCTCTACCAGTCAACCACACAGTCAGACAGAGATATTACAGGCAGTGCTAAAGATAAAAGTTTTAAATAAGGTGTACTGGTTTGAATCAAAATAAGAATATTTTAAAGAGATTTCATAAACATAATATACTATACATAATAATTGTATGGGATGGGATGACCAATTTCATGGTTCTTGGTAAGGAAAGACATAAATTACTAAAATTTACTTACAATATTTGGTTTGTATTTTTTTACTATTCTCTCACCCACCTCTTTATAAGAAGGTCCACTTCTTTAGACTGTTTAAATGTTCCTGTAAAGGGTTGTGGTCAAGCGCGATATATCCTGTTCTTTCTTTTCGTAAGCCTCTACTAAATATATATTTACATACAACTACATACATCGCACTTCGGTTATATGTTTGTTACGAGGCGTGTTCGGAGCAGTCACAGATCAGACGGGCGTAGGAGGTAAACGCAATACCTAATTCCGAAGGTGATGTCACAGTGCAACAGCTGCAGTGACTTAGCCAAACTGGGCCTATAAAGATACTTAAACCACAGAATTACTTAGAAATATTGAGGTTCTGTACAGACCTAGGGTCTTATTAGATTACGATACCTTAACTTGTGAAGTTCATTCCCAATACTAAGCGTGGCGAGCAATAGATAGATAGATAGATATACTTTATTGCACAAAATAGGAATAAAAACAGTTGTATTACATAAAACAAGCAATTTGTACAATTTAGGCGGCCTTATCGCTAGGGAGCGATTTCTTCCAGGCAGCCCTTGGGTAGAGGAACTTTTTAAAGCTTGAGCTTTGTGGGGAGTGAATATAAATCTTTGAGAAAAACAACAAAAAGAAAGTATATATTAATACTTCAATCAATCAAGATTATATACCTACAAATACATATATAATATATGTATATACCAATAAAATGCATACATAATACAATAAACATACATATAACATACACTCATACAAAGATGTATTAGGTATGGCAAGGACGTCGCAGCACAGTAGACACCAAAATAACCATGAGGAGCAGAAGGTCACAGTGATAGGAAATACGCTTTGACACGGGATTTAAATATAGGAAGGGAAATATACATAGCAATTTCGTAATATGATCAACCATTTTCAGCCAGCCAGCGGGTACCTGGCACTAACCCACCTGCTAGGCTGGATATTTACTGACGAAATTGCCCACTACCTTAAGTTTAGGGAATTAGCTTGACTAGATGTAAGCGATTAATAAGACTCCTGCATAGCCGAAAAATATAGCTTGGATTCAGTTTCAAGCAGCGAAAAAAGAGTAATTGACACTAAATCCTATAGAAAAATTCACTGTATTAGTATAGGATTTCATACATGGTATTAAGTTATGTTAAATTTATAGCATAGGTAATAAGTAAGAATAAGAAATACTTATCTGCCCCTCTCATCCACCTTGCAATGCCTTACAAGGCACATATGTTTGTGTAGGTACTAAAAATGAGTTTTGTTCATACTATTAAGCTGCTTAGGTATCGCATATTTGATGAATAAATAAATAAACATGTGAATAGAAATGGAGCTAAGAACAGCACCATAAAATGCTGAAGTTAATTAGAGCTTGTCTCGCCAGAAATGACGCACCACACTACTTTTTCATTGCGTCCATATTTAAGATTTTTATTCGAAGCCAATTCACCCATCTGTTGTAGTGATGACTTGATTTCAATGATGGAGGCCTTTGCCCAGCTGTGGATCAGTTAGGCTAATTACTTTACTTTAATTTACTTTGTGTGTGCGTGAATGCGGAGGGGCGCGTTATTTCAGATTAGACAAGCTCTTATAATTTGCATGACGTAAACTTTTTAAACCTCGTGTATATTTCTTAAAAAGTGTTATAAAATGTTCAAACAGATCGAAATAATGATCTGTTCTGTTTACATCACGAGGTTGGTGCTGACCGATAAATGATATCATAGCGAATTAACAGATTAACTCTTATTACATTATCACTTCTCTGTTTCAACGAACCTGTGTTTTATCTCCGTGTACAATCAAGAACAAAAATGTTATTTTCGCATATAAATAAATATCTGGGACAATTCACACCAAGATCATTTGACCCCAAACTAAGCAGAGTTGTACTATGGGTGTCAGAGATTGATAAACATACTCAAATATTTCTAAATACATACTTAAATAGATAATAACACCCAGACACACAACAAACAAAAATGTTCGTCACATAAATGTTTGTCATGGATGGGTGGGGATCGAACCCACGACCTTCCGGAGATAAAGGCAGGATAGCTGCTATTGCACCAACAGGCCAGTCGGTTATCATAGTTGGATACTATCCAACCGGATTCCGGATTTATATCTATATATATATATATATATATATATATATATATATATTTATATATTCAGATTGATACTATAGTTCGCGTCAAATTTTAGTTCACTCTGAAGTTGTCCCCAGTTGTGTGATTCCTTTTTTTTTCCTATTAAAAATAGGCATTGCGCATGCGCGATACAACTTCAGTGTGGACTAGAAGTTTGACGCGAACTAAACTTAAGTTAATGTGTTACAAAATCGATGTGCTGTGAGATTTTCAATAACCTATTACCTAATAGAATAGTAGTATAGATTTTTCAATTATAATTGAGGTTAATATAACTAATCCAACTTATGCCTTAACAAGAAAAGAGGGGCTATTATCTCGTTATAGTTAAAGTGTTATAAATTATTTTCGAAGACTAACATAATAATATTTACCCGCTGTAAAAACAGCTAGCTCTGTGTCAAACTGAAAATAAAGTCGAAATGAGATTACTTTTTATCAAAGAATAATTTTAATAATCTTTTGGTTAGAATCAATACTTACCACAAAAGAACAGTACTTTATTGAATACTCAATAAAGTATTTCAAGCCCTCTGTCCACATTCATTGTGAGCAATTTATATTTGAAAACTGTCAAACACTTTTAAACCGCGACTACACTTGCAAAAGTCAGAATTATTAATTGTTTGGGCAGTCTCACAAAATAGTAGGATTAGATTTTGAAATTGGATTTAAATCCTACAAAAGGTTTTATTGTTTGAATGGCCTAATTTGTTGCCCAATATGACTATCTTAAGTTTTCCCCTCTGTGGGAGTTTTGCATAAGTGGTGGGGGGTAAAAATTTACTGCAAAATAATCGGTTATTTTGAAAGATTTATATTATTTAGGTAGACTACTGGTTCTCATGTTGAGGCTCCTCAAAGTTGTACGTGTTTTTCAATTTTATAAAAAAAACCATACGCTTGTTCTCACAACCCTTGAGGTGACACAGCCACACATCAGCTGCACCAATTGTATCAAGCACTAGCTATCCGTCAGTGGCTTTGCCCGCGTAGACAATTACTCCCGTCAAAATAAAAATTAAAAAATTCATATTAGTGAAAGATTTTTTTAATCGGTCCAGTAGTCTCGGAGCCTATTCAAAACAAGCAAACAGTTTTGCACAACTCCCACAGGGGGGAAAACCTGGGATAGTCATATTGGGCAACAAATGAAGCCATTAAAACGATAAATTCTTTTGTAGGATTAAAATCCGATTTGCATGTTTTGTTTGTTTTAATTTACTGGCCTTCGAGTACCTATATAGTTACTTGTAGATACATTTAGTGACAAACTGCAAAAGCAACCCATTAGATGTGCTATCATTAATTTTTCAAATTGAAAAACCACTCAAACGTACTCATGTACTCAAATGTAATAGCCATTGTCAAATAAATAATGTTAAATTCAATTCTCTGGAAGGAATATGCAGAGATCCTAAATATGTATCGATATTTTTTTAGTGCTGCATCATTACTCATTGTCTGACCACGGTCTGACCATATTTAGTCACACAGCTTGTTCTTAAGCTGAGTATTATGTGGCGAGACGTGCGACGTATTATCTTTTCATTATAATACTACTTAAAAAATAGTATTTCTGTTTGCCCGCTGATATCCTAATTAAACTCTAGAATTGTTTCTTCTTCATTAGGAAAACTGCTCTTTTTCGAAAGGTTTGCGTTATCAAAAATATATCATAAACGGCTTCTCTAGAGTTTTATGAGGTTTGAGGGGTGGATCTATTTAGTAATGTGATGTGAATGGGTGATGATGATACTATACTACTACTGTAAGCTAACAAATAATCTGAGAGGTCGCACACAAAGAACAGCCGATTCCAAATGCTGCGCTTGTACTTATATTATTTGGGAGTGAGTCATTCGGCAGAAAATGTATGGACCACCTCGTCACTAACAAGTTCAAACATTCACATCAGTTCAGTTTAGTTTCATCGTCGTAAAAGTGAGTTTTGATGAAATGAACGTCTATCTTAGTCGTTGAAATAAAATCAACAGTCACTGTTCCATAGCGGCTTAGTGGAATAATAATTGAACAAGCAAATTCTTATTTTTAGCATAAACAATGCACTATTTTCCACACCAAAAATAGAAAAAAGAATAATTAAATATAAATATAAATATGCGCCAGACAACACACCACTTGCCATGGTCTCGAAGTAAGAATAAATATCCTTGTGTTACGAGGTGCCAGACAGGGAAATAAGCCAGGAGCGTCTCCCAGCCCACCCAGACCCGAGTCAATTTAGGAAAAGTCATTTTTTCTGAATTGACCCGACCGGGAATCGAACCCGGGACACCACGGAAGCCAAGGCGAGAAACCGTGCTACAGCACACTGCGCCAATCGTGTCGGCAAAATTGGGGAAATTGGGGACAAGCAAAGATTCTTGAAACACGGATCAAGTCGAATTTTTCTAGTTTCTATATTTTGTGTCATAAATGATCTTACTTGTAAGCTTACTTGTAACAATGCCAATTTATGCAATGCATTTATGTTTTAGTAGCGATCAGTCTCAGGACTCTGCCAGTCTAACGACCATTTAAAAAATAGTATCTAAAGCCAACTTATCTTAAGTACCCATAATAGTTGTGACTGGATATATCGGGAGCTGATAGTAGGTACAGTTGGACGCAATCGGGTCAGACAGCAGGAAGGCTATACAAGGCGAATCCACTTTTTATCCTGCACCGTTACGTCCCAGCTCATCTATGACATCACGATATGTATAAGGAATGATCACTTGCGTGAGAAATGAATTGAAATGTGACAAAATGATGTTTGATTGAGGTACAGTCAGCAATGAAAGTAGCTGAACGCTGTAGTTGTTTTGCACATGGATACTCTTGTTGAAGTTGCTAAAGAAATTGTCAAGTATATGTCAGATTAGCTTGTATGAAAAAGTCCGTGTTCAGCGACTTAGTTGATGACCGTATTTGACCAACCCGCGAGGTTTATACTGTAACTTTGATTGAAGTTAGGTCTGTTCTGTTAGCAATGTGTATTTGTGCCAAAGAACTGGACATTATTGGAGAAACTGAAAAGGTAACGTCAGAAGTATGAAATCTGTTCACAAATGCATAACACATCTCTGTTTACAGAGAATATTACAGGCATGGCACCACGCATCTTCAATAATTACCAGAGTGCCGAGTGCGAGTTGTGAGAGAAGTGAATGACTTCACCATCACGTATTGCGAGCACGTATCTAAATGTCAAATAATATGGAATCGAGTTAACTCCATCTAGCGGCAAATTCGGGCAACATTAAGGCCACCAGATGGCGCTGACTCAATGTCATACAAATTGGGGTTTTTTTACTCGCAAAACGCGATGGTGAAGTCATTCACTTCTCTCACTGAAACTCGCACTTAGCACTCTGATAGCTTAAGAGAGAAGGATGACGTTATCGCCTCTAAGCACGAATTATTTCCTTTTTTAACTGAGAAAGCATACTACTCTATTGACAAATGGCTCCTGAACAAATCAATTAACAGGTACCAATATAAAATTAAATAATCTGAAAATCTGTATTTTGGTTATTAACATAAATTTAACTATACATTTTTATTTTATTAGGTATATTTTAATATTGCACGCCATCTATCTGGCTAACTGAAGCACTTAGATTTGAGACCCATCCTTGTATTATGATTCATTGTTGTTGCAATAAATATATGTGACTTTGACAATTATCCTGATTTTGGGTCAAAAAGTGAGCTTTCAAATGAGAAACTGTCTCATTTATGTAAGTTGGGTACTAAACGTGGTAGTCTGCTGTAGAGGAATTGACACCGGAACTACTTAAAGTTATGCATTTGTCGGTCAGCTATGTTGAGGTCAGAAGATCTTGGTGTAAGCTGTCCCACCCATTAAAGTATTTGCAAGAGATATTGAAACATTTGGTACTTAACCTCAAGAAGTATAAAAATGCAAAATGAAATAAATAAAATCGTTTGCGATGCGAACTAATCGTGAGTCAAACCTATGTTTGTGTCACCGCGGTCAAGAATAACCACCTTTCAGCGTGCTTTTATTGTGGTGTCACTCTGCCGGGCATGTTTGGTGTTATATCCTTCCATGATATGGATGCATGCATATCATAGCAACTAATGAACACAGAATGGAGTCAAGACAAAATTCAGTACCAAAATCTTCACAATCTGCTCCTCGTGTGTTTAAATTGCTAATTTGCGAAGAATTTATATACCTCAGCAACACGCTATTAAGCTGCGGGAGTGCCGCCTTCGTTGGTATGGTCGTGTCTCACGGAGATCGGCAAACTACGTTGGCAACAAATGTCTGGCCATGCCGCCCCCGCCAGGTACCGGTAGAAGAGGTCGACCCAAGAAGCGGTGGCTCGACGTCGTTAAGGGTGAGGGTGACATGCGTGCCAACAAACTCACCACTGAGAATGCACAAGACCGCGCGAAGTGGGCCAAGAAAATAAGAAAGGCGGACCCTGGGACCCCACCCCACACACAGTGTGGGTTCACAACTGGGATAGACCGCACGGATGATGATGATGATGAGCAACACGCCATTAAATTCAACATGGACTTACTCGTAGAAAACTTCAAAATGCATAGGCATACTATTGCACAGGTAATCAGTGATAGTCAAGCCGTCCACTGCTGAATGCATTGAATGCATTAAATAATTTCAGATTATATGGCCTATGGCCTGAAATTATTTAATTCTTAGAGCTGCGAATGATAATGAATGATGACTAACTAGCTTTTCGCTCGCGGCTTCGCCCGCATGAACTTCATCGTACATATTATGGCCAAATTACATAAAATCTTTATAAATTGTAGCCTGTGTGTTATTCTGATGTATTTGAGCTGTATAACTGTAAAGTTTCATCTAAATCTGTTGAGTAGCTATTGCGTAAAAAGTAACAAACATACACACATACATACATCCTCACAAACTTTCGCATTTCCTCGTATAGAAGAAAAAGAAGAAGTAAGATTAGTAAGACTATTATTGTTTTTTTGAAGTTTTGATCAAAGTACAAGCATGTTAAACGATTTAGCAACTACTTTATCTCCTGCTTGTTGAGTTCAGTAGGTTAAGCACTATCTTGAGAACATTCATAAATTCGATACAAACTTTTACAAACACGTTTATTCCATTAAGAACTTTATTAACAATAAAATATATGAACTGATTTGACTATTAGTAACAAAACAACAGCTTTGTACTTTTTGGGTTTATCATCTGACCTCGTGAACTCTATGAGATTCTTTTCTCGCGATAAAGGAAAATAATTTGTGGGTATTTCACCCAGAATTTAATTTATATATGTATTTATATTTGTTTTGTTTACTGTAAAGATACAAAAGATACTCTTTACTGCACAAAAAAACATTATGTAGGTAAATTCAATTACGTTGATGTATTTTCAATTTAGGCGGTATGTTTTTTCATAAAAGATTTTTTTTTGTTTCTTCTGTGTAGTTATTTTACACCGCCTGAAATTCTGGCCTGGCTTTTTGTTTAGTTGGCAAAGAGCGCCTCTGAACTTAAATGAAAAAAAAATTAAAGGAACATTTAGTAAGAATCTAGCTTTGGAACTAGATTTTCGTAAAAGTGGGTATAGGCTAAAGCTTTTGCTAGAAAATTGTACGTTTTTACGAATGGTACAATATAGGCAAATGCTCAGTTTTTTACAAACATTTCATGTACTTTAACGTTTTTGCTTGGTCATTGGTCGACCATCGAGCGTCATGTTCGCAATGTGGTTCGAGTAAATTTAAAAACGACGAATGCTTGATTGTCTGATGTAAGTGAATGCTATCAGCACCTTTAGGTTTCCTAAGCCAAGCAAAAACTTTATTTTTCATAACGATTGTCGCTAGCGATACGAACACTGTTAGTGGGGCCACTAACCATTAGAAAATGTTTTTCTACTGTAACATCACCTCTATTTTCAGAAGCAGCAAACAACGTGGTAGCCACAGCTGGTTCAGCACGCGAGGGGGGTGAACTGGCCATTCTTCTGCGAGGACCTCACAGCAGGAACAGAAGGGAGGAGCTGCTCCATATGAAAGGCCCAGATGACGCTTCTATCACCCTGTACTTCATGAAGAAAAGTAATAAAGGTAAGTTTAGGTCTGAGAGTTTAGTGTCCGATATTACTTACAAAATCAACTTTTATGTCATCATTTTCGTCCTTTAAGTCAGCTGTTACGCGTGAACAGCCATCTGAGCTAACCACCGTCCGCTACTAAAGACCAAATCATCAATGATTCCGAAACCAACTGCAACCTGCAATGAAACTGCAATTAAAGAAATGTTCTTAATAATATAATTTCTTAACTCAATAGAAGAACTAACTAATAAATGTATTTAATAACAAAAAATATACATATACCTAAAATTAATACAATGATAGCTACAGCAGTGCTGTTTGTACTGGTTTCTATGAATCTACTTACTTCGACCGCAGAAGTCACATTGGCCTGCGGTTGCCGCCTGCAGTCGGTTTCAAAATCTTACATCCACCCACAGTGACTGATCAGCTTGTTCCAGCAGTGTTACGACTAGCTGGGGGTTATTGAATGGGCCTTGGCTACCTGCCAAATAGAGCCAACACTTCGGTTCTACGGCCTCGTTAAACCCGAGCTAAGTCCTAATCAATGATTTTCTAGCGAAAAGATGTTCGAGCGACGAAACGGTTTAACGAGCCCACCACTCAGCGGTGTCATAGGAAATTATGCTGTGTTGTTAATCGAAACCAAGATTCCATAAGTTAAAGTATTGCCGTTGCTAATAGCTTCATTCGCGTGAACTTGACTTTACAAGCTTTTCATTTGTGTGTCTATAATCTAAAGTAGGGACCTACCTTATTATAATTGTGTCCCACGACGTTTCGTTAATCCCAACCAGCAGTCTTCACATGATCCTATAGGATCACAAAACACACAAACAGAAGAGATCATACTCGTACGTATGAACACACAGAATTCTAAAAATGTTTCCGTTTTCAGTAAGTTTGATCATACTTATATTAAAAAGGTGAATGATTCGATTTTTGTTTGACTGTTATTCTGTTTGTTCGTAATGGATAATCTCAATAAACCCGTGGAATGATTTAAAAAAGATTTCATCAGTAATGTAGCTTTACCTGCGAGTAACAAAGGCCACATTTCAATGGGCGAGTCCACCCGGGCGAAGCCACTGGCGGAAAACATACAATTTCAAGACAGGGTTTCAGCAAGATATATTGTGAAAATGTTGCAGTTTACCGTAACCTCATTTACACGTAGTGACGGTTTTCTTATATTTGTCAACAGTTTCCTTAGAAAGCCTACACAACGGGCACTTGAAGTCCGTGTCGTGGGGCCTGGGGTCCCACGCTAGATCGACTCTACTCCTGGTAGTGTCATCCAACCGGGTCAAGTTGTTCGTAGGCTGTCACCCTCTGCACTCTCACGAGATGCCGAGCCCCCACGACCTTCTCGCCTTCCTGGGCAGCCACAACTTGAAGCTGGTGAGTATTTGTTCCTCTCTTTTGCTGCCTCTTCTGTAGGCGTCATTCTCTTCTACTGCTTGCTATCTCTGCCTTCATCACAATAGAATACCTTCTGAAATTTAGGTGTGATGTCTTTCGTGACTGTCCCTGTTTCTATTTTTAAAGCTATGATAGCTTTTAACGAGGTTAAATGTTTTATATTTTAATAACTAGATCATAAAGAATATTAATTGAAGAAACTACAATGACTAAAATATACACTAAATAATAAAATATAAATAATGCCATCATCAGTATCTTTAGCATCTTCTTTTTGTACGGTTAGGTTAGTTTAAAATTTTTAAAAGTCAGATGTTACATTCCTAGCGACTGATTCGAACCACCGAAGTTTACTACCTACTACATAGTTGATGTTTAGCATTTCATTAATTACCCACTTTGTACTCTCAAGACCTAAACTCTTTTGTCTAAAACAACCACTTTACGGTTTCTAAAAAAATAGTTCTATGGTAAATTGTTTTTCCTGTAATCATGACAAGTTTCTCCTCTTGTGCCAGTACCATGAAGAAAATGCTCCATTGGAAGTTTATGGCAACGAACGTGCTGCTCTAGACTCTCTCAACTGTCACTTCGATGACGACATCGGTGTAAAACCACCAACGGTTTTAGCTGAAGAATCAGACGTGGAAGAAGTTAAGGAATTCAGGGCTAAAGACGCAAGAAGGAAACGAGAGGAGATGCAAGGAGATGACTACAGGACCAATTTTATTGATGCCAGTGGAGTCCTGCCGACACCTTCAACACAGAGGGGAGATATACCAGCCAACGCTATTGAAACCTGTGATGGTAAGTGTTAATGAGATTACACAATCATAAAACTGGGCGTTTGTTATACTCACATTTCCCATTGCAAAAAACTTATTAAGTCAAGCAAAAAAATATGTACATGGCTCTTCAGGTGGAGAAAATGAGAGACTCACTACTTTTATGTGTGGCTTATCATTCGAGGTCTTATGAATCCTTATTTCCAGATCACATATAAATGTAAGATTGTAGTCATTTTACATAATTTACTATTTGCAAGGGACTCTGTCTCCAAATCGAGCCGTTAAATGTTCAAAGTTACACTTTGTACCGAAATGAAGATCAGTATCGTTAAGATAGAGATTATTGCAAATGAGTTTACAGTGAAGTAAGATTTGGTTCAATCCGCTAACTAGAAGTTTGTGTGAAGCAACATTGTGTTTTATCGCGTGTCTGCTTTGTAGTGTGTAAAGTTTCACTTTACGAGCAGAGCACTCGGAAGTATCGCAAGTTTCTCTAGAAAACTTTTAATTACATTTCTAAATGTAACTAGTCCAGTTATTTGTCATCGCAGCAATCTACAGGTTGCCAGTCACCGAAATTGAGATCTAAGTTACGAAAATATGAAAATAAAAGGTTTAATCGGTATTCTGTGTTTACATTGCTGCAACTTACGCTTTTTACTTAATTAAAATTTTCTACACTTAATTTTAGAATTTTATCCATAGCATATTCATCCAGGGCATTGTAATCTTATGATTTTCTTCTAGCTCCATCATAGCAAGTCATATAACAGTGCCATAACATGTAGCAATATGACAAGATGCAATTTTTGGCCAACAGACGAGGTGATTCGTCAGCTGCAGTTCCTTAACAAGCGAATAGAACAGCTCCTTCGAGAGGTGGGAGACCAAAAAGGCACCATAGACAGTCTGCGAGGCCAGCTGCAGCAGTGCTGCAACCGCCCACAGCTGGAGAGATGCACTGGCAACACCTGCTACCCGGGTTACTGAATTATCCTACTGAACTGAACTAACTATACTGAATATCTTCACATCTAACCTTAGATTAAGAAAACAGAAACACCTGCAACATAAGTTAGTAAATTGCGTAGTTATACTTTTCATAGCATTATATCCATGTAATACGAGAGTCCCTTTTCATAGCAATGTACCAAATTGCACTTAGAATTAAAAACCGGGCTGCAACTTCAAAAAGTGTGCATAGACCTTCAAAATTCAAGATAAGGCGTTTGGCCAGCTTAAAATTTTGTGACAGTCTGAAGTCTCATCTTCACAACCAACACAAGATTTGTGAACGGTCATAATAATGCAATCTAAACTTCTTGTAAGTAGTCACCGATTTGTGCAATATTATCACTGTATTTATGGTGTAGATTTGTCTCGTTGGCTTAATATTTTTCGTCCATATTTCAACCTTATTGCTCATACTTATTCTTAAGCTCATTACCGATAGAACCAATATTTTTTACCACCACTTTCCTCCTTAACTAATTTATAAAGAATCTTTTTCGAAAAGTCTTTTGATTGGCATGAAGATTTTTTTCAAAAAAAACCTTTTGACTGAAGAAAAGGTTTGGTTAGAACAGAACACGCGAGCTACCGCGACAGAGGTTGGGATTTAGTTTTTAATATTTAGTATTTTTTTTATTATGCACTAACTAGAGTTCAAAACCATAGATATGAATTAACTTTTGAATTACAAATATTACAAATCATGATAGGTCCAAAAAATAGAAGTGGTACTTAGATTTGAAATATTAGATGACCTGACACTTTTCTCTTCATACCGTCCGCGCATACAGGCTTTGATAACAGCTAATCATATAAGTGTTAGAGGTTTAGTTTTGCTTGACAAATCCTTTTATTTGGTTAATTTTAAGAAGCAATTTGTTTCATTTTATTTTAAATAAGTTTATCTTATTTTCTACATTTACAATTCAGGAAAAATATTCATTATTAACTTTACTCAACTCTCTTACTCTATTTAACAAATTGAGTTACTTAAATAATATCTATTTCTATTCTAACATTAGCATTAAGGTGAATCAAGCAACTTTTTTCAATTGTGGGTTTTTATTAAAGCGTTTAGTACAAATTCTTGGGTTTCATTTTTCACAAATATACCTTACCAGATATTTGCCTGCATTGTTCCGAGTCACCCCCACATTGTTTTGAATATGAAAGTTGAGTTGCTTGATTAGCCTTGCTTATGAATCTATTAACCGTTTAGCCAATGTTTTGAAATTGTGTGGGTGACGCGACTCTGTAGGCAAATGGGATTTAGTTATTCTAATAAGGACAGATGCATAAACTATTATTTTTTCTTGTGACTTGAGCACCACGCACTTAAACTCCATTTATAGCAGTCCCGTTTGCTTTAATATGCACTGGTAAGAGATTTTTGACGACACGATTGGCGTTGTGCGCTGAAGCACCTCTCGCCTTGAATTCCGTAGTGTCCCGGGTTCGATCCCCGGTCAGGTAATTTCAAGAATCGATCTTTTCTTAATTGGCTTGGGTCTGAGTGTGCTGAGAGATGCCCCTGGCTTAATTCCTTGTCTGGTACCTCCTAACACAGGGATATTTATTCCTACTTCGAGACCACGACAAGAGGTGTGTTGCTTGGCGCATATGTATATTTATGTATTTATTTACTTCCATTTTAAATTCTGAGCTTGAAAATTAGGTCACACAGAAAAATACAAAATATATTATATGGTTATGGGTTGAACATGTCACCCTGAGGAACGCCACTGATAAAAGGAGCTCCCTTGATATAATAGTTGTAATACATAGTCATAAGCTTGAACCTGTTTAATTTGGCAATACGCAACCAATAATAATAGTGTTTGATCAACGTTTCAAAGTATAAGACGGTTAGTAAAATGAATACTCTAAAAGGCTGTAGCAAATTCAAACGTTTTAACTATAGGCGTCCATTGCCGTAACACTCAGACTGGCACCGAGTGCGGCTCGTGTCCAACCGGCATGGAAGGCGACGGCCGGCGCTGCGTGCCCGTGCAATGCAACAGGCAGCCTTGCTCTAGGGGTAAGTTTACAACCACTGCTAAATTTATCAGATTACTTAGTCAATTTAGTGGTTCGTCCAAGCCTCTGTGATCATCTTAAAAATATATTTTCGGACAAACATCAATCACAACACCTTCATATCTAAATGCTTGCGCTCAATAGTTACTATCCCAAATGTGGTATTCAGATGCAATGCAGATAGTCAGTAGCCAACCAACAAATCGCCTAATGAATTGAATCATTTTCGTATCAAAGATATTGTGAATTTAATTGAAGTAATTGTTTTTCAGGGCAGTACTGCATAGATACAGAGAGAGGGTACCGCTGCGAGAGATGCCCTGGAGGACAGGCCAGTGACGGACAGACTTGCACATCCTCATGCAGTTCGAATCCTTGTTTCGGAGGACGTACGTAGTAACTGGGGTCTGGGGGCTTACTATTTTGACATACTTTTATCAATTACCTTGCGACTGATTAGGCCCGAAACGGCAACATGGTAAACGCAGTTCGAGATCTCGCATGGGCTAGTTTCCGAGTTGAACAAGTATTTCACAAGACGTACAAAATAACAAAAAAAATCATAACTTCACGGGGCTAAAATCTCATGATTTATCTAGCTTTGTTATATTAAAAGTCAGTTGGGGTGTCTCAGATTTTGTGCTATTTCAATAACACGTCGAATATCCTCAATGTGTGGTTCCTACAGGTGTAAGCTGTGAAGATCTGCCCAACGGAGAGTTCCGCTGTGGAGCATGCCCTGAAGGGTATACTGGCAACGGCCAAAGCTGCCGTAGATTGATGTGTGCTGCGAATTCTTGCTACCAAGGTAACTTAACTACCAGCTAGCCCCAATTTAGGACTAATGAATTGAATTTCTTTACAAATGCAATCATTTTTTGACTAGCTCGTTGGTTTGGTTTTTATTGTTTGTTAAGCCGCGGGTTGGTTCAATCCCCTTCCAAGACAAACATTCATGTGACGAATAGGCACTTTATGATTGTTATGTTCATATCTCTGACACCCATGGTTTAGGTCCCTGGGATGTTCAGAGATAAAATCGTAAGTCAACAATGAGATAATAAATGACCTCAGTTTTTCTAAATTGACATTACAACATTGCCAATACAGGTGTGGACTGTCGGGAGACATCCAATGGGCCTCGGTGCGGTTCCTGTCCTCAGGGCTTCTACGGCGACGGGAAGCAGTGCCGCCACATTTGCGAAACCCACAAGCCTTGCAGCAGCCGGCCCTGCAGGCCTAGCTCGACCGCACCCTACTATGAGTGCGAGGGATGTCCTAAAGGCTTCGAATGGAACGGTAAGGAAGAAGTAATTTTTGGTGATTGTTCGTGCCTAACTTTTCAATTTGAATAAAACCCTGAAACCTTGTTCAATAAAAGGTAAATCTTTTTGAATTTTTCTAAGTGCTTTGGTCGTGAGGTAGCATCTTTTTTTTAGAATTTCTCCGAAAAACTTAAGAACTGGTATAAACTGACTGACTTTTCGTCCTATACTCGCTTGTTGTTGAGTTTTGGGGCACTGGGTAATTTATTATTTACCTTTTATGACTTGGAATATAAACCTATAATTACAAAACAAATTGATTAATATTACCTGATCAACGTTTCTAAACCATCCTCCTCTACAGGATATAGTTGCGTTGACATGGACGAATGCGACCTAGTCCGTCCCTGCGACGACCTCGTCTCATGTCGGAACGAAGAAGGCGGCTTCACTTGCGGGCCGTGTCCGCCCGGGTACACCGGCAGCCAGGGCTGGCGCGGCGCCGGGCAGGAGCTGCGGCGCGAGCAGTGCGCGGATGTGGACGAGTGTGCTGAAGGACGCGCGGCTTGTCCCAGGGGCAGGCTCTGCGTTAACACGCCGGTGGGTGATCGTTTGTTTGGAGTAAACCAACTTACACTAAATTGAAATTGACTTCGATAAACATTACCTACTCACTTACTACATTTTTCATAACTGCAATCACTCTGACTGAACACTGCCGTCGGTTAAACTTCAACCACAGAGAACTGCTGGAGGAAACTTTAATCAGACTCCATCACACATCTTGCAATAAAGTTGATAGCAAAAACCAAAAGATAGTTGAAGGAACAAACGACGATCGGTGACAGCAAAAGCACTTTTTTACTTCAAACAAAAGACTGACTTCCAGATATTAGGATATGTGCTCCGATTTTCTTTTACTTTTTAATGTTATTCTGTTTTATTAAGATTAGTGTAAGTATGTGTAGTAGGTATGTGTGTGGGAAAATAGTTTTGTCGCAATTTTGTTATCGACGCACATTACTCCAAAACACTACATTGCGACCTCTTGGCCTGGCAGTATCTCGACTGTTTAAAACATTCTTCTTATTTTAGTGAATCCTGTGCTGCGACACAATGTACTTAGATGTTGCTCTTCTGGTCAGTACTTGATAGTATAAGTTTCTTATAGGGTTCCTTCATCTGCGTGCCATGCGGCGGCAACTACTACGTGAACACCACGCGGCCGTGCTTCGACTTCGACTTCGATGTCGAAGCGGACTCGCTGATTCGGCTGTGCGACCCCGCCTACTGCCGCCGGTTCAATGCCGTCTGTGGCTCCGGGCACAAGTGCGTCTGTGCTGTGAGTATTGCTATTCTCTTGTTCTTTAGGTAGGGGAAGGTTGGCGACGTCGCATTTTTAGAATATTGTTGTGATTATATTGTTTTTTCAAAATAGCAGTATATTTTTTCAACTTAACCTACCACAAACTATTAAGATGAAAACACCCGCTCATTTGTTCTTACATTGCGCATCTTTATTTTCATTATCAAATTTATAAGTTCACTGCTGGCCAAAGGCCTCCCCCGTAAAAAAACCAGAGACATTGCGTATTGTAAGGTGATATTATGCTTATATGACAAAGAACTTCTGGCGATATTTGAAATATGGTCTAAAATATAAAATGTTTTAGCATCTTTATCGTCTGAAATTCTAGGTGTAACAAGTTACTGAATAAATGACTAAATGACTTAACGGTCCTAAGTCCTATAAGGCCCATCTAATTATGATGCGTCAAATCTCAGTATTATTTGAGTATTTAATTAAATAGCATAATGGATGAATGAATGCAATACAGTATGGAATATTCTACAGATGGGCTATGCTGGCAACGGCACCGTCTGCGGCCGGGACAGCGAACTAGACGGATATCCGGACCAGCAGCTTGCGTGTCCGGAGCGGCACTGCAAGGCGGACAACTGTCCGGACGTGCCCAACTCCGGACAGGAGGACGCGGACGGCGACGGGCTCGGGGACTCGTGCGACCCGGACGCGGATGGTGACGGTATTCCTAACCAGGCGGTGAGTTCAACACATGTTGTCTTGATAACTTTACTAGATGGGCTTCGTCAGCAGCAGCATTGTCTCGACTGTCTTCGGCTGGGACAGCGAACTGAACTGTGGAAACGTTGCTATATCCCCCATTGAGGCAATGACTTCGCAACACACCCTAGGTGATAATGTAAATGCCGATGCGGCTTAGGTGACTTGTGATTTCTAGAGCTTAGTTGGTGCGCCTGAATGTGACTGACATAGCCAATCTTGACGTGAACGTTCGTCTGCACATGTAACATTTAAGGATTCCGTTCTCATACTGGAAGGTTATTGCTGCCTGACAGACAATCTTTATAACTTCTTCAGGTATATTTGTTGGATGTACTAGTATGGATGCATACGGGTAATATTCGGACATTGAAGCTTAGTTTAAGAAAAGCCTTTTCTAAAACATGCCTACCTATGTACCCATGAAAGGATTTACTCATGAGGAGCGGATGTCTCAGAGTCGTAGAACGTGGATAGAGGTGCCATTTACATCAGAAAATATTTACAGTCGCTACTCTTACCTTCACAAGTAAACCAGAGTTCCGATCTAACAGGTTGGCATACCAAAGGTCTTTAAAAAGATGAGAAAGACTCAAAATTTACAAAAGTTCAGGTTTCTAGGTAGTTTGGAATGGATAGCTACTTACGTTTACTACACCACAGGCCATTATGGCTTGACTCGGTTCTCAATACATTCAAAGAAAGTGAGACCAAAAACTCCGGCAGTCAATGTCTAGTCTTTGTTCAATGTTATCCTTCCCCACAGGATAATTGCCCCCTAACCGGCAACGCGGACCAAGCTGACCGGGACGAGGACCAAAACGACAAGCGCGGCGACGCGTGCGACAACTGTCCGCGGCGGTACAATCCCGACCAGGCCGACACGGACGGGGACGGACTGGGGGACGCCTGCGACCCTGATATGGATAATGACGGTGAATTATATTTTAGAAAAAGATAATGTCACCCTGATTAATGTGTTACAATTTTATCTTTTTATTATTTGAGAGCGAATACTGCACACAATTGTCTAAATTGCAAACAATTGTTACGTATTTTTCAAAAAATAAATACATTTAAGCATTTACAATGCAAAAAAAACTAAAGGTAAACTGAGCTTCTAAAATATTTTTAATATGCAAATCTGAAATAAATGTATCCTTATATAAAATTATTTTAACGAACTCGTTCCCTATGCTTCTCCACTGATATGAGAGACAGACACTCTCATGTCAGTCAGGATTTAAACTGTTTTCCTTTTCTTAAAAGTAAGAAAGACCACTTTACAACCAAATCTATTCCAGGCATCCCCAACGACGAAGACAACTGCCCGCGCGAGTACAACCCGCGGCAGGAGGACACGGACGGCGACGGCGCGGGCGACGCGTGCGACAACTGCCCGCGCGTGCGCAACGCGCAGCAGGCCGACGCCGACCGCGACGACGTCGGCGACGCCTGCGACAGCGACGTCGACCGCGACCTGTGAGTCAGTAGTCTATGCAGCACCCGCCAACAGTGCCCCCTCAGCTACTCACCTTAGGACTTGTATCAGGCCTCCTCCCTCGGAATAGCGGCGAATAAGAAGAATAGCTATACTGCTTTATGCTTCTGGAAACAGCACATTTTCCCACCGCCTGTATTTTATTTTCTAAAACAAAGTATGTTTTCCAGTTCATTCTTCAAATCCTTGGTGTGTTTAGAGTTTACTTGGTGAAAATGCAAAACAATAAGTATTACATTTTCATAAAAAAGAAAAAAGAAAAACATTAATGGGTTTTCGCAACAAGTTCTGTCAGGTTCTATTTAACACTCACCAACAAAAACACAACAGCCAAAGCAGTGTTATTAAAGCTGTTATTTTCCGTAGGGTGGTACTATATTACTATGAAAACAAATTAAATATTTTCAACCATCTTTTATTTGGATGTATTTTGTAAATAAAAATAAAATAATACGACTAGTAAGTTTGTTGTCTTAACATAATCTGTTTTTTTGATCTGCCAGCCGCATGCGAGCTTGCCCCACGTGCTGTTGTCAGAACCGCAACCAGTAGTAACTTACAGGCCTAAAAAATCTTCCAACTTAGTACCAAACCTTGTAACTACTCCTTGTTCGTTCCCCCCAGTGACGGAGTCCAAGACGGCTTAGACAACTGTCCGTACATCAGCAACGACCAGCTGGACACGGACGAGGACGGCAAGGGCGACGCCTGCGACGACGACGACGACAACGACGGCGTGCGCGACGCCGAGGACAACTGCCCGCTTGTGGCCAACCGCAACCAGAGGGACTCTAACGGTAGGACTCAAGTTCAGTGAACAAATGTAGTTATAGAGGGAAACTGATCTGAGGCCTAGGGCTCGAGCGGGACTCAAACACCGCCTTCCACAATCCGAGTGGCTGGTCTCCCAACTGAGCTACTGGCCATTAACAGATCTGGCAAATTAGTCAAGTGAAGGCTGAATTTATCTAGTTTCTACCTTTCGAAGAAATAGATCATTGTGAATTTTCGTTTCGGTAATACGTAGGTAAGTACTAAGTTGTTGAACAATATAAAACTAGCAGAAAAAACAAAACAAATTCCCTTCACGATATAAGGTCGCAGTCTCTGTGGATGCAGGGTCGGCTTCGTCCAGTCACTCTAGAAATTTATGGAGCTTAAGCAAATAAAATTATAATTCAAGTCACGATTAAGGGTGTGATTCCGAATACACTGCAGTCTTTGCTTTCCAATTATAAATAAAATTTTAGGCTAACAAAGTCATGGGTGGAGGCTTTTTAATATCCTATTTTAACAATATCTGTTCCGTGTCAGCCGACGGGACCGGCGACGCGTGCGACAACGACTTCGACGGCGACAGCATCATCAACGAGTTGGATAACTGCCCGAACAACTCGCGCATCTTCCGCACGGACTTCAGGTAAGAACACAAAAAACACCACAGAATGGGTAGGTATATTGGGTCCTTAACATGATTGTTACTTTTCATACCCAGTAGATACGTTAAAAAGACCAGTTAAAGTAGTTTCTTTCATACATAGCTTCATAAAGGTACTCGTAGTAAGAATCCCCCCACAGAAGTACACCTGCCTAATGTGCTACTGTGTAGATTTCCCATTTTGGCATTATTAAGTTTCTCAGTCTAGCTACTATCACTAAATCATGATCAATGGATGTTTGTGCTAGTTTTTTCTCAACCAGAGCGGTCTTAACCTCCATGGGACTAGAGGTCAAAACGTCCTATCTAAATAGATGACAATGTAAACCTTAAGATTGGAATAAAGATGTACAATAAATACCCAAAATATTATTCCCAGAAAGTACAAAACAGTCCGCTTGGACCCCGAAGGCGAGTCGCAAAGGGATCCCAACTGGTACATCCGAGACGAGGGTGCCGAGATCGGCCAGACCCTGAACTCAGACCCGGGGCTGGCCGTCGGGTACGACCTGTTCGGCGGCGTCGACTTCAACGGGACACTCTTTGTGGACAGCCCGGTTGATGACGACTACGTTGGGTTCATATTCGGGTAAGAATTCCTACTTTATAACTTACGGTTGTTTATTTCTAAACAGATTTATAACGCGAGGGTACAAGGCACTTTTGGAAGGGGAAGACCTAGAAGAAAGTACTTTGGACAAGACGTTACGAGTAA
This sequence comes from Udea olivalis, assembly GCA_947369235.1. NCBI lineage: Eukaryota > Metazoa > Arthropoda > Insecta > Lepidoptera > Crambidae > Udea > Udea olivalis. Next base: position 14,824,653 of record OX376359.1, read on the forward strand.
CCAAATTAGACGAGCATGCATGAAGGGAATAGTGGTAGTGGACGAAGCGCAGGATATGTCACAGATGTGTGTAGTAAGTGAACATTTGTGGTATCTGCTTAAGGACGCCTATACGTTCTGTAAGAAAAACCACGGTCTTGCGGTTCATTTATTGGGTTATTTGGCACTAATAAAAGCAAGTTTTAAATTTTAAGGGGTTAATAGATCCTTTATCTACAGTTCATGGGAATAAAAAAATAAAAAAATGTTATGCCCTCTTCTCTGTGATTGATTTACCAAAAGCATTTTTGCGTAAACGGCTAAAATACTATCAGTTTCGGTAAGTTAATCTAGTTAATTATATAATTTGAAGAATCAATAAAAATATTTATGGACGGCCTACATAGTCTATTTTAATTTGTGTTTGCAAAATATTACAAAAAAGGCCATATAAGTCGTGAAAAAAATAAAATAATTATGGTAAAAAACTCAATTTATATTAGCCTTATTACAATGGAACGAGGGTCAAAATCGCTCGCTGTATTAGGTTTGCGTTTTCGAACACCTATCTCAGTCTGCGCCGGAGCGCCTTCGAGGTCGGATGTGTGTTGCTCTGTCTGGACTTTGTTCACGATCGACTCTATCTATTCGGATACAAAATATTCCTCTAAGAGCATTTGATACTTGCGAAAAATGAGGTAGGTATAAGCAATACAAGTAACTAGTAAAGTACATTATTGTCAAGAGACTCAAGAGATATCTATTTCATATTTTGACTTGGCTGACCTGCTCATTTTGTTGGTTTTCGTGAGTCCTTACATGCTGGATGACTTGGCTGACCTGATGATGGACTCCGGAGACACCCCATGGAACTCGGAAACTGTCAGAGTTGGGTATCCCGAGTTTGGGCTCGTTTTGTAGGTCTTTGTGAGTACTTACATGCTGGATGACTTGGCTGACCTGATGATGGACTCCGAAGACACCCCACGTAATTCGGAAACTGCCAGAGTTAGGTATCCCGAGTTTGGGCTCGTTTTATAGGCCGTTGTGGGTACTTACATGCTGGATGACTTGGCTGACCTGATGATGGACTCCGGAGACACCCCAAGGAACTCGGAAACTGTCAGAGTTAGGTATCCCGAGTTTGGGCTTGTTTTGTAGGTCTTTGTGAGTACTTACATGCTGGATGACTTGGCTGACCTGATGATGGACTCCGGAGACACCCCAAGGAACTCGGAAACTGTCAGAGTTAGGTATCCCGAGTTTGGGCTCGTTTTGTAGGTTTTTGTGAGTACTTACATGCTGGATGACTTGGCTGACCTGATGATGGACTCCGGAGACACCCCATGGAACTCGGAAACTGGCAGAATTAGGTATCCCGAGTTTGGGCTTGTTTTGTAGGTCTTTGTGAGTACTTACATGCTGGATGACTTGGCTGACCTGATGATGGACTCCGGAGACACCCCAAGGAACTCGGAAACTGTCAGAGTTAGGTATCCCGAGTTTGGGCTCGTTTTGTAGGTCTTTGTGAGTACTTACATGCTGGATGACTTGGCTGACCTGATGATGGACTCCGGAGACACCCCATGGAACTCGGAAACTGGCAGAATTAGGTATCCCGAGTTTGGGCTTGTTTTGTAGGTCTTTGTGAGTACTTACATGCTGGATGACTTGGCTGACCTGATGATGGACTCCGGAGACACCCCATGGAACTCGGAAACTGGCAGAATAGGGTATCCCGAGTTTGGGCTTGTTTTGTAGGTCTTTGTGAGTACTTACATGCTGGATGACTTAGCTGACCTGATGATGGACTCCGGAGATACCCCACGGAACTCTGAAACTGTCAGAGTTAGGTATCCCGAGTTTGGGCTCGTTTTATAGGCCTTTGTGAGTACTTACATGCTGGATGACTTGGCTGACCTGATGATGGACTCCGGAGACACCCCAAGGAACTCGGAAACTGTCAGAGTTAGGTATCCCGAGTTTGGGCTCGTTTTGTAGGTCTTTGTGAGTACTTACATGCTGGATGTCTTGGCTGACCTGATGATGGACTCCGGAGACACCCCATGGAACTCGGAAACTGGCAGAATTAGGTACAAATACCTACAAAACGAGCCCATACTCGGGATACCTAACTCTGACAGGGTCCGAGTTCCACGGGGTGTCTCCGGAGTCCATCATCAGGTCAGCCAAGTCATTCAGCACGTAAGTACTCGCAAAGACGTACAAAACGAGGCCCAACTCGGGACACTTACCTCTGACAGTTTCGGAGTTCCATGGGGTGTCTCCGGAGTCCATCATCAGGTCAGCCAAGTCATCCAACATGTAAGTACTCACAAAGACCTACAAAACGAGCCCAAACTCGGGACACTTACCTCTGACAGTTTCGGAGTACCATGGGGTGTCTCCGGAGTCCACCATCAGGTCAGTCAAGTCATCCAGCATTTAAGAACTCACAAAGACCTAAACTAAGAGCCCCATCTTTGGAAACCTACCTCTAACAGTTTCAAAGTTCCATGGGGTGTCTCCGGAGTCCATCATCAGGTCAGCCATGACACACAGAGATTTCCAATATTGTGTCTAATATCCAATGTACAAGTTGGTTGGTAAGTACTTAATAATACAAATATTTCATTTTTTATTTTATAAACAAGTAACTAAAAATAAATTGTATGATTTGTCTGCTATAATTACAACAAGTATCAAGATTATAATTACGTCTGTTTTTTTGCCCTAACGACAGTTTCACTGTGTGTGTGACCCGCGCGTGTGTGCGTTAGGCTTCTTTTTGACAGAAATCGAAACGTCTGGAACGTATAGGCGTCCTTAACTCGTGAGGAGGACGGCGTCATGGTATGCATGTATATGTTTTTATGTATTGGACAGATGAGAAGAAGGTTGGGCGAATTATTTTTTCCTGACATGAACCTACTATTCTTCTTTTTCTATTTTATGTGTATAAAACTGACTTGATGTCCATAACTTGCTAGATACCAAAACAACAAGCGGTTCTACGTGGTGATGTGGAAGAAGGTGACGCAGACGTACTGGCTCACGACGCCGTTCCGCGCCGTCGCCGAGCCGGGGCTGCAGCTCAAGCTGGTCAACTCCAAGACTGGGCCCGGAAAGACGCTGCGTAACGCCTTGTGGAACACTGAGTCAACAGCAGATCAGGTCAGATTGGCACAAAATCTATACCTTATGATAATGTAACAGTTATCATTTTCATCTTTCGCAGCCATGAAACGTCCAATCCTGAAAATAGGCCTCCCACAGATTTTCAAAACGATCGGTTGCAGGCGGTCTGCATCCACCGGAATTCTGCTACATTTACCAGGTCTCCGTCCACCTTACGGGCGTCCCATGTTGCAACAACAACGTTTTCAAGGCAAAAGTCTCTCCAGTCTATATTTTTTCTGCCCCAACGGATATTGGTTTCTTCGCGGTGACCACTGCCACTTCAACAAAACTAAAACAATAATCATTTTGAAAGCAAGTAGGTCTTTTTCTCGCGACTTTGTGCGCTGGCTGACTTAGGACTGAAGTTAACACACCTACTTTAAATACGTGCAAATAAAACTATTTAACTGTTGCCATCTTACTCGTAGGTATCTAAATAATGTACCTATTACATAAAAGCACGACTAATATTTAAGCATTACTCTCAGGTCACTCTTCTCTGGAAAGATCCTCGCAACGTAGGCTGGCGTGAGAAGACCGCGTACCGCTGGCAACTCCTCCACAGACCCAAGATCGGGCTCATCAGACTCAAGATATTTGAACACGATCGGCTGGTGTCTGATTCAGGGAACGTCTACGACAACACTCTGAAAGTCGGAAGGCTGGGAGTGTTCTGCTTCTCCCAAGAGCAGATCATCTGGTCCAACCTCAAATATAGATGCAATGGTGAGTTTCGGCCGAAGTGACTTGCAAACATTTTTTTTTAGGATATTTAAGTTAGAACGTCCGAAAATTTTGTGAGTCCATTATCACAAAATTTTCGGACGCTATGAACCAATTATTTTAAAGACGTCGCTTTCTTCTAACGAGAGGAGGTTTTCTTGTTCTTGCAGATTGTCACAATAAGATGAATGTTTTCAATTAATTTCTAATCAATCAAAAAAAACAAATCAATATAACTATCTAAAACTTTTATTTGAACTGAGTCCCATATGAAGCGCAATTTGTTGTCCGGATTGTGCAATATAAGAGTACATTGTAAAGTCGATAGCAAACTTTATTACAGAAAGATATAAACTTTCATTCAACTTGATCCTAGTGTCTCAAGCGGGAAAATAAAAATTCACTTAGCAAACTCTTATTCTCTTAAATAGGCAAACTTACTTCTGTGATTCTCTTAGATCTAAATAAAACGAAATGAATTTTCAGATAAAATCCCATCAAACATCGCTCCTGAGCTGTCGCCTCGGATTTTCAAGGAGAAGAAATTGGAGGTAGACCACGAGGTCTTCTAATTAAAACAAATTTACATAAAATAAAGAAGTAATTCCTAAAACAAGAATGTTGAAGAGGTAATCCAGTAAATTTTACTAACCTACCTAATTGTTTCATATAACTACGGCATCAAATATAGATTTTCCAACGTAGTTCCGTGTCATGTCTGACCGAAAAAAATTAAGACGATAAATTAAATCTCAAGCTTAACCATTACCTGTCACAAATTTTCCTGTAGACACTCGGCAACATGGAAGGTGTCCTCGGCCCTCGCTGGGGAGAACCGGTATGTTCCTAGAATGCTACGGGAAGCCATTTGTAATCTACCACCTGCTTGGGATCCGGTTCTTTTTGATTAAATTCCAATAGGAATTTAATAAAATTGCTTAGATATCATTTTAGGTCGAAACAATATAAATATGTAGTATATAGTTACTATGTACATTATGTGAGTGTTTTTCCAGAAAAATAGTTTTAAGAATAAAATAAGTGTACTTTTACAAAGATTGTATTACATAAGTAAAATAAAATAATTAATTTTTCTTGTTGTTTTGTCCGTACTTCAACTTCCTATCTATTCTTAGAAGCAATAAAATGACTTCTTAGGTTCCTATTCCTAAAAACATCTAGGTACCGCCAACTTTTTAAAATACAATTAACTTTTGATTAACTTTATTAGATACCATCCAAAAAAAACAAAATCATCTGTACATGTTCCAAGTGGCTAGTAGCAGCTACAACTGCTACAGAAGCATTCTGAACGGCAGGAGTCAGGCGACCGGTAGCGCCGAGCCCTGGTCCACACGGTCACCAGTGGCTTCTTTGTTCTCTTGCCCGTCTTCTCAAATCGTTGCATTCTCACGTCCAACCGTCCCACCCTCTTAACCCGCTTCTGCACAACTCCTCGCGGTAATACTATACCTCTAGCTAAAAATTTCAACATCTGCTTCGCCTTCTCTTTAGATTTTCTCGGCAAAATTGGGCGCAGAACATCGCAAACGCGAGGTTCCCTCTTTCGTTTTACAACGACCTTACTAGAACTCGGAATGGCATCACTGAACTTGACTTCCGTTGCCCCGTCGCCTCTGCTAAGTGGTGAATTGGTCTGCACCTCTAAACCAGATAATGACTTTGAATGCAATGATTTTTTCGACTTTACTATTTCAAGCTTCGACTTCACTTCTTCAAGAATTTTTGTAGTGGTCAGACACTCAGAATTGATCGGGGATTCTCCAAAATCAGCTGTGGTTGGGATCTTGGTTTGTGTCATGACGTCGTTTGCTAAATCTTCAACATCCCTATTGATATCCATGTCTTCTATGGAAGATACATCTTCCATCACATCCATATTTAAGTTGTGTATAAATTATTTGTATGAAAGTTATAAATATATTCTCTAAAAATACGCCGAAGCGCTGTAAATCTTTTATCAGTTCTGTCTAAGGAACATATTTCTATCAATTTAGCTGTATTGTCGTTGTCAATGTGGCAAGTGTCCGATATATAAAGTTCAAGAAGGCTAGAGACTAAGGAGAGATAACTCCCTGGAAAGGGTTGGACTAAATCCGTATCCCACAGTGACGCATGCGCATTACGCTTCTTTGCCGCGATCCTCGCAAAGTGTCAAAATTGGTCAACACAACCTCGAAAAACAACAACTGTCGCACGTGACACCGTTCAAAACAAAACCATGTGACCATGAAATGACAAATAGCTGCCGCTGCACATGCGCAATACAGCGTTTTGCCCGGCACAGAGTATACGACTTTCGGCCCTCGAAAGCTTACCCCCACTTCGGGAGTTATCTCTCCTTAGTCTCTAGCCTTCTTGAGTTTTGAATTAAAAAGGTCTGACATTTTTCATTTTAATTTCAAGAACCTGTTTAGCCAGCCTGATATTGCTTGTTCGAATATAATAACATTTTGTTACATTTTTGTTGCTTGTCTAATTCGAAATGATTTAGATGCGCCGAGTTTACTTTTGCGAACAACCGGCATATTCGTTTAGGTTCGAGTCCAAATTATATTCATATTTATTTTTATTTACTAATATTTTTATTGTATTTTGACTGGCCTTTGATGCAAGGGCAGCGATCCTGCCTTTAGCACTGAAGGTCGTGGGTTCGATCCCAACCCATGACAAACATTTATGTGACGAACATTTTTGTTTGTTGTACCTATGTCTTGAGTGTTATTATCCTTGTATGTATGTAGAAATATTAAGTATGTTTATCAGTCTCTGTCACCCATACAAGCTCTGCTTATTTTGGGGTCAAATGATCTTGGTGTGGAATGTCCTAGATATTTATTTATTATTAGGTACTATTTATTATATTGCGTCCATATTTAAAATTATATTCGTGCGTGAATGCAGTGAAGCGGCGCGTCATCAGCTTAGACAAGCTCTAGCACCTCAATTCGAAGTAATATTATAGGTATTGTAAAAGAAAAAACTAGGTTCTCAAGTGCTAAACCTTATTCAGAAGTTTTCACAAGCTTTAACTAAGAGGGCCTAAGCAAGGTATTAAAATCCATACAACGAACACGGGTCTTCCGGTTCATATTTGAATATTAAACGTAGTCTGATTGATTCCTGTGAGTCGAATTCGTTCTTCATTTCAGAGCTTTTGCTGCCATTAAATACGGGTAATTTTTAGTTAGTGCGATTGATCAATAAAACGCAGAAGGCTTATTTATCGCTTATGAATGAGGCAGCTCGCGTATGATGACGACTGCCTTTTTATTGTCCTTGCTTATTGCGGGGGCTAAGATGAAAGAAACGGCGATAAGAAACAGACGACTCAAGACAAATAGGTACTTCCCTAAGCATACTCAAAGTATTGTTTGTTGCAATGTATTTTTTTTAGCTAAGTAAATGTAGGTAGGTATGTGTCACAGGTTTTTGATTAAATCAGGTTCTGAGTAAAACCTTACTTAAGACTCTAAACAATTTTTAGCGTTTTCAAGGAGCGCAGCTTTGGGATCTACTGTACAGTCGGCCAAGAAAATGGTCTACCAGTTTGGACAAAAGTTTCTGTGAGATCAAATTTCTTGTAGCTAAGTTTTACTTTCCTAAAGTTGACGTAGGTATCTGTTATTTGAGATGCTTGATATTCGAAGTCATGTGTACCACATTTTTGGTCAACCCTACAACCATACCTCTGCAAAATAAAATAAATAAAACACAGCCATTATATCACAAATATATTTATTGTATTATTGTACATATGTTTACATAACACAGAAGAAGTAAAACTATCACGCAGGAAAATAGACGAATCAAGTCTAGAATCAAAGATCCCAATAAGGACAATTAATTTGTTTGATATAATTAAAATATTGTGCTTTAGATAAAGATGATTGAAGATTAAGTAAAGTTTTATTTATAAAGACTGTGCTTATGTAGCATCTTGATACATGACAAATGCCTCAAATACTTTTGGTACAAAATGACAACGAACATTTTCTCCTATTTACATTGCTTTTACTCAATGACATTTTATAAATACTCGTCACTGTCTTATGTATTACGAAGTTCATAAAACACATCCGAAAATCAAAAAGAACATCTGGTAAAAATAGTGTAGAAAATTACCTCGCAAATACTCGCAATAGATCTTTGTTTAAACGGTTTTTTTATGTCGGTGAAACGGATGCGTCAAATAAGGTACTCATCCACAATTGGACAAAGTTGTTTTATTGTATGCCAAGTACCTAATAATAAGTTACATTATCTTTGATTAAATCAATTTGTTTATTAATAAATACTATGAGAGTTTATCTAAGAGTTCGTGTCTGACTCTGAGTCCAAAAATATATTTAAAAATATCTCATGAAACAAATATCTTAAATCATGGTTTGAAATTGTTACGGGTACAATTTACGATAGCAAAACAATGTATGATATTGAACGAAGGGTATTTTTTTTTACTGCATAGGTTCGAAAGCTTATGGTCTCGAATGGATGTAGTCGCGAAAAACGCTGTTTCGAAAAACGATTCCACTGCCTCATACGCTCGAATGCTTGTGACTTCGAATTGTTATTTTTGAATTTATCGACACAATATATATGAAAAATATTCATGAAGTAATTAAAATAATCATATTCAGAGTTCATTAACATATATTGTAATTAAAATTGGCCTGTTGGCGCAATAAAAGCGAGCCTATTTGCGTCGACCCATGAACAACATTCATGTGACGAACATTAATTTGTGTATTAATGTATTTACAAATATTTAAGTAAGATTGTTAGTCTCTTACACCCAGTACAAGAACTGCTCAGTTTTTTTCGAACCTATAAGGCAGTGGAGAAAAAATCGCAACAGCGTCATTCGAAACTACGTAGGGCTCATTTAAAAATAGGTTCAAAGATAAATGAATATCTACATGTAAACCTTTAAGCCTTCTTTATTATTATTCGATATAGATGAATTATCTAACACAAACAATGTCACGGGCTCTATGTTAAATTATGTAACTTCCATATTTGTATAACATCGATCGCTCTTAATGACTAAATCCCAGGTAGTGAAGTCTGTGGCGAGCTGCTGTAAATTCCGCACATGTTTTCAAAAAGCATTTTTCGTATTTACTGATCCCCAGAAAACTACTTCTCTAATTCATAATGAGAACGAACTGTCAGTAATAAACCTGAGTGCTTAGTGCGAGTTGCAGTGAGAGAAGTGAATGACTTCACCATCGCGTTTTGAGAGAAAAAAAACCTGAATTTGTATGGCATCGAGTCAGCGCCGTCTAGTGGCTTTGATGTTGCCCGAATTTGCCGCCGACTCGATTCCATACTATTTGACATTTACGTGCTCGCCAAATGCGATGGTGAAGTCATTCACTTTGCTTGCTGCAACCCGCACTTGGCACTCAGAGTGCTTAGTGCGACTTCGAATGACTTCACCATCGCGTGTTGCGAGCACGAAAACGCGAATTTATTATCAGCTTCAAGTCAGCGCCGATTCGAATCTCTTTGTGCGACTCGCTAGGCACTCCAGTACCTATTACAAATATTCCGAGCTGGAATGCTCTTGTTTTGATGATGTTGATATCATAAAAAGAACACGATTGAATAAGCTACTTTAGCCTTATCTTCACAGGTACGGACCTAACTTCGACACTTGGGTTTTTATTGTTATTAAGTTGAAGAGGTCGGCCTACATTTAAATTAAATAGACTTCATTTGCCAAAGTTAAAGTTACTATTATGTTAGGTAGGATTGCGAAAACACGCCCCATGTCAATTGAATTAATAAAAGAGGAGAGGGTGTACTTTTTCGCAGGCTTCACGCTTTGAATGTCAGATCATCAAATCTTATTTTTAATAAAACGATCATTGACACAAACTACTTCTTTGTTGAGTTGAGACTCACATGAAGACGATATTACCTACAGTTGTTTTTTTAAACACAAATAAAATAAATATACTGGGTGGCAGTACAATAAAATTTTAGACGCATTCCACTTAAAATAATTTTTTGTGCTTTTAATGGTTTCCGAAATTTTAAGATTGCATTCCCCAGGCAGTATTTTAACGCAGGGTTTTTTAAAACAAAACAGCATTTAGCCTTCTATTCAACGGTAGTTATATAAGAAGACATAAAAGGTAGGTAGTACTACCAAAGTAACTATATCACAAAGTAGAAATCATGACACAGAAAAAAGCTCAATAAAATATGGTTCTATTAAATTGATTGAATTTATTAAGTAAAATAAATTAGGTCAAAATATAATAAAAATTGACCATCAGTTTAATTGCATTCATTAAAATATATAACAGATTTTGCACGATGTTTTTGGTTTGTTGAACACATTGTGATGATGTAACTACTCAGGGGTACAAAATAACTTTTATCACTCCGTCAAGTCAAATACAATGTAATTAAAAAATAAAATCGAAACTTTAATATTATTTTTACCTATTTAATTATTATTTCTGATAACTTTTAACTCTACATAGAAACTATAATTTACAATTAATTAATATTGTAAAATTATATATCAAAATGAAAGAAAACCCGGTATTTGAAGGCATATTTACAGACGTCATACCTGCTATTTATTTCATTGTTTTATGGACAATTAAAAACACTTAATATGTATTATTAAAAATTGGTCGACAATATAAAATTTAAGCTAACGATGATTAAAAAAGAATTGCACAAATCTCTCCTAAAAGTTACTAGTTATATGCTTTGATTTGATATGTCTACAAACGAGGCTATGGCTAGGTACTATTTAGATGTAAATTGATAAACGCTGGCGTAATTAATTCATCAAACTATGCGATCTAAGCAAACATTCTCACATACCTCAGTAGGCTCAATTCCTTAATAAAATATAATTCCTCTGTAGGTATGAAGTCGTCCATGTTAACTGGGTCCACATGCCACAGACCCGGCCGAAACTGCTTCTTTGCGCTTTAACGTGAAGTCTGGTTAACCCAATGGGAAAAGATATTCTGATAATTCACTACTGACCCACAATATTCTACTTAATATGGAGCATTTTTTAATAACATAACATACCATCACGACTTTATCCCAAACGGGGTAGTCAGAAGCAAGTGACTGGTGCCATCATGGTGAACGGAACACTCAGAAGCCCAATTTTCACCAATGGTATTAGAACCCAACGTGGTGGTGAGCTTTCCGCCGCTATCCGGGTTGATTGGGTTTTTTATCGATGTGTTCCATCACTGGAGAGTTAGTCGGAAATTAAACAATGAGCACAAAGATTATGGTTCTAGCCAGATTTGAACTCGGGACCACACGATCCACTATTTGAGTTCGGGTGCTGAACCACTAGGCGAAGACGAATGAAATTTTGAATAAGAAATAACATAAGTAATCTGTGTAATGTAATTGAGATGGGAATGCTAAGATGGTTTGGGCATATGGAAAGGATGGATGAAAGGCGATTAACGAAACGAAATTTACAAGGCGAGGGTGGATGGAGCTGTTAAAAGGGGAAGGCCTAGACGGACGTAGGTACTTAGGACAAGTCCAAGACGTGCTCAAAAAAGGTCAGGTCAGGAGTACCCATAATCGACGAGCATGTATGTAAGGATTAATGAGAGTGGAAGAAGCGCAAGAGGTGTGTCAGGACCGTAGCAAGTGGAAAGATGTGGTCTCTGCCTACCCCGTTGGGAAAAAGGCGTGATGGTATGTATTTATGTATCTGTGTAGCGTGAGCACAGAAAGCTCCTAACCTTTATTAGAATGCATCATTTTGTTATTTGTTCCGCTATTCCTATTAAGTCATTTATTGAACTATCTGTGGTATTTATGTATTCTTGTGCATTAAAAATGCTGTTGTGACAAGTTTTCTTTACCTAATCTATATAGATGAAATTATAAGTTATACGAATACTCCATATTAAGTGAAAATGTGGATGACATGCCTTCACATGGCGTATGGCTACTCACTCGCGCTGATTTCATGAGTGCTATTTGAAATGTAATTGTGTATCATCAAATTATGTGAAGTTCTTCGGACTGTTTAAGTACTAGTAAGTAGTAGTAGTAGTAGTAGTAGTAAGTACTATAGTCGTGCACACTGGAGTGTGTAGTGCACAAGACAGACAAACTGCACCACCAATTGATGTGTTTAGTGGGGCTAAGGTTAATAAACAAATTTTGTGGATCGTTTTTTTTTGACTTCCTTGTTGCTCGTAGTCACCTCACAGGTTAGTTTATTTCATTTCACACTCCGAAAAAAAAAAGTTTGAGTGAAAAAAGGAACCGCTTCAAGCCCGTTTGCATCTGTCAAAATTTACAATACATTTTACCCTATGTTATTATTACATGTACAGTTCCACTATTTATAGACTGAATAACTCTGACAACAGTATTTACATTGTGAGCACTAACACTTGTATTGTCGTTTGTCCTTCCTTAGTTCTTACAAACCATTCTGTACATGGCTATCCTAAAATTTGAGCACATGATAATCAGAGACGAAGCTTTCCTGCCCGGTATACGATTATTACAGTCATTTGTTTATCAGAATTAAGGGGTCACCGCCGCGTTGTGTTGAGAATAGTTGTGAAACGTTTGGGCTTGATAGCAGCCAGTATGCTACGTCAGAATCTATTGCAAAATATCCGACAGCAAAGGTCGCCAGTACCTACTTTCTATCAGTCTTATACCTATACATATTCACCAGAACTGCCAAGCAGGACTTAAAAGTTCGATAACCCTTACAAGTTTATTAGTTGAGTTTTTTTTTAATTTTAGAAAATGTTACAGTAGCCGTCGCGACATGAACAGTTCAATCATTCATAAATATTTGGGATCGGAACGTTTAAAAACTTGTTGTTTTGGGGCATGACGCACCAGAAAGGCTATAAAATCGAAAAGGTTAGGTACAAAATGTTTTTTTTAATGCAATTGGGATGCGTTCAGCTGTCCTCAATCGTTTCGCGCGCTTTTGTAGAATCGCATACGTAATAGTCGTAATGTAGTGAGGAATTGCAGCCAGGCCAATTAGAAAGCTTTGTCTCTGGTCATAAGGTCACTCTTGTGGTGAGAGCGTGAAATCGAGCTTATTATTATGTAAGATTTCTAAAATTACAGCTGCCCTACTGGCATAATGACCAATCGCTCTGGACCGAGAACTCGAACGAAACACTACAAGCCACATTACATCAAGTATGTACAGACAAATTTTACAAGTTTACTAAATAATGAGGAAGACTTCATTGTTATATAACTTCAAAGAAAACTATGAACCTAAAATGAGTCAAGTTCTATTTATTGATCTGATATATATATATATATATTTAATTCCAGTATATGACTTATGCTGAAACTACAGTGAAACCTCAGGTATATACATACATGCTTCTATGTCTAAAACTTATCGATCAAAACACATCGAATGTCAGGAGCAAAATTAAAAGGCTTTTAAAAATCCTAGAAACAGAATTAATGTTTTTAAGTAGATACTTCAAAAGCTAAATCGTAGTTATAGGAAAAATCATAAATAAACATATCTACCATTCAGGCTAAATAAAATTTTAGGAAATATATGTGGGAGAAGAATGAATAAAAATCGCCAGTCTTCCTCAATGAAATAAAGAAGTTACAAAAGTTAGATTAATGCAGAGTTGATAAGACGATATGATGTGTTTTAGAATTGCGTTCGAATCAGTCTACGCGTTCACTCTAAAGTACAGTCAGCGAAGCGTGCTTACGCTGGTTTGAGATGGCAAAATATATTCTACTTGCAGACGTATTAAGAACTGTCCAAATCCCCAACAACTAAGGGTCTAGTGCGAATTTTATTCGATCACACTCTTCGAGAGCAACATATAAATATTCAACAGAGGTCGCCACAACATACTCGCAAATTTATTTATACCTAGTAGATCCGCCATTTTGACATCCCAAACAAGAGTATAACGCGCAAGGATAACAAGATAGAAAGGTAACATTGAAAAGGGGTTCCAAAACGGCCTTCCAACGCAAACGGGAAAAGTTTCTCAAAACGCTCTAACATTTACATATTTGGTGTTTCTTCTACTGTGGTTCTCGACGCTCCTGAGTGTGCCCCGCTGGGAACCTTACGCTTCTCGTCACTTAATGACGCATCTTCTTTGGGATTTATTTTGCTGTGCTGGATGGTTTTTACCTAGGGAAAACAATATAATAACCTTTGACATTCAAATGAACCAAAGTTTGCAGTATACCAGGGCTTCTTTCTATATGAGACATTATAATTCAAAAGTTACTAGTATTTAGATAAACAAAACTCGTTACCTATGTACTGGAGTAAAGCAATAGCTCTCCGTGCTATAAGACAAAAGTTTTTCTAAATTTTGGGTAATATGCTGAGCTTGGAAGTCTTTCGAATTATCTATTTATATTTTGTATTATTGATTCGGGAGTCTATTCTGAAGAACTCTCATCCGACGATGGCGTGTTACTGTCTAAACCTGGTTGTAGAGATTTTTGACATAACGTTTTCAACTATTGAATACTCAGGACGCTTGATGAGTTCGTGTCACCTGGATACTCACTCTCCGTGGCACTTTAGCGGGCTAACACATCCTCACTCACCGTGACACTTAACCTAGCACATAGTCTCGGGGCGCGCGGGCGCGGGCGGCTGCGGCTGCGACGGCTGCTCGGCGGAGTGCTGGCGCGGCAGCTGCGAGGAGTCCAGCACTATGGAAGGGCGAGGGGGCAGGTTCTCGCTCACCATGTGCGAGAGGGACAGGTCGCTTGATGCGTTCGTGTCACCTGGATGAAAGAATGCATCGGTGAGGAATGTTTGCTGATTGTAAGATATTTATAACAAACCAGCCTTCATACCTCAGGGCAGACGTCTCAACTCAAATGAAGTCGTACGGGCCATGGATCTGTAGCGACATCTATCTCGCCACATATGAACTAAAAACTGACGTATCCTACATCGCGATATTAAAAAGTTATCCGAGCGGTTAAACATATAGACAAGAACCCGACAACAACCGTCGGGCAGTAGTCCACCAGACACAACACCCGTCAGGTCAGAGGATTTTCCTTTTCAACGGTGGATGAGGAACTTTACACCCTGTTCCTCACGTCCCCAAAGATTCATCCGCATGTTTAAGAGGATTATGTGAGGCTAGTGATAAACCTCATTGTCAGATGTAATCAGGCCGCCCTAAGTATATTTTGGGAAAATTCAGCTAGGACCAACTGCTACATTTCGAAGGACAAGTTTAATGTATATACACTAATTTAAAGTGAATATAAAGGGAATATTCCCCGTATATAAATAAACTCTTAGTTTGTCATGCTTCATTGCAAACTAAATTGATCAACGCGATAGCTAAAATGTTGTCTTTTTAAGAATAAGAGGAAATTAATTTATTATAGTAGTAGTATTTAAATTAACAAACTAACCGGACTTGTTAACCTAACAAATTAACTTTAACCTTAACTTAGACACTTTGGGAGAGTAATTGAGAATTTATATTAAATTTATATTAATTATTAAACATGTCACCTATTCAGAAGTGTTATCAGACGTCTTTGCTGTATTAAGTTGTTGTTTGCCAATGTCTGATAACAAGACTTGTCAGCACTTGTCAGTATTCTGGTGTTCTATTGTGCTTAGTTATTAGTGAATTAAGTTAGTGGTGGAACTCTGTAATTGGCTTTAGTAATTTCATATGAGTGTTTTGAATGTTTTTGTAAAAAAAGCTGTTGAGTTCCCAAATAAATAAATAAATAATAAATAATAAAATAGTAGGTAACTTACGGCCGGCCTATGTGGAAATGTGATATGAAAATTTCCCAAACTATTGCCTCGTGGCGGAAGATATTTAAATTGTCATCCAAAAGTGGACCATCTCTTTATTATCACTAGGTATTCTATCAAATATTCCCTGTCTACTTGTAAATCTTACCGGAAGGCTGCCTAGGCACCGGCAGCAGTACTTCGCCGCAGTCCTCGCCCAGCAGCGGCTGCAGCGGCGACGGCAGCTCGCGGCAGTCCACCGCTGACGATCTCCTCAGGGAATGCCTACACGAAGACAGTCACATTTACAGTAATAATATCCCTGGACATTATTCCACACAGCGCCGTCTAGCCCCAAAGTAAGCTAATTAAAGCTTGTGTTCTGGGATACTAGACAACGGATAAACATACTTAAATACATTTTCTTTTGTAAATACATACTTATTATACATAGGAGACACCCAGACCAGTACAAACAGACATGTTCATGCACACAAATGTTTGTACTGTGCGGGGATCGAACCCGCGACCTCTGGTGTAGTAGCCAACTTCTTAACCATTACACCAAGTCGGTCGTCGAAGTCGGTCGTCCCCAATGCACAGTCAGCGTGCATTGGGGACCGATTGGCTACGTCGCGTTTTTACAAGATTTTTGTTATAATTTCGTTGTATTAAAGTTCAATCCCGCGTGGTAGCATAGTACCTTCTTTTATAACCCTCAAATCAAAAGCGTGAAGAAGAACGTATTGTATATTTTAATCACCATCACCAGCCTTTGGAAGTCTACTGCTAGACATAGGCCTACCCCATTGAAAAAAGAGTTTTATTTAATATGTTCATAGTATTCGAATATGTTAAATATTTCCCAATTAGATTAGACTATTCAAAAGAACTCATATCGTCTACCTACTCATATTTAATCAAATTAATTTCGCATTTCGGCTATGGTGAAACCGAAGCGATATTAAAAACTATGTGTGTCAGCGGCTTCGCCAGTTTTTCCCGTCAAAATATAGCCTAAATTAAAAAAAAATAGCTTAAGTCACTCCCTGAAAATGTAGCTTTATATAGGAGAAAGAATTTTCAAAATCAGTCCTATTTAATACAAACAAGCAAACAAATCTTTCCTCATTATAATATAATAGATGAACCTCACCTCTGATGCGGCAGCCGGCGATCACTGACAGTCAGCAGCGTAGTCGTCTGCGGCGTCTCGTCGTTGACGCACACGCTGATGCTGATCCCCGCGCCCTCCTCCCCGCCCTCGCCCTGCTCCTCCTCGTATCTGCCCATCACACACGCCATGTCTAGCCTACTGGCGGCAGAGTTGTAGTCTCGGTTCTTTGGTAAGGTAGAAGCGAGGCGACAAACACAGTGAAGCGGGTTTTGTTGGATGTTAGTTTTAGGACTCATTTTTGGTTAAGAGGACATTTCATAGACACAGAGTTGACATGAAAATAGCTGTGTTTAAAACGTTCATGTTTGATTTGAGACCAAAATTTTGAAGCATCAGGTACATGAGGAATCTATTCTCCATAAATTAAATTAAGGAGGATTGTTATCTTTTTTTTTCATTAATTTATTGTAAGTAGATATCATATATTTGTATTTAGAATGGCATAACTTTCGAGTGGAATATAGTAGTCACCTTTTTCACACGCGTTCGACTTAGTGACATTAATTTACGTTAAAGGATGATAATCAATTTACATACTGATAATTAATGAACTTTGTACGAAGAAGCACGTAATTTAATCGTAAAGATTATTGCGAGAATTTGAATAACGCCCTCTGGTGTCACGTTTATGAACTGGTAAATTTCTGTAGAACTTTGAGCAACACGATCTCGATACGATTACAACACGTAACTTAAAACTATCATAAAAGTCAAAAACACTAGATCGTAGAACAAATAAACAAACACATAACATATGTGACCAACGTAAATGATGAACACCCATGAAGGGATTCAATTCAGCAATCACACGGCGCCCACCACCTCACTCAGTAAATCCTCACCGCCTCTGAATGAGGTTTTGCATGATGATGTAGTCGTCCTCCTCAGCGCCTCTCAGGTGTTCCTTCTCCATGTAAAGCGCAAACTCAGGGTTGGACATCTCGCTGGCGTGACGCCTGCGGGCTGAAGGAGAGGCAGCGCGCGAAGGGGACAGGAGTCGCGAGGTGATCGGCGTCCTTGGTGAACAGAGAGTACTGTGGTTAGAAAAAAAATTAGTCAACCCTCTGGCATTCACATTCAGTGCTGTTGTGGGGCAATTTATCCAATTTCGCCGGATTGGTATTAGATTACTGTACCCAAAAAATTTTTTTAACCTCAACACTATGGAA
This sequence comes from Udea olivalis, assembly GCA_947369235.1. Lineage (NCBI taxonomy): Eukaryota > Metazoa > Arthropoda > Insecta > Lepidoptera > Crambidae > Udea > Udea olivalis. The sequence goes on from OX376359.1 coordinate 14,842,669, forward strand.
TAAGATTCAAAAATTTCTTATTCGACATTTCTGCAATGCTTGTCCAATGAAATTCTGATCGAGAGTCAAGCCCCTGGCATGTGAATTTCGTGCTTAAGATAATGAAAACCTCCTTATGGCCTAGACTGGAGCAACAACCTCAAGTTACAGAATCTGAATTTAATTACCGACTTACAGACGTTACTCACGGCAGATATTTCAAGCCAGAGTAAAATTACACTGTAGAGGTAGCTATTCAAGCTTCTCGCAGACTAGTTGTAAGATTAAGATAAGATTAACATAGTTGCACAATCAATTAATCAAATTAGGTGTACAATTTAGGCGGCCTTATCGCTAGTAGCGATCTCTACCAGGCAATCATCAGGTAAAGAAACAGGAAGAAAATTAATTTGTAGATTAATCGTTTACCGTTCGTTTATCGATTAGTCGTTACCTAAGTTACTAGCAATGGATTATGTGGAATACTCACGATAATTTATTGAAGCTTACTTAGATAAAAAGCTAAAAATATACATTTGGCTCTGTAATTCAGTGAAAGGCTTATCACTTGCTAAAGACCCCGCGGCGCAGCATCCAATATTCATAGCATGTAAAAGTACCCAATTTACAGGCAATTGCGATTCACCAGTCTAGCCGCAATCGACTCTGAATGAGCTCGAATTAAGAATCAACCTGATTTGCAATGTTGGTTTGGGTACATTTTAATTAATGGATTGCGTGGTGTAATCGACTGTCGCAGGTACGAGTGTAACAGCGGGGCTATTTCTGAAAACTGATATTGTAAAAAAAATGTGCGTGTTTTTTTAAACTATCACTAGTAGTTCATGGGCTTGATATTTGCCATTTTTTTAAGTAGATTTTTCATAATAAATAAATATCTGGGACAATTCACACCAAGATCATCTGACCCCAAACTAAGCAGAGCTTGTAACATGGGCGTCAGAGACTGATAAACATACTTAAATATTTCTAAATACATACTTAAATAGATAATAACACCCAGACACACAACAAATATAAATTGTCGTCACACAAATATTTGTCATGGGTGGGGATCGAACCCACGACCTCTGGCGCTAAAGGCAGGATCGCTGCCATTGCGCCAACAGGCCAGTTCTCAATTTTAGGAATTTGCCTCACTCATCTCTACTAAACTTCATTTTCGACCTTAGGTACTCCTTTCATAAACGGGTCGAAGTACCCTTTTTACTAGTGGATTGTTGAAGTTTTAATTTAGTACATTTCTTATCTACTTTTTTTTTATCCTTAAAACCATATTTAATCTTGATACGTACTAAAATAAATCTTATTCCAGTTTTATACAAGAAGCACAATAAGGTGAACATCTTGTTTAAATAATAAAACTTAAGAAATAGGAAATAGATCTATATTCTTTACGTCCTAGTGTTATGTTGTACGTACGTTACATAGTTATGTTGTATTTAATAGCCGAGACGCACCTAGTAGCAGCGGGGGGTGATAGCACAATATATTGAATTATCCAATATCATTGTTATTTGCTAATGCTGAATAGAGGCCCCAGGGGGAATTGTTATATGCCTGTCTATACATGTTAGGAGGTTAAGTGATAAACGAGGTTAGTTATGTTCGATTTAACAGGTTAATAACGTAGTTCAATATTGTATCCGAAATCTGCTGGATAGTTTAATTATAATGGTAACGTTGAACGAAATGAGGGAGCTTCTATATTCAAACTCATATTGAGTGACGTATTTGGATATTTAATTTTGGTTAACCAAACACATAACTTGGCGTGGAATTCAAACCAACGGCATTGGTTCAATTTGATAAGCAGTTCAGAGGCCGTTGCCAAGAAAAATACTTCACATCGTTTTTACGTGTCCAATTTTGAAGTGATTGTACTAACTCTAGCATTTGCCTAAACAAAATTTGACACATAGAAACGACAGTAGCGTCACATGAATAAATAAATTGAATAAGCACAAAGCTTCAACAACCGTGCTGTCACAGGTGACACTTCTACACGTACGTGTGGGGCACTGGCGGCCTCGTCACGTACGGAGAGCAACCAGCCAGTGCTCACGAAAACTAGGTACTTGTCACAGGGCATCGACTTATTGGTAGCGTGTTGCTCTTGGCTACGGCCTCACAAATGGGACTTAATGCAGGCCTCTGTCACTGCATGTTCTTGCGCGCGGTAATTACCTTCCAGCCGCCGGGTATTCCATGACTCATTTGGCAGTTGGTTGTCAACAGCCGCGTAGCGTAGAGCATTTGTACGAGAACTTTGCAGTTGAAATGACGCGATGATGACGTACTGTAAGTACTGCCTACTGACATTTAGGTATATATAAAGAGGTGGCCCTGGCAATATATATTTCTGTCACATGACAGCAAGCATTTAGGATGAAGAAAATTGTAATTTTTCTATGTATGTGTTTTGTCTGTTACGTAGTTACCACTACGTACTAGTAAGTAATCTGTGCTTAAGGGTTGAGCTACTTCTGATAGCAGTGCATTGCACTTCCCTATGCTTCTGTCCTTTTCTATTACTCAGAACCGTAATTCACTAAAGTGAGAAAGAGAGCAGCATCGACGAGGCTGTCAGCATCTGCTTTTGTTTCTCGCGAATTTGATACTGCTAAATAGCTCAACCTTCAAGATGATCAGCTGACCTCGATTTGTGCAGCAGCGAGAATAGCCCGTAGAGCGCCCTGAGGGGAATACCGGTAGTAACGCTGATGGCTTCGTTGCCTGTTGCTTTTGACTAGCTTCAATGGAACCTATGGTTGGCTCACCTCGGAGTGTGCGGCGGCGAGAATAGCCCGTAGAGCGCCCTGAGGGAATACCGGTAGTAACACTGATGGCTGCGTTACCTGTTACACTTGACTAGCTTCAGAAATAACCTATGGTTGGCTCACCTCGGAGTGTGCGGCAGCGAGAATAGTCCGTAGAGCACCCTGAGGGGAATACCAGTAGTAACGCTGATGGCTTCGTTGCCTGTTGCTTTTGACTAGCTTCAATGGAACCTATGGTTGGCTCACCTCGGAGTGTGCGGCGGCGAGAACAGCCCGTAGAGCGCCCTGAGGGAATACCGGTAGTAACACTGATGGCTGCGTTACCTGTTACACTTGACTAGCTTCAGAAATAACCTATGGTTGGCTCACCTCGGAGTGTGCGGCAGCGAGAATAGCCCGTAGAGCACCCTGAGGGGAATACCGGTAGTAACGCTGATGGCTTCGTTGCCTGTTGCTTTTGACTAGCTTCAATGGAACCTATGGTTGGCTCACCTCGGAGTGTGCGGCGGCGAGAACAGCCCGTAGAGCGCCCTGAGGGAATACCGGTAGTAACACTGATGGCTGCGTTGCCTGTTACACTTGACTAGCTTCAGAAATAACCTATGGTTGGCTCACCTCGGAGTGTGCGACGGCGAGAACAGCCCGTAGAGCGCCCTGAGGGAATACCGGTAGTAACACTGATGGCTGCGTTGCCTGTTACACTTGACTAGCTTCAGAAATAACCTATGGTTGGCTCACCTCGGAGTGTGTGGCGGCGAGAACAGCCCGTAGAGCGCCCTGAGGGAATACCGGTAGTAACACTGATGGCTGCGTTGCCTGTTACACTTGACTAGCTTCAGAAATAACCTATGGTTGGCTCACCTCGGAGTGTGCGGCGGCGAGAACAGCCCGTAGACCGTCTCCAGCTCGTCCGTGATGCTGGTGTACTCGTGCATTGCTAGCAGCAGTGAGCGCGGGGTGTTTCCGACGCGGGTGCGCCCTGAGGGCATGCCGGTAGCGCCGCCGGTGGCTTCCCAGCCGGACTGGCGGCCTGGTAATAACGAAACGTGTCATAGGTAAATATGTATAAATAAGGTTTTAAGGTTAAAATGATGAAATGATTATTACTTCTTGCATGGGCAATACTAGTTCCATCAACAGTTCTGATTGAAAATAATATAAAAAAACCTATTTGAAAAGTGTGGAAATTACGACAAAGTACTTAGATGAATCTCAAAAATTTTACCTAAAAACTCACAAAAAGCAATTTGAAATCATATATTTTACATGGAAGCTGATATATTAAATTTCGTAAAAGTACCTAGAAGATTTGAAAAGACTACAACTTCAGAAATTGATAATATTTTAAAGAAATCTCTGAATTTATATAATAAACGCCCAAATCCAGAACGACAATCAAAGTTAGCTAACCTCAATTGTATACTTGTCCCTTTCACATCGGCCACCATGAGACGGGACGGCATGAATCTAAAAGGTGCTTAATTTTGAGGGCCGAATTCTGAAATGTCATTCAAAGTGAACTAACTTATCACTTTCCATATAAATTACATAAATAAAGATAAGATAAATAAACTTTATTGCACAAACAAATACAACAGATAAATAAAGAAAGAAACACAATAACGTAAAATTCAGGCGGTCTTATCGCTACAGAGCGATCTCTTCCAGACAACCTTCGGTAGAGAGATGTATAGGGATTGAGTAAGGCTGTGCAATAGTGGAAAAATAAATATTCTAAATATTATATATATAAGAAGGATTACTAATCATTTTAATTACCAGTTTCCATACTTCTCTCATACTTATGAGACAAAAGGAATAAAAATAAATAACAGACCAGAAGTACCAGTAAATGACAACATTGTGTCATATTAAACCATATTCTTATATCATATGCGAATAAAGTTTATGAATTATGAATTATGAATTATATCTGAGTCACAAACTCACTAGGGAGTCACTCGTTCGTGATCTGGGTTCACTTGATTCTTTATTTAAAGGATTAAAACTATTGACTCCAAGTCACGCATCGGCTCCTAATTCCGAACAGGGTAAGTATTTCTGGACGTCATGTCGCATTTCCATAGCAAAGTCAAAGGGAACTTACCACTACATCTCAATGAAAACTTGGTTAGGGGACTCTGTGCATGACGTAATTGTGAATGACTCGGTTTTACATTTAGATTAGGGTGCGACGAAAGCTAATCGTAGCAAGTTGTGAATATGAATTTCGTAGGGAAGGCAAAACTATTCCCCTTCATTTGTATATTACCATTTTTGTGCTAATCTTAGAAAATTTACAACATGCGTAATTATTCTAAGGTGCCAATTACAGAAATATAAATAGATAAAAACTTCAAAAAGATAGAAACTAGAAAAATTCGACCTGGTCCTGGGACTCAAGTGGGATTCGAACCCGCGACCTTTCACAATCCGGGTGATTGCTCTTCCAACTGAGCTACCGAGGCCTTTAACAGACCTGGTGAATTTATCTAGTGTATTTTACGTTGTAAGCCAACGTTGTTTCATCAATGTTATAGGCAAGCGCCTTCGACCAGGTCCTGGGACTCAAAACAACCAGTTAAAGCCGCTTGCTTGATGAAACAACGTTGGCTTACAACGTAAAATACACTAGATAAATTCACCAGATCTGTTAAAGGCCTCGGTAGCTCAGTTGGAAGAGCAGTCACCCGGATTGTGAAAGGTCGCGGGTTCGAATCCCGCTTGAGTCCCAGGATCAGGTCGAATTTTTCTAGTTTCTATCTTTGTGTAGAAAACAGAGCATTGTTTAATGCTAAAAAAATAAAAAATCAGATAAAAACTTGTTTAAATTATATTACGCAACAACATTTACAACTTACTTATGCCGTGTGCTTTGCCGTCATTTGCACACTCGCAAATACCTATAAGCCCTACAATCATAAAATTAGGCAAGATACAAGTAGTGCCTCATTGCACAATTAAAGCAATCAATTTAAAATTAGCTTGTGGACCTTATTTCTGCGAACGCTTATTTCATATTTGCATTAGAGACATTGAATCTTAGTGATTTATTTTTGTAGAATAACGTACAAAACTCATTCATCAAACAAACTTAACTCTAGCATTCAAAACTAACATTTTCCTGAACAGCACTTTGAGCTGCAATTACTGAACACTTCCTTGATGTCCTCAAGGCTAGAGTGAATAGGCATTGTCTGAGTAAGCGTATTCCACCATCGGCCTCGTCATCGCTTACCACCAGGCAAGACTAGAGGACGCAAACAAATTTAGGTTAAACATTATAATTATAAATAAATATCTGGGACAATTTTCTTACACCAACATTTACACCAAGATCATCTGACCCCAAAATAAACAGAGCTTGTACCATGGGTGTCAGAGACTGATAAACATACTTAAATATTTCTAAATACATACATAAATAGATAATAACACCCAGACACACAACAAACACATAAGTTCGTCACATAAATGTTTGTCGTGGGTGGGGATCGAATCCACGACCTCCGGTGCTGAAGGCAGGATCGCTGCCATTGCACCAACAGGCCAGACTAAATTGCAGTGCAACGAACATACCTGAAACAGAGTTGTGCGTAGAGCCAGCATCCACGGCTGAGTTATCCGGCTCTGAATGGGTTTGGCTGTGCTGTCTCCTCGGAGCCAGGTGCTGGGCCGAGTGGTGGGGACCCATCCCGCATTCGTTGCCGCCTTCCGACCTCCTGCCAAGTCACGATCACGTTATACATCAGTGCTGAATCAGCGCTGTAATTCTTAAATGCCGTCATCATATTTTAGAAAGCTTCAAGTTTAAAGTTTTAATGATAAGAAGAAATATCCCCGAATATTTCAAATCAAAGTAAGTATAAGAATGATGTATTTTTGTATTAAATTGTACCAATTCTTCCTGTGTCAATAGTTCTACTTTCCTGACAATGTACACTTAAGCAAACTTAACACATAATTTTGTTCCATCCCCGCGTAACTAGTATGAGCCTATGTTATTTTCTGGCAGTGTAGTAAAGTAAATTTTTTTTTTAATTTTATACAATCGTATGCCAAAATATTGAAATATTAACCCAGCAACATGAACGTGGGTACTACATTTTTTACTATTTTCAACATAGACATATTGTTTTACCATTTTGTCAATAAGTATTGGGTTTTCAAGACATGATACTTGTTATTAATTATTATTATAAACAGATCAAATTATTCAATGCCTATCTAAGTAAAAAAGTTTCATATATTTATTCACTTACCTGAACGTTACATGTTAAAAACGACATTGAAGCCTTTGGTGCTTTCCAAAAAGTTACCTGATTTCAGTGATTTAACAAAATACCAGACTGTGTTAGCACAATAACATGTTCAGTAGACAATTTGCAAATCGATGTTAAGAATACGAAAAAGTGTGTGATTACAGCGTCAGCCGTATTTACAATATAAACATAGATCATAGTAGATATCGCTTGAATGAAAAGAAACTGTGCAACAATCTGTTAGTGACATCTTAGATTAGTTACAAGTGACAGTGTGTATAGCCAAAAATCTCACGAGTATGACACGAGTAACAACAAATAGAGCTCATTGCAATAAATTTACATCAAACAATTTAACATGTATATACATTTTTTATTCATTTTTGTTCGAAAACAATGTGGACTCTTTTTCTATAACTCATGTCATAATGGTGTAATCTCCGGATGCATGTCCTCCATATTTCGTGTTAAGACAGGGTAATGAATAATGTCACTCCTTGTAAGAACACTTAAGAGTGCGCATAAACCAAGCAAAATATTGAAATTCACCCGCGTGCCCCTCTCTTCGAACATGATCGCCCGCCAAAACACAATACATCCCTCTCGAAAAGTGTTTTTTCGTTATAAATCCAAAACTAAGAGTAATTACAAAAAATGGCTAGGCATAGCCCTTACTTATGTTTCAATGTAATTATTTATCAAATTCTTGTCATAATAGTAATTGCCATGTCTAGTATGAAACGAAAAAATGAGAAAATTTGTTGTAACTTCGTGATTTTTTTTAATCGATGAAATTTCAATATTTTATGTTTTTGATAAACAGAACCCTTGGAAATATCATGTAGTTCAACATTTATTTTAATTAATAGATTTGATCTAGAATTTTTCATGTATTATCAAATAGAAGATTGGTAGTTTTGCTTTATGCGCACCCTTAAGAAAGTGACGATGAATATCCATCATTAATATGGGGGAAATCCATCCAACAAGACAACGTAATCGATGGCCAAAGCTAGTCGTGATGGTGTTAAACACTAATGCACTAAGGCTAACTACAGCTATGCAGAAGCCAAGCCAATCGCTATATGAGTCTATTTGACTTACTGTTTCCACAACCGTCTCCTACCAGATGCAAGAACGTAACAAAAAATAAATTATAAAAACAATTATGGCGGTGACAATTTTTGTTGTTCGTACGAACTTCGTCTGCCGATGATGCCGTCAGAACTAAAATTGATGGTAATCTCACGAAAAAGGCCTGATGCTTTTATTTTTAGTAGTTTTTTGATGTAGTTCTGCAGTAAAATTTAATAACTAAACATTTCAATAATTGTAACCCAAGCCGAATTGCACAAAACTAAAGCATCGCTTAAGCTGAAAGTGTCGTGTAATTCTAGGGTTATCGCGCCAATTTAGTTTAGTGTAATAAGGCAGGCATCTAATGTTATGATGAAAGAGTTACGAAAAACAAAACTCCTAAAGAGTTGAATTACCTACTTCCGGTATGTTGGAAGATTGGTTTTTTTTTCGAACTGGCATTGTTCAAGGGGAAAAAAACCCAAACTACTAAGAGCTCATTACCAATAATGCTAATTAAAGTACTCTCAGTCTTACCACAGAACTAATAAAAGACTGGTTCGAATAATCGGAATAGTTTTGATGTTACGGAAAATGGTGATGAATTTCCAAAATGAACGTCACAGCTCACATGCTTATGGATGAGTCAATTATGCCACTAACGCTTCTCAAGCGAGTCCTAGCTTGAGCAGTGGTGTGTATTTAATTTACAACTTGACTGTAGTACAATGAAACTTTATGATGGCTTAATAATACCAATGTATACATCTGCGTTATAATTTTTAAGACTATCGATTGCACTAAACTTATGTGACGCCTAAACAGACAACACCGTGTCATTTTAGCAATATCTTCCTTCATTACAAAATGGTGATTAGGCGTTACCTAAACTTGGTGTACCTACCTAATCGAGAATTAGGCTCGTAATATAGAAGTCGTTACTCTCGCACTGATCTGTTAATCGGTGGAAATTCGACGTCAGTTCATACAGAAACGCCTTTTTTCAGGAATAATATAACGTTACTCACCTTTACGTAAGTATTTTTCCAGGATGGTTCTTAACTACGCCGTTTTGCATGAATTGATGTCAAATCCTTTCAAATCGTTCAGGAGTAGTTTCTTAAACTGAACCTTAATTGTTTATTTAGTGTTTCACAAAAAAAATCGGATCACCATATAATTGAAAATAACCATATACGAGCCTACCTACATGGACGTCATTCGACAAGGCGTTACACAAATGAAATGCATCACGTTGTATTTTTTGACAAGGAACGGTCCAATCACTAACGCACTTAGCTACTTAGCTTATGATAGTTATGTCCTAAAACATCAGATTTACAACCGAATATAAGTTTTGTCAATATGCATTTAAAATTGAGTTTGGCCCAGCAGAAACATCAACCCCTAAAACTGTGAAAGCCTATTTTGACCATTGAAGTTGTTCCATGATTTTATTGTTTCTGTTTATGAACGTACCGTCTAGCATTGGCGGTGCGGCGCGTACCCGCAGAGGTGGTGCGCGGGCGCAGGCTCTGCAGGTCGGTCGGCATCTCGCGCACCTCAGGCAGAAAAGCGTCGTCTGTTGTTGACGGTGCTATAAACAAATCAAATGGACATTGCACAAAAAGTGTATGACGTATGCATCAGTTGAGAGAAATCTATGACGTAGAAATTACTGTTCACCTCAAGGGTAAAGATTACCTAGTTAAAAGAGGAAAGAGAATCAGGATAAAAGTTTCTGTTCCAAAAATAAGACAGAAGTTTTGCCAATGTATAGTCGTATTAGTATATTTATGTACATTGTCTGCTAGTGGAGGTATTTTTTATATTTCTGTAAAGTAAGGACCAACCAACTCCATGAGCACAGAGAATATAGAAGTTGTAAAGCCTGGTTGATAAGGTATACTACGGTTTTATCTTTATGGTTTATGGTATCTTCAAGGTAGTTTGCTAATCACCATCGTACTTGCTACTGCTTGGCAGGTGGTACCTATTGCGAGGACAAGACGTACCGCTTGTCAACGCCTGGGCACTCAGGTACGTAATTTTGGGTGGCTATCGTGCCAGATTGGTCACCAGAGCCCCAACGTTAAGTTCAGTATATAATTTGTGAAGGTAGCGTTGGCTCCTGAGATTTCATTTGCTTTACCTTACTACAAACTAATCCCTCACCTTTCTTCTCATCGCTTGGTTCAGTCCTGTTGCTGTCAGAAGACTTCTGCCTTGCCGGGGTGATGGGAGGCTGGGTTCTGATGACAGTCACGTCAGGACCAGCTGCACTGTCAGAAGACGTTGATGCAGTGTCCGCTTCTGGTGCCTTAGGGACAGGAGCTTCGGGCCCTGACTGAGGCAGCTCGTCCTGGAGGGAAATTATCAGTGGGGACGACTCGACGTGGCTTGAGCTAGATTCATTATTGCTTGAAGAAATTCCATGGGCATGAATATGTTTTTAATCAGTTTGATTATCATCGGACATGATCGAGGTTCCTATTCTTTGGAGTTGACCTTCAAACAATTATGAATTAAACTGAAAATACACATTACTTTAGGTAATTTCAAGAGGTTTATAGTTGGTATTAGTTCTCAAGCAAATCATTCGTAACGTAAGCCACATGTGAAGGTAAATAAAAATGTGATTACAGTAAAATGCAAAAAAAAAATACGAATACTGACGATCAACATCCAACTGTAATGTAAGGTGAGCACTGAGCACATAAAACTGGCACTAACATTGAATGGTATGGATTCTATTATAAAGGCGGCCACTCAAAGGGACTATATGCGTGCAATGTAAGTTTAGATTAGAAATTTAATGAGTGACCGCTTTATAAAACTATAAGTACACACTAGCAAAAAATATCATTATACTCGTTATCTAATCATTCTTATTTTAGCATCGACATTAAGGAGCTTTGAATAGAACTACACTCTGTTCCAAAAGTAACGGGTCAGTCACATAAACCCGAATATCTCACGAACTACGTATGCCATCCTAATGAAACGAAGACTGTTCAATTGAGATTTTAATTATACAGATGAAAAATAAAATAAAACTTAGGTGCACCAACAATATTAATCTCTAAATTTGTTTTTAGTAATTGTTATATTTGTGCAATAACTAATATCTTATCTTACCTTTAAAAAAAACTATAGTAAGTAAATATTTTTCTTAAGATTTTTTTTGATTGTTTTTTTTGCTGTTTTTCATCACTTTCTTCATTATATCATACTTTGTATTGCCTCCACGAGGTCTTCTGACAGCTTCCAGGCGATTAGGCATGCTGTACACCAAATTTCGGAGCCGGTGCTGAGGAATACCTTCCCATTCCTCCACCAGTGCTTGTTTGAGCTCGTGATTCTCCAAGGCGTGCTCGATGGGTTTAAATCCAGGCTTCGCGCTGGCCACTACATGAGTTCGATACCGACCTCTTCAAGGTACTCATGTACAATTCTGGCGGTATGGGGACGCGCATTATCATGCATTAATATGCCATGCCGGTCCATCCTGGCACTGAAAGGTCCTACATGTTCATTGAGGATCTCTTCCACGTACCTCTCTGCATTTAGAGTTCCAACTTGAGTGAGTACCAGCTCGGTGCGGGCCTCGGAAGAAATTCCAGCCTTAACTTGTACGGAGCCTCCACCGTACGCCACTTTTTCTTCCACACACGCTTGATGGAAGCGCTCCCCTGGTCTTCTGTACACCAACTGCCTACCATCATGCTTATAAAGCATGAATTTAGACTCGTCCGTGAACATTACCCTAGACCAATCGTCTAGTGTCCAGTTTAGGAGCTCGCGAACGTATCTCCGTCTTGCAATTCGATGTCCCCGTTCCAGTTTGGGGCCATTTGCGGGCCTCAATGGTTTCAAATTTGCTTCAACAAGACGTCTTCTCACTGTTTGAGCGCTTAAATTGCCACCTCCAAAGCGAATAGAATGAGTTTTTAGACCAACAGCAGTTTGAAAACGATTTCGGAGCATTGTAGCCACCAGTTGTCTGTCTTCCCTGGCCGTTGTGCATTTTGGTCTGCCATTTCCTGGTCTCCTAAGGTGTGATCCGGTCTTTAGGTACCGCTGGACTACCCGCTTAACAGTCGACAAAGATAAACCAATGTTTCTGGCTGTTTCACGCTGGCTCCGCCCAAGTTCCAAAGAAGTTAGAACTCTGGTACATTCCTCTAGCGTGACTTCCATGCTTTACCTCACAGAATAATAATTACGCACGTGAAAGTCGTTCACGATAATTTGTTTTGTGACACAAATGGAAAGCATCCATAATGACATGAAGCAAAAATTTTGTTTTTAATAGGCATTCTTTTAAATTTTGTTTTTCAAATGTTTTTTTTTAATCAACCAGTTTAAATAATATGTTATTAGAAGCGCAACTAAAGTCTTTATTCTGTTTTTTATTTAATTGATCTAACTTTTACGGTTCTGGACTTATTAAAAATTTTGTGACTGACCCGTAATTTTTGGAACCGAGTGTAGTTCATTTTGACTCCGCTCGTTACGTTAAAAGTTAAGTGCTAGCTTCGCTTTTCGATATTTTACATAGCTTTCGCATTAACGTTCTAAAGTAATTTTAACTCGTGAAAACCAATAGCGATCTACATAGGTATTATTATTATTAAGAACGCGATCACTGCCCACTATTTATTGAAGAAAAATAAATGTTTTTTTTAGTTTATTATTAAGTTTTGATAGTAATTGTCACAACATTTTAAAACTTGCCATTTTAAAAGAGAAGCTGAAATATTTAGTGCATTAATTGTGTTATTTATGGAAGCGTTATTAATTTTTAACTGTACTTAACTTATCTATCACAGAGTACGAAATCGCAGAAGTTACAGATTACGGAAAAATTATGGATGAGAAATACATGTCACAGTTATGTTATTTAAAATACTTTTTTTTTTTTGCCTGTCAAGATGACCTCACTCTACCTGATGGAAAGCGGTCGTGAGGTCCAGATGTGAGGTTGACGGTAACCGTTTACCATCAGCCGGCCAGTATGTTTGCCAACAAAAATGAAAAAATGCTGTGGGTCAGTGAACCGCGTGTTAGTAAGCAACTGGCTTACGTCAGAGGGCTGGGAGGCCTCGTCCTCCTCCTGCACGGGGCGCACGGCGAAGCGAGCGGCGCCAGTGTCACTGTCCGACAGCACCTGCGCGCATCTCACTTGACACTCAGGACCGACCGAATGTACAGAAGGTCCATGCTCCTATAGGAACGACTTTGTAAGGTGGGGGCCCACGGCTAGTTCTCTACCAGGCCGCGACAGGCTGAGACGTGGGAGCTCGCTTATTCGTTGCGGATTGGTAAAATCAAAGTCACGGCGCGCACGGCCTGGATAAGACGGGCCGGGAACCCAAACTATGCGCTTCTCTTAGAAACCTTGTTACTGCTACAGTGCTGCCCGCCTGATACTTTGGCAGCTCTTCGTCAGAAATCCGATAAAGATGTGATCCACTCCACACACAAATATTAATAAAAACAAGACCAATCCAGGATTGCTCACATCGCTATCAGACTTATTGACGAGCTGGGACAAGACAGTAATCGTTGCAGAAGCGTCTAGGTTTCTTGGAGAACCGCATAGCAGCTTAAGGATTTGAGACATCGAAATAGCTTTGCATTTGTGAAGATTTTAAGATGCAAGTGTGAAAAATACATTAATCGTGCCTCTTGTTTTCTGATTATCTAGTCAACCTAACCCAATGTATACTTACAAGAGGGATAAACAGGCATGGTGATCGGATTAACTGGGATTTATCACATAAGTCCTTGATGGTATTTAGATGGCTACTAAAATAGCCCATTTACAAGTTCTTCAAAAACTATTTATGGTATATTGAGTCGGACCTTCTGTACATTCCCACTCCGATGGGAACAAAGTGAGGTAAATATAATTTGTCATCATTTTGTTAATAAGTCTTGCAAATTTTCGTAAATAAAATAAATGGGTTGTAAGAAAATAACAAGTTTCCAAGTCCGTCCATGCTACAGCGATTGCCATCCGTGATCCGCGAATCTACACATATTACAAAGCTTCAATTAGTACCTAAGCTATTAATATTATGAATGGTTACTGAATGACACTTCTACAATTCACCGATCACCAATGACACAGAAGCAACAACAGAAAACCAGAAGGTATTGCATTTGCAAACGATTCACAATAACATACAAAACCTTATTGCATTAAAAAAAATACATTTAGACTTAAATAGATCTACCGCATATGAAATAAATTCTGGGAATCTGTTGAACACAACATGGATAACATAGGTATAATGTAGACGAAAATTCGGCAAAATAAATACATCAATTTCAAGAACACATGCTGAAATGGTAAAACACAAAATTTACATTAGTACACTCCGGAGCATTCTCGAAATAAACTAGTGAGTAAGATAAAAACAACCTTAAACTAAACGTAAATAAGGAACTGAATAGAGTACAGTCAAGAGCATACTGAAAAGGTTAAAATATGCGTACCTACAGTATGTTTGTGACTGTACCATCACCATCATAAATATCAACAACTGGGAAACTATGCGTAGACCCAAGGTCTCTTATTTGAATTTACTAATATAAAAATAGTTTCATTTGTCAGAGTGAAGTATTTCCCTACATTATGGTCATTCAAAATTTTAAATACTGGGCATTTTTGAGCAATTTAAGCGTATCATATAATCATTTTCATCATTCACGACACTTCAGTGGTCTCCTGAGTTCGATTTCCGGTCGGGTCCATCAGGGAATGATATTTTCTAAATTGGCTTGGATGTGCTGGGAGACGCCCCTGGCTTTAATCCTTGTCTGGTACCGTGTAACATAGGGATGTTTTATCCTGACTTCGAGACCATGACAAAGTGAATTGTGTGGCGCATATTTATTTATGTAAACGCCGCAAAAAACCTTGTAATAACTACCACTTCTACCAGTATCTTACAGGTTTTCGATTGATTGTTCATATAGAGAGATGCTTAAAGGAAAATCACTCACAACGAAATTGCTATCTCAGACAAATAGGTTGAGATTAAATTTCTTTCCACATGTACTTGAAGGTGAGTTCACTGACATAATGGCATTAACAGTTGAACAATAAACTGCGTTAAATATGTACTGCCAGAGTGAGCTGTGGCCGACTGCAGTTTATATGTTTTTATTGTTTTACTATTGACGCTGGAAACTTGAGATAATAAGCCGTCTCCCTCTCCTAAGGGGCTTTCAATCCTCTTAATTTTAATCAAGATTGATACCAAGTTTCCCCGGCAAGTTTATAATAGGGTATCATTTCAAAGTTTGTCAGCGTCTTTCATCCCTATGATCGATTGATTTGCGATGACTTTCGTATTAATCTAAGGGAATAACTTTTTCTCGATCATTTATCTTGTTTACGGTTTACATTAGTTCGTCATTTTAAAAATCCCTAGTTCCGAAAAAGACTGATTAATGAAAAAATAAAAACTACATTAATTCAAATATTTGGCGAAATATGATTATTTCTTATTAAAGTAAGGTTAGGATTAGCCAAATTTTTTTAATGTATTATTCAAAACTTTGATGACCTTTCGCATTAGTCGACATTGAATTTGACAGCTTTATTCTAAGCATAGGGACACATTTTGTATGATTAAACGATATTCATGAATGCATGCCCTCAAATATTAGGATGCTCTTTTATTACAATCGCAAAATCTTAACACCCTGCATTAAAAAAAAACATATGATTTTTATATTTACTCTTTATATAAAGTGTTATCACCTACCTCAGACCTATCACTAGCAGTTCTCAGCCTATTCCCCCCCGCCTGGAAGCTCGGCGGAGGGGGCCCCAGCGTGTCAGTGGACCCCCTGTTGACTAACGATGGGTGGGTCGCCATAAACCGATGGATCACCGCCAGGTGGTTCATCGTCTGTTCCGCTACGTCTTCTAACTTTCTTAGCCTAAATTCTACGCTCTGGAATTAGACCATACGTAAATATTAGAACCTAGCCAATATTTTCTGCGTTAACTGGGAAATGCATGGAGAAAGCTTCTATTGAAAAGTATCAGAATACTTTTTTATTTGAATGAAGTCCTTGTTATTTGCATGCCCACGAAACCAGGGTGTAATATTGTTGTCACTCATCCCAATGTACTACTCAATGTTATGCAAATAGACTTTTGAGTTTAAAGAAAAACTCAGAAAAAATATGAAGTCACAAAAGGGGATTAAGACCTAAGTTAACAGCTTTCAGTAAAGCAACCTAGGGCTGAGTGGTTTTTAAAATTTACCTGTATCGACTGTATTTGGCAATTAGCTTTTTGATTTAAATCCTCCATTTTCGTCGTGATATGTTCTACTCTATCCGTAGTATTTCTTACTCTCTCTTCTAATGAATTAGATAATTTAACTTCCTGTAACAAATTAAGAGATCAATGAAAAATATCACACATCTACAAAAAAATCAACAATGGTTTTTTCTGTTTCATTACGAAAATGCTTACTTGTTCCCTAAAATATCCCTCAATGCACTCCTCCTCGAAGTCATACAGCCTCTCCATATCCTCTTTCTCCAAAAACAGCTTCAGTCCATTATCATACTGGAACCGCTTGTGGGAGACGTTACGCGTCACCCATTTGCATGTAGCGTAGATGTGGCAGAAGATTATGATTGGAGGTGGCAACACTGGCTTACGCTCGTACTCCATGACTACTGTGAAGCGTTGGAACATCCAAACCTGGGAAGAGTTGTTGTTCATGTCAATGTCTATAATTTACAGAGTCTGGTACGGTTGGCCAAGTGGCATATCAATTTTGACTCAATATTCTACTTTTCAACAATATCGATACGGTTGAACTGAAAGAATAACAAAGCAAAGTAGGCCAGATAAATCATTGGCTGGAGTTCAACCTGTAATTGATAAAGTTTCTTGTTTGTGTTCTTGGCCAAGTGTATTTAGGCACTTGGTGAAGTACTACAAAATTCAACGAAGGTGAAAATTAAAATTTATAATTTTTTTATGTATTCCGAGATAGTAATTGAAATAAGTTATTTGCTTAGTTAAAAGAATTGGAAATAATAGGAACCGTAATTAAGTAGTAATAACTTAATACATCAAACAGCCAGTAGGTAAAAATATGAAGAAACGCTTCTGTATCTATTGCCACCAGAGTGCCGAGTGCGAGTTGCAGTGAGAAAAGTCAATAACTTCACCATCGCGTTTGCGAGAGAAAAAAACGCGAATTTGTATGGTATCGAGTCAGCGCCATCTAGCGGCGAATTCGGGCAACATTAAGGCCATAGTAATTGACATTTACGTGCTCGCAAAACGCAATGGTGAAGTCATTCACTTCTCTCACTGCAACTCGCACTCGGCACTCTGAGGCTGTAATTTTAGTATCTCTCTTCTCGCTACTACTAGCTTTTATATTTCTCCCTTTATTTTTAGTAAATTACTGGGTCAGATCATTCAATTTAGAACTTGAATACTTAAATTCGTGACATGCCTGAAATAAAGTAATTTTGATATCTAATAGTAGTGATTGTTTGACATGCTTAAAGATTTTTAGCTGCTATGTGTCACAGCTTCCTATAGCGTATCAACGTTAAATGTTAGCTTAGGTCACCTTCGAATGATGAAACGAGGTGTCATATCATAGTAGAGAGATTAATTGATGCTGTCCGGACGCATATCAGGCGGGGTTCGATCCCCGCACAGTACAAACATTTGTGTGCATGAACATGTCTGTTTGTACTGGTCTGGGTGTCTCCTATGTATAATAAGTATGTATTTACAAAAGAAAATGTATTTAAGTATGTTTATCCGTTGTCTAGTATCCCATAACACAAGCTTTAATTAGCTTACTTTGGGGCTAGATGGCGCTGTGTGGAATAATGTCCAGGTATATTTATATCAGAAAAAATGGGGAGAGCAGCACATGAATGCTGCTTTTTTCTTGCCGGGTCCTCTCAGTGGTATCAGCCTTCCGACGGCGCGCCGATGGTAGTCAGATTATATGTATGTATTATATTTAGTATATAGATCGTATTAATATTATTTATGTCTTTAATATCATTAGCTTGTTTTTGAAAATTCGAAAACTCTAGTTATGGTCTAATTGAATAAAATTTTAATGATATATGATTTTGCTTAAATAAGATTGTCCTTTCAGAATTCGGGCATCAGTGATTCAATAAGAGGGTAAAGAGAGAAATTAGCGAGATAGTTTATTTCATACACCTGTTTTTCTCGATATCAGAAACGAATCTTTCATCATGCAATTGCATTTTATCAGAATCAGGGAACGACCATGATGATAAGTATCAAGGGCTGCTTATCTGAATTGGACTGACTTCTGAATTCAGGAGCAACTAGTTTTAGCCTGTTCGGGCGTCAATGTTGATTTATCCGTTTGATCTGGTCTTCGATTCTGATAAAAGTAAAACTAAAAAAAGAACATAAAAAGCAAAAAACCTGATGCGAGACTTCATTGACTTCGTTAAATATGTTATTAAAGACGGCTATGAGCAGGTTTATGAGTAGGATATTGGCCACAAGCAGGTACACCGTCATGGCGATCGGCGTGATCCAGCGGCCTGTGACGCACTTCCGGTCGGTGACGTCCAGCCCGCAATCCGGGTCGATGTCCGGGGCGAACACCTCCCCGTACAACATGAAGTACGGCTGGAAGAACACCTACAAGGGCCAAAAGGGACAAATAAATAAAAGAGGAGAAAACTTAAAAGGGACGAAAACTTAATAAGGGAAGAAAATAACAGAGTGTTATACTTCTATTTATCTTATACTTCTTATTATCTTTGTTATAACGAAGTTTAAAATAACGATAAAACCACCGCTGAATGAAAAAGTGAATGTGGTGTAAGTATACGATGCTTTTTGAAAAGTGCAATAATGTTTGCATCTACGAACTACTTACTGAATTAAAAAGTACAAAAAACTACTAAAACTACATACGGTTTTAACTACTTAATATAACTAAAACCAAAACCAATTAGACTACCTACCTACAATTAGGAGGTGGCGATTAGAAATAAAAGGGCCAATAACTAAAATTTAAAGTCCATTTATCAAAAATAAAAAAACTCAGTTTCAGTTTGTTACAGTTTGTCATAAAATTCGAAAGTAAACTCAACTTTTGACATAAATTGACTTTAAAAGTCTTTATTTCCGATCATTCCACCTCGACGTAATCAAATCTCGCAACAGGCCTACAACATCGAAATAACATAACATCTAAATACGCCCTCCGCGAACCTGGTGTGACACTCCGTTGACCTCAATGAAAATGTTATTGAAGACCGCTATGAGGAGGTTTACGAGTAAAATGTTGGCGATGAGTAGGTACACGCTCATGACCACCGGGGGAACCCAGTGCCCCACGCGGCACTCCTCGAGGCCAGGGAGCCCGCAAGGTGGCGCCATCTGTTCGGCGAATACTTCTCCGTACAGCATGAAGTACGGTTGGAAGAAAACCTGGAAATTGTTAGTGGATGGAGTACGGCCTAGATCGGTTAGTAGCAAGGGACGATTAAATTATTCTGCCGTAAGTTTTCGAAATTTATTTTATAACGAAATATTTGAAACAGTTAGGTGAATTTCAATAATAACCTGATAATATTGATAATAATATGAAATTAAAGATAATGAAGGCACTAAACAACTTCAAAGTGATTAACTATCGTGATGAACAAAGCTTGGCCTGTTAAAAAAAAAGACGCAATATTGAATAGTATTTCTAAAGCGGTTTCTCTTATTCACTTGCTATTCATTTGGCATTATTTTTATTTGTACTAGAAAACCCGGTCTTAGAGGATCGATAATTAACTATTGAGTTGTAAAAAAGTGTATTGAAATATTGAAGTCACACATTCATGTTTGTAATGTAATACAATTTTTATTAGCTAAATAGATAAATAGACGATATTATAGTAAAGGAATCAACTCACCTCTCTTATTAAATACCAACTAGCTTCCTTATCTGGATAGAGTATAGCTTGCCGCGCGACTCCGAACGACATGAGCACCACTAGCAATAGCACCACGAAGTAGATCATGTTCTTCACCATCTTACCCATCATGGTTACAAGAGGACCTGTAGAAAAGGAGCAGTTGCTAAAGGTTTTTATTGTTAATTTTACAAGCGATGTATCTACTTAAAGTTTAAGTGAATTGTAAGTGTTGAAAATCACTTTCTGTGCTGCTCGTCCTGTGAAATTAGGTCCAAGCGTTCTAAGCTAATAAAGGTTTCCCATTACCGAGAAAAACTAAACTACCATAGTCAAAATAACCAGATTCGTATATATTAACCAAAGAGTAGCAATTGGAGCACCTTAAGATGTACAGCTGAAGAGTAACACGAAGCTAAATATGAGGCAGGCGACGATTTGTGTACATCATCATCACACGGTGGCATTTTTGAAATTGGGTAAGTACGCGATTTTTACAACGAGCAGAAAAAAAATGCAGCCAGGTGCACTCACGTGGAATATACATTCGTGAAGAATATTCGAACGCGTAAGAAACACTTGAGGGCATAAAACTTTGCTTTCAAGCATACCAATCAATAGATGTAAATAATGGTCAATGTCAATAATATAAGCAGGGGTTAAATCTTGTTCAAAATAAGTTCAAAAATCCAATTTCCGACTACCACGCAAATTAGATCTTACCTAAATACTTATTAACGCCCAAAATGTTGAGTATCCTCAAGTACCAATAGATGATGTCGACGCAGTATATGACGCGGCCGACGTCCATGGAGGCGGCGCGCAAGCGCAAGCTCAACCCCACCAGGAAGAAGATGATGAAGCCCGCGTCGTACGTGTTCCACATGTTCCATGCCCACACGCTGAACTTATGTCTGAAATATACATCCAGAATAAGGGTGCCGATCGATGTATTTGTAAATATTATCGTTAATTGGAGCTGTTTTCCCCCATATAATCTATTATTCCTTTAAAAGGAGGTCGATGAGATTGATAGCGATGAAATTGTTGGGTTTCGATGTAAAAAATATTCATTGGTTGTAGCTTGATTGCATTTTATCGTCAAATTTCCTCAACACAGCACGAACGATAATTCCCTATATATTTTCATATCAAAACACCCTATTTAGGGCATTTTGTACGTCCTTCTACACCTGCAGCCTGTGGGTGGCGTATACCCAGAAACAGTACAGCGCCCATCGTGTACAGTTTATTAATGCATTTAGGGTGCTGATGGGGCTGTCCCGGCATTGTGGCGCGTCGAGGATGTTCGCCGAGTCACGGGTGGACTGTTTCTACACAACCATGCGGAACCGGTGCACATCCCTGGTGCACAGGGTTAGGGGTAGCCCCAACACCATCCTAAATATGTTTGCAAACAGGTCTAATTGTCAGTTCTTGAACCATTGTTGTATGGTTCATGTACTGACAAATAAACAGATTTAACTATATAAAAAAAAGTTGTATTTAAATTAATTGAAAATTAATTCTGAATTTTTCTAGTAAAATAACTTTACTATCTATCAAATATGGATGTAATAATTGATTATCTGAAATAAATAAATTGAATTGATGGATAAAGAAAGAGAAATAATTACCTTCAAGTTTCTACTTTATTCTATTGAATATTATGCCATTTATTTTCCTTACGATAATTAAAACACGGTTTAGTTAGAATTTTTTAATGGACTGCCCCAAAAGACCAGCCTTGGATTCTGAAGGTATTAAGTATGCGTCCATTTTTTCCACAGGCAGTTTGGGTTTTAATATTTGACTTTTTTACCAAATGTCAATATCTTTAACAGTGCACAAGGTAACATGTAATAACTCACCTAATAGCAACAGGTTCGGACGTAACGATTTCTCTTATCTTTTCACATAAGAAGGTAATAATATAACAAATAGAATATATCTCTGGCGATGATGGCGTTGGGTTCATCTTCACTAATACTGTATAGGTAAACATCAATAGGAACAATATATAGGCAATCTGAAAAGGAAATTATGATTAAGAAACATACGTATTTATCTATTAAGTATAGGATTCTAGGGCACCAAAAAATAGTTCGTTTGACCGTGCAAGTACTGGGCCAACTCATTTGACTACTTAATTAGAATATTGGCGTCAAAAACAAACCCTGTCGCGAGAATTTATAAGTCTATTGTTGTTATCCTAACTACGTATCTCATTGTTTTTAACGAAAAAAAAACATTAAAATTACTATCATCAGTAAAAAATATTACTGTGATTATTTTAGCATTTTACAATGCTTTCATATCGAAAGATAGAAAAATCCTATCTGATTTCTTCAAGGTTCGAAATTTATTTATTTTATGTTTTAAGCATCCTATTTTAAGATCACCTTATATTTGTCCACTCTAAATAAAACGTTACTATCCATACTTATTAAATTCAACAAAAATAAACAGTTAATGCAGACGCAACAGCCTATTGAATATCAGTACCTACTATTTATATAACGTGGATAAAGTTGTATGATGTGAGAGGGAACAAAGAAATCTTCCAAAACATACGGAATATTGATTACCACTTAGGACGATGGTACTAATGGGGGTAGGGGTAGTGACGGGGCATCCAAACAAGGGTAATGATATAAACGTGCCTCGTCTGTTATTGATGGCATAAAAACAAAAACTTTGGCTATAGACTTAATATAAGGCAACAATCCAAGCATGCATGAGTAGAACGGTGCCACAGCTGGCATTATGATACATTTAGCAGCATAAAGGCACTTTACGCATACTAGAATATTCTAGTGCAAACTGTTGTAATGAGCACCTTAATGTGTCACGACTCACGAGCTAGTTCCAGTTAAATTAACATTCCATATACCCTTTTATCACTTGAAGATCGAATCGATTTGCAACACATGGAAACCGCATCAAAAAAAACACAAGGGAGGTGAAATGATAAGGTAAAGGATATCAATACCTACATTAATTAACGAAAGAGTATAATAAATCCAGCACGAATAAGACCGTAGCAGACTTTCCGAATTATTCCTCCATTAGGTTCCCACAGAGAGGTTGCTGACTAGGCGGAAAAAATACCGAATGGAGCGCTATGCCGGGCTCTGGGTCATGAGAAGCACAGTCATTAATATAAGTCTTTAAGCATTGTTGGCGTTTTATGTGTGCAAGAGTTTGTAATGCTAGCACCGTATCTTAAACTTGTAGACCATTTATCAAGTTTTTTCTGTTAAAAGCTCGTAACGCCCAACTTGATCTTAAAAGGGCTCGAATAAATATTACTTGGAAATAAAAATAGAAAAAAGAATATTCAAGCCTGTACATCTTATCTAATAGGGGAGTATGAGCTTCAGTTATCGGGGATTATCTAGGTATGACCGGTCAAATACATTCGGAATAACGTTTTGAAATAGTTGCGAACGCAGCTAATCAAACAAATTAATGACTTTATTGCATACACATGCATTTAAGTATTTCCGTTCGGAATAACAAGGCTCGGTTAGATATTCCGAAGCGGAATTCCGCAAGTATCTGCCGAACTAAATATTTAAAAAGGTTTACAACTCACCGAATCTGCCCAAAATTTGGTAATCGGCGCTGTAAAGAATTCGTATATCTTCTTTCTCAGTCTGAGCGGTCGCATTCTCTTGTCTTCTGGCGCGTGGTATTCCGGAAGTTCTCTGTAGGACGGCTCCCATCCTATTTTACCCACTTTCCCGTTCTGATCCACGCGAGTTTCACACTCGGCTCCTGAGCCAATCAACGCCTGCTTGAGTCCAGACAAATACGTATAAACATTATAACAACATGTTCGTGTTGAAAAAAAAGAAAAAGTCATCGAATAGTTTCGTTCGAAATTAGTTGCATTGCTTTTCGACGTTAGTGAAGTAGGTTAGACATTTTTGATCGTCAAGCCATGCGATTTTTCTGTGTTTCGAGCATCGAGGGAACTTTTCAGTATCTGAATATAGAATTTGTTCAAAGTTAAGAAAAGTCTTCGTTTGAATCTCAATCAGTTGAGTTTTTGATGAAGCAACTGAAAAGTTCATTGAGTGTTGCTTGTTTTTTAACTTCTCAGTTCTGCATCCAGAAACTACGTACTAAGAATTGGTTTCTAGGTATATAGGCTCTAAGGTGTTTCCAAATAACTTGATATAAGAACAACTGCGTAGGTAATTAAATCGTTTCAGGTCACAACACGATAGATCTACATTTAAACAAATCTTTCATCTAGTTTGCACCGATTACACTCGTTTTATAGTGAAATGGATCAGTTTTGGTTAAATCTAGGAAACCGGACGGGTTTTATAGCATGTAAAACGAAAGCTTGAATGTCACCCAGGGTGCTCAATACACTATTATATAGCCGATCACGCCGCTCAAAATGTTATGCAAAAATTTAAAAAGCTTGATTTGAATAGAAATGGCAGGCATTGATAAAAGTTAAGCCAATGTCAGTCTCAAAAACGCTGCAGGTGCGTTTTAAAATGAGATAAAATTTAGAAGATAGTTAATTATACTTTTACAAAGACGAAGCGTCGCAAGACCAAATATACAATTTCGCCACCAATATAGCTTTACACCAAGTTGATCTAACTACAACACTGACGCAATTTGGTATTCTTTCGAAAGTAAAGTTATCCGTTCATGTTTCAACTCTTTTTAATTAAACACTGAGAGCTTGGTAATGTGACTTCGTTTCGATAAAGTCGTAATTTCTCTATATATTTGAGTATGTAATTTGTTGAGTCTCCTGAATTTGAGATAAGACCATAAAATTTCTCGATAGAGGAGGTTGGAGTGGTAAAATTTGAGGTGAGTCATAAACGGATAAGGTCCATAAAGACGAAGGTACTAAAAGTGCGAAGGAAGTACAAGACGCCACTGAAGCCTACGTCCACGGAAAGCTATGGGCGTAGTATAGCACGTATACATGATGATTCGAAAGGTATACTAGGTTGAGTAGTTTTCATCTATCCCTTTATTCCTATAGGAAAACATAACGATCTATGAGTATTATCATTCCGTTTCAGGATTGAATGAAAGTTTTTTTGGAACGGAACTCATCACTTGTGGAAGCAATGCTTTTACATCAACTTATTAAATTCGAATCATTGCTTTGTTAACAAATGTAATGTATTGAAAAAGGGCATGTGAAAATTTAATACAGAGTAGTGAATAGAAATTAGGATGAAAATATTCAAATCACAAATCCGGCAAATAGGAAATCTGAAATATATTACTGAAAATTAATTAATAATGAAAAGTTATAGTGAAAAAAAGTTCTGCAAGATCAGACACTTCATTTTTAAACTTAATTCATTTATACCTTTCTCTCATGTATACGTATAGTTTGAGTGTGATACAGTAATACGAACACAACAGGTTGCTTTTCAGACTGTGTAAACTTCATTAGTACTAGAACTTTGTGCCAGACTTTCAAGTACTTGGGGTGTATGATATGCGACATGTTATTTTGTAAAACATTCTGTGAAAGAAAACCTAATTTTTCAACTGATAAGACCAATTAAAATATAACGAGATTTTAAATGAAAAAGTCGTCGGAGTAAAGAGTCACAGTCAGTGAAAGCGAACATAAAAGGATTCCAAAAAGTACTGATGGCAGCATCTTATTAGAAAGTGTCCGCCACTTAAAAAGTTATTTGTAACAGACTTTAAAGGTTACAGCGCGGCCACAGCACCGCTTCAACCCGGCAATTAACTTGCCATTCAAATTAGAGCATTCAATAAAATTGTGTGGACCGTAGTATATTTTACATGTCAATATGAATCCACAACTTCTTCTTAGAGAAACCTTAACTCAGAAATAGCATTACTTGATTCTCTCTCCTTTCAAGGCAACGTTATAAGATTTAGGTACGATACCTATTCAGTGTATTTATCTTCAAACTTATTTATTATAATTATGTATGTATAATATGTATAATTTTTGTATAAGTATTTTGTATTAACAGTATATTTTATTCCGATTTTACGAGACGCCGCCAACACGATTTCTGCTTCGCCCAGTGGTTAACTGGTAGAGAATGCCATTAGGCATTAAGTCCGCCAACTGTATTTTTTCTTTGTGCAATAAAGAATAAATAAATAAATGATAAAAAGCGGACGGCGGGCGGGCAGCGCGCCGCACGCC
Source organism: Udea olivalis (assembly GCA_947369235.1). NCBI lineage: Eukaryota > Metazoa > Arthropoda > Insecta > Lepidoptera > Crambidae > Udea > Udea olivalis. The sequence continues at coordinate 14,868,939 of OX376359.1, forward strand.
TTTTTATTACGAGGCGAAGACAATTTGGAGCGGTGTCGTTGCCGCGCTGTGACCTTTAAATGTATAGTATAAACAAAAACAAATAAATTTAAGTACTATAGATTTTTGGGAGGATCAGGCTGCCAAGCAACTGCTTTTATAGTAGGAATGGTTGCTAGGTAGTCCTGAAGTTCATTAACTACTTCAACCTTCAATGTGAATCTAAATTCGACCAAAAAAAACTAACAATAACATGAAAGTGTTCTTTGTGAAAATGTGTCAAGTGTATCTCCTATTTACTAATTCGCTTTCTAGTGCAAAATTGTTCATCTAATGTGCTTGTGTTCGTATCACAGATTGATCCTGCTTGTACCAGCAATCGTCTACCTTCGTCGCCTCACTCGGCTGCCCCGGGGGGATTAGCTTCTTGATAGAAAGCGTACGCCTTTTCACAACTCCCACCTACATTAGGCAACAGTTTCAATTTCATATCTAAAACACAACCCTCAATAATGAATCAAAAGCCGATCCACGAGCAAACAAATTTCATGATTATCAACAAGTAAATTCTTTAGTCGGCAATAACTTTATAATAGGATTTGTCGAAATCAATGGCGCAAATTTTGAAAAACCAACACCATTTCATTTGTGTATTTACAGTTAAGTGATTTGAATGGCTGATGAAATAAGCGGGATGATAAGCAACTAAACGATAAATCTTACCTCGGCGTCATTAGGATCCTTCGTGCTTCTGTCGTCTTCCATGCTTTCATTCTCTAAATGCTCCTCCTCAGTCTGCGGCATCAGCTGAAGCTCCTCTTTGGACTTGAACTCCAGTTGAAGAATGTACAGCGGACACAGCAGGCTCAGAATTACCTTGACATCACGACAAAGCCGATGTGGCAAAGGAAACGCTGCACGGTCGATGCTAGTCACTTCGACTTAAGCCATTCATGCTACAGTCAACTAACGGGGTTCGGACGACGGTTGTGCAAGTGATGCTCGAAGGGAAAGTAATGATCCAAGTAAGTATCGCTAATGTGTGTAAGAATAGGATCGGGCTGAAAGCGGGCTCCTAAGTCACAATACATAGCTGTACAATACAGTGAAGATAAACACTACATTTAATGACAACGACAGCACGTCCTTGGTGCTTTTCGAATTAGTATTAAAGAAACATTGCAAAAAGACAACAAAGAAGTAAGATAAAGAGAGAAAAAGAAAAATAGCAATAGGATTAAAATATGTAAGTAACTAACAGTAAAACAACTAATGTACCTACGTAAGTTCACTTGCATAATCGGCGTCAACGCATCGCATGCACTCTTTTGAATTACTCATCATAAGCATTTCATCGATCACAGACATCGAATATCATCATAATGGCCTAATCGATACGATCAGAGTTATTTGTTATTGTCTAACACTGAATCTACTATGATCGTGCTTTGATAATTCTGTGCGTTAACAAGAAAAGAAACAAATATTTCACAATATCGTAATTTTTACCTTTAAGTTTGTGTTTTTTCTTGTGCGAAGACCTCCCATCCAGAGATCGGCTAATATTATTTGCGAGCAAGGGTGTGCCAACAATGCCCGGTGGTTCGCGGCGACGGCCAAACTCAGGCAAGTTTGCCCAGACCAGTTTTGTAGTTCGCAAGTCAATAATTGTTGAGCTTGGTCGTCATCCTGCCGGTAAGAATAGTCTAGCAGCTCCAGGGCTGAAAGTTGAGAACCAATTAGCAGGAGCAATCAAACGAATTTGGCTAGACGTTGAAGTTTGGCAGTTATTCTCGCCGACACGGTATTAATTTTAAAATTAATCTGTAGGTACAGTGCCGGCGAAATTGCAAGCAGTTTTCGAAATTTATAAAAAGGTAAATTGCTTGAGAAAGCTGCAAAAGTGCATTACACTTTTATTAGCAAGGAGCACTCAGTTTTTATAATTTAATTTCAAATTGTGTACCTTTACGAAGAAAAGGAAAAGCCAGTTTTACTTAAACCAGCAGTGTTTGCGAGACTATATAAAAGTACAGGTAGGTATAGTTTACCTATTTTAAAACTTGAAATTTATTTAATTTAAAAAACTTCTGACGGTAAAACAGCTGTTTTCATCATTAATCACAGCGAGCTAACTCAGAAAATAAAAGTGATGGGAGTGATTGATCGACCTTGCATTTGAAATAATGTGAAAAAATTAAAGTTTTTTAACGATGAGCACGGAGCTGTTGCTTTTTTTGTGACATGTTTTTTAATTTAAAATCATACCTTAGTGTTAGAAGCGGTGAAGAGGTAGTCACTGTAGATATGTTAACTACATATTTATAATGACAAGTTTTTGCAGGAGCAGAATGTTAAATTAAACTTTCAGTCACAGCGTAGAGTGGTAAATTTGGAGTGTGAATAAATCTTAACAAAGGTAGTTAAATGAGTTCGCGAAGGGGCGTTATCATCTAAAATTTGATATGTCGAGCGTGTTCGTACGGTCACTTTTCTCTTATTTTTGAAACAGGATTGGAATTTGAAATTCAAGAAGTCTCACCTTTAGTCTCAAACTCCTTTCCATAATGCCTCAACTCCTCATAGACCTCGGTTTCCATGTCATCTTCGGCTGCCTCGTGGGCCATGGCTTTGTACAACTTGCAGGCCACCAGGGACTTGGCTAAAGCCTCTTCGCCGTGTGTCCACATGAGCAATGCCATTTGATGCCGCTTCGTCAGCACCGCCCACATCTGTAAAGGTGTATCTTTAGAAAACTGGCCCAAATAATGAATTACAATTTTTGCATGGAGGAATGTATAAATCATCTGCAATATTAAGGCGGATGATGATGGTGATAAATAAGACTTAATTTCTGAATTATTATACATACTAAGGTCAGCTTAAGTGGTATATTTAATTACAAATTCAAATTGTTTTAACCCCCTAAAAGGCTTTAAGTGACTTCGCAGCCACAAGATAAATTTACCAAAAGTTTTAACTAAATTAACGCCTTTGTAGTCCTCGACATGAGTAAATAAAGACCTTTCCGCTAAAGCTATTTTTCGTTTTGTAAAGAACTGCCTATCATTAGTGTTAGTTAATAAACAATGGAAATTAAAACACTTTCTTGAACAGTAAGATAAAAAAAAACGGTTTTAACCTTGTTGTACTACTCTAACTATCATACGAATACTACGGGCAACTGTAAAAGCGGCTGCTGAGGCGGGAATTGCAGACATTGCTAAATGGTTAAATACAAATCTTCTCACTCTTAATGCTTAAAAAACTAGTTACATATGCTTTACTACAGATATTAGAACACAGCCAAATTGTGTAATTGACCTCAGATCCAAAAAGTAGTGTTCACTAAATACCTTGGTATTCTCTTGGATCAACGACTGTCATGGCACCAGCACATTGACCTGGTAGCGGGCAGAATTAGAAAGCTTATTTGGATTTTTAAATCTCTGCAATATGTCATGTCCCGTGAACTTATAAATAAGATCTACATATCTCTTGCGCGGTCGATCATATCATATTGTATCCCGGTGTGATGTGGTGCCACAGCGGGTAAATTTTTGGACATAGAGAGAGCGCAAAGATCCCTCTTAAAAGTGATGTATTCTAAGCCGTACAGATAACCCAACAGAACATCTTTACAAACTGGGGGATCTGCTATCGGTAAGGAAACTGTACGTTCAAAACACAATACTACGAGTCCATAAAACCTTGCCTTTCGATCCTTCCAAGTTACTAGGTAGGCGGAAAGCCACTGTGGCATTCTCTTTGCTGCGACGCACTGTATTTGCTCAACGCCAATTCGCTTCTCAGAGCGTCTATATCTACAACATCATAAACCGTAAGCTTAATATTTACCCTATGCTAAGGTACAAATGTAAAAATACTGTGCTCAAATGGCTTACTACACTAACACACGATGAAACCGAAAGAATTCTAAAAAGACTGAGTTGAAGTTGCTAGATACTCTGGCGCATCTTTCATCGTACCCTTACTAAACACGTATTTACACACACACACACACATACACGTATACATATGTTTAATTTAATATAAAATATCCAAAGCCTGTTGTAAAATACTTAAGTTGCTTACCTATTAAGTAAAATTAATTATAAGTAAAATTCCTTAAAATCTACGGTTATTATATTAAGTTAATGCAATTGTTTTGTAATAACTCAATAACTAAGTACTAGAGTCAAGAGCGAGTCACTCCGACACAAGTATCCAATTACTTCCTGGAGCTGTCTCACCAAACCACTTGTAAATTTATTGAGTAAGAAAGAAATATTTTCTTTATTTTTTTATAATACTACTATGCTCAGCTATTAGTTATTAAATATCTTAACCGTTTGACATTGTTAATTCCGGGCTAAATACTTGTAGCAAAAATGAGAAATAATAAAAGTCAATCAAGTTTCAATTGGGTTCAACAACAAGGTCAAAACCGTATTTTTTTATCTTACTGTTCAAGAAAATGTTTTCATTTCTATTGTTTATTAACTAACACTAATGATAGGCAGTTCTTTACAAAACGAAAAATACCTTTAGCGGAAAGGTTTTTATTTACTCATGTCGAGGACTTCAAAGGCGTTAATTTAGTTAAAACTTTTAGTAAATTTATCTTGTGGCTGCAAAGTCACTTAAAGCCCTAAGGGTTAACACAATTTGAATTTGTAATTTAATTTACCATTTAAGCTGACCTTAGCCCAAAAGGATATTATTCCAATTAAAAAAACTTTTTAGTTAATATAACAAAAATACGTATACGAAATGACGAATACGTTTTTACCAGTTTGCTAAATGGATAATCGAAGAGCGCTAAGTTTAGTGAGGTAAGTTTTTAAAATTATATATCTAGGGCACCTAAAACCGAGATTATCTGACCTCAAATCAAGCAGAGCTTTTGTCGTCTAATTTCATCCCCTTCGCTAGCGCATTTAAAATGCTGTTACTGTCAGTTACAGTGAAAATTTGAATTTTCGAAATAAGCCGAGCTTTCATAACTATTCTGAAATGACCATGGTAGGTACACAGTCCACAGTCTAAAGCTGCTTTTCCAACAGCGATGTGCTAAGCTGTGTAGCTAAGGATGTGTGTGATACACCAAAATAATTTGAAATTTTTGGCAACATGTGACCAATGATTTTCTACATTTTGCCTTGTGTAATTAATTATGCGTTTGTCGACGCAATTTTGGCACCCTAAGCTACATTGTTATTTTTATTTTATTTCCTGTATTAACAAAGTTGTTTAATAAACATTTATTATTATTGAATAATGATCTCTAAGGAAGACGTTTACGAAAGTAGCTCGTTGAAGCAGATAGTCGAAGAGTGCTATCTCGGTGATACGTTGTGGGCCACCAGCGCTAGGACTGATAATAAAAGAGATATAGCAGTGGACGTTGACACTTCTGTTAGAATGTTTGATACCCACGAGCAGCACATTGAAGCGATAGTCGAAGAGTGTCATCTTGGTAGTGACTGCTATGAACCCAGTGAAGAGAGAGTCCAACAGCGTTGTGGCGGATAAAGTAGGCGCTGTAGCAGTGGACGTTGACACTTCTGTTACAATGTTTGATACTCACGAGCAGCTCGATGAAGGGAAAGTCGAAGAGTGCCAACTTGGTGGTGACTGGCATGAACCCGGTGATAAGGGGTAGGCCACCAGCGTTGGGGCTGATGGTAGGCACCGCTATAGCAGTGGGCGTTCACACTTTTGTCATTATGACTGATACTCACGAGCAGCTCGTTGAAGGGATAGTCGAAGAGTGCCATCTCGGTGGTGACTGGCATGAAGCCGGTGATGAGGGAGAGGCCGCCGCCGCGGGTGAAGGAGGCGCTGTTGCGGTGAACGTTGACGCTTTTGTTCATCACCTTCGCGTAGATAGGACGGAACTTGCGACGGGTATAGTAGCATCTAGGAATAAAATACATAAAATATCAATATATGTATATTTATTTATTTTTAGAATTGAGATGTATGTGTACCTAATATGTACGCTTCCATGCACAGGCTGCGGTAACCGTTTACCATCAGGCTGTCCGTGTGGTTGGTCAACACGTCGTCAGTCAACATAGTAGACATTATATATTAGAAACAACAATTAAATTTACCGCATAAGGTGCATCGACTGACGAGGTGTGTTTACCGACGTTGTATAAAAAAAGAAGGAATACGTGAGAACATTTCTTGAATTTGGATGATACTTAAACAATACAATCTGGATTTAAATAATGGGTCCTTTAAATGCATTTCCAAGAAAAAAGTTCTAGATAGTAAGTCCACGCTGCAGCAATCGCTGTCGCTGGAAACAGCTAGTTATAAATGTCACAGCATCTTATTTTACAGACCGACTTAAACAGTCTCAGTTCCCTGATAAATAAATAAATATCTGGAACAATTTACACCAAGATCATAACCCCCCAAACTAAGCACAGCTCGTACTACGGGCGTCAGAGACTGATAAACATATTTCTATATTTCTAAATACATACTTAAATAGATAATAACACCCAGACACAACAAACACAAATGTTCGACACACAAATAAAGCCTCCGGCGCTAATGGCAGAATCGCTGCCATTGCGCCAACATGCCAGAAAGGTTTCATAACATCCCGGAAATGGGAGGAATTGTATACTTCGATGTACGACTGCCAAACTCAACACTAATACAATTTTTATAGTCCGCCCAGGCATGTGTCCGTCCGTATAATATTTTCACCATATTGAAATCCAATTTGTAAATCAGCATAAATGCAGAAATCCCTCAATGCAAGAATCTTTGTAGCGGAAACTAGCTCGCGGATCCTGGCGCTGCAAATATTGCAAATTATGTTGCTTGCCAACGACAAAGCGATTCAAAGCAATGTATTTCCATCTTTGAAACCGAGTTTCTTTCAATGTACGTAGGAAATGATTTATTCTTCAGCAGGCTGGATTAAAAAGCTTTTGAGATACGGAGAACAGCCGAAGAGTGAATAAAAAGGGAATAGGAAAACTGCGAACTAGAGGTACTTTCGTTTCTTTCTATTAATTAATATTGATTTCAATTAGTGTGAGCTATTTATACAGCGAGGGATTGTACTTGGTCAATGTTTTTTTAGTTGTGGGTTGATCAACCTATTTGTGTATCATATGTATGTCTGTATGTTTCTATTTGTATAAGTATTCATTTAAGATTTCCTGAAATCTGATACAAGCAGTGTCTTACGGCCATATTACTTAGTGAGGCGTCAGACAGTCATAAAAAAATACATATCCAGGACAAATTACACCAAGACCATCTGACCCCAAACTAAGCAGAGTGTACTATGGGTGTCAGAGACTGATAAACATACTTGAATATTTCTAAATACATACATACTACCTCTTAAGATTAAAATTGTTACTAATAACATATGGACAGAGGTCTGAAATAAATGAATATTATTATTATAATAACACCCAGACACACAACAAACACAAATGTTCGTCACATAAATGTTTGTCATGGGTGGGATCGAACCCACGACCTCCGGTGCTAAAGGCAGGATCGCTGCCATTGTGTAGGAATTGTAATTATGGGCTATAGTATGCAGAATAAGTAAGAAAAGGATTTTAGTTACACGGTTAAAGATCTTTATTTCTCATAAGAATCACAAATTTACTTACTGAGAAAACAATTCATTCATATATCATTATTATTAACCGTATTTAAGTTATCTAGTATTTAAGTTTATTAAAAATTTATATTGTACGCCGAAACGGCTTGTTATAATGTACCTTTGAACAATATTACTCACTACACCTGTAATATGCAAACTTATAACTTAGCAATAATAAATATTTGATTTGATTTGAATACAGTAAAAGTAAAGTAAAAAAAGTAAAAAATATCTTTATTCATATAGACTTATAAAAAGTACATAAGACAAGTCATATACAAAAAATAATTGTAGCAAAAATATACTGAATAAAAATAAACTTACATAAAATAATACTATGATAGTTAATATCCTAATTAAATATAATGTGACTCTACCACCGGTTCGGAGGTTGTTTCCGATCGAGAAGACTCCGGCAAGAAAGTCGATGGTTACTCTTTTCAATCTTGTTTTTAGACACAAAAATTGAATTGACAGAGTAAAGTCATAACAAAAAAGTGTGCAGAGGAGCAGACTATACCTAAGATGACCACAAATTCTTATCATTTAAGAAATCCTCAACACTATAATAACCTCGCTTCATTAACTTAGCTTTAATTTGTGACTTAAACTTGAGAAGAGTTCAACAAGAGTTTGCGGAATCTTATTACAATATTTCACACATTGACCAACAAATGATTTCCCTACCATATGCAGTCTTAGACTGGGAGTTACGAGCTTATTTTTAATTCTGGTATTGAGTTTATGAACATCACTGTTTTTCTTGAAGAGATGCAAGTTTTTACGGACATATACTACATTATCATAAATAAATTGAGAGTACACAGTTAAAATATCTATCTCTTTGAATACTTCACGAAGCGAGTCGCGTGGTCTAAGGTTGTAAATGGAGCGGATGGCTCTTTTTTGAAGAACAAAGATGGTGTTGAGATCCTCTGCCGAGCCCCACAACTGTAGACCATAGGACATAACACTGTGAAAATAACTGAAGTACACTAATCTTGCTGTTGCGATATCAGTCAGGAGCCTTATTTTTCTAACAGCATAAGCTGCCGAACTAAGTCTTCCTGCAAGAGCAAAAATATGCGGACCCCACTGTAACTTGGAATCGAAAGTAAGTCCTAGAAATACTGTGGAATTCGCAATCTCTAATGGCTCGTTATTCATGTATATAATTGTATAGACCTGTCTTACATTGTGCATAGAAAATTTGATACATTTAGTCTTCTCAGCATTAAGCAGTAAATTGTTACTCGTTACACTAGGTGTTTATAGGTTGACAGATGTAATAGAATAAAATAGAATATAAATAAATTTATTTTGACACTTAAAATATACACAGGTTACAAAGACAAAAAAAACATTACAAAAAGTGTCAAAAGTGAAAAGCACCACGACGCTTTTCAGTGGTCACCTGTGAAGAGGGAGAAATGGTACACAATAACAAGGTAGAAGCGGTTTAGTTACAGAATTGAAATATATATAAAATTATATGATTTATACAACCGTTATATATATATAAACATTTATACAACCATTCATTTCATTTCTATTTCATTCATTTATACAACCGTTATATATATATATATATATATATATATATATATCCATATAAATTTATAAAATCATAAATTTATTACAAAGCCACATCTCAATCTCAAGAAATCCGCATAAAAATGCTTGATCCCTAGACACTTTTGATGTGTGTATATATATATATATATATATACATGCGACGACACGCCTGGGCATAGGCCGCCTTTTCAACGGATCGACCACGTTAATGTAGTAAACGGTGTAAATAATAACTTTTATTTGTGGACAATGACGCTTGAATTACAAGGACTCCGCATAAGCGCAAAAAGAAGAGAAAAAAGTACACTTAGTGTCATTCAAGCACATGTTAGAAAAAGACAGATGGCAGGATGTCACTTTGGCTGACTCTTTAATATGATATTTACCATACCAAATTCAAGAATATCATACTTTTGTAGGCTTTATAGCACATTAAAAAAGTAAATATATACACACATCAAAAGTGTCTAGGGATCAAGCATTTTTATGCGGATTTCTTGAGATTGAGATGTGGCTTTGTAATAAATTTATGATTTTATAAATTTATATGGATCCTTTCTGGTGCATTTCATAATTTGAAACAGGAACTGTCAATCAAATTCGAGTAAAAGATGAAAATCAGCTGTCAATATTTTCCCTATAAAACATACAACGCATTGAAGACATTATTAGTGCTACTGTTTCCCTACTACTGATTAAAACCGACGTTATTATGGAGCGGCGACGTCATTTAAGCAGGGAAGAAATGCTCAGAGCCGTGGGAATGATAGAAGCTGGTTCCCGGCAACGTACTGTGGCTTTAGCTCTGAATACAAGTCAGAGTGTTATCAGTCGACTTTGGACACGTAACCGAAGCACTGGTACCGTGGCTGAGCGCCATGGAGGACGGTATCGCTGCACCACACGGAGACAAGACCGATACATTCAAATCACAACTCGAAGAGCTCTAACAATAACCGCCATGATGTTAGCCGTGAGGCTTCATCACTCTTCAGGGAACTTAATTAGCGACCAAACAGTCAGAAACCGCTTGCATGAAGTGAACCTTCATTCCCGAAGACCGCTAAGGGTACCACCTATAGCAATGCACGATCGTAGGATTCGATATCAATGGGCTCTTGAACACAGAAATTGGGCAGAAGAACAATGGCGTTTCGTGTGCTTTTCTGATGAGTCTCGTTTTGGTATGAGACCGGATACAAGACGTATACGACACTGGAGAATCCCTGGACGCCAACAGCGACTAAAATCCTGCCAGGAAGTCCATCCTTATAGTGGTGGAACCATCATGGTATGGGCGGGTATTTGGATCGGCGGAAGAACTGAGTTGATTTGGATCAGAGGCAACCTCAACGCTCAAATTTATGCTGAGACGATTGTATCAGACGTCATCGTTCCTCTACAAGTGCAAATCGGTCTTCTTCTGGTTCTCCTTATTTCAGTTAATGCATGATAATGCACGACCGCACACCGCAAGAGTTGTAAGACAGACTCTCGCCGCAGCTAACATCAATGTCCTGCCCTGGCCTGCTCAGTCGCCAGACTTGAACCCGATTGAGCATGCTTGGGATATGCTACAGAGAAGAGCTCTGCCGAATATGGAGGGTATCCAGTCGCAAGAAGACCTTTTTTTGTTGTTGCAACGAACATGGGCGGCCATTCCACAGCGTGATTTGGAAGAACTCATTTTGAGTATGCCAAACCGATGTTCTTGTGTTGTTAGTGTTCGCGGTAGAAACACGGATTATTAATTGTTTAAGTTACCCAATAACATTTTAAAGAAAACTATTATTTCAGTCTTTTTTTCGAACTTTAATGTTAGTGGTTCAAATGTCAAAAATCCCTTTATTAGGAAAATGGCAAATTTCTTTATTAATGCAAAGGTGACTTGGTTCATCGTTACTGTAGACAAACGAAAACACTTTATTTGATGAATCCTTAAAGAAAATTTTAATTAATATCAATCAGGAGAAAAGTTATTGCAAAAATATATGTTGATCCCTAGACACTTTTGATGTGTGTATATATATATATATATATATATATATATATAACGGTTGTATAAATCAGAACAAATGAAGCTGTGACACATGAAATACGGAGATTATAGTTACACGACTAAGACACTTTGTTAAATTACTGTTTTTGAAAATTCAATAAATGCTCTGTATGTTTAATTTTGAAAGATTTAACGGTTTTTAATAAAATAGCTCGTTGGTAATGTTCAGTCAGAGGGTATTGATGTTCACGATATATTTATTAATCTTGAATTTTACTTGGGTATGTTGAATAGGTGAATGGTTTTTGAGCATTGTACTTCACTATTATTTTTGTTGTTTCACGCCGATCACAATCATAAGAAAAAAAAGATATTTATTTTTCCTCAAGAACTAGTTCTGTCAACGTTTAGGAAAAAGAAAATAAAGCCTTCGTCTTGTGAAGTTGGTCCAACCTGCCACTTGCCATTGTTTATGTTTTGAAATTGTATTTCACGGATCCAAGTTTGATTTATTTCATTTTTATTGTATTAATTTAAATGTATTTTATGAATTCAATGTATAGGCAATTTTTTGCCTATATTTTAACACGAGAAATAGGTTACGCAGGCGAAACCGCTGACAGTCAGCTAGTCATATAATAACAGGTATCATTGTTCTTTCCAAATTTTTTCTTCAAAGTACTCATGCAAAGAGTAATAACACTTGCCAATAGGTATATTGAACAATGTTTTTTTAAATATTTTGAATGACATTTCTTTTAAATAATCATGTGGTTAAAAAATTTGGGTCCTATGTTATATATCCTTTTTGGGAAAAAAAATTGTACGAGATGGATGGTGTGGTAGTCAAATATTTAAAGCATGAATTTATAATTATTCCTGTACCTATTGCACGCAAAAAGTATAAAACATTACCCTCAAGCGCGGCCCCAAAAGCAATCAATATACGGTAAAAACTTTACACAAAAGCAAAAACAAAAATGAATCCAATGAAGGGAGTTCTGGCCAATAATAGAATGAACAACAACGAACAATCAACATACACTCATATTGTGTCCTGGGAAGAGTAATTAAGACCAAAATTCATTGTGATTAAAAAGCAATCAAACAAAAGAGCTGATAGGGTAACGAACGTAGAATGAACCATAAAACTAAAAGCAACCCAACCTGTCATCAGGCTTCATAATAGCCTATCTATGACTGAACTTAAAAGCCTGGCCACCGAGTTTTAAATACCGCTATTAGGTACCTAGATAGATAGACAGAATATTTATTTCTCACTACAAAAATACACATTAAATTACATTTGTTCATGGTCAATTAAAGGATTTTCACTGAGATCGTCAAAGAAAATAAATTAAAATGAAATATAACAAAATATGGAACAATAACACAATAATTCAAATTAAATACAAAACGTCGCAAAAAAAAAAGTCAAGGCAATCACAAAATAGAATATAAAACAAGATGTCGTCAATATCAAGTCAAAAGGAAAAATAAACAAATGTCAAATAATGTTACACAAACTATAAATTAAGGTTAAGGTTTTTAGTACTTTTCAAAACGATTGCAAAATGGGTCTTATGTTAGTAACCATTAATGGAAGCTTTAAAAGCAGTGGTCTTCCGACTGCTCTTTTTGCGTTTCGGTGCACATTTTTTTTTGCATCAGCAAATGCATTTAGGCATTCCACTCGACACCCGGGATATGTGGAACTCGTAACTCCTGGGAAAACAGAGACCCCTATACCCACTAAAACCTGACGGTGGTCGTCTTCGGATGGAATGGACCCGGGATCCCCAACAAGGAAGAGACTCCTCGCAGGACCCTTCAGGGCGCAAGGCCGATGGGTCGCATACCTAACCACACGCAGCCCCCCCCCCACACGTGCACTTCACGTCCCCAAGGGCCCATTATTCTCCTTTTACGATAGGCAGTATTCTACTCCCCCAACCGCAGGGGCTCCGGTGCACATGCCCAAACCTTTGTTGCTTTATAGCAAGGCAGTGAAACTAGGCAGTCTTGCAATCGTTCGTTACCTTGTCTTCCCACATAGACGCAAAGGCCGCTTAAGAAAGTAAAATGTGATGTGAAATCGTGTGTTACTTTTTTTTAACAATTAAATTAAGTATATTTCACTTACCTATAAGCTCCCCCCATCAGTTTATTGATCACCAGTCCAATATCATGAAGAGTGTGCACGTATCCTCTCGGCAGGTGTGGTCTGACGTCTCTCAGGATGTACCTGAGAGTGTTGCTGGGCCCACTCTTGGTATTATACAATTCTTCGAGGCGCGGGATGGTGAGGAACTTCCTCATGGAAACACCGTTCTCGAGGAGGAGTTTGACGAAGTCTATCCTGTCGTGTTCTAGGGCTTGCATCATCGCCTCGTCAAGAGCACCTATAAAAGAATGTTCATTATTTATCTTTCTATCAGACGGGATAATCTGTGAAACTTCCTTAGCTGAGCCGCCCAGTTCAGGAACATGACTGAAGTTCATATTAGCGTTATTCCATTGTAATATGCTTATAGTGCGAGTTTTGGAAGTTATTGCCTATTAATATTCCAAAAAGTGTTGTTTGTCAAAAATACTGATTTTACATAGATTTTCGTAAAGTTGATAATCGGATCCAAATAATAAAACTACTACACTACAAAAGAATTCATAGTATTTTTACTTATGTCCCGCAAACTTATATGTGGAGTATTAGTCACTGATGACAGCGTTTTTCCACCCTGGAGGTTTCAGCACAGCACACGGCTTGCTAGGAGTGTTCTCGATTTCAATATTCTCGACGGATTTTTAAACCAAGTTCGTGATGCCCACGTATTGGCAAATCTGTGTGAAAGTATATTAATGGAAAAATGCGAATTACTCTGAATACAATTATTTAAAAATCATAACCCTAACCTTTTGGTTTAACTAGCAGTAATTTTCTAATGTTTTGTGTGCAGGAAAATAAACAATTTTCGTCGGCTAAAGTGTCAGACCTCGTAACAACATTTTCCTTTTCAAATTCAATTTTTTATACTTTTCATTACTAATTTCTGACCGCATACTCTAGCAAAGCTCTTAAATCTTATAAAAAGCCGTTTCAGTTTAAAATGCTTAATAGGAAACTATAGTCAAAGAAATATAGTCTCCTGTAAAATTTGATCAGTACGTCTACCACGAGTTGCCACCTAAATTTACGTTATCGTTCGCGAAAAAAAATGTATTTGGATTTGACATGAGATGACATGACAGTGTCAAATCCCAGTACAATTATTTACGCGAACGATAAGACGTACTGATGGCGTTACGAGATTTGACACTTTAGCCGAAGTTTTGTGACATAATAACTCGGTAAATGTCCTACTCGTAGATGAGAAAAACGTGTGTTTAATTTTTTTTTTTAAAGTATGATTCACAATATTCAAGTATCTGTACAACCCTGTTTAGTTAGGTGTTAACCCTAAAGTCCAGTGCTAAAGGCTTAACACTAATATGGTACACAGCTGACACCTACCTACCGCTTTTTGAAGCACTAACATTTCCAATATTTTAATAGTGTATTGCTTTCGCGCTTATGTGTTTCCTTGGAGAGCTGCACGACAAGTGTATTAAGAGGATTAAGCGACAGATATTGAGCAGTATATAAAGTTTTTTTTTTGGCATTATTACAATGCTCTTTTTTATCTTCTCTAATATTGGCGAAAAGTGGGCTTTTAAGTCTTCCGTTCGCCATGACGGCAACAGTCACTTACCCCGTTTGGGATATAGTTGCGTGATGGTATGTTCCATTTGCCATCTAGCTAGAGATAGAAACCAAAAAAATTAAACCTTACAAACAACGTCAGATTTGATAACGTAAAATACACTACACAAATTCTTATGGGGATGACATAAGCGCCAGTGACAGCTTATGTCATCCCCATACATTTGAACGCTCTCTATTGTAGAAATAATCGTGACGTGTTGCTCTTGGCTAGCCCCCCAGATCTTTATTTGGAAGAGCAGCCGCCCAGATGGCGGAAGCCGCGGGATCAAGTCTAGCTCGATGCCCAGTAAGTACGTCTACCATAAGATGCCACTTTAAATTTACGTTTTAGTTCGCGTAAAGCATTTGTATGGGATATCGCCTTGTATGCCTTTGTTAACTCGAAATGGAACTAAAAACGGCACCGATGCTATGTAACGTTATGGTACCGTTTTGTAGTTACATTTCGACTCAACAGAGGCGCTGTACGAAATGCCATACAAATATTTTACGCAAACGATAACGTAAATTTAAACTGGCAACTCGTGGTAGACGTAGGTATAGGAAAAAGGTTGGATTTTTCTAGTCTCTTTCTTTAACTTCGGACATTGACTTAAACAAAAGAATTACGAAGATGTGTGTTTATGAGCCTGGGTGTAATGTTCATAGTTTATAAAGAGTGGTATTACACCACATTCGCATAAATTGTTAGCACTGGATTTAATCTAACTGTCTGTAAACCCAATGCGGAGCGCAAGCGATTAAAATTGAACAGACAATTACGAATCATATCAAAATCGCGAACAGATACCATCTCATTGAAAACGATGAATCGCTTCATCTAAACGCTCTTAATGAATTTCCATTTTCAACGTAGATATTCAATTCAGAAAGCATTCATCCTATAAATAATATAATCTATTTGATAAATTTGACTTAAGGTTACAAAATATTCAAAAGTGAGAATATGTTGTGAGTAGCGGCTACCTGCTACTTTAAAAACTTTTTACCCTTTATGTATAATGTATATGAGTCACCTATCTACTCGTTCTGTTTTTAATAAATAATAAAATAATAAATATCTGGGACAAAGATCCAGATGATCTTTGTGTAAATTGTCCCAGATATAACGCCAAACTAAGCAGAGCTCGTACTATGGGCGTGAGAGACGGATAAACATTCTTATATATTTCTAAATACATACTTAAATGGATAATAAAACCCAGACACACAACAAACACAAATGTTCGTCACATAAATGTTTGTCATGGGTAAAGGCAGGATCGCTGCCATTGCGCCAACAGGCCAGTCAAGTCAACTAGATTTAACTAGAATCTGTTTATCTTTAGTACGCGTATCGCAGAGATGTTCAACATTACCAAAGGAATTTTTACTCGCTCCCTCCCTACTAAAACCTGAGCAAAGTACTAACAACACTTATTCGGTTTCCTGTATCGATTTATAAACCAATGTAACTGATACACAAGGCAGTGGATCACTTTGACAGATAAGTCTTGGTAACAACAGCTTCCATCTTGTATTTCCTCGACGTAATTCGCGAAAACGCTACGCCTTAAAGCTAAGCGTACACTGGCGTGGTATTAAATGGATCCCTGACGGGTATTACATAAAATAAAAAATACAATAATTTTATTTCCAATTTGTCTTATTTATACAGCATTGCATGCCGAGGAATCTCCATTTAAGCATGGAAGATGCCTGTAGTTGGAGGCTACGCTCTTCCCTTACATCATAAAAGTGGAAATAGTTTAATTATGTTCATAAGAGAAACTAAATAAATAAAGCAAACATTAATATAAAACGATAAGTGTATACATATATTGAACTTACGAGTATTACTATGTCAACCCTGACTGCTCCAGGTGCAGGTCATACAGTATTATGTTATTATATTTTTCATTTTAGAATCCAAATTTCTGATGTACCACCGGTCTTCCCAATCTCTCAGTCTGGCTTTATTATAGGCGTAAAATCATAACAAACAGATACAAAATACTTTTTCTTAAACATGCTCGGAAATATTGTCATTACTTTTGAATAAAGAACACGCGAAGTATCATATTTACGTAGACTGAAAACCCAAAATCACTTCCCGGCGCGTTCTTTGAATTTCGAACGAAGAGCGCGCCGGCAATGTTGTATGAAACGGTGTGCTGTTTGAATTTAGAACTCTTTCATCTATCGTATACAATGCGTTCTCGTGGCTGTATAGCCACAGATGCGTTTACCTTTCGGCACAAATTGTAAAATAAAAAAAAACAAATTGGCGGTAAAGCAGAGTTGTTATTTTGTTAATAATATTAATTAAATTTATTACGTAAAAGGCCCTTTTTATTTCCTTGCATTTTTTTAAGAAAAGCACTATATATGCCTCGGCCGAAATGGCAATTGCCTGTCTCGTATCATTGAAGTCCTCGCCTGCGGCTCGGCCTTCAAACTCATACTCGACCTGCAATTCGGTTTTGACGACCGACTTGGTGTAATGGTTAAGAAGTTGGCTACTACACCAGAGGTCGCGGGTTCGATCCCCGCACAGTACAAACATTTGTGTGCATGAACATGTCTGTTTGTACTGGTCTGGGTGTCTCCTATGTATAATAAGTATGTATTTACAAAAGAAAATGTATTTAAGTATGTTTATCCGTTGTCTAGTATCCCATAACACAAGCTTTAATTAGCTTACTTTGGGGCTAGATGGCGCTGTGTGGAATAATGTCCAGGGATTTATTTATTTATTTTATTTATTTAATTGCCTATTTCGCTGCCTTTGCAATAATGTACTATTCCATTTACATCAAATGAGAAGTGTAAATAAAATGTGATATTTTGTATTATTAAGTCTATTAACCAATTCAGCTACATCCCTAACATCATTACAATAGCGCCGACCAATAAAATAATAACCATGAGTATATTGTGGTCCACGCTTAACAGCAAGTTACCTCCCCCAAGAGAAGGAAGTTCATAACTATTCAGCAGACGCCAATACCCTCGAGAGTGTCTCTTCTGAAACCATTACTTGGCCGCACCTGCTGCTTACATTACTCACTCAATATTACAACACTATGCCAGCATGTTAACCTAAAAATCACAAAAAAATATTCTAACTGTGCTCGACGCTAGGAAAGGCTAGGCAGAAATGCTGTGATCGGAATTTTGGTACGTTATTAATCTAATCTGAACCAGTCTAAGGATCCCACTGCTGGGCAAAGGCCTAATGTCATTATATCTCAGAGTATCTACGAGTCAGTTCAAGTCAAAACAGAAATAGGTATATCCTTAGATGAACTAAAAGTAGCGACTTTGAGCACAACGTTTTGTTGCCCAGAGCGAGAGTAGGTTAAAGCCGCAGTGGGCAGGGCTTAGAGCGCAACAGAATGTATGGTCATTAGGGGCAATTTGGAAGTAAAGTCATTTGAAGGCAAACGGATTTCTAGATATTGCAGGCCATTGGGAACGGTCTCTTTGGAAATCCACAATAATAGGAAATCTTACGACAGCGGATGATGCAGCAAAAGCAACCTTTTAAGTGAAGATATGGCAGATAACAGATTTCATGTAAGACGTTGGAGCCCTGCTTGCATTTAGGAGACAAACACGAAATATCTGAATTGTAAATGAGAAAGTAATCCAAGTTAAGAGTTCCGATAAAAGTAATCTCGTTTCAGAAAACAACTTATCACAACGTGACATAACGTAAAGGTGCGTAAATCCCTTAGGCCCCTTCATTTGGTTTAGGCATGACGAGATTTTAAGTACATTAAAGTTTAACTTGTTGAACAAAATCAATGACGCGATTTAACACCTGGTGTGACCTGAGTGTATTTTGTTTTCCTGAGATGATGAAGAAACACTCGATGGGTTATATACGAGTAGCAAGTAGAATTGATGGGGAATTTGGCGGTGGTGAAATGACGACCAGGTTTAAGGTGATTTTTACAGATTTAGCCAGGGTTTGTAATTGTCCATTGGGCTATAGACCGGCTGATAACTTATTGCAAAAGGAAAATCATATGACATTCTGAATAGGTGATGTAGAAACTTTCTACTACAAAATTAATAATTTTTTTTACTAATATCTTGAGGTTTTTATACTTTTTGTCCAAAAAATACAATGAGTGACTGACTTTGTATGAAAACTTCAAGGAAAAAGTAAGTTAGAAAGTTTTAATTTACACTTATTGTAAACATCTACAGTAAAAATAATTAACAGATAAAGTATGAGCACTAGCACGTGCCCAGGAAAGCGAAGTCTGTCCTCGGATTTAACCATAAATAGTTACCACTTCATTTTAGTTAAGTAGAGATGACAGTTAAGCCGGGTAACCATGGGCATAAATCTACATCTCTCAGTAATCTTGATTGAAAATAGATTAAACCTCATAACAACTCCTATTAATTACCTCGTCGTTCCTAATTTAACCGTACCTAACTTTAATCCATTTATCAATGAATTATCGACTGTGTACTCGTATTATTAAACTATTGACAGTTGGCAACGTGCAATTTTCAGAAAATTTAATGAGAGATCTTGAATTTTGATTATTCTGAATAAAAATAAATAAATAAATATAAATATGCGCCAGACAACACACCTCTAGTAATGGTCTCGAAGTAGGGATTAATATCCCTGTGTTACGAGGTACCACACAAGGAAATAAGCCAGGGGCGTCTCCCAGCACACCCAGACCCGAGTCAATTCAGAAAAGATCGTTTCCTGAATTGACCCGACCGGGAATCGAACTCAGGACACTACGGAAATCGGGGCCAGAAACCGTGCTACAGCGCACTGCGCCAATCGTGTCGTCAAATCAATCGAATCAAAGTGCCTATTCATATATTTATTCTGCTGTGTTCCCCATCATGTTAATTTATAATTATTCCAGAAAGAATAAAACTAACTTTACTCTATCAATCAAATCATTGGCATCTACCTGATATTTGAAAATTCAACTTATTATTGTAAGTTAGTCAAAGTACTTGAAATTGTAGAATGTTAGCTTTTCATCCTTACCTTCAAACCTTCCGACTCATATCTCTTGTCGATCCAGAAACCAAATATATTTTCAGCTTTCCGTATTTGAATCCTTTGTCTTCAGTTTAGCATACCCATAACTTTTAGTGTTTGCAGAGGACTGTTTTGTGTCGAATCGTAATCGGAATATTTGAAGGAGTTGCTGTTTTCTCTAGTTTGGCTATTAAAAACAATTGAACTAAAGGAGTTAATCTATACTAATATTAGAAAACGGGAAAGATTTGTTTGTTTCTTCGTATCAAATAGGCTCGGAAACTACTGGACCGATTCTAAAAATCTTTCACCAATATAAAGCTACACTAACAGGGAGTGACTAGGCTATTTTTTTTTTACTTATGCTGTTTTGAAGGGAAAGACAGTCTACGCGGGCGAACACGCTGACGGACAGCTAGTATTAAAAGTTAAAATGGAGTTACTCAAAAACGACATTACGGATTTCTAGTCTTTTTTGATTGGTTTAAAAAACTACCTTTTTATACCAATCATGCAGAAACAGTATTGTACCTATTACAAAAAATATCGATTGCAATAACTTATCCCAAGGTAACAAACTTTGCCTACCGTTGATTTCACCAATGCGAAGTCGGGGCAGATCACTAAATTATGAATAAGCGTTTCCCATGCAATTATTGGTCCCATATCAACGCGCGTTGTAACTATTAATTATAGCGATTATTTGATTGCAGTAATTGGGTGCCTTGCCTAGCAATGGGATAACAATCAGATGCCATTCATACTCAGGTATATACCGGGTGATTGCTTTTATCGGGAGGAAAATAATTAGGCACACTAAGTAGCCGATCAAAAAACCTCATAAACGAGGAAAAATTAGAACATTTTTATAAATTTTTAAAACGAAGGACGGTATCTTTAGTATGTCAACAAATAAAAGATGGTTTATAAAAAAAACACATGAGTAGTTAATTAGCCCCGGTAGGCAATCATTAGAGTTTGCCATCATTTCATTTAAATATTCATTTATTCAATATGCATCATGTACAGGGTCAAAAGATCTTAATATTAAGTGTAAGAAGGTACATGTACCCTGATAGGGTGTTGCATAGATGCAATGGTTTTGCGAAGTTAACATAATTGTATGGAATTACATTAATATTAACTTTAAAAAAATCAAATAATTAACTTGTAAATAACTTCTAGACACAGTTAATGGTACTAAATTATCATAATTGTATTTTTGAATAAAAAAACTACATTTTACTGTGATTTAATATTTTTGAAATACGTGTTTACTCGTTCAGTTTGTCTTTTTTAGTTTGACATGCCATTTTCCTAAAGGTTTAAATAAAAGTTATAGGCAATAATCTCGCCAGAATCACAAAGGTCCCATCATATATCAAAACCGAATGGCCAAGTTAGAATCGATTCGAGGTTCTATCTGGCTTCCGGTTGAGGAATCTGTGATTCCGTGGCTTTAAAAGCAATAAATATCGAACCATCGCCACCAGAGGTCGCCGTAATGAAATATGAGCAGCCCTCTGTTCCTACCGATTGTTTAATGTGGATAGGTATGGGACGATACATCCGGACAAAACATCGGTAAAGCTATCGATATTGAATCCCTTACAACGTTTTCATGACACATCTTGACCTGCGATTTCTCCTTAATTGTGTCCTACAAAATCTGGCTAAGTGAACATATAATATCCTATTTCAGCCTTGAGTTACTGAAATGACATTTCTTTTGTAAAGGACTGCAGCCGTTAAAGCCTTTTAGTGCTTTAAGTCGATTCAGTCTACTAGTACGTTCGTACGTACGTACGTAGTAATACGTTCACCGACTGAGTCATATGAATTAAGACTAAAAGTTACGGTCTTCATTTTTGGCGTGAGTCGTGTAAAAAGAGACGTTTATTATAAACGACTAAAGGAGATCTTTCGCCGTTATCCGGGTTGATTTGGATTTTTGTAGATGTTTTCCATCACTGGAGAGTTGTTTAATTATTATTTATTTATTTAGTTGGATATTTTTACCAATGGACACATAGGTGGTTCTGACCAGATTTGAACGCGATCCGAGTTGGGTGGGGTGCTTAACCCCTAGGCCTAAACGACGTTCTCATTATTAATTACAATAAATCATAAACAAGACACAGAATAAATACAAAAATCTCGAGTGGGGATATAAGACAGTGTCTTTCCATCGACCACGCCCGAATTTAGAAACGGTAACCAAAGTTGAACAGTTCCAAAAATTATGTATAGCTAGCTGTCACTTTTATTTCTATTGACATGTGACAGCGTAGCTCACGTGTCATGTGATAAAAAATTTCACAAAGTTTGGTGAAACTTTAGTTTAAATGAATAACATCGATAGCAAGGCCGGACAACTGGACATCCCTAAGGCGTGTCCACATGTTGGTCCCGGACAAACAGCGCAGAAGCAGTGTTATCGCCTCGAGCCACGTGTTGTTTGATTAATGAAATTTATACAGGATACGACTCATTGTAGTCATTGTGCCTTTATTTTACGAGGTCAGCCTCCAATCAGGATTGTTGGGGCTCTTCAAGTTGAGCAGGCTTGTTTGTAACCTGGGAATATTATGTAAACACAATATGGCCCTTATGACTCTGATATAAAAGCAATGAGGTGTATGTTTGTAGGTAGATGGTTTTTCAGTCTAGGAAGAACATCGGAAACTCCTCAATATCACAACAACAAAGCTGCTATTATTTTAAATACACATTTTAAGCCCTAAAAGGAGTAATTGTTAATTTTTTCCTGAATAATGTCCCCTAATATTTTTTAATGATTCCAGTGCCATTGTTTTGTTTTTATTTAACTTATGGGTTCGTTCCATCGTATGTATGTGTTTTTCTGTGCTGGCTTACGGAGTTAGCTCAGAACTCGACCACCTAGTGTCACTGTCAAACCAATCCGCAACCGTGCCTCCTAAAACCCTTGTCGGTGATAATATGGGAATGTATCTCTAAAGATCCTGAGGATTTTACACCATTTGATTGCTTATACAGTCACGTGTATTTCAGGCCTAATTTAACTGGTACGAGTATTGGAACGTGGCACACGCTTGTAACCAACAATGCTTGTGTTTGTACGCGTTCATAGGCTGTGGTACCAGCTCAGCATAAGCGGGATGCGCGGTTGGCCAGCCACTTTGTTGCATAAAATTACAAGAAAATAGTAAGCATCTTACCAGGTGGCCACTCCTGCCCATAGACGAAGATCTCTGATCTGGCGATGTCAACTCGGTTCCAAGTGAGTGCCAGGGACAGCTGCTCGCTCGGAGACAGGTGCTGCGCGCGAAAGAGCGCCGTCAGGATCACCTGGTCCAGCTCCTGCACCTCGCCGCCTTCTGCGCGCTCTTGGATTCGGAAGACTGTGATCTGATGGAGACAAAATACTTATGTTATTGATTTGCTTTAAAAGCCCATTCCAATCTGACAGAGGCCCTTCTTGTATTGGCAAGATTTCAGATCAAATTTGTGCGGGTGATGTTTTTGGTTCCAAAAGCGAGTGCAGGCAGAAACTAGCCAAACTACGGTTGACAACATCCGCAAACAAACTAGTACTGTCGTTTGCATTTGGCGTCATTGTTTTGCAATTTCCAGGGTGCGGCCTGCAGTCGCTTTAGGAATCTTACCGTGTCAATCTGAGTGAAAACACTTAAAAGGTAACGTCTGTAGTATTACTTTTATAATGGTAAATTCATGTCAGTATAAAGAAACACATTGCAGTAAAAATAATTCGAATTATTTTACGCAAATGTATCAAACCGTTTTCTGCCATTTACTAACATCGTTTTAATAAAATAAATGTATTCATGAGTATTCTGCTCAAAAAAACCGAATGCTTTTAGATACGTTATAACGGAGCACAATCCGCCCAACAGGAAGTAAGTGTTTGCCCGTGGGAATCTCTAACTTCCGGCAAGCAACCAACAGGTATGAACAGGGCGAAGTTTCATAATGAATTTTATACTTTTTGGATTATTTTATTTATTTAGTCAAGCTTATATCTACCCTTACAGATACATTATCCAATGCGATAGACAAGCAACTTAACCACTATAACATAGCACATACAGCGTTATCCTTGTGATTTCGCTCAGAGAACAATGGAAAACGTCAATCTTTTCAGCTACGGTACTTGGCAGAGCCATCCCACAGGTGGCAGCAGTACTCCATACACGAACCGAACTTGTGCTTGATACAAGTGGAGCAGCTGTTCCGGTGTGAAGTATCGCCGAACCTTAAAGAGGATGCCAAGTTTTTTGGCAGCGGTTTTTGCTTTCAACTCAATAGAGCTACCAAAGTTAAGGTTGGAAGAGAGTTCCATACCTAAGAGCACGAAGTGGTTGGTTATCGGTATCGGTGCATTCAGGAAAGTAGGAGTCAGATTGAATGGACTCCGTTTGGCGGAGAACAGACAAGCTTGGGTTTTGCTGGCGTTGAACTCAACGAGGTTAGCTTCGCCCCAGTCGGACATTGCTTGTAATGTTGAATTCATCCGCTCAACCATGGCCTCTCTAAGGGACTCAATCTCAGCGACACTGACGCGGGCACTGGACATATATTTCTCTGTAACAGTGCTGTCGTCTGCGTATCCAAAGATACCTGTGCACAATAGATCATTAATGTGCAGCAGGAAAAGTGTCGCAGAAAGAACAGACCCCTGAGGTACTCCGGCATTTATAGCCAATAAGTCAGAAGAGCAGCCATCAATGACTACCCTTATTGACCGTTCGCTCAGGAAGTCAGATATCCAGTCACACAGTGCGGTGGGAATTCCGTATGAAGGAAGCTTGCTTTTGAGACTGTCGTGCCAAACCCTGTCAAATGCCTTCGAGATGTCAAGAGAGACAGCGAGTGCTTCGCCGTGTTTCTCGATGGCTTCGCCCCACAAGTGAGTGGCATACGCAAGAAGATCACCAGTTAATCGTTCACGGCGAAAACCGTACTGTCGATCACTGAGCAAACTGTTGTCCTCGAGGTACGCCAGGAGCTTGCTGTTTAATACACGTTCCATACTTTTGCAAAGTATGGAGGTGATTGCGATTGGTCTATAATTGGCAGGGTCAGCTCGACTACCTTTTTTGGGCACAGGTTGCACGTTGGCAAGCTTCCAGGACTTAGGAACTTGTCCCGTTTTGAGAGAGAGGCTGTACAGGCGTGTCAGTACAGGAGACAACTCGGGCGCACAATTCCGCAAAACCACTGCAGGAATCCCATCGTGACCACTGGCTTTGTTCACGTCAAGAGTCCGAAGCGTTTTCAGTACCTCTTTTTGGCGTATACGGATTTCTTTATCTTCATCTTCATTAGAGAACCGCTTTGAGGTAGCACAGGTGGTGTTTTACTTCCAGAATTGAGACGTGAATGGCTTGCAAATAGAGAAGCAAAAAGATTTGCTTTCTCTTCCGCAGAGTGGGCCAGAGATCCGTCGGGCTTCATCAGTGGCGGCAGAGATGGGCGGCAAAAGTTCGATTCGACCGTTTTAGCCAAGGACCAGAAAGCCTTGCTACCCGATGGGTGAGAGACGAGTTTGGCTCCAATACGGGTAACACGGTCGAATCGAGTCTTCCTGAGTACCTCTTTGAAGGACTTGGCAGCAGCGTTAAAGGCTCTCTTCTTTGTACTGACATCGGAGGCTTTACGTGCGCGAGCTTCAGCCCAGTCCTTGTACGCCGATTGCTTTACCGCCTCAGCAGTAGCGCACTCAGAGTTGAACCAACAGGTAGCTCGGCTATCGAGGGATACGTCGGAAAATAGAATAAAGTAGTCAGAGATAGCGTCAGCGCATTTCGATGAGTCGCCAGAAGAGAAGTAAGCTTGCTGCCGAGGATAAGATGCAAATAAATGCCGCATCTCATCCCAGTCTGCAGACTTCCGCCACATCCGTCTTGTGCCTCTAGGGCTGGGATCGGGTGGGGAGTAGTTGGACACAGACTTCACCAGACAATGGTCTGAACTGCCCAGAGGGGCAGTAACCGACAAAAGTAAGTAAAGTAAAAAATATCTTTATTCATATAGACTTATAGAAAGTACTTATGACAAGTCATATAGTTACAAAAAAAAAAAGCAAAAATATACTAAAATAAACTTACATAAAATAATACTATGATAGTTAATATCATAATTAAACATACTGTGACTCTACCACCGGTTCGGAGGTTGTTTCCGATCGAGAAGACTCCGGCAAGAAACTCGATGGTTACTCTTTTCAATCTTGTTTTTTAACACAAAAATTTAATTGACAGAGTAAAGTCATAACAAAAAAGTGTACAGAGTAGCGGTCTCGATCTGTAGTCAGCAGAAGGTCCAGGCAATTTGGTGTGTGGCTAGAAACATCAGGTATGCGCGTGGCTTCCTTGATGAGTTGGGTGAGATTCAGCGACAAAGAAAACCTCAGCGCCTCTCTACCAGCATGGTCAGTTTCCTGGTATGGGAACAACCAGTCACGATGGTGAGCGTTAAAGTCCCCCAGAAACACTAACTGCGCAGATGGATACCGATGTTGGACTATATCAGCCGTAGCACCAAGGTACTCAAAAGCAAAAGTTTGGTCGTCTCCTGGTCTCCGCTGTGCGATTAGTAGAAACATGAATAGAGAATTTTCTCCACGCCTGTGTCCACTAGTACCCACAAGACAGAAAAGCCAGGTTTTTCAAGGTTACGGAGACGCTGGCAACAGATGTCATCGCGAGCATATAGGCACACGCCAGTGCTTTAAATTTGTGCTCCAGGGTATACCCTGGGTAGTTCAAATACGCCGCGTCTGACGGACACCTGATTTGCGTCTCCGTGACAAAGAGCAGGTGAGGCTTATCAGTCTCTAGGTGGTGGTGGACTGCAACGAGATTAGAGTGCAGACCTCGAATGTTACAGAGGTGCACTTGGAGTGACAGGAAGTGCTTCCGCTGTTTAAACTTTTTCCTCATTTGTGTCTTTGCCATTGTAAAAATGAATTGTGCAAATGTAAATACCTAATATATTTAAAGATACCTACCTGATAACCCTTTTCTAAAATACATCTATTGGTTTTCTTTTTAAACTCCGTCGAGTCCAACTGTTCATCGACCACATTGACCATTCCAGAAAATGTCCAAATAATATAATGTATCGCCTAAATTACCTAAACCGCCACCACCTCTAATTAATTATTTATGACATACACACATCAAAAGTGTCTAGGGATCAACATATATTTTTGCAATAACTTTTCTCCTGATTGATATTAATTAAAATTTTCTTTAAGGATTCATCAAATAAAGTGTTTTCGTTTGTCTACAGTAACGATAAACCAAGTCACCTTTGCATTAATAAAGAAATTTGCCATTTTCCTAATAAAGGGATTTTTGACATTTGAACCACTAACATTAAAGTTCGAAAAAAAGACTGAAATAACAGTTTTCTTTAAAATTGTATTGGGTAACTTAAACAATTAATAATCCGTGTTTCTACCGCGAACACTAACAACACAAGAACATCGGTTTGGCATACTCAAAATGAGTTCATCCAAATCACGCTGTGGAATGGCCGCCCATGTTCGTTGCAACAACAAAAAAAGGTCTTCTTGCGACTGGATACCCTCCATATTCGGCAGAGCTCTTCTCTGTAGCATATCCCATGCATGCTCAATCGTGTTCAAGTCTGGCGACTGAGCAGGCCAGGGCAGGACATTGATGTTAGCTGCGGCGAGAGTCTGTCTTACAACTCTTGCGGTGTGCGGTCGTGCATTATCATGCATTAACTGAAATAAGGGACCGATTTGCACTTGCAGAGGAACGATGACGTCTGATACAATCGTCTCAGTATAAATTTGAGCGTTGAGGTTGCCTCTGATCCAAATCAACTCAGTTCTTCCGCCGATCCAAATACCCGCCCATACCATGATGGCTCCACCACTATAAGGATGGACTTCCTGGCAGGATTTTAATCGCTGTTGGCGTCCAGGGGTTCTCCAGTGTCGTATACGTCTTGTATCCGGTCTCATACAAAAACGAGACTCAACAGAAAAGCACACGAAACGCCATTGTTCTTCTGCCCAATTTCTGTGTTCAAGAGCCCATTGATATCGAATCCTACGATTGTGCATTGCTATAGGTGGTAACCTTAGCGGTCTTCGGGAATAAAGGTTCACTTCATGCAAGCGGTTTCTGACTGTTTGGTCGCTAATTAAGTTCCCTGAAGAGTGATGAAGCCTCACGGCTAACATCATGGCGGTTATTGTTGGAGCTCTTCGAGTTGTGATTTGAATGTATCGGTCTTGTCTCCGTGTGGTGCAGCGATACCGTCCTCCATGGCGCTCAGCCACGGTACCAGTGCTTCGGTAACGTGTCCAAAGTCGACTGATAACACTCTGACTTGTATTCAGAGCTAAAGCCACAGTACGTTGCCGGGAACCAGCTTCTATCATTCCCACGGCTCTGAGCATTTCTTCCCTGCTTAAATGACGTCGCCGCTCCATAATAACGTTGGTTTTAATCAGTAGTAGGGAAACAGTAGCACTAATAATGTCTTCAATGCGTTGTATGTTTTTATAGGGAAAATATTAACAGCTGATTTTCATCTTTTACTCGAATTTGATTGACAGTTCCAGTTTCAAATTATGAAATGCACCAAAAAGGATCCATATAAATTTATAAAATCATAAATTTATTACAAAGCCACATCTCAATCTCAAGAAATCCGCATAAAAATGCTTGATCCCTAGACACTTTTGATGTGTGTATTTTGTTTGTGCAATAAATTATATCAAATATTAAAATAAAAGAAAATTCTTTAATTTCTAAACTATATATAGTTAAAAAATAGTTTTAATAATTTATTTTGCACTATTTCTACAATATGTATGAGTAATTCTATGGACCAGCATTGCATGCAATATTACCTACCTAATATTGCTTTTAACTGACTTGTGCATGAAAACCTAAAATAAATTATAATACATCTCAAACTAACTTTTATCTTAACAATACCTACGTATTTAATGACTAAGCCCAAGATGTGTTTGCCCAGGCCGATGAAAATTTTCTGTTTCAGTGAGAGCCAAGAGTTGTCCTGGTTCTCCGGAAAAATAATGTGCACTTCATTTATTTAGCTTATATCACAGTGTCGTATCACAATATTGATTAAAAACGACATAGGTAGAAGAAAAGGTTATGATGAACCAAGTTCGATGAAAGGGCTAGTTATTAGAGGATGTTTTGTCATACTCCCCATAATTACAATATTTTTTTAATAACACTGATTACCTTATCTGCTGCTGTACCAACACACACACACACAGTCACACTACACATTCGGTACCGTATCTATTGTCTATGTATTGTATTACAATTATTACACTACACAATATATTGAATCAATCACCATTTATTTTTATCTATACTATAGTATTTATGATACTTATATGTATATGCACACACGTATGTCCGCCACAAATGTCCGTGCGTCATCTCAGTCTGGGCCTACTGAAAATCAGCGCCTGGGCCCATAAAGCCCAGGCTATATGCTGAGTGAGGTCCATTTGTCTTTTTGGGCATGTCTTTTTTTACCGCTGTCTGATGGTATGATCTTTTTTTTCCTGTTACCTATGTTTTGTTGTTAATGCCTACTTCTTTTGTGTTTACTTTATAAATGTAACGATGTCCTTAAAGTTAATAAATGTTTTTCTATTTCTATTTTTTCTATTTCTATTTTTCTATCTTATTTAAAACCAAAATACAGTACGGTCGCTTGTCAGTAAGTGATGTAACTATGTAGGTAAGCGAAAATTGGATTTTTTCAATTACCTTCAATTTTAAGGTTTTCATAGAAACAATAATGACCGTTCTTGTGATTTGTACGGTGACCTTGAAATGAAAGCTAGTTTACACATTCAGTGCTATATAACGAGACACAATAGAAGATATACAATCTGGGACAATTCACACCAAGATCATCTGACCCCAAACTAAGCAGAGCTTGTATTATGGGTGTCAGAGACTGATAAACATACTTAAATATTTCTAAATATATACTTGAATAGATAATAACACCCAGACACACAACAAACACAAATGTTCATCACATAAAGGTTTGTCATGGGTGGGGATCGAACCCACGACCTCCGGCGTCAAATGCAGAATCGCTGCCATTGCGCCAACAGACCAGTCCAGATCTTTTGTTTACGTATCAAAAATGATACGTATGGCACTGAATGTGTTATTATATTTCATTTTACACTTAGATAGTTTCTACATTATGCCATATCGTTTTGTAAGTTATTTAACAATCACCCTGTATATAGCATTGCTTACATTTATCTAAAAAAGAATGTCACAATATTTATTTAGAAATTTAAGCTCAACGCACACAGAGCGGTACAGAAGGCAGGAAGCGGTATGGGGGCGGAAGCGGGAGCGGGAAATGTATGGTGCCACCTCGCCACGCTACCGCCGCCGGTCCCGTGTGGCATGTTGCATAGCAACTCGAACGTTACAAAAACTCCCGCCCGAAACGCTCCCGGTACTAACTTAGTTTGACCTGCGCAATCCCACTGAAAGAGCAGCGGCGCGCAGCGGCCTAAGAGGGCAAGTGACTGGTCAAGGCGGATGCCCACTGCGGTGTTCGGAGGGGCCGTGCTGCCTCTTGCGGTGCCGTGCTGCCTATTCTTTGCTTTAACTGCCTAACTATGAACTTTCAAATCAAATAATAAGATTCAAATTTATTTTTGCCTTAAAAAGCCGCCGCTCTTTCAGAAGAATTGACCCTAAATGTGTTAAGTACACTGCACTCTTTTTGACAGGCGAAGAAGGTAAGCTCGCGTCATTTATTTCAAGTTATGTCTAGGGTATTATACGTCTATATGTTAACTAAAACAAAAACACAGAATTGTTTCTGTTCAAAAATCTTGCTGTTTTCCAGAAGCCGTGGCGGGCAGCTAGCCATGCTTAATAAAACATTACAACACGCACTAAGTCCATTGTTCTAAAGAATTGGCACGATTTAACATGTCAATGTAATCCCAGGATTACTCTTATCTCCTCTGCTGTCCTTTTTTGCTGAGCTTACTACACTCGCCGTGGAGTAATAATTAAACTAGATTAAGTTCAGTCTGGATTTTGCGTACTTGTGCTAAAGTGGATTATAAAATAAACATACAGTAAACTTGTGTAGCCTAGACTAGATATTATACCAAGCTTCTGAACGCCATCGCAACTCCATTATTTGGTGATAAACTTACTGTCCGCCTTAAGAATTTGTTTAGGTAACACTATTATAGTCGAAATATTGCGCTATGAGATTTCGGTTAGACAGATCAATTTATCTTATAATAAATAAATAAAACTATAAAAAAATATCTAGGACAAATTTCTGACCCCAAACTAAGCAGAGCTTGTAATGTGGATGTCGAAACTGTTAGACGTACTTCAATATTTCTAATTACAC
The DNA here is from genome assembly GCA_947369235.1 of Udea olivalis. Classification (NCBI taxonomy): domain Eukaryota; kingdom Metazoa; phylum Arthropoda; class Insecta; order Lepidoptera; family Crambidae; genus Udea; species Udea olivalis. The sequence goes on from OX376359.1 coordinate 14,900,353, forward strand.
ACTTAAATAGATAACAACACCCAGACACACAACAAACACAAATGTTCGCCACATGAATGTTTGTCATGGGTGGGGATCTAACCCACGACCTCCAGCGCTGAAGGCCGGATCGCTGCAATTGCACCAACAAGCCAGTGATGATAACGAAGACATGTGAACCTTAGGCATGACACTACGCAACGACGAACCAGTATACCTATTATTTCAGAGAATAGGCTTTAATCACGGGATAATCCAAACTTCAAACAGACTGTTTAAATAAAACCACAATCACGTCTAACGGATTGAAAACCAATCGTAAGCGATAGTGACAATCCCATTCTATAATGGGTTTCGAATCGTGGACTTTATCAGGAGGGTTTCCTTTTTAGTGGAATAATATTGCCCTTTGATCTACTGATTGAACAAAGGCGTGATCCCTGGCTCAGTGTGAGACAGCGAAAACGGTTTTACTATTGTCACTGTTTTATGGCTTTAGAAAGAAATGCATAGGTGTAAAGTGACAATCAAAAATAGATTTGAACGATGAAGCGTATTAAATAAAAAAACGGTATAAATAGAATTTGAACAGAAAGGAGTGAAGGAGTGAACACAGAAAAGCTGCATGTATTCGTCACATGAGAATTTGTTCTGAGTCGACCAGTAAAAGTGTGTTTAATAAACATACACGCCAAATTATCTCAGAAGCATTTAACTTAACTAAGCAGAATATTCAATACCCACGATCTTCTTATATGACTTTATAGCGGCATTAGATTGACTTAATCAGCCTTCTAATTAAGATCCCCTTCATAAAAAATATATTTTTCATCTGAAAATGCGCGGTGGGTATAATGAATCGGTGAATTGATGGAACTCGCTCGTTAGCACATTAAATGAAGGCCCCGAAGCGCTACCAACGGTCGGCGTTTCCAAGGGAGGTATTCTCCGCCCGCAACTATTAATCATCACAATTTTAATTTAGTTTGCGCGGAATTTTCTTGGAGCGGCAGTGGTAAGTTTTATACAAAGATAATTTAGAGAAACTGTTTATTAAATTAGCTCCGTCTATCTGGCTGATTAGGAACATAGCTTGGCCTGAAATCCAATAAAAGGTTATATCCTATATCGTGAAAAGTGTGTTGGAACATAGACAGAGTTTATGATCACCAACCCGCATTTTGCCAGCATGGTGATAAAGCCAATACACATTAATTTAATTGTAGCAATAATTGCAGTGGGACATTAAACAGGCTTATTGCTTTGCTATCATATAATTGCATAGCTAGGAGAAAAAAAGCTGTTTTAACACACTGTGACGAGAAAATGAGAAAACGCAATAACAATGTAACATTTTTTCTATGTGAGGCTAATCCGGTTTATATCTAGTAAAGGATCGTAAAATCACTCAAGAATTAGTGTTTTTCTACACTTAGTAGTAATCAAGCCAAATTCCTAAAATACCAGACAATCCTTCAGATTCACAAGTGAACTTATATCGTATTACAATTTTGGTTGCTGAGTAAATGACTTAAGTTTTGGCGTTTACAAACTGTCACATCTCATCGAATGTAGCTTCAAAGCCAAACAAATAAAGCTTTCACTAGTTGCCAGGCTGAGTCTAGTAGAAGTACGAAAAGTTTTATAAAAGAAACAAATCTGAAGCTGGATATTCCGGGGCACGTATGCTATTACAACTTTCGTGATAAAAATAAATTGTGGTCCAAGTTCCTGTGGCAATATTAATTTTGAATCTACTCGTACCAGCTTGGCCTTCAGTTAGTAATGTTACTTTTTGCTAATATTATAAATGCGAAAGTTTGTGAGGATGTATGTGTGTATGTTTGTTACTCCTTCACGCAAAAACTACTGAACGGATTTAGATGAAAACGTTACGGTAATACAGCTTAAATATCAAAATAATAGAAAGGCTACAATTTGTGAAGATTTTATGTAATTTGGCCATAATTTGTAAAGATAAGTTCAGGCGGGCGATGCCGCGGGCGGAAATCTAGTGAGTAATAAATGCTAATAAATTCCATTTTAAAGCGGGATGCTAGGTATTTGTCATTTGTATATTATTATATAAGACCTGAGCAGTTTTTTCCTATTCTTTCCTAAGCTAAGGACGACAGTAGGTCAACCAACGGTCAAAGGTACAAAATTATTGCAAAATCTTACCCATGTTTGGACACTGTGACGAGAAAATAAGAAAACGCAATAATTATGTAACTTTTTTTATGTGAGGCATCAGGTTAATCACACAATCATCTCTCTTAAAACATCAAAATGTCTCCTCCAGTCAAGAAAAACAAAATAAGATCTGCCAGAGCTGGCCTCCAGTTCCCCGTTGGAAGAATCCACAAGATCCTCCGGAAAGGAAACTACGCTCCAAGGATAGGGGGCGGAGCCCCAGTGTACCTAGCAGCGGCGTTGGAGTATTTAGCAGCAGAAATCTTGGAATTGGCTGCCGAAGCAGCAAAAGACAATAAGAAGAGTCGAGTGGTGCCTCGACACATTCTATTTGCGATCAGGAATGACGAAGAACTGAAAAGAATGCTGTCTGGAGTGACCATTTCGCAGGGCGGAGTGCTGCCTGCGATTAACCCTGTGTTGCTTCCGAAGAAAACTATGAAGAGCAGCCAGGGTTGAGGAGTTCGGGGTCTGATGACGACCTTTATAGATAATATCTAGTAAAGGATCGTAAAATCACTTATAAGTGTTTTTTTACACTTATTAGTAATCGTCCCAGCTTCCAGAGTATCTGTGGTATAATTCCTAAAATATCTAGACGCTAGTACTACCTATATGCTAGTTATTTGTTATCGTATAAAGACCTGAGAAAGCGTTTTATTTCTATTATTTCCTAGGCTTAGGACCACAGTACTGTAGGTCAACCAATAGTCAAAGGTACGAAATCATTGCTAAATCTTGGCGTAGGTAATATCGTGTGTACCGGACTATAACGATAAAATCGAATAAAAATGTATTGGTGCTTGAGAAAATTAATTTGCATAGTAACAATTCCCATGCGATTCAAACAAGCTGTATGAAAAGACCATTAACTACAAAAAGAAAAAAGAGTAAGAAAATTTTTATTGAAACGTAAGTTAAAATTTGAAAAACCTTACAAATTAATAAAATTACGCTTTCTATTATTTTGTCTACACATTTAGGAACACAAACTTGTGTGATTCGCACAGATTAGACAACAATTTGGATCTCCAACTGACATAGTTGGAGATCCAAATTGTTGATCCAACTTTGTAAGTGGTAAAGTTTCATCATGGTGGCCCGGTTGGAATTCAGGTTTAAATCTTTGAAGTTTATGTTCTAACATACACGTTTACTACGCCAAATTGTATTAATTGCCCGTCAAGATGACCTCACTCTACCTGATGGAAAGCGGTCGTGAGGTCCAGATATGAGGTTGACAAGCCCAGTCATCCAAACGAATCACTGGGCTGGCCATCCTCACCTTGAAGGCCTGCAGAAATGCCTTTTCACGCCCCGCTTGAAGAACCCGGGACTATACGAGGAAGGAAACACATTTTATTTTCAGTAAACTAACAGTCTTCCAAATTTAACAATTTAGAAAAATGAAGCAATATTTCACTGTTATTGAATGCTTAGATATAAGGATAATATTGCTACGAGTACATGATACTCATGAGAAGCAATCGTCTAATATAAGATGTATTTGCTTAAAAATGGTATTTTTAAAACTCAGAGAGCGTCGTGGCCTAGTGGTCAGCACCCGAACTCAGATCGTGGATCGTGTGGTCCCGAGTTCAAATCTGGCCAGAACCAAAATCTTTGTGTTCATTGTTAAATATCCGACTAACTCTCCGGTGACGGAAAACATTGATAACAAACCAAATCAACCTAGATAACGGCGGATGGCCCACCACCTACCACGTTGGGTTCTAATACCATTGGTGAAAAGTGGGCTTCTGAGTGTTTCGTTCACCATGAGGGCACAGTAACTTGCCTCTGACTACCCCGCTTGGGATAAAGTCGTGATGGTATATGTCATGTTAAAACACTTCCTATAATTTTAATATTACTTGATCAATTGAAAATTCCATAATGCTTTAATTTTTGAAAGGCTTCAATCTATTATACTCAGCCTTTTTCAAACATTAACAACGCAAAAGTCATATCCTTGCAATGTAATTCAAAGGACTATAAAAACTAGTCATACCCAATTGAATTTTAATGCGGTAATCATAATATCATGAATAACTAACCTCACTATCAACGAATGAAGAAAAATATGAGCTTAAACAGCATCGAAAGCGTTCAACGTAAACTTAGCTAATGTGAACAAGGTCGCAGGTTGAAACTGCCACTTACGAAGTTCCAACTTTAGATCAAGTATGCGTGCATTAAGTCCTCATACAAACTTTGCCTGCAGCATAGAAAGGAGACCGTGGCCCGCTTTTTAAGCACTGCCCTAATTCCAGTTTAAGACCCTTGTAATCTTAGATACTTCCTATTAAAAAATCAATGTTGTTTCATTAGCATAGTGTAAGTCCACTGATTGCCGATTTAAAAAGTGTTTACAGTACAGCAAAGTAATCTACGAGTACACAGTAATTTGAAATTTAATGAATATATATTTTGGCACCTTTGAAATGAAAAAAAAACCGAAGGTAGAAGAGATCGCTTTGCAGCGATAAGAATACCTAATTGTATGTAATTCCTGCTTTCTTAATGAGCTTTATGTATTTGTTTGTTTGTGCAATAAATATTTAAAACATTTTCTCATCGTACTGCTAGACTTTTTCTAAGAGTCTACATACATTAAATTGGCACGTCCAACAAAAACTCTTCGGGAACCATTACCAAAATATCTCAAAACAACAAAACGAACGACAAACCACGCCGAGGATGCTTAAATTGTGGAATGAGCTCCCCCTGCCGAGGTTTTCCCAATGAGCTATATGGTATGGAGTTCTACAAGAGGGGTTTGAAAAGGTTTCGGCAGTTATGCCCCCGCCGTAGTGTAACACGCATCCATAGACTGCGGGAACCGCTTACTCTCAGGCGGTCCGCGTGCTTGATGGTCACCGACGTTGTATATAAAAAAATAGTAGAAGAAAATATGCCGCAAATATGTACCGGAGGCTGTTTTTATGCAGATTTGTTGGCAAACAAGATGAGACCGCCAGAGCTTACAGCCTTTGAACACGTGCTACAAAATACTTTAACGCAAAACTATAACTCTCCCACACGTCACTTAAATCTTCCCTTTCCGCTAGTAAAGTGCAGAGTAAGTTACTTAAGCCGTTATCTAGTGTATGAGTTACTGCACACTCGGAATTAGCAACTTTGACACTAAAACTGAGTTAGATCACTGTGCAGAGTTTCAAATCTATATCTTTTACTCAGGAAATAGATGTGAATTTCGGAAGTAAATTAAAATGGCCACCAGGCTCTGTTGAAGTCCTCAAAAACAACTTATATTTCACATTGAATTTTCTTCATTCATTTGGAGTTTTGTCTGTTTTTTTTTTGGAATTTTATCATTGAGAGTTGAGATCTCTTTTTTGTAGATTAGGTACGTGTTTTATGTATTTTTCTTGACTTTTTATTTAAGTTTTTGGGTTTTGTTAATGCCTTTACTTTCTTCAATGTTTCGGTCATCAATTTACTTTTGCTCGCTATAACCAAAGAACCACCGCCTAATCTTACACATCTACACTGCGCCTAACATTGCAGTGTGACCTGTCGCAGCATTCAATTAGTCCCCGGTTGAATCCTAAAAGCAACAGGGCCGTGGTCGCTCGTAACCACATTTTACGGCCATGTGACCGCAATCTGCACGGTCGTCCGCTTGTAGAGAGATGTTCACATAAACCTTTACAAAACCATTGCAAAATGGGTCTTATGTCAGAAGCACAAGGTGCCTCAATGTAGAGGTTGATGTAAACCACCAAGAAATCACATTAAGTTTTTTTTTCTGGGTAAACGTGTACCACCATCGGCCTCGTCATCGCTTACCACCAGGCGAGACTGAGGCCAAACGCAAACCCATTTTAAATTAAAGAAAAAAAATTTCACATAGCACGTTATACTGCTGACATGAGAAGCATTTTTTTCATTATTTAGAATGGGTTTGCGTTTGGCCTCAGTCTCGCCTACCACCGCTTACCACCGATGACGAGGCCAATGTTAGTGCACGCTTACCCAGAAAATGACAATTCACTCAGGCCTTGAAGACACCATATGGGGGAAGTCCTCCCGGTGTCTATAGGCCGATATCAGGTTATGTAGTTCCAGAGCACACTCTCCGAAATTCAACTATAAAAAACCGATAGACATAGAACAGCCGACAGGCAACTTTACGCCGATGCTCCAAACAATGGAGTTTGATTCCAACGAGTGCATCGTCGTCAATGAGCCTCCTGGCTCTTCGGTCCACTGAGTCCAATGCATCCAGCTGGTACTTGGCAGAGCTATCCCAGAGGTGGCAGCAGTAATCGATACACGACCGAACTTGTACTCAATACAAGCGCATTTTGAAATAGTTTGGCAGAGGTTGACCTGCTGTCCTTCATACAATCTAAAACAGGTGAAGCGTGACAGTGTGTTCCAAGAACCGTGCAATGCATGAAAACTCAATTTCTATACAGGTTATTTTATGTACCGTAAAGCAAATGATATGACACATTTACCAGGTGATGTAAAAATACTATAATTATTCAACCAGTTTGTTTCGACGATTTAAAATAAAATTTCCACTAGACGATTTCACAAAGACTGATGGACCAAACGCGGCTTGCGAATGACAGGTTCCCGGCCCGGGAATGTCGGGTAGTATATAGCTCTTCGTCAGCGGCTTCGCCCGCGTAAACTATTTCTCATGTCAAAATATAGCCTTTATCACTGCCTGATAATGTAGCTTTATATTGGTGAAAGAATTTTTAAAATCGCTTTAGTAGTTTCAGAGCCTATTCAATACAAACAAACGAATACTTAAAAAAATCTTTCCACTTTATAATATTAGCATAGATGTGATCCTCAATCTATCCAGGTTTTTTTTTGGTTTTCATAAAAAAATATATATTGAATGACCAAGTGTGTCAATTTAACCTTACCGTAAAATAAATGTATAATCAATTTAAATTAAACATCACTACATGTATTCAATTATTATAAGTTAATTAAGGTGCTTACCTTTACTTGGCCGCAACTGAACAGTAAAATATAGCTCGCTGTTCGTATTTTCTTTCACTCGCAAAGGGGATGCCTTTGTTCAGTAAAGCTCAAATTCTACCCTGTCTCCGAAGTCCGACCCGACGCCATTGCCAGTTATTTAACGCTCGAAACGTTAAGCTCCAATCACAGGCATAGAGCGAAATAAATAACGCAAGGATGAATTAATGTATTTAGTTTTAAAAGTTGACATTATTTAATTTCTAACTGAAATTGTTAAAGCGTGCCTCAATGGGTAATATGTCTTGTTTGCTTTTTTATATTTTTTGTACCACCTAAAATGTACCACATTCTTGCTAAATAAATATTATTATTTTTAATGGAGGGGGGAATATAATATGAAAATCAAAGGTACTGATTTTATAACACTTTATGTGACGCCACGGTAGCGCTTAATTAAGAGGAATCCTTCATTTCCGAATCAATTTAGAAATTTGACGATATGATTGGCGTAGTGTGCTGTAGCAGGTTTCTCGCCTTGACTTGCGTGGTGTCCCGTGTTCGATTACCGGTCTGGTCAATTCAGGAAACGATCTTTTCTGAATTGACTCGGGTCTGGGTGTGCTGGGAGACGCCCCTGGCTTATTTCCCTGTGTGGTACCTCGTAACACAGGGATATTAATCCCTACTTCGAGACCATTACAAGAGGTGTGTTGTCTGGCGCATATTTATATTTATTTATTTATTTTTATTCAGAATAATCAAAATTCAAGATCTCGCATTAAATTTTCGCCCCTGGCTCAATTACAAAGGAATTTCTTGTCTGGCATTTCGTCGTAACACAAACATATTTTTATCATTAAAATGTTATTATTATTCTCATTATTCAGTAAATAACTTAGATATAAAATTTGTACAGTATTTATATAAAACAAAGATTTACAACAATAAAACAACTTATGAATTATAATTATAAAAAATAAATACATAATTACAATATAAAACCTAAGCTTAAATTAAAGTAATGAAAACAATGATTTATAAAAATACTTGAAAAACCTTAACCTAGGGGGCCGCCGGCAGCAGGGCAGGCAAGGCCCAGACTACCGGTGGTTAGGGCTGCAGATAGAGGAAACTCCTGACAATTATTATTTATCTCTTAATTCTAATAAAACGGGGTTTTGCAACGAACAAATTACGGTAAAATTGCTTGACCTATTTTTCTCGACACTTCGGTGACAATTCGACGTGAGAAAAATAGGTTTTTATTAGAACTAGTTAGTTAAAATGCAACAAGAAAGTTTGAAATGTTATATTTATCCTTACTTTGAGACCATGAAAAGTGGTGTGTGGTCTGGCGCATATTTTTTAACTAAATTTGATCAAGTTAACAGACAGACGATTGATAAATGTAAATCTACTTCATTTTGGCATCCGTTGCCCTAACGGTAGAGTGCGGACTAAATAAACAGCGTCGGAAAAAAAACAAATCACTCTCTTTTGACACACGAAGTAAATAAACTGGCATCATCCATTTGAATTTAGGTCTGCAACTTCAAGAAATGTCACAAAAACCGCGATTCCAGAGCACTAACCCACTACAGCGACATAAAATAAATTTAAGTGTTCTTAAACATTTATGAGACGTTGGCGAAAACGGTTCCTTAGAGTTGAATACGACTTAAAAACGTCCGAATGTACAGAATGGGCATCAGAATGTATTTGAAAGGTTAAGCCTTTCATTTCTTGCAGCAACGAAACTAGGTTGTAACTAATATTATAAAGAGGAAAGATTTGATTGTTTGTTTGTTCGTTTGTATTGAATAGGCACCGAAACTACTGATCCAATCGTGAAAATTCTTTCACTTCAAAAAAGTTAAACTATTCAGGAGTTGTAGGTCACGGGTTCGTATCCCGCTTGAGTCCCAGGATCAGGTCGAATTTATCTAGTTTCTATCTTTGTGTAGAAAATAGTGCATTGTTTAATGTTAAAAACAAAAATTCACTTATCCTATAGCTAGATTCATCGTAATCGAAAGTCAAATACTTGCAAAAATATTTCTTTCGGGTGTTATAGGCGCTTGCCTATAACATTGATGAAACAACGTTGGCTTACAACGTAAAATACACTAGATAAATTCGCCAGGTCTGTTAACGGCCTCGGTAGCTCAGTTGGAAGAGCAGTCATCCGGACTGTGAAAGGTCGCGGGTTTGAATCACGCTCGAGTCCCAGGATCAGGTCAAATTTTTCTGGTTTCTATCTTTGTGTAGAAAATAGTGCATTGTTTAATGCTAAAAATAAAAAATCACTTATTCAGGAGTCATATATAGGCTATATTTTATTATGATTGAACAAAAAATTCAGTGAAAAATAATAGTAGGTAGGTACATGTAAATTAAATCTGAGGAAAGCGGGCGAGATATGATAATGGACACACATTTGACAGAACGAAGTCTATTGGGACAGATCGTATTTTACATTATTCATCATTGGAATACTCAAAGAAGGTAAAAAGTCCATAGCATACTTAACTTCAAAAAACATGCGTCAACGAGTAGTTCGTGATGCAGAAGGCAATCCCGAGGGCTTGTTAGAGAGTCAAAGGGAGCAATGAGGCGGACCGGTGATAGCCGAAGTTAACCAGCGTAAGCCCGCAGTAATGAGCGGGCTTCGCCTGTAAGGCCTGTTTATTTTGCAGCTGAGAGGTAGAGCGAATCCTTTGCTTGTAATGGAGCTGCCCAGATGCAAATAAATACCTCGCAAAAACCACAACACAGCCTAAATAGGCAGTTCTTTTTGGTAGGTTAGTTAGCCAGACGGAGTTCTTGAGGTTCGCTATTGATTGTTTAGTGAGACAGAGCTTGTCCAGGTATTTGAGTATTGCTTTTGAGTGTCTTGCAGATTCTCAGAATCTTCGCAACAGTCAAAAATTAAGAAGATGACGCAATTTCCACATAAAGATTAGACTGAATTAACATCTTACACTAACCTTATTCAGCGGCTCTATTAAAATCATCAAATAAAAGTACAACAAATACAAATCTTCAACAACATTCGTCAAAGAGTAGTTCGTGATGCAGAAGGCAATCTCGAGGGCTTGTGAGAGAGCCAAAGGGAGCAACGGGGCGGACCGCACATCCAGACCCGATCCAATTTAGAAAAGATCGTTCCCTGAATCGACTCGACCGCGAATCTAACCCGGGACACTACGGAAGTCAAGGCGAGAAACCGTGCTACAGCGCTATACGCCAATCGTGTCGTCAAATCGTTTAATAATTCTATCGTCGGTTAATCTGTACGACTCGACGTTTTCACCCGGTATCGCTACGGAATCGCCGCGTAATCGCGGCCTTTCGCTATAGTGTCGCTGCGTGCGTGATCTCTTGTGTCAGCTCGGGCACTTGAGGATCCCTATTTTTCTTCTTGCTGACTAATCAAATCAACAAAACATTACTCAAGCCACTAAGCTATACACGATCGGCAACAAGCCAATTTCTTACTGTGTGAAAACCTCGAATAAAAGTTAGTATTTTTTTTTTAAACTGAAGTAGGGTCTACCACCTATTGAATCTGCCATATCACAGTATAATCACCCGGCAGAAACTCTGATAGAATCTCTCTCTGTTTTTTTATGTTACCTGACCCATAAGTCCCTTAACCTAGTAGACATGTCCTAATTATTTATTGATTTTTCCTCATATATCTAAGCAATAAGGTTCAAAATCTATTTGGCCATTATTTACGGGTGAACTTCAAATAAGACAACTTCGAGCATGACCGGGCGGAACGTTGACCCTTTATGGCTTACGGGTTAACCCGGATAATTACAACATAAGGGCACAAGAAGCCTTCCCCGTAACGCCGGTATCCGGCCGGACGCGGAGGTGACAGATGTAATCCGACAGACGACATGTAGAGACGATCACGTATTATGGATGTTACAGGAAAAACATTTTTATGCACAAAGGTTTATTATTTACTTGGCTGCGAAATCAACTCTACCTACCTAATCTACATAAAGACGAAAGATTTGTTCTTTTTGTTTTTTTTGTTTGTGATTGATAAACTTGAGACCTACTGCTAAGCTAGTTATTCTCAAAAACGTATTCAGTATTGAACACTACTCTAACTACAAATTAATTTTACTTACTTAATTAGGTCCACTAAATGGTCACCTAGTTCACAGGAAGCCTACTTCGTAGTGATCCCTTTTCATGATGTTCCAAAATCCTCGATCATAAATGCCTAAAAAGTGTTTTGGAATAAGAGTGCTAATAAACAAACTTAGTAGGTACTCAAAACACTCGGTGATAAATAAGATAATGTCAATTTCATAATGTCACATAAATGTCGTAACCACCCATTGAAAATGAAAGATTACCCCAGCAGATTAGGGTGGCTTTTACAAAAATATATTAATGTTTAAGTATGTGTGTGTTTTGCGTGTCCAACAACATTCACACATTTGAACTAAGCATCGGAGACTTTTTGGAGTTAATCTTTACTCTTGCTTAGGTATTTATGATTGAAGCTAAGTCCAAAGTCACTGAATAAATAGTTTAGCGAAGGACCGCTTGCGCCTTTTTCCTGAACTTGCGTGACCGCCCAGGATTACTACTATTATTTTCGTTCTGAATTTTTAAAATGAAGTAGGTAGTAGGTTATACCTACTTGACAGAACCGGCCAAAAACAAAATTCATCGTGTGAGAAATTGCACCAAGTTCGACAAAAACACTCGGCCAGTCGAACGGCCGCGACACTGATGCTTACTGGTATTGCCTGTATACGCACTGTGTCTGTGTGCGTGCTCAAAATGGCGGGTTGTTCTAAGCGGACTACGAGTATCTGTCAGAGGCACCGTGCCGCGTGCGTAATTTGTGCCAAAGTAGAGATACTCTGGCTATAAACGATTACTTTGTGATGGGTCTTTGTACGGGGGTCTAAGTTAAATAAACGAGCAAAGTGCGTTTTCGGATATTTCGGAACATAACACGGGTGGGTAATCACAATCCTCCCATTTGGCAAGCGCGGTTTCAGCCAATACCCAACATTTGTAGCGAAGACTTCATTTAATTTCTATGATCGTGTTATTTGCCTATATAGCAATGTGATAGTTTAAGTGTCTAAACACACTATGCCGAAGTTATGCGACCGAAGTTCGGCATGATTACGCCTTCAATGCTATTCGAATTACTGATGACACATTATGCCGAAATTACGTTACGTTAAAGCGTACAGCGTAACTTCGGTCGGGCGTAAGTTCAGCGACGTAGAGCACACAATTATAGACTCTGAATACACATACAAAGTTCGGCACTAATGGTGTGTCACATTAGACGAATACTGAAAACTTCGGTCGCGTACCTTTCACATAGTGTGTTTAGACACTAAAGGCTAATTATAGTGTCTTTACCCTTACTTCACTATATTAGACAATTTAAAAAGACTTACCAAGTTCTTCTTCCTGGTGCACTGAAGCAGTTCTCCGTACAGGCATTCTGCTTGCTGCATGCCAACCTCGAAGGTCTTCTGGATGGTGCCGATCAGGTAATCCCGCATGGACTCCAGGACTGTCTGCTCACCGCTTTCTGAAGCATACCTGGAAGATAGAGCTTGTAGAAGATAATGTTTACAAGGTGCTCCTCTCCACGTGAGTGCTTGCTCCGTCTTTTTCACCTAATTAATTGCTTGACAACGCTATAGGACTAAAACCGAAGCATGAAAGGCCTTCACCTCTTATTCATGAATTTAATTTGAGTGACATTTATATTGCACAATGAAGAATATAACGCCTCCGTGGCCGAGTGGTTACAGAGCTCGGCCTAATTTCCGAAGGACTAGGGTTGAAAATAAATCCAAGGTTGGGCAAAATGTGTTTTCGGATTGTTCGGCACATAGGCCGGGTTTGTGATCACCAACCGACATTTGGCAAGCGTGGTGATTAGGCTAATACCCATCAATTGTAGCGACTTGATTTTAATGATGGAGGCCTTTGCCCAGTAGTGGAACAGTTTATAGGCTAATTACTTAACTTGCTTTAACACCTCATCAGTCGACATAGCAGACACAGTATAAACAACAAAAAAAATCAAGTTTGGATTTTAATCTATGGCAGAGGGTATTAAGTAATGATCCAGTGAGCAAATAACAATGGTCAGATCAGTTGATCCTATTCATCCTTGAAATTTAAAAACGTTATGTTGACCAAAATAATACTCAATTCTTTATTGCATTTCACAGTGTAGTACAAGATCTTAAAATATATTTAAATAGTGCACCATGAACCCTGTCGGGCACAACAAAAATGAAGAGGAGGAAAACCATTGTGCATAGAAAATTAAATTATAATGCAACAAAATAATATTAAATTATATCTAATTATTATTTAGAAACTCGTCTAAAGATTATAATTTAGGTACCTTTATAGATTATTATTTAAGTTTAAAGAATATTTTTATTAAATATTTATATCAATAGTTTGGTTTTTAGTATTACTATTCAGTCTTCAATTTATTTTGAATGTTTATCTTCTAAAAATTATTTTATAGTGTAGTAGCTTTTTTGTATTAGTATATGTTTGAGGTCATTAAAAAAGTTCTTATTGTTATTTATGTTTCTTAAGGAATCTGGTATGGCCTATTCCGTGCCACTTTTTTTTGTTGTTGTACTGTTCCGGAGCGAGTATTTGTGACAATATTTCAATTCACCCACATAACTACATTTTAATTACGTTGCCCGACAAATTGTATATTTTTAAGTTAATAATTTATGTAATGTTCTCATGTAAGTGAATTTAATTCTTATGAGAAAATAATGATTCTTAAACCTCAGTTTATTATAGATTTTTATAGACATTACTAATGGGCTGGAAGAGTGGTGTTTCATTCTAGAGGCCGGTAGTGCTAGTTTATTTCTGTAGCGAAGTTGATGTTTTATAATATTGTTATCTCGTGTTGTACAAAGGTTAGGGTATTTACGAACGAACTTGCATGTTTCTAAGATATAAATGCAGGGAAGAGTTAAGATTTTATATTTTTCAAAATAGGGTCTATAGCTATCAGTGCTGTCTATGTTGGCTAGTATTCTTATAAGTTTTTTTTTGCATGGTTAGTAAACAAGGTACGTTGGTACTACTGCCCCACAAGATAACGCCGTAATTAAGCCACGCATATGCATAGGCATAGTAAGTAGTGATCGCAGTGGCTAAGTCAGTGGTTTTTTTAATTTCCTGTAATGCATACGAAAAGCTGCTCAATTTACGATGTATTTTTGATTGTTCTTCTTCCAGTTTCCATTGGTGTCAATGACATGACCCAGTAACGTATGCTCATTTACATTAGTTAGTACAAAATCTTTATTGTCAAAATTCCATTTTAGATTTAAGTTTAGCTGTTGTTTCTGATGAGGGTGAAAAGACATTACTTCTGTTTTAGATAGATTTATTTGAAGGTTATGTTCGGATAGCCAGTTTTTTGTTTTATGAAGAATATTTTTAAGTTTTTCGTTAAGATTCGTAGAGTCTTGACAGGCAACGAGGATAGATATATCATCCGTAAACATAACACAATATTCATTTAAAGCTTCGGCAAAATCATTTATATAAATTAAGAATAGCAGACACCCCAACACACTGCCTTGAGGTATTGAAGCGTTTACAGGTATGGTGTCAGATCGTTTTTTTTCAATTTTTTTGGTTTGATTATTAAAATATTCGATTTCTATTGTTTGTTTTCTATTAAAAAGATATGATTTTGACCAATTATGACTTATACCCCGAATTCCTATGTCATACATTTTATTTAACATAATTTTATATTGCACTTTATCATAGGCTTTTGTCATATCTATAAGTTTTCCGATTGCATAATTCTTATTGTTAATTATGTTGTGTATTTCCTGAATATACTTAAAAATTGCTAATGTTGTGGATTTGTTTTTACGAAATCCATTTTGACATTCAAGTAAAGTAAAGTAAAAAATCATTTATTCACTTAAGCTTTTACAAAGAAGCACTTATGAAATGTCAAAATTCACAAAAAAAATATATAAACGATAATATTCGTAAATAAAATAATACAATAATAGTACATATTCTAAATAAACATATTGCGAATCTACCAATTCAGTCAAGATGTTATATTTTTCACAAAATTTATAGATGCGATCATGAATGGCCTTTTCGTAGATTTTTGATGCCGGGGTAGGAGAGCTATGGGACGGTAATTTTTTGGATCTGTTTTAAGATTTTTCTTGTGGATTGGCTTATAATGAGCGAATGCTTTAATTGGTCTGGAAAAACGCCTTCATTAAAGGATTGATTTACTAAGAACCATAGTGGGCATGTTAATTCTTCTGCACAATGTTTAAATAATATCGGGGGGAGTTCATCAATGCCATGGCTGAGTTTAGTCTTTAATTGCTTTAATATTTTATAAATTTCATTGATATCAACGGTCCAAAAACATGGAATTCACAGATGGATGGATACAGGGAGTCCTTTTGCTTGCGTGTGGATGTCCTCCCCAGCAGATGAAAAATATCTATTATTGATAGTTTCGGTGTCGAGTACCAGTTGTATGTTAGTTTTTGTTTTAGAGTTAACTTTGTTCGTACGTTGGCGAATGATATGCCACATTGTTTTTATTTTGTTATTGGAATGTTTAATTTTATTATTAAAATGTAATTTTTTTGACGTTTTGATTCCCTCCTCCTTAAGTCGGTCCCTCAGTGCTGAGGATCGTGGCTCCGACGAAAGCGTTGCAATAAACTTCTCCATCTACTTCGGTCTTCAGCTTGATGGAGAGCCTGGGATATCGGCATCCGCAATTCCTCGGACACCTGGTCGGACCACCGTCTGGGACTGCGTCCTCTCGGTCGTTTGCCATCCGACGTTGCCGTGACGTTTTGATTACTTTTTTTAATATCTTTTCATATTGTTTGTAATAATTCGATAGGATTGCGTTATTTTTTGTCTTCATAGTGAGAATTTTTAGTAATCTTTTATTGTAACATGCCTTTTTATACCGACTGTAAGCCAATGCTTTTTATATTTATTATTTAATGTAGTTCTTTCATTTGGTATATAATCGTCTAGAATATTTTTCAGATTTTCATGAAATACATTATAATTATAATTTACAACTCTATCCTTTTTTAATAAATTTGAGTATACCTATATGTATTTTGTAGTTATCATATTTATTTTATTAAACTGTCTCTTTTCTGTGTACCATGTTGCGCTTTTATTTTGTGTAGGAAGCTTTAAATGTATTATATTTTCCATATGGTCTGAGAGTACAAAGTCTTCAGTCGTGACGGAAAAAATATTTTCTTGATAGTTTATAAAAATTTGATCTAA
This sequence comes from Udea olivalis, assembly GCA_947369235.1. Taxonomy (NCBI): domain Eukaryota; kingdom Metazoa; phylum Arthropoda; class Insecta; order Lepidoptera; family Crambidae; genus Udea; species Udea olivalis. The sequence goes on from OX376359.1 coordinate 14,916,853, forward strand.
GCATGTGGATGCAGTTTTTGAGATTCGAGTAGGATTAGTAATTAGCTGATTTAACTTACACTCTAACATGAAGTAGTGAATTAGGTGAATTAACACGTCATACTTGTTAGTTTTGGCTAATTTTGAAAAGTTTAATATTATGAAACTCATTATTAAATCGTACACGTACTGTTTGTTTAATAAACGTTAACTCATATGTATCTTTAATACGGTAATGACGGAATTATAATGAGATGTAGGATCTCATCACCCAAAGGAAATAGTTCGTTAACTAAACTAATATTGACGGGTGAGCAAACTTAGAATTACTTACACCTAATACCTAACGAAGTGATCGAATTATGTTGTGTGGGAGTAACATTCGATGCTTAGGATCCAGGCTATCTATTTATTTATGTGTTAACATAACGTCGTAGTCTAGGGGTTGAGCACCCTAACTCGAATCGTGGATCGTCTGGTCCCGAATTAAAATCTGGCCAGAACCATCCTTGAGTTCATTGTTAAATTTCCGAATAAGGGTTGAGCTACATTTGGCCGCACCGCATCGCACTTTCCTATGCTTCTATCCTTTTCTATCACTCAGAACTGTAATTTACTAGAGCGAGGAAGAGAACAGAATGCGACGGCACGCGGCGGATCCTACGAGGCGCTCCGCGCTTGTTCTCTTTCTCGCTCTAGCAAATGACAGTTCTGAGTGATAGAAAAAGATATATAGAAGCACAGAAAAGTGCGATGCGGTGCGGTCAAATTTAGCTCAACCCTTAAACAGTCCGGTGATGGATCACCGGCGAAACGCTCACTCTACCACATTGATGAAAAGTGGGCTTCTGTTCTGAGTGTTCCGTTCACTATGATGGCTACAGTTAGTGTCCTCTGACTACCCCCGTTTGGGATATAATGGTGATGGTATGTTATGAATGCATTACATATTCACGGGATCTTAAAATAATATTGTCGTGACAGAATTTCTAACGAATTTTCAGAAAGAGATGAGGACTGCAACCATCAATTGCTTTTTCACTTATGCCTAAAATTGACAAGAGCTTTTGCTAGAGCAAAATTGTTTTTTCTTAAACATGCTCGGAAATATTGTCATTACTTTTGAATAAAGAACACGCGAAGTATCATATTTACGTAGACTGAAAACCCAAAATCACTTCCCGGCGCGTTCTTTGAATTTCGAACGAAGAGCGCGCCGGCAATGTTGTATGAAACGGTGTGCTGTTATGTTATAAGACAATCTTTTTCTTGTAGTATGCGGTAGGTCAATTTAATATTCTACCTGAAGCCCTAAATATTCGCAAATTAACATGTTACTCTCATCAAAGTTTCAACAGGCAAAATTATCTTAGGATAATATTTAAAAGAGATATTTTAAAGCATACAAAGTAATAAGTATGATGTTTTGATGTTCTAAGAGTAGCCGGCAAAAACACAATAAATATGGTGGAGACCTATAAAAATGGAATAGGCGGCCCTAATTCCTTTATGAATAAATGATTACTGGATGTGTCTACTTTTGCTCTTGAATAAATGTTATTATTCAGGGTATGAATAAGCACTGATTGTCAGCATTGACCTATTTTCTGACCACGAGGTTCAAAGTAATTGAGTCAGTTTCAAGTGAAAATTTATTATTTCAATGAGTCTTTAAACTTTTGCAGCCTTAAGATGACTTCTGTGAGACGTAGGACTCCTACAAAGATTTTCAGTCAGAAATCCTACGTCCTTTATAAGATCGAATGACCTTATTATAATTATTTTCATAATTTATGTCTTAATTAACACATTCAGAATCAAGAACCCAATAAACTCTCAAGCGTGCATCGCTTTAAACAATTTCGTCTCACTAATTGTTTTTAATTAATTATGTTAATTTATTCAGTTTCAACTCAAGAGAGATAAATTAACGGGCCCGTTATACAGTCAACCACCGCTTAAGAGTGAAGCTTCAAACTTTGTACCGCGCTAAGTATGCGAGTTCATGGTAGAGAGAGCTCAGCTGATACTGGTAGTTTAAGGATGCTTTTCACCAGAAATGTGTTATGCAGCTATGCTGCGACGATGTGCAAGCTAAGCTACGAAACTATTAGACCTTTTCCATTGATGCTATGCTATGTAACGGAGCGGGTAAGATGTGCTACGAAGATGCATCCATAGCGCCACAGCAGGCATCAATGTGTCATGTCGTGTCATGTATAAAAGTATTTTAGCTTAGTAGAAATCGTTTACACTAGCACATGTGTTTCCTTCCTCGTTGTCTACAGACAGCACCAGCGCCGCCTATAAGTAAACTTTTCCATATAAATACTTTTCGCGTGGACCATCGAGGAGGACGCGAATGAAAGTGACAGTGAAAAGTATTCGAAATATAACCGAGATCAAGCGAACACGGATTTTTCCTTTGCTCCATATTTTCCCATATCCTATTAAGATTCTAGAAACAGAATTATTCATGGTGACCCCGTAAACAGTAACGCGCGCTAAGTATTTCGGGTCGTGTAGGTTTCAGATTTTTGAATCCAACGATACTTGGAAAATCTGCAAACTTCAGACGACGGATTTTTTCTTTGCTCCATATTTTCCCATATCCTATTAAGATTCTAGAAACAGAATTATTCACTCGTATAGTCCCGGGTTCTTCAAGCGGGGCGTGAAAAGGCATTTCTGCAGGCCATCAAGGTGAGGATGGCCAGCCCAGTGATTCGTTTGAATGACTGGGCTTGTCAACCTCATATCTGGACCTCACGACCACTTTCCATCAGGTGGGGTGAGGTCATCTTGACGGGCAATATAAAAAAAAAACACCAGTGCTTTGCTATGTGGACCATGAATGTATAGTACGTACACAGTTCTCTGTACGTTTACCATGAGTTGGCACTTTGAATTTACGTTATCGTTCGCGTGAATAATTTTTACATGGAATTTCGTACAACGCCTCTGTTGAGTAGAAATGGAACTAAAAAAGGTACCATAAGATGTACGAAATCCCATACAAATATTTTACGCGAAAGATAACGTAACTTTAAAGTGGCGACTCATGGTAGTCGTAGTGGTGTTGGTTGTGCCTTACGCATAGCTTTGGATGACTATAGTTTGAAGGCCATTGTTTTGAAGTTCCAAACTTGTCGAAGGATGTATTCGTGAGTAGGATTTATCATCAGATGACTTTAACGTTCATCTCATTGGTGAGCTTGAAATGTGGAATATTTTGCAAACTAACTTTGTTATAATAAGCCTCTTCTCTACACTTCATTTCAGGGGGGATAGCCAAGAGGCTCTTGGCTAGCCCCCCAGGAGTTGACAATCAAAAATTATCTACAGTTCAAAAATAAAGTAACTGAAATTTCACACTCAGTAGGTGATGCAGAAATCATTTAAGCAGAATTTTAGGGATTTTTGATTAACGTTTAACTTTTATTTTTGCGACGCTTAGTTTTTTATTTTTTTTTATTTTACACACCATCGAATGGCCTCGAAGTAGGGATTAATATCCCTGTGTTACGAAGTACCACACAAGGAAATAAGCCAGGGGCGTCTCCCAGCACACCCAGACCCGAGTCAATTCAGAAAAGATCGTTTCCTGAATTGACCCGACCGGGAATCGAACCCGGGACACTACGGAAATCGAGGCGAGAAACCGTGCTACAGCGCACTACACCAATCGTGTCGTCAAAATTAGGTTAGTTAATTTTGTTTATCAAGCTCCGCAGATCCCTGAAGCAAGTGGCTCATTACGTAAATGCTTTCATTACACAATTACATATTACCTAGTAACTGATTGATTTTAATTTAAGTCTCGCCAAGTGACTCAGCTTCTCATTACAAACGAAACAAAAGCAGTAAATTAGTAAAGCACTGCCAAGGAAATAATGCTATCCTGCTAGGTGAAAGAAATTGAAGAGCTTATGAGGGTCTCGTTTTATGGTCAGCCATTCGCCATTGTTTGTCTTGCTTTCAATCACAAAACAAAAAGTTTACAGATGGACCGCTCGCGCCTTTTTCCTTAACTTGCTTGAACGCCCAGGGTTGAGTATATACTCTATATTTTTAAAATGAAGTAATAAGGTTAAATCTACTTGACAGAACCAGCCAAACACAAAATTCATCATATGGAAAATTGAACCAAGTTCGACAAAACAAAACACTCGCGACAATGCGACTGGCTGACTCACTGTGTCTGTGTGCGTGATCAAAACCGCGGGTTTGTTTTGTCGGACTATCTGTCGGCGCCGCGCCGCATGCGTAATTTGTGTTCCAACCCAGAAATGCTACCGCTAGCCCTGCAGGTTCGGGAGCTTCTGACACAATCGTCTACATCACATTTCAAAAGTGTCAACTGTGGCCAAAAAACTTACTTGTGCACAAAAGCGATGAGGTCGGCCGCCCGGCCACTGCCGTCGCAGACGACCACCGGCACTGGAGGCGTGTCGGTGACGTATTCCAGCACGGCACGCACGGTGTTGGTGCCGCCTTCGATGACCAGGCACACCACGGGTGTTGAAGAGTGCGTGTCTGTGGAAGAAGATATGATCATCAGTAAGGAAATTTCAGAAACCATGCTTCGGCGCACTCCGCCAATCGTGTCGTCAACCACGACCATTAGTCACGATAAACAAAAACAAGCAACAATTTAAAAAAAATGTGTATCGTGTACTAAATTCTTGCAGTATCCAGCGCAAACCATAATGAACAGGTCTAATTAACTATCTCTTTAACACACGTTACTGTAACTATTTCGTTTACGTTCATTTTGTAAACTCACATTTTGATTTAAAATATCCAGTGCATAAAATGCCGCAGTCCCGTAATATTTACTGTTAAAGTTATTAAATCCATTTTTTTTCAATTGCATCTCTAATTTAATTCGAAAACGTTCTACAATTACTAATATGTTGCTGTACATGAGGTAGGTTCAATAAAGTAATAAATAAATAATAATAAATATCCCTGGACATTATTCCACACAGCGCCATCTAGCCCCAAAGTAAGCTAATTAAAGCTTGTGTTATGGGATACTAGACAACGGATAAACATACTTAAATACATTTTCTTTTTTGTAAATACATACTTATTATACATAGGAGACACCCAGACCAGTACAAACAGACATGTTCATGCACACAAATGTTTGTACTGTGCGGGGATCGAACCTGCGACCTCTGGTGTAGTAGCAAACTTCTTAACCATTACACCAAGTCGGTCGTCAATGAATAAATGAATTGGGTCTTTTTTAAGATAAATAAAACAGAACGTGAATTCAATCCAAGAGCGGAATGAACGAACGGTTGTTACTGAAATGTACGAACTTATTGAACTATTCGAATAGAATTGAAATTATACTCGCTGCCCGCGGAGCGATAAAATGTAGGAAGAGGACAGCGCATGTTGCTCTTCCTTTCGAAGCCATAGTGATGCGCATGCGACGCTATCGTGGTCGATATTCATACTACGAGTATGAATAAAGCACTCTACTTTCTTTCCTTTCATGGATGAATACTCGTAGTCGCTAGCGCTCGTAGCGTTATTTTTACGATAATTGAAACAAACGCATTAGACGATAGAACTCTCTCTTCACATAAGTGAAATGTTTTGTTTACGTTATCGCAATATTTATGTCAAAATAAGCGCTAAAGTTGATGTGACGCTACATTACCGTTAATTTCGGTGTTAGCCGTTAAAAAAAAAGGGCTTCGAAGAGCGTCATTTATGGCGTCCTGCTACTAAAGTATTTCTCAGGAATTAAAGCGATGAACCAGTCAGTTGAAGCAATGGGTTAGGGACCTGCAAATAGCGTCGAAAGTCGTGGGATCGATGCCCGACCCAGACAAACATTTGTGCATGTTATTGCTTATTTAAGTATGAATTTAAAAATATGGAATTACCTTTAAAACTTTTATCAGTCTCTGACACCCATACTGTAAGCTCTGCTTAGTAAGGGTTGCAGAGTCGTCGATTGCAACAAAGAAAGCGTATAGTATAACAGCACAGCGATAATTTAACACACCAAAGAAGTCAAAAAGGCTGCCAATCGAGTTATCGATTATCGTTTAACGTCTAACGTCACTAACAATGCCAATTGAACGTGCTCCGCTGTCGGCCACATCTGTGCGTCATAGTTACCGCCTTAATTAACGCGTTAATACGCGGCGGCGCACTGCGCAGTTGAGTTGAGGCCGTGACTGGCATCAGTGACGCGGCAACCATGGTGTGCGTCGCACGTGTTGAGTTATGATGACTTACGTGTTCTACTTTTATTGGCAAGAAATTAGTTACAGCGGGTGCATATCTTAGTGGCAATGGAGTGGTCAAACGAAAAAGTCATCGAATTCTTAGAGGCATTCGAAATGGAACCGTGCCTTTGGGATTCCCGATTAAAATGCTTCAAAAATCGCTCAGCACAAAGCGACGCATGGCGACGTATCATGCAGTCGCTTTCATTCCATGTTTCATTGATGGAAATAAAAAAGAAAAAAGAATCGTTAATGGGATATTATCGTATCCACTTGAATAAATATAAAAAATCGCTGCAGTCAGGCGTCGGCACCGATGATGTGTACAGAACTAATTGGTTTGCATTTGAAGTGATGGATAGTTTTCTCAGGCCAATTTATATAACGAATTCAATTATGGACACAGAGGTAAGACATTCATTTATTTGCGTCTACAATAAAAACAAAAGTCAAATATATTTTTTCTTAATTCACGTGAAATGGGAATACTCTTATCCACAACATGAACATAGGATTCCTAACATTAAAGTTCTTTTAGTAGTAATTTTACAATAGTTATTAATAAAATTACAATTGTATTCAATGCCAATTGTAGGTATTATATTTCTTCAATTTTATTTGTTTCAGCCTAGTTCCGATGGATATAATATCAGGGTTGAAACAGTATATACAAAAGAAGAAATTCAAGAAGAATCTGTTTCTGAAAAGTTAGCATCTACAGACTACTCTTCGAAGAATGAATACGAAATTGAAACAAATTATCAAGAAATAGAAGAAATTAAGCAACAAAAAACTCCTCCATTGACCATCAAGACTGAAAATCAAATTAATGAAGCATATTGCTGTTCAAAACCATCATCATGTAAAAGGAAAGAAGGACTAGATGAATATGATTATTTTGCCGGTATGATTGCTTCTAAATTGAGAAAAATAGAAAACATGGACGATAGAGAAGAATTAATGAACTCTATTCACAACATGACTTTTGAATTTTACATGAAAATCAAAAAAAGGAATTCCGAGTGTAAACAATGATTCGTCCACAGAGTTTTTTCATATACTTAGGTACAGCCAAAGCATAAATATCTGTACGTTTCAAAGGCTTCATAAATATCTGAGCAAAACATTGGTTACAAATATCTATACAAGTCAACAAAGAGTCTGAATGAACTATCGTATAGATATTCATGGCTAACTTTTTGCTCAGATCTTTCGCCTTGGAAACGTATAGATGTTTATGCTTTTGATTGTACATAATATGCAACTCCAACCCAGCTTACGAATCAAAAAGAATTAACCTATACAAACCTCACTAGTTCCACTGACAAGATAAGCACACAGATCACCTAGCTCAGTTAGCTATCCCACAAGGGATGAAAATGATATGATTCTAGACAATAACCGCTGAACGTTGTTTTAATACAATCAACGCATCACTTGTTGTCCGTCCTGCCTTCAGAGTAATATACTTTTTTCACTGTAAGATGATATGCCTGACAGTTCTTATTGTTCCGTGTCACGCATACTATTTCAAACTAAATAAAAAGAAACTGGCAAAATAAAATGTTTCAGACTATCAAGAACTATTGTCTTTTCGAATCTTATCAAGTAAATTATTGTTATTATTATTAACTGTTAAAAAATGAAGTAAATGAAATGAAATTAATATATCTTTACAGCGCCTGATGCGTGAAAAGGAACGCCATTCAATAGTGTATTGACACTACTGAATCGATAAAAAATCGATGAATAAGAGCGACGATTTTGTAATCACCTCATTCGCATCAGTACGAGTGCGTCTGCCTTGTGTGCTAGTTTTTTACTACTATTTTTGAGATACCGCGTTTTATTCTATAACTCATTAGCCATAACCCGTTTATTATGAATTTATTTGTAAATTAAAAATCGGTAAATCCGATTCCATTTCCTTTGCCAACTCGATTAAATTACATTCGGTACATCACTATAATTGACAATTTTGAACTTTTTTAAAGTAAAAGTAAAGTAAAGTAAAAAATATCTTTATTCATATAGACTTATAAAAAGTACTTATGACATGTCATGTCAGGGATATCATAATACGGCGAAAGTAGTATAAGCTGTTGTAATGTAGTTACTACCATCAATTATTGGATAATCAACACAAAGAAGAACAGCATTTTTGCATGTTGAATTCGCCTATACTTCATTCATTATAACATTAGAAACGAGAAGCAGGGGTGCTAAAATGAATGACAATTTGCATTTGACGTTGCCATGACGATGACATACCTGAGTATAACCTGGCAAAATTGTAAAACCCTTCCGCCACAACGGATGAAGGGATAATGTAACATTTTAGATTTGGTAGAGTTATAGTGACAGTGAAAACGTGTTCGGATAAAAAACCCCTGCTTCTTTTAGGTTTTTACATCGAGAATATAGTTTGATGCAAAACAAAATAATTTATTCAAGCAAAAGCCTCATAAATTTACTTTAAATAAAAATAATTAATTGTGACAGCGGTTAAATAAGTAGATTTTAATAAATTCGGCATAAATCTTAAAAGTAATAATGTTTATTGTACTTTTATCACAAAGTCTACCCTAAAAGAACCTTTTTACTTCTGTCTAATGTTTTAATGAATGGAGTACAGATAGCTCATTTACACCATCTACATACATCAGAAAGAAATCTACATATACATATTACAACAGCAACACAGAGCAATGAAATATTAGTTCATCTCATTACACGGAAAACATAAATCTGTGCATGAAAAATGCTACATACACCACTCCTTCGTGCTACTGACGAGTATCCACGAATCCATGAACTGTTTATTGCTATAGTAAGTTCCATGAATTAACTGTTTATTCAGAATCAGAATCATTTATTTCGCTTGAAAGTGGTACAAAGACTACAATTCACCATCGCATAGCATGCAAAATTCATTATTATAATTTTAAGTTTACATGAAGTCTATTGTTAGTTTTCTCAAAATAAAAATATACAATAATTCAAAATCCAGTTGGTCTTATTGGCTTTCCTTAATTGAATTACTTGAAGTAACAAAAAGTGTATGGCAGATTCTATTAATTTTTTTTGCAATAACCCGATGAGATATTTGAAAAAAATGCAAACCTCTAAAGCTTGTAACCAAGAACAAATGACAGGCAAACTACACACATCAAAAGTGTCTAGGGATCAAGCATTTTTATGCAGATTTCTTGAGATTCGAGATGTGGATTTGTAATAAATTTATGATTTTATAAATTTATATGGATCCTTTTTGGTGCATTTCATAATTTGAAACAGGAACTGTCAATCAAATTCGAGTAAAAGATGAAAATCAGCTGTCAATATTTTCCCTATAAAAACATACAACGCATTGAAGACATTATTAGTGCTACTGTTTCCCTACTACTGATTAAAACCAACGTTATCATGGAGCGGCGACGTCATTTAAGCAGGGAAGAAATGCTCAGAGCCGTGGGAATGATAGAAGCTGGTTCCCGGCAACGTACTGTGGCTTTAGCTCTGAAAACAAGTCAGAGTGTTATCAGTCGACTTTGGACACGTTACCGAAGCACTGGTACCGTGGCTGAGCGCCATGGAGGACGGTATCGCTGCACCACACGGAGACAAGACCGATACATTCAAATCACAACTCGAAGAGCACCAACAATAACCGCCATGATGTTAGCCGTGAGGCTTCATCACTCTTCAGGGAACTTAATTAGCGACCAAACAGTCAGAAACCGCTTGCATGAAGTGAACCTTCATTCCCGAAGACCGCTAAGGGTACCACCTATAGCAATGCACAATCGTAGGATTCGATATCAATGGGCTCTTGAACACAGAAATTGGGCAGAAGAACAATGGCGTTTCGTGTGCTTTTCTGATGAGTCTCGTTTTGGTATGAGACCGGATACAAGACGTATACGACACTGGAGAACCCCTGGACGCCAACAGCGATTAAAATCCTGCCAGGAAGTCCATCCTTATAGTGGTGGAACCATCATGGTATGGGCGGGTATTTGGATCGGCGGAAGAACTGAGTTAATTTGGATCAGAGGCAACCTCAACGCTCAAATTTATGCTGAGACGATTGTATCAGACGTCATCGTTCCTCTACAAGTGCAAATCGGTCCCTTATTTCAGTTAATGCATGATAATGCACGACCGCACACCGCAAGAGTTGTAAGACAGACTCTCGCCGCAGCTAACATCAATGTCCTGCCCTGGCCTGCTCAGTCGCCAGACTTAAACCCGATTGAGCATGCATGGGATATGCTACAGAGAAGAGCTCTGCCGAATATGGAGGGTATCCAGTCGCAAGAAGACCTTTTTTTGTTGTTGCAACGAACATGGGCGGCCATTCCACAGCGTGATTTGGATGAACTCATTTTGAGTATGCCAAACCGATGTTCTTGTGTTGTTAGTGTTCGCTGTAGAAACACGGATTATTAATTGTTTAAGTTACCCAATAAAATTTTAAAGAAAACTGTTATTTCAGTCTTTTTTTCGAACTTTAATGTTAGTGGTTCAAATGTCAAAAATCCCTTTATTAGGAAAATGGCAAATTTCTTTATTAATGCAAAGGTGACTTGGTTTATCGTTACTGTAGACAAACGAAAACACTTTATTTGATGAATCCTTAAAGAATTTTTTTATTAATATCAATCAGGAGAAAAGTTATTGCAAAAATATATGTTGATCCCTAGACACTTTTGATGTGTGTATTTCGGAAACAGTTTTTCGTTATTTAATGGTAATGTTAAAATTAATGTTTGCTTATCAAGGGGTTTCCCTTGTCCCTTTATTAGCAGAAAAAATAACTACAAACGCAGCCGACACATGAACTCAATTACGAAGGCCGTACCAGCCTGATTTCCTAAAATACATAAATATTATAACAAAGGAAATAAAATTCTAGAAAGCTTCGTCGTGTCGAGAACAAAACAGAAAATGGCTGACATTGTTCAATGACGATGCATTTGAATCATCTACCATCGTGAAATTCTTGGGTTTTCACATTTCTTCAAACGAAATAAACAGGAGCAACCACTTTCACCTCCCATTTTTAACGCACTGATTCACGGAAGTGTTCGCGTCATAATAGGAAAATCTCGTCAGCTGTTCAGAGCGGACTAGAAGTTTGACGAGATATAACTTTTGTTGCATCAATTAGGGCTATATCAACGCGTCAATTAGGGCGCATTCCAGCGAAAGCCTAAACACTAACATTAACGCAGGTGGAACAGTAGCCACAGACATAAAGCGGAATGTATAGCAAACCCCTCCGTCCGTATGATTTTAATCTAAATAAAATACATACATACATACCATCACGCCTTTTTCCCAACGGGGTAGGCATGGACCACTTCTTTCTACTTGCTACAGTCCTGACACACCTTTTGCGCTTCTTTCAATCTCATTAATCCTTTCATACATGCTCGTCGAAATAAATTATGAGTAGGTACATCAATTGGTTATGAAATACTTTGCTTATGGTAATATCATATCTAATATGGTTGAGCGCTGTCTGAATGAAGCAGCATCGACAGCAGACCTCTTCTTTTTGACGAGGAACATACATTTGCATAATCTATTTTGATTTTTATCTGTGGCAGTAGCATTTACGGTTGCCGTTATCGCCAATGGTATCTTCACTAGTCGTGGCTATCAGAAGTTCCCACATTCAAGGCAGCTTCTAGATGCCTCTGGGGTAGGTAAAGCCTCCAGGATAAGTGGAATCCCGAGGTAAACGGGTTAAGAGAGGACCATATAGTTTATACGTATACGGAACCGTTAAAGTGTACTCAGGGAATTGGATTGGGGCCACTTGAGGCTACTCAAGTCAGGACTGCAGTCAAACTTGAGTGTTTCTATCGTCGACCATAAATACCAGTTAAAGATAAGAAGTCTTTAAACGTATAATATATATGGCTATGGCTTTTATATATATTTAGCAGGACGATATCCTCGACCAGTACGTCTACCACGAGTTGCCACTTGAAATTTACATTATCGTTCGCGTAAAAAAATGTATTGTGGGATTTGACATTGTCATGTCATGTGTCATTCCAATATATTGTTTTTACGCGAACGATAACGTAAATTTAAAGGCGCAACTCGTGGTAGACGTACTGCAGATATCAAAATCAGAAAACAGATGCAGTAGTATACAAGACAAGAAAATTATTTAAGGATACCTAAACTAATTTGTCATACTCCCTCTTTATTGGACCTTCTGCTGACGAGTCACCCAGCCGGGTATAAAGTGTCGGTTGGTGCCCCATTGGGCTCCTCCGATCACTGTCTGGTTGGCGCTACAGTGCCTTGTGCAGCTCCCCCACAACCTGTGGAGGTGACGCGGCGGTTATGGCACTACTCGTCGGCAGATTGGGACGGATTGCGAGAGTATTTTGCCTCCGTCCCTTGGCGGCAGTGCTGCTTTGGAGAAAGGGATGCTTCAGAGAGTGCATCTGCTATCGCTGACGAGATCAGTACCGGAATGGAATACTACATTCCCTTTACTGATGTCGTCAGTGCTAGCAAAACTGGTCCCTGGTTCAATCGCGAGTGTGCCGCAGCTGTTGAACAAAAACAGGCGGCGTACCGTGCTTGGTCTAGGGCCCAGGCACTCAATGATCATTCAAACCTTGCCTCCCTGAAAGCAGCCTTTAATAAAGCCACCAAGGCCACGAAGAGGGCTTACATTAGAGCAGACGCCCAGCGAATTGCACGTGTTGGCCAAGAACTCATCACGCACCCTACGGGTAGCCGCTCCTACTGGCGACTGGCTAAACACGTGCAATCTAACTTCTGCGTGCCTTCGCTGCCCCCACTGAGATTCCCTGATGGATCGTTGGCTCATCAGCCGCAAGAGAAAGCCGATTTACTGGCTAACCTCTTTGCCGCAAACTCTTGCATCGATGACTGCGGTGCTGCGCCGCCTGATATTCCACATTGCGGCTCCACAATGCCTGATATTCGTATCAGGCAATGTGATGTTCGTGCCGAACTGCAGTCACTCGATGTCAGGAAAGCCAGTGGCCCTGATGGAATTCCAGCTGTGGTGCTGAAGAAATGTGCAGCGGAGTTGTCTCCAGTGCTCACTAGCCTGTATCGCCTCTCCTACAATTCGGGTCTTGTGCCGCTGTCTTGGAGGGAGGCGAACGTTCAACCAGTTCCCAAAAAAGGGGACCGGTCTGACCCTGCCAATTACCGTCCAATAGCCGTAACCTCAGTTTTAGCTAAAGTGTTTGAGCGGATCATAAACACGCAGCTCATCCGCTACCTAGAGGATCACTCTCTCATTCACGACCGTCAGTACGGCTTCCGACCAAAACGGTCTACGGGTGATCTTCTAGCGTACGTAACACACATCTGGGGGGAGGCTATGGACAAGCATGGGGAATCTTTGGCCGTCAGCCTTGACATTGCCAAAGCTTTCGACCGTGTATGGCATCGTTCGCTTCTTTCCAAGCTTCCGGCATATGGTCTGCCACCTCGCCTATGCGACTGGGTCGCCGGATTTCTGGAGGGACGTAGAATTCGTGTCCTTTGCGATGGTCAAAAATCACGCTTTCTCCAGATTAATGCCGGAGTGCCGCAGGGCTCCGTCTTGTCGCCGACGTTGTTTCTTCTGCATATCAATGACATGTTATCTCTTGGTAATATTCATTGCTATGCGGATGATAGCACGGTCCACGCGCGATATTTCGAGCGCCCTGGGGCAAAGCAGACTGACATCGAGGAGAAGAGGCGAAGTCTTGTTGTTGAGCTTGACGGAGTGTTGGACCGCATTTCAGAATGGGGTGCATGCAATCTTGTCGAGTTCAATGCCAAGAAAACGCAGGTGTGTGCATTCACAGCAAAGGCGTCGCCTTTCCTTTCCCATCCCACTCTTCAGAGCTCCCCACTACCGATTAAGGATAGCCTAAACATCCTTGGCATGGATGTTCGTAGCAACCTAAACCAGCGGGACTACATTGAGAGCGTCATTAGAACTGCATCCCGTAAACTCGGAGTCCTGAACAGAGTGAGACGATTCTTCACGCCTGAGCAGCTCTGTCTCTTGTATAAGACACAAGTTCGCTCGTGTGTGGAATACTGCTCTCATCTCTGGGACGGTTCCGCTAAGTACCTACTCGAAGCTCTTGACAGGTTGCAGCGGCGTGCTATCCGTATTATTGGTAACCCAGAGGCAACTTTGACCCTTGAGCCTCTCCAATTGCGTAGAGACATTGCCAGGCTAAGTGTTCTCTATCGCTTCTACAATGGGGAATGCTCTGACGAGTTATTCCAGTTTATCCCACCCTCACCTTTCCACTCCCGTACCACGCGTGCTGGACTACGGCGTCACCCACACACAATTCAACATTTGTTGGCCCGAACTAAAAGGTTCGGTGACTCGTTTCTTTGTCGTACCATCCAGACGTGGAACGCTCTTCCAGCACATGTGTTTCCTTCCTCGTATAGTCCCGGGTTCTTCAAGCGGGGCGTGAAAAGGCATTTCTGCAGGCCTTCAAGGTGAGGATGGCCAGCCCAGTGATTCGTTTGAATGACTGGGCTGGTCAACCTCATATCTGGACCTCACGACCGCTTTCCATCAGGTGGAGTGAGGTCATCTTGACGGGCAATATAAAAAAATAAAAAATAAAATAATAATAATTAAGTAAAAATTACGTAAAGAAAGTACCAAACGATTACGCTTTCCTTTTCTTGTATCACTTGAAAGAAATTAAAAAGCTTTTCTGTTCAAAAGATCCAACAATTTGGGAGAATTATGATACGGACTTATCTGACTTTTCTTAATTAAATTTTAATAAGGAAAGAATGGACCAAAGAGTTTTTACTTGTTTACCAGTAGATAAAATCAGAAGATCTTCTTTTTTATTCATTTATAATTAAATAATTGATTAAAGTTAAAGTATATGTATATAAAAGCCAAGGACTAAAAACTAATGTTAGTTTTTTTGTTACACATGCAATCACATACGTATGAATGTTACTAGTGCTTTTCTGATATTTTGTTACTATCATTTTCTTTACTTATTAAGATTTTGTCAAAGTTCTTACCACAAAAATCGGACATTGAGCACTGACGGTCTATATTTAGCCGTAATGGCTCAATACTTCATCATCGAGTGAGGTCAGCAGGAGTCAGGTCATCTTGATAGGCAATAAAAAAATACTTGAAGCATTACCGTGGTTACCCGGACTCTCCTTGTATGCGTTATTATTCCAAGCTTATTTTGCTACTATCATTTTCTTTACTTATAAAGATTTTATTTATTTATTTATTTATTCTTTATTGCACAAAGAAAAAGTACAATTGGCGGACTTAATGCCTAATGGCATTCTCTACCAGTCAACCACTGGGCGAAGCAGAAATCGTGTTGGCGGTGTCTCATAAAACCGGAAATAAAATATACTATTAATACAAAAAACATACTTATACCAAAATTATACATATTACACATACATAATCATAATACATAAATTTAAAGATACATACACTAAATATCGTACCTAAATCTCAAAATATTGCCTTGAAAGGAGAGAGGTTTGGTTAAATGAGTTAAGGTTTATCTATGACGAAGTTATGGATTGCTCTTTTGAAGGAAAACCTACTGGTTGACAATTTAATTTTATTAGGCAGCGAGTTCCATAGCCTAATGGCAGCTAATGTGAAAGAATTCGACATATGGGAAGACGTATGAAGAGGAGTATGAAGCAGCAAAAGGCTATGCGAGCGCTGGTTGCGCGTGCTGCACTCGCGCCTATACTTAAAATTACATTTCAGATATCTAGGGGAATTGGGATTACTAAGAATATTAAAGAGTAAACAGAGCGTTCGAGAATTCCTACGGTGACGAATTTCAAGCCATTTTAATTGAGAACGAAAGGGAGAAATGTGGTCGTATTTTCGTACACCATAGATAAACCTAATGCAACTGTTTACCAGACGTTCAAGTTTATCAAGGAGACCTTGGGACAGATTAGAAGTGCAAACGTCTGCATAGTCAATGAGGGGCATAAGGAGTGCTTGTACTAAGATAATTTTGTCAAAGTTCTTTCCACAAAAATCTGACATTGAGCACTGACGGTCTATATTTAGTCGTAATGGCTTAATACTTCATCATCGAGTGAGGTCAGCAGGAGTCAGGTCATCTTGACAGGCAATAAAAAAAATACTTGAAGCATTAAAAATAATAAATATTTTCTTTCTTTCTTTCATTACCGTGGTTACCCGGACTCCCCTTGTATGCGTTATTATTCCAAGCTTCCACCCGACTTCTTGTCCCAAATTTTAAGTGCGATTGCCGTGTAAGACGCCTGTAAAACACTTTACAATTTAACGGCGCTTTTACGACTCCCCGCCTATTTGTCGATACGGACGGAATTTTCAGCGGTCAGTAAAAACATTTTTATGTTATGGCTTTGCGTTACTTTGAGAGCAGGAATCTCAGAATAGACAGTAAATAATAAAATACCAGGTGACTTTTTTGATAAAGGTCACAGTAGGGTGTGGTTTTTAAATCCTTAAATTAATAATATTTTTTTCTTTCATAGTTTCTAACGTAATTCATAATTCATAAACTTTATTTGCATAAGAACATGGTATTAACAGATGTACATATCATAGATAAAGTGTGCGACATGTCTTGCCAATTTATTAGCATGCAAATCTTAATCCGAAGAGTAATAAATAATTAATAATATTCCAAACAATAATGTCATACTAGAGCCACACAAAACAAAGCGAAAATAGTAATAATGTTAAATCAAATATGGCTGGATCAGTACCTAGATACTAAATTAAATAAATTGAAAATTAATTAAGAATGTCACACTTAAAATCTACGGTCAATGAATTCTTTAATGTCATATATATTATTAATAATGAGCCATTTGTATAACTTGGCCTTGAATGCATTCAGAGTCCGATTTTTTATATCAAAGGGAACTTTATTATAAATTGTGACACACATGCTTACACAATTCTTTTTGTACTTAACTGATTTAGGAATGATGCTTAGGACCAGTCTCTCGGGATCTCTTTTAAGTCTACTGTTCATGTCTCTGGATTTCATGAAAAGTTTACTATTTTTTTTTACAAAACAGCAAATTTCGTAAATGTACATAGCCGGTAGTGGTAGCAGATTAAGATTTCTCAAAGCCTGTCTGCAAGATTCGCCTGGGGTAATACCACAATGCAACCCTAATGCATTTCTTTTGAGCTACAAATAATCTATTCTTATCCGTACTATTTCCCCACACTATAACTCCATAGCGCAGTATAGATTCAACATATGCATGGTAGGTAGTGACTACCGTTTGTATGTTAGTGACTTTCCTAATTTTGTTTAGTGCATAAACGAAACTATTGATTCTATTGCATAAGTTATCCACCTGTAGTTTCCAATCTAAGTCTTGGTCAATAACAACGCCCAAAAATTTGGTATTTGTAATTTCTTTTAATCTATCAATGTTTCATTTAAAATTGCAATGAGTATGTTTAGATTTATTAAATTGAATGAAACTTGATTTAGCGATATTAAGTTTCAGGGAATTTGCGTCTAGCCATTTTATTACGTTGTCAATAGTTTTGTCAATTTCGATTTTATGTTTTCTAATGGAATTGTCAGTTTGTTTCTCAGATGTCACTACAATGGATATATCGTCAGCGAATAAAATACATTTGTGATTGGTCACTTCTATTATGTCGTTTACATACAATACAAATAATAAGGGGCCCAACACGCTTCCTTGTAGAACTCCATTTGTATTTATCTTATAGCTAGATGCGCAAGGTATAAGCTCATTCTGTACTATATTGTTGATAATTACGCGCTGATATCGATTGGTCAAATACGATGATATCCATTGCAAGGTGAGTCCTCTCACTCCCATTGACTCCAACTTTTTTATCAGTATATTGTGATTGACCAAATCGAAGGCCTTTGGAAGGTCAAAAAATAGTCCCGTGGTAAGATTACCAGCATTAATGTTATCTAGCAAAGTTTTTATGAGCGTGAATATTGCCAGAGTGGTCGATTTGGCCCTTTGGAATCCAAACTGTTCATTTCTGATAATGCTAAATGTGTTACAGTAATTCAACAAACGCTCATACATGCACCTTTCAAATACCTTAGAAATAGTAGGTATCAATGTTATTGGTCTATAGTTAGTAATGTCTGTATGTGCTCCTTTTTTATACAAAGGCTTGACTATGGATTCCTTTAGTAATTTAGGAAACGTTCCCGATGAGAACGAGAGATTTATTAAATAAGTTAGGATAGGGACTAATTCCTCTACACATGCTTTAATTATCTTTGTACTTATTCCATCGAAACCTTCGGACATAGTGTTGTTTAGACCCATTATTTCTTTTTTGACTTCTTCCTTCGCCATAGGACGAAGAAACGTTGAATTACATGCACGTTTATTTTTATGTAGCTTTTCTTGTGTGTTTGGTCCGTCATTTTTGGTCATAGACAATTCTATAAAATAGTCGTTAAACGTCGAGGCTATGTCAAAAGGATTTTTCAAGATTTGATTATTAATATGGATTTCAGATATGTCATCATTATTTTTTGAGTTACAAATTTCATTTTTAGTTACAGTCCAAGCCGCTTTACATTTATTTTTACTTGTATTTATATATTTTGCATTAGAATTCTTTTTGGCCCGTTCGATGCATTTTTTCAGTAGTGTAGAATACTTTGTGTAGTTATTTTTATTTACAATTGTTTTGTTTTTATAATATTCACAACGAAGTAGTCTCTTTGTCTTGCAGCTATTCTTAAGTCCTTTGCTAATCCAATTTCGCTTCATTTTATGGACACTGTTAAACTTCCTATTTGTCGTTGGGAAGCAAAGACTATAAAACAGACAAAGCAAATCATGAAACTCTTGAAATGCATCATTTAAGTTAAGTTTTGAGTAGACATTGGACCAAGAGATGCTACCTAAACATTCCTTCAGTTTCGAGATATTTTCGTAGGAATATTCTTTTCTACTAATCGTGTAAGACGTTTGTTTATTTTTGTTCTCTGCTACTCTGAAACTTAGGATTTGTGCGGTATCATGGTCAGATAGGTATAAGGGTAATACCGTAGCAACAGCATCTTTTATATTGCTAAGGATGTGGTCTATACATGACTCTTTCCTGGTTGGAATATTGACATGGATTATCAAGTTGTAATTGTGGCATAAATCACGAAGATAATCTGTAATTTTACCTTGCTTTAATGTATTAATATTAAAGTCTCCTGTTAGGACTATTTTAGTGTTGTGCTTGTACTTTTTAGTTAAATTATGCATTAGCAGATCTAATTTAGATAGAAAAACGTTGGGGTCTGATGTGGGTGTCCTGTACATGCAAATCACCAGCAACTTATGTGCAGGTATTTCTATGCCACAGACCTCGAATGTTTTTTGAGTTGCGGATGTCTTTAATTCAGTGAGTTCTCTATAGATGCTATTACACTTAGCCAATATGCACGTTCCACCCCTTCGCTTGTCTCTGCAAAACATAGTTGCTAGTTCAAAATCACTTAGGTTTGGATATTTGTCGCTACCGTCTTGTAAAAATGTTTCTGACAAGCATATCAAATCTGGGTGTTTGTTTGCACGTTTTAATTCTTGTAAGGTTATTTCTAATATTTTCTGCTTGGATAAAATGCTGGCAATGTTTTGGTGTAAAATATGAAATATCTGTTGGCCCATTTTAGGAACGAAAAAGATTTTTCGCCTTGGTTGCCTGCGGTAAGGAACTTTCAGAATGTGGGGTGTTATGCACGTCAATATTAGTGTTATGTCTCGAACGATTTCTGCCAAAATAGTAAGGGATAGTCCCTTTTGAGTAACTCCTATCGATGAGATTTTGTGTGGTACTACATGCATCAGAACCTATTAAGGCATCCCGTGAGATCTGCGATTTAGAGAAATAGAAGGGGATAGTACCCTTTGGATACTTTAAACTTTGAACATTGGACATGCCACTTTCCTGTTTACGCGTTACAATCTTTTTTAGAACTTTTACATTTAAATATTTATGTTTATAATCACTATAATCAATTACATAATTAATACATTCACTCATTTTGTAAACATCACTAGACTTACATTCAACAAAGTGGCAATTTTCGTATTTATTACATATGTTTTTAATCTCATTATTTAAACAATTTACATTTATGTACATATTATTCAGTAGATTTATAACAATCACCTCAGTGTCAATGAGATGTGCAAGCAAGCGACGTAGCTGTAAAGTTAAGATTTTTGTGTCGTAATCGTTTTCACCAACGCAAATTACGAGCTTGTCTCTTGAGTTTGCTTGCACCTCTTTAACATTTTTTATTACATCTGCAGCCAAAGCAGATGGCTTCGTTATTGCTGTGATTCTATATTTTTCGTATGTCGTGTTCATCCTTGTTTGCAATAAGGCCGTTGAAAGACCAACACAATGTATATTTGGTTGCAATCATCATGCTTAGGCTCTCTGTTTACGTAACGTATTACTACACTTATTTAGTATGCTACTATATTACCCTTTTATTAAAAAATGATTAAGCAAAGCCATTTATTCCCATGAAAGGAACCAAAAAACCTTATTTTTCAATACAAACAAATGTACGATTTATTAATCAATGTTTTTTTTCTTCTGCCTTGAAATATGGCAGACATGAAGATTATGACTCCCTTTTGCCGTCATATCACTTTCGTTTGCCCCAACCCTACCCTTTGCATGTCGTAATTTAAAGAACCACCCCACATGGAATGTAATAAACAGAACAAATTAGGTCCTTATTAAAATTCCCTGACCTTTATTATCATCTCTGGCATATTTGCATTGTATGATCACGCATTTTTGGCCTAGGTATGGACTTATTCTGTGTCTGGGCATATTTTTATCATTATCTTTTATAATAAGAGCCATTTACAAATTTAAAAATATTTTTATTCAAATAGACCACATATAATATTAGTACTTTCGAATAGTCAAATCTAATTGACTAGGGAATATAAATTACATCAATAATACTATGAACACACAAAATATACAATACATAAATATAATGCGAATCTACCACCGGAGTCGAACTTCTTGACTGAGGAGACCCGGCGGAAGAAACTCAGCAGTTACTCTTTTTCAAAAAATGTTTTTTTTACATTTTTTATTTTATTATGAACACAACAGTTAAAGAACATTATGAATTTATGCATGCAAAAAACTTACAGACTAAACTATCACCCAAAACCCTGTGTCCCTGACTTGATGGGCAAAGAAAAACAACATTTACTGGACTAAATAAATAAATAAATATCCCTGGACATTATTCCACACAGCGCCATCTAGCCCCAAAGTAAGCTAATTAAAGCTTGTGTTATGGGATACTAGACAACGGATAAACATACTTAAATACATTTTCTTTTGTAAATACATACTTACTATACATAGGAGACACCCAGACCAGTACAAACAGACATGTTCATGCACACAAATGTTTGTACTGTGCGGGGATCGAACCCGCCACCTCTGGTGTAGTAGCCAACTTCTTAACCATTACACCAAGTCGGTCGTATATACATAACTAGTTTTAAATTTTTAAATAACAAATTGAACAGTGCAGTCAACTGTACATGTTCGAGTAGTAGTACTTCAACATGTACCTGAGCGAGCAATTCACGGGTAGAGGGCTTCAAGGCGCCTCTTGAAAACATTCAATTCTAGTACTATGTTTCAAATTCTGTTGGCGTTGCAACTGAGTCAGTGTTTCACAAATGAAGTGTCGGCTGTCACAAGGATCGAAAAGGCCTTTGCCCAGTAATAATTATCTTATCCGATGTCAAACTCAAATGAACTTTTATTTATTACTGGTTTGACGATTCGACATCAAAGCTAATCTAACAGCTGTTTCACTAGTCCGGACCCAACGAAGCGAGATATGGGCAGTAAATGAGACACAAGCCGGACAGGCGAACGACGAACACACGGTTAAGCGGATTCGATTTGCTAATTGGTTCGACGCAGACCGGGACTTTCTGGCACGCTTGTCTCCGAGTTTTGAGAGGAATTTCCAAATAGGAATGCTCTACGTATTATGATACAAATGGCTTGACGTGCAAGTTTTCGTGTCTGTTAAGTTTTGATTTTGGCAAAAGCATAATAATATGAGCTATGATACTCTTGATCTCGACTTCACCTGACTTAATGTAATAAACAAAGTCGAGGTCTATTAAATTTTGCTTGTGGTATACTTGTAATATAATAGCATATGGCAACTCTCTCTGTTCGTTCCTTTTCTTTGGTTGTCATGTCTGCCGGCATAAATTGTATTTTGTGGGTTTTTAACGTAGATTAAAAAATCTGTAACAATCTGCATATTCACATTGTAATTAATGCGATCTTTACTGAGATTAAAGCAAGTGTTAATTATTTCACTAGTCGACAGGTTTTATTTCACCGCCGCCATTCTCCATACTCTGGATAGGAATCCACTGAGTATCAACAACGCTAACTCGACCAAGGTCTTGTGATCTTACAAGAAGAGTGTTCAGTTGACATCTCGGGTGCCCAAGTCAACCTCACCTCCAACGTTACGAACCGGTCCAAATGTCGACATCATTCACTCAAATAAGAAAAAGCCTATGGGGTGTATATTCAGTTGTGGACGCTATAAGATCGTCAATCAAAAGGTAAGTACTAAATAAAGTAGTGAATAAAAAAAGTACAAATTTAATAAAAGCCCCACTACCAGAATTTTTAGATGATTTTTTTCATAGCCCTTTTAAAAAAAAAATGAAATGTCTCCATTGAATACAAAGTAGTTTTTCAATTTTCATAAGTTTTTCGTGTGAGGTCTTTTGAAAACACAAGTATATAACTTGTAATTTAATTTGCCGAGCTGAAACCGGAATAGAAAATGTTAACTCTACGAGTAAGAAGGCAATGCCTTCGGGACCGGACTATGATTAGTTTGAAAATAAATAAAACTTAAAGGTTGATCGAAAGCCTCTGAAAGCATTAGAAATTACTTTGAAACAGATTTATTAATTAAAATGGAGGTTTTATCAAAAAGTATTTGAAACTGCATAAAATTACAGTGGATGTTTCTTTTCTTAATCTAGTCGAATCTTAGCATTATTTATAGGTAGTCCTTTTAGAAACAAATGTATTATGAGTTTGAGTGTCGATACATATTGGAAGATCATGAAAACAAATTTCTGTCCACCCCGAATTCTATAACCATACTTTATCTAAACGTGTGGGTCCGGTATTTTTATCAATTTCGCACACAATAGCTTACCCACCTAAATCTCTTTTTATAGGTGTTGGGGGTCTATCTGGCCAAATCCTAGTGGCTTACCAAATCCCCTCTCTAATGGAGGTTATTATAAGAAGGCTCGATAAAATCTCACCGAATATAAGGTTTCGTCCGTATCTAAATGAAATCTGTGTTGTTCAGGCGGCAAACACGCAGTCATGAACCCTTGATGTGTCAATAAAGTGTACAATTCTTTAATATTTGTGCGTGAAATGACTTGTTTGTATTGCATAGGAAAACAAATTTGCATTTTATCATTGTAGATGGTTCTGGCAATCCCGAAATAGAGCCTGCCCAAGCCTACTTCTGCTCACTGGTTGATTAATCTCGAATAAGTTTTCTAGGGTTGAATTTTATTTGTATTAGTGCTGATTACACTTCATTCGCAAATAAAGCTTTATCACGCCAGCAGATATTTTATTTAAAATAGTAAAAATACATTCAGGTTGTTTTTAGTGATGCGGGTCATGCGTCTGTGTGAGTCTGTGTCTGATTGATACAAATAATTTTGTTTGTAATCATATTTTATGATATATATTTTTTGTTATGTTTTAGTTTATTAAAAAGAACACCGCGTATTTTCAAGCATCAGTCATGTGATAATCGGTTTGTTTTAGTCACTAAGTAAGACCCGAGAATTCTGCTAGAAAACATGAAAATGAGGCATGAACGTATATACATTTTTCTTATATATATATTTAGATATCTACCAAATGTACGGGACATTTAAGTAACACTGTTTTTTATTCTTCTTTAATAAAATTAGGATGCAAAGCTTCGCAAGGTGCTTAGAACAACTTATTATAGTGTAGAAATATATTCCAAACGGAATTTCCCTGTAAATGGAATTCCCCATTTAAGTGAAATGTTCCGGAAAACTGTCCGTTCGTATGACAGGACTCGATATTGTAGTGGGAACAAGTTGACGGATCGGGAACTCATAAAGCTGAGCTTCCACGTACGGGAATGGTAAGCATAAAAACTGAGTTTGTTAAAAATGTGCATACTCTGTTTTTAGCATTTTACAATCAATATGCTAAAATGACAACAATCCAAAAATTAAAAAAAAAAATGGCCCATTATTCCGCTAACCAGGTGGCTGCTCTGACCACGTAAATAAATAAATATAAATATGCGCCAGACAACACAGCTCTTGTAATGGTCTCGAAGTAGGGATTAATATCCCTGTGTTACGAGGTACCACACAAGGAAATAAGCCAAGGGCGTCTCCCAGCACACCCAGACCCGAGTCAATTCAGAAAAGATCGTTTCCTGAATTGACCCGACTAGGAATCGAACCCGGGACACTACGGAAATCGAGGCGAGAAACCGTGCTACAGCGCACTACGCCAACCGTGCCACTGAAAACATCAATGGTTGAAGCGATTTTTTTCTAGTTTCTTGGCCGATACGGCCTAAGAATTACTTATTTTTTTCAGTAAGTATTTCATTTTTGGAATACACAGTCATTTGAGCACCATCTCACCATGTGTTTGCTATTGGTTTCCTAAGGTTCGTCTTCTACTTTGGTCGCAAAGTAAAGCAGAACACGATGAACTGAATAATATTTTAAACTTTCTTGTTGCATTTTAACTAATTCTAATAAAAACGGGCGGGGAAACATCGAGAAAAATAGGTAAACCAATTTACCGTAATTTTGTTACGATGAACTTACTAAATGCAATACCTAAAAATCCCTTATAACTTGTCGAGTTCGTTTTCTCAACTGAGTCTAGCAAGCAATTTCGTATTATGACCTTTCATTTACAGCAAGTCAGTAGTTTCCTGACAATAACGCATTGAAAAAACCTATAAGATATTCGACCTTTACTTTTTTACAAAGATGCTCATGTTCTCAGCGTCAGAAAGCTTTACCTGATCCTTCGTGTTCATAGAACTGTGCTAAACTCTAACTCCTATTCGCAAATGCTTCTAAACCGGGTTCTGAAATTACCAACTGTCAGGGTATCCACTTCCTTTGCTCAGCGTTTTGGTGTCTTTCTTTTTCCGCATATTTATAACAAAATGGTGAATACTTGCCACTTCAAGCACAAATCTGTCCCAAAGGGCCCAGAGGCAAAGTCTAGAATCATCATGTATTTGTTGAACTCGACATATTACAAAGCAAAGAGGCTTATTAAAATAACAAGGTGATTCTGTGTTAATAGCACAAATATCAGTTCAGTCATTAACACATAGATAACACTCTCATACATTCGCATTCTCCCACACACACGCTCTCATTATCTCTATCACTCACACACTCACTCTCTCTCTCTCACACACACACACGCATTCGCATTAATATCTTACTTTTTGTTAACTCTTTAATTTATTACATTTCAAATAGTTTGTTATTTTGTTCGCAGCCTAAAGGCTGTTGTTATGTAAGCCGTTTTATTTAGTTATCTTCCCCCATAGGACTGGCTCTGCCTAGTTTGGGGGCCAGATATGTTCATAGTTGTAACTGGGTTTATTCATCGATATTTACTTTATCTTACTTTTCTTTACTTAAAGGCTGGAAATTTACTGACGAAATTGCTCGCTTCTATCAGTTTAGGAAATGAACTTGGCTGGATTTATGTGATTGTAATAAAGCCCCTGCACATTACATGAAGTACCAATAATGGTTATCTTATTTACATTCTTTTTCGTGGTTGAACTATTCACCACCGATTTCGTTGTCCGAGAGTTATCCTAGCTATCCTGTATAGTGTGGTCCTGTGTTTGTGTCAGAAAAGGAACGCATCTGTTCTAATATAACCTACACCCATTGGATATTAACTAGTTTCCTGAGCCAATCTTCCGTTTTCCTATACCGTACGTGCAGCGATTCTTAATTTTCTACATAATAGTTATAAAAAGTATCAAATTCAAGTTTGTATGCTGAATATACAAAGCGTTTCCAGTTGTAATAGAGAGGACGCCGGTGTAGAATGTTTATAAAACGTGTTAAAAAAAAAAAGCTAAGCTGTTTGCTTTTAAATCATTTATCTGTCTTAATGATGGGGGCAGGCTATTTTTTTTTAATTTAAAATATATTTTGATGAGAAAGACATTTTACGCGGGCAAAGCCGCTGACGGACATCTTGTATTAGATAGTGACTCTAACCACGCGGTTCGAATGCTAATTGTACTAAAAGGACTTGATAGTTTTACTCTTTCGTGAATAAAATCACAGATTGTAGTCAAAATTTATGATGTGCAGAGGTGCAAATTATACCTGCGATGACTAAAACTTGTTTACAAAGTACTCTACCTCGCCTGCCTCTAAGCTTAAATTTGTGGCTCAAACTAGATTCACACAATGTTGCACCCCAAAGCTTAATGCGGGGGCAGCGGGGTGCGGGGGGTCGAGCAAGCTATCGAACCGGCCGCCGAGCAAGCTCAGTAATCTGCGCGCCAGCCGTCGCGCTGCTTGCCAAACGCGTCCCACAATGGACCCCGACACTCGCGACATGGACCCCGACGTCATATTCCCGCGAAAACTACTCAAAAAATTCATCCTCCTATACAAAGATCTCCCCTGCCTTTGGGACAAGCAAAGCCCAGCCTACAAGCACAAACAGAGGCGACACGAAGCCATATCGCGACTAACTATGCTCGTCAAGGAATACGACCCGACCGCCACACGAGTACACGTTCTCCGAAAGATCGAAAGTCTGCGAGCGTGTATACGCCGCGAACACAAGCGAGTGGTAGACAGCAGGCGATTCGCGACTCACAGAGATCAAATATACGTCCCTCATCTCTGGTATTACGAGCTGTTTTCCTTTGTCTTCGGGGAGGACGCGAACAATACTGCGCTGAAGAGTGACGTGCGCTCGCCCGAGCAAGCAGCGGTGAGTTTCGGTTCTTATGTAACAGATGGCGCGTATTGGCCCGCCTCATTCATATCGCGCTTTTGATAGTATCATTCCTCGTTTAACTTTTCTTTGCTTCGATTTTAAACTTTAACATGAGGAAATAAAGTAGAATTTACGCTCTTATCGAATGCTTGATAGTTCCGGCGGATACTCATGCAATATTGAAATATGGGTCTGGTTTCCGAGGGCTCTAGAACCGTTTTATTTAACTTGTGCCATTCGTTCTGGAATCGACATTTTATCTTTAAATTTGGCAAGGCCTCTTAGGCCAGTGAGTTTTTAATTTAATATAGTTAAAGGTACCTACTATTTTAACAACGATCGATTTTTGGCAACACACATTAAACCCCTTCCCTGTCTCATATATCACATATTATAATAGATAAAATTGTATTTTCTATTGTTACAATTTCCTGGACGAACCGGGAACCCGTTTAGATACAAATGCCTAACATACGTTTTAATCTATGCGAAAAATATTAACGATTCCGTAACACATTGAACGCTATCGGGGTCTTAATGACCGGTGTTATTTTTAAAAACCACGTGTAGAATTGCATACTTACTTATATCTTAGCAAATCAAGTGAGTATTGTAAGCAAATTTCATTACAGTAAGTATATAATTTCGAAACATAAGGTAAGTAGGTAATTTCTTATTTTGGCTTGGGTTCTGCATAATATATAATAACTAGTGAAAAATCTGAGATCAACCTAGTTAAAAATATTATACAAATCCATATCATAAGTATATTCAATTTGCGGACCCGTGGGCAACTTTGTTTACGCCTTAAACTTAAACCTTGCGCTGCACGCGCCAAAAATCTAGCAGATTTATCTTAAATTTCTACTCACATGGGTGTAGTTTCTGAGCAGCGATGTACTTCTCCAGCTTCCGCCTGAGCACAATCTCAGCGCCGTAGCGACCCACCGAGCCGTTGTCCACCAGCAGGAAGTACGCGTGTCTGTTGTTAAGGACTGCCAGCTTCGATCTGTACCAAAAATACGTCCTCAGAAATAAATGAAAAACTAAAAAAAAAAATGTTTATATAAATCTCGACGAATCACAATGTAACTAGCATCATAATAAAAAATTTAAAAGATCGACTACTGTTACCAATAAAAAGTTTATTCTTGCGGTATGTTCACGCATAGCATCTGACCACAGACTAAGCTGATCAAAAATACAAAGAAAACCAAAATCATCGAGAAATAAATTTAATTTCTTTTAATAGGTGTTAAACTTCAACAAGATACATATGAAGACGTTACAGATGATATACTTGTAAAACTGATTTTAAGTCCTCCGGTCCCATTTTACAAAAAACGTTAATAAAATAAAATTAACACTAGCTCTTTTTACTTCTAAAATATACTCTCAACAAACAGAAAACGAATTTCGAATTCAAAATGGCACTCATTCGAATACTTCACAGGGTGATCAACTCAAAATAAAAACATGTTACGAACGAATGCATGTATACAACCAGCTGAACCAATCGGAACTTTCAAAAGTGGAAAAAAAAGTATTAGAAAATTTCAGGAGTTGAAAGCAAAAGAAACAAACCAATCAGCTAATCGAAACTACACAAACAGTCGACAGATGGCGCTCTGGGCTAATACGCTTTGCGAGGGTTAAAAATGCGCTGACGTCACTGACGTTAGTGCGCCCCCTGTTAGAGCTACCGGACACTGGAACACTAAACGCAGCGACTAGTGGTTGAGCTGGGCCACCAAACAGTAAACACGGCCACAAGCCAGACCAGACACAATAGAAAACCTATTGACCTTAGGTATTTAAGTATTATTTAAGTATGTTTATCCGTTGTCTAGTATCCCATAACACAAGCTTTAATTAGCTTACTTTGGGGCTAGATGGCGCTGTGTGGAATAATGTCCAGGGATATATTATTATTATTATTATTATTTAACTTTTAGATCCGTGATCTAACTAGGCTAGGTGCCTGTGACTTCGATTGCTAAGACTTAGCTTTTCCTGGTTTTCACCGTGTTTAATATGCATATAAAGTACCTACAAAATACTTTAACCGGCTTTTATACTATAATAGCCCCCTTAGGATGCGTTTTCAACAGAGATGTGCGAGGATGCGTTGCGAGGAATGTGTTTGTTAAGAACCAATAGAATCGCGAAGCTAGGTAAATGAAAGCGATCCTATTGGTTCTTTACAAACACACACACACAGCTAGTTTATTAAACATTTACACGTCTGCATGCAGACCGAATACAATGGACAATTTATGCTATATTTTAAGACCTTTTTGACATGTATTCTCGTAAATAAATATTTTGACTTTGACTTTTACATCCCTCGCAACGTATCCTCGCACATCTCTGGTGGAAATGCACCCTTATTCATAAAAACTAAAACAGTGCTTCAAGAACACTTTACCATTGTGAAAAGAGTCTTATAAGACTTTTTATGAATAAGGGGGTTGGTTTTTAATGTTTCATTAAAATCCATCCAGTAGTTTTCATGTGACGCTGAAACTTACCTTCGTTATTTCTGGTTTACATAATACAAGGAAAGACCTTACTTTGGGATGAGAGCAATATGTATGTGATGTTGACTCAATTGACTTGTTTCATGGGACAATCATTTGAATTGCTGATTGCAATTAATATAAATCAATTAAAGCTAAAACTAAAATGAACTCATCTGAATTCTATGTAGGTATCTATGTATGTACGAGTACATACGTAGTCGCAAATTAATTACGTGACATTAACGACTTCCAATTGACATCGGTTATTACGAAGTTAGTAACATGTCGTTTGGAGAATTGCAATCAATTTTAAGTACTACAATTTAAAATATAATTTAATTAAACAGGACTTTCATAAGACCAATGTTTCTGCTTATTTGTCTACTTACTATGCATTTCAAATCATTAAAAAATTATGAGGCTGTTAAAAAATTGCATTTAGAATGCTATATTTTATCATAAGATGGAAATACCAAAAAAAAAATCTGGGAAATATTGCGAATTGCGATCAGACGCCCTGTTTGCGAAAGATGCACGTTCGATTCGCGCCTGATTCCTTGACAGTTTAGTTTTTCTGGTATAAACATCTTTTTATATGTATGTACTTATGTAGTCGAAAATTAATTACGTGACATTAACGACTTCCAATTGACATCGGTTATTACGAAGTTAGTAACATGTCGTTTGGAGAATTGCAATCATTTTTAAGTACTACAATTTAAAATATAATTTAATTAAACAGGACTTTCATAAGACCAATGTTTCTGCTTATTTGTCTACTTACTATGCATTTCAAATCATTAAAAAATTATGAGGCTGTTAAAAAAATTGCATTTAGAATGCTATATTTTATCATAAGATGGAAATACCTAAAAAAAATCTGGGAAATATTGCGAATTGCGATCAGACGCCCTGTTTGCGAAAGATGCACGTTCGATTCGCGCCTGATTCCTTGACAGTTAAGTTTTTCTGGTTTATCTTTTTCTTTTATGGCTCGCCTGGCTTGTGCAATTGCTGGTTTTAAAATGAGTATGTTAATAACTCTTGCCTCAAAATTCGGAAATTTCATCAAAGCAGACTAACCACACTGTAACGTTTCAGATTCAACTTTGAGCATTTTTTTATTTTATTATTTTTTTTTATTTTTTTATTTATTCACTTAGGCTTTTACAAAGCAGCACTTCTGAAATGTCAAAATTCACAAAAAATATATATAAACGATAATAGACGTAAATAAAATAATACAATAATAGTACATATACTAAATAGACATAATGCGAATCTACCACCGGTTCGGAAGTTGCTTCTTATCGAGAAGACTCCGGCAAGAAACTCGATAGTTACTCTTTTGAACTTTGTTTTGTTTTACAACAAATAAATTCAGAGTACAGTCAAAAGAACAATAAAAATACATTATTTGAGCACAGGAGCAGATTATTCCTTCTATGACCACAAATTCTTGTCGTTCAAGTAATCCTCCACGTTATAATAACCTTGTTTTATCAACTTTGTTTTAATCGTAGACTTGAACTTGTGAAGAGGTAGATCAACAAGACTGAGGTATTTTGTTAAAGTACTTTACAGATTGACCCACAAAAGAATTTCCTACCTTATGTAGCCTAAGACTTGGAGTAATAAGTTTGTTTTTATTTCTAGTATTGTGTGTATGAGTAGCACAGTTTTTTTTGAACATATGCAAGAATGGATATATATATTATGTAAGGTTCATATTATATATATATATATAAATATTACAATACTGCCTTACAAGACTTTAGGGACGTTATAATATCATCAAGTGGCGCATTTTTTTTTTTTTTTTTGTATGGACGCCGCTGCTTGGCCTCGACGGCCTTAGCAGCTTCACCGGTCTGTAGGGTGAGCGCAGAAGGCTCTCAACCCTAATATTTAAAGTAGCACTCTAAGGGCCCCCTTGTGGGGTAGAACCTCGACTCAGAGCGTTACTTGAGTCTAATCTGACATTTTGGGGAGAGAATCTACCCGGCACGTGCCGGTATCTAGAAAAGGAATTCAAAGGAAAACGCGACGCGGGCCCGCGCCGGCGCGGACGGAAGCTCGGTTGTATATGTGTGGAATGCGCGGTCAGTCTATGGTGATTGGCGATGGCCAGGGTAATAGGGTCGTCCGGGTCGTATAAAACGTCCCGCGGACGACGCCGTCCCCCTGAGACACTATTTGTGTCTGGCAAATATCTTGCCGCCTCGACTACTAAGGGGTTGACAAGTGGCGCACTGTAATGCTCGGTGCTTTTCCCTCACCAACGTAATGTTCGAATCTGAAACATTACCAGGTTGCGCACTGTAATGCTCGGTTCTCCTCTCTCACTGATGTATTGCCCGACTCAGTAATGTTACATTACAGGCAAATGCTCTAAGTGAGGGAACACCTTCATATAAATAAATAAATATCTGGGAAAATTTACACCAAGATCATATGACCCCAAACTAAGCAGAGCTTGTACTATGGGCGTCGGATGTATTTAGCAATATTTCAGTATGATTATCAGTACATACTTAAATATTTCTAAATACATGCCTAATTAGATAATAGCACCCAGACACACAACAAGCTGCCATTGCACCAACAGGCCAGTCATATATAATATTCTCTATCCATGGCGCTACATAGCATAGAATAGTAAACTAAACGTTTATTTTCTTCATCATTTTCTTTTGGCTATTTCAAAATGTCCGTTACCAGAGCAAAGCATAATACCAGAGTGCTGAGTGCGAGTTGCAGTGAGAGAAGTGAATAACTTCACCATCGCGTTTGCGAGAAAAAAAACGCGAATTTGTATGGCATCGAGTGAGCGCCATCTAGCGGCCTTAATGTTGCCCAAATTAGACGCTAGATGGCGTTGACTCGATTTCATACTAATTGACATTTACGTGCTCGCTAAACGCGATGGTGAAGTCATTCACTTCTCTCACTGCAACTCACACTCGGCACTCTGACAATCCTACTAGGGTATCAAATTAACAGACCATTCCATTAGAAGTAATATGTCTAATATTCATCAAGGATATTATAAAGTAAAGAATGCGCCTCATTAAAAGAAGATTAAAGAGCTCCAGAGTGTCTTTAGAAATGATTTTATACTGCGCAGTAACTAAGTTGTTTACATGGAAGTTTTTCTTGGCAGAGGTAATAATCATCCACTTTAGTGGAGACCATAAATGAAAATTCAGTGTGCAATCTTTGTAAAAAGTTTCAATAATTAGTCCTCACATGAATAGTTATCCCTTCAATTTCTTCTGATATGTACAAGACAGGATCAGAGTGCTGAGTGCGAGTTGCAGTCAGAGAAGTGAATAACTTCACCATCGCGTTTGCGAGAAAAAAAACGCGAATTTGTATGGCATCGAGTGAGCGCCATCTAGCGGCCTTAATGTTGCCGAAATTAGCCGCTAGATGGCGTTGACTCGATTTCATACTAATTGACATATACGTGCTCGCTAAACGCGATGGTGAAGTCATTCACTTCTCTCACTGCAACTCGCACTCGGCACTCAGTTTTAAAGGTGCTTCAGTGTGAGTTACGTTTCAGAATATGGAGCTGAAGCCGAATTATAAACTGTTACTCAGTGGATTCTTACTAAGGCACAAGTTTTGTTCCAAGAATACGAGCCTTGGCCACTGAATATTAGATTTTTAGTAGTGCGAGGTTAGGTTCCGTTCCGTAGTGGAAGTTAGTGCAGTTTGTTAGAAGCTTAGAACTTAAGCCGCTGCACGGGTAGTTGCAATAGCTGCAACAATGTCAGGGAGTAAGTAAGTATTCAGAAAGTTTCGGAATAGGATCTTTC
Source organism: Udea olivalis (assembly GCA_947369235.1). Taxonomy (NCBI): domain Eukaryota; kingdom Metazoa; phylum Arthropoda; class Insecta; order Lepidoptera; family Crambidae; genus Udea; species Udea olivalis. The sequence continues at coordinate 14,950,610 of OX376359.1, forward strand.
TAAGCAAGCATTACCCATCCATTACCCATACTTATCCATTGTAGCGATAACTTGATTTCAATGATGAAGGCCCAGCAGTGGGACAGCATATAGGCTAATGACTGATGAAGCAAGCATTTGTTCGCTTTATCAGATTGCATATGTCCTTTTTTAGTTAACGTGGAGAAATCATCTCAGAGGTTCCATGAGGATTTCCACGTTAGCATCCATCTTCTGGACTGTCCTGTTTGGTCGATCACCATAACAAACATAATATGTGACGAACATTTGTGTTTGTTGTGTGTCTGGGAGTTGTTATCTATTTAAGTAAGTAGTAGTAGTAGTAGTTAGCCTATATTGTGTCCCAATGCTGGGCAAAGGCCTCCATCAATAAAATCAAGTCATCGCTACAATGTATGAGTATTGACTTAATCACCACGCTTGCCAAATGCGGGTTGGTGATCACAAACCCGGGCTATGTTCCGAAAAATCCGAAAACACACTTTGCCCGACCTGGGAATTGAACCCGGGAGCTCCGGGATTCGAGCCGAGCTCTGAAACCACTCTGCCACGGAGACGTTATTTAGTATGTATTTATAAATACTTAAGTATGTATATCAGTATTTGAAACCCATAGTACAAGCTCTGCTAAGTTTGGGGTCAGATGATCTTGGTGTAAATTATCCCAGATATTTTTTATACAGGAATCCATTGAAGAAGATGAAGAAGAGGCACCAGCTCATGAAGACCCCCCCTTCGAGCGGCAAGACTACGTGGCCGAGTTTAGCAATGTGGTGGAGGCAGTCGACAATTCCTCTATGGCGAAGAGGTTTCCGTTTGAGGACGACCAGAGCAGGAGTAAACGGCTCTGTACCGAGATTGGGGACGAATATGATGCTATAGGTAGGTATTGCCATATTTTATGTATTAAACTCAAATACCTATAGGTATATGGTCATGATGATGTGCAATTACTTACCCCTTATTTTCCGAATTGTTTAAAAGGCATTTTTGATGACAAAGCTGTCAAATTGTACTTAGATATCTTATGGTAATGTAGCCGGTAGATTTTCCTATTTCTTGTCAATTTAGTTGTCTAATTACCCAAAATGGCAAAGTGGGAACAACGTTTATATTTTTACAAAGGCTATAAAAACATAATTGTTTGTGTATACTTCTGAGTATAGCCTAAGCACTGCTGAGTTGCGGTCAGGTGATCTTAGTATAAGGTGCCTCAGATGTTCATTAATTTATTTATTCCCCAGGTGTAAACGTGGCAGCCAAGCTCCGAGCTCTGCCCCCCAACATGCGGATCCTGGCAGAGAAGCTGATCAACGATGTCCTCTTCCAGGCGCAAGTCAACGGACTGAACTCCTCAACTGTCATTTCCACCACAGATCCTTTCAAGCAAGATGTCATGTAGAGTAGTTCACACCGACTAAGCTTGATCTTTGCTTTGAAATAGCCTCGTTTCTGCTAATGACGATATTTCGTACAGATAGACTGAGACCTCTTCCTCACCTTGGTGCGTTTTTGGTTTCGGTTCCGCCTCTGCACTGAATCTGTACAGATTTTCTGTCGAAACACATTTTCTGACAGGCTCTGGATGTTTTCGGTACGGTAATGTTTATTTGATGTGACAGAACGTCTACCACGTGTTGCCACTTTAAGGGGCTACCAGGCAATTTCGGCCGTTTTAAATCTCTATAAACTATAGTGAAACGTAATACCAAAAATCTAAATAAAATATATAATGTAGTTTGGAATGTGTCCTTCAATAGTCCCAACGGATATTGTGAATATATTTATAATTTGAAATATATTTAAAAATCCCTGAACCTCTTCTTTCGCACCAAAACGCCTAAATCCTACCTTATTTTACAACTTGCGGAAACGAAACTCATAAAAATTTGTGGAAAATTGTGTAAACTAAATTCTGTTGAAGCCGTTTTCAGTTATAGGTATTATTTTGTAGATTTTGAGTAAAATATAAAAAACCTGTTTTGATCTGTCGGTGAGGCGCGTGGCGGAGCTAGCGAGGGTGAGGCCGGCCGCTCTGTACAGATTCAATGCGAAGGCGCGCGTATGCGCTCTGTAAAACTCCGTACCGAAACGAGTCGGTCTAAAATTTATTTATTTATTCCTTTCTTTTAATTCAACAATGTTTCAACAGCGTTTATACAACGAAATAGACAATAACATTACTTGGACATAAGCCAATGAAAGAAACATACTCTGTTACCTAAAATATTAACAATAGTACGTAGGTAATTTTTCAAGTTACAAATGTTAAAAAAGTTAAAAAAACTCTCATTTGATTACATGCGGTCGGTGAACAATTTGTGCGAACAGGTTTAGATGCGGAAGAGGTGATGCGGAGAGGAAGAGTTCTATGAATGGTATCGGCGTAGACTGAGCGCCTCTGAGCCAGAAGCTGCGGCTGTGGCCTAGCTCAACCAGAGCTCCACAACTAGTCAACGCGTCTAGTGGCTACTAGTGCCCTGTGTGCGGCAGCACTAAATAATCGTCATCAATAATAAACAGCGGCAATATCTTGACCGAAATAAATACAATTTTAAAACAATGCTTGTATTTTTCAATAAGCCTTTCAGTTTGAAATCATTTTGGTTTTAGCATAACTATTACTTTTTTGTGAATGCATAAGTTTTTTGAGAGCTTAATAACGCATGCAAGTGTGGCGTTACCCCACAAAAAAATGAGCCACCTTTTACTGTGCCCTGCGTGCGCGACCTCATGAGTGCCAGAAATAATGCCGTGGCAGTAGCGGAACTCTGGTCGCACGTAGTTTAGTGTTGCCACTCCACACGATAAGAAAAAGAAGAATAACTTCTACATGACTTCATAAGTAAGCCTGATCAATTAGTGGTAAGTAATTAGGTTAATATTCCACTGCTGGAAAACGACTTCCATGATTGAAATGAATTCGTTGCTAATTTTAGCTGATTGGATGAAATCTCGACCTATTACAGACATATTATTTTGCCGAAAGAAAAACATTTTAAAGCTTAACCCAGTAGCAAAAAAGATTTTGTATGAGTATTAGCTTCTCAAAACCCTCGTTACTTGGTCATTTGGAAAACTTCATTTAAAGCAGTTCAATTTGCACAGGGAAGGACTTAAAAATAAATGAAGTTCCAAGCTCACTCAGTGCGGGACTCCTCCGGGTTAATTGCTCGAAACTCGAGCGCCACTCGTCACATAGAAAGTGCGCGCTGAAATTAGGTTCATGATGAAAAAAGGCGAAAAATATAATTTCTGCTTTTATATGCTTTGCTGCTAGGTCAGCAATTAAATAGACATCTGACAATATGTACTGCACGGATTAAGGCATTTAAGTGACTTCTTCTGGCACCCGTAGACCAAGCACTACTGCATTTTAGGGTGAGATCTCCTAAATAACGATTGTGTTAATATGACATATCTATTTTAATCTATGTATACCAAATTCTTAATCAATGTAGGCCTGTACACTTCATATTTTTTGATAAAAGCAATGTAAAGGCATTACCAACGCTATTAAACATACTACAGTTTTTCAGCATCATGTTACAATTTTCATGAAGCTTTGCAGAGATTCATATTTTTTTGCATAGGTTTTTTCAAAATTAAATAAAAACAGCTTTATTATTAATCATGAGCAGCCGCTGCAGGTAATGCAGCATTATAGGATTTAAAAACTATCGCTAAATTAGAGGTTTAATAGTCAGACAAAGTTGCCGGAGACAACTGGCACCGTCAAACCAAGACAAAAAATAGCGGTGCCGAACACTCACCTTGGAGAAGCAATAGCGTGGTAGGGCACATCGCGCCCCTTGCCTATCAGCTCATGGGCGCCCTCAACGATGCCCCAAGGAGCTATGCCGATGCTGACCACTCTTCCAGCTCGTTGGGACCGCTCCAGCTGTAACGCATCGCCGACTTGCCGAGTTACACCTGGGAAAAGATGAATTGTTATGAACGTAAGAAAAGGGAAGTGGTGTGGGAGCCAGACTGGCGCTCTGAGGAACAGAGGCGTTCACATCAACGTTTAAAAAACCATTGCAAAATGGGTCTTATGTAAATGTAAATAAAAAGGTTGATGTGAGTGCCTGTGTATATTGTTTTATTACTCATCCATCCTACTATCCTGCTAATCCTAATATCTTTCTTTTTGCTGATACATTTTATGAATGCGAAAGATTGAGGATGAATGTATGCGTGTGTGTATATTTGTTACTCTCTCACGCAAAAAACTACTAAACGCATTTAGATGAAATTTTACAGTAATACAGCTTATACATCGGAATAACACATAGGCCACAATTTATAACGATTTTATGTAATTAGGCCATAATATATCACAATAACGCAGGCGAAGCCGCGGGCTGAAAGTTAATTAAACTTTATATTCGAAAATATCTAGTTTTCCGTATATTATTTTCATTTTCTATCCTTGTGTGGAATAGTGAATTGTTAAATGCTATAATAAAAATTCACTTATGTAATTCTGTATGTTAATTATGTTTTAGTTCATTTCGGTATAAAGATAGATTAGGACCCTGGGAAATACATAGAGGCGAAATTAAAAATTGGAACGCGGTAGAACTCGCGGGCAAAAGCTATAGCTGCTTAATGAACATATAATAAATTGAGCCTTCTCAGTTGGAACCTATACATCCAAATCGTTTGAAATAGCGCCCTATTCACTCCTTTGAAGAGGAAAGTAGAGACCTTGATTAACCTGACCTATAATTTTGTAAATGATACGTGTATTTCGCTCACGCATAATTTGGCACAAATTGGACGCAAAAAACATCAAAGCTCGTAATTTTTAGAAACTGTTGCTACACAAAAAGTTTTAGGAAAAGCCATTGTTTTATAATGCCAGAAATCAGTTACAAAAACTTCGACCAATGTAGGTTTGTAACTGATATGTAAGAAATAGGTATATTGCTAGGTATATTGTAGTGTTTGTCTGACAGTGCTGACACAGACTCCAACAATAACAATAATTGTACCTACATTATATTATCGTATAAGTTTTAGAAGAATACGCAATTATTTCTTTACTTTTTAGTGCTTTGTTTTAGAATAGTTTTTTTTAAGTTGGTTTTCATTTGTATATTTAAATCCCCACTTGACCTTTCATCTTTATTTAATTTGTAGGTACATTGAAATCAATTAATAGTTCTATTTTGAAATTTTAGCAACCTCATGGACTACAAAGAACACGCTATCGAACCAAACTCTCAAGTAAAGTTTGAAAAGATTTTTCTGAAACTATTCTACAATACAAGTTGATAGTTTAAGTATTTTCTAAGATTATACGGACAGATCGACAATGCCCGGGTTTCCAATTTGAATGTTGTTAAGAAACTCCGAATCTTCTTCTAGCTTATAAATAAATAAATATCTGGGACAATTTACGATTATATTTAAGATCATCTGACCCCAAACTAAGCAGAGCTTGTACAATGGGTGTCAGAGACTGATAAACATACTTGAATATTTCTAAATACATACTTAAATAGATAATAACACCTAGACACACAACAAACACAAATGTTCGTCATATAAATGTTTGTCATGGGTGGGGATCGAATCCACGACCTCCGGTGCTAAAGGCAGGATCGCTGCCATTGCACCTAAAAAAAAGATTGAAAACTCTAGAGAGAGCCGTTCGGTAAGAAACAAGGTTCATGTATTCAACTCATGGTTTCATTTTAGTTCAATATTTTTGAGAGGGACTTCATCCGTTCAACAAACAGAAAGAATAAAGATTTTACTGAATACTATGCTGCTAAATTGAGAGAAAACATTTGAAGAAAGAAAGAAAGAAAGAAAAATATTATTTTCAAGCACATCGCATTACATAGAGTACAACAATTTTACATGAACAAAAACACAACAAAACAAATTAAAAGAAAATACAATAACAGATAGCGGTGTCCGTAAAATGAATTGGACCGCGCTCAGCTTATGCCCGTGCTTGATAGCCCAGACACTGATTTTTAGCGGGCCCATTGAGTGGGCGCACGGACAGTTGTATGCACGGAAAAATATTGGAAAACAATCCTAATGTCTAGTGTAATTTGATATAAAACTCTTCCATTAACAGCAGCTATCTCGAAGTATCTGCTATGTAAACTTCAGATAAGGATCCGAGACGGTAATTAAAGAGATGAAGACAGAAATATACAGTCGAACGATGGGATATCTTTTTACCAGTTCAGTGCGGACCCCTAATACATAGCTTTAGGCAAACGAAGCCTGCCTAGCACAGAGAGATTATTACAGTCCCAAGGCACCTTAAATTCCCTTTTCTTTTATTAAACTTATTTAACGGGCTCGTTGGCTCAGGGTAGTAGTGATTCTGGTTAAGGGGAGGTGGTTCACAAAACACATTTTTAGAATTCATTTTTGAAGTTGTAAACAGTGAAATTAAAATCTAATAAAATTTACTGATATTGTTGAGGGGATAATACTGGGAATTCATCCGGTGGAAACATGATTTGATAAAGTTGGCTGGATAGAATAAATTCACAAAATTACCTCTTTTCGAGACATTTTGTCTTCTATTTTTGGTTTTATTCCTAAAATAATTGATCTGATAATATGGGTCCTTTACCAAAACAAAGTTTAAAGATATCTGGAGGGATTTTATCCGATGGTTTTTTTTATTCCATCTATTAATTTTTCATCGATTATTTTAGTGATTTTCGGTCCACATGGCGCTCATCAGTTTCCTTCGGGACATTTTTCGGTGGTTCTGCACAACATTTTGTGCAGAACCACCTCGCCTTGAGCTGTGCCTTGTGGGTTTGATCACCAAGACAACTAACTAACTAACTAATGTGTTAAAAATAAAAAGCTTGAATATTTTTTTGTTCTTTTCTTTTAGTTCCAATCTGGTCAAGAACCATCTTAGCGTTCATTGTTAAGTCTTCAAATAACTCTCTGGTAATGGAAAACCTCGATTGAAAACCAAATCAACCCGGATAGCGGCGGACGGCTTACCACCACCTACCACGTTGAGTTCTAATACCATTGGTGAAGAGTTACCTTTTGAGTGTTCCGTTCACCATGCGGCAGCAGTCACGTGCCTTTGACTACTAAGTTTGGGATAAATTGTGATGGTATGTTTTGTTACTTATTTATTTAAAATTAAATAGTATGTATAATCTAATGAGAGCGTCGTGACCTAGTGGTTAAGCACTCCAACTCGGATCGCGGATGGTGTGGTCCCGAGTTCAAATCTGGCCAGAACCAAATAATTTCGGACTAACTCTCCGGTGATGGAAAACATCGATATAAAACCAAATCAACCCGGAAAGCGGCGGAAGGCTCACCACCTACCACGTTGGGTTCTAATCCCATCGGTGAAAAGTGGGCTTCTGAGTGTCTGACAGTCACTTGCCTCTGACTACCCCTTTGGGGATAAAGTCGATGTAATACATGTATGTATAATCAACACTTGAACATACTTACCTACATCACACACATTGGTGCTCTTAGCTAAAATGTTTGCTAAAAGAAAAAAACTAGTAGCAATGGTATTTTCTGCCAGCTTTCGTTATCTTAATGCGATTTAAATTGCGACCTACATTTTTCGAATAAAATCAACACTCAAATACTTAAACTTTTTTAAGCTTATTCGTATGTGCAATCCTAAATCGCTTTGCTCTGCATTTATTTCTTCATTTGATCAAAACTTCACGTAGCTATTATCAAAGTAAATAATTCATCAAATTATCTACAATCAACTAAATTTTACGCTATTTACGAAGGAGCGCTATTGCCTCAAAAACAGATGCATTTGGAAATTGTTAACTTGATCTGAACAAAGAGATTTCAACTTTTCAAAGTTTAGCACTCACTTAAACTAGAGAGCCAGCTACAGAGAGCACCATGCTCGGTGCTCGGTGTTTCGCTACGAGATTGAGTCAGAGAAGAGAATATAGTTTCGCTACGAGATTAAGTCAGAAATATAGATGTGAAGCTGGTTACTAACATTTCTAGACTAGCGGCTGGAAACGGCTTATTTGGATTATTATTGTTCCTAGCGATAACTAGCAGCTGGAAACGGCTGCTTACATTTCACTGATATATTCACATTATTTTTTAGTTTTTGTTGTTCCTCTTGTCATTTATTTACTAGGATACACTTAACATTTATAAAGAAACATAAAAATTAAATTTACATATCTACTAGCTTTTCACCCGCGGCGTCGCCCGCGTGAACTTATCGTTATATATTATGGTCAAATTACATAAAATCTTCATAAATTGTACCCTATGTTATATTCTGATGTCTAAGCTGTATTACTGTAAAGTTTCATCTAAATCCGTTCAGTAGTTTTTGCGTGAAAGAGTAACAAACATACACACGTACATCACAAACTTTCTCATTCATAATATTATAGTAAGATTAAGTGTTAAAAACTCATAATTATCATACTCATAAATTAGTAGGTATAATGGTGTCTTCCATGTTTATAAAAAAAAAACTAAAATAGCTGAACATAAAAAGTAGAGTATAAAAACAAGAGTTTAACTACATATAAAAATGTAATAAAAGTACCCGGTAGCAAGCAGCTGGTTATTAATTTCTAGCCGTTGCTTTTGGTAACTATACCCGCTTACAGGCCGCTGTATTACAACTGCAGAAAACAGAACTAGCCACCGCTGGAGCTCTGATAGAGAGCCCTTCTTAAATCTAAATTCTTAGTGATATGCCTCAGCAGTGCAGTGCAGTGTGGGACCACACGAATGGGGTAGTGCGCTGTAGCTCGGCTTCTAGCCTCGCGTTCCGTAGTATCCCGGGTTCGATTCCCGGTCGGGTCAATTTAGGAAACGATCTCTCCTGAATTGACTCGGTGTGCTGAGAGACGCCCCTGGCTTATTTCCTTGTGTGGTACCTCGTAACACAGGGATATTAATCTCTACTTCGAGACCATTACAAGAGGTGTGTTTGTCTGGCGCATATTTATTTTTATTTATTTTATATTTAGGACTGAAGCCCGCGTTTGTGATTATTAACTTTCATTTGGCATTTCAATTGGCTAATTACCAATTGTGGCGATGACTTGATTTCAATGATGAAGGCCTTTATCCATCAGTGGGACATTTAAAAGTAATTACCAGTGTTCGTGCCCCCAGTAAAGATCCACGCGCCAGTGGTCTTCGCGGCCTTCAAGAGGCCCTTCCTCAGCACCTTCTTGAGCTTCGGCTGCAGGTCGAAGTTTGCCTTCCCGCCCTGGATAGTGATGAGCAGCTTCGGCCGGTCCAGGGCCCACTCCCTCGTCAGCAACTGCACTATCAGCTCGGGCCGCGTGTCGTGGGAGAGGCGGACGTACTGAAACAAGCGTAGAAATATGAGTAAAACTGTATGAAATACTCTCTCTATACTCTATTGTACAAACAAACCATAACATCATGTGCATCAGTATTATATCACAGTCCTCCTAGATCGTACAATTATCCAGTCTTATCGCTAGGAAACGATCCCTTCAATACAGGTAGAGGAAATTCACAATATTATAAGAGATAATAATAAACAGCGACCAGCTACGGCTTCGCAAGTATGTGTAGGCTAGGCACATATTAGCAGATTTAGTAAAGATTCCTAAACTATTAAAATGAAAATACAGTTTTTTTTATACCACTTCGGTGACAATCAAGCATGCGGACCACCTGATGGTAAGCGGTTACCGCAGCCTATGGACACGTGCAACACCAGGGGTATCACTCGCGCGTTGTCCACCCTGCAAAAACCTTTTCAAACCCCTCTTGAAGAACTCCATACTATAACTTATCGGGAAAACCTCGGCAGGGAGTTCATTCCACAATTTAAGCGTCCTTGGAAGGAACGTTCTCTGAAACCGAACTGTACGAGACCATTGCGGATTCAGAGTGTGAGGATGAACGCCCTGTCGGTGGCGAGCGGTGCGGTGGTAAGAAGTAGCCGTGGGCAATTTGGTATCATATCGAACAGTTCTTCAGAACAGTCTACGTTACTCTTTTATGATGTAGCTTCCCAATGGGGAAATTATTTTAAAATCAGTTCAGTAATGTTTGTTTACCCATTAGTTAACAAACAAGAGGACACATGTATCAGCAAACTCCTGAAGAAGATGCTCAGCAGCTGCACTCATAAGAAAATGTACGAGTAGGTAATTTAACAATTTACTTTAATTCACGTTAGGTACTGTTCGATAACTTGAATTACTACGAACATAAACTTACGAAAATATAACAAAGCTAACAGAAACAATAAAATGAAAAGCTTCAAGTCGACACAAACACTGGAATCGTTAAGCAGTGAATATAATTTAAGTATTCCTAAATCTTCTCACATTATCAGCTTTAAAACAGTATTAAAATTACGTTCACGTTTTAAGACACAACACACCTCTAATTACGAAATAGAAATAATGCAAGTTTAACATCATCTTATATTCATTAAAGTACTTATTGTCCTGGATAGTACAACGTATCAACCATTATGGCCAACAAGTACATTCATCCTTAACATTGCCTTTTCTTTAAACTAAATTATTGTCCTTAAAGAAAAAGCAGATTACTATCATGACGTCTAGCGTCTCGATAAGCTTAAAAAATGTGCAAACCTGCTAATCATACAACGCAGCATCTTGAGTTATCCAATCAGTGAACCCATGTTACCTGAAGAAGTATTAGCTCAACATCCTCACCTGTGCCTTGGTCGGATGCGGACCACCCTGGAACTCGACAGTCCCGTACGCGTCCGTGGGAGCGGACTGCGTGTGCCTCGCCGGGACCCATGCCTCCCCCACCGTTGCCGTCGCGATGCTCGAGCCATGAGCCGTCTTGCTGAGGCCACACCAGCATCTGTTAGAAAAAGATCAAATTAATATCAGGGAAAAATTACACCAAGATCATCTGAACCCAAACTAAGCAAAAGCTTTTGCTATGGGGGTCAGAGACTGATAAACATCCATAAGGCCGGGTAGTTCTGCACAACATTACCCGAAGGAAACTGGTGAGCGCCACGCGGACCGAAAACACTAAAGTAATCGTTTAAAAAATTTATAGATGTAATTGTAGTGTGTGTAAAAGAGAAATAAGTCTTCTGTCGTCTCCTGCGCACACTTGTCATTATTGTCAGTAGTGTCACTGAGCGATGCCGGAGGGCAGGTGCTTGCAGCGACGGTGAAAGACGGACGTGCTAGTGAGTGTGACGTAAGGAGTCGATACCTGGGACGCCGGGATAGTACAGTAATAAAAAGAACCATCGGTTGAAATCCCTTCAGTTGTCTTCAAACTTTGTTTTGGTAAAGGACCCATATTATCAGATCAATTTTTTTAGGAATAAAACCAAAAATAGAAGAAAACGCCAAGAAAAGAGGTAACTTTGTGAATTTATTTCTAAGACATTTGGAAAACGTGGGCTTCTGTGTGTTTCGTTTACCATGACGGCAACAGTCATCTTGCTTAAGACTACCCTATCTGGGATATAGTCGTGATCGTATGTATGTATCACGTTAGAACAATCCTGACTTCGATAGAGTTAGCTTAAGAACCATAATAACAAATTATGAGAACAAATATTTCCTCTGAACTTTACCGTCTATCTAATTTAACGCAAGACTAAACCCGTACTCAACGCAATTTATCGCGAGAAAAGTTACACGGCAAGGTGAATTTATTTTCAAACACATTTTCAGCAAAAAGTCTACACTCATTTCTGTCAAAAGAAAATGCGATACACTGGCAACCGGGAAAAGAATTCAAACAAAGAACAAAAGAGACTTGTTTTTGACAGGTGCTTTGAACGTTTACCATTTTGAGATTTTTTAAATAAATAGTACAAAATTATTAGTTACTTCTGGAAAAAGAGAGCGGCGATGGAAGATGACAATACAAAAGAGGATAATCAGCCGTCTAAAAAAGAGAGCCAACGGATGACGTCAGAACAAGACCTATATAACGAAAGACGCAAGTATGAGGAGAGACGCGAAGACCACGCGTCAAACAGCGGGTCTTCTACGTCTGCTTCCTACTCTGCTGGTAGCAGGATAGACGTAGCAGGCGTGAGACCGGAGATTCCGAAGCCGCCAGTTCTAAAACGTGAGACTAAGCCTCCGGAGAAGAAGAGAAGGGGGCGAAGGCCTGGTAGAGTGGAGAAAAGGAAACGGTCGCCTGCTCGGCGAGCGCCCACTAGAAGAGCACCCAAACGCAAGCCTAGGAAAGAGCGAGACTTGTCTGTGTCCACCATTTTCACCAGGCTATCATCACAGAGCGGAGGCAGGACCCCAGGCTGCAAATTCTGTGGCCACCGATGCTGCCGCAGAAGGTAGATCTAGTATGTTTTGGTTATTTTATAAATTATGTGTTGCTTTTGTGAATATTTTTATTTTTGATGGTAATAAAGTCTTATTGTATAGAAGTTGTCGATTTATTTATAGAATCTTAGGTCTTTTTTTGCTAGATTCGAGTCTAAAAGAAGAAATAACAGATGTAATAGGAAATTTAGAAGAGTCAAACGAAAGAAAATAAGGTTGAACCCTCGCCTGGAAAGTTTATATAACATAACTAAAGGTTAGACAAGACCATTGCAATTGAAACTATAATCGACATCTCTTAGTTACTGAATTATTGTCATTTACATAAGGAATATTTCTAATTTTTCGTCAGACATTAAATCACTAAACATCTGGGACATCTCATCAAGATTTTGATCGCAAACTAAATACAGCACTGCTTTAGTTTTATTATAGGAAGAATAAATTCCAGCTTTACATGTTTTCAAAAAACAATCTATGTAACTGATGTTGTCTCGTGGATAAGTCAGTAAAACGATCAGTTCATATCACCACATAAAATGCTTGTGCGTACTGCCCAACTTTAAGAAGAGCTTGAAGAAACCCTCAAATTCTCACTGTCTTGTAGACTCGCTATATTGCACACAAGGTGCTAATATACGGTCATGACAATTGACACGAGCATCTTTAGGACAAATATGGATACATATTGGTGCTTGTGCCGGTACCTTATCTACAGATAATTGGGAGCAACGAGACAGGATGATATTTTTGCTATCTCTCGCTGCTATCGATTAGTAACACTATACCTAGTTAGACCGCTTAATTGAGTAAGTGTAAGGAGTTTTGTCATTGTCAAAGTGGAATAAATTCAATTTTGTTGTTATGTTTTTCAAAGCTGCAGACGATGACCATATTGGAAATGCTTTAGTTGCTTTACTATTAAAATGTTGCGACGGCATTTGTCGGGGTTTCTGTTTAAAAAAACAATGCCGCTGAAAAACTTTCCAATCCTTAAATAATGAACAACAAACCTCGCATTTAATTGTGCATTCGTAGTCCACAAACCCATATAAATTAATCAGGAGAGCCGAGCGTCCTGCTCGTTACAACAGTTGGAACGCGCATAAAGGTGGTCCCTCACCTGGAGCATTTTCCTGTATCGATTTCGAACATTACATTACAGTACTGCCTCCCCGACATGACGAACGTTTGTCTGTAATGTAAAACTTCAGGGAAATTGTATCAAAATAAAATATTACACATTGTAACAAATTGTAAAATGTTTCATGTTACAACGCCGAAGCTCAAAACACCTAAGTATAAAATACGCCTAATTGTTTAAATTGTCTGAAGTTCTTATAAACCTAAAAATACTTGGACTTGATATATGAGCGGCTTGCAAAAAAAATGGGGTTTTCAGAAATTAGAAAAAAAAGGTTATTTAATTCCAGGATCTAAACGCATTCAGGTAGGATCTCGCAGCATGATGTTGTCTCCTCTATTCATCAACACCAACGCTGCAGCCCCTGAAGAGCTGGTGGATGAGAAGATCACGCATTGCGAGGTTAGTTTAAGATGTAGAATGTAGGTCAAGTAGCTGGCTAGATATTAGACCTAATTAATTAGAAATAGTTGCGAGGCACATGAGCTAAATGTCTTTCATTATAACACACACGGTAAAAATCTATTATGGGGTTTAATTTTGAAATGGTTCACAAACACACCTATAGTTTAAAACAAGCTATCAGAGTTCACAGATCAATGAAAACATCCAACTATACTTAGTATAGTATCTTTGTGTGTATCGTATGCGTGTAAACGTATCTTGTGTAAATTTTGGGGCACCCTTTACAATCATTTGAGGAAGTATTTCTATTGATTGTAGAACTTTAGATAACGTCCAAAGAGCTCCTCAAAGAGCTTTAGCAGCCTTACTCTCAGTAGGATCACATTGAGCAGCGTTATTCAGCTGTGGTCACCCGAAGTTTGAACAACGTCCCCAATCGAGAACTCTCAGTAAACAAATACCAGTGATAAACTGTTCAGGCAACAAACATTCAAAGAGAAAAAACACAAAAATAACTATACTTAGTATGTGTATATTGTCCAAATTTGTGTGTACCGTATGCGTGTAAACGTACCTTGTGTAAATGTTGGGACACCCTTTACAATTGTTTGAGAAAATATTTATATTGATTGTAGAACTTCAGATAACGTCCAAAGAGCACAAGCAGCCTTACTCTCAGTAGGATCACATTAAGCAGCGTTATTCAGCTGTGGTTACCCGAAATTTGATCAACGTTCCCAATTGAGAACTTTCAGTAAGCAAATACCAGTGGAAAACTGTTCAGGGAACAAACATTCAGAGAGTTTTGTGCAGCAGCTAAAATCGGAAATTCGAAAATGCCACGTTCAATGATAAAGAATGCCAGACAGCGGCTTACCGAGCAATTCGACCGCAACACGCAGAGGTCTTTTTTGGTACAGATTTTTGATGACCATACACCGAAATCTGCGTCTAAAAGAGGTAACTTCAGTCTGTGTTGCTCGGCTATGTGATCAGCACGTAACTAAGTACTGTTTGCTCTTGTATTCAATTTGTAGGCTATACTTTTACCCATATAACTAACTTTTTTACTTATTTTTTCATTTAAATTCAAGCTCTATACAGCCACACGTAATTTGATAGACAAGTATATCGTGAATTTTATTATCAAACTCATCTTAAGGTCAGACAGACAGGCTACACTCGGGCTGGGCAGCCAGCTACAAAATTGCAGTTCATTGATGAATATTTTGATGCTAAATTCACGAAATTTAAAAAAGCTGTACATGAATTTGCACTGTCCTAAAAAAAATTTCTTTTGGGAATTTATTTTATTTGGTTCTCTCTTTTTGGATTTTTGTTTTTGTTTTCTAGAAAGAGTAGCTCCTTTAGGGTGCGTTTCCACCAGAGATGTGCGAGGATGCGTTGGGACGAGTGTGTGTGTTAAGAACCAATAGAATTGTTTCATTCACCTAGCTTCGCGATTCTATTGGTTCTTAACAAACAAATTCCTTGCAACGCATCATCGCGCATCTCTGGTGGTAATGCACCCTTAATGTGTGATATTTACTAACAATAGTGTGTCAACATAAGTAGGATTACAATCTAGTGCAAAACTTGTTACGCTCTTTCTTGCTCTTTTTTGCTGTGCATATTACAATTAGCCTTAGAATTTCAATTGAAAAACTTACAAATACAAATAAACTTTATAGTGAATCACAGGTATAACAATCATGTTCAGATCATACATATTTAACAGTCTCACTGTGTTCCGCCTCACAGGCATACAATAGGAACAATTTTAA
This sequence comes from Udea olivalis, assembly GCA_947369235.1. Lineage (NCBI taxonomy): Eukaryota > Metazoa > Arthropoda > Insecta > Lepidoptera > Crambidae > Udea > Udea olivalis. The sequence continues at coordinate 14,966,245 of OX376359.1, forward strand.
TCCGAATGTCAGAATTTATTACAAAAAAGTCAATTAAAAATAATAATAATAAAGTAATTAGATAGGTATGTCAAGAAGTAAATAGAATACATTTAATTTAAGTTAATTCAAACAAATTGTCAACAAATCGGAGTAGAAATCGGACTACAATCTGTATCGTACCAAGCTGCCGTCGCACAAAAATTCAGTGATAGCGTAATAGCACTTTAGAATGAGAAGATCATGGAGTTCCGTTTTAAATATGGTTAAATCATTATTATTGCGAATACAGTCTGGAAGTTTATTATAAATACGAGGAGCATTACAAAACATACTTAGGTTTAACAAAGCTGTTTTACTCGGCATTAAACAAATCTTATTTTTATGTCGTTCACGCTTGTGAAAAGTGTATAAATGTTTGTTACTTTTCACGAAAATGCAACATTCGATGATGTATAAACAAGGAACCGTTAAAAGCTTTAGCCTCTTGAAGTGCGGCTTACATGAATCTGTCTGGCACAAATTATACATGGACCGAATTTGGCGAGATTCCTTACCGACGCGACGTCATCTCTCTCTTTTAGCTGCGACATCAATTCTAAAGTCATTCTTCTTATCAGGTTACTCCAGAAATGATTTACGAAACCCTCAGACGACTCACTATGTGGAGACAGTACGTGCCTACGGCAGCTATTTTGGATCATTTAAAAGTGAGTATATTTCGTCCTGGTTTTTTTGCAATCATTCGATACTATGAAAATTTAAAAAAGGACGATTCTCGAACGGGATTAGAATAGCCCAGCAGAAGCAGCGTCATCATCATCCGTGCGGTCTATCCCGGTTGTGAACCCACACTGGTGTGTGGGGTCTCAGGGTCCGCCTCAGCAGAAGCAGCGTAAGGCTGAATTTCCACCAGAGATGTGCTATGCATCTATGCTTCGGAGATGCGCCAGCTAAGCTACGAAACTATGTATTAGACCTACTGACGCTATGCTATGTAAGACGAAACGATTGGCGTAGTGCGCTGAAGCACGGTTTCTCGCCTTTAATGCCGTAGTGTCCCGGGTTCGATCCCCGGTCAGATCAATTCAGGGAACGATCTTTTCTAAATTGGCCTGGGTCTGGGTGTGCTGGGAGACGGCCCTGGCTTAATTCCTTGTTTGGTACCTCGTAACACAGGGATATTTATCCCTACTTCGAGACCATGACAAGAAGTGTGTTGTCTGGCACATATTTATTATATTTATATTTATGTAAGAGAGCGAGATGTGCTACGAAGATGCGCAGCTCGATCTATGCGATAATACCCGTTTTCACAAGTAATATGTGGAGCAATGAATATTATTGCTGAATGTCAAACGCATCCACAGCAACGAAGCATAGCACTCTCTGGTGTAAAAGCAGCCTAAAGCTTAATGGCCTGATGTCCTTATTGCATTCCTTTTTACTGTGGCCTCATTTGTCAGACGACTTAGCGCTAACGAGGTTGAAAATATAGTTCCGCAGTACCAGTTTTTAGGATAAAAGTAATATCGATATAATAAAGTTTTAAAACATATTATTACGTTACAAAATTGTGCAACATAGGTAACAGTTTGAAAACCAAATTCACATTGTAAGATTCATAAATTCATACTTCATTCTCACAAAACAACAATTATTATCAGTCTTCGATTTAACAGGCCTAGCCTATACGCAAATAGTCCAATATAACAACGCACTCAGGATACTGTTGGGGCTGCCGTGGCGTTGCAGCGCGTCAGGAATGTTTGCAGAGGCGCACATTGATGACTTCTACGCCATAATAAGAAAGAGACCCGCATCCATGCTCACCAGGCTCCGCTCCAGCACTAACAGTCTCCTGAGTGTGTTTAGAGACCGGTGAGACACTCCTTTGCTGCGTCACTGGGTGAAACTTCACACCGGGCTGTGAATATTTTTTTTCCTACTTATACCTCGAACTAACCTTTATTTTTAAATCATTATGAGTTTTATTTACTAACACTATGGAACCTGGTTTCTGAAATAAATCTTTTGAATTGAATAGAATTGAATTTGCAGCCAAAAACTAGTTGAAAATGTTTATTTCATTCCGATAGTTTCCACATCACTTACTGCGTACGCCAGATCATTTTCCTTAAGGTCAAATATACTGTTGCCGAGTTATACCGTTTTCTTTAAAGGAACTTAAGAGAAATTTAATCTAAGCAGACCAGTTTTACGAAGGTGACACCATGAAATCTCCGGAAAGAAATCTGCATAGAATTTTGTGACAACGCTTTTGTTTTCAGAAATGGAACCAAAAAGACTTACAAGTTTCCCTATATCATTTTCCGAATTGTAGACTTATGGTAGAGGAGGTGCCTTTCACAAATTGAATTATAATCTACCCATTCTGCGTCCTATCGTCAAAGCAGAGGCATTCATTTACGACAATGGCCTCTTAACCACCCTAACGCCTAATTCCACAGGCCCCAATAACACGAATACAAACAGCCCTTCAAATATCAATCTTACACTAAAATGTTTGAGTTCGGAATCAATCGAGCGAAGTTTTATGGTAGTAGTTACTCTGATTGCCTTCAATTGAGAGGCCGTGATATTGAATTTGTACAGCGTTTGCTTTGATTGGGAGAGTATGCAGATTGGCTGGAATTTAATAATTATAAGGGAGAAAATCACGGATATAACTCAAAATAGATAAATAAATAAAGATGCGCCAGACAACACACCACCTGTCATGGTCCGATGTACCACCAGACAAGGACGGGCGTCCAGGGGCGTCTTCCATCACACACAGACCAGAGTCAATTTAGAAAATATCGTTTCCTGAATTGATCCAACCAGGAATCGAACCCGGGACAGTATGAAAATAAAGCTTCTTTTTACTGTGACGGTAAGTAAGAACTATTGTGAGCTCATCTGTACATCTACCACGAGTTGCCACTTGAAATTAACATTATCGTTCGCGTAAAAAAATGTATTGGGATTTGACATTGTCATGTCATGTCATGTGTCATCCCAATACAATTTTTTTACGCGAACGATAACGTAAATTTAAAGTGGCAACTCGTGGTTGACGGGTACAGTTCTGTTATGGTATTTTTTCATTATTCAGTTTATAGTTAGAGGAATCATAAATGTAAATCTTCTTTATTTTGACATCAAACTCAAACTCTGCCTGTGCAAGTACTTTCAAATCGCCAGATTTAAAGTCGATCTAAAAAATATATACTGACTAATAGACATAAACATTACACATTTAATAATACGGTTACATTAATACATAGTAAATAATAATAATAATAAATAAATAAATATCTGGGACAATTCACACCAAGATCATCTGACCCCAAACTAATAAACATACCTTAATATTTCTAAAAACATACATAAATAGATAATAACACCCAGACACACAACAAACACAAAATGTGCGTCAACTAAAATGTTTGTCATGGGTGGGGATCGAACCCACGACCTCCGGCGTCAAAGACAGGATCTCTGCCATTGCGCCAACAGGCCAGTACCTATACAAACATGATGAACTAAAAGGTTCGGTGACTCGTTTCTTTGTCGTACCATCCAGACGTGGAACGCTCTTCCAGCACATGTGTTTCCCTCCTCGTATAGTCCCGGGTTCTTCCGCGTGAAAAGGCATTTCTGCAGGCCTTCAAGGTGAGAATGGCCAGCCCAGTGATTCGTTTGAATGACTGGGCTTGTCAACCTCATATCTGGACCTCACGACCGCTTTCCATCAGGTGGAGTGAGGTCATCTTGACGGGCAATATAAAAAAAAACTACCACCGCGTTGGAGATGTTTCTGAACTGAGAGGACCCACCCAGCACTTACTCTTTTAAACTTCTTTTGGTTTCACCGTTTAGTGTTGCCATCCGTTGCCATAAAAATCGGTCACGACTGAATAAAAATATTAAGAAGATCATTGCATTCCCTTTTGAAACGCTAAGCAGATAAAATATCGTCACCTATGTCGATTTATGTCTGGACTGAAAACGTTTATAAAGTAAATAAGTAATTCCGATTGGGTGACTCCTAAATGCAAGAGACTGAATAAGACCTAATCGAAATAGCCGGGAGGGCTGGTCAGGGTTTGAAGCTGATTTGGAAATGGTAATCTAACGTCTGTGAAGTTAGATTTGATTTGCAGACATTTCAATGTAAATCGGACTATTATTCAATGTAATAGTTTGTAAATAGTTTTGTTTGAACGTTTGAGACACTCATTGATTGAATTATACTATGATTGTTAAGGCTTTTACATTTTGAGAAAATGACGACTATTCAGAGATAGAAACTAGACAAATTCGACCTGATCCTGGGACTCAAGCGGGATTCGAACCGCGACCTTTCACAATCCGAGTGACTACTCTTCCAACTGAGCTACCGAGGCCGTTAACAGACCTGGCGAATTTATCTAGTGTATTTTACGTAAATACGCCAATTTATCTAGTGTATTTTACGTAAATACGCCAATTTATCTAGTGTATTTTACGTAAATACGCCAGGTCTGTTAACGCGTCGGTAGCTCAGTTGGAAGAGCAGTCACCCGGATTGTGAAAGGTCGCGGGTTCGAATCCCGCTTGAGTCCCAGGATCAGGTCGAATTTTTCTAGTTTCTATCTTAAAAATTCACTTATGACGACTATTGTCTTGAATTGAGTACACGGATCACAGTAAAATAACACGAACGGAGTTGACCGATGTTAAGAATTCAAGCAAAAGGTGACCTGGCGGTTTTTGTCTCTTTTAAAGTTTATTATACTGTAGCACTGTTAGCCGACGTCCATGCTGCCATGTGCTTTTCTTTTCCCCTCGTAGGAGACATAGAAACTCAATGAAACTTCACTAAAGTAAAAGTAAAAAATATCTTTATTCATATCGACTTATAAAAAGTACAGACAAGTCATATACAAAAAAAAAACTATAGCAAAAATATACTAAATAAAAATAAACTTACATAAAATAATACTATGATAGTAAATATCATAATTGAACATAATGTGACTACCATTCAAGGTAAATTTGCCTTCAGGTTTTGCATGTGAACTGAAACATTCAATCCCACTAAAATACTAGTAGCGCCAGTTAGGATGCTTCTTAGCTTTATCGAAAATAGCTTTCCATCAGCAGCTTCACCCGTGTGGATTATTTCTCCACTTAAAATATAGCCTCAAAATATAGCTTTGTAAAGATGAAATATTTTTGGAAATCGGTCCAGAAGTTTTAAGTTGAGTCTATCAAATCTTTATTATTAGTGTAGACAATTAATGCCTAGATTACTTAAGACTGTCTCCAGAATTAGTCAAACCAGACAAAGCACTCTGTTTCATATGACATTGAGGACTGTTGAAAGCTCATATCCATAAACTAAGGTCTTATTTAATCCTACGAAAATACGAGCAAATCTTCACGCTCCGTTCAACGTGATTTAAGACAAGGTATTTGGCCGCGTGGCCGAAACTCGGCTTTTGGCCGAAAATAAGGACGAAGACACCAATTCCGAGACATCAGTTGCACTCACACTAGACCAGTCTGTATTCTGTAAAAATCGTACTCGAACTCACTAAGATGACCAAACACACTTACATTCATACACACACTGGGCACATTTGTACTTAGGCTGCGGTTACCGATTAACATCAGGCGGTTTGCGTGCTTGATTGTCACCGAAGTAGTATAAAAATAAATACAATTTCGATAACCTTAATGTAAAAATATTCTATCTGATTGCGATTTTTCTGTTGATTTTATCTCGAAAGATAGACATAAACTTACTGGGTGAATATCGAGTGAAACATATAAGCTGCAACAAATCTATAAACTGCATGAATTTTGTAATCTCGGAAGCCAGGACTCACTTAAGGCCGCTTAGCCGCCTAAGTAAATAAGTATAGTGAATTTGAAAAGGTATTTCCAGCTCTTTGATATTCAAATAGCAAGGCAAATGCACGGAGTGTGGAAAATATAAGTTAACTTCTCACTTGTTTTTAGAACATTTTTAAATTCAACATTTTCGGCTTTTGGCTAATGGCCGAATCTCGTGTTTTTTCGCAACACTAGGCAAGTTCGTACGGTACATGTAGATAGGTATAACCTGTAAATACTAGCTTCAGGTCTGAGCGGTACCATATATTACATGAAAGGCACCACGACGTCTGCAAAATGACTTGTCTCGCGAAACGCATTTCGTTGTAATTCGAGAAATAGCATTTCACGGAGATAGACCGAGAGGATCTATCCTTGTATGAAAGGACAGATTATTTCAGTGTACCTTTTATGCAGTATTATAACGAATCCTAAATATATATTTTCAATGCTTTACCGAGACGACTTACGACCTTTATGTTGCGTGTATGTATTTATTAAGGCTAATAAAATTATAGCGTACATAATTTCATTCCATTTCTACTTAGTACCAAGTGAGTATCAGATTTCAGGACGAAGGTGACAAAACCCTTAGTTTTTGTTGTTAAATGGCGCCCTTTAAGTGACAGTTTCTTTTTAGACACCTTTCTTACTTATCAATCAGTTTTTATGAAGGACAAAGCTTACAAAATAGATGTTCAAAATTCTCGACTAAATTACAAACTAAATAAATGATATCTGCCGGGACATTTGCCGTTGTGAGCAGTACATAGCCACGTCTTACGTTCACCAGACCTCTCAAAAACAGGACGTCCCGTGTGTATAAGACCTAGCAATGCTTTCTCAGCTGCATTCAAGGTATATTTACGGGCTTAGTATGTCAAACGAATTCCACAAAAACCGGACGTATTGGGAAGAAGTACTCTAATAAATTTTGCTACGTAAATAATTTGTTAGGGGTACAAATATTTTGTTCACCAAAATAAGTTTTGTTAATCTAATCCGTCTTATTCCAAAACAGAGACTCAATTTAGTACTAGCTTTATACTTTGATTTAACCATGGACTAAAAAAAACCTTATTACAAAATGAAGTTTACCACTAAACTTCGTACTATCTGTGGTACTAAAGTTAAACCCGTGTGACCACTAGTTTATATAAGGACTAACTTTGCTTTTGAGGTTAACTTAGAATTTGTGGTGTCAGTTTTCACGAAAATTTATAAAAATAATATCGATTTAATGGATTTCTAAGTCTTAGATATATTGGAGATGTCTCAGCAATTTGGTAAACATCGTCAGCGAGTCAATCCTTTCGAATTGGAAGATGAAGACTTTAAATATAAATATAGATTTGTTGCATAAAATGATATCAAAATACTTATAGATACTCTGTGGCTAGAAGATGTAAACTGTCATTGTCAAAACGTATACCGGTTGTTCCAAAATAAAAAAAATTAAACACAGCGTGTTTTACTTATAAGATTTACCAAACGTTAAGGCCAAAAAATTCAGTCTGTGTGAAAGAATGAATGAATGCCGCTTTTTGTTTTAAACCACGGACGATCTTTGATTCATCTTGTCCTTAGATAGTTTTAGATTTGTATTATTACAAATCTGCTGCAAATTATTTTTATTAAATAAAATGTGTTCTTATGAACACATTTTATTTTTTTGTAATAAGGCTGGATATGTTTACCCTAAAATAAAAAATACCAAAAAAAGAAAAGTGATCCAAAAAAGAATAGTCTACCAAATATTGAATATCTAAAATAGTAAATTCGCATAGCAAATAAGATGTAACTTGTATCTGAAAAAGTGATGCGACAACTGTAAAATTTAACCGTATGCCATATTTAGTTAATATTCACCAAATTTGACATACCTACCCAATTTAGGTGGCAACGCAAACGCAAATAAAGTACAACGCTTGCAATAAAATGTTTGTTTTTTGGATGCTGTGCTGATATATAAGACTAACATGGTCATATTTAGATAACAGATTTGAAAAAATTGGAGTTCACATTTTGATTACATCAACCAAATGTGTGTTAGAGAAACATATTTAGGTGTCAGTTGCTTTATTTGGCCAACGTTGACTTAAACTTACTCATTTAGAGTACGTTTTAGTATTAAAAAGGGTAACAAAATTTGGTGAACATTTACCAATTTTGGGTGACAAATATATTTTTTTGGACGTCACTTTTAATCAAATTTGTTGAACAGTAAAACATAAGCTATTTGTTACTTGCAGAAAGGAATGCATCCTTTTGCAGAAAGTAGAACGTAGGGGGTAATGTGGCTTTACCTCATAGCACACTTAATAGCTCGAAAACGGATCTACCCCGTTACGCCTATTTCCTTGCCGACCAGAAAACTACGACAATTAACTATAGCAACTTCTACACCATTTTTATTAACATTATTCATTGAGGCGCTGTTCCGGAATCCCATACTAAAACTTGACAACAGGCGTTAGCGAAAACTCATGGTAGAGATACCGACACCAAATCAGGCGAGGCGATACTCGTTACGATGCAAGAGGTCTACCCTCGTTCATCAGAACCCAAAGTATATAACACCCATGAGCATGGCATATCCAAAATGTCAAAACCCATGAGAACTGTTTTGTTTGTATTGCAGAGGAACTACCCAGTAAATTGCGAAGACAGCCAGCTCCTCCCTGAACTGACGAACAAACTGAATGTGGCCGCTGTCGTGGGCATCCTCACGAAAGTGACTGAGGACTACTGGTGCCTCAACAGTGCGCTCCACCAGAGGGCCCTCAGGAAGTCACATGTAACCAAGTTTTGGCAGGTGTACGCTGACACTATGAGACCAGTCAAGAAGAAGACAGATGTGAGAGAGTGTAATACATATCTTGCACATTGATTATTATATTGAGCAGGCGGCAGAGGTTCAGTGCGGAATATAGGCCTAAAGATTGCAGAGAGGTCGATTAAAGGTCAAATCTTGCGACATTTATCAGGTCATTTATCCCACTGAGGCCTCATTTACGGAGAAGCGATTTTACACGCGTTTGCTTAAATTGGACGTTTCATTCCAAACAAACGCGTGTAAAATCGCTTCTCCGTAAAAGCACTCATACAACGCCACATGTTTGAATTCAGTGTGGGCCGCGTCTCGCCCAACGCGCGACGCCTTGCGTCTCCGTAAATGAGGCCTAATGCTATGTTCGAATTCAAATGACAACCAGAACTTTTCTGCTGTAACGGCTATCAATTCTTCAACATTATAATTCTCATGACTCTCGCTTTTTCATTTAGAATAACCCTTGTGATGCTTTTGCAAAAGCCTTCCAATCTCCAGAATGGTAGCACAAGTGGTTTTAGGCTTTCTTCTACAGAGAAACAAGTGTGCGAGGGTGAGTTATATACTCACTTGTGATAATAGGCCATTTATTTAAATGCAACCTGCACACTTGACCTGCTAACCTTTCATATGTCTTAACTACCAGCTTTTGGAGCGGCTTCTGACATACTCGTAAATTTCACTTTATAGCCCCTCGGAAAACTTTTGAGTTCGGCCTTCAGACTTCGGTCATCAAACAAGTTTGTGCACCGTAGGTTTAGATTTTATTCTAATGGAATATTTATTATTCCAGGCCAACCGTAGCCAAACTACTGAGGAGCAGAGCGAGACCAGTAAGTGACCACAGTCAATAAAGAATATGAAATGCTATTCGAAAGTGTTTTACTGCTTTCTTTTTTCATACATAAAATATTTGACGCTCAGTTACTCAGTTTCTGAAGCATCGCTGGTGACAAGCGGAAGTCCAGAGATGGAGCAGAAGCATCTTCATAGCCCCAATCAAAGCATTTGAAAGTGCTCGAACAGTAGTAGTAAATGAAGACTTTTCTAAAGAACGATTAATATTAGTCTTTCTATCTCAACTACATAATAAAGAACTAGCTTCTGCCTGCGACTTCGTGCGCGTGGAATGATTATATATAGCCTCTAGCCTTCCTCGATAAATGGGCTATCTAACACTGAAATAATTTTCCAAATCAGACCTGTAAATATACGTAATAAATAAATAATAAATAAATATGCGCCAACAACACACCTCTTGTAATGGTCTCGAAGTAGGGATTAATATCCCTGTGTTACGAGGTACCACACAAGGAAATAAGCCAGGGGCGTCTCGCAGCACACCCAGACCCGAGTCAATTCAGAAAAGATCGTTTCCTGAAGTGACCCGACCGGGAATCGAACCCGGGACACTACGGAAATCGAGGCGAGAAACCGTGCTACAGCGCACTACGCCAATCGTGTCGTCAAACCTGTAATTCCTGAGATTAGCCCGTTCAAGCAAGGAAACTCTTCAGCGTTATTATTTTAAGTAAGTATAGATACAGAACCATTCGAGGGAAAATAAGTGGTAATTCGGGTACCCCTGGGGGTGCTCTACCTGGGGGACTGCCACTTCTAAATGAAGGTATTTTATGAGCCCGAATTCCCGAACGTTGAGTAAAAAAGCCTTTCAATTGATGTCAATATACGAGTATCAGCAAGAAGAAATCATGATATATAGACATAACATATCATCACGACTATGTCCCAAACGGGGTAGTCAGAGGCAAGTGACTGTTGCCGTCATGGTGAATGGAACACTCAGAAGGCCACTTTTCACCAATGGTATTAGAACCCAACGTGGTAGGTGGTGAGCCTTCCGCCGCATTCCGGGTTCATTTGGTTTTTCATCGATGTTCTCCATCACCGGAGAAGTGTTAGTCGGAAATTAAACAATGGATACAAAGATGGTTCAGGCTAGATTTGAACGCGGGACCACACGATCCACGGTCTGAGTGGGGACGCTTAGCTCCTGGGCCATGACGCTCTCCAAGAAGAGGCAGCTGCTATAAAGGCTATATACTTAAAAGCAGAACATCGTAGGTGCGATGCTCATTCAGGACCAACATTAATCATCAAACCCATTGCTGTTACTTAGGTATTCTGTCCAGTATTTGAGTTTTCGAATGCAATAACTCATTTATATATTTCATCATTAGAATATTCTTAGTTTTTTCTTTTACCATCAGTTCTGACAGGATGAATCATCACTCAATTCTGCTGTTTTCACGAGTTTTGCTCCTAACTAAAAAATATGAATCAGAGAAGTATTTAAGAAGATTGATATTTAAACTGTGCACGCTCAGTATATTTTCGATAACATAATGTATGTGCGCAAAAACTTGCATATGTTGAAAAGAAACTGTGATACTCATACACACGATACTAGAAATAAAAACTAACTTATTACTCCAAGTCTTAGGCTACATAAGGTAGGAAATTCTTTTGTGGGTCAATCTGTAAAGTACTTTAACAAAATACCTCAGAGTCTTGTTGATCTACTTCTTCACAAGTTCAAGTCTACAATTAAAACAAAGTTGATAAAACAAGGTTATTATAACGTGGAGGATTACTTGAACGACAAGAATTTGTGGTCATAGAAGGAATAATCTGCTCCTCTGCTCAAATAATGTATTTTTATTGTTCTTTTGACTGTACTCTGAATTTATTTGTTGTAAAACAAAACAGAGTTCAAAAGAGTAACTATCGAGTTTCATGCCGGCGTCTTCTCGATAAGAAGAAATAAGAAGAATAAGAATAAGAACTTCCGAACCGGTGGTAGATTCGCATTATGTTTATTTAGAATATGTACTATTATCGTATTATTTTATTTACGTCTATTAACGTTTATATATATTTTTTGTGAATTTTGACATTTCATAAGTGCTTCTTTGTAAAAGCTTAAGTGAATAAACGATTTTTTACTTTACTTTTTTTACTTACTTTACATATGGAACAAAGAAAGAAATGAAAACATTTTTTTCAGGACATCACATTACAAAATATGTGACCAAATAACAAAGAAAAAAAACATGAGAATAAACTACCAGCAGCAGTGGCATACATATTTATTGCAATCGGTTTGCAACACACAACAAAATAACAAACTTTGAATAATTTTTGTACGTGCGTAAATAAATCTAGCGTTATGGCCACTGCGATACTGTTTTCAGTTTTCAAATGCCGTTTTAACCACAGTGACAGTGTATTGTATACAATGTGTGTTCAGCGAATGATTTTTAGATGTTGCCTTAGTAGTTCCCGTATGGGTTACCTATTGAAACGCATAACGTTTTTTGCCATAAACTTAAAATGCATAATGTTAATGGCCATAATAGTCATTTGCTATAAGCCTTTATACGCATATCTTCATAACGCATAAGATCAAATGGCCGAAATTCGTAAAGCATAATCATATAAAGGCATAGGCATAATTTCGATAAGCATAAGTATCAAAAGGCATACTTTTCATTTGCCATAATATTAAAAAGGCATACTATTCAAAAAGCATACATGAAATAAGCATAACTGAAAAAATCCCTAAACTCTTATGGAAGAATTATGTGTGCATGCAAGTAAGCATGCTACCATGCACGCATAAAACTAAATAGCTAGTTTTCTGGCGCTTCGAAACGACAGGCAGGGATACCTCGGTAGAAATCTCTCCCCCTAACCGCAGGGAACGGCCGGGATTAGGCACCATCACCCCGGCAGCCTCGCCTCCGACGTCGGGCGGGATTGTCCAGCTCGCGCTAGCGCTCGGCGCTCTCCTGCGACACGACGGCGTCGCAGAAGAGTTCTAACCTACCTAACCTATGAACGGTGTAACCCTTTTATTTTTCTTCCCGTTAGAGGCTAAAATAAATATATCATGAACAGGCTTTTTGGGGTTAGAAATACATAATTATGTCGAAATAACATTTAAAAGAAATGCTGAAAAACAATGCTTTTAACGTATGTAAATTTTGAGTTAAGCTTTGTAAGAGTATGTCAAACAAAGTTATGCGATTTAAGGTATGCTGAAAAAAATATGGGAAACAATAAATGGATTTTGATGCTTATGCCTTTTATTATTATGCCTTTTAACAATTATGCATTATTATGTGTATGCGTTATGCTAAAAGCTATTATACTTTTTGATGTGTATGCATGATGTATGGCAATTGAAAACATGGCAATTAACACTATGCGTTTCAAAGTGTCACCGCCCAAATGACAGCAAATCCGGGGGAATTTAACCTTAGAGTACTTCTATAGCTGGCGTTCTCTAAGGCTGGGTAAACCTCGGCATGGAGCCTATTCTAGAGAACTATTGAGACCATGGCGATTCTAGGATGTGAGAATGAACTCCCATGTCGATGGCAAACATTTTAATTTAAGTTCGTTTCTGCATCACCTACTGTTCGTGCCAGCATAAATGTCAAGTGAATTTCCCTCCACAAGCGAAGCAATAACGCTCACTCACTTAAGAACTTCCGGCGAGTATTTCCTTTACGCTAAAAGGTTGCAGTCCCATATTCTACGATCGACTGTATGCATTGAACCGAACGCGCTCGGTGCATTTTTATTAGAAATATTCCACTTACCTGGGTTACGTTACTAGATAATTTTACAATTATTTTTATTCGCAATCGGTTTGCAAGTCTTTCGACCGAGTATTATGCTATCGGAGCTGGCGTTGTCTAGGGAGGGATGCTTGCAATGTCCGAGATATAATATGTTTGGTTTATTCACTTTAAAGTTAATTTAATTTTGAAGAGCAACACACACTCTGTATTACCACATTACAAGTATATTTTTCGGCTAACTTCTGATTATAAACAATGTGACCCAAACGTGATAGAGTGCAGTAGTGGACAAGGATTTATTTATATCGACAAAAACATGAAAGGAGAGCGTGGCGGTACCCGAAAATTGGCGTAATTTTTGATTCAATAATTAATTATTCCTCTACGTTAATTTACATTAGTAAGCCCATTTCCGCTTTTTAGCTGTTGCTATATTATTTTATCAGTTCTTTATCATTATTCAGCAACTATGTCCCGAACCGATAATTTGGGCTCTGGCTGGACTCAAGTAACTGCGTTTGATAATAATGCAAAAAAAATTACATGAGGAGAAAAGATAATAAAAACTTTAAATCCTGAATAAATGTTATAAATTAAGTTTCGTTTCTACAAATGTTATCACATTATAAATGAATAAATATGCGCCAGACAACACACCTCTTGTAATGGTCTCGAAATAGGGATTAATATCCCTGTGTTACGAGGTACCACACAAGGAAATAAGGTAGGGGCGTCTCCCAGCACACCCAGACCCGAGTCAATTCAGAAAAGGTCGTTTCCTGAATTGACCCGACTGGGAATCGAACCCGGGACACTGCGGTAATCGAGGTGAGAAAGCCACTACGCCAATCGTGTATCGTGTGTGACATTGCGACCAATTTTCTCCTCGTTGCGGGCCAAATGGGTTGAATGTGACGTCACCAAGCCGAGACGTCCGGCACTAAGCAGTATCGGCAAACCAATAACAGTATACTGTGTTTTAAACCTTCGTTGGACCGCGGTGGTGCAACCTTCATGGTGCAAGGTAGGAACTGATGGGTGTGTGAATAATCTTGATGTTTAAGGTGAAACTGACCTATATATCAGCGCTTAGACCAGGATATTGGGCCTTAGAAAGTGAAATCATGCACAAGGTAAATATAAAGAAAATTTGGTTCTCTTCTCGATTGGGATTGCATTTTGAACTAGAAATTGAAATCATAGGAAACGAAAACAAAACAGGTTTTGCGTTTCACGTGGCGGTTTAAATGGTCTCCGTTTTGCCCATTCAGCTTTCTGCCTGGTCCAATTTGTCCTGGTACGTATGCCCACTGCCACACTATCTGCCCTCGCCAGTGCCCGGTCTATCCAATTTCCTTTACACATCATAATAATTCGCTTATGGCTTGTGCCTACACTCTCAGTCACAGTCGTATAAAAGTGCTGAACAGCCCCTTTTATTGTTGCAGCAGCGGGCTCCTGCCTCCAACAATCGCGGCGGCGAGCATTTAACTGGGAATTCTATAGAGCAATTGCCATGACCTGAAAGAGGAAATTAAAAAGTGCAGTTATTCTGCCAATAGCATTTGCAACTGAAGAGGTAAAAAGAAAAATGTATGGACGATTGAAAGAATAAATTCAATCAAGCGGCAGTGGAATTATAACTAGAAATCTAGGCGACTCAGTTATACCCTTGAACTAAAACTCAGGGAGCTCCAGCAAGTCTTTCTACCCATTTTTGGAAAGGGCCAGTCTTGAACTTAAACACCTCAAGGAAATCTTTACACATAAGCCTCTCAATGGATAGGTCTTCTAACCGTAGGGGTCATGAGGTTGTTATACCTAATGAGCTTTCAATAGGATGTCCGTCCATCCTATAAAACCTTTCCTGGGTGAGAATCGATCCTAATCTCCTTAGCATGCCAGGCATACCAAAATTGCGGGTTTGGACAATCAATCGCCAGAACATTCAGTGTATGATCATTATCAAAATATGGCTGACTCTCGGGATGATGGCAAACACAGTTAAAAACATCAGCAACTTAAAAAAATGGCGCTGGTAGGCACTGACCCGAATACGCTCGGCAAACTCTAAGCATCTGAATGTTTCATTCACCATGACGGCAACAGTCGACTTCCGCGTGACTACTCATTTGGAAAATTATCACACACGTAAATCCACAGATCACCCCCATCTGTGCGTAAATATAAATAAATAACTAGTTAATAGTACTAGCTGAAATAGTTATAAGAGCATGCTCGTTTTTTGACGCTGTGACGATTGTGAGGTCGCAATAACGTTTCAGTAAGAGCAATGAGTCATTTCCCCAGCGTTTAAAATTTAGTTGATAAAAATAGTTTTTTGATTGATTCTTGTAAATCAACTTGATTTAGTTAGACATCTGTGGCCATAATAATTAAGCTTGGATTAAATGAAGCAGCATCAAATGAGGTGCACTGCAATCTTTCTTTATCATAGTCGCATCATTTATCACAATTTAGGTCTGTGGTTTTATGTAAACAGCTATAACTCATTCCACGTAATGCAGTTCCGATGTTTGTGAACTAACTAGCTTAAATTCACAAACATCGAAACCATCAAGCTGGCGTTAGTTCTCTGGCTGATCCAAACTAGTTATCCGTACCCAACTAGTGGATGAACTAGTTGCAGACGAAGTGCTACCCTGTAACTGCAGAACTGCACTTTGCTGTTTGAACTAATTGGCTGAGCGAGGTGAGGTAAGGTAATTTACGGGGCTCACTAATTCTACGCATAATGTCCATTGTCATAATGTTCATTGTCATAAATTATGAGAAGCGACTTTAGGATAATCGACGTTATGCGAAAAGTTAGTCCCCCAATTTAGGGATGTCGTCACAATATCGGATTTTTTTCTAACCGTTATCTTATTGATACTTTTGGGCTTTTCAGTGAGTGATTAAGAAACTATTGTAGTTAAAATTAAGAGTTAGGTATAACGTTTAATTTAAAAGATTACAACAACCTAGAATTTACGCTTGATTTCAAAACCCATTTAATACTGAAGAGGTGAAAAGGTTGATATGCTAACATGTAATATTTGGAAAATCTAAACAAAGTCATGTTTATCATTAATTTGACTTCATTTAAAGTGTTGGCAGTCATTGTTTCTTAGGATGGACTCTCAAAAGAGACAAATGTGATAAAAATATCTATTCCAGCTGTTTTAACATAAAGAAGAATGCATTTATCCTTCGTACGTATTCTCAGGCAAAGCTTGTGTATCACGTGACACTTAACTTATAACCACTTCTATTAAAGTTTCATTTATTGCACTGCTGCGAAATTTCCGGAGTATTTATTTCCATTTTCATAGTTATCGAAAGCTCCGAACAACTTTGAGTAAATTCAGTTGAATTTGAAATGTCTGAACTACCTGCGAGCGAATGTGTGAAGCGAGTCGAAATAATTTCAGATGAATACTCGAAAGTTTTTTCAATTTATTAACCGCTGGCTTTTAGATGGTAGGAAAAATGAATATTTCGTCTCTATAGGACGATAGCGATGATAAGTGTAGACAACAAGAACATATTAGCAGAAATATGAATAAAAATAAATAAATAAATATTTGGGACAATTTACACCAAGATCATCTGACCCCAAACTAAGCAGCAGAGCTTGTGCCATGGGTGTCAGAGACTGATAGACATACTTAAATATTTCTTAATTCATACTTAAATAACTTAAATAATAGATAATAACACCCAGACACACAACCAACACAAATGTCCGTCACATAAATTGCTTGTCATGGGTGGGGATCGAACCCACGACCTCCAGTGCTAAAGGCAGGATCGCTGCCATTGCACCAACAGGCCAGTCAAAATACAACTCAAAACTAATTTTAATAAAAACGGGTTTTTGCAACGAAACAAAATTACGGCAAATTGTTTTATCTATTTTTCTCGACGATTCGGCGACAATTGCATGTCACCGTGGTCACGAGCCTCAATAGTCTGTTGTACAAATGCACAGATACAGTTATATATATTTTAACAAGCGTGTAAACGGTCTGATGGTTAACTTTCAATACCCTTTTATTTCAATACTTATTTATCACGTGTAATAAGAACATGTTGGAACTCGTCTTGAAGAACATTATGTAGCCCATAGGGAAAATCTCGGGTACACCAAAAGATTTTGAACTACATAATTTAATAACATCGTATTTGAAAAATATATAATATAAAATAGTATAAATAAATATTCGCCAGACAACACACCTCTTGTAATGGTCTCGAAGTAGGGATTAATATCCCTGTGTTACGAGGTACCACACAAGGAAATAAGCCAGGAGCGTCTCCCGGCACACCCAGACCCGAGTCAATTCAGAAAAGATCGTTTCCTGAATTGACCCGACCGGGAATCGAACCCGGGACACTACGGAAATCGAAGCGAGAAACCGTGCTACAGCGCACTACGCCAATCTTGTCGTCAAAAATAGAAACTAGAAATATTCAACCTTGACCTTAGTGATCGTGTAAGACCAAAGTTGACATAAAGCCTTTCGTTTTTAAATGAAATGTAAAGCTGACCGTCTTTTTTCATTAAACTGAATTGTACAAACGGCACGAGAAAGGTGTTCTCAACAATTTCTAGGGTTGAATTGTATGAACTTTGTACAATGTTTTTGCTTTATATCCGGTAGTTTAGATGTACTTTTAGGTCCATATTTTAAGGAAATGTTAGAACGTAAGCATTTTTTTTAAATACTCCTTGTACTTTACTAACTCTTTTTGTGAAACCGAACCAAGTTTAAAAGAGTAAGTACTGAGTTTATCGCCGGCTCTTCTCAGTATAAGATCAACTTCCGATGCGGTGGTAGAGTCACATTATGTTTGTATACAGTGTATTTATGTATTCATATTATTATAGTATTTAAGTCTATTACTAAGTATATATATTTAAAAGTACTTGTTACAGGTCTATTTAAATAAATATATTTTTTGTTGTTGTTGTTTGTTCAGAAGCAGAAAGAGGTGAGCAAAGGGTGTGCAATGAGCTGTAAGAAAAAAATACATGTTTTATGGAATATTTTTTCAGGATCACTTCGAATACTAAGCCCTTGACCCCACATGCCTGGAGTGCATGGACAGCGAGGAAACGAGTTTCCACCTACTCGCCGAATGCCCGATGTACTCACACATTCGGTGGGAACTCATGGGGTCAGACTTGTTAGATGAAGAAGATCTGAAAGAACTGACGGTGGAATGGGTGGACCAGATAGTAAGATTCTGCAAAGCAACAGGAAGATTCGACGGGACGCCGTGAAAATGGGACATCCTAAAGACCCCCTACAAGGGGGCCCGGGGAAATGGGTGAAATGGCCCATAACAAGCGGACCGATCACCCGGCCCACTGCCAGCGTCCCCAGTTGAAATAATAAAAAGCCCTAACTTCAGAATTAGAAGAACGCGTGAATATCTATACTTAATGGACGGTCGAATGTGTCATTCATGTCGAAAATTTATTTCTGTATTATACCGGGTGATTATCAAAAAACTTCCGAAAACGATATGGCATACTCACTATGTGATGTAGAAACTATCTAAGCTAAAATGAAATTCATTTAATTAGGTAACTTTTCAAGGTCATCATACGAAGCATTCGAACGGTCAGTATTTTTTGAATGCAAACCTTAAAATTAAAGTTTATTAAAAAAAAATATTTTCGCTTTACTAGACACTTACTGAGTACACCATATCGTTTTTGGAAGTTATTAGATAATCACCCGGTATACTGCCTCTGAACATCATCAATAGGATTAATTTAATTAATTATGTTAAGGTTTTAGCAACAAAATTCCGAGATATTGACCGTTAGCATGGATTTCAACGAACTACCGTCAGATGAAAGTTCTTTAATTATCATTTGACATCACAAAATTACAATGGTATAATGATAGGGTGCCGTACGCTAACAAATATACTTCTACTGTACATTATCATAACCAACAAGCTACTACAAAAAAATACCTTGAGAAAGGCAAAAAGAAAATGTTTTGAAGCGTTATTCCTTCTATAGCGTATGATAATAGGGTTCACACAGTATATTTGCATGAACAGAAGAAATATG
Organism: Udea olivalis; assembly: GCA_947369235.1. Lineage (NCBI taxonomy): Eukaryota > Metazoa > Arthropoda > Insecta > Lepidoptera > Crambidae > Udea > Udea olivalis. Next base: position 14,985,644 of record OX376359.1, read on the forward strand.
GCGACGTGATATCAGTATTTTTTACCTACGTCTAGAAAAAGGAGAACGAACCAAATCACGCTTTCGCCATAAAATAGGGGAAACTACGGTTTCCATTTGTTGCGAATTGCCTTGACAATATTCGAAACGAAATTTCATTTAGAACGTAAACATTTATAAAAATGTTTTATTAGTTTGCCGAGTAGTATGGATCTCGGAAGTCAGGTTCAAATCCCAGGGCAAATTACTGAAATGAACAAAAAAGGGGAGCTACATTGTATGATTCTATGATTTTTCCCCGGCATGTGATGTTATTTAAAAGTAGATCATTTGTTTGGGCCTTTTCTGAAAGTGCTGACCAACAAAAAGAATTTAAAAATTCGTAATTTTCATACATTTATTGTTTTTTGGAAGTGCGTGGAAACATAAAATAATTTCTTTCAAAAATTTTCAAAAATCATTAAATATATGAAAATTATGAATTTTTAAACGCGTATAATTTGGCTTGTGATAACCCTACGACTTTTGTGGCGTAATAACTACTGCTCCGTATGACTAGTTCTAACTATACGTACCACTATTTTTTGTTGGCCGGCACTTTCAAAAAAGGCCCAAAAAGGTATGGAGCCAAAAATATGATCTCCTTTGACTAATGATATTTTGTGATTTTATTTTATGACAACACGTTTGGCGTAGTACGCTGCAGCACAGTTTTTCGCCTTGACTTGCTGGGTGTCCCGGGTTCGACTCCCGGTAGGGTCAATTCCATTTTTTTTTTAAAATGCCTCGGGTCTGGGTGTGCTGGGAGACGCCCCTGGCTTAATACCTTGTCTGGTACCTCGTAACACAGGGGTATTTATCCTTACTCCGAGACCATTGCAAGTGGTGTGTTGTCTGGCGCATAATTACTTATTTATTTCAATTGTCGACTAAATATGCTACAACAAAGTCTCATGTAAACCGAATTAATTACCATAAGTTATCTAAATACTCTAACCAACGGATATCGATAAGGGTTCACTGGATAACCAAACCAGCTGCCATGAAGGGTCTCCTTTTATCTTTGGTCAGCCCAAAATCAATCAGGCAAACGGCTTTGTTGAGCTGGAAACCGGACTTGTCCGATCTGCTTTGGCTATCTTTTTATGTCCTCGTTAGATTCTTTGAACCGTCCATACATAAGTTATGTTTAATGACGAGGTGCCCGAGGCTCCGTGGTGATGGAAGATTGGTAACGATCCGATGGGAAGCAGAAGAATTTCGGGCAATATTCTCTCAGTGCCACACGTCGGAACCCACATGTCGGATTTGAGCTTTCTACACCCAGTAGTTTCGGTGTGAGAGCGTTGTGGCTTAGGGGTTAAGCACTACTCCTAAGTAACAGTGTTTGATGATGAATGTTTGTCCTGAATGAGCATCGAACCTACGACGTTCTGCTTTTAAGTACCTTTATAGCCTTCATAGCAGCTACCTCTTATCTTGAAGAGCGTCGTGGCCCAGGCGCTAAGTTTCCCAACTTGGATCGTGAAACGGTCTCGAGTTCAAATCTAACCCAAACCAATATTTTTGGTCATTGTTAAATTTCTGACTAAACTCTCCGGTGATGGAAAACATCGATAAAAAACCAAATTAACCCGGATAACTGCAGAACGCTCACCACCTGCCACGTTGGGTTCTAAAACCATTGGTGAAAGTGAGCTTCTGAGTGTTCTGTTCTAAATGACGGCCACAGTCACTTGTCTGACCACCCGTTTGGGATATATTCGGTATGGTATGTCATGTTCTCCACTGAAGAGCTTCAAAGTAACCACGTTTGCATTTAAATTCCTTTCCAAAGCGCTTCACAGCATGGCGACAAGCTTGCGGTTTCGGGGTGTCTGCAACGCTGCAACCACAGTATTAGGGAATACATGCATGCACGGCTACCGGGTGGCCGTGTCGCCTAATGTGAAAATGCATTAAGTATTTTCCAACCACGCACGCCACATAATCACCGCTTGGGGATCTCTCACTTTATTTAATTAGTGATTTTTTTTTAATGAAGCTTTGTGCTCACTTTATTATGTTTAATCATTCTTTTAATTATTTTCATCGTCTTGTAACTTTCCTATTTAAAGTCACTTTTTACTACCTTGCATCGTTTATTTATTTATTTGTATGTATTTATTTTTGCAAACTTTTCCACAAATTTTTCTATATCTATGTGTACACCTTAGAATAATTACACCTAGAAGGATAGCTCCATACAAAAAGGCGCGCCATTTGTAATGCCAAAATTAACAATTCGTTAGACATGTAATAACAATTTTCAATATTTAACATGTATGAATACTGCGTGTACTCTGTTATTTTGTTGCAACCATTTACTGCACAAATAAACATTTTGAAGAAGCTCTTACCTCGAGAAATTAACATCGGTAAGTTCAGATCCCGACGTGACGTCCTGATATTTGTGGCATCAAAACGGGTGCCCCGACTCGCCTTCTATGCGTAATTATTCTAAGGTGTACACGATGATGGACGATACCATCAAGGCCCTGTCAGAGAACCAGCGCTGGTGTAGCTTTACAGCTGCATCGGCAAATGCTGAGAGAGGGATCTAGTTGGCTCCACATTGAGGTTTTTTTTCTCTTTTTCTGTCTTCCTTTTTATTTTAATTATTATTTTGTTGTGTTGTTTCTGTCTTCCAATTTTGTATGCTTTATTGTGTTTGCCAATAAATAACTTTTTACTTAACTTTTTTTACTTTTTAAGTCTGGCAGCTATTTTAAGTCAATATAGAGAAACTCCCCAAGTTAGGTCACTATATGATACATTTGTCAGAATTATCGGCGTCGCCACAGAATAGATAATCCGTACATAGGTGTCAAAACAATATTCTATGTTTCGATAACATACGATTTTATTGAAATTATTAGAAATGATTTTTAAAAAGTTTATCAAGTGCAACGTAATTTGATTGCGTGCAACGGGATTGTTTGGATAATATTATGAAAAATATGAATTAATATTTTTTTTTGTGATGCAAATGTTTTTTTTTCTGATGAAAGTAACTCTTACTCGAGTAAACCACGAGTTTACCCGAGCACGAGTTATTTCGGATACGGATTTCGGAACAGCGCCTATAGTGAATCAAAAGGAACTGAATATGACTTACAAGTTGTTGTAACCCTCTGAGGCGTGGAAATCACTAGAACCCGTTCCAAATTCAACCCGAGTGAAATCGAGTTTCGAGCATGTCCGAGCTATCACCTGACAGTTTCCTACTTGTTTCGGAACGGGTTTTTCACTCTGACAAGAATGAATTCAACCGGTTCCTAGAGCTCGCCCGATGAGATTCACCTGACATATGTCAGACAAAGGTTTTGTTCGTTATGTCACTTTCTTTCCGTTGACGGTGGAAATCACCAAATAAAGAGTTTACAGAAGGACCGCTCGCGCCTTTTTCCTTAACTTGCGTGGCCGCCCAGGGTTACTACTAAATTCGATCTGAATTTTTAAAATGAAGTAGATAGGTTATACCTACTTGACAGAACCGTACAAAAACAAAATTCATCATGTGAAAAATTGCACCAAGTTCGATAAAAACAAAAACAACCGCGACAGTGAGACTGACCGACTCACTGAAGCTTAATGGAACCGCCTGTAAACTCGCTGTGTCTGTGTGCGTGATCAAAATGGTGGGATTGTTTTCAGCGGACTATCTGTCAAAGGCACCGCGTCGCATGCGTAATTTGTGCTTAAAGTAAGCTACTCACACATGCTCATCCTTGGCGCTGGGCACGAAGTACTTGCACTCCCGCTTCTGGAACGAGCTCTCAATCCAGCTGCGAGTAGTTTTCTGCAACAAACAAACAATGTTGTTTTAAAAAATGCGAGTTTTATATTTTGTTCTACATGTATCGCCTCTATCTTACATCTCAATGGCTGTACTTTACGAGAGCGCTCATTGTGATATTGAAGGTATATCATAAAAAATATTTTTTCTGTTATTGTTATTTTATACGTATATTATTATAACATTAAAACTCAACGAATTGCCCAAAAGGTCCCGTTGGCAAAGAATCACCCACCAGATGCCTGCTTTAAATTCTAAGCCTTAAAAGCTTGCCGTTTTAAAGGTTTAAATGAAAAACCATCTCCTAAATTGAAATACTTTAACAGGCTGAACATCGATGGATGTCCATGAATAAAACAAAACGTTATTTCCGGTTTTGGGCGCGGGAGGGTTGAGAGCCGAGATTAACCCTCATTTACAGTTAATTAAGAAAAAATTGATAAATTTTGATAGACTTCCAGTAAATACATATGAATATAAGGACAGGATACTATTTAATTTTTATTAGGCTACATACAACTGAATCAAAATTTTATCCTAAAAATCTGTCAATTTCAGTATAGGCCAGTAGGATTAGATTGGAAATCGGATTTAAATCCTAAAACTTTTATTGCTTTAATGGCTTCATTTGCTGCCCAATATGACTATCTTAAGTTTTACCCAAATGGGTGTTGTGCATAAGTGGTGCGGAGTAAAAGTGTACTCGAAAATCGGTTTTTTTGCGGTTTTACGGTCATATCTCGTAAAAGACTTATGTTATCGAAAAGTGAAAGTGATAGAATGTGACCAGATTTATACTATTTAGACTACTCGTTATCATGCTGATGCTCCTCAAAGTTGTATGTATTTTAGAATTTTGTGTAAAACCATCCGCTTGCACACAACCCTTGATGTGTCACAGGTGCATGAGAAGGTTGTGGTAGTCAGTGAGGATAAAGACCTCCACAAAGAAACAGTCAACTGCCGAACTTGTCTACAGTAATATCACAAAAAGGGGAAAGATTTGACTGTTTGTTCACATTGTATAGGCACCGAAACTACAGGACCGATTAAAAAAATCTCTCACCAATAAATTCAAAATTTATGACGGGAAAAATTATCTACGCGGGAAGCTGCTGATACGACAGCAAGTGCTTGAAGCAAGTGGAGCAGCTGATGTGTGGCTGGGCCATTAAGCATACTGTGGTGGTCCTAATCCTCACTGACTACCACAACCTTCTCATGCCTCTGTGTCACCTCAAGGGAACAAGCGGGTGGTTTATCACAAATTAGTAAAATACGTACAAGTTTGAGAAGCATCAGCATGAGAACGAGTAGTCTCAATAATATTAATCTGGTCTCATTCTATGCAAAATTAAACGCTCTACAATTATCAGACAGAACACTTGTCGATAATTTTAGTCCTTTACGAGATATAACCGTAAACCCGCCAAAATCTACTATCTTTTGGGGTACACTTTTGCCCCCCACAACTTATGCACAACTCCCACAGGGGGAAAACCTAGGATAGTCATATTGGGCAACAAATGAAGCCATTAAAACAAGAAAATCTTTTGTTAGATTTAAATCCGATTTATATGACTTTTTTGATTTATTCTACTGGCCTAGTAGTATTGTGTACAAATATTTTTCTAAGCTTTCCTTCGGTTCTTTGACTATACTATTTTCACTGTAAGATGATATGCCTGACAGCTCTTATTGTTCCGTGTCACGCATACTATTTCAAACTAAATAAAAAGAAACTGACAAAAGAAAATGTTTTAGACAATTAAAAAACTATTGTCCTTTCGAATCATATCAAGTAAATTATTGTTATTATTATTAACTGTTAATAAATGAAGTAAATGAAATGAAATTAATATATCTTTACAGCGCCTGATGCGTGAAAAGGAACGCCATTCAATAGTGTATTGACACTACTGAATCGACAAAAATCGATGAATAGGAGCCATTTTGTAATCAACTCATTCGCATCAGTACGAGTGCGTCTGCCTTGTGTGCTATTTTTTAATTATTATTTTCGAGATACCGCGTTTTATTCTCTAACTTAATAGTCATAACTCGTTTATTATGAATTTATTTAAAAATTAAAAATCGGTAAATCCGATTCCATTTCCTTTGCCAACTCGATCAAATTACATCCGTTACATCACTTTAATTGACAATTTTGAACTGTCAGGGATATCATCATACGGCGAAAGTAGTATAGTTGGATATGGCTGGTATATACTCAATTGGATAAATACTAAGAAACATGATATGGAGTACTCAATAGGTGAAAAGGTCAACTAGAAATACAATTTTAGGACTTTCGCGAAAGTTTAAATGTGACCCAGATTTTCTTCAAAAACCATAAAATCAAAGATGAATAGCAAATTCTTATTTTCACTTAGTTTCTGCATTTCATCACTTTCCTTACGTTATACTGGTAAATTTTTGTTGTAAAAGCCTCCCTATTATAGTAAATTTGTAAGTACCAGCAAAGTTCGCACTTAATGACCTCTATTAACACAGCCATATAGCATTAAAGCTTTAGCTCCTCATCTCTGGAACCTCTAGGGAACATAAAACGCTGATACTACAGCATCCCGCACGCTATAACCCGTTTTTGAAACATTTACTTTTGTGAACAAATTTGTTATTACCCATTTATTTGAGCAGTAAACACAGAAATGACTTTATCGGGCGAAATGTTCGCTTTTGATGTAAAAACAAATGAGTTCATGAAGAGACACCAAACCTAAAAATAGACATCTATATTTTTCTAGAGAGAACGGTGTACCCTAAAACATGTAAGTAGGGAATTCAGCAGAATTCAGCATAAAAAAAACTGGATCAGCCTGGCGGGCTGTTTTTTTTTTAAACTTATTTTGATTACAAGAAGACCACTCCGCCTGATGTATAATGGCTCTGAAATGAATGATTCGGCAATAAGGCTAATAAGCATATTGATGATGATTATTCAATAAGATGACAATCATTTTATCATGAAAAATTTGCAAATGTTCTGATTGTTCGACTTCTTCTATTTATTACTCATAATTAATATCAAAAAATAAGAATACCTATACTTCATTCATTATAACATTAGAAATAAGAAGCAGGGGGGCTAAAATGAATGGCAATTTGCATTTGATGTTGCCATGACGATAACATACCTCAGTATAACCTGGCAAAATTTAAAACCCTTTCCGCCACAACGTATGTATGAAGGGACTAAGTAACATTTTAGTTTTGGTAGAGTTATAGTGACAGTAAAAATGAAAACCCCTGCCTGTTTTAGGTTTTTACATCGACAATATAGTTTGATGCAAGACAAAATAATTTATTTAAGCAAAAGCCTCATAAATTCTGAAGTTCCTTTACTTTAGATGAGAACAATTAAGTGTGACAGCTGCTATTTAAGTAGATTTTAATAAATTCGGCATAAATGTTAAAAGTAATGATGTTTATAGTACTTTGACCACAAAGTGTACCTTAAAAAGAACCTTTTTTACTTCTGTCTAATGCTATAATGAAAGGAGTATATGTATCTTGAGATTATTAACTAAGCGAACATGTACGTTATTATTAGGCATACCTGGAAACCTGAGTACAATTTAATATTAACTAAATTTAAATTACCATCCACGACATACAGGTTAACGTGCTAAACATTTGTTCTGGTTCAGTAGCTGGGTGGGTGTTATCTATTTAAGCACGTATTTGGAAACATTTAATTATTTTTACCAATTTACCATTTTTACCAATTTGGGGTCAGAATATCTAGGTACGTGTAAGATATACCCGATATTTATTTATTACATATTACGTAAGTAAATTATTGACTTCTAAAAGTAACCAGTGATATTTTCATTAGGAACGAGTAAGACAAAATATTTATATTTTTAATATTTATATTTGGTTCCTACCACTGACATAAATTGAAATAGATAAGGTAAGTGGTGAAACCCAACCAAGGTTAAAAGCGTAAGTACTGAGTTACTCGCCAGGTCTTCTCAGTATAAGAACAACTTCTGATGCAGAGGTGGAGTCACATTATGTGTGATAACAGTGTAAATCATTTGTTGGTCAATGTGTAAAATATTTTAATAAGATTCCGCCAACTCTTGTTGAACTGCCTCTTCATAAGTTTAAGTCACAAATTAAAGCTAAGTTAATGAAGCGAGGTTATTATAGTGTTGAGGATTTCTTAAATGATAAGAATTTGTGGTCATCTTAAGTATAATCTGCTCCTCTGCACACTTTTTTGTTATGACTTTACTCTGTCAATTCAATTTTTGTGTAATAAAACAAGATTGAAAAGAGTAACCATCTAGTTTCTTGCCGGAGTTTATGATATTACCTATCATAGTATTATTTTATGTAAGTTTATTTTTATTCAGTATTTTTTTTTTGTATATGACTTGTCATAAGTGCTTTTTATAAGTCTATATGAGTGAAGATATTTTTTACTTTTAGTGTATTTATGTACCCATATTAGCATAGTATTTAAGTCTATTATCAAGTATATTTTTTTCTTGTTATGATTCAACTAAATAAAAGTATGTACAGGTCTATTTAAACAAATAATGTTTTGGACTTTTTTTTGACTTTCCTTTCGTGTATCAAGACAAGAGAGAGAGCGATACTTTTCTTCTGACGCTGTTACATTTAAAGCGGATTCAGACTTATTTTGCACGTAATCTATTGTCGCTTTGGCATACGAGCTTACACGCGCGCTACATTTCACGCTCCATAAAACCAAACTCGCGTACACGGGCTTATTCTGCCATGTTCGCTCGTGCCGGTAGTGGTGAGTCAGTCTATAAGGATTATAAGAACTAATAAGCGCATCAACGCTCGTAAGAGTTACGCACGAAACCGCTCTTAGTCCGCGATTTACCATTATCGCCACGAATGTCAAGTCAAGTAGAATATAGTATATTTTATATCGAGGGACTAAACGAAGCCATTATATACCAGAGGTGGTTTGACTCCCGAGCGTGCCAGGGAGTCAATGAAACCGAGGCGAGGGTATATTAAGTTGGCGTTTAGTCTCGAGGTGCAAACTGTACTTTTCACTTTAAGTAAGAGAAAAATAGTCAATTCAGTACAAAAAAAATTAAAACCGATCAAATTTACACTTGACAAAAGTTCTAAAACTTTCCTGGTCAGTTTTTTTTTCTGAACTGAACCACAGATTAACAATTTAAAACACATGGCGCCACCTTTTTTGCGGACAAACCATGGAACTAAAACTCACAACATTTTCGTAGTGCAGACGGTCCACATTCCACAGATAATAGTATATTTCTATTGGCTGTTTGAGTTTGTCTATGTTACATGAGGGAAATTAAAAAACGAATTACTTTTTACTCCCTAGTGGTCACTTTAGTCCCGCTTCGTAGGGCTATATTGGCGTACTTTTAGAGCATGAGAAGTGAAATCATTTATTATTATTCTGTCTATGAGCTCGAGTGAAATTGACCATCACCAAAGAGCTATCGTGTCGTCACGACAAACGTCAACGAAGTGGACCCTTTGGTTTTTTACTTGACTTGGTAGGAACCTGCTTTATCTATATCAATTTACTTCTGTGGTTCCTCTCTTTGAACATCCGAGCTTAATGCAGCCGGAATTACAATTCTCTCTGCAAAGCATGTTCGAAGCGTATAATCCGATTAAAAGTGTTTTCATTCGAATTCCAGTAAAGTAGGCATTACATGTTCTGTAATTGTACGGATCTGCAAGAGAAAAAGGCTTATAAGATAAGATGAGATAAACTTTATTGAACAAACAAAATATTACAGTTTCATTTAAATAAATTAGGTGTAATATAGGCGGCCTTATCGCTAGTAGCGATCTCTTCCAGGCAACCTTCATTTAGAGAATCAGGAAGAAAATTAAGTGGTGGTGCAAGATGATAAATAAGAGATGCAATAACCAATTTACTATAACATAAAAATAAACATACATACAATACCGAAGCAAAATAATAAACTTACATATACTTACATACTTTCCATACATATAAAATAAGGTAGGGATTAATTTATAGGTGAATGTAAACTGGAAAGAAGGCGATTGGGTCAAAGTGACAGAAGGTAAGCTTTAACTCGGGATTTGAAGATGGAATGTGATTTAGATACTTATACTTTTTGGGTTAGTGTTTTAGCCTTACCTATTTAGTAAAAAGTAATGGGAATTTTTATTAGATGTCCCAGCAAAAGCAATTCAATTCATTAAATATATCAATATTCAGAACTAGATCTTTCGCCTAGAAACTGGTTTTGAAATAGATACTATAATGATATATCAGCCTGAATAGACATTTTGTCTAAACCATCAATTGATTGTAAATACCTAATGGTATCGTCATATTGGTATAAGGTTTTTATTGGCTTTATAACCCGGCTTGCAAATAAAGTTTTTATAAATGGCCCTTTTTAATGTATTTTTCCATAATATTGAGAACTAGCTGTCCGTCAGCGACTTCGCCTGCGTAGACTGTCTTTCCCATCAAAAAAATAGCCTATGCCATAGCCTAAATTAACAAAAATATTAAACCTACGTCACTCCCTGATAATGTAGCTTCGTATTGGTGAAAGAATTTTTAAAATCGGTCCAAGAGTTTCGGTTTCAACAAACAAAAAACAAACGATGATGGTGTCTAAAATGAATTATTGAGAATGTTTGTATTAAGTATGTGTCTATCAATGAGTAATTTTAGCATTAAGAAACTTATTGTATGCCTTGTCAGGTGGGACGCAGCAGATCTATTGTACCTTAGAACACCTTTATTTTGTTAACCTGTGCTTCACAATAAATGATATTCTGATTTTGATTCTAATGTCTAATACCCAGATGGTTAAATTTCGAAGAAACAACGAACCAACAAGACACACAAGGATTCAACTGCGAAATGAATCCATTATACCGTTAAGATGTATTTACGTAGTCATTTATAAATACAAAATTTTATAAAGCTTTTGCACTAAACTATCTGAAGTTTATTCACAAATAAGAAACCTATTTCCATTCACCACACGCCAGATGGCGCTGAGCCAGGAGTTATGACGAGCCGGCGGCCATTTTGATGCAAACTGCTCAATCCTGCTCCACGACCCGGTAATGAGGTGCCGACTGAGTGAGGGAAATGCTCACTTCTTTTGTTAAGGGAAAAAACAGATATAGTTCGGTATTTTGAGACGTGATCTAATAAGAAATGAGGCAATAGAAAGACGACTTTGTTCAGTACGTCTACCTCGAGCTGCCACTTTAAATTTACGTTATCGTTCGCGTAAAAAATTGTATTGGGATTTGACATTGTCATGTCATGTGAAATCCTAATATATTTTTTTTAACCAAACGATAATGTAGTAGTAGAGTATGTAGACGTACAGAACTTTTAGAAAGCAAATTTTAAAAGATTGAAAGTTTGCTGTCGGTAAGCGAGATAGATAGATAGATAGATATATTTTTTATTGTACAAAAGCAAAAAGAGACTTAAAGCTAAGTATTACAATTAAAAAAAATGCACAATTTAGGCGGCCTTATAGCTAATAGCGATCTCTTCCAGGCAACCTACGGGTAGAGGAAAATGGTAAACGAGAGGCAAGTATGTGCAAAAATAGAACAAACTATTTAGATGAAGAAATATGTAATTTTTATAACAAACTTAGTTAAAATAAACTTATATTATTAATATTTTTACTATCATTAACTACCTATCATATTATTAATATTAACAAGCAGATACCTACCGGAGAAATAATTTTGACCCTACAATAAACTAACTATTGAAAAAATTATGACACGCAATATTGAGCAATTATGGCACGCAAATAAAAAACATAGCTCTCCCTATAAATTAAAATTAAATTATATTAAGTTTATTTCAGACAACAGGGTCCATACAGGCTTACACATTTACATGTCAGTCAAATATTATACAATTAAATTAAAATTACAATGCATTGAAATTATATAATAGTAAAATAATTTAAAAAACAAAATTCACAATTAACAATTCAAACATAAAATAAAAATTAAAAAAAGGACATTATAAATTAAAAAAATAGCCTTTATCGCGCTGAGTAACCTTATAAAGCTGAGCTTATTCCAGACGCCATTTTCAAAAACCAGGGGCCTACTGCGGTACAAATATCTACGAAGTATCGTGAAACTTCAAAAAGGTAAAAAGACACATAACGTGTTATTAAAAGAATTAGTTGTATTTGGTAAAATAAAATATGGTTATTAGAATACCAAAAAATCAATTTCAAATGTTATTTTAACGTCTGAAAATTGATGTAAATACGTGTTCGTCGAACGCGGGGAGGAGTGGATCTGGGGGTCACAGAGCCGCAAGTCATCTCTGATAACACGTACTACGCAAAGCCTAGGCTCTTTGGGTTATTCATGTAAGCTAGGAATATAAACACTGAAAGTCTTAATTTATAATAAATCGTGGTCGTAAACTTTAGTTGCAGTTCATGTTGCTTAATGACAGAGATTCTGCATATTTAAAATTATCTCACCGTTTGTGCATTCAGCAGGTTCCGTACCCGTCGGACGGATTTACGTTCTCATTTAAACTGCTCGTAATACCTACCTTCCTACAGTAGTATACCTATGTACAGTCGACCACGAGGGTTACGTAACCAGCCTAACCTGAACCCCCATTGCTAAGAACTCTCATACTGCACGCGGACGCTATTAAGTTCAGTAATGATGTTTACTTTTTCCAAATTGAAGAATTTGCTACTGCGGGATGTATTTCCCTGCGGGGTTTTTATTAATTAATTTCGACAGGGACGCCGCGTGTAGTTAAGCCTGTATTTCTTAATTGGTGGTTTTTGGTACTTTTTAGGCAAACTTTCTTGGTTTTCTTCTGTGTGAGTGCATGCAAATACGTAAAGCCGATAAAACTGAACTAATATTTTATTTATATAGAGTGATGGTGACCACACGACAGTAACTAAATGTGTTTATAAATTAAATGTTAAATATTTTTAAGCAAACCATTATTTTATCTTTTTTAATTGTTTCCGTGTGATCACAACTTTGTTTAAAATATCCTCAGAATATTGTCTTTTTAAACCACAAGGTGCTATGAAAAATATCAGTCAGTATTCTAGTACAATTTGCAAAAATTGCCAAATATACATAAAATGTTCTACTGGGAAATGTGCTAAAGAGAAAATTTTCTAGATAGAAATGCCGACAGCGTAATAACGCTCAAGGCGATATATTAAAAAAAACTTATCTTCACGAGTTAGAGACATCTCTTGGGTATGATATTTATCGTATATCAAATTGAGGGCCTAATATGGCACTATGTTTTTCACGTAGTAAACTTTTATTTATATTTATAGAAATGGCATTAGCGAACAAATAAATAAATAAAATAAATATGCGCCAGACAACACACCACTTGTAATGGTCTCGAAATAGTGATCACACAAGGAAACAAGCTAGGGGCGTCTACCCGCACAACCAGACCAGGTTCAATTCAGAAAAGATCTTTTCCTCAATTGACCCGACCGGGAATCGAACCCGGGACACTACGGAAATCAAGGCGAGAAACCGTGCTTCAGCGCACTACGCCAATCGTGTCGTCTTATCAGAGATCAAATGATATGCTGATACTATTTTAGGTTTTACCATAGTTTCGTAGCTACACATCCTCGCAGCATAGCTCCATAGCACATCTAGTTAACCAGCGTGCCCAGTTGGAAATAATAATAATGAGATTACGCCGATGTTAGTCGCTACAGTCGGTACAGCGCCACAGATTACTTAATAGTTACTACGGTCTACGTAATGGATAAATAACATCCATAGAAAAATGACAATTTTCTTAATCCTAAATGCGTGCTGTCGTGTGACAGAAATATATAGCCAGAGCCACGTCTTCTGATATAAATGTTAGTTGTCAGTATTTACAGTACGTCATCGCGTCAGTTCAGTCACAAAATTCGCGTACAAATATTCTACACAACTGCTCATAATACTTAATCTAATCTTTTAACTGTATTTGACTTAATAGTTTTGTCATTTTTTTTAATTATCTTTATTTTTTAATCTTTATTCTATTCTATTATTGTTTAATGTAATATTTGTATTCATTAATTGTAATATTTGAATGTTCATCAAAGAACGGATCACAGACTGTACATAATAATTATAATTTTAAGACCTTCTAGACCTGTGCATCACAAATAAATTATATTTTCTTTTCTTTTTCTGCTAAATGAGTCATGGAATACCCGGCGGCTGGAAGGTAATTATCGCGCGCAAGTACATGCAGTGACAGAGGCCTAACCTAACCAAAACCATGAGATTACGCCGATGATAGTCGCTACAGTCGGTACAGCGCCACAGATTACTTAATAGTTACTACGCTACGTAATGGATAAATAACATCCATAGAAAAATGACAATTTTCTTAATCCTAAATGCGTGCTGTCGTGTGACAGACATACCTATATAGCCAGGGCCACCTCTTCCGATATAGATGTTAGTAGTCAGTACTTACAGTACGTCACTGACGCGCAGTTCAGTCACAAAATTCGCGTACAAATATTCTACGCGGCTGTTGACAACCAACTGCCAAATGAGTCATGGAATACCCGGGGCGGCTGGAAGGTAATTATTGCGCGCAAGTACATGCAGTGACAGAGGCCTGCCTAACCTAAGCCATGAGATTACGCCGATGACAGTCGCTACAGTACGTATACGACGAGTTGCCAGTTTAAAATAACATTATCGTTCGGGTAATAACAAAATTTCGGATTTGACAGTGTCATGTCATGTGTCATCCCAATACAATTTATTTACGCGAAAGATAACGTAAATTTAAAGTGGCAACTCGAAGTAGACGTACTGCTCTTCTAGTGAATAGTTATGAAACTAAATATCATAAACAAGTTGCTGTTATTAACTGTCGTAGTTTGCTTGAGGTGAACTAATTGTAGAGGTACTGATATGAATTTGTTTGTTAGTAGTAAGTCGGGTTTAACAACTCGATTTTAGAGTTACGAGCCAATAAGACGCATAGGGATATGAGTAAAATATCTGTAGCTAAATCAGTTATCTTTTCTGTCTTCATAACAAGTTGAGATCAGTACGGCTACCACGAGTTGCCACTTTGAATTCACGTTATCGTTCGCGTAAAAAATACAGAGAATAAAAGTATAGTAGTAATGTTTCACAACCCAAAAAGATAACATTTCTGCAGTCTAGAAAGCGTCCAAAAGTCAAATAACTAATAAAATCCAACTCCGACAGACTCCCTGGAGGCAAACAAAACAATTTGTACAAATTTATGTCATAATATGACGTGTCCTTTGAGAATACGTTGGGAGAAATAAAAAGAAACAATCAGAATAAGAAAACCTCGTCGGGTTTCTTAAGTCTATATGTTATGCTTCGGATTAGGGACGTTCGATCACTCGGGAGATGGGACATGTCCCGATGACGATATACAATTTTCGTATGATTCATTCATTATTACGGTAAGTACTTCAATCTTGTTAAGTGTTGACCTGTGGGCTGTTTTCATTCCAAGAATGTTCGTGCAGAATTATTTAAAGTTTCCTTTTTCAAGCCACAAAAATATTTTGAATAAGAAAAGTTAATATTCTGAGTAGTACTTGTGAGTCTTCCGTTTCAAAATAACTTTTCGAAAAGCTAGAAAGTAGAAAAATTCGACCTGATCCCAGGACTCAAGTGGAACTCGAACTCTTCCACAATCCGGGTGTCTGCTCTTTCAACTTCAACCTTTATATTGAAAATAGTACATTGATAAATGCTAGAAATTCACTTTTAAAATGATGGCAGTAGTAGTAGTATGAGGGCCTTGATCCCAAGCGTCCCAATCCAATCTACTGACAGCTCTATATTCACCCAAAATAACATTGAAGGCGAATCGATTGATAATAGCAAATATATTCACATGCATTATTTATGGGAATGCCGTCCACGGGTCCACAGCGACCGGGTCCACAAAATGGCCTAATAACATTTGATTTATCTGAATATTACCAATACGGTTGAGTGCACAGAAGAGATCGAGAGAAGTCGGGTCCCGTTCACTCATATCGGAACCTACGTGGCACTGATATGAGTGAACACTCAATGCAGTCCGTTAGACAATTAGACATTCATTGCATGGCCATTATCTCTTTTATTTCGTTCAAAATAAGTAATCGATTAAAGTAAAGTATCGATTAAGAATCAATCAGATTTTCTGAAACTAAGTAGATACTCAAGTATTGTAAAATAGTATACAAGCAAAATAAATGAAAACTTAAGAGTTTTTTTTTAATGTAGACGTATCTTACAGTTCGGTTTCAGAGATGTTTCCAAGGACGCTTAAATTGTGAAATGAACTCCCTGCCGAGGTTTTTCCGATGAGTTAAAGTATGGAGTTCTTCAAGAGGGATTTGAAAAGGTTTTTGCAAGGTCGACAACGCGCGAGTGATCTTCAGATTTTCCGTCAATTTCACCAGCAGAGGAGATTTCTTCTTATTTTCCTCGTTTGGCATTCCTAACGTATGCAAATTGCGCACGTATGCGGTGACAATCACCCCGCACGGTTACCAGCTGCAAAATGCATTCCCGGGATTTGTGCACATCCCCCGGTATATGGCATAGCGTGTTTAGTACCAGGATTGAGCTCAGGCTTTTGGTTTAATTGGTAATCGATTTTCATAAAACCGGTCTTAATACTTTACAAAGTATTCAAATGTCTGCGATGGCTAACACCAGAATTAGGCAGCGATTGGACTATAGTTGCCAGAAACTGATAGCATACATATCATTGAAAGACTTATGAATAGATTCATACTAGATACTAACGACAGCTTTAATTAATTTTGAAATTGAGACAGATATATACATATGAACATGCGCCAGTAGGGATAAATATCCCAGTGTTACGAGGTACCCGACAAGGGCATCTCCCAGCACACCCAGACCCAAGCCAATTTAGAAAAGATCGTTTCCGGAATTGACTCAACCGGGAATCGAATCCAGGACACTACGTAAGTCAAGGATAGATTGAAAATTGGGACCTCGGTAAAGGCTACACTTGGTTGCGAAAACAAAGCTTTTACAGTGTAGATCAAAAACTTTTCTAGGCAGACGAAGACGCGGAAAAAGGTTGGCAGGTAGTTAAATAATAACAACAGCATACTGGAAAAACTCTAGAGTTCGTTTCATGCATAATGTCCGGTTCACATTATTCCAGTCCAGCACTCAATCAATGTGGACATTCCAGTGCCGGTTCACATTATGCCCTGTTCACATTATTCCAGTCCAGCATTCCAGTCAAGCATTCCAGTCCTGCGCTTAATCAATGTCGACATTCCAGTGCCGGTTCACATTATTCCAGTGGCATTCCAGCGGTGAACTTGAATGCCGCTAATGGAATAATGTGAACCAGGCTTTATTGCTCTGAGTGGGGATCAAACCTCATGGCGTATATAACCTCTACAAATTGCACCAACGACTAAGTATAAATATTTCATAAGTGCACGAAACTGTTCTCTATTTCCAGCTCCATTCATAAACATATTTTATCCCAAAACCCCCAGCGTACATACGAGCACAATTGCAATGTTCAGTTCAACAATATCCAGTTGATT
This sequence comes from Udea olivalis, assembly GCA_947369235.1. Taxonomy (NCBI): domain Eukaryota; kingdom Metazoa; phylum Arthropoda; class Insecta; order Lepidoptera; family Crambidae; genus Udea; species Udea olivalis. The sequence continues at coordinate 15,003,095 of OX376359.1, forward strand.
TGTGACGTCACCCCAGAATAACGGCCGTGTTGCACACTTGCACTGTTGCACTCGCAAATTGCTGTTCTGTCTCCAGCGGAACATTTTGAACATTTGGAACGTTTCTAACATCTGACGTTATTGTTTGTGTTAACACAAAACTCGTATACTTTATACGAGTTTTGTGTTGGAAGGCTGGCGTTCCAACCAAGTTAGGCAAGCGGAGCGGTATACTTACGGGATTACTAGAATGTTACTAACCCGTCAGTGTTTTATATTTGAGTAGACGTGAGTGACGGTTGCTTATTATAACTGACGTTGTCAAATAGCAAAGATATTGCTAGTGTTACTTTCTTGAATGGTGGCCATAAAAAAAAGATCGGTTATTTCTTCCAGAGAGAGAGAGAGAACATTATTATACATTAACAACTATTTGAGTATGTATTAGTCTCGTACACCTAAATTACAAGCTTTGCTGCTCTATTAACGATTCTGAATGAGATATTTAAATATAAATCATAAAAAAAACATATTTGCTTTTTAGTTTTACAGTTTTTAATTTTACAAAATATATGTCTATTTAATCCAATCATTTACAGTACCGTTACCAACAGAACTGGATTCCTCGGCTAACCTGCGAATACTTCAGGCGGTGTCCGGTAACCGACCGTCATAGCCACAGTTACCACAGTTCCGGAAAATTAATAAATTGCTTTCGGAAATATCCACGAAGTTGTGACTATTGGAAACCGATATTGCAATGGCTTTCAAACAATAAATGTTAACATTTTGCCGCCGTTACTTAGCTCTGTAACGACCTTATTGTTTAACGTGTTTGTTCTCTTTTGAATTTTATACCTATAAAAATCCAGTCAGTAACATTGATAGCTGACTAGTATTATACTTTGCCGTAGAAGGTAATCTGGCATAGGTACCGCGAAAAACTACTAACTACTACTACTAACGAAACCTTCATATGTACTCACTTCAAGATTCTGACCTCTAACTTAGCAGAGTTTACACAATTGCGGACATAGACTAACCAACAATCTTGAATATTACTTCTACATAGAGGTGGCACCAAATGCAGGACGCAACTTAGTCAGTTAGTCCGTCCATCTTGCGCTTGCCATCAAATGGTCTCCATTCTAGAACTTTTGTAACCCCACCTCCATTAGCTCTCCGCACTATGCTTCACCTTCTTTTTACTTCTTTGTTTAGGTCACACACGCTCCGTTTTTGTTTTATATCACCTGTTTTATTACAGAACCCTAATTAAAAGAATGTTTAACACACATCCGACCAGACACCTATCCGTTTTCGTGCATACTTTATAAGGCTGCTGCCTTCACGCGGAATTATTCTACCGTAATACCCAAAAATGTGTGTCTAATACACATTGACCCTTACGGGCGTAGCTGTAAGACTTGAAGTCGTAAAATAGGCGGTTCTAGGAAATTAACTGTCCACAAAGTAGGAGTGGTCAGACGCCCAACACTGTTATCTCGTTTGCGTAAATAATTTAAACCAGGTTCAAGACGTATAAAACAGAGGTATTTAATTACTAACAGAATTATTAACAAAATAAGTGCTAACTTTACGTAATTAGCTAATACACATCCCCAAAAAGCCTCTAATGAAATTAAGTGGTCGCTATAATTGATGCCTACTATATCTGATCATGAATACGGGATATGTTCCGGAAAATAAAAAACACTTTTGGTCCGCCCTGGGCTTTGAACTGCGGGCTTCCGGGCGCTGCCACGGAGAGGTTAAAGAGAGGTGAAAAAGTTTTTGTTTAAGTTTTTTTTTGTCACCATTTTAAATAAACACACAACACAATCAGATATAACTGGCCATTGAGAGTGTAATAATATTAAGCGAGGTAAGGTATAGTCTGCCTTTAACGTCGAAGGTACGGGGGCCCAAATGAATATTCATTAAATAATGCAACAAAAGAGCTTTACAACCAATCACATCTGCAGCGTTACACTGCCGGTATAGTTGAGCGCTTACTACTATGCACTTGTACTACACGCGAACATACTATACTAAGTTGATGCAAGACCCAAATTATCTCCACGTTGTAATTATGCAAATTATATAGACACTAACATAACAGTTCGCTTTGAAGCAAACTCATAAGTTAGTGTTAGGTGGGATAAATTAGCCTTTATAGGAGTTGTCAACTGACTTTATAAGATTTTTTTTACTATTTGACTAGACAATCAAATAATGCCATACACACTGGTAGTACCTACTTCACGATGTGGTGTATGATGGCATGTATGTGCCCAGTAAATGCCTATACTCACACTTCTCTTGATAATACCTATTTTGTTATGGTTTGAAAACACATGCGCAAGCAGCGGGTTTTTTCTGCTGTCCGCAATAACAATATTTTTTTTCTAGCTGTCAGCCGCTCACTAGTCACAGCTTTACTGGACAGTAGGGTGATTCGAATGCTCTCAACCTAATCATTAAAAAGGAGTCAGCGAAACGCATCGTGAAGAAGAAAAGCCAAGGTGCGTCTCGTGCTCCAAAATTGTCCTAAGTTTGCTCTGAAAGGTACAAATTAAATATTAGTAGATAAGTAAACAAAGGCAATATATGAAATTAGTTAATTAGTAAAACATATCAGTTCCGAACCTAATCGTATTTCATTCCAATCCTGATTATTTCAACTTACAAAATCAGATTGATTTCTGACTCTTAGATCTATGCTACTAAAAATCAGTCAAGTGACAATCAACATTGTAGTATCGACAGAAAGATTTTGGCCTCAAATGTGACCTATTAACCGCCAAGTCATCCCTCAGCTTAACGTGCATCTAGCGCCGGACACGTATTTAATAAATTCAGAGCGGGAAAGACAGATACACAGATACAAAATTACTTCGGAGATCTTTGTTGCTTATTTGCTACTGCAGCGCTAGAGGCACAATAATGGTGAGTTGTATTTATACAACTCCGGCGGTTACTAGCTTAAATATGAATACTGACACCCCTATCTACCTCCCACGAACAACCTAACAACTAGATTTACCGCTGTCTTGTACAAAGTTAGCTCGCGCGTATTTGTCAAACGCAGTCTTAATTCTCCTCATTCAAGTTGGAACTGTAACTCTAATTTCAATACTACAGTCGCCGAAGACAGGAGACAAGACGTTGACAAGTTGATATTTGAATTAGTTATTACCATAGTTTAGAAATGTCAGTGGTTACCAGCGACTTAGTTCGTGTAGATTTAGGTTTTGAAACTTTTCAGTAAGTACTTATAGGAATCTCAGAAACGTACTCTATATTCTCATACAATCTTAAGAGTTTCAACAAAGTACAAACTGAGTACAAACAAAGAGACACACAACATTATAAATTGGATCAGAATTTCCAAGAACAAATTTCATAAATATGAATGACGACAAGTTTCACAGAAAAAATTAAAAACATATAATTTGTTGGGCGGCAGACATTTTCGTGGGCGGACACCGTAACGTTAATCGTGGTACGGTAACAGCACTTACGGTATCCGGTTTCCGCCTCATTTCCGGATAGGATCTCCGCTCGCGCATTACACGGAATTAATTTCTGAAGTTTGTTTTAGGTGGGTGTTGCCTGCTGTCTGAAAAGTTTAGTTATTGAACTAATTATCAACTATAACGAGTTTCCGTTTCTACGAGTTGAAATTATTGATTTACATGTGTCTTCCTCTATTCTTTCTATTTTTATCAATAATAATAGTGCCTAATTCGGCCACAGACATGTGATATTTATTGAGTTTTTGCTTTAAACATTGTAATGAAGAATTAAAAATGCTCTGTATTTTACTGTCTTGTCTAGATCTGATTGAAATTAGCCGCTCACTCTTAGTATTGGAGTCTCTCTTCCAGGCCAGTCTGTCAGAAGCCTCTACAGAAAAGCCCTATCTTAGACTTGAATAGGCAGTATCACAATAGCAACTGATGGTAAGTGACGAAGAAGTCTTTCTCAAATAGATCTGCTAAGTCGTGAAACTAAATCCTAACTTGGCAAAAAGATCTATCTTTTTTGTTATATTAGAGAAAAATACACAATACTAAAAGAGGATGCAGCTGATTGGATAAGATTCACAAAGATACAATTGTTGCCAAGTGATGTAAATGTAACAAGTGAGAGGATATCGCGCAGGAAACGAGGCGTCGGACCGGAAACCGGAAGCCACCGGAACGATGTCCGCTTAAAGTGGTTTAATAAGCAAACACAAAGCAATACAAACAGATTAAGGTCGTGTTTGGCTTCAAACTACAATATAAAGTTACACGTTTAAATTAACTTATCCAAGTAAGATTGAATAATGTGAATCATGCATATCTACAATTAAACTACCTTTTGTTATTTTACCATAAATAAGGTTAGATCAGATGTGTAATCCATAATATCAATTGTATCTGAGTAGAGATCGGTAAAAGAAATAAGTATTTACCAATTCTAACGTATTTTTTTATGGACATAGATTGATTCTTAGGAAAGGACATGTTGTGGCAAAAATTAAAACGGAGTAGAAGAAACTGATCTGAGCGAACAAAATTGCGGGAAAAAGTCATAAAAATACATTAAAAATTACACCTACGAAAATAAAAGCATTTCTCGAAAGTTCTACATTTAAAAGGAAACCAAACTATTTCAAATATATTCCAGTCCAATTCCATTTATATAAAATTTCATCCAAACGAGTTTTTCTTATTAGATTCGACATTTGCTGAACACAATAATTTTCCCATCTAAAGTTTACGCTAGAATTCTGTAACGGAACCCAAGGAAATGTAGCCTTTATGTATATACAATATGTATACCAGTACAGCAGTTGCTTTAATTTTTGATGACATACGAGTATTACGGCACAGGTTTACTGTAAGGGTGCTCAACTCTTTGACTTATCACAAGTCGTGTGTTTCCTGCGTAGCCTGTAAAACTAATAACTCAGCTCAAGATATAAACTAGTGAAATAGTTCGTTCCTTTGCTGCCGGCAAGTCACGGCCGATCGTGACTAAAGTTATTTGATCCTTGAATAGCAAATGGAACATTTTATAATGCTAAATAACACAATTTAATAAGTAAACTTGATTCACCGTTTAAAAGTTCATAATATCATATAGCCGAAGTACAAAACACTTAACATCAAGGCATCATCTCAAACTGTCAAGATACATTACCGACCCTTGAGGTTGAGCAGAGGATACTATCCGGAAATGAGGTTAACAGCCGCCGCCCAAGGGACTCTTGAATCCGCCCGGTCGAGTGAGCTTCCGGTTTAATGATTTAAATATAACATTAGCGTAATATTGAAATTTACAAAGTAATCTTGGTTTTATTGCCTCTTGTTAACCAAACAAGAGATTAGGATTTGGGTCTAAGAACGTAGTTTGGTTTGCTTTCATCGTATTTAGTATGTTTTATAAGACTTAGCTATTTGATTCTACTCCGGAGATATGACATTAGCGGTAGCTAGATCCTCGAAACATAATTATCGAACAAGCTTTATTGAAACTAAGTGATTTTTTAAATTTTTTGCATTTAACAATGCACTATTTTCTACACAAAAAACTAGAAAAAATCAAAATTCGGTTGAATTTTTCTCACAAAAAAATCACTTATCCTATCTATAGCTATAGCTAGTTTCATCTTAATCGGGAGTAAAATATTTCAAAAATATTTATTTCAGGTGATAAAGGCGCACGCCTATAACATTGATGAAACAACGTTGGCTTACAACTTAAAATATACTAGATAAATTCGCCAGGCCTGTTAACGGCCTTGGTAGCTCAGTTGGAAGAGCAGCCACCCGGAGTGTGGAAGGTCGCAGGTTCGGATCCCGCTTGAGTCCCTAGGATCAGGTCGAATTTTACTATATACTTTCTATCTTTGTTTATTGAAATTGTTACAAACCTATTTTTTTACAAGCGAGGCTAATTTTCGGAACTAGGAGAGGCCTCACTGAGCTGACTCAGTGGAGTTAGACAAACTTGTTATTTTTCGTATTACGATGCATTTTATAGGCTATCAACCTTTTACATTAAATTATTCAAAAAATACTTTAAAATTTTAAAAAGAGTTTTGATTCTGTAATTCTGTACTAAGGTACAAATACTCTGTTTAATTTGATAGTATTACCATTACCAGGTGACCTGTAACAGAGAATATACAGACCAGGAGATGGGCATACGCCAGGTGACCGCTGACTGGCTGCAAACAAAACCTCGAATCTAATCTAAATTAACCATACCATAAATTATAGCATTTCATTGCTGGGCAAAGACTTCTCGTTCCCATTTTCATGCCAGTATGGCCTGAAAATGCTTGTGGAAATGAAAGATTATAAAACGAAGCGACGCCCAATTCCAGGAATGAACAAAACTGGATAAAAGGTATTAACAAGGCTAGTAAACTTCTTATTCAGCCAAAAGACAAATGGGAAGTTTTTACTGAGTTCAACTCCATAAATCTTGTACCCAAACATGTACTGTGAGGACAAAGGATTACAGCGGGCGGGTGCCGTTAGGCGGCGCGGCTCATTTAAATATTCCATTAATGAAAAAGTATCCTCACTTATAATTTTAATAAGGTCTATTGTAACAAATACAACATATTCGCCTATTTTTCCTATTCATAGCAATCATCGGCTCATCGGACTCAAAATTAGTTTTTTCTGTAACCTTAAAACTAGGCCCCTTCGCAATCGTCAGTTTCTTCATTAATTAAATACTAGTTTACCTTAAATAATCTTATTCCTAAAAGTAAAAAAAAACATTCGGTATTAATGAGCAGGAGTAACTAGCCTCCAATATTAAAATATGATAACGGCTCCGCTAAGATATCTAGAAGAGGGGAAAAATTTTTTGTGCTGAGCTAGAGTTAGACCAATCAGTTTAATAGATCGTTGATAAAACATTGAACCTCACGTAGTAACATGATCAAGACTATATCCCAAATGACAAGTTGTCTGTTGCCTTCCTGATAAACGAAACACTCAGAAACCCATATTCAATGTACAATTTTACATCAGTTACTGTTTTACAGCCAATACAGTTACTTAAAGAGTTTAAAAAGGCTCTTTAACTTACTTCTAAGTGTCTATGCTTTTTAACAGTTAAATGGCGTTCCTTAAGTTTGCTAAGGACGTCACATAAAAGTAAAAATCTACAGTAAAGGTGTCTACATTTATGTCGATGATTAAAAAGGCTTCGCCGCCTGAACACGCGCCCTTCGGTGACGCCGAAGGCTCACTCTTCGTTGGCATTAACGGCTTATTTTCGACTAACAACTGTTGCGCCCTTAGGGTGGGGTTATCGTACGATGGCCGTTATATTAAAACATATATTTTTAGTTCAAGAAAACCATCGCATTCGTACAAAAAAGATGATGATATTATTACTTTGTTTAGTTTAGCATTTCACAATGATTGTTTTCATGTGGATAGATAGAAAAATAGAAATAATCGATTTCTTTTTTTGTTGTGAAGACGCAGGTTTGAATACTGCCTGGTTTCATCAAGGTCCGAAATTTGTTTTTTTATAGTTTTCTATCCATAGATGATCTTATGTTTAGGTGGCGCACGCTGAAAGTTAAAAAAAATACTAGTTCATAGTTCTTTATAGCTTCATGATGGTACATAAGATCTTAAAATTAAAATTGAACCTGTAACATGAGCTCCCCCAGCAGGGTTCATGTTACGGGTTAAGATTGCAACACAAATTGATACCTAACTTACAAACTAAAATGCAGATTATTTAATGTTTATTCTTCTATTAATTTAATACATAATAAAATATCGTAGTTGGAAGATTTTACAAATTATATTTTTTTATTTAAAAACTCTTTAACAGTGTAAAAACATTTCCCAATGAGCCACTCAGCTCTAGGAACTTTGTACGGAAATGTTCGTAGGTTTCAATTCAATAATTTATTGCAAAGTACTGTAGAAGTAAGATTCACTGTTGCAGTATCAAATAAGGACCCAAACAGGGGTAAATGTAGGAAGTTTAACTTATTTATTAAAGTACCTTTGTATGGGTTTTTAAAAGTCTAACCGTATTCACCCAGAGTGGTATGAAAACTGTCATTAGTCAAACTTATTAGTATTTTCAGGTTGATATTAGGATTTCGCTTTAAGGCCTTTCTTTTTTTTATAAGAGGTTTAGGCCCCCAGGGTCCAAGCAGCTTAAGTAATCATGTTCTTGAATGTTTATTTTAATTGTTTTTTATTATTATTATCATGACGTAACAAATACTAAGGTTTGGTTAGTCCACGTGGCCAGAGCCTTAGTCGTCAGTCGGTCTTAATTTGATTCCGACAAGTTTACAAGCGATTTTCAACTTTAAGCTGTGAAGATTAAGCTCATCATAGCGAAGATAAAAAGTTGGCCGTGTCCATTCGTAGACCCATTGTCATGGAATTGTTATATTTTTATTTTCTGGCGCAAAAGGTTACAAATGTGGGCGGATGGGAACGGAAAGTACTCATAAATATGGACGAGTGTACAAAGTAAATATACAGTTGTTACGTAAAATGTATCTAATTAGCTTTTACTGTCCGACTTGGGTGCAAAAGCATGCATCTTTACAAACCCGTTTAGCCGCCCTAAAGAACCAGATAGCTGTACAGTCCAATTTAGTTACTCACACTATATCAGGGGGCCTAGCCAAGATAAACACGCTACAAGCGTCTCTTCATCTCAAATGGTAATAATGACATTAAATGGCAAAGTCGATCCTCCTGATGGTGCGCGGGACGCGGGAGGGGGATGCTTTAGGCCAATCAGTCACTTCAATGGTTCAATCCATCATCTATCAGTCACCTGCCGGCTACCGACAGCGATAGACGTTCAACGTCAAAGCTTGCGCGGTTGCCTTGTGTCTGCTCCACATGAGGTAGTAAAAACATGTAATTAATAACTAAGTCTACGTAATAAAAAAATAAGAAGTCGAGATTATACTTTTATGTGTAGCGAATTACTTTCAAAGAAAAAACTTCTAACAAACGTCTTCTTCAGATGTGCATTCATATCGTTTTCTATATTGTGTTAATAAAATTTTCCTTAGTATTTTCGATGTGTTTTTTTTTATTGTTATTGCTATGTCGTTAGTATAATGTATTCATGATTTTTCCAGGTAAGACATAATCATGTGTTGTGATATCGCCGCGCGGCGGTGAAGCCGTGTGTACACGTGCGCACCCGCCGCCCCGCGTCCCGCGGACCATCAGGAGGGTCGACTTTACGGCAGTTAACCTATAGTGCTGGTAAAGAAATGACATTAGCACTCGTCTAATAAAATTAAGATTTGATGTCAGTTATGAAACACTTAGTCAGTGTCAGTTATGAATGTATGAACATTTTTAAATTTGACATGTCGAAACGCAAGAAGCGTGTTACTCTTGGCTAGCCCAAGTTCAGTTCTAGAAATCTCCCTGACACTTAATTTTGCATTCATCGACATCGCAACTCGCAAAACATTTTGAAAATCAATTTCACACAAACCAGCTTTTTCTCATGAATCTTTGGAGTCTTATCAACGGCTTATGTCGGCTAAACTCGGGCTTTGCCCCCATGAATCGTGTGGAGCCTTAATCCCAGTGACCAATTTATTGCATCCCTCTCTACGTCAGTATAAGCTAATTAAGATACAACCGAGATACTAGGGCTTGACACATTTATTAATTACTAGCTGTCCGTCAGCGGCTTCGCCCGCGTAGACTGTCTCTCCCGTCAAAATGTAGCCTAAATTAAAAAAAAATATAGCCTATGTCACTTCCTGATAATGTAGCTTTATATTGGTGAAAGAACTTTTAAAATCAGTCCAGTAGTTTCGGAGCCTGTTCAATACAAATAAACAAATCTTTCCTCTTTATAATTTTTTTATATGTTTATCCTACATACTCGTAAGAAACACGAATTTATGCCTTGCTTCAAAATTAGGTAATGACTGTGCTATATACTAGAACTGGCGATGTGATAACATTTATGTGATAAATTATTCTGAAATAACTAACATACTTACAGTGAAATTAATTTATTAGAACAAACAGAGTGATTTTACAAGAAACAAGTTTAACTTTGAAACATCATCTAGTTGATGAATAAGCTGAGAAGGGTCGACTCGACACTAGACACGTATCTATTTAATGTAAAGACTACTAAACATAACATAACATACCATCATGTTTATATCCCAAACGGGGAAGTCAGAGGCAAGTGACCGTTACCGTCATGGTGAACGAAACACTCAGAAGACATACTACTTTTGATTTCATTCTATGGTACTGCTACTAAACTGTATTTTTTTGAATTTAACCTAGAATGTCCCACTGCTGGGCAAAGGTCTCCCCCATATTTCTCCATATGTCCCTGTCGTTAGCGAAGGTCTGCCACTCGCTGGAATAGTTTGATAGGTCATCGCACCATCGTTTCCGAGGCCTTCCTCTTCGGCGATGACCATCTGTGGGATGCCACTTTGTAGTTTTTTCGGTCCATTTATCTGCATTCTACAAACAAAACTATTATACAAATTAAAACTAAAATCTGCAGAAAGTAAAATAAACGATATTCGATTTAGGATTAAAGAACTGGGCATGATAATGAATATAAAGGATTTTTACATACATGCATCATATAGATTTACTACAACAGTATTGCAGGGGAGAGATCAACGGTAGGTCCGTTTACTACTCGTACTTCACCTGATTTCTTTTAAATTAAAGTTAAAAGATACAAATAAAGTCACTAACATTAGAAGTTGTCGGACACTCATTATAAATGAGGCAAATCCCGTTTTGAACTATTCGGACTTCACCATCTTAAAGTTGCAAAAAGAACATCCTTCGAAATCAGTCACTTTGATAATGAAGGCATCCCGCGTCCTCCGGAGATTAAACGCGCAAATTGGAAAGTAAATTAACCTTACAGGTTGACTTTTATTTGGGTCATTAAAGCGACTTCAGAAAGTTACTGAGGCTGCTAATTGCTATCTACGACGAGAATGTTTAACATTAAATAGCAATCTTTGAATAGATACTAAATTACTAAGCAAAGCCCACTTTTCTGACGTTTATTCTGGCTCAGACCCAGTACCTACCTACTATTACTTATGGGTTGAATTTCTAAATAATCTCTATTGTACACCAAAAATGTACTTATGAATAGATTCATACCAGATACTAACGACAGCTTTAATTAATTCTGAAATAGAGATAGATATATACATATGAACATGCGCCAGTATGGATAAATATCCCAGTGTTACGAGGTACCCGACAAGGGCATCTCCCAGCACACCCAGACCCGAGTCAATTCAGAAAAGATCGTTTCCTGAATTGACCCGACCGGGAATCGAACCCGGGACACTACGGAAATCGAGGCGAGAAACCTAGCTACAGCACACTGCGCCAATCGTGCCAGTTAGTAAAGTACATGGAGTATTTAAAAAAAATGCTTACGTTCTAACATTTCCTTAAAATATGGACCTAAAAGTACATCTAAACTACCGGATATAAAGCAAAAACATTGTACAAAGTTTATACTGTATAAACTTCTCAATGAATAAGGTCTAGGTTCCGTTAAATGCAGTAAAAATGTTTTAAGGTTGTAAAAACTGCTTAAATACCCGTATGTAGTTCAAATAAAGTTTTAGCTTCAATTAATACTTGAATAGTATAAAAAAAATCCAGACAACAGAACACTTGCCATGGTCTCGAAGTAAGGATAAATACCCTTGTGATACGACGTACGAGATAGGCAATTAAGCCAGGGGAGTCTCCCAGCACACCTAGACCCGAGCCAATTTAAAAACAAACTTTGTAATGAATGTAAAGTACAGAGAATGCAAAAGAACCAAAAGTCAGAGGTATGTATACCTGACTTCCTATTAAATAATTATAAATAAGAACGAAATTGCGGAAGCTGCACACCGTTAGGGATGAGCAAAAATGGTTCAATACACTGCGCGTTTTGAAACGATACTAACGCGGTTCAGTCCCTATGCAGCATCGATCCAGTCACAAATGACCACTGACATAGTTGAATTCCAATGAAGATTCTTTCAATTTCAGATTCTTAGCTGAAAGCAGCGATTTAAACACTATGCAGTCGAACTCGCGTTTGTGACGCTGCAAAAAGACAGATTCTTCTGACACAATTACTGGCTTCGATCCAAATACCTTCCCCTTACTGAAAACCACAACAACAAACGCTAAAACTTTAAAGATGAATGATTTGTTTTTGTGTGTTTTTAATGCACGCTCAAAAGTAATTCACCGTTTTTGAAAACTCTGTTGAACTTTAGCGAGTAACATGGCCTGCATCTTTATTTTTTTAATAAGATCGCAAAAATGTATTCAAAGGTATTAAAAATGTAACTATAAAGTCTTACCGGGTCGCTATTGTTTGATAAAAACACAACACTAATTACAGAGCTGATTGAGCTGAACTGAGGTTTGCTATTTCTCCATGTTTACAACACTGTAACAGCATTAGTACAGTAAATTATCTCATTTACAAAGCAAGCAACTGAAAATTTAAAGAAATTTCGCTGTAGCTACTTAACTATTTAGTAAGTTCCAACTCGAAAGCATAGTAAATGCAAAATGTTTGTTCGTCGAGTTCTCCAGTCGCTATGAATGCTTTCATAGAATGTGTTCACTTAAATACTTGAAGGATTATTTTCTGACTCTCTATTTTATTTCTTACTAATCAAAAAGCAGGAATTTTATCAACGCCAAACAAAGTAGCTGTCCCACTGCTGGGCAAAGGCGGTCATAACTGAAAAATCCTCACTACTTCATGGGAATTGGCTTATTCCCAAGCTTTTCAAATGCGGATTAGTGATCAAACCCGGGATATGTTTTTACAAGTCCAAAAAACACTTTGCTCGGCCGTGACGTGCAACTTTTGCAAACTCTTGAAGAGTTCTTTAAAAGAGTTCATATCGTAAAAAGTGTCAGGAGAAGGAAAAAACTAGAGTTAGTAGTTGGCTCTAGAGTTTAAGGATAAACTACCTAACAATGCAAAGTAATGTTTTTTTAGCATTTTTGCAAAGCTGAATTTGCCATTTAAAGAAAAAAATTGGATAAAATTAGTCCTAGGCGTTAATTGTCTCGCCGCTTTTTGCAGTACGTCTACACGAGTTGCCAAAATGTATTGGGATTTGACATTGTCATCCCAATACAATTTTTTTACGCGAACAATAACCTTAAATTTTAAGTTGCAACTTGTGGTAGACGAACTGAAGGCGGCGATTTATATTCCCGCTTGATAACTAGGACAAAGTTGTTTTTTCCTAGTGTCTATCTAAGATAATAGATAGAAATATGTAGACTAGTGAACATTAAAAATGTCTATTCTAACACATCTTAAAAAGATCCAAGAAAAAGTGACTCCGGAACCGAATAAAATGTTCGAAATTTCAGAATAACTTCCTTTTATTGGTGACATTCAACAGAATGTTAAGTAAACGGTAATACGAACAGAAGTTTAATAAATTGTAATCCCAGCCAATGGGCGACATCTTCCTGACAAATAAAGCTTTAATTGTTTCTATTTGAAAACTTTTACCGAAATCCGTTGTCAGCTTCCCGTTCAAGATAATAGGATCAGCGTCCAGTGGCTAATCTCAAATTCTTGTCAGATAAACTGGAGTGGGATTTGAAACTGTCTTGAGCGAAAATTGCCACTTGGATTTACTTTAATTAACAGTATCATAACAGTCTCAATTTATAGAGCACAGAACAATATAATATATTAATATTTAATTATATAATTATATTTAATATTTATTTTATATATAATTTAATATAATATATATTTTTCTGTGCGTTCTCACATATTATGTGGAAATTGTGAGGTGAACAATAAAACTCTGAGTGAGCGACTCAAATAAAATAAAATGGTTTTTCTAAGTTGTTTCTCGAGAATGACAAAGATTTACTTTGAAAAGTGTGTTGTAACCTGAAACAACAGCTATTTAGTGGTTTTCTAAGCAGCCTTTCTAGAGTGAATATTTCAGTCGCTTATATCAGTCAGACACCAGATATGTATTCTTTTTACCTTCGATTAAGGTGTTCGGCGATGCAATTCGAAAGATTCGTAGTGCGCTGTAGCACGGTTTCTCGCCTCGATTTCCGTAGTGTCCCGGGTTCGATTCCCGGTCGGGACAATTCAGGAAACGGTCTATTCTGGATTGACTTGGGTCTGGGTGTGCTGGGAGACGCCCCTGGCTTATTTCCTTTTGTGGTACCTCTTAACACAGGGATATTAATCCCTAATTCGAGACCATTACAAGAGGTGTGTTGTCTGGCGCATATTTAATAAAAAATATTTATTTAAAAAAGACGACACTCAAGTAACAATGTTACCATTGTCCAATGCCTTGAGTAGCTGCATATTCATCATCATACGCTTGCTGATGCTGTATTTATTTATTTGTATGTATTTATTTGACGACACGATTGGCGTAGTGTGCTGTAGCACGGTTTCTCGCCTCGATTTCCGTAGTGTCCCGGGTTCGATTCCCGGTCGGGTCAATTCAGGAAACGATCTTTTCTGAATTGATTGGTCTGGGTGTGCTGGGAGACGCCCATAGCTTATTTCCTTGTGTGGTACCTCGTAACACAGGGATTTAATAATCCCTACTTCGAGACCATTACAAGAGGTGTGTTGTCTGGCGCATATTTATTTATATTTATATTTATTTATGACCTAGCTACACCTCGGTGGGCATAGGCGCTATCTACACAGTCACTGTCAATATCATTCGACGGAGCTTTGTACAAGAGCTTAGGGAATGACATGCCAGGCTTGCTATACCTAAGGCTCTCTATGTATAAGAGATCCTATGCCTAGCTTTATTCCACTATTGGCTTAATGCACAAATGCACTTTTAGAGGACACAGCACGTTCGAGAGATTTGAAAAATAGGTATTTGTAAAATCTATTGCAATCTTTTGCAAACCTCGCAGAGCACGAAAGACAGATGCAAATCGGACCGAAATTACCTATCAAAAGTACACAAAATCGACATTTCGTAGTCCCCTAATCCCTTTTCAAAAAGTTGACCGATTTAGTTACTTTTTCATTAAAAATTGAAGAAGGACTGTGGCCGTTTCGTTATGTTTTCTTTTTTTGAAATAAACTAGTCAAATTAGTTTTCTGGATGTTTCAACACAGCGGAAAATCTGGCCATTTTTTTCGATTTTGTAAAGTTCATATCTCTTTTAGTAATTAATTTATTCGAAAAAGAAAAACATATGGACATGCCAATAGTGGCAATAGATTTTCTGGGTAAAAAATATTTCTCTACTAGCAAAATCCAGGGAGGAAACAGGGGACTACGTTTGTATGGAAAAACGGCGCTTCTGTATTTGTAAAAAAACAAAAAAACAAGTAATTTTTCCCAGTAAGAAGTGCGAATGTTGTTGCTTGGCGGTGAGCCAAACGAGCCAGATGCTGGCAGCTGAAGAAGATAAGGCAACGGTTCACTCCAGCGGTGGTATCGCGGTATGAACGTTTGAAGGGTTCCATATTTGCTGGAAGGCGATTTTAGACGCTTAACTGTTGAAGATAAGACAACGGTGAATTCATTTTACTATCATTCAAAACCTAGAGTGACGGGGAATTCCTTTGTCCACTACCAAAGGGTAAAGTAATCAGCCCCTTTCTTTGAAAATCTCTAAGCTAAGACAGTGCTTACTGAACAGTGTCTTCGCAAAAAAACACATTGCACTTGGCACTGTAAATTGTATTATCATAACTCAGGCATAGGGTTACTATTTAAAAAAAGAAAAATCCTGACAATAGCCTGACAGTTCAAAAAAAGTCCGGACATTTTAATCACAAAATGCAAACATAAGGTAGGTACCCACTTCGACACTGTAATAAAGTAGCATACTCCCGCTCGGGTAGCGTATTTGCGGGGTGCGGGGATCACGGCCGATTGAGTTAATATAACTTATAAGTTTTATTACTCATATCCCATCTAAACCAAAAAATCCGGTCAAATTAGAAAGCCGGACAAAGTCCGGACAAATGTATATAAGTCCGGACATGTCCGGACTTATCTGAACGGATGGTAACCTTACTCAGGCAGTGCCTAAAAAGTTTAAATGTAATAAAATTTTAATCGGGACTGTTTATTATGACATTTATGACCATTGCATAATTCTATATTTTACTGTAAATATTGACAATTTGCATTACAATATGAATATCTTTGTTATTTACCTGTTTATTCTTGTATATGTACCTTAAGCCTGTTCGCATATCAAACTTAATTGCACAATAGTTATTTACATCACCAGCAAACACATTAATTCGTCGAGAAAGCTCTTGTTATCAATGTTAAAAACGTTACTGAAAAATGGCAGTTTTAAATTTAAAATGCGGAAATCGTGATAGCTTGCCGTGCAACTTCCACGATTTAGGCAATATGAAATATACCTGCAGTTTGTCCTGAAATTCAACGCCACTCTCGGGTAAGTAGCCAAGACATAATATTTCTAGACAAATACAAAAAGGCCAAACTTATTAATAACAGCAACATTTTTGAAAACCCTGAGAAACGTCACCTTGAACCACAAATTAAGGTAAAATGTAATTGCGAATTGCATAATTTGACAGTGTGTTTTTCATAACGTAAGCCTCAACAAGCATGTTAAGAATTGTAATCACAAAACAAACAAATAACTTGATTTACTGAAGACGTGTTTTTTTTTTTTATGTAATAGGGAGCAAACGAGCTAGAAGGTCACCTGATGGAGAGTGATTACCTCCGCCCATGGACAACTGCAACGCCAGAGGTGTCACCGATGCGTTGCTTGCCTTTTAGATGGGAATACGCTCTCTTCTTGAAGGCCCCGATGTCATATCCCTTTGGGAACACCGCCGCAGGAAGATCATTCCATATCTTGGCTTTACGTGGAAGAAATTGGCGCGAAAAACGCACGGTTGTTGTTGTTGTGTTCTAAATATTTCAGTTTACTTAGATACTAGAACAATAAACTTAATACGGTTACGGTATGGTTGTAAACGCTAGTATCCAATACATCAAGTACAACACTATTGAGAGAGTATCCTTCAAATTCGTAAATAAAACGAAAACTAAACTAAAATTACCTTCCAAGCAAATAAGCTTCAGGAATGGCAAGGACCGTACCTCGGCTCCGTTGCCAAAATATTACACAAAGACATCATTCTATATTAACATCGCTGCAGCAATTTCGTCTGTAGGCACCTACTTTGATAATGGGACCGGTGCGGAGCCCTAGATAATATTTCAAAGACTTCGTCTTTACCGGAACTTTGTCGAAAACATATACCAACCGTGCCCCAGTTTAGTAAATAGTTTCGAGATCAGATGTCCTTTCAAAGTCCACTAAAGAAATAAAGTATATGCTTTAATGTATATAAATATAAATAATAAATAAATATGCGCCAGACAACACACCTCATGCAATGGTCTCGAAGTAGGGATTATTATCCCTGTGTTACGAGGTACCACACAAGTAAGTCAGAGGCGTCTCCCAGCACACCCAGACCCAAACCAATTCAGAAAAGATCGTTTCCTGAGTTGACCTGACCGGGAATCGACACCGAGACACTACGGAAATCGAGGCAAGAAACCGTTCTACAGCGCACTACGCCAACCGTGACGTCAAAATAATAATAGCACAAATTATAGAGTTTACATAAGGACCGCTCGCACCTTTTTCCTAAACTTGCGTGAACCGCCTAGGGTTACTACTATATACGCTATGAATTTATAAATGAAGTAAGTAGGTTAACACCTACTTGACAGAACCGGCCATAAATACAAAATTCATCGTGTTAAAAAAAACAAAAACACTCGCGACCAGTGGCCGACTCCATAATCCATAAAACTCACCGGTATCGCCTGTAAACTCACTGTGTCTGTGTGCGTGATCAAAATGGCGGGTTTGTTCTAAGCCGACTATCTGTGAGAGACGCCGCGCCGCCTTCGTAATTTGTGTTATTAGTAATTAGTAATACATGACAAATGATACATGATTTTCTTTGACGGTTCTTTAACCACTTCAATCAACAAATCTGCTAGGCTGTTACGGTCAATGGCGGCTTGGTCGACCTTTGTCCTTTAAAATTACTAGGCGCCAGGGACCGAAAAGGTACCCGGATAAGCGGTTTTAAACGGATCTTTCTAGTGATACTCAAACGCTAACTTCCCATTTAAGTACCACAATTAATGATACCTGAATATTCAGATATCAAACAGTGTACACTTGTTAAGATATCTTTTAATTAGGGTACCACCACATTCGGATACCCGAAAATGTAAGCGGTAACGTTAAGACGAACGTCAGTTTTATATGTCCGTCACGCGCAGTCATTTCTGTTTACACCCAAAAATTCTTTCTTTCTCTAACACATGTAATTAAAAAGAGTTATACGTTGTCTCTGTGCACGTGGATGCCAAGGCTCAAGGCTAGGGAAAGACTTGTGCCGACCTGTTTATTTATTTACTAAATTACTATTATTGTATTGCATATTGCATCAACCGATCAATCCGATACGGTATTTTCTTTGAGTCAGGCGCTAATTTTATTGCTTGTTTCAGGAATAATATATTTTTTGAATTGTGAAAGATGGGAAGAAAGAAGCTTCATCGTGTGCACAGTTTCTTTGAATACAATGCGGATACCAAACAATCAACTTGTAATATTTCAGGATGTAAGAGAAACGTCGTTAGGGTATGTACCAACTTACTTTTTAACAACTCAAAAAAAATATAAAAATGCTATTATCATGACAGGTAACAGTTACAATTTCATATTTAAATAAAATTTCCTATCTTGACGACAATACGAGTGATACTTTTTTATGATAGACTTGTACCTATAACGTAAACAAGTTAATAACTGCTCGCTAGCCTACTAGCCTATCTTTAAAAATAACTCATACTCACTTTTTCAGCTTTTTAAAAAAAAATACTTTATGAGGATTCATTTGTTTTAGGGAAATCATGCCACAAATTTAATCAGGCATATTAATAATCACCATCCAGCAGAGGCCTTATTACTTAATAATTGTAGTAACGAAGATGCATCCTCTTCGTAACCTGGTCGATTAAAACGGAAAACACCAACAAAGAATAAGTTTCAGAGGGTTATGAACAGTTGTGTAAAACTAGTTACAGTAAACGGACGACCTTTTTCGTTGTTGGAAGACGATGGGTTTAAAGAATTAATAGGAATGATAGATTATGGAAAAGAAGAAAATGACCAAGCGATAAATATACATACAGCCAAAAAACAAATAATGATACAAGCAGAAGAGATTAGAGAAAAAATTAGAAATGACATTAAAGGACGATTGATTTGTTTAAAACTTGACTCAGCTACATGCATGGATCGTTCGTTTTTAGGTGTTAACATCCAGTACATATCAGATGGTCAGGTAATTTTACTGACAGCTGTTACGGAAATAACTTGCCGTCAAATAGCGTTGAATTTAAAAAACATTTTGATTAGTATTCTAGATGTCTATAAAATTACTCTAAGTCAGATTTTGTCTATCACAACAGATAATGGGGCAAATTTCAAAAAAATGAGTAAAACTATTGAAGACGATTTAAGTGATTCTGATTCGGAAAATGAAGAACAAATTCAAGCCGGAACAGAATTAACAGTAACATTATTTGACGAGGATGATTCAGGAAATTCAGACAGTAATGATGAAAATCAAGGTGCGGGCACTAGCGCATCTGAAGGTCCAAGTGTTCATAAAATTACTTCTGTCATGTGTGCTGCACATACGTTGCAGTTAGCTGTGCGGGATGTATTAAAAGAAGATAACATTTCTGACGTTATTGACTTTGCTAGAGGTGTTGTGAGAAAGTTGAGAGCCCCCAATTTAAGACAAGAGATCAAAGCCTCAAAAAAAAAAAAACAATTATAGATTGCCCTACACGTTGGAATTCAACGCATGATATGCTTTTACGATTGGTAGAACTTAAAAGTTTTTGTCAATCCAAACGTGATGTCAATCTATTAACTGAAGAACAATGGAGTTGTATTGAGAATATCATCCATTCATTGACTCCTGCAAAAAAAGCGACTCTGTTGTTACAGGAAAAACTATTGCTTACAGATATATCAAATAGCCTCGCAGAAAGAATTAAGATAAGAGAACATAATTTAATGATTCATGGCATTTTTTGTGCAGCTGTATATCTGGATCCAAGAATAAATATTACTCTATCAAATGAACAAAAACAAATAGCCATTAACCAGTTGCAATTAATTTGGCGCCGTCTTCTTAAAGTGGCAAATGAACAAAATTGTGAGAGTGAAGATGCCAACGCTAGTGTACATTTAGCCAGAGAATCCACCAGTTCTGTCCCACCGATAGAAAGATTTCTTCAGAGCATAGAAAACAATTCTACCAGAAGATCCACAATGAACCATGATAATTTCCACATGATCACAAGTGCTATTGCAAATTTTGCCCAGTATCCACGTGTAGAAATAACAGAAAGTGTCTTAAAATTTTGGCAAAGTAAAAAAACTGCATTAAGTGAACTTAGTCGTTTAGCTACTACAGTTTTCGCTGTACCTGCTACTCAAGTAAGTGTCGAAAGATTATTTTCGTCACTAAAATTTATATTAAATCCCCAAAGATATAATTTAACTCCTGAAATGGTTCAAAATGTCTTAATCATAAGAGCTAATAAAGATCTCAATTCTGAAATTCTAAAATAAGAGCTCATAATAGTATTTCGTGTCAATTAAGCAGTAGCAATTAAATCCCTTGAAAGAGTTGTAATGTGATACGAGTATAATAAAGGAGAGAAAAGAGAAGAGTTTTCTCGTCTTGTTGCTTGTTCTTGAAAAAGCATTAGATCTCTTTTTTCTTCTTCTTTCTTTCCTTTTTTATTTTCATTAAATTAAAGAACATAATCATTTTAAAATATTTTAATCATAACGAAGATAAGTACTTTTCAGTTTTTATTCATGTGCAATTATCATAGTTTTTGGGTATCATGCAAATTTGATATTACAATAAAATATTATGTGGATTTATGTTCGAATATTCTGATTATCTCCCACATAATTTCTCTTCTCTTAATAGGTGGAACAATTGATAGTTCACTAGCTACAAACCTACCAAAATTAATGTTAGCCTCTTTTTTATCTTCATTTTCGTCATTTAAATGTAAAGTTTGTGTGCTGACATTATTCTTTAACGTTTTATTTGTAGCTTCATTTTCATTAATAAAAGTTTGAATCGTTTTATCTTTTTTTGTGATTATTTCGTCGTCATAACCCCATCTCTGGCCACATTCAGCGGAGTAGCAGCTTTCCAGTTCTTGAGTTTGACAGACTTCTAATTCAGACACTGAAATTAGAATTATACAATAACAATAAGAAATAATTTTAAATTTATAACTTTTTTAACCATTTGATCTATACAAATTGTAAAGTACCGGTGGTTCCCCGCAAACTCGTCTGCACAAGTGTCGAATTTTCACTCATGTTTACCTTTTTGAATAACATCGAGTCCCGGGTTTGTTGTGGTGTTTCAGGTTTCCTAAAAACAAGTGCTTTGCTTATCAAGCTAAGTCCCAACTTACTTTGGGATCAGTGTTATCTACATTGTATACGATGTTGTTTAAAATTTATTTATGATTTACATTTTTTTAGTTTTTTCACACCACTTTTCTATGTAAGTACTTAAAGAAATATGGCACGATTGAGCGGTTTCCTCTCAATACAGGTCTTAAATCTTAAAGAGAGGATTCCTCCAACAAATGTTAAACAAACGGTATAATAAAGTTTTTTTTTAGTTTTGTCCTGCCTCGCTAAAACTGTCGATCCGGGACTGGCACGTCAAAGTAAATACTGTGGCATATTATGCAGTTGTAGTAATCGTCCCTAATACAAATGTTTACCTTGATATATATAAATACTAAACATCATCACATACCCACATTGCTGATCCCAAAGTAATTAGATCAAGCACTAGCTTTATGAAAATCAGAAACTATCTATGTCATATCTTTAACAATTATCTATTTAAATAAAAGACATTTGTGTTAGTTATTTATACTATTTATAACCTAAGAACGGCTGAACTGATTTGGCTAAAAATTTGTGAGGAGGTAGCTTAGATCCAGGAGACGGACATAGGATCCTTTTAACGACTTTTTTTTTGACGACCGACTTGGTGTAATGGTTAAGAAGTTGGCTACTACACCAGAGGTCGCGGGTTCGATCCCCGCACAGTACAAACATTTGTGTGCATGAACATGTCTGTTTGTACTGGTCTGGGTGTCTCCTATGTATAGTAAGTATGTATTTACAAAAGAAAATGTATTTAAGTATGTTTATCCGTTGTCTAGTATCCCATAACGCAAGCTTTAATTAGCTTACTTTGGGGCTAGATGGCGCTGTGTGGAATAATGTCCAGGGATATTTTTTTTTTATATATAAAAATTTTATATAAAATCTTTTGGCATGATGCCAAAAGAAGTAAGATACTCTTTACTCATTTGATTGACACTGGCAAGTTATTTATACACCGTCTTATAGGCTGGTTGTTATTAATATATTTGAAAATAGAACACACATCATTTTTGTTATTTTTATTTGAATGAGCATGATTTTCGCGCTATGATTTATTATGGGGTTCCCTACTTGAAATCGAATGCCCTTTGATCGAATATCAAATGCTCGAAAACGTTTCCTCGAAGACTTAAAAGATCGACAAATCATGAGCTCGACAGTTCACTACATCGACGCATCAAAATCTCGAATGACGTGAGCTCGAAGGATCGAATGCGTGAAGAAGACGTTATCCCGAAGCATCATTTCTCGAATGATTATAAGAACTAATTTCAGGCCAAAAATTTGTAAAAAAGAATTAAATTAGATACTATATGTTTGTCTTAAATCCTGTATCTACTACTGCGGTTAACCTTTGTGAGTAGAGTTCACTTTAACACTAACTTACTTACTACGTTTTAGCTCGCCTAATCAGCGATATCCAGAATGTGATTTAATGCTATTCCCATACCCTATTTATTTAACTTTACGTAGAAACTTGTAGCTAATCTCAGACAAACCAAACAACGTGTAATACAGAAGAGGTGTACTCGCTCAACTGTTTATTTTGAGCATCTTTTTTGTCTGTAATTCTGAGATCTAACCCTGATTTTGCCGTGGCACGGTGAATCTCCCGGTTTTTGCAAACATTCTCCGGAGTAATCCACATAATGCCCGATGCTGCGTCGCCATGTCTGAAGCCTCTCATGCGAACAAAGGTATTCTTAGTTTTAGGCTTTTACACGAGCAGATTTCCCATTTATCTAAATATATTTGACGCCAGATTAATAAAATTGTTTACATAGAAGGTAGACTTCATGCTGATTAATGTTGTTTTTATTTTTGTTAAGTATTTAATAAAAAAATATTTTTATTATTTCTCCCAGAGTAAGGCGCAAAACTAAAATACGAGTAAAATTGAAGAAACTTATTTTACTATTGTAACTTTATACTGGTGAAAGAAAATTTAAAATCGGTCCGGTAGCTTTTGAGTTCATTCGTTACAAACATACAAAAATACACATCTCACCTTTTTCTAATAATAGTACAGATTTCCAAGAAATAGTAGTAGTATCATATAAAGCCGCGCCCTTACGGCAAGTTGGAAGCGGAGCCATCAACCCCGTCTCCCTTATTAGCCACCTGTTGACTTATTGCCACGTTCATTACTTATTCAACTAAGTAGTACTCAGTAGGCTGGTCTTGTTGACGTAGAGTTTTGTATGGTAATGTATTGTAGGCCAACTTATTTATGTGTATACTATTGTGGGGTTTACCGACGGACCTCAACACCATAAACTAACTGTTCAACTTGAATTTATTTATAACTTAGCTTACTCAACTTGAACACTCCTTCTAAGAGAACTCGTCACAAACAACTTTATCACATACCTTTAGTGCGTACCAATTACGAGGCGAATGATATGATTGTGAAATTTGCCTAAAACCTTTAACAAGTTCTTTTCTGACATCGATATATTTACCACATCTAAAGCTGTATTTAAAGCTGCAGTTCAAAATTCAACATTCAATATTTCTTTATTTGTGATTATAGGTAAATAGAATAGATGTTAATTACGATAATATCCGCCATAAACAACCGTCACAGGGTATACAAATAATCAGATACATTATTAATTATTCAAATCATGCAATTATAATATGTGTTGTGTAATCTATCTAGTAATACATTTGAAACGAAATTATCGTAGTACATTAACATGTCAGTCTCATAAAATAAACAATTAATTCAATTACAACAATAAATTAGTCATTAACCTGCATCAAATATTATTAATTATGTCAACTAATTAATAAAATCATTTAAACTATAATAACATTTATTCAATAAGAATTTCTCAAGCTCCTTTTTGAACATGGCAAAGTTAAGTTCTCTTATATATCTGGGCACTTTATTATATATTTTCGGAGCCGCACACAACACACTCTTGTACAAAAGAACAGTATTCGCCTTTGATTCATAAATCGAAGTCTAGTAAGTAATTTAGTCATCGTATCATATTATAATCAATTAATTTCTACTACTTTCACTACTCATTTCGAGCATCCATGTGTAAAGCAAACACGCACGACAATACGCATACACATTACACACAAGCACACCCTTCACTCACACTGCACGTTATCTTGCGATATTCAATTCAATTTGTGTCTCTCATTTGTAACTTGAAAAATTACCTACGTACTATTGTTAATATTTTAGGTAACAAAGTGTTTCTGTAATTGGCTTATGTTCGAGGATTGTTTCTGTCTATTTCGTTGTATAAACGCTGTTGAAACATTGTTAAATTAAAATAAATAAATAAATAACATGAATGATCTACTACAAAACTTGCAACATCAAAAAATATTAAAAGTGTTATCGATTTTTTCTGCTTCTGGGTGGTGGAGACAAATTATATTTATTTGTAGTATTACACTACGATTAGTTACTTCTACTTACGCCTCTTACGCCGTGTAATGGACTTGCTTTAAGTTTTTATATATGCCAATTTATCAACAAAATTGATTGATAAGATTAGTTAGAGAGTAATAGGAGTTTAGAAAACTAGGAAAATTCGAATTTCGGTCCTTGAAGAAATCAGGTAGGTTTCGAACCTGCGTTTTCCACAATCCGGGTGGCTGCTTTAACCGCTGAGCTACTGAAATTTTGCTGAACCGAACGAATCTTTCTAGTACATGTTTACTTTGCAAGCCAACGTTATTTCATCACTGTTTTTAAGGCAAGTACCTTCAAACATCCGAAAAAATATTTTTGAGAATATTAAAACTTTCGGTTAAGATGAAATATGCTATTTTTTATTACTTTGATTATTTTATTTATTTTGGAATGCTTGTTTTCATATCGAATGATACAGAACAAGCATTAGCGTAGAGACATTGCCAGGCTAAGTGTTCTCTATTGCTTCTACAATGGGGAACGCTCTGACGAGTTATTCCAGCTTATCCCACCCTCACCTTTCCACTCCCGTACCACGCGTGCTGGACTACGGCGTCACCTACACACAATTCGGCATTTGTTGGCCCGAACTTAAAGGTTCGGTGACTCGTTTCTTTGTCGTACCATCCAGACGTGGAACGCTCTTCCAGCACATGTATTTCCTTCCTCGTATAGTCCTGGGTTCTTCAAGCGGGGCGTGACATTTCTGCAGGCCTTCAAGGTGAGGATGGCCAGCCCAGTGATTCGTTTGAATGACTGGGCTTGTCAACCTCATATCTGGACCTCACGACCGCTTTCCATCAGGTGGAATGAGGTCATCTTGACGGGCAATATAAAAAAAATTGTAAAATGCTAAAATAAACAAAGCAATAATAGGAGTTTGTTTAGTTCTCTTAGGGCCCTTATACATTGCGACTTTTTGCAGCGATACAAACGCGCGTTTGACTGTCGCGCGACTGCATCGCGATTGTATCGCTGCTCTTTGTGTGTAAAGGTAGCCTTGCGACTGTATCGATAATGAATCGCGTTTGTATCGCTGCAAAAAGTCGCAATGTGTAAAGGCCCTTGAGTTGAGGAATTGGAATTGGAATTCTAGTTGGTTTCAGTTTATCACTTTGAACTGCAAGTTTTATCCGGTGCTAATAGTTTATCGATACTTCAAAGGGAACTTATTTACAGCAGATAATGGAAAATCGATATTTTCCATTATCTGCTGTCAATAAGTGTTGAGCTAAAATTGATTTCATTGGACTCTTTTTTGTTGCACATAAAATGTAAATGAATATGCGCAAGACAACACACTGCATGGTCACGGTCCTGAAGTAGGGATAAATATCAGTGTGTTACAAGGTACAGACTAGGAATTATGCTAGGGGCGTCTCCCAGCAAACCTAGACTCAAGCCAATTTAAAAAAGATCTTTTCCTGTTTTGACTCCACCGAGAATCGAACTCGGGATACTACGTAAGTCATAAAGCGAGCAACCGTGCTACAGCGTACCATGTCAACCGTGTCATCAAAACGGGGGCTTAGTTAATTTCTCATCAGATGTAGATACCTAGGGGACGACAACAGGCCAACATTGACAAAAACATTGCAAAATGAATCTTACGTCGGCAGCATAAGGTGCCCACATGTAAAGCTTGACGACTTTCGTGTGTACCTTAAGTTCAAGATCATTTAATAGTATTCCTAGAACCCTGAAATAATTATGAGCACACATAAAACGACTTATCTCATGGATCCGAAACGTGATCTTTTATTATGGGCCTTATGAGAATGCTCGAGGTATCTGAGCCAGCTACGCTTGGTACCTACTCTACTACGTGATCGAATCAGTAATTTGGTAATCCGTGGAAGTACTGAAGTCACCGAAGTAGCCGAACGACAACGACGTAAGTGAGCCAAATAAGTCATAGCTAGACCTGATGGCAAATAGGGCAGGATTCTGTAGGAATAGAGATAATTTTTGGCAGAATTTTGGGGATGCCTGTATGCAAACTGTAAACAAACTCTACCCAATTTATGTAAACTCACCTAACTCCTTTTGCATTCCTTATGAATCGTATACGGCGCACCGTGGTTCACATGGCCAAACTACCACAGAAGGTGTTGATTAAGTCAGTGTGGCGATTTCGAAAATATCCGTACTCGGTTGAATTCACTCGGGTGATGACGTTTCGAGTTTTACAGAATACGAAATTTGAATTCACCGTGGACTTAGCATGCGATTTCGGATTGAGGTTTACAGAATAGCTCTACTGCATGTATATCAGCTGTTGAGTGTTAACTGGCTGTATAGTGTATATATACTTGTATAGTCCTCGTACTACCGTGTGCTAGTTAGGGTAGGCGTTACACAAAAGCCTCTCGCACCTACATCGTGCACCACAGATGCAGAACCTATGGAAGGAACATAGGCCGATGCACTAAGCTTCTATGGGCTGATGCACTCGCCTTTCAGGATGTTAAACCCTTGATCTAAAGATGCATCGGTGTGCGCAGCTAAGTGGTATTTTGACTCAGAACTATTCATAGAAAATGGTTTTTATTGGATACTCAATATAAAGAGCCCGACACTACACACAAAATGAGGATGGCCAGCTCAGTGATTTCTTTGCATAACTGTGCTTGTCAGCTTCATATCTGGCCTTCGCAACCACTTTCCATGAGGTGGAGTAAGGAGATTTAAAAAAAAAATGATAATTACTTAACAATATCACACTCCCTTTTCTATGCTTTTCCGTCGGCTCAGTTTCAAGAAACACAATTATGCATTGAATTTGTGTGGAATAGGCCTCGTTGAGTATTATCTTCATCAGAAACGGTGACTAAGCTTGTTACCCAATTAAGCTTCTTCATAAGGCACGTAAGATAGTTAGGTAAACGTTAAGTTCACGACTACTATGATGGCGGTCGTATAAACAAGCCCTATCAAAGATCAGCACTCTTTACGATCTTTTTATAGTTTTAACAATAAAATGAATGTCAAAAATCGCAATCAGAACAAGAAGGTAAAACCGCGGGTTATTTACTAATAGTAATATCATCTAAATGACTATACTAATATTAGAAAAAGGACAGATTTCATAAATTTTTTATTTGTATTGAAAAGCCTCCGAAACTACTAGCCCGATTTAAAAATTATATCACCACTATTAAAACTACTTTATCAGCGAGTGACATAGGCTATTTTTGAGGTTATATTTTAACGGGAGAAATTGTCAACGTGGGCGAAGCTAACGGACAGTTAGCTCATCATAATACGCTTGCTGATTTGATAAATAGTATATTTTATATCAAGGGACCAAACGAAGCCATAATATACCAGAGGTGGTTTGACTCCCGAGCGTGCGAGGGAGTCAATGAAACCGAGGGTATATTAAGTTGGCGTTTAGTCTCGAGGTGCACACTGTACTTTTCACTTTGAGTGCGAGAAAAATAGAGAATTTATTACAAAAACATTTAAAATCGAACAAATTTACACTCGACAAAAGTTCTGAAGTTTTAGCGGGCAGTTTTTTCTTCTGAACTGAACCAGTCACAGATTAACAATTTAAAACACATGGCGCCACCTTCTTGGCGGACAAGCAATTGAACTAAAACTCTCAACATTTTTGATTTCATTTCCAAAGGCAAGGATAATCACTTTCCACCAGATGACATTCAAACTAAAAAAAACACAATAACGTGTCATATCTAGTGAGTTCAAGTTGACCGAGATGAAAGTCGGGCTCATTCGTCATGTTAATGTGAATGGGTACGGCGGGATGAGCTCGGCTAGTAAAACTGTAATTACGTTTCAGTGTTTCAGCTACCAGCTAGTTTTGGGTGGTCGAGCGAGGAAGCCGTCAGTCAGTACAATAAACATTATATCTTTGCAGATTTATACCGAATTTATCAAAATCTACTCGTATAGCAGCTGTCACACTTAATTGTTCTCATTAGAAGTGAAGTCACTTCAGAATTTATGAGATTTTTGCTTAAATGAATCATTTTGTCTTGCATCAAACTATATTGTCGATGTAAAAACCTAAAAGTTTCTACTGTCACTATAACCCTACCAAATCTAAAATGTTACATAATCCCTTCATACGTTGTGGCGGAAGGGGTTTCCTTTTTTGCCAGGGGTTTTCTTTCTTTAATACTCAGGTATGTCATCGTCATGGCAACTTCAACTGCAAATTGTTATTCATTTTAGCACCACTGCTTCTTATTTCTAATGTTATAATAAATGAAGTATAAATAAATGATTAAAAAGTTTTTGCATAACACGATTTTTTTTATTATATCCTCTAATTTAAAAATAAAATAATATCTGAGTAGGTTTTCTTAAAACAAAGAACATGAAGGACGTCTCCAAACATTCGGTCCATGACACCGGAGCGGGTATTTATAGGTGTTACTAAAATTGGCGCGGGTATAGGAAGGTTAACTGTATATTGTCATATGTACTTTTTATAAGTCTATATGAATAAAGATATTTTTTACTTTACTTTTACTTTACTATTCCAAAATAAATACTAAAACAGATGTTTATCGGTCTCTGAAACTCATATTTACTGGGGAGGTCGGATTTAAAATTACGTTCAAATCGCCACACCGAATCAGGTTTATTTTTTCTTATCTGCATTTGTAAAAAAAAGTACAAATGGAGAATTTAGTGCCAAGAGGTATTTTCTACCAAAATACGCGCGACAAGTGTGATAGAATAAAACTTGGCACAAAGAGCCAGGCAAAAGCAGAGCACCACAGGAGATTAAATTTTAATGCCCATTGAATTGAAACCAATTCGTCGGCGAACTCATAAATGTCTTAATAAGAAGGCTTTTTCATTCCACACTATACAAGGCTAAATTCAATCTCACAGAAGCCCGCAGAACTCTTCAAAGTGTGATGTTTATCGAAAAGGCTTCAAAGGAGCCAATACATCAGAAGGCTTTGAATAAAAGTGCGGCGGAAGTCGTTTGTCAAATTTGACGTTTAAAATTACTTTTGATTTGTGAAAATTGTAATATAAAGCTATTGCAGAACAATCCTAAGTCATGATGCCTTCACATAATAATAAATAATAATAATAAATATCCCTGGACATTATTCCACACAGCGCCATCTAGCCACAAAGTAAGCTAATTAAAGCTTGTGTTATGGGATACTAGACAACGGATAAACATACTTAAATACATTTTCTTTTGTAAATACATACTTATTATACATAGGAGACACCCAGACCAGTACAAACAGACATGTTCATGCACACAAATGTTTGTACTGTGCGGGGATCGAACCCGCGACCTCTGGTGTAGTAGCCAACTTCTTAACCATTACACCAAGTCGGTCGTCAAATAATGCGATTATATTTTCCCCAACACAACAAGTGTCATTGGTTTATTCGTACAAGTATAACATGTGTGAATATTACAGGGCTCCTTTATAAACACCAACTAAAATTTTTCAGACATTAGGCATCAATCGAAAGGGCAGGTCTTTCTAACTTTTACATTATTAGATTATTCGTGCGCCGTTACTTAACCAAACTAAATTTCAAATTCTGAATAAAGCGCGGGGCGGGGAGTTGAGAGGCTGCCGCCGCCACTCACTTCGCGCAGTATCAACGAAACTAGTGATTTTTTTGTTGACCTTTGAGTAAGTAGTTATTTTAAGATTAATAACTCAACATTTTAGTCCTGAAGGTTGTCAAACAGAAAAATAGGGTGAATGACCCAAATGCTAGCACTGCACCAAATAATCAGCACTCCGAATAAATAGTAACATTATAGGGTTTTCACTAATTTGGGTTAGCACTTTGAAAAATAAACAAATATGCGTCAGACAACACACCTCATGTCATGGTCTCGAAGTAGGGATAAATATCCCTGTGTTACGAGGTACCAGACAAGGAATTAGGCCAGGGGCGTCTCCCAGCACACCCGTACCCGAGTCAAATCAGAAAAGATCGTTTCCTGAACTGAGTTGACCGGGGATCAAACCCGGGACACTAAGGAATTCAAGGCGAGAATCCGTGCTACAGCGCACTACGCCAATCGTGTCGTTAAATGAATAAATTGAATGTTTTTGTACAACTATCAGTGCTGTTATTTGTTATCTGACGGTGTTAGTAAATGGTGAGATGGTAATTTTTTTAAGTGGCCTAATTAAAAAAAAATTGAATAAAGATAAACGAAGATTTTTTAATTTCATCTTACTGATTGAATATTGAAACTAGAAAACTCGTCATAACGGGTGAAAAAGTATTTTTCAACTATTGGCTAAAATTGGCTAAACTCTTATCTATATATCTTAAAGTGTTGATAATTGGTTCCTTCACCCTACGTAGTTTGCCATTTTCTCCATAGATCCTCATATTTCAATCAGGATGGTGTTTATAAAGTAGCCCTGTATAGAGGTGTGCTTCTAGAAATAGTCAAGTATAATAATATCAATTTCTGACACATAGTACAAGCTTCCTTTAGTTTAGAGTTCTGAAAGTTCTGAAAGGAATCTGAATCTAGAATTCTGACTCTGATTTCGGTGTTAATTTTATACCAGTTAAGTATTTGTCTTAAACAGCGCCCTGGCGGCTCTCACGCCTGCAATTTTGGGTTAACATTTTCGCAAGAAATATTTTTTTTATATATGTTAATGTTATGCCCTGAAATCGGCTTTTAGTTTATCCGTTACTAACGAACTTTTAAAACCGAATTTATCTTATTTTAGAAATATTCATTCATATAAAGTCTATTTGCTTCAACGTATCGTGTAAAAGCACCTTTCCACAAATTCAGAACCGCGCACGCGACGCGTTCCGAAAACAAATTGTTCAGCTTCTAATTTTGGTCGGCTTCTGGTAATTGTTTACCGTCAACAAACCAAAACTGTTTTGAAATTCAACAAGCTTTACCTTATACAGTCAGTTTCTGAGTTCTGGTACATGAAACCTAAAATTGCCAACACACAATTACTGAGAAGAATTATTCATCAACCGTGCGCTATATTATTTCTGAATCATCATCATCATCATCATCATCCGTGCGGTCTATCCCGGTTGTGAACCCACACTGGTGTGTGGGGTCGCAGGGTCCGCCTTTCTTATTTTCTTTGCCCACTTCGCGCGGTCTTGTGCATCCTCAGTGGTGAGTTTGTTGGCACGCATGTCACCCTTTACGACGTCGAGCCCCCGCCAGGTACCGGTTAGAAGAGGTCGACCCCTCTTCTACCGGTACCTGGCGGGGGCGGCATAGCCAGACATTTGTTGCCCACGTAGTTTGCCGATCTCCGTGAGACATGGCCATACCCATATTATTTCTGAATGCGATCTGTCATTTCCGTTATGTGCGTTATTAGCGCCCCGCATGCGATAGAAGACAGATGCAAATCGGACCGAAATTATTTATCAAAAGTACGCAATATCGACGTTTCGTAGCCCCTAATCCCTTTTCGTAAAATTGACCGATTTAGTTACTTTTTCTTTAAAAATTAAAGAAGGACTGTGGCCGTGTTCCTATGGTTTCCTTTTTTAAATAAACTATTCAAATTAGTTTTTTGGATCTTTGAACACAGCGGAATCTCTGGCCATTTTTTCCGATTTTTGAAGGTTCTTTCTTATTAAAAAAAGAAAAACATAGGGACATGTAAATAGTGGCAAAAGATTTTTTGAATAAAAATTATTTCTCTACTAGCAAATTCCAGGGCAGAAACAAGGGACTACGTTTGTATGGAAAAACGGCGCTGTATCCTCTTAATCGCTTGAACACTTGACAAAGTTAGCGTCTTTTCAAGCTACCTATGCGGTGGCTATCTGTATAGATTACTGAAATCTCTGCAAGAATTTTATATTTTAAATAAAATTCTCCGGTAAAATGTCAATTATCAGTGAAATGTGGCCAGAACGAACGAATGAGGTCCGAATTCTATTTTTCGAATGAAATTAAGCGAGCTGAATTTGTAACGACTAATATTAATTGCGCGTGGATGCAAGCAATAAATGTCTCGCTTAGTAGCTTGTTTTTAATTACTATTTGCAATCAAATGAAAAAGAAACGGATGTTGTTTAAGTTTTAAAATAGGGTCGTAGAAGACTAAATTAGGTCTAGTGATCACCGTCATTTCAGATTAGACAAGTTCATACTTCATTATTAATGTAATTAAAGTACCTACAATTATCACGTCAATTTTTTTCGATCGTTACAGTCCCAAAGACGAACATCTATATTTTTACCTAAAAAGAACGGAAAATGACACACATAAAAATAATAGGTTCACCAAATGAATGAGTGAATTATATGCCTGCCTAAATTACTCGTATCTACTGTAATATTTTGTGAACCTTAGTTACCGGATTAGTTCAGCTGAGCTATTTTGAGCTCTTCGAAGAACCAACCCTATTTTAGAGGTGCAGATGTTACTAAGTCCACAAATGAGATCACATAAGAGTACGCTAGTAACTATCGTAGTGCATTGTCACAGAATTTAATTAAACCTTGTAACCATGTGCAACGAATGAAATTAGTGCTTTTCAACCACAAACTAACCTTACTCGCTGTGAACTAGGGTTGGTATCACCTTGGCAGGATAGCGGCATGAGCTTACGGAGGAGGCAGTTTGGTTTAATTAGATCTGAAGGCCCAGACAAGTGCAATTAGCGTTGCCGTAGTTAGAATCATAACAGAATAGATAACGATGGGATACGTAAACGTGCATCGCAGGTACAGAGTGCTGAGTGTGCGTTACAGTGAGCAGCAATGCGATTGACTTCACCATCGCGATTTGCGAGAAAAAAAACGCGTATTTGTATAGCATCGAGTCAGCGCTATCTAGCCTCCGTCATCGGCCTTAATGTTGCCCGAATTTGCCGCTAGATGGCGCTGACTCGATTCCATACTAATACTAACATTAGCGTGCTCGCAAAACGCGATGGTGAAGTCATTCACTTCTCTCACTGCAACTCGCACTCGGCACTCAGATCGCGTCACGTATAAAGAGCACTAGGCGACAGTGGGGGGGATGGTTCTGCGCACGGCGCACGGGTACAGTGTGAAGGGGGCATTCGCTTAGGACCTCGGAGTTGTGTAGACGCTGCGATACTATTGTCCGCGCTCACGATCTTCCGCCCTAACGTGATTATCTGTAATCTGTCTCTGAACTTACATAATTAATTAAATTATAATCAGTGAAGTGATTCCCCCACTTATTGGGGCCCACTGTACGGGTTTTTTAAAGAGTGCTCCCTACGCCGCCCGCTGGTCTGCCGAAGCTCCACTCTTCATACTCCACCTCCAGGGCAGTACCGCTCTGTACAGCAATCCATCCTTCCGCCATTGAACTAGACCACGGCCGGCTTAACCTTATTTTCTAAAAAATAAATATTTGTTGTAAGCGTATCGGGTATATTTTATTTCTACAATAAAAACCCACGCTACAAGTGGGGGTTTCATACCACTAATTTGGCCCTAAATTAGCTCACTGCGCAGGTCTTGGCCAGGGTTCTTTTTAGATGACGGGAACTGTACTCAGAAGCGAAAATTCACGCCTCTATAGCCCACTGGAAATCAGCGCCTGAGCCCATGAAGCCCAGGCTAAATGCTGAATAAGCTCCATTTTATTTTTTAGGCATCTAGTGCAGTCATTGAAGCGAAAAATACGGTCTTACCTCCGAATTTTTTAACTGTGAACCGATTTGCATGAAATTTTGGAATTAGGCTCATCTTACCCTTAACTTCAAAAGTGAAAATGATCTGAACTCCGCCTATTATTTTTAAGGGGTGTAAACAACCCCTTAATGGAAATATTGACATTGAGCCATTTTATCGCTAGAAAACATGTCTAATAGTAAGTGGTGAAATTGTAAAGTATTTTTTAACATAATTACCTCATATTAAAATCATTTACAACCCCTTGAAAAAAAAAAAATCAGTTACTGAGTAGAAAAAAATATGATAAGTTTTTGGACCATAAACTCCTTCAATTTTCATGCTATCACAATTTATAAAAAACCATTGTAAAGGTAATTAAGAGAGCTACAACATCCTTTATTGCAATATATAGTAAAAAACCTTTTTCTAAGACGGTGAAGGGTTAAAGGGCTTAAGAGAGGCTGTGATTGCGCTGCCACGCGCTCTTTAAACAATCATATCTCCGTCAATTTTTGTTTGACAGAAAAAATAAAAAAAACAAATTGTTTGTCAGAAAAATACCTAAATTTTTAATCCGTACACTTTTATACGTATCTGTCGTCATTTTTGAGATATTATGAAGAAAAAGTGGGTTTTTTAAAAATTTGAATTTTTTTTTTTTATCGTGACTTTTCTGAAAAGTATGTGTCCTGAAGCAGCCAAACTGATACTATCTATCAAACTCTTCATAATAAAGTTAATTCTAGGCGGAATACGATTAATTTAAATTTTGGTGGAAATGGCACTTATGATATGAAACCCATTGATTTAAAAGAAAAAACATTAGATGCTCCCCTTATTTGCAATACAGCTCACTTATTTTACGTGCAAAAGACTTTTAATAGTGCTCATTTTAAAGCTTATTTCAAGCTCTACAAAACCCTTTTGTATTAGAATGCATAAAATGCATCTGCTCGCCGCTAGATGGCATTGACCACATCGATTAAATTTCAGACAAAATAAAAAACGGCTTTGATCTTTAATATCTAGCTTAATATTGCACTTAGAATACTTTATAAAAAACGAAATTGTTCATTGTTTTACCTGCTACAATTTTGTTCTTCGTAAAATTTTCGATAAAACGTATATTTTGGGAGATATTTGCAAAAAATCGATGAAAAACGTGAAAAAATTGCGAATTTTCAATTGCCAATAACTTGAAAAGTATTGGATTTTTTAAAAAACTTTAGATAAGATTTTTTGCTTAAAATTAGGCCTTCTATCGATATCCGAGGTTATTTTGCAAAAAAAAAATTCACCCCCGAGAAGGGGTGGCAACCACCCCCAGGGTGGTTGCGGAGTTCAAATCATTTTCACTTTTGAAGTTAAGGGTAAGATGAACCTAATTCCAAAATTGTATGCAATTCGGTTCACAGTAAAAAAATTCGGAGCAATAATGCTTCAATGACTGCACTAATCGGGGCACCGCTGTCTGATGACATGCTTTTTTTAATTGTTGTTAATGCCCAATACTTTTATGTTTTTTACAAAATGTAACCATGTCCTAAAGGTGAATAAATGTTTTTCTATTTATCTAGCACTCAAGAAATAAAAAAAATTGAAGCAAATAGACTATATTTAGTCCTATTACTGAGCAAAGGCCACTATCGTTGAGATTAAGTCATCGCTATAATTGAAGGGTATGTATTGGCTTAATCACTCTCTTTCCAGATACGGTTTTAGGCTATGCTCTGAAAAAACACTTTGCCCAACCTGGGATTTAATCCAGGACCTCCATATTTCGAGCCGAGCTCTGTTATAGACGTTCTATCTCACGAAGACCTTTTTACTATGCTTGTGGTATTGACGTGTATGTGCACACTCTCTTAGTGTCACTAGTGTCAATTGTTCCCGCTGAGATCACGCACACTAGCGTATGTCATACTGGTATGTTAGTTCATGTCACTATTAGAAGCATAATGAAACGGTGTTCAAAAAATAGAGATACATTATACCAATCGGCCACGGAGGCTTTACCAGAGGCGCAGGTGAATTTATTTGAGCCAAAATACTTCCGCGTCGTAAAAATAATGTAGGGACACCGAGGATATTTAGTGGTTAAATGAGCAGAACTTAATACTGGCGAGAAATGTGTACGAAATCAAAAAGTAATTTAAGGTGACATCGTTAACACATATCTGCTTTATTTTTATTTTCATCTAAACTTAGCACATAACATACCATCACGACTTTATCCCACGGGGTAGTAAGGGGCAAGTTAAGGCGGGTGACATGCGTGCCAACAGACTCACCACTGAGGATGCACAAGACCGCGCGAAGTGGTCCAAGAAAATAAGAAAGGCGGACCCTGGGACCCCACACACCAGTGAGGGTTCACAACCGGGACAGACCGCACGGATGATAATGATGATGATGGTAGTCAGAGGCAAGTGACTGTTCCGTCATGGTGAACGAAACGCTCAGAAGCCCACTTTACACCAATGGTATTAGAACCCAACGTGGTAGGTAGGTGGTGAGCCTTCCGTTGTCATCCGGGTCGATTTGGTTTTTATCGATGTTTTCCATCACCGGAGAGTGAGTCGGAAGTTTAACAATGAGCACAAAGATATGGTTCTGGCCAGATTTGAACTTGGGACCACACGGTCCACGATCTCAGTTGGGGTGCTGAACCCCTAAGGCCACGACGCTCTCCATTAAAAAAAATTATTTCTAAATTTATATATTTTATCAATTTATTTCAGGTGGAAGAAAGTTTTAATTCCGGTGGAAGTCTTTATCATTAGAGCACTGAGACACGAGTTGCCTTAGCATTTCGCCAGTTAGCTTTGTTAGTTTCAGCACAAATAAAAAATACAATTTATTTTCACAACCAGAGCAGCAAATGTATGTCTAGATTAAGAAACTTTCGGAATTTTCCTCTGTCTATACGACTATAGAACCCGTGGGGAAATTGCCGCGTTAATTCGCTGCTAATGCAAAATTATACCTCTACTACGAACATCATACACTTGCGTTTACAGAAGTTAGACCACCCAAGACCAAGTAAGGTTAGTAAGGATAAATTATTTTGGTAAGGTGGGTTCGATCCCAACCAGGAAAAACATTCATGTGACGAACATTAGTGTTGTTCGGAGTCTGTGTTACTAATATGCGGGTATACTATATTTTCAAGTATGTAGGTAGGTACCAAGAAAGAAAGTAGTGTAAGAATATTGAAGTATCTACTTACAAGCTCTGTAGAAGTGGTGTTGCTTGAACGAAATCGACTTTAAAATTCGCTATTGTGGTCATAGTAAAGTAAAGTAAAGTAAAGTAAAGTAAAAAATATCTTCATTCATATAGACTTATAAAAAGTACTTATGACTAGTCATATACAAAAAAAAATATAGCAAAAATATACTAAAAATGAAATTACTTACATAAAATAATACTATGATAGTAAATATCATAACTAAACATAATGTGACTCTACCACCGGTTCGGAGGTTGTTTCCGATCGAGTAGACTCCGGCAAGAAACTCCATGGTTACTCTTTTCAATCTTGTTTTTATACACAAAAATTGAATTGACAGAGTAAAGTCATTAAAAAAATGTTCAGAGGAGCAGATTCAGAGGTCATCTTAGGTGACCACAAATTCTTATCATTTAAGAAATCCTCAACACTATAATAACCTCGCTTCAATGACTTAGCTTTAATTCGTGACTTAAACAGGTGAAGAGGTAGTACAACAAGAGTTTGCGGAATCTTATTAAAATATTTTACACATAGCAAACTAGACCTCATTATATGGATGTTGGTACAGCACCGCTCGTGAATAGTAATGGAACTTCAAATGCATACAAAATGGTCAACAATCGTAGCTTTCGTGATATTATACTTAAGGCAGAGTTTACAAATTATTACAACAGATTATTGATGTAAGGTGTGTACCTCATATATAATATTTCTTTTACAAATTGTGGTAGTTTTTCTATTGTTACAATCTCTGCCAACGGAGCTATTTTATTCCTACTATGCTTGTAGTAGTGACGTGTATGTACTTGTACACACTCTCTTAGTGTCACTAGTGTCAATTGTTCCCGCTGAGATCACGCGCTCTAGCGTATGTCATACTAGAATGTCACTATTACAAGCATAGTGAAACGGTGTTAATAAAACAGACATACTATTATACCAATCGGCCACGGAGGCGTTACCGGAGGCGCACGTGAATTTACTTGAGCCAAAATACTTTCGCGTCGTAAAAATAATGTAGCAACGTTTTTCCATTGTTACAAGCTCTGCCAACGGAGCTATTTTATTCCTAACGAATGATAGAAGACATAAAAAAGAAATCATATTTTTCTACCTGAACCTTAAGCCACGGGCCTATACCCACCCCTGCCAAACTAATCCGTTATCGGCTGAACTATGCTCGGCCGATCAAATCAAACGTATGGAAATGAACGGTACGCGTACACCAGAACCGGCTTTGTCGGCCAATGGCGAGATCTATTAGGATTACTCGTTTGACTATGCTCGGCCGATGACGGCCCAGGATAGTTCGGCCGAGAACGGGTTAGGTGTACGCGAGCCGTAACTTAGGTCATTATTTTGCACGCAAGTACAGCAGATTTAAGGTTAT
Organism: Udea olivalis; assembly: GCA_947369235.1. Taxonomy (NCBI): domain Eukaryota; kingdom Metazoa; phylum Arthropoda; class Insecta; order Lepidoptera; family Crambidae; genus Udea; species Udea olivalis. The sequence goes on from OX376359.1 coordinate 15,042,392, forward strand.
TAAAGCCTCCTAAATTAGTCTTAATTATTCAACGAGACGTATCCACGCCGCACAGGAGTGATGAACAGTTAATTAGATTTACCAAGAGGTTAGGCATGTAAACTCAACATTTTAAGGATTCTCAAAAGCTAACAAAATTATAAACTTTGAAATATGAAGTCTTCGTCATGCCGTGATCACGGCGGCAGCTAAGTAGTCCAAGCGCCAGGTTGAAAATACGTGAATTTATTTTTCATTTCATTAAGTACCCACAAGTAATACCACAGATTACTTAATAGAAACTACGTAACAGATAAATCACATCCATAAAAAAACACAAATTTTCTTAATCCTAAATGCGTGCTGTCATGTGACAGACATACCTATATAGCCAGAGCCACCTCTTTCGATATAGATGTCAGTAGTCAGTACTAACAGAACTTCATCGCGTCCAGTACGTCCACCACGAGTTGCCATGTCATGTCAAATCCCAATAAAATTGGTAGACGTACAGTTCAAGCGCAAAATTCACGAACTAATGCATTATGCGGCTGTTGACAACCCTGCCAAATGAGTCATGGAATACCCTGCGGCTGGAAGGTAATTACCGCGCGCAAGTACATGCAGTGACAGAGGCCTGCTAATAATATAAAGATTAACGATTCGATTGTTACTTTTTTGCACTGAATAGGCTTAGATGCTACTGGACCGATTTGAAAAATTATTTCACCAATATGAGGCTACATTATCAGCGAGTAACATCTTGCTAATATTATAAATGCGAAGGTTGGTGAGGATGTATGTATGTATGTTACTCTCTCACGCAAAAACTCCTGAACGGATTTGGATGAAACTTTACAGTAATACAGCTTATACATCAGAATAACACATGGGCTACAATTTATATGAGAGCTTCGTGGCCTGGTGGTTCAGCACCCGCTCTCAGATCGTGGATCGTGTGGTCCCTCGTTCAAATCTGGCCAGAACCAAAATCTTAGTGTTCATTGTTAAATATCCGACTAACTCTCCGGCGACGGAAAACATCGATAACAAACCAAATGAGCCCGGATAACGGCGGAAGGCTTACCACCTACCACGTTGGGTTCTACTACCATTGGTGAAAAGTGGGCTTCTGAGTGTTTCGTTCACCATGACGGCACAGTCCCTCGCCTCTGACTACCCCGCTTGGGGTAAAGTCGTCATGGCATGTATGTATGTATATACAATTTCTATAGATTTTATTTAATTTGGGCGTAATATATAACGAAACGCGGGAGATGCCACTGAGGAACAGCTAGTAGTTACTAAATGAACAGGTTCTTTGTGAAAAATATTATTTTAACTTGAAGGTTCAAAGGTTTTTTTGCAAGATTTTTTTACAAATCATGACTTTGAAACATTACCTCCTCATGTAATTTATCTCTTCCGTTTCTTCCCGGCACAAAGGAGGCTGCGGTTTTGACATCCGACAAAATGTTCAAAGCAATGTACTGTGAACACAATCGCTGCCAAAAAAACCAGTCTCGTGTGCGATAAAAAAGATTTGTAGCGTTACGTTACGGCTCGTTCTATCTCTGTTCACTGTGTGATGTTATTTTAAATACATGTAGAGTGAAATAACTGTTATAGAAACAGCTTTTTCATGTTAGCTTTTACAACACATTTGATAAGTCATTTTAGCTTTCGACGAGCGTTCACGAAAGGATTGATAAGAGTGGAAAAAGCGATGAATATGCAAAATATCAGGCGTAGCAAGCGGAAAGATGTAGTGTCTGCATTACCGAGACACATTGAAGAAAGGGGCTTGTTGTGTTGATATTTACACTAAAACTTTTTAAAATAATTGTTAATACTTTTTACTTTACTAATAAAAACTATAACAAATATTTCTCCGTGTAAAAATCACATGTATAAAAAGGGCAGTGTTGTGTTCCTGCTAGTAAATAAGGTATAAATATATAGTAATAAGGCTAGGGCTCAACAGTAAGCTATTGTTTGACCAGCTGGGGGACCTTATATCTTCTTTATTTAAAAGTGCTATTAACAGGTCTATTTGAATATATTTTGACTTTTGCAACTAGCTTGACGTGTAGCATGACCTCTACACGTCTAGTGTTGAGTGTTTAATGGCTACTATAAATGCGCACGATCAGGCGATCCGCATGCTAATTTGCCACCGATGTTCATAAAAAAAAAGTGTTCTACACATAGCTAAATTTTTCGTATGGAAACAAAAGCTTAGTTTTGTTAATTTTTGTCATTCCATTTGCTCTTGAGCTGCTTAAAAGATTATTCAGCTTATTATATTGACAGCTTCACCAGTTATTTCTGTATTTTATCCATATCTGAACCCTGCCGGGGTCGTTTGCAGCAGCGTTTGATCTTTTTTTACGAGCCCCGGTCCATTAGTCCCCTCGTGGGGTCTTTTCGGCTCGGTGGGTGAGGGTCCTACACTACATAGACGCCATATTATGAAACATCATTAGAAATTACTGTTAAGGTGGTTTCAGATGCGATTTTGAGCATTACATTACAGAACTGTCTCCCTGACAGACTTGACGAACATTCGCCTGTCATGTACATTTCGTATCAGGGAAGTTGTATCAAAGTATTAGATACACATTGTACCATCAAGTTGCGCACTGTAATGCTCGGTGGTTTTCCCTCACCAACGTAATGCTCGAATTTGTAACATTACAGTTTGCGCACTGTAAATCTCAGTTCTTCTCCCTCACTGGTGTAATGCTATCTGTAACATTATATTACAGGTAAATGCTCCAGGTGATGGAGCACCTTAAAGACCCACAGTAGCGGGGAAAAGCATTTAAACAAAATATAGATGCCATATCTTAAGACTGAGCCCTCAAATTATGTGAGTGAAAGTGGCGATCTTTTAAAAGCAATTTTCGGATGCTAGGAAGAAAAGAAAACAGCGGAATTTAAATCAATCATTTAAATCTAGGAATGTGATATTTTGACTGAGTTCATCTAAATGCCAGAAGGGTAAGGATCTTTCCAACGAATTATTGTTTTTAGCATAATATTTCGAATTGTAACAGAATTCTATAGTACTGCTTATTAGAATTCAACTTAAGTTTTTCGACTTAACTGATTAACCCCCAAGCCTGCTGATGCTGTCCAGTCGCGTAAATCACATCATTAAACCCATGACTACCAAGATTTGTACCTGTACATTTCTAGCCTAGTTCTAGGTAGGTTCTAGGTAACTTTATGTTGAGTAAATGTAGAAAAATTTAATAGGGCAACTGAGTGAAGTAGAGCCTTTATGGTATAAAACATAATTCTCTTCTGATGTATTCTCTTCTGATGTAGACAAAAGTCCCTCCCATTTTTCATCCTACAGATTAAACAATGTAGTTTACCTAGACAACACCTTGGAAATGTCTCTTCATTTGTAATTTGCCTTTATCATGATTTGTCAAAAATTAAATAAATAAATACCCCGTACACAAAAACGATCTGGACCCGAACTAAACTGACCCTGCACTATGGATGGGTGTCAAAGACTGGTATTAAGTACTTCTAATGAGAAAAAATAAACAGAGCAACTGAAAATACTAAAATGCGCCCCAGAATTAAAATGTCGACAACAAAATACTCATTTTAGAATACGAGTATTTAGAGGCTCAGATAGTATTTTTGGTGGTTACGTTAGTATGTTGCTCCATTCAATACTATCCTTTCTAAATGCATAATTATTATAAAACCCAGACACGAAAGAAACACAAATGTTCCGTGAGCCAGACACCACGTAACGTGTGGGTCTGACTGTACATATTGTTACTCATACTTTGTTGTTTAAATAAACGCCTTCGTGGCCGAGTGGTTAGAGTGCTCGCCTCGAAATCTGGAGGTCCTTGGTTAAAATCTGAGGTCGGGCACTGTTTTCGGATTTTGTGGAATTTTATCGAACCTACTCTTCTGGAAACCAATTCATCAAATTTTGCTACGAGTAAGAAAATTTTAATAAACTAGCGCTACATAACACAATTTCCCTGAACTCTTCAAATAGTTTTGCTCTGAGTAAGAAAATTCCAATAAACTATTATATATAATGCAACTTCTGCAATTTAGACTTATTTAGATTAAAATTCACCGCTTAACGAGTTTTAATATTTTCTGTTAAGGATCAGTAAAGTTACTAATAAGTTACTGTTCTTGATCAGGGAACTTCCCTCGGATTCAATTTGAGTTTGGTATCTTGATCGGAAGTTTTGAGGTTAGATTATTGGATAAGTTTAAATTAATAGATTACAACCACCTTCTATTGTTGTCCGACTTGTTACGAAATCGATTGCTATATTAGGTTTCATCACTATAATTATGTTTAGAAGTCAAATTGTAGTACACAATTGTTAGTACACATTGCTTTGCCTTCGCTGCCTATTCACAGCTTATAATGAATTGCCCTGAAGCGCAAAACGTCCAGAAAGAAACGTAGGGCGGGGGCGGGTCAGATTTACGGCGGGTCCTGTCCCATGACTTGGTATATATTTTTGTCTACTTTCCATTAAAACTAATATTCATATAGCAGTATAAAAATTATAAAAAAGTAAATTATAGTGTAGAGGACAATAATTTGTGGTCATCTTAGGTATAATCTGGTCCTCTGCACATTTTTTGACTACTCTGTAAACTCAATCATTGTGAACAAGAATTTTTAAATAGAGTAACTATCGAGTTTCTTGCCGGATTCTTGTCGATATGGAATCAACCTTCGAACCGGTGGTGATTCACATCATTTTTATGCATATATTTATTATTATATTTACATTTATTATAATTTTTTGTACATGAAATATATTATTTCATTTTATTTCATTTCAATATTTCATTTCATTTCTTATACGATTTTAATCCTGGACATTGTTTTTATTGAATTTATTAATAATACTACTCGTACTATATTTTTTTTGACGATCTTAACTAATATATATTATGTTGACGACACGATCGGCGTAGTGCGCTGTAGCACGGTTTCTCGCCACGACGTCGCCACCGTCGTGTGCTTGGTCGATTCCCGGACGGGTCAATTCAGGAAACGAGCGTTTCTGAATTGACTCGGGTCTGGGTGTGCTGGGAGACTCCCATGGCTTATTTCCTTGTGTGGTACCTCGTAACACAGGGATATAAATCCCTTCTTCAAGACTATTACAAGAGGTGTGTTGTCTGGCGCATATTATTATTAATATTTAATTAAATGTATATTGTAATTTTGTATTAAGAGATAAATAAGTCTAACCTAATCTAATCCGCAAACCATTTACATAAGCAATGCTAGGTGCCAAGCTTAAATCGTATTCCATGTAATGTCTGCTCTAGACACACGCTGTTCCAAGCTGATGGCTCTCCAATTGAATCTGGTATAATACTGCGAGTATTTATGCACGCATGTAAATTATGTAATTAACGCGAGGGTATGAAAAGGATTTCGCAAATATTACAAAGGCGCGTATTCTGCTGGAATCGCGACACAAAGCTAATTGTAAGGAGACAAAATTAGGAAAGAAAATGTTAGAATCTGCTAAAGCTGAAATATGAACAAATGCATCTTCTTCTCGAGCTTTCTATTCGTTATGGAGTCTACACACCTTACCCCTGGTTGGTTACATTACACCATTCCCCCTGCTACTGACGCTGCCAGAATTATTACCTTGAATAATTCCATGTCAATGTCTAGCGTAGTTAATATGTGATGATATGGCAAAGGCATGACCCGTTTAAACACTCGCGCTGCTCAATACCCTTCCCACCTTCTTGTTCCATGTGGTCTAATGTAAACCGGCCATAAGGGCCCCTGTCCATGAACATATCAGTAGAAAAACCATTGTTATGTATCATATGTGATTCATGGGACAGGGAAAGTGTTAAACAAAAAAAACCCTCCTTTGTGTTAAATTATAACTTAGCTCAAAAATATATTTTCTAACCTATAACTGGAACGACTGATCCAGTCATCCGTTTCGGAGAAAATACAATTGTAGTAAGTAAGAAAAGTCGCTAAAAAACGTTTTAATTTCAGTTGCAAAAAAAATTAAACAAGTCGTTTTTTTTTTTATATTTTCCTGCTTATTTATATTAAAATATATCGCCTAGCTACTGAAGCAAAAAATCTGCTTGGCCTATTTGTCGCCTAAATTTGGTTAAAAAACTTAGTTTGGTGTGAAGGTTTGTGCAAAGGTTAGTCAGGTTCTCCATTAATAAGAAAGATAAATAATTATTATAATACAGCTCCAACTAAGACCATGAACACAAAACCAGAACTTGTATTTTGGGTGTCCAAATCTGATTTAAAGGTACTTGAACCAATAACATAAATGTTCATCACGTGAATGTGTCTTCAAAGTGATCGAACTCTCAACTTTCGGCGCCATAGGCAAAATCTCTACCATTGCGTCAACAAGCCATTCTGCAATAATTTCCCATTATTTTAATGACTTTATAAGTCAATTTAGTGGTCTAAGCAACTTAAAAGCACAGCTTACGCTTTACCTAAAGTGGCATGTTTAAGGGTGGCAGCACCCTCCAACTTTCCACAATCTATACCATGCAAACTGTAAGCTTCCAAAGTGCTCTGAAGGTATTACATGCAGCTAAGTGGTTTTCCAATAAAAGCCTTTGATCGAAGTTATCAGAAGTGCAATCGTCTGGAGTCTTTTGGTAACCAATTATCTGGGTCTAGACAGGATAGCGCAGAGATCTCGCTGGGAAAAATCTATTAGAGCAGAAAAGTTCCAGCCAAACGGAGAATCAATAAGTTCCAGGGAAAAAAGGCTGAATGCCGTCGTTATCCTATCAGCAATTTGATTAAAATCTGTGAGCAACTTGGTCACATCTTAAGTAATCTGAATTGGTTTATGTGTATTTTGACCTTCTTTAATCCAAGTGATTTTCTTTCCAAGTGAAATTCATGGTAGGGGTACTAAATCTTACTTCTTACTAATTTACAGGGTGTCGCTGAAAGTAAGGATCAAATCAAAATAGCGCATAGCTGCGGTCATTTCTGACCTTTTAACCCTATCAATATTGGTCCGATTTCTAACCGTTAAAAAGTTATGATCAATTTTAGGTTTTTCAGAAAATCGCCCAAGGTCATACAAAAATAACTATTAAAAAAAGTCTCGAAGGTTAGTTTGTTTGTTACGATTTCACGCAAAAACTACTATAAAACTTCAGAGCAATAAAGCTTATACATCAGAATAACACACAGGCTACAATTTATAAAGATAAAGTCGCGGACGGAAAGCTAGTATATCATAAACTTAATTTTGAACTAACCGCCAGCTGTGCCGTGCTATCTTTTTGAGGTGTTTGTTTACTTCGTATTCCATTTTGCGTTTGTACATCAGTTTTTAAAATATAAAAGAAATAAGGTTTATCCTTTTACCTTCGTTGTTTCTGGTTTCCATACATATACAAACAAACAAATACAGCCTTATACGTCCCACTGCTGGGCACAGGCCTCACCTCAACTATGAGGTGGTACCAGCCATACACGCGGGCTCAGTGCGGATTGTTCGAGAGGTTAATGTAAGGCCAGTGATAAACCTTACGGTGAGATGTTATCAAGCCGCCTTTTTAGGCCTCTGACTAGACTTTACGACTGATATCTTGCGACGTCAGTCGGGACCAACTGTTTAACGTGCCTTCCGAAGCACGGAGATGCCCGAAAAACACATCACTTAATTTCGGTTGGGATGGTCACCCATCCACAACCCGACCTGACTGGCGTTGCTTAACATCGGATCGTTGCGATCCGCTGCCGTCACTTACCCACGGGCACCTACATGTCCACGACATGTGGAAACCAGAAACAACGAAAGTACATCACAAGCACGCAGACCCAACACAATATTTGTTTGATAAATAGACATTGATGTAAGAGAATCGAATCCGCGGCAGTAAGCTACCAACGTGGGGGATTTATTCGCTTATCATTCGTCTTTACCATCCTTTTATCTTGACAATCAAGAATGAATTTAATAGCATACCTATTCGAAAGCTATGAAATCTCTGTAAAGGTGAAGATATTTACATACTAAAGAGGAATACCCAATAACTTCGAGTCTTTCAGCGACGTTATCAGAAGTGCAATCGGCTTGCGTCTTAAGAAAACCAATTATCCACGTCTAGACTTAGTTATTGTTTCTGATAATATCGAAATTAGAATTATCTTTAAGACTTCAAAGGGGCTTTAGCAGTTTATTAATCGTGCTGTTAAATAAGAACTTTACCAATAACCTCGATAAAATATAAAGTTGACATGATACGAGTTACACCTGACGATTTCATATACAACGAAATCTTGTCTAACAATCTAGATAATAAATCCCAGATATTTATTTTAATTTATCTATTTAATCTAAGTGTTAGAAATAAAATTAAAATCTCCTTTGCAAGGTTTACATCCAAAAAATACCAATCAGTCTAATTTGTATTAGCTTAGAGATATAATATAAGGTTAAACTGTTTACTTAACTGGTTTTATTCCAAAAATCACTAGCATATCACAAAATGCCCATTGTTGCCACCTCCACCTCTCTTCAAAATCGTAGATCAAATTATTTAAAAATAAATGCATAATTAGACGCTAACATTTGCATGTGATAAACAGAAAAAATACAAAACTGGTCGACCGATACCGAGGTTCTGGAATCAAGGTAAAATATAGGCGAAATTCCTTACAAAAATAAAACCTTAGTAAGTTCTGAAATAGATTAAGTAATGGATTTTTAAAATAAGTTTCTCAGGATCAATAAGTCTTCAGTTAAATGTTTAGTAATTCACCAGACGCTACGGAGCAAAACAACCAATGCGGTTAGAGTTAAGTTACTGTTCAGTGTCTTTACTAAATTAATTAGAGATTCGCGCTTTATATTCTTAGAATTGTATTTTGTAGTATTTGTTCAACCGTGCCATTATTTCAACTTAAGTCCTTGTTATATGTAAAGGGTTTTTACAGCGTGAATGAATATTTTAATGATGAATATCTGTAATAAATAGTCTCTTTGGATATTTTATTTTTACATTTTGAAATTTTCTGAATATAGAAACTAAGTACGGGGGAATATTTATTTTTAGCATTTAACAATGCACTATTTTCTACACAAAGATAGAAACTAGATAAATTCAACCCGATCCTAGGGACTCAAGCGGGATTCGAACCCCCGCTTCCACAATCCGGGTGGCTGCTCTTCCAACTGAGCTACCGAGGCCGTTGGAAGGTCGCGGGTTCGAATCCCGCTAGGATCAGGTCGAATTTTCTAGTTTCTATCTTTGCTAAGTAAGGTTGTTTTGTTTCTTACTCTCGAATTGCCATGAACTGTATTATTTCTACAATCTGTTCGCAATGTTGCATCGGTTGCACTGAGCTACAACGGGTACGTATACAATTATTAATAATATACACTGAGAAGAAAGATTTGATTTTTTGCTTGTTTGTAATAAATGAACTCAAAAAGTACAAGACCGATTTAAAAAAACTTTCTCTAGCTACATGTTCCGTAAGTAACATAGGCTATGTATTTAGACTACAATTCCAAGTGAGGAATAGTTCACACGAGCGAAACCACTGGCGGAAAGCTAGTCAAGCAATATAAAGGCAGTACCAGCAGTGTGACAGTTTAACTAATTACTAAACTTATTAACTTTGTAAGTCAAAACCTCCGCCACTTTCCCAACTCTCATTTGGCAGGTCTTCCCAACTTGTCAGCTTTACAATAACAAGCGAAGACAGCAAGAACTCCTAACATGTGTTGTGAATCTAGATCGTAACATGTTGTGTCTGATTACAAAACTTTGTAATGACAGCAACCACAGATGAAAAAGACTTAGAAGTCGTAAGTTGGACGGTTTGACATTTGTCAGTCACAAGAGTGCCGAGTGCGAGTTATTGAGAGAAGTGAATGACTTCACCATCGCGTTTTGCGAGCACGGATGTCAATTAGTATGGAATCGAGTCTAGCGGCCAATTCGGGCAACATTAGGGCGCTAGATGGCGATGACTCGATGCCATACAAATTCGCATTTTTTTTCTCGCTTAACGCGATGGTGAAGTCATTCGCATCGCTCACTGTAAGTTGGACGGTTTGACATTTGTCAGTCATCTGAGTGCCGAGTGCGAGTCGCAGTGAGAGAAGTGAATAACTTCACCATCGCGTTTTGCGAGCACGGATGTCAATTTTATTAGTATGGAATCTAGTCAGCGCCATCTAGCAGCGAATTCGGGCAACATTAAGGCCGCTAGATGGCGCTGACTCGATGCTATACAAATCCGCGTTTTTTTTCTCGCATAACGCGATGGTGCAGTCATTCGCATCGCTCACTGTGACTCACACTCAGCACTCTGATTACAAAGCTTTGTAATGACAGCAACCACAGAAGAGAAAGACTTAGAAGTCGTAAGTTGGACGGTTTGACATTTGTCAGTCATCTGAGTGCTAAGTGCGAGTTGCAGTGAGAGAAGTGAATGACTTCACCATCGCGGTTTGCTAGCACGGATGTCAATTATTAAGGAATCGAGTCAGCGCCATCCATCAGCGCTAATAACAGAGGCAGGAGTTTCTTGTTATTTCAAATGGGTTTGCGTTTGGCCTCAGTCTCGCCTGGTGGTAAGCCATGACGAGGCCAATGGTGGTACACGCTTACCCAGAAAATGCCTATTCACTCTAGCATTGAAGACACTGGCAAAATAAAATACAACGCGATAACACTAAAGACTCATACCTATTTGTCTACACAAAGATAGAAAACTATACAGTTATTAACTAAGGCCTGATTTTTATTTATGAATAAAAAATAGTTACATAAGTTAAAGCAGTAATACCCAGTAACCCTTGGTGTTTATAAAAACATCAAGGGTTACACTGGAAATAGATGGAATTACATCGCAATTTCATATTTTGAAATAAATAATCAGACTAGCGTAAAAGTTATATTTTAACATCACAAAACGTATAAAAAACGCGACTTTGTATGGAATCGAGTCAGCGCCACCTAGCGGCAAAGTCGGGCAACATTAATGCCGCTAGGTGGCACTGACTCAATGCCATATAAATTCGCGTTTTTTTACTCGCATAACGCGATGGTGAAATCATTCACTTTTCTCTCTGCAACTCGCGCTCTCTGAGCTAAATTGTAGCTTAAAGTTGTGATTCGTAGCCGACTCCAGTACGTCTACCACAAGTTGCCGCTTTAAATATACGTTATCTTTAGAGTAAAAAAAATGTATTGGGATGACACATGACATGACAATGTCAAATCTTAATACATTTTTTTACGCGAACGATGGTGTAAATTTAAAGTGGCAACTCGTGGTAGACGTACAGACAGCATCAGCAGACGACGTGTCGCCGTGTCGCAGCTAGCTTCCTGTCACTAATTACGGATGGTACAAGTATTTCATAGAAATACCTGTTTACTATACAGGTATTTCTATGAAATACCATCATAGAAACCACTAGTATGGCGACGACACATTGTCTGCTGCTGCCTGATGTCGGCTTTTAAAGTTTAACTTAACAGTAATAATAAAGGATAAGATGAGATGAGATTTACTTTTTAGCAAAAACAAGATATAAAAGAAAAAAGTAATTCAAGTTCGAGTAGAATTTAGATGGCTTTATTAAGAAGCGATCATTTCTTCCAAACAACGTTGAAGCACGTCCTGATACAAGATAAATCAGAAGTGTTATTTATTAAGTATATATTCAAATGTGTCGTTTATCTTACGTTTGTGAGCAAAAAATTTGATGTAGTGACAATGATTAATTCATGTTTAAATGCGTGCTGGAGACAACATTGGTTCTCTTATCAATTTTATACTGGTATGCTTCTATTCTATTCTATTCTGTGGCAGCAACACACAAAGTTGTACTAATGTTGGGAGAAGTAAGGAAAATAACTTCGGTTTCTAATTTCGAGTAGCGAATACTTTTGAATAAGTAACGAATCCCTGGCACGTGCTGAAATTTGGCTTTACCTTACTTATTTAACAGGAGCGTATAGCTTCAGTTTCGAATAACTATACAACAGCTGTATTTCAACATCTAGAGTTTTAGAGAATTATTAAGAAATTTCTAAAATACTTTTTAGTGCTCGCCTCGATCTAAACAGGAAGCCTTGTGCTGCACCAAATCAATCACGTTCGTTTCTAGATTCTCTCATTTTCAATCACTATAATCACAGTAGGTATTTGATGTAATCACCTAACGTAAACGTCGATGTTCAACGTTTTCAAAAATATGCCTAGTGTGACTTATTTTTATTTTTATTTACTTGCTTGTCACATGGTTTTACAGATGGAATAACAAAAGCCAGTACATTAAACACATGAAACCCCGCTGGGGCACCGCAATATAGATTGAAGAACTTAACTAAGAGTAGGAGGCAAAGATTTTGTTCTTCTCGAATAACCTGGGAAACGTCAATCCGGGGAACGTTGAATTTATTGACACCCTGCAAATATGATGTAACCGTAGGGTCGTCGTAAAGAGCCCCCCATAGATTTCCAAAACGGCCGGCTGCACCCACCAGAACCCTGTAAACGTACGACGCGGATATTTTATTCAGCCATTCAGTTTATCTTGCTATTAATAGAGGCAGGAGTTTTATTATTATTATTTCAAATGGGTTTGCGTTTGGCCTCAGTCTCGCCTGGTGGTAAGCGATGACAAGGCCGATGTTGGTACACGCTTACCCAGAAAATGCCTATTCACTCTGGCCTTGAAGACACCGAGGTCGTAAGTATCCGGAAACACAAGACATTTAAAGTGGCACTTTTGTATTGGGATTTGGCTCGGCATGACCTGACATGACAATGTCAAATCCCAATATACTGGTAGACGTACTGAACTCTGTTTTAAGATTTCTAATTTCTGAAATCGAATACTTCAGCTAATACCTGTATTGTAAATCCTAATCAACAGCTATTCGGGTTTACTGACTTCCATTAAGTAGTTTTTTTTCATTATCTAACGAACAGAGTATATAGTTTCTTTAATTATCTCCTCATTTGCTCTACAGTCTAATTCACAATCATCATGTTGATTTCAGAGAGATCTATCGATAATCACCTAAATTATCTAGCTGTGCCGATATAGTGGGCTTCTGAGTATTTTGTTCACCATGACGGCAACAGTCAGTACAGTCTCTGTACTGACTTTCCTGTTTCGGATATAGTGGTGATGCATACGAGTTCCATCACGCTGCATTATGTTCCGAAAACGAATTTTAGAGCCTCGCTCTAATTCATATCACATAGTTCCGATATCACGCTAGAAAGATCTATCTATACGATCTATAGTGAAGAAAGGTTAGCATTTTTCCGCCTCAACAATATGGGTCACTGGTTAGATAATGATGATCATCAATGACAAATGATTGGCCACGAAACAATGGAGTCTGATGACCGATGAAAGGTCGCGGAGTGTGCACGCGAGCGTATTGTCGTGAATGACGTCGATAACTACCAATAAGGGCCACTGTTCACGGCGGAATAGCTGTAGAAATGTGTATTCATCATAACATGCCTTTGGTACAACAATGACGCAATAATTTTTTGACGTAAAATTTCAAAAACTGGCATTGTCCTTGTATAACAACCGAAAGACATAAATAAAACACACATACACATTTTGCATAAATGCAACATTTCTGAACCTTTAATTGTGTCATTGTTTTTCCGAAGGCATTTTGCAACTTCGGTAAAAGAATGGCACACGGAATTTACGTGTTGTACAGTCAACAGCAGAACAAAGAGATCTTTGACGTGCCAAAGCTGCCGAAAATCAATTAATGAAGAAAGAAAGAAAAATTAAAAAAAAAATTGAAAAGCAAGTAAACCCAGTTACATGAACTGAATCAATTATTTTTAAAGCTTTTGTTAACATTTCCATTCCAACAATCTTAAGTTAATTCCACTAGAGTAAACAATAACGCTTATCCTAAACTCAAAAGAAAAGAAATTAAACCAGGACGTGACTCAGAGAATTTTAAAATGTTTTCCTGAAATTAAAAAGTAGATCTTTGTTAAAGGAAAATCTCTAATATCTCGTGCTTTGAGAGAATTTATGTAACAAGAACATCTTAGTAGGTCAGGATCTTAGGCTATTATAAAAGCTAAATTATAGTTTCATTTCATTTAGTGTTTATAGCGCTGTCGTGAAGTTAAGTGCCTATTGTGAATTTGTATTTTCCAAGTAAGTTTTCCGTCGTTTTTAAAAGTACCTTTTACGTAAGTTTGTGGGTCAGATTTGTCTTGAGTAAGTATTAATGATATTTGACACAAGAAACCCGGTGATTTAATGAAGAACAAAAACAAGTAGACACATAACAAATACCTACCTTCATTAACCAACGACAGGCCTTCGATTCTCGGTCGAGTTCTAAATTTTTTTTTTTTTTTAATAAATAAATGAATATCCCTGGACATTATTCCACACAGCGCCATCTAGCCCCAAAGTAAGCTAATTAAAGCTTGTGTTATGGGATACTAGACAACGGATAAACATACTTAAATACATTTTCTTTTGTAAATACATACTTATTATACATAGGAGACACCCAGCCCAGTACAAACAGACATGTTCATGCACACAAATGTTTGTACTGTGCGGGGATCGAACCCGCGACCTCTGGTGTAGTAGCCAACTTCTTAACCATTACACCAAGTCGGTCGTCATGGTTAAGAAGTTGGCTACTACATCGTCGCCAAATTGGCTCGGGTCTGCGTGTGCTGGGAGACACCCCTGGCTTAATTCCTTGTCTGGTACCTCGTAACACAGTGATATTTATCCTACTTCGAGACCATGACAAGTGGTGTGTTGTCAGGCGCATATTTATTTAATTAATGATACAAATGTTGCTCAATTTGATTTAAAGTTACATCAGTGTGACTAATATGGTAAATAACAAGGAGCTTTTGGGCGTTTTTTTAATGCTATGTTAATACCGAATTCAACTATGCGGTTTGCTTAGACGTATGACTGCATAATGATTGTTAGTCAGTATAGTTCATAAGTGTAAATATTTATTAGCAGGAATATACGAATTATGTTCATTTTCAATTCAGACTTCATAAATATTGTTTGTTAAATTGTAGGTCTAAACATTTGCCCCTTTGTTCATCGATTAAAGGTAATCTCTTATTAAAGATAAGGTCACCTGTCTACGTCACAGTAGAAAATGATAAATTGTTGAATGTACTCAGTGTAAATACATTTATACAAACTCGGGAACTATCCACGAACGCAGCTTACCTGAAACAAAAAAAACACCTTTAATTTCATTGTTTTACAAGAATTAGCCACAGTAATGTCGGCGAAAGGAAACGTATCTTTCAGATTACGGTCTGTTCTAATAAGTTTTCTGTTTATTTAATAGTTTTTCATTTAAATAATACTCGTATCTAAAATGTAAAGAAGATTATTTTAAGTTATTATTTAACTTGTGAGTTTTGTTTAAATGTTTTTTATCGGAATGTTTCTGACATATTAAGTACTACTTTTATTTCAATGGTGTTTTCTACCGGCTATCTTGTTTGTACATGTGTTGTGTTATGAAAACCTCAGAAACACAGTCAAATTCTGTTTTATCAACAACGAAATTTAAACTCATACTTAGTGCAGTAAACGACAGAGCCAAACAATGATGCTACACTATTCATACTATATTACTTACCTACAATATTGACAAAGAAATATTTTATTCTTATTGTGAAAACGATACTAAACTTGATATTATTCATGAGAGCTAATCATGACATTCATACGATAGATTTTGGCCACTCATCTGGCTTAACGCGCTATAGCACGGTTTCTCACCCTTGAATTGCGTGGTGTCCCAATTAAGGACATCTTATTTCCTAAATTTGGTGGCGGCTGGGTGTGCTGGGTGACCCCCCTGGCATAAATCCTTTTCTGGTACCGAGTAACAGAACTGTAGTTAGTAGCTTCTGATTTCATCTATCTTTATCTGGTAATGGCTCTCTAGTGCCATATTTTAATACTATCAGTCTATGTGTGTGTATGCCTATTTTCCCTAATTTTTTCATTACTTTATAATTTTCTTATTTTGTTTTAAATATTATAGAAAACGTAGCTTTTAACGATAACCTATCGCACTGCCTGTAATATCTTCATCTGACCCTGTGGTAGAGAATGCCTTTAGGCATTAAGTCTGCCACTTGTAACCTAAATTCTGTTCAATAAATAATAAATAAATTTAAAAACAAGGACATTCTACCTTACAGAGACCATGACAAATAATGTGATCTGGCGCATATTAATTTGTAAAATATGTTGTTGCAGCATGAAGCTGATCCTCCTGACGGTAGCGGTCCTCCAGTGCGTAGTAGGCCAGTCGGACCAGTACACAGACCGATACGACTCCCTAGACCTGGACGCGGTGCTGGCCAACAAGCGGCTGACCGCCTCCTACATCCGATGCGTGTTGGCCAAGGGCCGGTGCACGGCGGAAGGCAGGGAGCTTAAGTGTGAGTTTAATTATTATCTGGCTTACCATCGCTTAAGGGTTAAGCTACAACTAGCAGCATCGAGTCGCACTTTCCTATGCTTCTATCGACACGGTTGGCGTAGTGCGCTGTAGCACGGTTTCTCGCCTCGATTTTCGTTGTGTCTCGGGTTCGATTCCCGGTCAGGTCCATTCAGGAAAGGATCTTTTCTGAATTGACTCGGGTCTGGGTGTGCTGGGAGACGCCCCTGGCTTATTTCGTTGTGTGGTACCTCGTAACACAGGGACATTTATTTCTACTTCGAGACCATTACAAGAGGTGTGTTGTCTAGCGCATATTTATATTTATATATTTATTTCCTTTTCTTTAACTCAGGAGTCCTAAGTCAGGACCTTGATTTACTAAAGCGAAGTAAAGTGGAGTGTGCGATCATCGCAGTGATGCCAGAAGTAGCTCAACTCTAACACTACAATGTATACACAAAAAAAGAAGAAAATGAATAAATTCAACAACCAATTTTCGGTGGACATCTCATCCAATAGCTAAATTTCTTTTTGTTTGCAATGTGGACCACTGACAAAACAGATTGATTTTTTTTTATTAATAATTAGATGTTACGAGACTCTTACTAATATTATTATTAGGTAGACGACCATATTGTTATTAAGGAAGCTTATAAAACACAACATTATAATGGCAGATAAAATATCTTAGACAAGCTTTTCTTTGCAGTTCCCAAAAAATACGGAGACCAAAAAAAGCGCGTGCGCCGATCGCCCGCACCGTTTACGGGCAATAACGGTAAACACATTTTTAGAGCAATTTATAAACAAGACGACTAACGATTGTTTTTAAACGACTACAATCGTAATTGATAAAGAGAATATTCCCCCCGAAAACCATATATTTTCAGACTGAGTCTCATAGAATAAATGTAAGAAATAAATAGTAATAAAAGCTATTTTTTTTTAAAAAGCAATGCTTAATACCTTCAACAAAGAGGCCAAAAGGATCGTTTTTTATTTATAAAAGTTTACGAGTATAACGTATAGCAAGTATTCAAAACTTAAAAGTCATTCGCCAAATCTAATTAAGTCACATTAATGAATAAATTCCCAAACCCGTTATAAGTATTTAAAAAGCAACACAGACAGACTGCTGTTGGATGGGCTTCTTGTTTTGCTCATTAGAAAATCAACCCAGCAATCCAATGTTTTTAAAATATAATGCAAGTAACGATTATGATATTCCCTTTCGGGCAAACTTATTTCGGAAGCATTAACTGTCAGTAAAATAAGTTTATTATCAGATATTGACACTGCGCGTTGAAACTACTGAGTTTCTCGCCGGGTCTTCTCAGTAAGAATCAACTCCTCCGACGCGGTGGTAGAGTCGCATATGTATACAAATACTGTTTATTTATATATTCATATTACTATAGTATTTATGTCTATTATTTAGTTTTTTTTTTTTGACTATTTAAAAGTACTGATTAAGTCTATTTAAATGAAGATATTTATTTGCGTTTGAGTTTGATAAAATTCATAGGATATTATCTCGCCATTATATACCCTCATCACCTTCTGTACTGCAATATCTCCGTATAACGAAAAAGAATAGCTATTACCTGACTATTTAGGAAGGTTTCTACTGATACGTCACTGAGCGAAAAATATAGCCGCATAAAAAACAACTTTTTATATATAACAACTCTAGCAACCTACTCGTAGTATTTGTATGCAAATCTTGACCAAAAAACAATTTGTATGCTGAGTGCTATGTGGCCAGACAATACCAAGCAATAACTAAAAGTTTATCATGGACTTTGGTCTACAAATAATACAGTTGTTTGATATCTTGTCAATGGTTTGAGGGGGCCCATCACTCATAAACACACGAATAAATTAAAACTACTTGGGCAAATTAACTGTTCTGTGACTTACACGAATTTGGTGACTAGGGTAATATTGAAAGCCGCTGAATCTAAAAGTACGTTACATAAAACAGACTGATTGCGTTTTTTGAAAAACAAGTATATAGCAAATGATAAAGATGATATAAACCAAGTAAAGAGATTTACATACATAAAAATTAAAAACATAGTTCTAATTTTCATAATTACCTGTTAAACCTTGCGGTTAACAAGTAGAAAATGTCTCTAATCATCAGGTTTGCCGGGTCGACTTTTTCTCGTGGTAAAAGTCAAAGTCAAAGTCAAAATATTTATTTACAAGAATACATGTCAAAAAGGTCTTAAAATATAGCATAAATTGTCCATTGTATTCGGTCTGCATGCAGACGTGTAAATGTTTAATAAACTAGCTGGTTTTTACATAATTTTGAACAAAACTCTGTATATTCTTTAACACTATAAAATCATTTTTCTAATAGCCATATCGTTAATTTTTTCTTAAATACATTAAGTTTTAATATTTTCAATTCGTTCGGCAAGCTGTTATGAAATATATGAACAATTGCAAGCAAGCAAAAGGAACAAATATATTAACACCCAGACACAATACAAACCTTAATGCTCACAATAATGCCTGTCCTGTTCAGAATCAAACCTACGACTTTTGCCCGCTAACGTAATCAATCTAACAGTTTCTTTAAAATTGCTTGTTTTTTTCAGCGCACATTATAGAAGCGCTCAAGAATGGCTGTGCGCAATGCACAAACGCGCAACGTGAGGGTATGCGAAGAGTGATCAAACACCTCATCACCTACGAGAAGGCCTACTGGCAGGAGTTGGTGGAGAAGTACGACCCTCACAGGGTCTTCACGCAGATGTACGAGAAGGAACTCAACTCTTTGTAGATAAGGTGCAGTTTGAAATGATGAGAGCAAGACGACTTTGTGATTTTGTATTATATCTGTATTTTTAGGTAGGATTAACTAGCAACACTTATATGAAATAGTTTATTTATTTACCTATTTGAGGATCTCTTGAAAACTGAAGTTGGTTGTCAATTTATTTTATATAACTAACATAACATAACATACCATCACGACTTTATCCCAAACGGGGTAGTCAGAGGCAAGTGACTGTGTTCCAGATAACGGCGGAAGGCTCACCACCTACCGGTGAGCCTTCCACCGTTATCCGGGTTGATTTGGTTTTTTATCGATGTCTCTATCACCGGAGAGTAAGTCGGATATTTAACAATGAACACAAAGATTTTGGTTCTGGCCAGATTTGAACTCGAAACCACACGATCCACGATCTGAGTTCGGATGCTCTTTTTATATAACTACTTCAGCATTTTAGGAATTGGGCCTTTTCTTAGCGTTTAAAGACGTCTAGCCAGAATTATCATGTTCAGTTAAGTCGATCCTTAATATTTGACAATATACCGGCGAAGCCAAAAGTAACGTACCAAATGTATCAAATTAGTTATTAAACCGACGCATCTTGGATGTAGAAATCTTAGAGAATCGAGCAGCTGAAATATGTCGACCAAAAACTGTATTTTATTTTAAAAACACAGCAAGAGCGTAACAGTGCCATCATAAGCTGAGCTCACATTGCTACGAACTCTCATACCGCGTCGAGTTAGAAGCCCAAAGTGTCCTACTCGTAAGTGCTGTAAACTCATCACTTTCTATTTATTTGGTTATTTATTTTTAGCGTTCAGTGAGTTTTAACAACATTGTAAATACACTTTTATTGTTTATAAATAAAGAGCATTATAAAATATCATACTTCGTTTTTTTATCATTTCTAACCAGCTGTTGGTTGCCATTTAAGTTCAGCAGTTTTAATAAATCATGTGAATCTAAAGCGCCGGAGAATATTACAATTTAGCTTTTATATTTACAATTTGTCCAGCGGTTTTCACCTGATGCAAGGACATACAAAATTACAAACAGCCAGACACAATATCTAAGACATTTCTTTGAGTATTCAGTATCGTACATCATTTGTTATAAAACGCAATTCTGCCAGCATTACTTAAGAGCGTTAGCTGGGGGTGGATCGAAAACGTTGCATTTTTGTAAGGTTTTCGTGATTATTTCATTGTATTGAATAAACTTACATTATTGTGTGCCTAATACTATTTAAAAACACATTGAATTGTCTAAAATTAGGTAGACGCCAATTTTATGCTAAATTAAATAAAAAGTTTTTTTTTTTCAATTGATAAGACACTTAAAAATTTACTATAACCAGTTGAAGTTATAGTTATGAAATTGAAAGCCGCATTCAATAATAGAGAGATAATTTATACTTCATTTCAATTCAGCTTATTGATCACGAGAACGTTAAAAATATGCGACGTTTACGATCTACCCCAAACGCAAGAAGCAAACCCTCTTATGAAAAAAATAACATCAGCTACTTCTTTAGCTTACATACGAGAATAATCTTCTCTTTTATTCTTTTTTCCGTTATTTACCGCTGCACCTATATTCTGTTTCCAGCCAATTTAAACGAAACTGTTTAGAGTTTTAGAGGCAGCAGTAAAAAAAGACATAAAATTTACGACAACTTAACTCTTACTCTAATTAATTCTAAGTTTATATCCCTTTTTATCGCCTTTAAGATACTTCTAAAAAGCTTCAAATTTATTTCATCGTAGATTCATCAAACCTAATGAGGAAGACATAAATGACGTTAGGGGTAGTGCCATTACTTCTTTTTTGTAAAAATGAAACCAAGAGATAAAAAGGAAGTAATAATATCTTAATATTTCTAATGTACAGTGTTCAGTAATATCTGGACCTCATGGCTGCTTTCCATCGGATACAGTAAGGCCATCTTGTCAAGCCAAAAAAAAAGGAAAAGGGATGTTTCAGTCTATGTCAGAGATAAAAATAAATGAATAAATATGCGCCAGACAACACGCCATTTATCATGGTGTTACAAGGTACCAGACAAGGATTTAAGCCAGGAGTGTCTTCCAGCACACCCAGACACAAGCCTGATCGTTTCCTGAACTGACCCGACTGGGAATCAAACTCGGATATCACTAAGGAAATCGAGGCGAGAGACCGTGCTATAGCGCACCACGCCAATCGTGTCATCAATTATTAAGTCTGTCTTGTAATTCTATATTTAACCTTCCAAATATAAAAAATATAAAAACGAGTCTTGTTTGCTAGAGTGAGTATTCTTTAAAATCCTGTTTATGACAATTCGGAAGACTTAGCTGGATTTTTGATGATTCAAAACCTATATTCAAAACCTAATTGACTGGCCTGTTGGTGCAATGGCAGCGATCCTGCCTTTAGCACCGGAGGTCGTGGGTTCCATCCCCACCCATGACAAACATTCATGTCATGTGATGAATATTTGTGTTTGTTGTGTGTAATTAGAAATATTTAAGTATGTTTATCAGCCTCTGACGCCCATATTACAAGCTCTAAGTTTAGGGTCTAGTTTGGGGTCAGATGATCTTGGTGTAATTGTCTCAGATATTTATTTTTTTATTAATGAAGCCAGAACTTACAACTAATGAAATTGCGCATCAAGAATGGGTTAAGTAAAGCTAAGTATTTCTTAACTCATTCACCTACTTACCTCCTAGAAACAACAATACAACTTCAAGCTTCGTTTCTCTTATCGTTGCTCTATTCGTTAAGTTTAAACACTTATCTTAACGAATTCTGCCTTGAAAGTAAACTGGTAGCTTATAAGATTTCCTTTGTTAACTGTTTGGAACTAAGGCCATTAACTGCGCTCGGAGTTCCGGTTTATTACACTGAGAGACTAACGTTACAAAATTAATTTCAAAAACAGAATCAAGGCAA
The DNA here is from genome assembly GCA_947369235.1 of Udea olivalis. Lineage (NCBI taxonomy): Eukaryota > Metazoa > Arthropoda > Insecta > Lepidoptera > Crambidae > Udea > Udea olivalis. The sequence goes on from OX376359.1 coordinate 15,064,614, forward strand.
ATACTCAAAAACGCGCGATTTCTTTCGCCGTTTGATTTGTATTTTTTGTAGGCTCTACGACCCTACAAACAACGAACGACTACGATTGGGTGCCGTGTAGTGCTGCTACGAGCTACGGTTCTGCTACGGTGCGTGTGCGCATGGAAAATGAGGTTCAGCTACATTGCATTTCCTCGTCGTTTGCGCCGCGTGCGGCCGCATGCCCGTTCCTTTCACACAACCGCTATCGAACCCCACTGTGTGGCAGAGACAAGTATGTAGACTCTTTCCGGTTGGTAACATAAACACAGGATGTGTTAAAAAAACATGCTTTAGCCCGACCAATCGGCCATATTGTCCGAACTTAAATACATTCAAAAAAGGTCACACCATTTATTATTAGGCAGCCCTGAGCCTCGTCTGCCACAAGTATTAAAAAACCAAATTCATAACATTAAAATTGTACGAACATACATAATCCACGTTAAAAAATTAACATGTTCATACTCATTAGCTACGGCACCGCGCAATAAATTACAACGGCAGGTTCATAAAGGCGTCCATAATTTTTGTGGCTGCTAGCCTAAATAATGCTTCGTTTTGTGTCGGTTTAGCGATGCGCTGGCAATATACATTCGCTGAGTCAGCCTTTAAAATATACAGAACGTTATTTTTCTGTACTATGTGATTAGGTCACCGGCTATGTGTATAATTCAGGTATTGTATACAATGCCTAAAACGTTTAGGCAATGTATGAAATATTATATTTTTATACTTTGCCTAGGTATTGTTCCTTGCCTGCCTTTTCTATGCCAAGTCGGTTGCGTATTTTTGAGTGCACTACTCCAAAAGTCGAAAATAGTCTTTCTATTCCGGCGGAAGACGGATTGATAATATGCAAAAAATGTATGAAATAAACGAATAAGTGTAAGTAGGTATAGGTTTTTTTATGATTGTATTAGAACATGTTTTAAAGAGGTTTGTTATTTTTTCAGTGTTTAAAAGAATTACACTTGCTTTAAACAATGGTTTAAAACATTGCCAACCCTGCACGACAGCACCTTAACCAAGAAGCTAGAACCTATTGAATAAACAAGTGTATAGATATTAGACATAATTAGTGGAGTACCTGTATTGTATAGGTACTCCACTAATTATGTCTATTTTCAACCGACTTCAAAAAAAGGAGGAGGTTCTCAATTCGACTGTATGTTTTTTTTTTGTTTGTTACCTCATAACTTTCGACTGGGTGAACCGATTTTGATCATTATTTTTTATTTGAAAGCTGGTGCTTCCCGAATGGCCCCATTTGAATTTGGTCTAGTTCTGACAGCGGTATCCATGAGAAAACCATATAAGTCTTAAATCTAGATAGACAACATGCGCGACAAATGGACGACAAATGGACGAATAACTAATTATTACGCTAACCGATTTTTATAATTCTTTATTTATTTGAAAGCTGATGCTGCCCGTGTAGTCCCATTTTAATTTGATCCAGTTCTGACAGTGGCATCCATGGGAAATCCATATATGTCTTAAATCTAGATAAACCATATGCGCGACAAATGGACGAATAACTCATTATCACGCCAACCGATTTCGATGCTTCTTTTTTTATTGGAAGGATATACTTCAAGGGTTGTTTGATGAGAGTTTGCTTAGGTTCTGGTTATGGGATCCATGACAAAGTAACGGAACTCTTCAATTCTTAGGAGCAATTGGACGATACTTTTTCGGTGTATAAAATAAATAAGAACTATTCACTAAAAATCAAGAAATAAACAACAATTTTAACAAAAAAAAAACCAACTTCAAAAAAAACTATTACAGAACAAAGAACTAAAAAGTAAAGGAATAATTGCGTATTCTTCTAAAACTTATACGATAATATAATGTAGGTACAATTATTGTTATTGTTGGAGTCGGTGTCAGCCAATGTACGTTTGTACCTACGTACATACGTAAACGTGATATGTAAGAAATAGGTATATTTCTAGGTATATTGTAGTGTTTCCTTGGCTGACACCGACTCCAACAATAACAGCAATTGTACCTACATTATATTATCGTATAAGTTTTAGAAGAATACGCAATTATTTCTTTACTTTTTAGTTCTTTGTTTTAGGATAGTTTTTTTTGAAGTTGTTGTTTTTTTTAACATTTTTGCTTATTTAACATTAACTACTTTATAAATCCTGCAAAATAGCACATTTAGCATACATTAGGCTTTAATTCCATAATGGAAATCTCTTGTAACTGCTTTCGTGTTTTTTGCTGAATTTTTAAAAGTCGGTGACACGCAAGTTTCCGTGGTAATGAAAAAAGCTGTGATAGTGAAGTTATAATTTATAAGGACTTTGTTGGTCCATTAACATAACATAAAAACCTAGCAAAAACAGTAAAATAACATTTCAGTGGGAACTGCATGGTATTCTGTCTTTAATATTAATAAATAGAAAGACAAAAATGAGAATAATTTGAGAATATTTGAGTTTGAGACTAGCGTTTTTAGACGCGCTTACACGAGCGCTACGGTTCGCACTTCCAAAACCAAACTCGCGTACACGGGTTCCAATAAATAAAGCCGAATAAACTTCTCGCCTAGAAATTTATAGCAAAAAGACCGCAATTCCCTTGACAGGTAATTCATATCTATTAGACACGCTCGAAATAAACTTGGCGATAAACGTCAACCAGTGACACTTGGATAGATTGAACCTCACTTGTGACAAATAAATCTTAGAGATTGATAACCTATGTCAAAGTTTTTAGGAGAATATTTTCCACATAACAACATGCTTAAGACTATCCCGCAAATGGGGCAGTCGAAGGGAAGTTGACTGCAGCCATCCTGGTTCTTTCGTTAATCAGGTCAAGTCCACTCTTCAACGAAAGGGATTTGAAGCAAGCGTAGGAGGTGGAGGTGGTATTACAAACTTACTGAGCTGATTCGTGGTCTCTATCCCCCGTATTCTATCTATCCTCTATCCTCAAATTGTGATGCCCTGACACATGTCAATAGAAAATAAATGGGACAGCTATACATGTAAGGACTGCTCAGCTTTGATTCTTCTTCTTCTTATCGTGTCGAGTGGCAACACTACACTAGCTTTGATTGACGTTTGTGGATTCGGGCGTAAGTCATTTATTCATAAAACAATTTACAAATTGTTTCTCAAATAAGCCGCAGAAGAAATCTAAAAGTCAATCAGCGAGCTTTGGAGAGCGCTATGCTTGTTTCACGTGATCGCTTTAGAAATGAGGAAATGTGTTGAACAACTTATGTGATCGACGTAGCCCAAAGGGTGAGTAAGTTGACGTGGCATTGCACATAGCGTAAAGGACGGAGGGCATTGAGGCAGAAAAGTTCAAGACTGGGAGTTACCTTACCACACGGTCTCCGAACCAGACCGAATTACCGTCCGCCGCGCGCCGAAACCCCTCTCCTATTTAGATCCGCGAAACCAACACGTGCCGGGTCGCTTCTCTCCTCAAACCTACGTCCGTTTGCCATCTCCCAGTAACGTCCTAAGCCGAGGTTCGTGTCCCCCCTTGGAGCGCCCTTAGGCGCGTTACTTAAATTTAGGGGTTGAGAACCTCCGCCCATCCAAAGCTGTGAAAGCCATCAGCGGCTAACAGGATTAGTCACTTATGTTGAAACACTAGCCCACGCGCCTTCGTGCTTTATGTGATGGCCTGTACAAACAGCTGATAGAAACATCCGACGAGGTCCGACCTAACCCCGACCGTGAACTAAGCCCCGTTTAACCTTTGCGTTGCCGCGCTACATAATTCAAGGGAACGTATCTGACGTTAATTTGAACTCGACATAACTGGCTAATCTTAGGTCATAGCCATTTCGAGCGGAGATGACTTCCACCGATGACGGTCGTTAGCGTCTGCTGTCAAGTTTTTGGTACAAAATAGAAATACAATAGTTTTTAGCCCTAACAAGTTTTTAATCCCCATATTTGACGTCACTCCACCGGATGGAATGCTGCTGTGAATTCCAGATGAGATGACTAGCTTCTGCCTGCGACTTCGTCCGCGTGGAAGAGTTACTTTGGGCTAACGCTTAAGGCCTGCGCAGACGGCGTATTATTCGCGGCGTACTTTTTTCTCCGTAAAAATAGATACCTTACAAACTGTTTCGAGCAACGCACACGACTGACTAAAAGCACGCTGAACCAAAAATCCGCCGAAACACCGCGGACGCCCGCAGAGCGTAGCGGATTAAAGTGCGCGGGCCCAGTATTCTCTTTTAAAACGTCTTCTCTTTTGCTTTAACTTCATGTAAGTTAGAGCACAACATAACCTCAGAATATTTAAATACTCTCGGACAACAAATGATCGCACACCGTGTGCGTTGTCTGCGGGGGATTTTGTATTCGCGGAGCGTACTTTTTTCTCCGCGTACGTCGTCTGTGCAGGCCTTTACTTTAACCCGCGATTTCGTTCATGCGCGCGCAGTATTTGATCATTATTTTGCTGCGATGTTATTTCAAAACTGCGAAATACTCGTGATGAATAACATATTCATTTGGATAAGGATTAATATGATGTTTATAAAAACACCTTCGCAAATAATGCATTACCTTCCGCAAATAATGCATTATTTTAGAACAAATTTGGTTAGCATAAAAAAGGTTATAGTGGGCCAACCTTAAAAGATAGACAAATGTTGTCGCGGACTTTTTTTTAGAACCTTTAAAGCAAAACAATTCTGACATACATGATTTTTGCGAAACTTTAACCGTTTACCCAGCGCACGCACCGGAAACCCCCCCCCCCCCCCCCACCTCCGATTTTTAAACATTCTTCATTGGTGCTCCATTCCTAATGGTCTTAGCGTGATGATATATAGCCTATAGTCTTCCTCGATAAATGGGTTATCTAACACTGAAATAATTTTTCAAATCGGACCAGTAGTTCCTGAGATTAGCGCGGTCAAGCAAACAAACTATTCAGTTGAATAATATTAATATAGTATAGATTAGTATAGATTACTGAGCTGGTGAACCACACCTTAAAACTACAACTTACACTTGAACATCTATGCAGGCAACACGCCACTCTTGAAAAAAGTACTGTTTTTTAATTTGACTAACCACATTGTCACGAGTAGTCTTTGGGCATTCGTTTTTTTTGTTTTTAAAACTAAAAAAGATGCGTGAATTTGCTTTAATATACCAAATGAAAGAGATCGCTATGTGAGTTATAAAAGTCTGTCTATTTTACGAAGACCGTTACATTATGCTTGTAGTAGTGACATGAACTGACATACCAGTGTGACATACGCTAGTGTGCGTGCTTTCAGCGTGAACAATTAACACTAGTAGCACAAAATAAAGAGTTTACAGAAGGACCGCTCGCACCTTTTTCCAAAACTTGCGTGAACCGCCTAGGGTTACTACTATATTCGCTCTGAATTTTTAAAAGGAAGAAGTAAGTTATACCTACTTGACAGAACCGACCAAAAACAAATTCATCATGTGAAAAATAGCACCAAGTTCGACAAAAACAAACACACTCGCGACAGTGCGACTTTCCGACTCACCGAAGCTCACTGACTTCGCTTGTAAACTCATGCCTCTGTGTGCGTGCGTCAAAAATGGCGTGTTGTTCTAAGCGGGCTATCTGTCAGAGCGCCGCGCATGTCTAATTTGTGCTAGTACTGACACTAAGACAGTTTGTATGTACACGTACTGTAGGTCTACCACGAGTTGCCAATTTAAATTTACATTATCATTTGCGTAAAAAAAATGTAATGGCATGACACATGACATGAGAATGTCAAATTACCATACATTTTTTTATGCGAACGATAATGTAAACTTAAAGTGGCAACTCGTGGTTGACGTATACTACGAGCATAGTAAAAAGGTCTTCGGGAGATAGAACGTCTATCCCTATAAAACTGTTCTTGGAGATTACTGCTGGGAGTTCACAAAAGGTCACATCTAAGCACATCTGAACTTTATCTTTCAGTATTCGTTACTTACGCTTGAGTAACTATTGAAGTTAAATATTTTTTTTGTTTCGTCCCTAAAGTTCACAAAGAACTACTAACAAAACTCATTAATAGGACGCTAAAGTTAACATCAGAGTCTAAACGACCAATTAAAATGGACCTGCGATCTCCCACGAGGTTCTCGTTTCATGTATTATTCAGTTCAAGGAGGAGGGGTCAGGACAAAGTGGCTTGGGAGCAATTAGTGCGACAAGGTGCCATCAAAGAGCCTCTTTAGCTCGTGAGCGGACCTTTGTCTGAATGGGAACTTTTGAAATAACCCAATTTAAGTGTGGCAGATTTTTGAGGTAGTTGCGAAGAGTTTGGTCTTTAAAAAAGTCTTTGTTATTGTCTTACACTTGCTATAAATTAGTGTTAAGGTTATACTTGGAATTTTGCTTCGTAATGGAATCAGGAGGCCTACTCCCGGTCAGAATTTTCATATTTTACGTGAAATTAACGTTAAGAATAAATAAATAAAAGTGGGTGTAAGGTGTACGTACATACCAAGATCATCATCTGAATTAAGCCGCAACAAAGTATCTATCGAACTACAAGAATACCGGGTTACCAATTATTCGGTATACCCATTAGCCCACGAAATCCAAATAACGTGTAAACAAATACAGGCTGGGCATGAAAGCCCCGAAGTCACCAGCGAGGCTACAATATGTTACACACATTTGAACCTTATGCCGTTGACTTAGGGTGCAAAAATAGATACATATTAGTGCTCGTGACTGTTCCTAATTATTACTAAGAGACCATTCTGTACACAAAACAATATAATTTTCTCTGTTACGACCTGGAATATTGGGTTTTACTGCGACATCCAGGGTCAAATGTTACTTACCCAATCTCCTAACTAATGGATGTTTCAACCTTGTTTTTGATTAGTTTGGGAAAGAGTACACACATGTTTATAAAATTATTTAAAAAAGTAGGATTATTGTGAAATACAGCGACGTAAAGTATATAATTATCAGTGTCGACTTGCTTTACCCATTTATATATTTAATCGTGCAATGAATATGCAATACTATTTCATCTAATTGCCAACGATAAATTGATACTGTCACTAAAAAGGGTATTTTTATACTAGAAATTGAGTGCAAAGTAACAAAATCAGATCAGATGTAATCCAATATCGGCAAATCACAATAATTGGTTCCGCGGATTGTCGAGGATCATCCAGTTGATTGGGCGATCTCATTGGCTCGAGACTCAAACACGTCAATTATTCCGACCAATCGGCTCGACTGATGGAAAATTGACTTCTCATTGATGCTTAAGAGTATTCCTTGCCTGTAATTTAGTTGCCCGTTTTGTTATTAAACACTACTTTTGAAGTGTTGTGGCTGGTGAATAAGGTAGCCGGAGCTTTTTCGGGAGCTGTTCTTTGATCTGTTAAAGGTCCTTTTGCCTGCTGACTGTGTGCATATAGCTTACGGCACCTTAAGGTTAACAACTGACGGCGCGGTTAGGCGGTTTTTCACCCAAACTCGGGAGACCGGAGTTTTGTAAAAGTAAAGTATGAAGTAAAAAATAGCTTTATTCATATAGACTTATAAAAAGTACTTATGACAAAATATTATAGCAAAAATATACTAAATAAAAATAAACTTATATAAAATAATACTATGATAGTAAATATCATAATCGAACATAAAGTGACTCTACCACCAGTGCGGGGGTTGTTTTCAATCGAGAAGACTCCGGCAAGAAACTCGATAGTTACTTTTTTGAATCTGGTTTTTATCTACAAAAATTTAATTGACAGAGAAGACAACAGAGGTTTCCCCTGTTGTCTCAATATCTAATTATACAAATCTAAATTGTATACATTGCTTGTTTTATGTAATACAACTGTTTTTATTCCCATTTTGTGCAATAAAGTATATCTATCCATCTAATTTAAATGGTTTGGAACAAGTTCCAAAGTCAACATGTCTGTCTGCTCAATAAAAGCAGGTTGAGTAGCCAAAATATTGGCTGAAGAAATAAAAAAAGAGGATAGCGAATGTGCTATTTCTCGCTTAAAATAATTAGAAATATAAAAATTATTATATGTCACATGCAAATTATTCATATTAATCAATTTGTTAATGTCAATTACATTCATTAATTTACTGTTATTGTGCGGTGACGCAGCCGCCGCGGTTGCGATTTTCGCCCGCAAAGACAATCGCCGATAGACCGTCGAGCGCGCGGCCAAAAACCGCCTCGGCGCGGATGCGGCTGCCGCGCGGAAATCGCGCGCGCCGCGGAAATTAAACGCGTCGTGAATTCTGCTTCCAATTTTTTAATACATTTCTGCATTTTATAGAAGCTGAGGGCCCGCAACCGCGGCGGGCGCGGCAGAAAACCGCGCCGTCAGTTCTAAGTATATTTGCCTACCGTCCGGCGGTGTGCTTGCTTGTTTGCCAACAACGGTTTAAGTATAAAAATAACATGCTGAAAAAAATATGTGGTTTCCTTATACTCGTATTTACGCGAAGACTAATAAATAATACTTTCAATAATAGTTTTCAAGCATCATATTAAGTGGCTTGAATACCAAAAATTATCAGTCAAGAAACATAATAAGATTTAAAAAGGCATTGAATGGTGTAAAGAATAAAGGATTAATTATATTTATTAGGATAAATTAAATTAATTAATTAAATCACAATCTCATTCTCCATTCTGATCTAATTTTGTAATTTAAAAAAGGGATTTATTTCCAGATTTATCTCTTTTGAAAACATGCAATACTGGGGCAAGTCTTTTTTTAACGGGAATAGGGATATTGACAGCACCAAAAAATGGCATTCTGTTTAGTCCGTTCGTTCGACTGTCCAAAAATACTGGACGTATATTTTTCGCTTTATCAAATTAATAAAAAAATACAAAGATAAAAAGCATTTAAGTTCCGGAGTGGGGGCTCGTAACGTCACTTCTAAGTAACAATTGTACCTAGGCGTGACGTCACGCGAAACTTCAACGCACTGTATCGTCATGTTTCGTTTACGAGAAAATAGAAAAAATATGTGTCTAGAATTTTTTGATAATCTAACTGACGGACTAAATAGTTTTTTTAGTCGTCTAGCCTATTGTGCATAATATTAAGTTGAGATGGCGAATGCCGAGACCGCCATATTTGCGTTCGCCATAATTGTTGACTATTTCAGAGTTTTTCTGTCATTATTTCTTTATAATATACGAGTCAACTTCAACTAACCAAAAAATTTGGTACCACGTTTAAATTTGCATATTGTTTAAAATGTCGACAACAAAGGAAATACTCGTAACTTAATTACCTAATGATATATGTTGAAAACTGCAGTTTAAAACTAAAGCAATATGCTATCCTCTTTCGAACCTTATTCCTAGGGCAACAGGAGTTTTTAACGCCTGTACCACTGTACCTAATTATTATGGGTAACCTGGTTGCATGCTGCACGAAGTAAACTTGGCCTTGACCTGCCCGATAACGTCCAACCAACAGGTTAGATGGTGGATTAAATAATCACTAGCAATTAAGGAAAACAGGCCATATAGTACAGAAGTATTGTTCACGTTCCCGATGTAAATTGCTGGATTCACAATTGCACATTTATTTTTTATTTATTTATTTATTTATTCTTTGGCGCAGTAACAAAATACAAACTAATACATACATCGATTTTGAGTACATTGTAACATGGTCAAATTTGCATTTCGATGACAACCGCGCACAACGTTTAAATAGATTTAAAGAAAAGAATTATAACTTAAGTTAAAATCTCACTTCATTTTGTGAGAATGCATTTCGAAACCCTCCGAATTTCTCAAACTGTTGAAAAATGATGTAGCACTCTGATGAAAGATGTCTAGATCATATACACATACATTATAAACATCAAAAACCAACCTCAAAAGTCCACTACTGGAGCTAGGCCATTTTAGATCACATCGATACGCATCGAGTGTAGGTTCACAACTGGGATAGACCGCACGGATGATGATGATGATATGCTTTGGGGTTTCACAATTTACTTATAAACTCTTTATACCGCAACCACGAACCAACGATTATCAGTTTAGCGATGTCCTCATAGCCACTACAGCTGATTATTTGGAGGCCCATCGGTAACTTTGGTTCCTATGCGGATATCCAACCTTGTTGATATTTTTGTGCGATTTCAGATTTCAGTTACACATTGTTTTAATACTGCATTGTAATCAGTTAACATTATGAATAAATTATTTGCCAATTATTATCCCACATTTTTTAAACATGTGAGACAAGAGAGCAATAACGTTAAACTAAGTCGCATTGAAAATAAAATCCTAACCTGCAAATTGTAATCACGAAACTGCAATCTCGGCAGTAAGTACGGAAGACAACCGTTACAAAACTATTGCAAAATGGGTCTTAAGTCAGCAGCATAACGTGCTACTATAAAGCTTGATGTGGTTTCGTGTGTACAACACAGTGCCCATGTTTAATTACGATTTGACGTTAATTGGATTGGGTAGTCAACTTTTTCGTGTCGGCCGGACACGCGATCTCAACTGGGTCATGATATCATAATATTAACAATCACCTTCAGTGAGGTGGGAAATTACACTCATGAATAATTTCAGAAGATGCATTTTTAAAGCGAGTCAATGATATTTTATACAATAACTAGTCATAAAAACGCAATCATTCCTAGCAAGTATGTTTTAGCTAAGGAAATTAACTAACTTTCATTTCAAGATCACCATGAAAATCACTCGAATGGTCAGTATTTTTTGTGTGAAAACCCTGAAATAAAGTTGTTTTAAAAAATCAAAGTTTCGCTAATATACTTACTTGATAATCACCCTATATATACGCCAGACAATGGTTTCCGAAGTAAGGATAAATATTAAAAATCATTTTCTAACAAGGTACCAAACAAGAATTTTAGCCATGGGAATCTCCCAGCACACCCAACCCTAGCCTATTTAGAATTGCTTGTTTGCTCGAATTGACCCGACCTAAGCACTACACCAATCGAATAGTCAAAAAAATGGTAACGAAAATATTTAAACTTCAGCGTTTACATCATCATGAGTATGTGTCAGAACAGCGTACAGTACGTCTACCACGAGTTGCCACTTTAAATTTACGTTATCGTTCGCGTAAAGAATTGTATTAGGATTTGACATGACATGACATGACAATGTCAAATCTCAATACAATTTTTGCCGCGAACGATAACGTAAATTTGAAGTCGCAACTCGTGGTAGATGTACTGGCTAGCGTAGTGTTAAGGTGGATTTAGACCAAACGAACATAGAGTTAGAGCTAGAGCAAGAATGTTCTTTCGTGATCTTTTAATGTTAATGATCATTAATTTTTCCTTTACACCAATAGAATCCTAACGAAAACGTTCGAGGGATCAAGAACGAGCATTCTAGCTCGTGCTCTTGGGTCTCCGCGAACATAGGCAGAACAACGAAAGAATTTGATGGACGTTGGGTCCACCTTCAAAGTACTTCTCTGTGATAATGACTTAAAAGGTAAAATGTTAAAAGTTAAAGTTGCTACTCGTAGAAAATATTGTTGCGAGAGAGAAGATATTCTTCAAACTAAAACTACGAAAGGAGGTAATGAGCAACCAGTTGTATTCTTGTGTAAATCCAGCAATACTGAGAAGAAAAATGAGTTTTCCAGAACCGTGAATATTAATTGCGTTTGTGTAAATAATAGGTTGGGGAAAAAGTTTCTTCGCATTTTTTAAGAAAATTCAAAGCACTTTTTAATGTAGTTTATTTACATTCAACTAAAGTAAGTAGGTGCCATTTTGATCGATTACCATAAACATTCGTTGTCCATAAACATCGCAAATTTTTTTCTCTTCTTGTGTTCATTTTTACCTTTTTTGTAGTAAAATTTTTAAAATGTATCGAATTTCTTCATTAGATTCACTCATCTTGACAGCAAAAAAAACAAATGAAAATCATACATTTTCCTAATTTTAATTTGGAATTATCTTCTTAAAATTTAAACTTTTAACGATACCAAAACCAGCTAGATACAAATAGTACTTATAGCGAAAGAGATTTTATTACAAGTTCATACATATCAATGCGAAAAGACTTTTTCCCCAACCTAATATTCATCTCATCAAACTACGAAAACATTAAATACTCGCTTTTTAATATTAAATTACACTGAAACAACCACAAAAGGAATCATAAATGCTTATATTTATTTTAATTACCTATGTCTATCTTAATATGTCATATAATCTATGTCAGAAATGAGGAAATCCGTAGCAGAACTAAAGAGACCGACGTAGCTCATCGGGTTAGTAAGTGGAAGTGGCAGTGGGCAGGGCACATAGCACGCACAGCTGATGGCCATTGGGGCAGAGAGGTTCTAGACTGGAGACCGTTTCACAGTAGGCACAGAGTGGGACGCAAGGTGGACGGACGACCTGGTGAAGGTGGCGGGATTCTGGTGGATGCAGACCGCCTGCAACCTGTCGCTTTGGAAATCTGTAGGGGAGGCCTATGTTCAGCAGTGGAAATTTGATGATAATGTTGTCATGAACTAAATAAAAACATTTCCATCGTCTTCTGGAGAAAACAAAATTATTTTGGGGTTGAGTTAATACAAAAATCCCACAAATAAGGACTTTAAGGTTTTCCCGAATCTTAATCAAATGTTATTTTACTGTATCTCATATATAAGCCATATATATATAAATATATATATATGGCTGATCACTTGTAAAAGTTTGAACACCTTTGATGCCTGTATTTGCAAATAAATGGAATTTGAATTTGAATTCAAAATAATGTTCAGATAGAACATGTTAATCAAAAGTAAGTAATCAAAAAAAAATCTACGAATTCTCACAGTAATTTATGAAATCTAAAAGTATTTTTGCCACGCTACCAAGGGAATGATTTTAATTTGAGTAACGAAGCATTAGGTAATTATGTAAACATACAGCCACAGAGAGTAGGTACCTACTTACTAGTGTCTAGTCGGAAGCCAAGCGTGGTAGTCGCTTGTAGGTATGTTTGCAGAAGCTAACAAGATAACTTCCATTTTGTAAAAAGAACGTTAAAATACAGGCTTAACGGTGCCATTTTGTTCATTTATAGAGCACCCATTTGTCATGGTCTCGAAGTAAAGATAAATAGCCCTGTGGTACAAGGTACCAGACAAGGAATGAAGCCAGGGGCGTCCCTAAGCATACATAGACCCGAACCTCTTTAGAAAAAATAGTTTCTTGAATTAACCCGACTAGAAATCGGACCCAAGACACCACGGAAGTCGAGGCGAGAAACCGTGCTATAACGCCCTACGCCAATCGTGTCGTCAAAACCGTTAAAATAATTTTCTTAAACCAGAATAATCTGATCAAATAAAGTACGTATTATCAAAATTAAAGCATTCTTAAAATTACATGGTAGAGATTTACATTTATAAAATTATGACTTTACCTGGCAGGTTTTAAATAAATAAATAATAATAAATATGCGCCAGACAACACACCTCTTGTAATGGTCTCGAAGTAGGGATTATTAAATCCCTCTGTTACGAGGTACCACACAAGGAAATAACCTAGGGGCGTCTCCCAGCACACCCAAGTCAATTCAGAAAAGATCGTTTCCTGAATTGACCCGACTGGGAATCGAACCCGGGACACTACGGAAATCAAGGCGAGACACCGTGCTACAGCACACTACGCCAATCGTGTCGTTCATACACCGCTAAAATCTTTCAATGTAGTAAACACTTTGCGCAGGAATTCAACTCAAACTTGACATCTTTTTTTAATAAACTTCTGCCTGCTGCTGCCAGCTATGTTTAAAATGTACTTAAAAATAAATCAGGTTAATATAATACGGAAAAAAAACGTACCTAGGACCCGAACAGATCGCTTACTGTCCCTACAAGATAGGGCTGTCGCTATACATTTATCTTATTAGAAAAACCCTAAAAGGTATTTTTATAAAATGATTCAAGACATGTTCTTTCTTGATGAGCCATGTTGTGATTTTGCTACGTACATTTTCCTTATTTTTTTTATTATTATATATTTTCATATTGCCCGTCAAGATGACCTCACTGCACCTATATGAGGCTGACAATGGAAAGGAATCACTGAGCTGGCGATCTTCATCTTGAAGGCCTACAGAACCTTTTATCCTTAAAAAAACTTGACTCTCAACTACATGGTTAGGCCAGTCCCACCATGCCCTTTCTTCACTGAGTTAGAGATTGTCTAATCTAAAATGACGCCACCCGCTACCGTTTTCACGCACACATAAAGTAAAGTAATTAGCCAATATACGTGGGTGGTCTAAAAAGTTTCCGACTAATTCCGACCTAACAAGGATGTATACAAGTATTTTTTTCTTATTTTTTTATTTATTTTCCTACTTGGTAACTTTGTCTTTCTCTTGTAACTCTACATACTTCTCTAAAACTCGGATTTGTTGCGACTAAACTGCGCCAACAGAGCGTTGGAAATGTTCATTGAAAACGTTTTTGGTCTGACGACAACAAAACGCGGCACCCAATGCGCGCTGTCCAAGAAAGCTGTCCAGCTTTCTCATGCCTAAATCTGGGTTTAAAATGAGACAAACTTTTTCGACATTTTCATAGCCTCTGCTAAATCTCTCACTTTAATTCGGCGGTCGTCTAGTACCATTTGGTGAACTGTAGCGATGTTATCGTCAGTAGTTGCAGTTTTGGACGTCGAACGTTCATCGTCTCCCAAGCTCTTAAGGCCACGTTTAAATGCCGCCCAAAATTTCACTGTGGTTAATGATGGTGCAGAGTACACAGAATCCAACTCATTTTTGATTTGCGTAGGCGTATCACCTTTCAAAAACGAATATTTTATAACAGCTCGATACTCGATTTTTTCCATTTTCACAAAAATACTCACATCGACTCACTCAAACGACTCTCAAATAACAACTGCGCGCGATCAAAATGGCTGATACTTTGGTGAGCACCTATCAAAAGATGCACAACTGCATTCCCTAAGTTTTATTGATGAGTGCCATTTTCACGTTGAGGTCCGAAACTTTTCAGACCATACTAGTACTGTCCCAAAGGCCGGGCAAAGGCCTCTATCATTGAAATCAACTCATCGCTCTAATGGGTTTTGGCTTCATATACATTTTATCTATAACATCGCAATAAAAAAAGTAGCCAGGCGCGTCATTTCTGGTTAGACAAGCTCTAGAAATATTTTTCATTCGCTTATTCCGTTGACGTACGACTTTCATAATAAGTATTAACTATTTAAAATTAAATGGAAATAAGGCCCTAGAGCCACACTCTTCTGCTAAATAATTTAGGCAGACACATAAACCCCTACAAATTAAAAGAATAAGCAATAAGCTAAGTGTAGATTCATGACAATTTTAGAGTTTTTGTTTGTTCAGGCATTGGCAACCCTGTGTAGACTATGAAGATTTTACGTGACCTTCTTTTGCTACCCTAATTACCCTCCGAGGAAAATGAGCAAATCCAGCGTGTTGAGGAATATTACCTGAAAGGAAAGAAAAAAGAAAATTAGACGGTAGAGGAGCATGAAATTGCATAAACGGTCTACTCCAAAAATCGTGATGGGGGATTAAAGATATGTTTAAGAAACAGAAAAATACTAAATGATTCTCAAGCATAACCTGATTTTATAGGTGTCCTTATCTAGTATTGGTGAAGGGCACCGAAGTGTCAACACGAGAACACTTCAAATAAGCATAGAATTGCATAGAATTTATATTTTCTTTAGCATTAACACGCGGCTGACCAGCAGTTTGTAACTCTATTCAAATTTAAACCCTAATCACACAAAAACTTTAAATTTACTTACTAATTTGCAAGTTCAGTTTAAGTCGGTTTCTCACTGTATTTTAACTATATCACACTCCCTGGCCCACTTCTCTTTTTAGTTTTGTAATTTCCTTTACCTGCAGGTTGTCTGATAGAGATTCTTAGCGATAATACCGACTAAATTGTACGATCTAAGGCCCGTATTCTGAAAGGACGCTCAAGCGTGAATCTTGACTTGAAACTCGATTCAAGCAGAGATCTTATTCTAGAACCGCCCCTGAGTACAGATTCCTTGATCACAGCTTAGACTTATTCCGAAACGTCACTCAGGTGCGTATCGGCGCTCAAGTAGAGATTTGATCTGTGATCACGCAAGTGACCTCCTGACCACGCTTGAGTAGACATTTGCTGGTAAAAAACGATGAATTCCTTCAAGGAAGGATTCTTAGATATTTTTGACGACCTCAATAAATAATATAATTTCATTTTCTCATTCCTGGATTAACTACAAGTTGTAATTACCCTTATTTAGAAATAAATTCAGTACCTATAAAAAAACAAAGTGGGTGGTATGCAAATCTATATGTAAGTATAGTAAGGTAATATGGTAAGGTATAGTAAACCACACACACATATACACCAAGCACAGATTATATCGAGGGCCTCCCTTGTCAGGTTACAATTACGTTCCGTTACAGTTAATAGCATAAATAAAATTAACAAATAACAAGATAAAACTTAAATAGAAATAGTTTCAGGGTAATAATTACATTACATGAACAAGTTAAGTATTGAAAGGCTAATTAAACCTTTTCTTGGTGCAAATCCATTGTAAATCGGTTAAATTTTTACAATAAACACATTGTATCTGCTTGTAAAAATGAATTGTTGTAAACGAAAACAAGCTTGATTCATAGACAAAAAGCAAACTCTACTCAAATCTTGTTTGAAACTCGATTCAACTGAGAGCCGTTTGATATTCGTTTTAGAATAAGCAACGTACTCAAGAACAGATTCTAAACTCAAGAGTAGATCAGTAATCACGTCAGTTCAAAGCGCGCTTGAGCGTCGTTTCAGAATACGGGCCTAAGACTATGTAATGCTGATTTTATGGTTTGTTTGTAGAACTAAGTAAATTATCTTTATCTTACTTCAGTGTAGTGTAGATAACAGTTCTATATCGAGCATTACATCAGTTGGATCATGTCATTGTAGATCATAAAGAGCGAATATCTTTATTAAAATACAATAATCTGACACCTTGATCGTTATATTAGCCGCTAATGCTCTTAGTGAGCATTTTTTTTCATTTAACTTTAATTCCTACTTAAGTCTGATTTATTTAAATTTGTTTAGAATGGGATTATAAATAAAATGTATCACCTCCGTTTTTCGACGCCTGTCCGTTTTTCAGCGATATTCTGTCAAGTAAACTAACAAGGGACAAAGGGTTAAAAAGGTTCAAAGTTGCGTGACATTAAACCATAGCCCACATTAAATCTGGCACCCACTATCCCACAATTATGATTGCGTGGCTCCGCATAAATTACACAAAGAATTTCATAGTAAAATAGCGTGTACACTGGCCGGTTTAATAGTTCCAACATTTTCCGAGACAGGGCGCCACCTGCACTAAGCCTGGGATATTTATGGCAGCTTCTGGACTGGTATAGGCATATCCCTGTTAGTTTATTGTCGTGTTTCATTCAGAAATATTGTTCAAATCCATGTTTACTTCCAATCTCTTCTGCCTTGATGTAGGCGCAATTAAGAGACGTATCATCGTTTCAAGAACAAGGCAGCCCAATTTACGGCGATTGCCCAGCTTGTTATAACATGCCTTTGTTCTGTGAAATTCGAGCTCAAAATATTTACGATAATAATTAACAACTTTAAGTAACCTTCGTTTCTTAAAGTTGTTAAAGTCGTAGTTTAAAACTGTCTACTAACATATAATATGAGAAAAGCATAAGATTATTTTGAAGAGCTATTTAATTTCGCTCATTTAGCTTGTTACATTAAGCCCAGAAGTAATCCTGTACATTGCAGAATATTCGCCCGGATCATGAAATCATCATCATCATTTCAGCCGAACGACGCCCACTGCTGGGCATAGGCCTCCCCCAAGGATCTCCACAACGATCGGTCCTGCGCTGTCCGCATCCAGCGGCTTCCCGCGACCTTGACCAGATCGTCGGTCCACCTTGTAGAGGGCCTGCCCACGGAACGTCGTCCGGTACGCGGTCGCCATTCGAGAACCTTTCCGCCATGAAATATCATGAAATATCGAACTTTAATACTTTGGCAACAGATGGTGGGAATTTTTAATTCGCCTCGGGACTTATAGAGAGCGCTGCTGGCATAGAGCTTGCACTTGTCGCTTTTAAAACGAGAAACGAAACGTAACTTCGCGACACTAGGCAAGAATATATTTTCGACGACACGATTGGCGTAGTGCGCTGTAGCACGGTTTTTCGCCTCGATTTCCGTAGTGTCCCGGGTTCGATTCCCGGTCGGGTCAATTCAGGAAACGATCTTTTCTGAATTGACTCGGGTCTGGGTGTGCTGGGAGACGCCCCTGGCTTATTTCCTTGTGTGGTACCTCGTAACACAGGGATTTTAATCCCTGTGTTACGAGGTACCACACAAGAAGTGTGATGTCTGGCGCATATTATTATATTTTTAATGTAAAATCTATTTTGCCATATAAGGGGAAACTGACTGATTGACATAACAGCGCACAGCCCAAACTAGTGAAGTAAACATGAGATGTTTCACCAACTTTAGAGCACTAAGCAAGGAGTTGAAAAGTTCACCCCCAAATTGAATAATGAAGTAATGTTGTATGGAAAATCAAAAACCCTAAAGATAAGCTAAATCTAAATTTTGGCAGGGTGGAATAAAGAGGTAACTACAGCGATAGAAATAGCTTAGAATAATTACATATAGAAACCAAGTCCGCGCGACCATTTTGAAGCACCCTAATTGGAGCCATAAATGGCTCCAAACGGACCGCTTGTGTTCATTAAAACTCCGCAATGTTCAATATCAATGCGGGCCGCACGTCAGCAAGCAATAGTCAAGAATGTATGGATCGGATTAGTGCTTCATTTTTGACGGGGCGGTTGTATGAAGACTATCCTTTTATACGTTATTATTCTAAGAGAAATAGGCTATTTTACTACGTCTATCCGGTTATTAAATGATGATGAGCAAGACTTTCACTTTGACAGCAAAGGGCTTCTTCTTAACAGTGCGATTCCATTGTAGCACAGCTTATTACACGAAAAGAGAAACAAGGATGTTCTCACAGAGCATACGAATTCAGTTATTAAAGTGTAAGGAGCGCGTTCTTTCTCTCATTTCTCGTATTTACTTTCGGCAAAAGTTTTAATGGCTAAGAAAACGACAGATATCTCGAATGTTGGAAGATTTTAAGGGAAAAAGAAAAACTCCAGTCAGCTCGTTATTCGTAACGACTTTTTTCGCAGTTATTTATTTAACAGCTTGTTTGCTTGGGAGGAGTTCTTTTGATATTTCTTTAAACATGAGCTTACAAGGAGTTTCAATTAAAGACTTGCTGAGACTCATAGAATGAGCTGTTGCGCTGATGTGTTCAATTATATCATGACTGGCCTGTTGGTGCAATGGCAGCGATCCTGCCTTTAGCGCCGGAGGTTGTGGCTTCCATCCCCACCCGTGACAAACATTTGTGTTTGTTGTGTGTCTGGGTGTTATTATCTATTTAAGTACGTATTCAGAAAAATATAAGTATGTTCATCAGTCTCTGACGCCCACAGTACGAGCTCTGCTCAGTTTCGGGTCAGATGATCTTGATGTAAATTGTCAAAATTCTATTACTAAATCATGGGTTTCAAAAAGCACCCCAAATGTTTTTTCCCAGTCGCTGCTATAGCAAAGCGAACAAAGCACTTTGGCGCACATTTCTCGTTGTCACGGAACAATAGAATTCCCTTCCAGAACGCTCCCTTAACTGGATGCGTCGCCTCACGTGTGAGGAACAATTAAAAGATAGGATGAATGCCGTCATAATATTAATATTTCTTAATTACTACGTATTTACGTAGTGACAATAGATTTGATCCTTAAGTTTGAGTGGTAAGGTTCAAGATTTTACACGCTTTGCAGTGTGTAAGAGCCTAACAGCCTAAACGAGAGCAATCCCCTAAGAAATACCTATCTACACGTGTAGAAAACATTGTAAGTATGGGACCCATTAAATGTCATTTTTAACATACGAGTAGGTGAGTGCTAATGATGACAATTTACATTTAGGAAATAAGTGCTGGTTTTCTGTGCTTTATTTTAAAAATGGACATTTATCAACGAATGATATATCATTCGTTGAAAGCATTTCTTAATTTTTTCTCGCTTTTGTATTTGCTAATGAAGGAACTACTGAACTGACCTTAATATATTTAAAAACAGCGGCACACATTGTTTATTTAGGCTTAAACACCAATAAGTACACCACAATGTTTACATTTGTGAACTTTCACTCCCACATTTAGTACAATACAATTTAAAATACACTACTAATTTCACTACAATTTATACATTCACGAACAGACACTCACGTTAATTACAATTATATATAGTTACAAATATCACTATCATTAGGTCAGTGAACTAATTTCGCGGCACAGTTGTTGGCGCATCATACTTCACGCACATCTGTACGCACGCATTCGGTGCAGACTGCATGTATTGCCAACGTGAAAATAAAACTTCCACTGGGTATTTCAAAACCACAACAGGGTAACGTTATTGCTATGTTTTGAAAAGTTGGGTATATGGTCAACAGGAGAAGTAACAGTGATTGAACTTCAAATTGGTTTTAATGACTTGACACACACAGTACAGTAGTTAACTGGTTTGAAATATTAGTACCTATTTATATTTTTTTGTCTCACTAATATTATTAGTTTTGATAATTCTTAATAATTTTACAAATTATCACTTAGTTTTTCCGTAGACTAAACTACCTATAATATTGAACGAATCCCTAAAAAGTAAAAAAATCTGTTCCAGATATTATTCGTTTTGTATTATTCAAACTAGCTCATTTTAGTGTATAATCAAATAAATGGTTAAGTATGTATGATTAAATAAATCGATTTATTTATTGCCATAAAGCAAAAAAGGTCGAAACTTTACAAAATTAAGCATGAATAGCGCCCTCTACAGCAATCGATACAAACTATGGCAAACGTAAGATCGATAATGTGAATTCAGTTCTCAGAATTAACAGCAGATGTCGCTTCTAGGTGATATCCTAAACGCTCAATTGTTTTGCTTACCCTTTGTTTGTGGAAAAATTTTGTTCATCGCTGTTTTTTTGCCGACTAAACTGTTTAATGATTACTATGCACTATTTAAGGAGGAGTATTTGGAAATAAAAGTATGGACTCATTCGATTTGTTTTTCAAAGCACTGAATCATATTTATGATATAGGTATTTACCTCCAAAAGACAGACTGGTACAATAGTTATTATTACCAATTATGTGTAGTTTAATTTATCCTTTGAGCGTCACGACTATGACAGACAACGAGAAGACCGATAGGTGTTAGTTCATGTAAAATATATATACAGATTTTTGGTAAGCTTGTATTTATTTCTTTGGTGCACGAAAAAAAATAACAATAGTTTTTTAAACATAATAGGTACTTGTAGATATGACACATGCATATTTCCATATATGAGGTATGTGACAAGACCCTGTATAAACAAATGATGTGTGTGTATGCTAAACTTTATTAATATTGATGATTACACATTCTCACAAATTCACAAATATACCTTTAACGAAAGATATACTTACCATAAGTGATATTATTAGATAAACTGTACCTACATGTTTTTTTTTTCAAAATGTTTTACGTGCAACGGAATGAAGCGACCAAAACAGACCCTATAGCTAAAACCAAAATCTTCCGAATCGTAACATTACGACGAGATAACTATTGTGTTTAAGTCTAGCTGGTAGGATGATATGAATGAAGTCCACCTTTAGCTGGTTTTTTTCTCAGGCCTTAACTAACCGAAAAATACCTAACGTGCGTTCCTTAACGGCTACGTACAAGGAAAAACTAATTGGGCATTAATATTATTACCACAGACAAAACCGTTGGTTGTTCATAGTGAACCAGAGGTCGAAGTGTTACGTATTATAAGATGACTCAGCGCTAGTGATGTGTTAATGACTCGATACAGATGAACCAAGTTTAAAAAAGAAACAAATCGGTCTTGAGTCTTGACCATCGTTGCGATGTTTGTCTGTTCTGTTTCGATCTGTATTTATATTGTTAGAAAACACAGAAATGAATAAAGTGTCCCCACTTGCAACTATGTCAGCGCATCAGTCCATCAAATGATTATTGATTAGATAATTGTTTATCAATTGATATCGACTGCGTGCTTAGTGCAGTTTATTTTTATCGTTAAGGCAATTTATTATCACAGTGTGTCCGGTCTTAATTTAACAAATCAAAAAACAAGTACGTAAGTACAATACGTAGACATCTCAAAGCCATGTAAGCCATATTAAGTGGATCTATATAAATGCTATACATGTTTAGCTGAAGCAAACCTGAAAAAATAAATCAAGCCAAAGCTAAACTTATTAGTTTCAAATTTAAGATATTCTAAGCTTAATTCAAGTTTTCACATAATTCATTATTTATCGACACTAATAAACATATTATAACCGTAGCAGTTATTTCCCATGTTACTTCTACTTAATTAAAGAAACGACCTGTACCTCGTTTCTCCACGCTTTATCAAACTAGTTTATCGATAACACTATCGACCGAGTCACCGCACGTTTCGCTCGCGTCACAAAACAGTTCCACCGAGCAGAGGCCGCGAGCGGCCACGCCACTGCGCTCGGTTAAAAATGTTGATAAAAACAACAATTCTCGTACTAATATCTCTCGTGAACGGACAAAATACTAACGTTAATACGACCAACAGAGTGACGACGACCGAAGGAGTAACAGTCGGCGTGAAGGCGAACGATGGCGATTATTTAGCGTTCTATGGCATTCCGTACGCCGGGTCTGTTACCGGCAATAACCGGTTCAAAGTAAGTTCACTATCGATGCTCACCTGATAAAAGCATTTACGTTTTTGTTTTCTATTTGTATGTAAACACAGATCGGTGTTGTGTCAGCTGTCAAACGTGTTATTCTGTGGTTTGTTCAGTGTTTTCAGGTTAAATTTATCCTCGTGTTTTGTTTATTAGCGGACAGAATCAATGTATCTTGTCTCGCTTTGATGTTTCCTTTGTTTTTGACTTACTTAATTAGACACTTAATAATTTTAAAAGCGTAGGATAGGACAATGTGATAAACAAACAAATGTTATATTAAAGAAAGATACACTGAATTTTTTTTTTGCCGTCAGTATGTGGTTGTTGTGGGTTTTTTTATCAGCTGTATTTTCATATTTAACTGGCCCATTATTATTTTATTCAACTAGTAGGATGTCAAAGTGATTCATATTATGATGAAACTTATTTCTGACTAATTAACTACTCTCGGTTGTAATTGCGTTTTCCCCGTGGACCTTTTCTTTTAAGTCCGAGAATCAATAAATGAACACTAGAACGAAAGGAATGAGTAGAAACTAATCTTTATTTGAAATTATTTTCCAGGCAGCACCTCCTCCAACGAAATATCAAGGCGAATTTCATGCTGTCGACAACGGCGTCTTGTGTGCCCAACCCTCACTCCATGGGCTGGCAGGAGTCGAAGACTGCCTAACCCTGAACGTATTCACCAATAATGTCACCGGTCGCAAACCTGTCATAGTCTGGCTGAACGGCGAAGAATACTCCAATACAAATGACACACTGCGCTACTCGTATAGAACCCTAGTCGGAGACGTGGTCTTCATTGCCATAAACTACCGACTATCCATCTTCGGATTCCTCTGCCTTGGCGTAGCTGAAGCGCCTGGTAATGCTGGATTAAAAGACGTCATCCAAGCTTTAAAATGGATCCAAGAGAACGCAGCTGCTTTTGGCGGAGACCCAAACAACGTAGTACTGCTCGGGCACGGGTCTGGTGCAGCAATGGTTGACCTAGTGACTATGTCACCTCTCTCAGAAAACTTAGTGAACAAAGCTATAGCTCTAAGTGGCTCAGCGATTGCTCCCTGGGCAGTTGCCTTCGACCCATCAGGCTACGCTAGAGCCTTCGGTGCATCTGTCGGTTATACTGACGACGACCAGCAGAAACTGGCAAAACACTTAGCAGGTGCAGACATTAACGTATTAGTGAGCGCTCTCAGCCAATTTAAATTCACAAACAATTCCATACTATTCGCACCGTGTGTAGAAAATACAAAACTGCCTGGATCTTTCTTGGAAGATGCGCCGCTGAACTTGCTGCGATCAGGAAAATACCGACACATTCCTTACATTGCCAGCTATGTTGACGTAGAAGGGACACTACGAGCGGCAGAAGCCTCCAACGGAAAGTGGTTAGAAATGATGCAGCAGAATTTTGTTGACTTCCTACCAGTAGATTTGAAGTTCGCAAACGAGACCACGAGGAGAAACATTGGGCAATACATACGGAGATTCTATTTTGCCGACAGAGACGTAGATCGGAGTACCATAGCAGATTACTTAGAGTATCAAGGCGATACCTTGATCACAGTGTCAGTGATAAGGGGTGTGAGTGAAAGAGCTGCTAATTCAACGGCTCCCGTGCGATTACTGAAATTCTTTTACAAGGAAGGTATCAACCGTGACTGGCCCTACCCTGATATTCCCTTGAACGGCATGCGGCATGGCGGTATACTGAACTACATTTTTGACGTGGACTCGAGCCCTGTGGATGAGAAACCGAGGAGCGCATTGATAAAACGCTTCGTTGCATTCGCGAATACTGGGTAAGCTTATCATTTTTTTCATTGTGTATGACCCTGATTAATTAAGTAATTTTGTTTATGAAAATTTATAAGTGCTGTAGAAACGTATTCTGCAATAGAATTTGCTGAGCTGTGCATCTTTCGTAATGTTAAATGTCAGAGTTTCACAAATTGCCTACACAGACTTCTGACATAGCTACTATTTCGACTGCCATCTAATGATAACAAACGAAACCAACAGCTTAACGTGCTTTTCGAAGCACTTAATCATTGAAATCAGGTAATAACTCAACAATAGGTAGAAGTATAAGCCCGAATCTAGAAACGGGCTTCTGGGTGAAAGCCTGAATGAATAGTGATCCCAAATAAGAAAATCTTTTCAGGAGTAAGGAAGAGATCTTCTCACTTTTCAAGGCTGTTTGACAGACCAGTAATAGTATGCATCGCAGTATAAGATATTACCATGTTAATGAGCTTTCTGTATTTTATTTTGTAACAGAAATCCTGTAGCTACAACTTCTCCCGGAGATACTGCATGGGAGCCAATCACATCCCTGCATTTTAACTACTTGGGCATCGAGGGCAGTCCGGCCACCGGCTTCGCGGAGGACCTTCTCAAGGACCCCCACTCCCAAACCATCAAGTTCTGGAATGATACTTGCAGCACGTACTACACAACTCCTCAGCAGGTTTCATCAGCATCTGGTCTAGTTAATGTGTTTATTGTTCTTTTTATATCACAGCTGATTGTGAAGATATTCTAGACGGTTGCCGTTTAAGAAGATATTACTCAATCTGCTGATATTGCTTTGACATCGATTTTAAAGAAAAGATCGATCTTAATGTGATGAAGCATTTTTGAACACCGGTCACAAAAAATCCATAAGAAAACGGTATTTTCTGGTTACTCGTACTTACCGTTGCTTACTTTAAGCTTTGTTTATAATTATTGTTACTGTTTTTTGCAAATTTGCATCCGTCCAAGGGATTTTGCAGGTAAAATATATTTAAGCACAATTTTTTAATTTCGTTTATTAACAACTAGGCGAAAACATTTTAAGCATTTATGATAAGCTCAAAACAAGAGAGGCACACTTTTAAGTTAAGAATAAAGCCAATGGTGACTGAAATAATTTAGGAAGTTCATAATTGCATTTTTAAGCTATTATCTAAAAAAAAACAAACTAATCTATTCTGCCTCGTTTAAAAATTGCCAAGGTACAAAGAAAAATAAATACGTAGAATGAATCCAAGTATTATTTTTGGCTGCGTTATCCATTTTTTTCAAAGTTATGGTAGGTAATAATAATGAGATACTCAATTTGCCTTTGAATTTTCTCTATCTCAGGTCGGTCCCTCATGTCTGTTGATCGTGAATTCTTGAAGTTTTCTTAAGTTGAAGTCAACTACTTAATATATCTATTATCAAACTAAGTTATCATCTTTAAGTCAAACTGTTCAGGATACTTGCGTATTCGGAAGAGCTAGAGTTTACCTTCTGTAACTTATTTTATATGCAGTAAATACGTGCCAGTTCATTAAGGAACGTTCCATTTATTTTATTGTATTTTAATTGCATACAATGCAGCCATTATTTAGTTTTAAGTTCGGATATTTCAAATATGTTGTGTGAACTATTTTTTGGATCTACGTAATTTTAATAAAAGAAACTGCTTTAGCACCCGAATGCCTTTTATTTTCTGACCATATCCCTTGAGTTTTTTTATCTCGGATTGGATTTATGTACCTACTTACTTCTACTAAATAGTCTGGTAACGGAGCTCTGATTCAGGGCGAAAACCGGAGGTCCCGTTCGGGTTCAAATCCCGGGTCGGATTTTCAGGAACATCGCCCGGGTTTTAATCACCAACCTATGATCAAGCCAATACCCATCAATTTCAGCTAAAACTTAATTTCACTGATTATTGGTAAAAATTGGTAAGTAAAGTCTGCAGTTGTATTCGGAATCACACCCTTATTCATCACTAGATTCATTTTTTTTATACGTCGGTGACAATCAAGCATGCGGACCACCTGATGGTAAGCGGTAACCGCAGCCTATGGACACGTGCAACACCAGGGGTATCACTCGCGCGTTGTCGACCCTAAAGTTAAAGTTAGTCTGAGATATCTGCTCCATTTAAAATGTGTATTAAAAACTAGCTGCCCTGACAGACTTCGTTCTGCTCAAGTTATTGTTTGACATTTTCCTCGTAATTTTTACGTTTTTTCTCTGCATATAAGAACCTTGTTTGTGCTTTAAAAAACATTTAAAAAAGAAATGACCCAATTGGACAAGCCGTTTTGTCGAGTTTTGCGATTAACAACACATTTGGCGATTTATTTTTATTTATAAAATAAAATAAATAAATATCCCTGGACATTATTCCACACAGCGCCATCTAGTCCCAAAGTAAGCTAATTAAAGCTTGTGTTATGGGATACTAGACAACGGATAAACATACTTAAATACATTATTTTTTTGTAAATACATACTTATTATACATAGGAGACACCCAGACCAATACAAACAGACATGTTTATGCACACAAATGTTTGTACTGTGCGGGGATCGAACCCGCGACCTCTGGTGTAGTAGCCAACTTCTTAACCATTACACCAAGTCGGTCGTCACACCAAGTCGGTCGTCAAAAAGTCGGTTTATAAAGATGAAACAATAATACTTACGTTAGTATTTGCATGAACGATAATGTAGCAGAACTATATCATTGTCACCCGAGTGTTAACTTACCTGCAACAAAAAAACAAGCCTGAAATTATGCATCAAAATGTTTAATTTTTTCCCACATTCAACGGTAGCAACTGCACGAAACTAGCACAGCCAAATTGCAAACGAAGTCATTTTTAGCAGGAACGATGTGTTATCTAGTTTAGATAACACAATTTGCGCCTTATCTACGAGCTACAGGTGTCGAGAATGTCGAGATAGTTCGCTGATAGTGTCAACTAGTTCAAACTGAATACATAGCCTTTGTGCGACATGGCCGTAAGAGCGTTTGCTGAGGGTGGTTCAAAAACGTTGCATTTTTGTAAGATTTTCGTGATTATTCCATTGAATTGAAATAAAACTCAAATTTTTGCTCTATTATTGTGTGCATAATACTATCTAAAAACACAGTGAATTGTCTAAAATTAGGTAGTCGCCAATTATTAGCTAAATTAAATAAAAACCGTTTTTTTTTAATTTAAAAGACACTTAAAAATTTATTGTACACAGAAAGTTATAATTATGAAATTAAAAGGTCCATTCAATAATAGAGAGATAATTCACACTTAATTTTTTTTTTATACTTACTTAATTTGAATTCAGCTAAATAATCACGAAAACCTTAAAAAAATGCAATGTTAAAGATCTACCCCAAAAGCAAAAAGCAAACCCTCTTAAGTTTCTAACTCGCTAAGTTTATTTTGAGGTTGTTTTGTAAACGACATTTTCCGCAATAATCTCTAGATTCAGATTTTATTTCAGCTTTTCTAATTCTGCTACAAATTAAACAAAGATAGTTTTAGCTAAGTATAGATTAAAAAACAATGCAGTTACGAGTATTAATCGCCATTAACGAGCTAACAGCTAAGCTATCAACAGGTAGAGGACAAAATAAAAGCCCTACTGGCCTGTTGACGCAATGGCAGCGATCCTGCCTTTGACGCCGGAGGTCGTGGGTTCGATCCCTACCCATGACAAACATTTATGTGACGAACATTTGTTTTTGTTGTGTGGCTGGGTGTTATTATCTATTTAAGTATGCATTTAGAAATATTTAAGTATGTTTATCAGTCTCTGACGCCCATAATACAAGCTCTGCTTAGTTTGGGGTCAGATGATCTTGGTGTGAATTGTTCCAGATATTTATTTATATTGCTTAATACATTAGCATTATATTGCTTTATGGTTGTAAGAAAACAGGTTTATTTAAACTTTATCAATTGCGAACTGCTAATATTTTTACTGAAATCAATAATTAAAAAAACTGCCTAGTGCTTGACAACAGCTGTGCGTCTAGTACACACAAAAGGTTATGCATGCATTCGGTAGTAAGCGACGCCCGTCACACAGTTTGCGATACTGAAGCGACAGTCGTTATTGTTTGCAAAATATTTATCAGTTTTCAGATAACATGTTACGTTCACCGTACCGCGGTATTTTTTTAAATATAGAGCTTGGCAGGTTTCAGGCATTTACATTTCGTTGAGGGCCATTTATCCATTCTCTTCACATGAGCGAACAATCTTGCACAGTGGTTAGTAAAAAAAACAATTTATTAAAAGTGTCTGTGTTTTACTTAACTATCAAAAAAAAGGTATGTCCAAAAGCTTATTATTTCACATATACATTATCAACAGGAAAAACTGAGACATACATAAGAGGAAAACTAACAATACACTTAGAGATCATATTTTAATACAATTACCAGGATGAACAATCCATTTTTGTATTTACAATTAAACAATTTTGAACACGGACCCTCAAATAGAAATAAATACACGTGAATGGAAGCAAATTGTCGCATATACTTGCTTGACAAATCCCTATCCTTCAAACCGCACCTCAATCAGCTGGCGTCCAGGCTACGTAAGCTAATATACATCTTCAGGTCTCTAAAATACGCAGCTGGTCGGTCGGTAATTAAGATGGTCTATTATGCGCTGGCCCATTCCTTGTTGGAATACTGTATTTCGGCCTGGGGAGGCGCAGCTAAAACGCATATTTTGGTTGTGGAGCAGGCTCAACGCGTGCTCTTGAAGGTTTCTGCTGGCCTTCCTTATCGCTTTCCTACTGTAGATTTATACAAAGCCTGGGACATACTCACTGTTAGGCAGACTTTTATTCTTAGGGTGATTCTGAAAGAACACGCGCGGCTACTCTATGACCCCGAGATGCTGTTAGACAAGCGTCGGAAAGGTAAAGTCTGCAGCGGGCGCTCTGTTAAAACATCCTTCTCTCAAAAATTCTTTTGCTTTCTTGGACCTTACCTATATAATAAAATTAATACCACCCTACATATATATTCACTTCACAAATTTTGTTGCAAGCAGACCGTTTCTGGATACCTAAAGAGCCTGAACTACGAGGCAACCGAGAAACTTCTTTCCTCTCCTAAGTAAGACCGAAAACAAATGTCCTTCATCAACTCACGAATTACGCTCGAACGCACTCTCACACACACATACACACACACTCTCCCTCTCACCACACTTACAATAAACTCACTCACACATCATCTCACAATACACACACTATAAAATCTGCATCTTACCATTTAAGTTACTATATTCATTGTTTTCTTATTTTATTTCTTTTTTGTTCTTGCTCCTACCATACCTGATACTCAGCCCAGTCTACCTATTTCCCATTTGCTGAATAACCTATTTCCCATCACATGCCGGCTAGTACTTGCGCTGGACGTTGACGGCGGCCTGGTGACCTGTAAGACAGGTTTCCCTTAAGAAACCTATTT
Source organism: Udea olivalis (assembly GCA_947369235.1). NCBI lineage: Eukaryota > Metazoa > Arthropoda > Insecta > Lepidoptera > Crambidae > Udea > Udea olivalis. The sequence continues at coordinate 15,094,786 of OX376359.1, forward strand.
CAGGCACCAGTCCCTCACAATACATAGGTTATGAATATATTACTATAATGTAGACCTAAGACCTAATTTAAGTTCCTATAATTGTGAAGGGAAAATAAATAAATAAATTATTATTATTTTTTATTATTATACTTCCTAGACTTCATAAGTAAACCAGAACAAATAGATAGTAACAGAACCATCAGAAGATACCTTGAATAACGTTATACCTATTTGTGTGACGATGAATACACTGCTCTTGAAGACTTTTTAAATCAATGTCCTCTTTAATTCAAGAAGAATTAGCAGACACATGCATTACAAAATTATTTTTGCTGGACAGTATGAGTCGTGTTTACCAAATCGGTTCAAGTTAGACTTGACACAGCAAACATTGAAGTCATATACATTTTGGGTATTAAGGCCAAGAACTTCCAAATTAACCTGTTTTTGTTTGAGTTTTAACTCTTAAGGCATCTAATAGCTGCTGTTTTGATGCAGAAAAAATCTATGTTAATAAATAAATAAAAATAAATATCTGGGACAATTCATCGCTGCCACTGCGCCAAGAGGCCAGTGTTGTTGTTCATGAGCTGTTCTTAATAATTTTACGGCTTCAAACACGATAATTATTACTTAACTCGATCAAAAAAAAATGCAAAGATAGGTAAATTTATGGCTGTTATTTGAGTTTTACTTTATGATTATTAACATTAGAAATAAAAAAATATACAGAAAAATTGGAAATGACATTACATTATTTTACAGCTAGGTTTTTTTATTAGGCTTTTATTTTTTACTAAACTTCATTTTATAACACCTATGCCAAAATTTGTCAATTTGACATTTGCCAATCTGCGCAAAATAATTAGTTGTAACCACAGTGTAACTATGGTAAAGAAATGTATCAGAAGTTCTACTTCATGCAAAAGTTCGGTTGCAGTATTTCTACTGAGAGATATTTTTATACATAATGAATTAATTGTTTTTGTTCAAAAATTACTGCTATTAAAAAGGCTTATTTCTACAAAAGAAAAGTCATAAATCTACTCAACCCTTTGATCAACAATTCAATAGATAACTAATCAGAACGTCAAAAACGGCTGAGCAAAAAACGTCCTACTACAAAAGTGGGAACTTATTTCTATTAAGTTCACCTCTGACTGCACCAACATGCTGACATGCCACAATGCCTCGTATGTGTTCAAAAATTGTAAAAATAACGGTTGGAATAAAAATGTATCGGATGGAATATCATACTTTCGGTAAGTAAGTGCTTTTTTATAATACAAATAATGAAATACCCAATTGATTAATGTAATAACAAAATGTAGTTTTTAAACCCAACCCACGTAGGCACGTAGGTTCGTAGGCACGAATGGATACTTTAGAACAGTGAATCTATAAAATACTTTGTTACGATACTTTATTCATTCTTGAAATAGTTTAAAATGTAATTTTTTATATATTTTTCCTGGCGACCCATGTCTCTGTGCAAAATGGATTACCTTAGTATTTTCCAGACCAAAAAAGATTTAGTTAGCCTAATTCATTTCAGACAATCCGATATTGTGGGGAAAGCAGCAGACGACGTGACGTGTCGCCGCGTTATGTCACAGCTAGTTTCGTATTACTACGGATGGTATTTCATTAAAATAAATAGAAATCAGTAGTGTCGCGACGACACTGCTGCTGCTACTGCGTGAAGTCGGCAACTAACTTGCACCTTTACGCTCGTGTTCATTCAATTGAAACACAGTAGGTCATACATACAGTACTAATAATTCATTTTATTACAAATTGCGCTGCTCCTAATAATAATATTTTTTTCTTGTTAATTTTTACAAGAGGTTAAAAGTAACTTATTGTATGTTTTCGTTGGTTATTGTTCTAAATTTGGATTTTATGCTGTCATTACATTCTTATATATTCAATAAAAGAATTTCGTAAACAGACACAGAATTTTATTTTTATGACTTCATAATACTGGTTGTATAAAAGAGCATTTTGTTTTGAATATTAGTCTGCTGAAACGATATATCAAGAAAAATTACCATGTTTCTTATTTAATATTTGAGATACAGCAGACCAGTCGCATTGAAATGTATATCAATTGTAGCTGATTATCACCTTACAGATGCAACATTTCTGCTCCTCGATATTGAACCATAAATTACTGTAACTTGTTCAAAATCAATGAAGTAGTAACTTTAGGATATCACAGTCAATCGTGTCCGGTAGGGTTTAAAAATTGGAAGTACGTTCTAAATTTCAACTTTCTATCTTTATGTTTATGACTCATGAATTTTGAAATAGTATTTTGCCCGTGGTGCAAAATTGGATATTTTGAGATACGACATAATCGCTTTCTACCATCGATATAGATAGACCAATTTATTTGTGCGCGGACACTTATAATCATAATAATCTATTCTTAAGTCAAACAAAATAATACTACTGCTTATTTCTATACTATGTCGCAAGCAGCGACGTCATATTATGTCAAGTGCTCATGATGCAAGTTCAGGAAAGCGCTCAATGCCTACTTCTGCAGAATTACGTGCCCTTAAAACTATTTTAAAAAAACATCGCTGGCAAATAATTATATGGAGCGTCGTATATTATTATTATATTAAATGGAACTTTGTTTAACCAGAATGACTGACAATTCGCCTTGCAGCTATCAGTGTTTCTGAGACATTAAAGAGACTGGGCCTTTAAAGAGTTATTCACAACGAATTTCCATGTGTTTATGCCTTTGACCATATTTGCGGCGTTATCGTGAATAATGACCTGAACTTTATTAAATGGAATAGAATAAAACTTTATTTGGTACCACAATAACCCATTTACTAACACTCTTGATAATCTCATGTGTGATGTTTCTCGCACCGAATATCCGGCTATCCGGTCAAATGACTATCCGGTACATCTCATTAGAACTCAACTCGGTAATACACAATCCACGATCTGAGTTGGAGTGCTTAATCATAGGCCACGACGCTCTTTTAAAATCATACAAAAAATATACAGACGGAACTCATACTAGGTTTAATAACACCGGTGTTCTCCCTTCTATGTCACTGTCATAAAATCCGTAATTTAGCAAAGCGGCCAGCGAACGCGCCGGTATTATAAAATATGCACAGTATGCGGATAGAGTATCGACCGCTCGACATACAAGTCAACATCTGGGCTTGACGTTCAAAATTAAAATGAGGTACCACATGTAACCGTAAGAAAGTATCTTTTTAAATATCTTGTTTTAAAAAAAAGGGCGGTAGACAGAAACTCCATGGACGATCAGTACGTCTACCATGAGTTGCCATTTTCAATTTACCTACGATATGGGATTTCGTACAGCGCCATTGTTGAGTCGAAATGTAACTAAAAACGTAACAATAGTATCTTATGGTACCGTAATCCCATACAAATACTTTACGCGAACGATAACGTAAATTTAAAGTAGAAAATCTTACTTATAGCATTTCGTGCGTTGGTAAAATTGGGCGGTTTCAGGCGATAAATTATATCAGTTCTGCAGCAACAGCAGACGATCACTACCACTTGTTTTCGATACAATAGTCAAACTCAAACTCAGATATCTTTATTTTAATAGACTTAATCAGTACCTTTAAATAGTCAAAAAATTACTTAATATTATCAATATATAAATCAACAGTAGGTATACAAACATAAATACCACCGTGTCGAGGAGCGGATTCTTAAGTGAGAAGACTTGGCTAGAAACTCAGTAGTTACTCGTTTAAACTTGTTGTGCTTGTACAATGCAAGTTAGTAGAGTACAATTTGTTTGTAAGTAAAAAAACTGCTTAAATTCTAACATTAGTAGACAGAACACCTAACAAGTACGGCAAAGCTATAGAATATAAAACAATAGGCTGTACCAAGTCATTTATACAATTCCAAAGATAAAAATTGTTAGTCATTAATACGCTTAAGTTCGGTATATAAATAATAAGTATTACAAGAGGTAACTGATCCCTCACTGAGCAAAGAGCTTTATTTAATCCCAGGCTTTTTTATCTAAAAGGTAATCATTACCCCTTTTTTAATAAAACAGATTTAATGTGGTTTTTGAATCTGTGCAGCGGTAAAATACAAATTGCCTGAGGAACTTTGTTGTAGGAGTGTACACCTTGCCCCATAAAGGATCCCAAAACTTTTAGTAATCTAAACAATGGAAGCGCAATGTTATGCTTATTCCTCGTATTTTTGGCGTGTGGTGTATATCGCAGTGTTTTGTGAAAAGACTGATAATCTTTTACATCTAGACAATTCAGTTGTACATAAATTGGGAAGCCCCACGATTTAAATCTCTGGAAGAAACTGTAAGAATCCCAATTTAATTAAAAAAGCTCTCTGAATGAGGCCCCAAACCCCAATGCAATAGTTTCTACCGTGTACTAACAAATCTTAATTTCCGCACAAAATACAAAATATATTTGACCACCCGACTTGTTGGGCGAACTCGAATATTTCGACACTGAACAAATCAAAATATTCATCGTATTGTTTCATTTCAGAGAAAACTGTTCGCTTCAAACGACAATAATACATTTTACCAAGTAAGATTTTGTTAAGCTTCCAAAAACAGCGAATATACACAATTATTAGTTTTCATCTCGCGTGGCAAGAACACTGAAAAAGAATTCGTGCTTACTGAGTATTTTCGGTTAAAACTATTTGTAAAGTGTAATGGCGGGTAAAAACCATAAAAGGCTGTCTGGACAGAAACGTCTTGATCATTTGTTTTGTCTCCTCAACTGAACCGTTATATGAAACAATGGCAGGAATATATTCTCGTTAGCGGGCACTGAACTTGAAGACAAACCTATTGTTGTTCGTTTATTTGAATTAATTGATAGGGTGAAACTGGAAGTTTTTCACACAGAATAGTACTTAATTCAAACGCAAATTTATTTCTCAAACACTAACGCTTTATCGCTGTTCTTGGCTTTATTCTGCAAAGTTTATTGAACTAGTTTGGTTTTAAATATATATGGTAACAAAGCAGCTTAATAATATTTTGGTTTCTTACAAATAACCTCCAAAACTTTACTCCAAACTGAAAGCTACTTGTTTAAAAAAACATTTTTAGGAATAACAATGTCTTCATCTTAAAAAAAACTATGTTGCAGTAATTAACGAATAACTTTACTTTTCAGAGAAACAATTGTTTTTTTGTAGGTAATTGCACAAATAAATTTACTTTCTCTACAAATCGTTTTGATAACCATTAGCCCTAAGTACGTCTTCGTTCGTATAGGCCAAACTTCCTTTCTTTCCCCTTACTTTTTTTTATTTAGCTCAACCCTGTGAGGGAATTCTTTTGTCTTAACTATTTTAATTATTTCATAAGATCATAAAAGAACATATTGTCAATTTTTTAAACACCTATAGCAGTAAAGGTAAATTTTTATACCGTATACATACAGTATGTTAATTTCCTATCAATGATGGATGTCAGTCTTGATTTGTAAATAGTAGTTCGAATTACAAATGTACTGTGAAAAATATTTTAAGAAATTATCATTTTGTAGTCCTCTGCATTCCCGTCTTAGGTGGCACTTCTTAATTGAACCTTCAGTCTCTAAAAATGAAAACCAGCCAGTAAGGAATCCCTTGCACTCTTTCGACTCAGCTCCTTCCTCGCTTTTCGATTTTCCTCTTCCTACCTCCAGTATATAGGACCCTAAGCACATACAATTTGTATCACAATACATTCGCACATCATTCCAGTGATGCCAAACAATATTTTACGCCTCTTCCTCAAAAGAAGACCACAAACACCTCGAGATGCAATTGATTCTGTACCTAAACGTATGTGCATAACGTCCTATTTCAATTGCAGCTTTACGTACCGTCAACCAAGAGATTGGTCTGGTGCTTTTAGATGGACTTTGACGTAAATCTTCAGCAGTGTTGTCATTTTAACTAAAGTATGTCAAAAAAATATTTATTTAATTGTAACAGACTAGATGTCCGTCAGCGACTTCGCCCGCGTAGACTGTCTTTCCCGTTAAAATATAGCCTAAACAAAAAAAATGTAGCCTATGTCACTCCCTGATAATGTGGCCTAATATTGGTGAAAGAATTTTAATAATCGGTTAGGTAGTTTCGGAGATTACCTACGTCAAACATACAAACTCACAAACGCTTATGTACCTCTTGATAATATTAATATATTTCTAGAGGGCTTTACCCTCCCGCGGAGTGTGGAATAGAATAATAGTATACCGGTATTTATTGCCGATACTACACTGGTAATACCAAGTAATCGCCTTTTCCAACACTTATTTAAATAATTTTGTTTTTGGTTAACCGTGGTTTATTTTTTTGTTTAGAAAGTCAGCTGCGCTCGAATTTAACTTTCGAACAGGGCAGTGCCGATAGGAGAGACCGGGGACCAGATTCTGCTATTGAAATCCCAATAGAATCGTAATTGACTGGCGTGTTTTCGACATATACTGTGTATTTACACACAACAACATGGTCTAGGGATATATATAAAAATTTTAAATAACTTAAAAAGTACTGGCCTTACAAAAAAACTATTAATGACAGATTATAAAAACATTATTAAGTTCCTTTTTTAAATTCAAATTTGTATACGTATATGTTTTGTTTTAAGATGAAATTCGCATTCATTGAATTTCAATGCAACCGAGAAACTTCTTTCCTCTCCTAAGTAAGACCGAAAACAAATGTCCTTCATCAACTCACGAATTACGCTCGAACGCACTCTCACACACACATACACACACACTCTCCCTCTCACCACACTTACAATAAACTCACTCACACATCATCTCACAATACACACACTATAAAATCTGCATCTTACCATTTAAGTTACTATATTCATTGTTTTCTTATTTTATTTCTTTTTTGTTCTTGCTCCTACCATACCTGATACTCAGCCCAGTCTACCTATTTCCCATTTGCTGAATAACCTATTTCCCATCACATGCCGGCTAGTACTTGCGCTGGACGTTGACGGCGGCCTGGTGACCTGTAAGACAGGTTTCCCTTAAGAAACCTATTTCAGGCACCAGTCCCTCACAATACATAGGTTATGAATATATTACTATAATGTAGACCTAAGACCTAATTTAAGTTCCTATAATTGTGAAGGGAAAATAAATAAATAAATTATTATTATTTTTTATTATTATACTTCCTAGACTTCATAAGTAAACCAGAACAAATAGATAGTAACAGAACCATCAGAAGATACCTTGAATAACGTTATACCTATTTGTGTGACGATGAATACACTGCTCTTGAAGACTTTTTAAATCAATGTCCTCTTTAATTCAAGAAGAATTAGCAGACACATGCATTACAAAATTATTTTTGCTGGACAGTATGAGTCGTGTTTACCAAATCGGTTCAAGTTAGACTTGACACAGCAAACATTGAAGTCATATACATTTTGGGTATTAAGGCCAAGAACTTCCAAATTAACCTGTTTTTGTTTGAGTTTTAACTCTTAAGGCATCTAATAGCTGCTGTTTTGATGCAGAAAAAATCTATGTTAATAAATAAATAAAAATAAATATCTGGGACAATTCATCGCTGCCACTGCGCCAAGAGGCCAGTGTTGTTGTTCATGAGCTGTTCTTAATAATTTTACGGCTTCAAACACGATAATTATTACTTAACTCGATCAAAAAAAAATGCAAAGATAGGTAAATTTATGGCTGTTATTTGAGTTTTACTTTATGATTATTAACATTAGAAATAAAAAAATATACAGAAAAATTGGAAATGACATTACATTATTTTACAGCTAGGTTTTTTTATTAGGCTTTTATTTTTTACTAAACTTCATTTTATAACACCTATGCCAAAATTTGTCAATTTGACATTTGCCAATCTGCGCAAAATAATTAGTTGTAACCACAGTGTAACTATGGTAAAGAAATGTATCAGAAGTTCTACTTCATGCAAAAGTTCGGTTGCAGTATTTCTACTGAGAGATATTTTTATACATAATGAATTAATTGTTTTTGTTCAAAAATTACTGCTATTAAAAAGGCTTATTTCTACAAAAGAAAAGTCATAAATCTACTCAACCCTTTGATCAACAATTCAATAGATAACTAATCAGAACGTCAAAAACGGCTGAGCAAAAAACGTCCTACTACAAAAGTGGGAACTTATTTCTATTAAGTTCACCTCTGACTGCACCAACATGCTGACATGCCACAATGCCTCGTATGTGTTCAAAAATTGTAAAAATAACGGTTGGAATAAAAATGTATCGGATGGAATATCATACTTTCGGTAAGTAAGTGCTTTTTTATAATACAAATAATGAAATACCCAATTGATTAATGTAATAACAAAATGTAGTTTTTAAACCCAACCCACGTAGGCACGTAGGTTCGTAGGCACGAATGGATACTTTAGAACAGTGAATCTATAAAATACTTTGTTACGATACTTTATTCATTCTTGAAATAGTTTAAAATGTAATTTTTTATATATTTTTCCTGGCGACCCATGTCTCTGTGCAAAATGGATTACCTTAGTATTTTCCAGACCAAAAAAGATTTAGTTAGCCTAATTCATTTCAGACAATCCGATATTGTGGGGAAAGCAGCAGACGACGTGACGTGTCGCCGCGTTATGTCACAGCTAGTTTCGTATTACTACGGATGGTATTTCATTAAAATAAATAGAAATCAGTAGTGTCGCGACGACACTGCTGCTGCTACTGCGTGAAGTCGGCAACTAACTTGCACCTTTACGCTCGTGTTCATTCAATTGAAACACAGTAGGTCATACATACAGTACTAATAATTCATTTTATTACAAATTGCGCTGCTCCTAATAATAATATTTTTTTCTTGTTAATTTTTACAAGAGGTTAAAAGTAACTTATTGTATGTTTTCGTTGGTTATTGTTCTAAATTTGGATTTTATGCTGTCATTACATTCTTATATATTCAATAAAAGAATTTCGTAAACAGACACAGAATTTTATTTTTATGACTTCATAATACTGGTTGTATAAAAGAGCATTTTGTTTTGAATATTAGTCTGCTGAAACGATATATCAAGAAAAATTACCATGTTTCTTATTTAATATTTGAGATACAGCAGACCAGTCGCATTGAAATGTATATCAATTGTAGCTGATTATCACCTTACAGATGCAACATTTCTGCTCCTCGATATTGAACCATAAATTACTGTAACTTGTTCAAAATCAATGAAGTAGTAACTTTAGGATATCACAGTCAATCGTGTCCGGTAGGGTTTAAAAATTGGAAGTACGTTCTAAATTTCAACTTTCTATCTTTATGTTTATGACTCATGAATTTTGAAATAGTATTTTGCCCGTGGTGCAAAATTGGATATTTTGAGATACGACATAATCGCTTTCTACCATCGATATAGATAGACCAATTTATTTGTGCGCGGACACTTATAATCATAATAATCTATTCTTAAGTCAAACAAAATAATACTACTGCTTATTTCTATACTATGTCGCAAGCAGCGACGTCATATTATGTCAAGTGCTCATGATGCAAGTTCAGGAAAGCGCTCAATGCCTACTTCTGCAGAATTACGTGCCCTTAAAACTATTTTAAAAAAACATCGCTGGCAAATAATTATATGGAGCGTCGTATATTATTATTATATTAAATGGAACTTTGTTTAACCAGAATGACTGACAATTCGCCTTGCAGCTATCAGTGTTTCTGAGACATTAAAGAGACTGGGCCTTTAAAGAGTTATTCACAACGAATTTCCATGTGTTTATGCCTTTGACCATATTTGCGGCGTTATCGTGAATAATGACCTGAACTTTATTAAATGGAATAGAATAAAACTTTATTTGGTACCACAATAACCCATTTACTAACACTCTTGATAATCTCATGTGTGATGTTTCTCGCACCGAATATCCGGCTATCCGGTCAAATGACTATCCGGTACATCTCATTAGAACTCAACTCGGTAATACACAATCCACGATCTGAGTTGGAGTGCTTAATCATAGGCCACGACGCTCTTTTAAAATCATACAAAAAATATACAGACGGAACTCATACTAGGTTTAATAACACCGGTGTTCTCCCTTCTATGTCACTGTCATAAAATCCGTAATTTAGCAAAGCGGCCAGCGAACGCGCCGGTATTATAAAATATGCACAGTATGCGGATAGAGTATCGACCGCTCGACATACAAGTCAACATCTGGGCTTGACGTTCAAAATTAAAATGAGGTACCACATGTAACCGTAAGAAAGTATCTTTTTAAATATCTTGTTTTAAAAAAAAGGGCGGTAGACAGAAACTCCATGGACGATCAGTACGTCTACCATGAGTTGCCATTTTCAATTTACCTACGATATGGGATTTCGTACAGCGCCATTGTTGAGTCGAAATGTAACTAAAAACGTAACAATAGTATCTTATGGTACCGTAATCCCATACAAATACTTTACGCGAACGATAACGTAAATTTAAAGTAGAAAATCTTACTTATAGCATTTCGTGCGTTGGTAAAATTGGGCGGTTTCAGGCGATAAATTATATCAGTTCTGCAGCAACAGCAGACGATCACTACCACTTGTTTTCGATACAATAGTCAAACTCAAACTCAGATATCTTTATTTTAATAGACTTAATCAGTACCTTTAAATAGTCAAAAAATTACTTAATATTATCAATATATAAATCAACAGTAGGTATACAAACATAAATACCACCGTGTCGAGGAGCGGATTCTTAAGTGAGAAGACTTGGCTAGAAACTCAGTAGTTACTCGTTTAAACTTGTTGTGCTTGTACAATGCAAGTTAGTAGAGTACAATTTGTTTGTAAGTAAAAAAACTGCTTAAATTCTAACATTAGTAGACAGAACACCTAACAAGTACGGCAAAGCTATAGAATATAAAACAATAGGCTGTACCAAGTCATTTATACAATTCCAAAGATAAAAATTGTTAGTCATTAATACGCTTAAGTTCGGTATATAAATAATAAGTATTACAAGAGGTAACTGATCCCTCACTGAGCAAAGAGCTTTATTTAATCCCAGGCTTTTTTATCTAAAAGGTAATCATTACCCCTTTTTTAATAAAACAGATTTAATGTGGTTTTTGAATCTGTGCAGCGGTAAAATACAAATTGCCTGAGGAACTTTGTTGTAGGAGTGTACACCTTGCCCCATAAAGGATCCCAAAACTTTTAGTAATCTAAACAATGGAAGCGCAATGTTATGCTTATTCCTCGTATTTTTGGCGTGTGGTGTATATCGCAGTGTTTTGTGAAAAGACTGATAATCTTTTACATCTAGACAATTCAGTTGTACATAAATTGGGAAGCCCCACGATTTAAATCTCTGGAAGAAACTGTAAGAATCCCAATTTAATTAAAAAAGCTCTCTGAATGAGGCCCCAAACCCCAATGCAATAGTTTCTACCGTGTACTAACAAATCTTAATTTCCGCACAAAATACAAAATATATTTGACCACCCGACTTGTTGGGCGAACTCGAATATTTCGACACTGAACAAATCAAAATATTCATCGTATTGTTTCATTTCAGAGAAAACTGTTCGCTTCAAACGACAATAATACATTTTACCAAGTAAGATTTTGTTAAGCTTCCAAAAACAGCGAATATACACAATTATTAGTTTTCATCTCGCGTGGCAAGAACACTGAAAAAGAATTCGTGCTTACTGAGTATTTTCGGTTAAAACTATTTGTAAAGTGTAATGGCGGGTAAAAACCATAAAAGGCTGTCTGGACAGAAACGTCTTGATCATTTGTTTTGTCTCCTCAACTGAACCGTTATATGAAACAATGGCAGGAATATATTCTCGTTAGCGGGCACTGAACTTGAAGACAAACCTATTGTTGTTCGTTTATTTGAATTAATTGATAGGGTGAAACTGGAAGTTTTTCACACAGAATAGTACTTAATTCAAACGCAAATTTATTTCTCAAACACTAACGCTTTATCGCTGTTCTTGGCTTTATTCTGCAAAGTTTATTGAACTAGTTTGGTTTTAAATATATATGGTAACAAAGCAGCTTAATAATATTTTGGTTTCTTACAAATAACCTCCAAAACTTTACTCCAAACTGAAAGCTACTTGTTTAAAAAAACATTTTTAGGAATAACAATGTCTTCATCTTAAAAAAAACTATGTTGCAGTAATTAACGAATAACTTTACTTTTCAGAGAAACAATTGTTTTTTTGTAGGTAATTGCACAAATAAATTTACTTTCTCTACAAATCGTTTTGATAACCATTAGCCCTAAGTACGTCTTCGTTCGTATAGGCCAAACTTCCTTTCTTTCCCCTTACTTTTTTTTATTTAGCTCAACCCTGTGAGGGAATTCTTTTGTCTTAACTATTTTAATTATTTCATAAGATCATAAAAGAACATATTGTCAATTTTTTAAACACCTATAGCAGTAAAGGTAAATTTTTATACCGTATACATACAGTATGTTAATTTCCTATCAATGATGGATGTCAGTCTTGATTTGTAAATAGTAGTTCGAATTACAAATGTACTGTGAAAAATATTTTAAGAAATTATCATTTTGTAGTCCTCTGCATTCCCGTCTTAGGTGGCACTTCTTAATTGAACCTTCAGTCTCTAAAAATGAAAACCAGCCAGTAAGGAATCCCTTGCACTCTTTCGACTCAGCTCCTTCCTCGCTTTTCGATTTTCCTCTTCCTACCTCCAGTATATAGGACCCTAAGCACATACAATTTGTATCACAATACATTCGCACATCATTCCAGTGATGCCAAACAATATTTTACGCCTCTTCCTCAAAAGAAGACCACAAACACCTCGAGATGCAATTGATTCTGTACCTAAACGTATGTGCATAACGTCCTATTTCAATTGCAGCTTTACGTACCGTCAACCAAGAGATTGGTCTGGTGCTTTTAGATGGACTTTGACGTAAATCTTCAGCAGTGTTGTCATTTTAACTAAAGTATGTCAAAAAAATATTTATTTAATTGTAACAGACTAGATGTCCGTCAGCGACTTCGCCCGCGTAGACTGTCTTTCCCGTTAAAATATAGCCTAAACAAAAAAAATGTAGCCTATGTCACTCCCTGATAATGTGGCCTAATATTGGTGAAAGAATTTTAATAATCGGTTAGGTAGTTTCGGAGATTACCTACGTCAAACATACAAACTCACAAACGCTTATGTACCTCTTGATAATATTAATATATTTCTAGAGGGCTTTACCCTCCCGCGGAGTGTGGAATAGAATAATAGTATACCGGTATTTATTGCCGATACTACACTGGTAATACCAAGTAATCGCCTTTTCCAACACTTATTTAAATAATTTTGTTTTTGGTTAACCGTGGTTTATTTTTTTGTTTAGAAAGTCAGCTGCGCTCGAATTTAACTTTCGAACAGGGCAGTGCCGATAGGAGAGACCGGGGACCAGATTCTGCTATTGAAATCCCAATAGAATCGTAATTGACTGGCGTGTTTTCGACATATACTGTGTATTTACACACAACAACATGGTCTAGGGATATATATAAAAATTTTAAATAACTTAAAAAGTACTGGCCTTACAAAAAAACTATTAATGACAGATTATAAAAACATTATTAAGTTCCTTTTTTAAATTCAAATTTGTATACGTATATGTTTTGTTTTAAGATGAAATTCGCATTCATTGAATTTCTTCCAAAGAAGTAAATCTTCACGAACTTCTAACTTGATTAAAACTCCATAAATTTCTATAAATCTTTGTCAAACGCATCTCCGGTGTTCATTTAATCATGCCACGCAGACACTTGACCAGGAACGAAATGTTAAGAGCTGGCGCTACCCAAATTGCGGTTTCTGAAGCCACGAGGACCAGTCAGAGCGTTATATTCAGGCTTTGGTCACATTATCGTGTCACGGGGGAAGTGGTGGAACGGCACCGAGAACCTCAACGCATTACAACACATGTACAGGACCGATTCATAGTAAATGCTGCACGAAGTCAACCAAATGTAACGGCGATGCAATTGGTTCAAAGGCTACAGAGAGAGTATGGTTTGCTGGTAAGCGGTCAAACTTTGAGAAGACGACTGCATGAAGTCAACCTACGTGCTCGTAGGCCACTTATACCAGCGCTAAGGAGAGGAAATCGAGGAAGAAGATTACAATGGGCTATTGCACACTAAAACTGGAACCATTCTCAATGGTCACTTGTGCTTTTGAATCCAGGTTTCGATTTCATCCTGATTCGCGCAGAGTATGCGTTTGGAGAGAACCTGGACGTTGGAATCGACTGCAGCACCCACAACAAGTTCATGCATATCAAGGTGGCACGATTATGGTTTGGGCAGGAATTCGTCTCGGCGGTAGAACGAACCTCATTTGGATACAAGGCAATATGACTGCTCTAAAATACCGAGATGAGGTGCTAGAGCTTGTAATCTTGCCCCACAGACAGCAAACAGGACAAAATTTCCAGCTAATGCACGACAATGCCCGTCCACATACGGCGCGTGTCGTTACAATTTGGTTACAACAGCATGATATCCAAGCTTTAGACTGGCCTGCACAATCCCCTGACTCAAATCCTATTGAGCATGCCTGGGATATGCTTCAGAGAAGAGCTCTTAGGAATTTCCCTGAAGATATTATGCATGAAAACCAGCTTGGGACAGTATTCCACAACAGGATATTGACACCCTCGTTTTGAGTATGCAGAACCGCTGCAGATGTATCAAGAGAGTCTTAGGTGGATCCACGGATTATTAATTTTAAGTTTTCAACAATTTTTATAAAAAAAATAGTTTGTTTGCTTAGGTTTTGATGTTTCAAAAATAAAGTTAAGATTGAAATTTTGTCTGAGTTTTTCCTCTTATTCTAAGTTTTTTTTAAATTTAACTTTATCTAACAGTTTATTTATCAGATTAGATAGGCTATTAAACAAGGTTCATTTTAATGTGTAAGTGTCTCAACAAAAAGTTAATAGAATTTTAGTTATTTAGGTTTAATTGAAATATCCCTAGACCATGTTGATGTGTGTATAAATCTATTATATTATTATAGTATTTATGTCTAGTATTTAGGGTAGTGCAAGGTGAATAATACAAAATCTGTATTGGCATCAGACTGGAACAGTAAGAGTCCAAGGTGAAGAAACTGATGAGGTGGCTATATGTCGGGGTGTGAGACAGGGCTGCATACTGTCGCCGCTCCTTTTTAATGTGTATTCCGAAGCTATTATCTCTGAGGCTCTGGAGCGGCGAGAATGGGGAGTCATAATCAATGGCCAAATTGTAAACAATCTTAGATACGCCGATGACACTGCTCTAATTGCTTCCAGTCCAGAAGATCTACAAAATATCGTGCATGCCGTTAATGAAAGCAGTCTGAGAGCGGGCCTCTCTATGAACAAGGCGTGGACCGTCAAGGAACACATACGCCAAAAACAGCAGGCCCTTGAAATGTGGTTTTACCGTCGTATGCTCCGAATAAGCTGGGTTAGAAAGGTTGCATATCTCGGGCATGTGTTAAGACATGAGCGCTATCATCTCCTTGAAACAATAATGAAATAACATAACAATAAAAGACGAGTTGGAAGAAGAAAAAAGTGTTGGCTGAGAAATATCAAAGAGTGGACTGGAATTGCGAGCGTGGAAGAACTGTTACGGCTAGCAAGAGATAGGAAGAAACTCGCGGAGCTGACGGCCAGCCTCCAGTAGTGGAGAGGCACTGCAAGAAGAAGAAGATTTAGTATAGTGTATTTTGCTTTAAATTTGACGATTTAAAAGTACTTACTGTGAAAGTCTATTTGAATAAAGTTATTTGAGTTTGAGTGAGTGTATGAACCGAATGTCAAAATCACGCCATTGAACGATGATCCATTCAACAATCAACTACTAGTATTGGTAATTTTTAACTTAAAAACTAACTTTTGGAAGATAAAAAGGACAACAAACGCAGTATGTTATGAATAGGTTTAATATATTTTGTACTATAAAATGTGGTTATTAGAATACCAATAAATCAACATCAATTTCGAACCATAGGTATGCTTTTTAACGATTTAAAATTCACGTTTCTACGAGTTCGACGAACCGGAGTAGGCCCCGTGGGCGCTGTATTTTTGAGGTGAAGTACCGGTACATTAGGTATTACCGGTACACCCGCCTGCAGGACATCATTACACTAATGCTCTATGAGAATCGACACGTGCATTCTCTAGTGCATCTATAATGCAGCGTTATTACACGTTACGATAACGCGAGGATTTCGCTCTATTTTCATTCGTCGATATTCGCTCTGGCTTCACTGGGAGCATGTAGCTGATATACTGGGTATTTGTCTAAGGTTTATGAGTTTATTGTGCGTTTTTATGCCAGATAATACACCAATTGTCATGGTATCGAAATAAAGATAAATATCCTTGTTACTTGGGGTACATGCGAGGGGCATGCCAAAAGAAGTTAGATACTCTTTATTCATTTGATTGACACTGGCAAGTTATACGCCATCTTATAGGCTGGTTGTTTTTGATATATTTGAAAATAGAACACACTTTTTTAATTTTTAGCAGCATCATTCGGGATTCATAAATCTGGCGGGAATTCGCTTGCAGCAATGGAGCTTAGTCGACGTGATTTTCGCGCTATGATTTATTATGACTATAAAAAAGGTTTAAAGCCTCAAGAATGTTTTGAACTTTTGGCTACTACTTGTGGTGAGTCTGCCTGTTCACGAGCAACAGTATTTAATTGGTTTGCTGAATTTAAAAGAAGACGGGGATGTCTCGAAGATGAAGCGAAGACAGGTCGGCTGCCAACTGCGGTCACACAAGAAAACGTTCGTGCAGTCGAAAAACTTATTTGCGAAAACCCACAAATTACGTATGTAGAGCTGGAGCGAGAACTGGTAATTAGATCAGCAGCAATGCAAACCATATTTCACAACCACCTTTCTCTTCGTAAACGTTGTTCAAGCTTGGTGCCGCACAAACCAACCGATGAGCAGAAAGATAGTCAGGTGGATTGGTGCCTATTCATTATAGATAAATTCGACGGTGGCGAGAAAAAAAACGTGTATGATATACTGACTGGTGACGAAACATGGCTATATAACTATGATCCCGAAACAAAGCGACAGTCGACTGTATGGTGTTTTGAAGATGAACCAACTCCAACGAAATGTCGCCGTGCACGAAGCACAAAGAAACAAATGGTCGCCTCGTTTTCTGCAAAACGGGCTATATTGCTACTGCAGTGCTAGAGGATCAAAGAACGGTGAACTGAATGAATGAATGGTGTGTGACAGTTTGTGCTCCAACAGTAATATCAGCTTGGTGTGACCAGTGACCGAAGTCAGAAATCCGGCACCTTCTCTGGCACCACGAGTACCACGACAATGCGGCGCCGCACACGTCTGCCAGAACACTTGACTTTTTCAACTCAAAAAATGTGTCAATCCTTCCTCACCCACCATATTCCCCTGACCTAGCGCCTTGTGATTTTTATCTGTTTCCAAAAATTAAAGAAAAACTAGGAAGAGGTTTGAAAGCAAAGATGATGCACTGGCTGCCTATAATTTCGAGATTTCTGAGGTGTCTAATGAAGAGTGGTCACAGGTATTTTCCAATGGGTTCAAACGTATGAAAAAGTGTATACGTGCTCAGGGTGAATACTTCGAAAAGATCGATACTTGTAATAAAGAATACATTTTATAATTTTTGAATATTTAATTTATTTTGGCATGCCCCTCGTACTTAGCAAGGATTTTGGTCAGGGGCGCTGTCAGCCACCCAGAGCTGATTCGTTTTATGAAATGACTAACTACGTATGCGGCGCGGCGGTCAGATAGCACAGCAGACAGTCCGCTTCGAACAAACCGTCATTTTGATCACGCACACAGACAAAGTGAGTTTATCATACATACCGGTGAGAATCGGTCACGTGGCGAGTCGCACTGTAGCAAGTGTTTTTGTTTTTGGCTAGTTTTGTCAAGTAGGTATTTAAAAATTCAGAGCGAATATAGGTAACCCTAGGCGTTAGGCAAGTTTGGGAAAAAAGTGCGAGCGGTTCTTCTGTAAACTCTTTATTGTGAGACCGGGAGCTGAACGGAGATGTCCCGAATCTGGCTAAGGGTACCTGTTCTATATATTCCTACCAGAAAAAGAAGGATTTCGGGAAACTTCCTAATGACTTGATGATTTATATTGTTGTCAATTTTAGTTCATGGGTTGCGGTAACCGCTTACCATCAGGTGCTTTGAATGCTTGTTTCTTCCAACGACGTCGTATTTAAAAAAAAGGCATCTTAGATAAAGTTCAAAATTCTGTCATTTATTTCTTATTAAAACAAGCAATCGGAGCCAAATTAAAAAAAGAAAATAATAATTGCATTTGTATTTACAAGCTTTGTCTAATTTTGATATACCTACTGAACAATTTTTATAAAATACGCCTCTATGGCCTTTTTTAAATTTTACAACGTGACTCTTTCACAGAGAAAATTCTTAACATTCAGACATCAATTTTATAATAATCATATTTTCTAAAATAAGCTAAAAAATAGTAATTTATTATTTTATTAAAATTGTTATCTAAACTGAACAAACACTGCAAAAAAAATATGCATATTCAAAAATCACTAAAATATGAACTGCACCCAAACCAATTGAATGTTACATGCAACAGTAGGTACTCGTAGTAAGATTATTTTTAAAACTTATGCCAGCTCTGTCACTCAATTACTAAAAATATTCTAGTAAAATCTTTTTTACGTAAGCACAACATGCAATTTCAAATCCGGATTAAACCAGTTCAAAGTTGTTGTGGTAGGTCGGGTCAATAAGAAAGCACAGTCCAACTATCACATCGTCGTAATCCCGAGGGAGCTCATAGCGTTCCGTTGGAAGCAATCTGAAATACGGTCAGCAGGTTTCTTTTTTCTTTTTATTAGTCCTCTTTTTCGTGCAGCAAGCAAGACTAGAGTCGATTTTAAAATTTCACTGATGAACTTTTTAAACCCGTTATATTCGCAACGTTATTCAAAATTTTTGAAGCATCCGAACTGAAACAGGTTTGCCAACAGACAAATAAGAATGTGATTTCACGTGGAACAAGTTTCATATTAAACAAAGAAACCCATAAATTCGCGGCAAAATTTAAATCGAAAGAATATTGGACTGTCTCGGATACGTAGAAGATATTCGAATATTCTACTACTAGACAAATACGATGTTCGACCCACGAATCACATAATAATAGATCTGGTGAATCGTCGCAACTGTTTTATTTGTCAAAAAACCAAGTTATGTACCTATGTGTTAAAGTGGTTTTATCTGCTCAATATGCTTAAACATAAATCCTATTTTTGAATAATGTAATAACAATTTTATAATTTTGCACATCATCCTGTTTGACAAAAATTTAGTTCTAATCCTTTATTTTAACCTGTTCTATCTTTTCAATGCTAATTAAGGAACCTGAAACTGTAACAAATCAAATAAAATGTATGTATTATTAAGAGTAGTCAACCTTTGGGCTAAAGTTGCCCATATTTGTTGTAATAACTCTTTTCCAAATTAATAAGTTGTTTTTGTCTGGTATCCTGTACTTTTCAGTAAGTTAAACTTTTTTTTTTCTACCGAGGCTCGCAGATTCTAGTATATTAGAATTTTCTTGAACCACAAGAAATGAAGGAATTTAATCAAGGCATGCCGTGCCGTACGTTGCGGATACGTCGGATGCACCGATTAACCTGCAGCCACTCTAATCTTGCGAATACGAATCTTTGATCACAATCTCCGGCCGCAATCTTCCTTAACGGTACTCCAGACTTCTATTATTAACACTTATTTACTACCCCTTATGATTCACATTTGAGGCTGCAACAGTGCAATCGCAATCTGGGAAGTGGAATACCAACATCTTCTGAACTGTAGAAAGGGGTAATACGAGGAAGGTTCTTCTGTAATATGCATTAGCTTGCTTTTTGGCATTCGTTTTGTGTACTTACTAGCTGTGTTCGGGTATATGGCACTCTGGCGATATATTGATTGATAGAGTCGGTTAGTATATTTGGATAGGGTGTCTGTGACAGGAAAATACTTAGTAAGATTATTTGTTTTGTATTTACTTCAACGTTATAGACTTTCCATTTAATGCGTACTGTAATTTGTGAATTTATGTCGTCAAAATGGTCAGTTATGAAATGATCGATTTAGTTTCATTCATGTCGAGCAGAATTTGTCGAATATTTTCAAAGAAAAAACAAAGAATAGGTAATGCAAATCAAATTCCAAAATTGAGCCGTTGTGACTGACGTAAGATTCATTTTAAGATTGATCCGGCACACCTTACGTGTGTAACCGCTGATCTCTGCTCACCTAACATCGGTTGCTCTAAGTGAGATAGCACTTTTACTTATTTCATGCCCTAAGGAAAGTCGAACACGAATTTGCTAGCCAACAATTAAGGGTACAAATTAACAGTCTTCAGTTTTTTTCTGAAGACAAGTACGTTTTCGCAACATAAAAGTATTCTGCTTCTTACTATTTTGATACACGCCATGAAAACATACATTGTAAATAAATAAATAAATATCCAGGACAAATTTCACCAAGATCATCTGACCCCAAACTAAGCAGAGCTTGTACTATGGGTGTCAGAGACTGATAAACATACTTATATATTTCTAAATACATACTTAAATAGATAATAACACCCAGATACATAAAAAACACAAATGTTCGTCACATAAATGTCTGTCATGGGTGGGGATCGAACCCACGACCTCCGGTGCTAAAGGGAGGATCGCTGCCATTGCACCAACAGGTCAGTCAAAACATTGCCGATACGATCTAACAAAAATAACGAGACACGATGGTAAAATAAAAAATTACACGTTCTCGATTAATTCGTAGTATGAATGGGATCATTTTTTCACGTAAGTCCGCCTAAATTGGTAATGGAAGTGCAATCCAATCATTTATGCCAAACAAACACTTGTTGACTGTACTTCGGAACAGCAGGTAGTATTTCAGCGATATACCTAACAGCAACAAGTTCACCAAACGAACTTAACGTAGTGGTACATCTCAACGCCCTTAAATAAATATTTTTATTGCAAGCTCGGCGCCACGAACAGTCAACCACACAAGTTCAGCACATTCAGCGTCCGCGCGAAGTATGCCAGTCCATAGTAATGGGAGCTCAGCTCACGCTGGCACTATGATGCTCTTGCTGAGGTTGACTGTACGTAAAAAGGTTGGAAACCCATAAAACCCTATTAGATCGAGCAAGCCCTGGATCAATTTTACGACTAGGTTGATGGCGATGCATGAAGTCGATTCAATCAATCAATCTAAAAGAACATTGACACAAGAAGACTGGAAATAGATGTTTCAATAGAGTTTCAACAATAAACACTGTCATAAATGAATGACACAAAACTTTTTTCATATATTTATATAAAATACTAGCCTTTCGCATGCGGCTTCGCTCGCGTTATCGTTATATACCACGGCCAAATTACATAAAATCTTGATAAATTTTACCCTTTGTGTTATTCTGAGGTATAAGCTGTAAGATTTCATCTAAATCCGTTCAGTAGTTTTTGCGTGAGAGAGTAACAAACATACACACATACATACATCCTTACAAACTTTTGCATTTATAATATAATTTGACGACACGATTGGCGTAGTGTGCTGTAGCACGGTTTGTCGCCTCGATTTCCGTAGTGTCCCGGGTTCGATTCCCGGTCGGGTCAATTCAGGAAACGATCTTTTCTGAATTGACTCGGGTCTGGGTGTGCTGGGAGACGCCCCTAGCTTATTTCCTTGTGTGGTACCTCGTAACACAGGCATTTAATAATCCCTACTTCGAGACCATTACAAGAGGTGTGTTGTCTGGCGCATGTTTATTTATTTATTTATATTAGTAAGGTGGTAAGATGATTAAATCTTTATGGAATATAATCCCGGTTAATTGCTATTATTTTATATTATGAGGTATTTAAAAAAACATAATTTTCCAAATACTATTTAGCACTAATATTTAATTTTGCCATCCGGCAATTATATAAAGTAGTTTCCCTTTAATAGCTTGACATGACAAATATTTGTCTGTTCCATATTATGTACATTTCTATTATAGTCTTTATCATGCCACATTCTTGCCAAATGACAATGGTAGAGTTCCTTAAAAAGCCTGATGAATAAGTTGATGTTGAATTGAAAGCAAGTCAGAAGAAAATAAAGAATATGTAAACACAGCCGTAAGCAAAAAAAAATAAGTATTTCACTTAATTAAATTGCCATTTCAGAGTAGATAAAGATGGCTTTTTAAAATTAAAAATTACAGAAAAACTAGCTTTATACTCGTACTATTATAAAACACATGAAAATGAATCTTATTGAACCTTTTTACTTCAACAAACTGTTTGTACGAGTTTAGAAAAATACGATTTAAACTGTAGCTACTTAACAGTGTAAAATATTTTAACTTGTAGTGCACACCGCTAGGTTTTTTAAGCGGAAAATTTTATCATAATCAATTCACCAGCGCTCGTAAAACACCAATAAAACCCCATGCTTTAAAAAGCGCAGTCAAGGTCCCTGACGGAAATAAAAACATTACGATTTCGTGTTACTTACTCAGTCTTGAGGCCAAGTCAAAAGATTGAAGGAATCACGATTCAAACTCAAACTCAAATTTAAATAAATTTATTCAAATAGACTTTCACAGTAAGTACTTTCAAATCGTCAAATTTAAAGCAAGATATACTAAATAAGAGACATAATTACTATAATAATATAGATATATAAATACACAGTATACAGACATAATGCGACTCTACCACCGCGTCGGAGTTGTTTCTTGCTGAGAAAACCCGGCGAGAAACTCAGCAGTTACTCTTTTAAACTTGTTTAGGGTTTACAACAGGCGTTAGTAAAGTACAATGTGCCATTCTGATACAAATAAACCTACTGAGTCTCTAATCTAAAGAATATAAAACAATGAAAAAAAAACAAACATAAAATAATACAAACTTAAGGCCATTTAACAATTAAGAAAGAAAAAATTGTTAGTCAGTAGGTACAAACTAAGTATTAATTAGGTATTACAATAAAATATTTGTTACAATAGAGTTATCTAATCCCGCATCGAGCTGAGAGCTTACATTGAATTTGGTAAGGTCAAGAGTACCCATAATCGACGAGCAGAAAATAAAGGGAAGCGAGTGAAGGAGCGCAAGATCTGAGTCAGGACTGTAGCAAGTAGAAAGATGTGGTCTCTGCCTACCGAGAAAAAGGCGTGATGTTATATTATGTAGGTATACGATGGTAAACATGTAGGGGTACTATTAAATTTGTACTGGTTCGCTGGCGCAATAGATAAAAATTCCTGCTTATAGCAGCACCGGAGGTAGTGAGTTTGATCCAGGACTATCATCAATGTGAAGATTCGTTGTATTTGAATTATTAGGAGATGCTATCTATTTCCGTATAGTATTATTATCAGTTTCCGACATGGGTGTAGTGCTATAGTTGCTGAATCTGCTAACTCTGTAATTTTTAGAGCGGCTTTTCGAAGTGCACGAAGGCGCGTACAGGCGCGTCATTCGCCACTCGCACTACTCGTATGAGCGTTAACGCGCTTGTAAACTCGTATAAGCTTAATGACACCACTACCGGTTCGAGCGAACACGCCGCTATATGCCAATGCGACCGTATACGCGCGAGAAAAACTGAACCGACAATCAGCGACAAATATAGGTGACTTTTGTCGGCGGCTTGTAAAAATTCCAAAATTTCAACAGAAATCATGTCGCCGACTGAATGTTACTGACTTTATGTGTCCGAAAAAAGGGGGTATTCCTCGAAGCGCATAAGACGAGGCGCACATTTCGGCTGGTCTATTGAAGAACCTATATAGTAAGGGCAGCGAAGTAAATAGAGGAGAGAGAAAAAACTCTTTTTTTTTACCTTGCTTAAAGGAATCATTTTTTAAAAAATTTCATCTTCGACGAAGCGCTCATCAATAGTGCGCCTCGTCTTGTGCGCTCCAAATGTGTGCGCTACGAGGAATACCCCGAAAAAAGTTGCCGGGTTCTCTGTGAAGACTCCGTAAAACCTAAAGGAGCTGTCGATATCGCACATTATTTTACAGATTTTGTTTTGCAATAAAGGATCTAATACATTTTATACTTAGGTAACAAACCGCTGCAGTGAATTAAACAATTATGTAAAAACGTTATGTTACCTTTTTAATACGCTATGGACAAAGGGAGCAGTCCAGTTGTTTATTTTTAACCTAACAACTGGGGGTGTGCCACTGCCTGGCCTAAATGGGCAAGGCGTGCTGGATCATTCGATCGAACGAAACTAATGATATCTTAATAGCACCCTTATGTAACTGCTACTTTCGTAAGCAGGCCTTTGTCTGTCAAACTGGTGCGTGAACACAAATGTCATAACAACTTTCGATTAGGATTTGGTTTGAAAGCTACGCTGCACCAGGTTGGGAATCAACTGGAAACTTAAGAAAAGATTTAAGATAAAGATTAGATAAATCATCTTTATTGCACAAACAAAAGTACAATTGAGGCGGTCTTATCGCTGCAGAGCGATCTCTTTCAGAAAACCTTCGGAAGAGAGGTTTAGAACAATAGTGAAAAATGTGTTATGTGTTGTTTGTTCGTTAAGTAGATTTCAGAAGAAAAAAAGATTCAGAGAAAAGGTTTTTTTTTTGGGATTTGTTTATGATGTTATTTAAACAAAAAAAAAAACAGTGGTGAAAGCTAGCTGGGTCATTGTAGAAAACGAATCGTGATCCTTAGACGCTCGCTCTGAGCAAAAAAATTGGTTAGTTATTTTCGACATACACTTTATCAATTTTAGAGCTTACTCATAAACCCATCGGCTTGCGTCATCAACACGTCATGTATTAATGTTCTGATATTTAAACAATAGTGTTTGAGGAGATCACAGTATTAGGAGGTTTAACAAAAATCAACCCACCGATAACGATGAAGAAGAATTAATTAGATATGGTATTAAAAACTACAAAATAAATACATTTCGTCACAAGATGAAAGTGTTGTTACTTTATGTTCCATTATACGAATCCACGATTTGATTTATTGTACGTATGTTTGTTTGAGATCGATACAAGCATAAACAAATGAACCGATTTTATCTATTATTTCACGTAGAGAAAGCCAGGTTATTCAGAAGGAACATAGCTTACTTTTTAATTGGGATGATTGATTATACGCAATGAGTGTTCGCACAAAACGGACCACGTCGGCTCCCTCCTCAGCAATTTCCCTACGATTATTAAAGGTATACTCGTCGTCTCGTGTGTCTAACAGATTGATAGAATTAAGCTGGCTAGTAGGCAAATTACTCTCCAAATATCGACAGCTCGTTTGGAGCCACTAAGGCGCTGCGCAAACGTAGTCACTTTTTGTTGCCACTGCACACCATCACAGGGAACCGTAATTGCTGAGCAAAAGTGAACAAAAGTGTCCACGGTTGCTCAAGTGGTCAAGTGGTAAGCAGTCGCAGGAAGCGATGAGCTGCGAGTTCGAGTCCCACCTGCCAACTCACTAACTAGCATCGCGAATTGATTGCTAGTCGCTTGCGTTTCGACAGCACGTCAGCCAACGACGTCAAATAGCAATAATCGCTGTCAAAATCGCGATTTTATTGCGATCAAAGTTAGTGAATAGCCTTACTGATGCTAAGATCAGTTGGATCGTTTTTTTGTATTTCTATCACTAGCTTTCCGCCCGCGGCTTCTCCCGCGTAGACAATTTTTTCTCACACGTTGGGTTACATATCAAAGATATCAAACGGATCCCTAACGTTTTTGAAAAAAATATATGCCTATAGCAATCAGAGATAATGTAGCTTTTTAACAGTGAATATTTTTTTGAAATCGGTTCGCTAGTTTCGCTGATTACCTACCTCAAACCTTAGAATAATTACAAATAGAAACGCGTTGCAGTGTTCATTACAGCTCCGCAATGTTCGATGTCAAAGCGCGCCGCACGTAAGCAAGTAATAGTCAGGCATGTGTGCTTTGGATTAGTGCTTTATTTCTGACGGGGCGTTATTATACGTTAGTATTCTAAGCCATAAACATACAAACTCACAAACGCTGAACTCTTCATATTATTAGTGTAGATACTGTAGAGAATATCTATCATTAGATAACAATTACTGTCTTACCTTCTTAGGCGGTGCTTTGATTGCTTTCTGCGTGAACGCCGAAGTGCAAAGTATCGTGTGGATAGGAGCTTCCGTAGGGATGCCCAGAGAAGCCATCTTAGTCACATCACTATTCGTTCATAAATTGAGAACCGCTTCAATTCATCAGAAGTTATCAGACAATATTAACATGCCGATGTTAATTTGCCATTAGAGCACTGCGCCAGAAGTTTAAAAAAAAAACTAAAAGAAAGACAAAAGATCTTCTACACTAATAAATTACAGAACAGTAAAAAGCTGTAGAGATAGCCCAAACATCAATACAAAACAAAAAAATAAAAATTGTAAAAAAATAGTCTTTTTTTTACAACTGCTCGTGTCATTTAAATACTGATACAGGGTATTTGGGTGCTTCATGGAGTATTTGCATTTAACAAGCCATAATCATCAAAATTACAAAAGATGATATTAATCTAATGACACTTTATAAATAGATTGTGGCCACTGATTTGAAATTTACGAATTTTACAAATCTTCCACGACAACACGGTTAGGTTAATGTGCATTGAATCGATAGTCATTGGCATTTAAGTTTATTTTTTAACTACTCTAGAGGGGCGTCTATATTTTTTCCTAAAGAAGTTTTGGTCACACAGTCAAAACACGTTTTGAATTAAACACAAACTTTGGATTTGTTTGAAAACACAACCTTATTTTAGTACAATAAAATAACGTCAATGTAATAAATAACGCGTCAACTGAAACGTTCCCGGGTTTCTGCGTCGGCGCAGTGTACTGACTACTGTTGAATAAACACACGTCCGAGCGAACGATGTAACCTTGTCGGGGAGATAGTTTGTATAAATAACAACTTATTAATATATTACAGCGTAGATCAAAATAAGGGGCAAACCATGCCCTCACTTTAGTTTTATTCCTGTTGGAGAGGTAGAGACTAAAAAATAAATAAAAGAAAAAATAAATAGCGATGTTTTTATGAATAACGTTGGCTTGCAATGTTAAAAAAAACATAAAAATTCGCTAGATACTTTAATGTTTTCGGTAGCTTAGTGGTTAGAGCGGCATCCCGGTTCGGTTTGAACTTCAAGTGCTCAAATCTGAGTCGAGGCTAGGAAAATTAGACAATATTTCATGGAAACACAAAAAAATATTTTAGCTGGTCATCGAAGCTATCAGTGATTACTCGTATTATGTTTGCGACTAAGGGGCGTTTGACACTGGTTTTGTGTTTTATGTATGTCACGTGACTTGACGTGACTAAATGGGTCATGTAATATTTAACACTGACATTAACTAAAAATAAAATCGTTTTATTTGAATACAGTCAACATCCCCAATCGGTTATCATCGCGTAAGCATTGTTAACTGATACAGTCTTTAGAAATCGTTTAAGGGAAAAACAGAATTGTACAGTCAGCCACAGCTAAAATAGCTAAAAAAAACACCATAGACTAATCTAAGAACATAGCGATGAGATTTACCTCGCTCGTAATCACCCAATTACTTATAAATGTTGACGACGCAACAAACGAAGGCATTGTGGGGGTTCAAGGTCAATTAAGACGTGAATAACAGGTAGAAAATGTAGACTAGCATTGTTACGTCATCAAAATGTTGTGCTGTATTCCTTTGCAAACCTCTGCATTTTATTACAATGACACCGTCTAATTTATTTTGCAAGTACGTCTACCACGAGTTGCCAGTGCTTTAAATTTACATTAACGATCGCGTAAAAAAATGTATTGGGATTTGACATTGTCATGATTAGATTAGATTTAGATTAGATTATTTAGAAACTCACTGCTGGATATATGCCTTCCTATTATGACATCCTATATAACGCAATTATTCTACCATATTGCTGAGAAAAACCTTTGGTTGCATTTGGTGATTCGAGTTTTTGACTTAATTACTAGAACCTCCAAGTACGGGTTGGTAATTACCTACACACACACACACACAGATTAGATTAGATTACAAAATTACAATATATAATATAGTACATTAAATGACAGATATAATAATTAGTATTAAGATCGTCATCAATATAGTAATAATAATAACATGCATAGAAACAATAAAAATTAATGTCAAGAAAAAAAAACAATTACAAATTCAAAATCATACAATCGAATACCATGAAAATAAAATCAAATGTCAACTAAAATTAAAATACACAATTTAAATATTCGTCAATAGAATATTAAGACTTTTCCAAATGTTTCTCAGTTGGCGTCGGGATGCTTCGTCAGATTGTGCATTTTTTAGCGCAGTGGCTAGGTAGTTGTAGTAGGTTGGACCGATTATACGTGGGTCCTTTTCTGCAAGCGCCATGCGACGAGGGACCGCATTGAGGCGGCCTACTAGATGAGATCGCTTACTCGCACTCACGCACTGATAATCCGATACGGTGGATCTTATGAATGTCAACAGTTCATAAAGATGGACTGAGTAGTGCGTCAGTAAACGCTGTTTCACAAACAAATCCCTGCACGAGTGTCTAGCTTTCACCCCGACAAGTGTACGTAACGCGCGCTTTTGCAAAACGAACACCCTGCTGGCATCCGTTGAGTTACCCCAGATAAGAGTGCCGTACGACATCAGGGAATGAAAATTGGCATAATAGACTTGCCTCAGAGCATCGGCAGAGATAAGTGGTCTTAGTTTTCGTAAAGCAAAGACTGCACCACTCAGTCTGTCGCAAAGCTTGTCGACATGGCACTTCCAGTTCAGGTTGCAGTCTATTGTGGAGCCCAGAAACCTACTCTCACTACACACCGGCATTGGGCAATCTTTCAAACATGCAGGCAACGAGATGGGACGGCCAGAAAAAATTATAATGTTTGACTTCACATTCAACAACAAAAATGCTGTAAACCATTTCTGCAACTGTTCGCAAGATTCTTGGATTTTCACGCGTAGTTACTCGTATGTGCACGCACTGACTACCACAGTTGTGTCATCGGCAAACAACACAGTGAGGCCGGTAGCTATTGAAGCGGGCAAGTCGTTATAATAGAAAAAATGTATGCCCCAGCGCAGATCCTTGAGGAATGCTTAAACTAACGTTGCCCGTCATGTCATGTGTCATCCCAATACATTTTTTTGAACGAACGATAACGTAAATTTAAACTTCCAACTCGTGGTAGACGCACAGACATTTTGTTTAGAGTGATGTCAGAGGAATGTCGAATGTTTATGGGCAAAAACAGCCATGAAGTGGTCCCGCCGAAGCTGCACCAAGGACTTGCCGACCACGACGCAGACACGACCAACTAGCCTGGCCTGGGGGCCTATTGACGAAACTTAAAAAAATTGCACCGTAGTAGGCCCCTTCAAAAGTCTTAAGACAGAGTTTTACGTGCATGGCTTGACCCTGTTCGGTTATTCAGTTAAAATACATGCTCCCTATACGTCCTTCAAATATAAGGTCCAGGTGGACATTAAGACGACATTTAATGCTTCTTCAGGGGATTGTGGCGGGGTCATAGCAGATATCGTGGTTAGCATCACCATAAAAACTTTTCCTCTATGACCGGCCAAATATTTTCTTTCAGAAAATGCAAACGTAGCTATCCTAGCCCTACATCGGCAGCTCCAAATGAAAAGAGAAACTAAGTACTGGAGGGATTTATCGCAATACGTGGAAACTGAACCCATTATAAAGTGTTTACAAACAGTAAAAGAACAAAAAGGATGCAAACAATAATGTTAACACGTTCAAAATATAACACGTAGAAGGATGGATAGTTCCGTATCAAAAGGCGCGCCAATTTTGATGCTGAAATCATCTGTCGAAATTATTGTAAAAATACACCAATATACCACACAAGTGGAAATTTTGTCAGAGCTTTTAACCCAAGGCAAGTCCTTGTTTGCAAAAAAAAATAAACATACATCAATGCAAAATGGTTGTTACATTGTGCACTGACGGTACGTACATAAAAGACGGGAAGTACATTAAAAGAGTAACTACTGAGTTTCTTGCCGGGTCTTCTTAGTGGAATCAGCTTTCCGACGCCGGTGGTAGTCACATTACATTTTTATGTATGTATTATACTTAGTACTAGCTTACCGCCCGTGTTATCGTTATATATCATGGCCATATTACATAAAATCTTTATAAATTGTAGCCCATGTGGTATTCTGATGTATAAGCTGTATTACTGTGAAATTTCATCCAAATCCGTTCAGTAGTTTTTGCGTGAAAGAGTAACAAACATAAACACATACATCCACACAAACTTTCCCATTCATAATACTAGCATTCTGCCCGCGGCTTCGCCCGCGTGAGCTTATATGGTTACATATTTTGGCCAAATTATATAAATTCTTCATTCATTGGAGCTTATGCGTTATTCTGATGTCTAAGCTATATTATTGTAAAGTTTCATCCAATTCAACATTTGTTGGCCCGAACTAAAAGGTTCGGTGACTCGTTTCTTTGTCGTACCATCCAGACGTGGAACGCTCTTCCAGCACATGTGTTTCCTTCCTCGAATAGTCCCGGGTTCTTCAAGCGGGGCGTGAAAAGGCATTTCTGCAGGCCTTCAAGGTGAGGATGGCCAGCCCAGTGATTCGTTGAATAACTGGGCTTGTCAACCTCATATTTGGACCACACGACCGCTTTCCATCAGGTGGAATGAGGTCATCTTGACGGGCAATATAAAAAAAAAATCCGTTCAGAAGTTATTGCGTGAAAGAGTACAATTCGTAGGATTAGTAAGAAGTAAGATATTTAGTATAAAGATCCTATTAATATTAGTATGTCTATAACATCATGTATATCATTAGCAAAAGTTTTTGTTTTTAGCGATTAGAAAGAACTATAAATGGTCTACTTAAATAAAGTTTTATTGATTTTTGATTTTTTCACGAAATCCATATTTTCACACGGCTGTGCATAATTCCATGTTTTATTTTTCTAACTACTTAAATGAATAAATATAATAAATATGCGCCAGACAACACTCCACTTGTCATGGTCTCGAAATAAGGATAAATATCCTTGTGTTACGAGGTACCAGACCGGGAAATAAGCCAGGAGTGTTTCCCAGTACACCCAGACCCGAGTCAATTTGGAAAGGATCGTTTACTAAATTGACCCGACCGGGAATCGAACCCGGGACACCACAAAAGTCAAGGCAGCGCACGTGAAAAGCATCTCAAAATGCGCATGAAAAACATTAGTTCCAAGTCTGCGTTTTTACGATGCGCACGTGATCCGTACTGTCAGTCGCGTATGTGGAGCATAAAATATGTAATTTTAATACATATTTGCGTGATTTTTATGTCAGTACTCGCACAAGTTGTTTACTAACAAATAGCCAAAAGTATATTCGTAATTTTTATTCGGCAGATCTTTAGCACCCGTCACCAGCGTCAGAGTTAGCAAAGCCTATGAAAAATCCATTACAAAAGCCGTACGAAACTTTCTTTCTTTTCACTTATCTGTATTTTTTTTTTCTAAATTTGTTTTTTCTTTCCCTTACGTTTAGTTCCATTATAAATCAAATTTGTATAATAAATCAACCTATTTATTTATAATTACACTTAAAACAACTTCCAGCTACAAATTCACTTTCGATAATGTAAATATGAATGAATGTCAGACGACACGATTGGCGTAGTGCGCTGTAGCACGGTTTCTCGCCTCGAATTCTGTAGTGTCCCGGGTTCTTTTCTGGATTGATTCGGGTCTGGGTGTGCTGGGAGACGCCCCTGGCTCATTTCGTTGTGTGATACCTCGTAACACAGGGATATTTATCCCTACTACGAGACCATTACAAGAGGTGTGTGGTCTGGCGCATAATTATTATTATTAATTATTATAATGTTGCCAATATTTTCATGAAATCTTGGTAGATACTATTTAACCAGGAAAGTACAGTATATAGGCTCAAGAATTAACCTTAAATTGTATTATGTACTACTAAGCATTAATTTTTAATGGTAACTGCCTTAACAGTTTTGGATTTCATACTCTAGAAAAAAACATGATCCAGGAAAAGAACAGTTTTTTTTTCAGGTTTCATTGCAACGTTTTTTTTCACACCGGAAAAAAAAAGTTTTTTTGCAACACTAGGTTTGGGCTTTGGCACTCAAGCTGTGATGGAAAACATCGATAATCCACGCTAGTTAAAAAGTGGGGGGTGGGGTCAAGTCAACGTGCATCTGACTATACCGTTTGAAATCTAGTCGTGAGCGTATGTGTGATGTAACTGATGTATAATATTAATTATGTAAGAAAATGACACAAGAGAGACACCGTGCTACAGTGAACTACGGCAACCGTGTCGTCGAAATTCATCAATGTAAATACTATTTACATTCATGAATATTCGACCTTAAAACCTTTGCCGACCGGAATATACGTAAGTTTACACATGGGAACATTCGTGTATATTGTGGTCTTCTTCTTCTTAGCGTGTCGATGGAACCCGAGAATTAATTACATCGTAGCAGCCCAGAATTCAGCCACTTGTATTGCGGATCGACTGCCGTCCATTAAATCCGCTGGCGTGCAGTGCAGGTGTTGGGTGTAGGGCTTCCAAATACCGGATATTTTCAATTCCGGGATCAATACCGGATTTTTTTTCGAATCCGGTATTAATACCGGTATTACGGTATTGAGGTGAAAATTTATAATTATTATTGAAAATGCGTTTTTTGAAAGATAAAGCTGAAATAGTAACAGCTTTAATTGAAAATGAACTTTGATAAATATATAAAGCATAATTATATTAATTAAATTTGTTTTATGCGTTTATAGTTTCTACAAAAAAAAGCAACTTCCTATAAAAATTGTCTTATTTTATAGTAACTAGGTAAATCTCAAAATTAAAACTATGTTACCTTTTTACAATTATTACTGATCTATTACTTTTTTTAAGAAACTGACACCGGAATCATCAAATAGTGTAAGGGGTAAACCAGGGTTTTATCTAGATTGCC
Source organism: Udea olivalis (assembly GCA_947369235.1). NCBI lineage: Eukaryota > Metazoa > Arthropoda > Insecta > Lepidoptera > Crambidae > Udea > Udea olivalis. The sequence goes on from OX376359.1 coordinate 15,127,983, forward strand.
AAGAAACTACTTGTTTTCGATATTGTTCTGTAACTATCGCACAACATCTGATATTAATATCTGCTTTTAGGCTATAATATCATAGTGGCATACCCCTTAAGGTAACAAACTCAATTTATTTTGCCTTAAGACTACTAAAATTTTATTTTAAAATTGAGAAAATTATCGTAAGTATCATGAAGGTATATAAACGACACTTAAAAAACGTGTGTGATTTTACCAGTGCAAACAAATAGTATTTAGAACCGTATTCCTATGATATATTTTTTGTTCATACTGATGTACTTAGGGAAAAGCAATTACTAATAGCTTTGTTTCAAATCAAATCAAATACTTTATTTGCTATCTTTCATTCTGCTGCACAAGGTATAACAGCTGAATTGATAACAGTACCCCCCAATTTTCTATGAAAAACAAAAGTAGTATTTTTACTTATCAAAATGTTTACTACTAACCGAAACACCTACCCGTTATATTACAATAATTTTAGCAATCTGTGTGTGCTCGCTATGTTTAATTGTTATTTTGTAAAAATGTGCAATATTTTACTCAGGAAGTGAATTAGTGTAATTCTTAATGAGAAATTAAGTTCTTAAACCAGAAACACTATCAAAAGTCGTAGTCATTAAATTAATTCCTTAGTTATTGTTCAGACAAAAAAACTACGTTTGAAAGTTTTTGTCAAATTGTCAGCCTCACGCCTCAAAATAAATCATTTGTTTTAAACCTTAATTCATCAATTAGGATTTACAATTATGATCGATTATGGCCTATTAAAAGGACAAATGCCACAAACAACGTATCTATACTAATATCATGAAGAGTTTCATTTGAGAGATTTAATTTTTGTTTGTAATTTGTGTTCTGAAACTACTATTTTAAAAAATTCATTCACCAATATAAAGCTACATTATCAACCAGTGACATAGGCTAATTTTTTATTTAGGCTATATTTTGACGGAAGAAACAGCCTACGGCGAAGCCGCTGACGAACAGCTAGTTTTAAAATAAAGTAAGATACAATTTTGTAGAATTTTAGTCGAATGTACCCTTCCATTACATCGAAGGAACGCAATAACTGCGACTTTCGTCGCGTCCGTTAAACAACTATCATTGGAAAAAAGGGTGCAGATTTGTCAAAAATAAGGGACATTTTGCAGTTTATATGTGACAATTCTAAGCATCCCTATTTACGGTATTAAAACCGGTATTGAGAAAAGGCAAAAAAAACGCCAAATACCGGTATTGAGCAATACCGGGATTCCGGTATTGGAAGCCCTAGTTGGGTGCGTACGATGTTAAGTGTGCCATAGTTTGCACTGCACCGCAAACACAGTCCACATCGGAGCTTACCGAAAATCCCCACCTGACCAAGTTCTCCTTATTTATTTATTTATTTATTTGCAAGTCACATTACAAAATGTTAAGGTGGTATTAATAAAGTAACTAAGGTTTACATGTGACGCCCCGCAAGGGCACAGCAATAGGAGAGGGCTAACATTGTTTTAAAACTTTTGAAGCATAAACATATTCTTAAAATTAATAACATTATTAACATTATTAAAAAAATCAATAACATTACAAAATAATATTACAAAATAATACTAACTAACCTTTAAATTTAGAGTCTGCTAAATACAAATACATCCCTTACTTTTAAAGAGGCGCATTTTTTTTTTTTTTGGATTAATTTGATTTGTCGTCGAAGTACTACGAAGTACTACCTTACTTCGGCCAACCTGAGTACGAAGCCTGTTTAAGGACTTCCAGATCAGCCATATATTGTGGTTAAAACTCGAGATACCTTAACATGATAAATTAACGTTCTTGTCCCCGCTGAGTCTCTGCCTTTGTCATTATAATTTTAATTATAATATTAACCATTGCATGATTCCGTACCATTCATCATAATTAAACTTGTCACTCTAGGCTATTTTTCACAACGCACCTTGGCAATAATCGTTTTTTGCTTTTAAAATCACTTTCAGCACGAAAGTGTTTGACCAAAGATTAATGTTTCGTTAACTACTTTTACTTAAATAAACAAACCAAAAAAAAGAATTTAAACCGTCTTCAAAAAACCATTAAACAAAAACTCCCTACCTAAAACACTAAAAAGCTAAAAATAAACTGAATTATTCATTTAGTCATTAAACAAAAATGCGCGACTCAGATCTAACTAATTAAATCAAAAACTTACTACCTATCAATTCTCAATAATATTCTAAATGAACCTAAATACAACATTATTTTACTTAGCAATCAAGGTACAATATGTATTTACAAATTACTATGATTTATTTACAAAATTACAATGTGACAATTCTTGTCTAAACCTAATTACCTATTAATTTAAATAAAATATTATTAAAATTTGTGCTAGGTAGGTACCTACCGATCTATTTAAAGTCGGTGCCAAGCCAAAAATAAAGGGAACACTAATACTTAGTGATATAATACATACAAGGTTATAAATCAATAATTACCTAAATAGTTCCTCCTCCTTTTTTGAAGTTGGTTAAAAAGAAACTTCTTAAAGTTTTATGTCATGACTAACTGTTGCCCGCGACTTCGTCCGCGTGGTTATACCTATACAAAATTTGAGACTCCTCAAAGCTAACTGGGGCCACCGCCCCTCCCCCTCATGACTGCCCGCTGGCCTTGCACATTATAAATGCGCGCGCAGTACTTGAAACATTATTTTGCTGCGAAGTTATTTTAAAACTGCGATATCTCCTCAGATATTAATTGCAACCGAATGATCCAAAGGGCAATTTGGTTTTAAATTAAATACTTGACATGAATAACGTATTTATTTGGATGAGGATTAATATCATGTTTTTATAAAAACAGCTCCGCAAATAATGCATTATTTTAAAACAAATTTGGTTAACATAATGTACCTGCAGCTAACCTTCAGCTGCACTAATAGATATAATTAATAAAGTTTTTTTTTATTATTATTTTTTAAATGAAATCCTATGTTGAGGCAATTCTACCTAGACTATCTAGTTATTACTTCAATTCAAGTCTGCGAAACATCAGTATGTCTACCATGAGTTTACACAAATGACAGCCTCTAGCGTTCGCGTAAACCGCGTTGACGTTTATGTATGAGATTTCGGTACAGCGCCTGTAGTGATTCAAACTGGAACCAAAAATGGCATACATATTTCTGAACGCAACGATTGCCGATGACGTGACGGAAACTCATGGTAGACATACCATTTACAATCTAAAAAAGACAGAAGTTTTCTAAAAAAGATTTGAAGGTAATATTTTTAAAGAAGTTCTTACTCTTCCGTCTGAAGCAACGTTTCTATATAATTAATACATATTTCAAATTATGTATCATATAATTATAGAAAACCAGAAAAAAACGTGTTTCAGCATTCGAAGATATCAAGCGAGATTCAAGGTCCGAAATTCAATTTTCTCTTTTCTATTTTAGACATAAAAAAAACGTAAAATGCTAAAATAATCAAAGTAATATTTAACTGATGTACGTCAGTACAAGATCACATAGTATGGCTGAGGACTTAACTTATCAAGACCCCTGAGTAAACAAGGGTACGCAACCAAACAGTTTTGTGTAATCAAGGACTATGACGTCTCAGACTACTAGTATCCACACGGCAAGCAGTGGCAGAGGGTTACTGCACTGTAACTGTATTTATTATAATATCCCATTTTACAAAATCACAGCAAAGAAAAGCTTAAAATTAACATTATTTGTAGAGCAAAGGAATAACACTGGACCCCTCAAAAGCATCAACACGTGACGCGGAAAACGAACGGAGGACGGCAGGTCAAACTTTGCAAAAATGTTGCAAAATGGGTATTAAGTCAGCAGCATAAGGTAGTATGTAAAAGTGGACGTGATAATGTAGTAGAGCTGGTCTAATCTGAAATGACGCGCCCCACTACTTTTTAGTTGATTTAGATGTGCCGGGTGTTATTTTGCAAACAACCGACGCGTGCTCCTAGGTTTGAGTCCAACCAACCGGCTACTGAACGACCAATTACAGTGGCATGTTTATATGTTGGTATTGTTGTGGAGGGTGTGGTGTCATTTCAGCTTAGACAGGCTCTACAGACGCGTTCGAATTAAACTTTACAAAACCATTGCCCAATGGGTCTCATGTCAGCAGCGTAAGGTGCATGTAAAGGTTGATTGATGTACTCGTAAATGCCTCTGTACATACGTCGTGTCTGAGCGTGATGTCATTGCAAAATGCAAAGTACTGGATATTAAATATTGGAACAACTTCACGTCGGTGGATGTGATTCTAGCCTGGCACCGGAGGTAAATCATGTAAGTAACATATATGTTTGTTCTGTATCTTAAATTTTAATCAACATGTAGATTCAACAGTCTCCTCCCCAACATAACACAAGCTCTGCTGAGTTTGGGGACATATGCTCTTGGTGGAAACTATTCTAGATATGCGTTACTGTTGACTGAACGTATGTTTTTTTCATATCCCGTCCCGTATTTCTATTGTTTAGGTTTTTGCATTGTGAGTCATTGTTTGCAATTTTTTTTTTCTTAGGGTTTTCTTACGAACACCCGTGTGTTCGGCCGACACTCAAGGAATTGCCCGTCAAGAGCTCACGCCATCTGATGGAAAGCGGTCGTGAGGTCCAGATATGAGGCTGACAAGTTTTCTTGTTTTGTCGACACAATTTGCGTAATGCGCCTATACGGTTTCTCGCCTCGCCTTGCCGGTTAGCTCAATTCAGTAAACGAGCTGTTCTAAATTGCCTCGTGTCTTGGTGTTCTGGGAGACACCCCTGGTCTAATTCTTTGTATTAATATTTATCCCTACTTTGAGACCAGGACAAGTGGTGTTTCCTGGAGCATATATGAGTAAATTATATTTATATTTTAATTTCTTTCTTTTCTTTACACAGCTACTTTTGTTGCAGACTGTTTCGACCATCAAACAGCTTAGATGCGGACGCCGGGAGCAGATTTCGGTAAGTGCATAACACATGGCCACATGGCCACGTAGCCACTTATTGAATTACGTGGCCGATGCTTGGCTACATAAATAACTGCTATAATGGCCAAAGCACAACACACACTCTGCGGTGTTTGATGTCGATGACGATTTAATGGTGTTCATCAATCATTTACTGACTAGTGAACCGTTTATGCATTTTTAAGCAAATCTGAGGATTTCGTTGTTAAATCATGGGTACTGTTTTGCAATTAATGGCAAAAGTCATATCATAAATTGTTGATTGAGAACCCGCACGCACCCAAATAGATTTTGTTGAAATTAATCGAAAATGTATGTAACCTTCCTTTATTTAGACTTTAAGAGGATACATTTTGTACCAATCTAGGACGTATAGATCCATAAAGATATTAAACGTAAATTATAAACATACAAACATACCACCACGACTTTATCCCAAACGGGGTAGTCAGAGGCAAGTGACTGTTGCCGACATGGTGAACGTAAAACTCAGAAGCCCACTTTTCCCCAACGATATAAGAACCCAACGTTCTAAACTTGGGTTCCGAACTTTGAACATAACACACGATCCACGATCCGAGTTGGGGTGCTTAACCCCTAGGCAGGAAGCTTTTTAAATGAAGTTTCGAAATAAAAGTTTCTCATATTACATTAATTATTCCACGTTTAATTGAAGTTACATTACATCTCGTAGTCCCGGATTTCCCGGGCTCATTCTAATTAGAAGGTTTAAAATACCAGAGCGGTGAGATTGTTATTTGTTTACGTAAGATTATTTTTCTACGTTAATATCATTATTGTCTTTATTACTTGTTAAAATATTTATTGTAGTGGGTAAGCATATAAAAATTAGTAGGTCACATTTTTACAAAAAATATTTACCTTTGCTCACATTTACAAAGCGTTTAAGTATTTGCCTGACAAGACTCGATTTGAAAATTAAAGGTGAGAGGAGGGGTGCTATTTTTTCTGCAATTAAAACATGGGTGTAATGTAATGTAATACTTGTCTTGTTTGCTGCAAAAATATTTCAAGTAGTTATGTACTTTTTTTTTATTTAAAATGGGTTTTCGTTTAGCCTCAGTCTCGTCTGGTGGTAAGCGATGACGAGGCCGATGGTGGTACACGCTAGGTACACCTACACTAAATTACCATAGCTAAGTGTAACTCCCATTAGTTTATCTTGATCGCTATCTAACAATAGTGTCACGTAAAATGTATTTTGATTACAAAGACATTAGAATGCGAGATGACACTTAAATTTAACATTGCTGCATTAACCATCGCATGTTAGTGCCCTGGCGGAGTTCTCAGCTTGTAAGACGAATCTGTTGCTAGGTTGTACCCTATTTTATAATTACCAAATCGCAGGTATCTTATGACAGTGAAATAAGACTCATAATCGCAGCGTCTATTTAGCGCGTGTGGCCACGAAATGGGTGGGCCCATAAGCGGGGCGTTAAGTGCAATAACTATCCTGTTACGAGCGCAACTCCATAGCAAATGGTCCGTGTTTGATGTCGCTGAATAATATGAAGTGGAGCCATAAGAACTGCTTTATTGCTTTTTACAGTAAGAATTTCGTGAAATCCTCTCTTAGAGCTCCGCAAGTAACCTACATGCCAAATTACAGATTTCTACGCCCATTAAGACAGCATATTTATTAGTGTTTCTATGTGTCATCCTGGCTGATCCTAAGTTCCTGATGTAGTAGTAGAATTAGTAACTCTTGGAATTATAAAAGTCCAGCTGTTATGTTATCCCAATCAGATTGATCTGGTTTGGGACAGATTGTGCATCAATACAGTAGGAAAGTCATTGATCTGCTCCCGTTATCTGATTAACACTCACGTACTTAATAAGTGGGCGACACGTGCTCGATAAATCATTTTATTATTTATCTATGCGCTGTTAAAATCGTTGCATCCATCTATCTAAACAAGCGGCATTACAAGTGTTTTGATTCAATGTTTCATTGAGTCACAAATTACGCATGCTGCGCGGTCGGCCCGGACAGATAGTCCGCTTTGAACAAACTGTCATTTTGATCACGCACACAGACAAAGTGAGTTTATCGGCGATACCGGTGAGAATCGGTCACGCGGCGATTCGCCCTGTTGCGAGATTTTTGTTTTGGTCGAACTTGGTGCAATTTTTCACATGATAAATTTTGTTTGTGGCCGGTTCTGTCAAGTGGGTACAGGTCGCGTCACGTAAAAAGCGCTCTGGGGTGTCTGCCAGGAGTGACGCGACTTGTATAACCTACCATTTTTTTAAAAAATTGAGGGAATAGTAGTACTTAATCCTAGGCGGTCCGGCAAGTTTAGGAAAAAGGCGCGAGCGGTCTTTCTGTAAACTTTATTTTGGGCGAGTTGTTATTTTATAAACACAAGCTCTCTACATGCTGCAAAACATGGAAGACAATGCGTTTCTTTAAATATTCATAGTGAAATATAAATACTCTTATGTACTTCAAATAAATACTCACTTGACGGAAACCGGTAGTTAGAATCATTTGAAATTAAACATTGTAATAATAATTACTTTTGTTCTTCATCAACGACTTAAGTGCAGCCACGCGTATGCCATGATTCACTATCACTAGCATGCTTGCTTTACTGTTGTCATTTTCTGACCTAATGAAACATACAAATATAATAGTTTAGTAAACAATTGATTTTTTTAGATAAAATGTCCATAGCTTCACTGCCCAACGCCCATCAGTTTTTTGCGTTCGTATAACGAAAGATCGCGCCTTCAAGTCGCGTATGATACCTAAAAAGGTTTAATATAGCATTGTACTGTAGGTACTATGGCCAAATCTCACAATTTAGAAACTAACACAAATCTATCTTTCTCTACACATAGCGCCAAAAGAAAGCAATACAGATAAATATTTATCCGCAATGTAGAAAACCCGCTTATTTCATAGCCCACTCAAGACACTAGTTCATGCGTGAGATACGCTCAAGTCCCGCATTAGCTTTTGAGTAATCTACCGAGTAGGCATTATTATTTAACGCTGACTTGGGCTGAATCCTCTATCTAGTCTAGATATAATTCGTCGCTTCATATTACAAGATATCTGCTTACGAGCACATGTTCATTTAAAACACTTAAGTGCGAAAATATGTAGCCACTTTTAGTAATTCTACTAGCATATTACGAAAGTATTTGTTTAAGGGCGTAATGATAACACTTCACTGGACTCTGTCCATGATATTATGTTGAACATCATATTTTAGAAAAAATACTAGCCGAGTGCGAGTCGGACCCGCGAACCGAGGGTTCCGTACAAAGTCAAACCTGTAGGTATATTTATTAAAAATATTTTTATTATATGATTTAACTATACATGTAGGGTTTCCGCAATTTTTCCTTTATCTGTGCTATAAGACGTTGCTTCGTACCAAATTTCGAAATTCTGATTCCCTTGCGAGTGTCGAAAATTTGCGGCATAAACGGCTGTATCTTTTGATTGCGTTGGCTTAGAAGTTTGATTTTTTCACGGCTCCAAGGGACAATATTTGATATAAATTCCGGCTTGATACCTCCACGCGTTCCTTAAAAAAAGGGTTTTGATAGACAGACAGACGGACGGACGGACAACAAAGTGATCCTATAAGGGTTCCGTTTTTTCCTTTCGAGGTACGGAACCCTAAAAAAAGCAAAAACTTTGTTTACTGCAAAAATGCATATAACGGTTAATTAGCTAGCTTAGTATGAAGGATGAAAATCACGAAATATGTCAATATGACTTAAAGTAATGATGCTTTTGGGTTTATCCATTCCTGTGTTATAGACAGTATTATTTAGAATCACATCGCATCATAATCGCTGTTATTTAACTGTAGTCTTGTATAGCGCGAAGGAATAATAAATAATAAAATGAATTTTGGAAAGTATCTTAAGGAGAATCTATAAACAATCAAGAAGAGAGCGTATTCCCATCTAAAAGGCAAGCAACGCATCGGTGACACCTCTGGTGTTGCAGTTGTCCATGGGCGGAGGTGATCACTCTCCATCAGGTGACCTTCTAGCTCGTTTGCTCCCTATTACATAAAAAAAAAAAACATTTTTCAACCGCCTCCTTAGCCTTACATCACAGTATGGGAATATTTACTTATCCAAGGCCAAATGTTGGTCCAGACCCTGTTTGCGTAATACACAGTGTCCGAGATGAGCGATGTCGGTTATCTATCAATATGTAGTGACACACTATGCATAAAGGCTAAATTGAATTTAACATAATATTCTTCTATAAGAGAATATGAGATACAGTTACAAAGTGGGACAGAGGGCCCTAGAACGAGATTTATTCGATGGCAACATTGAGTGCGTAGACGTTGATGATACAAAATATACAAAAGAAATACGTGAACGCCATCAATGCTTGTGATTGAAAAAAAGCACCAGGCCATCAGTTCGTGCACAGCAGAATTTCTTGAGTTGGTACCCCAGGTGAAGACACAAAAAAAACTCAACTGACTGTGCCGGACAAAGCTTTTTGCTAAGGAATAAAAAATAATCATCTTGACGAATTTCGACTGTAATGACGACATTTCTTTTGCTTAATTTGTTGTTAACCAAATGTTGTTAGGTGTATAAGTTAGGTTTTCACTTATTCATGCTCATTGTTTCTGTAATAGTCATGTGTACCTATTATTAGCTGATGTATTAGAACAATCCTCAATCAATTAATGTTTTGTTTTGTTAAATATAGGTATTATGTATGTAAACGTCTTGCTGTTGGTGTACTTAAAATAAATGAATATGAATTCATAAGCGCATGATTCTGACTGTCATAATAATGTATATGACAACGTGTGCCCACTGCCTCAAATCGAAGACAAAGTTCCAAATTTTTTTCTCAATTTTTTTATCTGTGCACTTTTGGCGGTAAATGATTATTAGGGTTCCTGCATTAAATAAATATACACAAGGCAACACGGCTTTCTTTTTATTCAATCTATTTATTACTATACTACATCATACAAGTTTAGGATAAATTCAATATTCATACAGTTTTACATGAATACATACCTTAATTCAAATAAATCAAAGGAGGGAAAACCCTCGCTGGGACTGAGGAGTTTTTTAAAGTCGCATCTGTTCACAAATAAAATTGACATGTGAGCAAGGAAAACTTCAAAGCAATCGTATAGTAGTCCAATGTGAAAGGGCGCGTGACTGGCGGGGAAACTATCCTAGTTAAGTAGGTACCTAACGCAGATTCAAATCTTTGCCATTCTCCAGATTTTGAAAACTTGTTTTAGAGAGAGATATGGATAATTCGGCCGATAGTATTTTTTAAACAGATGATTGAGTTTACGAAATCATAAACTTCTTTAAAACCTTTTAAACATGCATGTCCAATTTTAGATTCTATGCTCGAATAACCTGGAACCTAATTTAAATGATTTGAAGTTCTTAGCTCATTTAATATTAGCCAAACACGTACGTGCATACCCTGATACCCTGATCAGCCTGAAAGACTGTCTGGTGGGCAAGCACCAAGCAATCAGATTTGTACCTGTTTTCGGAACAAACGCACGAATCTACCCGGACGTGTATGCCCGTATGAGTGTCGGCCGGCTAATGCCTCTGCAAAACTGACGGGTTAACTCTGTCCATGTCGTGGATATGTACCATATTTTTAACTTTATTCCTTTGATATGAGGTCCAAAACCAATGAAAAACTACAACATGATCTAACATGGGTTTATCAGAAGATGCCTCGGCATCCTTCGTGCGAGAACAAGACGATAAGTCATTTGCACATGGCGTTCAATGAAGTTTCATTGAACGTCATTTAAAACAATTTAACGTTTTCTTCAAGTAAAAACCTATGGCGTAGTGCATTACTAGGCACTTGGTATAATTATTGCTCATGTTCACTTACTTCCGACGGTGTCGTTGCGCGTTCTAAAGCAATTTAGTTTTTTCCTTAGGCGCTTATTGAACTTTAAAGGTCATTCTTGATTTTGCTGCGGTAACGTAAGTTAGCAATGTAGAGATTATGGATGAGTTTATAAACATGGTTAAGTGCTTAAAATTAACAGAAATCTGAATCTATCAATCGTGATAAACAACGAAAAAAATACAGCCTTAAGTCCACACATTGTTAGGCACGCTTATATAAGGCTAGTAATTAATCTCAATGTCAAATCTGGTTAGGATGGTATGGTCACCCATTCCATTACCCGACTTAGCCACGCGCACTATTTAATCGTAAGTTCTTAAAATGAAAACTAACACTAATTTCTATGAGAAACCAATCGTGATAATTTTGTGACTAACAAAATATGACACGTAAGTTTCCCCTTGAGAATGATGAATGGTGGGTGCTGCCAACAGCCGCATATTGTGGATATTTATTTATAACCCTCGTGTGTAGCAGAGACAACAATGAAAGGGCTACAATATTCTCTCTCTGTTGCCACCCAAAGTTTGAGTTACATTCCATACTCTTATTGAAGCTTGCGTTGAGTTTTTTTCGCAGTAGTTGCAATTCAATTCCTAGATCAACAGTGTTTCCGACTTTAAGAAATGCTATATACTAGCTGACTTGCGGTACTGGCACAGGCCAGGTCACTTCCTAACTCTACCCTATGTACTATGGCAATCGTTTAATAACGCCCTGAACCAAGGCCTACATGCGCCCCATAATAGGGGCGCCCCTAGAGCCATTACTCAAAGGTTTTAAATTCCATCAGTAATTCACTAACGCTGCCAGAAGTGCTCCGCATCCGCTACTAAAATTGTGTCATTTATACGAGTATATTCAGATTGAAAATCGGTAGCCAACACTGTTTTTGGTAGCTCTAGTTATTTTTTTATTAATTATCTCGGACAAATTACACCAAGATCATATACTAAGCAGAGCTTGTACTATACTCGTATCTGTCAGAGACTGATAATCATACTTAAACATTTCTAAACACATTACTTATAATAACACCCAGACACACAACAAACACAAATGTTCTTCACCAGAATGTTTGTCATGGGTGGGTATCGAACCCAACCGTGAAGTCCATGAAGATTCAATCTTAAACTCAAACTCAAATATCTTTATTTAAATAGATTAATCAGTACTTTCAAATAGTCAAAAAATATACAAAATAATAGACATAAATACTATATGAATAAATAAACAGTATACAAACATAATGCGACTCTACCACCGCGTGGGAGAAGTTGATTCTTACTGAGAAGACCCGGCGAGAAACTCAGTAGTTACTCTTTTAAACTTGTTGTGGTTTTACAATGCGAGTTAATAGAGTACAATTTGTTTGTTGATAAAAAAAAAGCTTAAATTCTAACAATAAAAAATAAACAGAACAACATAACAAGCTTACGATCAAGACCTTTGTCCAGCAGTGGCTTAGTATTCAGGATAACTAGCTAACTCTATTGTGGCCGCACAGCTAATCTCTAGACTAGTCTCTACATAGTAGGTAGGTAGGGATATCCAGTCACTTTCAGCAGTCTGACTCTGTACGCTTAGATCTTTTAAACTACGCAACGGATTTTTATGTGGTTTTCATCAATAGAAAAAGCGATTCAAGAGGAAGGCTTATATCACAAAATAAAGAGTTTACGGAAGGACCGCTCGCTCCTTTTTCCTAATCTTGCCTGACAGCCTAGGGTTTCTACTATTTTCGCTCTGAGGTTTTAAAATTAATTAGGTAGGTTGTTCCTACTTAACAGAACCCGCCAAAAACATTATTCATCATGTGAAAAATTGCACCAAGTTCGACAAAAACACTCGCGACAGTGAATGTAAATTCACCTTGTTTGTGTGCGTGATTGAAATGGTGGTTTGTTCTAAGTTGACTATGGGGCTGGGGCTGGCTGCCGCGCCGCATGCGTAATTTCTGAATACACATTAGTATCTACATGCTCCCGTGCGAAGCCGGGATGGGTCGCTAGTTAATTATAGATAACAATGAAACCTAGTGTTAGTAGAATGATTCGTCAAACCACACTGTCAGCCTGAGGGGACTTCCAGTTCCCTGAGCGTGTAATAAATGTGCATAATTAAGTTAAATAAATGTTTGGAACAATGACCGGAGGGTTCACTATGTATAAAATGTCAACATAATAAATTCACATTGCAGTTTCGGTAGTTAAGTAAAATAAATTCATTTTCGAACTGGGATTATTTTCTGCTTTTTAGCACGCAATGTAACTGTAAATATTGTAATAGGGTATTTTACATTTTTTTGTTGAGGTGTTATCGAAAGACCTTGCTCACAAAAATAGGAAAATTAGTAAACAAAAGATTTCGAAAGGTCCAAAATTCCCCGAAATATAGCAATTTTAAAAATCATATTTTTGGACTGGCCCAAAACGCTCCATACAAACTGCCGCCTGCAAATGACGTCACTTGCAATCTATTTCATTGCGTTTTGCATAAGAATTGTCCGAAATTATATTAAATTTTGCGTTTATGAAGTTGCTATAAATTGTGTATAAAACATATATTATCGCAAGGTACCTATATATTTTTTTATGTACTTTATACTTTCTAAAATGGACTTTCCCACTCAAGTTTTAAGGGCCATAAAATGAATTTGTATATAAGTAAACTAACTAAAAGTTTTTTTAGGCCCTTTAATATGTATTTTTTTATTACATTACATTTTTTCTAGACTTCATGATGATGTCAAATACCCTATTGTGAATAGTGTGATTTTGATATTTTTAGTTACCAAATATCAAATCATAGGTATCATTCAACTACAATTTTCATCATTTGAATAGAAGCATCTAGGCCTTGTTAATTGCCATCATATGTTTTAGCAAACGAAGGGTTGAAGCGTAACAGATAAAAACAGATTTAAAATAGCAAATCCGCCTATCTACGGAAAAACAACAGGAAAACTATTTTGCACTCTCCTCAGCGAGCTGCAGCGTCGCAACTAGGGCTTCCAAATACCGGATATTTTCAATACCGGTATCAATACCGGATTTTTTTTCGAATCCGGTATTAATACCGGTATTACGGTATTGAGGTGAAAATTTATAATTATTATTGTAAAATGCGTTTTTTGAAAAATTAAGCTGAAATAGTAACAGATTTCATTGAAAATGAACTTTTATAAATATATAAAGCATAATTATATCGATTTCAGTGACTTGTTTTATGCGTTTATGATTTATAAAAGTTAAAAAGTAGGTAAATTTAAAAATTAAAACTATGTTACTTTTTTAAAATTGTCACTGAACTATTAGTTTTTTTTTAATGTGCAAGCTCATTTTAAGAAACTGACACCGGAATCACCAAATAGTGTGAGGGATGAACTCGCACAACATCTAATATTTACATCTGCTTTTAGGCTATAATATCGTAATTGCAAACCCCTTACGGTAACCAACTCAATTTAGTTGTACTAAAACTGAAAAAAATATCGTAAGTATCATTAAGGTATATGAAATAATCTGACATGTTATGTTGTGTGTTATTGTAAACGACACTTAAAAAACGCGTATGAACTCAAACTCAAATAACTTTATTTAAATAGACTTTCACAGTAAGTACTTTCAAATCGTCAAATTTTTAGCAAGATATACTAAATACTAGACATAATTATTATTATAATATAGATATATAAATACACAGTATACAGATAAAATGCGATTTTACCACCGCGTCGGAGTTGTTTCTTGCTGAGAAGACCTGGCGAGAAACTCAGCAGTTACTCTTTTAAACTTGTTTTGGGTTTATGATTTTACCAGTGCAAACAAATAGTATTTAGAACCGTATTCCTATAATATATTTTTGTTCATGATATTGTACTTAAGTAAAAGCAATTACTAATAGCTTTATTTTAAACTGCTGCACAAAGTTTAACAGCTGAATTGATAACAGTACCCTCCAATTTTCTATGAAAAATTTAAAACAAAAGTAGTATTTTTACCTATCAAAATGTTTACTACTAACCAAAACACTATCAGAAATCGTAGTCATTAATTTTTTTCCTTACATATTGTTGGGGCAAAAAAAACACTTTTGAAAATTTGGTTGATTGTCAGATTTTTCAGCCGCACGACTCAAAATAAATCATTAGTTTTAAACCTTAATATATCAATTAAGGTTTATAATTATGATCGAGTATGGCCTATTAATTAAAAGGACAAATGCCACAAACAACGCGTCTAATACTAATATTATAAAGAGGAAAGATTTAACTGTTTGTAACAAATAGGCTCTGAAAGAACTATTTTAAAAATTCATTCACCAATATAAAGCTACATTATCAACCAGTGACATAGGCTATTTCTTTACTTAGGCTTTATTTTGACGGGAGAAACAACCGATAGGCCAAAGCCGTGGACAAACAGCTAGTTGTAAAATAAAGTAAGATACAATTTTGTTGAATTTTAGTCGAATGTGAGGGTCGAAGGAACGCAATAACTGCGACTTTATTCATTTATTTCAGTAGATAAGGTATCCCGTCCGTTGGCCAAAAATAAGGGACATTTTGCAGTTTTTTCGTGAGAATTCCAAGCATCGACACTTACGGTATTAAAACCGGTATTGGATTTCAATACCGGTATTGAGAAAAGGCCAAAAAATCGCCTAATACCGGTATTGAGCAATACCGGGATCCCGGTATTGGAAGCCCTAGTCGCAACAGAGCCCTCTTCAAAACAATTCCGTAAAGTTTTTATACGGGAGTTCTACCATGTACCTTTTTGTTTTCGAGTTTCCGATATTTCGGCACTGTTGCAAGTGCCATAGTCACGGAGTAACTGAAGAACTTGCGGGTGAGTTGTTATTGCAACAGTGCTGAGATACTGAAATTCGAAAACAAAATAGTACATTGTTACCCTAGGGGTGAAAGTAACTTATTTAGTCCCGAGACGGGGTTTGGCGCCCGGAACGAAGTGAGGGCGCCAATAGTTCGAGGGACTAAATAAATCTTTAACCAGAGGTAAACACTGTGCTTTTCATTACAAATACAAGGAAATTAAAAATAAAAACATGAATTAGCTAAAGAAAAAATGAGTAAATTTTATTTTCCACTACCGCTTTAGCCTCTTCTCTTATAAAATCAGGCGTTAAATTCATATCAGAATCAGATGAACTCATTTTATAGGTACAAATCTCTGCTATACGTATAAACAAAAGTCTTCAAATCGAAAAAATAAATGAAGATCGAATTGCCGCTTTCCCGCCTATTATGTTTTTTTTTTCTGTGGCCGGCCAGCTATTCAGCCATTATTTTTTATTTTCATCATTGGAAAAATGGTAAATATTTTGCCCAAATCTAAGTTATTTTAAAGAAATTGTTGAAACTTAATTATAATAAAGTTATTTAAAAAATATATATTCTTTAATCAATACTTAACTTTAAGTTATTTCAATTTTACATCGTGGCTGTATAGAAAGTTGGAACATGGTTCAATAGATATGTGAAAAAGAACTAGTTTTTTTTTAAATAATTTGACAGCTGTCAGTTGAAAGTGATTCTCCCTAGGGATGAAAAGTATTACTTTCATCCCGCTCCTCAGGCAACTTCAGACCTACTTTCAGAGTATGAGTAATGAAAAGGTACATTTTAGAAATCCCGTAAGTAATAACTAATATAATGTTAGTGACCATGAAAGATTAAAACAACATATGTAACGCTTTTAGGGCTTCAGACTTCACTACTTACGTGTTTTGTGTAAATTTAAACTTTCAAAGCCTTTATTTTATGGGGCTCAAGCGTTAGATGCCTCTGACAGATAGACAGACAAGCTCGCGACTACAACAGGTTTCCCTTTTCCCTTAGGACATGGAATTCAAAACAGTATTATATATTTTGTTATTCAATTAGTAATTCAACATTGCCCGGAATACTACAGGCATAATGTACCGTTTTCTGTTAATCACCTTTATATAATTACTCATGCCTTTTTCTACAGCCAACCACTCGAAGAGGTAACTAAGGCCTCATTTACGGAGTTCAAACATACGAGTATATGGCGTTGATGAGTGCTGCCGCGCCGCCCAACCCAACGCGCTACACCCCGCGTCCCTGTAAATGAGTCCTGTCCAGATAAACGCGTGAAATTCGTTTGATATACTCGTACTTACATCGATAGCTAAGAACTAATCTAGTTTGTTGATAACCAAACCAAACGAAAACCGAACGAGCGTACACGGCCCTATTGCGGCGTGTTCGCTCGAACCAGTAATGGGGATTCAGTATCTATACGAATTATTCGAGCCTTTAAGCGCATCAACGCTCGCACAAGTTACGTGTGTGGCAAAAGGCATGCCTGTACGCGCGTCCATGAGCTTCTAAAAACGAGTTCATACGCTCGTAGAAAAAGCTAGCCTGAACCCGATCCTACTCGTGTCAAAATGGATGGCAATGCTCTTCTTCCGACGCTGCTTGTTATAGTCCTCGTTCTGCATTAGTGCCAATGGATGTCAAAACCAAGTCAATTCATTTATCAATCCTCTATGATCTATGAACTCAAGCCATTTCGTATTTTGAGCGCATGATCCAGCTTCTCAAGCGCCTAATTTACGACCTTCGGATAAACAATTTTACTGTTCAATACATACAAAAGACAGTCCAACCATCCGTATTGACACAATGAAACACATTTGTAAATGAAATCTTTTTTCTATTATAAAATGATCAATTTCGTCACCTCGATTTACGAAAAAGCCTTCTCGTGTCAACTTCAAAGTGGCTAAATCTCTGATTTAAGCTTACCTACTATAGTTGCAGAAAGAAACGACCAAAACGTCAGACATTGTATAGTTTTGTTGATTAATGAACCAGAATATGCACAATTCAGCACAATAACTGTGAAAAAAGGTTTTACTTTCTCAATTTTCGAATGATAGCCCAGTTTATACACAAGTGAACAAGAACTATTGCAACCATCAAAAAAAGGAATCTGTTTGTTTCACACACGTAATTTAATCCTTATAATAAATTCCAATGTCAATATAGTATAGATTTTTGGTTGGAACATAATATGATTACTTTTAACATTTAATGTCGGTACACCTATGATCTTTATTTAATCGAAATACATATATAGTTTTATTTAGAGTCCAATCTGTAAATTAGACTTAAAATCGTAATGCGAATACCCCAAAATTTGCAATAAATCACGAAGCACACACGCGCGCGTCATTTTGGTGTCGGCCCCGTAAAATTGATTCAGATATCCCGTCAATAATGCGCTGCCGATACGTCACAGTGAGCGTCAATGAACTAAAAGGCTTGGTTTTCATACAGACGAGTAGACGAAGGGTTTTATTTCATTCAAAATAGGTTTACATTTGGCGTCAGACTCGCCTGGTGGTGGAAAGCGATGACGAGGCCGCTGGTGGTACATGCTTACCCAGAAAATGCATATTCACTCTGGTTGTAAGTATCCGGCAACACTGACGCAGGGTGCGCAGCAAACCGTTGCGGAGGGAGTTTGCGTCTTCGATTTCAAATGATGTCTGTGGTCCACCAAACATCGAGCAGACCACACTTTAAACAGCAAACCAAAGCAAGCATTATCTGTCTAAACACACAGATGTAGACGTCATCCTCATTATTTAGGAGATTTTATTTCTTGTTTTTGTATCTTTTCTTCGCAAGCTCTTCAGTTAAACCCACTTGTTTATAAATCTTAGAAAGTAATTCCACATTTGCATCTCGTATTTTTTACACAGATATACCTCTCTATTAACTGTTAATTTAGCATTAATTGTCTAGTTTAATAAGTTAACTGAGTAACACTTGCACGCACATAAACGTGAATTTATCAGAATGTCAAAAGTCTGTGTTAAAAGTAATCCACTTGAGTGTGGTCTAAGTTAGTTTGTTTATATTCTCACTGACTATTGCTGCTTAGTAGCAGATGGCTTTGGCAACTTAACTGGACTTTTTTGGATAAGATGGTAGCATACCACCAGGTGCTCTCATTGGTGAAAAGTAATCACCTAGACCAATGGACAATAATCATTGTAACACCTTAGATGTCACTGATGCGTTGCTCGCAATTCAGTAGCATGATTAAGGGCAAGGCAAAGAATACACCTGTGGATACCCTAGAGTGAGCCCTGGCTTAAGATGTTACTGGGATAAGTAAAACGCCCATGATACATAATACTAATTACCGGTTTTCCGTCCGCTCGTGACCACGGTGACATGCAATTGTCGCCAAAACGTCGAGAAAAATAGGTAAAACAATTTACCGTTATTTTGTTTCGTTGCAAAAACCCGTTTTTATTAGAACTAATTACCGGGGCGTGAAAAGGGCTTTCTGCAGTCCTACAAGATTAGGATGGCCAGCTGAGTAATTGGTTTTCATGACTGTACTGGTCAGTCTAATATCTGGACCACACTTTCCATCAGGCTTTCCATCAGGTGGAGTAAGGTCATTTGAACACCACTAACTCGACTAAAACATCGCAGCATTCTCGTAAATGCGAATTTCCTAAAAGCTCAGCTAAATAGCAATACAACACAAAGACAGACACAAATAAGTAGTGTAGAACTAAGAGCATCCTTTCAACGGAATATTGTGCACATTTTAAAAGGATCTCCTCAATAGATCTATTACTTTAAGAGGATTGAACCCCAGACCCCTTTTAACTGACGCTTGCCGATTTGTAGAGTGAAACGGATAGGGCTAAGTGGAAATAATCTTTTTAAAAAGATTATCTAAATGTGTTAGCTCCTTTCACCACTCATGCAAATGTTTAAGTTTTTCCTTTAAATAGAAGCCAAAACAAATATTTGTTTTAGTTTTCTTGCAATGTTTTAGGGTACATAAATATTTGGTTATTTTTACAGACGGTGGAATTTAACCCGCCCGAATTCTATAAATGTCTGTCTGTAAACTTGAGACATTGGCAATTGCGCGAAAGTTTAGCTGCAATGGCTTTTAAATTATAGGCTCATATTTGCTAAAGAAGCTTTAAGTAAAGATAAGAGAAATAATCATTATTGCAAGGAAGTCATTTCAAAGTACTATTTAGGCGGTCATAAAGGGTTTTTTCTGCTGTGCGAGTTGCACTGCACGTCAGCTGCGCGAGAGTCACACAGTTTTTTATCGTACGCTGAAACTGATGAAGCTGATTTACAATGAATTATCTACTATGTAAATTAATCATAATAGGTAAGATAACTAGGTTATTTAGATTTTTGTACCTACATATTTCCGCAAGGGAGTATTTATAAAATAAACCGGAGCTCTTGCAGTAAAATAAACAGGCCTAAATTCTGAAGTATGCAAAGAAAAACAATTGAGTTTCATTGATGAACTCCATCAGAAAAGAGGGGAACTGCGGCTTCAAACAACATTCTGCTCTGAACTTTTTGCAGTAAAGCTGAAATTGCCAAAAGATTTTCTCGTGTATTTTTTACAGTGAGTGTATGAGATGAAAATGGACTTTTATGTTCACGTAAAAGAGTGGGACGCAGGCCGGGTAAATATAGCAATGTATAAATTGAAACTTAAACGCACCGTTTTCCCCCAAAGGTTCTGAGACACAAGTAACAAAACACGCTCACGACTATATCACAAATAAGACATGCGCGGCGCTCTGACGGATAGCCCGCTTAGAACAACACGCCATTTTTGACGCACGCACACAGAGGCATGAGTTTACAAGCGAAGTCAGTGAGCTTCGTTGAGTCGGAAAGTCGCACTGTCGCGAGTGTTTTTGTTTTTGTCGAACTTGGTGCAATTTTTCACGTGATTAATTTTGTTTTTGGCCGGTTCTGTCAAGTAGGTGTAACTTACTTACTTCATTTTAAAAATTCAGAGCGAATATCGTAGTAACCCTAGGCGGTTCACGCAAGTTTTGGAAAAAGGTGCGAGCGGTCCTTCTGTAAACTCTTTATTTTGTGACTATATATCCCAGGTTGAGCCTGTTGCCGTGCAGTATGTCTCACTGTTGTTGCGATAGCGATAGTTGACCTTGAAAATCAGTCATACTATCGATAGTCCTATCGAAACTATCGACCCGTGACGATACTATCGATAGTAAGAATTAACCGATATTTTTGATCTCTGTCGATACTATCGATAGTATCGTGCCAAAGTCGATACTATTTGTTTTGCTATAGTAACTATCGAGGTATTTTCGATAATATCGACTGAGAATTAAACGAAACCTTTTAAGAGCTTGTAATAGTATCGTTAAGTGTTCGACTATCGATGAGGCCAAACTAATGATATGCATCCTTTCTAGTTTCGATACTATCGAAACTAGCGATAGTTATTAATCGATACTATCGATAGTAGGTATCGAAAAAGGTCAATACTATCGCTTAAATCTCACTATCGATAGTATCGTCACGGGTCGATAGTTTCGATAGGACTATCGATAGTACAACTGATTTTCGAGGTCACGATAGTATCACGATACTATCGATAGACTATCGCTATCGCAACAACGCTAGTATGTCTACAACTATGAGCCGTATTACCATCCGTAATAACTTGTCAAGTTCATTCCCTGAATTGTGCGTAGCGAGCAATTATTGGTATGGGAACAACATTTTTTTATTTCCTTTTTTTTTAAATACCTTTTACTATTTTAAGTAACTCATTTGAATATTTCGTTTATCTAGCCGGTAGTTATTTTTTTAATAATTTTTAAACATTGCGAACTCATGACGTCACAAATTCACATAGTGTTCCCACATGTGTTATACCCCAATTCGTGGTAAATAAATTATAAGGAGAAAATTACTGATTTACTGCACTTACGACTGAAACAGAGCTCGCCGTTCATCATGTACAATCTCACGACAATGTGAGAGGTAGACTTTAGATACAATTCATTTTGCCAAGTTCTGAAACCAAGCCCTACTTGAAAGGGTTGGGATTATAGCGAATGGCTATTTTTACCTACCCGTCTGGGCAATGGGCGTAAATTAATTTACGTATTATTAAAAATAACTGTGTGGAAAAATATATTTCACCTGGGGGAATTTTAAATCTGCTATCTGGGAACCCCATTAATACCATGCAGTAGAATCACCTAGCTGAAAGTCTTACGTATGATACAGATCGCGTCATTTGATTGGTTGATGGATAGATTATAAACCAATCACGCGAAAGGACGTTTATACGACCCAATAGGTTTCAATTGTGAGATGTCAATTTGATTACCGTCAAGAGTTCAATAAGAACCATAATATACTCTTTGCGAACGTTGGCAAACTGGGGTCATTCATTTGACCCTAATTTGCTAAACGTATTTAATCAAAAATTGCCTCAATCCTATGCTTTTGAAAATGTTAAATATTTAAATAAGGTATAAAATACATATACCTCGAAATGGTTTTCGATTTAGGACATGTTTGATTTTTGTTCCCATACCCAATTTGGTGTATGATCTTTCATTTCCAGCCAGTCAGCGGCTACCTGGCACAAACGCATCTTAAAGGCTGGATATTTACTGACGAAATTGCTCGATATCCTCAGTTGAGGGAATTGACTGGACTGGATCTAAGCGATTGTATTAAGGTCCATTGGACAGTTTACAGACATAATGACAGCCACTAGCGTCAGTGTTGGCGTTTTTGTATGGGATTTCAGTACTTACAGCGCTCCTATTGATTAGAAATGGAACTAAAATGGAACTAAAATGGCATCCAAATTGCTAAATTCAACTATCGTCGTTTACGTGACGGAAACTCACGGTACACATATTGGTAATCAGAACACTCAGAAACAAACATTCTGCAGTGCGTGAGATTGAGAACCCAACGTGGTAAAAGGTCTTCTATCGGTGTTTTCCATCACCGAAAATTTTATAACGCATAGGTTTGAACTCGAGACCAAACAGTAGTCATTATTTGTCTCACGCAGCAGAATTGGTCTGATTGACTTGTTCTTACAAGTCACTTACATTATAACCAACTCGTTTAGTTTAAAAATAGCTCGCTCAACTATCAGCCAACAATGTCAATCATTTTACATAATGGATCACCTTCTGTAATACAACTCTACGAGAACGCAACTTATCTGTTACCTTATAGGCGACCTTGGCGTCGTGTGATAATTTTCCCCCATGCCTTGAGAGCATTATGTTAATAAGTGCTAAAACAATACCTTTCAAAACGCTACAAGGACTATACAGACATTTAGCATCGTAAGTCTCTGAGCCCTCCAACAGTGTAACATAAATAAATAATAAATAAATATCCAGGACAAATTACACCAAGATCATCTGACTCCAAACTAAGCAGAGCTTGTACTATGGGTGTCACAGCCTGATAAACATACTTAAATATTTCTAAATACATACTTAAATAAATAATACCACCCAGACACAGAACAAACACAAATGTTCGGCACATAAATGTTTATCATGGGTGGGGATCAAACCCACGACCTCCGGTGCTGAAGGCAGGATCGCTGCGATTGCACCAACAGGCCAGTCCCGAATATGACAGTTGGAAAACTATCATTTCTTTTTTGTATTATACATTTGTATTTGATTTAATTTAATTTGATTCAGCTGTTAACATATCTAATATTTTTTTTCTTTCAAATAATTTGTAATTTGAACTTAATTCAATTGGACATTTAAAACTTAAGATGATTGAATATTAATGTATGGCTGTGAGGCGGAACAAAGCGGAACTTTTAAATACAAGCGATCTAAATATACCTGTGATTCACAATAAAGTTTATTTGTATTTAAATATACAAATGCATTAATGCATTTGCAGTGGCTGTCTGTAACATGTTGAAACGTTGTTAGTTGTGGTGCATTTTAGTGGCGCATTCCACGATACGTTTGCCTTCAAACTCTCCAAATTTTTAAACATTAGTTCTTCGCTGCTGCCTGCTGCTGCAGCAAGAGGCCCACAATCAGAGACCACGTCACGTTACTACTACGTGCGTATTATTCTCTTAGTCTTAGTAGTATGTGTTTTACACACGGAACGACAATACTATATAGTCAGCTGCCATCGACATCTGCCGTCGACATCTGTGATTTCGGAACCAATTTCTTCGGCTAAATTCATTTTGTGTGCTTCCTAGCTCTTGGACTACTAAAAATGACAGCCGTCGACACGTCGATGACAGATGTCGACGGCAGACGACGGCATATAGACGGCAGATGTTGACGGCATTTGCAGTCCCGTGTGTAAGAACAAGTCAGTTAGTTTATGTTCCTTTACATTGCTGTTTATTTTTTAGCGATACGAGTATGTTCTACGTAAGGTAACAGATTGAAAACTTTTTTTGCAGAGTTTGAGTGATTTGCTGGGATTTGTCTGCTAGAAATCGCTTTCAACTGTTTAACAATACAGAAAACTTCAACACTCGCAACGTTGTAGAGCTTGTCTAACCAGAAATGTTGCGCCTCACTACTTTTTTATTGCGTCCATATTCAATATTTTTATACGAAGCCATCACCCTACCATTGTAGCGATGACATGATTTCAATGATAGATGCCTTTGACCACCAGTGGGACAGTATATAGGCTAATTACTTTACTTTTCTTTACTTTATGTGTGCGTGAATGCGGTGGAGGGGCGCGTCATTTTAGATTAGACAGGCTCTATCATATGAAAATGTTCCAAGAAATTCTTGAACTATTTTACGTTGCATGATTTTAAATTATTATCTCAGATGAAGTTGACACGTACTCAGTACACAATAGGCCTTGCCTAACGAGCCACAGTTCAAATTAATTCGTCGCAGGCATTGTCCATTTTATACAGAAGCCACTGATTGGCCGCTGCCTCGTCCGCTAAATGGCTAAGCTTATCACTTTGATGAAGTGCTGTTTTAATGAGCAAGTGTAAAAAGTTGACCTACTGTTTGTAAATTATGCGACAGATTAAACAGATGCGGTTGAAGTTGGAGCGTAACATAGCTGGTGTAAGGGGAGTTTGTCCTTGATATGAATTACACTTAGAACAATTACACCTAGAAGGATAGTTCCATACAAAAAGGCGCGCCATTTGTGATGCCAAAATAACAATTCGTTACACATGCAGGTAATCACAATTTTCAGTATTTAACATGTGTGAATACTACCTTTGCCTCTCTGTTATGTTGTTGCAACCATTTAATGTACAAACAAATATTTAGAAGAAGCTCTCACCTCGAAAACTAACATCAGTGAGTTCAGATCCAGACGTGACGTCCTGATATTTGTGGCATCAAACCGGGTGCCCCGACTCGCCTTCTATGCGTTATTATTCTAAGGAATTACAATAGCACACGACTTTGAGTGTGATAAATAAAATTCAGATACAAAATAATCAAAATCCTTCATAATCTGCAACTAATCGTAAATCACAGTCACAGTTTTCATCCCGAAGGTATTTTAAAGCACGCACACTCACAGCTATCAGGATACCAGTAGAGCTTCGCACTTTTGTAATTTATATAAAACAACAGTAACAATCAACTGATATTGAACAAAAATAAAATACAAATCAATCAGAATTCCTCAAGTTAGTATACCCCAGTAAAAGAGTGGCACCGGCCGTTGCCTTAGAAAACCGAAAACATATAGTACTCCCCACTTACCGCCAGTGTCCGCCACTATACCGAGCTGCTGGCTAAAATATACATACAAATTAAAGACACTCGGACAAACAATAAGAACAGGGTATCCACGAACACCAAGTCCTCGATGCATTACAGTGCATAAGAATCTGCATTCAATGGGAAACCTTCACAATCAGGGTGGCAACCATGCTGGACTCATCTCAACAACAATATGTACAATATTTTCAATGAATGGCCACACAACCAATACTCTGCAGTCATGGGAATGATGATTCTGACATTGATGAGTTAGTGATGCGTTATACAAATGACAACATTAGGAAAAAGACGAAAGGTTAGTATTAGGAGGGAGTTTGGGTGATACAGCTAATTTTGATAGTAATAGCTAAAATAAATTTAATTACCTTTTGTTTTAGAATTCTACTAATCTTATTACGAATTTAAATAACTTGCTACCAAATAATTATTCAGTTAGTTAACTTCCTAAACATGTGCTGCCACAGTAGTGTATGTACGAGTATCCCCTCAAAAATATACGTCTCTTTTTCCTTTTGACAGCTGATAAACAGTATCTTCGACAATGAGTGTATGTCGTTTATACTACCTAATTTTGTTATAATATTATTAATTTATGATAATCTGAGTTAGAAATGCACATTTTTACCGTAATCACTTGTTTTGTTTCGTTTTTTATCAATTACCATTTATACTTACCTCTAATGTCAAGAAAATGATAAATATTTAAATTCTGTTATTTTATGATAAGAAAAAGAAAGAAAGAAAAATAAATACAACACATAAACGTATTTACTTCGTACGTACGTAATACGGGCAAGGACAAGGTGCAAATATTTATTATTATACTTTTACCATTGAATTAACATAATATAATATTATATTTTTACCTATTAGTGTTTTATCAACGTAAGGAGGTCAAAAGTTTTCAGCCTAACTGTGAAAATTTAGTTATTATGTCAAACTTTTTTTAATAGTGAAAGATTGTCCGTGATTGGCTAATAGTGCCTTTAATATGCATGATTAGCAAATAGGAAAATAAAACAACTGTCCAATCAGGATTCCGTTTGTGTATTAGGCCGAGAACTATTTCCTACCAGCTATTGGTATTAAATACAAAGGATTCTTGTAATATGATTTGGATATGAATTGCAATGATGGTGATGATGATGATGATGACAATGACGAAGATCATGCTCAACCCGAGCTACTGACTTTGTTTTTATCCTCGACCGGGATCGACAATGACAGCATCGCCAAACCCACCACCCTTTTGAGGCCACTTTGCACGCCCTGTTGAAAATAAAAGCATTAAAAAAACAATAAAATCAATGAATTAATAAAAAAATTAAACAGATTCAGCTTTCAAATTCTATGAGACTCGGACCACGCTATTTACTAGCAGATTAACGGAACGGGATTTGCTAATTTGCTTGGAATAATAACGTACAGAAGGATAGTCTTCATACATCCGCCCCGTCAGCAATGAAGCACTAATCCGATCCACACATGACTATTACTTGCTTACGTGCGGCGCGCTTTGACAATTAAAATTGCGGAGCTGTAATGAACTCTGCAAAGCGGTCCGTTCGGAGCCATTTATGGCTCCAATCAAGGTGCTCCTAAAAGGGCGCGCGGACATGGTTTCTATGTAATTATTCTAAGCTAATTTGATTATGCAAAATCATAATAGTCAAAGTTTCCCGATAAAAACAATAAAAATAATTTCAGACCAGTTTAAAGTTCTTTCTCTCTATTCATCACTTACCCACTCGATCAGACTTTTAAGAAAGATCTTACTGGTAATTTGTTGTGTATGTTGGTATAGAGTGCGCATTAATGATTGTAATGGTTCAATTATTTATTTGTGGTTCCCGTGTTCCTTATTGCTTGATAATCAGAAAGTATGTTAGTAGGGATAAGTTTATAAGTATATTGATGGTTAGTGTAAAGCCGCTGGCTTTGTTTGTTTGTTATCAATAGGTTTCGAAACTACTGGACCGATTTTAAAAATTCCTTCACCAATATAAAGCTACATTATCAGGGAGTGAACATGGGCAAAATATTTTTTAATTTAGGCAATACTTTGACGGAAAAGACAGTTTACGTGGGCGAAGCCGCTGACGGACCGCTAGTCTATACTAATATTATAAAGAGAAAAGATTTGATTGTTTGTATGGTTGTATTGAATAGGCTCCAAAACTACTTATCCGATCGTGAAAATTCTTTCGCTAACAGAAAACTAAATTATTCAGGAGTGTTATAGGCTATTTTTTGTTATGATTGAACAAACAAATCAGTGAAAAATAATAGTAAATGTAAATCAAGTCAGAGAAAAGCGGGATAAAAGGACACCTGCTGTCAAACATTTGACAGAACGAAGTCTGTCTGGGCAGCTCGTAACGAATAAACTCACTAATTACTGTACCGATTTTTTAAATCCTGTTATGTACCTATTTAAAGCTGCATTTAATATAGGCTATATTTTATTTTAAGCTAGGTATATTTTAAAAGGAGAAATAGTTCACGGGCGAAGCCGCTGTCGGTGAACTAGTATTAAATAATACATAGAATTTTAAATTTGATTTAATTTAAATTTTTCATGATTAATTTTTCTTTTTGCTTGATAATAAGAAAGATCACAGTAGGTAGGTACATACATCACGAAGTTAGAAATTAGAATTGCCCTACGCCTATTGCTTGAATGTAATCGAAACTGAACGAATGAATGAGCGCAGAATGATTACAGCTAATGGACGTGATTTTAATCTGTGGAGCGAGCGGCGATGAATATTTATTGGAGTAATTGCGTGGCTTACTGGCTATCGTGACTTCGTGACGAGAATGTGATGGATTGGAAAAAACCTGTTAGGGCAAAAGGGCCAGAAAGAAATAAAAGGCAAACTGTGCGAATATACGCAATTAGAGGTAATTTAACTTCAAGAAGATACATTTATTTATATGATTGAAATAACCACACTAAAATATACGGACCTCAATGAAAAGAAACAGACATGCCCTGATATTTTTTACAAAAATAGAAGGAAAAGAAAAAAGAATACATTCAGTTCAGGTTAGTTTATAGACACATGTACGAATGTATGTACTTGTAACCAGTATTTTATAATAACAACGTTTTAATAAATAATAATAAATTATTTATTTAAAGATAACATTGATCCATGGGTTAGTATCACACTTAAAGAAACTATAAATGTTAGTTACAATATCAAAAAAAATATATATAAAAAATTACATTCTTGCTAATAACATTTGGCCCGCCTAGCTATCAAAATAAGTACTTTTAGACTTAATTGATCACCAAGCGAACCATATGCTCCAGCAAAGGAGAGTCATAGCTCTCGGCAACGGTTTTCCAGATGCTGTTGGAGCTCCCTCGTATTCTTTCTAACAACGAGGCAGTCTTCTTTCGTATGACGGCAATAAAGCCGTCTGTCCGGCACTGAGCGAACATCTCTGACGCACTACAGAAGCGAGGTAGGCCCAACAGCACCCTGAAGCCGTTGTTGTACTGGACACGTAGGACGTTTATCGATTTCTTGGTGTAGCTGATCCACAGGTTGCTCGTGTATAAGTTTTGGCAATACGCTTGAAACAAGGTAAGTTTTACTTGATCAGTACAACGAGCAAACCTGCGAGCCAGCATGTTACACCTTACCGCCAACGCCCTACGTTCTCTTTCGATGTCAGCATGGTCTTTAAGATCATCACTAACATAGTGTCCCAGATACTTAAATTGGTGGACTCTATTCAGCTTTTCCCCATACAACAAGAGCTCAGGTACTTCGCTTGGACATTTACCGGCTGCCTTAATTAACATGTATTGACTTTTCTTAATATTATAAATCAGTCTGTGACTTTTGGCACAATCTTCGCATACCCGCAACATCTTTCTGAGCAATTGTTATTCAAGGAAGTAAAGACGAAATCAACCGGTGCTCCGCAGCTATCAATAATTATACGAGGAACGTCCATTTACTCAATAACGCGTGCATTCATTCCACTGAGCGACTATAAATGACCCGCCTGTCTACCGCAGAGGAGAGTAATAACCACAGAGAGTAATAACCAGAATATAGTAAGGAAACACTAATAACTGTCTACAGGGAAAGACTCCACGCGAAAAATTACTTCAATTTAATTTACTTCTTAATTCCTTTTGTAGTATAGACTTAATAATCTTTAAACGTTTCTGGAAAATTGCCAACAAATTAACAAAAGGCGAATCAACACCAGCAAACATTATCTAATAGCTGTAAAATCTCAATATTTACACGCGCAATTTTTACAGTCAATTACTAAGAACCGTTTTTGATTCCGAACTTGAGAATACTAAAATAATAAAGGCTATTTCAAATAGGAACTAAGATCTCGTAAGCCGTTTTTAGGGAATCGATCACGCAAAGCTTTTTTTCGTATTGCCATTATGTTGCAGAAAAATACATCTGTACGCTGATAGCTGGTCCAAACCGCGTGAAAGTTTCTTTGCAATACAAACTTTGCCTAACAAATTCTTGATAAATAAATTGTTACGTTTTCCTGAATTGTCTGTGTATTCAGGGAGTACCAGCGTTATACAAGAAAATGCATTTCGTTTCTTAAAACTTAGCAATTCTGCAAAGACGTCCTTCGGAGCGAAGTTTGTGAAAATTATTGTGCACAAAGACATCGCAGAGTTTAAAAATTTATATTATTCAAATAATTTGCATGTGATTTACATATTATGTAAGACTTGTTCACTTTAGTTAATACCCAGCATCGTTCATTTTAAGATGCTTTACATCTTATAAACCGTGTCTGACTCTTAAGTGTCTGACTGAAGTAAACGAATGAATGAACTAACTCATCTATCGTTCATTTTCATAGTATTTGCGAATGTATTAAAAATGTTAACATATTTCTAGCAAAGGATATTGTTGTATAAATATCGTGTGTTTATGGTGTACGAGTATGTTGTACTCTCTAAATCAAGTTTAAATCTTTAACTTACTTCACTAAACCAGCTCAACCCTAATTTATACAACAGCGCAGAACAGAAATCCCTCCATAATAACCGGCCTGTTGGAGCAATGGCAGCAATCCTGCCTCTAGCGCCGGAGGTCGTGGGTTCGATACCCACTCATGACAAACATTCATATGACGAACATTTGTGTTTAGAAATATTAAGGATGTTTATCAGTCTCTGACATCCATAGGACAAGCTCTGCCTAGTTTAGGGTTAGATGATCTTGGTGTAATTTGTCCCAGATATTTATTTAATTATATATTTATCTATGAATCGCTTAAAGTAGTATATGGTCATTGGTAAACCATACCAGAGTATAAAAATTTTTTTTGCTATTAGCGGTAATGCTAAAGTAACATTTATTTGCCTGGTATTTTACAAGACATTTGAGCTACCGGTGATGTTACTATTTCAATAAACGCTTGCTAATTGATGTAGTAACTAAGGCATTGACCTACAAACCACAAACACATCAGAAATCGTATTCTAATAAGAAAGAAGGACTTCGTAAGCACACAAAAACGCATAAACTATTCGGTTTTTCACATGTCACTAGCCGAACATCACGTTCTAACGAAATGCGATGCTTATACACACAAGCAATTTTTAAAATACTGCGTAATATTTATGCTGACACGGTTACGTGACGTCATACGGCGGGCCCTCTTTCTTCTGACGTCAGAGATGCGACAGTTTTGGAGACGGCGTTTTGTTGTCAAAAGACATTTCATGTGGTTTTCATTTTCGGAATTAGTTAATTAGAAATGTAGAAATCAGTAGAAACCGTGTCTTGGCAGCAGAGTTATACATAGTTTGCATTCATAGCTTTTGATGAAACCAAAGGACATTGACGGTGTGGGTACCCTATTAAATCTGTAAATTACAATCGTTTCATTACCGAAGGGTTTGCAATTTAAAGTTCATTACTAGGTAGATATTTTCCTTGCTTAAAAGTTCTGTTAGCTGTTAGGGATAAATCAAAAAACCGTAAAAATACTCACTCCACCATTCATTTAACTAACTTGCATAAGCAAAACGCACATTTGTCATTCAGCATGGGACATGGGTTTCCATTAAAAAATTAAAAGCCAGCAATAAATCGAATATTAGCATCGAATGACAAAACACAGAAAGAAGTCCCATTCCAAAAAACTTTGTTTTAAAAAATATTTAAGTATATTTAGGTATAATATGCGTCATTCGAGTAAAATCATCATCTAGGTGTGAGGTACCTACTCGTATCTAACTAATGTTTGTGCAGTTTTTAGGTTAGAATTGAAAAAAAATATTTGTTCCCAACATTTATGTATACCTTACGATTAGATTTAATATTGCTATTTATGAAAGCAATAAAATCTACACATTTACATAAGGGCATGATTAGTCTGAATGCGGTACTGAAAGAACATGGGTGCCTGCCAATGTCCTTTAAACATACTCGTAATGAATAATGATCAGCTACAAGACGTTTGCTGCAACTGAACATAGGATTTACTTATTTAGAATAGGTACACAGACAGATTACCATCGTTACATGGCTTTATATAATAGTTTGTACACAATAGGCTAGACAATAATCCAAAAAGTGTGTACACAGCATGATTAATTGTTATTTCCTAAGGACGGTTTTAAAATACAGCTAAAAGATAATAATAAAAAATAAAAAGGTAAAAACTAAAAGTAAAAACGAAAAAGTTGAAGAGTTACAAAAGAAGTGAGGAAAATTCTTGGCCACTAAGAAAGTCAGATATGACCTTTTTATACTTTGTGAACCTGTGGTTAAATATGTCTACGTCAATATCTTTGCTACTGCGAACCAGCTCATTATAAGTGCAGCACATTCTAACCAGAGGGCTATAAAACGACGTGGATTCCTCATAGAGCAGTTAGTAGTAGTAGTAATTACAGTTCCACTTATAGAAATGCAGCAACTTTTACCAGACCGCCACCTCTTCCTGAATCATAATGTGGATGGAATTGATGGATCCTTAAACAGACTGCGGACCTAGGCCGGCCGCTGCAAGGACAGCCTGTGTAGATGGGGATTCATCGACAGCGGTAACGACGCATGCGAGTGTGGCTTTTCCCCAGAAAACATGAGTCACCTTTTACTGTGCCCTGCATGCCCGGCTAGTTGCATATGAGGACCTCATGTGTGCCAGCAACACTGCCGTTCAAGTGGCGGAATTCTGGTCGCACTTAGTATAATGTTGCCACGCAACCCGATAAGAAGAAGAAGATTGATGGATCGCACTATGTACGTTCAGTATTTCCATTGGAGACTTTAAAAAGAGATAATTGCTACAGTTAATGCTTTCGCAATACTTTTACACATCATCCTTAAGCTTAATAAGGTCTGCAATAGGCGCTTAAATAAAAAAAACATATTTCTTATGTAAATAAATGAGTTAAGTACCTACACTTTTTTACACACTTTTTGCCAGAGCGCTGGCGCCTTAAACACTTACTATCAGTATTTTCACTCTTAATTAGATAATTGCCCTTTTACTTTATTGAAGGCACTTACTTAGTACCTCTGTATTTAGTACTAGTGAGCTCAGGCTCACTATACACACATATTCAGATATGGCATATTTATTTCAAAGTATTATTTATTAATCATGGGTATTGAATGATATGCGGCAGACAATATGCGCCAGACAACACACCTCTTGTAATGGTCTCGAAGTAGGGATTAATATCCCTGTGTTACGAGGTACCACACAAGGAAATAAGCTAGGGGCGTCTCCCAGCATACCCAGACCCGAGTCAATTCAGAAAATATCGTTTCCTGAATTGATCCGACCGGGTATGAACCCGGGACACTACGGAAATCAAGGCGAGAAACCGTGCTACAGCGCACTACGCCAATCGTGTCGACAAATGTCGTGAATAAATCATCTCTCTCCTTAAAATTAATGCAGTTGCAACTATATTAACCTTTTTCCATACGCAATAAAGACTTACTAGCCTAAGCTGACAATGTTTTCTCTCGGTTGATTGTACCTACACGTTACTTGCACGAGAGAATTATTCATTATTGTGTAGAGCCTGACGCGAAATATATAGGGTAATTTCACCCCTAGCCGCGCGTGTGGCGGAATGATAACACAGTCAGTTTTTAATATTAGATAGAAACTCTCTGATGGTACAAATGTGGTGTGAAATATCTTTATTTAAATAGACCTGTAACAAGTACTTTTAAATCGTCATTACAAGAAAAAAATATATACTTAGTAATAGACTTAAATACTATAATAATATGAATACATAAATACACTGTATACAAACATAATGTGACTCTACCACCGCATCGGAAGTTGATCTTATACTGAGAAGACCCGGCGAGAAACTCAGTACTTACTCTTTTAAACTTGGTTCGGTTTCACAAAAAGAGTTAGTAAAGTACAAAGAGTATTTTGAAAAAATGCTTACGTTATAACATTTCCTTAAAATATGGACCTAAAAGTACATCTAAACTACCGGATATAAAGCAAAAACATTGTACAAAGTTTATACAATTCAAGCCTAGAAATTGTTAGATTTTTGTTAGTAACTAAATAATATGTTAACTAATCATGTACCGAGTAAAGAGCTTAACCCAGGCCTTTTTATCCAATAGGTAATCATTTGTAGTGTAATAGCCCTTTTTTGATAATACTGTCTTAATGTGGTTTTTGAATTTGTTTAGTGGTAACTCATATATTACCAGCAACTCTAAGGTCAGCAAGCATGGGGAAACAGACATAAATCTCAATTGTCAATGCAAGTTGCTCCAAAACTAGCGTGCCACATGGGACACATGATATGAATTTCTTGACAGATTTTGATATGGTCACCAGCAAGAACAAAACTTCTTAAGCTGTGTGTTATTGAGCAGTGATATTCTGATAGGATGATGAAGATGGCACGACACATGATAAAAAATTAAAAACATTACTTTATTGCCATTGCAATGGGTTTAAAAGGGTCAACAATTATTGTATTTTTTGAAAAGTGTATAATTATGAGTATGTGTATCCCTGATTTCTTAAAGGTTAAAACAGTCCATGTCCTGTGAATTACAATAGAACGTAAAGTGGCAGGTGATAAGGGCTGCCGAAGCGTAACATTCAAGAATTCAGGGTTGAGACTAAAGGATTGGCTGGGGTAGGTTCTGTCTTCAAGTCAAGGTAGGGTGCAGGATAGGGTGTGGAGTAATCTGTGGATACAGACAGAAAATGTAAGTTACTGATTGCTTAAAAAAAATAACAAAGGAGGTCGGGATGGATCTCCGCACACGAAACAAATTAAAGTAAAACTTACACGGAGTGACAAATAAAGTTAATGGTACACGAATACACGAAATAAACTATCATACGAACCACAAGCCTGCGAAACGATATTATGCATGATGGTTCATACATACGACAACTAACTAGACGAAATTAAACTTAAAATTAAACGAAAAGACAATAGTGAATTAGTAAATAAGCTAAGCAGCGGTATGCGGTTTGACCACTGGCCCTCTGAGTCTACCGGGTGGATACGTTGAACGTGAGCCGTTCGAATCGAACTGAAGGACACACGATGGGTAAGGTCTAGACCTTGTTCACGCCGGTTTCCGCGAAAATGCGGGCTACCTGGTGGATTGAACATGACTTCAATCAGTTCAGCACGCGAAGCCTGTCTTACTAGGTCTAGCAAACCATTAGACTCGCAAACGGAATATCTGCCCGGGTCAGAGACAAACCTCCAGCAATGGCCAAGACGCGAAATAAAACGAATTACAGCTACACCCACTACAAACATTGGTTCCAAAACGAGTCCGGATTGCACTGTTTTAGAAGCAGTAACTTTAATGAATACATCAATGCACACTATGAAAATGCGCAATCCACGACCGCTAGCCAGGCAGGCATCGAAAAAACCTGCGCTGTCGACTACAAGCGATAATCGTGATTTCATTTCATTAACGAAAAACGACAGCGGAGCAATAAAGGGTGTTGCCCCACTTTTAGGTTGAGCTCGAAAGCATTTATCGCAGGTGGATATTCCTGCATATAAACCTCTAATCGACAACAATAACCGAAGAGCGATTAAATTTTGCGAATCTCGTAGTCCAAGGGACGCAGAGTGCTGGTCACAATTTTCGATGATTAACTCAGCCACAGCTAACTGGTAACTAAGAGGCAAGAGAAGCAGCTCGCCTACGTCAGACGACAAATCTAGCTTGAATAGTATACCGCCCACCCTGAAGTGACTAAGTTCGTCGGAGACAGGAAATAATTTCCACCTAGACTTCGAGCAAGAATGTGATTTCTGTTGCGCTAGGAAGAGAAATACCATAATAGATGCTATAGCACGCTCCTCGACACAACTCACGATAAAAGCAGAAGAGTGGGTATTCTCTTCACGCGACAAGTCACGATACGAAGGTTTTGACGTAAGACAGCAAGCTACTGATGAGTCGAGAAAAATACACAAGAAGGCGCTGGATGTACAGCAACGACGACGAAAGATAAAGAATTTCAACGACGATCGAAAATATGTTGCATGATGATAAGTCATCAAAAACGGCCTGATTAGGCAGCGTCTCCGATGGCTTTAACTCCCAACGGGAGCACGACTTCAGCGATGAAGCTCCAAGTTTTAGTGCGTAAAAATGCCCCGGCTCATATTCCACGAGGATACAAACAACGTCATGCGACAAATTACGCTGCGACGCAAGATATCGTAGCCTAAAACTCAACCGACAATAATATGCTCTAGTGCGATGCGGTGACGATGAATAAACGAAAATATAAACGGAAGGCAATATATCATCAGAAGCTGCTCCATCGCACAACCCATCCGACTGTGGCCAAGACTTCCAGGGTTCGTGAGGCCAAGGAGGCCCCGCCCACCATTGCACATCCCGAGTTAATCTCTCTTGCAACAACTCACGAGAACTAAGATCCGTCAGGCTTTCAAAAACAGCTGTGTGGTTTGACAAATCCACAGAGACAGACCGCAATACCTCACTATAAGGGATGCAATGAAAACGATCATCTGACGACAAGAGCAACCCAACCCTTGTGTACCTACACCTTTGGCAGCTCTCCATTCCAACAAGACGCTTCTGCGCCATCTCACGACAACGACAAAGTCGAGGCCTATCCTGAGACCCAATGACCGCAACTGGTATCCCCACTTCACCATCAGGACCTCGACAATTTACAGCCTGGCTAATAACTACTGACGATAAATCAACCTTGAATGCCACAGCAGCTCTGGGAGATTCCAAATTCTCCAATTCCAGAGAACTACTGTGGTCCGTCCCTGACGACAGCTTGAATTCCAATGATGATGCAGCCCTGGGAGAACCGAAGTTCTCCAATTCCAGTCCACAACTGACATTGGCAAACGACAAATACAAAATAAAAGAACTACACTGATAACAGTTAACCATCACAGCATCATACCCCGTAACTTTCCTACCTAAAACTGTGTAAATAGCAATAGGCTGACCCTGTTTACAAAATGCAAGGCCAGGTTGAGGCACTGGACCAAGAAACCTGCAACCAACCAACATGTCAACAGCTCTGGGTTCAATGCAGGCATGATCTGCAAAATTATTTTTTCTTATAAATGCCCCCAAAGAAGCATTGACTTTCAAAGTTGGCATATCCAAACTAAATCTTGGCAAAATGTAAGCCTCCAAAGAGAGGCTGTACAAGCTCTCAGATGATGGAACCATACAACAAACCTGTATTCTAAGCGTGTCAGCCGATACCTGACCGATACCATGTAACAATGAACTACTACTACACATTAGTAGCCCACGCTTCCTAATGCATGCCAATCCTACATGATCAACCTCACTGGCACTGTGAAGCAGTATGCTAGTAGGCACAAATATCCTATGTTTAATTTTAATAAAAACCTCCGAAGCCAAAAATTGGACCGGAGTGTCATAACCCGATGTAGTGATTGATATACTCCTAAAAGGCACTCCTGAGTGCTCTGCATCACCAGCATTACTTAAGTGAAGTATTGTATGCTGCCTGCACTTATGCCTATCACACTGTACCGACAATCGACAATTTTGTACAGTGTGTGCATCATGCAGACACCCCATACCCAGCCTCATCTCTTTCACTGGAACAACTTGATTGTAGGGTTTCAACTCTAAAAACTGCGGACACCTATCCCAACTATGGCCCTCAACAGAGCATACAGTACAAATTATTACAGGTGGCACGCTACACAAAGACTGCTGACTAACAGGCTTGCTGGCAATGTTATTTAGCCAGAGGCCAGAACTCTCTAATGTTTCATCACTTTTAGCACTATAACTATGTGTCTTACTATTACTAGGTACAGAACAATTCAAGCCACGTTGCACCTGTAACGTTTCCTCAGTTGCTGTGTCCCACCTGGATAATGACACATTCTCCACCTTCTCATCGAAGGGCGGCTTATTAAGTTCGGACAATCCAACACTTGACACTATAGACTTCTGTTCAGTTACATTTGGTTTCTGGCGCAAACGTAATTTTACGGTCCTTGCTATCAGCTCGAACTGCCGGGTTACCTCCATTTCCTTTCGTCTCTCAGAAGGTGCAATAGAACAAAACAAGTCTATTTGAGCCCTATGAAACGCGGCAGAAGTCTCATCTACATCAGCCATAGCATAACCATGTAAATCCGTACCTACCATCTCCTCCATACGGGCATACTCCATATTACGCACAATACGATAATTGTTCGCGGTGCCTGACATCACACCGCCCTCCATGACTGCTTATCTCAGAGATATTTACGAAAACAACCGAAGAACTACAACGAAAATACGAAAAACCGACAATTTAAATCTCTGAAATAAACAAACCATTGGAAAGACATTATTGTATGACAATCAGACAACCGTGACAAGACGAATTAATCAAACTCTTTTTTTTTTTTTACACCATAGATCCTTCACAGATCCAGTTTATGACTTTAATAATGCCACGGCTAAAACATCAATATGTAAAATAACGCAACGAACGATAATTACAATCAATAACGACTAAAGTTATAACGGTCACGAAAACCTAATGCAGACTACCCGCGAAATTTATAACAAATTATTTACCGTTACGGCAATGACAGTACAATGTTTATCAATCGAAAAACCATAGGTCGCCTTCCAATAAATCAGGCTTGACGGACCAAATATACAGTATGAACGGGGTTTTCAAACCACAATTGGACCTTAAATTCGGTCACTACAGAGTCTGTAGTTTGTACTCTTTATTATGATATTCCCCACACACCAATCAATATTCAAGAATATCATATTTTACAACGCCTTTTTTGACACATTAGTTTGGCCGAAAATACGGACATTGTGTTAGTGAGTAGAAACCCTAGGCAGCGTTCTTTTCTGATGACGGGAGTTAAAGTTAAGACGCTATTTGATGTTTTCATCTGGAGTTTGCAATAACCAGTTTTATAGTTAGAAAGCTTATTTTCAAAATGTTATAAGCACACTAAACCCGGTCCGGTGCCAGGACATCTGAATTTCAAGCCGTGCGTTAGTTATAGGTAAGTACGAGTAAATATGCAGTCGCAAATTTAGATTAAATCTAGTTGGACCTCTAAAAATTAATTTAGCCTTAATAATTTAACATCGTCCTCAGAAATAAAGTTCAAAGCCAGCTTAGTTTTGTTGAAGTCGGTAACTAGTTTTCACAGTAGGTAACGGTATACTTAGCCTGTATCTAGGTCACGTGCAGAATGTGCAGAAACACCGCCTTTCTTGTTACCCAGTACATTTTTGATGTAAAATGAACATTATCTAAGATTGATGATGTCCTTAGAAAGAACACCTAAAAGGCTAGCTCCATATAAAAAGGTGCCGCCCAAATTGTGTTGCAAAAATTAACTCTCAAAATTGTTTCTTGCCATTTGAGCATATTACTGAATGATTTCATGTAACTTATATGAATATTATTCGTGCTTTTCTGATAATTTTGTTTCATTTACTTTACATTTATTTTGTTGGTGTTTTTACAACAGGAACTTGAAATTGAGCGCTGACAGGACTTGCTTGCAATGTGTTATATTTATATTCTATGATTATGTCTATGTATAGCCGACTATAGTCAGTTACCGATATCCGACGTAAGCTGACCTTTCGTACTACGAATTCAACTACTAAACGCGGATTGTTAAGGCACTATTCAGATATCAGTAGATTATATCGTAACCGCTCTAGCTTGTATTCCTATACACATATGTACAGTCGACAACAGAAGTAAGTGATCATTTAACGTGCCAAAATTGATGATTTTACAAAAACTATAAAGCTTAATAAACTACTAAGAATATAAATGAGACATTTCATTTTTCCTACACATTGGAATTTCCATTCCAAGGTGTAGGAAAAATGCAATTTTTATACACAGAGAAATATAGAAAATATATTTATTTAGTCTACTAATACTACGAATATTTTACGAATGGACTCGTAAAGGTTATGAGCTGATGCAAAAAAAAAACTAACTTAGTTCAATAAATAATCTACGTGAAAATCTGTCAGAACCTTTCTTTATTAATTAGTCGATGTTACTTAGATAGAATATTCTAGTAAGATAATAACACCAGTTTCCATTAAGTTCCATCTACTTCGCTTCGGAATAAGTAAGAAATTAATTTAGACGTACACAACGTAGACGGTTTTTAAATACGGTGCGGGGAAGTTGAATAAGGTAATTAAGTTTTTCTGAACGAATAGGTAATTAGGAAAACACTGATTCATTTAGTCAATCTATTTTAACAATAGCGCGTGAGCGTCGTGGCTTAGTGGTTCAGCACCCGAACTCAGATCGTGGATCGTGTGGTCTTGAGTTCAAATCTGCCCTTAACCTAAATCTTTGTGTTCATTGTTAAATATCAGACTTACTCTCCGATGGAAAACATCGATAAAAAACCCAATCAACCCGGATAGCGGCGGAAGGCTCACCACCTACCACGTTGGGTTCTAATACTATTGGTGAAAAGTGGGCTTCTGAGTGTTTCGTTCACCATGACGACACAGTCACTTGCCTCTGACCACCCCGTTTGGGATAGTCGTGATGGCATGATGGTATGTTTTAACAATATTTAATAAACAACACTTAAAGTTACTGTTTGACTTTTATCTAACTTCGGCCAGATAGTTTATTTGTTATATTTTAAGTATTATAACACTGATCTAACTAAAAAACTGTTTATCGATTATGTACTTCACTTTTATAAGATGAACGGTAGAATAGCTAATAAAGTAGTGTTAACGTAGGTACTCATTACGTAGTTAATGCATTAGCTGAAATAAGCTTTTTTAAGTATTCCTGAAATTGATAATTTTTATTTTAGATACGTTTCGTCGTGATACGTATCTAAAATGAAACCAGAAGTTTTTTGTAACTTAAAAAAACAACATGTTATAACCAAAATATTATGTTTACTGCTTTTTAAAATACTCTCCTTTACATTTTAAATATTTTTTCATGCGATCGAACCATTTTTTAAAACAGGAGGACCACAGATCTGAAGACATGTTTTCTACGTGCTGATTGAACGCTATCACTGCCTCTTCGGAGTTGCGAAAAGTGAAACCTCTCATCAAATCTTTGATTTTGGGGAAAATACAGAAATCACAGGGTGCTAGGTCGGGGCTATGCGCAGGATGGGTGACGAGTTGTACGTTTTCGGAAGCTAAAAATGACTTTGTTTTGTTGCCGTGTGTGAAGAGGCGTTGTTGAATGAGTTTTTCCTGTCGCCATGGTCTGCTGGAAGAAATCTCTCTCTCGAGATAAGCTAACCTGTACTTTTGTACTCTATATTGTTTTCTATGTAGTTTGTCTTTTTGTGTACGAAATAATAAATAAAATAAATACTTAAATAAATGAGATTGCTGTTTTTTTCGTCTCCTGTGACAATGTCATAAACAGTATTAGAATGTCCGTGGTCGTACTTCAGTAGCATCTGTGAGCAACATTCCACGCGAGCCCGCTTGTGCTCCGCTGTCAGTTCATGAGGAATCCAACGACAACAAAGTTTCCGAACTTTCAATATTCTTCGTGTAAAATTTTCTTAATTTGGCTCATACCAATCCCCAATAGTCCTCGAATTGTCTTATAGGTAATCCGCTGGTTTTCTTCAATTAGCCGCTTAACAGTAGCCACATTATTTTCGTTGAGGGCAGTTGAAGGCCGCCCTTTACGATATGCGTCATGTAAAGAAACTCGACCTCTCTCAAATTCAGCAAACCATCGCCTCACGGTGCTCAAACAAGGTGCTCTCTCCCAAAAGCATTTTGAAGACGAGCGGCACAGTCTAGCGGAGAGAAAGAACTTTTAAAATCATAAAAAATCATCGCTCTAAAATCTTTTTGGCCTTTTTCCATTTTCGTTGCATACGTAGAACTTTGATGTGTGATAAAAAACAATTGACAAACAAATGATTTCCCGCCAATTGTTTTTTTATTATTGAAGGTTGCAACGTTTAAAAAAATAAAACATTCGAAATTCAAATAGTTCCGATTAGCTAGAAGTGCAAAACTTTTAGTGTGCCCCATGTAATTGCCGGCCGCCGATTGACACTCGCGCAAGGGGTTGTGTGTTCGATTCTT
The DNA here is from genome assembly GCA_947369235.1 of Udea olivalis. Taxonomy (NCBI): domain Eukaryota; kingdom Metazoa; phylum Arthropoda; class Insecta; order Lepidoptera; family Crambidae; genus Udea; species Udea olivalis. The sequence goes on from OX376359.1 coordinate 15,170,138, forward strand.
GCACCATCACAAGTGTACGTTAATCAAACATCTTATTTCTACACTGTATATAAGACACGAGGATTTCTGTCACTTAGTTCAGTTTGCACAACGTTTGAGTGTTGTTGTTGAATTTGAGTCATTTATGCTTAAAGGAAAATTCCTTTTCTACTTCATCTTTTGATTTTATCAACTCTAGTGGATTTAGATTTTTTTTTCATTTCATAAACTCGAGTGGATTCAAGATTTTTATCTGACAGTTAGAAAAGTATTTTAACAATACATGGTTTTGTCGATATCGTAAAAAATTCAAGCTCGTTACACCCCATACAAACTGCAGCATAAGTAAAAAGTTGACCTAATAAATAGCTTCCAATATTGATAGATTTCATTATAGCATGTAATGAATATTGTAATGACTGTTAACTGGGCGATTTTCACACAGGCAGCAATTCGCGCCATTGGCCACCCGGCACCCCATTATCTTCAAATTGTTCAATGGTCATTATTGGTAGATTCGCTATACCTAATGTAATAGTAGGTCATCAATAACAATACTAAAATCTAGGCCTTAAAAGCGACTAAACGCTGAGTGGACCTAGTTTAGACAAAGGACTTTTTTGCTTTTCTGTGAACCTACTAGCTCAAACTAATGTGTCATAAAAACCTACAAAAATATGATATTTTCGAATATTTACTGTTGTTGGTGAATATCATGATAAAGAGTACAAAAAATTACAAAAATACATGACGGTTGTGAAAATTATCGTTTTCTTACTAATAGAGACCGAATTAGATACATTTAGAAACTACGGACATTGTGTTAGTAAATAGGTACGAGTTCCCAGCCACGTAAGTATTTACGTAGATATAGAAACCTCTTACCAAATCATCATTTTTTCAAAAAAATGTATTGGTATGACACATGACATGACATGACAATGTCAAATCCCAATACATTTTTTTACGCGAACGATAATGTAAATTTAAAGTGGCAACTCGTGGAAGACGTACAGATATGTTGGTGAGAAACGGGTCAACGTAAACTGCATTGTTCTCATGGTTTAGGTATTCGGGTTTGATGCAAGTTTGGGCTAGCTTCTTTTATTTTTATCTCTTTGGAACTGCATTAACTGCAATTAACGTTTACTTCGTGTCCATCAGAGCACAGAAGTGCTTGAGAAATTAATTTCTCAAGATTCTTGTGAAGAAGACTTGACTACAAGGCGGTTTTTGTTTATGGCATGAATGTCAAGACTGCATTAGTGCACAGTGTTTGTAGGTAAATCTTAAAAATAGAAACAGGCAATCGACAAATCGCGTATGAATCGTTTCAATTACTTTTGTACAAAATAAATTCAAAACTGGAGTCCTGGATCTTGGGAGTTAGGTGAATGACATTTTAACAAAAGAATCGCGATTACTGGGGTTATCAGTCTACCGGGGAGAATGCAAATGTCTATGATAGCGCTTAACATGAAAACTAAGTGGGGATGTGACAAGGTTCATGCTCTTCACTGCCTAGGTTAGGTACCCTAGTTACCTGTACCTAACTTACGAAGTTTGGGATGAATACCAAACCAATGAGTACCTTACCTAATATTCACTTTCAACATACCTATGTATCTGGACCGATTTCGCCACAATGTGCAATAATAGAATAAAACTCTTGAATTTCCTCGGTTAGTAGTAATTCTAGCTAAAAGCCAAGGTACCTATATTAGTTCGTTTCTTTCCAAGACTAACATTAACGAATGAAGGTGTTTTTTTGGCCGTGCCTTTTAAACTTGGTAAAAGCGAACCAACATCTGACATTTAGAAGGCATTATCAAAAGTATGAGGCGAAATTTTGTTGTGCGAAACACATTTTAATCATATTGGAATTGGACGGAAAATCTGTTTATTCCACGTAGCCTTCATTTTGCGAATGGAACCGTAGACTTTAGTAATTAGCAGTCTAATTAATTCACAGTTAAAATAACGTTCTTGAACGCAAAATGTGAAACAGTGGCTACGTCTATAACAATAACATGAGCAACATCATTGAGTTATTGTTATTCGGATAGCGTTTATGAACTGACCTGTGGAACTGACGTATACGATCGCAACAAATCATACATGTCCAATAACTCCACGTATAATTCACATGCACACGGCAAAAATTACTTATTTCTATTTTAGTTGCTAAAAGATAACCTAAAAAATTATGTCGGAAACCTAACAAGGTCGCTAATGTAATCAGTAGGTATAGCACGCGTATAAACAAAATGTTTACAAACTAACTTACCGTTTTCACTTCGCTGCCACTGGACTTCGCAGTCGACATGGCCTTTATCATCCTACTGGAGTTATCCAGCAGGCACTTTTGAATACTCATAGCTCCTTTTTTACACAAAACACCATTCACTAAATTATTCACATCGTTGGCACAACAAACAAACTTTACACGTCACAGCGGCAATACACTAACGACCCATTTGATAGATAGACACAAATTCACATTGTAGTCGTTAAATAGTGAAAAGCGCGGCTAGTTAGGTTATATCCATTGATTGACGTAAGAAAGTTTCGGCGGTGCGGCTCGGCGTAACACGTGCTACAAGGACCGGCTGCGGAGCGCTACTGCGGCGGCCGAGGAGGACCGACCAATCTCGACGCGCGGCTGGCGTGGAGAGCTCCCCGTTGTCCGGTTCACGCTAAACAAAGATTCGGCCGCTGCATTCAGCCACACCTATGTAAAACACTGATGAAAAAACTGTAGGGTGTTAAATCTAATTTATGTTAATCTGTGCGTTCAGGTTTTTTTTAGATTGGTCTACCCTGTTCGATTTTTTAAAACATTCAGGTGCATTTAGCGCTATAACCTGTGCTATTAGCCTTTCCCCTAATCATAAAAACTTATAGTTTTCAAGACAAATTTACCATAGTGAAAACAGTGTAATATGACGGTTTTAATTTTAAGATTATGGGGGTGAAATATAATTACTCTAAGGCTAAAGGATTAGACGTACCTACTACTCGTACGTATCGTACCTAATAGTGGGAACTACATAAAAACAAGGTCTAACAAGTGTGTGGAATGCACAAGAATTGAACATACATGCATGAAGCATTTTCCGGATGTTATCAAAATTATTTTGTGTAGGGGTTCTGACGAATAACCCTGGCTTATTCTTACAAGTACTTGAATTATGAGGAACAATGACATACTTACCTCTGATAGATGAGTACCGTCACTAGACGACGGAAAGAAATTGCCTCTATACAATATTGGGTAAGGAAAAAAAAATTAAACATCTCTTAGAACCATTTCGAGGCTTAGAATAATGACACCTAGAAGGTGTCATTATTCTAAGGTGTCATTATTCTTAGAATAATAATAATTCCATAATAAGAATATCCAATCCAATTTCCATTAATAAGAATAATAATTCTTAGGATAATTCGGCGCGTTGGCGCATCTTTTTGAATCGAAATAGTTCGATACAAAAAGACGCGCCAAACTTGAAGCCAAAACCGACCGAACGTCAAAAATCTGTCACGGCAGAAGTAACCAAATAATGTTGCAAGTCGACAGCATTTTCCCTAAAACGTGGGGAGATTAAAGTCATTTCTGAAATTAAATTTTATAGATTTTTTGATGGTCATTATCTAGCGTGTTTCTTTGAAAGTTGTTAATTAGATTAATAATAAGGATATTTTTTTCACAATAAACTGATTTATTTTAAGGTGACTTTTACGTTAGTCCTTTTGATTTTTATAATCACATAAATAATATTTAGGCTCAAAAATATATAATATAATTTAAAATATACTTCAATTTAATAAAATAAATTTCGTCCAATTTACTAAAAGTTGGAAAAATGTTTTCTCGTTACTGGCAACATTTTCCAATTTAAAAACAAAGGTTTTTTCTACATCAATTACAATATTTATTTTGAGTTTTTAATTGCTAATAAAGTATTAATTTAACTTAAAACATTGTCTACTGGCTGTAAGTTATTTTTATATCTTTTTTTGTGTTTTCCCGAATCATTGTGAAACCCATTTACACAACAAACCTGACACCTTGATCACAGGCTGGAGGGACGCCGCGACGCGTTGATCGGGTCCGGACATGTGTCCGGATTTCAGTGGCATCAGTAAGCATGCGTCGACTCTCCTTCCAGGCGTAATTATTCTAAGTTTAAGAGGTATTCGTATTTTATACCTTAATTAAATATTTCACATTTTTAAGAGCAAAGGATCTAGGATAATTTTATTTAAATACGTTGGCAATCTGGGGTCAAATAAATGACCCCAGAAAGCCAACGTCGTAAATAGTAGATTAAGGTTCTTAATGGACTCTTGACGGCAATCAAATTGACATCTCACAATTGAAACCTATTGGGTCGTTTAAACGTCCTTTCACGTGATTGGTTGATAATCTATCCATCAACCAATCAAATGACGCGATTTGTATCATACGTGAGATTTTGAGCTAGGTGATTCTACTGCATGGTAATAATGGTGTTTAATAAATAAATAAATAAATATCTGGGACAATTCACACCAAGATCATCTGACCCCAAACTAAGCAGAGCTTGTAATATGGGCGTCAGAGACTGATAAACATACTTAAATATTTCTAAATACATACTTAGATAGATAATAACACCCAGACACACAACAAATATAAATGTTCGTCACACAAATATTTGTCATGGGTGGGGTTCGAACCCACGACCTCCGGCGCTAAAGGCAGTATCGCTGCCATTGCGCCAACAGGCCAGTCGAGAGTGTTTCGAGATTGCAAATTTTAAAAGGTAAAAAATATTTTTTCCCAAAGATACTTAAAATAGCCATTCGCTATAATTCCAACCCTTTCAGGTAGGGTTTGGTTTCAGAACTTGGCAAAATAAATTGTATCTGAAGTCTACCTCTCACATTCTCGTGAGATGCTACATGATGAACGGCGAGCTCTGTTTCAGCCGTAAGTGCAGTAAATCAGTAATTTTCTCCTCATTTACCACGAATCGGGAAAAAAACACATATGGGAACACTGTTTGTGACGTCATTGGCAATGTTTAAAAATTAACTACCGACTAGAGCACAAAATATTCAAATCAGTTGCTTAAAATAGTAAAAGGTACATATATAAAAAAATATTTAAAAAAATTGTTACCATACCCAATCAGCACAGCTATAATTATGTCGAAGCCAGCCAGGCCAGGATAGAACCACCATGGGTGAGGCAAGGCAAATGACCTCTGAACAAGGGGTAGCGATAGGGCTGGTGTCATATCCGTAGTTTTGAATTATTGTAGGCAAGTTCCAGACCATGGTTGGTTTCTTGTTGCATGTAAAAAATGGGCAGATGCATAGACGAGCCGCAGCGCCTCTGTCACGAAGCACAGAATAAAATAAAAAACGTATGGTAAACTACTTGACCTCTGGTGTTTACGAAGCATGGTATCATAGTGTTTCTAACTTCAAAGAACAATTACACCAGGCGGGACAAGTGTTTTAACAGTATCCAACATCGCTAAGTGCAGGAATTGAAAACGAGATAATTGGAAAGCCCATGGTTCTTTTATATTGAAAAATCTCAAAACATTTTAAGCATGTTTTCAATAGAAATTATGACCACCGGCTGCACTAAAAAATTCTAATAAAAATTATTGAATTAGTCGGCAACACGTCAGGAGTTGATTACAAAATGTTACATCTTTCATCTGTTCAAAAAAAAATCTTGCATCTGTTCAAAAAAAACAGTGACACTCATAAACATAATACCAGAAATAAAAACAAATTGAAAACTCCCAGTCTTAGGCTACACAAGGTGGGAAACTCATTTGTGGGTCAATCTGTAAAATACTTTAACAAAATACCTCAAAGTCTTGTTGATCTACCTCTTCACAAGTTTAAGTCTGCAATTAAAGCAAAGTTAATGAAACAAGGTTATTATAATGTAGAGGATTACTTGAACGACAAAAGTTTGTGGTCATAGTAGGAATAATCTGCTCCTCTGCTCAATATTGTGTTCTTTTTTCTACTCGCATTGACTGTACTCTGAATTTATTTTTTGTAAAACAAACAAAGTTGAAAAGAGTAACTATCGAGTTTCTTGCCGGAGTCTTCTCGATAAGAAGCAACGTCCGAACCGGTGGTAGATTCACATTATGTATATTCACGATGTGTACTAATATTGTACTATTTTATTTACGTTTATTATTATTATTTCTGTATACTTTTTTTGACATGTCATAAGTGCTTTATACAAGCTTAAATGAATAAATGATTTTTTACTTACTTACTTACTTACTTACAGTTATAAGGAATCAAATCCGTATGTGGTCTCAAAGGTTTTGAGCAAGTTAATTGTGTTTGGCCAACGAAGCTGTCCGGAGTGTTATTTATAACGCGACGTTATGAGGCAATGGTTTCTGAAAATTGTGTTGATCACTCTGACAGCCTCTGAAAATCTTGAAAAAACAGATAATTCGGAGATGAATCGCGTAACGCTGAGTCGATGTCACTGATTTCAAGACTGAGTCAATCCCGATACATAATTAATATAATTTTGGGTCAATGTGATTCATAAAGAAGTCAGAGAAACGATATCGTAGTTTATGATTTATTAACTTTGCGCGATAGAATTTGGTGCCTACTGTGGTGCGGTGCATATGTAACAAAAATCTAAAAGAAAATTCGCACAGTAACATGTTTGTTTTCTCACGCCTAAAGTTAAAGCTACGTTACGAAAGCATTAGAATAGGCCCCCGGTATCACATGCGTAAAAATGACAACATTTGTCTGTTAACACACCCGCATTCAAATAGCCCAGGATCCACTCCCTGATTGGAGCTGCCATGATAAGTGAATGAATCATTTGCTGTGTACAGTCAACTACAACAATAAAAGATTATGATTATGATATGATAGTAAAAAGACAAGTTAATCACAAGGCAAAAAATATATAAAAATAAACGTTAATAGAATAATAAATAACATATAATGCGCCAGACAACACACTACTTGTCAGGGTCTCGAAGTAAGGATAAATATCCTTGTGTTACGTGGTACTAGACAGGGGCGTCTCCCAGCACACCCAGACCTAAGCCAATTCAGAAAAGATCGTTTCCTAATGAGACTACCACAACGGTTCGGAGGTTGATTCCATCGAGAAGAATCCGACAAGAAACTCGATAGTAGGTACCTGTCGAAGACGCTTTTCATACTTTGATTATTTATTTATAAACCTTTTAAATTTAGATCTAAGTATTTTTTTGACGTAGTATTGTTTTGTTTTTGATAAGCTGATCTTGTCAGTTGTGCAGTTGTGTTGTCGTTCTTCTATGTGAATACCCAGTGCTGAGTGTTGTGTTCCTTCATTATAGTTTTCACCTCACGACCGCTTTCCATCAGGTAGAGTGAGGTCATCTTGACAAGCAATACAAAAAAAAAAGGTCCTTAATTCTTCAAAATCTCTTTTTTCCATCTTGTTTTGGAGTAAATATACCTAGTCAAGACAAAAAATGTGTAGAGGAGCAGATAATACCTGCAGCCTAAATTTACATTAAGTACGACACTTAGTGGCATGAAGGTATGTAAATTCCACTAATTCACCCACCACTACACTTATTCTTTCTTATCATTTAAGTAATCCTCTATGTTGTAACCTCGCTTCATTATTTTTACTTTTATTTACTTTTAGAGCGTAATTTTACTACTTATTGTCGGTAAAAACTTGACTTCTCATTTGTATGACGTCGCATACCTTAGCGCGGAGGTGTGAAGTCCATAGGGTTACTTTTGGCAACGACTGTACGTACAGTGCTTGTTCAAACATGAAACAATGGACGGTATTGTATCCTACCGCCACGCGACACATTAGCACATTGATTTTTTCACAGATATAAATAGAAGTAGAAGATGTGAATTTACGTACCTACTTCGGGTGTCAAAAAGTAGAGCTATGCACCTCTTTGGACGCTGTGTCCTCAGTTAACGCTCAACCGTCATGACAACGAATGTCCGAAATCAATTAGATTCATTAATTATTGACAAAACCTCCTTGTGTCTCCTTGGGTCCCCCATTTTTCTGAATTATTTATCGATTTCTAAATTTAAAGAAAATTCCGGCCTCCTGGTGATGATCACCCCCATTCGGCATTGTTAATTTTGAGATTTTGTTTATATTGTGATATCTCAAGCGGTGGTGGCGGCGGCGCGAGTGCACCACTCGTCCTCTCCCGCTCCGCTGCCGCACCGCTGTTTTCGAGGGCTTTTAGGCATAGAATCCAGCCGCTCCCGCGTCACCGTCGTTAATGCTGTTAAAGCCAGAATTCGTCGAAACCCCATCAGGAAGTAATAAATCTTCTCGCGAGAAATGAAGATTCACGCTAGGACTCTGTCGTGCATTAAAGAAGACCTGAAGCTCGGTGCTTAACGTCGATATACAGGACAAGCCCTAAATCAATCATTATAATTAAAGAGAGTGGATCGATCAAAATGCCTTCTGTCGCGATACCGATGAAAACATTTTCACGATTGAATAGCATTACAATAACCAAAATGATAAAGTGTTCGCTCACAGTTCTAAAGAAGCTGCTCAAGTGGTCGGAATGGTACACAGTGGTCATCATGCTGCGTCATTGATGGTTTGGTGGTGCGTGTCTCAGCAAGGAGTCACAAAGCTACATCTTTGTGAGTGGAAGTGAAAACTTCAGCCAAAGTGTATCAAGAGACAGTCTTCAGAGAAACCACTAGTCTCCAATTCGGTCTGAGTCTAAATAGAGACAAGACGAAGGTTATGATAGTAGATCGAGCTGAACAATACTACAAATAGCCAACTGCGAAGTTGTGGAACGCTACATCTACCTCGGTTCTATTATCTCACACTCTGGAGGATGCGAAGATGAAATCAAGCGTCGTTGCGCCATCACCAGATCGGCAGTGGAGCGACTGGGAAAGATTTGGAAAGACAGGAGAATAACCAAAAACACAAAAGTTCGCCTAATGAAGTGCCTCGTTTTTCCAACATTTCTGTATGGAGCCGAAACTTGGTCACTAAGACAGCAAGATCGCCGAAAATCGACGATCGACGCACTGGAGATGTGGTGTTGGAGACGTCCGTTAAAAATACCCTGGACGGCGTTTCGCACCGATGTTTCCGTCCTCAAAGAACATACGAGACAGGTTATCGTCGAATGTGCAGCTACGAATACTGAAGTTCTTTGGGCATATCTCCAGGAACGAGGACTCTATGGAGAGGCTTGTAATGCAGGGCCGCACTGAGGGGAAGAGAGCACGAGGCCGGTCTCCGACTCACTGGATCGACCTGATTAAGAAATCGACGCAGTCGACCGCAGTACAGTGTACTCGCAACGCACAAAGTCGACAAAAGTGGAGAGACATCGCGCGACGTGCGGCTGCCATAGACGCCAGCGGCGACGGCGAACCGCAACCCTGTCCATCAGCAGCCACGACCACTCTGCCAAGAGTGCCCGACTAAGAAGAAGAAGAATATTACATTACTTCATAAAAAAATGCATTTTAATTTGTAACAGAACTTATGGCCGGCCTAGGAAGAATCACTTCTGTAAACTATAGCGAGTACTTGAAATACTGTGCGAAAAAGAATAAATAATTGAAAGATTGACAATGCCTTAAGCTTAGGTAGCTATAGTACTCGTAGTGTAGTGTTAAATAAATATGAGTGTAATATGAATACGAGGTGTCTGCCTGTACTTACACTTGCATATCCGTAGTAGATATAGCCATTTGTATTAACTTGCTCAACTCAATTGAAAATATACAGGGTGACTGGGGATTTATTGGCAATCCTTTGAATTAAGAATCTACTCATGATATACAGTACTATACTCAAGTATGAGGCTATTTATTAGGTACTCAACTTCATATTTTTAACCTTTTAAACATCATGTTTAATAATCGGCAATTGTTTATAAGGTTTAAGAATTTGCAATTGTGTACCTATGAAATAACCTCATACTTGGTAAAAGTACTGTATATTATGAGTAGGTTCTTATTTCAAAAGATTGCAAATGAATCCCCAGTCACCCTGTATATTACTAGCTGTCCGTCAGCGGCTTCGGCCGCGTAGACTGTCTCTACCCTCAAGATATAGCCTGAATTAAAAAAAAATGCATATGTCACTACCTGATAATATAGCTATAGGTATATGATATATTGATACGGAAAACCTTTTTTGAACTCATATAACACACACAGATCATATACACACACAGAGAGAGAGATTATACACACATACACACACTATCTCAAACACTCACAAGCACCCTTTCACACACAAGACTCTTAAAATATTACAATTATTACCTTAATATTTTGAACCCTAATTGCCCAACCAAATTGTGTTGTTGTTATTGTTTAGCATAAAGGCAATTAGTTTTATTTTCAAATTGTTGTTTTATAGTACGACCCCAGTCTCTAATATTTAACTGTATATCAGTCAATTGGCAACTGATTTCTACGATCCAAGCAGCCTGCTTAGTGTAGAAGTCGCTGAATACTGTATGACTTAAACAGTGTATTTTGAAAATAAAGATTATAATAAATAATTTAAAAAATCAGTCCAGTAGTTTCGGAGCTTATTCAATAAAAACAAGCGTAAAATCTTTCCTCTTTATAATATTAGTAACCAAGTAAATACTCGAATATAATAATATGTATACTAAAATAATAAATAATCAGCAGCTATTTTACTCAAAGATACCTTTTCGTCAATAGAAGTCAATTTATAATAAATTTTCATTCAAAAGACTTTGCGTAATTAGAAATCTTTTATGTTTTGCTCGGCACATGATTGACAAGAGGCCGGTTCATAAATTGGAAAACAGGTATACAATTAATATTAATTATTCATGGTAATTTTCGTAGCAAAAGCATTGTTTTCAGAATAGTAACAAATCATGAGGCTCGTTTTTTGTTTTTTACTTACTTACGTGGGTTTAGAAGACTAGGGCCTTAATACAATCCCACATAACTTGTATTATGATCTTTCATTTTTAGCCAGTCAGCGGTTACTCGTACCTGGCATTAAAATATCTTCTAGGCTGGATATTTACTGACGAAATTGCCGCTCCTCTCAGTTTAGGGAATTAATTAGATTGGATATAAGCGATTGTAATAAAGCCCTTAATCACCAAAGTTCAACTTAGTTTCGAATTAATCTTTAGCTCGCACTATGATTAAAGCATCGATCTTAATTTACTGAAATGATTTGAAAGTCTGTGTAGTCAGTAGGTTGCGTCTGAGGATCTTGTTAATTTAAATTAAAAAAGCACACATCTAGAAAACTTGCCTATTATTATTCCAACTGGGGACGCTGGCAGTGGGCCGGGTGATCGGTCCGCTTGTTATGGGCCATTTCACCCATTTCCCCGGGCCCCCCTTGCAGGGGGTCTTTAGGTTGTCCCATTTTCACGGCGTCCCGTCGAATCTTCCTGTTGCTTTGCAGAATCTTACTATCTGGTCCACCGACTCCACCGTCAGTTCTTTCAGATCTTCTTCATCTAACGAGTCTGACCCCATGAGTTCCCACCGAATGTGTGAGTACATCGGGCATTCGGCGAGTAGGTGGAAACTATCGTTTCCTCGCTCTCCATGCACTCCAGGCATGTGGGATCGTCTTTGATGTTTGATGTATTACTGTTAGGTGCCTACACTGTTCCTTGACAGCTTCAGTAGTTGACCTGTCTTCTTCGTGTTCATTCCGCTGATAAACATTTTAGACTGTCGCATACCTGTTGCAGCCTTCCATCGTCTATTTGTTGCTGCTGTGGTTAACCTTTTGATTACTCCCTTGGTGATGTTGTGTGCTATTGGCAGCCTGGGTTCCGGACCCACTAAGCCTTCAGCGGCACCACCCCTGGCTAGTTCGTCTGCTAGCTCGTTGCCGACATTCCCCTCGTGTCCAGGAACCCATGCAATCACTACATCTATTTTGTTTGCGAGTTTCCCTAGAGCTTTTTTGCATTCTTTGACAGTTGCTGATGTCGTCACTGTAGATAGTGGCCTTGGTGACGCTGTCCTGGTTGTCTAATATATTTGCGCATTCCATGATAGCGTATATTTCTGTTTGGAATACGCTGGCGAACTTGCCTAGGCAGATTGATCTGTTTATCACTGTACCATCCTCGCACCTTATGTGCACACCCGCGTCAGATAGCTTCAGTGACTCAATTCTGGAGCCATATGTGTAGCATACTGTTCCGCTTGTGTCTATGTTCCATTCATCTCTTTGTCCTATATGTACTTTGTATTTCTTGTCAAAGATCTTTTCTTTCCTTGTTAGGTCGTTGTTGGTAAAGATCATTGACATGTTGCTCTCGATTTCACTTCCAATGCGTAGATGCCCTCTGTCCGTGTGGTTACCGATCCAGAGGTTCGTGCTCCTAAGTTTGAACCATTGTTCGGTCGCTCTTCCTTTAATCGCTAGGTCAAGCGGATCTAGCCCGAGCACGATCTCTAGCGCTGATGTGGGTGTTGTTCTCATTGCACCTGTGATCATCAGTGCCACTAGTCAAAACTTGCCTAAGTACCTACCTATTCGTTTTCTAGGAGTTACACCCACTTGCCAGAATTTCATTTGCCCGAATTTCATCTGCTATAATGGTCAGCAGACATAATATTGTTTCTCATAATTTCATATGTCATACTCATTGTTTACTATATTAGTCACGTGCTAGAAACACTGTTGCCCATAAAGTCAATTTCAATAATATCATTTGCTATCATGATTGTAAGCCGTATTATCACAAGCCATAACATCATTTGCCATCAAAATAACTTCTAGAAAAAGAACATAAATTCCTTTTATAATAAATGATCAATAGGTTTAGGTATGGTTTGGTTAAGTTAAGTTAGAACATGAAAGAAAACGCACGAGCCGAGCGAGCGAAGCGAGCGTGCCGCGGCAACGGCCGGCGAAGTGCCAGAAAGCTAATCACTTTTTAGAACAAAGGCGTTAGGTTAAATTTGAATATTATGTCAATTTCAATAATATCATTTGCTATCATGATTGTAAGCCGTATTATCACAAGCCATAACATCATTTGCCATCAAAATAACTTCTAGAAAAAGAACATAAACTCGTTTTATACTAAAAGATCAATAGGATTAGGTCTGGTTTGGTTTGGTTAGGTTAGGTTAGGACATGAAGCCCCCCCATGAGCCTTCGCCTTGTTGTGGCGGAGGGGCTTAGTACTGGTGGTAGGTGGAACCACCGGGAAGCTAAGAGGGCTCAGGCATGGCAGTGCGGTGGACTTCCCACCCACCCATTGCCTGCCGCCGGGCGTGGTGGTGGTATGGTGCTACCACTGCCCGCCCAAAGGGGTGCCCACGGGCGCAGCGCCTTAGGGCGCGAGGTGGGAGCCGCGGTGCACAATCGTTTGGAGGGGGTCAGTGATCCGCGGCTGGCCCCCCCTGTGCACTGCGGCTGGGCGGGGCGCACCGCCAGATGTGGCAGCGGATCCACCTTTTAGGTGGATCGTGGTTGCGGACCTAGTAGGGTCCGCGTACGGTGGGAGCCAGCGGGCTTGAGTACGGGGGTGCTTTTGCCCGCAATGCACGGCTTTCACCCCGACGGCGGAAGTACCTGCGTGCTCCAGGTACTTCCGTGGCCTCCCCCCTTTATTGGGGGGTCGGCTGGAGGGGTCCCCAATACGGGGAAACACTGGCGGAGGGGCGTTGTGAAACTTTTTAGGGACCCCGCCTCGCCGCTGAAGTGTTGAGGTCGAGTACCGTGGGGTTTTAGTCGGTAGAAGTCCGACATAACCTAAATTAACTTACCTAAATTCAAATTACCTAAATTCTAAAAAATACATTGAAATAGTGATTCACCTTTTCAACTCCGATAATTGGAACTCGGAAAACGTTCTTCCTAACTTTTTTCATCCTCACAATCGCAATTCCTAACTAAGTACTCTGTTTCTAATAATGTTCATAAAATCCGAATGATCACTCTTCCTAAAATGTTACTTCCTAAAGTTTTCATTCATACAATTTGTAGTTACTGAAATTGTTCTTCCGATTTGTAATCCGAACAATTATAAAGGCAAAAAGTATTTGTTTTTCACGTGTACTATTTTGGTTAGTTTGTTTGGTGTGTCACAGAGGTGGAGATGAACATATTTTGGGTTCACTTATCCATGATGTGAATACTAACTTAAGTGCATAGCGTTTTCTCGCTAACCAAAGCTATGCCAGAAGCGAGTTTAAAAGAAATTCGCCTAAGTTATCCAGGAGCGAAGCGATGAGCGGGTTAGGTTGACATAAACATATTGAAGCGACTTTAAGGTATTTCTCACATTAATAATATATACATCACTTTACTTTCTGAGTATGAGAAAAATATTATGGAAATTATGTTTAGGGATAAAGAGCGTTATGAAAAACAACAGTAGGAGTTCGAATTGGTCTTGCAGAACCTTAGAGCTTAGAGACTATGTTCTAAGTGCAGAACGCATTGAAATAGGCGTCCTGTGACGTCACTAGCTTGCTATAGTTTGTAGCGAGTGGGACCGGACCTCATTGCTTCTTTGCTGAGGCCTTCTCTGTAGCTGTCTTTGGCGAAAAGTTTACTGGCAATCTAGTGACGACTGACGTGTCAAGACTTATTCCTTTTCAGCCTAGATGCACAATATAAAGAGTTTACAGAAAGACCGCTCGCACCTTTTTCCTAAACTTGCGTGAACCGCCTAGGGTTACTACTATATTTTTAAAATGAAGTAAGTAAGTTATACCTACTTGACAGACCGGCCAAAAACAAAGTTCATCATGTGAAAATTGCACCAAGTTCGACAAAAACAAAAACACTCGCGACAGTGCGACTTTCCAACTCACCGAAGCTCACTGACTTCGCTTGTAAACTCATGTCTCTGTGTGCGTGCGTCAAAAATTGCGTGTTGTTCTAAGCTGGCTATCTGTCACAGCCGCGCATGTCTAATTTGTGCTAGATGCAGCTTGTTCCACATCTGCTACTCTGATTTTTGATCGTAGATAGATCTGAGTTAGTGACGAGGTTTAGCAGTTTTACTCCAAACCCCTTTGGTAAATCTTGGGTCTGGTTTTTTTATTGGTGTTTGATTTGTTTAAAGATTCATTAAGTAGATTACGGCATATAAAAAAGTAGGTAAAGCACTTTAAGCCAGTAGTGTCATCTGTCATGAATCTTTATTCCGAGGTTCTGTGTTGCTTGGAATAAATAATTCAGCACGATTAGCATGCTATCGCAGGGTTAGAGCGTTGTGCGGTTTATTGTCACGTTTAATATCTAGATGGCGCTAATAATGTTTACAAATGCAGTGACTGGAAGACGAAACAATTTGTTAGGTTGTTTTGGGTTCGATTTCCTTGTTTTTAGACGCTGAAGCTACATTATAGTGTTTAAAATCTGTGTTAGCGTGCAGTGGTTATAATCTGCATTGTTAAATTGCGTCATCGTCGTTGTAGCGGTGTTCTGATGCTTATATTTTTTATCGAGACGACGTCTCGCGTTCACCTATTAATGTAGCCCCAGGGTCATGTGTCCGTTTTATCTACATTGTGATAGTATATAATTCGCTGCAAATGATATTATCAGTCTCGAGGAAACGTTCAAGTCAATCAGTGTTTTTTATGCACAAGAATCTCATTCATACTACTGGTAAGACTCGTTTGTTTATTATTACCTCACATTCTGACGTATACAGCAGCGTATCTCGTGTTGTGTGTATTGTCATCATTTCATTAGTAAAAAAACATTTTTAAGTAAGTTACATCATACTCGTACCTACATTAGTGTTATTTGTTTAATCGCGTGTCCAAATTTCTTAAAATTATGAACTCACCCCTACTATGTTAATTAAGTTAATTTCTTGCTGTTATGTCAAACTCAATAGATTGCAAATTAGGTATTAATGAAACCTATACGCTTGACGTCGCGTCTTAAAATACAACAAAGTGACACAAAATTAAGATACACCGAGTACCTATGTGTATTATTTTCAGTTAATTTATTCTTTTTAAGTTTAATTTTATCTCTGTTACTGACACTAGTCATGAATCGGTTTTTTTACTGGACGCCTAGATACACCTGGAAGGAACTGAGTACCGGCAACTTATTTATAATATATAACTAAATAATGGGGAATAGAATGATGATGCTGACAACTTAACGTTATTGAGCATTTTCCACATATCAGTTGTATTTGTTTGATATGTTGGGGAAACATTTATCATAGTGAATTTATTGTTAAATTATATTTTTCAAGGACGCAGTGTCCCTAAGTACCTACAAAATTTTTATTTGTACTAAATGTTTTGTTGTAGGCAAATCTAAATAAATATCAGGAGTAGACTGTTATATTTTTATGTTTTTCTCACTCACTGTAAAATTCGCCTGTTTTTTTAGTCAGACATCTTTCTGGCTAGTTGAAAATTCGCCGCCACCGTTTTGCTCGGTTCTTGCAGTTCTAGTAAATTATAACCACTTTTGAATGAGTTTTTGTTTGAATAAGGAATAAAAAAATACTGTATAAGTTCTTGCTAGCTCACGTTTGAAATTCATCAAACAATCCAACAATGCAAAAAAGTTATTCGTACGTTTATTCACCGCCACACTCAGTTTTTATTCAAAACTTGACATGTTTTTTTTAATACCACGTCGGTGACAATCAAGCTGCGGACCACCTGATGGTAAGCTGTTACCGCAGCCTATGGACACGTGCAATACCAGGGGTATCACTCGCGCGTTGTCGACCCTTTTTTTGCGTCAAGAAATGCATTTAGGCATTCCCAAGGACCTGGGTTCGGGACACCTGGGATATGTGGGACTCGGAACTCCTGGGAAAACAGAGACCCCTACCCACTAAAACCTGACGGTGGTCATCTTTGGCGCAGAATGGAAGGGACCCGGGAGCCCCAACGAGGGAGAGACTCCTCGCAGGACCCTTTGTCGCGCAAGGCCGCCGGGCAGCTAGCCTCGAAAGGAGCAAGCTCAACTCCAGTGCACGATAACACAGACCGTGACCGTCTTCCTCGGGATCGCAAACCGAAACACACGCAGGCCCCCCCGCGTGCGCTTCGCGACCCCAAGGGCCCTTTTAGTCGCCTCTTACGACAGGCAGGAATACCCCGGTAGAATCAAACACGCATTGTTGACCCTTTTTTTTTTTTTTTTTATTAGCGTGGGGAAATCCTCATGGATACCTCGTCGCTCGGGGGAACGACGAGGTTATGTCGGACTTCTACCGACTAAAACCCCACGGTACTCGACCTCAACACTTCAGCGGCGAGGCGGGGTCCCTAAAAAGTTTCACAACGCCCCGCCGCCAGTGTTTCCCCGTATTGGGGCCCCCTCCAGCCGACCCCCCAATGAAGGGGGGAGGCCACGGAAGTACCTGGAGCACGCAAGTACTTCCGCCGTCGGGGTGAAAGCCGTGCATTGCGGGCAAAAGCACCCCCGTACTCAAGCCCGCTGGCTCCCACCGTACGCGGACCCTACTAGGTCCGCAACCACGATCCACCTAAAAGGTGGATCCGCTGTCACATCTGGCGGTGCGGCCCCGCCGAGCCGCAGTGCACAGGGGGGGCCAGCCGCGGATCACTGACCCCCTCCAAACGGTTGTGCACCGCGGCTCCCACCTCGCGCCCTAAGGCGCTGCGCCCGTGGGCGCCCCTTTGGGCGGGCAGTGGTAGCACCATACCACCACCACGCCCGGCGGCAGGCAATGGGTGGGTGGGAAGTCCACCGCATTGCCATGCCTGAGCCCTCTTAGCTTCCCGGTGGTTCCACCTACCACCAGTACTAAGCCCCCCCGCCACGACAAGGCGAAGGCTCATGGGGGGGACATTGTTGACCCTGCAACAACCTTTTCAAACCCCGCTTGAAGAACTCCATACTATAACTCATCGGGAAAAACCTCGGCAGGTTCATTCTACAATTTAAGCGTCCTCGGAAGGAACCATCTCTGAAACCGAACTGTACAAGACCATTGCGGATTCAGAGTTTGAGGATGAACGCCCTGTCGGTGGCGAGCGGTGCGGTGGTAAAAAGTAGCTGTGGGCATCATATCAAACAGTTCTTTCAAACAAAACCCGTTGTACAAGCGGTAGAACACACATAAGGAGGCGAAGTCTCTCCTCAGACTTAACGGCTCTAAACCGCTTGACAGTTTGGGATCGTCGACAATCCGGGTCGCACGCCTCTGGACTGACTCAAAAGGACTGAGTTGATATCCAGGCGCTCATGCCCAAAGGTGACAACAGTACTCCACGTGTGCAAAAACATTATACAGAAATAAGATAGTAGGCACCATCGTTTTTTTGGCACATTTATAGATATTTAGTTTATATACAAACACTATTATAACTACACAACGTCCAAGACAATTTTCGCGGTGGTGGTAATAACCATTTCATTTAGGTGACAAAACAAAAAAAAATGATTATTTGCATTTACGAAAGACTATCGGTTATTATAATTAAACACGTCACGTTATGGTTTACTTACTATCAACAAAATAGTAGACTTGAGACTTTTCATAATTAGGATGACCTTTAAATTAAGCACATAGACAGACATTTCATTGTACGGCTGATTCGTCCAATGCCCCGCGACTTCGCGTCTGTGATGAATACTTGATCTATACAGCGAGTACTCGCTCACGCTCAGTCTATCAGTGTTTTAGTAAAATGGTGCCCACAAGTCTTTCATCGCTGCTGCGCAACCAATACAAAAAACTCATTGATATTTGTAAGATTTTTTTAGTTTAGCTATGGCTCTTCATGCTTATTAATTCTTAAGATTCTCGAATTAGAAATGAAGTAACTAATCGACAGAAGTCTTTAATTCTTCGATGCAACCCTACGGTTAAGACATGTTAAAGTGGGAGGACACGTTGGTCATTGCGAGTACTGCGACAGACGAGTTCTGTAATGGACTTCATTATACCTTAAATCCAGTCTACAGTGATCTTCCCATTTTATAGTGAGCCCTCTTTTTGCAGGTGTTTTACGACAGAAAATGAGTAAACCGACCCCGAATCCCGCTAAAGCTCTGCTGAGAGAGCAGATAGCTGCTGCCATCAGTACTCTCTCCTCGGAAGAAAAGAAGAGGCAGTCCAAAATTGTCTACGATAAGGTTCATATATAAATAACTTATTTAATAAAGGTCACCGAGATCTCCTGACGCCAAACTAATAGTAGGTTGAGCATACGAGAGGCATGCCAAAAGAAATTAGATACTTTAAAGTTATAAAATTTATTCTTTATTACAAGTATCGATCTTTTCGAAGTATTCATATATATAGCCATGTTTCGTCACCAGTCAGTATATCATACACGTTTTTTTTCTCGCCGCCGTCGAATTTATCTATCGTGAATAGGCACCCATCCACCCGACGGTCTTTCTGCTCATCGGTAAGTTTATGCGGCACCCATCTTGGATAACGTTTACGGAGAGAAAGGTGGACGTGAATTATGGTTTGCATTGCTGCTGATCCAATTCCCAGTTCTCGCTTCAGCTCTACATATGAAATTCGTCGGTTTTCGCGAATAAGTTTTTCGACTGCACGAACGTTTTCTTGTGTGACCGCGGTTGGCGGCCGACCTGTCTTTGCTTCATCTTCGAGACATCCCCGTCCTCTTTTAAATTCAGCAAACCAATTAAATACTGTTGCTCTTGAACAAGCAGACTCACCAAAAGTAGTAGCCAAAAGTTCGAAACATTCTTGGGGCTTTAAACCTTTTTTATAGTCGCAATAAATCATAGCGCGAAAATCACGTCGACTAAGCTCCATTGCTGCAAGCAAATTCCCGCCAGATTCTCGAAAAATGATGCTCATTCAAAAATCAAAAAATATAGGTATGTGTGTTCTATTTTCAAATATATCAATAAACAACCAGCCTATAAGATGGTGTATAACTTGCCAGTGTCAATCCAATGAGTAAAAAGTATCTAACTTCTTTTGGCATGCCCTTCGTTGTTAAAATAATTAATGCTGCATGGCCTGTGACATGTCAATAGAAATAAAAGGGACAGCTATACATTTAGGACTGCTCAACTCTGTTTATTATTTCTGGATTCAGGTGAGACTGCAGATAAGTAAACATAGCAAGATATTTCTAAATTAACGATAAAACCAATTGTGATGTGTTGATTAATATATGACAGCCCGACTTAGGCCATACAAAAATGCTCGTCGCATCGCATGGTTTATCCTACTCGTTGGTGGGGATCGAACCCACGACATTCCGTTCGCGCAGAACTTCTACTCATTTTGCCAACGTGATCGTTGGCCTTTGGTCCAGTCTAGTCTCAAACCAGAACCTTCAAAAGGATAAAGAGCTAAGGCTTTTCTATTTATTTTATACTGCTTTACCAGGACGATATTTTTACACTAGTAGATGTCATTATCGACGAAGACAAATGCAGTAAAAATGTAATGTATGTACACACATACACAAGAGCACTGCATAAATAGTTGCCTTTATCGTTTTCTCATTAGTCAAACGCTTAGGTATTGAAATCAATAATAGAACGGAATAGTTAGTTATCTTAAATTCCTTTCAGAAAATTTGTAATTGCTACCGAGAAAAACTTGGAATGGAATTTATATTAAAACTGCAGAATTTTATTTATTTATTTTATTATTGCTGATTCTTGAGAGTAACATTTTTTAAGCATTGTTATACCAACAGTAAAACATCGCAATTTTAAAAAGGATAGACAAGAATCAGTTTTCGTGTGATCGCCAATAACTTACAAAACTGTTTTGTAAATATTAATAACTACTTTTTAATTAGTTACATACTTAATATTTATCTTCAAGTTGTTTTATTTTCAACCTAAATGATGCGGATGTCAGTAACCGTCTAGTCCAGAGGTTCCCAAACTTGTTTTGGGCCCCTTGTTCCGGTGGACCCCCTGCAGCTACACATCTCTACCATATTCTCAAAACTCGACAAAAAATGAAGCCAATATAGTCCCTCTTCGAGTCTCCTGTGGACCCCTTGAGGTCCACCTGGACCACTTTGGAAACCAGTGGTCTAGTCAATCTATAAAGACCCCATTGTACTCGTATTAGAACTATGAAATTGTAGAAAAGTAGCTGAACTAAGAGCTTGCGTGTTTCTTACTATGTTTCTGGATGGTTCACATCTTCAGCAAAGACTAGATGACAGATTATGGTCATCCAACTCATCCAATTTCAAAATATAAGTAAATAAAGGATTTTTTTCCAAGCAGCTGAAGAAGTGGTTTATTCATTCCAGATAGTCAACCACCCTTTCTACAAATCTTCTAAGCGCATCTCGCTCTACATGAGCACCCCCGATGAGGTTGACACCGCCCCCATCATAGCCAACATCAGGGCTAAGGGAGGAGAGGCCTTCGTTCCTCAGTACGCTGGTGGGATTATGAAGATGTTGAGACTAGAGACCGGCGATGAAGAGGTGATGCCGGTTACCAAACACGGGATACAACAGCATGCGAAGAGTCAGCCCAGAGAAGATGCCTTAGCATCAGGTATAGTATAAAGTATACTTTCTTGAGGACAGATCTGGAGGCCTCCCGTACATATAATGTTATAAGAATCATAACGAAAACTACCGTTTAGATGTGAGACATTGTGTCTTGAAATTGGCCTGTTAAAAAGGGTTTTTAACGTTGAATAATCCTCAGTCTAGGCATTAAGTCTACCAATTGTACTTTACTTGTTGGTGCAATAAAGAATAAATAAATAAAATCACAAAAACGCTGTCAAATTAATTAAAATGGGACATGTATCTCGATTATTCATGCCACAGCACAGTGACCAGTAACCCGACCAAAAAAATTTAAAAAAAATCGTTAAAAAAATCATAACGCGAAAACTACCAAAAATCGTAGAACATAACATACATGGGGTTGATTCGTGTAGCCCTAGTGATGCTCTATCATTGGGCTTCCGCTTATCATTTCTTTTTGGGCCTGCAATTGAATTCTGCTCCTATTTAGTATGATTTTAATAGTTCCTATTAACCGCTGCCTATTCACTATGATCGCGTGTCTAATTGGAGTGGATAATATCCCTGGACAAAAAAATATCCCTGGACATTATTCCACACAGCGCCATCTAGCCCCAAAGAAAGCTAATTAAAGCTTGTGTTATGGGATACTAGATAACGGATAAACATACTTAAATACATTTTCTTTTGTAAATACATACTTATTATACTTAAGAGACCAGTACAAACAGACATGTTCATGCACAAAATGTTTGTACTGTGCGGGGATCGAACCCGCGACCTCTGGTGTAGTAGCCAACTTCTTAACCATTACACCAAGTCGGTCGTCAATATATATATGCTAATAATAATATAATATATGCTAATAATGTTTTGATGTTGTGTCACTGTTGGCCTGTGGCTGTTTTGTTTATAAATAAGCCTATAAATAAAATAGCCAGATTTTTCCCTCGACTTCGTGTGGACCAGTTTGTTTCCACACAGTTGTGGGGTATCTTCACAGCAAAGGTAGAATATTTGGTATGAAGATGCTTTTAAATCAAGTACTACAGTATTCAGAACATAGAATACGGATTAATTTCCAAATTATATTGAGCCTGAGAGTTTTTTAAATTAAGTCTCATTTAGTCAAAATAACTGGTAGCTTTATAAGATGCTGGGAGAGCAGATTTTAGTTTAGTTCAGGAGAGAAGTCTACCGACCCCCGTTTTGCGAGGATACAAGTTCGTTTCAAGTAACTACCTATTCTTAGGTTTTTTTTTAATTATTACGGCACTCAGCTATTTCCTGCAACTATTTTCAGTCTCGTCTCGTCACATCAAGATTCGGCCAACAAGATTAATAGACTTGGGACTGCGGACTGCACAGTCCCAAAACTATTAATCGTATTGGCTGATTTTTCATTGTGACACGACCACTTCAAGTTCTTTGCGTCAATGACATAAATCAGAATGAATAAACGCAGCGCTCTATTTTCATGAAAACAAGCGAGCCCCTTTTTAGACACATATGAAACATCATAGCGTTAATGTCATCAAAAAAAGCTGCCATTACTCAAAAGATTTTAATTTAGATCATAGAAAAGGGACTGGTAAGTTTAAGCTTACTAGATGGGTATAATGGTTGAGTTTGGACTAAATGAAGAAGTTCCAAAAAAGATCCACTGCAATCCTTTAAGACACGCGAATTAGGTACACTGATGACTGACGTCATCTATCAAGAGGGTTCGCTTCTTGCGTTTTTTTAAGGTTTTCGTGATTGTTTAGCTGAATTCAAATTAAGTATAAATTATCTCCCTGTTAATGAATGCACATTTTAATTTGATAATTATGACTTTAGCTGTGTACAGTAAACTTTTAAGTGTCTTATCAATTAAAAAAAACTATTTTTTATTTAACTTAGCAAATAATTGGCGACTACCTAATTTTAAAAAAAATTAAGTTTTATTTCAATTCAATGAAATAATCACGAAAAACCCCTTATAAATGTAACGTTTTCGATCCACCCCCAGCTAAGGCTCTTAAATAGACAATGAATTTTTCATGGCAGGTCTGACTTCGCCAATACGCCTCCAACCTTAAGCTTTTATTAATGAAACAATGCGTGTCCTTTCAGGGGGACTGGACCTGATCATAGCACCTGGTGTAGCATTTTCCCGCGCTGGAGACAGGCTCGGCCACGGTGGCGGATACTACGACAAGTTCATCACTGGTCTTCGGGCAAACCCTGCCACAGCACCTAAGGTATCAGATTATTGTTTCTTAATGGTACACGTTCTTTTTAACACAAAGTTACGTCGACTATCGCTTTAACGGCAACCCGGGTCGCTTCTTTCTCCAAACATATTTTCGATTGTCTCAGCACAGTAATCTCCTTCAGTCGAGGTTTTCCTCTATGTGGCACCCTAAGACGTACTAACAGATCTGAAGCGCAAGGCAATTTGCGGCTGAACAGCTGCAGATTTAAAATATTTAGTCCTTAACCAACAGCGTTGCCACCAGCGTACATTTTACACATTTTACGTACCTTTTTAGCCTCTCATGTACGAATGTGTAATTTTACCACTTTGCGTACTTTTTGAAAATTTTCAGAATGACTTAAAAATATTTCAAATTCTCAAAAAATATATATAAGTATACAAGTTATCTTGACTTGAAGGTTTTTTAATTAATAAAATAGGTTAGTTTTCGCACGCCTAGAACCCATAAAATAGCACTTCTTTTGGCGAGAGATGCTTTATGGGTTATTTTAGTAGAAAAAAAATGCTTGTACCTTTTTCCCCAAAATGTACCTTTTTAGCGCTGGTTGTGTACTTTTTGGAGATCAGTTGCGGCAACACTGTTAACAAATCAAACAATATTTTCATTACAACAGCTTAGTAACGGCTTGTCTGTCTAGTTACTTTGCCTGCTATATTTAGTAGAACTCGTTATTGTTCTTGTGACTTGATACGGACCGCACCTTGAGGCTGCCAACCAACTCAAATAACCAAGTTATCCTCGGATGCAGAACCGACACAACAAACAGTCCCTTTACTTTCTACTTATATTTGACAACACAGCAACAATTTGGAGGGTGCTCACCTTATTGTCGTGTCTCGATTAGGGGGGTTAGCCTTACAAAACATTTAGGTACTTATGCTTAATCCTTTTTCAGGTTCTGGCAATAGCATTTAACGTCCAGGTGGTGGATAACGTACCAATGGACCCTCAAGACCATAAGGTCGACGAAGTCATCTTCGCTGAGTGAAGGGAAATTGAAACTGAAAATAACTGCTCCTCCAACAAAGGCCGGCTTGACATGTTTTGACAGACACCTACTGCCATTTACAGGGCGAATTTGCATATTTTTGATAGGTACCTACTTACTGTTTAGTTCGAATAGTTATTTTACTTTTGTTGAAATGTAAGAAAACTTTGCTGCCTTTTCAGCAAAATTGTAATTGCCTATTTATCGGTTTCATTGTTGAGCCGATTTATATTTATATAATTGTATTCGTAAGTTAATAAATTAAAAGATGTTTAATCATAATCAGCTGTTTTATTTTAGCACAATTGAATCAGATTTCTTCCTATTTTCAGTATTTTAGAAACCGAAATCAAACGAGTCGTCTATTTAAATATGAAATACATAATATAAAACTTGATTGAAAAAAAAATTATACACCTTTACCATAGGGCGCAAGCCTGTCGGTGCAAAACATTATAAAGGTCATTGGCATACTAATTTTTTTTATCTAAACCACTTAATGTTTAAACGATATGATAGTAAAGATAATACACGTCGTTTACAATGAAAATCTTAAAAAGTTACGATTCTAGAGCCTCTGATGGGAGACCAGTGCGAAAATACTCATTTAAATAATTACAACCGCTCATTAGTCTTACTGCAAGATGAAGTTACCCTATTCTACCCTTCTTGCTCCGAAGTCCTGCCAGTACTAGCTGCTTGTGTGTGTGTCCAATCTCAAAGATAAGAGACCAGACGACTTTTACAATCGCTTATATGCAGTCAAGTTTGTTTTGTTTTTTTTGTTTGTTATCCTGAAGGTAGCAGGCAATTTCGTCAATAAAAAGATGCAATAAATAATCCAGCCTAGAAGACCCGTTAGTGCCAGCCTAGATTACCGCTGACTGGCAAGAAATGACAGATCCTATTACGAAAATGCTTGCTACAATCAGTTTAGAGAATGAAGCTGACAAGTTACAAGGGAATGAAATAAGGTCCCAGCTCGTTGAACTTGGCGTATAGTTGCCTATTGATAGAATGTTTACGTAAGTTTTATCTTAACTGTTATTATTTTATAGCTATACTTGAACGTCCTCGTTCAAGCTATCAGTTTCTGGGAAGTACTCAAGTCAACGATAGAGCCAAAGCATAACGATCTAGTAAGATAGAGGTATTGCAATAATACAGATAGTTACGTAAATTCGGCGCAAAAACCTAACAGTCTTGTAGGGAAGTGAATACGATTTAACTATTTTTAGACACAAAAATGAGTGAAGTGACGCCTAATCCTACCAAAGCTTTGCTGAGGGAAGAAATGTACCTTCGAATCTCTGACCTGTCTGTTGAGGAAAAAACAAGGCAATCCAAGATTGTTTGTGAAAAGGTTTGTCAACATTGCATTTATTAAAACATGTTGATAAGTTATGAAATTTATCATCAAGATTAAGATCTTCAAACTTCAATCTAGGTACCTGGCCTTTTTAATACATCAGAGTATCCTGTTGATTCTTCCCTAGCTAGCTGTCAAATCGTATCCGTTTTAGAACCTGTTAACCTATACCATCAATTCCATCATCATCATACCTGAAAAATGTTTTACCACCACAGATATCGCCCATCAGGACTGTATAATCGACGGCTCAAATGGCGGGTTTCGAATACTTCTGAAGTGCTTTTTTTGTATTCTAGGTGATTAACCACCCTTTTTACAAGTCCTCAAAGCGCATAGGCCTATTCATGAGTACCGAAAAGGAGATAGACACGTCACGAATCATCGCAGATGCCAGGGCTAAAGGAGTGGCTGTCTTCGTGCCTGAGTGCATAGGAGGAACTATGAAGATGCTGAAACTGGAGATTGCAGACGAAGAGACTATGGTGATGTCAAAGCCGGGGGTGATACAGCATGGGAAGAAAGAACTGAGAGAAGATTCTTTGGAATCAGGTAAAGCAATACCTAAGAAAGTAATCATTCAAATTTAAGAGGTGGTAAGTCCGTTACAAAACGGTGGGTTATTAAACCAAGAGTTGACCAAGGAACCAAGGATGGTTATTAAACCAAGATGTCAGAATTTAGTCTTACCAGCTTATCTTTATTTGGGTGGGGTAATTCTCATGTGTAGCCTTCATGAGATGTTACATGATGGTTACCCCATATCCAGAAACGAAAGTCAAAAGTTGAGCACACCTCGAATACTTATATGATATATAGATGGAAACGAAAGGGACAGCTATACATGTAAGGACTGCTCAACTTTGGTTATCGTTTCTGTGTGTGTGTTTCGTGTCTATGCTGACTGTTGTTATCTGGATACCACTCAGATACTCCCAAATAAGCTAGAGAGACTCCAAAACTTCTGTCTTTGCCAAAAATCTTTGGCCTACGCAAATACGATCATGTTTCTGAATTCCGCACCCAACTAAACTGGCTCCCTATACGCCGCCGGTGAGATCTTCATATTCTCTCCTTACTTCATTACACCGTGTTGTTCAATCCCCGGACGCCTCCTTACCTCAAAGAGTTGTTGAAATTTCAGCAATCTGCCAGGAGCGATGTTATGCGCTCGAGCCGAAAACTCCTTTTAACTTTCCCCCCACATTCCTCAAGTTATTACTCGAATTCCTTCACTATCCAATCCATACGCCTGTGAAATTCCTTGCCTTTGCCTATCAAGCAATCTCAATCCCTGCCTATATTTTGACGACACGATTGGCGCAGTGTGCTGTAGCACGGTTTCTCGCCTTGGCTTCCGTGGTGTCCCGGGTTCGATTCCCGGTCGGGTCAATTCAGAAAAAAACGACTTTTTCTAAATTGGCTCGGGTCTGGGTGTGCTGGGAGACGCCCCTGGCTTATTTCCCTGTCTGGTACCTCGTAACACAAGAATATTTATCCTTACTTCGAGACCATGACAAGTGGTGTGTTGTCTGGCGCATATTTATTTATTTATTTATTTATATTTAAATCCCGTGTCAAAGCGTATTTCCTTTCACTGTGACCTTCTGCTCCTCATGGTTGTTTTGGTGTCTACTGTGCTGCGACGTCCTTGCCATAATACATCTTTGTATGTGTGTATGGTATATGTATGTTTATTGTATTATGTGTTTTTTTTTGTATATACAGATATATACATTTATTTTATATGCATTTGTAGGTATATAATCTTGATTGATTGAAGTATTTATATATTTTTTTTTTTGTTGTTTTTCTCATAGATTTATTTTCACTCCAAACAAAGCTCATGCTTTAAAAAGTTCCTCTACCCAAAGGTTGCCTGGAAGAAATCGCTCTCTAAGGCCGCCTAAATTGTACAAATTGCTTGTTTTATGTAATACAACTGTTTTTATTCCTATTTTGTGCAATGAAGTACGAGTATATCTATCTATCTATCTGTATTCGGGCGTGAGCCTCGGCGACAACCGTGTGCTTATGTAGATGGAACTTGACAAACAAGCCAGTCTGACCTTAAGCTAAAATATATTGATAAAAAACATTTTTTTTCAGGAGGAATGGATCTGCTCATAATTCCTGGCGTAGCATTTTCTCGTGCCGGTTCCAGACTTGGTCACGGAAGCGGGTATTACGATCGACTTATTAGAACCCTGAGAAAAAACTCTGAGAACGCACCCAAGGCATCGGTTCTTTAAGCTTTGACGACCGACTTGGTGTAATGGTTAAGAAGTTGGCTACTACACCAGAGGTCACGGGTTCGATCCCCGCACAGTACAAACATTTGTGTGCATGAACATGTCTGTTTGTACTGGTCTGGGTGTCTCCTATGTATAATAAGTATGTATTTACAAAAGAAAATGTATTTAAGTATGTTTATCCGTTGTCTAGTATCCCATAACACAAGCTTTAATTAACTTACTTTGGGGCTAGATGGCGCTGTGTGGCATAATGTCCAGGGATATTTATTTATTATTTATTATTTATTATGCTACTTTCCGGTATTATAAAACATTTATTTTCGCCACTATTCTTAACTTTTTGGAGAGATGTGTTACATATTGTCTTGTCAAATGTCCGTTCACTATTTGCCCTCAAGGTAACAACGCTGTGTACGTTAAAATAAACATTGTCCTGCAGGTTATAGATGTAGCATTCCAGGTTCAGATTGTGGACAAAGTACCAATGACACCACAGGACCAGATAGTTGATGATGTTATCTTTGTCGAGTGACAGTTTTCTCCGCAGAAAACAGGAACTGCAGCAAAATATTGAAAATATTTAATGTGCGGGACTTTTCTCTATAGAATACAGATGAAATGGAAATAGAATTAAAAATTAAATTGGTGTTTGTTACCGCTGTGCGTCAATCGGGGCCCTTCCATGCAGTGTGCACTCTTCTCTCCCTTAATTGACCATCGCGACACAGCCTAACTATGCCAGAGTCATTGTAGTTTTATAACGATCATTTAGTTCCATAAAATGTCAGTTCATGATCCAACTAAACATAAATCATTATAATAATGTTTTACGTAACTAACACCAGTATGAAACAGTATTGGGTTTCAAAAAATATCGACCGTAGGTATTCACCTACTATCAAAAAACTTCAAGAGAAATCACCTCTCTTGTTGAATATATTTGTTATTTGGTATATTATTAAAAAAAAATTGACGGTAGAAAGAAATGGGTGATTATTCAAAACCAAGTTTAGAAAGTGGTTACAATTCTTTATCAGAATCAGGGTGTGCAATAATAATTTTAACGAAAATCGGTAGAATATATTTTATCATCAATAAAATTTAAACATACATATTATACATTGTGTACAAAATTCTTAAAAACGTTTACATTAGTATTACCAAAATTTACAAGGTACAAAGATCACAATATATACTTAGTTACATATTCTTACGCAGCCTACCATTAACTTAGTTGTAGTAAAGAACGAAGGAAAAAAATGGGCCAAGCAAGTGCTGTCAAAAAATTATGTCGTTTTCTAAGCTTTTATAACCGCTATAGAATTAAAAAGCAAGGGAGGGTTCTACATTACATTTGTCTATTAACTCTGTTATTAATGTTTCGTCCCGGATTTTTCTTGCATGTTTCACAGTAGAAAAACGGTATGAAAAATGATTTGAAACTCTTACAATTATTTTGGCAAATCATAATAGTGGGTATATCCATAACATGAATATAAGCACATGATTACCACATTTTTTTTGTTCAATCGCTACATCGGTTCGTATATACAAAGTTGGTTTGTACCTGGGTGGCGGTTAAGTATAATATTATATACTACGTGATACATTTAACCTACCGGAGCAAGCACAATTGCACATGTCATGAAAGAAAATAACATTTAAATACATAAGTACATCAGTAGTATTATGATTTCAGTAGCTATTGCATCTATTTTATCTACTGGCTAATCAGATACACACAGAAGCGCCGATCATACAACTATAAATGTCTGGCTAATTTGTTTATTTTGTTCAAAAAATATATATAATATCGTCCTAACGCCGATATTATTTAAAACAAATCCCCTAGGATTAGTTTTAAAATACTTTTATGGACTAGTGTAGTCCGTTTTTTAAAAAAATATTATTGTTGGTATCACTCTGTTAATGGCATTCACAAAAGTATCTTTACAAAATTATTCAAATTACGGTGCTTTGTTCCCCATAGCATAATTTTAAACATAACATTTGTAACCAAATATCAGTTGCTGCAAATACAAATTTAACAAACTTTTTAGTTAGAATAAGACTTGCAGTAATGTGCCGCGCCAAGTCTTATGGCACTTGTGATATCTCTATATTTTAATTTCATGTTGTAAGGTAGAATGTTAAATGTGAGCGACATCGACACACATATTTTAGCTTTAGCTTGCACAGCTACATCTGAAAAATGTTAAAATGTATAAATATGATTGTGTCGCTTACATTTAAAATGTATAAAGTTGTGTTGTATTAATATTAAGAAAAGATTTATCACCAAAAGACTGTTTACCACTAAAAGATAATCATATTTATCGTCAATAGTGCCTAAAATACTTAGTATAAATCGATATTTAAAACTCGAAAACTTCCTTACAATTACTTAGTCGGACTAATACGCACACATTATATGTATTTACAATAGGATATAAGCTTTCCATAACAAAAAAATATCACTTAAATACCAGTATTTAACATAAGATTGTATTCCACTATCAAAAAAACGTTTTTTTTTCTTACCGGCTCTTTCGTTAAAACTAATTGGAACATCTAAACTTGTTTTGTTTTAATGTTTACCCTTAATCTTAAACAAATAATTATTGACAACTTTGTTCTCGTCATTATTTCAAACATAAACAAAAAGTGATCAAATCTTTTGCGTAATAATCGAAATAAATTTTCTTTTTCTTTTCTTTATTTTTATATTTCTCGTCAAGATAACCTCACTCCACCTGATGGAAAGCTGTCTTGAGGTCCAGATATGAGGCTGACAAGCACAGTAATGCAAAGGAATCACTGAGCTGGCCATCCTCATCTTGAAGGCCTGCATAAATGCCTTTTCACGCCCCGCTTGAAGAACCCGGGACTATGCGAGGAAGGAAACACATGTGCTGGATGGGCGAGAAACGAGTCACCGAACCTTCTAGTTCGGCCAACAAATGCTGAGTTGTGTGTGGATGACGCCGTAGTCCAGCACGCGTGGTACGGCAGTGGAAAGGTGAGGGTGGAATAAGCTGGAATAATTCGTCAGAGCATTCCCCATTGTAGAAGCGATAGAAAACACTTAGCCTGGCAATGTCTCTAAGCAATTGGAGAGGCCCAAGGGTCATAGTGGCCTCTGGGTTTCCAATAATACGGATGGCACGCCGCTGCAACCTGTACAGAGCTTTGAGTAGGTACTTGGCGGAACCGTCCCAGAGAGAGAACATTTGATGCAAGCCTATTGGAGCGCGTACCCTTAACCTGGCCAGCTGCTGGCCAAATGAAGATTATAGAAGCGGCTCGTGGAATTCTTGAAATATCAGGGTTAGGCGTGCTCGGCAGTAGACCTCTTATGAAGCATAAAGCTTTTTACAAGCACTTATGATAGGTCACAGAAAATAAACATAATAATAATAAACGTAAATATAGTAACACTATAATTTATGAATATATGCATCGAGTAGTAAAAATATTGTTGTAAAAATTTGGTGAAGCAACAGATTTTTACAAATTGATCACGCCATGGCCGTTTTCAAAGTAAATTAGTATTTTGTTGAAATACATCCCTCATGTCTCCACGTTGAAGAACAATAAAAATTATCAAATATAAAAAAACAACCTTACATTCCTGATTACTTATTTCTAATCTATTTAACTTAACACAAATAATTCGATAGTGGAATCCAAATCTGTTTTATTAAACACTTTTTTTATTTTTCTTTTTACCTTAAAAAAAATATTTTTTATTTAAAATGCTAAGGAAACGTTCAATCAGTATTATTTATGACACCTAAAGAAAACAATAATTGTATCAGAAAAAAGCAAATTGCTTTAGCTGATGTAAATTTAACTTACTCAAATACTCGTAATATAGACTGTAGAGCAGTACATGAGTACAGTCATTTACAAAGCTGGGGTGGTGACAGTGCTGACTTAAAGTGAAAGATTAAAATATCTACGAAAATCCTAATGCAATCTATACGTTTATCAGTTTCTGACACCCATAATACAAGCTCAGCTTAGTTTGGGGTCAGATGATCTTGGTCTAAACTGTCTATTTATTCATAATCACAAATTAATCAAAACATCTTCCTGCCGTATGTGAACTGCCGTGGCCCACATGGAAGTCGCTTAACCGTCTCCGAACCCAAGTGGGCAGCTGCAGGAGTAACCTTTTTAAATGGGGGTACATCAGTGCGGACAGGGTAAAATGCGACTGCGGAACCTCGCACCAAACAATGCAGCACCTGCTGGTTTGCCCCCAGTGCCCTACCAGCTGCTCAATTAAGGATCTATATGAGGCCTCCACCCTGGGGTGGCGATGGCGGAGCACTGGGCTGCTGTTATTTAGTATTGGCGATGGGATCATCGACACGAAGAATTAGAAGAAGATCAAAACAGTTATTCAGTACAATACAACACACCCGCTTGGATTGTAGGGGATTATTAACTGTGCTTAATACAAATTAATTATTTCATGCCTGAAACTTAACTGCTTTTATAATGGCAATGAACAATGACGTTGTAAGTGAACTATACGGGTTCACAGGGATAGGCTTAATCTATGGTCGACTGTACATGAATCCATCATTTAGGTGAATACATTTCACAATCGTATAACATTAATACAAAATCTTATCAGTATTTGTATTGCTCATACATTTTAACTGATTGCACTGACCTTCTTTCATTAGCAAAATTTAATCATATATTTAGACTACTTATCATTATCGATCACATTATTCTAATATAATGGCCTAAGCTCAGACATATTTATAAATATCACGAGTCCTGTCGATAGTTTTTAACTATTGCGTAAATTCGTATCATAACATATCAAGAGCGAAATATACAATAAGTAAAAAAAAAAACACATCCATAAAATTACTTTCTTAAAAAAATAATCATCACATTAAATAGGTTGTCATGATTCTTAAAGTAAGTAATTGTTTTTATCACATTTACACATCACAATCTTTTAGACATTTCTTCAACTGTAAACGTATAATATTTACATTACTCGTTTTTCTCAAGCGCTTCTCAGCAGGGACCAACGAATGATTTTCAACCCTGCAAACATAAGATTGTCTTAATATTGCATTTTTGAGCATTTTAAAAGTAGTTAGAAACACGGGACACGGAAAATTACGGCGGTAATGTTTGCTAGCAGCCACTGAATTTTAACTTAGGTTTTTTTTATAATGCCCGTCAAGATGAACTCACTCCACCTGATGGAAAGCGGTCGTGAGGTCCAGATTTTTCGGAGCAGTCAGTTAAAACAGTCAACATATTTTATATTACCTCAGCTGACGTTTGTAATATCAGAGCCAGAAATGTAGAAGAAACTTCTTTAGCGTGACTTACGAGACTTATTATTTTTTACGACGATATAAATCCCAGAAAACCATCAACACAACGCAACCACAAACCTGAAAATTTGTAAGGGTGAAGATATACAATAAAGCAGTAGGGTAAGTTTAAACTAAGATGTCCCTTTTCGCCCCTCGACAGGAGATAATCGGGAATATCATAGCGATGTGGACAGCAAGGTGGTTGGCATGGCGACTGGTTCCACTCGTACAATAAAATTGCCTCATACCACTTTATGAAGACACGACTTTCTGTTGTTTAAAGAAATATGATTGAGTTGTTGGTGTTCAAGGTGTTCAAGAAAGCCTATTTTGTAAAAATCAAACTTCTGGTTCTGGTATCAAACGTAAAATATTACTAAGAGCTTCTCAGATGTAAAATATAACAAAAAGACAGTTCATCGGTTCTACCCGAAAGTGCTTGCCTGTAAAAATAAGTTACCATCAGCGCAGCACTGCTCCAAAGACCCTCTGTCCCCTGGACATCAGCAGCTCCACGGCGCCTACTGCCGCCAGGAGCAGCAGCAGAGCGATGATAGCCAGGACTGCGCGGCAGCGTCTCCGTCTCCTCTCCCCTCGTGCGAGTCTTCGGGCCAGGGCTTCGCTCCGGGATCCATCGAGGGTAAAGAGGGCGCTGGCTGCCTGGAATAGGAGAGAATAAGATGAGACATGAATGAAAAAATATGGTACAATACCCTAAGCATTGGTAATGGCAGGTACTTTTTACACGACATTAATATCTTTGCGATGCAGTTTTTTTGGGACGGGTTGAAATTATTTTTGAGGGCATTGTTGGTGTACCAACGAATGAAATAGCAGACCATTTCAGTCTGTTGTATTAACAACAAAATGTGTTAATCATTTGTTAGTTTCAGACATGTTCCTATTTAGGTATCATAAGTACATACAGAGCAACCTAACATGCAGTCATCTCTCCTAATTATTTATTACGTAATTAACCAAATGGCATTTACCTCAATGTGTTACGAAATATGTTTAATTAGTTATTTAGAGCAAAAACAACTAAGACTCGTAAAATCTTGCGAGCCCGCAACGAAAGACGTTCGTGACACACATCTGACGAACCAGTCGGCAGGTATAAATTATAGATATAGTAATGAAACCATCGTAAACTTTTTTAGACACAGCATTAATTATCGTAAGCTTTACACTGACTATAACTCCGTCTTGAAAAAAAAACACTGTCAGTGACTAGGGTTTATCCTCTCGTGTCAAGAGATAAATATGCGCCAGACAACACACCACTTGTCAATCTTGTCATGGTCTCGAGAAAAGGATAAAATATCCTCGTGTTACGAGGTACCAGACCAGGTTAAGCCAGGGGCATCTCCCAACTCCCGAGCCAATTTAGATATGATCGTTTCCTGATTTGACCCGACCGGGAAACGAACCCAGGACACTACGGAAATCGAGGCGAGAAACCGTGCTACAGCTCACCACGCCAAACGTGTCGTCGAATCCTATGATAATACGAGTATGTCAAATATAAAGGATTTCCTTTTACCTGTCCTGCACCTAACAGTAATACGCATGAAAGACGACCCCACATGCCCGGAGTGCATGGACAGCGAGGAAACGAGTTTCCACCTACTCGCCGAATGCCCGATGTACTCACACATTCGGTGGGAACTCATGGGGTCAGACTCGTTAGATGAAGAAAATTCTGTAAGAACTGACGGTGGACCAGATTAAGATTCTGCAGAGCAACAGGAAGATTCAACGGGACGCCGTGAAAATGGGACAACCTAAAGACCCCCTGCAAGGGGGGCCCGGGGAAATGGGTGAAATGGCCCACAACAAACGGACCGATCACCCGGCCCACTACCAGCGTCCCCAGTTGAAACAATAATAATAATTTACCTGTCCTGGAACACCACTGGTCGCTATATCTCCCCCTCGTTACCGAAAGACATGAAAGGTTTTCCGGTTTTTCACGTCTCATAAGACGTGATGATTGCAAGGAAATGTAAACAGGTTTTATTCCAAACAGGTGAATTCGTAGAGTCTGTTATTTGACTTTTTAAAAAGGACGAAGTATATCAACAAGCTAAAATGTTACGATCCGTAGCAGAAGTAAAGTCACTAACATCGACTTTAGTAAGTTGAAGTAGCATTGGGTTATTAAGGGGTTCTCAACTGGGAATGGCTCTCAGAAACTCTAGTGTTTAAGTTTGGCAGACAAAATTCCCAAACGCCCGATTGCACATCATTAGGTTTAGGACATGTCATTACAGAATGAATGTCCAACTGTCGCGTAAACTAACGGCTGGCGTTATTTGGGTTTAGTGCAATCGGGCATCACTCTAGTCACCATTTAAGTTTTTACAGTGTAGTAGTCATGACTCAAAACCTGCTCCTGGTAATTTGTGTGCACATGGTCTTCGCCCTGTGCCTGCATACTACTGGCACCAACCGAACTCCGGGTCGGTGTTGTAATGAATTGTTAATTTTAGCTCTTACGTTGATCAAGCTACATCAACATCTTAATAATGCACAAATTGCACAATAACATTATTTATATTTGAAGTACAATGTAACGGCTATAAGTGTTAACTTCTAATTGTGAAGACTGACATTAAAACATCGTAAAATAATCTCGGTACAACAAATAATTGTATTTACGCAACAATCACATTATTCTGCCTAACCGCAGTTTAGTTTTATTTAACGAAACAAACGAAATCGGCCAAGAGCGCGGGAAAACGGCAGAATCGCAGCAATGGCGACTAAACTTAAAGATTTAGGATTATAGTCAACTGCACAGTTATACAATTAAAGTTTTAGTATTCTGTGGAAACCTTGTCGCAGATATGAAAATTGTTAAAAAAAAAAATTATACAAGTAATAGTAATTTACCGGATAAATAAATTTGTAACCGTTCGCATTTGTCTCGATTTTTTATTGTCATTAGGGCGATGATCGGTTAGTAGTTAAAGTTAACTATGAAAATAACTTTAACGCTAGCGTTCACCAAAATATTCAAACTTATAAAATAATAAAATAAAAGCACAAAACACAATTTAAATGAATCCCCGGGACACCTTACACGATCATAGATAATAACATCCAGACCCTTTGATTTACTGAAGTTTCAGTTTCATGTAATGTTTATTATTGCTTTTATATGCACATGCATCGCCTTAATAATTGGTTTGACAAGTCTCTACAGATACTTCAAATAGCCTGCATTAATTACACAAATTTATCGTTTGACTTTCCCAGATCGAACTTATTATCATCTGAAACTCGTCACGAACCCATTAGCCAGTGGCACGTTACTTATAATAAATAAATAAATATCCCTGGACATTATTCCACACAGCGCCATCTAGCCCCAAAGTAAGCTAATTAAAGCTTGTGTTATGGGATACTAGACAACGGATAAACATACTTAAATACATTTTCTTTTGTAAATACATACTTATTATACATAGGAGACACCCAGACCAGTACAAACAAACATGTTCATGCACACAAATGTTTGTACTGTGCGGGGATCGAACCCGCGACCTCTGGTGTAGTAGCCAACTTCTTAACCATTACACCAAGTCGGTCGTCAAGGTAAGTACTATTATTAAACAGTGTCCAGCAGAAGCACAGCAATTGCGAACAAGTGATTGTGGCTGAGACGAGGCCATGTGCCACAATCATAACTTAAGGCACCAACTGAAATCAATATTAAAGGGGGAAACTCACAGACACAATCCAAACTACTTAAAACTACCGTTCCCATAATGGGTACTAAAGTACTTCTTCTAAAAATGGGCCAAGCCGGACGTCTGAAAAGGCAGCTTGGAAGACCTTCAAAACCAGGTTTATCTAGTGAAGGTACTGCGGAATCATGTAAAGCTACCGCCCGGTTTGCAGGCAAATACCAAGTAATTATGTTTGTAAATAGGTATAATTATTTTGATTAATCTATTTACAAAAGACCGTCCTCTAAAATAAAGCACGCATGATTAATGGGTACTAAAGTACTTTTATCCGTTCACAATCAGTGTACTGATACTGTATTTCGTACGCCTCAAGCCCCTAACACATTCCGAATGTATGACTCTTGTATCTGACAAATTGCAGAGCAACTACCTCAGGCTGAACGGTAAAACAATGGCAATCAGCAAATGACATGACCTTGCATTTACTGCAAATAACTCAATGTATCGGTTAATTACTGCTTGATTAAAATGAAAGTAAGGCTATATATAACTGTACGTATTTCTACAATGTCAAATTCCGGAATCGGGATATCTTAAATTTGAGGAATTGAAGGAACTGAAAAGTAAGTTATTTATAAAAAAAATCTGATGTTCGTATACACGCATATTCCTCTTAATTTGTCAAAATTGTCGATCAAAGTTAGTGAAAATTCGGACCATTGGCCGTTCTAATCAAAGGTAAAACTACATTGCAATTAAATGCAATGTATTGCAGCCTTGAGCTTAAGGGACATTGATCACCTCTTTAATTCTGCAGACATAAAACTACAACTAAGAATATATTCACAATCCAAAGATCAAAATACTCCGTTACAAGTGGTGCGTGCTTTCACCATACATCAACATCACGCATCGTGTAATTACGGCTCACGTCACAATACAATGGTGGATGACACGTGACGCAACTAGTCAAATGTCGGAGCGAATGATACTTCCTACTTGAAGTGGTACTCGTATATCGTTTCGTGACATCTTCAGGGTTTGCACTCGACACCTATTACTGCGTCTACGATAGCTCCAAAAAAGAGGAGGTCTACCCCAATGCTCATTGCCGAAGATTCGTATTGTAATGTAATATAATTTTTCCTCTGATGTAGTCCCGCTGCAAGTCAAATAGGCGATATCTCAACTGTGAGGTGTTAGTAGTCATGTTGACGTACACGTGGGCACAGTGTGGATTGTTGGAGAGCGATGTTTAACCCTTGTCCTGTCGCATGAATCACATATCATACATTACAATGGATTTTCTATTGTTATATTTGTTGGACAGGACACCTGTTAAGGCTAGTGACAGATAAACCTTACTGTCTGAAGTTATCAAGCCGCCCTACCTATATGTGTAAGGCTTTATGCAACTTAAAAAGATACTTTGTAATGTAATTCGTAGTTACAATGTAAGTACCAGTACAAACAAATTACTTACAGTCTAAAAATGGCAAGTTTGTAAAACTTCAATCTAAGGTCATGTACCCTGTTAAAATGTTAATTTTTAATTGTTACATATTTGGTTAATTTGGCAATGACACGATTAATGCAATAATTTCGGTTAACACGAAAAATATTCTCATGTAATGGCCTTATAAGTCATAATTATTCTGAAGAAATGATCAATTAAACGATCATTTCTTTTTAGTACACCTAATTATGCATATAATATTGCCTAAATGTTGTTTGCATGAATATGTACCGCCATCCATTCACGTTTTTTTATTGCAAGGCGGTTTCAAAGCTGCGTCAATATCCTAATTCCTAAGTATCCATTTTCATTTAACGTCATGTGATTCGTGCCCTTGTTCCTAGTTTGAGCCTAGTTCTAAGATTTGAATTGGAATATAGCTCCTTAATACCACCCCATAGTGGAGATATGACCGAATAAGGAAGGTTGTGATCACGGCTCACGCTCACCCTAAAAATCGGGCAAGTGTGACTCGAGGAACCTATTCGGCTAAGTATCGATATAAGTCGTTTGGTTACATTAAAGGACACCAGCAAATGAATGATTCTTCGGCTGAGCTTGTGGTGTCTGCCAGTTTTATTCGATGACACTGGCGAGCGTAAATTTTCACAGCAAAAAGGTTACGTATGATTAGAGGCGCCACCACGATTACCATGTCATACAAATTATTTCTAACGTGACTCGACTGATGATGAAAAGTTATAGTTACTATGGAAGAACAAAACTTTAAAAGTGTCCAACATACGTACTTACATTGTGCTGTCCTACCATCGATATCCACCATCCGAGCCGGTGGTAGTCACTGTATATTTGTTTCTTCATTGCATTTACGTTTATTCCTCTTAGTACATTATATTGTTTTTTTTTTAAATCTCACGTTAGTGTTACGACTACGAGTGTCATCGAATACCTTCTATTGGTGCCATAAAGAGAGCCAGCGAGAAATAAAGTAATCTGCACTATATGAGACATACTCGGGGCGCAGTGACTCTACAAAAAGATTTGCTTTTAACTAAATAAAGATATGTTAGCTTTCGCAACCTTTTTTCACGATGCTGCAAATGCAATGAAGATTATAATAGATTTGCTCTTATATAAAAAACTCTAGTCGCAATTTATGGGCCAATCGAAGTTAAAAAAGCCTACAAAGTGTTGCTGTTCTGTAATACGTCACACTCGTAGAACTGAAAGTGGCAGCAACTTGACTTTGAATGATGTTTAGACAAAGATCTGACTATACCACCAACGCATATTTGCATGTAATGCCCACTTTTCTCTCCCAAGAATGGTTGCATAACGCTAACCTCCTCTGCGAATCCCAATCAAGTTGTAAATTGTCAACAATGTACAGAATCCCACTTTCGCCTGTATAACGAGCATAACTAGTTTTAGCACAAAAACTAGATCGCGGAACACGGACATACGGGCCGACCGGCTGTAATGGTACATTTATTCTGTTTAAAGAAGCAGACAAATTGGCCATCTATTTTTTGTTTTCCAATGAATGTCTGGCAACCTTTAAGCACATGCCGGCTAGATGCAATACTGACTGCTTCAAGCAAAGCAGAAGCTTTGATTTACCCAAATGCTTCGGGCAATAATAGAAAGCTCTAATAAAAGTTTTTGAAAGGAAAACAGATCCATTTTTTTACTAAACTTTTAATTAACAATTTAAACTAATTATGTTTTCCTTATCTCACGGCGAGGCAAGGTTTTTGTATTTTTTTTAATATTGCCCGTCAAGATGACCTCTCTCCACCTGATGGAAAGCGATCGTGAGGTCCAGATATGAGGCTGACAAGCGCTGTAATGCAAAGGAGCTGGCCATCCTCATCTTGTAGGCCTGCAGAAATGCCTTTTCACGTTCTAAAAGAACCCGGGACTATAAGAGGAAGGAAAATACCATGTGCTGGAAGAGTGTTCCATCCACCTCTGGATGGTACGACAAAGAAACGAGTCACCGAACCTTTTAGTTCGGGCCAACGAGTGCTGAATTATGTGTGGATGATGCCGTAGTCCAGCACGCGTGGTACGGGAGTGGAAAGGTGAGGGTGGAATAAGCTAGAATAATAATAAAAAAATGCCACTTTAAAGTCAAGGGCTTGTGATTTTTTGTCTAAAAGCAACCTGAACACTACTTTAAGCAATCGTAAATTATTTTACTTGGCAGAGGATGAAATTTAACTTCAATTAGTTCATTACTTAATATGGGAAAGTTTCACATCGATTACTTAGTTTATGGTAACAACTTTTGATAACATTGTTGCAAAATACTTAATTATCCCATAAAACGTTTTACCGCTCTTTCCTTAGCTGTCGTAAAACAATAACCATGTAATTGGCTCTTAGCAGTAGGAGCCGCTTAAGTGTAGCCGATGTGGTGGCACTGAATCGCTTAAAGATACTGTTCAATAATATAGTTTCAAGAAACATTTACTTAGCTCCTGTCAAAAATGTATGTTTTTTGACATTTTTATGAAGGTAAAATAGGTAGGTACAATCATCACTAGGCTACTTAACCTAAAACTACTCTGGTATTTAAATGACCTATGTGCACATATGATGCATTACACATCAGATGAAAATCACGAAAATCGTAAGCAGTAAGTACCTACATAGCCAGTAAGTTAGAAGTTTTTGAATTTCTGTGGTACTACTAAATGTTAGAGCTATTCACTAACTTCTATTGCAAGAAAATCGTGATTTTGACAGCCGTTATGGCTATTTGACGTCGAATGCTGCATCGCCATTGGCTGAGAAGCTGTCAAAATGCGTGCGACTAGCAATCAATTTACGTTGCAGGGGCGTAATGCGAGGATCAGTCAACCGTCCACATCCTACCCTTAGTATGTGGCCTCAAGAACTTCTTCCGTTCGACGGCTGAACTTCTTGTCATCTTAGTCACTTCAACTAACTTATTTGCTACATATTTATTTTAATTCTTTCTCGATTTTGACTTCAATCTAAGTAGAAATATAAATAAAAATAGCGTAACTGGCGCTAATAATACAGTCCTTTGTAGTGGCACGATTGGCGTCAGTATCGCAATCAAATACTTAGTCGTAAATTGGCCGCTCTCCGGCCTTCGCTCCTGTCATACCCATCCATTCTCCTCATCATGATTGTCTTCGGTAATTCACGTAGTTTATACTAGTTTCGCAAGCTACTTGATGGCTCCGCTGTTATTAATATTGCAGTTAGAATAAAATAACTGAATGCAATTATTATTTTTGGGTGAACCAGACTAAATATCACTTGTTTTGGAACACACATGACGTCACAGTGCATCGACGATAGGCAAATCCAAGCGCCAAAATGGTGTCATTCAAATTAACATGTACCTATTATAAAAAAATTGTAACTAGATTATAGGTTGCAAAGTATTCGGATCAGATATTATAAAAACGTAAAAATAACACTGTTTAAGGCATTTTGCCACTC
This sequence comes from Udea olivalis, assembly GCA_947369235.1. Taxonomy (NCBI): domain Eukaryota; kingdom Metazoa; phylum Arthropoda; class Insecta; order Lepidoptera; family Crambidae; genus Udea; species Udea olivalis. The sequence continues at coordinate 15,212,512 of OX376359.1, forward strand.
ACTGTACACGTGCAGCCTGTGGATGAACTACACCCAAGGTGCGTACAGAGCCCTGCGCACTCAATACAACAACGCATTTAGGGGGCTGATGGGGCTGCCGCGGCACTGCAGTGCATCGGCTATGCTAGCCGCAGCTGAAGTCGATAGTCTTTCGGCTATCATTAAAAAGCGCATTGCATCCCTGATGCATCGAGTCCGGGGCAGCGCCAACAGCCTTCTAAAAACTGTGGCGGCGAGACTGGACGTGGACAGTGTCATTAGGCAGCACTGGACCCGCGTCTAGCTCGCCAAAGACACAAAAATTAATTATAATTTAATTTTAATGTACTAACATAGTTTATAAGATTAATTGTCACTAACACTACATGGACTTTGTCTGAAATAAAAAGATTTTATTTTATTTTATTTATTTATTATTACGATTGCAAGAATTATTAAAAGCCAATGACTTGATTTCAGTCATCGAGGCATTTGCTTACCAAAGTTGCAAAGGGACAGTTGTTGAACCAGTGTAAATCCTTAATGGAGTGCTACCTAGGTATCAAGAAGGCTAGAAACTAAGGAGAGATAACTCCCTGGAAAGGGTTGGACTAAATCCGTATCCCACAGTGACGCATGCGCATTACGCTTCTTTGCCGCGATCCTCGCGAAGTGTCAAAATTGGTCAACACAACCCACAAAAAACAACAACTGTCGCACGTGACACCGTTCAAAACAAAACCATGTGAACATGAAATGACAAATAGCTGCCGCTGCACATGCGCAATACAGCGTTTTGCCCGGCACAGAGTATACGACTTTCGGCCCTCGAAAGCTTACCCCCACTTCGGGAGTTATCTCTCCTTAGTCTCTAGCCTTCTTGCTAGGTATACTCGATTTAGAAACAAAACGTGTCATTTTGTAAATTACAACATAATATAAACAGAAATGTGAAATAACATTGTTAAATGTCCCAAAAAACTACTCTCTAAAATTGGTAGATCAATAAATCAAACCACGAGTAGTGTTTATGTAGTATATTTCAATTTTTTTTTTTTGTATGGACGCCGCTGCTTGGCCTCGACGGCCTTAGCAGCTTCACCGGTCTGTAGGGTGAGCGCAGAAGGCTCTCAATCCTAATGATATTTCAAATTTTTTTTTTTTTTTTTTTTTTTTTTTTTTCTACATGGCATGCATTGTTAGCCGCTGATGGCTTTCACAATTTCACCGGACAAGTGGGTGAGCGGAAGGCTCTCAACCCTTATATTTAAGTAACGTGCCTAAGGGTGCCCCAAGGGGGGACACGAACCTCGGCTTAGGGCGTTACTGGGAGATAACAAACGGACGTAGGTTTGCGGAGAGAAACGACCCGGCACGTGCCGGTTACGCGAATCTAAATATGACTGGGGTCGCGGCGCGCGTCCACGCCGGCGTGGACGATAGATCGGTCTGGTGTAGTGTTGGTTCTGCGCGAGTTGTCTGGCGGTGGCAATGGCTAGCGTGATAACATCGTCCGGTTCGGTAAGTGCGTGCCTAGGGCGGCGCGCCTTACGAATGGTGTTGGGGTCGGGCGTGTAGTTACCAGCCTCCACTACCAAGGGATTGGGGTGGGTCTGAGTAGAGTCGAAAAATGTTTGGGACAATTGCTTTAGGTGCTGCGAGATGGTCGGCAGACCTAAGTCAATGTGGAGATTTTCATTGCGTAAAAACCAGGGGGCGCCCGTAGCTTTTCGCATGAACCTATTCTGCAGGGCCTGTAACCTATGGATTACTTGTTTGTTGACATGGGCAAAAACGGGGCTAGCGTAGGTCATAATGGGGCGGATGCAAGACGTGTAGAGTCTCACCTTATTTCTAAGGGTCAACTTACTACGCTTGTTAATGAGATAGTGGAGACGGCCTGATATTTCAAAATAACTGACACTAACTATATATAATATCGAAGAAAAATCTTAACACCGCGATTCAGCGGTCAGCGGCCAGTACAGAAGCGCTACGGAGCAGCGCCATCTAGTAGCATGCAACTACAACTAACATTATTGTAAGCAATAAGGTTAACTTTGAACAAACTTTCATTTAAAAATAGTATCTAGAAAAAATATTTGCAGTCCTAGTTTACTATTAAAAAAATTTATACCTCTAAAGATATGCATTTTTACAATTTCTATCTTTAGAGGTATCAGCGAAATATACGATTACGAATAGGTATTACGCGCTAGATTGATTCTGGAGGTTAGGTCCCGATATTGCATTTATAATACCGGGTAGATGATGTAGTTATTCGCTAGCTAAAATTGTGGCGAAATCCTCGTTGCAGGCCAGCAATACAGGTGCCGAAGCGCCGGGATTCATCACACAATATTTGAGAGTAGATGTAGTTCTGGAATAGTGAATAAAAGATCAGCCAATCCAGTGACTTGTTTATTGTATAGGGTAAAAGTATAGGTATAGGAAAGAAAAACCCGATACACGGGTTCCTGTTACAAACCAGAAATTTTCAAAAATTCGTAAAAAAAATCATAACTCGAAAACTACAAAAAATCGGGTAACTTACATGGGGTATTTTCGAATACCCCTGAGTGTGAGAAAGCTAAAAAAAAATATTGACGTGTATGTTTGGACCACCCTGTATAACTATTTACAATTGGTTATTTAATACCTAATCACCATCACGTATGTAATTAAAACTTATACTGGTTATCTGGTAAAATATTCGCAAGCTCTGTGTAGTACGGTGGTTTTGATAGGACTGACTCAAAATGCTGAACAGAGAACGTGGAACGATAAATTAAATTTTGAAAGGACAGAAACAGAATACTATTGATGGCCAGTAAGTTGAACTATAAAGTTTCCAGCCATCGTGGAGGTTTTAACGTCCTATGCTTACGTCCATGAGACTGGAACGAAACGGCATCGTTACAAAATCATCTTAAAATGCTGTGCGCAAGTAATTGGCTGATATTACAATAATATTGGTTGATTACATCACTTATCTTTATCCGTTTCCGACATGGTAATGGACACTAATGATATTAATATACGGATGCCTTTGGCTGTTCATAATCCGAGTGGTATTACCTACTGGATTCTCGAAATCGAAATGGAGAAATTGTTCGTGTGGCAAATGTTTGTTTTTGTTCTCCACACTTAGTTATTTATTTATTGCCTACCTACTTTATTGATAGATGTCAACGTAGAGCTTGTCAGAGCTGAAATGACGCGCTCCTCCATCGCATTCACGCACGAATATAAATTTTAAATATGGACGCAATACATAAACGTGGTCCTTCTGTCAACTCTTTGTCAATTTTGTCAATTTTGTGGTACAGAGGATACAATATAAAAACCACAGAAAAATATCTAAATAGATGAATACACGCAACATTTAATATAGCTGCCGAACAAATGTTTTGTAAGACGCACCGAAGTGACAGCAAATGACGTCATTTGCAGGTGGCAGTTTGCAGGGATCCGGCGGAATTGCGGAAGGCGCAGGTTAAAGTCCTGCTCGATCTCTCCCTAGGACCAAGTAAACCACTGTAATTAGTCGTTCAGTAGCCGGTTTTTTTCTGTTAATCTGTGGTAGCTGGTTGGAATCGAACCTAGGAGCACGCGTTTGTTTGTTCGCAAAAGTACACTCGGCATATCTAAATCAAATAAAAAAGTGGTGAGGCGCGTCATTTCAAATTAGACAAGCTCTACCAATGTAAATATCACATAATGCACATTGAAAAAAGTGCAATTGGCAGAATTTTCGTGAAACACAATAAAGAGGTTTGAGTAACTTTGTATGGACCCGTGGCGGCGTCATTTTTTTTTATTAGCGGCCAGCAATAATTTCATCACGTGTTTTATAGCACCCTAATAAAGAATCATATCTGAGTGATCTGAATTGTTCTAAGTGATATCGGAGCCGATATATGATTTCTTAAAGTATTATTTTTCGCCTCAGTTCCACTAAAATAATAGTTCTGAAACGTTACTTTATGGAGCTAATCCACATAACAGCTGTTAAAAAAGATCCAGAAATAGGAGAGGAAGGTTTTTCGCTTCAAGGTGTAGGTACCTGTATATGGGTATATTTTTCTGATAAAAGTGCATTCAGCAATACATCAAGTTAGATACCAGAGGTACCTCTCTGTATACTTCATGAAAGCAAAAAGATCGAGAAAGTAAATTCGTTTTCGCTGCTAGGAATAACTATGGACTCACCCTCCTGATGCATGGTTCTCCTTACATGGCTATTAAAGTGTATAACCATTTACCAAAACACTTAAAGGGCCTCCAATGTGATAAATTTGAAGATATGCTTAAAACACTTCTTTTAAAGCATATTATAATTTAAAAGAATATTTCGAAGATAAAATTCTTGTTTTGATTTATAATTTAGGCTTTTATGTGTAAATTGTTACTATTTTATTGTATTTACCTATTTTAGTTTTTTGGTCATATTGAATTTATTTTTAATTTAAATACACACATCAAAAGTGTCCAGGGATCAACATATATTTTTGCAATAACTTTTCTCCTGATTGATATTAATTAAAATTTTCTTTAAGGATTCATCAAATAAAGTGTTTTCGTTTGTCTACAGTAACGATAAACCAAGTCACCTTTGCATTAATAAAGAAATTTGCCATTTTCCTAATAAAGGGATTTTTGACATTTGAACCACTAACATTAAAGTTCGAAAAAAAGACTGAAATAACAGTTTTCTTTAAAATTTTATTGGGTAACTTAAACAATTAATAATCCGTGTTTCTACCGCGAACACTAACAACACAAGAACATCGGTTTGGCATACTCAAAATGAGTTCATCCAAATCACGCTGTGGAATGGCCGCCCATGTTCGTTGCAACAACAAAAAAAGGTCTTCTTGCGACTGGATACCCTCCATATTCGGCAGAGCTCTTCTCTGTAGCATATCCCATGCATGCTCAATCGGGTTCAAGTCTGGCGACTGAGCAGGCCAGGGCAGGACATTGATGTTAGCTGCGGCGAGAGTCTGTCTACTACTCTTGCGGTGTGCGGTCGTGCATTATCATGCATTAACTGAAATAAGGGACCGATTTGCACTTGTAGAGGAACGATGACGTCTGATACAATCGTCTCAGCATAAATTTGAGCGTTGAGGTTGCCTCTGATCCAAATCAACTCAGTTCTTCCGCCGATCCAAATACCAGGGGTTCTCCAGTGTCGTATACGTCTTGTATCCGGTCTCATACCAAAACGAGACTCATCAGAAAAGCACACGAAACGCCATTGTTCTTCTGCCCAATTTCTGTGTTCAAGAGCCCATTGATATCGAATCCTACGATTGTGCATTGCTATAGGTGGTACCCTTAGCGGTCTTCGGGAATGAAGGTTCACTTCATGCAAGCGGTTTCTGACTGTTTGGTCGCTAATTAAGTTCCCTGAAGAGTGATGAAGCCTCACGGCTAACATCATGGCGGTTATTGTTGGAGCTCTTCGAGTTGTGATTTGAATGTATCGGTCTTGTCTCCGTGTGGTGCAGCGATACCGTCCTCCATGGCGCTCAGCCACGGTACCAGTGCTTCGGTAACGTGTCCAAAGTCGACTGATAACACTCTGACTTGTATTCAGAGCTAAAGCCACAGTACGTTGCCGGGAACCAGCTTCTATCATTCCCACGGCTCTGAGCATTTCTTCCCTGCTTAAATGACGTCATCATCATCATCATTTCAGCCGAACGACGCCCACTGCTGGGCATAGGCCTCCCCCAAGGATCTCCACAACGATCGGTCCTGCGCTGTCCGCATCCAGCGGCTTCCCGCGACCTTGACCAGATCGTCGGTCCACCTTGTAGAGGGCCTGCCCACGGAACGTCGTCCGGTACGCGGTCGCCATTCGAGAACCTTTCCGCCCCAACGGCCATCGGTTCTCCGCGCTATGTGTCCCGCCCACTGCCACTTCAGCGATGCAATCCTTCGAGCGATGTCGGTTGTTTTTGTTCTCCTGCGGATCTCATCATTTCTGATTCGATCGAGCAGGGAAATACCAAGCATCGCTCTCTCCATTGCTCGCTGGGTGATCTTGAGCCTTCTTATGAGACCCATAGTAAGGGACCACGTCTCACTCCCATAGGTCATTACTGGCAACACACACTGGTCAAAGACTTTTGTCTTGAGACACTGAGGTATTTCGGACGCAAATATATGCCGGAGCTTCCCGAACGCTGCCCATCCGAGCTGGATTCGACGAGAGATCTCTTTCTCGAAGTTGGACTTACCTTGCTGGACTGTCTGTCCCAGGTAAACATAGTGGTCAACAACTTCGAGTGTAATGTTCCCAACGTTAACTGGAGCGGGCTTAGCGGAATTAGCTGGAGCTTAAATGACGTCGCCGCTCCATAATAACGTTGGTTTTAATCAGTAGTAGGGAAACAGTAGCACTAATAATGTCTTCAATGCGTTGTATGTTTTTATAGGGAAAATATTGACAGCTGATTTTCATCTTTTACTCGAATTTGATTGACAGTTTCTGTTTCAAATTATGAAATGCACCAAAAAGGATCCATATAAATTTATAAAATCATAAATTTATTACAAAGCCACATCTCAATCTCAAGAAATCCGCATAAAAATGCTTGATCCCTAGACACTTTTGATGTGTGTATTTGTTGGTATTTATCTATGTCTTTGCAACACCCTAATAGAGTTTATGTACATTTTAGTTTTACATTTGTATAACTTTATATGCGTGTAGTGCAAATAAAGAATGATTATGATTTTGATATCCATTATGAATATTATGATAATATTGTTTACAAAGCAGTAGATGTTATGTATTTGTCATTAGGAAGTGGAACAACAGCTATCACGAAAAACGATCTTAACGTCAATGACATCAAAAATACATTTTCTAATAGTCAATATGTAAAAAGGAGGTATTGATTCTTATCCGTCGATATTAGGAAATTTCATGAGAAAAACACCTGAAAGTCTTTTTACCCACAATACGAGAACAATATTGACCTAGTATTGCACCTGGCCATTGAAAACTAGCCTTCTTGAATCCTAATTGCGTCGCATGTTTATAACCAGTATTAAGGATTATAAATAATGCCGCTTTTTTACCTTTTCCTTGGTATGGATCAAGTTCAATTGAGTAGTTAGTTAAAATACAATACCTAATATCTCAGCTGCGATATTATTTAACTATATGTGCTCCATATAAAGTATGTGCCCCTCGATATGTTCTTTCTTAATAATAAGGTTTGGTGAGTAGCCGCGAAATTTCAAAAATGATGCAAACATTACCCATACCATTACCCACCCTTTTGGTAGGTATATCAAATACTTTTTGTAATTGATAGTTACATAGATATCTACCGAACATATTGCAAGATTTGAGCCAGATGACCTTTAGAAGTTGTTGCTGGCAAGAGAAAGAGAACGCAGAGGCGAAGCTCAAAAAGATGGGTAGCCCTGTCTTCATGAGCGTAGCGCTCCATTAGGCAGAAGAAAGCCCTCTGAGAGCACCTGTTGCAAGCTATCTTCGCGAGAGCCACGATCCTTAATGTTGAGAGATTGGCTGAGGATTAGCGGTGACAAAGACAAATGTTCAATCAAGTTACCAAGCTTGCTTAGTTTGTCGACCTGACTGTACCTACTATGGACAGAATAATTGAAAATGTGCGGGTGGAAAAAGATCGTTCGCCGCGCCCAGCTAGACGACGCCGCGCACCAGCAGTCCGCTCGTGACCACGGTGACATGCGATTGTCGCCGGAACGTCGAGAATAATAGGTAAAACAATTCACCGTAATTTTGTTTTGTTGCAAAAACCCGTTTTTATTAGAATTAGAACAAGCCTGCTTTTTTAAAAGATGGCCGAAAAATCAAAAACAACGTTTTATAATTTTTACCTTTACCAAAACGGAAAAAGTTAACCTGTCTATGTGGTTTAGATTAATGTATATAGTTTGTCCATGTTCATTTGCATTTGAGTGGAATTCGTCCTGTAGATAATCAGTTAAATTTATGTTTTTAAGTTAATAAGCTCATTCTGAAAAGTGATAATTTAAAAAAAAATGTGAGTACATACGAGTACATACAACTTCAATAGTATAGCTTCGTTTCATTTATCCTTGATTAAACTTATATCATTGCCTAGCAGCTAGGTATTGCAGGATGTTGTAAGTGTTCATTAAATTGTCGACTGGAACTGCTACCAGCCATTATTAAAGACATCCGATGCCTTGACACGATTGTCCGTCTATTGGTGCTTGTAATCCTGACCATAGATGAAGATAGTATAACTATATCCTATGTCTCAAGTCCCAATATACTTAAGAATATACTGATCCCTGACTGTGGTAAGAGGAAAAATTACAACTAAAAAGTGACTTTTCGTAGGGTAAAGGATTTTGTGGAACACATATTGTATATTTTGGTATCATTATTTCCTTTGAACATGTTGTTAGTTGTTTACTTGTTTTCAGAGGCTGCCTAAACAAGGTGGATGGTATAAAACCCATCATACAGGCTCCGAGCTCAGTCCACAACGTAAATTTACAAAAAAAGGTCTAGCAATTGTTATAATAACACTAAAAACGTACGAACAAGACTTATTTTCAAAAACATTGCGACAACACAACCATTTACCTTCTACGCGATATAAACAGAAGGTTTATAATAAGTAACACCAAATTTGTAAAAAGTGAATATAAATAATATCATATTTTTTTTGCTTTATGCATGACTGTGGCAGCCTGTTAAGGTAAAGTCCAAATTAACCTCGATAGATCTGGAGTGTTTCGTTACTTTAACACCCTCGCTCCTTTTAGGAGAAAAGGAGGTTGGCGTTCATTGTGAACCTCGTTGTGGGCTAATGCGATAACTTTTAAAAAGACAGTTTTAGTCGTATGGGTAGAGTCTACTTAAATGTTTTTGATAACTAATAAGTATATGTTCCTGAACTCTCATGAATGTTTAAGGAACCTAAATCGCAGGATTTCGGTGACTTTAAGCTGCTCCGCGACAAAATTATCTCACCCGTTTTCTCGCAAATAGTCTTTACCTACCTATGAATTGCACGACATAAAACATAACAAAATCATGTTTTACGTCGTGAAATTCATTTTGTCCTGTATTTTGTCGTTATTAATTCATGTTAAACCTACTGGCCACCCTAGAAGTCATTGCATGACCACTGTAGACTTGACCTGATGTATAACGTATTTGCATCCTTCCAACAGCTTCAAATGTTTTAATGCAAGTGTACTATGAGTGTGAATATTGCGATAAATAAATAGCACAGAAAGAATCAAACAATCAGCATACATTTTTTGTTTCCACATTGAAATATCTGTCAATATTAGTTAATAATATCTTCCACAAACACTTCAAGTGGAGTGAGCAAATCGTTACGCCTTCATTCGTGGTTCTTTGATGAATACTGTTCAAATAATGCCTCCTCTATTGTTTGCCATGATTAGCAAGTCCATGGTTTTTTGCTCAACCCGCTGCACAATGGAATGCTGGTGTTGTGGATTACGACAGATTTTGTGAAATAAATAAACTGCTAAAAATATACATCGAATTCTTTTGAAAGTCACAGTACTTGTACAGTCACGGCCACAGTTCATTTGCGATTTTGCCTCCCGACTCATTATCGGGTCAATTTCGACATCCTTGTTTACATTAATTCGCACCCAGCTCAAATTTGGTAGGATTGTTCAAAACACTATCATAAATGAAATCTTAAAAGTCCTCATCGATCCGACACCTGAAAAAAATATACTCTGGGTCAAAGGTCACAAAAACGAGTTTTACGAGATTTTCAGCAAAACGGTAAGTTTCTTCATAAAATTAGGATACACAAAATTGTAGATCAGATAATTATATATAAAAAATAACTGAATACCTCATTCCTAAGAGCCGCTGTTTCTGAGTTAAAACGATTCAAAAAGTTAGAAGTTTATATACATTTATGACTTAACTTACTTTTTAATAACTTACTTGATAATTGTGGTTGCAAAAAAAATTGGACTATTTTGTCCTCTAGCATGTGGAAATTGTCAAGGCCGGTCGTGCTCTGATGTTGAATGACCAACAGTTGAGGATTCGTTTGATACCAACGAGGAGACATAAGAAGACAGAAGAACAAGAAGAAGAGGAAGCAGAAGTAATAGAGAATTATGAATCAGACGAAGTAATTTCCCTATTTTATTTTATTTACACCGCTTTCATCATTTTCAAGCCTTGCCAATATCTTCTATCATTCAATAGTTTCAAATTAAACAGAATCACAAAAGATCCGTGGAATAGGCCTACCGGGGAAAAATCACTTTAAAAAAAACGCGATAAGTACACTACCTCAAAGGTGGCGTGGAAACGTGTGCATATGACGATTACAACTCTTCCAACTCTTTGAATAATTATATCTCAGAAAGAGTGGCTCTTAGGAAAAAAAGTTTTGGTCATTTTTTATAAATTATTATCTCATCTACAATTAGTTTAAACTAATTTTATGATAAAACTTACCGTTTGGCTGGAAATCGCGAAAAACTCGTTTTAGCGACAATTACCCAGAGTATTTTTTTTTCATGTCGGAGCGATGAGGACTTTTTAGATTTCATTTATGATAGTGTTTTGAACAATCCTACCAAATTTGAGCTGGGTGCGAATTATTGTAACCTCACTTCTATTTTTTGGTCTAATTTGACCGGGCTATCTGCCCGATCTTCAGTTATTATTTTGCCTCATTATCAGAATACCGTTGTTTCCGAAACACAGATTCAGCTGGTGGAAAGTAATCACCATGTCACCAAAGCGTAGCCATTGAACTAACAAAGTGACAACTCACTAAGCGTAGCTTGACTTTTAGCCCTAATGTTCGTTCTCATCTGAAATTACCATGATCGTTAAATATAAGGATTTGGGATGTAGGTACGCGGAAGGAAGTGACGCGACAAATGCAAGTTATTTTAAATTTGTTAAACATACTCGTACTTACCTAAACAGTATCAGATAAATAATTTACTTTGCGGTAACACCATCGACGTATGGTCATTTGAACCCTAAACTACACAGAAAAGAAGAAAAAGAATCAAAGACTGATTAAGATACGTAAACACTTTTATACGTAGATACTTGAACTTGTCCTAGGAAGGTTACAGATGGTTAACGGCTCTGTACAATGTACGAGTATCTCGCTATTTTTGTTTTTTTGTTCTTTGATATTATCAAAATGTTTCAGGTCTATACGTCGACACTTATTCGTGTGTTCATTTGCTAAGGCATGTATATGTGGTATTGTAGTCTACTGAATTACACTAAAACAGTTTTGCCCTCACCTGTACAGGGCGGGCAAGCGATGGCGCAAGCGCACGGCATTGCCCGCGGCAAGGCAGCTCCGCCATGCCCCGCGCCCCGCGACACATCTCTCGCCACGTGCTGGTCGGCGCCTGCGCACCCAGTCGCGCAAACCACTTGCGAATATGATAATTAGCAATCTGATTATGGTAGATTGGATAATGATAATATAATATCCGGCTTAGTATTAATACAATCTTACTAGTAAAAGAGCATACGCACCGCCTGATTGTAAGCGGTTATAGCAGCCTTTTGAACCCGTGCAGCATTGGTAACCTTACCCGACCCTGTGGGGCTCAGAGGAACTCTTGTATAGTTAGCAAGAAGAAATACGTTTCCCCGGCTGACCAATCGACAGCTCCCTGGAGAGCTCTGGCTACCTTACCCACCACAAAAAGAAACACAACCAAGGAACATGAGCAAAAGAATACTAGCATTTTGTAGGTGAAACGAATGACGGATGTGAAAGACCACAGACTTTAAAAGTTTTTGTGTGATCTGTGCGTGCTTGTCATGATGCAAAGGAGTCAAAAAAAGTGGCTTCCATTGACTGATGTATTAGCCGGCAACATTTTCTCGAAGTCTTCAAACCAAAATAAATAAAAATAGTTTTACTATGTTGATGTGGTAACCGAAGAACTACCATTACTATAAGCGTACTCCATAAGATTACACCAAGCGGTGTAAGTGTGCTAATGACACTCTGCAAGTAGTAATTGCTTCCGAATAACTATCAGCGAACGAAGTTTTACATTCTTAACAATGAACACAAATTACCAAAAACGCAGCCTTTTATGTAAATTTAACATGTTTCATGTGACAACAACCCATTTAACACATTTGGAAAGATTTATTAATCCATTTCAAACATGGCATTAATTCGCAAATTGCGAAATTCAGCAAACTGATAAATGACTTAAGCAACGGTGACCTGCATTTTTGCATACATAACCACTAATTTACTTAGTGTGAAATCGCATTTTTTGACAAATATTTTGAAAATGTGTGAATTAAAGTGGCGGCAGATAGGGACTTTCACTTGACTTACTGTTTTTGATGCCGGTTATCAGCTTAACTAAAGATCATCTGACCCCAAACTAAACCGAGCTTGTACGATGAGGGGTGTCCGATAAACATACATAATTTGACGACACGGTTGGCGTAGTGCGCTGTAGTACGGTTTCTCGCCTCTATTTCCGTAGTGTCCCGGGCTCGATTGCCGGTCGGGTCAATTCAGGAAACGATCTTTTCTGAATTGATTCGGGTCTGGGTGTGCTGGGAGACGCCCCTGGCTTATTTCCTTGTGTGGTACCTCGTAACACAGGGATATTAATCACTACTTCGAGACCATCGCAAGAGGTGTGTTGTCTGGCGCATATTTATATATTTATAATTAATATTTGTGTAGAATACAATTTGAAGTTGGTCGTATATCATGAACTAAAAAAATATTATTCAAAACAATTGGGAACATTTGGGAATAGAAAGCATTTAGTCAAATGAATAAGCTTTTTTTTACTGTGCAATTAGGCAGCCAATTGATCGCACTTGAGTAACGATGTGATATGTGTGATGTGATGTGATAGTCCGTTTAGTGAATGCCTATTATTTCTTGTTGTGAGAAGAGATCTAAACTATGATGGTTTGAAAAGATCCACTGCGCACACGCAGAGAAATTGGTGACAAACAGAACTTCTGAATCGAATAGTTAAATTAGGTTACAACATTTCAAGTTTGAAATACTTGGTCCTTGTTATCTTTACGACTAATTATTCACTCCTACTAATAGTATGTTTCATTATATTATTTGATTAATGTAGCTCACAAAAAAATAAAATTGAACTAAAACATTAATAATTAATAACATTTATGACGACCGACTTGGTGTAATGGTTAAGAAGTTGGCTACTACACCAGAGGTCGCGGGTTCGATCCCCGCACAGTACAAACATTTGTGTGCATGAACATGTCTGTTTGTACTGGTCTGGGTGTCTCCTATGTGTAATAAGTATGTATTTACAAAAGAAAATGTATTTAAGTATGTTTATCCGTTGTCTAGTATCCCATAACACAAGCTTTAATTAGCTTACTTTGGGGCTAGAAGGCGCTGTGTGGAATAATGTCCAGGGATATTTATTATTATTATTATTATTTAATTATTGCATCCTAAACAATATTTATGTTAATTTGTATATAATGCATTATATAGATACGCCCTCTTTTAAGAATAATGCAATGATGATTAGCCATAACTCTAATGATTCATTGCTAGACAAATAGAAGGGTTCGTGTTTGCATTTGCCCAATCGTTATACTTAAGCGGTCTTAAGTAATTGTGTTTGTTCTACCTACAACACTCGTTCGTTTGACATGTCTGTACTAATCTTTGGGTAAGGCGTGACGCAGAACAGGTCATCCGAGAGATACTATATGCAAAAAAGTTTTTCGGGACTTTTTTAATAAATTCCAAGCATGATTGCGAAACACATTATTTTAAAATTAACAGTCTTCAATAGCAATTTAAACACTTCTTAGTGTGTTTTATTGCACCTGCATTTCGTTTTGTTTCCTCCGCGACCATCAGAAAATAATTACTTATTAATTACATAGTTATTATTCTAACATCAGAATTTCATTGTTTGTTTATTATACTTTACGTAGGTTAGAAGTTATTTATGATTTTTCTTTTTTCTAGTCTGTCTAAAAAATATTCTGGTATCGAACTAGCAGTAAATTTTAAAAATCATACATAACTTCTTAACTATGGATTGTTGCGGAAGTTTTGTTTTCTCATAACCATAGGTAATACCGATGTTTTGTAGCTATTTTTTAACACTTTTAATGGACACTCTGTATTTATAACTGTTATCTTCTATGATGGTAGAAGACCTGGATAATGATACATTCGTACTAAAAGTAGGAACTGGTAATTTTTTACTCAATTAAAGTTTTCCTTTTCATATAAAGTTGGATTGACTATTACATGGGCAATTCACATAACTCAGTATTCTATTTACTTCTAGATAATTAACCGCAACAGAATCACGAGATCTTCGAACGAAATCGTAACAAACAAGTCCTAAAGTAACTATTGTAATTGCAATTAGGCACAGAACAGAGTAACGCACGAACAGACGCGTGGGCTCGCTCTGTGCGCTAACGCATTAGATAACCTGTCGTAATGACGGACCGGTGTTATCTTCGGATCTTTTTATGCAACGGATAACCTTTAGGACTGTGATTAGTCAAATTTTGAAAGAGTTATTATGGTGGAGACTATCTGTTATTAAATTGTTTTTTTCCTTGATTTAAGTAATTAAATTGCGTCTCTTGCTTCTTAACATAGAAAACTTAGTGTATGAAAAGCAAAATCAAATACATGAGTATGGACCCCTTGACCATAAACTGTCTTTAACTTCGACAAAAGTTGTAAGCAAGTAGTAACTCGTCAATTACTTAGGGTACTTCTAGAACTCAAACAAAAAATTAAATGAAAATTAAGTAAACAATTATTTTAACTGTAACATATTCACACTGAACGTCTGTCAATTTATTTTGATATCCTTTATAGAATCGTGAAAAGACCTTAATCAATAATAATTTCTTCCCAATCTCAACCATACATCTGTTTGCGTAGGAATTAAATATAATTTATGGATCACGCATGCTGCCCGCGAGCGGAACAAACCCATAAAGTAAGTTTATTGATCATTAAACCTAAACTACAGTTAAATGTTCTGTAATCGATAGATAACAATCGACTGTCCGAGTACAGTTTAGCTAACGATTAATGCCACGATTATCGACTTATATCGACATGTGATGCATAGCTTAGTACATTAGTAGTTCTATTTATTGTGTACTTAATGATAAATGTCTGTCAGAGGCATTGGTTGGTATTTATTATAGATATTAACCGTGTTTTTTTAGTTTTTTCTTCAATATTATCATTAGGCAGATTTGGCCTCTTATTAGGTTCAAAAGTAATCCAATATCCACAGACTTGCGATTACATATTCTTATCTAAGGTTATTATGACATACAAACTGCAGAATCAATTTTGCATCTATTAAGCCCCCTTGCAGCAGTTGCAGCCCCTACATACCACTTTATACATTGACCAACAAATGATTTCCCTACCTTTTGCAAGACTGGGAGTTACGAGCTTATTTATCGTCGCAGATGGCTGCCGCTCATCGCCGCCTCTTCCGCGGGATCACATCGCCCTTCAAGCCTTCACGGCTTTGAATTACGCTAAGTAATTAGTAGGGCCCACAAGACGATGCTGAGTGAAATTATTCTAAATAGTAGTCCAACTAAATGAATGCTATGCTAAATAGAATTATGCAAAAAAAAATTTACAAAGGTGTCAAATGAAGTTCTGCCATCTTGAGGTGTAATTAAAAATTCGGGCACAGTATAAACAATCGGTCAACCAATAAGAATATTCGCTGAAAGAAGATTATGCTAATATAATAAATCTCTCTACCTATTCTTCTTTTAGAAGTAAACGCAGTGAATTGGGATAAATATGGTCGTGACGTCAGAATTTACTAAATGGTCTAAATTCAGTAATTTTCAGTTACCCGTGTAAGTGTACTTAAAGATACCGTCTGCGTTATCTAGTCATCTTATTTTTATGCTGATACCTAATGAATTTAAATTGATGCTTAAGAATTACAGTAGTCTGGAAAATCTAAACTAATAAAGATATATGTAATACATTTTTGAACACGGAATCTCAAGAGATGGAATTAGAATTCGAAATGTAATTATTTAGCAATTCAAATATACTAAACGAATTTATTTTGCTAACATCTTGTTTTAGACTTCCAGAGTTACAGTACTTCGCTTTATTGATATAATCAATCCGGATTTGCTTGTGGTTTCTGTACAAGAGCAGTTGCAACACCAAATATTTCCACTGTTAGTGAATGTAGACCGAGAAGGATGTGGCAACATTGTCACCCGCCAATGAGACTAGTGACCACGACACTCGTATGTTCAGGGGAACCCCATTCCTGAATGTTTTGTCTCATTTGTGATGAAAGTCTGAAGTTTTAGCAAAATTTAAAATTGTTCCCTTTCTGCGTATTTAAAAAAAACCTCACAGCATCACCCGCTTGCAATGGGAAACAAATGTGAGTGGAAATTTTTCAAAGGTGCCAAAAGATGCTCAAATTATATTAACACAAACATGGATCGTGTAGAGCCTGTGTGACTAGAATCCCTTCCAGCAATAATAAAACCATGTTCCTTAATTACCCTTCAGATATACAATAAGACGGTGACGTATGGCCAAATGTTATTTATGACAAGATACTTAGTTGTTTGTTACATTTACTATAGCAAACATGCTGATAGCCTCAAGTTAGGCGGATATTGCTTACGCCGCTTAATTGTTCTATGGATAAGCAGAAGCGACATCCTTTTAAGGACTCTATAGTCTGTTATTAGGAAAACCTCAGCAGGCTTATTTCAGGATTTAAGTCCTAGGAGGAAAGCATCTCAGAAGACCTGAACGGATCTAGAGTGTGAGGAAATGGAGTGCTGTGCGGTGATAGGAACAGTCTTTTAAAAAACTAACGTTGTATATAAGTGGTTAAAACATCTCTGGAGAAGATATTCTCCGTGTGGTCTACCACAGCGCTCTAGCGCGGTGTCTATTTCTTTGAAGTGCAAGTTTCAATGCTGAAAGCAATGTTAACATCTGCAACGTGCTTAAATCACTCGTTATCTAGCTTTTTACCACTGATTGATCTTTGATTTAATTTTGATTTGAATTTAATACATTTTGACAAGCAAACAAACCTTGATATTTGCATCTTATTCGGTGCCCACTCAGTCTAATGAATCAAGGTGCATCGTAATCGAGAATTGATGTCGCTTGGGTTTGTTTACAAAAATAAGCTTCACGGATTTTCGGGGGTTTGAAACGAAAGATAGGTAGAATCTGCCACCCTAAAAACACTCTTCATTGGTGAACTTTCATCTTTCGATGAAATAAACCTAATGAGAGAGCGTAGTGTAGGGACCAAAGGTTAGCTAGAGCATGCCAAGCAACGCGCTACAAATGTTTACTATGTTAAATTCGAAAATGAATGCGAATAACCTCAGTGCTCTCGAAATCAATGTGTTATTTAATGTAATTCCAAATAATTTTAATGTTTTAAGATGTAAACCGTTAGGTAACGCCGTGCACCCGACAACACTTAATTTTTTTTTCTACTTCTACTGACAGCTATTGTTTATTTGAATAAGTACTTACTCGTATATACTTCGATTAGCAAAGTTCATTACACATTCAACTGCTTATGGATTTGAAACAAATTAAAGTATAATCGACCGTGATGGCTGCGCATGTGCAGTAAGTATCCAAACATAGTAAACCTAATTTAAATTATGAATCCAGCATTTTAAAAGTACTGAATTGATGTAAATATCTCAGTAGATATCAGCATGTCTACCATGAGATTCTGCCACGTAAACTGCAGTCGTCAAACTGGTTACTGAAATAAAAACAAAAAACTACTACAAATTTACGCATGCGGCGTGGCGCCCCTTGTCCGCTTAGAACAAACCCGCCATTTTGATCACGCACACAGACACAGTGGGCTTACAGGAGATACCAGTGAGCATTAGGCTAGGGACACACTTGATGGAAATTCCGTCGCCGATCTTCCGTTGCGGTCAATCCGTTACTATAGGCCAGCGCTACGGCTAGGGCCACACTTGACGGAAATTACGTCGCGTATCTTACGCGACGGAACGCCAATGCAAGTTAATGTATAAAAATTACAAATAGCGGGCATACTGCGCGGAACGCCCGCTCTCTGCGTCTGTTCCGTCCTCCGCCGACCGATCTTCCGTCGGCGTAAGATCGGCAACGTCGCATTCTAGGTATTTGCATGCATCGCGCCACACTCGGCGGATAATACGCGGTGACGGCGCTTAGTAGGAATTGGCGTTCCGTAGCGGATCTTACGCGACGTAGTTACCGTCAAGTGTAGTGTCGCGGCAAGTCGCACTGTCGCGAGCGTTTTTGTTTTTATCGAATTTGGTGAAATTTTTCACATGGTGAATTTGCTTTTGGCCGGTTCTGTCAAGTAGGAATAACCTACATCCTTCATTTTAAAAATTCAGAGCGAATATAACCCTAGGCGGCTCACGCAAGTCTACGAAAAAGGTGCTACCGGTCCTTCTGTAAACTCTTTATTTTGTGAAACTACCCACTCCCGTCAGTCAACCGTGTAAGTAGATAAAGCTGTGCCCATGTCGGCTGCACAAGTAGGTGTTATCGCAACGTTCAAGTGGAGACGGTTAGTCACGGATGATGCGCACGCGCATGTGTGGTATTTCGCGCACTTATTGTTGTACATAAACATTATTACTTAGGATTGTTTAAGTAAAAACAGGTAGAAAATCCTAATTAATTAATAAGTTTTGATATTGTAGAATTTCGGATGTCATTCAATGAACATCATGCATGGAGATCCTGCATATCCTTATACCTTTATAGTTTTTACCACCTATGGTGACGAATAAATGCATTTGATTTATTGTATTATGTATTTGCATTTGTATTGTATTTCTTGTTTTTTCTAGTATGCCGACCAGCTTGGTATAAATACTCGCACAATGCAATGCCAGTCTAACACTATTTGAGAGGTATTCAGTTAGAAGAAAGTAAAAAATTGTCTAAGTTCTGAACTTCTGATAAGCAGCTCACCGATTTTTTCAACTCAAGTAAAATAAAAAACAGTTCCCACCCTATACATACAACAATCTTTGCAAGTGCATCAAATAAATATGGCTTTGCGCGCTATTCTATAAAACCACAGACTAAACATCGGAATCGGAATTCATAATCAAAGCGCACAAAGGTCCACAGAATATAAAACGAACAATTACATTTTATTCACGTCCCCACTCGTAGCAATGACCGAGTTGGCAGTAAACGGCGGAGTGCGCACGAACGCGCGCGATAATGCACATAATAATGCACTTATTATGCACTTAGTGCTTCCATCGTGATACTGATTTATTAACATTTACTTTATGTTACACAATACTTATATTAGAATCTTGCAACAAATAATACGTTCAAAAGTTTTTTTTTGGTTTTTATGACAGATATTATAAGGTAGGTAGTATATTTTTTTATTTGTACAATACTTCAAAGGCGATGAACATGCCATATTTTCTAAAAATTAGCTTGTAAATCTTTGTAATGATGGACCAGTTTGAAAACACTAACCAGCTAATCAGAATCTATTAAATTAACGTAAATTTATTTGGAACTGGAAGAAAATTCAACTGATGCATTACAAAAGTATACGTGACCCACCCCTGATCCTAGACCTCTTTCATAGGATTTTAGATCGGTAGGTTGAAATAAGATAACTAAGATAAGACAAACTTCAGTACGTGTACACTATGTACAGTGATTCACATATAGGTTGTAGTTCTGACCTTTATAAGGTTTCATGTTTCCCACTTTAACTTATTCCTCTTTTTTTACTTTAAACGAGTCGGTCGGTGACATTATTTGCATGAATTGAGATTATTTTTGTTTTATTTTTAATATCTTAGGACACACTGGGTAATCCCTTTTAAGAATCTTCATAAGTTAACGATCTCTATATAACCTTTGAACAATTATTTAATTTAAAATACTATTTTCAATAATTTTCTTCGCTGCAGAACATTGCCGCCTACGCTGCCGCGGCCATATTGTATTGATTAATAAATGCCTATCGTAAATGCAAATGGTATGGTACGGTAATTAAAATTCAATTTCAATTGCGCTTCAGCCTTTAATAAAGTTGGTACTTACCATAATTATGGCAACATGTAATTGATACTTTAAGATTCAGTTCGAATTCGAGATAAATAAGCATGGAATGAGGAACAAACGACCTGTTCGGATTCTCTTTAATATTTACTCCCATTTAAGGCCTTGAAATATTAAAGAATTTAAAAAAGCAACTGTATGAACTTAAGTATCATGCATGGTTTCTGGTTTCATATTGAAACATAACTAATAATAATAACATAACATAACATACCATCACGACTTTATCCCAAGCGGGGTAGTCAGAGGCAAGTGACTGTGCCGTCATGGTGAACGAAACACTCAGAAGCCCACTTTTCACCAATGGTATTAGAACCCAACGTAGGTGGTGAGCTTTCCGCCGCTATCCGGGTTGATTAGGTTTTTTATCAATGTTTTCTATTACCATTTCATAAGTCAGAAATTTAACAATTAACTCAAAGATTTTGGTTCTGGGCAGATTTGAACTCGGGACCACACGATCCACGATCTGAGTTCGGGTGCTGAACCACTAGGCCACGACGCTCTCTATAATAATCCTAACTAATTTGACTAATAATAATCCTAGACTTATTTTTTAAAAGTTTATAACCCTTTTTTAAAGAATGAATGCTTGTCGAACGAACTATTTCCATCCGATATCTTTCGTTTGTTGTCATCCAAACTTCAAGCTCCAGCCGCCGTGCGTGCCATAACAAGGGAAAAGAACGGTCTAACGACTATGGACTCTAGCACAAATTTGACATGCGCTCTGACAGATAGCCCGCTTAGAACAACACGCCATTTTTGCACGCACGCACACAGAGACATGAGTTTACAAGCGAAGTCAGTGAGCTTTGTTTTTCTCGAACTTGGTGCAATTTTTCACATGATGAATTTTGTTTTTGGCCGGTTCTGTCAAGTAGGTATAACTTACTTACTTTATTTTTTAAATTCAGAGCGAATATAGTAGTAACCCTAGGCGGTTCACGCAGGTTTTGGAAAAAGGTGCGAGCGGTCCTTCTGTAAACTCTTTATTTTGTGACTCGTCAGTATCTGCCTACCCCGTTGGGAGAATGATGTGTTGGTATCTTAGAGCATTCACACTGCTCTAAGGTTGGTATGAACTGCAATGCGCTTTTCAATCACAAAAATATTTTAATTATTCTGATAGTCTGAATCTACAGTCAAGCAACCTTATTTTGCAAGAATTATAATAATGACAAGGCAGAGGAAGGTTTTCATTAATCTAGATAAGAATCTGAACTTAATTCGTTTAACATTTGCAATTAGCTGTACGCAATTAACTTAACTACCTGCATCGAATCTTGGATGCATTTTTGCTTATCTTCTTAGCCTAGAATTAGCAGATGAAATACTAGCTAAGCTTTTAAAAAACTACCTTTTGCCTGCCACTTCGTCCGCGTGTGCCAGTTATTTTTAATCCTAATAGCAGAGCGCTGTCGCACGGTTTCTCGCCTCGATTTCCGTAGTATCCTGGGTTCGATTCCCGGTCAGGTCAATTCAGGAAACGATGTTTTCTGAATTTACTCGGGTCTGGGTGTGCTGGGAGATGCCTCGAGACAAAAAAAGCTTGTGAAATGTTTTCAAGGAGATTCAAAGTTAAAATCTTTATATATTAATTATTATACACTGGCCTGAAAACGTTACTGTATCTACTAACAGACAGTGTAACTTTCGAGTTTATAATATTAGTATGGATTTCCTAGGGCCCTAGGCCATTCAAATAACTTGACCACTTATGCAAATAGCAATGAAAACACAAATTAGTGTTGACATTTAAAATCAGACTTGACTAGGCACTTGAGTCGAGTAGGGTCCTTTTTTTACGTTGGTACTCACCATTAAAGAAATATTTGTATTTACACTAAACTTAGGCATCTCTTAAGCTTAAATTGACCGTACGAATGGTTTCCACAGTCAAAATGTCAGTCTGCCACATTATCCACTTCTAAGTTAGTTTATTTACCTCAACGTTTTAAGGCCGGTTCAGACCTGAGCGGTATTCGCTGCCGCTGTAGGTAGCGGTACATTTTGCCGCGGAACTTGATACTAAAAACCTGAGCGAAACCCGCGCGGTATTGTACCGCTACCCACAGCGGCAGCGCTCAGGTTTGAACAGGCCTTTATGTTTTTATTTTTATTTTGTTTAGTTTAGAATAGTTTTGATTATCTGTTTTTGTGTTATCATGAGTTCATACCGATGACAGTCGCTAGTGTCAGTGTTTACGTTTTTGTATGGGACTACGGTACAGCGCCTCTAGTGAATAGAAATGGAACTGATATTAGCATTCGAATTGCTGTAGTTATTTATTGTAGTTCACGTGACGGAAACTCATGGTCGGCGTACAGGAAGGTTTCGGTCGGTAACAACACATAGGTGTAGGTAGATAATTTTGTTTGCCAAAATTTGTCTAATTTCTCACCATTGATGTGTCTATTAAGTCATTTATGCCACAGTGATAGAAAAACAGTATTTCTTTTATTTATGATACATTTTCTTAATTAAAAACAAGACTACTTCAGTGAAAAATGTTTCAATTTAAGGTAATAAAATATTTAAGGTAATCCTTGAATTCCTAGATATGCAAATCTCATCGAATGAAGAAAGCTTAGAGCTGGCAAGTGATATTTGTGTACTCACATACTAAGAATTTATGGACTTCTGAAATTAAGTTTTTTTAAGCATACTAACTTACTGCTCGGCCCTTGAAAGAATGGTTTGAATTTGATCGCATCCATAATTGGTTCTCAGTCAAACTCCAGTTAACACGACCGCGGTTTTAAGGCAGTTAAATGGCTATTTACATTTCCTCTATCTAGGCAATTTGAAATAACGTGATATGTAAATCGTGGGGCCAGCGGAACACACAGAGGAAGAGTTGATCCTATCTTTTCCTCGCTGAAACTGTTTTCGATTGTATCTGGAAAATTTCGTTCCGCAAAACGGCTTCATTTGCGTTATGTTGAGGTTCATGGCGTAATTAAGGGCAAACATTAAGAAAATAATCACTTTTATGTTTAAGCTGTGCAAGAGGTGTCCAAGGCTTAGTGGCGCCAGTTCAGGTAGGGTGGGTGACTACACCAACTGATATTTAATGATCAACGGAGGCCTTAGGGCGGCGTATACCCCGTGCGATCTGTATGTATTGTTCGCGCTAACTTCTAGTCCTCTCTGAAGACTAGAAGCGCAAGCGCAGTAGGTACTTATTTCACTAAGAAAAAACTCGGAATGCGGGACTCGTCTCGTGTTCAGAGGGGACTAGAATTTATTTAGACGCGTGCTGTCTAGTTATACCGAAGTTTACCTAACTTTCTTCCATGTTGAATTAAATATGTTTCATAAAGGGTAAAAAACAGCCTTAGTAAAACTTTAACATCAATCTAAAATTTGTCCAGTAAGTAATATATTTTAGATGCATCTGTGATATATTGAAACATGTTATTTTACATAGCATTGTAGAATTATGTATTTTTGATTGCCAATAAAAAGCAATAAATATATAATTTATTTGAATATTCTAAATTATTCAAATGTGGACGGACGATGACACGCATTATTACAAAACACACATCCACACAGTAAATTTCCTCAATGTCACCGCAAACGAAGTTCCAGCGCTGTCTCTTAAAAACCCATTGGAATTTGGTTAATTTTAATCAATACTTAAGTAGTGAACTTTGAATATTGACAGGTAATTAAGTATAACCTTATGGCGTTTTAGGGCTATGGCGTTGCGTCACGACTTAGCCCATAAAATACTAATTTTCGAAACGGGCATTTAAAATAATTGTATATAGCCAAGGCTAAGGGCTTAGGGCCATAATTGCAGTGTTTGTTCGAAGGTATTGGTAAAATAATGGTTAAGATTAATTGTTATTATGGCCTTAAGGCTTGGGTGGAATAATGTACGTTTTATTACAGACGAAAGGAAGTTTTGGTCGGACGCTGAAATAAACAAAAGTTTTATCAGGGCCGCGATAGAAGGTTTGATCATGTTGAAGTCTTTTAGTTTAATTAGGCACAATTTATTATACCTACTATTTTAGAACATCGGTAATAATAAACTTCTAGGTTTAAATCAAACAAGTTAACAGTTTTTACATTTAAGGTCATAAAAAACGTGAAATAGGGATCATGTTTTATGTAGAAGTATCTCTAACTGTTAATGACTCAGAAGCACTCCATATCATCTTATTAGTGAATGTATTTCTAAAGACTAGAAAAATAGTCAATTTAGTACAAAAACATTTAAAACCGAACTTTACACTTGATAAAAGTTCTGAAATTTTCGTGGTCAGTTTTTTTTCTGAATTGAACCACAGATTAACAATTTAAAACACATGGCGCCACCTTCTTTGCGGACAAACTATGGAACTAAAACTCAAAATTTTTGCAATGAAGACGGTCCACACTCCACAGATAATAGTATATTTTTACTGGCTGTTTGAGTTTGTCTATGTCACATAAAGGAAATTAAAAAACTAATTACTTTTTACTCCCTGGGGACTACTGTACAGTGGTCACTTTAGTCCCGCTTCGTCGGGCTATATTGGCATACTTTTAGAGCATGAGAAGTGAAAAACCATATAATACACTTCCTGTAGATATTCTCAGCTTTCCTCATAAGCTCAATGAGAAAGAGTGTCAGGAATGGCATTTATTTCTCCAAATAAACCTCTCCTTTTTTCATATTGCCCGTCAAAATGACTTCGCTCAACCTTATGGAAAGCGGTCGTGAGGTCCAGATATGAGGTTGACAAACACAGTCATGCAATGCAAAGGAATCACAGAGCTCGCCATTCTCATCTTAAAGTCCTGAAATGCCATTTTTCTAGCTAGAACATTAAAATAAGTTAAAATAGAACTCACCAACAGAGACATTTCAGTGTTCTTAGGCATCATGGTAACATCACCGGGGCGCACGCCAGGGCCGCAGTAAGGCAGCGAGGGGCCCCGGTTGGGCACGCGGGGCGCGGGGTCGTGTAGCGCTAGTAAGGCTGCGTGGAGGCGCGCGCGCGCTGCGGTGATGCCCCCTGCGCCGCGCACTGCGGCTTCTACTACGTCTCCTACGTCTTTCTCCCACCTGTCAAGATGGAAATTGGATTTTCTTTGATCAATTCAGTTTTTAGATTTTGCTTTTGCTTGCTTTCTTCTTCGTGATGATAAAAAGAAAACTAGCAACCAGCCCCGGCTTCACACGGGTGCAATGAAGATACTAATTCGTTACACATATTTGTAAACCTTACTTTGAAATTACTTTTTCTATTGATGAAAACCGCATGAAAATCTGTTGCGTGCTTTCAAAGATCTGAGCGTAAGGCTGTCTGTCCACCGAAGCGGTTGAGCCAATGGGATTGCTTGAAGGCACGCCTGCCTTCAATACTTTTAGTTGAAAATTGCCATAACTCCGCTCCGCTGCCTCGCTCCACTTCGATGGACAGGCAGCCTTAAAACAGCGACAAGCGACTTTGTATTATACCATTAGGAAATTGGTGTATTCAAGACAATTACCTAAGCAGTGAGCTTCGGTAGATCTACAATATGAAACAGGCCTTTGAAAAACGTAGTTTACTAAAGAAAATCTGTACTATTTACGCATCAAACACTTGAGTAGTAACGAAGGATAAACATAAAAAAGAAACTTAAATTAATAGACCACAGAAGACTAACCTGCACCCTCCCAAACATGACCTTATATCTTCCTTCAAGCTTCGAGAGAGCGTGCAAACGGGGCTGTCCGAGTCAGAGGTGGTGTGAGATCCGTCGTGCTTGTCGGACTCGGACAGGCGGCGGGCAGGCTGTACGAAGTGCTCGCCTTTGGGCAGGGAAGGGGACACGCGCCCGTGACTGCCCCCAGCGCTGCCGTACCCTGGCAGAGTGGTTTAAAGATAAGATGAGAGGTGTAAAATGACTTAATCTGACCATATTTCACCAGTCATTTATTGCAAAATTCAGTCAAATTTGAAAAAAGGCACTCTTACTGAGACACCTTTTAAATGGTTATACATATTAAATCATTTGAAACCTTTGCATGGTGCTAAGAATGTTTATCTATCTTCTGTCGGATATAGTCTTATTAATTGTTTCCAAAGTGGAGAATATAGTTTGCTGCAATGCAAATAATGAACTTTTTCTGTTAAGTATGGAATAGCAGTGCTAATATTTCCAGCATGACGATGTAAAGCGTGTATCTGCGTACGTGTTCTGCTGATGATAATGATATTGTGAGAATAACCTAAATCTCAATGAGACTAATCATGCTGAACTGGCTCTAGACTCTCTGCACCCATTGCGTTGCGTTGCCATAAAATTTGTGAATTTTATAAATTGTGTGGTTAACAAGCTCTTTAAAGAATCAAACCCAGAGTGCCCATATTTGACGAGAGAGGAAGAAGCGCAGGATGTGTGTCAAAATAATATAAACAGTGTTAGCGTGACTTCTTTTACCACCCCGTGAGGTGAACGAGTGATGATGTGTATGTAAGTACGTATGATCTCTAAACCATCCTTACAGTACAAACCTGAAGATGTGGAGGGAGCCCGGCGCGGCGT
The DNA here is from genome assembly GCA_947369235.1 of Udea olivalis. Lineage (NCBI taxonomy): Eukaryota > Metazoa > Arthropoda > Insecta > Lepidoptera > Crambidae > Udea > Udea olivalis. The sequence goes on from OX376359.1 coordinate 15,239,218, forward strand.
CCGCGCTGCGTCCGCCGCGTCGCCCTCCGTGGACTCCTCCAGAGAATCCACGATTATGACTACTTCTTGCTCTTCTTCCTCTGTGTAAAGTGGGTTAGATCTGTGAAGGGACACACTTCTATTAATAATACACAATATGTATAAAATATATGTTATTTTATCTTTTTATCACTTAATGAGGCGTTAACTGCTAAACATAGGCCTCTCTTCCAGAGATTTCAGTAGTGGCTAGGTGTTGACGGCTGGCGGACGTCTAGTCTAGTACCATTGGTCGATTCTGTATTTTGTTTAAAGTAAATACAGAAATAATCATGTATGGGGTTAAAGCACGCTTGATCTAGGTGGCTTAGTGGTGGTAGAAATGGCGAGAGCTATCATGAGTACCTAGTACCATTAATTTTATTAAAAATCCCATAGAACCGACCTGTACCGCCAAGTTGACATGGTTATTTTGTACGTTGGCATTGTGGAAACTAATTTGAACCAATTATTCGTATTGTAGTCTCAGTATTGGAAGAGTTTATGCGAGGCTGATGCTACCCTGCTACATCGGTTCCCTATTTCGCCTACATTTCGAAGGAGATGGGTGGTAATACCGAATGCTTCAAGTAGCCCTCACTAGGGCACTGGTAAGTTTAAGTCAAGAAAACCGTGCCCTGAAATTAGGCCCTATCTCTGGTCCTGATAGTTCGTACCTGCGTATCGGAGGGGGCATGTGGTCGAGGGCCCGCAGCGGGTGGGGCGAAGGCGCGGGCGCGGGCGGGGCGCGCCCCCCGCATTCGCACCCTTCCGCCCCCTCGCACTCGCGGCGCCCTCCACCCTACGGACAAGATATTAACATTAAGATGTGCTCGAGAAGAGTGTAGACCTGCTGGATGATGCTATTTCGCTCTTCGTTTAAGACTAAGAATGACTTTTGAAAGTTTTAAAATTAACAGCTTTATCTAATAAGTAGGAAGCGTTTTGATTTTTTTGGATGTCAAACCCCACGGAACCTTTCCGATGACACGTTGATGATTGATTGATTACGTCGGTGGACATCTATTTATTTATTGAAATTAATATGAGTTAAAATATTTCTGGAACCCATTCTTACCTAATAGTAAAGACAAATTTCTGTTTGGTTTAGGGACAGATGGTCAAATTTCAACATGTCCAGGATAAAATATTCACTTTGAATGTTAAATGTATTATAGACCGCTCTTTATTTCTGCCCGCGACCTTAAATAACACTGAACTGCGTTACGCAATTCTAGAACTACTTCGTAGTCGGACTACGAGAAACCGAAACAAAATACCTGATATCGTAGTTGAAAATGTATGGGTTGGAATCACATTTTTAAAAGTCTCATAATTTAGCTACATATTTTTAACCGTTAACAAGTTTATTCTTATTTCAGTTACAATAATAAAGCTAAGTTATTAAACTTATTGCACTATCAAGCTTTGTCTTTAATTAAGTAGTTGTAAACCGACTATCAAATCATCAAGCGAAGAATCCAGTCACGAGTGCTTATGTTAACTTATGCAAAACTATAGTCCAGTCAATGAGCCCAAATAGCATAGGTGAGGCCAAAATGCAACGTCTCGAATGCGGCCAGTGCAGCCCATTGCACAAGACTCGTCTGCAAGCCCGCGCCTTATACCTCCGCCATCTTGCGAAACGTCTAAGGCCGAATTACACTTATCTGATTATCTTATATATTGCAAATCTCACTAAAGACATTAAAACTTGTAGATCCGATTTGGAGGACATTTGCGGAATCCGTGGATGCCTATCTTAGCGGTAATTAATTATGGTTGAGACTGATTGGTTAACCAGTTAAGTTAGTAAGCTTATGACGGTATCCTGATAAAGAACATTAAGGTTGTAACGATGCCGTTTGGTCCCAGTCTTATGGACGTTAGAACCTCCACTATGGCTAGAAACTTCATAGTTTAACTTACTGGCCATCAATAGTATTCTGTACCTGTCCTTTCAAAATTTAATTTATCGTTCCACGTTCCCTGTTCAGCATTTTGAGTCAGTCCTACCAAAACCATTTTACCAGATTACCAGTTTAAGTTTAAATTACGTGATGGTGTATTTTTAAATAATTTAAATAACAAATTATTGTAAACAGTTAAAAAAAGCATATCATACTTATTTACTTACCTATTACTATTAGATTATCTATTACCTAGGACTCTTTGTATTCATTTATTTTCATTTTGTTACATTTTTTCTTTCCTACCTATACTTTTACCCTATACAATAAACAAGTCTCAGGATTGGCTGATCTTTTATTCACTATTCCATAACTACATCTACTCCTAAATATTGTGTGACGAATCCCGGCGCTCCGGCTCCTGTATTGCTGGCCTGCGACGAGGATTTCACCACAAGGTGAAATTGTCAGAGGCGTAGTTAATTCAGACTAAGACAATTTCATCTCAACCAAATCAGCCCTCTAGCTTCTCAGTAATTTGGTTGATCATCGTCTGAAATGAGGCCTAATTATCTATTGACGAAGTCTTCGGTGACGTGAAGAACCGGCGTCCCTTCACGAGGAGTTGCTATGCAGCTGCCCGTGATGTGGCAAAGGCGTAATATAGTGTCTTTGTTTTATGTTATAACAGTTTCTAATTCTGATTTGTTTTCACTTGTGTGATTTTATTACGTTATGTTATTATGCGCTGTTATATATTTCTTTTAATTTTCATGGTCACTAACGTTACGAACGTTACCGAAATATCGGAAACCACAAAGAAAGACAATCCCGTTCTAAAGTATTCTAATGTATTGTTATGTCTAATGAGTAGCATTCAATATTGTTTTTTTGTTTTTCTTTGATATTCTTAACGATAGCAGCAACGATAACGATGTTGTAAAAAGGAAAAACTTAGTTTTTTTATTTGTTTATAAACACAAATTATTGTAATCGATGACCTGTTGAACTTATTAAAAAATCGTAACGCTTCATTAAGACTGAGTAAGTCAAGCTATTATTTTAGGCTATATTTTAACCAGCGACAACGCGGGTGAAGCCGCGGTCGTGAAGCTAAATAAATACGATGTTTTCAAAGTCAATACACTTATATTTCTTGAAAATGAAATTATTGGTACATTAAAGTACATTGTAACATAAATTGATCGACCACATAAATTGTTAAATAAAAAGTAAATTCAAAAACATTCCTCTTAATATCACAAAATTCAGTATTTTTTTTTAAATACTGATCATTTATCAACTTTCTAGACTTCACCAAAACAAAGCAGTTAATCAACATTTCAAGTCTTTCAGCGTATTATATTTCAAAACAACTGTTAAAAATTAGCATCATTCAAACGCACAACAATTGGTACAAAGCCAGAGGTCAATTCGCCAACAAAGACAACTAATCTCGATCTACATTAGATGTAATTTCTGTAACATGCAATTATCAGCCAAGGTCGGAAGTGAGGCAACAGCACCATTAGGCTCCCAGGTCTTGTTTGGGTACCTGCTTTGTTTCCTGCAGCTTCTCCAGATTTTATCGCTTAATTGAATTTAAGCCGTGGAGCGAACATTGGCGTTTTTAGCAAGAGATTCATCAACCAATAGCTCTGTTTCTGAAGACGTTGGCTTCAAAGGCAAATTTTAAAACAATAAAACTTCAGTACATATGTTAACATGCAATGGACAATGAATATGATACTAAATACCATGAGCCTCTATCTTAATGTGGTTGTTTCTACTGATAACTCGGCAAGTAATTCAGAACTACTCAGAAGCTTTCCAAAGAGATGCTATTACAATGCAGTGTCTTTAATTTTGTAATTTCTTTGTTGTGGTCAGTTTTGAGGAAATCAGCTGTTCCGGCGTGGAAAAGAAAGTTACATGTAACGATAGTAACTGACAGGAAACGAATGCTCAGCGGAGTTCATTTTTTATGGTATATAAGGAGCAGACGAGATGGAAGGTCATCTGATGGAAAATGATCGCCTCAGTCCATATACAACTGCAACACCTCAGGTGTCACCGATGCGTTGCTTGCCTTATTGCAGGCTTCGCTTCAAACAGAACAGACCAAGGTGCGAAATTGAGCAATCCCCGAAACAGGCCTTACATAACACCTGCGTTGATTCTCGTAGACTCTTCAGATCTTATCGGTAATTTGAATAATGAATCAAGATAGCCGCCGATTTTATCATCAATGATGACTGTTAAGGCTAAAGTTCAATACATAATTCGAGCTATTGTTCAAGATTTGATGTGACCCGTGATAATGAGACGTAATTTTGACCAAGAAGGACATCCCAACAAGATTTTACATGATAAAAGTAATCAACTATTACATTTACGAGTATCTATTATTGGAATAAATATGTGTTAGTGATGCATTCATCACGTATTATTTCATATGCTTATGTTAATAAGTTCTTTTAAAAATGCATATTATATTATAATAAAATAATAATAATAAATATGCGCCAGACAACACACCTCTTGTAATGGTCTCGAAGAAGGGATTAATATCCCTGTGTTACGAGGTACCAGACAAGGAAATAAGCCAGGGGCGTCTCCCAGCACACCCAGACTCGAGTCAATTCAGAAAAAATCGTTTCCTGAATTGGCCCGACTGGGAATCGAACCCGGGACACTACGGAAATCGAGGCGAGAAACAGTGTTACAGCGCACTACGCCAATCGTGTCGTTATCAATGTCTATCTATTTTATAAACCTGAGGCAAGAAGCTCTGGCACATAGAAACTGTCATGTTGGAGGAATGTAGTACTCCTCAGGAACAAGAGGTTTGGTCATAGGTTCACTGAAAGTTTAGGTCAGCAGTTGCTCAATTGCTCAAATCTCAGTTCCTATAAGGTTTTTTAATCAAGCAAGAAATTGGATCACCCTGCTGGTTGACCAGCCACCGACGATTTTTTATTGTAAGACTAGCTTTCCGCCCGCGGCTTTGCCCGCGTTATCGTTATATATTATGGCTAAGTTACATAAAATCTTTATAAATTGTAGCCCATGTGTTATTCTGATGTATAAGCTGTATTACTGTAAAGTTTCGTCCAAATCCGTTCAGTAGTTTTTGCGTGAAGGAGTAATAAACAAATATACATACATACTCACAAACTTTCGCATTTATAATATTAGTAAGATGGTCTCGTTGTTCTCAATTGAATATTCGCATAGCTGTTTGCGGACCCGTACTATTGCGTGAGAATGCTCTAACAGCTGTTAGTTAAGTTAACTGGAATCGCGTCACTTTGTCGCGGCTAACACACAAAGGCAGCGAGCGAGACGCCCTACATCCTCGACCCATGGTGTGTTAAGTAACTCACAAACATACGGTTAAGAAATTACGACTATCTTGCAAGGAGCTATTGTTTACTGTACACATTCACTCCTTCGTCATAACTTAATCGATACGTTAACACTAGTTGAGCCAATTCACCTTTTATTAAGGGTCATCTCGCCAGAAAGCCGGTTAAATTTACCAAATCTTATATTATTGGCTGGCCTGTTGGCGCAATGGCAGCGATCCTGCCTTTAGCGCCGGAGGTCGTGGGTTCGATCCCCACCCATGACAAATATTTGTGTGACGAACATTTGTATTTATTGTGTGTCTGGGTGTTATTATCTATTTAAGTATGTATTTAGAAATATTTAAGTATGTTTATCAGTCTCTGACGCCCATATTACAAGCTCTGCTTAGTTTGGGGTCAGATGATCTTGGTGTAAATTGTCCCAGATATTTATTTATTTATTCTCATCAGAGCTGATTTTCCATACTACGGAACTATATTCGTGTAGGTAGTTCATGCAACTCATACTCTCAGACAAACAACTTTACCATTATAAAGAAAACAGTCTGAATAGACCGTTTCATTTTTATTAATGTGGGTTTAATCATTAGGTCATGTTTCAAGATTCAGGACTCAAGTTTGATTCCGAGTTAGTTGACTGATATCAATTTAATTTAAAAGATGGTTTTGGATATGAACATGTAGGTGTTTGCCCCGCTTTAAGCTTTGAAATAATCAAAATCAATATTGACGAACCTATTACTCGAGGCACTCTAAATCACGTACATAAGGCGACCGAACAATTATTTAATCAATTAAATGGACGGAAATTGATCAGCGTTTTCAATTAGACGCTCGATTTAGTAGAAAAGCATTGGCATTCGATTAATTATTATTTCAACACTGATAAAGAGTTCTATATGAAGTTCTGAACCACAGACAAGCGTAACGCTGTATGGGCTTATCTGGATACGCTGGATGGCATCTCAGCCTATGCCGGCTGGTCACTCTAGGTAGACTGTACGTTAGAATCATTCAAGTTGGCTAGATTTAAAAACAACTGAAGGCTGATCATCATGAGAAAGCTCAAGGCCACGCAGCGAGCGATCGAGAGTGAGTGAGCAATACTATGAAAGAGTGAATACGATCTACGTAGTCCAGCGGCTAAGTGAGTTGTAGTGGTATTAGGCAGAGCAGAAAAGAAAGATCTTTTGAAGTAGAACGCAGCAGACGGAGGACCTAATAAAGGTCGATTTCGGTGGATGCAGGTGTCTATAGATCTATGGGTCCATAGTTCTATGGCCCTTATACGGTTTATCTTTGTACCTCATGGCGAATAAATGACTAAAGCTTAAATAAGTGAATTCCGTCACTTCTTTTTTAAATAAACACAGTTTTTCAGTTTTGCCCAGTCCCTCACACAGAAAGCCATTTGTTTATCTGCTCGAAGGTTCGAGGTTTCGAATTTTGAATATTAGTCATTGGCAGGAAACATTTCGTTTTGTATATTCCAAAAATACTCAACACAGTTTTTTATTGTTCGATGTTTTTGATCCTAGATTGCACGAAGTCAAAATTACAACCATTTATGTATTTACATCGTAAGTAACCAGATATAGATTCACCTATCAAGATGAATGATACCAGGGTCAATATTGCACAATACTTCAGCAAATTATAATAACACCAAATACGATTGCGATGATACGACGTGCTTTATTGTAGAGTGACCGCGCTTTTAGGCTCACAATGGATCAGTCCAGTTTCGACTCTACAACTCTACCTACTCTACCTGAGGGTTATTAATAGCCTTAAAGCCCCGGAGCTTTTAAATGATCAACTGTGTGTTGAGAAACTTTACAGATCTTTTTATTAGAGTCACAGCTTTCAATATTCGCAGCCCAGCCGGATTTATAATTAAAAATGTAAAATAAAATTTCTATTTTAACAACAAATAAGGAATATTCATTGCACTTACAAATACAACACAACCTTTCATTTTAAGATAACACGACAAAAAGAGAAACTGACCGCCTCTCGTGGACTGATATACCCCACACACAGCCCAAACTACGCCCTGAAGCTGAAAAAATATATCTATTTTCAAGTGGGAGAGTGATGTTTTTATTTGTTTTGACCATTTAACCTTTCAGAGGTCGAAAAGGGTGACATGTTATTGTAAGGATAAACAAAAAAGCTTACATATTACACACATTAATTGCCTGAGTGTCTAAATGTACTCATGAATTAAAAATAAATACAGTACAAACAAACAGTAACTGTTAGGCAGATTAAAATCGATCGAAAAATAGTAGCACAGAAGTTTTGGGTCTGCTTCTTTCAATATTGAACAGCAACACTTGAACAAGTCCTCTTTACACAGTTATAGTCGGACTCAATCCGTAATTAAGAAGGTGTCGTGGTGATAATGAAATGTGCCGAACGGTAAAAGCTTTGGAACTTTTATCTATATTTTGTTTTGAGCTCCACCTCCATGGCAGATTGGTTTCAGAGTTCGGCCCAAAACCCGTAGGTCCCGCTTTCAATTCCCAGGTCATGTTTATGGATTTTTCGTAACATAGCCCGGGTCTGTGATCACCAAAACTAACTACTCCTTACCTATTTTGAGCTAGATTAATCAGATTAGAAAAGCCTTTTTTTCTCGGAACCAGTTTCGGGTGTTCAGAAATGATCCAATCGATCAAACAAAAAGTATTAGTCCCATCTTTACCCCGTCGAGCTCCGATCTGCTGGCCACACGATGACAGCAACTGTCAAATTTCGCGCGTGTTCATGACGGGCGGCAAGTAGTGCGTGACGTGTAACGGGAGACTGTTGCGCAACTCGTATTAATTGCTGTGAAATCCGATACCTGCAACTCCTCGCGTGAGATTTCATACGAAACGGTGACAGTGACATGCGCGAACGGTTAATGCCAAGTCTAGTGAGGTATGGATGTAATGCAATCAAAGCTGCCCTAAGTTACTAAAAATAGAGTATGAAAGTATTCGTAGTTAAGAGTAAGGACATGGTGAGACGTTTTCATACAAGCCCGGCGCAGCAGATGGACTAAAAGAATGTGGTTCTATAGATAGCATAGGTTTTTTAAGTAATTCATTGCCGTTACAAAATATCCTCGTGTGAAAGGATTCCCTGATTGACCAGGTTATAGTAAGGATAGCGCCTGCTTGATAACGACGGATAACAGTGTCCGGTAAAACCAAAGCGGGTTTATGTGGCATTGTAAATGTGAAATATAAATGTATTATTTTTTGTATAAATATATGAATAAAATGAATAATATCCTGGCCTAAACTATGATACCCTGGGATAACAATATCTATCGGAATCAGAGAAATAATAACAATATCTGCAACCAATCCTAAAATAAGATATTGTACTTACTAATTTGCGAGTAGGCGTGAAAATGTTGAAAGACTAAGCATATGTTAGTCAAATTGTTATCAAAATCTAGTAAAAATGGTAATCAAAATCAACAGAATATTAGAAAACGGCATAGTAAAACATACAATAAATTCCACAGGAAGGAGTGTAGAAGTATCATTCTATTTGCGCAGGAGCAGGATATTTCCTAGTGTATTTAACTCATGTATTATTTTTCATCACGGATATCGAAACACCTATCACGCAACCGTTTTGTCAGAACGCTTACAGTAATACAATACAATGTACAAAAATATGTGTTAGTAATGTAATATCAATAATGACATATACCCAAAAATACTTCCTTAATATCGTGTCCCTAGCAAACATTCATGATTGACACCGAGTAGTCTCATCTCATGTATTTTTAATGCTTTGTTCCTCAGCTTTTACCTTTGAGCACTTCTTCTATTATAACTTTTTTCGTAATCTAATGGTAATTGTAGCAACATACTTTTATTTGCATTTTGAGGACACTGTCTTCCACAAAAATCGCCATTGCCAAGTTTCTAATAAGTACAAGAATGTTTTATTTGGTCTTGTGAAAAAGGCCAGGTAACTCTTAGTGTTGGGTAGAAATTAAATTACTTACAACTTCTTGATTACAATGCCACTGAAGACATTTTAAAGCTAAACATATATATAATAAATCTAAGAAATATAAAAACATAAAAACGTTGGTAGAAACACTATTAGATAGTGTTGAAAATGTTACAGGAATTATCCTTGAATAATTTATTTTTTTCATCTAAGTGTGGCAGTATTTTTCTTTGTTTGTGTAGAATAACTTCTCCTATTTAAGTAGTCATAAATACACGTGAATATGTAAATTCAGGCCCATCACATCATAAGGGGAGAGATTTTCAATATAATTATGTTTATAACTCGAAATCTACTTTTACGATTGTGGAGAAAATAAGTGCTTTTTATTATTATTATTAATACTAATATTACGTAATTTGTAAGTTACTTATTTGTTTTATTTTTTGTTTGTTACAATTGTAAGTTGTTATATCGACGGACTGTGTATCCAACATAGGTACTTATAAATAAATATAATTTTAACCTCAGTTTACGCCGCTACCAAAATCGGATTCCACATTAATCGCTAACACCGTTAAGCATATCTCGATCACGTTGTTACAAAATATCTTAATTAAGCTCCAAGATGTCGGATAGCCATATTGAGCAGAGCCATCAAACACCCATCAGACCACGCACATTAGCAGTCCTATAAGGCGCTCATACACTAGTGCACTTCGTAAACTATGTCTACATACCGATATGATACATGCGTTATGGGTTTTACCTCTGCGCGCAGAAATGTGTTACGGTTTCAATTAAATTGAAAACAAGCCGAAGTGTTTATTATAGAGTTTTTTTGTCCTATCATCCAAAATAAAAAACTTATACGAGCCCAATCACCGTTAGTTTGCGCTGCCAAAATGACGTCAAAGTCAATGATAAATAATTGTGCTCAGGATTCAGTTATTAATAACGATTACAATATAGACAATACCAAACCGTGCCCCTATCGCCAGAAAGTTTGACGGAGACAGACCACTAGTCAGAGACAAATAATATGTAGGTAGAAAGCGCTAAAAACTTGATTATGACTGAACCAAACCTATTTACAAACAAACAACAACAACAAATACAAACGACGATCATTTTATATCTGATGCGAACTTTTTACTTGCTGAGGACTTGTTACCCGTCAATTTTACTATAATATAAGTACTTAGCAAGCTGCATTGTTTTTATTTAAGTTGAGTTACCTATTGGCAGGCAGCAGCTTAGCAGGCGTGTATTGTGTATAACCCGCCTAACGTAAAAACATTTAAGTCATGTCGTGACTCGATACGTAAACGATAAAGGAATACTTAACTCATTTATCGATTTCATTTGAATTATCGATATTATTGCACCAGAGAAAAGACTGAAATATTTGAAAACAAACGTCAAGGCGACACGATAATGTGAGAAAACGCCTTGACCCAACTTTTAAAGCTCCTAAGATAATGTATAAACCAAAAGTCGTAATAATGAATTAATTTGATTAAATTTATCCAAGGTTAGGCATTGTTGACTAGAATTGCCGACACAACTGTCACATGCAATTCTTATCAGATTTTTAAAGTAAAAATATTTATTTAATAGAAGGATTTTTGACTGTTGTAAATTTATACATAACGCTTAGATAAGTTGAAGGCATTTTGAGACCAGACCAAAGTAAAATAATAAGTATATAAGGCATGGATATGAGACACCTACCTAAGGTTTGAGCACAACCTTTTCTAACTTTTAGGTAACGAGGACAAACTTACACTTACTTGCGTAACCTACTGGTTTAAGTTTATCTAAATAATTGAAGTATTAGGTATTTCAAAATCTAGAGGCGGAATTTATATAATAAGCAGAATTATTTTAACTTGGTTAAACAACATTTAATTCCAAATATCGTAGGCCGTGAAATGTCGTAACTAACGAAAAACCAAATTCCAATAAGTGTTTAATAATATCTAAGTATACCAGTTAACACGTAAGAGTATATTCGTAGTACAAGATCTGGACCCCACTGCCAACTACGAATATGCCCGTAATTAATTGTTTACGATTTCTAACGAATTATAAAAGAGTGGCGGTGGAAGGAAGGCGTTGATAAAGTCTGTGGCATTTGTAGTAAAACATTATTTAATCCTAAAAAGAACTTAAATAGTTTTTTTTTTGATACATCACTGGGAAAAATACAACTACGAGTATACTCGTACCTACTTTATATGTATTTTGTATGGTGGCAATGGGCATAAAAACAGTTACTACGAGTATATTCGTATGGCAGCGAACGTGCTATTAAATTTGATTGTTTGTTTGTTTGCATTGAATGGGCTCGGAAACTAAAGGCCGGTTTCAAAAATGATTTTAACAATAAAGCTACATTATCAGCGAATAACAAAGGCTATATTTTAGGCAATAGGTACTCTAGACATAGTCCAGGTGAAGCCACAGATAATAATAAATAAGAATAAATAATAAATATGCGCCAGACAACACACCTCTTGTAATGGTCTCGAAGTAGAGATTAATATCCCTGTGTTACGAGGTACCACACAAGGAAATAAGCTAGGGGCGTCTCCCAGATGGAAAGTTAGTTTTATTAAAAATACCTTATTATCAGTTAAAAGGTGTACTTCCGTTCATATGTATTGGGCTGCGCTGCACGGAAGTCACGGAAGTCAAGTCTCTGAAGGGTCCGCACTCTACTTCGCTTATAAGCTTAAGAGGCTTATACATACAACATACAAACGGGTGTACTTGAAAACGTAGTGGCCCACAAATGGTTTCTTGGGTTGAAAGTACATTTCGCCAATTGCTGAAAGTTAAATACTTACACCTTTCACAAAGTTTATCCGAAACCGGCCTCCATAACTACATTGTGTAACTGAAATTAGTAATGTCAGTGATAATGGCCAACATAACCGTCTTGCTTCAATTGAGGCAATTATCAAATGTTTGCTAACAATGCATCTTTTGATTTAGGATAACGATGGATATGTAACATGCAAATCTGCTCACCAAGAGTAGGTAGTTAAGATAAATCTACTACAGAGAATTCCGTACAGATTTCACATTAAAAGGCACTATACATTATACAAGCCCTTTTTAGAGCAGGTATGGTTTTTATGGTTTTTGACGAGCGACTTGGTGTTATGGTTAAGAAGTTGGCTACTACACCAGAGGTCGCGGGTTCGATCCCCGCTCAGTACAAACATTTGTGTGCATGAACATGTCTGTTTGTACTGGTCTGGGTGTCTCCTATGTATAATAATTATGTATTTACAAAAGAAAATGTATTTAAGTATGTTTATCCGTTGTCTAGTATCCCATAACACAAGCTTTAATTAGCTTAATTTGGGGCTAGATGGCGCTGTGTGGAATAATGTCCAGGGATATTTATTTATTTATTTATTAATTCTCGGTTTTGGTTATTTAATTTGCTCTTTTTGAGTCCATGTTAAATAAAATAACTGATACTTTCAAAAAACTTGCAACCGGGCAGCTAAAACAGATCGAATTTTGTGAGAGATATTTGCAATGCCAATAACGACAAGTTCGAGTTCCAATTCAAATGCTATCAGATTCATACTTGTCTAGATAGATATTTATCTACTGTCATAAAAATCATGATGACTAAAATCGCAATAAGTCAAATCAATCTGATCATTATTAATCTCATCTAGAATGAATGTTTGTGAAGCAATCTCGATTCCACACATAGCTGACTGCGGCAAATACGAGTATGGCTGCTGCAAAAAAGTAGCTGAGCATTTGGGTTTTTTATCTCTATTAAAACATATATGACCTGGAAAACACACAACTTGTCATGGTCCCGAAGTAGGGAAACGTATCACTGTGTTACAAGGTACAACTAGACAAGGAATTAAGCCAGGGGCGTCTCCCAGCACACCTAGAGCCGAGCCAACTGGTAATCAAACCCAGAACACCGCGCAAGACAAGGCGGAAACTGTGCCACGTACACTACGTCAATTGTGGCATCTCTGAATCTGATTTGACTGCCTCTTGATTACTTCTCCTAAGAACCGTTGAACGATGAGGAAAACGGGGAACGTAGAGATCGCGCCTTAGCCAGCGGCACATGGAATTCTCTCAAGTCAAAGGAATCGCACTTACGAGTACTTGCAAAAGGTTGCTGGTAGGCAGTGGCATCTACCAGCTAAAGATAAGACACACATTGGGGTAGGCCATGTCAGCAGTCAGCAGTGACCTGTACATTACTGATGATGAGATGACTTCTATCAATGAGAATTTTGACAAAAATGCGGTACTAAATGTTCAGCTGTTCTATCTTTGAAATACTTTTAAAAAATAGTCACTGAAAACCTTCTTAAGCTTTTTATAATGCAGAACAGCCCGTCGTCCAATTTCTTGAAGTTCCAGTACTGACTAACGGAACCCAAAAAAGATGAACAGCAATTGACAATATAACGACAAACGCCCAATTCGACCACAATAGAAGCTCTTCGTCAGCTGATGACGGTGATACGAGCTGACATTTCTCTGACAGCTTTATGGGAATGTTATGTAAGCGATGATTCGCCGCTATTGACTCTACATCCGATGTTGTCATACATTTATCAAGTAATGGTAGTGTTAAGTCACAGACTCATTCAAAAACATTTATGACTTTTGATGATTATTGTAAGCGAGAATAGTGGAGGTTGGGTGTCGCCGTGATTACGAGTGCTATGTTATCGTAAAGTTAAGCAAGTTTAGCACTCGGCGTAGATAAGACTAGGATTTTAGGAGACCAAATAACTAACGGTTTACCCTGTTTTGGAAGACACGAAGGTGTCTTCAGTAGTCTTGGTCGCTACCGCAAGAGGGAATACATAAAACTAACTCTAGGTAAATGATCCTGGTGAACGATGAATCCTAGTATCTTTTAATTTTATTGTGAATCCCTCTTCTGATTCGTAAAGAGGTTTTAAAGTATCTTAGGATCAACCGACTTGGTGGACTTGTATTAAACTTTTTTGAGTACATAATATATAAACATTCGCTTAATCTTGCCAGTTGAACCATCCGTCTCTTCCGAATGATTTTATCGGAATTCCGTAAGCATAAGCTTCCACGGCTAATAAATTCAGTGACCCACAATTTACCACGTTTACAAGATTTAATAATTTATTTCGTTAGAACCATCGGAACCTTGAATTTGAGAATAACATTCTTGAATACATGTATCTTTAATTACATTTTAATAATGGTTACTTGCAAATGAACGTAGAGTTACACAATTTAATTTATGAAATGATAAAATCTATAAACCATTTAATTGTGATTTGATAACCTTTAAATAATTTATGAACAGTACGGCACCGAGGATTTCTCTGCCCGTTTTTGGTCTGCCCGGATGCCTCTCTGAATTCAAACGTCTCAATAACCACAGCTTGATAAAACTGCTTGAATGCAAAGAAAGATAGCCAACTTACTTACGTTCCTGCCGTTCTTTGAAGATACAGCTAATAGAGAAATCGGCATTTTTCCAGTTTCCGGCCCCACACAATTAAAAGAAGTAGGAACGACTACAGATTCGAACATTCTTCTCTCTCAGGCACAAATGACTATAGAGCAGCTCATACGAGGTTGTATCAGGCCATAGTCAGACTCTAATTCTAACTTTGATCAATATTGGCTATGCCGTTTATGAAATCTCAAGCTAGAGACCTGAACATCGAAACTTCAGCGTTTGCATAGGTAGTTCCCGTCATCTATATAGAACGCAGCAAATTTAGATCTAAATTGGTGGCATAAAACCTGTTTCATATTTTACCAGTGCGCAGAACCATCCCCTCTACTGTTACCTAGCTTTTTTTTATGCGTGACGATAGCAGCAGTACCCCTTATGAGCTCACCTCAAGTAAACTATGATAGTTAACTACAGCAGCGTGTATTTAGTTACATTACGTATGATCGTTTCGACAATTTAAAAACATTGCTCTTGGCTAGGGCCCTAGACGTACTGTAACAGTGTATATTAAATGTCAGTGTTTGACAGACGGTGTCAGAAAAGTGGACCAAACCGCCGAAGCGCCGAACAATCGAGTAGGCGCGGCTAACCGTGCGGATGCGCGTACGTCACATGCGTAGACGCAGCAAGTCGGTCAGTCGGTCTCAATGTCGCTTGTATAATGCGCCGTAATCGAGTGAAAAGTGCTTGCGCGTTGCGTCAGCGCCGGACGCCGGTTTGCAGGGAAGGCACCAAGAATTAACTTGCGGAAATATCGCTTCTACATTAAGAAAAACAACAAACAGTACCACGTTTTTCTCCCGTGCGTATATGCACGCGGACTCTACGTCCATTGACACGCTACGATACTAATAAACAATGGGTCATTGAAGAAGCAGATCAGGAGTTTGAGTGGCCAACCAACTGCCCCAAACTATGGCCCACATGCTCGAGCGCCCACAGTGCCCTACCGCATGGCGATTGTTGCTGCTCTGGATGTCGTTAGGTTTTGGGCGGGTTCAGATTAGTTCGAATATATTTTTTGCCGTTGACACAAAAAGGAGAAGAAGTACATCTTGTTCTGCTTCCTCTACTGTTAATCCTTTCGAAAACTTACTTAAGAAATTCTGTTGACTGACCTTTCTAAGAGCGTCATTTTCAAGATACATTCGTAGCGGGCCTTCCCCTTCCAATAGTTTCAGCTACCTCAGCCAAATCAAATATCTTTCGTTAATTCACCTTTACTAAGCATCATCATCTCAATTCTACGTGTAGATATTAAAAAAGCATCTTCTTTCACGCCAGAATGTTCTATCGTTTAACACACAAGGAAATACATACATAACACTTATTCCATTTTATTACGTTTAGCGTTCCGTGCACCATGACGGCAACAGTAAGCTTGCCTCTTGCTACCCCGTTTGGGATATAGTCGTGAACGTAGGTATATCATGTTACATTATATTTAAAAGTTTGGAAGAATAAGTAAGAGTTATCTCAACCTATGCACAGATAATAGTACGAATAAAAAGCTGGTGCTGTACAGTTACTCCCACGTATTTGTACCTACGATTATGTGTTTGTAAATTATATTTATGTCTGACACTCATACGGGTACCTCAAGCTCCGCCTAGTTTCAGGTCAGATGGTATAATGATGGTGTAAGCTGTCCCAGATGCAGTATTTATTTACACTAAACTTCGCAAGGGAGTCCTTGCGCATAGCGCGGTCCGTCTCGCGGTCAGCTGTGTGCGCAACTTTCTCCTGCTTGCGCCGAAATCGTGCCGCGGAGCTCGCGACACGCGGCGCGCACTTGCGACTAGTCGCAGCGACTTTTTAGGCCATTTTCGATGATTTTTCGGTCTACACTCTACAGTTTATTTATTTATTTTATATCAACAACTATCTATATTCCCATTAAAAAAAGATATGATGCTCATTTTCTCCTTACTTATTTGGCCACCTGCAAATTACTTGCTTGATGAAATGTCTCAGCATCAAACAAAGTCTGTGTGACTTGTGCTAAGATAACAAACAACGATGATTTCATCATCAAACAGCGTATTTGGTCAGATCGCAAGCTTAGTATAGAAACATAAAACAACCCGTTCTTGTATTCAATTACTTTCACATACTCTTAATACTCAATTTCCTTTCAACAAATTAATACATAAATAAGTTGCAGAGGAAATCTATAAAATTATGATTTTTTGAAATTCTCCAACACACATAACTAAGTTCGAAACAAATCAAATAGTCATATATTGTTTTGAGACAAAAACGCACGACTATATTTCAGTGTTCTCAAAGTCGTCAGCGTGCAACGCCAGTATGACCACACGGTCGGCTCGTTGCTAATTGTGGGCCACATTAATAAGTGGGTCTGATGTCAATTTGAATATGGTAACCGAGTTACGTTATATGTCGGTGAGTAACAGATGGGCATTGTTAAATTTTTAAACGCTGATTTATCTGTTGTTTGCGTCAAATTGATCTATGTATAAAATACCTACTCTTTCCTTCAATATTTGGAGACAAATCTTCACATGTTCGTTTTGTCATCTCTATGGACCGTTGCATCTCTGCAGACCGTGGCATCTCTAAGGACCGTGGCATCTCTAAGGACCGGTGCATCTCTAAGGACCGTTACATCTCCAAGGACTGTTGCAATTTTGCTTGCGGGAACAATAAGTTACTTCCAACACTTTATATCGTCTTTACGTTGTCAATATTCTCGCCATCCGATCCACACGAATTGTCCTGCTAGTTTATTCATAGTGTTAACAGAAAAGAAGTGAAATGAGCTTGCCGCACTAGTGTTTCCCGAATGTTACAAGGGCATTCTTCAGGAAAAGAATGTGCCACCATATCACAGGTACCAACCAGGTGAGATGGTCAAAAGTCCGCCTGCCAGCATTGAGAATCATTGTTATTCCTATGTTGCGTTGCATAATCATTTTAGTACATACCATCTCATCACAAGTCATCTTGCGAATACCGCTCCATCACCATTACACTTTGGTACGTCCATTGTTATGTACTTTAAATTGCGTATTTAACATTTAGAGGCATATCTCGGTCAAGCGCAAGCGTGACTTAAGTATTTGACGGAAGTGTTACTTAGTATGTGGACGTACCAGTGAAGATCGTTTTTGTACAAACTTTTGCAGGAACGCGTAGTGCAAGAGATTCGCGAACCTAGTGCATTCCCAAATTAAGCAGTAGTGTCAAGGAAGTAGCGTCCTCTAGGAATATCAACTTTAAATGATTACATCATTAGAATTTAAAGTTTTAACATCGGAAAGTAATCACAGCCCTGTACTCTGGTCCGAGAAGTCTGACACCACACTTGTGACTTGTGATAAACCCTTAGACATTGGTGAACACTTTGCCAAGAATTGATGAAGATTGTTTAAAAAACAACCCAAGCATTAGGTTAGCAAATAGGTTTAATACATTACATGGAATTGTTAATTACACAACCTTTAACGAACCAATGCAGAGCGCAGGTCTTACCCCAACTAAGAAAAGGTTTTGAGGAATGAAAGAAGATAATACAAAAGAAACACTCAATAAGATTTGTCCAGGGTTGACTTCTATAATAGTGATGAGGACTCAAGAATAACTGACATCACAGGCAAGATTACTTACTTTTTCATGAACATCCTGAGCATGTAGCTAGTATATTATTAATTAATGCCAATTTTTTGTGCCAAATAATTTTTTTAGAGTCTCCTCAAGGTCATGTTACGTTTTTTGGCAACTTTTCGCCTGACATTTTAAACATATCTTACAGCACCCGAGTCCACTTTTTGCATAGGATTTCCTTCGGAGAACTGGTATTTTGGCAACTTAAGTGTTGGCTAATTAATTACCCGCTGCTATCGGTGTACCAACGCTTGATGTTATCTATATCACAGGTATTACGAAACTAAATCTTCCATTGCGTTGATCTCTATCCACGATTAACTTAGTAACAAATGGACTGAATCTAAAAAAAACAGATTAAAGATTATTGGACACTTACAGCATGGCAAATGTGGGCAGGTTGGTAGCTTGCTACGATTAACTATGCCTTAAGATCATCATCAATCAATAACATCATCAACATTATTTTGACTTCAGATTATCGTTAATCATCTTCCGCTAACTACTCGTATTCATACAATTCATCAAACACGATTAGATTGCGGTTGCCAGGTCAATCTTTTTTTTGCGTTACTGAAGCAGCCCCACGATGCTAGGATATTTAAGAGCAACACGCTACTATCGTTTTGACATGTGGAATTTAAAAATGTATGACATCGAATGTCGTTTCGTTATAACGAGTGCTAGTCATTCTCATACATTTGCGATATGTCGATACGATAGTTCGCGTGATCCTCTTGGCTACTGCCTCTGCTTAGAAAAGTCTTCACGTAGTTTGCATAGAGATAAAAAGCACCTTAATTACAGAACTAAAGCAGCAATTCACTTACTTCTTCTCAGGCTAGTAACAAAAGCAAGTGTAACCTATTCACTACACCGCTGACACGGCATTTCTAGTTCTATATTTGTACCTGCGAAGGATATGCCCCGAAGAACAAATACCTACCCTGTCATCATAAGCACTGAACGACAATAGTCAGTTTGGCACAAGACGTATCTGTTATCGGGCGATCTAATCGATTGCGGACCAACCCACGTCAAACAGTGAAATGTCGTTTGCAAGATGACCTTGCATTATTTTGGTTGCAGTTGCATTGGTCAGAGATGGTAGAACCTGGATTCTAGACAAAGTAAGAGACATATTACTTAACATGTGGTCCATTTCGAAGTCTGGCGAATTTTGATGTTGCAGTAACACCATTGCACCCCCTAGCGGTGCGGACCAGAAAAGACACAGCAAATCGTTGAGTGCGAATTGCTGGAGAGTAATCCACATGAGGGTGGAAGACCTCCCGGTCTAGTGGTCCGGTGGTAGAAAGTAGACGGTGGTATCAAGTTGTGTGGTGGTAAGAAGGAATACTTACAACTACTTTAATTTAGTTTGTTTTCAAATAAATCAATATTTCCTTATTATTAAGAAAAGCGAGTAAAGTTTTTTGGGCTTGTGTTATATCTTTCATTTAGGCTCTATCAGACGCTTAACAAAACGCTTAATTCTGTAAATATTGCGAATACCCTAATATGCTCGAAGTCGCAGATTTCAATAAACACACCACTTGACACCAAAGTGTATGTTTCAGCAATCTGTGTATGTCATGATGTTTAGCGCACCTAGTTTCCAAAACATGAATGATGAGATTGTTTTAGAAACTGAATGACACCAATGTGTCACTGGTTCACTGGTCACTATCAATATTTGGAAACGCACTTAGATTCTAATCAACAATTTTCTTCTTTCACGTAGTTAAAAGAAACCCCTTTTTTGACTTTTCAGAGCTATCCCAAAGAGTCTATTGATGTGCGCTCTGTACATGGCTCGTTCCCAGGACTAGGGGCATGCCAAAAGAAGTTAGATACTCTTTACTCATTTGATTGACACTGGCAAGTTATACACCATCTTATAGGCTGGTTGTTTAATGATATATTTGAAAATAGAATACTAAGAATAAATAGAACATTTTATTTTATTTGATTAAGCACCATTTTTCCGAGAATCAACTCAACCAAAACTACGTATGTAGATTACTTTGGTTTGGTTTACTCCTTTCTTACTCAACCAAAATTTATACTACGAGTAAAGGCAGAGATCTAGGTCATATTTTCGTATGAGAACTTATTTTTTCCAAGCTCTACCAAAGCATGCTATAAATTAGCAGAATAGGGGCCTTCGACATCTTTTTTTATTTAGGTTTTTCCCGCGGGATATTACTTTGGTGATAGAACTTGGGGCTATGAGGGGTGTTTTATTAACTCACTAGCTGTCCGTCAGCGGCTTCACCCTATTTCTCCCGTCAAAGTAGCCTAAATTAAAAAAATGCCTATCTTACTCGCTGATAATGTAGCTTATAGTGGAGAAAGAATTTTTAAAATCGGTCCAGTAATAGCCTTCTTATTATAACACGTACATAATAAACAGTATTCGTACATCAGTTTCCATGAAAACCAGTACTTTATATCTATCCTGAGTACTTTTTCTATGTGGCTCTGCCAGAGAGAATGCTGCGCAGCAGAGCCATATTCAACGTCCATTATTCCGTTAACCTGTATGCGTTCGTACAGTTATATACAATGCATGTCCACTTTGTACGTTCGACGAACATTGTTTTAAGAAAAAAAATACTGAGATCTATGAAGGTGGCTCTGCTGGAGAGCATGACACGTTTTGGAGCCTATTCGTTACAAACAAAGAAACAATCAATCTTTCCTCTAAGTATATAATATTGGTATAGATATAGATTCACTGCTGAAGACCGGTGCGTGGTGTGGCAGTTGTGCACTGAACCACTTGATATTATCGTCTATATCTTAGTGGCTTTAGGCGGCGTTACCCTCACGAGTGAGCGCCACTGCTGTCATAATGCGTTTAGCAAGCATTGCAATGCAAGCAAAAGAAATACTTACGTTAAGGTACGTTTGCTTTGTACTTGTGTCGTAGCCGCAAGAGGAGCTTACTTACTTACTTAGTCACAGCGGCGTGACATCTTTAAATTCCTCGGTTTGTGATGTAACTCTATCACGACACGGCCTAGGTTCAAACGGTTCAAAGATCGGCTCTCTCCGAGCACGCTGTTTTTATTATAACTTTAATCGGGTTCAAGCTAACCCATCAATTGGAGCTATGACTTTATCAATGATTAAGGACTTTGCCCGGACAGTAGGACAGATACAGCTGACCTGTTGTCGCAATGGTAGAGCTCTTGCCTATGGCGCCGTGGGTAGTAGGGATTTTCCGTATCTGGGTGTTATTATGTATTTTGTTCAGCAACTGAGTTTGTTAACTGACTGACGGTCTGATAAGTACAGATGATCAAATAAAAGATTCTGCAATCTATAGGACCTAAGGAACATTTTCCACACCTTTAAAATAAATGTTAAATACGCATCACGTTTTCTGCACTGGGACCCCACACACTAGTGTGGGTTCACAACCGGGATAGACCGCACGGATTATGATGACGCATCACGTTTTCTGCAAAGAATATTACCATCAAGATACGAGTTCATTGAAAAATCTTAAACTTACACCTCTTTGTGTAATGTGTATATTGATTGGCCTCATAAAAGGTTTCCGAAATTTCGTTAGTTTAGCATCGCAGTTGTTTTTCAGGGCACAGGTTCCGCTGGCTACAAAAACGACCTTCATGGCATTTCTTTAGTGTCCAGACCAGCCTTCGTCTTTGTGATAATCTTATTTCACAACCGGCGCCTGTATCCGCTATTATCTCGCCTTGTATGGGACGTGTGCAACGGATAATCGCGTATTAGTATAAATATAATCTCATTATGAATGGGCTAGGGTCTAAAGTTAAACTCTAGATAGTAGTGCTGGCGGTACGCAAAATTAACCTGAAAATGGTGTTAAATGCATGAAAATCGGTACGATTGTTCTTTAGGCCATACCAATAGATTTGACCCGTGACCTACGGGTAAAATCGATTGGTACGGAAAAATAAATTGTATGAAAAAAAATGATTTCGACTGAAACCTATCGTGTGTGGTATCTAATGAACGGGCTTACTGAGCCAATTTTTAAAATATATCACATCATTACATTTCAGTCACTTGTTTTAAAATAAAATAAAAATCATTTTTAAATCATACCAAGTTTAGGCTCCTCCAGACATGATACGGTTAAATATTTTTTTGTAAAATATGCCTGAAATGTTACGTAATATCCTCATATCCAACCAATATAATCAATTTTGAAAATATTCAGATTTAGTGAAGTGAAGAGGAGTTAGACTAGACACCATTGCAGATAATGATGCAATGCAATTGAAGCCTTTCTTAACAGCTTCGAAGAATAAAAAGGCCTGTGAGATGTAGTGGGACAGATGGGGGTTAATTTTTAGGAGCAGATTTCCTAATTGCGATATTACGCTTGATATTATGTCAACCGTAAAGTAAAAATACACTAAATGCACTCTAATTGTCATTTCCCATTGCACTTAGGTTATCGGAACAATCTTAGGAGAATTCTATGGGAAAGTGTAATTGTCTGTCATGTCTTTCCGTGTCACTGATGGCAAACTGATAAATGTTGTCTTAGGGAACTAAGGCCGAGATCTATAGTCGATACTTAGCTTAATCTTAGACTTAACTTACCGAAATGAAACTTATAGTCAAGATAGCGGCGCTGTCTTAGCTCACGCTAAGCAAAGTCCAAGTCTGCGAGATCGACGACTTACCAAAAGCTTAGAATATTAACCGTACAAAAATAGTAGGTTGTTATAAGCCTACCAAAATCGGAAGCTTGAAAGCGATTTTGACAGTTCATAGCTGTCGTCGCTTGGTTTGCGTTCCATTTCACACGAGAAGGAAATAAAAGAACTATTAAAAAGCTTTCCGATTCAATTAACTGGATAAAAACGTCAGTTTCATGGTTTTTGTTAAATTTTCGAATATAATTTAATAATATTTCTTGATTATTCACCAATAATAACCATTCATATTTATTTTTATCCGGAGAACGAAAGAGCAGTTTATACTTGTATCGGAACGTTGTGAGATTCATTGGCTAAGCCTATGCTCAGGCTACACTTTGCATGATACGACTATAAATTTCAAATCCAAGTTTAAATTAAGTTCACACTAAAGGAACTTCGGCGTGAGTTTTGGCTTTGCAAAGGCCGACTTACGAGTCGGGACTATAGATCTCGGCCTTATAGACAAGAGCAATTTACAGCTAAGTCTCTACATGTAGGAAACTTTCAAATATTTCGAATCGTAGTTTTGTGTTTCATGTGCGAGATTTGTACATATCAGCTAAGGGTTTTTAATAGTAGGGTTCATTAGTAAATGAGAATGTCTGGCCATGCCGCCCCCGCCAGGTCGACCCAAGAAGCGATGGCTCGACATCGTCAAGGGAGACATGCGTGCCAACAGACTCACCACTGAGGAAGCATAACCGCGCGAAGTGGGCCAAGAAAATAAGAAAGGCGGACCCTGGGACCCCACACACTAGTGCGGGTTCACAACCGGGATAGACCGCACGAATGATGATGATAAGTAAATAAGAAAGTACATATTATGTATGGAAAAATCATAGCTCAAGAACTTATGGCTGTGGGGGTAGAAATGCTCGGAGAGGAAATGTAGCTGGCTCTGCAAGGTGGACAGACGGCTTGATAAATTCGCAGAATTTCAATGGATGCAGGTTGCAAGTGTTGCAACGTCCGGGAGGAATCTAGAAGGAGGCCTAAGTTTAGCAGCGGACATTGTATACCTACATTACATACATAACATTCTACCCATGCTTTAGGCAGTGGCCACATTTTATGGGATGTAGGTACATTTTATGGGAATGAACAATTTTCATTTTGATATTATTTCTATAATATTTTGCTCAGTTTTCTCATAATAAACAACAAAGTACTGTTTTATTGTAATCAGCACCATCCCATTGTCTCCAGCAATTGGCGTCGAAGCACCATGGCTCCATTACCCCTCAAACAGGCCTAATCAAGAGTAAATCAAACGAGCGTTCCGTGACAAATTGACTTTTACGCGGTTATGAAATAGATTTAATTGATACAAGAAACTTTCTCAGAAGGAAGACAAGCATACCAACAACAATAAAACAATACACAATTAGGTACGCTTCCGAAATAGGTGGAGAAATGAAGATAAACGCCTAGGTAGAACGAATTCTTGACACGATCTGCCAATTCGAATACGCGGTTTGCATCTAACGAACGCAGTTCGGACCACATACCACGTAAATGGTCTGTGTGGCCTGCGGTTAGGGCATAGGCCGTAAAAGAATAGTGATGGTGCATTACCTGCGACCCTCGACCCACAATCTCTGGAGATTTAAGCTTTGGTCTTTTGATCGTGCCGACCTCATAATCGTATGAAAATCGTCTAGACTGGTCTCTTTGTTACGTCGCAGTATGCGTCAGCGGTTCCATCCAACACGTGTAGACAGCGATGGATTATTGCGAGTGATTAGTATCCTGGGTCGTGAAGTGATTATAAGCGTGTTCTATTCAATCGCACTAATCAATGGCTGCCCACACGTGTTTTCTCATAATCACTAAGCACCTGCACTAATCACCTGCACTTGCTACTAATCAAAGTGAATACGGGCCTTTAGGTAGGACCTCTACCCGTTGCGCTAACGGGTCCGTCAATAATTATGATTCACGGAAATAAATTTCGTTATAAATACATGTTCCTGTATACAAATGGCTGAGTTAAAAACAATATCTAAATTCAATAACTATTTTTACAATATGCATAAATAATACACATTAGAAATTTACTGAACAGAACTTATATTATAACATATCTTCTTTTCCGATCGCAAATAAAAGGGATGACTAACAGCTGCCAAACTAACACCCACATACCATTTCAGAAGGCTTGTAAACCCACAACCACTAACATGGCCAAAACAGGCAACTCAAGTTATTTCCGAACAATGAAATTCTTATCGAAGGTTCCTTGAGAAGTAATTTCAAAAATCGACTTTGCCAACTTTTTTTACGTATCCGACAAGTATGCAATAGTTATTCTGCTACAAGGTATCTGTTAAGAAATAGGGTGATTTGTCGATTATCCTTAAAATTCAAAACCTGAGGGCCTACTCCCCAACAAAATGTCCGTAGTTTCGGTCAAACTATTGTATCAGAAAAAACCTACACCAATATGATTTTCTTGAATATTTATTTGTGCATAGTGAACATCATATTAAAGAGTAGAAAAATACCTTAAAATCATCTTCGTTTTCACACTAATTAAGAGCACGTTAGTTTTGCCGAAGATGATAGTGACTAAAAAAATATTCAGGGCAAGTAGTAAACTATAGCCGCTATTATTGCAGGGCAGCATTTATTTTCTTGAGGGCTTTTTACGTGTGACGTAACAGAATTCGAGAGTAAGATTTTATTAGTCAAATATGTTTTATACTCTTACATTAATCAACTAGCCGGCCGACCCTAAACTAAGCAGATCTTCATGTCAGAGACATATAAACAGTATATAACCCCCAGACACAGTTTAAATGGCTTCTGCCTGTACTCTATCTCATCAACATATACTTAAGCAAAAGTTGAATAACCATCAAACAAAGACACAAAGTTACAATTACCAATAATAAAGAAGGGGTAATTAAAATTTTAAAGATTTGCGCAATAGCTAGGGATGCTCTTCGAAGCACCGGAAATCGTGTTAGAAGGGGCACAAAATGCTTCACCTTTCTTGTATAAAACCACGTAATTAACTGAGAAAAACCTGAATTCTTCTTCGAGTATTGATGACCATTTCGATCGGCTTCGTTGCTAAAACTCTCGACCGCTGAATTACTTTTACTACGGTAAAAAAAAACATACATCTGAGCCGCCCCATTACCGGGCTAAGCACAACAAACCACCAGCTTTTGCAAGCAGGTAACTGCTCTTTAAATATAAATGTGAGAGACTATTTTACCAGTAGCATCTTAAATTACTGCATTCTACGGCATGCTGCCATCAACAACATAGCCAACTCAAAGAAAGCACGATCACAATGAAACTTTGACCAAGTTACTTACTTTTCGACAGATGGTGTCGCTATATATACCACTGGTTCTTCACTAAACACGCACCACATTTTGGCTCACTGTTATAATGCACTGCGTTCTCATCATTCTGATATCAATAAGTTACTAAACACAACACTACTGTCAAATCACAAATACCCACAAGTATTTGCCGTCCGTTAGATTCAAATCAAAACTGCTATATTTTAGGCTCTAAAGATGCAAAAAGCCTTGCGTATTGGAGCCACGTGATAAAAAACAAGTATTTTGACGACCGATAATCACATGAGAAAAAAGTATGTCATATAAAATGCGGGTCGGTTGCGTAAGTCCCGCGTGCGCGCGCGCCGGTGGCCGAAGAAACTGAAAGTGGCGGCGGCGTTACCCCTCCTAGAGGCTCTGCGTTAGGCAATGGAAGTATTTTCATTAATCCCCATCATAACAGCTGTGCATCCGCTGCCTTTGTCTTGGGCCAGGGGACGAGGTGCACGTTAACGTCGATTAAGACTAGGGGGAATATTTATTTTAACATTCTCAAAATGTTGA
Organism: Udea olivalis; assembly: GCA_947369235.1. NCBI lineage: Eukaryota > Metazoa > Arthropoda > Insecta > Lepidoptera > Crambidae > Udea > Udea olivalis. The sequence continues at coordinate 15,266,185 of OX376359.1, forward strand.
CTACTGCCGTCCGTTAAGCCTCAGGTATCCTGGCTTAGCGACTTTTTAGCTAACGGACGGCAGTGTAGCTAATTTGGCAATTATTATTATATCCACTTAAGGGGATACCAACCACTGGTCTCCTAGAGAAAAGCTGTTTAAAAAGATAAAGATAAGATAAATAATCTTTATTGCACAAACAAACAAATACAGCAAGTTATACATTGAAGACATAAAATGTACAATTTAGGCGGTCTTATCGCTATAAAGTGCTGTGCTGGTGGCGGCACTTTGAAATAATACTTTCCACCGCCCCATCTCCTTCCCGTGGGTGTCGTAAGAGGCGATTAAGGGAGCCCTGCAGCAAACCATCTGCTCTTCAGGTGGGAGACATATTATGTCGGCCGATTGATGTTACCACCATGCAGTTGCGTAAAACCCGCCAAGTGACTCTGACCTATCTCGGTCAGGTCGCATTCTGGGATCAACACTGCACAAACCGGTGCCAGGGCTGGCCTTCAAGATGATTATTGTGGTTGTCATCCTCATATCTGGACTTCACGACTGCTTTCCATCAGGTGGAGTGAGGTCATCTTGACGGGCTATGCTATGAAAAAAAAGCGATCTCTTCCAGGCTACCTTCTGAAGAGAGACTTGTATAGTAAAGAAAGGGTAAGGCTGTGCAAAACAAAGAATAGGTAAAAGATATTTGAATACTAAACTAAATAAATAGCGTTACATAAAAAACATATAGGTATTGTAATTGGATCACCAGTTTCCATTTTTAAGAACTGAAAAATAAATGATGAGATATGATATAATAGTTAGGCTAAGTTAGAGAGAGAGGAAGTACGATGGGATTTAAAGACATATACCTAAGGACTGAGATTTACGGATAAATGGTTTTTGAGCTCCTGTAGAAGACTACTTTTACCTTAATAGACACACTGTTTATTTATTTATTTTATTTATTAAATCTTTAATGCAAAAAAAAATGATTTTTTACAGCTTTATGGGTTAGGCGGTGTCTATAAATTGATGTATACTTGCTTTATTATCTCTGATGGAACACAAATACCATATACCGTAAATAGTTTTTTGGGAGAATGAAAGGGTGGATCTGTTCTTTTAACAATTCGTGTTGAAAGGAATCTTTAACACCATAATTAGTGCTCTACCAGAAGAAGATAAGCAGTTCGTCTCTCTGACTATAGCCAATCGTTGCTATTTTGTTGACACAGCGCCTCAGATTCCGTCGCGGTTCCGTAAACACGCATCTTGGAACGCAACCTTATTCCTTCTTTATACCAAACTCTTATATTTAAGCCATTAGGGTTTACATTCTCATAGCAAGATGCCTTCAATGATGGTTTTGCTGCGGGAAGTGCAGCCCATTGTCGCAATAATCTCATCCAATTTGCCTTATTGTTGTCTTATACTTATTATTTACAACCCACACAGCGTTGAGATAATATGTGACACGAGACTACCTACAAACTTTTTATTTCATAGAGGTATACTGAACCAAGCAAATAGTACCATCCTCATATGTCTCAGCCTCAATACACTGCTTAACATAGACCCCTATAGAATTCCAGGAAGGCCGATTTCTCGCAGGGTTTCTGGGCATCGCCGGCCGCGGCTGATTCATGTTACGGAGGACGGCAGGTTAGCCTCTTCAAAACCATTGCAAAACGGGCATTGTATCGGCAGGAAAAGGTGCCTTTGATACGGTTGATGTGCTGTCGTGTGCAAACCTAACGTATTTTCGTTTAGCTTCACGCACATATCTAGTAACCGGTGTGGTGTGTATCGATATTTAGCATTAAGGTGGTCCCTTACCTGTAGCATTCTCCTGTAATGTAACAATTCAGATTCGATTTTGAGCATTACATTAAGGAACTGCCTGCCAACAGACTCACCTCGAGAGGATGCACAAGACCGTGCGAAGTGGGCCAAGAATATAAGGCAGCCCCTGGGTACCCCACACACCAGTGTGGGTTCACAACCGGGAAAAACGCACGGATGATGATGATGACAACAGAACTGCCTCCCTGATATGTCGAACATTACAATGCTGCCTAAAGCTTCAGGGAAGTTGTATCAAAATATTACACATTGTATCAAGGTGCGCACAGTAATGCTAGTTGCTTTTCCTTCACCATCGTAATGCTCGAATTTGTAACATTACAGTTTGCGCACTGTAATGCTCGGTTCTCGTCCCTCACTAATGTAATGCTCTACTCTGTAACGTTACATTACAGGAAAATGCTCCAGGTAAGGGAGCACCTTTATCCTGTTCCTGTTGTGGATACCCATTCTGATCTTTAGATGTTTGAGTTGGGATCTTGATCATATAACGATTTGAGTTTTAGCACATCAAACTGCAGTATTAACACCGTTCACTATTTTCTATAAACTTAATTTAAGATAAATTTAATCAGTAAGTTTCGGCAAATTGGATAAATGACTTTTTACTGTTATTTAATTTGTATTTGTTATGGAGGAGTGGCTCATTCTAACACAGGTGCTGCAGCACTTAAAAGAAAGAGCCCACCTTAAAATATAATAAATATTATTATTATATATAAATAAATATTTTTTCATTTTTTTTTAATCTTAGACATTTTGAACACAGCTTTCAGTGTTTTGCTGTGAGCGTGTGCTGTGTATCTGATGTATTAATCTACCATTGGCGACTTTGTTCTCATCGGTTCTACTAACGGATGAGGCTCATTGACGATTTGTCGTGGTTTACACTTCAATACACACAGGCAGGGAGCAGCAGAACATATCTGTGGATATTTTAATACATTAGGCCAGTAAAAAGTAACGACAGTTTGTTTTTATTTTTAATATGATAAATTAGACGTTGGTTTCGAAGCACGGTAACGGTAGTTCGTTCCAATAATAACTGTTTTAGTGAAAAAGGGTCCAATTATAAATGCCGTTGTTGCCTAATTGATTATTCCTTTCTTTATTCATAACTTCAATAAATAAAAATAAAAGACAGATGCAGTGACAAATTTCAATCTATTACAACATATAATACAATATAATGATATCGTTCAGGGTATTGCTTCTATATTTGCATATGTTGTACATAGCCAGGTACATGAGATTGAATAAGTACAGTTTCATAGTATTATTACAAAAATATTGTAATCCTCAACAAAATAATATTATATACAATCCGTGGCATAAATATATTCGCATCTTAATTACACAACAATATACATTAATTTACAAACAATTACACATTCTTTGAGCCTGTTAACTATTTTGGTAATATCCTATCACCTTATATTAACGTTAAAAATATAGGAAACATTTTGAAATTGATAAATTTCAACGCATTTTAAAAAAATGAGAGGAAAAAAAAACAAAACAGAAAAAACAACAGTGGTTATTTTAGAAGTCCTACTTTGCATTGTTCCTGGATTATAAATTAATTTCTCCACTGGTCCCCGTCCATGGGGGAAAAAGACTTCGCCCAGCAGTGGGACACGTTAATAAAAAAAATACAAGAAAAATTATCAAATTCAGTAAATAGTTTATTGCCTTTTCTTCAGAAAACAACATTCTTTGAAGATTACTTTGTGATATACATTTCGCCAATATTCGACCTGCCTTGCTTGATACGACCGACGGTAAAACTACAATACTAAAATAAGCTATATCCTCCGTTTTAATATCTACGAGAAAATATGATTATTTACACAGAATTATAGCATCTAAATTAAGCTTTTGACTAGAATTTTATTCGTATTAGATGATGATATGGTTGAATACATAAATACCGACCATGTTATGTCGCCCTAAGGTAGTTTTACTGTTTTCCACTTCAAAATTATGGGCGAAAATATAAAACAAAATTAACATGGCAGATTTTTACAACCATCAAAATTATAATTCACTGCGATTTACTTATTAGAAAATGTTAGTGTGAAAATCTTTATTTTTAAATATAGTAACACACTTGATAATCAGTTTCCATAATATAGTTAATACATCTATGCTCTAAATTATTTCTTGCATTGATTTTAATTTTATACTATTTGCCAATATAGCTAGTTTACTAATATTTTTGTTTATTATTTATTTCAATAAAACAGTTTGTCAATTTATTCGGATATCTCCTATAATTTTTTGTCATGTATATGTATACAATATAATAGTTAAAATTCCCTTTTTTACAAAAATAAACAATTTCGTAAACATAATTAGCTTAAAGTTAAAAAAACGTTCAAATACTTCAAATAAACGGCATAACTAATCATTTGCGACTAAAACACGATATTTTGGCGTTGTGCGTTTGTTACACCGCGAGTTAGTTTTTTTCAAATGCAATTACAAAGGGTTGATTTTACCACGTCCATGGTCATTTAAGTAGTTTATCATATTACATAGATACTTAACTACTTTCGTTCATAAACAATATGAGTAAGTAGGAAGGCACTATGGGCACAATGAGTAATAAACATGAGTATCGTTTGGTATTAAATAGTATTTGGTGTCTCTAGATTACTTCACAAAGCATTCAGTTAAACATTTCCTTTAGGAATTTGATTGTTATGCAAGATATTTGAATAATTTAGATGCCAAACCTTTGGTAGATAAACATGCATGAATGATACAAATGTTTACACATGTGCAATATACAGGGTTACTTTATAAACACTATCCAAAATTTTCCTAGACATTAGGCATCAATCGAAGAGACCTTTTTGAAGAAAAGGGTAGGTCTTTCTAACTTTTACATTATTATATTTTTTTCGAACAGATTATTGGAGTGGCGTGGTTACTTATTTTAAATTAAATTTCAACTTCTAAATAAAGCGCGGGCGAGGAGTTGAAAAGACTGCAAGCCCGCCGCCACTCACGTCGCGCAGTATGAACGATACTAGTGATTTTCTCCATGGATCCTCATATTTCATTTTGGAATGTGTTTATAAAATAGCCCTGTATTTTGTGCATGTTACTTCAACTACTACAAGAGTTTATTATGCATTTGATATACTTATATCATCTCCATACTTCTCCACTGTCACAAGCAGAGCTCAATTGAACGATGATGACAACATAATATATCATTTCACCAATGTTCTTTCTTTCAGTTCATAATAATGTTCTAACCATTGTCTGTTAAATTTGGGAAAAAGATCTAAAGCATTAGGGAAACTCTTGGATAAAGCTTAGTCTTCGAATGGTCTTACAATCTATCAGACGGGTTATTAAAACGCGAGAAAATTATTTAAGAAATTCTATAAGATTGGTAGCTTATATTTTATTTAAAATTTGGCGAATTAATCAGCTCTTCAAAGCCATGCCATCTACGTTTCAACACTCGATACGATATAGCTGCCTGCAGGAAACTAAGGTTAAATTCAATTTCAATATCGAAGCCAACCTGTCACAGAGCTTACCTACTTAGAGAATAGAAATCACTAATCGTCGACAAATAGATTTCTACAAGATTGTTTATAACTCTAACTGGACGCCAAACAAGTGTGGCAAAGTTTAAATATAGGCCAGCTACGGGCAAGTGCTACGTGTATTAATAATCTGATAATATCTGTGTACAAGTCGCTACATAAATTCTTTTATAGACTTCTCTTATCAACACCAAACTCAGCTTGGCTCATCTAGCGGCGCCCTGACTAACCCTTAACTTAGATATATTAAAACTATGTTATTATCACAACAGTCACCCCTAAATCGGTATTGATATAACTCTCTATATATAAAGATATATTTGAGCCTCTGGTAATATACATCACGCCTTTTGAACACATACGAACCCTGTGTTCAATTCCTCGATAAATAGAACCTCTATATCGTTAAATTTAACACATTTTACATTTTGACATGTCTCGTATATTTTCCACAACATCAAAATAGAGTAATTGATTGAAGTTTTTCGAATCGACTATTGCATCATAGGTTTAGTGATATTCATCCAAACTAAGAACACAGTCTAAGGATACCAGATGTATCGTTTAATATAAAACTCCCTCGTCAAAGTCTTAAAATACTCGATGTCGATTAATTATTTTATTTGCCATATGTCACTGTTGCCAAATAAACGGTATTTTATAAAATGGTCAGTATTAAAAAAAACAATTATTTAATTGCTTGACTCGCACTAGTTTTGCTCATTTTATGACTTGTGGACTTGGACCTGTGGGAGAAGAGCCTTAGTTTTTTTACATTATGGCATAATTTTAAAACCCAATTCCGTGTTACTAATTACTAGTTGAATATTATTATTATTAAGAGGGTCGTACTTCTTGGTCTTCTGTCCGAAGGCTGCAATTCGTATGGCATTTAAAGGAAGGAGTTAAGTCTAAATTAAAAGCTAAACGAAAATATAGTGTACTGTTGGCAATAAGGAACTTGCGATCTATTTACGATATACTGTTAAAGAAAAATTAAACTTTACGAGGATTTAAGAAAATAAACAAATATTTATAGGCAAAAATTCTTCTTAAAATGTAAAGGTTAAAATTCAATAACGACATAGACCATTTACAAACATTATTAATTTAGTAGCCTTTTTAAACGTAGCTACAGACAACGACAAAACTTTGATGATATTTGCCAGATTGTGGTCATCTGATTTGTCGCTTTACTGTGACGGCGACTATTTGCAGATCAACGCGCAACTTATCGCTACAAACGCGCGAAAGTTTTAAGTATTGATTGGATTAAACTGGATCGATTCTGGAACGCGACTACATCGACAAAAAAGCACGTCATTATTGATTCAGCATCGTTACGAACGACTAAGAAAGACCGCCAATTCTGTGAAGGCACAAAGAAGCACCGGTGTCTACTCTTTTTCTTCCGAACTCGAATAATCGTAAAACGTCAGGCGGTGAAAATTTACCTACAAACAGCTCGAAACTTTTCTTGATTGCTCGGTATTCTAAACATCTCCTTTTTTATAAAATACATAAAACCTATAAATATCACACTGGCTTCGATTGGCTTTAGGATTCAAATAGTTTTACGGAGCTTTGTAAATGTTTCACCGATGTAGACCACCGGGCATCTCGTATGAATGAATTGCATCTTGATCATATCGATGCTGAATCATAGCCTCTTCGCTGTATGAAAAAGCTACAAAAAGTCGCCGTGATCTCCTGTTTCATTTGTCTGTTAGCAACAACAAACGGTAAGTAGTTGACTCCAGTCATAATTTAAAAAGAAAACGTTACCAAAACCGTTGTCAGCCATCAGTTACGATCTTAAATATTTCGTCCTCCTCAAAGCCTATTATTCTTCTGCCTTTTTCTAGCCTTCACTGTCTCAGCAACACAATTCTGGAACAAATGGCCTACATCAGTAAGATAGTCGTTTCGAATGTGGGTTAAAGAGCACTTCATTAATGACGCACCAATAACGAAAACTGCGTGGTTGACTGGAGAATGCCTATATTTTAAAGTTGTCATTTGTGCCTGTCGGTGAGTATAGTACTTTTAATAATTGGTTTTGGCCCGTAAATGGCACTAACTTTACCAGCCCTGGCTGAGATAAAAAGTCACAGAAGGAAATAATAATAATAATATATATTTTATTTCAGGCTACAAAATTACATTTTCAGATTTTCCAAAATATTATTGGCCCATATAATAGATACCTTAAAGACTAACATACATATTTAATAAACAATAAAACTACTTATGAAATTTACACGTATTAGGAACAGGCGACGTGTGACGCAAGCTGGTGTCCGGTAGCCGCCCTCGAAACCACCGATACAGGACACCTTTCGGCCAGAACTCCTCTTTCATGAAGGTGTTAAAATTAGTTAAAATTTACATTATTTACTTTTATTTCTGGGGTCAGTAGTGAGTAGTGTAATTGAGTGCGTTGACTACGTAGGAAGGCGTAAAGGTCGCGGCGCACAGTGGTCCGAAAAATTAAAAAAGAGAACATTGATGGTAGAGCCACTGGATGCACCGGAAGGTAACGACTGGCACGAAGAGCATGGCAAAAACATTGTAAGTGTGGAATTACCTATTTTAAAAACTGTGTCGTCTGAGGCTAAGATAAAACTGAGATGTGCGAAGGCACACGTGAAACTACAATATTAAGGAACCTCAATGGTTTTTGGTAAGGAATCCCTTTTTCTCAAGAACACCTATGATTTTTGGATGATCTTTAATAAAAAAAACCCTCACTTACATTTGTGGTCTACTTGCTTGGCCAGAAAAGCATGTAAATTTGCGAGGAAAGGCGGCGAGCGACCCTCCAGCCTAGACTACGCTTTGGAGACAGACACTTAGCAATCGCTGTTGCTAAGGAACCGCTATTCGTGAAGAACTGTCAACTAAGTGTGTGTTGCAACTAAGGAACCACTGTCACTAAGGAACACTGTTGCTAAGAAAACCCGGTCACTAATGAACTAAAGAACCTCTGTTTCTATGGAACTAAGGAACCCCAGTTGCTAAGGAACTAAAGAATTAAGGGAACAAACCCCTGTCACTAAGAACCTTTGTCGCTAACGAATTAGTCAATACTCAATACTCAATTCTTTATTGCATTTCACAGTGTAGGAAATTTCTTCTTTAAGGAACTCTTCTTGTTAATGAATCCCAAAATGCCTTTTGCTTAAGAACCACTGTAACTTTTGGCACGGTATCCCTATGATTTGTGAAAGAAACCATAATGATGTTTGGTAAGCCATCCCCATTTATAGTCGCGTCAAAGGTACACTCTGAAGCTGTCCCGAGTCCCGCATTACTATTTTTTAGGGTTCCGTACCTCGAAAGAAAAAACGGAACCCTTATAGGATCACTTTGTTGTCCGTCTGTCTGTCTGTCAAGACCCTTTTTCTCAGGAACGCATGGAGGTATTAAGCTGGAATTTATATCTAACACTCATGTCTACTGTCCCTTGGAGCTGTGAAAAAATCAAACTTCTGAGCTAACGCAATCAAAAGATACAGCCGTTCGTGCCGCAAATTTTCGACACACGCAAGAGAATCAAAACCTACAGGATCAGAATCTTGAAATTTGGTACGAAGCAACGTCTTATATTACAGATAGAGGAAAAATTACGAAAACTGTAAATTTTTAGTTACATCATATAATAAAAATATTTTTAATAAATATACCTACAGGTATATTTATTAAAAACGTGATTTTTAGTAAGGGATCTCATTCAGCTATACTATTTTCACTTTATGATGATATGCCTGACAGTTTTCATTGTTCCGTGTCACGATATGCGTGACACGGAACAATGAAAACTGTATTTCAAACTCAATAAAAATAAACTGGCAAAAGAAAATGTTTTAAACTATTAAAAAACTATTATCCTTTCGAATCTTATCAAGTAAATTATTGTTCTCTTTATTCAGTATAAACCTTAGATATAAAATTTGTATAGTATTCTTACAAAAACAGAGATTTATAACATTAAAAACAACTTATGAATTATAATTATAAAAACTAAATAATTACAATTATAAAACTTAAGATTAAAGTTACAAAAACAATGATTTATAAAAATACCATAAAAATCTCAACCTAGGGAGCCGCTGGCAGCGGGGCAGGCGAGGCCTAGACTACCGGTGGTTAGGGCTGCAGAGAGAGGAACCTCCTGACAATACGTGCCGTGTCCAAGAGTACCGCCTTCTGTATCTGACCCTTGATCCAGCCGCTAAGCGAAAGCCTCTCGAGGTGTTGGTCGAGGCTCTTCGCTATTAAGCCGTTTGCCGAAACCACTATCGGGACAATGATCGTCGAATCTACATCCCACATGGCGGTCACCTCGTGAGCCAAGTCAAGGTACTTGCTGAGCTTGTCCTTCTCGGCCTTCACAAGGTTATCGTCATGCGGGATGGTGACATCGACGAGCACTGCCCGGCGTTGGGATCGGTCTACCAGCACGATATCAGGCTTATTGGCTACAATAGTCCTGTCTGTGATGACAGAGCGATCCCAATAGAGCAACGCACGACCATTTTCAAGAACTGGCAATTATTATCAATTAATTAATTAATTCATTCATTTATTATCAACTGTTAATAAATGAAGTAAATGAAATTCAATTATCATATCTTTACAGCGCCTGATGCGTGAAAAGGAACGCCATTCAATAATGTTGACACTACTGAATCTTCAAAAAATCGATGAACAGGATCGAACATTTTGTAATCACGTCATTCGCATCAGTACGAGTGCGTCTGCCTCGTGTGCTATATTTTAACTATTATCTTCTAGATACCGCGTTTTATTCTATAACTTATTAGCCATAACCCGTTTTTTGAGAATTTATTTAAAAATTAAAATTCGGTAAATCCGATTCCATTTCCTTTAACTCGATTAAATTACATTCGTTACATCACTAAAATTGACCATTATGAACTGTCAGGGATATCATCATACGGCGAAAGTAGTTCATTATAGTAACGCCATGATTTTTAGTATGGAATCCTTATACTTGTTAAGTCACTCCCATTTAGCGATCTCACACACGAACGGCATTAGCCGTCGCCCTCCGCCGTCGGACGCCAAAGGCAGAATTTGTACATGAGCCAGGTGTAAATTGATTTCTTTAAAGAAACACTCTTGTTGCTTTCACTCTGTCGTCGACGACAAAAGAGAAAGACCGGTGGTGCCAGGTTTAGGTAATAATATTGAATAGAGAGCGGGTCTACTTTATCCACTATTACCAAAAATGAGTAAACATTTTTTCATTGCTTTCGAATGTTATTCAGTGTTTTTTCTTTTAAAGCACTATAATTTGTCTAATTTAGGAAAATCATTTTGACAGTTCACAAAGGAGATGGGGTAGTTTATAATCGTTAGTGAATCTATTCGATTATCGATTAATTATTTCACAGAACTTGGAATCGTAACTATGAAAAGATAAACAAAGAAAATGTTACTCGAAAATTATAATGTGCAATAAAGAGATAATTAAAAATATATAAATATATTACGACTATAAAAGTAAGTTATTTACTACTAACATAATGGTTCACACCCTAAATCACTTTCATAATCATCATCGTTATCATTAGTAGAAGAACTATCAAAAATCAACAAAATGTTGTGCTAGCCGCCTTTAATCTTTTTTATATGTTACACTAATTTTATTTCACAACCGATTTTCTATTGTTCATTGTTAGTCGTTTGCAAGGCACTTCACTAAGTGGGCGGTCCCGTCAATAAAGTACGATATTATTCTGTAGTACACTTTACCGAAAAAAATGCGATACTTCATAGGCGTGAATTGTCAAAATTATTATCCTATATTGGACAAACTATAATAAGCAATTCAGAATTAATTTCTTCGGCTAAGCTCATGTTGTGTGCTTCCTAGCTCTTGCACTACTAAAAATGACAGCCACGTCGCCGGCAGAGGTCGTTGGAATTTGCCGTCCCGTGTGTAAGAAGTCTTACCTGTCTATTTGCTTGCGTGGACTCCGTGCATGGCCAGGAAATTGTGTAAGTCGCGAGGAACAGCGGCCGGCGCGTAGCGGGCCCCGGCGCGCGCCAGGCTCGCGGCCGCCAGACACGCCAATCGCGGACTTAGGGCTGATCGCACTATGCTTTCGCTTGGTCCTGGAGACACACACAAAGTTCAGAGATTTTTTCATATTGCCCGTCAAGATGACCTCACTCCACCTGATGGAAAGTGGTCGTGAGGTCCAGATATGAGGCTGACAAGCCCAGTCATGCGAAAGAATCACTGGGCTGGCCATCCTCACCTTGAATGCCTGCAGAAATGTCTTTTCAGGCCCGCCTGAAGACCCCGGGACTATAAAAGGAAGGAAACACATGCGCTGGAAGAGCGTTCCACGTCTGGATGGTACGACAAAGGAACGAGTCACCGAACCTTTTAGTGCGAGCCAACAAATGCTGGATCGTGTGTGGATGACTACGTATCCAGCACGCGTGATGCGGGAGTAGATGGGTAAAGAAGGGATGGGATCAGCCTAAATAATTGCTGGGAAGTTCCATCTTTGATATCAAGTGATAGACCAATTGATTATGGAGGATTGGCTTAGAAATAATAATCACGTGCTTTTAAACCGGGGGTAGCCAAAACCAACACGCTACAACAACTGACATCAAATGTCATTTCGATTAGACGAGTTATGTCATTCTCGTACATTTTTCACATTTGACATGTCGAAACGAAATTAGCGTGATGTAATTGGCTAGGGCCCAGGGCCGTATCCTAAAATCCGACCAGGATTATAAAGGCGACAAGATTTCATGTAAGCGCACTAATGACAGAGACACGGCGTGAGACAATACAGTCATCATCATCATCCGTGCGGTCTATCCCGACAGGGCCTGATAAGGACGCCGAAACAGAATAAAATACGTAGCTAATAAGATAGATTAGGTTAGCACGTAATTTACTGTTAATGTTTGTATGTAAGTTATTATTAAGTAGGTAGAAACTAGTTAAGTTTTATAATAAAGTATTGAAATAGTTGTTTTATATATAGATAAGAAAAAAATAGGCGATTTTCATAAATTTAGGGGTCTCAGGGCAATACCCGCAGGAGAGCCGCTCGGAGGGTGGGTCGGTAAGGCAATACCCCCAGGAGAGCCTATAGAAGAAAATTAGCTATAACTTATTAATATAAGACTTTTTAGTAAGATTATTGTGTGATTAGATTAGTAATTATAATAAATATCCCACAGAAACATAAATTTTGTTGTAAGCAAAGGTTTCCCTTACAATTTTGCAAAGAAACCATATTTGCCCTGAAGAGCAGGACAGCAATAGTAGGTTAAGTGAGGGAATTTCTTGGACACCTGACTGGTCCTAAAATCCTATAAAAGTGCGGCAAATTCTGAGGGAAGTCAGTGCAGTCCAGTCCACTCCAGAACAAAGAACAATAAAGGAAAATAAGAAAAAATCGAAGGATTTCATTCTCACCACCATACAATCCACTTCAGGGTCTGTCTTTCTTTTTTTGCTGGCCCACTTCGCGCGGGCTTGCGCATCCTCAGTGGTGAGACAATACAGTTTACATGACCATTTTGTTACCACATATTTCACTCACACTGCACCATCAACCATTTGTAACTCATAAATTACCTACGCACTGATGTTAATATTTTTAGGTAGCGAAGTATGTTCCTGTAATTGGCTTATGTTCAAGTAATGTTATCGTCTTTTTCTTTGTTTAAAAGCTGGTGAAACTTTATTATTTATTTATTTATTTGTTAGTTCGTACACAAAAATACAGTTGATACAATTTAGATACACAAAAGTACAGGTGAGCTATCTTCTAAGAGAGATTTATTCCAGCAGACCATGGTTACAGGAGAAGGTTATCAATAAAGTTATGGATAGACAATTTGTGCACAAGTAATGCAATAATATGTGATTCTTGTAAACACACTAGCTTAACTTATCAATAGGTAAACATAATATACATACATACATACATAAATAAATATACACAATAAATAATTGAAATATATAAATATCCAACTAATACAAAATTATGATGAACCCACGCAATCTAAACAATGTTCAAGAGATGTTCTTTTAAATGTCTCTTGAAAGAACCCACAGTGCAACACTCACGAATAGAAACAGGCAGCTTGTTCCACAGTTTCACACTTTCTTGGATTATTATAAATAAATAAATAAATAAAATAGGTAGTCACCTCCGATGGCGGCCACGAGCGGCGTCACGCCGTCCGCGTCCACGGCGTCCACGTGCGCGCCGCGCGCCAGCAGCTCGCACACCACGCCGCACAAGGCTTCGCTCCATTGCTCTCTCTCATCTGAAATTATGCGCACGCTATTACGAGAACAGACTTGTACAACGCAGAGCGAAGGGGTCAAAGGTTTAATCCGTTCACTATGTACGGTTTTGGCACTCAAGTCAATCAATTGATATAGCATTCTTCAGCTGCGGAGACACAAAAAAAATGTTGTATGTGTAACACTGTCATCTGAATATCGTCTGTCATGTACTATTTTACTAACTTACTAATACTAACTTCGACTTAAACTCGCTCGTTTCACGGTTCATGTGGACGCAACAAATAACTGGCGATATATTATTCAACAAACGATAGCGAAAACAACAGCTATTAGTGATACAAACTATGAATAGAAAAATAAATCAATACTAACAGTTTGGGGTGGATCGTAAACGTCGCATTTTTTTAGGGTTTACGTAATTATTTAGCTGAATTCAAATTAAGTATAACTTATCTCTCTATTATTGATTGCACCTTTTAATTTCATAATAATAACTTTAACTGTGTACAGTAAATTTTCAAGTGTCTTTTAAATTAAAAAATAACGGTTTTTTATTTAATTTAGCAAATAATTGGCGATTACCTAACTCAAACTCAAATAATAGACATAAATACCATAATAATATGGATAAGTAAATAAACAGTATACAGACATAATGCGACTCTACCACCGCGTTGGAGTTGTTTCTTGCTGAGAAGACCACTAATTTTAGACAATTGAATGTGTTTTTAAATAATATTATGCACACAATAATAGAGCAAACATTTAAGTTTTATTTCAATTCATTCAAATTGTGTGGGTCTTAATGTAATTTTCAAAAGTTGATTATTCTACTTGGGACCAAATGTGTATTTTCATTAAATTTAACTGGCTAAATTGTGTGGGTCTTAATGTAATTTTCAAAAGTTGATTATTCTACTTGGGACCAAATGTGTATTTTCATTTAATTTAACTGGCTAAATTTATTTCAAAACTACACGCAGCTGAAACTTTTTTTTCGTTAAATGTATTAAATCCACCTAAAATAGCTATCAAAAAGCGAGGTCTCATCACAATAATTACCCTTGGTGCCATCCTGAACCACTTTCTTCTTACTACGTGTAAAAACAGAATGAGTAGAATTATCAAGTTTTGAAAAGGACCTCCTGAATTATGAAATACTGTCAATTTTTTTTCTGTCTTTTTACAACAAGATACGTACGGACAATAAGATTTACCTGGTATAATTTGATAGGATATAAGCGCGACGTGCAGCGGCGTCCGGCGCATGTCGTCGGTCGCGTCCACGTCGAAGCCGCATTCCAGCAGGAGGCGTGTTGTCCGCATGCACGGGAACCTGAAGTTGACATTACTGGTCATCTTATTAGGAAATAGGGATATAGAACATACTGTTGGAAAATAAATATGTACCAATTATAGTCCAAAATAGCGGGTGGTTATCAAAAGACTTACAAGAACGATATGATATACCCATTAAGTAACTATTTCATCGAAATGGTCCTTGTCAGGACCCAACCCAAACAGCTTTCTTATGGGCTAAACAACGGCACTTCTTAGCGCCACGACAAACGGCAGCTCCACCTGTATCCACTCATAGTTCCACCTATGGCCAATTGAGTCAACTGAGTGACCCAGCAATTAGCATCTTATCTATTAATATAGAGGGCTTCTCAAGCAACACGGTTATGCATCAACAATCTATCGGGTGATTTTTTATTCTAATTCAGTAGGGGATGTAGGCACTATTTAAGTAAAAAAGAGGATTAACTTACTTGTATTGTGTGGTTTTCATACAAAGTTCATAAAAATATATTTTTTTATGGATGAAAACTCTTAGAAGATTAACTATTTTAAAATTAATTTTATTGTAGAATTTATTTTACATTACCTACCTACTGAGTATCCTATTTATTTTTCCTTACAGTATACTTTTACTCACGCGGGTAAGTATAATTAATAAATATCACGCGGGCGTTCACCAACAAGATGGACCGATGCTAACCATGATCCTCAGACATAAGAGAAAGAGAGAGAGAGGTACTTTTAATATTTATTTTTTTGTTTTTCTCATACATTTATTTTCACTCCACACAAAGCTCAAGCTTTAAAAAAGTTCCTCCACCCAAAGGTTGCCTGGAAGTAATCGCTCCTTAGCGATAAGGCCGCCTAAATTGTACAGATTGTTTGTTTTATGTAATGTTACTGTTTTCTTCCTATTTTGTGCAATAAAGTACATCTATCTATCTATCATTCGGTATTTGAATGTTCGCATTAAAATGGAATCGGACCGCAGCGTTAGTAAGAAATCAGTTGGCTATGATTGTACCAGAGGCCCTAGCCAAGAGCTACACGCTACTTTCGTTTCGTCTTGTCAAATTGAAAAAACTTACGGGAATGACATAGCAGTCATAGCACTCGTCTAATCGAAATGACATTTGATGTCAATTCCATACATATTCAAAGACATGTCAAAACGAAAGTAGAGCTTGTCTAATTTGAAATGTCGCGCCCCACTAGTTGTTTAGTTGATTTGGTTTAGATATGCCGAGTGTACTTTTGCGAGCAAATAACGCGTGCTCCTAAGAACGAGTCAAACCGGCTACTGAACGACCAAGAAGCGTCCATATTTCAGTATCCTCGTGAATGAATGCGGTGTAGGGGCGCGTCATCGCGCGTCAGTAGACCAGCTCTAGCGCGTTGGTCTTGGCTATCGCGCCAGATGTATTGAGCAGTATACTCACTGACAGACGTCGCTGGTGTGGAAGTCGTCGACGGGCGTCCGCCGGTCCGCCGCGAGGTGCAGAAGCGTCTGTCGCGAGCGGAGCCGCGCGTTGCGGAGCCAGAATATCGCTCGTCTGATGCTGCCGGCCGTTTCCTGGCAACAACATTCGGGTATAACCCGATTTTTATAACTGTACACAGTGTACACTTCGAGTTGTCAAGTGCTTTTTTTTTGTTGACCTAAATGAAATGTGTTCCGAGTGTATTAATCAAATGCGACTTAACGAATTTTTATATTACTTTTATGTCTTTTAGCATTAAATATTAAACGCATACATGTAACAATAAAACTTTATGATTACACAATGCATAGAACAGATGTTTATTGCTACATAAATTATTTGTTGAATTTTAATCAGAACGTTGACGCTCGTTCAAGTAAAATAGCGTGCACTATATTAAAGGTTCATTTTCATCGCCCATTTTTTCACGCATGAAGTTTTTTTTAATTCCTGTGTAAATATGGGTGTGTGTCTGAGAGTTTGTGTGTGTCTCTCTCTCTCTCTCTCTCTCTCTCTCTCTCTCTCTGTGTGTGTGTGTGTGTGTGTGTGTGTGTGTGTGTGTGTGTGTGTGTGTGTGTGTGTGTGTGTAATTTTATATGACATGACTTACTTCGCAGTTCCCCTCGTTCTCCAGCAGCCTCGCCGCCACCGCGACCAGGTAGAGCGCCGTCCGCACGTTGCTCTCGTACTCCTCCTGCAACATGCGCGCGCGCGCCAGCCACTTCGCTTCAATACTTATTGGGGTGCCTCACTTGATGGGATACAGGATGGCAGAGAATTGCAGACAAAGCAAGAAACTGAGCATCTTATACGTCTTTTAAATTGAAAAGTTTTTTCAAGCTATTCAACAAAGATTTGCTTTGAAAAACTGTGTTTTTATTCCCAACAAACAGAAGATTGCTGGCTTTTTTACATTCATAGAGACTGAAACCAGTATATCTACGAGAAGAGGTCCTAAAGCGATACTTCCAACTATGTCGGTCTATGCCACCTTGATTTGTTGTGATGTAACACAGTGACATGCAAGACGAAAAGCATTTCAACCAAAAGTTTAGTTAATCAGTAATGAAACACATGCTGTGGAAAGTGATAGACTGTTAAAATTTCGTTAAAAACGTTTTGACAACTGGTAAATTAATTATTATTTCGTTAACCGAGTTTTAGTACAGAGTAATAAAGTCAACCGTAAGCATACAAAATTCTGTTAAGTTTTCTCCTAGAAGTTCCTTAAGTACACGCTGTACTTACTCTTTCTAGTCTATTTTGCTTATAAGGCACAATATTATTGCAAAATTGTGAGCCGTACGTACACGTTGATATTCAACACAGTCTGGCGAAGCTCAACAGAAAAAGAAAAATGTATGAAACACATGGACTTTTTATGGTGGTATAACCCGTCTTAGTTAAGACTAGGTACCAAACCTACATGATTGCGTAGACGTTGCGGACGCTCTTCTTTAGCCGTGTTAAACGTCACCGTCCCCACCATGGCTTGCAATTTGACAATTTGTTTTTTCCCTTTACCGTAATCTGTAGGTTTGTCATTATCGCCATGTGATAAAACTGTTTCTGTAAAACTTGTTAAGTCTTAGTGTTTAAAAGCTAGCAAAACTAACAAATTCAGTGATTTATTTGCTAAGTATTTTGTGTTTAATCAAGATGCCAATAGTAACGTGCGAAATATGTGGTTTTAAAATTATTACATTTTACAATTCATGCTGGATGAAGATCGGTTAGTACTTATTATAATTTGTTTTTGTTTTAAGGTCATGTATGGTGTAGTTTGTTGGGATTTTTGTGCAGATTTTCTCAAAAATTCATAACCGTGCCATAACAGTGCCATTTTCTATCGATAGTCGTCTTTTTAAATTTCACTTCGGTCTCTCATGTCATGCTATTACAAAAATAAATTTTATCAGCTTTTACAGCCCTACATCCTCTTAATCCTCAAAATTTGTTTTTCTATAATGTTCATTCACTTTCCAGTTGCAGGCAATGAAATGAAACATCAGCCTTCAACACCTCAATGCTCAAATGGTTCGTTGTTCAGTTTACTTTAACTTCTTTATTCATCTGTTTTTCACTACATAAACAAATTCAAAACTAAAAAAATATATTTTAATTATACATTTTACACTTTACAGAGCTGTCTACAATTAGAGTCCAATTGCTAGAATTAATTTGGGAAATGAAATTTTCCGGAAAATTGTTTGGGAGAAGCGATGATTTGGGTAACCATATTATGTTTATCATAGGCCAGATTTATAAAGGGTTGAGTGATTGTATCTGTACATGCTTATGTCAAGTGAGCCCATTTTATCTTGCGTCCTTTGTCAATAAATGAAAGTTGAAATTAAGGCCTCTTATTTTGAATTCAACCCATAATCCTAAGTGAAATAGGTAGGTTCCTACAGGTATCTTAGATCTCATTTTATCGATACCACCAATACACAGAATCTTTGGTTAGCACAACCCTATTATGTTGGTTATGTTATGATGTTGGCAGTATAGCTTGTCATAGTTTTTGTAAGGTTGAACTGAGCAGTCCATGCGTTTCATACATATTGCCTTTTTTTGGTATGAGAGTCCCGTCTCTTAGTAACGCTAGTTATTATATCCTCTTTGATTCAACATACGAAAAGTGGCCAGCAATATTGCATTCCTGAGTTTAGATTTGGAAATTATGATCGCAAGACCTAATTTCCTAGAATATTATAAGTTGTACCTACGAGTATGTACTCAACATGATGAACAAAAATTGGTAAAAGACAGGCGTGTGAGACAGTAAATACACAGGTATTTGCAGAGCATCACGTACCGCACAAAACACCACTATAATGACTGAAACTGTTGGTTACCATAATTTTCTTAAATATGGTGCATTGTTAACAACAAAAAACATGAACAGATGAAAAATTAATGCATTTCACAAACACTCCGTTGTTTATGTTGAAATCCCAAGCAACCTGGTCGGTGGTGCAGTATAGTAATGCAGTGAGGTGTCTTTAATTTTTAATTCAAATTTTTACATCCAAGACAACATAAAACTTAGTAAAAAAAATTACTACCCGTTCCTAGAGTAACAAACTCAAAGGCTGTAAACTAGGATTAAAATTATCGACAAGAACTAGGATTATTTTTTTTACAATTTTTTATCGCTTTCTAGATATTTAAGAATTATCATTTGCTGGCCTGCTCTATTAGATCACCCATACAAATAAAATAGAGTAAACTTTTTGTACATTATAAATGCGTATTATGGTTACGTGATTACAGAATAAATATAAAACGTCAAGGCTTCAAGGTGAGGATGGCCAGCCCAGTGATTCGTTTGAATAGCTGGGCTTGTCAACCTCATATCTGGACCTCACGACCGCTTTCCATCAATTGGAGTGAGGTCATCTTGACGGGCAATATAAAAAAAAGGTATGAAAATAGCATCTGAGTAAAAATAACAAAACTTTGCGCTATAATGAGTGAAAAAAATGAAAACAATGAATGTTTGGCGATAGTGGCGTGTGCACGTACGAGCAGCGCGTCGGGGTCGTGCGGCGCGGCCGCCAGCAGCCGCGCCGCGCCGCGCCGCAGCTCCTCCGCGCACGCGTCCAGCACGTAGCCGACCTGACACAAATGGAACGTTATACTTTTCACTTTATGATGATATGCCTGACAGTTCTATTGTTCCGTGTCAAGCATACTATTTTAAACTAAATAAAAAGAAACTGGTAAAAGAAAATGTTCTAAACTAATAAAAAACTATTGTCCTTTCGAATCATGTCAAGTAAATTAAATTATTGTTATTATTATAAACTGTTAATAAATGAAGTAAATTAAATGAAATTAATATATATCTTTACATCTCTCATATTCGGTAAGTAGGTCTTTGTTACCCCCAAATGCGGCTTGTAGGTGACCAATTAGCGCTCTAGGGTAATAATATAGCTAGAAAAGCCCTAGGGCGGTAAGTAATTAAAAAAAAACACTTCACTCTTTCAAAAAGTTCGTGTACATCTAACCATCATACTGGCAATAGACATCATGCATTCAGCCCAATGACGAAAGAGGTCGCTTCGTTAATCAGCCTTGTCTTTGTATGAGTAAAATAGTCATAAATTTTAAATATCGAAAGGCAAAGCTCAATTTGGTTCTTGAAAAAAAAAATTTAAAAAAAAAGATGAAAAAAGGCGAGAATAGATAACTTTTACTTTAAATATAGTTTGTTTTTGGTTTTTTTTTATAATTACGTGCTAATTAGGAAAAAAACATGAGTTCTGCAAGTAATGAACATATAAGCTGCACTCCCGATTCAAAGAAAATGGAAACTGAAGCAGCAATTAACAATATTTTGCCTGAAAGTTCTAAAGAGAGATATTCGAAAACTTACGAGTTCATGAAGTGGCGAAAAGAAAAACGAGTAAAGTCTTTAACTAAGACTGTATTTTTAACATACTTTAGTGAGCTATCAAAAAAACTGCAGCCATTACAGCCCTTGGCTACTAATCTACTATTACAGCGCCTGGTGCGTGAAAAGGAACGCCATTCAATAGTGTATTGACACTACGGAATCGACAAAAATCGATGAATAGGAGCGACCATTTTGTTATCACGTCATTCGCATCAGTACGAGTGCGTCTGCCTTGTGTGCTATTTTTTAACTATTATTTCCGAGATACCGCGTTTTATTCTATAACTTATTAGCCATAACCCGTTTAATAAGAATTTATTTAAAAATTAAAAATCGGTAAATCTGATTCCATTTCCTGTGCCAACTCGATTGAATTACATTCGTTACATCACTATAGTTGACAATTATGAACTGTCAGGGATATCATCATACGGCGAAAGTAGTATAATTGAGTAGAACTTGTCTAAGCAGAAATGAGGTGCCCGCCACCGCCTTCACGCACGAAAATACCATGAAGACATTATCCCAAACGGGGTAGTTAGAGGCAAGGGGCTGTGATGTCGAGGTGAAAAGAACACTCAGAAGCCCACTTTTTCACTAATGGTATTAAGAACCCAACGTGTTAGATAACCAATAAAAATACCAATGTAATTGGTTGTTCAGTAGCCGGTTTTACGAGAACCTAGGAGCACACGTAATAGGTTCGCAAAAGTACACTCAGCATATATGAATAAATTTAAAAAAAATGTGCGGCGCGTCATTTCAAATTAGGAAAGATCTACCAAAACAACGGACATTTCGTTACTAAGTAGGCCTCAGAGCCAATCACGTAAAGAGTACGCTATGCGACTTTGTCATAAATGTAATATTTCCATCTGACGCTAAAGAACATAATAGCGAAATAAAATAACAAACTGTTTATTCAGTGACAGCAGTTCTTTCTCCGTGGACAGTATGATATTTTTAAGTGTCCGTACATAGTAAATAATCATAAAACATGTTAAATAGCGATATTGCAACAACGATGCCCGTACTTCACATATCAAAATAACCGAATACGGATTTGGGATACTATAGTGAATTTCAGAAATCCGAATATGCCAGCTAAACAGTTAAATGAGCCAAACACAACTAATTAAATGCTCGACTATAGCTATTAAACATCACGCAATTATAAGTAAGAAACAAACCTGAGCGAGAGGCAATTCAATTCCTATGTGAATCATCTGTGAGAATACTTGAGCAAATCTGAGTAAGTCCTTCACCACCGACACCTGTGAACAAACGGTATAATTTAGGTTTTTTCTTTTAAGACAAAAGCAAAATAAGCACACATTTTCTAAATACATAAGAACCCAGATCTTCAAGGTAGTCATATCGAGTTTAAACTCTTATCTCATTATTCATAAAAATTTAATAATAAAAAAGTTTTTATTGCCAAATTTAACACACATTATGATAAAAAAAAAAACAATTTATGCACAAAAACAACAAACATACATATGCTGATAATTCCGCAATAGGTACCAGTCTTAGCGTATGCTGGGCCCGAGGTCCCAGCGCTGGTTTTCAGACTGGCCCTAATGGCAGGTCGGCAATATAGGAAAATGATACGAGCAAGAGTATTAGTTTAAAATATGTGGTTAGTACGGTGTAAAAAAACGTGCTATTGCGTATCTCTCTCTCTCTCTCTCTCTCTCTCTCTCTCTCTCTCTCTCTCTCTCTCTCTCTCTCTTCTCTCTGTGACTGTGTGCACGCGCGCGCGTATGTGTGTGCGTGTGTCTGTGGTAAAGTGTTCTTAAGTTTTTATGAATAAGGGGTAAATCGGTATACTTGTTGATATAATTGATTATTAATATCAATGTAATGGTATGAATCAGGATAAATACTAAGATTAGATTTTAATATTTTTTGGCATTTTTGCATGATACATGCCATCACAACTTTATCCCAAACGGGGTAGTCAGAGGCAAGTGACTGTTGCCGTCATGGTGAACGGAACACTTTAGAAGAAGCCCACTTTTCACCAATAGTATTAGAACCACGTATAGTATTTCACGTTAAACATTCTATTATTCAACTAACAAAAACTTTTTTGTAAGTTTTACTCTTGTGAAGGAGTAAGAGTGAGCGCAAGATGTGTTTTTGAAAGGAGGATGTTAGTAGGGGATAGTATTTATTTAAGGAAAGAGGATGTGTTTGCTGGAGTGCACTGTAAGAGAAAAGATGTGTAATATAATATTTTTAAAGTAGTTTGTTGTAAATTTGGACTTCTAAGCAGGGTTTGAAATTATCAAGACAGGGTATATTTATCTTCAATGATAATTATCGTGATAATTATCAAACAGATATTAAGCCTATGAAACCTTTTTAAACTGATGTTCCATATATCAACATTTACGTTAGAAGCAAGTAGTTTAGTAAATAAATTATACACATTTTGCAATCAAGGTAATCGAATCAATTTCGCGCGATCTGTCAAATCTGACAGCTGAGAAAGAATGATTATTTGACAGCAGATATGAAAAACCGGACGAACGCGGGGAATCCCCCGCTATTGACGTTTAGTGGCGCGCGTTCCGATACACGCAGTCGATTGACGGTGGCGCGTCAATCGACTATACGCATTCGTTGAATGCGACAAATTAACCAGTGGCAAATATTTTCGATTACCTATACTTTTTTTTTAAATTAACCCTTTTTTTTTAATTATTTTTAAATAAATTCTTTCAAATAATGAACAAAGTCAGCCTTCTTGTAGTAATTTCATTTACAGTAGATATTTATAACTATTTAAAAATAAGAATGGAACTCTCGTGTATAATTTTCGTAATGCAGTGAAAATAATAAAAAGTCTTAAATTTTTTTTTTTTAATACTTTACTCGGAAAACTCCACTACAATTTTGTTTACGGGGCTTCCGGGTAAGTAATCAAAGATACTTGAGCTGGGAAGAATCAAGATAATTATCACTTCGAACCCCCGACCTTTAGCCATAACGTGTTACCTCTTTGTGGTGGCGCAGCAGCAGCGCGTGCCGCCACAGCCGCAGGCAGCGCTCGAAGCGCGCCTCGTCCGCGAACACGGCGCCGCGGAACACCACGGGGTGCGGCAGGTCGGGGCAGCCGCGCCCCAGCACGCGCTCGCGCACCGTCAGCCCCTCCATGTGCAGCGCGTGCGCGTTGCCGTTTAGACGCTCCACTTCCTGAAAAGA
Organism: Udea olivalis; assembly: GCA_947369235.1. Taxonomy (NCBI): domain Eukaryota; kingdom Metazoa; phylum Arthropoda; class Insecta; order Lepidoptera; family Crambidae; genus Udea; species Udea olivalis. The sequence continues at coordinate 15,290,320 of OX376359.1, forward strand.
AGATTTGATCGATCTATCGCTGGTTTTAGAGTCACTTCACAAAATAATGTGTTTACAGAAGGACCGCTCGCGCCTTTTTAGTAAACTGGCGTGACCGCCCGGGGTTACTACTATATTAGGTAGCTCATTCATCATGTGAAAAATTGCACTACGTTCAGTAAGTAAAAAGTAATTAGCCTATACAACGTGATAATGAAAATGCGCATAACCTGTAATTAGTTTGTTCAGAATCGAGAGTAGAATCGATTCCACTAATAAAAATAGGGGTAAAATTTTAACCAAAAAAATATTTTCGTTACGCCGTGTTTAATCATTACTTAACTCTATTATTGCAGCGGCACGCGAAGCGGCAACGTCGCACTAGCTAGCGCGTTATTACCAGACTTTTTAATTTTGAAACAAACACGAGAAACAAAAAAAAAGCGAATATCTTCGTAAATAATACGCGAAAATGTAATTTAATAATCTACAGAATTCTTTTCTAATAAAAATAAGTTGGGGTGTCTGAGGTTTTTCGCTTTTTAATTAAAACGTTGTATATACAGTGCTAGGCAAAGGTCTCCATCATTAAAATCAAGTCATCGCTACGATGGATGGGTATTGGCTTAATCACCATGCTTGCCAAATGCGGGTTATGTTCCGAAAAACACACTTTGCCCGACCTAGTAATTGAACCCGCAACCACCGGGTTTTTGGGCAGAGCTCTGGAACCACTCGGCCAAGGAGGCGTGCTATCGCACTACGTTCATAAAAAAAACACTCGCGACAGTGCGACTGACCGCCTCACTGATGCTCTGTGGTCTCACCTGTAAACTCACTGTGTCTGTGTGCGTTATCAAAATGGGGGGTTTGTTTCAAGCGAACTATCTGTCAGGGGCGCCGCGCCGCATGTGTAATTTGTGGTCACGCTGACCGCACACAAAGCAAAAATAATTAATGGTCTACGCTTTTTCGTGCATCTGTATTCCATGGCGATCAGCACGATCCTAAAAAACGTCTCGCGCTGAGCTGCCAGCGCTGACGATCAGCGCGACTACTAAAACCTGTCTATGTAATAGACATTCATCGAGGGAATGTATGTTGAGCTTGTCCGAGCTGAAATAAAGAGAACCTCCGCCGCATTCACGCACACATTTAAAATTTAAAATATGGCGTATAACACATTCATAGGCTGCGATAACCACTTCCCATCAGGCGGTCCATCGTGAATCTTGTCAAAAGAACAGTGTTCAATTTGTTATAGAAAATATATGTTTAGTTACTTGTGTTGCTGATTATCCTTTTTGAACGCTTAATTTTGAGGATTCAATTTGTCCGTGTGTTTAAAAGCGCACATTAATCACCGCGTTTTCCCAAAATTACTATGGACGGACTCGTTTAAATGCCTTCACGAATACTTGACACTTTTAATGGAAGAAATGTTTTTTTAACTTGTATTTTATACTCGAAATTTAGATCATACTTTTTTTACACTTTGTATATAACACAATTGGGTCTTAGACAACATCATCGGATTCTAATAATTATCCAATATTTAAAAATAAATACATTAAAAAAGGGCAATATGTAAACTTTTAGTTTGATAACTTATGTACAATTTATTTTATGGGCCTTCAAACTTGCGTGGGAAGGCCCATTTTTAAAAAAGCAAAATGAAATAATAGATAAACCAATCGATAATCTACACAATTTATAACAACATTTGTTAAGAAACCATTTTCATAAACGCAATATTTAATACAGCTGCCAAACAAATGCTTTGCAAAACACATAGAAATAGACGTCATGTGACGTCACTACCTTAAGACAATTTGTATGGAGCGTTTTGGGCAAGTCCAAAATATCAGATTTTTACAATTGCAATATCTCGGGAAGTTTGACGACTATTGGAACATTTTTTACGAATGTTTATATTTTTGAGAGCTCTTTTGATAACACATCAAAAAAAATTACCTCTAACGTGGTGCTCTCCTTCCAATTGTCGTAGGCCGGTATGGGGTCGGCCGGCTTCTTCAGCAGCAGCCCGTAGCGCGTGTCGTACCGCATCGCCATGGCACGGTGCAGGTACTGGTACGCCATCTGGCGGAACCATTCACATATTCAATTAATAAACCGGGTGATTATCAAAAGACTCACAAAAACGATGTGGCATGCTCAGTGAGTTATGTAGGAACTTTCTTCACAATATCACCATACAAATCAGAGTGTAAGAACAGCTTAAAATCAAAGTCAATTGAAAACATCAATTATTCAATTGCATAGTTTATTACATCACTAACTGAATATGTCATATCGTAGAACTTTGCCAACAATGTGTAAACTTGTTTAAAAGGATATCTATCTACCCGAAATTCCTACGGAAAGAGAAAAAAACAGGTGGCCGTACGAAGTCGCGGGTAAAAGCTAGTTTTTAATAAATATTCAAATGTGTATTCAAAACTCTATTATGTTATTATCCGTAGGGCGCCTTTCCTCCCCCAGCCTGCCTGGGTACGATTACCCTCCACCAACCAAAAAACGAAAGAGATATCTGGGGGTCCTAATGTTTGCCCTTGTAGAGAGCGTTTTGGGCAAGTCCAAAAATAAGATTTATAAAATTGCCATAGGTCGGAGAGTTTTCGTGTTTTCGAAATATTTATTTTGCCAATGTTTCTATTATTGAGAGGTCTTCCGATAACACCTCAAAAAAAATAGTCACCTACCCTATTCAAGTAAAAGGTACATCTTTATGTATTTATTTATTTATTTATTTAGATAGGACAACCAACAAGATAAACACTAATACATACTATTATGATATTACAGTTCAAACTTAAACCTAAGTGTCACCTCACTTGAAGGCTGTCACGGCATGTATTGTGAACTTACAATTTAATAATTATTAAAACTGAACACAGTACTTCTTAGTAGGTAAATTACAAATAGTTAATACAATTTTGCAGTGTAACAAACTTATAAAACCAAATTTCGAAGACTTGATCAAAAAGTCACCGTTAACACGGATTTAAAAGGATTATTTAAAAGGAATCTGTTACATTTCCGGTTCACTGAGGCTATAACCTTGAAAGGAATCTGTTACATGTCATGTTCGCTGAGGCTATATCTTCAAATTGTTGAATTGATTTTGTAACCGTTTGAACAGGAAACGACCTTTATTTTTATAACGTTGTGAAGAGCGTATTTTTTGGTGAAATAGCTACGTACCCTCAGACAATAGTATTCCTTGTCGTTAGCGAAGGACGCCCCGAGCAGCTCCAAAGCTTCTATAGACTGTGCGCGCGTCACTTCCGGCCGCGCGCACAGGATCTCCACCACGGATGCGCGCGCGCGTTCCGCCGCGCATTGGAGTGGGGTCATACCTGGACATGAATAATAAAAAAATAACAAATATGCGCGAGACAACACACCAATATTCATGGTCTAGGAGTAAGGATAGATATCATTGTGTTACGAGGTACTAGGCAAGGATTTAAGCCAGGGCGTCTCCCAGGTCGCCCACACCTGAGCCATTTAAGACCCCAAAGGAGGTGTAAAAGAACAACACCTCCTTTGGGGTGTCAACAACAACATCAACACAACACATCCCATGGTCAGAATGTGCAGAACGTACTTAGATTAAGTCAAAAAGAGGATGATACGGCACTAGCTAGCGGCGCGCGGTCCTACTAAACCGAGTCCAATGTACCTGCTACGCTTCAGTCTTCGTTTAGACTGCGACTCGTTTGCGTGTGCTGTCAGTTGCCATCGGAATACGTTTTTAAAGGATATTAATGTTAAAAATGCCTTTCTGTGCATTTATTCAGTGCAAAAGTCATTCAAGGCGTAAAAACAAGACACGGAATAACTTTTGCATGCATAAGTACACCACAATTATATTTATAAAGAAAGTTTTCTTGAATTTGTTGTCCACTCTCACATTTTTGAGTGACAGAGACAGACTATACCCTTAACTTATTGACCCGAGCAAAAGTTACACTCAGTTTGTACCTACAGTAGTACCCATACCACTGTTAGAAAAACTAAAAATTGAGTAACAGAGACTTAGTGATTTCGGAGTTATAACTTAAGTTGAAGAACCTACACATTATGTCTCACCAATTGTAGTAGTGCCTAAGGAAGAGACTGTAAGAATTTGTGGGGAATATGCTGAACTTAATAAAAATATTCTTAGACCAATATTTCCTATACCCAAACTTGAAGTTTAGCTAGATTAAAAGGTTCTAAATTTTACTCTAAAATTGATGCTACATCAGGATTTCATCAAATTCCATTAAAGAACTGTGCTGAGTTGACAACTATAATTACCCCTTTTGGAAGATATATGTATAAAAGACTACCATTTGGTTTAAATTGTGCTCCAGAGTACTTTTCTATGAAATTCTCCAAATTGTTTTACGATATAGAAGGAGACAGTCACGACAAAATTTTAAGAAAGGTTTTAGACAGATTACTAGAAAGGGGCATTACAATATATAAAAAAAAATGTGTGTTTGGGGTGCAGAAAATAAAATATTTAGGCCAATCATAAGTTCAGATGGTATTAAGTTAGATCCAGAGCGAGTAGAAGCAATAAACAAATTTGAGGTGCCAAGGAATAAAAAGCAAGTTATGCAGTTTTTAGGGATGGTAAATTTTGTAGGGAGGTGTATAGAAAATAGAACAGAGCTTTCACATCCTTTATATTCTTTATTGAAATCTGATTCTGAGTTTGTACAGAATATTCATCATCAAGCTTCTTTTAATAAGGTCAAAGTTGCACTCCAAAAAGCTCCAGTGTTGGCACATTATGATCCACCATGTAATGTAGTAATTTCAGCGGACAGTAGTTCATACGGTTTGGGTGCAACAATAATGCAAGAAGTCACGGAAGGGGCAAGGCAAGTAGTCGCCTATGCCAGCAGGACTCTGACAGATACAGAACAGCGTTACTCACAGATAGAAAAAGAATGTCTGGCGTTGACATGGGCTGTAGAGCGATTTAAAGATTATATCTATGGTATTAAAGTAGCATTAAAAACAGATCACAAACCCTTGTTACAAATTTTGCAAACCAAACCCATTGATGAGTTAACACCTTGCTTGATGGGATTTAGAATGAGGTTAACAAAATATAACTACTTTGTAATTTATATACCGGGAAAAAAATTAGATATTCCTGATACTCTGTCCAGAAATCCAATAAGTAGCAATGAGAGCAAAAGTAGAAACAATAGTGAAGTTTTTGTTAATTCATTATTTGAAAGTACAGCTTTAGAAGATAGTTTAATGAATAAAATTAGAGAAGAACAACAAAAAAGTGAAATAATATTAATTTTGAAACAGTACCCTTCCAGGTTGGCCATCCTATAGTAAATTGTCAGACGAGCTTATACAATATCATCAGTATCGGTTTGATTTATCTATTGTGAAAGAGTTGTTATTGTATAAGAGTAGAATTATGATACCTAAAAGTTTACAACTTATGATTCTGACTAAAATACATGAGGGGCACTTTGGTATAACCAGATGTAGAAGTAGGGCAAAGCAATTGGTTTGGTGGATAGGGTTGTCAGCACAAATTGAAAATATTGTTGATACTTGTCCTAAGTGTGTAGAAGAAAGAAAAAATCTAAAACAGAACATTTTGTGCACATGTACCAGATAGACCTTGGCAAAAAGTTAGAATGGATTTATTTTACTGTAATGGTATTTGGTATATTGTTATTGTAGACTATTATTCAAGATTTATGGATATCAAGAAATTAAATAATTTGACTGAAAATAGTGTAATACAGTATTGTAAAAATATATTTTCATTGTTTGGTATTCCAGAGGTAGTAAGGACGGACTGTAGAACTCAATTTAAACATCAATTTCAAGAATTTGCTCGACAGTATAATTTTAAGCATGTCACCAGAAGTCCTTACTTTCCTCAGAGCAATGGTGGGGCTGAATCTGCTGTTAAAGTGGCAAAAAACTTGTTGATTATAAATAGTGACATGAACATGGCATTATTAATATACCGGAACACTCCATTACAAAATGGATTCAGTCCTGCAGATCTGATGTTTAACAGAAAATTAAGAGATAATTTGCCAAGACTTTCAGTTACATTAGAGAAAAATGTATACATAGATAACGAATTTAAAGAAAGAGAGACGAATAAAAAGGATAAAGTCAGAGAATATTATAATAAGAGACATGGCACTAAAGTTTTAAGAGATTTGGAAGTTAATGAATGGGTACGGATAACGGATTTAAGAGTTTACGGTAGAGTAGTAAAGCTAAGGAACCTAGATCATCTTTTGTTCAATCTGATAAGGGTCAAATTCGCAGGAACCGGTGGCATTTCATACTAGCACCATACAAAAAAGAAGATATTGTTAGAGAAGTATTTGCTAATGTTGATTATGATACTTTTATTAGTTCAGAGAAGAAAAATGAGGAAGAAAAGCAAAGTGAAGTGAATACCGATTCTCAAGGAGTAAACACTGATTCTCAATTAAACGCTGAATCTAAAGTATATTAAGTGAAAATGTAACTAACAGTAAAAGAAATAGAAATAAACCAAAATGACTTAGAGATTATGTTACTTAGATGAGATAAGATATTATGTACTATGTATTCTAAGTTTAAGTAGGTAATTATCTTGACTGTATACTAAAGGTACTGATAATTAATATCTTTTGTTAAAAAAGGTAAGATGTTGTGTCAGTCTGTGGACGACTATATAGTCTGTGGTGTCTATGGTTTTGCTCTCTGTCTTTTTGGTGTGTGGGCCGCGTTATGGCGTGCCAAGTTGTTGTGAATAATTAAAGAATCGTGCTATAAGTAATCCATCTTTTATTCTAATAAAACAGGTATGTAGTGTTTTATACTGCAAATGTCATTTCTGGATATTTTGTGGTGAAGTGGCGTTTTGCTTTTGTCTAAGCCCTATTGAATAGATCCAAAAGTGCAATCGCACTTATGAGGATTAAACCACCATCCACTTGATTCTAATCCTAACTGAAGCTGGGCTATTCACTAACTTCGATCGCAAGAAACATTCTAACAGCGGTTATTCCTATTTGACGTGGATGCATCGTCATTGGCCGCCCAGCTGTCAAGATGCGAGTGACACGCGTTGTTTGTAAGAGAATAAGAGTGCGGGTCACCTTGCTTCAAGCACGCACCATTCTCATTGGTGAGTATCCTGGCCTGGCGGTCCAGCAGCGCGCAGACGACGGCCGCGTGCCCGCATTCTGACGCGAAGTGCAGCGCGGTGGCGCCGCATAGGGCGCGCTCGTCGACGCGCGCGCCGCTCTCTAGCAGGAATTGCACCTGGAAATGTAGACTAGTTAGGATAGGTCTTCTGTCGCATTGCTAACGGGTCAAAAGATCTCCTCCATCGGTAGCAAGCGCCACAATTGAATTGGCTCATTCACTAAGCTTGAAGATAGGTCACACAAGAGACCTGAGTTATGAATTTTTTTAAATTGAAATAAGAAGTATGTAAATGTAACTACTCATCATCTGATCGTCATCATCATTCACATAAAAGAAATTCTCATAAGACGTCCATTGGTAAACAAAGACCTACCCTACGCATTTTTTGAGAGAAATTCTCCTTAGGGATGTCTGTATGCAAGGAGTTCCCACAACCTTGATCAGATCATCAATTACAGACCACCATTTGGAAACATTTCTTACAGAACAGCTTTTTTTTCTTCTTTAACGTGGGGAAATCCTCCTGGATACCTCGCCGCTCGGAGGAACAAAGAGGTTATGTTGGACTACTACCGACTAAAACCCCACGGTACTCAACCTCAACACTTCAGCGGCGAGGCGGGGTCCCTAAAAGTTTCGCAACGCCCCGCCGCCAGTGCTTCCCCTTATTTGAAGAAGCACCTGAAGTACACAGGTACTTCCGCCGTCGCGGTAAAAGCCGTGTATTTCGGGAAAAGCACCCTCTTACAGTACACCTTATTTTTATAACAAAACTCAAATAGCGGAGAAAGCAGCTAAAACGAGGATATCACTCACCACGTCCAGATGTCCTTTATATGCGGCGATCATAAGACATGTGTTGTTGTACTTGTTAGGCTTGTGTATGTCCGCGCCATGCCGCACGAGGTATTTCACTATATCCAGCCGGCCGTCGAAGCAAGCCGCTCGTAAAGGCGTACTGAGCGTGCGCGTCGCGTGGTTTACGTTCGCGCCAGCGCGCACGAGTCGCTTCACTATACCCAAGTGCCCTGCGCCGGCGGCGCACCAGAGCGCTGTGGCTCCTGTGAAGCAAAATAATGACCCTATTGACCATAGTCGTGTGTGTTCAGTTCGGAAGTATGTATGGAATAAGCAACGTTAGGTAAGCTTGGGGATGTACTGTTAGGTTGAACACTGCATAGAACGTTAGGCACGCTAAGAAATTGGAACTAACCCTCTTTGAAATTTTCATTTTTCTAAGGAGCCACTGTTCAAATATATTTTTTTTTTAGTGGCCGTCAATATGACCTCACTCCACCTGATGGAAAGCGGTCTTGAGGTCCAGATATGAAGCTGACAAGCGCAGTAATGGAAAGCGATCACTGAGCTGGTCATACTCATCCCGGAGTATAAGAGGCTCCCGAGACTATAACTTTTCAAAGCCTTGTTATTGTCCAATTGTTATTGCACAAAAAGGTTCGGTCACTCTTTTTCTTTGTCGAACCATCCAGACGTGAAACGCTCTCCCAGCGCATCTGCGCATCATTTCCTTCCTCTTATAGTCCCGGGAGCTTCTTATACTCCGGGATAAGTTCGTTCCCCAGTGAGGACAATCTTTTGTGTGACGAACATTTTTATCTGTGTCAAGATTATGTGCAGATAGCCTCAAATAATATATTAAAAGGACCTCGACTCATTCGTTACGCTCTCCGTACTATAGATCGCTATCCTGAGCTAAATCTCTGTGCAGGTAATATTTTTCCGTGGGGTTCTAATCCAGCCACAGAATGACGAGTGCGTCGCAGTCTTCTGAGTCAGAATTAAACAGTCAAACAACGCAGTGCCAGTGAAAGAAGCGTTATTTAAAAACAGACAGACAATCATACGCATAAAATGTATTAATAAGCTAAAGACTAATAGAGAACAATCATTGAATCATTATACCGAGTATTACGTTGTCTAATCAATAACAGAGAAACACCTCGTTAGTAAACCTAACATTATCGTTCGCAATTCAAAGAAACTTTACGTGTCGATACTTTTGTAAGACAAATTCTAATGCCTTTACTCATTCCAACGACGACAAACTTAAGAGACAACTGTTTGGACATATTTAGTTCTATGCCAAATGTATTTATCAAACGGGCTTATTAACCATATAAATCATAAGCGGAAAACAAAGGAGAAGTCTGGACATTTGCCAACCTTCCATTGAAACGTTACTGGTCAATTTTTAGTTCCTTTGTATGTAAAGAGCTTTCGCGATTCCGGTCTAAATATAGCAGAGTATGGAAGCGCGAAATAAGTCAACGCTCTCGTTGTTAGGGATTTGGGACCGAGTTTTTTTCAAGTCTATAAACGGGATTGAAGGTTTTATGGAATTGCACTTGACATTGGATAAAAATACAAGCGTGACGGAGCGTCTCCCACGCGCCGCGGCTACGGGTACGCACGGTTCGTTCTGATCGTTCTTTATCAGATCAACATTATTTTAATACAAACCAAAGTTTCAAGGTATCGTGGTCATGACATCGAAAACAAAGTCGCAAGATAATAAGCCACTGTTTTACTTATCTTTCTTATTTATGAGAATCGATTATCTTTCGCTACATAATATTATACTAGGCTTCAAGGCTTCGATGTCGTTTTTTATGAATGGCATTGGATATCAATTTAATCATAAATTCCTAAATAAATGTATATCACTCAAAACAAAGTAGTAGCCTAGCACAAGCCCTACCTACTTGAATAAAGATATTTGAACCTAAAATGAGACTTGTACGTCAACAGCATCAATATGAAAACGTTTCCAAGGCTTCAAAAATATCTGAGCAAAACATTAGCCACCAATATCTATACGAGAGTTCATTTAGACTCTTTGTTGATAAATACTTGTACAGATATTTGGGGCTGATGTTTTGCTCAGATACTTTTGAAGTCTTTGAAACGTACAGATATTTATGGGTTTGACTGTACCTACGACTTAATTAAAATAATTACTTAAATAGACAGAAACACCAATACCAAGAACAGAGAGCTTTGTTCGTCACATGAACACGCCCCAAAAATTGCTCGGATGGAATTGTTTAGTCGCATCTCGGACACTCCTGTTGTCTTCACGTATCGTTTAAAAAGGAAACTAATTATCAATAATGAGGTCAGTAACCTTCAGACAGAGAATTTTACAAAACACAATGTGTTTGGTTGGACTCAATTCAAACACGGAGGTAACAAAGAACCGAAGTCTTTGCCTTTGTGTGCACGTCCGAAAAGAAGTAAACTTGTAATCCTTTATTTTCGTTTCTTCTTATAAGTACAAGATAATTTGATTTGAAGATGATAATGCTTTTATAATTGCGCACATCACTATTATCAATAAAAAAAGTGTCTACCGGACTGACCTGACCATTGTTCGCGTCAATTTTGGTTACCTATGAAGTTGTTTCACGCATGCGCAATACCTATTTTTCATATAAAAATTAGGAATGCGGGACTCGTCTCGTGTTCATAGCGGACTAGAAGTTTGGCGCGAACTAAGTCTACAATTTTTTAATCATCCAGTTCTTAGCAGGCTTTAAGGCTCTTTTGGAAAATAAGTACTAATTAAGTACTTAAGTACTTAAACCAAAATTTAAGTGAAGTTTTTCCATAAAGTGACGGTGAAATTCCTACTCAAAAGAGCGATAAAGCCTCATGTTAAAAGGCCTCCCGGTAAGCATCTTCTATTTGGGCACACCGTCGAGAGGCGGCTGTTTTTTTTTCTTTTTGAGGTAACAAACAATTTTTTTTCTACCTTAAGATAACTTAAGTTTCCACTGATGTTTGACACAAATCATCGAACAATCAACGTTATCAACGAACGACTCTGAATTACAAACAGAAAATGAAAAATAATAATAGGAACTTAAAATGCTCACAAATACACGGGTCATCCTGAATTGTTACTCCTTATGATTTTACATACATCGTTTCCAGACTCACTACTACTACTTTAAACATCTAAATTACAAAATGTTTGTTCTACAAAGGTCTACTGGCTGCTACAGGCGCGTCGGCGCGTCGACGCGCTTCAAAAACGCAGTGTGGGTACACGGCTTTTAACTGTGATATCATTCAGAAAATTGCTGAATATAGTTTCAGCCCCAATTCAACCCTTATTATTTTAATTGCAAACAGAGGTACTGTGAACAAGAACCAAATGAAAATACATTGCAATACTTTATGTTCATTAGTTAATGTCAGTAAAATTGTGATGTTCACATTGCCTTACAGTAGGGGTCTGTCACAAGCAGAAAATGAAAAAAGACATCGAATCAATTTGACATTTGATACTGTGACATTTTCAAATAATTTAATAAATCTCATTGACATTAATCCTATTATTAATAATAATATGTACCTGACAAAAGGTAGATTTCATTTATCTAATTATTATAAACGACAGATAGCTATGTCGCTATCTTATTTTTTTAACATTTCAGCCAATTATTTGGCTAAACGCTCTGCTTTTATTGAGCAGAATGATACCATTGTACCACAGACTTTGGAACTTGTTCCAAATAATTTAAATTAGATTCAGAGACAATAGAGGTAAACTCTTGCACATTGTTGACAAAAGAGAAGCCCCAAAATAATTTTATAAACTTTGTGCATCAAAACATGCAAGGCTTCTCTGGCAAAGAATTAGAAGTAGGTTTATTTTTAGACTGTATGGATATACATGTCTTATGTTTAACTGAACACTGGCTGAAAAAAAATGAATGCATGATTAGCATTGATAATTATAGTATCATTAGTTCGTTCTTGAGAAGTTCCTCTATTCGCGGTGGGTCACTGATATTAATTCACAATAAGTTTAAATCTAGAGAGCGTAAAGACATAGTAGCACTCTCAATTGAGCGAACTATTGAACTTGCATGCGCAGAGTTAGAGCAGATTATTATTGTGTGTGTGTATAGACCCCCTTCTGCTGATTATTGTCAGTTCGAAGAGACCATGGAAGAAGTACTGAAAAAGGTTTGTAAATCAAACAAGAAGGTTGTTGTATGTGGGGATTTTAATGTTAACATTTTAGATTCTTCTCAGACCTCTGTTAGATTTTTAAATCTTTTTAAATCATTTGATTTACTTAATCTTTTTGATCAACCAACCAGGATCACCGAGTTAACAGCCACCTGCTTAGACAATATTTTTTGTGAAAATATCTCTATTGAGAAATCAATTATAAACTGTTTGAAATCAGATCACTGTGGTCTATTGACCAAATTTGAGCACCGTCATGTCTCTCAATCAGTGGATATTAGTTATAGACCAGTTACCAAGAGTCGAGTAAAAAAGTTTCAAACGAATATAAATAAAAATATTTCTAACCTACTGCCCCAAGGTCATCATAACATAGATGATCAGTATAGGCATCTCTTTGAGATAATATTGCATGAACATAACCATATTTTTCCTAAGAAGAAAGTAACTGTTGATAATTTTAAGTTTAAATTTAGTGATTGGGCCACTCCAGGCATCCATAAAAGTAGAAATAAATTATACGAATTATATGGATTAAAAGCTAACTCAAACTGTCAAAAACTAGTTGAGCATGTTAAATTATATTCAAAAACATTCAAGAAATCATGTCATATTGCAAAGTCCATTTTTTTGAGAGACAAAATAAAACTGGCTAAAAATAAAATCAAAGCCACTTGGAACATAATTAATAAAGAAACCTGTAAATCTAAACCTCGCGATCACTCATTCTCTCTCAAAATTCAAAATAATGTTATTGAGTCTGAGATTGAAATAGCAAATACATTTGAAACTTTTTTTCTAATATACCTATTGTAACTACAAGCAGGTTAAATTCTAGTCCACATATAGCGGAGTCCCTGCTAACATCTAGTGTTGATGGGTGCACAAATCAGTTCTGCTTTGATCATGTTGATTCTCATGACATCCTCAAGGTATTTAAGGAACTTAATATGAAAAATACAGAAGATTTGTGGGGTATTTCGATTAATCTACTCAAATCAATCATTAATACGATATCACCCCACTTAGCTAAACTTTTTAATAATTGCATAGACCAAGGTCAGTTTCCCAACTTGATGAAATTTAGTAAGGTCATCCCGCTTTTTAAATCTGGTAGCAAAAGTGACCCATCTAATTATAGACCCATTTCTATACTACCAGCTCTCAGTAAAATCTTTGAAAAAATTATATTGAACCAGCTGCTTTCACACTTTGATTTAAATAACTTACTACATGAGAAACAATTTGGTTTTACTAAACACAGGAGCACAACTGATGCAGGTGTAGCACTTATCAAACACATATTTGATGCTTGGGAAAACAAGCAAGATGCAGTAGGAATATTTTGTGATCTTTCAAAAGCATTTGATTGCGTGGATCATGAAATATTACTGATTAAGCTAAGACATTACGGTGTTTCAGGTATCTCATCTCAATTAATACAATCCTATCTTACAGATAGAACTCAAAAAGTTAGTATCAACGGAACTGCATCTTCCGGTGCCACCATACGTATGGGAGTGCCCCAGGGATCTATATTAGGACCCTTGCTTTTTCTTATTTATATAAATGATCTTCCTACCTATGTCAAAGATATTTGTGAGATAGTATTATTTGCTGACGATACCTCGTTGATTTTTAAAGTCGACAGAGGTAAGCAAGCATTTGACGATGTAAATAATACTCTCTCAAAAGTACTATGTTGGTTCACTAGTAATAATTTATTACTTAATGCAAAAAAAACAAAGTGCATCAAATTCTCTATGCCCAATGTGAGACAGGTTGATACTATTGTAACTATGAATGACGAGCCATTAGAATTAACAAATTCTACTGTATTTTTAGGAATAACTTTAGATTCTAAGTTGCAATGGGGTCCGCATATAACGGCCCTGGCAGGGAGACTCAGTTCCGCTGCTTGTGCTGTCAGAAAAATACGACTCTTGACTGATATTGAAACAGCAAGACTAGTATATTTTAGCTACTTTCATAGTGTTATGTCGTATGGTCTACTGTTGTGGGGTTCAGCTGCAGACTTGAACACCATTTTTGTACTTCAAAAAAGAGCCATCCGCTCCATTTACAAACTTAGACCACGCGACTCGCTTAGGGAAGTATTTAAGAAGATCGATATTTTAACTGTGCATGCTCAGTATATTTTAGATAACATAATGTATGTGCGCAAAAACTTGCATCTGTTCAAAAAAAACAGTGACACTCATAAACATAATACCAGAAATAAAAACAAATTGAAAACTCCCAGTCTTAGGCTACACAAGGTGGGAAACTCATTTGTGGGTCAATCTGTAAAATACTTTAACAAAATACCTCAAAGTCTTGTTGATCTACCTCTTCACAAGTTTAAGTCTGCAATTAAAGCAAAGTTAATGAAACAAGGTTATTATAATGTAGAGGATTACTTGAACGACAAAAGTTTGTGGTCATAGTAGGAATAATCTGCTCCTCTGCTCAATATTGTGTTCTTTTTTCTACTCGCATTGACTGTACTCTGAATTTATTTTTTGTAAAACAAACAAAGTTGAAAAGAGTAACTATCGAGTTTCTTGCCGGAGTCTTCTCGATAAGAAGCAACGTCCGAACCGGTGGTAGATTCACATTATGTATATTCACGATGTGTACTAATATTGTACTATTTTATTTACGTTTATTATTATTATTTCTGTATACTTTTTTTGACATGTCATAAGTGCTTTGTACAAGCTTAAATGAATAAATGATTTTTTACTTTACTTTTTACTTTTTTGAAAATAGTCTGATTCCTAGAATGCTAAACCGGAAGTAGTTACATTCCGGATAAAAATATAAGCATATTTCAAATAAAAGAGTTTGTAAAGTATGTTAACATGCTTTATGTTATGATGATGATATCAGTAAACTGTTGTCCCAACTACTTAACAGTACAAGTCTACTGTGATTTCTTTAAATTGAATAGTATAATTTATGTAATACCTTCAATGACATACTCGTCAAATTTGACAGTGCCCTCTGTCTCCAATCTGACTGGCGGCCGGAATTTTTCTAGCAGTATCCTGACAGCACCTTCGCGCCCGTGCCGCGCCGCAGCTATAAGAGGAGTGCATTTGAATCCATCGCTGCAGACGTCCTGGAGAATCACATTCCATAACTTTAGCATCATCATAAAGTAAAAAAAAATATAAGCTTGATTAAAAAAATGTGGGTAAGTAATAAGGGTCAACTAGCAGAGGTCTTGCTATTTAACCCTTTTTACCTATGAGAGAGATCAATCCCCACCCAGGATATAGGTATCTGAATGTAAATGTGTTTTCACTTCTTATACTCGAAAAGTACGCTAATGTAGCCCTACGAAGCGGGACTAAAGTGACCACTATAAGCCCTAGGGAGTCAAAAGGAATTAGTTTTTTAATTTCCTTCATGTGACGCAGTCAAACTCAAACAACCAATAAAAATATAGGTACTATTATCTGTGGAATGTGGAGCATTTTCATTGCGAAAATGTTGAGAGTTTTAGTTCCATGGTTTGTCCGCAAAGAAGGTGGCGCCATGTGTTTTAAATTGTTAATCCGTGACTGGTTCAGTGCGAAAAAAATATTGACCGCGAAAATTTCAGAACTTTTGTCTAGTGTAAATTTGTTTGGTTTTAAATGTTTTTGTACTAAATTGACTATTTTTCTCGCACTCAAAGCGAAAAGTACAGTTTGCACCTCGAGACTAAACGCCAACTTAATATACCCTCGGTTTCATTGACTCCCGATCCAATATATTATGGCTTCGTTTAGTTTCTCGATATAAAATATACCTACTATTGTTTAGTCTGGGCGTTTTTATTTTTAATCTATAATAAAAATTTGACTGTTTATTTGTTTGTTTGTAATGAATAGGCGAAACTAATGGACTGGTTTTAAAAATTCTTAAACCAATATAAAGCTACATAGTTAAAATAGCCTTGGTGATAAAGTGACACAGGCTATTTTAACTACCTATATTTTAACAGGAGAAAAAGTCTACGCGAGCGAAGCCGCTGACAGACAGTTAGTTATTTTCTATTTATTTATGTAGTTAGTAATAAATATTAAAGCATGTTCAACAGTATCTGGCACACATAGGTAGTACCTCTATGGTGATATCTCTACAAATATATTCTTCATCAAGTCACTGAGTCCATGACGCCAGGTTAGAGAGAAATCAGCCTTCACAGAGCTACAGCCTTTCCAGCACTGTCATTGTGATATGGCGTCTTTATTCAGGCAATGACAAAAATAATAAACTTGTAACTGAAGTTACAGCTTTAATCATACAAAATATCAATATGTTGTTCTAATGTGAATGGACTTAAAAAGTAAACATCCTAATAGTATGAATAAATTCAGATAAGATGTAGTAAAGTACCTATATTATTGTCATATATTTTAATTGTTGGCCCCTATGAGGCGAGTATGTTCTGTACAGACCATCTATATATCTATTAAATAAAATATATGCACCAGACCACACACCTCATGGTCTCAAAGAAGGGATAAATATCCCTGTATTACGAGGTAGCAAACAAGGAATTTAGCCAGGGGCATATCCCAGCAGGCCCAGACCCGAGTCAATTTAGAAAAGATCGTTTCCTGAATTGACCTGACCGGGAATCGAACCCGGGACACTAAATAAATTCAGGCGAGAAACTGTGCTACACCGCACTATGCCAATTGTGCATGCTGTGCTACGTATCTGTGGTACTGAAGAGTGGAATTTGTTGCATACAAGTATGTGGAACCTTTAAGAAAACTTCTATTTAACCTTATATCAACAGTAGGTAGTTCATTTGTTTTTACATATTTTTTTAGGGCAAAGCAATTTTTTTTATTTTACATATTGACAGGGAGAGCTTGCACATTAATAAACATTAATTTTTCAAACCAGCTTGTTTAAATGCCTGAATTTTGACATAATATTAAGTAACAAATAACTGCAAAATAAGGGAATTACTCAGAGTATCCAAAAATAGGTAGTCTGGGGCAACAATTTTCAACATTTTCAGATAATCCCTATTATTATCAGAACCAATATTGCCTGGCTTCTCGCCTGTTATGTGTTTAACATTTTCATACCACAGTATTTAAAACTAGGTATTTTGTCAAAGGATGGATTTTCCAAAAAAAAATATTTGTCTAATCTTAAATTTGCTTTCAATAGCAATGTAGTATCGTTTAGTGATATAGCAACTTATACAAATGTTCAAAAAAAAAGTTTTATTTTACATTAAAAACAAACATCTTGTGTATTTTATGATAGTTTTTAAAATTCAAGTCAATATAAAAGAGAATATTTACTTTCACTTTGCAGTTGCTTGAATTATTTATAAATTAAATGACATTTTGTAGGAAACTTGTAGATAGCACATGATTATTGATAAGATTTGCTTGTAAACAGCATCAAATTCCACAACTTAATTTTTTTTGTATCTTGAATGTTTTTTGTTCAAGCATGCTATGCCATTACAGTTTAACAATCACCCCTGTTTGTTTATTTTAGGGCAGTGTTGCTAAAATTGGTTTTGTTGACTGAATAGTAAGGCAATATCAACCAAAAAGCCGTTAAAGAAGGATTCTATTTTGATGAACAAAGAGTTAAAAAATAACATACGTATTAAAATATAGAGCGCAAAAGGTAACACAGTGATTTGAAAGTTAAAAATAGAATTATCATGAGAACTTTATGTGATGACATTAACAAAATGTGCAATAATTTACCATCTCATTTATTATGATTTTCACACAGCCTTCAAGTTAATACTTACTGTATTTAGTACATCGTCAATTTCATCTGTATTTTTCTCGTATAATAAAGCGTACAGTGTAAAAGACATTCCATCTCTTGCTGCGAAAAACACCCTCTCTCTCAAGGAACTGGAAACATCGTCCATTAACAATTTATCCTCCATTATTAGATCACAATACAATCCCTAGTTTATCACAATTTATTTGATCACTTTCTAAATTCATGTAACGTAATTTTCTTTACTTTAATTTTACATCAACAACACAAATCTACTTTTCACAATGAAAAATGGAAAACTAAAAAAACAAAATAGTGTTGTACAATGTACTGCTCATTTTGACAGCTAACTGTAGTCTTGAGAAATCGATTAAGTTTTCTGAGGACGACGCACATGCGATGCGTTGCGATGCGACTGGCGACTTGGCGCACAGACTTGGCCTCCTTGGCGAGCGAGCGACCCTTTTGAATCTGATGCATTTATAATCGGGTAAAGAAAGTACTAATTATTTCCAAGAAGTTAAGTCCATTCCATGGAAAATAAAGAAATAAATTGTAAGGTATCTGAAATTCGGAGTGCCGCTGAACTCTGAAGGCTTGCCAAGTACTACTCTATGTTTAAAGTTCTATTCGGTTTCTATGTTGTTTTGTATTCAAGTTTCTCAAGTTACACAATAGTTTAATTTTTTTTATACCACGTTGTTTTACAGACCCCTCTCGAAGAACTCCATACTATAATTCATAGGGAAAAGGTTATCTATCTTGGGATCGAAATTTCGTGCCGTCTTTTTTCACTTCGTCGAATGCACGTTTGCCACTGTATCAGTTGATCGATTATCAATTAGTTTTTTTTCGTTACTCCGACGTTTCACTTGTTCGAAAAACTTTTTACCGAAGTTATGCTTGGGTTAATTAACATTTGTTCGAAGTAAGTATAAGGTTTCCGAACATTCATTGCATCACTGTTTCATTACATAAGTGAAATGATATATTTAGTAGAAATTTCAAAAGTAATGTTAATAAGTATTTCTGAAGATTCAGAACTAGAAAAAAAATATTTACCAAAACAAGCACTGTGAAACTCAAAAAAATCAAAGAAATAATATAATTTAGGGTCTATTAATATACATGCAGAATAACTACTGATCACCATCCTATTTTTATTTTAATAAGCATAACATACAAGTCAGCAGGCAAACAAGCAAGCAACCAAGCATTGTAAATATAAGCATGCAAGTAAGCATGCAAACATGCAAGCAAGCATTTTAAAATGTATGCAAGCAAGCAAGCGCATGCATGCAAGCAAGCAAGCATGCAAGCAGGCAAGCATGCATACATGAGGATTGATTCTTCTCCGGCGCTGCGGGAAGTGCAGCCCTTTCGCCCTTGCGTAGTAAATATCAGCCTCAGCCACTTCAGCTCGCATGGGTGCCTGAGATTCACTACAAGTAAAGTAAAGTAAAGTAAAAAATAATTTATTCATTTATGCTTGTACAAAGCACTTATGACATGTCAAAAAAAGTATACAGAAATAATAATATTAAACGTAAATAAAATAGTACAATATTAGTACACATCGTGAATATACATAATCTACCACCGGTTCGGACGTTGCTTCTTATCGAGAAGACTCCGGCAAGAAACACGATAGTTACTCTTTTCAACTTTGTTTGTTTTACAAAAAATAAATTCAGAGTACAGTCAATGCGAGTAGAAAAAAGAACACAATATTGAGCAGAGGAGCAGATTATTCCTACTATGACCACAAACTTTTGTCGTTCAAGTAATCCTCTACATTATAATAACCTTGTTTCATTAACTTTGCTTTAATTGCAGACTTAAACTTGTGAAGAGGTAGATCAACAAGACTTTGAGGTATTTTGTTAAAGTATTTTACAGATTGACCCACAAATGAGTTTCACCCACAGTGGACGAGGGCTGCTCTCCCTCCACGCCTCCGGCTCTTGAATTACACTCTAGTGTAAGGCAGACTAGTATCACGGCGAGGAGACCACGGCAAGTCGGGGTTTACCAATTTCGGATCCAAGCCAGCTTACCCAAATGCAGCTCTGCTCACTTCGATCGCCAATAATCGGTAAAATGTTGTATCGGTGAAGTGAAAGGATGAAAAATAAATCATCTGGCAAATGAAAAAAGTTCAAAAGAGACTTTGGCCAATAGTAAAAAGTTTTTTCGAAAAATTGGTGAACCGTTCGGTAAAATGATACATAAGTCAAATGATATTTAGATGGTTTGAAAATATGGCAAGCAATACAAAAGATAGCTAAAAAGACGTCGGTCAACCGTTTTCGGTCAAATGAAATTCGAACAAGTAAATTTCGGACATGTAATCGATTCCCCGTGGGTAGAAAAAACCCGTTGTACAAGCGGTAGAATACGTACAGAGAGGCGAAGTCTCTCTCCTTAGACTTATCGGTTCTAAACCACTTGTCAGTTTGGGATCGTCGACAATCCGGGTCGTACGCCTCTGGACCGAGTCAAAAGGACTGAGTTGATAACCAGGCTCCTATCCAAAGGTTACAACAGTACTCCACGTGTGGCCTGACTTGCACTTTATACAGGAGCAGTCTTTGCCTATAAGTGAATTACTGCTTTGCCCTGTTTAGCATACCGAGCTTTGTGGATGCCAACTTCGCTTTTTGTTCCAAATGACTCCGAAACTGTAGGTACGTCTAATGATAGTCAACACCAAGGATCCCAATACCATTTGCTAAGTTAAGGGTAGTGTTCTGGAACTGCGCTACAGTGAATAGAGTTTTCTTAGCGGTAAACGCGCAAACTTGTGTTTCAGTGGAGTTAAAACTGGACTAAATTGTCCCAACTCCAATCAGAGACCCAAGCTAGGGTATTCTCGATCTCAGACACAAGTTTAGTTCGACTTTCCTCCACAACGGTACGAGGGATATTTGCTCGGCCTATGTAAAACGCATCTCCAGTGCTGTCATCCGCTTAACAATGAATACCATCATTATAGAGCGTATCATTGATATGCAAGAGAGAATAGCTTTTTGTCAATACGATTGGAATTTTTGAACTCTATAAAAGAGAACTCATAGAGTAGGTCACTTATAACTACGAATATCAAGGCAGAGATGTGATTGTGAGTTACCGACGTTTAAAAAAGGGAGTTCTTAATTGGGTATGGGAACAAATTTTAAGGTATTTTTTTTATTTTCATTTAATACCTTTCCTTATTTTACCGGTAGTTAATTTTTTATTAATTTTTGAACATTGCGAACTCATGACGTCATAAATTAGCTTAGTGTTCCCACATGTGTTTTTTCCCCGAATCATGGCAAATAAATAATGAGGAGAAAATTACTAATTAGTCTGTGTTACTCTCGCACTTATGGCTGAAACGTAGACGTAGACGTAGATGTAGACGTACATACAAAGCTCGTCGTTCATCATGTAGCATCTCACGAGAATGTGAGAATGAGAAGTAGTCTTCAGATAGTTTGCCAAGTTCTGAAACCAAACCCTACCTGAAAGGGTTGGGATTAAAGCGAATGGCTATTTTAAATCCCTATCCGTCTGGACAATAGGTGTAAATTAATGTACTTACGTATTAATAAAAATAACTTTGCACAACAATAATTTGACCTTGTCGAAAAATATTTTTTAAAGGACATGTTTTTTTTTTCCCATACCCAATTATGTGCTATTTATAATCTAAATTAGACTTTAGTCTCGTTTGTAAGTATTTCAACAGCGCTAGATTTTGATTATAAAATTAATCATACAGTCGCAACAAAATAATTTACGTTTCGTTTCTTCCAAATAAGTTCACATTCCAGAATATTGTGTACAATAAAAATAAACATTTTCAATATTTACTGAAACTTTATTTGCCTAATGATGATTGCATGACACTTTAATCAGCCAATTAGGACCAAAACTTAGTGAACCGTGTCGGTAAAAACTACAGTGATTCAAAACGACTACAAAGGAATGCATTTTAGCTGCCACGTTTTGGCCAAGTGGAGTTTCTCGACCAATGACAACATTTCAGATTTGACGTTTTTTACTATTTGAGTTTGACGTGTTACTTGTCGCTTTCCCTTATTTACAAAAATCAAATTTACACCACTTAAATTAATTCAACATGTCGAGCGGTCAATGGGAAGTTGTTGGGAAAAACAAGAAGTCTCAGAATGGTAAAGTAAAGTCCAAGGAAGATGCGAAAAAAGCTGTTAAAAACGGATCGAAACTTGAGGATGTCGGTGAGTCTCCAGTTTCAGTATTGTAAATTTAAGGGTACTCCTGTTACTTGTTTGAAGTGTGGAAGAAAGTGTTATTTCGTTGATAAAAAATATCCAATGTATTATTTCCAAAATTAAGAACCTCTTCATTTATTTCAGTACCACACTCTCAAATTAAATCATTCTATGCTGGAATGGAGGTAGATGATGATATGAAGACATCTAAGGACAAAAAGAAGGATGGAGATAAGAAGGCAAAAAAATCACAAGGCAAAAAAGCAGAATCTCTTAAGCCAAAGCCTCCAAACACAATAGAAGGAGCTCTTGAGGCAGTATGTATTTCTGCTGTATTTATATATTTCCATGAATGTGGGTGTATCAAATAGAACTTGATAGAAGATAATAATGGCTCAGTGACCACCCTTGCCAAATTTAAATTGGCAAGGGTTGTTTAATGTGTTTAAAATCTGGTAAAGTTTCCCTCCAATAAAGTTTAACCAAAATTTAATTCATAAACAACCTTGTTATTGTAATATTAGTTAGTCAGTTACCATACAATAAACCAACTCTTATTGTATTTCTTCAATTTTTCACTATGTATTTTGTGATAATATTCCTTTTGGAAATGATGGAATGCTATGTTGATCACAAAAAAATGCATAGCCTGCTTATAAAAGGGATGAGAGAAACCATAATATATGTTTGATAAAATCCTTTATCCATCCCAACTGAACATAATTATAAATAAGTTAAATAATAATAACACCACCAGATCATATAAACAAAACTACTTATGCAATGACCTGGTTTATAAAGTTTTGTTCATTCAACAGTGTTGAGTAAGCCTGTTTAAAAAAGTGACATAATAAGTTATTGTACTCACTTTTGAGCACAGTTTACCGCTTACATTCTATAAATAACTAGGTCAGTGGTTCAAAATATTTAATTACATGCTTTTTCCTCTAGTTAATTATGGTTGGAGTGTATGAAAGTTTATTTATGAATTATTTAATACTTTCAACTATTTGCATTATCCACTGTTTTTGTATACAAGATCATCTGACCCCAGCTAAGCAGAGCTTGTACTATAGGTGTCAGAGACTGATGAATGTATTAAATATGTTTGATGTGTATGATTATGACAAAAGGTAATGATACTCAGACACAGAACAAATAGAAATGTTAATCACATGAATTGTCTTTGGTGGGGATTGAATCAGGTAGAAATTAATATATATGATTAGAATGTACAAGATTTCATTTGCTTGCAGATTGACCCCTCCGAACTACTGTCAATCATAGCGTCAAACAAACTTAGATTTTCTAATGCTCCACTAGTCTGGTTAAAGGAAGTTGCCAATTTCCTCAACTCCAAAACTCAAATTGAGGTTGAAGATCCCACATTCGCAAGTAACACGCCAGACTACCCATTGTCAGTGGTCCCAGATGAGATTAGAAACAGCTTGGAAAGTGTGCTACAAGATGCAGGAAAAACTAATGCTCAGTTGTTCTTTGATGTTACACTGACTGCCTTAGCAAATGATATGACCAGAGGTAAGTTTAGGAAGGAATTTTATTGTCAATAAAATGCCACTGTGTATGTATTTACAATTCATGAGTTTTGTTTTTTTTTATCCTATATTTGTATTTGTGTTTGGCCTTAGTCTGGCCTGGTGGTGAATGATGATGAGGTGGAACAAGCTTACCCAGAAAATGCCTATTCACTCTTCTTGCCTTGAATACATTTCGTTTGCATGTATCCGGGAAAAATATAAAATCCATATTTAGGTTGAACATTAATATCCTAAAATAATGTACTGTATACATTTATAAAATTGTAGGTACTATTTATCTGTTTCATTGGTAATGTGAATGTAGAAAATACATGTTACCATAACGGTAAAATATTGATTGAAAAGATTTGAAAAATCTTTTTTTTTTGTTCCCAGGTCAAAATGTGAATGGACACAGACTATTGCTTCAAATGTTAGCAAAAGGCAATCCTGAATTTTGCGTAGCGTCAGTAGCCAAAAGTGCCAGCCTTCGGAATTCATACCAGAACCGACCTCCCATTGGTCTGTCATTGCTATGGGCGTTTGGCCAAGGAGGGCTTACTGACTTCTCTGTTGGCTTAAGAGGTATAATAGCAATCAGTAGTTCTTGATCCATTTAATGTACTAGGTGTACAGCTATTTACTGATAATTTAAATATCCAAGAATTTAAAAAAGGTAATAATGCATTAGGCTTCAAAGTAGGCAGAGTTTGTACTTTTCTTGTCAAGGACTGATGAACACACTCATATAATTTGATATAAAAACTTAGACAAGCCAACACCAGACCAAAAATTAAAAATAAATGTCAACTATGAATATTTTCCTGGGTTGAACCATTGACCCAATGAAGAAAAAACATTGGTGAGTCAAAATAAAATTGGCTAATACAGTAACCATCTCATTGAGGCTACAGATATGGTGTCAAGATAACAATTTTGATCTTATCTTGTATCTGCCACAGTGTTCAAGATGACTGATAAGATAAGTCTACCGTACTACTAGGCGACATGTGAAAGAAATAATTAAATTTAAAGATTACTGTTCAGAAACAAGTGCGTACGTACAGTGACTATGCAAGTGAGCCTTAGCTGCTTAGTGTGGACTATTACTGCGTCAGTCAAGATAATAAAGATCCTTCTATTTTCTAGCCTGGCAAGAACTATTCCTGCCCGTGATAGAACTGAAGAGTTACTCTCAATACGTGGTTGTGTACTTAAGCGATTTGCTGGACAGTCGCGGCGCCATGGACGCCAAGGTGAGCCAGGACCAGCTGTTCACCATGTTCGACCTGGTCAACAGCAAGAAGAATACTTTGTCTAAAGAACTATCAAGTGACCTTATCAACCAATTAAGTAAATATAAGGTAAGTAATGTTATGTATACTGTATTACAAGCAATGAGTTGCTCATAGATATTCAGCTAGCCACGTTGTTCTATACTTACTCTCCAATCTACAATTCGGCGGGCTTCGCCCGCGTATCAAAAAATAGGCTAAATTAAAAAAATATATAGCCTATGTCACTCCCTGATAATGTAGCTTTATATTGTTGAAAGCATATTTAATATTGGTCCAGTAGTTTCGGAGTCTATTCAATACCAACAAACAAATCTTTCCTCTTTATAATATTATTATTATTATTATTTTCAACTGGGGACGCTGGCAGTGGGCCGGGTGATCGGTCCGCTTGTGGTGGACTATTCCACCCATTCCCCCCCCCAGCTTAGTCCCTTTATAATATTAGTATAGATTTAATGTGTACATTGTTTCTATTAAAATTATCTAGTACGCCATTTCACTTTCCTTATACATACATACATACATACCATCACGCCTTTTTCCAAACTGGGTAGGCAGAGACCACATCTTTACACTTGCTACGGTCCTGACACACCTCTTGCGCTTCTTCCACTCTCATTTAGGAGAGGTGACATAAATAATAAGGTTTTTAGTGAACTCCGTTTATTTACTAATTAGGTTAAGGCAGCGCGCGCGTGACTACTCCCGAACGCTTATGAAATTACATATTTACTGTAGCGCACACATACGTGTCACTCACATACATTGACATGCATGTACTGCGTTATCTAACCCCTACAATATTCCTCCCCTTTTGTGAAAAAAAAATACACATAATTACAAACATTACTACACATTGATCTTGGTGTGAATTGTCCCAGATATTTATTTATTTATTTATTACTACACTCATTAATCCTTTCATACATGCTCGTCAATTATGGGTACTCCTGACCTTTTCTGAGCACCTCTTGGACCTGTCCTAAGTACGTCCGTCTAGGCCTTCCCCTTTCAACAGCTCCATCCACCCTCGCCTTGTAAATTTGTTTCGTTAATCGCCTTTCATCCATCCTTTCTATATGCCCAAACCATCTTAGCATTCCCATCTCAATTTTTGTGACAACATCCTCTTTCACACCACATCACTCTCTTATTATGCTATTCCTTACTTTATCTCTCAGTGTCACTCTTTCCAAACTTCGCAATGCTCTCATTTCCACTGCATTTATCCTACTTTCATCCTTCTTTTGCCATACCCAACTCTCACTTCCGTACATAAGTGTCGGCACTAACACCCCCGCATGAACAGCCAGTCGCGCCTTCTCTGACACCTTCTGGCTGTTCATAAAAGCATGCAGCGCTCCATTTAACATATTCCCTGCATTCACTCTTCTATCAATATCACCCTCATGCTTTCCATACCTCGTGAACCTAGTCCCCAGATACACAAATTCTTTCACTTGTTCTACCTTTTCACCTCCAATTAAAACATCATATTCTGTCATATCCTCATCTCTTTCAAAAACCATGGTTTTTGTCTTACTTATGTTCACTTTCATACCTCTCGCTTCTAGCGACGCATTCATTAATGTTACCATTACCTGCAACCCGTCGGCTGACGACGCCAGTATGACTTGGTCATCAGCACAGAGAAGGCATTTAACAAGCAACCCAGTCCATAATCACTGTCTTTCAGATCTGTCAAACATTCATCTATGAATAGGTTGAACAGCCATGGGGACGCTACACAACCCTGTCTAACCCCTTTATGGATGTCAAACCAGTCAGTGTACGCCCCGTTTATTCTGACGCAAGCACTGGAACACTCGTAGAGAGATTTCAGCGCTCGTATCAGACAGCTGCTCACCCCATGCGCGGATAAAGACAACCACAACTCATTCCTTTTCACCCGATCACAGGCTTTTTCCAGGTCCAAGAAAATGCAATAGACTTTTTGGTTTTTGGCCAAAAAATTTTCCGCTACGCAACGCAAGGAAAAAATCTGATCCGTACATCCCATTGACTTTCTGAATCCCGCTTGCGCATCCCAAATCTTTTCTTCCGTCTCTTTCACAACCCTCTTAATCAACACTTACTTTCCTTATGCTATGAAAAATAAAAGATCTCCCTGTGTAACTTTAAACTGTGCCATTTTACTAAATTCTTAAATCTTATTTATAAATTGCAGGATATATATTTCAAAAAAAGTGGTAATAAGTTACAAGTAACGTTCAATCAAATTATGAAGAAGTTGCCCAACCAATACCTTAGTGGGGCCAACCTGGACCCTTACAACAGGGTGTTGATTCAGAGCCTCGTGGACTGCCTGGAGAAGGACGACTCCTGCAACGCCACCTGGAGACAGCTGTTCCTCAAGTGTAGCAAGCAGTCAGCTACTTTGCTTGATTATATTGGTAAGTTTGCGTAGAAGAAAGAAACCAAAAGAGTCATTTATTTTAACATTTTCACTAATGTTCAAATAATAAGTAATCTTGCTTATTATTCTGTCTAGACTGGTAGAAACTTACAATGGGGTATATATATGGGTATGTATGCCGTTTAAGTAGGTACTGGTAAGAATGCTTACCAGTACTAAAACGGCAGATATACCCTTCCTAATCATCATAATTTATCATAATAAATTTGAGTAATTATTATAAGTTCTATGTTTGATTGAACATCCTAGTAAGTATTTTGTGCACTTCTTCATCACTCCCATCATTTTTCCTCAGTTTGCGGTTATCTGGAAGAGCTCTTCACAATAAGACCGACCACCTAAATGCATTTCATATTTATAATTTATACAGGGTGATTGATTATTTATATATTTAGAAAAATGATTTGTCATAATCAGTGAGTAATAATGCAGACACTATTAAAGTAAAAATTCGACTTTTCTTAGCTTTGTTTTTTGAGGTTCCCATTTCCCATACAAAATACCAAGTGTCTGACTTATTTCATCATAATTCGCCACTGTTTAGTTTCCTCTTGAAATATTTCTATAGGGTTTGTTCTTTTTTAGACAGCAACTGGGCGGATGTGAGCTCGCGACTTAAGCGGAAGTCGCTAAAGACGACAGTTCTGCAGTTCAAGGAGGTGAGCGGCGACGCACTCAAGGGCAAGAAAAAAGATGAGACGGTCGTCAGGACAGGAAAGATATGCCAGGTCAGTCAGACAGTCAGTACTCCCTAGAAGTGGTTTACTTATGTATGTGTTTATAGTGTTCAGATGGCAAAAGGGTACGTTACGATGTCATAGTAAAATTTCTAAAGCAGAAGACGCTTATGGAAAAGTAAAGATAACAGAACCAACAGGATCTGCTGGGTTAGTTAGTACCCGTTTGTAATACAGGGATGTATTGCTAATGTTGTTTAGATTTACAACGGGACGCAAATGAGGCTCCGAATACAACAGACACAGCATAAGGCTGGGATTTAGCGCGCCGTCCGATAGTGCATTCGGTGGGCCACTGATTAGTTTTCGCGAACAGAATAACGCCGCGGCTTCCTTCTGTTTTCGTGTAATGAATTTATTATGAAATAACATTAGACAAATTAAAAAGTTAAAAAGTTGTCGACTAGAATATAGAAAGACCTACTTATCTATATTTTTTTAAAGTGCGAAATGTTATCTAATAATGAATATTTGAGAGTAAAGCAAAAAAGTCGTCGACGTACTTCTTTGTGTTTTTTTTAATGGTGAAATTATGCTAAATCGTTTTGGAAAAGTTGTCGTTAAAGACACTGACCTACTCGTACAATTTTTTATTTGCTAAAATATCTTTCAATTTAGTAGTTATCTTCAAACAAAGTCGATCAAATATTGTCAATCTTGGGCAAGCATAGCCTTATGGACGCGATCATGAGTATAGCCAGTTACATATGAATTACCGCACTCGTGTGAAGCTATATCTAGCTAGCCATTTCTTACTGAAATAACATTCACAACAGTTAATTTGCATAAGTTTACATTATTCAATAATAAAAGCTAGTAAAATCTTTTTTTATTTCCTTTTTTTCGAGTTTTAATTCTTTATCCCCTTTATACCCCTATTTCTTTTTTTTTTTTTTTAAGTAGGGTAGGTTTTATCTAATTCGGTTTATTAAAACTAAGGGGCTTTGGCTATAACATATCAAAATATTGATTGCTACCGCATAACGGATCATTTACTATAATTAAAACAAATTTACCGAATCAGTCGATAACTTCGTTCTGAATCGGGCGGCTGAATCGAGTTCTTTTTATCTATGGTAATTTATGTTATAATCTGTGGCCAATTCTGGCTACACCACGTCAATGTCACCGTGTCACGTCATGTCAAATGTCAATAGGAAAAAATTGATTCCGCTTGTGTGGTTTGGCGTTTTTTCCTTTTACTTTCTCATCGAGTAAATTCGTCCAGTTATTTAGGTAATTATGCTCAATTTATTGTTGGAAGCACAGTTTTTATGTGTTACAAAGATTTTTTCTATTAATTTGACGGATAGTCATTTATTAGGGCGTAATGCGTAGTGCTCTCGAATTCACAACTTCTTCGCGCATAGTGATAATGAATGGAACAAGAAAAACCACTTTATCTGCTCGTAGAAAGCACCCGAGCGTAAAAAACAGTAAATATCGTGTTGATTTCCGTTAGTGAGCTGTAAGCTTGTGCCACGCGGGTTGGCCGAAGCTTCATAGTGTGTAAATGATAATGTACCTACGCATAGCCAGGTAAAAAACACCTTTTCCTATATTTTTACAAAAATCGCACATCTGAAGGGTATTTTTTAGTATTTAAAAATATATTAAAACTTAAAAAAAAAAACCTAATGGAATCCTATGAAGCCGGATTCTCTTCCTATGAAAGATGTTTTCTGTAGCCATTTATTTCTCAATGGGACTTTTATGTTAAATCGTTCCCTTGGGCATTATAATGTGATGAATGTCAATGCAAACTCAGCATTCTTGGGAATTTATTCATGATATGTAACTCACCAAATATCAGGTTTACTTGTCTCTTTTAAGTTCAAAATGTCTCAAATTAACTATTTTTATAGTGACCCAGAATGGAGAGCTTATTTCCTATTCATTTATTCTTAAATTAGCAATAGGTAATGATAATTAGGGTGGTATTTTGGATTTACTGGTTTAGTTGTTATGGTATTTCATTTGTGTTCTGAACTTTTTAAATTTATGCAGTGTATGAGATTAGATAGAAACACTAGATAGAAAGGAGTCATTTGTCAAGAAGTCAACATTTTGTTGAATTTACATTTGAAATTTTATGCAAGGAGATTTGCAGCTGGAAATTGCTAGATTTAATATTTTTAATTTACTACCTAGCATTAGGCTACCAAAATTTCATGAGATAAGATTACTGTGTGAATTTTTTACACAGTAATTGTTTATTTGTGTGAAAAAGTATTTAGGCATATCTTATCTAAGCACTATCACTTGGTGGGGGGTGAGATAAATCATTTAAAACAGATGGAATGGTCTGTGTTGAATAAAACTGATTACATTTAGATAGGTGCCATAGGATGATATCTGCTGTATAATATGTAAACATTCTATTGCTTGTCATGCATTGATATGGTTATTTCCTAGTTTTGTTCACTAGATAGTTAGTCTGACTGATCAAAGTTCAAGAGGTCAATCATTGAATGCACACATAGACTCACTACTAAGGACTAATTCTTATTTCAAGTATTAAAACAAGCTTTGTTCTGTTCTTATTAGCAAAACATAAAACCATTTTTCGTAGTACCTAGTTATTATGTTCAAATTCAGATTGACACCAAACCAAATACATGCTAATATAATGTATTTATTTTAATAGAGGCTTAAATGACTATAAAAAGTACTAAGTTGCATTATGTTAAACCTAGCAACTACATTTGTTATTTGTTTAGCATTAGGATGTTGGCAAAGCGATTGTTCACTGCGACCAGGATTGATCTATTGTGGTCATCATCCCCTCAAAGATCACTCTCCAGGTCTACAGCCATCATGAACTGAATTATTATATTAATATAAACATTAAATGTCAATTCAGGAAACAATCTTTTCTGAATTGACTCGGGTCTGGGTGTGCTGGGAGACGCCCTTGGCTGATTTCCTTGTGTGGTACCTCGTAACACAGGGATATTAATCCCTACTTCAAGACCATTACAAGAGGTGTGTTGTCTGGCGCATATTTATTTATTTATTAAATAATGTGCATTTTAGATTGTGAGTTAGGTATCTTTTTGTGTTGCAATGCCCTAGCAGGGCTCATGTTACAGGTTCTATTTTAATTTTAAGATCTTATGTACCATCATGAAGCAATAAAGAACTATGAACTATTTTCCTGGGAGTGATGTCAATGACGTCCGAAGGGGCAAGCTTGTGCCCGCCGAGAATGCGGCTTCTGCTGTGCATTAAAGCATCACAGTCGCATAGGACATGGACCGGGCTCTCTTCCTCTTCACGACATAATCTACAAGCAACTACATAGTTTGAGCTTAAGTTTAGCTAAGCAATCAAGTTATTTATAAAATGCTTTCTGCATCAAATAAAAGGTAAACATGTTAGTGTGTTATTTGTTACAGGACATTCTAGACAGAATGACAAGTACTAGAAGGTTCCCATGGCTGTGGGCCAGTTTCATCTTGCTTGTGGGCATTGCTGGACTTGTGGCCTATGATGTTTCAAGAGTTGGTGGTGACTTCCCAAGTAAGTACTTAAACACAAGTTTTTAACTAAAAATAGTGGAACTCAAGTTGCAAACGCAGTTATTTTGAAGTTAGTATGGCAATGTTTCATCAATCAATTGATGGACTGAAATGCTTATTTTACCAATTAAAATATATCTAAATTTGATGCAGCAGTCTAGCAACTTTCTAATTAAGATGTCATCATAGTTTCATTGGAAGTACTTATTGGCGGCTGAGTTTTATGAGAGTTGATCTAGGACAAATTATTTGGGTGCACTTTCTTATTTTTGATAGTCTTCTGATTTTGAATTTATATAACATGTCATTTAAGTGTTGGTCCATGGTGGGGATTGTACCCACTACCTTCTGCACTTTAAGCAGAACCTCTACCTATTGGGCACCAGCATCTTCTATTAGGAAGATATAATGGAGTATATCAGAGGAACTAATTTATTTATTTATTTATTTAATCACATTGTAATATCTCATTTTAAGTGACCATGTGTTTTATGAGAATAAAGGTCTTTGATATCTTACCAATAGAATAACCTAAACTTTTGAAGATTTTATGACGCATTTTTGTTAATAAAGTGATTAATATCAAACAGAGAGTGCGACGGGCCGGCTCTTCAAGGACCTCGGCATCCTGGAGCCCAGCCAGCGCGCGTGGCAGAAGTCCCTGTCCACCTCGGCGCGCGCCTACATCTGGGTCGAGACCAACGTTCCGGTCTACGCGGTGCAGACCATCGACGTGTGCAAGCCCTACTTGCAACTTTCGAAAGATATCTTCTTTATAACTCTCAAAAAAACCGGAGTTCTCTATGACAACGTTCTTCAGTACTTAAAGGAGAAGACGCCCGTTGTAGTGGCGACTATTGAGCAGTACGCGCCGGGGCTTGTAGAAAATGTGCAGAGCTACACCTCAACGGGATACAACGCTGTGAGGACGTTCACAATCAACAATTATCAGTTGACGGCTGATTACTTTGCAACAAAAGTTTTTGTGTAAGTGACACTGCAATTATTACTTTGATTATTTTAGCATTTTACAATGCTTGTTTTTGATATCTGAAGATGGAAAATCAAGGCCCGATGATGAGAATCAAACCCGCGTCTTTCACAATCCGGGTTATTGCTCTAAACCACTGAGCTACCGAAACCGATTTTTCCAGTTTTTCCATCTTTAGACACTGCAATTGTTTTACTATTTTGATAAGATTTACAAAGTCTAAAACAAACTAACAAAACTGAATCAAACTCACGACCTCTGGGTTTTCAAGCCAAGCCCTCTTATCGCTGGCAACCACCAAGACATTATTAGTAGACAGATAAAATTTTGGTAAAAGGACAGTTACATAAAATCTCAATCAATTTTATTTTATAACACTCTTCTATCAAATGAATTTCAAGTTACAGAACAGTGCAATTGTTGAAGTATGTAGTGTAGTTAAATCTTAAGTTTTTTCAAAAATTTACAAATCCTCTCACAAATGTGGTTGACGAAATGGTATTTGCCTTGTTGACCCACTAATCTCATTGCAGTAGATACTTGCCTTTTCCTTTGAAAAGCTGATTGAGAATTGTCATTCGATTGCAGTGGTGAATGGGCTCCGGAGATACTGCAGAACAGAACGCAGATGGCGCTGAACGCGACGCGGGACCACATGTCCACCTATTTCCACTGGTTTAGGAAACAGGTCCACCTGTACTCCGAGATACCGTGAAGGGCTCTCTACTTGTAATTACACCAGATATTGTTTATTATCGCAGCAAATGGAGAATTGCGCAATTATCTTGACTATGTTTTCGTAAACTCGAGGCTTAATCTGTGGATAATTTTAATGATTGTATTTATAAACCAATGTACTGATTTTATTTCTAAATTATTTTTTAAATCATGTGTCTTATTGACTAAGCACAAATTCTTTTTTTTATATTAGCATATCATCAATCTCCATTTGCAAAACTCCATAACTAATTTCTTGTTTTTTTTTGTCTTCTACAAGACTCATCAAAACTTCTTAATGTAGTAATAATTCTCTCATTTAGTAGCTGTTGCACAAAAGATCTATAGTTTTAATGTTGTCGATCTTTATTAGTACATTCATTAACGTCAATCAATGCAATAATATTATTCATATCATCAAAGGAATAAAAGTATATTTTTTATTTAGAATTAATTCCATTGACATTGTTTAATGATCAGTATTTCAAAGTCACATTCCTGATGATGCATTTAGTTGTCTTGATGAAATTTTATATTTACTTAAACACTCCAAGTTACCTTTGGTTATATAATCACATGTAATTGCCTTTAACTTCTGAGATCATATGAAATTATTTTAGAGTATATGAGAATGTAGAACTAAGTTTTTTTGTAGTATATTTATTTGTGTTGATGAATGATTGCGTGTTTTTAAATATACGATAAATTTGACTCTGAAGTTTAATTCCTGACTCCTTCAAGGAAAGTGCATTCTAAAATAAAGTAGACCAGCGTAAATAAAGCAGGTCAGTGTGGATTGTGGAAATGATTTATTTCAGATTTCCAAAAAATATCCTTTTGGTGTTATTATAAATTTCTTCTGCTAATTCATCAATGTTTTCTTTTCTTATTGCAGCTAATATCTCCAAAACTTGCCTGAAAATAAATAATAATCATTAACTATAATATTCTTTACAAATTGACCTTTTCACTTTATGAAAATTTTGACTTAATTGCTAATGGGCCTATTTTTAACCCTAGCACGCACCCTGTACACATACACAGAGACATTATTTGTTCTTTGTACTGAGAATTTAAAAGCAAAACCTTGAGCAATATGTAGGATATCTTTTTTTTTTCTTTATGTTTTATCTGCAATCAGTCTCACGACTCTAAGCGGATGGGTTCTGGGCAATTTCTTGTTAAGTGTGTTCTACAGCGAGAACACTAGTTATATGTATACTGCTACACTCTCTCATGTAGCTTGAGTATGTAGTGCCTCTTGAGGCGCTTGAAGTAGCTCTGTTTAGTCAGCTGGGTCGCCAGTTCGTTAGGGTGTAACGCAAGTCGTCGTTGGTAGTTCTCTGCAGAAGCCCGCACCTCCTCTATCACTGTGTTCATTTGTAAGGCTTCATGGATTTCACCGTTTGTTACAAACCATGGCACACTAGATATGGTACGCAGAATTGTATTTTGTAGTCTCTGTATCATGGATAAGTTTGGGGTGCTGGCACTACCCTACAGTTGTACGCCATTCGTTATTCGTTTAGCGTTAGGATGTCGGCAAAGCGATTGACCACTGCGACCAGGATTGATCTATTGTGGTCATCATCCCTCAAAGATCACTCTCCAGGCCTACAGCCATCATGAACTGAATTATTTTCCTGGGAGTGATGTTAATGGCGTCCGAAGGGGCAAGCTTGTGCCCGCCGAGAACGCGGCTTCTGCTGTGTATTAAAGCATCACAGTCGCATAGGACATGGACCGGGGTCTCTTCCTCTTCACGACAGAATCTACAGGTCGGTGACTCAGCGATACCAATCCTGTGTCCGTGTTTGTTCAGCCTACAGTGCCCCGTAAGGGTTCTGGTAAGGATTCTTATCTGTCTCCTTCTTAATCCAAGGGCCTTTGTGGTGAACTTGTGTGAGTAGCCTTCGATGAGTGCCTTAGCATGTACCATACCATTGCTGCTGGTCCAGTGTTTCCTGCTAAGGTATTCCATTCGGGCTAATAGCGGCTGCCTCAGGGCGCATTTGGGTATACCCACCACAGGCTCAGGGGCATGTGTGATGGTTGCCGCACCCGCCCTGGCCAGTTCGTCTGCTGTTTCGTTACCCGGGATATCACAGTGTCCCGGTACCCAGCGTATCGTCACCCTATTGTTGACCCCGAGTTTGTTCAGGGCTTCGGCACAATCAAGGGTGAGTTTTGAGTTGATTTCAACTGCGTCAAGCGCTCTAAGGGCTGCCTGACTGTCTGATAGTATATATATACTCTTATTTTTAAAAGCGCGTTCCAGGTTCTCCTGTGCGCAGTGCAAAATGGCGGTCATTTCGGCCTGGAAGACGGTGGCGTGTAGGCCCAGACTGCTGTGAATCTGCGCTTTAGGTCTCTCGCCATAGACTCCATAGCCAGCCCGCCCATTTATCCTGGAGCCATCAGTGTACCACACGATGTCTCCGGTTTGGAAGTTTGCAGGAGTGCCATCCTCCCACTCCTTTCTACCTGGTATTTCAACTGAGTACCATTTTTTAAAAAGATACTGTACCGACATGCTGTCCTTAGGCATGAGCATGACTGGCATTTTGTGCAGCTCAGCTTTCAGGACATTCATGTTTTTTGACTGGTACCGGCTACTTTCACCGTCTAGTGCCCTCAGCATGGCCGCTCTGGCTTCCATCCCAAGATGCAAGTGGAGCGGGCACAGTGACAGCATGGCTTCTAGAGCCACGGTAGGTGTAGAACTCATGGCACCAGTTGTAATCAAGCAGGCCAATCTTTGGACCCTGCTGAGCAAGGTAATGCTCGTTATTTGGGTGGTCTTCTTGGACCATACGACGCATGCATAGGCAATCATGGGTCGCACTATGGCAGTGTATATCCAGAGAGCAGCTTTAGGGCTGAGGCCCCATTTGGTGCTGACCAGACGGCAACATATACCTAAAGCCATTCGCGCCTTTTTGGATATGTAGCTGATATGGGAGTTCCAAGTAAGTTTCTGGTCGATGATAACTCCCAGATATTTGACCTCCTTGGAGAACCCTATAGGTTTGCTGAACAAGGTGGGCTCACGAATGCCTTCCAAGTTCCTTTTCCTGGTGAACGGCACCAGTGTGGTTTTGTCTGCGTTGACCGACAGGCCAACTTCCCGGCACCAGTTCTCCACAAGACGCAGAGCACCTTGCATTCGGCTTGAGATGGTGTTCAGGCATTTGCCAACCACCATTATCACCAAGTCGTCCGCATATCCCTGTGTTGTGAAGTGTGCGCTGTTCAGACGGTAAAGAAGTTCATCAACGACAATCGACCACTCCAGGGGAGACAGTACGCCCCCCTGTGGGCAGCCTCTTGTCACTTTGACTTCTACGTGCACATCAAGGAGTGACGTTCTTACCGTCCTTGATGTTAGCATGGATTCAATCCACCTCAGGGTGGTTCCGTCCACGCCCTTGTTCCTCATACTTTTGATGATGATTTCGGTTGAGGTGTTATCAAATGCACCCTCAACGTCAAGGAAGGCGCAAAGAGCTGTCTCTTTGTCCTCCATAGCCTTTTCCAGTCTGTCCGTTAGTTCCATCAGAGCAGACTCAGTGGATTTACCGCAGCGATAGGCGTGTTGACTTCCATGCAGAGGATTTACCTTTAGGTAGCTCTCTCTGATGTAAAGGTTTAATACCTTTTCCATCGTCTTCAGAAGGAAAGACGTTAGACTGATTGGCCTGTAGGATTTAGGTTGGGACTTGTCCTTGTCGCAAGCCTTAGGTATAAATATCACCTTAACCTTGGTCCAATCAGTAGGT
This sequence comes from Udea olivalis, assembly GCA_947369235.1. Lineage (NCBI taxonomy): Eukaryota > Metazoa > Arthropoda > Insecta > Lepidoptera > Crambidae > Udea > Udea olivalis. The sequence goes on from OX376359.1 coordinate 15,327,528, forward strand.
AGAAAGCCATGTGCATAGCTGGCTCTAAATATTTTGACGATAAATGGTAGAAGGGCCTCGATGCCCTTCTGCATTAGCGCTGGGAAGATACCATCGAGGCCTCCCGATTTGAAGGGCTTGAAGCTGTTGATGGCCCATTTGACCTGGCTGGGTCTGAAGATTACTGACGCCCTTCTCCAGTCTTCCGGCCTTGACCTAGGTCTCTTAGGCATCCTAGGAGGTGGGTGGTTGCCAGTAATCGGTATGGAGCCCGGGAAGTGTACTTGGGTAAGTAGCCCTAGTGTTTCTTCTGCTGAGTTTGTAAACGTCCCATCGGGTTTCCTAAGTAGTCCCAGATGTGACGTAGGTGCCTTAGAAAGCACTTTGTGGATTCTAGCTGCATGTGAGGCGCTATTTATCTCCTCACAGAACTTTCTCCACGATTGTCGCTTTACTCTCCTTAGCTCTCGGTTATATTCCGTGAGAGCCTTGGAGTAATCTTCCCACTGTTTAGTTCGCTTAGCAATGTTAAATAGCTCGCGAGCCCTGGCTCTAAGCCGATCCAGGGTTTTATTCCAGCCTGGAATGTTTTTACGATTCCTGCTGCCTTGTTTAAGCGGGCAATTGTCCTGGTAGGCGTTGATCATGCCTTTGGTTACGCCCGCTGTAGCTGATTCAAGCTGCTCAATAGAGCGTATGCTTTTGTTGACAGTGCCCAGATTTTCACTAAGGCATTCTACATATCTGCCCCAGTTAGTAGCCTTAGGATTCCTGTAGGAAACAGTAGGCTGGGTGGCACTGCCTATGTCAAATCTGATATGTCTATGGTCAGATAGTGAGAATAGTGAGTTGTACGCCATACATCCACAGGTTTTAGTTTTGACTTATAAATAAGTAACTTGTCCATGGAGAGTTTACTGTTGCGTCCCAGAATCCAGAAAAACGACTTAAAATTGAGTTCCTCTCTTTTAGCCTTAATATGGTTCTTCCATGTAAGCCTGCGATCAAGGTGCATGCCCAGATAAAATATCTATTTTACAGTATCAGTGTGGGGCAGAGTGTCATCTCCGAGACGTGTAGGATCTCTTGTCAATATTTTTTCATTCACACCTATTAGTCTGAAGAACATAAAGACCAGACTGAAAAACTTACACTATGTTGACTGGTTCATTCCTGCCTTTGACTTGGCAATCTGATTCCATACTGTACTTCTCCTTCTTCACAGTTGGGTACTTGGTAACCACATGCCCATACCCTGGGTGGGTTGGCTTCACTTCGCACCACGGGCTATCTGTCTCTATCATCAGCCGATCTTTAGGTATTTTGGTAGCTACTTCTAGGTTTTCTGCTGTTCTAAGTGAACTGTAAAGAAAAATATCAAATAGTACTTGGAAGAGAAGAGGGGAAGCCTACAAACTGACTTTATGAAATTGAAACAAGCAATTTGACGCGTAGTGCGCTGTAGCATGTTTCTCGCCTTTAATTCCGTGGGGTCCCGGGTTCGATACCCGATCAGGTCAATTCAGGAAAAGATCTTTTCTGAATTTGCTTGGGTCTGGGTGTGCTGGAAGACGCCCCTGGCTTAATTCCTTGTCTGGTACCTCGTAACACAGGGTTATTTATCCCTACTTCGAGACCAAGACAAGAGGTGGGTTGTCTGGCGCATATTTATTTATTTATATTTAATTTAATACAATGACTAAATTACTAGTATATCAATCTAGTTCATATTAACAATGATAAATTAAATAATTATAAATATGCGCTAGACAACACACCACTTGCCATACTCTCGAAATAGGGATTAATATCCCTGTACGTCTAGTTACCACTTTAAATTTACATTATTGTTCGCGTAAAAAAATGTATTTGTCATGTGTCATCCCAATACAATTTTTATACGCATACGATAATGTAAAGTGGCAACTCGTGGTAGACGTAGGTACTGTGTTATATGAGGTACCTATACCAGACAAGACAAGGAATTAAGCCAGGGGCGTCTCCCAGCATACCCAGACTAACCAATTTAGAAAAGATCGTTTCCTGAATTGACTTAACCGGGAATCGAACCCGAGACACTATAAGTCAAGGCGAAAAACCGTACTACAGTGCACCACGAATATACAGTTTCTTTAGACTAGCACACTTATTCATTTGATGGTATAAAAAAACAACTATCAAATAGGTACAATTATTTTGTTTATAAATTAGATATCATTAAAATGAATATACAACTTTGTAAATGTAAGTGCATTAAGACTACCAGGATACGTCTTTTCTACGACCTCTGCAATGCCATCCTAGCAATCATAGTTAACTGAACTTTTAGGTATACATGCCATCTTCAAACTTCAATGTAGAAGTCATTAATTTTAAGTACAGAAGTAGTCTTACTAAGTAGCTTAATAATTCTGTTATCTGTACATAATTTCTGAGCATTGCTGGTGGGTCTCATAAATCCATTAGACCTTAACTTTATTCTCAATAAGACTGCTAACTGGTTCTACCTATTAAAGTAAATAAAAATGTACCATCCATTGATGCCAATGTACAAGTCCAGTTCCAATATTTTGTTCAAAGCATCTTCGGAACCATCAAAGGAATGCACCACCCCTCCAACAACTTTATCTCGGTTACGGGTGAGGATGTCCACGAGGTCGTCAGCAGCCGCTCGCGAGTGGAGGAATAGTGGCAGGTTGAACTCACGACTTAGTTCCAACTGGAATTCAAAATACCTGTGGGTAATTTGTATAGCTGTAGGTACTCTGCTACTAGTATGAGAGTTTATTAAAAAACATTATTTTATAGGTAATAAACACTAACAATATTTTTAATTTTACTGACTGGTTTGTGATCTGCCTGAAATTTACTGCAGGCAAATAGCTTGAGTAATCTTTCTTCTCTATACTAATATTATAAAGAGGAAAGATTTGTTTGTTTGTATTGAATAGGCTCCGAAATTACTGGACCGATTTTAAGAATAATTTCAGCTATTAACAGGTGATAACTACATTACCATATCTTAAGATAGAAAACATCGAACTTCGGACCTTGCAGAAATGAGGCAGGATCAAGGTCCAAAATTCGATTCTTTCTGGTTTTGTGTTTTTAGATGTGAAAAAAACAAGCATTGCAAAATGCTAAAAAAATAATTAACAAAGTAATAACTAAAAAAAACCGGCCAAGTGCGAGTCTGACTCACGCACCGAGGGTTCCGTACAAACCTGTAGGTATATTTATTAAAAATATTTTTATTATATGATGTAACTAAAAATTTACGGTTTTAGTCATTTTTCCTTTATCTGTACTGTATGACGTTGCTTCGTACCAAATTTCAAGATTCTGAGTTCACGGGAAGTACCCTGTAGGTTTTGAATCCCTTGCGAGTGTCGAAAGTTCCAAAATTCGGAATTTCATAATTCCGAATGATTTAGAATCCCGAAAGTCAAAATTCCATAATATCATAAATCCGAATATTAAAAATCCGCAATTTCAATACTCTGAATGTTCATAAGTCCGAAAGTCACAATCCCGAATCAACAATAATCCGATCTTTCATGAATACGAATTCCGAATAATCAAAACTCCGAAAAATCGTAAATCCGAAAACTTTTACAATTTTATAAACACCTTACATGTTACTTTGCCGACAATTCGGCTCTGGCACTCGACGGCCACTACCGCGCACGCTCGCTACGCTCGCCCTACTCATGCGGCACAGACTTCATGCGGGCTCTTGAATAACACTCTAGTGTAGGAGTCTGTGAGTGTAGGGCAGACTAGTATCACGGCGGGATGACGGCATTTTGAAATTAGGAATATCGTTTTTCGGACAAATGAAACTTCGGATTTTCAATTCTTCGTACTAATGAAATTCGGAAATTTGAAATATCGGATTTGTGTCTTTCGGAAAAATAACAAAATCATAGATATATTCTGTTACATATTGTATAAAAGCTTTAAATAACAAATAATTCAAACTTAAATTTATATTCTTTTATAAGTTGAAAGTAGGACCGTAAATCTACAGCATTTGTCTTTGTACCACTTCCAATCGAAATAAATGATTATGATTTTGATTTATGCAACGTTCCCTATCACTAAAGTTCAAAGACAACCCTATTTTAATTAAGAGGATTCATAATTATTTCATTATTTCGTTTTTGATAAAAAAATTGCATAAGAATGCTCAACTTTTACAGTTTTAAGTGAATTTTTATTTTTGGCATTATATGATGCAATATTTTCTACACAAATAAACTAGAAAAATTTGACCTGACCCTAGGACCCAAGCGGGATTTAAAGTTTTGCATGAATTTCATGTTTTATGTTTCTCTTTTACAACGCAAGACGTTTATGTGCAACTTATAGTGTGTGATCAATGCGGCAATTCGTGATTTTGTTACGGTGTGACCTTTGTTTACATAATAAGGCCTTTAAGAATGTCTAAACTATATATAATATTAGTATAGATAATATTTCAATTATTTATGAAAGTATAATTAACCATTTGAGAACTCACTTCAGTTGGGTATCCTTATCACAGAAATGAAGTCTGTCATAGTCTAAGCCACACTCTCCAATAGCCACAACTTTATCTCTATTTTCTTTTATCAAACTCCTAAGCTGGTCTCGATAAGTATCAGGATTCTCCGCAAATTCAGTACACCTGGTTGGATGACATCCAACTGTTGAGAACAGATGTGCTGAAAAAATACTTGATTTTAGTAAAGTAGCCTATAATGATCCTAATCATAAGCAGATCATAATGATTTCAAGCAAGCATTATGCTTCATGCAAGATATTATTAAGATTTTGTCTGGTTGTGAGTGCTCCACCTACATAAGCAGTTTTACATCCTCAATTTAATATTTGAGACACGGGACACTTAACACAAAGACCATGTGACCTTTAAGTATGTTATCAGACTCTGACACCCATCATAGTATGGCTAATACTTGGGTATCAGAGACAAGTATGTTTACTTTAATATTTCTACATAGATACATACTTGAATAGATAATAACAACCAGACCCAGAAGAAATACGAATATTTGGTCAGGGTGGGGATCAAACTAAAACCTTTGGATTTAAACTATACTTACAGTCTCTGCGTGACAAATCAATGGCTTTCTTGCTGTCCCCCAGGCTTCCACCGGTAATGATCATTTTATCCACTCCACTTGCCCAGCTCCGTGCCAGCACTTTTTCTAAATCAGGTGCGTGCTTCTTAGAACCGTGGTATACACCTTGATACATCTCATCAGTGAGGTTAGCACCTATATCTAAAAGTCAGCAAATGTTAGCTTCAACCTAAAGAAGATGTGTAAATATGATTACTTGAATCACGGATCAAATGTTTACCAATATACTTTCGAAAGCAAGACATCTTTCGCATTTAAATCATAAAAGTCCTGGAAGTTGGTAGGTTGGACACAGCCCTGTGACACAGCCACAGACTAACTAGGGAACACAGACTAGTTATAGAACAGGTTCAGACGGGTAACTTCCGTAGCAAAAAACTCGCCCTAAAGAGCCATAAATATTTCCTCATTTATTGAATTTGACAGCTTTGTTTTTTTTAATTGTATTTTCATTTTGCGGCAACGATATTGAAGTTATGAATCCACAAATGAATATAGGTACCTACCTGCCTACCTAAATTATGTTGGTTTTCTTTGAAAATATAAATGGGGTATAAATTAAACAACTTTTACTTATTATGCCTTTTATTTCTCAGTTTTGTTTTATATTTAATAAATGCTTCACGCTGCATACATGGCAAAATCTTATTTTCTAATCTAGAAACATCCGTACCTTGGAGAATTTTGTTTATAACATTACACCAATTGAAAACCGTTAATCGCAGAGTTAAATTAATAAAGCTTTCCGCAACTACGCTTTTGTGTTGCTCACAAGCTAGAGAATCATATGAATGCTTGGACCGAATTAGTTGTTTCAACTCTTTTATTATACCCTGTCGATGTGGGCTATTTTTTAAAAATTGATTGGCTTCTTCAATTATGTTTCCAAACAATCTTACCGCATGTTCTAAGGGGTAGGTAAGTTTCTTAGCTTTTAAGCATTTAAATTCTCTGAAGGAAATATAATTGTTGACACTATTTTTTTCATCAGTTGTTAGGTTGGCCTCACAACGTTCACATTTGATTTTACTTAAAATGTTTCTGACAACCCACCCGGTAGTGTATGCACGTGAATGAACATTTATTCTTTCTGCACCTGCCGTTTTGTTGGTACTTCCTTCTACGCTTAGAATGGCAGAATATTCAGGGGAGCCAACTTTACTGGTACCTGCATTATCCGTATGGCCCTCGAAAAAGGCTTGTACTTTTAATAATTGCTCGCCTGAATCCTCTTCACAATTAAAACTCTCAGAGTGAAACTGAATAAATCTCGTGATTAACAGTGATCTAAAGGTACTTTTAAATGTGTGGCAGTTTGGATCATTATTTCGAAAATTATAAGCCCGCACTTGCCCAAAAAATTTTTCAATAGGGTCGGAGTTGAAATAGCGAGGGCGCATAATTTTAACATTCTTTGAATTAAAGAACTGCCACAACCTTTGGTAACTTTTCAATGTTACGACCCAATTTTTTAATGATGGTACAGATGTTTCTTTACCGTGACTATCTATAAATCGAATTTTCTGTAGTTTTTCAATGGCTTCTTTCCAGAATCCGTGGTTCGGAGACTTTTCTGTAACAGCGTGTCGCAACGGCTTCCCTTTATTTTTTCTTGTGTAAAGGGATGCTCCATTCACAGAGTCGAATAGATCATCGAAGAACGCCACCATCTCTGATGTGTTGCTTAAAGTAAGGCTGACTGGTTTTCCATCAGCATAGTGAGCTGAAAATAAAACAAATGTTGACTGGCCTGTCGCTGCAATAGCAGCGATCTAGCCTTTATCACCGGAGATCGTGGGTAAGATCCCTACCCATGACACACATTTATTTGATGATCATTTGTGTTTGTTGTGTGTCTGGGTGTAATTATCTATTTAAGTATGTATTTAGATATTTTTAAGTATGTTTATCAGTCTCTGATACTCGTAGTAAAAGCTCTGCTTAGTTTGGGGTCAGATGATCTTGGTGTGAATTGTCCCAGATGTTTATTTAATTACTTAACACAAAATAAATCCCACAAATGTCACAGGGTGACAAAAAGTTACATAAGTTATGTACTTACAAAATTGAGCTGTGTAAGATAATGTTGAAGCCACTGTCTGACTCAACACTTTGACGCAGTTTTTAACCTGAAAACCCAAAAATTTACGTTACGGTATTTTTGTAAATTGGTTAAATTTATCTCGAACTCTTTCTTAAAGTTCTCAGTTAAAAACAACAAAATTTAAATCTTAGTAAGAATAACAATAAAGAATTAGAATAATAGTAATGGATCCAATCTTCATATTTATAATGTTAGGTACGGTTCACATCAAACGGGCCGCGTCGGAGTGCATCGGAGCGCATTTACAAAGCCGCAGAGGAAATAAGTATTTCATAATCCATTCATAAGGTCGTATTTTGGACAATCGCATACGCCTGCATACGTCACGATCGTACCTTATTGTAAAAAGTACTTACCTTAATTTTTTTAATTTTATCAGGAATGACGTGTACGTCGTTCAATTTGTGTAACAATCTCATTTGAGCGTGATTACAATCTGTTTTGTATACTTCCACAATATCGTTCCATTTGGAGACTTTACCCTCGTATTGTATGTTTTTGGTTATAAAATTATTTCGTAATCCTTTTATAAGGTGAGGTGGGTCATAAATTACACTTAGTGTTTGCCCATTAATAGTTATGACATCATCTGAAATGTAAAAAAGTGCAGTGTTTATAAACCAAATGTATAATTCATAATAGCTTTTCAAGAGAAATGGACACTATTTTATTCGTTCACACATGCAAAGCTTACCAATTTTATTACCAGTAACGATTTGTTCCCTGCGTGTATCCTCTTGCAAGCTTCTTAAGGCAGACTGGAATGCTGTTCCCTGGTCACTTACCAGAGCTACTGGTATAAGACCAGTTGAGAATACACTAGAAATCATTTCTTTCAATATTTGTTTTAATTGAATGCCAGAGGTTGCTCCTTTACAAAAATAAAAAGCTACAGGTTGCTGCCATTTGTAAATCGCTCCTCTTAACAAGAACACGAGTGCATGATCAGCAAAATCATTTGTTCTTTCATTAAGTTCAACAAACCCATTGATTGTGTCTTTGTGTTTGTCATATATCAGAGCTGCTTCTAAAGCTACCTCATCAAACATGATTGTGCAGTACTTTTTGTTCTCATTCCAAGTGACAACCTAAAAATTAAATCATGTTAAGTAACTACTATATGACAGAAACTTATGAACTGAAGTAATTAAACTAGATAGCTAAAAGTAAATATACCGGGTGATTATCGCCACCCCACGCGTGACTTATACGCGAAGTGGAATGTACTGTCTGTAAGGCAGTTATTCATTCTTCTTACCGTATTAGAAAAACATTCCCAACTTCGGTATGAGCCAGGCCTCCTGGAGGACAGGCGTAGAAAGGGTAAGGTATGCCATACTCTCCTCTTCCACACTAGCCACTCTCAGCTCTTTTTCCCCTCCTTAGGACCATATTTGTATAACAAACTTAATGAAAAACTTGATTTTTTCCCTACAACTGTTTGACAACTTTGACAAGTTAAAATGGTGTCTGCCTCTCCGCGGGAGGAAGGGAAGCTGCCATTTTCAATAAATGAATCCATAGACAAGCTTAGTTTTAATGCTATTATTTTTTGTATGAAGACAACCGGCCGTGCTAGGGAATAAGTTGACACCATGGAATTAATAAGTATTGTACGAAGTACCTAATAATTCCATGGTTGACACAGCCGAACGATACCATAAACTACTATTTGATAAGATAAGCTACTAGGATTTTCCTAATTAATGCACATTGCATATTTATAACAATTAAACTATTGTTCTTTCGAATCTTATCAAGTAAATTATTGTTATTCTCTTTATTCAACGTAAATCTCAGATCTAAAAATTTTATTATTATTAGGCGTTAATAATTGAAGTCTTAAATTAAAATATTATATTATATTATTAAAATATCTTTACAGCGCCTGATACGTGAAAAGGAACGCCATTCCTGTATTTGACACACAGACAAATTTGACACTACTGAATCGACAAAAAAACGAATATTATGCGCGACCATTTTGTAATCACGTCATTCCTGTGCGTCATTCGCATCAGTACCTGTGCGTCATTCGCATCAGTACCAGTGCGTCTCCTTTGTGTGCTATTTTTTAACTATTATTTTCGAGATACCGCGTTTTATTCTATACTAACTTAATTGCATTTGCGGGAGGTTGCTTGTTTTTAAAATAGTACGGGATCGTTCCCTTTTTTAGTTTTTGTGAGATTGAATCAGTTTGTAAAACATGTTTTTGTTGTTCTATTATGACAGAAGGGTTTTTGTTCCTGTTTTTTAAAATAGAACGGAATCGTCCCTCATGTTTGTCTTATTAAATCCATTTTATTTTTTTGAATATAATTTTTTGAGATATTTTGTTTTATCCTAAGTAATGCTTTTTTGTTGTAGTCAGTGGTGTCAATTTCTAATTTAATTTTATGGCAGATTTCTTGTAATGTCAATTTGTGTTCATTTTGCGTCAAAGAAATAAACTTACAGTTGCTATAGTTTTGGCTTATTAATTTAAGTTGATTATTTAACAATTTCGTATTTAAATGCATATTAGTTATTGTTTGAACAAGTAATATCTGGGTATTTTGGCATTGTGCTAAGAATGCAGACAATTCACAAAAAATCTTAGTTGGTATCTTGTCATTTGCACGAATTAATAGTATCAAGAAGTCGTCTCTGCTCAAAGTCCTGTGTATTAGGAACTTCATGAGTGTTTGCATTTGGCTTAGTAAATGAGGTAAACCGGAGGCTTTCATTTTTACATTTCCTACTTAACAGCTTTGACAAATTTAGAGCTTGTTGATCACCCAGAATTAGAACCCCATTTTTGTTCTTGCTAGAATTTGTACAATATTCATATTTATCACATGGTGTTATTTTATTTTTCTTGATAACTTGTGACAGTTCTTGAGCAGCGCCGTCTAGTGGTGACGCGGTGGTACAATTAACATGTTCACATTGAGGTTCCGATTTCTTCGCCGTAGTGCTGCTTTTGTTGATAAATGGCTCTAGTTGACGATTTACTGAACCCGTTGTTTTTGATAACTGCTGGGTTTTGGACTCTTCGACCGTTTGAATAAGAGTTGCTTTTGCTTCTAAATAGTTTTGCAGCTCCATTTTTAAATTCCTATTGTCAATTTTTTATTGTGCAATTTCTCCACAAGCCGAGCAAAGTTGTGCTTTAAATCTTACAGTTTGCCTTTTAAATCAGTTGTAATACTTTCGTCCAAAGATAAATCATTCGTAATACTCTTCATTGTTGCGTCAAAAATCGTAGTTTCATTTAAAACATTAAATATCAAAGAAAGAGATTTGAACTGAAAATGTGAAATTATATATATTTATTTCATTACTAAAACAAATATTAACACTTCGAAAAATAAAATTAAAAAATACGTTAAAATAAATATTTACAGTGAAAAAACATCTAAAATTGGTCCTTGTGCCATTGACCCCAGGACGCTGCAGCGTTACCGCGCTGGATAGCCAGCGCCAGGCGCTGAGCAAAGTATGCTCCACCTCTAGGGTCGCCCGAAGCATGGACCAATTTGGACGCAATTGTTTTAAAGAGCTGTTTCGCGTCCGAGCTCCACAGGCCCAGTGTTTCTACCGCAAACGCCGCAAATTCATTGTCACGGAGTAAAGACGAGTATTTGCGACGCTTGAGGGTCTGGGCCTGATCGGCCGCGGCGCCAGCCCGCAATGCTGTGCCATGGACGTGAGACGCTGCCAAGGTATCCACACAAGTGGCATCCCAGATGAGCATGCGACGTAGCGTCCATGGCACAAGTGTGGCACCATTTGGTCTCTTGCCATCGTCTCTAAAGAGACCCTGAGGCTCCAAGGTGGCGGGAATAGAAATGGTGGCAAGAGAGCGACGTATGATGTCATTGAGAGCATTATGGCGGAAAATCCGGCCAGAGCTCTGGGGACAAGACAACCCATGGTGCCCAAATTCGTCCACGCCTCTTCCGCAATGACATGTATGGGACAAGCACAATTGGCTACCCAGCCGGAGGGAGCAGGCTATCCGAAGGGTACTGGCGTCCAGCAGCGTTCCAATGTTTTTAGATGGAAGGGCGTGGAGCCAGTACCCTGACTCTTTCTCTGATGCCGCAAGGAGCCTGGCGCGATCTGTGTCACTGACACACTGTGCCAGAAGATTAGTCTGCAGGCTTTTTAGCCCCGGCAGGTCCTATATTTTTTGGCTGGTTTTTTCGCTCGGGATTGGCTCTGAAGGTAGTGCGACTCTCCATGCCAATACTGCCTCGGACAAGTAAGCCACCTCGTTGTCAGTAAATTGGGTGTTACATTTTAATATTTTACTGACAAGAGGCAGCGAGCTGTATCCAGAGGACAGAAAAGCGGGAAGAGCCACACTTGAAACAGACCTTATACCTAGCCCACCAAACTTGATAGGAAGCACTGCCTGGGTCCAGCTACGATCATACAGTTTTGAATTTAGAATTTTTGAAACAATTGATTTTAAAGAATTGTCTAAATTTGATGTGATATTTTGGAATTTCCAAACGGGTGAGCAACGCATGATGTAAGTTAATTTTGGGGTAAAGAGACATGAACGAATAATGAAAAGGGCTATGTGTGGAGTAAGGTTTAGAAGACGATCTGACATTTCTGTGAAAAGGTTCAATTTTGAATTTAAAATGGGGGTAATCGCTTCTTCGAAAATCGGTGAACCAAGAAGTGTAAGGGACTCTTTAGATTGTACTGCTATGTTTGGTATTAGAATTTTGAATTTTTCCAAAATGTCTGTTTTTAAACTCTGGGACAAATCATTTGAAAGAAAAAGTTCGCATTTGTCAAAATTAATTTCAAGTCCAATTTGTGAAAAATGCAAAATAAGAGTTTCCAATTCCTGTAATACGGTAGAAGCTTCTCTCCCAAGAGAGCCATCATCAAGGTACCAAAGATTGAATTTTGAGGTTAGGGAGGTTATGATTGAATGTATGCCCAGGCTAAAAATAGCCGGGCCTAATGGGTCGCCCTGCTGGCAGCCTGTACTTGACGATATTTCATTTGACTGAAAAAGTAATTTAGTAGGAGAACCGTAACTTTGCCAAAGATACTATCATCATAAATTTCAGGTATTTCGTTTTTAATTTCCGAAAGAAGTGCAGATCTGTCGATGGAGTTGAACGCGTTTTTACATCAACTTTAACAAAAACCTCAAAATCGTTATTAAGAAAAGTACGCACCGCGTGAACAGCTGCCTCACAACCACCCTTTACTCCAAACCCCTTATTGAGTCGGTTGAAATTTTGTGGCCAACCTATCCTTGACCTCACGGCAGCCGAGCTTACTAGTTTTGGTTTACTAGTTTTGTTAATTGTTTCAGAAGATTTTCCGCGGTTTCCCCTAGTCGTGTGTTTGTTAGGTTTTTCAGATGCTGTGGTGTTATACCATCGAGACCGCCAGCGGAGCCGTTTGGAAAGGAATGGATACCGGCGCATACAAGTTCTTCGGTAATATTAGGTGGCTGTGGGGCAACAGGCGAATTTGGAATATGAGATGATATGGAAGGTGAAAACGGGTGTTTATCTCGAAGGACACTTAGAGTTTCAGTCTGAGTCCGTTGCCATGCAGTCGTTTGAAAACAATAATTTCGCAGCAGCTTTTACGTTGCCATCGGCAACTTTATTTTCTACGAGTTGGGTATGGTTAGGGACTCTGCGGCGAAATGATGTGGTGGAAGAAAGATCTTGTGATATAATTTGGTCAGTACAGTTATTTTTAATAGATTGGGTGAGGCTGATAGAATTGTTGTGAGTAACTGAAAGATGAAGAACTGAAAACGCGAATGTTAAAAGCTGTTCCCAGGACTCAAAGTTGTTCTCTGACACAGTTTTGGCCACACACTCTGCGAGACTACGTGCTACACAGATGCGAGCTCCTTGTGGTATTCGTTTAATTAGTTTACAGTTATTTTTAAGTATTGAAAGTTTCCTCGGCAGGTCGGCAACCCTCGTAGAGTCCCCAGTGGCAGGATTCGGGTAGATTGGCAATAGAATCGAACTGCAAGTTTGGGAAATTGGGAGGTGGCGGCGACTTTTTGGCCTTTATAGAAAAAAAAAGTAAAAAAGTAAAAAATCATTTATTCACTTAAGCTTTTACAAAGAAGCACTTATGAAATGTCAAAATTCACAAAAAATATATATAAACGATAATAGACGTAAATAAAATAATACAATAATAGTACATATACTAAATAAACATAATGCGAATCTACCACCGGTTCGGAAGTTGCTTCTTATCGAGAAGACTCCGGCAAGAAACTCGATAGTTACTCGTTTGAACTTTGTTTCGTTTTACAACAAATAAATTCAGAGTACAGTCAAAAGAACAACAAAAATACATTATTTGAGCAGAGGAGCAGATTATTCCTACTATGACCACAAATTCTTGTCGTTCAAGTAATCCTCCACGTTATAATAACCTCGTTTTATCAACTTTGTTTTAATTGTAGACTTGAACTTGTGAAGAGGTAGATCAACAAGACTTTGAGGTATTTTGTTAAAGTACTTTACAGATTGACCCACAAAAGAATTTCCTACCTTATGTAGCCTAAGACTTGGAGTAATAAGTTTTTTTTTATTTCTAGTATTGTGTGTATGAGTATCACAGTTTTTTTTGAACATATGCAAGTTTTTGCGCACATACATCATGTTATCGAAAATACTACTGAGCGTGCACAGTTAAAATATCAATCTTCTTAAATACTTCTCTGCGCGAGTCGCGTGGCCTAAGGTTGTATATCGGCCGAATAGCTCTTTTTTGGAGTACAAAAATGGTGTTAAGGTCTGCAGCTGAGTCCCACAACAGTAGACCATACGACATAACGCTATGAAAGTAACTAAAATACACTAGTCTTGCTGTTTCAATATCAGTCAGGAGTCTAATTTTTCGGACAGCACAAGCGGCCGAACTAAGTCAGTAAGTCCTGCCAGAGCCGTTATATGTGGACCCCACTGTGACTTAGAATCTAGGGTAATTCCTAAAAATACCGTAGAGTTCGTAATTTCTAATGTCTCATCATTCATGTTGATAATGGTATCAACCTGTTTAACATTAGGCATAGTGAATTTAATACACTTCGTTTTCTTTGCATTTAGTAATAAATTGTTGCTTGTGAACCAACATAGTACTTTTGAAAGAATATTATTTACATCGTCAAATGCTTGCTTACCTCTGTTGATTTTAAAAATCAACGAGGTATCATCAGCAAATAATACTATTTCACAAATGTCTTTGACAAAGTAAGGAAGGTCATTTATATAAATAAGAAAACCAGTGGGCTCAATATCGATCCCTGGGGCACTCACATGCTAATGGTGGCACCGGAAGAGGTGGTTCCGTTTATACTCACTTTTTGTGTTCTGTCTGTGAGATAAGATTGTAAAAGTTTAGACGAAATATCCGAAACACCGTAATGTCTCAGCTTAATCAGTAGGATTTCATAATCCACACAATCAAACGCTTTCGAAAGATCACAAAATATTCCTATTGCATCCTGCTTGCCTTCCCAGGCATTAAATATGTGTTTGATAAGTGCTACACCTGCATCAGTAGTGCTTCTATGTTTAGTAAAACCAAATTCTTTCTCATGTAGTAATTTATTTAAAGTAAAGTGTGAAAGCAGCTGATTTAATATAATTTTTCAAAGATTTTACTAAGAGCTGGTAGTATAGAAATGGATCTATAGTTAGATGGGTCACTTTTGCTACCAGATTCAAAAAGCGGGATGACTTTACTAAATTTCATTAAGTTGGGAAACTGACCTACGTCATTGCAGTTATTAAAAAGTACTGCTAAGTGGGCTGAGATGATATTTATGATTGATTTAAGTAGACTTATCGAAATACCCCACAGATCTTCGGTGTTTTTCATATTAAGTTCCTTAAACACCTTGATTATGTCATGAGAATTTATACAGCATCTGAACATGGTAGTGACGTACCAACACCTACCGGGTTGCTTTAACGGCATCGCCGATCGCTTGTCTCGGGGCAAACCTGTTCCAAAGTGGCATCTCTTGACGAAGGCCACTTCAAAACAATTTCAGACATTCGGGGTTTCTCAAATAGACCTTTTTGCATCTGCATGTGCTCACGTCGTTCATCACTACGTGACACTGCACCCATGGAACAAGGAGGCCACTTTCCACAATGCCTTCAGCAGACATTACCTCCACCGTCCCTCATACCAAGGGTGTTGATACATCTCAACAGTTGCAAGGGTCGGTTCATCTTCTTCTTATCGTGTCGATGGCTATATCCTTTTTGACCAAAACTCCGCCACCCTAACGGCATGGTCGTTG
Organism: Udea olivalis; assembly: GCA_947369235.1. Lineage (NCBI taxonomy): Eukaryota > Metazoa > Arthropoda > Insecta > Lepidoptera > Crambidae > Udea > Udea olivalis. Next base: position 15,343,063 of record OX376359.1, read on the forward strand.
GCACACATAAGTTCCTCACGTGTACAGCTGTCCGGACACGAGGGGCATGATCCATAGTTTGTAGGGAGGCACCACACTCGCACGCATTGTCCCCATCTGTGTAACCCCATCTGCACAGACTCTCCCTGCATCTGCCAACTTGGGTCCTCAGCCTGTTCAGAGCTTTCTAAGTAAGCCATGGCAAGTCGCGGCATGGTTCGTAATAGTAGTAGATACAAATTGAAAAACTCAGCGAAACTGTGATAGATTGATGGATGTGACGACGGGCCTCACTCTGCCAAAAGTGACAGAGATAAAGCTGGAGGCCTGGTTGATTGGAGCTGGGACAGCCTACTCCAAAACTGGTTCCCAGTGTTTTATTGAATAGTTGGCGTTGGTCTACTTTATTGTCTTATAATCCATTTTCATCGTTTGGAGCCGATGGGCCAAATGGTGCGCATATAATTATATTTATGCGGTATCTCCTGCTACCATTATCTACACAAGTCTGCTATATCGACCATGTGCGAGCCTCACGTAGATAGAAAACTAAGTGAAGACCCTTTTGTAAAGATAGTTTCAAAATCAGTATCACTCTCTAAGCCTAAAGTTAGCAAAGTTCCTATTGGGATACCCAAGTGTTAGTTCAATGGCTACAAAATAATTACTGTTCGCATCAGGAAGGCGCATTCATGATTTAACGCTGTTGCATGTTTCATCAGAACAATTTCAGGACGATGGAACGAATATTATTATGTAGCCAATATATTCGGTTCCAAAACCGATTCCGTCCGATTTCAGCAATCTGGATGGAAACTTACTCCTCACAAATACCAGATGATGAGCCCAGTATATTGGATACATAAAGTCATAGAGCTGTCGGCCATAAGAAGAGGCTCACTTCAGCAACTATTTATTACAACCCAAGGTGAGTCGAAGCCTGCTTCTAGAACTATAATCGCTAACTGAGTAAGAACTATTTTAAAATTGGCAGGAATCGACGGTAGACGGCAGTAGTAAATCTGCTGTAGCCTCTTATAATAATTGGCTCTGTAATGTGCCCATTGACATCATCCTTAGGAAAGAAAACTGGAAACAGGCTTCGACTTTTCTAAATCACTACTGCAAAGAAGTAAAAAGAAACAGTACTATTGACAATAATGTACAAAATATATCGAGTTTGTTTGATTTTGTTTAAATTGAATTTAGTTTCAAGTTTATGATTGTCTTGCTTGGGAATGCTTTTTGTTATGTGATGATTGCATGTCATTTATACTCTTAATAAATCAACATTTGGTTTAAGCGTGCCTCGTTTATTTTTTTACACAATCATTTTATTATTGTTAAAATTATTATTTTCATTGATCATTTCATTTAGTTTCACATGCCTCTAGTTTCATTGCAGGAACTGTAACTTTCAGTAGAAGTGTTTTTATTTTTATTTTTTGAGTTATTAAACTCATTACCCCTCACCAGGTGGTAACAAACATTTCTCACCACCTTCCCGGACAAGGCGAGGAATGCACAAACAATGATGAGGTTTCACCTTCCAATAAAACCGCTATAAAAGAGGGGAGAGGAAATAATGTGGACTGTAGTTATTAAGGGCAAAGTAAAGCGCGTATTGATAAAATATACTTAATAAAAACAGGAAATAATAAAATAATCAACTATACAAACCAAGACGTAGAACAGAACAGAAAATATGACAGGACTTATGTGAAGAACAGAAAAAGATTCACATTATAAAAGGTACAAAAACTACAAGAAAGTATTTAGTCGGCAACAACCGCCATTGTGCTCCGAGCCTTGTCCGGTCATTTTAATTGCACCTGGTGAGAACAATGAGGAACAATAGTGAGCTGCGATACTCTCTGCCCCCGCCCCCCTCTGGTGGGGGTAATTCAGACAATTGGCGGTAAAAAGGCGAAAAAAAGGGCGGGAACACTGGTTGTTACCAGGCGTTAAACGTGTATTTACTGCAAAATAAGCAATGCTGCCGTCCAAATTGTAAACGCAGTGGGGCAAAATTTTAATTTATTTTTTTAGTATTCAGCATCTAGCGTGAGAAGATCTTACCCGGGAATAAAACCTGTTTTTTGCTAGCTATATTAGAAATAAGAAAAACAAAAATCAAAAACGTAGTGGGTTCACGTATCGAACGTGAACCCACTGCGTTTTTGATCTTACTAAGAATGTGTGGAGTGAGCACACTTACACCTGTGAAATACGGAGAACAGCACACCGTTCTTGTTCATCTTTCAAATTCAAATTCATTTATTTATTTGTGATACACAGGTAAATAGGATGTTAAGTAGATTTTTGTTTTGTAGGTACATGCTGTGATCTGCCTTTTGGCATACAAATTTCACAATTACATTAAAATTTACAAATAAACAATTAGGCTACTGGATAAAAATAATAATAATAATAACGAAATTACAAATAGTTAATGTCATGCTAATAATAAAATACTAAAACTTAACTTAAAAAGTCATACATTTATAAATATTGTTGGCATTCAAACGAGCATTAGGAAGTATTAAAATATATTTATTTTAACTTCAGAAATTCGTCGATGGAGTGAAAAGAATAATCAATAAGAAATAAAAATATTTTTTGTTTAAATGTCACATAATCATTGCAATCCTTAATGCTAATGGGAATTTTATTATATATTTTTGGCGCCATCGCGAAAACACTTTTTTCATAAAGGGTGGTTTTGTACGGAATACTGTTCGTAACGCATAGTAAAGTTCGGTTGCGGGACTTAGGTACAACTTTAAATAGCCGTGGGTGTGGGTGAACTATATATTGTTGCCACCTATGCGTGGCTAGGGCAAGTCTAGTCGTAAGCGCCCAAACTGCCCTGGGGCCAGGTGACCCCAGATTCAGGCTAGCCTTATCCTGGCACGCGGGACTCTGCTGGGACTGACAGCTTATATCCCTTGCTACTCGTGGGAACGCAATGGATGGATAAGCAAGATTGATCCAGTTGGTGGTGGTGTGGTTCGCAACCCACCACGTCTCGTTCTCCGGGGGGCCTCTGGGTGCGGCTAAAAGTGGGGTTCACTCGCATCTTTGTCCTTGGCGTGTATGCGCCTATAGATACGGGTTTCAATCCAACGCCACTGTAAAAGTCCTGAAAAAAAGGGAGGAGTTTTGGGATAGTGTAAGAGAGACTTTACAAAAATGTACGCAAAATGAGAGAGTTATTATGTAAGGAGACTTTAATGAGTAGGTAGGAAACGAGATGGGTATGAAAAGGTTTTGGTGCACATGATGACGGACGATAGAGTGAATGACAATGGTAGGAGTTTAAGGTTTGCATGGACTGGAATTTGTGTGTGATGAATACTATGTTTGAGCATAAAAGGATTCATATGTATACAAGGGAAGAAGGTGTGTCGAGGAGCATGATTGATTATGTGATTGTGGACGAACGATTGAGGAGGAATGTAATGTTCTCGACACCCGGATGTATCGCGGAGTTGGCGTCGCCCGCCACAGACCACTTTCTGGTGCTAGCACGAATGGTGGTCTCTTTCAAAAGTAGCGTCATAGTGCTCCAGTGTGTACACGGGTTCTGGAACGTGTCAAGGTGGAGAATCTGCATGAGAAGGGTGTGGAAGACGAGTATGTTAATAGGTTACAAGAGCGATTTGAAGGTTCAGAAGAGCTGTGAGAGATTGAAGATCTGTGGGATTGTGTTAGAGATGGGTAAGTTAGTGCGGCTGTTGGTTTAAGTGGAACTACGAGAAGAAGGTAGGGTGGAAAGAAAAAGAGTGTGTGGATGGACAAAAGTGTGCAGGAGGCCGTAGATGGAAAGAAGAAAGCGTGGTTGGATTGTTTGGCTAAAAGGGCTAATCAATGGATGCAAAAGGCGACAGATGAAGATATGTTTGAAGCGAGAAAAGAGTTTATGAGATTAAAAGGAATTGTTAAGGATGTAGTGAACAAAAGTAAGGAAGGACGAAGGATGAGTTTGTTAGGAGGCTTACTGAAGCCTTTCGGACAAATATTATGTATTTCTAGAAGTCTGTAAAATTGTGTGTTTAAAATGTAAAACAAAACACAAAGATTGCGATGAAAGTGTTCTACACTTTCACTCATTGGATTTTTTAATAAACAAAGTAATGAAAACTCACTGCCTGAAAGGGCAGCTAAAACTTCTGCTCGAGGGGTTGCCAGGACCAAAAAGGACTAAATTTATATTGATGCCGCAGAAAAGAAAGCAATTTTGGTATGAATTACCGGAATCCGAAATAGATGAGGCTCCGTTATATTTGTTGTTTTTGTTAATTGTATCGTAACAGCTTTGCTATTTCCATTCCGTTTTATTATTATGTAACGCAGTTTTTATCAGATTTAATTGTTTTAATTAATTAATATTTCTTTAAAATACTTTTGTACTTCATTACCTCTATTGAATAATTTTTGCTTTGTGCCCCTTATGCAATAATACTTATGTGTATATTTAGTTATACTTAATTTTATCACAAATTGACGCATTACTGTTTATACTAACCACTGATTCTAACTCGAACACTTCTTAGTTATAAACGCAGTGAGGTATCTAATCATATAACTTTGATAAATTTTAAGTAGAAATGGTAAACTTATACGCAGTAAGTAACAAACCCACTGCGTTTATGGCTTGTATAAGTCTACTAAAAAGTTGACTTGCCGCTAGCAGTAATCACATTATTTAATTTTACATGAGCTTTTTACACTTAGTTAAATATTGATGATAATTCTGGAATCTGCTTAATTTGTTTTACTCATAAAAGTACCTATTAGCGAATAAAAGTCTAAGTATTAGTCGTGACAGCATAAAATTCAGTTGAAACTTTGGGTTTTTATATCCAAACTATCAAATGGTCGTTACTGTGTTTATGATTTGGACGGCAGAATAGCTCTCTCAAGGCTCGGAGCACCACAGATTACAGAAGAAGAAGGAGCACAATGGCCGTTTTATTGGAAGGTAAAACCTCATCAATAATGACAACAAAAACAGTGGTATGGCCTAGTCGCTAATGCCACAATAAATTAGAAAAAAAAACAAAAACAGTGACAAGTGACAGCACAGTGACAGTGACAGGACCGTACAAACAAACACTGCCGTAGTACGTACCTATGCAAGCAAATGCAAACAAGATTTGAGTGTTGTGTTTTCTTCTTTGTTGACAAATAATTATTTCATCCATCGGCACTAGAGGAATGTAAAACTTTCGAAAATCAATTTTGTGCCATTCAATTGTCTGATAAGTGTGATCGTATAAGGGGAAAGGGTAGGTATTTAGACATCCAACGTTTGTTTTCATTTGGTTGTTTGTATATTCATATAATTTTGCTGCCTTTGTGTGCACCGTGTGAAGTGGTTATCCATTTGTTAGATGCTTTTATTAAAAACCAGCAGGTTAATTGCTTCCAGGTCATAGTAACCATCTCAAAAAAGTGTAGTAAACAAGTTAGAGGCGTCGAACCTCATTCAAATCTGCCACTTTTCTAAATCGTCAGCATAATCTACCACAGCTCTATTTAGGAACCCAATTTGCCAAAATGGCACAAAACTGGCCCTTGTGGGCACACTGTCATGTGTATGGTGGTATGAGGTAGGTGTTCCAATACAACAAATAACTTTTATTGCCTAATCTTTTTGGCTTTTACCAGCTGTAACTGAAGTCATTCAAAACATTGTGGACTAAGCCTTTTGTTATCTTAAATGTGCACACCTTCTTGCTTAATTTTAAATATTTTCCCTGCATGCACGCATTGCTTGCATATCATGGTAAATAGGTGTTATTCCTGAAGAGTTAAGGGATTTTTTGAGTTTGGTATGCTTTTTGAATATAATGTCTTTTGTTTATTATGGCCAATAAAAATTATGCCTTTTGATACAATGCTTATCGAAATTATGCCTTTGTATCTGTAATTATGCCTATGATTATGCTTTACAAATGCGTTATGAAGTTATGCTATAAAGGCTTACGGAAAATGACTATTACTTATGCCCAATAACAGCATGCATTGTTAGTTAATGGCAAAAAACATTATTCGTTCCAATGGGTAACTTTTGAATTCACAAAGAAATGACAATTTAGATAAGATAATTACTTTTATACATTTACACCCTGTGAACGTTTATTATATACAACGTGTTAATTAAAAAGCGCAAAACGTCAGACACCCCAACTTATTTTTAATAAAAAAGAATTATATTAAATTTAATTTTCGCGGATTGTTTACGAAGATATTGGCTGTTTTTTGTTTCTTGTCTTTGTTCCAAAATTAAAAAGTCTATGGCTCAGACCAAATAAAAAGTACGTAAGTAAATACTTTTTATTTGGTCTGAGGTCTATGGTAATAACGCGCGGTCTAGTGCGACGTTGCCGCTTCGCGTGCCGCTGCATTAGTAGAGTTATGTGATGATTAAACATGGCGTAATTTAAATATTTTTTTGCCTAAAAATTTACCCCTATTTTTTATTAGTGGGATCGATTCTACTCTGGATTCTGAACAATCTAAATTCAGGTTTTGCGCATTTTCAATAACACGTTGTATAGTATGATCTGTATACAATATACATACTACATATAATAAATGTATACAGGATGTCCCTGTAAGAAAGGATCAAATCGAAATAGCGCATAGCGGGGGCATTTCTGACCTTTTCAACCCTATCAATATTAGTCTGATTTCTAACCGTTAAAAAGTTATGATACATTTTAGTTTTTTTCAGAAAATCGCCTTAGTCCCTCCAAAAATATTTAAAAAAAAATGTATCAAAGGTACTCATTTTTTTTTTGCCAAAAGGTTAGCAGGTAATTTGGCTTTCTTTGACTAGTTATATAATTGAGCTAGAAAACCCATATCAATATGAAAACTTAAAATTTTTCAAGAAAAAATCTTAATCAAAAAAATGACATCAGATGTCGTGAAAAAAAGTACTACCTACTGGATGTTGTTTATGTATTTTAAAAAGTTGCTCATTTAATAAAATTGTGAGAATTTGAACAATGAAGTCGTCTTCTTAGGTGTTTGTCATTTTAACCTATTTAACTTTTTTTTGCAAGAAAGTCCATTTAATGTTACTTTCTTAAACTGCAGGAAGGTTTAACCCTTAAGGGCTACAATGAATTTGTATACTGCTAAGACTACAATGGGTGTAAAAACACCCGGATTTATTTATTACAGAAAATTCTATAAATATATATATATAGATATTATTGTTTTTATTGAATATTCTTAAATTATGGATAGTGTACTTGGATTTATTCATTTGAAGGTTTATTTTTTTTAAATAAGAACAATTTAAATTGCATGTGCAAAAAATCTTCTCAAAAACATGGTAAATTCAAAGGGGTTTGAAAAAAAAAATTAAAAAAAAAGAATACTATTACATGTTTTTAATCACACATGAGGACCAGTTTCAGACCATACTTATCTGGTTTGCTAGGAATATAGATTCGAAATTTGCATCGTCCTCTGAAACCCACAAGTTGTTCATCAATAGTACAATTTACGGATGGACGATACAGATCAGCGCAATTTTTCATAAGCAGTTCCCAGATATCACGGATATGTGCAAATTCATCTGTGCCTTTTCTGATGTCCCTGGTATGACCAGTCGGTCATCAAACCGTAAACAATTGGTTAGAAATTCGTAACGCTCTTTTGACACGATGGCTGAGTAAATTTCACTGCCAGAGATGCCCAACAAAAAATTTGTTGATACTCTGTTATCTTTCTTTACTGCAGTCAGATACAAAAGGCCAAAAAAGGCTTTCAGCTCTGAGATGTCAACATCTTTTGTGTATGAAGTTTGCGGGCCATAATTTGCTTTCTGTTTAGCGATTTCCTGATTAGTATGAACAAGTATAGTATCAATAATTTTTTTATCGAAATACAATTCAAACGCATCCAGTTCAGTAGTCACTTCTTTGGCAACACCCACAGGACCTGGTAAATATGGGACTATATTCCTACCAGGAGTTCGATGAGGAGGCGGTGGCTTAGTACTCCATTTGTAGGTAGGGTTTCCTCGCTTTTCCTTGCCCTTTCAAAACTCTTTTTTGGGGCAACAACATGTTTCCAATACAAGTAAAATGTGTATCACCTAATTTTACTTGTCTTCCATCTGGTGGAGAAGGAGACTCATCAACTTCTCTTCCATCTGGTGGAGAAGGAGACTCTTCAACTTCCATCTCCAACGGAGCTTCTGATATATTAGAAGTAATATCATCGTCCGCACTTTGTGCATCTTCTTCATGAATATCCACTTCTACAGAGTCCTCCTCTTCTGCCGACTCTTCATCTGATGCCAGCAGTGCATCTTCTATTGCTTGTTCAGTCAGTCGCTGCATAATCTGAAATAAAAATAACATAATATACATCTAAATACAATAACACATCAAATAAAAATAATAAATACAATCCACATAACAATATACACACGAATATCATATACTACTATTTTCAATTTCAATTTCAAAGTCATTTATTTTTCTCTTCACAATGTATAACTTATAAATACTTAAGCTATGGTACCAATAAAGACAGGAACATTGTGAGAGACTGGTGCCTGAAGTAGGTTTTACAAAACCTGTATTACAGGTCACCAGTGCCCTCCCGCGATTAAACAGCACGTTTGTTCTTAAAGGTCTTATTATCTTAAGCATAATATTCCAGTTAGAAGAGGGAAAAACAGGAAAAAACAAAAGAAATATGAAGAAAGTTAAAGGAAGATATTGTGTGTATGAGAGTGTGTGTATGTGTGAAGTATTGTGGTGTGATGTGATAGTGAGAAGAGTGTGAAGCGAGCGAGTACGAGTAAGCATGAGTCAGATCACCGAAAGAACAAACAGATACGTCCTATTGTGTAGCTGCGATGAGCTTGCTAAGTAGGTACGACCAGACACTTTTCAGTTTCCTGGTAGTTTAATGATTTTAGGAAACTGGTCACTTTTTTTTTGCATTGGTATTTTGTCAATGTGTAAAGGTTGAGGTTTTTGTTCAGTTTATTATAAATGTGTGGTCCGAGAAAACAATAATTCCTATGTGAAAGATCTGTGTTATATTTTTTGGTTAGGCACACTTTATCCTTCCTACGTTTTTTTTGCACAAGTTCCGGGTTGTAGGTAAGTTCAGAGTGTTGCTTCAGGATCGTATGTAGAAGGAAAGATTGCCTGATAGTGAGAAGGTCCCAGTGTTTGTAAAGTTTATCAGTGGGAAAACAAAATGGCAACCCGGCACTCACCTTAAGAATGGCTCGGTGTGCTCTTTCCGCCTCTATTATCAGTCTTTGCCGCACCGTCCCACGTTAATATGCAGCAATCGACTATTGACTGACAGAGGGCATAGAAAACCATTGTGGTGGTACGACGATCAGCTGCATGTTTAAGTGTTCTAAAGACAAAGATCAGTTTTCTAAGTCTAGTGACAAGTGTATTTATGTGCAATCTGAAGCTCAAGGTTCTACTATACTAGTATACACGTGATAAAAATAAAACATAAAAAGTTCATTACCTAAGCTGTTACCCACTATGACTACAATGGGTGAAAAAACACCGGGTCGCGAGTGTATCTCGGGACGGGCGCTCGCGCACAACCACTCTCCCCGCGTCCTCGAGGGCTACTGTTGAAATGTGAAAATACACGAAATCTCAAGGCGCTGCGTTAAAACTGAAAAAATATACAGGTACAAAATTAAGTCACTCGGGTGTGAAAACACCGTAGTAGCCTTTAAGGGTTAAAATTTAGTACTATTAAAATAATTGAAAAAAAATTATTACCTGAACAAAATTTTTATAATATTTTTCAGTAAAATGGAATTCGATAGTTCTATGAAATCCATTCATGATCACTTTCAATCGCGTTTTTTTCGCAACTGCAATATGTATTATTTTTGACTTTTTGACTATTTAGCAAATCAGACAGTAATTAGCAGGCCTGTGTCACTACGTAATTCGGTTTACTTATTCACCTACACGCTCGGTCCGGTCACGCACGCAGTACGCAGGACGCGACCGACGCGGCAGTTTATTTTCACAAGTTTAAAACTGTAATGTCTTCGTAAATATTCATTTAAATTACATGCTACAAAGGGTCATATTGATCTATAATAAATGCACAATGTATTTAAAGTACTTAATTTGATAAGTATTAATGCTGTATTGCTGAAAATGGCTTCGTAAATAAGCCATATTTCTCGTAAAAAGTAAAGGATAAAAAATAGTTATTGTGGGTTACTCGTAAAAGATAGATGTATACCATCGCGGACTTTTTCGTAGACCTTTACAATACACGCAGTACATTTTTTGACCTATCTCGTAGGGTTCGCAATGTAAGCGCAAAAAATGAGTTTATTTACGACATCACATTAGATTAGAAACCTCTAAAATTATCAGTGTTTCTCTATCATATTATGTATTATATGTTATATCCATATAAACCTTTCTCTTAAATCACTCTTATCCATAAAAAAAACTCGCATCAAAACTAGTTGCGTAGTTTTGAAGATCTAAGCATACATACTGAAAGCGACTTTGTTTTATATTAGGTAGTGATTAACAAACAAACCACGAAAAAGCGAATTTGTTTATATAATTTATAGGTACGTGGCACACGCAAGCGCTTCATATTCCAGTATTTGCATGCACAACCCCATGAGCGACACGCAGCCGGGTTGCGTCACGGTCGCCAAGCAAGATTTCGTGAAAGCGAGCGGCGAGCGCTCGTAGCCCCTTAGATATAAGATTTACTTTCGATTGTCCCGGCCGTTTAAAGATTGAGGTACGAGTACGGATGCAGAGTTGTTTTTGACCGTATTGGCGCGCACCGAAGGTTGATATTGTATTGCAATTGTGTCGAAAGTAATCAAAAATGAGTTTTCCAATTTCATTTTGTAGAAATTTTTTTTTTTTTATTACGCTTTTAATTTTTTTTTATCAATTAGATAATTAGAACTAACTTTGAAACCATCCTGCAGTTGTCAGAAAGCAACATTAAAATGTAAAATGACAAACACCAGAGAAGACGAATTTCTTTCAATACTCACAACTTTAGAAATTATGAGATTAATTTTGCAATTCATACCTCTAAAGAATCTGTATTAAATGAGCAACTTTTTGAAATACTTTGACAACTTAGCCAACCAGTAGTAATTTTTTTTCACGAAATCTGCTTGAGCATGAAATTTTGGCTAAGCATTTTGGCAATATTTTAAGTTTTTTTATTGACATGGGTTTTCTAGCTTAATAAAATAACTAGTCAAAGTGAGACAAATTACCTGCTTATCTTTTGGCGAATATAAATATGTTACTATGTACCGGTGATACACTTTTTTAAATAATTAGTTTTGTATGGACATAGGTGATTTTTCGAAAAAATCTAAAATTGATCATAACTTTTTAACGGTTAGAAATCGGACCAATATTGATAGGGTTAAAAAGGTCAGAAATGACCCCCGCTATGCGCTGTTTCTATTTGATCCTTTCTTCACCCCCTGTATAATGGGACTACCACCACTGTTGCTGCTGTTTCTACTGAGAAGACCCAGCAAGAAACTCAAACGTTACTATTTTCAAAAATAGTTATAGATAACAGTTTAGGTAATCAATCCAATTTTTTAGACATTCTGACAGAGCTTTTATATTTTGTGTATATAAAAAAAAGAAGTCTCTTTTTAATGCAAATAATCTGATGTCCTTTTATGATACATTCTATTTCACCTGAGTATTTATTTCTACGATTGTTTCCGGTAAAATTATGAAGGCACTTTTTTACAGAATGGAGGCTAAAAATCTGATACAAAGAGGCAATACACTGCAAGTGAGGCTGGGTGTCACTAACTACAACACCCCATTTGCCACCAAAACCAGCCCTGAGTATATCATCAGTGGGTCAGCCATCTTTCAAGTCAGGGTCATTGCAGCACAAGTAAATAATGGACACACAAATGTTTACAACAATTTGCTGTTTATCAGATTTTTAAAATTACATCAAGATGATGATTTGATATATGCAATTAAACTTTCTAGCTCTGAATTAGGTATTGCAAACAAAAGCTTCATAAGTGACGATGGGACGTGGCACCTTATTTACGACAATAAGAAGCAGCAGTATTCATTCGATGTAACAATTCAAATGGACATAGTGCCGAGTGCAAGTTCTTTCGCGACACTTCACGAAGACATTGAGCTAACTGACTTTGAGCTCAGAGGAGAGGATGGTTCTGTGCACATGCACCGAGCAGTTCTAGCGGCGTCAAGTCCCGTGTTGAGACGCATGCTGGGTGGAACTTGGCGCGAAACTACCGAGGGTCATGTAGAAGTACCGGGCACCTCAAAGAACACGCTACAGCACCTCAAAGATTATGTATACTTACACACATTACCAGAAACAGGGCTAGAACAACTTTTACTTCTTGCATCTTATTACATGATGCCAGACCTGGAGCAGAAAGCAGTGGATAAGCTAGTCAGCAGCTTGACAGCTGAGAATGCGTGTGATTTGCTAGAATTTGCTGCTAAACATAAAGTGACCAGACTTCTACTTGCAATTTTAGAATGCGTCCAGAGTGGTGCAGTGAAGGTCAACGAAATGCGCGACCATTTTCTTCGTGGCAAATGAAGACTATCTTACGAACTATTTAGGTATATATTTGTATGAAATATTATACTGCTATCGGCCGCGATACACGGAAGTCGAACATAAGACTGCCAACAGGAGCTGAGCACATTGCCATAAACATTAAAACTTGAATAAAGGCACGAATGACGTCGTGCTTGGTATGTTTCTGGTCACTACATATATTTGAATTTATAAGCTCTCTATTGAATTTATTACAAAAATGTATAAAAAAACAGGTGTTATTTTCACAAAAAAATTGTGGTTTTACGGTTGTGGTGGTAGAATACAAGATATTGGTGATATTATAAATAAATTTTTTTTTTTGTAAATACTGCATTGTCTTTTATTCAATTATTTGAATTACATATTACGTTTATTGCACACATTAAAAAATACATTACATGATTTATTATTATTTAATCATTAAAAAAAACAAACTTAAAACAAAGTATTTAGCAAGAATATCACTACAAGGAATGGTCAAATGTTCTTTCTGAGAATGAAAGTCATCAAACTTAATACTAAAACAACAATTTTAACTCCGGACTGGCTTGGATTGGATTGGAGGCTTCGTGCTTTGGCCGCCATACATTTGATTGCACGAATAAAATAAATAAATAGCAGATGAAACCTACTATACAGTTGCACTTTTAGGCTTAGATTTTCTATAGTTCTTTACAATGGACTATTTTTTTAAGTGTCTCCTCTTGTGTTCTGGGCCTTGCAATTAAATTTCACATTTCGAGTTTTCATCGTAGCGTCACGGTAAAACCAATCGTGTCTTAAGACGATATAGGGTATATTATATTGAGCAATTGCATCCTTAAAATCGCGATTATTTTTTCAAATTATAATTAGAGGCTTGTGCTTCCATACACATAAATACTGCTTTGACAGTCAACAGCAGCAATACTTATTTGTACCTTTGAACTTCGCTCCCTTGATTCAAGCAAAACCATGTACACATATTAATGCACTCTTCTGATAGTTACAAGAATAATAATCAAATAATCACAGTGTTCGAAGGTGGATGTACTTATTTTAGATAATCTAGGCAATAATGATGAAATAAGGTGATTACATTATTATAAAATTAACAAAGTAGATACACACATATTCATGAGTCAAATATATTTATTAACTTATTTGTTTTACTCCAAAAACCTTACAATAGCTGACAAATTGATTTACAACCAATGGTATCGTATACATTATACATTGATAGACAGGGAACACCCTAAAATTCCGAAACACGTAATTCTGAATTTCATTATTCCGAATTTCATAATTCCGACGCAACAAAATTCCTAATATTCAAAAGCACGAAAGTTATTTTTCCGAAAGTCACAAATCCGATATTTCAAATTTCGGAATTTCATTAGTACGAAGAATTAAAAATCCGAAGTTTTATTTGTCCGAAAAACAATATTCCAAATTTCAAAATTCCGAAAAATCATTGCAATTAATAAATGTTTACATCAAAAAACACTATTAACATATAAATTGTAATTCAAGAGCCCGCTTAAAAAGCTACTATTGGTTAGGGTATCCTGCCTGTTCGCCGAAAATTGTTTGCCAGTCAACCTGTATCACCTGCCAACCAACGTTTCAAAAATCGAAAAATCCCGGGAACGGTGGCCGGGGTACGGACACCGGGAAGGGGGGTCGAGGGGCGACGCCCCCCGCCAAAAAAAAACTCGGTGATGAAGACATATTGTTAGAACTGCGACCAAAAAACGAATTGTCGGCAAAGTAACTGTTCTGCCAAAAAAAATATGATAGATTTCGGATTTATGATTATTCGGAATTCGTATTTATGAAAGATCGGAATTTTGATGATTCGGGATTGTGAAATTCGGAATTCTGACCAATGAACATTCAGGGTTATGAAATTTCGGATTTATGAAAATTCGGGATTCTGGATCATTCGGAATTATGAAATTAGGGATTTTGACTAACGGAGTTATGTTTTTCGGAATTATGTAGTGTACCCTGATAGACATGCCTATATTTTTATAAATTGCTGAAAATAAACCTATATAATATGATAAGGATGTTATAACAGAGATAGATATACAGCTTCCTCATTCAGAAAATTTCAAATCAGTTTTTTAACACTGTTTTTGTCTCTATCATTCCAAGCTGTGAACTAAAGATTGTCAAAAAAGTGTATTTACTGATCACATTTTTACGACTAAGGACGTGAATGTCAAAATTTAGGTATTACCCATCCTGAATAAATAATGTTATTGAATTTAAGAAAAGTTATATAATCCTATTTACTTAGTCAGTTGCGAGGCCGTGTAGACCGGCTTGTAGTCTAACGGCGCGAGGGTGGCGAGTATTTCGAAGGCGGGCGGCGGAGGGGCCTCCGGGGTGGTTGGGGCGGGCGCGGCGGCGTTTGGGGCGGGCGTGGTTGGCGCGTTTGGGGCGCTCGTGCGGAACAGCTGCGCGTGCTGCCAGGCGCAGTCGCCGACGCCGCCGAGCAAGGAGGCGCTGATTTCGACAGTGCGGAAGCGGCTCTCGAAACGCATTGGCGATTCTGGGGAAGACATTATGGTAATGATTTTCCATATTGGATAAAGCACATCATACTCGTACAATTGAAAAGTTTGACGCACGCCGTTAGAGTAGGATTGGAAACATCGCATTTTTGGAAGATTTTGGTATCTTTTTTTAAAATTCAAATTAAAGCCTATTATTTTTCCTCTCCCACATATACAAAATACAAAAATTTATTTTCAGAGGTTAATACCTCGTGCTTTTATCGAAGTCTGAAAAAAACGATACAGGGCCAGAAGGTATGCTCCAGTGCTACATTTACGGAACTTTTTGATTCTTTGAATGGCGATTATAGCCAATAAAATGATGAAAATGAAGATGTTTATAGGTTTTACGTATTTTGTATATCAAAATATCATGCCTAAATTTGAGACACACATCTGAGACTTCACAAACTAAGAACCTCACACATACTCGGGAACTAACACATACTAAACACGCCACACGTAGGTACCCGACACCGCACATACCTGAGAACTCGGCCGGCTTGGCCTCCGCGTCGTCGAAGCGCACGGTCCAGCGCACGTCGGCGGAGTGGAAGGTCTTGTGCGAGGCGCGCACGCAAAGAGATGTGAACGATACAGATCCAGAGCTTGTTAGGCGCCACGACACGAAGCCGTGGGTGCTGCCCTCTGAGTGGAACAAATAAAAGTTGAGTTTTTACACAGGATGACCGATAAATCTAGGAAACCGGATAAGGTAAAAAATATAAAAACTAGAATGAATCGGAGTTCGGACCTTGAAAATATCGGGCGGGATACGAACCCGCGCCTTATACAATCTGAGTGGCTGCCCTAACCACTGAGCTCCCTAATCCAGGCATCCCGCTCGATATCTTCAAGGTTTGAGATTCGTTTTTTTCTAGTTTTCTATCTTTAGAAGTAAAGAAAAGATTTGTTTAAACAAACGTATTTTCAACCTTAACAGCCGTTTGAGACTTAGAGAAGCAAAAACTTTTGTTAACGTGAGCCAACAATGCACACATTGTCAGAGCCTTATAAATATAAGCCAACATTGCAAAGGTTGTCAAAGTTAGCCCTAAATATGAGCCAGCATTGCAATCATTGTCAAAGTTGGGCTCTGAGCCATTGCAAACATTGTCAAAGTTGAGTTTTCGCCTGCGTAATGAATACCAGCAAGAACGATGGTACGGGTGGCAACATAAGTTGTAGCCGATCACACTTCAGTAGTATTACTACTTAATTTCTATGTTTTATACATGTTTCTTCAAAACTATTTTCTATACTTTTAATGTTTTCTACATTTGTATAAACTCAGTAACGTGTTGCTCTGCCGGTACGACCTTTTGCCTTCGACAAGGAAGCTTATAATCACTGCGCTAAAGGTAAACTGTTACCTTCCCGAGCGAGGTAGACCATCCGCCAGTCGGTCTCGAGCTTCCGCTGCACGTTCCGGGCGGCGAAGGCGCCCGCAGACCAGCTCTTCAGTACGCCGGACCCTGATACCTGGTACTCGTCAGTTACGCAGTTGTACCTGGTAACGAAAATATCATCACTATTAACAAGTTTGAATCGTGAATGTGACATGTATTCACTATAAAAATACAAAAGCCTTGTATTTTTAAAAATGTTCTAAAATTCTAAAAATGTTTTGAGTGTTGTGGTTTGGAAATATCCAGTCAAAATTTGATTGTAATATGTATATATCGAACTCCTAGCTCAAATGTAGACATTTTTTTAAAGCGTCTTGATAATTTATTACATAAATTGACAAATAAAAATTGTAATAAAAAGATAGTTTTAGCAGGTGACATCAACATAAACACATTAAAAGCCAACAAGATCGTTCAAAATCTGGCATGTTTAATAGATAATTATAATCTTAAGTTTTATATTAATGAACCAACAAGACAAAATGCTTGCATTGACCACATAATCAGCAGTGTGAAGAATGGAACCAGTACAGTGCTTAAACTGGCTCTTTCTGACCATGACACTGCTCAGATGCTAAGTATCCCGACTAAAAATAGTTTCGGGGCCCCTTCCAGATATTATATCACGAAAAGAGACTATAGCACTGAAAATATTAACAAATTTCTTAATTGTATTGGCAGCTTGGCTTTCAGGGATGTTTTTGAGGAGCTTGACCTAAACACGGCATTCACAAAGTTTCACGACATTTATTGCCTATTTTATGATCTGTGTTTCCCTAATCTTCGACAAAAGGTTAACATGCGAGCGCGGGGGCCAAAATGGATAACCAAAGGTATACGATGCAGCTGTATGACTAAGAGATCTTTGCGTTTTAGTTTCTATAAGCATAAAACTACGGTGAAGAAAAATGAATACCGTAAATATTCAAAGTGTTTACGTAAATGTATAAATAAAGCACAAAGAATATGCAACGAAAAGTACTTAACTAATGCAGATAATAAATGTAGGGCTGCTTGGAAAATAATAAATGAAGATACTGAAAATAACACACAGTTTGACTTCATAAATGAGATTAAGATAAATAATGAAATAATTAAAGAACCTAAACAAATTGCAAATGAATTTAATAAATATTTAATTGACTTGACAAATGAAAATGATAAATCTGCTAAAATGACTTATAAGAGATATCTGAAGGAAAGCTTATTTCTGTGTCCTATAGGTAATCAGGAAGTTAAAAACATAATTATGTCACTTAAAAATACATTCTCAGTAGGACATGATGGAGTTGCCACTCATATTTTGAAACAATGTGCAGACATAATTACTCCTGTAGTTGCTTTTCTTATTAATCTCTCTTTTGAAAGTGGTACATTTCCCGAAACTCTTAAAAAGGCTGTAGTCAAACCTTTGTTTAAGAAAGGAGATAGGACTGATTTAAATAGCTATAGACCTATAACTTTGGTTCCAATAATTGCCAAGGTATTCGAGAAAGCTATGTACAAAAGGATTATTTCTTATTTAAATAAATACAACATTATAAAAGAAGAACAACATGGCTTTCAGAAAGGTAAATCAACCACTCTTGCTGCCTTCAATCTGATTCAAAATGTAATTACAAATGTTGATAAAAAAAAGCCAACTATGGTTATATTTTTCGACATGTCCAAAGCATTTGATTTTGTTTCTCATAAATTATTGTTAGAAAAATTAGAAGTTTATGGAATACGTGGACCTGTACTAGAATGGATCAGATCTTACCTTTCAAACAGACTGCAATGTGTTGAGATATCTGGTCTGGATGATAATAATGTGGTTGTACAATCTAGATCTACATACGTAAACAATAATTATGGTGTTCCACAAGGAAGTGTACTAGGACCACTTCTGTTTTTGTTATATATAAATGATTTGCCTGACATAACACCTTTTGACTGTACCTTATTCGCAGATGACATAGCTTTAGTATTGACATGTAATAATTTGAATGAATATGAATCTTTAATAAATGACACAATCAAATCAGTAATCAAGTGGTTAAATGATAATAATCTTAGTGTAAATCTAGAAAAAACTACATACATTCAATTTCAGACGAGGGGAGCTAGACCAATTTATCAAAATGTGCAGTATAATAATAATACAATTAATGAATCTGACACTGCAAAATTTTTAGGCATTACTGTTGATAAATATTGTAATTGGAAACCACAGGTAGATTCAGTATGTAGCAAAATTAGTAGATTTGTTTACGTTTTGAATAGACTGCGTAAAACGTCATCATTGCAAACGGTGCTTTTGGCCTATCATGGATATGTGAGCTCAACATTGCGCTATGGACTGATTTGTTGGGGAAACTCCACGGATGCTATTAGGGCATTTTTATTGCAGAAAAGATGCGTAAGAGCTATTGAAGGCATTCCCCCGTATGAATCCTGCAAACCTTTGTTTAAAAAATTTGGCATCCTAACATTGCCTTGTATGTATATTTATGAAATTGGTGTTTTTGTACGTACTCATACTAAGCTCTTTACAAAAGCAAAAGAAATTTATCTACGTAATACACGGCAAGGGGATAGACTTGTAATAAAGTGTAATCCGAGGACAAAATTGTTCAAAGATAATTGCCCTGCAATGTGTGTCCAAATATTTAATGGACTACCTAATGAAATTAAAGAGCTTCCACTGACCCTGTTTAAAAAAAGTTAAAAGCATGGTTATTAGATAAGAATTATTATTGTATCAATGAAATGTTTAAATCAAAATGATCACTAATTAATTTTGTGTCGTCCAATTTTTAATGTATTGGACGCATTTTTGCTTCATTATGTGACATATTTATGTATATTGTATTTTGTGACTATCAATAATTGTTTAATGCACGTATGTACTTGTAAACATTCACATGCTTAGTTTTAAGTAAGATAGTTTGGACCAAATGAAAACAGCAAGACCTTATGTACACTATTTTATGTGAAATAAAATTTCATTTCATTTCAAAAATATTTCAGTTCAAATCTGTTATTCAATCAAAGACGTTCAATCAAACCGTCGTCTATAAATAGGGCGTGAAAAGGCATTCAAGGTGAGGATGGCCAGCTCAGTGATTTGTTTGCATGATTGGGCTTGTTAGCCTCATATCTGGACCTTACGACACGACCACTTTCAGTGAGGTCATCTTGACAGGCAATATATAAAAAATCTAAAATTGTCCAGTGAAAAATATATTTAATTACAGTCATGAAAACAATTCTTAATAAAGTGAAAAAGTAAAGTATTACTAGGGTATAGCGAATATCTCCGCTCGTAATTGAACTGCCTGCTTGTAAGCAAATACCAAGTTCTAGATTTTTAAGGCATTTGCCGTCATACAAGTGGTAATTTCTGGTACACACACAATTTGTGGTGCACCCGCTACCGCCGGGAACTGGCCCCTGACTCCCGAAGCAAATTTCGCCGGATTGGCATTACATTACTGTCACCAAAAACATTTTTGAACCTTAACGCTGTGGAATAAGGTTCATAAATTTCTTGTTTGACGTTTCTGCAATGCTTGTCCAATGAAATCCTGTTCAAGAGTCAGGCCCCTGGTCTTGCTGAAAATCTATGTTCAACAGTCATATTACGCAATTTATACTACACACTATTTTATTTTTATTTACACACTAGAATTCTTCAAATATAAATAATGTAAAAATATTAATTATAAAATATATATACCAACCATTAACATAGTATTATCTTTTATAAGTTTGTAATAGTTTTATTATAGCATAATAAATTATTTTGTTAAGATTGCAATACTCACAAAATGGGTAATTAAGATTTTAAGTTCAATGTATTATAATAAGACCATAATATGTACACTTAATTCGCAATAAATCTTTGAATCTTGAATCTATGATGACATAAATTTTGAGAGAACTAGTTATTGATCCTTTCTCTACCACTTACCTAACAGAGACGTCTCCGGGCTGGCTGAAGCGGAACTCGTGTCCGGCGGCGCCCGCCTCCCCGCGCCCCGCGCGCCACGCCTGCGCGCCCGAGACGCGCCCGTGGCACTCGAAGTCTGAAGGTTTTCTGACAATTATTAAAAAAATAAGTTACTTTCTATGATAATAAGTCATTTCACTCACATAATCGTCGAGGTAGGATTTATCTACTCAAACAAAGAAGTGAAACTTTATTCAGTCCGGTGAAGTTAAGTTGTTCCCACAAAAAGAAAATACGGCGCAATATCGAGCTGCTGAGACTCTTAAGGTTCCACCTCTACCGGGGGCAAGTGCAGGTTTTACTCTGTGGAATGCGACTAGCATGTGAACGGAAATCCGTGAGCAATTTGAGGTGGCAATTAGTGACGAAAGTACTCACTTGACTATTCCTACCTTTGCAACAGAAACTGCAGACAGTCAAAAGCAGCAAGATCCCCTACACCAGCTGCGACCATGAGCCTACCGTTCCACCAGCTCGGCCAGGGTCCGCCGGGCGAGGAAGCGGCGGCCGAGAGCTGACACTGGCGCGCCTCACGCAGCAACAGGATCCCCGACACCAGCTGCGACTATGAGCCTACCGTTCCACCATAAGCTGCACCAGCTCGGCCAGGGTCCGCCGGGCGAGGAATTGGCGGCGCGGCACCGATATCTGCCGCTGGCGCACATGGCGCAGCAGCAGGATTCCCGTCACCAGCTGCGACTCGGTGCACAGGTTGCGTCTTTTTAGGACCTGGAAACGGTAGCTGGTATAGTTCCCGGCATCAAAAAGAACGCTGGCCAGTATAGTTAAACATGTCAGAGTGTTAAAAAGTGCTGCCCTCTGCGATGACTGAATTAATTGTTGAAATTCCTAATACCTACCATCTATTGAGTTTAGTCTTAATTTATCGGAAACGTCAACATTGAACATGTAACTGTCACTGTCAATCTGTCAGTGTCATAAGTGTTACCAGTTTGACATTTTAGTTCACTTTCAGTTATAGTTTGTCCAATTGGGTATGGGAACAAAAATCAAACATGTCCTAAATCGAAAACCATTTCGAGGTACGAGTATTTGTATGTTATACCTTATTTAAATATTTAACATTTTTAAAACCAAAAGATCGAGGATATTTTTAATTAAATACGTTGGCAAACTGGGGTCAAATGAATGACCCCAGTTTGCCAACGTCCGCAAAGAGTATATTATGGTTCTTATTGAACTCTTGACGGTAATCAAATTGACATCTCACAATTGAAACCTATTGGGTCGTATAAACGTCCTTTCACGTGATTGGTTTATAATCTATCCATCAACCAATCAAATTAAGCGATCTATATCATACGTGAGACTTTTAGCTAGGTGATTCCACTGCATGGTATTAATGGGGTTTTCCAGATAGCAGATTTAAAATTCCTCCAGGTGAAATATATTTTTCCACAAAGTTATTTTTAATAAAGCCCATAAAGCCCAGGCTATATGCTGAGTGAGGTCCATTTGTCTTTTTGGGCATCGGGACACCGCTGTCTGATGGTATGATCTTTTTTTTCCTGTTACCTATATGTTTTGTTGTTAATGCCTACTTCTTTTGTGTTTACTTTATAACGATGTCCATAAAGTTAATGAATGTTTTTCTATTTTCTATTTTTCTTTTCCAATAATACGTACATTTATTGCCCAGACGGGTAGGTAGAGGACTTAAAATAGCCATTCGCTATAACCCAACCCTTTCAGGTAGGGCTTGGTTTCAGAACTTGGCAAAATGAATTTTATCTAAAGTCTACTTCTCACATTCTCGTGAGATTGTACATGATGAACGACGAGTTCTGTTTCAGTCGTAAGTGCAGTAAATCAATAATTTTCTTCTCATAATTTATTAAACACGAATCTGGGAAACACTAAGTGAATTTGTGACGTCATGAGTTCGCAATGTTTAAAAATTAATAAAAAATAACTACCGACTAGATCAATGAAATATTCAAATTAGTTACCTAAAATAGTAAAAGGAATTTAAAAAAAAATTATTAAAAAATTTAATTTTTTTGTTCCCATACCCAATTTATGATGATTATTTTGACAGCTTTCAATAGGGATGGGGTAGTTTATAATCGTTAGTGTACCTATTCGATTATCGATTTATTATTTCATAGAACTTGGAATCGTTAGTTTATATATAGATGAACAAAAAAAATGTTATTCCAATATTTTGATGTGCAATATAGAGATAATTAAATAAATAAAAATATATTGGTGAATTAAATAAGGTAGGTATTAGGATTTGAAGTTATTTAATACTTATAATAAGGTGCACACTCTTAAATCACTTTCATAATCATTATCGTCATTATGAATAGAAAAACTAATCATCTTATTAACATCGAATAATATTTAAGTACAAAATCTTTATAATTTTTAATTAGTGTTTTTTAGGAATGATCGTATGATATTCCATCGCGATAATCGTAAATCCGTAATTATTGCTGAGTTAGCTACGAGGTGCATTCAATAAGTACCTAGCCTCATCGCCAGAGGGCGCTGTAGTTTCAAAAGAGTTTTACCACAGTGTAGCACATTCTTTTTTAATTCTTTTTTCAAATTTTCATTCCAATCCCTTCATTTGTTTTAATTTGACAACTTATGGAAGCGAACGTGTCGATCGGTTTTACAAAAATGGAAAAAGAGCAATATCGTTCGGTGATTCGATTCCTATTTTTAGAAGGGAAAACGCGCATCGAAATCAAAGAGCGCTTGGATGCTGTGTACGGTGACTCTTCTCCATCGATGGCCACCGTCAAGAATTGGTTCAACGAGTTTGCACGTGGCCGTACGTCGGTTTTTGATGAACCACGTCGAAACGAGAAAGCTGTCGGCGCGATGGGTGCCGCGTTTACTCACACCGGAAAACAAGCGCAACCGTGAGACCACATCGGAGACGTGTTTGGCGCTGTTTAAGCGGAATCCAGCGGAGTTTTTGCGTCGTTTTGTGACCGTCGATGAAACCTGGATCCACTGGTACACACCAGAGACCAAGGAGCAATCAAAGCAATGGATCCAGACCGGGGAACGTGCTCCAAATAAGGCGAAAACTGTAAAATCGGCCGGAAAAGTTATGGCCACCGTTTTCTGGGATTCACAAGGTGTGATCTACATCGATTACCTCGAGAAGGGTAAAACAATTACAGGGCTTTACTATGCCGATTTATTGGGCCGATTCGACGCCGAATTAAAGAAAAAACGACCCCATCTGGCGAAGAAAAAAGTGCTGTTTCACCACGACAACGCACCGGTTCACACGTCTGCCGTTGTCATGGCCAAATTGGTCGAATTACGCTACGAATTGCTGCCCCATCCACCGTATTCTCCAGATTTGGCCCCTTGTGACTTCTTTCTGTTTCCTAATCTGAAAAAATCACTTGCCGGGAATAGATATGGATCAAATGAGGAGGTCATCGCCGCCACGGAGGCCTATTTTGCAGAGTTTGACAAAAACTATTTTTCGGACGGGTTAAAAAAGTTGGAGCATCGCTGGGCTGAGTGTATCGAACTAAAAGGAGGCTATGTTGAAAAATAAATTGCCACTATTCCAAAATTTTCGTTTACTTTTTGTAGGCTAAGTATTTATTGAATGACCCTCGTATGTGCAGGTTACAAAGTCTTTAAACGGTTAAATCTAAAAGGAGGTTACTACAGAGAGCCATAAACGTCCGTTTTTTAAGCCTAGTCGTAAGAATAAAATTATTAATATAAAAACAATAACACAGCATTGCAAATTGAAAGCAAGAAATATAAGACAGGTGTCGGTATTTTTTTGCGTTGAAGTGTCAAGTCAACCAAACGTCATTAACTTCTTTTTTTTTGGATTTGCACAAAACTGATTTAAGTCAATGTATAATCTGATTTAAAATAAAAAGACAGTAACGTACTGTTACTCATTTTTAAGACCCTTTAGTAAGTTCACAACTACATTTTCTTGCACACACAAGGTACAAGACACACACATACAAGGTTTCTTTTGTCAAGTCAAAGTAAATTATTGTTGCGATGGCTAACCATATATATAATCCTCCACACCGATTTCGGTTACGGCGACCGCTTCGACCCCCTACTGCCTTTTATCATGGGCTCTAACGTGGCTTACGTAGCTAAACAACAGAGAGCACAGACGAAGCAACATAAATGGTATTAAAAAAATGTTTTCGTACGATAAGTCTTTTCAGTATTTTTAATTTTGATATCAAAAATCAGAAGTGTCCGTGACAATCTAACAAGTGATATTTATGTCTTAAATCATGGCCAGAATTATGACAAATGTCAAATGTTTGTTGGATCATAAGCCAACTTGGGCACTGTCCTTTAAATGTTAGATTATTTTTATTTCACAACCGATTGTATATTTTCTATTGCTATTCGTTTGCAAGGCACTTCACTAAGTGGGCGGTACACGTCAATAAAGTACGATATTATCTGTATCCGAAAAAATGCAATACTTCATAGGGGTGAACTGTCAAGATTATCTTCCTAAATTGGACAATCTGTAGGAATCAGAAATATTGAATTTCTCTTGCAAATGGCCGTTGCTTACGAGGGTGTGTCTAGTACTAGTCACTTTTCCATCGCATCGATCGCTGAATATTTTGTACATACCACAGTTTGATTGTAATTGTGAAAATAGACGTTGGTGATTTCCAAAAAGACTATGATGTCCTAATTTCCACCGTGTTCGACCATTCTGACAACGAGACCACTCACCTATCCTTGTCAGAAAAATAAATAAATATCTGGGACAATTTACACCAAGATCATCTGACACCAAACTAAGCAGAGCTTGTATTATGGGTGTCAGAGGCTGATAAACGTACTTCAATATTTCTAAATACATCCTTAGATAGATAATACCACCCAGAAACACAACAAACACAAATGTTCGTCAAATAAATGTTTGTCATCGGTGGGGAACAGGGGATCGAATCCAACAACCTCCGGCGCTAAAGGCAGGATCTCTACCGTTGCACCTACAGGCCAGTTCGTGTCAAACTTCTACTCAAGTTCAACTCTGAAGTTGTTTTGCGCATTACCTCTATCACCCATTTTTCGTAGGAAAAATTAGCACAACTTCAGAGTGGAGTAGACGCGAATTATACACCACAATATGAGTTTACAACAGGGACAGTCGTTTGCGGCTGTTGTGACATTTTCCTATGGGGTATTGGTACAGCACTTTCAGTGGTGAAAAATGTAACTAAAATAAATAATAAATAAATAATAAATAAATAAATATCTGGGACAATTCACACCAAGATCATCTGACCCCAAACTAAGCAGAGCTTGTATTATGGGCGTCAGAGACTGATAAACATACTTAAATATTTCTAAATACATACTTACATAGATAATGATAGACAGACACACAACAAATACATATGTTCGTCACACAAATATTTGTCATGGGTGGGGATCGAACCCACGACCTCCGGCGCTAAAGGCAGGATCGCTGCCATTGCACCAACAGGCCAATCGCATACAACTTGCTGTGCTAACTATGTGGTTAACGTGAGACAAACTCAAATTTATTTTATTATAGAGGTAGAGGGCCCGCGCAGTGAGCCAAATTGGTGGTATGAAACCAACTCAATGCAACACGCGTGGTAGTGACATTTTGCTTTCTGTCTCTTTATGAAATACAGTGGCGGCCACAGAATTAGGGACGCCAGTCGTTTTTAATACAAAATAAGTAGCTTTGAGGCCTTGATTCGCCGCCAAGGATTGACTGAGCTGTGATCTAATGATAGTCATCTAGTAAGTGAACGGAGGAGATTGCCATACACAGCCAACAGATCTGATCAGCATTTTATTCTAAGAGTTACAGGGATCAGAGTTGTCTGTTTTAGGATTTCCATACATTTTAGTGCTATTTACGCATTTGTTTAAACGTATCCTTATAACTATAAAAATCGGAAGGTGTGTATGGCGATCTGGATCTCCCCATTCACTCTATGGATGGCTATCATCAGATCACAGCTCACTCAATCCTTGTCGGAGAATCGAGGCTTCAAAGTTACGTCTTTTGTATGAAAATCGACTGGCGTCCCTAATTATGTGGCCACCACTGTATATGAGTGAAGAGAGTAGAAATATATTGTAACTGAGGAAAAAGTGTGCTAAGAATGACGTGACACTTGTTTATGTTTCTTTGACAGAGCGCAGATTCGGAGTCCTTGTAAATTAAAGATCAGGTTGCAGTGGTTTTGCAAATGCCATTAAGTACTCCATTACCTCTTTGTGGTTAGTGGTGTAGCGCCAAGTGACGTCCTGCAGGTCGTCCTTGGAGACCGCTATGACGTAGGACAGCTTCTTGCCCCAGCCGTGGCTGTACAGCAGCGGCGCGTTCAGCGTGGCCTCGCACGGGTCCACGTGGAGCCAGGTTTTTGCGTCGAAGTCGTACACCTAAACGCAATAAGGTTAATTAAGATTAGCAGCTATTGACATTAGCTTAGCCTATAGACTGTCACTGGTACGGATTCCATCACGCAAGCACATGTTGACAGGTATTCTGGGACATTGGTAAATCTATTTGTCGGATAACTGCCGGCTAAAATTTTAGCACACATAGTAAAAAACATTTTCAAAGGAAGCCAGAATAGGTGAACTGACATTGAGGTTTGTGTTGTGACTGAATGGGAATGGTGGCTGAGATTTAGATGGCCATTGGTGGATGGACTGATGATGGTCAAATATTTCCCTGTAGCGTCAAAAAAAAAACTCAGAACTAGGGTCACGATGGGTAAAATGATGTTGAAAATGAGGCATGATCATGAGAGCGCCAATCATTATACTTCGCGGTAGCGAATAGATGAGACGAAGGTGAATATAGGCCTTCACATAAGATTGCCAATGCGGCCATTTTTAAGCAGTCTGAATCCCTGGAACTTCTATTAGGTTGTGTGTTCACCTTGCAGGTAGGCGTCTTACGCTGAGTTTTTATTCAACAGCCCCCCGATTCAGAACGAAGTTATCGATCGATTCGGTACAATGGTTTTAACTATGGTAAATTATCCGCTAAACGGTAGGATACAATATTTTTATATAAAAAAGCCAAAAGCCTTAAGTTTGTATGAAACGAATAATTCAGATGTATTCCCATCCTAAAAAGATACTTTAAAATTGAAAGAAAATGACCGAATCGGTCGATAACTTTGTTCTGAATCGGGGGGCCGGTCTCCAATCCAGCACTTTTCTGCCCCAACAAGCGTCAAATCCTAAACAGTAAAAGCTAATACTCCTCTATATGAGTAGTTTGCTGGCACACTAACCTCGCACCACCCGAAACCATACATGTATCGCGTATCACACCTCATATCACGGAGTAGCCAATTTGTGCACTGGTATTTAGCTGGATGAGTTTAAATGGTACACATTTTGAGCTGTACTCACTTCGCACCATACATGGTTCGTAGTACGAGTAGGTATCGTGTGTCGTAGCACGCGCGCGCGTCGCTGGCAAATTATGCATTGGTACTTACAATAATTGTTGTTGCTTGATAAAAGTGACCTGACCAGAAACTATGTCCCACAGTGCTCCACCACCTACACTTTAGAAGAACTGCACATTGCGACTATTGCCGCCTTGGAAGTCGCTAGATTTTATTTGCTATCGACACTAAAAGAAGAAGAAGACTGTACTTAATTGTTTACACTGTAAACATGTTTTGGAATGAGGGTGTACTCACCTCGCACCACACATGGTCCAAAGTATCGTACACGTATCGTGCGTCGTAGCCCATGGCTCGAAGTAATAGAGTGAAGCAGTTGGCCCACTCGCCGCAGCGGCCACGGCGCGTGCGCAGCAACATGCGCGCGTCATTGAACCGCGGGAACTCGGAATGACCGTTCGGACATTGCGTGCATTGGTATAGCTGGAAGAGTTAACGTACACTTTGCGACGAATGATAAGATAATAAGTTGATAGGCAATTGTCGCATTTGAATTTGTTATAAAATATATGGAAACTAGCTTTCCGCCCGCGGGTTCGCTTGGACTATACGATTTTAGCCGTTCAGTTGTCTTCCGTTAAAATATAGCCTACTCACTGATGATGAAGCTTTATATTGGTGAACGAATGAAAAAAATCGGTCTAGCAGTTTTTAAGTTTATCCATTAAAGTATAAAAAAAATATAAAAAGAATTACATCTTTCCTTTTTCTACACAAAGATAGAAACTAGATAAATTCAACCTGACCCTAGGCCCCGCTAAAGTCCTAGGGTCAGGTCGAATTTATCTAGTTTCTATCTTTGTGTAGAAAACAGTGCATTGTTGAATGCTAAAAATAAAAATAATTCTAAATGAAGGTAGTTTTTATATGAAGAGCTAAATAAAATAAAGTCGGTTTGCAAACTAATCGGCGTTTGATGTTTAAAACACTTGGCTAAGCACAGTCGGACATATGAAAGGACAAAAAGGAAAACAATACATTTTAGAGACTAATCACGAGGACTGATGTAACAATGTAATCTTTAGGTAGACAGCATAATAAACACAACTGTGTAGGTACTGTGTGATTGGAAAACTGAGGACATTGAATCTTTGTTGCAAACGCGCGTCGCATACGAAAATATTATGGCTAACGTTATATTCGGTAGTTTAAGCAGGGGCACTGTTTAGCTAACATTAGGCATAGGGGAAAGTACTTTCGTATCTTTTAATTGTTTACTAAGTGCTTTTAGTATTGTGGCAAAGAAACTGGATGTAAAACGTACTAAATGAGGGTATTCGAATAACAATGTCAATGTCATACCTCTACCACGCAAGTCTCTGTGGGTGTCCGCATGTTGGAGTTGCCCACAAACTTAGTGGGTCCCCCGCACTGCCGGCACTCCGGCTTGTCCACCCACTTGAAGAACTTGTGCTTGAACCAGCCTAGCAGCTCCATCAGCATTGCTATGTCGAACGATAGGTCTTCAGTCTTGATCTCACCTGTACAACAACTTTTGATTACTCACTCGCAAACAGGCATGAACAGAAAAAGATGACGCGAGCGTACGTACTTCGCGTGCAGAAGAAGAGTGCACTGCACCTCTTTTGATGCTGCTTCATTTAATCCGCGCTGAAAATGGATGCCAAAAAAAGTAGAATTACGCTTCTTTTCCAACAAAGATGTGCTATGCAGCTATGTTGCGAGGATGCGCTACGAAACTACGAGACCGTTTCCACTGAGTATGTATTGTAACGGAGCGAGTAAGATGTGCTTCGAAGATGCGCATCTTACTCGCTCCGTTACATAGCATACATTACGTACGTACGTTACATTTTTTTTTTAAATGCCAGTCAAGATGACCTCACTCCACCTGATGGAAAGCGGCCGTGAGGTCAAAATATGAGGCTGACAAGCCCAGTCATTCAAACGAATCACTGGGCTGACCATCCTTACCTTGAAGGCCTGCAGAAATTCCTTTTCACGCATAAGAGGAAGGAAAAACATGTGCTGGAAGGGCGTTCCACGTCTGGATGGTACGACAAAGAATCGAGTCACCGAACCTTTTAGTTCGGGCCAACAAATGCTGAATTGTGTGTGGATTTCTACTGTCACGGACAGCACGCATCCATCCCATCTGATATTAAATTATTATTCTGCTATCGATTGTTCTTTGAAAGCTTTGTCTTCCTGCCAAAAGGACGTACTGCGTGAAGTGGTGGTTTGCTTAGGGTACGAAACACTATTTGAAACTCTTACGCCTAAATTTTATAATCAATAATATAAATACAAGGATAGGCTCATTATTGGACGGATGGACGGGGCAGCGGCTGTGATCGTAAGGAAGAGACTAGTGGCGATCATGACCAGCGCCGTGCGAGCTAAGGTCGGGGGGCGATGCCTGTCGTTCGAAGCCACGGGGCTGGTGGCAGAGGGATTCTTCCTCGTGACACCCAGCACCGAGGAGGCATGCAACTGGCTGCTCGGATGCGACCTTAGCGGTCAAGGCGAGATGCCACTGAAAGCCCGTAGATTAGAAAGCCAGCGGGTATCGATATGGCTGCCGGGCAACCTCAGAGAGCCGGGCAGCGACCCGCTTGAGATGCTCCGCGTGCAGAACGAGCGTGGCACTCCTGCAACCGCCTTGATTTGGGGTCCCGAAGCCCGAAACGGAGTAGTCAAGAGGGGGACACCAGTACACCAACACACACACGCAATACACCTACACACCACACATATGAACACAAACAGCAACACAACAGAAAAACACAAACAAAAGATAAAAATAGTTCAACTCAACCTGCACCACTGCCGGGAAGCCATGTCGGAGCTTTGCCGATATGTGGTGGAGGAGAGCATAGACATTGCTCTACCGCAAGAGCCATACGTCATAAACAGACGAGTGGCAGGGCTTGGCTCCTTGGGTGGTGACCTCATCTACCACAAAGATAGTGAGTTCAACCCGAGAGCATGCATCTTTACGAGCAGTAGAGTAAGCACATTAGGACTAATCAAGGCTGACTGTTACAGAGACCTGGCAAGCGTCGAATTGACGATCACAAGCCACAACAAGAACAAAGCTAGGGTACTCCTCGTCTCCGCATATCTTCCCAGCGAGAGTGAGTTTGAGCCGCCAACAAGAGAAATAGGAGAAACCATCAAAAAGTACCAAGGTAAGAAGATTCCTGTCATCTTAGGGTGCGACGCCAACGCACATCACGTGGTGTGGGGCAGCACGGACTGCAACAGGAAGGGAGAATCACTACTAAATATAGTACATTAGTGCATCCAGGCTGGAGATATTAAACGAAGGTAACACACCAGCTTTTGTCACCAGAGCGAGAAGTGAGCTGCTGGACATCACCATCGCATCAGAAACGATCAGCCGACACATTAGAAACTTGAAGGTAGACGAGAATGAATCCATGTCAGATCATAGACGCATAACCTTCAGCATAGACTGCAGCATCGATAGGATCCGAGTTAGAAACGCAAGGAAGACAGACTGGTCTACTTTTTAAAAATAACATCAAACAGTGGACACCTGGAAACTGCGACTTAGCCAACCACGTAACGGAGATAGAAAAAGAGCCGACAAGACTAG
Source organism: Udea olivalis (assembly GCA_947369235.1). NCBI lineage: Eukaryota > Metazoa > Arthropoda > Insecta > Lepidoptera > Crambidae > Udea > Udea olivalis. The sequence continues at coordinate 15,374,676 of OX376359.1, forward strand.
ATGAGGCCCTTAGGGAAGCCTATCACAAAGCATGTCCGCTCAGAGAAATCAAACTAGGTAAGGGACAACCATGGTGGGCCAAGTCGCTAGAGAAGTCCAGAAAGAGAACCCGACGCGCTCTCAGGACTGCTCTCAAAAAGGGTGATGAAGAGAGCTGGCGTAAGTACAAGGAGGAGCGAAACAAGTTCAAAGGCGAGAGCAGAAGAGAGTGCAGGAATAGCTGGAGCGCGTTCTGCGAAGGGATTGAAACACACCCAGAAGCCGCGAGGCTGGTCAAAACGCTATCCAAGGACAACACCTGCAAACTAGGAAGTATCAAGAAGGGGGAGGAACTAATAACCGACCCGAAAACGATATTGAAGATAATGATGGAAACACTTCCCAGACTGAGAGCACTATAAAGACGAAGAAATGCCAAGCATCCCAAACCCCACAGTGGGACTGGCAGGCGAGGCTATCACCATATCGGAAGAACAACTGGTATGGAGTATTTCCTCCTTCCAGCCGTACAAGGCGGCAGGCCTGGACGAAATATTTCCGAAAATGCTACAAGTAGCGATAAAGTACATCAAGGAAGATCTTCTAAAACTGTTCAACAGCAGTATAAGTATGCAGTACATACCCAAGAAATGGAGGGAGGTCAAGGTAGTCTTCCACCTGAAACCTGGCAAGGCCTCATACCAGGAGGCGAAGGCCTTCAGATGTATCAGCCTGTCCTGGTTTCACTGAAGACTATAGAAAAGATCCTGGACAGAACTATCAGAGCCCAGATAGAGAACAGTGGATCCCCGCTAGTGAATGATGAGAACCAACATGCATACGATGGAGGGAAAGTCCACAGAAACAGCTCTACACAACCTAGTTGCTAGAGTACAAAGATCTCTGAGCAACAAGGAATACGCACTAGGCTGCTTCTTTGACGTAGAAGGGGCATTCGACAAGGCCAGCCTCAAATCGATAACGGCCACCTTAGACCGCGAAGGCATACACAAAGACATATCAGGATGGGTGAAGAATATGCTTCAACAACGTGTGATAAAGGCAGAGCTAGCAGGGTTCACACACACGGTCAGAGCGAGAAGAGGATTTCCGCAAGGGGGATGCCTATCCCCTCTACTATGGTGCTTACTAATAGACGAACTAGTTAACTAGATAAATACAACAGGAGACAACTCCGACCTTGAAATGGTAAAGGAGATTAAGTACCTACGAGTCACGCTGGACAGTAAATTACACTTGCTCAAAGGCCAAAATGACCATGATGCAATGTAAGATAGCCATAGGACGCACATGGGGAATCAAACCGGCGACTGTACTATGGATATACAGAGCAATAATCCTGCCACGAATCCTCCACGGATCAGTGGTATGGTGGCATAAGGCGGAACTAAGGACCAATAAGCTAGAACTAGACAAGGTCCAAAGACTAGTGGCACTGATGACCACGGGAGCAATGAGAACTACGCCCACATCAGCGCTAGAGATCATACTCGGGCTAGAACCACTAGACCTAGCGATTAGACTCTATACTCTAAGTGTGTTCCGCGGAACCCTAGGGTTCCGTGATACCTCTGTCGGGGTTCCGCAAGAATTTAGAAAAAAAAAAAAAACACCTCTTTCTGGTCGCTCCGCGGCTGCGTGGACTCCGCGGCCGCGCGGAGACAAAACGCTATGAACGTTATTTATTTATTTATTTGTATTTGTATAAACATGTGTTACAATAGCTGGTACAATATCTCATAAGTTTGGTATCAACAATTTTATACTTGTACAACCCGTTCACTCTAAGTTTGCCGGTCTGTGGAATGCGCGTACCCTCCCCCACGTGACAACAAAACTTATACTGTGTCATAGTTTTACCCAAATATGTACATGTACACAATTTTTATTGTTACAATTAAATAAAAAATATTTTATATTATGTTTTGCTGACGCTACTTTTCGCCATCGGCAGCGGCAAACTTAAAGCGAGCGGGTAGTATGCTTGTGAGCGCGCAGTCTCTTTGATAAAAGCCACCTCTGAATTAGACGCTATAGTTGTCAACAAGCGACTTTCGACTCTAATGCCTAAATGCATTTCGTGAAGCAAAAAAAAATTGAAGTTATTTGCGAGGTCATCAGTTACTCTGCTAGTGAACAGTGAACACTAAACTTTATAATGGAAAGTATAAAACGGTTTTTGCTTGAACCCTGGTATTTACTAAGTATAGTATATTTAGGCCAAGCATTTCAACCCTTGGCTACCAAGGTTTAACTAACTTCAAAGGATAAAGTCGATATTGTTTACAACGCAATTTTTAAATTTCTGTTTTTATTTTTGCTTTTTGTTTATCAACGGTGCCGACTCGAGTATTTTCGAGAATATTTGAGATCGAGTCTAGGACTAAGTATAAAAGCGGCGATCGCGCGTCGCGCGTCGTCAGTTGACGATTAGCGTTCGAAGCGATAAGTTACTACCTACTTACAAGCTCGCTAGCGAGAAACTAGTGTTCATTGTTCTGCCTGCTGTATTCTGTTGTCTCAGTTTTATACATTTCTTCACTGTAGGTGAATAAATTAAATAACTAAATTTAGTCTCTTATGCGCAGTAACGATTGTGCATTATTTAAACCCCACTATCCTGACGTGTAACATTATAAATAAAGAAGAATGGAACGTTGGCTTAAAGGTGTTAAACGTGTTGCAACAACATCCTCTAATGACGCTGAATGTTCAAAAGCAGTGCGCGCGGAGAATATAGCAATCACCGATCCAGAAGATGATGCCACGACGTCAAGCTCGTCATGGATTCATAATCCTTTTTTACCCAACTTGGAAAAGCCTGAAAACATGTCAAACGAGATATATTAATCACTTTTAGAAATGTCAGCAGACACAAGTATGGAGTCACTGTTCAAAACGACGCCTCTCAATGATTTTTGGTGCAGAATCCAAGATGAATATGCAATGCTTGGCCAAATGGCTCTGGATATTCTTCTCCCGTTCCCAACTACATATTTGTGCGAAACAGAATTCTCTACCTACACAGCCACGAAAACAAAATATCGCAATAGACTGGACGCCGAAGCTGATATGAGACTCCAACTTTCTTCCATCAAACCTGATATTAACCAATTGATGAAAAATAAAAAATAGTTTCATACCTTCCACTAGTTAGATTTTTTCTTTTTTAATGTTTCCTATTATTGTCCTTGCCAAGTGGTGAAGTAAATAATAATTAGTAACTGTTACATTGTACTTTTATTATCCTGATTAATAAAGAATACACTTATAAAAACAATTGTTTTATTGTAGGGTTCCATCAAGTATTTTGCTTCCCAAAAGGGTTCCGTCATTAAAAAAGTTTGAGAACCACTGATTAGAGGAAGAGCGACCGAACAATGGTTCAAACTTAGGAGTACGAACCTCTGGATCGGCAACCATACGGACAAAGGACATCTATGCATCGAAGTGAAATCGAGAGCTATATGTCAATGATCTTTGCCAACAACGACCTAACAAGGAAAGAAAAGATCTTTGACAAAAAATACAGAGTACACATAGGACATAGAGACGAATGGAATATAGACATAAGCAGAACAGTGTGCTACACAGATGGCTCCAGGATTGAGTCACTGAAGCTTTCTGGCGCGGATGTGCACATAAGGTGCGAGGACGGCACAGTTATAAATAGATCAATCTGCCTAGGCAGGTTTGCCAGCGTATTCCAAACAGAAATATACGCCATCATGGAATGTGCTGACATATTAGACAACCAGGACAACGTCACAAAGGCCACCATATACAGTGACAGCCAGGCAGCGTTGAGAGCACTTAGCAAAGCAGAGACGACATCAGCAACTGTCAAATAATGCAAGAAAGCTCTAGGATGACTTGCAAACAAAACAGAAGTAGTGATTGCTTGGGTCCCTGGACACGAGGGGAATGCAGCAATGAGCTAGCAGACGAACTAGCCGGAGGTGGTGCCGCTGAAGGCTTAGTGGGTCCGGAACCCAGGCTGCCAATAGCCCACAACATCACCAAGGGAGTAATCAAAAGGAAAATCATAGAAGCAACTAATAGACGATGGAAAACAACAACAGGCATGCAACAGCCCAAAATGTTCATCGGCGCCATGAACATGAAGACAACAGGTCAACTGATGAAGCTGAAGGAATAGTGCACGCATGGTCATAGAGACCGCCACAGGACACTCCAGACTTAACAGGCACCTTACAGTGATAGGTATCAAAGATGACCCCACATGCCCGGAGTGATGGACAGCGAGGAAACGAGCTTCCACCTACTCGCCGAATGCCCGATGTACTCACAAATTCGATGGGAGCTCATGGGGTCTGACTCATTAGATGAAGAGTACTTGAAAGAACTGACAGTGGATCAGATAGCAAGATTCTGCAGAGCCACGGGAAGATTCAATGGGATGCCGTGAAAATGGGACAACCTAAAGACAAGGGGGGCCCGGGGAAATGGGTGAAATGGTCCACCACAAACGGACCGATCACCCGGCCTACTGCCAGCGTCCCCAGTTGAAAATAACAACAATAGGCTCATTATTTATATTACATTTAACTGGCTATTTTGAGCCAGTTTTTAGTATACACTCTTTGACCTACACAACAATCCGCCAGTTGAAAACCACTAGACTAGACTATAAACTGTATAACCAGTTACCAACCAGCCTTGATCCTACTCTGGTGCTCCCTGAGCCGGTCGAGCGCCATAAGCCGCAGAGTCACCACGGGCACCTGTTCGCGCGCGAGCTGCTGCAGCTGCTCGTCTTCATACTTGATCATGTTGTTGAAGAGGGCCTCAATCTTCAGTAGAAGAGGGTTTTTCGTCATCTGAGAAAAATGAAATAATTATGTTACTTGTCTTTTATTTTTAATTGTTTGACTAGGCAGGCGTTTGATCATAACATCATGTGGCATTGTGACAATGTGGTCTTTGTGATTTATGACCTCAGGCAAACTCAGGCATTTGTCTTTTAAATTTAAAACGCACCATTTTCTTTGGTTTCTTCGCTGATTGTAATTGTAGGAATACGAATTGAAAACTTGTCACACACAAGGCATATTATATTTTGTTTGCATTTTTGAACAGTAGCAATAGTATAAATAATTATTTTTTTGGGTATTCCACCAGCAAAACATACATCACAAATAGTTAAAAATAAGATTTTTTTATTTTCTGTTTGTGGTGACCTAGCAAGTCTAAATAATGCTGCAAACTTATATACCTAGTAAATCTGGGTATTTCTTACCAGAACATTCATGGCTATGAACTTGGGTTTCATTTGGTTGGGCCCAGGCCTCTGGGCTTGCTGGCTCAGGGCTAGCCTTCCACAACAGTTGCTAATCTTCCTCTCTAATGCTGCCTTGGCAATCTGTAGGTTGCTTAGTTTCTGCTCTTTGGGGTATACCATTTGGTTGTCCACCTGAATGAACGATGATAACAAAAAAGTTTTTAAATTTGTAACTCATCTCTTATAATAGATCTTTAAAAGGATTACTAGTTATCTACCACAGGAGCAAAGAGCTAATCACTGAAAAACCATCACTTGTTATTTCCTGTTTCGCAACGCAGACAACGCAAACGATTAGTTCTATTACTAACCTACCTTCACGAATATATAATATGCTTACCGTTACAAATCCCGTGTATTTAAGGTAGTCATTGAATGCCTCCAATCCAAAATATGATTTTACTAAATTACTTTCAATAGTTCTTATTGCATAGTCGTGAGGATTCTCCAAAATATTTGTGATAAACTTAAGAAGATCAAATAGAACTGCAGTAAACATTTTTGTGTCTCCTATGTATTGTTCCACCAGAGCTAAACGCGCCATATCTTCCATTTTAAATAAATTAGGCAATCAACTTTATTAAAACAATAAAACTCAAGGAATTGTATGTATGTAATTATTTTTATTAAATAAACCAGTCCTATTCTTGTCACTTGTCAATTTCTGTTTTTGATTTGTCACTAACAGATAACGCTATTTCTAGGCTGCGTTCCAAATTGAGTGGAAATTACACTCTGATGCTGGCTCTACACGTCGACAAATGCGTCTGCCGATGTCATCTGCGGATGCGTCCGCCGACGTGTAGACGGGTAAAATTGCGCGTCTGTGGTAGGTATTTAACGTCGGCAGACGCGTCTGCACTGCACTTTGCCGCCCAATCCGTTTGTTGTCGGTTTTTTGGCACACATCAAAGGGTTTCCAGCGAGATGCCCGGTGAGGTGACTGTCCACTCCACACGTCTGACGACGCATCAATCAGTACGGAGTTGCGAATGGGAGTGCATGCGTGCTTCTTGCTGTTTTGTTTTCGTTGTTGTTAATCTCGTTCGCTGAAATGACTATGAGCACTGACGAAACATTTAAATTTATTTTGTTTAGTCTCTATTCTACTTATTTTGTTGTGTTTTTCCATTTAAAGCCTGTATCCACCACCTTCTTCTTCCCCATGTTTTTTTTAATAATTCTACTATGATGCACACTCAAGCAGTAGATAAAAGTAGGTACTACAAATAAATAGCTGCAGCAGCTACAGTCTCAACATCCATTATTGTAATGTATTGCGTACAAGTTCGGCATCGGTTGTTCCGTCTGTCAAGAGTTAACACGGACTGATGGGCCAACGGACGTGTGGACGGCTGATGCATCTGCCAACGCCCGCGGACGGATCTGTCACGGTGCATCTGTCTACGTGTGGAGGAGGCTTAAGGAGTGAAACCGAGATTGACTGAGCTGTCACCTGACAGTTTCCTAGTTGATTCGGAACGGGTTAGGGTGACGTGTATCACACTGACAAGAGCGAATTCTACCGGTGCCTGGAGCCCAATGAAATTCACCTGACAGCTGTCAGACGAAGGTTTTTCGTCTTGTCAAAAAGCGATTTGGAACGCGCCCCTATTCCCCTATTCCTTTCACAATATACACATGAATACGCATATATATTAGATTCTAACCTTCACATGAAATACGACTGTACCATGTTCCGCTACAAGACTGGTACCATAAATAACAACGACATGCAGATTATTTTCCAGGACCTACTCAGATTAATAGAGAATATAACTTATTGGAATTCCCTAAATGTAACCAACTAGCCCAAAAACTCAGGCCTGCACGAAAATTTAACTAGCTCGCCGAGAAACTCAGGCCCAGACGAAAAATTTTTTCAGAGAGAAATGACCAAAAATTTCTTAACTTAATGCACCAAAATATCCGAAGTCTACGTAACAAATCAGAAGATATTACTGTCACATTAGAAGAACTCTCTAATAACGGAAATAAAATTGATAATTACTTTGTTTTACTGAACATTTCATCCAGATAGGCGAAGAAAAAGACATTTTGATTAACAACTTCAACCTTGCAACGGCATACAGTAGACCAGAAAAAAGAGGAGGATCGTGTATTTTAGTACATACATAATAAACTATCTTTCAAAGATTTGCCGAGTTATAAAAAAAATCCTTAAAAGGCGCATTTGAATGTTGTTGTATAGAACTAATCCCTTAAAATATTCTCATTGTATGTATATATAGGCTATGTTGTAATTTGGTAAATTTATAATCTTATTCATACTTATTAGCGTTTTGGTTGAACGCCACAAAGGTTGTTATTTTTCCTTTTTAAAATGTCTTAATGTCTGTCTTTTACAATGCTTGTCAAAAGTGTGTGCTCTATAAAATAATAAAAGATTTTTTCAAAGTTAATTTCTGTATTTATTCTAATAATTTCAACATGTTACCCCTATTGTTAATAACTTACCATGTTTTTTGGAGACCCTAGAAAACTTATTAGATACTGTTAGTGCATTCAGTAAGAAGAAAACTGTGATCTGTGGTGATTTTAATATTGATGTTTGTAGCAATAGTCCTATTTGCAATATTTTTTTTTTGTTGTTAACTCACAATTTCAGACTGGAATTAAATGACATTACAAGATTGGAAAGTGGTACATGTATCGACAACATAGCCCATAATAGTAGAGGTTGCAAAAGTATCATATTACATCTAGGACTTTCAGACCACACAGCGCAGTTATTGAGATATTCCATAAAAAAAACATATCATTTACAATACTGGTTTAAAAAATACGTGATTACAGCTTAGAAAACTTAAAAAAAAATAGGTACTGCTTAGGATGATTATCATCTGGAGGTACATCAAAATGATGATGTTAACAAATCATACAATTTGTTTTACGATACTTTCAAACTCTTTTATTATCTTTGTTTCCCGATAAAGAGATTGAAAAATTTCAGCTAAAGTTAATCCACCTTGGATTACTCAAGGAATCAAAAAATGCTGTAAACCTAAAAGACAACTCTATTTGCGCACGAAAACAAAAGCAAATAAGTTTAAGTATAAAATGTATACAGACTTATAGGTCGCAACGCATACAAAATCATAAATACATAACTCAGGCTAAGAATAGTACCAAGGCTACTTGGAAAATTATCAATTCAAGTAGATATACACAACCTAAAGAAAATGTACAAGAATTGAAGTTTAATAAACAGTCTGTTGTAGAACCAAGTAATATAACAAATATTTTAAACGACTTATTTATAGACTTAGTAGACATACATAATACAAATAAAGTAGAAATTAGTAGCAACACACCATTTAAAAATCAGGTAAATATAAATACACATTCTATTTATGAATAACTCTTCAAATTTGATGGAAAATTTGGTATTTTAAGTGAGGAGCAATATGGTTTTCGAAAGGGAAGGTTCACTAACTTGGCAATATATCACCTTATGCGAACTGTATCTGAATGCCTAAATGACGGAATACCAATAACAGCTATCTTCATGGACATGTCCAAGGCATTCGATTTTGTCAGTCACCAAAAAATGTTGGATAAACTATTTCATTATGGCATAAGAGGACCGGTCCATGAACCAATTGCTTCTTATCTTGAAGGCCGTGTACAATTTACCAAGATAACAAAAATAGACGGTATGAAAAATGATATCCATTTCAAATCTAATCCTAGAACGGTAAAATACGGGATACCACAAGGAAGAATACTAGGTCCGCTATTATTTCTCGTTTACATCAGCGACCTCCCTTAAAGTGTCCAGCACCAGATGTTTTTATTTGCTGATGATGCCACATAAATTGTCAAAGGCACTGACAGAGATACTTACGAACGATCTCTAAATGAAGCTCTCTCTAATGTAATTTCTTGGATGGAGTCCAATAATTTAGCAATCAATTTAGAAAAAACCAAATACGTACAATTTAGTCTCAAGCGAAATAAAAAAGAAAGCGTCGAAATACAATATAAACGGGTAGTTAATAGAACATGTTGAACAAATACGTTTTTTAGGTGTAATTGTGGACAGCGGCATGAGCTGAAAACCACATACTACCGCATTGTGTCAGAGAATTTTTAAAATTGTATTTCCATTAAAGAAGCTGACTGGGACAGTATCTCAAAAAGCGGCGATAACAGCTTACCATGCATACGTCGCCTCAAATTTGCGCTATGGCATCATACATTGGGGAAACGCTGGTCAAAAGCACTTATTACCTTTGTTCCGCGCCCAAAAAAGTGTATAAGAGCATTGTTTGGTGCCAACTCGAGAGAAAGCTGCAAACCATTACTAACTCAACTCCAGGTTCTAAGTCTTTCATCTTTGTTCATCTTTCTTACATGTATATTTTTCAAAACCAACGAGCATTATTTCAAATTAAAATAACAAAGTATCCACGCCAAACTAGAAATAAAATAGATATTCTCCCAAACCATCCATCTCGTACAACATTTTTTTCAAAAAGTATATATAACATTAGGACCCAAAATTTTTAACCACCTCCCTGATTATTTAAAAGAAATGTCATTACAAATACACACACAAGAAGGCTAGAAACTAAGGAGAGATAACTCCCGAAGTGGGGGTAAGCTTTCGAGGGCCGAAAGTCGTATACTCTGTGCCGGGCAAAACGCTGTATTGCGCATGTGCAGCGGCAGCTATTTGTCATTTCATGGTCACATGGTTTTGTTTTGAACGGTGTCACGTGCGACAGTTGTTGTTTTTCGAGGTTGTGTTGACCAATTTTGACACTTCGCGAGGATCGCGGCAAAGAAGCGTAATGCGCATGCGTCACTGTGGGATACGGATTTAGTCCAACCCTTTCCAGGGAGTTATCTCTCCTTAGTCTCTAGCCTTCTTGTACACACAACAACGTCATGGTCTAGGGATAAGTATATAAAACTTTTTTAAATAACTTAAAAAGTACTGGCCTTACAAGAAAACTATGAATGACAGATCATAAAAACATTATTAAATTACTTTTTCAAATTCAAATTTGGATATAAAAGGTTTTGAGTTAAGATGAAATTCGCATTCATTAAATTTCTTCCCCAGAAGTAAATCTTCACGAACTTCTCACTTGATTAAAACTCCATAGATTTCTATAAATCTTTATCAAACGCATCTCCGGTGTTCATTTAATCATGTCACGTAGACACTTGACCAGGAACGAAATGTTAAAAGCAGTGGGCATGATTCAAGCTGGCGCTACCCAAATTGCAGTTTCTGAAGCCATGAGGACCAGTCAAGAGCGTTATATCCAGACTTTGGTCACGTTATCGTTATTTCACGGGGGAAGTGGTGGAACGGCACCGAGGACCTCAACGCATTACATCACATGTACAGGACCATCATCATCATCATTATCCCTGCGGTCTATCCCGGTTGTGAACCCACACTGGTGTGGGTGATCCCAGGGTCCGCCTTTCTTATTTTCTTGGCCCACTTCGCGCGGTCTTGTGCATCCTCAGTGGTGAGTCTGTTGGCACGCATGTCACCCTTAACAACGTCGAGCCACCGCTTCTTGGGTTGACCTCTTCTACCGGTACCTGGCCAGACATTTGTTGCCCACGTAGTTTGCCGATCTCCGTGAGACATGACCATACCAACGAAGGCGGCACTCCTGCAGCTTGTCTGCGATGTCACGAACACGAAGGCTGCCGCGGATGTGGGTGTTACGCACGCGATCTTTGCGTGAGACTCCACACATGCACCGCAGCATCTTTATTTCCGTGACGCGCAGCTCCTGCTTGTGTCGCTCTAGTAACGGCCATGTTTCACTGCCATATTAAAAGGACAGGCCTAAAGATGGTTTTATAGACCTGCCCCTTCAGCTTGATCGGCATCTTGGGGTCACAAATGACACCAGTCACCTCACGCCATTTGGCCAAAGCCGCGGAAATTCGGACTCTGACGTCGCGGTCGATGTCCCCGGACCCGCTTAACACAGATCCCAGGTATTTGACACGGTCCGTGCGCTCGACCACGTCAACGCCTATGCGGACGGACAGTACAAGACATCTACAGGACTGATTCATAGTAAATGCTGCACGAAGTCAGCCAAATGTAACAGCGATGCAATTGGGTTAAAGGCTACAGAGAGAGTATGGTTTGCTGGTAAGCGGTCAAACTTTGAGAAGACGACTGCATGAAGTCAACCTACGTGCTCGTAGGCCACTTCGAGTACCAGCGCTAAGGAGAGGCAATCGAGGAAGAAGATTACAATGGGCTATTGCACACGAAAAGTGGAACCATTCTCAATGGTCACTTGTGCTTTTCACTGATGAATCCAGGTTTGGATTTCATCCTGATTCGCGAAGAGTACGCGTTTGGAGGGAACCTGGACGTTGGAATCGACTGCAGCACCCACAACAAGTTCATGCATATCAAGGTGGCACGATTATGGTTTGGGCAGGAATTCGTTTTGGCGGTAGAACGGACCTGGTTTGGATACAAGGCAATGTGACTGCTTTAAAATACCGAGATGAGGTGCTAAAACCTGTAATATTGCCCCACAGACAGCAAATGGGACAAAATTTATAGCAAATGCACGACAATGCCCAAAATCAAAGCACCTCTCTCTGGTCGCTCCGCGGCTGCGTGGACTCCGCGGCCGCGCGGAGACAAAACGCTATGAACGTTATTTATTTATTTATTTGTATTTGTATAAACATGTGTTACAATAGCTGGTACAATATCTCATAAGTTTGGTATCAACAATTTTATACTTGTACAACCCGTTCACTTTAAGTTTGCCGGTCTGTAGAATGCGCGTACCCTCCCCCACGTGACAAAAAAACTTATAATGTGTCATAGTTTTACCCAAATATGTACATGTACACAGTTTTTATTGTTACAATTAAATAAAAAATATTTTATATTATGTTTTGCTGACGCTACTTCTCGAACGTCATACCTATCGCCAGCGGCAAACTTAAAGCGAGCGGGTAGTATGCTTGTGAGCGCGCAGTCTCTTTGATAAAAGCCGCCTCTGAATTAGACGCTATAGTTGTCAACAAGCGACTTTCGACTCTAACTTCAAAGGATAAAGTCGATATTGTTTACAACGCAATTTTTAAATTTCTGTTTTTATTTTTGCTTTTTGTTTATCAACGGTGCCGACTCGAGTATTTTCGAGAATATTTGAGATCGAGTCTAGGACTAAGTATAAAAGCGGCGATCGCGCGTCGCGCGTCGTCCGTTTGTTATCTCCCAGTAACGCCCTAAGCCGAGGTTCGTGTCCCCCCTTGGGGCACCCTTAGGCACGTTACTTAAATATAAGGGTTGAGAGCCTTCCGCTCACCCACTTGTCCGGTGAAATTGTGAAAGCCATCAGCGGCTAACAATGCATGCCATGTAGAAAAAAAAAAAAAAAAAAAAAAAAAAAAAAAAAAAAAAAAAAAGCGCGTCGTCAGTTGACGATTAGCGTTCGAAGCGATAAGTTACTACCTACTTACAAGCTCGCTAGCGAGAAACTAGTGTTCATTGTTCTGCCTGCTGTATTCTGTTGTCTCAGTTTTATACATTTCTTCACTGTAGGTACTAAATTTAGTCTCTTAAGCGCAGTAACGATTGTGCATTATTTAAACCCCACTATCCTGACGTGTAACATTATAAATAAAGAAGAATGGAACGTTGGCTTAAAGGTGTTAAACGTGTTGCAACAACATCCTCTAATGACGCTGAATGTTCAAAAGCAGTGCGCGCGGAGAATATAGCAATCACCGATCCAGAAGATGATGCCACGACGTCAAGCTCGACGGTTTTAAAGACGAAAAAAAGGAACTATGATGAATCTTATATCAGTTTCGGATTTGTTGATTCTAACGGCTCACCTCTCTGCATGCTCTGTAGTAAACTGCTTCCTAATAGTTCCATGGCACCTGCCAAATTGCGCCGACATTTAGAAACTGTACACCCCGAGTCTAAAGACAAGAATAAAGAATTTTTTGTTCGCAAAAAAGATCAGTTATTAGAAAGTCAAAAAAATATGATGCATGTAACACAAAATATCAACGAAAAGGCCACGGAGGGCACAAGCAGGTGAATCGCACACTATCGCTGAGAATTTAATAAAACCATGTGTATTAGACATAACAAAATGTATGCTCGATGAAAAATCTGCAAAGCATCTTTCTACTGTTCCGCTATCAAACGATACTGTTTCACGACGAATCCATGATCTGGCAAGCTACGTCAAACAAGAACTAGTTACACGTCTACAAAATACACGATTCGCCTTGCAAATGGACGAGTCGACTGATGTCACTGGTTTGGCTATCCTGCTGGTTATTGTGAGATATCCATATAAAAGTTATTTTGAAGAAGACATGCTTATGTGTTCACCGCTGCTTACAAACACTACCGGGAAAGAAATTTTCAATAAAATAAATATATTTTTTGAAGAAAATAATCTCAGTTGGAACAATTGAATTGACATTTGTACAGATGGGGCCAAGGCGATGACAGGTAAAACAGCAGGAGCAGTGTCACGAATGAAAAATAAAGCGCCTAATTGTAGTTCCAGTCATTGTATTCTGCATTGACAAGCACTTGCGATGAAGCAAATGCCGTTAAATTTAAAATTAGTTACAGCTGAAGCGGTAAAATAATTAATTTTATCAAATCACGACCACTACAATCTCGATTGTTCTCATTATTGTGTGAAGATTATGGCAGCAAACATAAAACACTGCTGCTCCATACAGAAGTGCGATGGCTGTCTCGGGGTAAAACTTTAACAAGGCTATTTGAACTTAGAGCCGAGTTACAAATGTTTCTATCAGCAGATACTTCTTTTAATTTGAAGGACCGTTTGTATGATAAAAATTGGTTGTTTCGATTGTCTTTTATGGCGGATATCTTTCAAAAACTTAATGAATTGAATTTATCGTTGCAAGGTAAACAGACAACAGTGTTTCAGGCCTATAATAAAATAACTGCTTTTAAAAGAAAATTAGATTTTTGGATCATTTGCATTGGTAAGAAAGAAATAGAAAGCTTAACGTTACTCAGTGAGTTTGTTAGCGAAAACGACTCAGAAATGTTTGAAGATGATGTGTTTGAAGAATTGGTCCAATATCTCAGTTCGATGCGCGCATCTTTTGAAAAGTATTTTCCCGAAGAACACTATACAAAAATTAAAGTGAATTCATGGATTCATAATCCTTTTTACCCAACTTGGAAAAGCCTGAAAACATGTCAAACGAGATAAATATGAATCACTTTTAGAAATGTCAGCAGACACAAGTATGGAGTCACTGTTCAAAACGACGCCTCTCAATGATTTTTGGTGCAGAATCCAAGATGAATATGCAATGCTTGGCCAAATGGCTCTGGATATTCTTCTCCCGTTCCCAACTACATATTTGTGCGAAACAGGATTCTCTACCTACGCAGCCACGAAAACAAAATATCGCAATAGACTGGACGCCGAAGCTGATATGAGACTCCAACTTTCTTCCATCAAACCTGATATCAACCAATTGGTGAAAAATAAAAAACAGTTTCATACCTCCCACTAGTTAGATTTTTTCTTTTTTAATGTTTTCTATTATTGTCCTTGCCAAGTGGTGAAGTAAATAATAATTAGTAACTGTTACATTGTACTTTTATTATGCTGATTAATAAAGAATACGCTGATAAAACAATTGTTTTATTGTAGGGTTCCATCAAGTATTTTGCTTCCCAAAAGGGTTCCGTCATTAAAAAAGTTTGAGAACCACTGAATTAGGCTATTAAACAAGGTTTATTTTAATGTGTAGGTGTCTTAACAAAAAGTTAATAGAATTTTAGTTATTTAGGTTTAATTGAAATATCCCTGGACCATATTGATGTGTTTATTTAAAAAAACATTGTTCAATATATGTACTTATCGGCAAGTGGTATTATTTTTTGCATGAGTAGGTACTTTGAAGACAAAATTAGGATAGAACAATGATACCTGTTTTATTGGGCTATAGAACGTAGGATAAGAAAGAAAAGTATCAAGGTTGGAATTTAAGTTCATTAAAAAAGTATATAAACGGCTTGTTATAATGTAACTTTAAACAATATTATTCACAACACCTGTAATATACAAACTTATAACTTGGCAATAAAAAATATTTGATTTGGTTTGTTAACTTCATCCAGCGTAAATGATTCCTTTTTTTAAGCGCATTATGCAGGCAAATTCAGAACAACGATTTCGAGTGCGAAAACCATGGTTTTGAGAAAAAGGTTTATTATTGGAACACGCTTTCATTTGACGTTCCGTCTTACGCCTTCTGACAGATTGAAGTTTTAAAGTTAGGTGTAACTACGTTGAAGCATTTTTCCAACTTTTCCTTTGCCTAATGATAAATATCCAGTAAAAAACAAAAAATGGTGCCTTTTATTGTTTTCTAAAGTTTTAATTCGGATTTAAGAAGCGGATGGAAAATCTCAATTTATTTATTAAGAAACTGAAACATACACTTAATATTAAAATAACACTTAGAAACAGAACTTAAAACTCTCTTGGTTCCGTAGACATCTACGCTACGGTAACCTGACGTATAAACGTATGCTATCATACCCGTAACCATAGTAGCTAAGAATGTAAACAAATATATTTTCAAAAATTGTTAGGGAAAGATGTACAACACAACGATCTAATAAGAACCATGTTAGGTATTATTCTCCACTTTAATTAAGCAATAAACAGTTAACCCTATAATGCTCACGTGTTTTGTTTTAATTTTAACTGTTGAAGGAGGTTGAAAGTTATCTTTATATCATTCCAGAATTTCCGCGCGGTTCCCGAAACTGGCTGCTCCACGCCCGGTACGTGCGGGGCGAACACTCACTTTGTCTGGAACTAGCTGACGAGCTGCAGAAAGGTAGCGATAACACGCATAGATATGCACATTACGTGAAGGTAGGTGGATACACATTATATTATTATTACTTTAGAAGATATGATCTGCCGGTTACTTCGTTCGCGTATTGGAGTCACTGGCCTACAATACGCGAAGCCTATACGTTACTCGCTGATAATATACGTTGGTAATATTTGTGAGAGAATTTTAAATCGATCCTGTGGCTTTTGAGTTTTATTATCTACCCATTACAACAAAAAACAAAATCCTACATCTGATAATATAGCCCCAAGTAGAATATTAAATATTTTCAAAAACATTATTTACTTAAATAAATAAAAACAACCAGCATAGAGAACAAACACCAATGTTTGTCTTGGGTTGAATTTGAACACACGACTTTCGGCGCTAAAGGTTGAATTTCGACTGTTGCACCATAAACGAGCCTTTCTCTTGAACAGAATTTCATTCGATAAGCTTTAAAGAAATGTCAAACATAAAATTGAAGAACATAAGGACAAAGGCACAAAGGATCAAAACATTTTTAGTAAGTAACGCTAATGTAATGTCAATCCAGCGAGATGATTCACGCGTGCAGGCCCCAGGCAAGTGATTGGCGCAATCGGTCTTTAGGGTATAGAATGAGGGGTTTGAATAATAGCTACGTCTAGTTTTACTTGTTGAAATATCATAAAGATATAGGTAAGGATTGATAGTTCTCCGTCATCAGGGTGCAGTGCTGGCAGACGCTGGGCGGTACCAGGAGGCACTGGAGAGGTTCCACAGCTGCATACGGCTTAACCCACAAGACCCTGAGCCCTTGAAGCAGGTCGCCAAATGTTTGTGAGTTTTATTTTCAGATTTTTACGCAATTACAATAGTAATTACGTAAGAATCAATAGAATAAAGATTTTCTAGGCTGATCAGAGAATTTTGGTTTATGGCGATTGTAACTGAAGCAAAAATCATCACATTTTTCTCAGATATATTACTTACATTTATCTACTACTCAGTGGTTTTTTACCTATCCGCAGGTTTCGTCAGGGCCGTTACCAACTTTCTTTGGAAGCCTATCTAGAAGCTGATAAGCTTACGAAACATCCTGATCCTGAGATTCATTGTGCAATAGGTAAGTCTTACAACATAGGGTGTACGGGTGTTGCCTGGTACGATTTTTTGTTTTTCCGCAGGCTTCTTAACAGTAGAACTCAATAAGTTTAAACTTGGGCATGGGACCATAGCAGTCAAGGCGGATTAATAAACCTACATAGTACATAGACTTAAAGGGCACTTTTCATCAGGTGGTGTACTAAGGTCAACTCAAAGTGCGAAATAAAAATTAATAAAACAAACCCCAGAAATAGTGTATCGGGTCGGCCTTGCAGGAGGAATGAAGGCTATTGCTTTGAAATCAAGCTAAGAAGTAGGTACTGCTAACTTTAATGACCTTTACTATCATTATTGGGGTCACATCATATTAGAGGAAGTGAGATTCATTCTTTATCTCCAGCGGAATGTGCATGGTGCATCGGGAAGACAGACCGCGGGGTGGAGTGGGCGCGCGCGGGGGTGCAGGCAGGCGGCGGGGAGCGCGCGGGGGCGCTGCTGGCGCGCCTGCTGCTCGCCGCGGGGGACAGCAGCGGCGCGCGGGCGGCTTACGACCAGGCCATGACGTGAGTGTACTGGTGGGATTCTTCTTTATTAGCCTCTCTAAGTGTCCACTGTTGAACATTTGCCGTCCAATGATAGCAGCACTACGACTCGAAGCATCCTGTAACACTCTTCAGGCACAGAGAATATATATTATAATTTCGTCACTCTGCTCTATCTATTTATTTACTCTATCTATTCAATTTATTTATGATAATGTAGCATATGTCCGTAAAAACTTGCATCTCTTCAAGAAAAACAGTGATGTTCTTATACTCAATACTAGAAATAAAAATAAGCTCGTAACTCCCAGTCTAAGACTGCATAGGGTAGGAAAATCATTTGTTGGACAATGTGTTAAATATTTTAATAAGATTCCGCAAACTCTTGTTGAACTGCCTCTTCACCAGTTTAAGTCACAAATTAAAGCTAAATTAATGAAGCGAGGTTATTATAGTGTTGAGGATTTCTTAATTGATAAGAATTTGTGGTCATCTTAGGTATAATCTGCTCCTCTGCACACTTCTTTGTTATGACTACTCTGTCAATTCAACTTTTGTGTTAAAAAACAAGATTGAAAAGAGTAACCACCGAGTTTCTTGCCGGAGTCTTCTCAAACGGAAACAACCTCCGAACCGGTGGTAGAGTCCCATCATGTTTAATTATGATATTTACTATCATAGTATTATTTTATGTAAGTTTATTATAGTATATTTTTTGTAATTATATGACTTGTCATAAGTACTTTTTATAAGTCTATATAAATAAAGATATTTTTTACTTTTTACTTTACTTTTTACCTTCAACCACCCGTCGCCAGTAAACCGTTGTGACCAACGTGGCCGAGCCAGTTGGTTACAACGTTGTTTTGCTAATTTTGTCTCGCCCATTTTGTTGGGTTGAGCCACTAGCTATTTCGACATTATTTCTCAGCGTCAGTCCTCGCGTCTGGTTGGCCCCAGAATTTTCCGGAATGTTTTCCTTTCCGCCACCAGCAACTTCTCCTCCTCCTTGAGCGTCAGTGTCCAGGTCTCGCAGCTGTACATTAAGATCGGTCTAATAACAGTTTTGTAAACGCGAATCTTGGTTTGTCCGCTGATTAACCTGGCCACAAGCACTTCATGGAGAGCTGCTGTGCACCGCAGAGCATTTTGAATACGGATATCTTTTTCGTCTTCTCGCTGGTTGGTATCTGTAACTGTACACCCTAAGTACCAAAATCTATTTACTCCTTTGAACTTTTGTCATAATTAATCTATGCTTCAGGTAAATGTTGCGTGTTGCCCTCAGGTCGTATGAGTGGAGCTGTAAAGAGACGTGATATAGAACGTCTCCTTACAGTCCATCAGCTCTACAACAGACGTGGCTTGTACGAGCAAGCTCGACATTACGATGACACCGCGAGAAAACCATTGCGACACATGCTTTTGTTGTTATATTTTATACTTATGCAATTTACTTTTAGTGCAATAAACGCTCTCCTCGGTGACGGACTCTTTTACTTAACATTCCGCTCACGTGTAACATTATCAACTAACTACCTAACTTACTTCTAACTACAACTCAACTTTACCTAAGTGTGAGGCTTAATAACCTTACATGGCTCTTCAATCATCACATCAACTCGCTAATACTTTCTATTCAGCGTTCAGCGTTCCATGGTCAGAGAAAGCTCTATTTGGATCTAAGGGATAGGGTTAACATAAATTGATCAGAAAAAACTCAAAAGACTAAATCAACGGTTTACTCAAAACATTTTTAGTTTCATTTACAACTCCATATCACAGAAACCACGCATGTGGAGCTGACACCCTCGCAGCAGCCGGGGCCCTTTGCCTGCGGTCAGGCGACCCCCGCCGCGCCTTCCAGCTCCTGGGTGCAGCCCTCGCCCAGCAGCCGACGCAGCACGCGGCTGCTCTAGCCCTGGCTGCCATGATGCTGCAGCACAAAGACTTGGATGCGGCTCTGGCCAGGCTGAAGGCAGCGTTGACAGTGCATCCAAGCTGTGTGGCCGCTCATGCAAACTTGGGAATGGCTTTGTTGGCGAAGAAGAAATACGTTGCTGTGAGTCTTATAATCATAATCATCATCGGTCTTCATGTCCGTCACAGACAATTTATGCAGTGCCGCGTCTAATAAAATTCAACTAGGACACGCCTAATGTGTCGGATTAACGGTGTTCCAATTCATTGCCATCAGTTTTATTTCTGCTTTTCACCTTACCATTTAACTTTTTTTTTGCTTACCGTTCCAGTTGAAATTCGCTCGGTGGAAAAAATAATGCATGATTCCCTTTCCTACATTACAAATGAAAGTGTTTTGTAATTGAGTCATTTAACTATTATTTGTAATTGAACCCGGATCACTCAGATAAGAAATAAAACCCACATGTAGTCCTTCTTCGCAGTAAACCTGTTGAAGCCAGGCTAAGGTATAGTATAAGATTTTGGTGGGGTAGCTACCTCTACAACAATAAACGAGCTTTTATGCAGCAAAAACAAGCAATTAGGGTAATTGTCCGTATGAAGCAGCAGGAATCCTGTCGAGAACATTTTAGAAAGCTAAATTTATTAACGGCACCTTCCCTATACGTTCTTGTAGTCTTATGTAATTTTGCCAAACACATTAGTCAGTATGAGACAGAGAACGAGAGACAGAAAAGAGAAAATACGAGACGAAAAGACTTCCAAAATGTGATAGGGCGTAGTTTGCATAATTTTGACATAGTTAAACATTGCGCGCACTATCAGGCGATCAAACTATTTAGCAGATTACCAGTTGACATAAAAAGTTCAGTTTACTATTCAAGTTTTTAGAAATACCCTGAAGTCGTTTCTTTTGGAAAAGTGTTTGTATAGCGTGGAAGAGTGTTTGTACAGCGTGGTGGAGTTGTAGGCTTTTGTTATTCTTATAATTGTTTTATTTTTGTAATTTGTTTCGGAATGTTTTATGTTTTGAATTTTTTTTGACATTGCTTTTTATCCTAATTTAATCTAATTCTAAACCGTTGACTTACGTTATAATTAATAATAATTGTTATATTGCTAATGATATTATTGTTTTTAAAATATGCATTCACACACAATTTAAGTTTGTGTTTTTGAATAAAATGAAATGAAATGAAACTTGAATGTGGTAGGTATATGGTTCACATGAGTTAAGAACGTTGCAGTTTATTTTGAGGCGCGATACACCACTCGCTATCGCGATCGCTAGATTCTCCCACGCCTTACGCCACACCTGCCTCCGCAGGCCTTAACCTGCCTCCAGCGGTCGGCCTGGGCAGCGCCGCTGAGCGCGCGCGCCGCCCACAACCTCGGCCTGGCGCTGCTCGTGTGCCGCCGCCCCGCCTCGGCCTTCTGCCGGCTGGCCGCCGCCGCCGCGCTGAGCCCACTGCAGCCGTATACTGTGAGCAACCTCATAATCTCGTTAAATAGCCTTTCAGGTAACAGGGTAAACCGATATTGGTGAAGTTGTCCCTTATATAAACATTCATATCAAAATATATTATGAAGGTTAATTTGCGTGGGAATGATGGTGATAAACATCTGCGTGCTTTCCTTGAACGTCTATTTGCAGGTGCTCCTAATAGGCATAGCGCTGGAACACCTAGGCGACCCGCGCGCCGACGCGGCGTACCAGCGCGCGTCAGATCTAGCGCCCGCAGACGCGCTGCTGCGCCTCAACCTCGCAGGGCGCCACGCGCGCGCCGGCAGGTACTCGCGCGCTGTGGAGGAAGCGGAGCCGCTGCAGGAGAAACCGGACCTGAAGGTATAACTAGCCTGGGGAGCAGGCGCCGACGCGACGTACCAGCGCGCGTCACATCTAGCGCCCGCCGACGCGCTACTGCGCCTCAACCTCGCCGGGCGCCACGCGCGCGCCGGCACGTACTCGCGCGCTGTGGAGGAAGCGGAGCCGCTGCAGGAGAGACCGGACCTGAAGGTATAAGTAGCCTGGGGAGCAGCGGGTCCCTTTGAGAGTTGGTTGTTCCTCTACTAAGGCTTTGCAATACAGTAGCTGTGTATGAAAAAGAAGCGCTGCAGGAGAGACTAGACTCGAAGGTAGGAACAAAACCGTGGTTGTCGTTTCAACTCAACAGCTCTCCCCTACGGGGAAATAACAATGCAGTAACACGTAGCGCTAAGCACTTGGGGCCTATAGCGCGAAGGTAGGAGCATAGCACTTGATCTTTACGCATTTTATAAAATCTGCTAAACTAAAAGTCTTCGTTCTAATAGCTAAAAATTAAAAAGTGAGATTTTAATTTTGGCTTTGAGTGTACGGGTATTTCTATCTTTAAAACCCCAGCAGGAAAAGCTCAATATCTTACAGATTTATGTGTAAACAACATCCTACTCGTAACAATAAAGATTTATTTCAAACCCCTAGCTGGCGAGCCACGTAGCGACATTGCTGGCGCTTCTCCGAGATGCTGGCGTGGAACTGTCGAAGCTGCCCAACAACATACTGATGGATGAAGTGCCTGTACCGCAGGTCGATGAGGCCACACCTGAAGATGAAAACTTGGGCGCTGATGAAGTTTAAGCTTGTGAGTTCTCTTGTTCATTCATTGTAGCGAATATTGCGCTTCTTGGCACAGAGGTTTTGCCTATAACACCGAAGTTACATAGTACGATCTCCACCCAGGACCTTCTGTGAAGATGGTATTTTCTGTTCACTATTAAATTTAAGAAGTCATTCTACACCCACCAGTAAACCGAGCAGAGAATCGAGAATTTGGTGGGTATTGGTGAGTACGAACAGCCACACGCCTAGTCGACCATAGCACACCACATCCGTTTGAACTGTGGCCTCATGTTCATTCTAGTTGTTGTTTCACCGGATTTTGAGACAAAATTTCCATTTCATTGCATCACACTGAATTACATTGCTCAAATTTGTTATGAATTTTGTTTATCGGCATTTTAAATTATACGACCAATAAAAGTAACTATACCATTGGCTTACGTAACTATGTGGGTACTCCCACTGTCCGTGGTCGTATTGGGAGTTTGCGTTGTGGCAGTAAGTAAAAAGTTCTAAGGTGGTAACTAAATACTACCAATATCTCTGATGGTATTTTCTGAATCAGGGTCATAAACATAACATCAATGTTATTGAATCATGGACTCTTTTTATATTGGTGCATCCGTTAGGTAGTACCTGAATTTTGCTAAAACTGAAACTTCTAAAAAATACATGGTTTCTTAGCCGTTTTAGACGCATAGGCAGCATAAAGCAAATACACCTCCTGATGGGGTGGCCATATTTCATCAGTGTACCTACAATTATTAAGTACTATGAGTATGGTGTAAATAACAATAAAGAACCAACATCAAAAAAAACTACTCCAAGACCAATTAAATTGCACTAAAAAGTAAAAAATAATTGCGTATTCTTCTAAAACTTATACGATAAAAATAATGTAGGTACAATTTAATGTTATTGTTGGAGTCGGTGTCAGCTAAGGAAACGCTACAAATGCTACAATATTTTTGTACATCTCATGTTTGAGTATTTATGTCGTTAGTTACAGACCTACATTGGCTGAAGCCAACTCCAACAATAACAATAATTGTACCTACATTATATCATCGTATAAGTTTTAGAAAAATACGCAATTATTTTTTACTTTTTAGTGCAAATTAATTTGTTGTGGCATAGTTTTTTTTTTGAAGTTGGGATTTTTATGTTAAATTCTTGATTATTAGTGAATCGGTTCTTGTTCATTTTATACACAGAAAAAGTATCGTTCGTTTGCTCCTAAGAATTGAAGAGTTCCGTTACTTTGTCATGGATCCCATAAACGGAACCTAACAAAACTCTCATCAAATTTCTCTTGAAGTATTTTATTCTTGCCAATAAAAAAATAATCATCGAAATCGGTTGGCGTGATATTGAGTTATCCTCCCATTTGTCGCGCATATAGTTTGTCTAGATTTAAGACTTATATGGTTTTCTCATGGATGCCTGTCAGAACTGGACCAAATTATGGGACTACACGGAAAGCACCAGCTTTCAAATATATATTTTTTTACAAAATCGGTCTATCCTTCGAAAGTTCTGAGGTAACGAACATAAAACAAAAACATACAGTCGAAATAAGAACCTCCTCCTATTTTTGAAGACGATTAAAAAGTAAACTTGGTGCAAAGTTATTTAACAAAACGTTTAGTTTAACTAAGTAGATCTTATCATTTACAGAACAAAACAATGGAACGTGTAGCCAGCCTTGTGGTACTCCCACCTCTAGTTCTAGGCTATGACGACTTATATGACGAAAGTGCTCCGGAGGCAAAAGAAGACCAGCATTCCTCACCTACAAACGCACAACACGATAACAAAGATGAAATGGATGATGCAGAACGCATTGAAGAAGCTAATGAAGAAAACAATGGCGATAGTAATATAGAACAGATGGAAAGATTACGAGCTGGTTCTGAGTTATATCCGAAGAAGGGAGATCGGCTTCAAAAATCGTATACCTTCCATAGACCCTGAGCCTCAGGAAACAATTGGAATTCCAAAATTGTAATAAATAGGACGAAAATCTCTTAGACTTTCTACTAGGTTAAGTGTTCGTTTTCTGTCTTTTCATGTGAACAGTTTAAACTGTTTATTTAAATAAAGCACACTTTAAATTTTGCAAAACCAACAAACACTTTCACTATTATTTGTGTGACACGTGTCGTCTATAAATTAAAATCTCCGTGGTACTACTATACTTATTGACGACCGACTTGGTGTAATGGTTAAGAAGTTGGCTACTACACCAGAGGTCGCGGGTTCGATCCCCGCACAGTACAAACATTTGTGTGCATGAACATGTCTGTTTGTACTGGTCTGGGTGTCTCCTATGTATAATAAGTATGTATTTACAAAAGAAAATGTATTTAAGTATGTTTATCCGTTGTCTAGTATCCCATAACACAAGCTTTAATTAGCTTACTTTGGGGCTAGATGGCGCTGTGTGGAATAATGTCCAGGGATATTTATTTATTTTATTTATTTATACTACCTTACCCACTATAGTAGTACTAATGAAAGAACAAATATGAAATCGCTTAATTTATGAAATGATTCCTCATTTTTCGGGCTTACTCGTACAGGTAGACAATAAAAAACCGAAAGTATATTTTTCAATAATTATATTGAAATTATCACCATCTTAATACCAGCACTGAAGGGTGTCCACGTTTTACGTACAACACAATTACAAATCAAGACAATCGACACAGGATAAAAATTATAATTTGTTACAATAGTAAAAAATACAAATGCGGCCGGTCCGGCGCAGTAGACTCGCCTGAAGGCACTTAGGGTCATTATTATTTGCTTTGAGATACATTTCGGCAAGTCTATTGAAAGATAAATCAAAATCGAGTAGTGTTTTTACTATAGAATGTACCCACACTATAAAATCAGTACTTTAGGATTCTTATAATTACATAATGAATGTATTAGAATACCCTGTGCTATGAGAACTAGATCATGAGTCAGTAGGTATCTTTAAAACATCATCTCGATTTTGCAGTAAATAACATACAGGTTAAGTAACGTAAAGTAATTCTATCTATTAATACTTAAGCAGCATTAAACACTGTAATGCAGACCGACCGAAGGCAAAGTATTGCTTTAATTTAATGGTTATTTGCTTTTAACTTACAAAAATTAATTGTACCGCTCATCTACAGGCTAAAGTTTAGTTAGACTGATATATGAAAAATGTAGGTCTGTCCTTTTGTTGCATTATTTGGAGACACTCTTGTGCGTATCAAGGTGGACGTATTAAATCATGTATTTCGTGTTTTTCGTAGAGATAAATATAAGCTTTCGAACACTTCAGTAATTTTTGCCCTGTTGTACTGTATTGCAGAGCTCATGATAAATAGGAGCACACACCTACTTTAGTTCCAAGTGCCTAATGCGAGATGCACAAATAGATTCGAATGGCTTCACCATCGCGTTTTGCGAGCACGAGAATTTGTATGGCATCGAGTCAGCGCCACCTAGCGGCAAAATCAGGCAAACCGTGATGGTGAAGTCATTTGAATCTCTGTACAACTCTCAAGCACTAGGCACTCTGAATAAGATACGTCGTTACCTACACCGTGGTTTATTAGGTACTGCAGTCTAAGCCTACATTTTTACAATTTTTATTTTATTTTGGGCTTCATATCTCTAGTTTATTGAGGTAATTATTTGAAAGTTATCTTATAAGAAATATTGATCATTAGTTTAAACTTATGATCTTTCTTAAAGGTTTTATGATACGCAATGAGTTATAAATGTTAAACTGCAGTTCGTAATTATTTTCAGATAAAATATTTAGTGCAGTAACAGTTATTAAACCATACGATTTACTTTAACTTTAAAAAAAAGTTCTTATGAGCCTTTCCTGGGCATTTTTATTTCATTAATTTAGAAGAAATTGAATTTTGATAGTAAGATTTGGCGGCACTCCAACTAAACAATTGCGTTATGTCTCTACTTATTTACAAAAAGTAATGAAGTCGATTGCAATGAACATTTTGTATGATTTTCGCAATTTGATTTTTCATTTGACACATTAGGTATAGGGTTGGCAAAATTCATCATTGGATACAAAAGCAGTTAGTAAGTCATCAGATAGTAACATGGCAACACTACGCAGAACTTTAGTTCACCACTTCCCAGCCTGGTTGAATAAATTTGCTTTAGTAACCAGGTATTTAATAAGAAAAGTAAAGTTTCTTCAATACCTTATTCATTAAATCGACGAAGCATGTGAACATGCATCTGTTTATAAATGAATATTACGAAGTGGTGAATAAGCATTTTGTGTTACACTGTGTTGTACTTGTTTAAGGAATTTTAATTATTATTGCACTAACAAAAATAATTTCTGCGTCTGCTCAACCCCCTTACACACCACAAAAAGTACAAAAGTCCTTCACATTAACCTAATATACTATCCCTTTATCATTCCTTTCCTAACCCATGAACACTTTCCCGACATTCCTCTTTATCAAATATTAAACATCTTCTAACTTTATAAATGCACTTTTTGTTAAAATTTAATACCTACTATAGAAAATAATTTGTATGTGAAACAATCAAATATTCCCTTTTGGCTGACGAGATACAAGACGGAAGGCCGTGTCATCCGGTTTGGTTGGGTTTACAAAAAAAACCTAAATAAATTACACTAATGTTCTCAAGGCCCCATTACACTAAAGACCATGGTACACTATACTCCTCGGTTAATTACAAAATAACAGTTGCAGTTCTTTTATGACGAGGAACTGTGATATTGGCTTCTAAAAACAGTGACAAAATACTGCTGTTTGACATACATTTTAGTCCTAATTCTCAAGTGCATATTAAACATTTTGAAACAGTTGTTTTATATATGAGTGAAATTTAGTAGGCACCCAGTAATGTTTAATAAAATCTGTAGCATGTATCTCATACAAAGATATGTAATTGTATTATAGTACCTATGTGCAATGGAACCATTGGTAATGTATTTGAAAGCAAACTTTTTGTAAGCTAAATAACATTTTAACAAACATTGCATGGAATGCATTGTTACTAAATTGCGCAAAATGGATCCTGATCGGCATATTCCTTAAATTCCAAGAATTAACTGTATTAAAACCTAAGTGTTGCCAGAAAAAAGGTACAAGTGACGAAAATAAACCAGAACAATAACGTACGCCTTCATGACAATTGCCTACCATCGTAAGTTTAGAAACAAATAACTATGTATATCGAATACTCAAGAATACTGAAACAATGATGGCGTTGCTTATCTCACACTTGGACTTACAATATATTTCTTTGGTGTTGTGTCATTTCATAATGAATATCCCATTTCTATTGGACGCTATATGAATGGCGTACTAGGCCTACAATCGACTCTGTGTTCTGTGCTATAGAGTCTAAGTTTATTGATATAGCTTTATTCCGGCGAATACCGGCCGATTCTTTAGCACATAACACAGAGCTACTTAAACATACTATATCATACTAATCTTACACATTACCTATATTTACAAACACCTAATCTATTTACACAAATGGAATCATTGAGATCATTACAATATTACTTACAATATAATGACGATAACGAGGTCGGCTGCAGTAGTCGTTAAATAAAAATAATACTATAGAAGAGACTGGTTTGGTACGCTGTCGGCACGCGCGGTTGTACCATTTATGAGGTATTTCATTATCGCAAGGAAGCTTATGCCCTGCCTGCATTATTGCTTATTTTTACGTAAATATTACGTAACCATCAAATAAGATGCATTCATTAGCATACCGGGTGATTTTCAACATTTTTTTAAAGAGTTTGAGAATTACCTCAAAAATTCGGTAGGTAGTTTTTAATTTTGTTAGGTAGCCGGAGCTTGTCTGAAAAATTACCCCGTGTAGTTATTATCAAACGAATTTAAGGATTGTCTTTATTACGTATTGTTACAAGGTAGCTTTAACAGCATGAAGCAAGTTAATAATGTAGGCAGTCTTCAAATCTTAGTCCTTATCTAGCTTCATTTTCTCACGGCAATCATATTTTAATTTTCGGTTAATTTCTGAGGGATCCAGCCTTTCCTACATCCAAATGCTTTACATGTCAGAAAAGTTTTTACACTCCTCACTAATGTACTAAAATACTCTCTTGATATACTCTCAGTTCTTTCAGTACACTAAAGCTGTCTGTTTAATTAATTTTAATTATTGCACGAAAAAACAAAAAACTGATTTACAAATTGACACTATAAAAAAGGCTTGACTGTAGATATTTTAAACTGTCATTGGAATGTGATAACGGTGACTATACACTTGTCTCGATACGTTTCATTTCACAGGTTTTTTTCTAAATTTCACTTCAGGCCGAACATTTTTTGTTTCTAAGCCTGATCATAGTCTCTGCTATAACTTCTTGGGCCGTGTGTGGCGGGTTGCACCCACCAGGGTCATGCGGCATCAGCCAAACCGTTCCTTGACTAAGAACATGAGCTTCTTCTTGCCTTTATACTTGAGTTTGATCTCTTGGAGGAGCGCAGCGAATTGGTGTGGTCCGTCATGCGCTAACGCAAATGTGTCGCGAGCTTTGCCTGTTGATGAAAGTTATATAAAATAAATTGTTGCTTGATTGAATTGGTTTATATTCGTTTAGCGCAAGTGGAGGTGAGTACACTCCACAAGGAACCTACGTGCCAAGTTTTAGCTTTTTATGCCTTGTAGTTCGGTGGTGCGTTTTCTGTCAGTCAATACCAAAAGCGTTTTTCATGAATAAAATAAAATAAATAAATATGCGTCAGACAAGACGACCCACCACTTGTCCTGGTCTCGAAGTATGAATAAATAATATCCTAGAGGTACCAGACACGGAATTAAGCCGGGAGCGTCTCTCAGCACATCCAGATTCCAGACCTGAGCTAATTTAGAAAATGTCGTTTCCTGAATTGACCCGACTGGGAGTCGAACCCACCACCAATCCTCACCCCACCCATCTAATTGTATCCTGGTAAGTCAGAAAGACATAGAAAACATCGCAACGTATCTTTACCAAAAATAATTTATTTAGCGCTCCATACTGATAACAGTAGGAATACTAACCTAGAAAGTCTACGAAGTCAGCATAATGCCGCGGCGAGATGTGCGCGAGCCGCGCATGCGTGGTGGAGGCGTAGGCGCGCAGGGCGGCCTCCAGCAGCGGCCGCAGCGGCGTGGGCGGGCGCGGCGGGGGCGGGCGCGAGCGCGAGCAGCCCGCCGCGGCCACGCAGCAGCGGCGGAGGACGTCGGACTATATTGAAAATAATGTTTTCATTACTCATACACGGAAAGTACGCTTGAAGTTGCCTGAGCACAGGGTTGAAAGCTTCAGTTTCAGCCCTGGGGCTGAAAATAAATAACTGTCAAATGTTACCTTCTATTTTGACATTCCTTTTGCGGCAAGTCGATGTATTCTATTCAGCCACAGCTGTATTTGAAATTTCTTTATTTTGATTTCAAATGAATATTTAAAAAATCGAAGCAGGAATATACTCATTAATGTATGTTTCACAGTTCACTTAATAAGTATTTAATTGAATAAATTTGAGCTCAGTATTTACGAAAGAACTGAAAAAAAAAATTTTTCTTTAAATAAAATAAGGCGGGGGAATTCCATCATCATTGTCTAAGTATGCTTTCTTACAAATATTAAAAAAAAATGGTTGAATTCCACAGACAAAAAAAGGCGGGATTGCAACTATTCGAACTTCATTCAGTTGTTTCGTAAATCGAGTGAGAAGTTTATTTTCTGCAAAATGAGTTCGTCAGACTTAGATATGGATTTGACTCCTGATTTCATTAGAGAAGAAGCTCAAACAGTTGTGGAACAATAAATTACCTACCAAGTACTTCAAAAGATTGCCCGGATGAAGAGATTTACTCAAGATGCTCAAGTTTCACAAAAATATCAACTATCAACATCCCAGGAAGTAACCTCTCTCTCTCGTTTAACAATTGCTCTAATTTTAATATAAACTTTAAATAGAAATATCATCAACTTTGTTGTAGGTAATGTTTCAATAAAATTTTGTTGGTTGAACTTATGTATCTGATTTTTATTTACTTTCCTTATATTCGTAATGAAAAGCAGAGTGTTTACCTCGGAAGAAAGACCTTTTCAATGCCCTCGAGCTATTAGCGCTCTCGCTACGCTTGCGCGCCAAACCATCTCGTGCATTGAAAAGGTAACTTTTTCACCTTGTATAACAATCTACTATTTAGTCATTTTTAAAATGTAGTAGTGAGCAAACGCGCTGGAAGGTCACCTGATGGAAAGTGATCCCCTCTGCCATGGACAACGGGCAACACCTGAGGTGTCACCGATGCGTTGCTTGCCTTTTAAATGGGAATACGCTCTCTTCTTGAAGGCTCCAATGTCATATTCCTTTGGAAATACCGCCGCAGGAAGATCATTCCATATCTTGTTTAGCATATTATTGTTAAAAATCAATTTTTTAGTGTCAAACTTTTGTACTACCAGCCAGGTAGTAGTTTCACTGGTATTTATATTGTATTTTTAGAACTTAACGAAGCATTTTTCTTTTCTTTAGATACGAAAAACCAGAAACAACAGTTGAATTTTTCAGATCTTGATCTGTCTAGTTCGTCTATCATTGGTTTCACGGGTAGTTCAAGTCTTTTCTTTAGGTATCTTAGTTATATATCAGGTATTTTAATACGGACAAGTTATAATTTAGCTTATTGTTCGTATTTAGCAATATTTCATATCTACAACATACCTCTTTGACACGTTTAAGATCACCATTTTTGACAACTTCCACAAAAGATATTACAGGTCAGTATAAAACTGACCAACTAACACAGATAATTGAACATTGATAGTTAAATATTGTAATGGTCAGATTTGAATACGTTAATCCTCATATCCACAAGCGCAAATCAAAAGTTGAGCACACCTCAAATTGATGCTGCCCTGTCACATGTTAATAGAAACGAAAGGGACAGCTAAATAAGTAAGGACTGTTCAGATTTGATTGACGTTTCTGGATTCGGGCGTGAGAGGACCAGAGACCAGTAAAATGACCTTGGAACGCACACGTGCCGTCTAATTGACTTCGGGATTACTGCCTGGCGAGATAGTATAGGACCAAGGTTTGGGTCACTGAACAACAGAACAAAGACTAAGAGTACTGACCAAGACCGGCGCGCACTGCACGTTCTTGACCAAGAGCGGCAACATCGCCTGCAGCTCGGCGCGCCCCAGCGAGTGCGCCAGTGCCACCGCCCAGTGGATGTCCGCGATCGCCGGGTGGCTGTCCTGCAACAATGAGAACTAATGTCAGGGTAATTAACAAAAAACATAAATGAAATTAAATAACGGGCTCTAAGGCTAGGCTAGGGATATGCTGCTAATGCACAGATTATTGGCGAGGGTAGCTTATTTGATAGCACGAAAACTCATCATCATAATCACTTATTTGCACTTGTTTAACATAAAGATCAGCTCAATCAGCCATTTATAAAAGCATGCAAAATATACTGAAGATTGAATAAATCGATCATCATCATTGTTATTAGCTAAAAAGATGACCACTGCTAAATCTGTCGGTGCGTTAAGGGAGTTGCTGCGCACTTGTGAACGATACGCAAATGCGCATGGGTTAAAGTACAATTGCAAAAAAAGTGAAGTCGTATTGTTCAGGTCGCGCGGCAACTCTCTTAGAAAGGTGCCTCCCATCCGATTGGACGGTATGAACTTAAAAATAGTACCTACATTCAAATACCTGGGACACGTGGTAACTGAAGATTTGCGAGATGACTGCGACCTTGAAAGGGAACGTAGAGCGTTGGCTGTACGAGGCAATATGCTGGCCCGCAGGTTCGCCGGTTGTACAAGCGATGTTAAAGTCAGATTATTTAAATCATTCTGCCAATCTTTTTACACTGGCGGACTGTGGGTCGACTATACACAGAAAGCCTTCAACGCCCTACGTGTGCTCTATAATAATATGTTCCGTGTGCTGATGGGACTGCCGAGATTCTGCAGTGCGTCTGGCATGTTTGCGGACACGCGTGTAGACGGTTATCACGCTGTGTTGCGTAAAAAAGCTGCATCCTTAAAAACCAGAATGCTGAGTAGTCCTAACAGTCTTATAAAGGTTTTGGCTACAAGGTGGGACAGTACTCTACTGAGGCACTGGATACTCACCACCATAAACCCAAACGCGAAAAGTATTTATTTTGTAAATTAATGTTACTACTAATTAATACCTAATTTATGTTTAATTTCAATCGATACCCACTAATATAGCTTTAAGTTTTTTTTTTGTTACTAACCAATGGATCATTGTTATCTGAATAAATAAATATATTATTATTATTATTAAATTTGAGCCTATACCATAAATTTCTAGAAAGGCAGTCTGTTATACAGATACACAACCTGGATTAAGTATTATCATCTGTCCAGCGTCTCACACCTTACTTTCTACGAGTATTATTTCTGTTCCGTTCTGCCGCTATGGGCTATGCCCAATACCTACCAATTAAACTAAGGACGTATAATAGATACATAAAATTATTAGCA
Organism: Udea olivalis; assembly: GCA_947369235.1. Taxonomy (NCBI): domain Eukaryota; kingdom Metazoa; phylum Arthropoda; class Insecta; order Lepidoptera; family Crambidae; genus Udea; species Udea olivalis. The sequence goes on from OX376359.1 coordinate 15,407,597, forward strand.
GCGCCCCCGGTGGAGTGTAGGAGAACTAATTTGATAGCTCTAATCTATACTATAAAATCAGTACATGCGCTTTTGTAGCGACGCGTCGCTGAGCCTTGACCCTAAGATGGCAGCAGCATACATGTGCATTCTTCTATAGTATTTTAATTTTATAACTGTGTTTTAAGCTGATTGTATGTACAGATGCGTTCACATCAACCTTTACAAAACGGGTCTTATGTCGGCAGCGTTAGGTGCCCCTGTGTAAAGGTTTATGTGAACGCCTCTGTAGGTGTGTGTTGAACAAACTAATAAACGTTTTTTTTCTGATTATACCCTCCGGCCAAATTTTATTAAGCTACTAAGTCACGTACTTGGTTGTAATGAAGGTGCAGATTCCTCATAGCTAACGTGGCTAGCCTCATCGCCCGCGCCGGCTGCCCCCTCTGCTCCATGTATCTGGCCACCGCGAAGAGTTGTGAAGAGGCCAGCGCGCCCCTCGCGGCCGCTCCGCCGACGGCTGCACAGGCGGCCTCGAAGGCACCTGCTGAGCCTTCGCAGACGGATAGTGCGCTGAGTGCGCAGCCTGGGGGGTCCTGGAGAGATAATGTTGTTGGTCAGGATCTTTCCCAAATAGGATAGTTAGTGGCAAATGGTCTGGTGAAAGAAATACAAGATCAATTTCCGCCAATTAGGTACTTAAACCTAGTGTAGTAGGCTGCAAGTATGACGCTGTCTTTTTAAAAGGCCTGATACGAGTAAGCTTGATAGCTGACAAATAGGGTTTGCAGTGGTGTGTCAGAAAACGATCTGCATAGTTTTGGTTGTTTTGCATAGGATTGATGGTGTTATATTGAAACAATTAATTAGCTTAATTAATTAAAGTAAGACAGATTTAAATTGATTATCATTTGAAACCGTCCCTTACGACCTTTTAATAGTTTGCCATTCAACTTTACTATTGCTATACTATGGATGAAGTAACACAGGATGTGTCTTAGAATAGAATAGAATAGAATATTTATTTATTTGCTGAAAACATGGTACAAATTATAGATCTTAAAATTAAAGATGTTCAACACATGTTTTATCGATCTGTCGATCTGCAAATAGTGTCGTCATGCTATTTTAATTCTTATTTCAATATTACCATCTACAAAAACTAAAGTAACTTTAGTTCATCCATCATGAAACAACCTTAGTAGTAATAAAATGTTCCATTTACCTTAGCCGCGCACTGCAGCGCGAGCGTCCGTGCGCAAGCGCTCAGCTTCTCCTGCTGCTCGAAGGTGAGCCCTAACCGCAGCGCCGTCGCGTGCGACATGGCCGCCGCCGCCACGGGGCCTGTCGCTTCCGTTGGCGTGAAGAGTTCGTACCTGGAGGGTAATGGAATTGAATTCCATGAGTTAAGAATAAGTTTATCGCCTAGCAAATGGGGCTTCGCTATTTATATGAGTGAAGCAGAGTCTTGAAGACAGTGACATGAGCAGCGACTTTTGAGCAAGTTGAACGCCAAAAAATGCTTATTTTTGGACGATGTGGTGTCTTTAAAGTTTCAGATCAAACACCAGTCTAAAGATACCAAGGTGAACCTTGGCATCGACCTGGACGTAACTAGGACAAATAACTGGGTCAACGGGGCCTATTAGTGCGAGAAGGTAATTTGCTAAGGTGACAATCAGCCGGAGAACTGAGCTAAGCATAGAGTCGAACCGCTGCTACGACTTAACACCAACGATCGCCTTTACAGTTTTTCTGTGGTCTGCAGTCAATATTTTATATGGGATTTCGATATAGCGCCTCTGGTGGATAAAAATGAAATTAAAATGACATACAATTTGCTGTAGTTAACTATCGTGATTTACATGATATAAAATCATGGTATGGCAGAGGCACAGATCTCGGCTTTTTTATATCGCTTACATTGAGTAAAGAAAACCAATTCACTTCAAAAGTTTACCAGTTTTGCATAATAGAGAGGAGAGCGTCGAGTCCAAGTTCCGTCGCGCAGGTGACCAACCAGCGGACCATCTCTCGCCGCCTCCAGTTTACAGACGATAGCGTCATCCGTAAAACCTGGAACAAGATAAATGTTTTCAGTTAAGAGCATTACAGATAAGCGCTAGTCCCTGAGATTGTGATTGTGAAAAGGGATAAAGTAATTTCATATCGTCCTGAACTTGCAGCGTTTTGTCGCCAACCTGCTTTCTTCCATTCAGGACTCATCTAGTTCCTACTTAGAGGCCGAGCTCAAAAGTGGAACCGGGAAGCAGCAGGTAGGTTCAGGTGGTACAGCGAGTCGAAAGAGCTGTGCTGCTGATCGCACGACATTCTAAAGACAGACAGTCTTTCGTCAGCGCGCTTTCTTAACCTCAACCTTTTTGATACGACGCTAGTGACAAACAAGCACGCGGACCGCCTGATGGTTAGCGGTTAGCCTAAGGATGCGCGCAACACCAGAGGCATCACTAGCACGTTGCCGACCTCATAAAAACCTTTTAAAACTGCCCCTGAAGAACCTTCATCAAGGCGTCCTCGGAAGAAAGCATCTCGAAACCAAACCGGCCTGTTCCTACCTGGAGGCCGAGCTCGAAGGCGGCCGCGAGCAGGTCCCGGTGGTGGTGCGGCGCGTCGGGCGGCGCGGCGTGCCGCAGCGCGTCCTGCGCGAGCCGGAACAGCTGTGCCGCTGACCGCACGTGCCGCTGGGCTGCTCCGAGGGCAGCTCTTAACCGCGCGGGAGTTCCTCGCGCCGCTCCTGGGGGGAACATTTATAAATCGATTAACATGATTGGGATAGCTAACACCGCATGACACCACCTTAACCCATGATAAATTAAAAAACACATCCAAAAACCAAGGGCCTTCAGTTCTTATCACCATCACCTTCTCATTCAGTTCTGCACTCCAGATTTCTAGTATTGCTAATAGTAGGTGGCCTGTATGTACGGAAAATCATTAAACGCTGTCAATTCTTCTGTCTAGAAACAGAGAACCACTATGCCTGAATCATAATACGCTATTAGCCACTCTATTCCTTATCAAGACAATAAGCTGACGAAAGTTGGTAATGAGTATTGTTTATCAGCTTTTGTAATGAAACATTTATAGATCTTTTACAGAAAACAAGTCACATGTGTGTGGGTGTGCTGGGAGACGCCCCTAGCTTATTTTCCTTGTGTGGTACCTCGTAACACAGGGATATTAATCCCTACTTCGAGACCATTACAAGAGGTGTGTTGTCTGGCGCATATTTATTTATTTATTTATTTACATGTTTAGCAAGGCAACTAACTGACTAAATAATTATCAGCTCTAAAGCTATTAAGATTCGCTTTGCTCAGAGAGTTCATCGTATACTAGAAAACATACCGAGAAGCGCGCTAGCTAACGCGGCCTGCTGCTGTTCAGCATGCTGCAACGTGTGCCACGCGCCGGCTCCCGGCATGGCGCCTGGCGCGCTAGCGGCGCCATCTAGCGCGTACGCTTCTTCCACCATTGGCAACCTGCGAGAACAGAACATATTCATTGGTAAACGATTTAATTTACAAATTGCTTCATTCTATGTCCTAAAATTATTTACAGTAATCAGGGCTATACCAGCGATGCGCCGCCAGGCATAAGGCGCAGAAGTTCCAATTAACTATATAAGGTTAGATATTGACATACGAATACCAGAATTACTATGATAGTTTTCTTAGATAGTCTGAAGCTGTGTCTTGTAAAATTAAATAAATAAATATGCGCCAGACAACACACCTCTTGTCATGGTCTCGAAGTAGGGATAAATATCACTGTGTTAGGAGGCACATGACAAGGAATTAAGCCAAGGGCGTCTCGCAGCACATCCAGACCTAAGCCAATTTAGAAAAGATCGTTTCCTGAATTGACTTGACCGGGGTCGAACCCGGGACACTACGGAATTAAAGGCGAGAAACCATACTACGCCAATCGTATCGTCAATTCCTATGTTATGAGCGGGCGCATATTTGCTTTTTGGTTCATTTAACTTCCGTAAAATTTCTTGGCTTTCATGTCTATTATGTGTGCAGCTTTACATGGACTAAGACTAAAAAATAAGTTGATAAGTGAAAACAAAAGGCTCTCACCTCATCGCCCTCAAGCCGACCCGATACGCCTGCTCCGGATCCGTCGGCAGCAGCGTCAGAAACAGGAACCTCGCGAAGGTGTGCGCGGGCGCCGAGCGCGGGTGCACGCGCGTGCCCAGGCACGACGAGGGGCCGCCTTCCAGCAGCGCGCGCGCCACGCGCCCGCACACGCCGGCCGCGGCCTCGCCTTCGACGCGCTGGAGTTGGCCTATTAAGCGCTCTTCCTGTGAGGAGAAGAATTGGATAAAAACTTGTTTCCGATTGGACGACCTAGGCCACCACGCGCTAGAGTGGTAAAAGACAAAAGTAAAGGTTGGTTGCATTTTGGGCCACTAAGCCACTAACACAGTCAAGTGTTCTGTGTACCTGTGCCACGCCACAGTAGATAGATTCTGGTTGCTTTTAAAGATTTAGAGAATCGGTATAAGTCCCTGAGGACAACTTTTTAGTACCACTTCATAGTTAGATAGTCAAACCACTGCTAAGGAACATGACGGTGGGCCCCAGAAGAGGCATTTTTGACGGCCACCAAATAACATGCACAATATAATGGTGCAGTTAGCCACACTATTTCAATGGAGAACACTGCTGAGGCTTAATAAAACAGACACCTTACCTGCTTGCAGTACCTCTCCTGCGCGTACAGGCCGCTCGGCAGCATCCTCTGCATGCCCAGCCCGAGCAGAGCTGCCTCCAGCGCCAGCGCCAGATACGTCTCTTCAGGGTTTTTACTGCCCGCGACAGGAACGTGTTGATACCTGTGAAGTCATGTAAAAAAAGTTGACTTTAGCGAACCATTCCTAGCCTAAATTTACTTTGCTTTTTTACAAATATTTAAAAAAAATGGTTGAATTCCACAGACAAAAAAAGGCGGGATTGCAACTATTCGAACTTAATTCAGTTGTTTCGTAAATCGAGTGAGAAGTTTATTTTCTGCAAAATGAGTTCATCAGACTTAGATATGGACTTGACTCCTGATTTCATCAAGATTTCATCTTTCAAGAAGCTCAAACAGTTGTGGAAAACCTTTTACCGCCGAAATGGCGCACTGAAAAAAAAGTGAAGTCTTTTTCAGAAAACGTGTTATTAACATATTTCAATCAATTATCCAAAAATTATAAATCTTCAACTCTGTGGAGCGTATGTTAAAAACGACTTTAAATACAAAACACGATATACATTTGATAAATTTCGCTAAACTATCATCTTTCCTAAAAAGGCAGTCGGGTGGACGATGACGATGCTAGACTAGAGCAATGTTTCTTAGCATAAACTTAGGCAATTTTTTAAACTGTTACTTTATCTCACATTACGACATTTATACTATGCATTCCTAAGATTGACCTAATTGGCCATATAAATAAGTAGTTGATTTCACGTTTGCCAGAGGCATTGCTAGAAATGTTTAACATCTGTTATCTTTACTAGCGTTATAAGGGTAGGAAGGGACTCACCTAGGCGGTAGGCCAGTGTTAGGTTCCTCGTCTAAATAGGCCGTGTGCAGTCTAGGCGAGGCTCTTTGGTCGTCGGGCGCCAGGCAGGCGTCTGCTAGACACTCGTAGACGCACCAGATTGCTTCGAGGGTCCAGCCTGTCCAACATCTACTGTCTGTGGGGCAAACGAATTGTATATTAACAAATATTTTTTATGATCCGTCGTAATTTCGGGCTTTTTGGTATTTTTTTGATCTGTGTCCTGATAACTGATCATTTAAGTCAAAAAGTTCTTGTTTTAACCCCTTTAATATAATAGGATGGGGAAGAGGTACTTTTGTATTTTTACATCATTGAACATCACTAAAATAATTATTATGAAAATAAAAATTAATTCACGGATATTTATTATTGAAAAATATTGAAATTAAAAAAAATACGTGCTCATTTTAGATGATAGATAGAAAGAATAGATTATATAGTTAGATAGATACCGATCGCTAAGTTAAGCTATGGTAAATACTACTCTAGATGAGGCTTGTACCCTGCCATGGGACGTATAATCGCGCTCGGGACCGCTTCCGGGGACCGAGACAGAAGACCAGCATTCGCGACACACCTTATAGGTACATAGCTTTAAAACACGTGTCGCGAGTGCTTTGAGGCCATATACAAAGCCATTGTGACCATTGCTGTCCCAGGTATCGGCCGCAGCGCCAGCCGGTACTTTTAGGCTGAATCGTGATTTTTGTCAAATAATTCACCTCTTCCGATGCAGCGGTGCGTGTGCGAGAGCGCGCACGTGGAGCCCGCGCCGCTCAGGCACGCGCCCGCGTCCATGTGCGCGCACACCAGCGACAGCTTCACGCGGTCCGCGCACGCGCCCGAGCACGCTTCCGGCCCGGAGCACGGCGCGGCGCCGCCGCTGGAGGAGGCTTCGCCCGCGCCGACCTCGTGCCAGCGGTGTTGGGCTACTTCCTGCGGAAAAAGGTTCAAGAGTCAAAGCTTGTATCATTCGATTCTAACTACTTAAACGTTACAGGGGTCCGGTGTAATAAGACAGAAGTGTTATTAGCGTGCCTAAAAGTTAGTCAAAATCGAATACAAATGCCGGAAGTTTGTGTTAGCATTGCGGAATCGGTATCACGCGACCATCCAGCAACCATAGGGGTTGGTCGTGCTGTTTTTTCATTTTGAAGTGAACAGTCAATAATGTCAACATTTTCATCGATTTGCTTGTGCAATACCATTGTCAATTACACGGATATGGCCTACTTAGCCACTTATACCCCTTTTGTCTCTGAAAGGTTGATCAACGCAGTAATTTGCTAAAATGGGATGTAAATCAAACATTTATGATTCAAAGTTTCGTACGCCAATAATGCCATTACTTCACACAATGTCACCAATTACTCATCTGATTGCAAATTCGCTTATTATTGCGTTGATCAGCCTACTGTTAACGGGGTTTAGTCCGTTGATATCTTACCTGTCGATGCCTCATGGCTCTCGCGGCGCTCACGGCGAGCCGGAGCGCGGCGGGCGCGCGGCCGTGCGCCCTCAACGCTTCTATTCTCGCTCCAACTACTGGTAGGTGTTCTGAAATATCAGCATTGGTTAGATTGTCTGTAGAATACACTGGCCTAATAGCGATTTTCAGGGCTGATAAAGGAACAGTAACGTAAACGAAATCAAGAAATAGGCTGTAACTACTGACCCTCTACAACAAATGCTGTGGAAGTTAGGAGGTTGCTACATTGCAGTCACCAATAATGTAGCGACTACACTATTGGTTTAAGATAATTTAACGTCGCAAATATAGGATGGAACATCCAACTTTGCATTTAATTATTGCATATAAAATAAGAAGGCCTGCACAAAAGCAAGCTGCCGTCTAGTTCCTGATTGCAGTCTGGTCTGGGTGTCTCCTATGTATAATAAGTATGTATTTACAAAAGAAAATGTATTTTAGTATGTTTATCCGTTGTCTAGTATCCCATAACACAAGCTTTAATTAGCTTACTTTGGGGCTAGATGGCGCTGTGTGGAATAATGTCCAGGGATTTTTTTTTAATGTCCAGGGATTGCAGGGGTTCAAATTATATGGAAATGAAATTCATGATATTGAATTGAAATTATGTGTGATAATTTCATCCACAAACATTTCAAGGCAATATAAATGTAGAAACTTGAACATACGTAGCGTGTTCCTGATTAATTTGTAGAATTTTTATTTCAAAGGACCAAAAATATATGCTATTCATCTTCCACATGTGATCTTTTACTTACCATGCCAAAGAGGTTGTCCTAGGTCATTAAACTTAGGGTAAGGCTGAGGAATGGTACTACTCCCCGATCCGCCAGCTTTCTCAGGCTTCTCAGGGTCACTGTACTCGTCAGTATTGAGGATATTCTTCAGGTGCTCGTTCTCCCAGGATATGTCAACGGCGTCCAGCGCTCTGGTGGTATAAATGACGAATTTGTGAGAAAACAGTAACTTAAAATGTGTGCTTTCTAGCGTTGCATGCCTGGGCCTTTCTTTCCCTTTTCGCATTATGGGCCCCACGATCCTGAGGGCGTGATCAAGGCTTTTTTAGATTTTAGATCATCTTAATGTGCCCAAGGCCTTAAACAGTTTAAACTGGCTTAAATACAGTCCTGCGTAGACCCACTATCAATGAAGATTTTGCAAATTTTAGTGATTTTCATAATAACACCGTTGACGACCCGACATAGTCGGTTTTTATAGGTTCTTTTTTAATGTCTTTTTTAGAAGGTGTAGGACTAAGATTTAAGTTGAAACTCAAAATGAATCTTACTTGTGAAACACAGTTCTTGGAGTTAACTGAGGGGCAGCTCTTGAATTGTGTAGCCTTAATCTTTTACTAGCTCTCCTGTATTCACGTTCATAACTGAAAAGGATAGTAATAATATGAGGATATAGAATCTTTCACATTTAGAATATTTCAGAGACTTCTTTACACGTGGTATTTTCATACATTTAAAGTTTACTACATGAAGAAACTTATGAAGTAGTGTGTTGCTCTTGTATCAGGCCGTTTTTGGTCGTGCGAATTTTAAGAATATTTACAAAAATACTAACTTATTAGGTCTAGATTCTTCATCGGAACTCTCCGAATGGGATTGCAAGTCCCTCCTTTGTCTTTCTCTATGTCTTTCTCTGCAAAAAACATTCCATTTAGTTCTACTTGATAACACAGGCAGGCATAAATTACAAATAGCAAGAGTATGAATCAGCATGACATACCTATCTCTCTCCTCCCGTTCTCGCAGTCTCTCTCTGTCCCTCTCCTCCCGGTCTCGATTTCGGTCCCGGTCCCTGTCTCTATGATCTCTGTCACGATCTCTCTCGTTTCTTTCTCTTTCTCTTGCGTACTGAAAAAAACCCAGTGTAGCATTAGCCACAGATTCAGTTCTGAAGCTTAGAATATTTCATATTATCATCTAAACACCCCTGAAAGCTTAGTAGGACATATGCGATGCATTAGAACAAATCAGTCCACATTAAATGGAGAGCTATACTTGCAAAGGCTGCTCATCTTTGAATGACGTTTCAAGCATACCAACTTAGGGACCGGTAGGCTTGCAGTGTGTTTTGATTATTTTGCGTATTCTTAATGAGTTATCTATCTCACAAAATACTCACCAAAGGAAACGATCTATAATCGGGGTCTTCAGTAGGACAAACTTCCACTGCCGACCATTTTTCTAATAAATGCCTCCACTGTATCCTATGGTGCTTGTTGCTCCCGGGGTCCAGGACTATGCTGACCCACAGAGCTCCTAGTTGTTCCCACAACTGCCGGCACTTTTCCGTCATGGGAGTGTTCTGGTTCCTCCAAAGGAGAAGCCGAGGGTCTGAGAGGAACTGCTCAGTCATTAGCATCAACATTCGTGGGCCGTTTGAATCTTGCGCTCGGAGCATTTCTCGTACCTAAACGGAAAGAAGGATAGCATTATTTGGATGTCATAGGAAATGTAATTGCTAAGGTCAATCTTCTTGAGGTGACTTTTAGTTCTAAGGAACTTCTAACGGAATCTGAGGATATATCAAGCAGAGAGCACCGGTTGCAAGAAAAAATGCTAGTAAAAGTATGGCTTTTGAATATCTGATAGCAATAAATAGCTTACCTTAGAAAATAATGAATTCAGCTGCTTATTTGCATTGTAATAAGTCCCCTGTAATAAGTACGCCCGCACTTGTTCACAGACCTGAAAAAGAAACATACTTAATTTGTACATCCTGACCCAGGAAAGTTACCGGAATGGGTTATTTTAGGTCGAATTTATAATACTACTAATATTTTGAATGAAAATGTTCGATGTTCAAACGTTCACACCTCGAGATTTCGAAGTCGCGGGTGGAAGGTAAGGTCATTTTTGTCGGTTAAGATTCTGTTAAAAAGAGCACTAAATTTCCAGCCAGGATTACCTGCTGTTCATCCAAGTGCCAAGCATGGTGCGCATCAGGCGGCGGCCCAGCCGTGGGGTCGGGCGCGCCACATATCCTGTTGATGGCGGACCTGGCCTGCAGGACCTCGTCGGCAAGCCGCTGCGCAGTCGGCAGCACCTCTGTGTGGTGCTCCGCGATCAGGTACTGAACGAACTTCTGCAGCTGTTGGCGGTCCATTTGCAGGAGGGTTTCTGGAAGGAATGACATTTCTTGACACTTAGCCTGGGGTTGGTGGTCACTAAGCCTAAACACAATTTGGGAAGCTATGATTGCCTATTATCGTTAAATTGAAGTGATTTCATGATTTCAACGCGGCCTTTTCCCAGTAGTGGGAAATCATATTATCGGATTTATCGACTATATTCAGGAATTATAATAGTTGTAATTTTTTTTCTGTAGCTGAACGAATAAAAACTGTTGAACACAGTTAAGTCTAATTCAGGGATATCCGGTTGATACTGCAACAAAAATTAGGTGTTAAATTGAAATTACTTAGTAGATTGAGATTATCTCTTACTACGATTCAGATAGTAGGTATTGCGCAAAACATGAAGATAATGCAATCTACTATAATTAAATATGACGTGAAGGCATGCGTTAACACAACTGTACAACAAAACATCCCAACAAGCTTTTTTATCAGGATTTAAGCAGTTCCGTCCCTGTGGTGTAATTTGGTCCGTTTCTTATTTAAAAATCCAAAAGATGTTAAATTGTGCTATACTGATTACTGCTTTGCTCTTCTTTTGTGTATTACAATAGATATTGGAGCTCAGTATGGTTATAACTAACTTATCGTGAATTGCTCCTGGCTGATCTCTTAGCAAACCAACAGCCTAAATAATCTTAGTGACCCACCGGGAGTTCGCGCTTACTTGTTCTGGTAGGTCACTGTCAGTTTCAGGCTTATAGATAGATAGATAATATTATTCATTGTACATTTCACAAAAGGAACTTAATTCTAAGTATTACATTGAAAACAATGCACAATTTAGTCGGCCTTATCGCTAATAGCGATCTCTACCAGGCAACCTACAGGTAGAGGAAATATAATATAAAATGGCAAGTACTTGCTTATATACGTAAACTTAATAACATAAATAAAATAAACCTAATAATATACTATAGTCTTAAGAAGATATTTAAATAGATACAAATTATAGTATAAATGTAAACAAACAATTGGCTTTTGGTAGTTTATAAGATTGTTCTTTACCTGATATAGGCACCCTGAGCCGGACAGAGTCGGCGTTCCTGATGCGGTAGAGGGCCAGCGCCACGACGTGCTGGCACCAGAATATGTCCCGCGCCTCGCAGCTGCAAGTCACGCCTGTTATTTTACACCTGAGGAAGAAGAGACAGACTTCGTTACCACATTGTTATTTGGTCCATCTGAAATAACGTAACTATAACATCATTATTTACGTAAAAGCAGGCTCATTGCTTTCATACTAATTATTGTGAAGAATTGATTCATAGCATAATAGAAGACGGTCAAAAAACTAATAGAAATGTACAAGTTATTACCGAACCAATATTTTTGAATTTACAAAGCAATTTCGAACCAAATCCTGACCTATTGTGTACTTGACAAGTTTTTTCAAAAAGTATTATTCTGGTACGTTGCCCACCGTTATAAAAGGACCCTTTATGTCAATGGGTCTGCTTACAAAAGCCCAGGGTCTTTGACACCCTTTGTTTCTTATTAGGGCAATTTGTACCTGTCATTCGTCATGCTACTGACTTCTTTGGGGTCAAGCATGACCTGTGATCTCTTGGGCCCTACTGGTGACATTTGCAGATATATTTACATTCTTGAAAGTGGATTTACTACAGGAAAATGTGTGAAGGAGTTGACTGCAATCGAAGATCGTTGTGCATTGTTGGGCTTTCGTCGGGATGGCGAAGAAACTGGAGTATGCTGACTCCAGGTGCTTTCTTGGCCTCCTTTGTTTGCCAGGGTGTCAGCTGACGTGGCTACGTATGGCATGGTATGGTATAGTACTAGCTATTTTCGTCATTACATCCCTTTCTTGGGCAACCTCGCAGTACGTTGTGGTTGTTAGTCTGTAGAAGCCAAAGAAGTATAGCAGGAGATCCATTTTTTGAGAGTACCTGCCGGTTATAGGACTCTAATCGGCTGGGCTCAGCATAACAGTACAAATTATGACAATTGTAATATTGAGATAATTATCGCACTTCCTACAAGCAGTAAGAAGTAAAACCAATTATAACTGGTGGTGATAAAATTATTTAATTATAATTAATTACATTGACCACGGAACAGCAGTGCTGTTGGCCAATTTGTAGCCTTTTTTGTACTAACTTGCAGATAAAGTTTGGTAATTCTTGTTTTCATTGAACCCAATTCAAATAACAAGGTTAAACTGAACTTTAAAAAAGGGCAAAAATAAGTTGTTTTTCAACCAAAACATATTTTTGACCCATATTTTGGATACCAAAACTAGTCGTTACTGTTCACTGCATTACAAATTGTTGTTTAACTTAAATAACTTAACAAAACCACTTAACATCTCAACGTGATTAAGTTTATTTCAGAAGAATTACGTAATACTCAAGTATAAGTGCATAACTTAAAATGGTATAGGTATATTATAGGTTGTTTTTGCCTTAATAATAGAACACATCAGTGAAATTTTGAGAATGTAGCCCATAATAGGACACAGTTATCAACGATGTTATGGGGTGAATTTTAAGGTGACTAAGTGAACACTCTCGTCGTCCCCGTTTTCGCTGGGGAGATGTAATGAATGCGTATCTTCGCGAGCTTCAAGCTGCCTTACTGCCAGAGATGTGCAAACTATTAGACCGTTTCCATTGTTGCTATGATATGTAACGGAGCGAGTAAGATGTGCTAAGAAGATGCGCAGCTAGAGCTATGCAATGTATCGAGAGTAGGGAACGCACAGCACGCATCCACTGCACGCATCCAATCATACAGTGCTATGCTTGGTCGACATACGACCAATGAATATGATTGGTGGATATCAAATGCATCCACAGCCACATAACATAGCACATCCTTGGTGGAAAAGCACCCTCTAGCAGGCGATTTGGTGTAAAGCTGCACAAAACACAATTATTGGGTCGCTGAGCCATCGGAGTAAGTAAGAAGGCACTCACCTATCAAAAGATACAGTAACCCTGTATAGTCTTTCGGGCTCGGAACACGGCGGGACGGCCGCTGGGGCGCGCACCACTCCGCTCAAGTGAAACCCTGGAACAAGAGAAAAACAGCTTTATAATACTAACCATAAACATCTATATCAATTCGTAAATAAACATAACATTATTTGCCGATGATGTTTCGGTTATAGTTACTACTGACAAGAAATCTATATTGGATCAACATAAATATGACATCATAAAAACATTGACATCAATAACTGAGTGGCTTAACAGAAATTATCTTAGAATTAATTCACAGGAGACACATTTAATGAATTTTAATCATTTTAAAAATCAATCAGTTGACATTTATTTTAATGGAGAAACTTTGCGGAACGCTGAAAATGCGACTTTTTTAGGCCTAACTTTAGAAAATTAAGTTGGAAGGATCAAATAGAGAGAATTTGTAACAAAGTAAATGGATTTGCCTTTGCTCTATATAAGTTATCCAAAGTTGCAAACGTAATTATTGCTTATTACGCGTATGTAGAGTCGGTTCTCAGATATGGTTTATTGATCTGGGGCAATGGAACTAATTTAATAAAACTATTCATAGTCCAAAAACGGTGTATTAGAGCCATATGCAATATAGCACCTGATATATCCTGTTTGTCGTACTTTAAGTCGCTTCAAATACTGCCCCTGCCATGCCTTTACATATTAGAAGATAGTGTTTTTGTCAAAAGAAATAACAAGTTCGTACAAGCGAAGGACGTATACCAAAGAACAATTTGAAATTGTCATTGACTAGAGATAGTTCCAAAAACGAGAAGATTCCAAAAGAAAATACAGGGTGGGATTTTTTAACTCCACCTGCAGGGATAGTACTGTAGATACAGGAGATAGACAATTCTACTCAAAGGAAACATTCCTTTATTTTTAAAATGTAATAGAACTGCATTCACAAATTATCGAACATTTGCTTGCCACACCCGGGAATCGAACCGGGTAAAATCCGAAAAAATAACACATTATTTTTTTTGTTATTTTTTTGGTGTGGTCCTTAGTTCAAATCTGGCCAGAACTTTCTTTGATCTTTATGTTTTTTATTAAACACCGGACTAACTCTCCGGTGATGGAAAACATCGATAAAAAACCCAATCAACCCGGATAACGGCGGAAGGCTCACCACCTACCACGTTGGGTTCTAATACTTACCATTGGTGAAAAGTGGGCTTCTGAGTGTTTCGTTCACCATGACGACACAGTCACTTGTCACTTAGTCAGAGGACTACCCCGGGATAAAGTCGTGATGGTATGTCACTATTATAGATAGATAGATAGATATACTTTATTGCACAAGAAAGGAATGAAAACAGTTGTATTACATAAAAACAAGCAATTTGTACAATTTAGGCGGCCTTATCGCTAGAGAGCGATTTCTTCCAGGCAACCTTTGGGTAGAGGAACTTTTTAAAGCATGAGCTTTGTGTGGAGTGAAAATAAATCTATGAGAAAAACAACAATATATATATATATACTATTATATTCAAAGGTAATGAAGACTAGATTTTCAATATTTTTTAGCAGTCGTGCCATCTCAGTCACAGAGTCATCCGTGACTGTGGTAACACTAAAAAATAGGCCATCGAGTAAGAAAGCATTTGAACTAGCAATAGGGTTTCTTTAGGACTTTATTTGCCTCAATTTTTATTTATTTCCAAAACAATAAAAGCGCGTGCTACAGTATGTACCACAAACGCCATCTCTTATAGTATTAAGTATTATTTACATGGTGTTAATATTTGCCAAACATTGCAATTTCTCACATTTTTGTTATTTATTATCCATCACTGCTATGTACCTATTTATAATGATATTTTGTTATTATAAATATGGAACACATAACTGTCAAATGGCGAAATCATCGATCACAAAATGATCGAGCGCGCTGAAATTGGAGTCCTATTTTTACCATACATTATATTTTGGGCCACATAATTTCCAAACATCCTCAAAACAGGCCTTCCAAACATAGCAAATGGAAATTCCAAACATTCTATTTTTGATCGAGGGCTAATATTTTGTAAACAGTCGCCAAGCGCCCAGTTTACAAAACAGTAGGCAATTATAGACTTTTACGACAATCGCAACGTTATATTTTTATTTCATTACATCCTGTTGCTATTTACATTGCTAGGTATATAGTCAACCGTTCATTCAACGTAACGGGTTTAAGTACTTCCATATGTCCAAACACGCAGTACCTAGCTTGAATATTTATGCGTTCAAAAAGATAAATAAATAAATATTTGGGACAATTCACACTAAGATCATCTAACCCTAAACTAAGCAGAGCTTGTAATATGGGCGTCAGAGACTGATAAACATACTTACATATTTCTAAATACATACTTAAATAGATAATAACACCCAGACACACAACAAATATAAATGTTGGTCACACAAATATTTGTCATGGGTGGGGATCGAACTCACGACCTCCGGCGCTACAGGCAGGATCGCTGCCATTGCGCCAACAGGCCAGTCAGATCCTTTTAGTTCGAAATACAAAATACAAAATACCTATTTAAATCACTTTATTTCTGTAGGTATAGTTTTATAAAACATCATATTTTTGCGCCCACGTTGGCCCCCTGGACCTAAATGCTTACTTCCAGCAATGGAGTTTCAAAATAGCCGGCCGGCTTATATTAGCAGTAATAATAGATACGCTTTGGCTGACAGTACGAATGTGATTATGATTATCAAGCTTTCCTAGGTTCTTTGAATATACATAATATATATATATAAATAAATAAATAAATAAATATCCCTGGACATTATTCCACACAGCGCCATCTAGCCCCAAAGTAAGCTAATTAAAGCTTGTGTTATGGGATACTAGACAACGGATAAACATACATAAATACATTTTATTTTGTAAATACATACTTATTATACATAGGAGACACCCAGACCAGTACAAACAGACATGTTCATGCACACAAATGTTTGTACTGTGCGGGGATCGAACCCGCGACCTCTGGTGTAGTAGCCAACTTCTTAACCATTACACCAAGTCGGTCGTCAATATATGTAACGTATGCTACATTTTGTAAGTAACTCTACATATTTTTTTCCAAATGTCGCTAAGCCTGTTATACTCGTATAAAAACAAAGTTTAAGAGGCATACGGGTTGTAAAATTATTTACAAACTTAATGATAAAAAGCTGTGACACAGATACTGAAGCAAAACACTATTAAAAAGGTCCTTGACAACGGTATTCAACGTGCAACAAAACTTTGAGCGCGTAAAGGAAGTGTTTATGCATTCCAATATCGCCCCTTCCCTTTTTCATCAATTACCCCTTTGTCAGCTTTGGAATTAGCACTCATTTATACAATTTCGTAGTAAAATTGCTAATTTTACGCACTGTTCCCATGAACGGGAAGCGAACGGCATTACCCACAGTGCATTTGGACGCACCGCTCGTGACACCCTACTGATAGTTATTCTGCGTTCTCGATCAGAATAACCGCTCGGCAATAGGGCTGGTGAACAAATAATACTGGGCTAGGAAGATAACTAGGTACTTCTACGAATTATACCTTAATGCAGCAGGTTTTGACGCACGAAAACTGAACTTCAAGAAAATATGTAAATGATGGTTGTAAATTTGTATTTTAACTGTGTGTTATGTGTTGAATACGTCTTTCGAAATAATTAAGTACTTAAGCTTTCTCTGCTTTTTCAAAGTACAAGAGTAACACATTAAAAAAGAAGAGCCAGATATTTAATTGATTTAAAAAATGAGGGAGAGCCCTGTAACTGAGCGATATTTCTACGCAAATGAAGTCCGGTTTGGTTCGATTTTCAATTCGTCAAACTCTTCGCTTCAGGGTCTGGCTGGCGCTGACAGCGAGCCGGTTGACTAAACTCAATTATTGAACGTCTAACCTCATATAACGCACATTTAAATAATAACTTGGAACCGCCAAAAATACTCATTATTTGAAATAATACAAATAGGTGATTTTAGTAGGTAATCCTTTAATTTAGATTTCTTAAAGTACCTAACGGTAAAAATAGAAGTGTACTTAACGCCGATTCTGATAATGTGGAAACATCATCTATGTAAGGTTCCACCATTCTTACTAAGCGATCAGAGCCATAACCTGCCAAAAATACACAAATCTTGGAGATTATGAATAACCATCAATAAATTTTCTCTAGTGTAACCGTAAATAATCGTAAAGTTATGATACCGTAAAAAGTTTCAAAATCACGCAAGGGCCAACCTACGTGGTTACGTTTCGTAAGCACGCGTGGATAATTCAAACAGTGATTATAAGGAATCAATCCATCTGCGAGTGCAAGTAATTGAAAACGTTAAAATTCAATTATAGATTTATCGCAACGATTCGATTTCTTACGCGAAACAATCAATTATCGAGTGTTCGAGCCATCGCAACCGATGCGAAATCGGCCGAGCGACAAACACTGTTCCCATTGTTGCCGCAAAAAATGGACCCATTTTAAAAGCAATTGCTGCAATGTACCAGCGACAATTAACCCCTAACATTGCTAACTTATGGACTCTACTGCCAAAATCTTAGGGCTCAATTTTGCATGAATATCCATGTTAAGGTCGAACGCATTCGCGTTTACCTTTGAGTTTGGTTACGGAGATGAAAACTAGCTGGCACTCAAGAAAAAGAATGAAGGTTTTTTGGGGTTAAAAAAAGTTGAAAAAGCAATGGCGGTATTGGAGCAGCTGCCTTTTGTAGATTTTATTACGACGTAGATTCGTTATCGGAAACAGTAGGTTGGTACACAGCATCGTTGGTAGAGTTATTTTGCGAAATTATTACAACTGTTAATATTTATAAATAAAAGGCGCTAGCTCTGAAATTGCAAATCTCATGGCCCATTAAAACTTTTGCAAGTAGTTGAAAAAGTTTCAGTTACAGAAATTTGTAGAAAGTTGCTTTATAAACTGCTCTAAAAGCCAAGGAATTATTCCGTTCAAACATAAAAAATATCGTGCCCACGTTTTATATTTGAATCGATTTTACGCATATCCGTAAACTAAGTGAGATCACAATTGAACTTTATTCAAATTTTGAATTCAATGGTTGAGTTGTTACGTAAATAACTGCCTAAAGACACGAGAATTTAACCCTCGTTGATAATAAAACCCATTACAATGTCTATTAATAATGAGCATTAGCACGCTTATAGTTTTCTATAGATCTATGAAAATTACCTAAGTTTGGTTTTTGAAGCGACAGTTGATGAAGCAGATATCTGTGATTTTCAAGTTAGTTGTGCAATCCTTTCTATTGGCTTTTAAACCATTCTTTGGAATGAGAACAATGTTGATGACTGAATGAGGAATCTAATGCTGTCCCATATTCTTAAATTTGATTTATTTGGGTCGGCATTGGCAAGAATTGTAAAGTGACCACTCCCACGTAAAATTTCATCATAATAATGTAATCATAATTCTTTCTATTTGCAATCAGTTACGATGCCAATCGGCCCTAAAGCCCGTAAAAATCAAATTTCACGCCATAAAAAGTCTACCTACACAAATGAGCCACGCAAGAAGTACCTACGTTCAAAGAATTGGTAAAGATCTCAATGAAAATACAACAAAGGGGTTCATTTGAAGTGCCAGGCTTGTGGAGAAATTGAATATCAATTCTTATTGATATTAAGCGATAGGATTGAATTTGAATTCAGCAATAACTTTATTATGAAACGAGATATTTTAATTCGCAACTGCTTTGCGTCACCGGCAGCCGGTGCTCTGCTTACTAAGTTACCTAAGTTTTTATGATTTTTCCCCGCTCCCTTCCCGACATTGGCTTCGCAAAAGCTGTATTCACTGATCCAAGAAATGTTTTTTCTTTATTGGAAATAAGAGCGTCACCCAAGGAACATTTTTAGGTTAAGTTACTTTTATTAATTTTTAACTTGTATTTTAATTTTCCCCTGAAAATTCCTAGGAAAGAATAAATAATCACGCTTTTTCAGATAACTCAAATAATTAGTTACTAATGATTATGTAACCCTTACAAATAGAAAAATAAATAGTGTATCCGTTCGGTTTTCGTTGTTGGGATTGAGCATCTGACATTAAAACACATTTTGCAAACAAGTTATATTGCAAATGTAAAATCATCAACTTCATGCTTTTCAATTTAGTAGTGAGATGCCATGAACAAAATAAACAATAAGTGGTCGCACACGCGTTGAGTAACGTAACCCGGTCAAGTAATCCGGGCCAATGGCGGGCCAAGGCGCTCCATTGTGATCGCCATTTGCCTCGCAATTACTTGTAATTATGTAATTAGCTATTTTTATATTGTTTACAGCGAGGCTGACCGCCGAGTTTATTTCGGAACACATGTTAAAGGCCTTGCTTTTGATGATGTTTGCCATTCTGCATTGGAAATGTGAAGAGGAGTCTTCTTCACCAAAAGCTTTTGTGTTGTTAACACGCGTTGGTTACTTTTCTGAAGGGATTAAACCTTAAGGGTTGATGAAAAAGTTGATTACTTTCGTAAGTACTTCTACAGGTTAGATAAGTACTTTTTCAACATACGTAATTCCTTGACTTCTAAACTTGTATTTGTCGTAACTGTAGAGTAGATAGTTTGGCTGTTCATGTTCGAATTTGGGTTCAACTCTTATTACATCATGCGTTTGCCAGATTAGTTATCTTCAGAAAATGTTTTCTGCGTTATGTTCGAAACTATTTCTACACATACCGATTTCTCATAAATTAGCAGCTTCGGTAGCTGAATGATGATGATAAATCGGTTCATAAACAGATAATTATATCGTTTTTTTTAAAGTAGTTTTAGTGTGAACGACGCCATGGCAATTACTTTCTTCGTCGTGTTTGATAGTATTCATTTACACAATATATCTACATAATGATTTTATTATACCCGTTTAACTTGAATCTTGCGTATTCGGAGTTTAGAAAGTTGCTAGAATTCTAACAAATACAATATTTTTTGATGGCAGCTAGTTTGGGCGCGATGCCATATCTCACGCTTTGGATGGGGAAATCGGGCCATTGGCTAGCCATTCCAATTTACGTGAAAAAGTCTTAAATAAAAAACTGGTTTAGTTCAGTTAATGAGAACAAATTTGCGAATTTTTGAAACTTAAAACAAAAAGGCAGCTTGATGGCTTAGGGTTTTTCTCAGTTTTTCCTGTTAAAATTTAAGGATTTGCTCAAACACTTTTTAACTGTAACCGTTAACATTTAAGCTGTCTAGAGAACCATGTCTAGACAGCTTGATCAGCTGATTTTCGTAAGCTGGTTTTTCAATGCAAATAAATTAAAAACCATAAGTGATCATGGTCGATAATTGGATTAGAAAAGAAGACCCGATTTCAATTTGGCATGGCTACAGTTGTATTTAAATATTCTGAATGCACTACGTTTGCTTTTATACTAATTATAATAGTAGTTCGCCTTCTTTCGTATTTTTTTACTTACAAATTAATAAATCTCCAAATAAACACAATATATCACTGGTTTCGCTACGAATCTAATATTGTTCATCTCTAACTTATGTAATATTTTATATTCAAATGAATGATATTTACATAAATACAGCTTTAATTGAAATATGATGTATTTTTATGTAACTGATTTGCGTTAACAAAGCGAGAGGCTATGTCGGTTTTTAAAACGTGTTGAAATTAAATTTATATGAGGTTCACTAATCTATTTTAAAATCTTCTACAACAGTTGTGAGGTTTGCGGAATGAGAAATTATATACTTTACAACTATCTATATAAATGCCTAGTAAGGGCTTTTAAGTCGGAATTCAGTGCGTCATAAACCGGCTGAAACTGGTAATTTTTGGGCAAATGCCATAAATTTTGGAGTAATAACAGTACGCGTCGGCCTGCGCGCTATTCGTTTTTATTTACGACTGTACTTGTTTCACATTCAGCCTGTTATAACTTTTGTGCACGGCTGTATTGTGATTTTTATTTATTTTTTTATTTTTGGTGTCTGCACTCGTTGGTTTTTATCGGGCTTTGTTCGCCCAAATTGGTAGCCGGGACCTTATTTAAAGGAATCCGCGTTACGGTTATTGTAATGTCAAAAGCGTAGCCCATATTATTATTTCGTATGAGCAAGTTAAAGTCACGATCCCATTTAAAATATAAAAAAAACAAGCTGACCAGGCGAACTCCGTTCCGCCCAACCGCCAAGGAATGTGCATGTTTAGGATTTTAAAATTAATATAAAGTTTTTTAATTGATTGACATCAATTTTATTGCTTATTAATTATCCTATTTCGGACGAAGTTAAATCCAAAAACACAAAAATCTTAAAAATTGTTTCTGCCGTTCATGTACCTATAACTTGTGTACTTTATTTGCACGCAAAAAACAATTATAAATAAAGGTTATTTACAGATAATTTGTTTTATATCATGGAAGTGCCAGAAATATTAAATAACTACAGAAAATAATATCAGTGACGTTGGTGTATGAGCTAATAGGCAGGCGTCTTTACGCTGTCCGAGGGCTGAATCGCATTGTAGATACTCTATTATCAACGTTATGTCTAATAATAGCTATTGTGTAATGTTACAAATAAAACAGGAACAAGACAACTGGAATGCTACAGGCTTTATTCAAGTCACTTCAACACAGATGGCCCACTTTTAACTGCGACAGGGCTGTGTGAGTGCAAGCGCCATGACACCGACCGGTTTGTTTACATTAATCACGCGGGTTTGTGTGCGGACAGACGCCGCGTCGCTGTGTGAGTAAGTCATGTCGAATTGTCGACGTCACATTGTTTACAACGCACTAGTGTGCAAGCCGCTCCTTCAGCTAGTCTGCCTGTATGTGCGTCGAATACGTCACGTGAACAGCACGTGCGCATGTGGGTGTGATCGCGTGCTGTCGTGACGTCACGCTACGTTTCGTCACGCGCGCGTCTGTGTGTGTAAGCGACGCAAACGTGTGCTAGCGGGCGTGTCAAGTCCATGTTACATTTTTGTGACCTTAACCGTCATATCGCAAGACTGGTCCTTTACGTAATTGCAATGGAGAATAATTAATCTAACAGTAAATAGTATACTTAGGTAGGATATGTTATATTTTCAATCAAACAATTTTGCAGATACCATTTTTTTGTATTGTCTGTTTGTGCAGCTGTACTTTAGTGAAATCACCGAAAAAATCACAAAAATTGGACATCTTCCCTTTTTATTTCGGATTCAGTAAATGCTTTTCAACAAGTTGCAATGGTGCTTGCTTTCCGAGGAAAGTTTTAGTAAAATTAAACATATTCAATGTATTGTTATTGTAATCTCTTTGCCATATGGCTGTGGGACATTTTTTAATAAAATGTTATGCTACGCTATTTCTAAACTCATCATGATTGATTTAAACGCTTGCTTAACTGTACATTGATGACAGTCTATTGCTTGCAAAGTTAATGAAAAATTGTTTAGGAGAAATTTGTAACAAAAAAGGAGAATTTTCAGCAAATACAATACAGATAGATACCTATATTACCCATACATTATTTTTACAACCCAGTACAAACATGTTGTTAATTGTAGCTAATATAATTTATCACCCAGAATATCCGGTAAATAACATCTACTTACATGCAATAATGTTAAGGGCACCGACATTATGGTTTTGATTATATTTGTTTCTTTTATACTGCTTGCTTAACAGCACCAGCACTCATAAAGAGTCATTCTCTTCTCTTCTTCTCATATATAAAATGTTTCAAAAGATTTAATTATGTACTTCGCATAATTCCAGAATTCACGAAAGTAAAACAATGTCAAATCGGCGCCTAAAATTACGTGAACGTTTGTTACAAAACCGCCTGTTATTTTAGGAAGAGGGGCGAGGAGCTCGGGGTAACAAGTGTTTGCGAACACAGCGACATCTGCGGCGCTGTCGCGAATCGTTCCTTGGGGAAACGTACCCGAATTATACCCCTCAAATATAATCCATAGTCCATTTTAGACGTTACCCCTCAGGCTTACGGTTTATTTAGGCAGTAGTTAGCTTCAAAGTCGTTGAAACGTTATATATTTTTGGTGATGTGACGCGTGCGTGTTATCAACAAAATGCAATGGCAATCGGATGTTTTCTTCTTGCAAATGTAGAACTAACGAATAAAAGAGGTATCTTGCATGATATATTTTATTACGATTTGAGATTTGATTAGCTTTCATAAAGTTGTCCGTTTTTATTTATGAATGAAGCCCGTCCACCCGCATAAGGGTTATTGGAAGGTTAATAACCCCATAGTTCTCGTACAATGACATGGTATTGAAGTGAGTTGTCAGATCAATGAACTACGAAATGTATCAAAATAAGAACTTATATATATATTTTTAAATATATAGATAAGTGTTATATTGTTAATCAACAATATAACACGGCGGAAGAGATAATAACAAAACAATGATAAATAAGTAAGAACGCAGAAGTTAAGTATCTATGCTTCAGCTGTGTGCAGCAATTTGACAAAAAATACGTCATCATTACATCAGCTACACTTTTTTTCTGTGTCATTATTATTTAAATGAAGATTGAGGAAATAATTAAGGCTGTTATCGGCATATGTAATCTCAAGATAATGCGGCAAGAACAGCTGCTAACGGGTTTCTCCTACACGCTTGTGTTTTAAGTCGTTTATGACTTAATACCACTCTGCCCACTAAATACTAGTTTACTCCGGTTCCCTGGATTGACTTAGGTATAAAATGCGCAGACACCCATACATTTTAACACATTTCTTCACAGAGATTTGACTGGCCTATTGGTAAGGCGATTCTGCCTTTACCACCCATGCTAAACATTCATGTAAGGAACACATTTGGCTGTTAAGTGTCTCATTATTTTATATTAGTAATGTATTTAGAACTATTTGAGTATTTCTTCAGTCTTTGACACTAATAGAACAAGCTCTGCTTAGTTTGGGGCTAGGTGATTTCGGTATAAATTAATGCCAGATATTATTATTTATTTGTTCGTTGTTATTGAAGGAGGAGATAAAGGACTGAGAAAAAGATTTTAAAAGACCCAACAGCCATTAAAATTTGAGGCTTTTCATGTTTCCAAATACTATTACATATAATATCGAAATTTTGCACCTTCTGCTTCTATTTTTGGGTTTTTCGTCCCGAAAGCAATCCTGTAAAGTTACATAGCGCAATTACTCCAAGAACCCACTTAAAAGCTTCTTCATCATTCTCTGAAAACAAAGGGCGCGTCGAAAGTCGTAGTTTCCGCCACCTGTGAGGCAGGTGAACTCAACTGATTGTGGATGTTTGTCACGCCCACCAAGGTATTGGATTGCAGCATGGTGTGTATTTGTAGGCGTTTGTTGCAAATGGATGTGTGGAAGTTACTATGTGAGGAACATCTAAAACAGCTGTCATCTAAATATGTGATGCAATTGTCCCTAATATCATTTGGATTCGTAGTTTACTTATTATTTTTACTGGTCGAAATGTAATTGAAACCTTATTAGTAGTTAAAACCCTGAACAGTGTTCGCTTATCAAATGAAAGATCAGGGCATTCCCCGTCTATTTATTGCCAAGCTTTACATAAACTAGACGACATATTTTGTCCTGAGCAGAACGTGGTCTACACTCAAGACCTATAGTTACCTAATTGCACATTACATAGTCGAGAAGTGAGTACACCCTGCAATAGGTAAGCATTTTAATTCAAACGTGCACCAGCCATGAGCAATGTATTTCTTATTTATTGGACTTAAAAGCCCGCCATCGCCGCCATGTTGCGCCCGCATGACAGCTGTCACTTTGTTTTTTCACAAAGACAGGTAAAGGCAACATGTAAATGAGGCACATTGGCCCGCTGAGTAATATCCGGATGTAAATGTTTAGCACCCTTTTTTTAAGGCGCTGTCTCAACGGTCAAGTTGGTCTGGTCAGTCAACGCAGCCTTTTTTAATAGCTTAATTTGACAGCAAAAATTGCTATTATTTAGTATATCTGAATGTTGGTGGTCAATGAACGATGCATTCACCAGTATCAGTTTGGTAATATCCCTACCGATAACATTTGGACTATGTTACAACATGATATGATACCCTTCGAGAAGCAGTTCTCTTTATTATCTATTTTACAAAATTGGGTCTTTCTAAAACTCATTGAGGTCAGGAATTTCACAGTGAAGCTTCCCGAAAGGGATGCAATGAATTATCGAAAGTAGCGACTACCTCAATTTAACAACTGCTTAATAAATTACCGGAAAGTTTTTCGTATATCAAAATGGAACATGGTTAATAATTATCTAGTTCATAATAATATTATGTGGCATTTACTACAAATATCGTCGATGTATTTTCTACAGTTGCTTAAAAGAGATTAGTTTTGTTTTAGGTAAATAGATTATTCCAGCATTAGATGAGATCATACAGAGTCACGTGTTTTTTTAAAACAAATCTTAAGAGCTTAATATCATCATGACATGGTCTAAATTGGTCAACAATCTTCAAAACTCCTGATAAACGAGTATTTGGACAATAGCAAATTCACACTTCTAAGCTGGCTTTTTATGGTACAGTCGGTACCAAAAATCCATCTGCAACTTCAAAAGCAAAGGAATTGAAACAAGTGTCTCCTGCTATTGGTAGCGTTATGACACGTAACGTAATGGGCAGCCAAGTAAGACTGTTATAGGCGGATACGTCCGTTGCATTTCTTTGTGCCATAATTACTGTTTCAAATGCACGGACATGCGGGCCAGATGTTCGCAATGTATATAATTAATAATGGATGTAAGTATACGTGTGAGCTTACCTCCTTTTGCGTAGGGATTTTGAGTGTTCTATCATATAGCTTACGCCGTAAATGACCACATTAGCGGTATTGGCCTACCTATTTTAAACTAATTTTTGCGTGACATGAACAGCTAAGGAGAGGTGACATGAACAGCTAACTTCTTGAATGTTCATGCCACTTTTTAGGAGAAGAAGGTGAAGGTGAAAGCTATAAATGTTTATGCAAGCTCTAAATACTATTACCTCAACACGATAGAGAGGAAAGTGCTGGTGTACTGCAACATAGATTTAGGCAGGCTTGGGTTCGTTTAAGGGCCAGTCTCTGGTATTTTGTACTTTTTATTTTTATTTTTCTCATACGTAATCATATTCAAGATTATAAAGAATGTATATCCTATTTTAGACGAGCCAACAACACCTGGCGCGCACACTGCCTAGATACAAAAAAACTGACCCTTTTTATGTCGTTTCTTGTAACGGCGATATGATTCGCTTTCACAAGAAATAAGAGAGGTCAACGGATCTAGAATGAAGGAAAAACTGAGCCAAGTGAACTGCGAAGGTGAGATAATGAAAATAAATACGCAACAAGAGCGACGACCGGCGGGCAAACACACGTGGAATGCGTAGGCCAGCGTGCAGCGGTAGGGTGGCCAAGCACGGAGAAGAAAGTGGCCGTATTTCATTTATCTTAGTATTAGAAATAGGATATAATATAAATATTGTTTATTTGGCAATCTAAAATACTACTAACAATGCCCTTGATGTAGAGCGTGATTTAAAACCTTCGATTCGCTTAGTTTTCATACGACAAAGCTACTGAAATCATTCATGGACCTACTGAACTTGTCTAGTGTATGTTCACGTTGGAAGCCAACATCATTCCGCCAATGTGTTAAAGCCAAACATCGGAAAAAAAAAATACTAATTTAAATTATTAGTTAAGATGAAACAACAACGAAAAAGTCCCATTATGTTTATATACTGTGTATTTATATATTTATATTATTGTAGTATTTATGGCTTTTATTTAGAATTTATACTTTCTTTTTTTTGACAATTCATAACTACTTGTACAGAGGCGTTCAATTCAACCTTTACATAGGGGCACCTTATGCTGCTGACATAAGAACCATTTTGCAATTTATTTTGTTAAGATTGATGTGAACGTTTCTGTACAAGTCTAATCGAATAAAGACATTTTGAGTTTGAGTATATTAAATGATTTGATTTCCCTTGGTGTAATAACTAGACCAAGGACTGTGGCTTAAGGGCACATAATGCCGTTCGGTCAACCACAGCCATAGCGCAACACTTGTGGCATAATAATGATTACCTATGTCGATTAAAATGTTGTTCAACAAAACTCGGTAACTATGCAGCATCTTACTAATTTATTATGATGTTAATGTTAATTTTGGTCAGACTAAGAATTTCCGATCAGCAGCAGTTTAAATAAACATAATATTGTTATCTTAGTAGAAGTAATTACTTAATTGTGGTCACACTACTATCGTCCATTGTATGTAACGTTAATACTGTGAGTGAGGTCCTTCCTCGCGGAAAAACTAAGGTTATTTTGGACTTCAATTGCCGATAATGCTGACTTAGGGTTCCTCAAACAGGAAACAATTATGCAAAATGTATGCATCAAATATTGTTCTCAAATGCATTGTTGGTCTCAATAAATGTGCTTATCAGGTTTTCAAATTACATATACTGTAGGAAATTATAATTTTGAGATTTTCCCATAAATACATCGTGTTGTAATTCGAGTAAAGCTGATAGTGCAAGGCATGTTGGTGATACAGGAATGCTAGCGTTAAATTTCAAAGCTAATGGTGGTGGTTGTGGCATGTATGTATTATATTATAGAATATAATACACATCCTATCAACGTATTCGTATCATCACTGACACACGCTCTCGAATTATCGTTCCACCACGAGTGGATTTAAGCAAGACGTCCACAAGCTCGATATGGAATGACAACACAAAGGTGATATGACGGCACGATACCAGTGAACCCACCTGTAATCAAGCTTCACGGAACCTCTCCTTGAATGCCCATTTGTGTTTGCCCAATTTTTTCGCCTCATTGGAAGCCGTTGGCCAATCGTTCACACAGTCGTTTCGCATGCTACTAATTGTACGCAGAGTTTTTCATACTAAAGTGTTTAAATATTGTCGACTACTAAAGTGTTGTAAACGAGCGGTTTTACGAAGAACCGCGTTTGATTGATCGCTTGCTTGTACCTTGAAATTTACTCAACTTTAGCACTACCTCCTCTTGCAATAAGAGCAAAAGTGGTTACAGCACTTAGAAGATTATACTTGTATGATATTGTAAGCAGTTTAGGTAAAAAATACTAACGTTGTCGTCATGAAAGGAAGCGATTTGCTTCCAAGTTTTTTAAAACAACATCTTGTGAAGATTTTACAATCAACACAATATTTTGTATTTTTATCAAAGGTTGCCTAACCTACTTAGAAAAAATACTAAACATCAAATTAAATGCAGATCTTCTAGGTGCTGTGTAAACTTTTGCTCTTATTGCAAGAGGGTGTAGTGCTAAAGTTGTACAAATTTCCTCGGATCTTAAGGTTCCGATCAGAGAAAATGTGTGTTTTCAACCCTAATCAACATCTGATTGGAGCGTAAAGAAAAAAATCAAAAGCTGTTGGCATCTATCGTTACTCAGCCACTTACTTGATCACAGGCTTATTACTTTAGCGAATGATTAATTTAGCGGTTTCTAACTACGTCAACCGCCCCGTTGTTGGGGAAGCCACTATAATATTAAACCACTTTTTACAAGGTGTTCTCTTTTTTTCAATTACAGTGATTTTAGAGAGTCTTAACCCATTCTCTGTCCCACAAAAAAGATAATGGGAAATCGATTGTTGTTGATTGTGACCTCAGGGTGTTGACGTGACACTTTCAGCTTTGTTGCATGATTGTTTCAATTTCAAGCCATCAGGTAGTCATATACGAGTAAGTCTGCGGTAATTGTTTTGGGGCACGGTTTACGTTACGATGAACTTAATATGATTCATCGGGGATACCAGCAACGATAGACGGGTTTTCGGATAGTATCGTTTGTTGTTAAGGACTTATTGGGATGAATTGGATTGACAGTTACTGTGACCATGATTTTTGATGTCGTTAAGACATCTTTCGTAAAAATCACATACCACAACATTATGTTACTTGAGAGCCAGACTGCCTTGCCAAAAGTGGTCCAGACATTCTGACACATCCATCCATTGTTTATTACTTCCTAACGACTCTTTCTAAACCAGAATCATAACCTCCTTGCTGATTTTGGCTACTGCGATTATAGGTGACTTGATCACTTCCGAAAAGGATTGTGAGCTGGTATACGTACCTGTAACAAAATAAATAATTGTTAAAACAGAAGAAAAGAAAATCTAGTCGACTTTTCGTTAAAAACAAATGTGTGTCATTAACTCATTACTGTGTATTTTTTATTTTGGGTGTTCATTAACTTTGATAATATTTTAAATAATTTTCTTGGTAAATTTCTACATAGCTAAGCACAGACTTATCACATTAATTATTATCTTACTTTAAAGGTATTGTTATAATTATTATTAGCGAATACGTTGATGTTCAACTAAGAAAATAATAATTGAATACTTATCGATTAGAAAGAAGTATCTGATATACATAGATACAGCCGTTCAAAGTCTAAGATAAGTCTAAATTTAAGCTAAGCGCGCACTATAGATCTCGGCCTAACTGTCACCTATATGTTTTAAGGCTTTTTTTGGGATTTTCAAATAGTTATGCTGGATTTAACTTCATATTTACCTTCATATTACTTTGTACCCGGAATATAACATTGTTAAAACTTTTTAGGCTCTAGTACTATTTGTTAGGTTTAATAATTTTAAACAGCAACAGGTCAAAATTATTAATCCATAATGCTAATTTCCCCTCATGAAAAAAACTCTACATTGTCTATTCAGTACATATTCTTCTGTTATTTATTATCGTTGTCGGAACTGTTTATTGAAAAACAGTTTTGCGTTCGTGACATAATTTGAAATGTTAGTAAACGAAAATATTGTCACGACACACACATGAAGTGTGTCACGACTCGATACTGTTGTTTGTAAGGGTTGCCAATATATTTTTTTGCAATCTAGTGTTTTTGTTTCATCATCAGATGCATCTCTATCTAGTCGTCCACTACTGACCATTACCACAGCCATTACTACGACTACTATGACTATGAACTACTAACTTCCTCATTTCATATTTAATTTACTAGTTAATACCGAGAATAGCCCTATCGAAAGCCCTTTAAGATCTACCTTTACTTTTTTTACATCTATGTAAACCAAACTACTTAAACAATGTATGCTGATTTTCGACGACGCTTATAATTTTTAAGGTTTAAAAGACTCTAACTCAAATAAGAATAATTTTTAAAAACTCAGTAAGTATTATTATAACGCTTATAATGAAATTGTAAAATTGTAAATATACATTGATGTATTTTAACAACTGAATTGACGTCTGAGTTTTAAGTAGGTATGTACTTAGGTTCACATA
Organism: Udea olivalis; assembly: GCA_947369235.1. NCBI lineage: Eukaryota > Metazoa > Arthropoda > Insecta > Lepidoptera > Crambidae > Udea > Udea olivalis. The sequence continues at coordinate 15,438,137 of OX376359.1, forward strand.
TTTGACCTTTACAAACTTTTAAGTATTATTTGTGTTTGCCATCCCTGTCCTTAGCCGTACGTGTCACTTAAAAAGTATTCTTTGAATAAGCAACAAAACCGTTTTGTGGTTGTTGATTTTGCTTTATCTTTTATTTATTGTTGCATTACACCTGGAATGACTAATAACTTCATTGCAAAACGCATTTTTCGATTTTAAACCTTAATTTTATTGACTTTAAATAAAATTTCGTTCCATTTGTGATCTAACCATTTTTGCGTATTCGTGGTATATGCGAAAATTTAATTTGCACCTAAAATAAATGTTGTATGACTTTATTTTGACTTACTTTATGCTAAGTCACTTTAACATTACTTTAAAATGTAAGCTTTTAGAAGCAACCTGTATAGTTCTGGCATCTGTCATCATGAATTAGGATAATATGTCAGTAAAGCAGAGAGATCAATAAAATATTATTTCTAAAATAAGAAAACACACAAAGGTAATTTTTAAGTATTTTTTTAACATAAAGTCATTGAAAACCCAAAAATCAGTGGGATCGAGAGATAGTCGCTATTGAGTGTTAGTTACGCGGTCGCAATTGGAGTTTGACATCCTGTCCAACCGGGAATCGATCCCGCGATCGCCGCGTTATGTAAGCCCGTTACTGGGTAGCCATCAGGTGGAGGGAGAGGGACAAAAGAGGACTTTGATTGTTTCCACGACATAATGCCTGAGTAGGTTTTATTTGGATTTTTTTAAAAGTAAAATGTTACACTTCTTTCATCCTTCGTAATTCATACAAGTGTTTTGTATTAACGTTGGATGTAAGAGCCTTCAAAAAACGGCACAAATTGTCATATCGACGGAGTTCTTGCCACAGAAACTAGAAATCAAGAATAGAAAGTTCGTCTATATTAAGCCAGTGTGTTATTATTATTCTATGACCACAGCAAAGAAAAAAGTTATTTTAAAAGGCGCAGTAAACCCAACTGTCTCACTCCCTACACGACTAGAATGCTAAGCAAGCAATGTGTCCGTTGTCTTGATTCAACTGTGACCTTTGATCTTAAACCCAGCCTGGCATTTATAGGCCACTGGATTTATGTTATGTTTCATTTACATTATACAAAGTTGCAAATTAACGACTGACGTTGATCACGGCATAGCAAGTACGAGCGAAAGCTTGTCTGTGTTGATCAGGTTATTGCTTATATTTTTAATATGGTAATATGAAGATCGTTCTGTTTTTGCGATATTAATATAAAAGGATAGGTGCAATGGATGAGATTCTTGTTATAGAGCTAAAAGTCGCGGTTAGAGCTCAATGCACGACAATCTCTTATTTTTTGTTTTTCTTCTGTGATTGGGTTTCCGTATCCACGAGCTGCTCTAACATGTCCATTATCACATCTCGCCCGCTTTTCTTCGACTTGATTTACATAAACTATTATTTATCACTGATTCATCATTCAATCATAATAAAATATAGCCTATAATGTTTCTCCTGAATAGTTTAGCTTTCTGATAGTAAAATTATTTTCACGATCCGATTAGTATTTTCGGAGCCTATTCAATACAAACAAACAATATTTTTTTTCTCTTTATAATATTAGTACCTACCTCTAGATTATACAATCATCACAATAAAAAACATGAGAAATTATCTCTTTATCATTAAAATCAAGGACAACCACGCTTCAGACCATTTACTTAAAAATATCTAAATTTTTTCATCATCCGTGACACCCATAGTACAATACGTACCAAATATGTTATTTATGTATCAGATATATATACAACAAAACAACATTCTAAAAGGCATTTTTTTTTGTTACAGTCTCAATATTCCTGAATATGAGATGAATGATGGTGTTCCTAGTCCCCGATGGATCCCGGACGTTGGCAGTGATCTACAACGGTAGTGTCAAGATGTGGTTGCGGGAAAAACTCCCATGGGCTCGTCGTTCATACGTAGTATTGATGGAGCAGGCAGGCATAGCTATACCATAACATTACTGGCAAAGCAAGTCTAACTATCCTTGCTCTAAAAAACATTTATTTTCGGATTCAAAACAGAATTCACATACTCCTTACTTCATGGAAATTTTCTTACAATAACAAAAATACAATTATTTATTACAACTTCAAATCAAAAAAGCATTAAGTAATACTCGTATTCATTTTATAAGAGTGTTGGCAGTTGGCACCAATAATGCATTTACCAATAAAGAAACTTAAGTTATGAATTAAAGTTCCTAAATAATAATAATAATAAGACTTTATTTGCAGATAACACAAGATTCAAGTAATAAAAAAAAAATAGTAGGTTAGGGAAAAAGTTTCTTCGCATTTTTTAAGAAAATTCAAAACATTTTTAATATAGTTTATTTACATTTAACTAAAGTATGTAGGAGCCATTTTGTTCGATTACTTGTTGCCATCTTGTAGGTAGGGACATGATCCCATTGCTATAGGAATTTTGAGACTTCTGATCAAAATACCGCGACGAGTGGTTTTGGCAGTCCTGTCGTAATGTTAACCTGACACTGCCTAAAGAATACTGAAGAGACCGAAACAGGTGGAAATCTGAAGGTGCAAGGTCAGGACACTCAGGACTATACGGCGGATGCATTAACCCTCTCTTAATTTTTGCTGAGTGGCTAAAGATGTGTGAGGTCTAGCGTTATCATGATGAAAAACCACACCCTTTCTGTTGATTAATTCCGGCCGCTTTCTTGCTTTAACCTGATCAGTTGTTCGCAGTAGAGTTCAGAATCGATGGTCCTGCCTGGTGGTAATAGCTCATAATGAATAATGCCCTTCCAATCCCACCACACACACAACATAACCTTGTTGCGAGTTGACCCGGGTTTCGCCACAGTCTGTGAAGCCTGGCCGGCCTTTGACCACGACCTTTTTCACACGTTCTTGTCGTACGTGATCCACTTTTCATCACCAGTTATCAGCTGCTTCAAAAATGTAATAAAGAATCACAAATGAGTACACGGTTCATTAGATTTCTTTCAATGAGCTCGTGAGGTACCCAAATATCGAGCTTTTTTGTGTACCCAGTTTTTTTCAAATGCGCCAAAACTATTTTGTGGTCAATTCCCAGTTTTTCAGCTACGTCGTAACTACTGATATGGCGATCTTGCTCCACTTTTTCAAAAATGGCATCCATTTTAATCCGTAATAAGGCGACCAGAGCGACGTGCATCTTTGACATTAAAATTTCCGGATTGAAAACGCTTAAACCAAATTCGTGCTACTCTCAGTCACTGCACTAGGTCCATAAACATGGCAAATGTTTTTCGCGGCTTGCGTTGTATTTTACCTTTGTGTGTAGTAAAATTTTAAAATGTATCGAATTTCTTTATTAGATTCACTCATATTATTATATTATTATTATGATATTGACATTAAGAAAAACAAATGAAAATCACACATTTTTCACAAATTAGGAAATAATTTGAATTTGGAATTATCTTCTTTAAAATTTGAACTTTTAATTATACCAAAACCAGCCACATACAAATAGTATACTCCCAGCGGCGGATAAAGTGGCGGCTTAAAATTGTTCGTTCGCCTGTTCGCCAAACCTTGCAATCAAATATAGGTAATAGTTTCGAGTTCCGCTTCAAAGCAGTTCCGAAGCTTGTATTTCGAACTCGAAAATCTCGTTTTGTTCGACCGATTTTGACCGGACCCGTTCCGAATCGCATGCGAGTAAACGCTCTCGGAGGCAACACGAAGTGTGGTGTTGCAGTTGCGGCAATTCTGATCTTATTTGGTGGTTAAGTTGTGGAAGTTACTAAAAAAAGGATTTTTGTAATAATTGGGCTTTATAAAAACATCTCTAGGACTTTAATCCATTGTTTGAATCCAAACTAACAAAAATATTTGGCATATTTACAGTTCAAGTATTTTCTATGTCGGTACAGCTGAAAATTCGGTACAAGCACACGTCACTAGCGTAAACGACATCGTCACCAACCAATATTTTCGTTAGATTGTAAAAAAGTTAGTACCTGAATGAAGAATGCCAAAAAATATGATCCAATGAACATTATTTATCTACCAATAAAATTCCGACTGGATTGCTCGTGTCGATCGATACCACATAGACAGCTCCATAGCAAAATGTTATTGCAGTAATTCTTCAGAAGTAGCAGTTTCTGTCAAAACAGCGATTTCACTCCACTCTCATTCAAAGAAAAAAAGGAGCGAAAGAAAAAATAAAACAACCTATTCACTTGTATCAACTGTTAACATTTTGAGCCGGTTGGCGGAGGCGTTCGAATTTCAAGTTTCAATAATCGCTCTCACCCCAACGCGTGAGACTCGATTCTCGCGTTCGCGTGCAACTCGATCGCGGACGCGGTATCGATGCGTGGTCGGGCGCGGTCCAGCGATTGATCAGGGGTCACCGACCGCTCTCCCCGTTCCTAATTTGAATTCGCGGCGTATTATCGCGCGGGAGGTCGTAATTGGATAACAATGAGGGCGCTGGCGCCTCCCCACGCGGCTCCGGACGTTTGAAAAAAGAAAAACTTTGGACCATCCCTGATGATTTAGGTTAGAGCATCTTTTGTTTTATAGCCTTTGTACTTTTAAGTGATTCTAATAGCCGGCTGATGTATGGTATTGCCATCTTTTGTAATAGTAATCCCCCAATTTGAATGAAAAGAAACTGCAGCCATAGGTAACGGATAAATAATAATGGGAAAAACAGTGGAAATAACAAATTATAGCAAAGATGTCACCAGTTCGGTCACGAATAGGAGCTAAACGTACACTTATATAAGGTGGTGGTAAAGAAGAAGACGGAAAAAGAGGCTTATTATTTTTTAAGTACACGGTTAACACACATTAAAAGTGATATTTGCTCAAAGTGAAGAGCAACCGAAGCGTTTGCCGTTTGACGATGTTCTTCCTTCGAATTTGTATGTTACACAACGTAAAATTGAACCAAGCCTTCTCTTAATTCTTCATTCTATCTTAGGGGCACAACTACAACGCAGTCTAATAGCCTCCCAAAACTAAAACAAGAAACAATTACAAGCTGAACACGCTCCCTTGCGGCACGCCTGATTCCACCCATTTGTCCACATTTATCTTCGCGTTCGACGCGCCCGGATTAAAAACCACCCTTCCCACTACAGTTATAATTTAAAATAAACTGCGCGACGCGAATCGAGCCAGGGATGAGGATACCCTTCTACGCAGATTTTACTGTTACTGCCTACGTAATCTCGCCGAATGTTATCCGAAGGGGGAACAATGTGGGATATTCGGATCTAAGTATAATGGACACGTTTCATAATGCCTGGTGTTGCCAAACTTAATTTCTGATTCAATTCAGGCGCCTACTTAGATTTACACTTCGAGAATCTTTTGGACTCTTATATTTCATCCTGAAAAAGGGAACGTACGGAAAGAAGTGAAATAGGCAATTTTTTAAATAATAGACTAATTTGCCAATCCAATATTAGGTCTTATTTGATTAACCAGACAATTTATTTAACATCTAGTTATAGTATTAGATTCAGCAAAGTTTTCTGCTTTTTACAGTCTCGATTCCATCTCCCCTGACTCTAGGTAAAACATTCTACCTCGGCCACACTGATAACACCCCACCCAGTATTACGGCGCGGCGCGGTATAAAACGCGTAATAGAATTCCAGTCCTGACGAGTACCACCCCTGGCTCTTTACTGCCCATCTAATGATGTTAGGGGCGCGCATGCGCGGTGCCATCACACAGAATTATTGCGCGTGTTAAGTCCCAAGACGTGGTGGGCCCGTTTCGGACACATTCTCCCTTGGCGACAAGGCGAGTTCCGAATCACGTTTAGGAGTTTTGCTAACGTTCGTGGGTCTGTACTTTTGTCTCAATTGGTTTGAATACATTAAATAGAAAGATGATAAGAGGGAGAGAGCAGCGGTGTTTTTCAAGAATAACAGACGTGAAATAATGGTCCGCCTGATGATATTATGTTACCTGTAGCCCTACCATGAGTTTGCACCGATGACAGTCGCTAGCGCCACAGCACAGCGCCTCTAGTGAATAGAAATTGAACTAAAATGGCAAATAAATTGCTGCAGTCATAGTCAACTACCGTAGTTTACGTGACAAAAACTCATGGGAGGCATACTGTAGGTATATTATTCTTGTCTCTTTCTTGAATTATTAAAATCATGAATGCACGATAATCACTTCGCCATGAAAAACAGACTCCTTTGAGTAAGTATCATGTTTTTTATATATAAATCTAACTTAACCTAAATTAAAAAGGCCCGCCCGCCTTTTCACTTCTAAAATTACTTAGCACCATTTGAACGCGCCCTAAAATAGCAAGGTAAAAAGAAAAAGATTATCTAACGCTAAAAGACCCCCAATGCGGCCTACCCTGTATTCCCACATAACCTCCATCCCGTGACGAAGACGGGAAACTTTCAAATCTAATCAAGCATCCAGAGCAAACAGCAAGACGTGCCGGCCGTACGTACGTGCCGGCCGGGAATCGAACCCGGGATTAGCTGCTTATGCCGCGCCACGGGGCATTATGCACTAGCACGGAGGAGGCTTACGTGAAACTCGTTTGAAAAGCATTTTTGAAACTGCTAATTATTTATTTATGTGTGTTTGAACAGTGGCGCGAAAATATTATTGCATTCTTTTTATTATTATAATATTCAGTTGCAATTGAATGTTTTCATTGAAAGATGGTTACTCACGATACTCTCATCTTGGGTGAATACAATGCTGCCTCTGGCTTGGAAAAATGCAACTAGACAGCCTACCATTTTTTGCAGCAAACTCGATTGCTTCAGGCAAACTAGTGGATGTTTCTGCCATTTTATCTCTTCATTACACCGAAATTCCCAGTAATCATTGCTAGGTAAATCAAAATGAGAGGAAAACCTCAGACAAGGAAGATGCAATATTCTGCCGCTGTGTGGCACTTAGGCACAGATCGTCGTCTTTCTGTCGAAGGGACGTATCTGACAATTCTGGCGTAACTGCACTAAAAACATTGCAATAGGGTATTTTTCAAGCTCTTTCGATCTGTCTAATGAACGTATCTGTATCTTCAACCATTCACTACATAACACAAATCTTAGGTGAGACGTATATGCTTTTTTGCGAGAAACAATTTACTCTAGGTGGCGTATGTTACTTACGTCTTTTCGATAGAATGCTGACAAGATAAATAAGTCCTCGATGGTAGCGTAACTGAAAATACGTCGTTTAGTAAGAACTATTATTATGCGTTAAAATGTATTTTGCAGTTACGATGAAATATAAAAAATATTAAGTAATGCCTAAGGAAATAGGGTTCATATTCATAACTCATTGAATATAGTCCAAGAGGGGTGCGGGCGGGTATTGTAGATTATAATGGATTCATTTGAAGATGTTATAGTGAAGTGGAAAGATGGAAGTCAAAACTGTGTTCATATTAAAGAATTAAAAACAGTCAGAAAAGGCGAAAAAGTAAATAAAATTGGTACTGAAGTAAAAATGTATTTCAAAAAAAGGTGGTATTTTGGGACTGTTATAGTAATTGATAATAATAGTCAAGAGATGTCAAAGAGCATGTTAAGTGGTAAAGCTGACTATAATTCATCTGATGATGAACCACTTATAAACTTTGCCAAGCGCATGAATGTTTTGTCTTCAGATAACGGTGAAGATGAAGACCCCTATCGTGATTTGGACTTAGAAGAACCAAATGATCCTGATTTTGTTTTACCTACACCTAGAGATAAGAATAAATCCCCACTTACCGATGAGACATATTTTATTGATTTAACCATTGTTGAAAATGACACCATACAATCTGCGACGACTCCACAACTAGACATTAATCTACCAGAAATTGACACTCGATCAAATCAATGCTGCGAAGTAACTGGATGCAACAAAGAAGTTTTTGCCGCTTGCATTAGGTGCATGATCTTAAATTGCTATGACCATTTTTTGAATGACGATTCATGTGAAAATCACGTTCAATGCCTAATATCTTCCCATACTTCTCCTAGCTTGTTAATTTTTGCAGAAATTACTGAAAAGGACATTTTAATAGCTTGTGACAACCAAAAAGGTGGGGATGGCCAGCCCAGTGATTCGTTTGAATGACTGGGCTTGTCAACCTCATATCTGGACCTCACGACCGCTTTCCATCAGGTGGAGTGAGGTCAAGAGACGGGCAATATAAAAAAAAAAAAAGATTCTTCTCTTCAAAACATAGAGATCATGGACTCTCCAGAATCGTTCCTTGTTGATGGTGCTTCATTAGAAGGCTACACCCTTAAGCAGAAAGGAAAATATGACAAAAAAAAGTTAATAAACTCATGAAAGACCTAGGGCAAGAGTACACAACACAGAATGGCAAAAAAGTAGTAACTAAACGTAAACCAGGGCCAACTTGCAACACAGAAAATTGCATGAAGCAAAAAAGAGACTGTCACAAGTTTACCGAAGAAAATCGACTTGAAATATTTCAAAAGTATTGGGCCCAGGGTGATGTCAATAAGCAGCGAGAATTTCTTGCAAGACACGTTGAGAGAATACCGATACAACGCAAAACGGCAGGACCAGAGTCTAGACGACAAGCTACTTTTAAATACTTTTTGACATTTGATAAAATACGTTTACGGGTATGCCGCAAATTTTTCTTAAATACGTTAAATGTTGCTGAACGCACACTTAGAACAGCTATCGGAAAAAAAATGTCAGACACTGGAATTGTCGACAAAGACCATCGCGGTGGCCGTTCAGAGCAACGTCAAAAAAATGATCAAAAGCAACGAGAACTAATTGAAAAGCATATTGACCGTTTTCCAAGAGTAGAGTCCCATTACTGCCGCGAAAGTACGTCTCGGGAGTATTTACATCAAGATTTAACAGTTCGCAAAATGTACGACATGTTTTTAGAAGAGTTAAAGGATCATCCAGAAAGGCCTAGCTTTTCTACGTACTTAAGAGTCTTTAGGTCAAAAAAACTATCTTTTCATCATCCTAAGAAGGACCAGTGCAGTCTATGCGTGACATATCGAACTAGTAATGAAGAAGCAAAGTCTAAGCTATTTGAGAAATTTGAAAAACATCAGACAGAAAAGAAATTATCTCGTGAAAAGAGAACTGAGTGCAAAATAGAATCAAAGACGACTCATGAAACTATAAAATGTGCAACTTTTGACTTACAACAAGTTATTAATTTACCGATCAGCAATGAAAGTGCATTGTTTTATAAACGACGGTTGTCTGTTTACAACTTCACAATATATGATATGACAACTGGAGACTGTTTCTGCTTTACATGGCACGAAGGACTAAGCAAAAGAGGATCGTCTGAAATTTCTACAGTTTTGTACATGTTTCTAAAACAGAGTGATAACAAAGGCTTAAAGAAAATATATTTATTTGCGGATGGATGCAGTGGGCAGAATCGCAACTCAATCACAGCAGCAACTCTGATGTATGTTATTAATAATACAAATAACATTCAGGAAATTCAATTGCGTTTTTCTGTACCCAATCATGGACAAAATGAAGGGGATTCTGCCCACAGTGGCATTGGTTACTCTATTAAAAAAGCTGGAGACATTTTCACACCTGCTCAACTTATTCCAATATTTAAACTTGCTAGAAGGAAGAAACCATATTTTGTTACAGCTCTTAAACATTCAGATTTCCTAAATTTCAAAAAGCTTTCCACAGATTTAAAGCTACTTTCGTTGCGAACAGATAATTCTGGACAAAAAGTTAACTGGACAGACATGACCGAGTATTCTGTAGTAAAATGTGAACCTACGACTCTTTTCTTTAAATGTAGTCACTCTGAGACAGCTTCTAGGTCATTAACATTAAAAAGAAATGTTTCATCTTTACTCCAATCAGAGCTTAGCTCTTTAAATTTTAATTGCCCAAAAATCTCTAAAGAAAAGTATCAGGATCTAATTTCCTTAACACTTGGTGATACTCCTATAATTAGATTACCAGAGCACGTTGAATTTTACAAGTGTCTTCCAAATTTATTATGTTAGCGTATTTTCTGTGCAATGCTTGTTATTTCTAAATGTTTTTAATACGTTTTAAATTACACAAAAGAATACTATTTTTATTTTTGTTGCTTTATGATTGATTTGTTTATGGTTAAATTGTGTTTAGAAATTTGTTTTTTTAAAGGTTAATTTTATGTTGCCAAAAGTAGTAGTTCCTGAAGAACTTTTAACGAGCCTGTTACTAGTTCCCTATTAATGTTGTTAATTACGATATAATAAAAAGAGGATCATATTTTGATTTAGAACTGATTGATAAAAAAAAAGAAACGGTTAATTAATCTACGTACAAAAAATGTTATTCTGACATTGTTAAATTTTAGTAAAGAATACTATCTTGATGTTATATTGTTTTGCAGGAATACAAAAACAACACTGATTGTCAAATAAACGCCTTTTATTTATTTATTTGTTTAAATAAATACAGCTGTATCTGGTAGGTAAAACCCACATTGTAAAAACAAAGTTCTAAGGAAGTGGCGTATCTACTTTAAACATTTTTAAATAAATAAATAGGCATTTTTAAAGTATATAGTTTATGTTTCCAGATAGAACTTACCATAACGTTTATAAAAATATTTATTTTGTTTACCTACAGTTTTATTTGTTGACCCTATGTACGAAACTGTAGGCAGCGAAACCGCAAAACGCTTGCCGTGAACATTTTACTTAATGTAAGTTACGCCCCTTCGACAGAAAAGCGACGAGATTACATAATACGAGTTACACTCATAGAGAACACTATATGGTTACACTTAGGTCCTTACCCAACAAATCACCCATGTTTTACCGTGTTTATTTAGCCAAGTGACTATTGTGTTGTGCATGTGACGGCATTTTTAGTGACGTCAAGTTATGATTGACTATATAGGTACTAACTATATTGTTTTGTGAAAATTTCATCAGTTGAGTTTTAAAAACTATCAGTAAACAGACACGAAGCTTTTATTGAAAACCATCAGTCAACATACAACGGCAGCAAAAAGCACTGTCCCTAAAACACCGCCTCCCAAACTGTAATCTGCCATCAGTCCCAGCGTAGAATACAACAATAGCACATAATTTCGCAGTTCACCAACATAAATAGCGTTTGTTGCAAAGAAAATCCTCGCCAGAGCATAAATCTATCGCAGAACATGCCAAGAATTCGGCTCCAAAGATATAAGCGGGGTTTAGTGGTCTACCTGCGTTGGACAAAGCAAGCTTACGCCATTCGAAATCGCTGCAGTGTTTGAACAGGCTTTAAAACTACCAAGAAAGTCGTTGTCAGTTTAAAATGACTATGATTGTCACGAATTGTATGGTAGTGGGGGTCAAAAGATTACACTGCTTACATTTTGGCGTTATATTGATGTCCTTGGTAGACGAAAAATACTGTTCTTTTGTAATTTCAACTAAGGAATTTTAAAATCAACACATCATTAAATCAGGTTATTCAGCAAGTATAAATCAAAATCTAAGAGTACGATGGTTCCACAGCATGTTTTTTAAAAAGATAGTAAGTAGGTACCTATAACCGAGTCAGTGAAAAAGGGTTTTGCAATAAAGTTTTTTTAAAACGGCCTGTTCTAAACTCCAGACTGATTTGATTTGGGTACCAACGCAGGACCTAAACTATGACATTTTTTAAAGTCAAATTTAGACACTAGGTTATTTTTATGACGTAAACAATCACCCAATGCCGCGGGCAACTGCTATTTATAATATTAACAGAATTTGTTTGTATTCTGTAGGGTCGCCATGAAACGGATTGTGAAGTTGAATTGTTTTAATTTCACTCTGGTGAATCCTCTAACAAAAGCCTGTAAAAAGCTAATCCTTGATGCCCCTATTATCGTCAGCTCTTTTACCTGCCCATCGTGTAATGTGAACATACATCCCTAGGGCGTTATTAGCCTGACCCGGTAGCCATCTCACCATTAGATGCTAATCTGGACTTATGGCCAGCGAGTGTTTTTACGCGCGATGGGATTTCAACATAGCCGCTGGCTGCTACCTCCTTTCAGGAAAGAGGTTTTAAAGCTCTGCTGTTAGGCTAAGGTAATACGGGTTTGGTGGAAGAACTAAACAGGTGAGAGGTGAACCTATTGATTTATGATATTTTTTAGTAGCCCCAGCTTTCCGGAACGTCATTTTAAGCGGCCCTCTTAACCAGAGCTGTCAGATATACCTAGTTCTAACAAGAAGTTACGGGACCGCATCAGATGAGAACTTCTTTACTTTTAGTGGCGTTTAAATTCAAGGGGTAAGTCCCTCTACCTGATCCTAGAACGGCCAAAGATATGATTGTTTCATTGTTTGTCGAAATGCAAGCGCACACACGAGTAAAAATTAAACATCAAAGATTTCATTTTACTTTTTACTGTAAATCTTATGTTTATGGCCAGCATTCAGAATTGCGAGAGTGACATTTAAATTAAGAATGGTGTTCCAAAGCTACTTAAAAGATTTGAAAAACTGAACAGGAGTCCAATGGATCAAAAAAATACCGAAATATCGAGCCCAGTGGTCCTGCTTCGTCGTTGGCAACAAAAAACGTTTCACATCGCGACACGGCATTATGCAAAGTTCGTGTAATCTGTAAAATAAACAAGGGTGGGCGTGTAACGTGTTAGTTTTTGCGAGCTACTTAGATACCGCTACTTTTTACTGAACGTCCCTGGCCGGTGAAATAAGAAATTTCTGTTCTAGTTTGGTAAATTTTACGGATCTTTTCGTTGGTTTCGCCTACAAGTTTATGTGACTAGATTATCTTCAGTCACTAAACCGGTCTAAAATAATCACTAAGTCACTCGGGTTTTATTATTGATCACAGAATTCACAGATTGATAAAGATACATACTTAATAAAAAAACATTTGTGTATGTAGTATTTAGTATTCAAAGAGACTGAAACAATATCCTACATTGCCTTGGTGTCAAAGTAAGGTTTTGTGGGAACTATAAACAACTAAGGTATCGCAAACAGCATGACCAAACACAAAATAAATATTTGTTGCTTCAACTGACATTTGTGCTAGTGCAGGAATCGAACCCGCGACCCCCTGCTTCTCAACCGACGTTCATGATCACTGAGCTAAACGAGGCTCTTGAGCATCGTAATGCAGCATAAGAGGGGGGAGGGTCTGAGGGTGGTCACAAATCAGTCTAGGAAGGCAATAGGATTTTATGATTTCATAACCCCTTTAGGAAGAAAGGAAGCGATGATAATCAATTTTAGTTAAGAGGAAATAACGTGTTACTCTTACTACAAAATACTCCCTCTTATCGACCCAGAAGTTCGAAACCATTTGAATTCCGTATAAATTATTATATCCCACAATTTTTACGGCAACTGGAATCCATCCCCAACAGACAATACGAAGTTATCGCACGCCTAAACAAGTTCTCTAGTGGGGACGCGGCCTTATCTGTCAGGCACATGTGAGTTCGTGCCTCCGGGCCTTTAGCCGATTCCAGCTTAATGAGACCCCAGCGCCCCCCGCTCATAACCATAAAACGGGCCGCGAGGGGAGTGGGCGTGTTAGATGGCGGCTCAGGTTATACTGGCAGGAGATATAAAAGCTTTTGCCCGATTACTCGGCTGCCTGCTTCGCGTGCGTTCTATTTTCAAACGTGATAATGATAACCGGATAGTCGACGAACGCACCGTTCGATATTTAAACTGAGCAAAGACAATGTAGGTTATTTTTTGTGCAAGGCAACATTCTTTTTTATAAATAGCAAAGGAATTTTAATTTATTTGATATCGAACTATCAGAATATTATGCGTTTTTGAAAAAAACATCGAAAATCTATTTTTATTTTTTCTCCGTTGTTTAATTAAACAGCGTAAGTACCTAAATATTTTAACATGAGAGTAGAAAACCCTAATTTAACTTAAGACCCATTTTATTCCTACACTTGTCTTACTCACACTTATTTAATTCTACGTGCTTACCTAGTTGGTCTGTTAAGTATTAATGATTGCTTGGAAGCTCATGTACTCGTACTTACTAAGATTAAAAAATTAAGGAAGCAAGATCAAAGGTAGGTAGCTAATAAAGAACCCACTTGTTGAACCTTCGAGACAAGAAAACATTTCCCCTCATACCAAAATATTAATCGAACATAACGATTTGGATCACCAACGTTTCGTAGTTAGCAACTCAGACCCCCGACTTGGCAGCAATAAGCCTATAACATAAATTCCTAGCTCCAATTCCGAAAGCAGGGCTCAAGACTCGAGGGAGTCCGACCAAAGATCAATATCAAGCCGATGGCGCCAGTGTGAGCTCCCCTTATACCACTAACCAGTTTTAACGGACCTCTCTGCTGCCATACAAATTCCCGCGAGGTGTAGTAAGCTGAAAGCGGCCGGGATGCGATGTAGGTCATATGAAGCTGGCCAACTGCAGGGTGCGTTCCGTTTATGGCTCGGATCGTGACGCATCTGTGCCGTTGCATAAAATATTGAATCCAAAACAATGGCTGTGGAGGACGTAAGGAGTTACAACTTAAATTTTAATTTGTTTTTGGGAACGTTTTGAAGGCATCTTATTTTGGAAGGAAGGTTGTTTTCTGCTATTCAAGTTTTCAGAGAATGGAGAAAAGTGTTTTTATTAGCATCAAGCACATCACCCAATCGGTGTACGAACGCCATTTAAGTATCTATACTCAGCTGTGGTAATCTGGATACTATTTTCATGGTAACAAACTCACCCATTAGTTGATTACTGAATAACTCTTAAGGTTTAAAGAAATAATCGTAATAAATATTAACTCACCGTAGATATCCACCGTGCACATGTCTGCAATTTATATGAAAATTAATTGAAAAGCCTTTGCGATTTTTTGTCTCAGCTCTATCCAGTAATTCCAGTAAATAATATTTAAGTACAGTAGTTTTTATAAATATTGTCACAACTTATATAAAAGAATACTTAATATCGCGCCGTTCTTTAATATAATTAAAATTAAAGGCGTATAATCACGCGATGTTATAAACAGTAACGATCGAATAACT
This sequence comes from Udea olivalis, assembly GCA_947369235.1. Classification (NCBI taxonomy): domain Eukaryota; kingdom Metazoa; phylum Arthropoda; class Insecta; order Lepidoptera; family Crambidae; genus Udea; species Udea olivalis. The sequence continues at coordinate 15,453,190 of OX376359.1, forward strand.
GCAGACTGATATTACTAGTTTGTTTCAATGAAAAAATAAAAAAGTTAGCTTTTGGTTCAAAAAATTAAAAATATTTTTATTTTATTCTTTGTTATTGCCTTTTACTGATAAAATGTAAGAATTAAGCTTTTTTTGCATTGAGAAGGAATCATAATATAAACTTATTTGAAGGATTGTCTCATAACACTTAAAATTAAACCCAGTTTAAGACCCCTTTGTGCGCGCAACTGTCGGAGTGACGATTCATTTTTATTTTGATATAATATGAACCAAAATCTACTTTCCTAAGATGTAGATTTCACTTTTCCAATCCAAGTATACCAAATTCTCTGTCTGAAATCCAGCCTGGAAGGCAATAAGAGGAATCCAGCCGAAATTGAATTAGGCCAAGTTTGGTCCTTGAGTCCTCCACAGCGGATTAAACCGAATTAGATGCGGGCCTACCGACCCTCCCCGCACATTCAAACTGCCCGCTATTCAATTGAGATAGAGTACAAATTCGTATCAACATGTCCAAACAGGACCTAGAAATAAGGGTCCTTAGTGAATTGACTTCTAAGGTAGAAAGGATAAGGTACAAATTAGCTGAAAGGGACTTTCTTAGGGCTGTCGTAGGAATTGAATTAGTTGTGTCATGTCATCTGTTTCGAATTTAAGTTGGGCTCTTTGATGTTATGGAGTCCTTATGGCAGACTACAAAAAGTAGGACTTATTAGGTGAACTTGTTGGTTATTGTTTTTCACACACTAGAAAAACTGAATATGCAGGATCCATCAACTAATGTTAGCTAAAGACTTAACCATCTTGACTTAATTAGCAAAAAGATAGCGAAAGCGTTGGGCTTAAAGCTTCTTTCTGATGCTCATGCATCCACTGTAGAATCTTAATTCAAGGGTAAACAATTATTCCAGGGTGGGTTAAGAGGCAGCCCTAAGGTCCGTATTCGCGTCACGACGGTCGGTGTTGACTCACGAAGAGCAAACATGCCGCTAGTCCTGGGGCTGGCCTGCTTTTGATTGGTCCACAATGAACTAATTTTCTATGACAGATGTCAATTATGCAAGAGATTAAAATATATTGAATTTTCTGCTGCTTGGGTTATTTGACTCGGTTGGTTGTTGGATTCTGCCTGAGCCAAGGGATGATCTTTTGCCATATTTTAAATGCATTTCACGTATGGGGCACGAAATATTTAAGAAGTAAATTATTGACGGAATATTCAACTTTGGGCAGAAATATGTTTTTGAACAATGTTTGATGAATATTATCAGTAATCGATTAATTTTACAATCAATGGAGTAAAAGGTTGTCAAAACTTATACGCCAAACCCTAGCGGCCGTCTCTAAGGGTATGTTTCTACAGAAGCGGGGCTGCGCGAAGTTAAGTTGAGGCTAACAAAAATTGCTCAAATCACACATCTCAGCACCGCTGAGCAATATCATTCATTTTGTCAATTTTGTTAGCCGCTTCTGTGAAAACGCACCCTAATGAGTGCATTTACTTTTTATGTTAGTAAAGTACTAGTGCTGATATTCCAACCTATAATTTCTGTAGCAAGCCGTTGATCATCCCAACCCTGTCTACACAACCTGTAACATATTCTACAATTTCCACATAAAGCCATGGTCAAGTGGACCAGGAAGCGAGCAACCGGTCACCAGCTGCGGGGGAACGCAGGCTTTTTGTACCCAAGCTTGACAATCTTAGTCTGACCGCAGCCCGCTTCCTTAGAATAATAATTTATCTTACAAATTATCATTAAACCATTTATCCTTTCTTTTTTGCGAATTGTAGAACTACTGTTAGTTTCGTAAAATTGTTAAATCAGACCCATTTACCGTTCTGTCTGACCATTCGTAGCTACGAATTTCGTAGTAGCTTTTAGCAGTATGACGTAGACACTGAATATTGATAAATTAGTTTTCAAGACTTTACGGCTCGGCACGGCAATGTTTTCCCGAATACATTAATAAGCCTTTCCGGAAGTGAGCGGCGCCGCGGCGTAGGTAAGTTCTCAAGTGCCTTACTCTATTTTAATAGTGATCAGTTGTATATGTAAGTAGGTATCTTTATTTATAACATTACAATTCCCCTTATTTATTATAATAACCTTTCTTCCTTGATTGCATTTGGTTAATCAAAAAATAAAAATATAAGTATTCATGCAAAAATTCGTTTCAAGAGTTCAATCAATTCATAATGACAAGTGCGTAGCAGCTCTGGAAGCAGCAGTATCAGCACAATTTATGTTTACTTTCAATCTGGCAGGCAAGCCCTAACGCCCGGGAGATCAACACGTCCGACGGAATTCGGACCACCCCGCCCCGGAAGCGACGGCGCCAACACCGGTCACACGATGACACGTTGTTTTTTTAAAATAAAATTAACGTTTAATTGCACCAGTCTGCTCTCGGCTCGGACAATACTTTTTCTAAACGTGTTGTTCCATCGATGTTTATTGGTTTTACGTTGTATTCTTACCCCAAGGTTTACAAATATTCTTTTATTAGTTTTTGTTGGAACTTCATTCATAAATTTCGGTACAGCCTGTGTGGCAAACAATCTTGCGGGACGTTAGATTGTGAGCGGTAACCGCAAACTTGCGGACACACAACACCAGAAGTATCAATCGTGCATTGCCTATCATTTATTCCCTTCTCCCACATCATGCAAATTAAATTTCATAGATCGAAGGGTAAACATGGGAGCACATTCCACAATTTATCAAGAAAACATCATCATCATCAGCGTATTAGTCCACTGCTGAACATGGGTTCCCCCCTAACGAGGCCGTCAACTAACGCAGGCGAAAGAAAACTTGTCTAAAACAGAGTTTTACTCGTTTTTTATTCTGATAAACATAGTCTAAAGTCTAATCCATTGATTCCTCATCCGGGTGAGCTCAATAAAAAAAACTAAAGACAATAGGGCCAAACTCGTTAAACTGGTTGTCAATTATCCTGCAATATGCAGGATGCGTTTTATATGCACCTTATGCAAAAGATATACGAACCAGTTTTGCATGTAACGGAAACTTGTGAAGTTCGTATGTGCAATTTCTTTCGTAGGTAGGGAGTTATTAGAGAAGGATGAACCCAAATGATGTAGATGTTCGATTAATCTACAAAAATTAAGAGATCGGCGTCGCATTAGATACTGGGTGTATTATTTTTAAATAAAATAAAAGCTTAAGTAAATCATTTCAACAGCTTCCAACTGTTTTTTGGGCAGGAAAAAGGAGAGCATAGTCTACTTAATTGGTTAGTTAGTAAATGATATATTTGGGCTTTTATTAATATTCAGTGGATATAACTTAGTATTTGGTGTATTTTCATTCGGTAATTATGATTAACTAAAGCCAAAATATTATTTTTAAAAAATATTTTTCTTAAAATCAAGTCACACACAAATGTTAGTCCGTATATGTAACAAATAATCTCTGTCATTTGAGCTAGTTCGTGTTTGTTCGGAATTGCTTTACACAGGTCCTTTAGCTGTTTTTTCAAACATTTTGAATAAGGCTCTCAATACTGCCACACATCTACAATACATGATATCAAATAACGCTATAAACATACTGTTTGCAAAAGCATAGGTTAGTCTTTGACTATACACATCGCATGCACCTCGATGCATCTGCATCTGGCCGGCGCAAAGTGGGAACAAAAACGCGCGTTTTTTGTCCGGACCGCAGGTAGGGAGAGCAAAAAACACATGAAAAAGGACGCTTTCTCTCTGAGGGGGTAAAACAGATTTATTTCAAACTGCCTAAAGCTCAATATCATCTTTATCTCTAACGCATAGAGTCGTTTTTGCTAGGGCTCACATTTACAAAGCAACCCAGGGGTCTAATGACACGTGAGCCTTTTTATGTTTTTTTTTTCAGATACAGTTAATCAGGGCGAAGGTTTACTCTTACTAATTCTATTTTAATATATGTCTTTTGAAACATGCTAAAACAGTTTAAATATTTTGAAAACAATTACATAACCCTAAAATTCGTGGGGGACCCATATCTCTGGAAACAAATTTATTGTTAATTATTTCAATGGTGGAATGAGTGTCACTAAACACACGTTGCAAGATAGATATGCGACTAATGATCATACAGACATCATTTGCAAAACCAATTTGAATTCATACAGTGCATAGAGGATTGAGGTTTTAATAGAGTCGGATACGAGGCTTGCGAGGCTTGTTGCCCACCAAGGGCTGTATTACCATCTCTTAGAGCCAGTCAAGTTAACTTCCTAAACTGAACGTAAGATAAGATAATCATTTATTGTCAGAACTGTGTTACATTGTTGTTATATACATATTAGAATCAACAGTTTGCCCATTGCGGACGTCCAATACAGATTGGTAAAATACCAAATTAATACAATACAATTACGTGAAATCCTAAAATTCTTTTAGATTATAAAAGCATTTTGTCATCCAATATTTTAATGTCTTTTTGAATTGTGGACCGTCCAAAGCTTCAATAAAATTTGGTAACTTATTAAAGATCCTGATACCCATTATAAGAGTACTTTTGCCATGGATATAACTTGATGATTGAGCCAAATAAATGCATGCTTATATTGAGACCGTAAATTATTTTTTGTGTTACTTTTCCTATTAAAGTATTGTTCATGTCCTTTTACAAATACACAGATTACTAATATATAAATACACATCAAAGTTAAAAAATTTCCTTCCTGAAAAACGACTCGCAATGTTTCACATTGTTTAATATTGTGAATGATCGTAGCGAGCGATTTCCTAATACGGTCTTTTATTTTCAGCCAGTCAGCGGTTACCTGTCAATAATGCATCCTCTAGGCCAGATATTTACTGACTAAATTGATCGCTACCGACAGTTTAGGAAATTAACCTGACTGGCTATAAGAGATGGTAATACGGCTTCAGCTTAGTAAAAAAATATGTTTTCTTACCTTGAGGGACATGATGGCAGCGTCTTGGGCACGTTACCAACTGACGTGGTACAAACCTTAGTAGTAGTATTTGTTTTTTCGTCAGGTTTGAATAGTGTAAATGAAACGCTCCTTTTTTATTAGTTATTATAAAATTAAAAGTATACTACTAGAATTTACTTTAATTAGTTAAATGAAAATATGCATTTAGCTTAACAAACAAGGTTAATAAGGTCTTTACTTTCTGCATAAAATATGCAAGAGTGGACCAAATTAAGGTCTTAACAGACCTTTAAAGTGCATAAAGCCAACGACTTGTTTTCGGCACCGAGTCTGAAACTCCGTATTAATACCGTGGCTATAATTTATGCTATCCAATTCCAGCGCTAAGCCAAAGGAAACCATATAAATCCTTTCTTACAAGGTGTCGAAACGCGTTCGCTTGCCAAATCTTCTTTGGCCTGTGCTCTGGCCACGAGCGAACACAGCCAAGTGTCGTCATCCACAGCCAAGTTTGGCAGGTGCTATGCCAAGATTGTCCAGTTTATAGGCTGGAGGAGTAGTATTCTGAATTAGCTCTGGACTTAGAAGAGGGATGTATCACTCATTTCATTCAAATTCAATACAAAAAATTCCTTTATTCTTTTCTATACTTCATTCACTATAACATCAGAAATAAGAAGCAGGGGAAGCTAAAATGAATGACAATTTGCATTTGACGTTGCCATGACGATAACATACCTAGGTATAACCTGGCAAAATTGAAAACCCCTTCAGCCACAACGTATGAAGAGATTAAGTTACTTTTTAGATTTGGTAGAGTTATAGTGATAGTAAAAATGTGTTCGGACAAAAATCCCTGCTTGTTTTAAGTTATTTCATCGACAATATAGTTTGATGCAAGACAAAAAAATTACTTAAGCAAAAGCCTTATAATTTTTTTCACTTTAAATGCGAACAATTAAGTGTGACAACTGCTATTTAAGTAGATTTTAATAAATTTGGCATAAATCTTAAAAGTAATAATGTTTAATGTACTTTTACCACGAAGTATAACCTAAAAAGAACCTTTATTACTTCTGTCTAATGCTATAACGAATGGAGTATAGATTATGTATGACAGATGATCCTAAGTCTTCGACAATCTGTCCTAAAAGTAGGTATAAGTACTCCATTCATTATAGCAAAAAGGTTCTTTTTAGGGTGCACTTTGCAGTAAACAATCTTAGTTTTAAGATTAATGCCGAATTTATTAAAATCTACATATATAGCAGCTGTCACACCTAATTGTTCTCATTTAAAGTAAAGTACCTAACTTCTGAATTTATGAGGCTTTTGCTTAAAAAAAATTATTTTGTCTTGCATCAAACTATATTGCCGATGTAAAACCTAAATTAAGCAGGGGTTTTTATACTGTCTAGTGACAGTAAAAATGTGTTCGTATAAAAACCTACCAAATGTAAAATGTTACATATTCCCTTCATACGTTGTGGCGGAAGAGGTTTTCCATTTTGCCAGGTTATACTCAGGTGTGTCATAGGCATGGCAACGTCAAATGCAAATGATCATTCATTTTCGCACCCCTGCTTCTTATTTCTAATGTTATAATGAATAAAGTATAGGTACAATATAAAATATTTTTCAAACATTTTTTTGAAATTTCTTTTCGTTCTTCGCATATTAGGGTCATAGAAATGATGCATTATAGTTAAGGCCCTATAAGTTGTACAGTCATTATTAGTAGGCGTATCTCACTTTTTCTACCACAGTAATCATTAGCGTTGAACAAAACTTCTATTAACCTTCGAGGATCCTTTGTCGGCTTTCCTTTACGTTGCTTCACCATAAAATGATCACACAATTGTCTCGAAGAGTTTCAACGAGTCCTAAGAAATACGTTAAATACGATAAAATTTTTGAAAATAAAACGTGGAAATTACTTTTAAATCGCAGTTGTCACAGCTGGGAGATTTGTCACGATTAATTGTAATTATTTAGCACTTTATCGTATTCCTAGAATTGTGGCTAAGTCCTAAAGGTGAAATTACTCAACTGTTTACAAGCGATTATGGCTTTTATGTTGGATTCTTTTATGGATCGTCTTTCAACGCTTTAGTCTAATAGCAATCTCTCTTATGTAAACAATACTTATTTTTTGTCAATACATTCTTACTGCCGTAGATCCCGTGACTAAATTCAAAAAATAAACTTTTTGTTGTGTTATTATATTAAAGTTTCCATTACCCGTATTTTTTTATCTTTTTGTTTTTGACATAATGATGAAATAACGTATTTAAGCAAGAGGAAAGCTTTAGATCTGTGGAGTGGAAAATTATGATGGTTTATATCTTGATGTTAGAATAATCAAAAAACATATTTATTTAACTGTTGTAAAACCTAGGTGTGGCCTACATTATCAACTTAAAGACTAGAGTTATTGGCCTGCAGGGCCATAGCTGGATCATAAAGATTGATAGTCCTGATGACTTTATAATTAAAAAAGGCGACGCTAGTATGACTGAAGATAAAACCGTCTAAATGATTGGCATAAACAGCTGTAAGTATTATTTGCAAGGCATAAATCTTTTAGAGCCTCATACACATCCACCCGCAGAGTTATAGGGTTATTGTCGAATTAATACGCTCGTACTTTGTAGTTTATTGCTGCGCAGGATTGCTTTACGGCGGCCATTTTGTTTTCAATCGCTCCTTTTACCCGGTGCGCTTTTTATTGCGGTCATGTTACCTACGTTGTTGCAAAAAGAAAAAAGGTACACTAGAATGAACATTTTATGGCAAGTTTCTCAAAAAAACCTGAATTGGGATGTATATTGTGTTTCGCGAAATATAACATCTAACGATACTTCAGTCGAATACGAGTTAGTAGGTGTTTCAAAAGTCTCTACCGAACATGCAGAAGAGTACCTATTCAATTTTTCATTTAAATGTTGTAGAGAGTAAGATAATTTTAACCGTGCCAAATACCGAAGCTAAAAAAATCACATATTTATTTCAAATACATATATGAAATGTTACATGAACCAAATATTAAAAATATTTTATTGTTAAACGTAATCATGCTTGATTTGTAAGCAGACACGCAGTTAGATAGTAGGTAAACACAAATAATAATTTCTTGCGGTAGCAGTGTGTCACACAAAACAGCAAACTCTACATTGAAAGCAAGCCATTATTTTCCTTTTAGAAGTAAATATGTAGTATAAAGTTACTGTGGATAATAAAATACCTTACCGGGAGTATAAAAATATTATTTCTCATGATATTAGGTAAGTTACAGCTGTTTACGCGACTGTTCTTTGTTTGAACGACTTTGTTTGGGTATTTCATGTGTAGCAGACATCAAAATGTTATTAACAAAAATTATAACGGGCAAGGGCAGGTAAGAGCAATTTATTTTATTATTGATACGAAGTTATTGCTCCAAATTACAGATGATTGTTGTGGTGGGATCGGCGGTCGCTGGAGGGTTATTTATAGTTTTTGATTACTTTTGCCGCCTAGCCGAGTGAGGGTTATGCGTTTTGACTGGTAACTAATGGATTATTTGGTTATAAAATCTTAAAAAAATACAAAATCAGTAGTTTAATTTACATTATCAGCTACATTCATCGTTATACTGTGTAGAGTCAAACCTGCCAAGCTCGATTTTTTATTTCAAATGCAGTAATTTTTGGGACGTACCATACTTACAAAAGTGATAATACGTCTCAGTAATTATTCTGCAATAATATTAAATAATTTAGGGTTAAAATAAATTAAAAATAAATCTCTGCCTGGAAATTCACGCATCTGGATCCTAGCAGAGCTTGTTATGTGGCAATTTTTATACCTATTTTATAAATAAATAAATATAAATATATATATACAACACACCTTGTAATGGTCTCGAAGTAGGGATTAATATCACTGTGTTACGAGGTACCACACAAGGAAATAAGCCAGGGGCGTCTCCCAGCACACCCAGACCCGAGTCAATTCAGAAAAGATCGTTTCCTGAATTGACCCGTCCGGGAATCGAACCCGGGACACTACGGAAATCGGAGCGAGAAACCGTGCTACAGCGCACTGCGCCAATCGTGTCGTCGTATTCAATATTACGAATGTTTTCTTAACATTAAAATTTAAAGTGATATGATCATCATCACAAGTACAACCGAGCCAGTGATCCATTCTAAAAAGAATTATTCAGTCATTTTAATACGTACTCTTTTCCTTCAACAACGTTAATTAAGCACGAAGCACATATGCATTATTTAGACAGCTACGTACCTAAATATACTCGTCCATTATGCACAGTAATAAAACGTAAGTAAAAAAGTATGTACGTGCTAAAAGGCATGAATTATTCTTCTGGAAACAAAGGAATTAGTTAACACCACCGCGAACAATTTGCATTTATTAAAGAACAAGAACATTAGGAATCGGAGTATCTTCTTACAATACGAAAATCGTACGAATGATAAAGGTAACAATCGACTTCCTTCTGGGTCCAGCAGGTACCACGTAAGGCTGAGTACACACTGACACTCAGTTGTTCTCGTGAGAAAGACTTCACAGAATCTTTCCTTGAAAGGCTGTTACGATGAACTGCAAACTGTTTCATGAGAAAAAAAATATATTATACAGTTATTTTAGTACATAATAATAGCCTAATTTTAAAGCTGTGCATTTTTTTATTAGCCTTATTTTGTAACAGCCGCTTTGATAATTATGGAGAACACGACTGGTTTTATTCCTATTAAGTTTGAGGTCCTAGCTTTTTTCAAGGTATTAACTTAGCAGCAGTCAATTTTTGCGTAGCTATGACAAAGTCAGTTCACATAAAAACGCCACTGAGCTATTTACTCTAGTAAAAAAACCCTACAGCTGAGTCTCGTGCAAGAATATGTTACAGACGGGAATAAGTTCAAGGGGCCGTATTACAATCTTTTGCCACTATCGCAGCGTGACCGTTTAAGGTTCTAAAATGCTCACTTTGTATTGGTATTTACGATGTCACTTTTTTAGAGCTACTTCTGCAACTGAAAAGTTTTAGACTGCTGTTTGAGAGATAAACAATGGTATGAAACGTCAAATACGCCGCGCAGAAGTTGAATTGGTCACGTGACTGGGCATAAGAGATCATTATACCAAAATGGCAAGACGCTCAATTCACAGACAAATGCGAGAAAGCTTTATGAGATCGTAATAAGGCTGGAAAAAAAACCGGATCTTCCAGTGTCAATAAAATACAGGGCATAAGTACGAGTATAATGTCGTAAAATGTTTGTGAAAAAATTACCCGTGGGTTAGCCTGCGTGGACTGGCCCTAACACCGGTAATGATAGCAGTGACCCCAGCGGGCATTGTTTCGTGGCTGCGTGCACAAAGTGATATAGGCCTTACCCGCGGCTCCACGCGCCTTTCAATTGCAATTGGTGTGCTTGATGACTTCATGCTAAGTGCTGTGAAGGTCCCATAGCTGTTTAGCTTAATGTTGCTATTACGCTGTGGACTGAAATAGGTTATCTACCTATAATAGATTATGAACTTAATCGCTGATTTGTCAATAGAGTTTTCATTATTTAGTACGAAAATATATACAAATAAAATTGTAAAGCTCTTCATTGTGAAGCGTCTCATTGTGAAGTTCGTAGATACCAAATACGAGTCCCCATGCATGAAGGAACATCGTTTAAAACGACGATGTGCTTTGCGTTGTCTGGGATAGTCAGATAATAATATCGAAGGAATATAGGAAATCTGAATAAGTAATAGTAAAATTGCATGTCACATTCCTTTTTTGCAGTGTTTCGCGATCTCCTTAGGAGTACTGCAAAAATATCACGTATTTTTCCATATTCTTCAAGAACATAAAAAAAAAGCCATCAGCCGTTTTTAGTATGGGACATTCAGAAGCTTAGCATTTCATACCTGTGCAATTTATTTCGTCGATATCTCATTAATTTGAGCTGAACAATTCGCCTCATCATTCAAGAGGACTCTCAATGAATGGAATTCACTGGGGACGTCTGAAATTCTGGAACGTGGAGGTCATGGAGCCTTGGGAGTTCCCGCAGCTAAGGTGAAGAGGCACGTAGTTAGTAGATGAAAGGGCCTTTTACAAGAATGGTATACTTGCACTAGTTTTAGCTATAGAAGTAAAATACTACTGGTTAAAGTAATAACAAAATTACAAGGCCGAGAGCGTCGTGTGGTCCCGAGTTCAAATCTGACCAGAACCAAAATTTTTGTTCATTGTTAAATAACCGACTTACTCTCCGGTGATGAAAAACCTCGATAACAAACCAAATCAACGATAACGGCGGAACGCTCACCACCTACCACGTTGGGTTTTAATACCATTGGTGAAAAGTGGGCTTCTAAGTGTTTCGTTCACCATGACTACACATACTTGCCTCTGACTACCCCGTTTGGGATAAAGCCGTGATGGTATGTATGCATGTATGTAAAGTTGCAAGGGCCGTTGTAGTTTCTACTCTAGCATATGTATTAAAGTGACATATTTTAATCCTGATCCAAATGGGCATACGATTTGTCATTAACATGAAAAGAGGAGGAACAGACAAAGTGAGAATAAAATTGGAAAAAATAACTTCAGTTTGTCGAAGGTGTGCAAGCGTTTATTACCTGGAAATGGAAAATGGAAAATATCCGATAAGAGGTGATTGAGGATTTAGGTGGAAGGGTTCACAAGCAAATAATACTTTTTGACTATTGTCAATAGCACTTAGCACAATGCTGTCACAGTTTTCACAGGATGCTATTAGGTTGATGGTATACTCACCTACGCTCAGAAATGTAGGTTTACTGAGAAGTGACGTTGCTTAAGCCACCTTCTGCCACACCGACTAGACTTCGTAGTCTTCATGACCGAAACCGGTCTGACCAATTACTTACCATCAGCACTGGACGGACTTTTAACTATTTGTAATAAAACCGCATCAATGCAGTGCCAAGTCGATTATCAAGCGTCAATATTACCCAACAGCCTATCGGGTCGCTATCGCCGGCCCACTTGGGGACTGACCCAAAAATCTATCTAGGTACTCGACGATAACTGTGACAACATTCTGCTGGGAACTAGATCAACAAACCTAATGTTTACTAATATTGGTTTTGACGACGTGAGGTATTTTCATAATGGATGGCCGACTGCGGGGAAGGTTAGAGGGGTGAGTTTGGATAAGGCGGCGAAAGAGAGTAGAAGTAAAATTTAATGATACATCCCTAGCTTTTTAATAATTTAGTCGATTCTCACTACAGAAATAGTTTTCTTACATGTGTAGCATTAGCTATTTCAATTCTGTCTTCGAAATTTTGTGTGATTTAACTAAGGCATTATGTAGTTCTCATTGTACTTCTTTCTACATACATAAATATCATTTTGTCTTCCATAGCTTCGGCGATTTTCATTCACCAGAAAAAAGTATTTGCATTTTTCACTCAAGGGATTGAGTAAGTTTTAAGGGTTGTAGGTATTTCCACTTTGTAAATTTTGTTTCAGTCAGAATCTCTACCTTCGGGTAGATAAGGTACCCCACGAACGTTTACAATATCTCAATTATGTATTTTCTTTTACTTAGCGTGAATATAATGCGCCTACATTTTCATACTGCTGTCTCATTTTTATCAACACGGCACATACTTGTCATACAACATTTAAAATGCATAATGTAACAACCAAACATACACTGATCCGGTGGCGTTTCCGAAATGAACTTTGATGAGAAGTTATAAAGGTTATTTTTGGACAGTAATTTCATAGCGTTCATTGTACTGTCAAACCTTGGTCCATCATTATAATTGACAATAACAAATGATTTGGATCTACATAACAAAACCTCCCCGGCTAGAGTTTGACGGATACTGGATACTATTGTATCGGTTGAAATTAATGGACGACTATGGCACATTTTGGCATTAATAATGTCCGTTCTTAGAAACAAGATGTAAGTAATTTATTTCTCACATTATATTTCATTAAATTAAACGGAATATGCGTAGAAAATTAATTGAGTCGGTTACAGTTCACTATTTAAATTTTATTTTATGTACTTATGTTTTTTCGACGCACTTATCATTAGTGCTCTATACTTAATGCGTTCAGATTTCAGAAACCGCAGGAAATGACCAGACCAGCATTATTACAACCAATTATACTATGAGTACTTTCTTGTCTGTGGTAGTAAGTAAAGTCTGTAATGTTAGGTTTTACCTAGTAACACTTTACAATTACAGTACCTATAGATGATTGTAACGTTATATGAGTTTAAATTTGGAACAGCTTTCAAAGTTGAAGTGGGTGAAAAATCGAGAGCCAAGTACTAGAAGGCGTACAAAGGATGGTCATTTCCCAACTGCTTCTGTACCCATCTTAGAGTACTTAGATATGATATGTGTGGAGATAAAGTAATGTATGCAACTGTACATAATTAAGCCATAAAACACTCGTGTGATCTTATTTTGAAATGCGCCAAGCCTCGTTTCAAAAAACCACACTCTTGCTTTAAGGTCCACATTATGTAACGGTTGCATAAACTACTGAAAGTGACTTTCTTATGTTTCTCTTAATTTTATTATCAGAATAAGTACAGATGACTTATAATAGGGTTTAAATCACTCAATTTCTAACAGTACGTCTTAAAACAGAATGCGCATTATGATTCCACATAACAGGGCTATTGGTTGTTGTACTCGTATCAAAGGCTTTGTAGGAAGGATGAAATCTTTCCAATCAAGAATATGTTCCTCCATAACGTCATGCTTGGCTTCCAGGAGAGCCTGCTGTCCGGCGTGAGACGAAGTGTAACAGTCTGTGTTACAGTTGTCTGAGCCGTCTGAGGAACCGTGTATTCCAGCCTTAGAGTACTTAGTTGTCAATGTATCGACCGTTCTTGACCCTCATTATGTTCGGGGATTTCTGGTTCGAACCAGCGGTAGGTGCCTTGACGAGGATCTCGTAAAACAAATGTGTTTCGGGCTGAAACCGACATTTCTAGCATTACTGCCCATATCTTGAGTAGCAATTCTGTTCGTGAACTAATCATCCAAAGTAAATTGAAGCTAGGATGTCAGTATAGACTTATCATTTTGAATGAAATGTCATTGTCATTGCGTGAGGTAGTAAGCATGATTCGAGCTAATTGTCGATCCCACCTCACCCCCGGTCAATTACCAAACCTGACCTGGGGGTAATTGACCTGGTCAGAAGTGAAGCTAAATGGTGGGCGAAGAAGTCATCTTTATTTAAGTGCAAAGAAACTAGTGATCTAGAATGATGCCTAGGAATTAGAATGGTACATAATTTAAACGTACGTAAACGTACATATTTTTTTTTTGTGAATTAGAAGGAATACTTATTTGTCATTAGAGCACTCAACAGTTGAAGTATTGCTTTGCTAGCTATTACCACCTCAAACATGCTCCGGAAGAGTCACGTCGGGTATTATGGAACACGTTCCTTTTGAACTGTAGATTGACGTTTTGACATCTGTCACATCACAGCATCATGATATTAAAAGTCATATTTGACACACCACTTTCACATGAAGCGAAATGAAAGGTGATGTTTTCAGCACTGTTCATGTATGTTTGCCTGCTTGCCGGTTTGTAGCGGATTCCACGAAACTTTGCTGATCAAATAATGAACGCATTGTCCCGTTTACAGGATAATTTTGTTTGATTGTTGATCAGATATCGTAGTTACGTCGAACGGATAATCAGCAGTAAGTGTGAAAAACATGTATTCTGGAAGTAAAATCAAAATTTCGCGTTCTCATAACATACGAGATCGATAGATTTTTTGTCTGCATGATTATACAGATATGAACTACTTATTTTGGGTAATCCACAAAAACTGCCAAAAAATATCATTTGCGTTGTTTTCTTTTTCCAAGTAAATATTCAGTAAGTAGCTTTTACGGTGTAGCTTTGAATTTTTATTGTTTCTTAAAACAACGCCAACATATTAGATTTTCCTATGAATTGGAGCGTACGTGTTATATATGTCGATTCATTGAAATTTCATTCTAGTCACTTACCGCTGACTAGGACAGTTGACATGCAGGCCACAATTTTGTCGATGAAGTGCAAATTCGTGTCTTTGTGTACTTTTCCCATAGGCACGTCTTTGAGCCACTACGGTTTTGCATTTTGGATGGTAATTAGGAATACTAGTACCTACTTACAAATAGAAAACTAGTCTTCTTATCACTTCTCAGTTCGACTTATATGATTGTTTTATTTAAGTATTGTATATTTTATGAAGAAGTACCTAGGTACTTAGTAGTACGACAGCCAAATCTGCTGAAGAGCATTTAGTATGAAACCAGTACATGACTTTTGCACGTATGATGCAACTAAGCAAACATGCAAAGTTGCAAACTAATTAAGTTTAAGAATTAAATACGTGACTGCACAATTACTAACACAATGTTGCTAAACACCAGGCGTTTAGTTCAAACGTAAATAATGATCGGAATAGCCAGGGAAATAATTAAAATGGCTTCCAAAGCCCATGTAGTGCTCTACGCCCATTTCTATGCGGTGCGTATGAGTGGTTTTTATTCCATTACATATTGCTAAGGTTTCTATCTTGATCATACACTCGTATATTAATTAGATTATGTCCGCTTACGTCATCATAGCGGAGAACCTTATCAAATCTTTTATTGCAATTTTATACATTGCAAGCGAGTTTATCTTCTTAAGGCGTTACTGCTTTTCCTATTCTAAAATTTGTAGACTATGTGGGTAATTTCATAGTAATTTAATCAATTATCTTAATATATGTGTCTGTTATACTTCAACTCCTTCACTTTGAAAGTCATGTGATGATCTAGTTAGCCTCACTAGCTCGTTGAGACACATCAAGTAGTTTGTAATTTATGTTAAATTTATTTACTGTGGCTGATACATATTTATGTCCACAAATTATTTCATATCTGTAGCATTCTCGGGATGATAAAAACCACCTCGAACAAGTAATTCTTCTTTTGATGTGTTGTCCTATTATGCTTTCAAATTACTTGTGTTTCGTGAGTTCTTATAATGGCTGCTTTCGCATTCCAGTCATGGACATTTGCTTCCTTAACGAGAACATGGAGGAACAAGACCTTTTTATGTCCAACAATCACCACTTTATCTATGGGTACACCATCAAATCAGGCATTCACGACTCTTCTGAATCTTGTTTGCCTTCGACGGGTTCGCTGTTCATATTTGCCGTTTTACCACTCCATCGGCTACTGCAATATGTACTTTATCACTTGACAATAAGGGTCTTCCAAGTTGCATAACCATTCACGCCGGTGGGTTCTAAAACGCGGAGGTGCTTTTGGTACTTACAAGCAGTCTTTGTAAGTGCGACCAGTTTGTCGAGAGCTCCCTCGTCTCCCGGATCGGGTTTAAAATTGGGGATTGGAAGAGCTGCCAGTTTGGTCATGAGTGGTTCGGCTAGACTGGTTTCTGGCGAGGTCGTACGACAGAACCGTTCTTGTGTAGACACTGTGAAACTCTGTTATTGGACAGAGACTCATTCAGCGTGCGCGCTTGTCTGCCAGTTTGTTAAGCATTTTCTTTGTTGCTATGAATTGCGATTGTATTGACAGATGGTAAGTTTTTTTTCTACGGATATGGGAACGTGTGTTAATGAATAGGTTAGTCAGTGAGTTACATTCATAGACGGGTTGTGTCACTTTTAATAATTCACAAGATAACATTTACGCTATTTTTTTTTCTAATAGCGAATTATTTCATAATATAAATCAGAAAAACAACGTCAATATATTTTCAAAAAATTGAGCAGATGCCACGAACTGGAGGTCCGATTGAGCAGCAACTGTTCGCAGTCTGAGTCAATTATGGAACTAAAATTGTAAACACACGTACATTATGTCCCAATTTTGTCTTCCTGTCCGTCCATTCATGTTAATTATATCACAAATAGCTGCATTGTAGAGATTATTTAGACAAGTTGTTTTGTTTGATCTCAATTTACTCGTAGAACACTGAAGAGTCGTTGAAGAGAATCAACGATCTATGCCTGGCTGGCATGATGTCATTCACTGTGAGTTATGTATTTTAATGGAAACTTGATAGTGTTTGGCAAAATGTCAATAATGCTGAATAAACATCAATATCAGTTTGTACGAAATGATTACAGTTTAGTAACACAGCACAGGTTCTTCGAAATCGCGATAAATGACTACATAGTCATAGGGTTTTATTAGTATGTTCGCTCGTTGGCTTGTTGCTAAGTGACCCTTTCTGCAAAACCACAGATCGTGGAATCAATTTGAACCTGTACTAACATTCTGTGCCAAACATTTGTTTATTGTATATCTGGGCATTTTTTTTGATCAACCATCAAAACTATTCATGTAGGTGACTTCGTCATCGATACCCATCATACTTTAAGCTCTGGTTAGTTTATTTCTAGAGACTTTTATTCATATAAGAGAACAAATTGCACCCCTAAAAATAAACCTGTTTTAAAATCACATTTTTGCACTCACTAATTCTCTTAATAGGGAGCCATTCAAAAGTTCAGACAAGATTCTTGAGAAACTTGTTATGCTCTTGAAAGGATATCAAAGATCGCTGCGGATGAATCATGACAACCTCATGGCAATAAAACGTTTGACTCCAACCTTCTGGGAACTGCATCTGCCGGCTCGCACGTGATGTGACCAGAAATTGAATAAGCACGAACGATAGATTGGACTAGATACGTTGTTAAAAAGTGGTGACATATTTATGTACTAGACGTGACAGCATTTTTAAAATAAGATAAAAGATCAAGACAAATGAAAGCTTAACTTGTTTACTTCATGATAACGAAGTATTTATTTCCATCGGAATTCATTTGATTAAAGTTTGCTTGCCTGACCTTGAACTGCCAACGTTATCATTTTAGACAGTTCATAAGTAAGGAATGAGTACAAGAATATAACAGTCAGCAGTATACGTCTGCTGATCTAAAATGAAATCCAGGTGCATTATCAGTTATTCAATCGAACTTAATAATATCTGACGTGACGATCTTTATTCGAAAGGGAACCGGTCCGACCCGATCAAGGATCATCTCAACAATCGGTATGAAGTTATTAACATTAAATTAAAATATTTACCGAACCTTGCCGAGTGCATTTGCGATTTGCATAACAATTAAATACCTATAAATGCAGTGTATACAGCTTGGATCATTTGCATGAACCTTAAGGGCACCAAATGTTGTTTTATTCATCTCTTGAATCTGGCAGTTCTGGTTTGATAACCAGTCCTCGTTCAAATGGTGCCAGCAAGGTATTTTTTCCGTTCACATGATAGGTATTTCGGTTTTGCTGCGAGTTTCACTTATTATAAATCAACATATATATACTATATATATAAATAAAGCGAACATTTTCATCGTTAATGTAATTAGTGACGCGATTGTATGCCATCTCGCAAAAATAAATCACAATTTGCTGGAAACACGTTCCTCTGACCGTAATTGACCTACGATTTACGTGGCAGACAATTTAATCCTTCCTGAGCGCAAGAAAAACCTTCTTTGCCTATTTCTAAATTCTAAGAACATGTTTCAGCCTGTTTTTACTTCAAGTGGGCGGCTCCGACTGATCGTAGATTGTGTGAGTCAGATGATATGGGTGTGGGAACTTGTATTATTTTAGACACTCGAATGTATGGTCCTAATGCCTCTATCTCGAACATAAGTACATGATTCATATCGGGAACGCCATCTCGAAGCGGTTCCTGTGCTGCCCTAAAGTTGGACGTAAGCCAGTGCCTAAAATCGGACTGCGGACATGATTCAACTACACCACTGTGCTCATGCTTGTGGACGTTCAATGTTCTCGAGACGTGACAGAAATATGGGCATCATAACCGCTCCGAATGTGGCTTATGCGGCTCGAAACGACCCGAAATTATCCGTAATCACCTCTCTGATGGTAGATAAGTACAAATGAATATGTAACGCCGTCCTCCCACGACCGAGCACAATAAAACGAGCCTGACCCTATAAAAATAAAAACAGGCAATTAATATTGTTTATTCGCGTCCGTTATTCAGAGCAGCGACAGTAACAAACGACGTCCACATGAATTAATGCGATTCGAGGCTGTTGTCTCTTGCGAGCTCCGACCAAGTGCGCCGAAAGAATCCGGTTGTGTAATTCCCTATACATATAACGGCACTTCCAGTTATGATAATATCAGCCGAATTTCACGAGCATATGTGGTAGTTCGAAAGTGGATTTTCATCGAGCCTTCGACACAGTCTTCTAAGGGAAATTGTGGTCGGGAAAATGTGATTATGGCAGTGTGGGCTATGGATTATCGATGTGGCCCGGACTCGTTGCATAGTAATGAATATCAATTAATTATTAGCGCGGGGGTTTACTATCGGGTGGCGTACCGCAGGGTGGTAACATCAGGCCACTGTTATAAATTCGTACTTTGAAGAACGTGATCCTCGGCATCGATCGAACGTGATGAACGCCGGGCTATCGCTATCGGGGAAGATAAATCCATCACTTGCGTCACAATGTATTAGGAGTTACGGGCGGAGGCGAGGTCTCGAGCTGCGGGTGCTTATAGTCCTAATCTCCTGAAACTTTTACGAGCCGACGCATGAATAATTCCCGAGAGGAGCAGCTATCGATCGCACACGTCGAGGTTTTTATTTATACGGCGCGGGTGGGCGAGGCGCATATTAGTAAACAAGCGCAGGCGCGGCGGAGGCGGACACTCACCGACTTGTAGCACGCTCTCCACGCAGCCGGCTTCGAGCAGCTTGAGGCCCCGGCAGAAGGCGATGTTGCGGTGGTCGTCGGGCGGCGCCCGCGCCAGCGACGAGTACATGCAGATATCCCGCTCATCTCGCGGGAACGACCAGTACACGACGCGCCGCTGCACGGGCTCCGGAATCCGCTCATATCTCTCTTCGATGCGTTGGAACGGGATGGAAGCGGCGACGATCTTGGCCGTTATGTCGAGCAACGTCGGCGGGGCGCGCGGCCGGCAGCAGGCGCGCGGCGCACACGCGGACATGGCGCTCGGTCGGCCGCTCGCCGCGGACTGACGGACCGCCGGGGGCCGCCCCCCGCGCGCCCCACCCCGAGCCCCGGGGATGCGCGCCCTGAATCGACACGCTGCGATAAATTATTCATTTGGCGGCATAATGTGCGATATATTATTAAAAGTTGGCATTTTTGTGTTGTTCTCCATTGGCTTTGAATAAAATCGATAGGACTGTGTGGAAACGACGCTGTTATCATTTATTTAAAGTACTTGATTGCACCGCGCGCCAGGCCGCGGCCGGTAATAAATTATTTGATGGGGATTTTTCTTTCACGGCGTTTTTGATGTTTTATTCTAGTTACTTCGCTTTGTCATTGCCTTTTGAGAAATATGATTTTCACAAGGTTTTCTAACTGATAAATATTCTAAAACACTGAAGCACAACACTGTACAATTAAGTTAAACTAATTCAAAAAAGCGAGGACATTATAAAGAAAACAAAAGAGCGCCCGTTTTGGTGCTAATCCAGTTGGGCCCTGCCTCCTCGCATTACACAAACGAAGGGGAAAGGCCGGCGGGCGCGGGCGGGGTACATTAACAGCTGATGGCTGCGGCGCGCGGGGGGCCGGGGGAGCGGGGCGCGGGCGGGGGCGCCGACGTCAGGTGTCCGACCTGACTCAGCTGAGATTCAGCGCGCGCCGCGCTGCAGCCGCTGCCGGGTACGAGCTGTACATTGACCTTTTTGTTTATCTTTTTTTTAGTACACATTGCGCAATTGTGGTCTACTTATGGAGACGGGACTTTAATCTTTAAATGCTTCGTTTGTTTGTTATTGACTTTTAAAAAATCAAACTGGGGCTACGCTCAGGAGTTGCTAGAAGCTCTCTGCACTTATTTAGCTGATAGAATGTTAGGTTCGGTAGGGTAGGGAATAAATCATTTAGAAAATATTGACCTGCTAAAAATATAAGTAAGAAAGAGATTTGTGCTAAAAATACAAAACTAACCAACAAACCCAATCCAAAACACGTACAGCGCAATTGTTAGTTCGGTAGAGCATAGCACTATTCGCTATACCCACATTAGACAACGATTATTAATGCTACTAAATTTAGTTGTAAAACAGGTATTCCAACCGCATTTTCCTCTACCTATCATCCAAAAAAAACAGAAGATAAATTAAAGCAATACGTCTAAATCGTGCAGCACTGCAGCGCTTTACGATCACTATATCTATGTCTCGGGCCGAGACCGAGGAAATCCCGGCAGCGCTGATATATACCTGTATATCTATCTGTTTGTACATAATTATATATAGCAAATTATGTTGTAAGCCAGCTGATCGCTATTGAGAGTGAAACGTTTGTTTACATTTTTTATGACGTCACTTTGACGGATTATTTTAGTTTTGATTGGTTTTTTTTATGATTGTGTGCCTACTTAATGTGACTGTTGGTATGCAGCAACATAAGTGTTACAATACTAAGATTGTTGAACTATAAGAGGTACAGACCTACCTACTCTACACTGGATGCAAATACATCCACCATGTCAGGAAACCACATCTAAAAAACAACTCAGGTACACTGCCTGGATTGTTTTTTAGATGAGTTCCTCCTGATAAGTGAGCTGATCAGAGAGCTATTGTATGGTAAATACGGTTCGTTATGGTTCGTATCGCTGACTACGGGGTTCCTCCTTGGCTTACAAGCCGCTGGGATTTCACGTGTCCATGGGCTGCAAAAATAGCTTGCCATCAGATGACCTGCAAGCTTGGTATCTTGTTACCACTGATGTAAAAAAAACTATGAAGTAACCGAGCGTTTCTTCCTTTTCTTAAGAGTCTGTTTTTTCTATCGCTATTAATCAATCATTACGAGTTACCTTCGAGTAGAACGAAGTGCAGGTGAAGAGAATAAGAGGAAGATAGACAGATATCTGAATGAGAAACAACAATTTTATAGCAGGTACTGATTTTACGTAGTTTTTTTGGCGATGAACATAGGTTCACCTACAATGGGCACTCCATGCAAAACACAAGAATTAACTCCTAAATGTAAGGAAAAACTTTGAGTTTCTCGATACCAGAAAAATGAAACAAATGTTACTCAGTAAAACAGTAGACTAGCAATATATTTATTAACACTGTCGTTTAATGTTGAATCGCAGCTAGTTGATGATGTCTGAAACGGACGTAGCTAAAATGAAGGGTCAATCAAGTGTTGACCTCAATTATACTTTTACGTCATAGCCCCAGTGGCAATGGCTTGTAATAGGTCATGCAAGTCAAGAAACGTCACTGGCATTGTGTTGGATGTGACTAACAATCGTGGCTGGGTTCAATTTGACGAAGCTGACTTCAAACTTTTCACGACTTCTAGGAAGAGATTATGCTCATAGGAAAGATACAAAGGTAAAGATCTAGATGACGTTCTTCCAGCCGCTGTTCTGAATAAATCTGAACTGACGAAGAAGATAGAATGTCCTGGAAATACACAATTCTCTCAACAATTCTGCGTAGAGGTGATAACCCTCCCAATTGAGGAATCGCAAAAAAACAAATAAGAGGTAGGAGGGATCAATAAATATTTGTCGATTTTTTACATCTTTCTGGGGTTCTTTCGCCCAAAAACGTGCCTCTTTTCCCGAAAATGTGACATGGGCTTCCCTAAGAAACTATTCATGTCGTGGCTAGCATAACTGTGATGGTACGTACTAAAACAATGTCTACTCGTCTATTCTTCGTAGACATGATGAAAGTTCAATCTTATGATAGATAAAGCTCTTCGATTGAGTTTCACAGAAAAACTAAATTCAGTCAAAGTATCCACTGGATTATTAAGTGAGGGGCGAATAATTCGAAGAAAGAGTAGAGGGTGATAAGTTATAACAATATATAGAAAACTGGAAAGCTAAGGGGAAAGTCTATGACTAAGATATTTAGCAGTGGACAGTAACAACAAATGATTTTGGGAAATAATCAAACTCCCTGATACTACGAGCTATATTTTAATGGGTCGTGTCTTGGCCAAGATAAAATGTTCCGTCAGCAAATTTTGCCTGACCTTGCGCCAATTCTACTCAAACCGCGCCTGGTCGGTCTACACTTCCTGTTCGGCATCGAATTTTACTTAAAAGTGTGGACTTTTAATTGTTCCCAAGGCTTCAAATTAGGAGGAGTAGACTCAGAACGCGTCAGTCTCTTGTTTTAGGTATATTTATGTAGTCTGTTGAAAATATTAAGATATTTTACAATCTATTGAGATCTGATTCAAATCGATCGTCTTTTACAAATTAACGAGCAGCCCGGACCGATGATTCATTCATTGCAGGCGTAGGGGGTAGGGGGGTTGAAGGCTGAAGTGGCCATAACGACTCGGCTTTTTCACGAGCTGTGCAAATACTACCCACTAGTACCCACACTTCAGTTTGCACGAGCCTAGGGGGTAATATGAGAATTATGCGACTATTAAGGCTATACCTAAGCGTAAAACATTTTTAATTTTTCCCGATTAAATAGTAATAGTAGATTAAACAGTGTTACTGTTACTTATAAAGCCTCGTATCGTTTATAAAGCCTGGAAATGCGCGATAAAAAGGCATGTGTGTTACTATTTTCTTTAGTCTTGTATTACCAATAAGCCTCGTTTTACAGGATGCTACAAGTATCCATTAACTTTTGTATAAAAGTAACTCAAATCTTTACTCAGATACAGAACACTGCAAAGAGAAGATCTTTCATACGGCCGTATTCAGAAATGTATGCTGAAAGCATTTTTGTATACAGGGCTTTTTTTAATTAATTTCTTATCGTCATAAAAAGTAAGTGTCCTATCAAAGCGTCAAAAACAATAAAAAACCCCCACACAATTATCGCGACATTCCGTATCGCGCCCGCGGATCGATACCGTTCCGAATTTAAACTGTGTGTCCCCGCCATTTTTGTCGGATCTAATGAACTATTAAAGTGCAATTTGGCTGCGCGATGCTAGCTAGATGGCGCTGTGCGCACGTATTGATCGGCCGGAGGGGGCCAAATTCTCGGCATCACTTCTGCCAAGTCACGGAATGTATTGCTGGCTATTGTGGCGAAAAATGGGGGGTCGAGATGGGATACCGAGCGGAGAGCTCTCGACTCCCGCCCGCTGCGTTCCGTTCGACGCACGATTCGGTATGCAAACGCAGCTGATTATTGCGCTTGAGGCGACGTTTTAAAACAATTACCCAGTTTTAAAGTAATAATTCTTCTTCACAGATACTGTGAGTGAAAACGTCTCTATAATCTAAAAAGCTTTGATTTCAATTACTTATAAAATATAACTCTTTAACGAAATAATAAAAATGTTCTAATTAAATAAGATATTACATGAAAGGCTAATCGTCAGATTAGTCATTTTATTTATTTTAAAACATATCCTTTCACTGATTTTCCTTCCCTATTATATAGATTTGAATAAAAATCTTACATCTACACTCTAAGTAGGTAAGTGCATTCAACCTCAACAAGCTCCAACTAATAAGAACTTCCCCATGCGGCCATGCCGGCAATAAGCTCATTACCCTAAATCTTATTGCTTTGCACGGATATGGCAAAATGTCTTCATAGCTGTTGACTGAGTTTACATTGAATTTGACAAAATTTAAAATTGAAAAATCGAGCTGAGTAGCTTTTAGAGCAAGCGCTCTACAGACCAAAGGAATCCGAAACAGTTGGCGTAGGTTCGTTGGCAAGCATACTGCAGCTGCGCTAATGTTTCCATCATGAACAAACCCATGTAACCGGTGCCAATCTTCAAATATATCCGCTTCTGTTCCATTTTCCACATTTAGTGCTGTGAATTTATCATAAGGCAGCCGACAGCCATTTTCTTCTAAATTTTATATGACTAATCGCCTATCTCAGAGTGAGACTTAGCGTTCGCTATTTATAGATAGACCTTTAGCAGATAGTTCAGCTTTAGCCTGCAAGTTCATTAAATAACCAGGGTCTGGTTGGCAGTCCAACTTGGGAGGATCTCTGGCTGTGCGATACATTTTTAAAATGGATCCGCAATGGTCTCACATAGTCTAAAATCCACGCTTAGTTCATTCCATTATGCATGGGTCAAGTAAGTATTAGCATCGTTGATTATTTATGATTCAGAATTTATGTTGTTTGGCATACTACTAAACCCTGCAATAATTACTAGGGAAGTGATACTATATTAGGAATCTAACAATAAAAACATGTACGAACACTAATTCGAAACAGATTAATTATTTATTTGCGGTTCATTTTCAATAGTCAGTTTACTTCTATTGATATTCTGTAGCAATGTATGCTGTTGAATTAAATATTTCAATGCTTTCATCGTAACGTCCTCTAGCCTAGTAAGTGGGTTGTTGACATATGCTTGGCACCACTCCTCGCTCGCTCTATTATTCCACCAACCAAATGGCTCGTAGCCGCTTAATCATATATTTTTAAAGCAAAACCCATTCCGCTCTATCGATTTATGCGTTAATTTTTTAACAATGCACTGCAGTTGACGACTTTATAAATTATTTTCGTGCTTCCAGTTCCCTCCCTTCCAGTTCCTATTTATTTTTAAACGTTCATTTTTATGCCTGTTTCGCGCCATCTGTTGATTGTGAATGGAATTACGTTCTGTAGTTCGAGTTGTAAGCTCGCGAGAAAGGGGAAACCGCTCTTCTTTCAAACGTTCATCGTAGGGTAAAACGACAGATGTCGTCGTTGTGTAGAGTAATCTTGAAGTAGCGTTGAATAATTTTCTAGTTTTATTTAAACAACTGGAGGAAATTACAACAAATCGTAATGCAAGTCAAGTATTAAATTTTTATAGAGAAATGCAGGTTTTTCATCAGTGGTATATTTATTCACGGGCCAGGTAATTCGTTGTACCGGACAGGGTAGGTGAGCTGGTTTCCTCGGTCCCAGGAGTAGAGTTCCTGAAAAACAAATCATTGAAATAGTCAAAAATTCTGTTCAATTAAATCTCTGTTTCAAAATATAAATTCTAGACATCCTGTATTAACGATCTTAAAAAGTGGTAGGCTTGAGAATAATGTACCTGTCTACAATATTTTTAATAGATTTTGAAGCCTGTTCAATTTGGTCTCTGTTTCAATAAATAAATTCTAGTCACCCTGTATGAACAATTATAAAAAGCGCATGCAATAGTTTTTTTTTACCTAAGTTAAAAATGCCTTTCAGCACAAGATTAAATCAAGAACCACACAAATCTTTAAACTTCATTTTGTTCTACTTTCTTCATGATTTTACAATATTCATAATTATAAAGAAAAACAATACAATACAACGCCACGCCGCTCTCTAATTCTAAGGATATGTTATGTTTAAAGTCCCAAACCTTATGTGTGTGGTCGTAACCGAGCTGCGTGGTCTTCCGGAACGGGTTGGTGAACTGCAAGGAGATCTCCACTGGCTTGCTGAGGTACAGGTCGATGGCGGTGGTCACCTTGCTCTCTCTTTCTGTCGCTGAGTCCAGGGCATATAGAACTCCACACACTATGAACATCTCTCCAACCTGTAAGGGTTTTATTCCGAGTAAATCAGAAATCATAGTGAATTGTAAGAGAATGTCATCCGGCCTGACATGCTATATTAAGTAGGTAGTAATTTTGGGGTTTTCTGTGGACTAGATTCTTAACAAGAGAGAGATGCGTAGTAGTAACCCCCTAGACGGAAAACCTTGCAATGTATGGCTTTCTTCTAGGGAAAAGAGAGCGGTTACAATGAAAAAGATTAATTTCCGGCAGTAATATTTGTGACAAGAATATAATCCAGACTTTTTGGCAAATTTTAAAACGTTGGTTGTGAACAACAACAGTTTCCTAAGTCTACACGTATAATGCCATTGATTTATTTACTAAAACATATTACATAATCGACAAAAACGAGAAATGGCGAAATTTGATTGGAGGATTTTTTGTCTACTCTTCTCGTGAGGCGCGCATCTTAGACCCGCTGGAATCGTTTATTCCTACAGTAAAGACTGTGGTCGCCTAAATGTCTAGAATACAGGGTTTACTGAAAACATATTTAAACTGACCTGGTTATGATTCAGTGATATGTTCCAAATGTAGTCAATATTCAAGCCATCTCTACTCGGATCGAAACTCAACTGGAACATAAAATAATGTAACGTCATTCAGTATAAGTATCCGAACTATTAAGTGCTAAACTAGTAGATATTTACTAATCAACTAATGTTTACCTTAGCAACGGCAGTGTTGTTGGAATTGTCAATAGAATAAATAGCCCAAAGACCATTGTCATCAGCGCTGAAGTCTACCTGAAAATCGAAGGAGAGACCACTAAATTCGAACTGCAGAATGTAAATAAATACAGGGGCATGCCAAAAGAAGTTAGATAATCTTTACTCATTTGGTTGACACTGGCAAGTACACCATCTAGGCTGGTTGTTTATTGATATATTTGAAAAAAGAACATATTTTTTAATTTTTATTTCAATGAGCATCATTTTTCCGAGAATCTGGCGGGAATTCGCTTGCAGCAATGGAGCTCAGTCGACGTGATTTTCGCGCTATGATTAATTATGACTATAAAAAAGGTATAAAGAATGTTTTGAACTTTCAGCTACTTCTTTTGGTGAGTCTGCTTGTTCACGAGCAACAGTATTTAATTGGTTTGCTGAATTTAAGAGACGACGGGGATGTCTCGAAGATGAAGCGACGACAGGTCGGCCGCCAACTGCGGTCACACAAGAAAACGTACGTGCAGTCGAAAAACTTATTCGCGAAAACCGACGAATTACGTATGTAAAGCTGGAGCGAGAACTGGGAATTTAATCAGCAGCAATGCAAACCATAATTCACCACCACCTTTCTCTCCGTAAACGTTTTTCGAGATGGGTGCCGCACAAACTTACGGATGAGCAGAAAGACCGTCGGGTAGATTGGTGCCTATTCATGATACTTAGATAAATTCGACAATGGCAAGAAAAAATACGTGTATGATATACTGACTGATGACGAAACAAGGCTATTTAACTATGATCCCGAAACAAAGCGACAGTCGACTGTATGGTGTTTTGAAGATGAACCAACTCCAACGAAATGTTGCCGTACACGAAGCACACAGAAACAAAATGGTCACCTCGTTTTTCTGCAAAACGGGTCATATTGCTACTGTAGTGCTAGAAGATCAAAGAACGGTGAACTCTGAATGGTATGTGACAGTTTGTGCTCCAAAAGTAATATCAGCTTGGTGAGACAAGCGACCGAAGTCAGGAATCCGGCACCTTCTCTGGCACCACGACAATGCGGCGCCGCACACGTCTGCCAGAACACTTGACTTTTTCAACTCAAAAATGGGTCAATCCTTCCTCACCCACCATATTCCCCTGACCTAGCGCCTTGTGGTTTTTACCTGTTTCCAAAAATTTAAGAAAAACTAAAGGGGAAGAGGTTTGAAAGCAAAGAAGATGCACTGGCTGCCTATAATTTCGAGATTTCTGAGGTGTCTAAAGAATAGGGGTCACAGGTATTTTCCAATTGGTTCAAACTTATGAAGATAAAAAACTATTCTTATGTACAAGTATTTCTCTTTTTGAAGATTTCACCCTGAGAACGTATACTGTATACGTGCTCAGGGTGAATACTTCGAAAAGATCGATACTTGTAATGAAGAATAAATTTTATAATTTTTGAGTATCTAATATAATAAATAAAAATCTGGGACAATTCACACCAAGATCATCTGACCCCAAACTAAGCAGAGCTTCTAATATGGTCGTCAGAGACTGATAAACATACTTAAATATTTCTTAATATACACACATCAAAAGTGTCTAGGGATCAAGCATTTTTATGCGGATTTCTTGAGATTGAGATGTGGCTTTGTAATAAATTTATGATTTTATAAATTTATATGGATCCTTTTTGGTGCATTTCATAATTTGAAACAGGAACTGTCAATCAAATTCGAGTAAAAGATGAAAATCAGCTGTCAATATATTCGCTATAAAAACATACAACGCATTGATGACATTATTAGTGCTACTGTTTCCCTACTACTGATTAAAACCAACGTTATTATGGAGCGGCGACGTCATTTAAGCAGGGAAGAAATGCTCAGAGCCGTGGGAATGATAGAAGCTGGTTCCCGGCAACGTACTGTGGCTTTAGCTCTGAATACAAGTCAGAGTGTTATCAGTCGACTTTGGACACGTTACCGAAGCACTGGTACCGTGGCTGAGCGCCATGGAGGACGGTATCGCTGCACCACACGGAGACAAGACCGATACATTCAAATCACAACTCGAAGAGCTCCAACAATAACCGCCATGATGTTAGCCGTGAGGCTTCATCACTCTTCAGGGAACTTAATTAGCGACCAAACAGTCAGAAACCGCTTGCATGAAGTGAACCTTCATTCCCGAAGACCGCTAAGGGTACCACCTATAGCAATGCACAATCGTAGGATTCGATATCAATGGGCTCTAGAACACAGAAATTGGGCAGAAGAACAATGGCGTTTCGTGTGCTTTTCTGATGAGTCTCGTTTTGGTATGAGACCGGATACAAGACGTATACGACACTGGAGAACCCCTGGACGCCAACAGCGATTAAAATCCTGCCAGGAAGTCCATCCTTATAGTGGTGGAACCATCATGGTATGGGTGGGTATTTGGATCGGCGGAAGAACTGAGTTGATTTGGATCAGAGGCAACCTCAACGCTCAAATTTATGCTGAGACGATTGTATCAGACGTCATCGTTCCTCTACAAGTGCAAATCGGTCCCTTATTTTAGGTAATGCATGATAATGCACGACCGCACACCGCAAGAGTTGTAAGACAGACTCTCGCCGCAGCTAACATCAATGTCCTGCCCTGGCCTGCTCAGTCGCCAGACTTGAACCCGATTGAGCATGCATGGGATATGCTACAGAGAAGAGCTCTGCCGAATATGGAGGGTATCCAGTCGCAAGAAGACCTTTTTTTGTTGTTGCAACGAACATGGGCGGCCATTCCACAGCGTGATTTGGATGAACTCATTTTGAGTATGCCAAACCGATGTTCTTGTGTTGTTAGTGTTCGCGGTAGAAACACGGATTATTAATTGTTTAAGTTACCCAATAAAATTTTAAAGAAAACTGTTATTTCAGTCTTTTTTTCGAACTTTAATGTTAGTGGTTCAAATGTGTTGAAGTATAGAACCTTCTTTACTGTAACCAGAGACACCTTAGCGGTCTATCGGTTGTTGTCTGGTAGTCATGGTGATGTGATTATTATTGGTAGATTGTATTTTTCATGATTTGCTAAAATAATTATTCCTATCTTTTCTAATCGCTTGTTTTACTTGCTTGCCCCATATCAAATCTTACAATAGGTTATGGGCCTCATACTTTGGAGATATGGATCTAGCTAAAGTACAGATAGCGAAACTGGAAGCCAACAATTGGACTCAATGGAAGTACCGTATGACCGCTCTTCTGTCGGGCATCGACGGACTATTGGATATTGTTGAAGGTAAAACACTAATACCAGTTAGACCTGATGCAGCAGCAGGCGATGCAGCAGCTGTGGAAGCATCTATGTCAAGGTATGACACATCCTTGAAAGAGTTCAAGAGAAAGGAGAGTATAGCTTTGCTTCTAATCACAAATAATATTAGTGATGAAACATTAGACAAAGTTATTCGTTTGTCCAAACCAAAGGAAGTCTGGGATGAACTACATAAATTGTATGATGGTGTCAATGACAACCGGGTTTATGATTTGTGTCTAGAGTTCTTCAGATATTCGAAGGATCCTGGAGATGACATGGCTACGCACATATCGAAATTGAAGAATCTGTGGTTTCATTTGAAACAAGAACTAGGCAAAGCGGAAACTGGTGCAAACTTGCCAGAGCTTTTACTAATATGTAAGATATTGGATACCTTACCTGAAACTTATTTTTCGTTTGAAGCGGGTTGGCTGTTAATGTCAAAGAAGGACCGGACGGTGGACAACCTTACTAGTCAACTGTGTGCTCATGAGAAAGCACTGAACAGCAAGGATGGTGAAGGCACTTCGCAAGCTTTTCCAGTTGAGTCAGTAAGAAAGGATTTTAGGAAAAATCAAGACCAGGATAATAGGTGGCAAACCGATTTGTTGAATAAGACAAAGAAGTTGTGGTGCTGGAAGTGTCGATCAAAAGGACACTTGAAGAAGGATTGTACTCAAAAGAGTGTATCGAGCAATCTGGTGTTATCGGCGCTCAGTATAAGTAGTAACAACGGTTCTTGGTTTATTGACAGTGGTGCAACTAACCATATGACAGGATGTTGTGAGTGGTTTGACACACTGAAACCGTCTACGATGAAAGAGGTGCATGTTGCTAATGGCAAAAAGTTAAATGTGAGCGGTACTGGTAATGTACATTTTTCAGTGGAATTTAACGGAACAATTGTTAATATTACTTTAACTGATGTTTTGTTTGTACCGGAACTTACTGTTAACTTGTGCTCGGTTTATAGTCTGTCACAAAAAGGCTATAATGTTGTTTTTTCTAACTCAGAATGTAATATTTCTAAGGCTGGTGTAGTAGTTTTGAGAGCCAAGCAATCTGGGAGGGTTTACAGACTTGCAACTGTCGGTAGGGCCAACTTGATTAGGGGAGGTTCAGACGATATGAAAATTTGGCATCTGAGGTTAGGACACATTAACTTTGAAAGCTTAAAAGCTTTAAAACGTGTCGCTAATGATATTGATTTTCAGGTTGATTCTAGCAAAGAGATTTGTGATGTTTGCCTTAAGGGTAAACAGACCCGTGCTCCATTTGTGAGCAATTCCAATAAGCAGGTGGCAAAGGCGCGGCTGGACCTGATCCACACGGACATCTGTGGGCCGATGCCGACTACTTCTCTCGGAGGCAAACGGTACATTCTCACGTTCCTCGATGACCACACTAGGAAAGTGTTTGCTTATCCGATCGCTAAGAAGAGTGATGTATGTAAGTACACTAAAGATTTTATTAATCTGGTAGAAAATCAGTGCGGTACGACTGTAAAAGTACTTAGGTCTGATAACGGTACAGAGTACGGAAACGCTGATCTAACTAACTTTTTAAAAAGCAAAGGTATAGTTCATCAGCTGACTGTCCCGTACAGTCCGCAACAAAATGGTGCGGCTGAAAGGCTAAACCGGACTTTACTTGAAAAAGTGAGATGTTTACTTTTTAATGCTCAATTAGATGACAAGATGTGGGGAGAAGCTGTGTGTACCGCAGCGTATCTTATAAATCGTTCACCAAGTTCTAGAATATCGGGTAAAATCCCGGAGGAATTGTGGACTGGCTGTAAAGTTAGCTTTAAGCATCTTCGGGTCTTCGGTTGTGAGGCATTTGCGCATGTAGATTATATTAAGCGTAAAAAGTCAAATCCCAAAAGTAAAGCTTTCGTTTTCCTTGGATATGAAAACAATGTAAAGGGTTATCGATTGTTCAATCCAGCTAACAACAAGATTATCGTTTCACGTGACGTAGTGTTTAACGAACATGTCTTTCCTGGGAGACACTCGAAAGCCAAAACAGAAAATATACCTATTTTTCTTTCAGGAGGTTTTGATGACTACGTTTTAGAAGCCATGCCGAATGAGGCGGAGCTGTCACCTGTTCGTGCAGAGTCATCAGATACTCCTGTTGAGGCGGAGTGTGAACAAAGTCCTGACAGACAGTCTGTCGTTGATAGTACCACTGAGTCTGAATCTGTCGGACATCGGTATAATTTGCGACCCAGAAACCCGAGAGAAACCTGTAACGTGGCTAACGTTAAAGATGTTGAGCCTATCGTACCACGAAGTGTAAAAGAGGCTTTAAGCTGTGTAGAAAAAGAATTGTGGCAAAAAGCAATGCAGGAAGAAATTGATTCTTTTTATGCTCACGAAGCTTGGGAGCTGGTCGATATGCCACTAAACAAAAATATTGTTAAAAACAAGTGGATATTTACATTGAAGAAAGATTGCAACATTACACGTTACAAGGCAAGGCTCGTCGCGAAGGGTTTTACCATACGGTGAAGATTACACCGAAACTTTCTCACCGGTCGTACGTCACTGTTCTATGAGGCTGTTATTATCATTAGCTGTGAAATTGGATCTTAAGATTGATCATTTGGACGTGCAGACGGCTTTCCTGAATGGGGATTTGAAGGAAGAAATATACTTGCATCAACCTGAAGGTTTTGTTAAGCCTGGTAATGAAAAGACAGGCTATAGATTGTGTAAGGCTGTGTACGGGTTAAAACAAGCTTCGCGGGCCTGGATCTCAGAAGGTAAAAGATGTACTTACTTCTTTGGGTTATTACCAATGCAAGCAAGAAGAATGTATATTTATTCGAAAAATTGGTAATTCAATTGCTATTATTGCTTTGTACGTCGACGATTTTTTCGTATTTTATAATGACAGTTTTTTAGTGACAACTTTAAAGAAATCTTTACTAAAACATTTCAAAGTTAAGGACTTAGGGCAAGTTAGAAATATGTTGGGGATAAAGGTTGAACGCGATGACAGTTGCATTAAAATAAGTCAAGAGCATAAGATTGACGATTTGCTTGATCGTTTCGGAATGACGGATTGCAAGTCTGTCAACTCTCCTATGGTTGCTAACATTAGTAATTCTTTAGGTAGTCCAACTACTAAGAATGATGTTGAAGTAAAGCTTCCTTACCAGGAACTGATAGGTAGCTTATTGTACTTATGTGTTACCACTCGACCTGATATTTCCTTTGCCGTGGCATATCTAAGTCAGTTTATTAGTTGCTATACTGTGGAACACTGGAGTCATGCCAAACGCATATTAAGATATCTGAAGGGTACTAAGGACAAGGCTTTAGTATTTAAGAAATCGGATGTAAACTCAGTCTTGGAAGGTTACGCAGATGCAGACTGGGCCGCGGACTCTGACCGCAAGTCGTATACAGGTTACGTTTTCAAGTACGCCGGTAATACTATTTCATGGGGTTGCTACAAACAGTCGTGCACTGCGCTTTCGTCTACCGAGGCGGAGTATGTTAGTCTTAGTGAAACGTGTCGAGAGGCGGTATTCCTCAGAGCGCTACTGTGTGAATTGGATTTTGCCTGCAAAATAATTTTGTATTGCGATAATCAGTCGGCCCTCAGTCTTGCTGAAAATCCAATTCATCACAGACGTACCAAACACATCAGTGTGCGGTATCACTTTGTAAGAGAGATATTGAATAAGCTTGATGTTAAGCTATTGTATCTGCCCACCGGTCAAATGGTGGCGGATGTTTTTACTAAGCCCCTAGGGCGTGTAAAACATGACAAATATACAGAGGAACTTGGAGTTCTCTAAGGTGCCTTAGTTATGGGAGGGTGTTGAAGTATAGAACCTTCTTTACTGTAACCAGAGACACCTTAGCTGTCTATCGTTTGTTGTCTGGTAGTCATGGTGATGTGATTATTATGGGTAGATTGTATTTTTCATGATTTGCTAAAATAATTATTCCTATCTTTTCTAATCGCTTGTTTTACTTGCCTGCCCCATATCAAATCATACAATAAAATGTCAAAAATCCCTTTATTAGGAAAATGGCAATTTTTTTTATTAATGCAAAGGTGACTTGGTTTATCGTTACTGTAGACAAACGAAAACACTTTATTTGATGAATCCTTAAAGAAAATTTTAATTAATATCAATCAGGAGAAAAGTTATTGCAAAAATATATGTTGATCCCTAGACACTTTTGATGTGTGTATATCTACTTATATAGATAATAACACCCAGACACACAACAAATACAAATGTTCGTCACACAAATATTTGTCATGTGTGGGGATCGAACCCACGACCCCCGGCGCTAAAGGCAGAATCGCTTCCATTGCGCCAATAGGCCAGTCAAAACATCTTTTGGCATGCCCCTCGTATCACGACATGGAGCTTTGTTCAGGCAGTTAAGATCTCCGGCAACAAATGTATAAAAGTGAATGCGTTTGTAAATAGGTGTTCTCGGTCACCAGTGAATTTTTTTTTTAGAATCGCTTATCGGGGACCAGGTTATAAGTGCTGGGTCACGTCGTAGCCACTAGATATCCGTAGACACTAGATATCCGTAGAATACCCAGTGTACAAGAGAGCTCGTCACGCCCAAATACTGAGCGGAGACCATTTTGACAACTGGTTGAGACGCGGCCACAACCGCACTCAAAGGCTAACAACCGAATCCATAAACGTCTATCGAAGCTGAGAGGTCCTTACATGAAATTGTCATGTAAACATTATTTAGCTGTCCCTTTCATTTCTATTGACATGTGACAGGGCAGCATCAATTTAAGGTGTCCTCAACTTTTGATTGGCGTTTGTGGATAAGGGCGTAAGTCTGTGCCGGTTTCATACATATTCCATGAAAAATCTCGTCCGAAGCTTGTGGATGTGAGTTGTGACCGAATGTGCGGGAAAATTGACTGTTTAAAGTATTAAAATTAATTCTGAAGACCTTTTCTGGAATGAAAAACTGTGGCTAAAGTAACCTGATTGTGCTGAGTAGTATACAGTCTCCCAGCAGCATGAGGCAGGTGCACCGACTTGATCCGGCTCTGCGTCAGGTCGTACCGGATGATCTCGCCCGGTTGTCCGGACTCATTGGCTTGGTAGAAGAATGAACCGCTGTACACGATGTGCCCGTTGCCCTTAAAAATGTAGAGTCGTCAGTAATGGTTTTAGTTTTAGGTTTTTGCCAGAGTTTATCTAATGGAAAGGATACTTGTTTTTTGGTGATACATATCTTTTCCTATATTAACCTTTGCCTTTTTGTATTTTAATGATAAAAATGCATGGCAGATTGAGGCTTTTTTCGGTACCTCGTAACACAGGAATATTAATCCCTACTTCGAGACCATTACAAGAGGTGTGTTGTCTGGGGCATATTTATTTATTTCTTACTTCTTCGCTGTGTTTTATTTGCATGTTTTCAATTGTGAGCCCATTGAGATTGCCAATAAATTACTTTTAACTGTACTTTTACTTTTTTTGACTTCAAAAATACATTTTACACGATTCATCATCATCATCATCGGTGCGTTTATCCCGGTTGTGACCCCACACTAGTGTGTGGGGTCTCAGGGTCCACCTAAATAATGTTTACACGATTCCTGTCTACTAAACCCTGTATGGATCGCCTCCGTGGCAAAGTGGTTTCAGAGCTTAGCCCGATACCTGGAGGTATCGGGCCGAGTTCTGAAACCATATTCTGTGTTCAATTCCCAGGTCAGGCAAAGTGTGTTTCAGAGTGTTCGAAACATACCCTAGGTTTGTGATACCAACCCGCATTTAGCAAGCGTGGTGATTAGGCCAATAAACATAATTTGTAGCGGTTACTTGATTTCAATGATGGAGGCCTTTGTCCAGCAGTGGGCCACTAAATAGGCAAATTACATACTTACTTCCTGTCCACTACCCGACTTACCCCAAGAAGATGCTCTAATAGAAAAATAACATTTTGGCTTATTAGTCGCATGGAAACTCCTTGTTCACTCATTTTATGAAGAACTGGCTGACTTAAGGACTGATGAATGCCGGAAGGACTTAGTTAATCGTGTGAAAAACCACTTAAGATATTTCTGAAGTAATGTGATAGTTTCTTACAAAGAAAGGTTTCTGCAGCTTGTGGAACTCATCAACGTGGTCCGTCTTGAAACTGGCTTTGTTCCTGTACTCCCGTAGTCTCTCAACATCGTTCTCTACCGTGGTCCATAGTTTGTCTTTCTGGAAAAATTCAAAATCAAGAGGTCAGTCAAATGCTGGCTTCATTATGCTGCGGGTTGTGGGTTCAATTTTCCTCTTCACCAAGGATATTCTTGTGAATACTTAAGTAATTAATACATACCTGGGCTTCGCTGGCATTAGAGTCTCGCAGCCAAGCCCCGAATAGTTCATCTTTATAACGATGATAAACTGGTTTTCCAATCGCATAAAGTTGACAGTCTGAAATCATATTATGCAAGCTTCATCATTGACTAAGAGGCAATTGGGAATACCGTTATGGTACTAAAATACACCCTCAAATAATAATGATTGTGAATTAAATGAAACTTAAACTCGCAATAAATTAACTGAATATATAAATGAAACTCTGGCAGCCAAATTAGTTCTGCTTAGTTAACAAAATCATTAAAACAAAATTCAGTAATTTGGCAAGCGGACTTACTTGTGTTCCTTCTAGGCTTGCTCCCAGCAGTAGCATTCATAGTCGTGATCAGCAGCTGAGCTCGGTCACAGCGCGGACACGACGGACATCGCTGCACCTGGCACAGCTCCTCGTAGGAGGTCAGCGCCGGAGGCCTGGAGCCGAACTCCATGGGCTGCTGTTGCGTGATCTGGTGGTTGGGGCCGGGATCTGTGCGAGGTCGTAACATTTTACTACAACGTGATCTTTTGTAGGTCTGCTTAACATATTTTACCCCAGAAACATGAAGACTAAGATAGTGCAGGTTCATCATGGGTCGATCACCTGAACACATGATTTAAAAAGTGCTTGCTCTAAAGAGATTCTTGGCTACTGTGGACAGGGTCATTTATTTTCACCGATGTAGTCCTAGCTACTATAGATAGCAGATACGTGTTTTTGAGATGCGTTTTCCCCAAGGCGTTTTGATTGTATAATGAGCTGCCGAGATCCTCCCATTGAACTAAAGCGCGTAGTTTTTCTAGAGAGGAAACACAAATTGTCAAGTGTCTGATAATTGATGAGTACTTACACAAAAGCTTGATATGCCCCTTCACAGTCTGGTTGTTTAGCTCATTCTTGGCGACACAGCTATACTGGCGAAGGTCATGTTCTCGTATGTTGGGCACCTCTAGCCGCATGATCCAGCGCCAGGAATCGGCGGTGGACACCACCTCGCTTTTGTACCGGGGCCCCTCCAGGGTGATGCCGTCGCATGCCCACGCTAACACCGGTTCTGGCCATGCTTGTACCTGAAATAGTTTATTCAATTTTATTATCATCGTCATTCGCAGCCACAAGACGTCTTCACTGGAACCACTGAAGCTCTCTGCCATAGATTTTATTATCAGCATACTGGTGATGTTTTCATCGTAATGTTGCAATTGTTTTCACCGCGCTCGGTCTATCCTGCATTTGCCCTCAAATTAATTAATTTAATTTTTTTTTGCTTCAAATATGACCTCTAATGCTATATTGGAGTATATTGCTTTATCATAACTTATTTTCCTGCTAGACGAAGTCGAGGTGACTTAAGGTTAGTTTAGTTAAATAGGTTTTGTTTGTTCGATCGTAGGATTCAATATGTTTTTGATATATTTGCGAGATTCATTTGCATCTGTTAAGGGGGAAAGGCATGCCCAAGAAAACATACGTGTCAGTAGATTGGTGTTATGATTAGAGCGTTATGTTTCCGGTACATATAAAGTAAATTGTACATACCTCACACTCAAATTTTGCGGTTTTATTGTAGACATAGACAACGTTGTTGGGAACTCGGATGTATGGGCTGACTGAAAATAAGAACCCGCTATGTGATTATAACGATAAAATGGACGATAGCTTATTCAGGAACTGATTCAGTCTGTAATTTCCTTCGGGCAGGTTAAAGACATTTGTTTCTAGATTTTAAAAAAGGATCCTAAAGAGCTGTTCATACTAACAGTGAACTTCTACGTCTGTGGTCTGGTTAGCTGATGGCAGCATTCCGTTGTTGGCCAGGCAGACGTACTTGCCAGCGTGCCAGCGGGATACGTTGGGGATGTTCAGCACATGCCCGCTCACTGACGCGTCTCGCCAGGATCCCTGAGGACATAAGCATCTAAAGATAGAAGACCAGAAAAAATGGAATTTCAGACCTTGGTAATATCGAGTGGAATTCGAACCCGCGTCTTCCTCAATCCGGGCGGCTGCTCTGAACACTAAGGTACCGAAATCCCTCATCTAGCATCTAAAAACATCACTGCCACAGGAGGTACATACCTTCCTACAAGCTAGAGTTCCACTAAAAATATATAAACCATGCGCCAAAAATAAGACTACGCAGCTGCAATCCTACATACGAGTAACATCGTGCTGTTCGTTGCATCTGTCACATTGCAGATATCTAATAGAAATCTTTAAGCTCAAGTTTAGTAGCAAAATAAAACCTAAATATCGGTTCAGATGTGCTGTACCCGGTCTGGCGCTCGCCCAAAAATCGACATGCTTTATTGCTTTATATTAGATCTTTTGGCTCAGATTTCTTAAATTTTTTAGGTTTTTAGGATTACTTACTATAACTTTTAATAATTTTCCCAAAGTATGTTTTTGTCACTTTGCACTTCAGTGGAGGTTTACCAATGAAATTAGTCGACTGTCTTTTTAGCCACCTTGTTAACAAGGTATATAATTAGTTATAGCCATATTTTATACGCTCATTTTTATACTAACTTTTGCCAATTAATTTTAAATTCGATTATTTTACGTAAAACGCATGCTTGTTTTTTTATTGAGTTCAATTGTTTAGACTGCCAAATAAGTATCCACTAAACTAAATTCGAATGATATCTATTTTGCACACAGTACATACCGTAGTTGTAGGTATACGGTTTAACCCATCCCTGTTGGAGTTTCGGGAAATTAAGCAATCCGCGTACAGGGCTTGGACCATGGCCCGTACCAGTCAGGATGTGAATATTTCTGATATTATGAAACGTCGACTTAATGCTACCTCGAGGTTCAGTAAAAGAACGATTGCCAGGGCTAAATTCGATTTTGTCAACAGAATTCGTGAGCGGCTAGCACGTCACCCCTCTGGAAGCCGTGCCATCTGGTCGCTGCCGAGAGAAATTTTTGTCAGTCGTTCTTACTACCATTGCGAAATGCTGATAGCAGTCTGGCCTGCAGCGCTAAAGAGAAAGCTGATCTATTGGGTAATCTCTTCGCGCCTCGAACTCAACTTTAAACGACGATGGTCATACCGTACCGCCAACCATCCCGTGGTGCGGATACTCCATGGCGGAAATCAAGATTTCACAAAGAAATGCCTAGCGGGAGCTGCTAAATCTCAATATTCATAAGTCGAGTGGGCCAGATGGCATACCCGCAGTGGTGCTCAAACAGTGTGCTCCTGGGTTGTGTCCTGTATTAACGCGACTTTTCGCACTTTCTTACCAGAAAAAGAAAATTCCGTCTTCGTGGAAGACTCCTCATGTGCATCCAGTGCCCAAAAAGGGCGATAAATCAGACCCATCGAATTACAGGCCTATCGCTAAAACCACCCTACTCTCCAAGGTGATGGAGCGTGTAATCAACACGAAATTTCTCAGATACCTAGAGGAACAGGATTTTTTGAGTGACCGTCAATACGGCTTTCGCCACGGTAGATCGACTGGTGATCTTTTAGTGCATCTCACACACCGGTGGGCGTCTGCTATCGAGAGTCAAGGTGAGGCATTGGCAGTAGGCCTAGACATAGCGAAGGCATTCGATCGGGTCTGGCACCGGGGTCTTCTATCGAAGATACCAGCTTACGGAGTTCCCGAGGGTCTGTGCCAATGGGTTGCTAGCTTATTGTCTGGCCGTAGCATAAGAGCCGTAGTAGACAGCAGTTGCTCCGAAATCATGGCCATAGACGCTGGCGTCCCTCAAGGATCCGTGCTATCTCCAACGCTGTTTCTGCTGCATATTAATGACATGCTTTCATTTTATAGTATTTATTGCTATGCAGATGACAGCACAGGAGATGCATTTTACACGGGCCGTGCAAACAACCCCCGTTCCGTAGTGGAAGAAAGTCGCGAACAACTTGTGTCTAAAATCGAGAGTACTTTGTCCGAAGTCTCCGATTGGGGCCGGGATAACTTAGTCCGATTTAAGTCAAAGTCAAAGTCAAAGTGGTTTATTTGTGATTCACAGGTAATATACAGATGTCAAAACTTAAATTATAGTGCTCTGTGATCTGCCATTTGGCATACAAATGTCTTAATCCTAATAATTGGTTTACAATTCACATTAAAATATATTTTTTATTATTAATTATTCAATATTAATTCATTAGTTTCATCGATAATTAGCACGTAGCAGGCAAGAAATAAAATGAAAATAAAAATAGGTGGCTAGGTAATGTCAGCTGTATTTGTGTGTGTTGGTGGTATGTCAGTTATTTTTATTGTTAATAAATTCTTGTACCGAATAGAAAGCCCTTTCCGTCAGATATTCGAAAAGCATTTTCTTAAATGAATGAATATTATTATCTGTCCTAATTTTCTTTGGTAAGCAGTTATAAATTTTAGTAGCCATGCCAAAGATATCCCTGGACAAATATCCCTGGACATTATTCCACACAGCGCCATCTAGCCCTAAAGTAAGCTATTTAAAGCTTGTGTTATGGGATACTAGACAACGGATAAACATACTTAAATACATTTTCTTTTGTAAATACATACTTATTATACATAGGAGACACCCAGACCAGTACAAACAGACATGTTCATGCACACAAATGTTTGTACTGTGCGAGGATCGAACCCGCGACCTCTGGAGTAGTAGCCAACTTCTTAACCATTACACCAAGTCGGTCGTCAGATAGATACTGTTGCTGCAGAGTTTTGTTTTGTTCCTAGTTATTTGTCTATCAGTTATAAAATCACATCTTCTGGCGCTTAAGACACGGGGAAACAGGTCAGGGTGTGCATAGAGTGCAACTTCAAAAATGTATAGTGAGGGTATTGTCAACAATTTAAGTTTCTTAAAAAATGGCCTGCAGCTTACTCTACTTTTTAGGTTGCAAATGGCCCTAATGCATCTCTTTTGAGCTATTAATAGGCGTCCAATATTTACGGCATTTCCCCAGAAAATAATACCGTATCTCAGTCTAGAATCAACATAGCCATGATATACCTCAATCACTGCTCCTCGGTTTACTATCTTACTAAGCTGTCGTAATGCGTAAGTGAATTGCAGTAACTTAGCGTGTATGAATTCAATATGAGATTGCCATTTCATATCATTGTCAATATGTAGTCCTAAAAATTTTACAGACTTTTTATTCTCTATATCAACTCCTTGAAATGTCAGTTTTGTTACTTCATGTGATTGTCTTTGTCTAAAATTCATTAAGTTTGTTTTTGGTATGTTTAATTGTAAGTTCTTTTGTTTCAACCAGTTTGCTACAGATTCCAAGCTCGATTTTATTTCATTTTCACTGTTACATACAATAGTACAATCAATAATTTAATCCTATCAAGACACAAGTTTCTGAAATCACTGCTAATGAAACCCCATTCCCTGCTACCCCACAGTTCCTCAACACATCACTTACCATCTCTAATAGTATTGGGATCCTCGGTGTTGACATCTCCAGTGATGTGCAATTTCGAAGTCATCTAAATGATAAAGTCAAGCTGGCATGCAAGAAGCTAGGTGTGCTTATAAGAGCAAAGCGGTACTTCACATCGGAGCAAGGACTGCTGTTATAGAAAACGCAAGTACGGCCCCGTATGAAGTACTGCTGTCAACTTTGGGCGGGAGCACCAGGATACCAGCTTCAGCCTTTTGAGCCGGTTCAAAGACGAACTGTGAGAATAGTTGACGATCACAAACTCGCAAGTGGTATAGAACCATTAGGTCTGAGGAGAGGCCTCATTATGTGTGTTCTACCGCTTAGACAATGAGTTGTGTTCCGAGGAACTGTTGGAAATGATGCCGACAGCAACTTTTTTACCATCGCACCGTTCGCCATCGACATGGTGTTCATGCTCACACATTGGAACCCCAATGGTCGCTTACAGTGCGGTTTCAGAGAAAATTCCCCCCGCGCACAATCCGATTATGGAATGAGCTCCCTGCCGAGGTTTTCACAGTATTGGATCCTAAGAGGAGAGTTAATTGGTATCTCCTAAATGGTCGGCAACGCGCACGTAGTGCCCCTGGTGTAACAGGCGTCCATAGGCTTCGGTAACTGCTTAGCATCAGGCGGGCCGTAAGCTTGTTTGCCACTTTGTGGTATACAAAATGTCTCCTAGTGCTCACTAGCACTTTACAAGAAACCAAATGCCAAACTTTAGCTATACTT
Source organism: Udea olivalis (assembly GCA_947369235.1). Classification (NCBI taxonomy): domain Eukaryota; kingdom Metazoa; phylum Arthropoda; class Insecta; order Lepidoptera; family Crambidae; genus Udea; species Udea olivalis. Next base: position 15,496,207 of record OX376359.1, read on the forward strand.
TGTTCATTTATTTATAACATATTTGCTCGTAAAGTGTCTATTATTTCACCAATTTCAATATCGTATTGTATCTCATTACGCACTTGTGCGATAATGTAATGTAAAACGCACGGTTTATCAAGATGCTCCTTCCAAAACGAATGGTACTTTATTTAAATTTTAGCAAAGAGTTTTTATGTCATCTAAGAGGTTAACATTTTATGAATAAAATTAACATTGGGAGATAAAATATAATAAATAAACGTTTAGTTCTTTAATTTAATTAATTTTGACAATAAATTACAACCATTTATCTGTAACAAAAACACAAAAATATTAATTTACTTTATTAGTAATACTGGCTGTTTTTTATGCCTTTGCCTTAAAAAAAGCGCTGATGCGCGCGCATCGCTAATTTGTGAACAAATAATTTTTTTAACTGCTTACCAAGTGATTAAAGATTTATTTGTATAAGAAAGTCCGAGTTTTATTTATTTCATCGCAAATATGTTATAAAACGTCGGTTGACGTATGTCCTACGACGTATGTGCGCTTTGATTATTACAGCCTCTGCTTTCTAGCAATATCGCCTCGGCTGTAATTTTCAACTTACCGCACTTATATCATAATATACTATTATTCTACGCCCAGTAGTTTCGGCGATGCGTTGTCTGTCTGTCACTCAGTCAGTAATGTAAGACTTTATATTTATTGATTGTACCTGTATGACAGCGGTCCCATCAGCCCGCCGCCACTCTACGGTGGGCTCCGGTCGTCCCATGGGGTTGCAGCTGATCCTGAGCGTGTCGGCCTCGCGCACAATCACCCTCGTTTGGTCCTCTGGATTAAAAAAGATTTGAAAAATTATGATAACATACGGGCCATCTGCGTCGGCGCTTTTCTATTGTACTCATGGTGAACAGGCTTCACCATGACGATGTGGCTTTCCATTTCCGAATAATTTCACGAATTGTAAATCGAATACTATGCCAAAAAGGTGCTGCACTGCACTGTGCAGTGATTTTTTCTATAGATACAATTGATCCGTTGTTCGATCCGCGTAGTAAATAACATTAAAGAACTCGTGTTACAGATGTAGTTGACTCTACAATGTGTATTTGTAGGAAATCAACAGGGTTTACTGTAACCATCCCACTCTTCAGAGCAGCATGCTAGCGATTAAGGATAGTCTAAACATCCTTGGCATGGATGTTCGTAGCAACCTAAACCAGCGGGACTACGTTGAGAGCGTCATTAGAACTGCATCCCGTAAACTCGGAATCCTGAACAGAGTGAGACGATTCTTCACGCCTGGGCAGCTCTGTCTCTTGTATAAGACACAAGTTCGCTCGTGTGTGGAATTCTGCTCTCATCTCTGAGACGGTTCCGCAAAGTACCTACTCGAAGCTCTTGACAGGTTGCAGCGGCGTGCTATTCGTATTACTGGAAACCCAGAGGCAACTTTGACCCTTGAACCTCTCCAATTGCTTAGAGACATTGCCAGGCTAAGTATTCTTTATCGCTTCTACAATGGGGAATGCTCTGACGAGTTATTCCAGCTTATTCCACCCTCACCTTTCCACTCCCGTACCACGCGTGCTGGACTACGGCGTCACCCACACACAATTCAACATTTGTTGGCCCAAACTAAAAGGTTCGGTGACTCGTTTCTTTGTCGTACCATCCAGACGTGGAACGCTCTTCCAGCACATGTGTTCCTTCCTCGTATAGTCCTCGTATAGTTCTTCAAGCGGGGCGTGAAAAGGCATTTCTGCAGGCCTTCAAGGTGAGTATGGCCAGCCCAGTGATTCGTTTGAATGATTGGGCTTGTCAACCTCATATCTGGACCTCACGACCGCTTTCCATCAGGTGGAGTGAGGTCATCTTGACGGGCAATATGAAAATAATAATATTAAAAAAACCAGCATTCGCCATCTTGTTTAGAAGGTAGGTATTAAAAAGAAACTACTCACGAGCAAAAGTAGGAGGTATAAACAGCTCCTTCTCCTTAGTATAGTTGTATATGGAGAGGCCAGGCCTGCCTGGAGCGCCGTCTCTACCGTCGTTACCGCGCTGGCCTTTGGGCCCTATTGGGCCTTTATCACCTTTTGGACCTCGAATGCCAGAAGGGCCTGGGGCACCTGATCTACCTGAAATGAATTATAACACGTTTGCGTGAAATTATTGACATGTTTAGTGTCCGTGCTGATCAACCACCAGTAGCATTCACAGGTGGTTGTCACGCGCCACATCCTTCATTACTGCTCAGACGATAGTGATCGGTGGCAACCACTAGCGGTCGGTCGGAGGCTGTAGCCACAAAATAAAGAGTTTACAAAAGGACCGCTCGCTGATTTTTCCTAACTTGCGTGAACCGCTCAGGGTTACTACTATAGTTATTTTGGCTCTAAATTTTAAAATGAAGTAGGTAGGATAAACCGACTTCACAGAACCGGCCAAAAGCAGAATTCATCATGTGAAAAATTGCACCAAGTTCGACAATAACAAAAACACTCGCGACAGTGCGACTTGCCGCGACACTGAAACTCACTGGTATCGCTGGTAAACTCACTGTGTCTGCGTGCGTGATCAAAATGCCGGGTTTGTTCTAAGCGGACTATCTGTCAAAGGCGCCGCGCCGCATGCGTATTTTGTGCTGTAGCAGCGTAGTAGCGAGCCACTGGTAGCGTGACGTGGCCCCTCAGTCGTTAGTGGTTGACACAAAGCAAGCGTGGCCGCGTTTATACAAAGTACATAAAAATAATGTAAACGTTAGCCACTATCAGTTGCCACAAGTAGCTCGAAGGCGTGGACATGTTAATAGTGCACTAATTAACATATGGGTGCCACTTCCAGAGGTAACTGAATCGTTATTGTTACCATCTTTGCCATCCTTCCCGTTCTTTCCAGGGCTGCCATCCTTTCCCGGTATGCCATCGCGTCCGTCCTTGCCTGGAGCACCATCAGCGCCGTTCCTGCCCGACATGCCGTCCAGCCCAGGCTCACCAGGCACTCCATCTCGACCATCCAAGCCAGGGTTACCAGGAAAGCCACGTTCGCCTTTAGAAACATATCTTTAAAGTCCAGAAATGTATATTAATAGTGGTGATTGTAATGGTAGGTTAAATCCTCCTATCCATAAGTTACTAACTAAAAAGCAAAATTTAACATTAAATAAATATAAATAAATATAAATATCTGGGCGATCCAAGATCAAGATCATCTGACCCCAAACTAAGCAGAATTAATATTAATAATTAATTAATTAACTAATATTGTCAGCTACTCGTAGTTATAATCCGTATCTTTGAAGGCATATTATGATAAAGTATTTTATTTAGGCGGATTATGTTGTCTGATGAAAAATTAACCCTCGCGTAGTTCAGGGTAGGTGGTTCACAAAACATGTTTTTAGAATTCATTTTTGAAGTAGTAAAAAGTGAAATTAAAATCTCATAAAATTTACTGATATTGTTGAGAGGATACTACTACCTACTTCATTCATCCGGAGGAAACATGATTTGATAAAGTTGGCTCGATAGAATAAATTCACAAAGTTACCTCTTTTCGTGACATTTTGTCTTCTATTGTTGGTTTTATTCCTAAAAATAAAGTTTAAAAATAACTGGAGGGATTTCATCAGAGAGTTTTTTTTTGTTACATTTATAATTTTTTTAATCGATTACTTTAGTCAGTTTCCTTCGGGAAATGTTGTGCAGCCTTAATGGTAAAGTTTAACTTAAGCTTTAAGCTCGCAAAATTGCGTTAAAAATTATCAGGATAAATTGTACAAGGAACATCGGAAGTCATTTCTTATTTTCCATTTGTATTTTATAGAAAATTTGGACAAGAATTTTGATTGCTTAAGTTTAAGCTGCGTCGCAAACTGGCTATGTGCCAACATTTTCGTGCCGTTGAATTCCTACAACGTAGGGGTTCTAACTATTTGTTGTTAAATTTTTATTTGACAATGTGAACAGTAGAGTAGAATACCTTTTGGTCCTGGAGGTCCTAACGGTCCTCGTGATCCTCCATGTCCAGGCGTTCCAGGTGCCCCAGGGTCTCCTCTCTCGCCTTTAGGACCTGGGGCCCCACTTGGCCCTTTTGGGCCCTGGACCCCCGGAGGACAGTAGTCCTGCGTCGCCTTGCAGAAACCTTGCACCACTTTGTACTAAACATTGTGGCAAAAATCATAAGTTAACAATATCTGGGGGTTAGGTTTTAGCACTACTTTCACTGATCATATTATAGTAATAGAATCGCCTTTTTCACACTACTGTGGGGATTATTATATAATATTTGCCGATGATGACTATTTTTTTGGGGAGAAAGCCTCTTATAGTTGCCCATACGTTCAGGACCAGGTTACGACCAGGACCCATACGTTCACTCCGGTTTAAATTTGCGATGTTTCGTGAAACTTTGGAATGGTAAAAATGACTAAAAACTGGGCGATTTTGAATATGTTTTATATATTTTGTACAGTAAAATATAGTTCTTTATAGGAATATCAAGTAATCAACATCAATCTCGATGGGAATGTTTTTTAAATGACTGAAAATTCACGTTCGATGAACGCGAGTAGGTAGGGTCCTCGAAGCTGTTGCACAAAGATCAATTTCTGGGTACTAAGTCGTTTACCTAACGAACAATACAGCCCAGATTCAAGCAATAAAGAACTCTGACTATAATGATTGATTAGATAAACTCACAGGAACCCTGGAGTAGCTGGTCAGCCAGACCCACGTGTCGCCCCCTGGTGCCGGGCCCTTGGCGCCGGTCCTGCGCATTTCTGCTGCATCTTTCTCTTCCAGCTCTGCCTGCATCTTGGGATTGAAGAACTCCACATGAGGAGTCACTGTGTTGTCTTCTTGAATTGGTTTCGGCTTCTGTGTATTAATGTGTTATGTTTAAGAATAAAATCAATACAAATACGTGTTATAGGATAGGTTTTGACGTTTCTCTTACTGGACCTGGGACCAGAGCAGCTGCGTTGCGACGCCAAGTTACCTCCTCGCGTGTACAGAGTTTGCTTGTCCGTGGTAAAAGTTTTACTAATTACTGAGAACCGGCAAGCTTCTGTTCCGGTGCACCTTGAGCAACGTGGAAATACCACTGCTCACGCAGTTCTTGTTCGTCGTTGGCTAAATTCTTGGCTAGAGGGGGACCGCTCCCATATTCCTCCCTGGGAGGAATTACGGGATGTTGTCCTATTGAGTGGACTCTTCGGAGTTAGCGTCTGCCATTGGTAGCGTGGGTTGGCGGGCCTGCTAGGCTTGCGCCGGCATTTTGCTGGGCGAGGGGGGAGTCCTGACGCGCACCTCTGGGCTCTGCACCGTTCCAGCGGATGATTGGCTCTCCGTGGCGGACGCTCTGCACCCTAGACGCGGGCTGGAACTTCTAGTGGCCGCTTTGGTGGCGTGGGATGGCGGGAGTATCCCACGGGCGGTCCTTTTCAGCGAGCCACCATTACCGCAGTGGATCCAGTTGGTCAGGCCGGGGGACTTTGATCCGCATTGCACGGATTTACTGAAGCAGTAGCCGGGCTTACCTTCAGGCCCGGCCACGCCACGGGGACGGCGTGGAACGGAAAAGTGGTTGGTGTCAAAAAGTCTGGTTTTTAGTCGGTTGGAGTCTGACATAACCACGTTGTTCCCCCGGACAGCGTGGTATCCATAAGGATTTTCCTGACTACAAAAAAAAGGTCCAGAGCAGCTACTTTTGGTCTGGACCTATAAAGTCTTATATAAAACATTTTGTTTTGATTTCTGTGCCCAAAAATAGTGTTCAAAATTAATTAAGGTTGGTCCTGGAGCTTAACAACACATTAAAAATAATATTCTAAGTTCAACGCTATTCAATACTTAGCTAAAAAAAGTTAAAGAAGGCCCACTTTGCATAAGAAAGAAATAGAATGCTTTAGGCACGTGCGTTAAACTCACCACCATGGCTTCCCTCTTCATCCTATGCGTTAAACCTGTTACACCTGACAAGTACTCCTCGAACATATCCTTAAATTTTTCCTCGAGAACATTCTCTACTAAGTCCCTAGGATTTACATCTTCACATTTCACATCTTCTCCTACAAAATCGAATGTATGCACTATAAGCGATAACACTGCACATAAACAGGCGAAAATAGACAGTTTTCTACAACACAATTCATCGTCTTTGTGGAGTTTCTTTTTACTTCTATTAATCATTGTATCATCTTTTGCTGTAATTTCTTTTCTGAATTCTAAATCATCACCTTTTTCAGCTTCTTTTACAATTTTAACAAATTCACGGCCATTGCTGTTATTTTGGACTGTGTTTTCTAGTTTGTGAATATATTTAGTTTAGTTTAACTGATATCGCGAGTGGTTATCTGGATCATCCGGAGCAATGTGCCCCTTCCTGCTCGTTGCACAACGGCCGCGCCGCGATAACAATTGGTCTGCTATTAAAGTCGACGAATTCAATCAGGCAATCGACAGCCGTGTGGACTTTATTTGTAGTACTTGCAGTAGCAATTGTACAGGATTATTTCGTGGAATAGTGACTGGAACATTTTAAAGATTGTAATCTTTATCATTTTAAGTTAGTAAATGTAACGTGGTGACTGAATTCGTTAGGGTGTTTAACGTCTTGCGGGCCTAAGATGCGCGCCTCACGAGAAGTTAGACAAAAAATACTCCAATCAAATTTCGCCATTTATCGTTTTTGTAGAAAAAATCGAGAAATTACGAAATTTTATTGGAGGATTTTTTGTCTATTCTTCTCGTAAGGCGCGCATCTTAGCTCCGCTGGACAGAGTCATCGTAAAGTATGTACGGAGCACAATTACGAGCAAGCAATTCTATCCCTAGAAAAATCTTAGTTTTATACTTGGGAATTAAACTGTTTACCTACTGTTTTTTTACAGACAAACAACATAAACAGACATTTGAAATCCCAAGTTATTTATGTTGGCACCAAAGCGGTGAAATGCGAGGTATTTACAAGTAGTAATTCCTTAAGCTGATTAATTGAATCACGTGTAAGAACCGGATAGGGCTTAAAATCAAGGCTATAAAGGATCTAGGAATATTATTATGTGTAGTAGTAGACTTGAAATCATTGAGCGTGTTGAAATCACGCTCAATGTAGATTCTGTTCCTTTCATCTTCAAGTTCATTTTTTATCTGCCTGACAGTCATGCATCAATTAACAGAATTCTGGTATTAAGAACTAAATTTTTTTTTAGACTTAAAAATTATATTAATAATTTATTTATATTTAATAAATATACAAATTGTAAGTAATTAAAGAGCCAGCTCTTCGGTCTCTTGCTGCTAAGATCAGTAGAGGGGTATTTTTTTTAAAAAAAGCTTTCGTTTGTGGTCCCCAGGGCCCAAAAGTTTCAAATCCAAGCGGCGTAAACACGTAATCAGCTGAAATTGAATCGTATTTACGCAGCTTGGATAGCTCTGCTGCCTCCGCTGCCGCCCCGGCTCTCGAAACTGATCCCCTGAGATGGGACGGGGCCAGAGTGTCGACACAAGTGGCATCCCACACTAGCGCTCGTCCACGCTTCCAGGGAATTAGTGTCATGCCATCAGGTCTCCTGCCATCATCACGCACCAAACCACTTGGTTCCAGCGTGGATGGCACACTGATGGTGGCAAGAGCCCTCTTGATGATGTCGTTCAGACAGGCATGGTGGGCGAGACGTCCAGCACTTTGGGGGCAGTAGAGACCATGAAGGCCAAACCTGTCCATATCCTTGCCACAAACACAGGAGTGCAGTTCACAGACGGGGGAACCAAGACTCAGGCCCACGCTCACCCGAAATGTTTCGTTTTCTAAAAGTGTGCCAAGGTTTCTACAAGGGATAGATTTTGCCAGTGGCCAGACTCTTCAGATCTAGTGGCCATATTGGTAAAAAGGTTCATTTTCTCTTCTTAAATTGGCGGAATGCTGTCACCCAAAAGACAAAGCGATTTACAGTCTTTACTCTACATTTTGATATTCGGTGCCAAATAGTTAAATTTTTCAATAATACTTTGCCTGAAAGGAGGGGTAATATGACTGTTAATAAACAATTCACATTTCGAGAGATTAAGATCTAAACCAATTGTTACAAAATAAATTAAAAACGTCAACACCAAACACGAAAAAAAATTATGAATCGAAATGAAAGTCGTTGGGAGTCCTTAGATTTTTATTCCATAAATCGTTGACGCACTGATGAAAAATGGGGAACTATAAAATCGAAAAGTCTGCGTAAAACTCGCAGTCCGCGCCCTTTGTTAGCGCCTAGGCATTGCCCTACTTTGAGTCAGCTAGTCTCGGCATACCATTATGGTTCCTAAAAATCTTTGCTTATTTCCCTCTGATGCCTACGAACAATATCTATCACACTCCAGCTTTACAAACACGGTTTCTTCCGCGCATGCGTCAGAAACCATGTCAGGGCCATGACCCGTTCCATCCAAGGTCGGCAATGTTTAGCGTCCAGCCTTCGGTGTCACTCTTTCTGGCGTGATCGGAGGATCCACTCATTGGTGCTTTGTTTGTGGTGAATTTGTGCTGATGGATTTCATACCACCTTTGGCTGTTCAAGGTATTTTTAATAAAGCGCTTCACTATGTAGATGTTAGAATTAATAACATTCAAGCAAACTATAGGGTTAGCTTTAGAAATTTGTCACCAAGCGAGTGCTCTCCTTTTTTAATTCATTAGGTTTTTCTAGAAAATTTGATGTTTTACCTGATATTAGCATTAGCAAAACATTTTTTAATTTTAACAATCAAATCTTGGTAAATGTAAAAGGTAGGCTAGGTTTTTATTTATAAGAGAGATTCTAATTTGTACGTTTTTTTGAGAAAAGTAAAGTTTTTACTGCCTAACATTATTTCTTGCAAACTAGAACATGTTATTAAAGTTTACACATTTGACATGCATTGCCTTTGAGGTTATTTCTGCAGGTTTGCGCTGATGCTCGTAGATATAAAAATATGCGTACAAGTTTATTACAAATATACCGTTAGTTACTAAATGTTTCATTTTCTTATTATTGTATGCCTAGGCTGTTGTTGTTAAGTTTAGAGCTTACTGAAACAAAACTTTTTTTGAATATTCTAGCAAACAGTGTTCAATCACTAGAAGATTATGATGGACCAAGAGCACCTTTACGCAGACAAGTGTCCTTGGACGAGGAGCGTAGGGATGAGTGTCTGGGCCACTGGCGAGGACCAGACCTGCAGGGGGACGAGGAGGAGAAGGGGGTGCGGCTGTTCAGGGCGCTGCTGCTACAGCATTTGAGGCTGGAGCAGCTGAGGCCACCACCCTGTATATCTGCGCCTGCTAAGCCAGATCAGCGGTGAGATATGACTTAACAATACCCAAGCGCTGCTTAAGGTCTTCAGTTCAGTTCATCTTATAGTTGTACCAGTTTTCAAACATGCACTTATTTATTTCATCAATGAAAGATGAAAGTAGAAAGCAAACAAAAATCAGGCGTTAGCCCTGTTTGGGATCATGATTTCTCATGCCCTTAAAAGTTCCTAGAAATGGATTGTCCTTCACTGGATCGTTACATTATTATTATTATCATTCGCAGTCATAGATGATCCACTGCCAAACATAAAAATTCCCAGAGGCCACTTTTCAGAAAAAATTACAAATAGAAAATACAATTACAAATAAACTTTATTGTGAATCACAGGTATAACAATAATGTTCAGATCATACATATTTAAGAGTCTCACTGTGTTCCGCCTCACAGGCATACAATAGTAACAATTTTAATCCGAATGTCAGAATTTATTACAAAGAAATAAAAATAATAATAATAAAGGCAATTTGGCTACCTTACTTCAGCTGTCCCTTGAGAGAACAAATCAAAGTTATTTAAGGTCACAAAAGAGCACCGAAATGAGGGCTCATTGTGAATAAATGATGAAATTAATGTCACATAAAAATACTACCTATTTCAGAGGTTGGTGGGTATACTGGCGTGACTGGCGAGCCCTGGAGCGAGCAGCTAGGAGGTTCAGAGAATCAAAGGCACGTGCAATTCTTGCTGAACGTGCTGAACACATCAACCTTCTTGGTTTAGATGAAGAAGCGTTTGAAGACATCATGCAGGAGCTATGTCAGGTACAAACACTTACTGTCGAATTGTAAAATAAAAAAATATTGTGGAAACCAATGATGGGGACATAACCGGAAAATCTTAACATACGAATGCGGTTTACCTATTATAGCGTCTAGAAAACTGCAATAGGGTACCTATAGTATTAATTTGTGGAATACCACCTTCCCAATGATTGCCCTTACACATACCTTGTCCTGGTATCTGAACTGTACCTGGACTTATGTTACAAATACCTTGTGATTTACTTTCAGAATTGTGCTCACATCGAGCAACGCGCACTTGTAGTGCTTGCGTTTCTATGCGAGGTCTGTGCGCGTGCGATGCGCGTCGGAGGCTGGTGCCGGGCGGTTGACTGGGCTGCCAAACATGTTGCACAGTGTGCAACGCCATGGGCCATCAAACATGGAGGATGGGTGAGTTGAATAATGGCGGTTAGTTGTTATACTGCAATATACAGCCAATGATGACAAACACCCTTTAATACAGCACTAGATACAATAAACAACCAACAGAAGAGGCTTATCTCGAACAGCATAGCACTTCGAGAACTTAATTAAATGTAACCTGTTTTCCCTTTTTTTAAAACCAATGCAAAGAGAGGCTATGCTAGTGCTAGTGCTGCGTATTTCCTGAACATCTGGCTAAAAAGAAATCAAACCGAAAATAAATCTGCTAGGACATAACATGGTTCCTTAAGAATCTTGGCATGTTACTACTGAAACAAATCTTCTTAGTTCATCGGTTGAAGGTCTTTTTTATTCTCTTTCCAGAGTTCAGTGGTAGAACGAGCTGGTGGCTACCGACGAGACGACACACTCCTGGCCGGGGCAGCTTTTGCAGCTCTGCTGGCTTTCCTGATCTTCTGCCGCACGCGCTTGCGACATAACCTGCTCTAAACTTACGTTAATTCATTCTAAATACAGGCACAATTACTTGTCGTTACCTTGACCAAATTGCAATGTGCTGACGGGAGTGCATTTTGACCACGATGCGTGGAAAAGGTTCAGGGCATGTGAAAGAGATTCGGATTATTGAATAATTAGGGCCCATACTGACTGGGCATGGGCAGAAGACGTGGAGATAACTGATCTTTGACTTAATCTTGGTTCAGAGGCCGACCAATTTTAGGGCGCCTTCAATACGAGTATAAGGGATGTGAGGGGTTGTGATCAACGCTGGACTGATGCTGGGTTTGTGCCCTTTCTGGCACTTCTATTCTCAAAGAGCGGCCAAGGCACCGGCCAAGGAACTCGTTTTAAGATTGTAAAAAATCGGTACCGGCATACCCAGAGCAAGACCAGGGACAGTCAATCAAAGGTCAAGCATAATACTTGGCACTTGGCGCCCTTTGCGCGTATATGAAGAAGTACATATAACGTTTTGATGATGGGTATTTTATAGGATTGTAAAGGACGTAAGGGAATGAATGTACGAGTATGTTTGTCAGAAACGTCTAGGGATTTAAAATTTTTCAGATTATAAATATTTCGAAAATATATTTACAGGCCTAGCCTATGATATTTCTTTATTGAATAATGAAATTTGTGACTTTTAATTAATTGTGAGAAAGTACAATGTTGTGTCTTCGGTGTCAAGTTAGAATAGGAAAAAATAGGTACCCTTTTCAAGGAACCTTATATTTTTGTCATGATTGAGTGAGTACCCAGTTATTAATTAGTATCAGGTTAAACCGAAAATAGACAGTAGTCGATTTTACCTACACGAACAAAGTCAAAAGATTTTCTGGTATTAGCTTCTTTTTTTTTTAATATGCGCCAGCGTACAGCGTACAGCGCACTGCGCCAATCGTGTTGTCAAAGTCGTTCTTTCTGTAGAATATGGTGTACTGAATTTATGATGCAAAATCGTGGTGTCCGGATATGTTTTTGCTCGTCCTCTACTTAGGTTGGGTATTTAATTTATTTGGTAAATTTATTAAATACCCAACCTAAGTAGAGTAAATATTAAATATACATATTCCTAATAGCATTTTTATCTAATAAACTTTTCATTTCATACAGAGTTTTTAATTTCACAAGTACTTCAACATACAGCGCAGTTTCGTTTCTCTGCCCTAAAATGACAAAGGTCTCTCTAACTAAAAAAAGGCACAATGAAGCATTTCATATTTTTTAAATGGTACGATCATCTGTGTATTTCCAAGTAAAGCAAGATTAACAAACAGTCATACCCTGAAGTTGTCTTTTAGGATCCATACATGTCATCCATACCGTATCCGTCGACTCCTGCAAGTCTTTTAAATTTGGTCCTAAATTGCGATGGGCTCTGATGTGCCTCGCTAAACCGAACTTTACCGTAAAAACTCAGTTGCAAGACACAGAGTATAACTAGCCAGCCGAATCATTGTTATGTGTAAGTATAAAAGGGTTTTGGCTGGTCTCCCGTTAAAGTCATTTTGCATCGAGGTCTATTGGCATTGGAAGTCGATGTTTAGACTGTTTAAGGAAAGATCAATTCTGACTTGCTTTTTAAGGATCTTATTAGAAAATAGTTCTTAACCGAGGAATGTTCTAAAATTGTATTTGGTTTGGTTATGGTTAACTAAACGTACAATTAATAAGTGCATTTGAGAAATTACGTTTGTAAATAGGTATTACTTTTTGACAGCATATATCATACGAGAGTTATACTAACTTGAGTTGTGATAAAGAATAAAAAACTTTTGGTAAATGTTGTTGGTCGGCAGGTTGCAGAGAGAAGGTGCGTAAGCAGATTACTAGGGTCAGAATATGTTTCACCACGTGAACGAATCAGAAATGAGGAAATTCGTAGAAGAACAAAAGTGACCGACATAGCCCAGCGGGTAAATGAGTCAAAGTGGCAGGGGACAGGGCACATAGCGCCCAGAACTGATGGCATTTGGGGCAAGAAAGTTCTAGACTGGACGCCCGCCTGCAAGGTCAACGATGGATGACCTGGTAAAGGTGCCAGGATTCCGGTGGATGAAGACTGTCTGCAACCGGTCGCTTTAAAAATCTGTAGGGGAGGCCTATGTTCAGCAGTGGATGTCTTATTATGGCTCCTAATGATGATGATGGTGATGGTGGTCAGGAGTACTCATAAAAACACACATTCACTCACTATTTTGTTATTTTTATTGTAATTTTTCATAATACCGGTCGTCGCTGGCGCGTGGGTGTGCGCTCGTGTTCTCCGTTCTCGCCCAAATACAAATTAATCACAAATCATTCCTTCTATATAAACATCTGTATGCGGTAAACTAGTAATTACAGAAACTATCACAATTTTTAATCATCAACAACAATCATTAAAAGCTTTGACAAGAGCAACAATATTAAATTTAAGTACAGCAAAATGCGACATACATAAACTCTCAAAGAAACTATCTCACTGATTCTACGGAAAATTCATTATAATACTGTAACAATTTAAAAATCACAATGTTAAATTGCCAAAGAAAACCTGAATGGAGCACCCCGCCGTTTTCTTCATCAAAACAGGATGGAGATCCCTAAACTTATCTACGAGTACTTTGTTAAAAATCAATAACATTTTTTTTACTTTTACTTATTTTGTAGTATCACTATTAACAACCTACGCTGCCATCTCGATTATGAATGTTTTTTTTATTTTCGTTTGTTATGATCGCTTTTTGATGATTAATGGAATTAAATTGGTCCTGTTTTGTTAAATTATCTACCAATCATACAACAACGTCCAAGAGTTAGTATATTTTAGTTTCTACATACTTTTTTACCTTAAATTCTGTAACGTCAACCAAAGTTAACCAAGCACATTTGATTAAAAATTGCTATCAGCTTATTTAACACATAACAGGGCAACAACAGTTAAATGGCTTCTTAACTTTGAATAACGTTTGAAAATTCGTTTGTTAAAACAGTGTTTTATAAAATTAAATATTTTTAATCTTTCTATTCTATAGGATTAACGAGCTCTAAACTCCCACTTTTTCAAATTGGTGCTCTTGTATTTCAAGCTAAATATTTACTGATAAATTATGCTAAAAAAATCTAAGTTCCTTCATATTTTTTGCAATCAAAATCGAGATGTAGCAGCCATGAACAAAATCGATGACTAGAGATGCGTCCACCACTTTCCCCGAAGCAAACGACATTTTAAAGCTGAATGTAAAAGGAATTAACACAGGATATAACACGAAACGTAATTTCTGGTGTTCACTATAACGCGTCTGCAACGGAGAAAGCAGGGCTCACAAATGCAGATAATATGCAATAATTTTTACTTCATAATTTTATATAAAAACCATCACTAGTAACAATCTCTACCAGGATATTATATTTAAATTTTTGTTAATAAACATTTTAGTTTTAATGATAGCCTTTAAGCCTAATCTTATCCTATTAGAGAATTATAAAGGTTATGTGTAGACGACCAGTAGGCGGTCGTATAGATCTATAATGTCAACTCTTAAGCTAAGAAAGATTGAGTAATGAGAACTAGCTCGGCTCGTGCTATTTGGTACTGAACAAATGCAGTTTGATGTATCTATCGTATGACATGCGAAAAACAAATGTGATAACAGTTGAGACTAGACGGATGATGCAGTTTAGAAAGTTGAAACAGGTAACAAGAAAAAGGGGACCAGAAAGTTTTTTGAAGATGCGTTATTTATCTACGTCATTTTGTTGCAAGGGTTACTTAAATTCTATCGAATTTAGAAACTACTTATGCACTGCTGTACTGTCATTTTTTATAGAGATTGATGACAGCTTGATGAGTGTAAGAGTCATAACAGTGCATCAGGTATAACGAAGTCGTAGAAGTTAAGAAACAAACACCTATGATTAACACCGTTGTTTAAATCTAATCAAAGAATTAAAACAACCTATAATCTTCATCATCCAAAATAGCCTAGATGGAAGGATGACAATTTACAAGTCTAATTACATTATTCAAGAGATAAATAGAAATCACTAGGTAGTTTATAATAGTAATATAATAAAGATGTAGCGTATATAAGTGTAGCATTCGTAGCGTTACATAACATACTCCTCAATAAACCAGTTACAAAGAATGTAAAAGGATATATTTTGTTTACAGCTTCTACGTCATCCTAGATTGAAATTTATCGAGTTTATATGTAGTATATTACCGAACCTTAAAGAAACTTGAATTATAGCAAACACCTCTTGATTCTTACTTTTAAAGACTGGCCACTTACGAATCGCACAGATATAGATAATTTAAAAATATTTAATGCCATAGAAGTCCAAGTTAAATTATTATACGAAGTATCTAATTAAAAAGATGTTGAAACCGTTTGACCGTAAGTGGCGCTGCTAGGCGAACTACAGAAGGCTACAGTCAAATCCAAGCTTATCATTACACAATATACAGATACTGTGA
The DNA here is from genome assembly GCA_947369235.1 of Udea olivalis. Classification (NCBI taxonomy): domain Eukaryota; kingdom Metazoa; phylum Arthropoda; class Insecta; order Lepidoptera; family Crambidae; genus Udea; species Udea olivalis. Next base: position 15,511,676 of record OX376359.1, read on the forward strand.
CTTGTAGAAAGGTGAGCTTCTATTTAAACACTTTATAATTACGTCATAAGCATGCCCTTATCACAGATTATAACCTATTCAATTGCCGGTACCTATCGATATGTCGTCAGTATTATCGAAACCGCTAGTTTTGGTATATTTTGTGCAGTCACTTGACTTTAAGTAATATTACTTCTCTATTTAAAGATAATGAATCTAGCATTCCGTAAAAAGAAAAAGTCGAAGATTTAAGATCCATCAAGCGATAGATTTATTTATTTTCTTTTTGGAATACTTGTGCGCATTTGTAAGCTTGAGTTTTGATCGTCAACCCATAATCCAGAACACGCGACACACAGCATTTGCATGTGCGATCAAAGTCACTTTCGGTCGTGGATTTAAGTCTTCTGCAGATGGTTATTTGACTTTGTATGCATATAGAAGTTTGTCGTCCCACCATTTGAAACTGTCACACTGGTAAGACCGTTAAAGCTTAACAATACGAATATTTAACTATCTATTCTAGTCTATTTATTGCTATGTCAAATAGGCGGGTTATCAATATAAAACTTTGTGGGATATTAACAATTGAATGTACAAAATACTATTCATCAAATTATCATTGATCGGCTAGTGTAGTTTTAAATAAAATGACTAATGAATCATCGCTGCGAAAGCACAAAATGTTAACGAAAAGCCTATGGACGGTTTCCATGATGTTCCAGGTAAATCTATTAATCATGCTTTAAGCAATGCAAACCGTGTAGCGTTGGAACGTAGACAATGAATTACTTATAAGGGCTTATAAGTAATAGACAGTTTAGAATTGACAATTTTGTCAGATTTAGTAAACGTCGAGGATAAAATTATGTCAAGAGTTTAGTAAAATAAATTAATATTGATGTAGGTTATCGTTTATAGTTTAAGAGTTATAAAGATAGTGTAAAAATCTAACTACAATATAATATTTTGAGAGCGGGACATATGTGCCCTAGTTCAGTACTTACTATTCTTTGAGTTATTCATGAGAGTGAATGAGTAAACCACATCTTGGTTCATTACAATTACAATTACAATTATCGAAGCTAACAATGTTACTGGGTTCATATGAACCCTTAGGCACATTTTATGGAATGAAAACGTTTCGTCCGCTACATCTGCCCCGCTTCTCAACGACTCGTGTCGCCTCTATTCGTGTATTTACATTATCATTTCTAGCCGCTTGTGCTGACAACACAACATCTTTCACATCAATCTGCAACAATTCATTTCACGATACAATAAACATTTTAACGTTAACCCGTGGACTAAAGGCCGCACCCGGCCAATACATACACAATCCGTATATTTATCTCATTTGTATACAAAAAAGGAATATTTACAAAAACAATACCTCTGACACATGAACATTCTAAAATTAAGATGGCTTTTTCGGAATCCTATCGGAGCGATAAGAAGCTGGCTTATCTTCATAATCACTCTTCCTTTGTACTCTTACCACCAGAATCGCACGATAGCTTTCCGAAACAGACCCAAATAATATCTTATTAATAACGCTAAAACTTTATGTAAAAGCGCCATCAAGTTTATTAACAAACAACTAACATTCATATATTTTACTACAGTCTCTATTGATGGCTATACAATTTCTTTTACTTAAACTTTTGATATAAAAATGATTTCATCGTTAGACTTTATTCCCTAGACGAACTACACTGAACAAACCACTGAAGCGTCATTGTCTTTTATTGCGTTTAATGGGAATTTTTAAAGTTTTATATTGTGTTCATATAATTTATCCTCTTTCAAGTTATATTTTTTCTTCCTCTTTATTGGTGCTCGTTACTCTCTTGTACTTTTAATACCATCTATAAAGCAATTCACTTCAATAAAACCACGTAAAGAACCTTACGCAGCCAGGCAAATCATAGAGAATGTATTTATTTGAGCAATACAATTTACAAAACTTGTGCTATTGCGACATCTAAATAACTAAAACTAACTTATCAGTTTTAAAAAAGTACTACTCTATACTTTAACATCATTATAGTTATAGACAGCTAAATCGCGTTTAAATTAGGATATGCTTTAAAATCATCACTATTATTTTATAATATTTTTAATAATAATTGTACGCATGTATTGAACGCATCATAATTTACAAAGTCTTCAATGTTTATTTGTGCTATTTTATTTCACTCTCGCTCTTTATGAAACACTTCATCAATCTTATTAGTTTTGAATTCGAATATTTCTCTGCTAATCGCTCTTTTTAGCTGCTCCAGTAATTTATAGATTTAATTTCATCGACATAATTATTGTCAGAAGAATACGTCATGCTGATTTAGTTTGATGATTCTCAAATGTTGTTGCTAAGCAGTATAATTACAAGAATCTAAGTGGTAAATATTCAGTTAGAAATCCAGTATATTTGAAAGCATTTCATTATGTTTATCTATGCCACATACATTTTAGACAGTTTGAAAAGAGCGATTAGCATAGTAAAGTATTCGAGTCTATTTTCTAATTCTATCATCTAGGTTTTGGTAATTGCATGAGGGATTTAAATTTTAGTTACCAGAATCATGTAACTCCGAGGTCCAGATATTTTCAAAGTCGTTGTATTTGTTGCCGAAATCCTTAAATTATACGTTGAAAAAACAAAAAAGGAAGCAGTGCCATGTAATATAAAAGAGTAAAAAAATACTAATACAATCTTACATATTGAAAACTATGGCATTATCGCACATATGTTAATTTATAAAAAAAAGTTCACGTCTACTGTAAAATCTCGGATACCCACAGCAAAATACTACTTTGAACCCATTTTTTGAATTAACCCGATTCATTCGCTGGGACAGTGCAGGTAGCCGTACTCCAGTCCCAGGCTGACGGCGACGAAGACAAAGTACAACATGAACATCGTGAACCCGAGCCCCTTGTTCATTTTCCACCGGAAGCAGGCGATGCTGATGATCACGAAGATCAACATGGCGAAAAGCAACACAATGCTGCACACCATGCCCTTGGAGTTCACCTGGACTGGCTCGCCGTAGATCAGCCCGTACAGCAGCCAGGGCAGAGGCAATCTGCAAACAGTTTGTTTATTACTTAGATTTTAACTAATTTTATTAGAATATACCTCAAACACCGAGTATTTACATTTTTCTCCAATAACTTTGATAGTTGTAACATTTACATCCATTGAATGTGGTTGATATTCTAAGATTGCAAATGATAATAACAAAAACAAAACTTTGAATGGGTGCGTATAAGATGTGAAGATTAATTGTAAATATTTTTTTTGTTGAGGATAGAATTGTAAACGACTTAAAATTTGCATCCACCAATCGATCACGGAACTTGGCTCCATAAATAACTGTTACGGAGTTGTCATGGTTTCGAAATATATGTTTTTATGTAAGACGGCATTTCTTTTGACCTAACATTTGGGCCAAGGCTCTGCGTCGAATTACGTAGATAAATATCAAACTGGTAACTTTTATCGTAACTTTTCACCTGAGAAAGGAAGGGGGGGGGGGGGAGGGTTATGACTAACGACCCGTAGAGCTAAGGTCGTGCTTGTGCGTCTCCTTACCAGCAAAAACAGGCAAATTAGCCTTGAACAAGGAATTCGATCATGAGTTCTTGCATGTTTCAGGCACGCAAGTGATTATGTGAAGCAAACTGTAAAAGTACATACAATGCTAATAGGCCTCTTAGTTAGAACTCGGTGGCTGCCAGATTAAGCTTAGCTCTTTAACATTGATTAGTTTTACAGAAAAAATATGTGTTTTCATTAATAGATGAGTTGTGAAAAAATACTTAGGTGTTGTACTTATCGTCTACATACTACATACCGTAAATAATAATTTCCGTACGCAAGAATAGCGCAACAATAAACGCAGACAATATTTTCAAGAACAAATTACAAAATGAGTAGTAATATCTCGAGTTGTATCACTTTTTACATGTTTTTCTTGCGACACATTAAATAACTACAAATAGTATTCAAATTGTTTATATTAGTTGTAATATCAAATAACGGAATTCTAAATTCTAAACCACATTCTTTGCCAGTGCAAACCCGAATTTATCAGCGCTCTTTCCTCACAAACTACAGCGGATACCGAAGCACGCCAAATAACTCCGTTGGGGGATTTTCAACTTTGCGCCAAGGGATTTGCGTTTCCTATCGTTCGTGTTAGTGGGTCGTATCGATCGAGTCGAGAGGGTAGAGTTACGAATAGACTAGAGGCGGCCTGCATTAACGCAGATGAAATTTTACAGTCCTTGTGAAACTTTTAATATGCAGAAGATTGTAAAAACAATTGTCAAAATTAGATAATAGTCTCGCTGCAGACGAAGGGTATCAGTAAACTGAATGACCCAAAAATGCAAATTATAGTCATATCATTTTTGTGCTTAGATTAAAGTTAATGATTTAATCGAATACTAACGCTATATTTATATTTATTAATTGCTCTATAGTCTTCACAAAATAAAAGCCCTGTTTTGAAATTTGTTTTCACGACGTAACTAGTGATGAACCCATACGACTCGGTACTCGATACTCACGATAAATCAATTCAAGTTTGCATTAGTATTTGATCGATTTGAATATGTATTGTAAACTGCATTGGATTAAAGTTCTGATTAGAAAATTTACTTTAACTTTGATATTGTAGGTATTTTGAATAAAATGTTCCGAAAGGTCAATTTTCTTTCATTCAATATTTTTGTTACAATCATTTACTCAATCACGAAAAAAGTGAATCTTCAGTCAATCATTTTCTTAAGATGATGAGCCAGAAAACCCGTATCTATAACTATTTCATTTTCAATTATATTGTCAATATAATTGAAACGTCTCTATTATAGTCTTCCTATATTATTTTTCGAGTTTTTTCTACCACTTTTGCCCAGTCTTCTTTAGTAATTTAATTGAATTTTTCCTTAACCGATTATCAATAGTCTGTAGAAAATAAGAATAAGTCGTCATGCACAGCACTTAGCTGAGTGAGCGGTACTCATCAATGAAAAACTTTCATTTCAATTCAATCAAATCAGAACATTTCGATCCGTAAAAAATAGAGAATTTCAGGGGCGTAAACTTTCAAAACGGGCCTTTTATTTTGTGACGAGTTTTGTGCAAAAGTCCACAAAGACATTGATCCAATAAAGAGATATGATTGATAAATCCTCCACAATACCAGAATTACACGAATCTGCGAGGTAACATGTTATTCTTACAGTTTAGTTCAACTTCTTAGACTTCAACAAAAAGCAAAAAGCTTGACGATGCTTTAAAAGTCCAAAGACGTTAAAGATGCAAAGCGAATGTTTCGAATAATTTTGTTGATGTTACCACAGAGTTTTATTTCCATGAGATATTGCAGGCGTAGTTACCGCTGATGGCATGCAATTTAGTACTGTAGTCCCTAGCGTTAAGGCACACTGAACGCTGCGAATTTCTCAAATCGGAATCTGTTTACTATATGGATTTATGTTTTGTTTCGTGAAATGTCTTAAGAAGGAAATTTTAAGGACTAAAAGGAGTCTGTATAGAAGCTCATTTTATTAAATATAGATAGTTGTTAGTTAGCAACAAGGTTATATTATATACCACGACTTCATATAGGTACATTTATAAAACCTTGTAATTTAAACTATTTTCTTTTGATATCTTATACTTCATTCATTAAAACATTAGAAATAAAAAGCAGGGGTGCTAAAATGAATGACAATTTACATTTGACGTTGTCATGACGATGCACATACCTTTTTTTTTGTTTTCCGGGATGAAAATGCATTTACGCACTATCCCACTGCCTGGGGGAAGGCAGTGGGGGTGTGTGGGACTCCTCGCCGGTGGAGCCGGCGGAATACCCACTAAAAACAACCCGGGTATACCTTACCGCTTGGAACGGAACGACATGGAGCAAAAAGATTACCACATCGTCCCAGCGGTCGGCCCAGCTTACGCGCCGGGCCTCCTCACGCTATGGGGTCATCCCAGTATACTGGGACACCCTCCGACGGGAGCACTACGTAATAGGGTGCTCCCGTACCTGGTGCTGCTTTTAGGGAGCAGGAGGAGGACGGGCGAACCACCGTCTTCTTGCGCCCAGCCGTCAGCCGTCAGCAGTGAGAATTTGCGCATCTAACTCCCACGGGGGCATACCTGCTAGGACGCAGGCAGCCCCCGTCGAAATGGTGCGATAACCACGGATAGCTCTCACCGTCACTACCCTTTGCGGAGCTCGTACAAGGTATTGAGATATTGTGGGCGGTGAGATCATCCACCCAAATTGGCGCTCCGTAGAGCGCCATGCTCGGCATGATCGGTCTGGGCCGCGCTCATTTGGAAGCAGGCGGCCCAGTGCACCCGCGGAGCGGATATAGCGGGGCCGGAGGCGGGAGAAATGCTCCTTGAACCGCCACCGAGAGTCCAAAACGAGGCCCAAATATTTAATCTGGGCCTTCATCGCCACAGATGCCCCATTTAGGCGTATTGAAGCGCCGGTCCTTGCCGAGGTCCATGGAAAAGCCACCCAATCGAACCCTAAGTTCCACAGCAGGGGCCCTAATACAGACGAATTTCGTTGCCACCCTCAAAAAGGATCTCCCGACCATGGAGGTAGTCCTCCAACAACCTGCCGAGATACAAGGGGACTCCGAAGTAACGGAGTGCCTCTCGTATCACGCCAAACGGCAGGCTGTTAAAGGCCTTATCGCCAGAGACCGCTCACCTCGAGCAGATGCTGCCTCCGTGTCTTCCTTCAACACGGCCAGGGCATCGATGGTAGAGTGCCCTGCCCGGAACCCAAACTGCACCAGCGACAGATTAGGCCCTACCTCATTTAAGTGCTGGACGAGGTGGAAAGCGATTATCCGCTCGAACAACTTGTCCGCCTCGTCCAACAGCACGATTGGCCGGCAAGCATGACATAATACAATTTTTTTACGCGAACGTTAATGCAAATTAAAAGTAGCAACTAGTGGTAGACGTACAGAAACATGGTTTTAAAAGCGTTACGTCCATAATAGTCAAAAAGTAGAGTTCGTGTGCCAACTTTAATTTGCGGGAAAGAGAAACAGAGAAATGTAAAAAGCAATAATATCAGTTTAATTAACAGTTACTATATCTGTCGTACTTAGTTCTTATTTAGCACAAACTTGGCAGTAATAGCGACCATAACACTGGAGCATAGGACGTCTTTTGGATGGGCCAGCTAGCAGACACTATTATTTACTTTAATAAGAGCCCCGGAGAGCCATTCTCTCCTCTATGTCTATTACCTTTAGGCTGAAGACCGTTGCTAATTGTAGAGGTACATCACGTTTATTGGAACATTTTCTAGTTTAATATGGGTAATATTTAATGTTCAAAGGTGGAATACCTTGGTCCAGAGCTTCGGCTTGATTTCAATCATGTCCTCGAAAATATGTTTTAGGAAAACAACGAATACTGTCTACATCTAATAGTAACTCTTTTAAGTCTAGGATAGTTTATGAGTGATTAGATTTTCATGAAATAGACTGGTTTTCAAACAGAGGGATGGTCTTTCGTTACCTGTTTCAATTTATGTCAGTGGTCAGAGCTAATTTAAGAAGGGTGAGCTCGGCGTGAATAATCATGCCCATCAAAATAACTCTGAATAGCCTAACTTCGTTTGGTTTAAAAAGCCAAAGTACATAGGTTTATTTCAGTAGCATTGAGGCTTTCTTAAAATATAACAGAAGATATTTGCAGTGTCATCAAACACAGTCTACGTTCATATATTTTATCTTTAAGTCTTTACCTGCTGACATTTACATTGGCTGCACCTAACGCTGCTTTTTCATTAATCTCCGTCAATATTTATTCAGGTACAGCTATTTTCGCCTCGAAAACCTTCACGATCTGATCAGCCTACGCAGTTTTCTTCTGCTCTATACTTACCTTAACTTTGACGAAATAATTATCTTCTAAATCTATACATACATACCATCACGATTTTATCACAAATGGGGTAGTCAGAAGCAAGGGACTGTGTCATCATGGTGAACGAACCACTCAGAAGCCCACTTTACACCAATGGTATTAGAATCCAACGTGTTAGGTGGGGAGCCTTCAGCCGTTATCCGGGTTGATTTGGTTTTTTAACGATGTTTTCCATCACCGGAGAGTAAGTCGGATTTTTAACAATGAACACAAATATTTTGGTTCTGGCCAGATTTGAACTCGGGACCACACGATCCACGATCTGAGTTTGGGTGTTGAACCACTAGGCTACGACGCTCTCAAATCTATATCTGTATATATTACATAAAAGAAAGTCGTGTTAGTTACACAACTTATAACTCAAGAACGGATGGACCGATTTTTATAGCTTTTATGTTTTCGGATTTGTCTACACCGGGAATAGGATAATAAGTATTAAATACATTGGGAAATCGACAAAAAAAAACATTTTTCCATCCTAAATGTTCATAGCTGTCAAGCATTTGTCAATTACTTTTGACACAACGAAGTTTGTCGGAGCCGCTAGTAAGAAATAAAATGTGAAGTATTTTTAATCTTTTTTCTTTGCTAATTGCTTAGTTAGTAGGATATGTAATCTCACAAACCAAGGCTGTGTTCAAAAAGCTCAAAATCAGACTTTTCTCTTTCAATTAATCCCAGGACTTGTAAATCTCAAAGGATTGTCCAACATTTCGGCCGTTTACGCAAAAATAAAATTTTTTTAATCAAAAGTGGTCTGAAAGCACTACAAGGTTCTAATAATGCTGCCTACAACGTTTTAATTATTTTATGCTTTTTGAAACTGCCTGCTACTATTTGCAACTTTACTGCAGACATGGATTTGATCCTACCACAGAGGTCCACTAAGATGCTCAATCAATATGTCCCGCAGATGACTGTGTTTCAAGAAGGTTTCCCATTTCATTGCAAAAAAAGGGAATATGTAACATTTTAGATTTGGTAGACTTATAGTAACAGTAAAAACGTGTTCGGATAAAAACCCCTGCGTCCTTTAGGTTTTTACATCGACAATATAGTTTGATGCAAGACAAAATAATTTATAAAAGCAAAAGCATTATAAATTGTGAAGTTATTTTAGTTCAAATGAGAACAATTAAGTGTGACCGCTGCTATATAAGTAGATTTTAATAATTCGGCATAAATCTTATAAGTAATAATGTTTATTGTACTTTTACCACAAAGTGTTAAAAAAAAACCTTTTTTACTTCTGTTTAATGCTATAATGAAAAAGGAGTATTGGAGTTTGAAAACGTTTTTCATGTCTTGAAAATTGTCTTAAAAAAATTGTAATTAAGAGAGTACCACTAGTCATTTTAAAATCAGATATGAAGAAAGAAAAACAGCAGAAAAATTATGTTAAGCATCTTGCCGTTTGTTATTTAGTATAGGATTTAGTAATCCCTAATGCACAAATAGAGAAAATGAATGAATGTCTAACTCATTTGCTGTCAATTATTGTGAAAATATAAGGATATCTTGAGATATTAAAAATGAGACGTCTAAACCATATAGCCAGTAGACTACTAAGAAACCACAGTCATAAATGAATCATGAATGTAATTTGGTCGTTTAAGTAATTCAAAACATTTACGAATATTATTCATATTTGTACCTGCAAAATGATGCTTTAATTTTAAAGTTGAGTTTCAGAACGTTACTGTACTCAACTTTGTAAAAGAAAATGTGAAAGCATTTCTAAAGCTTCAGCTGACTTCATTACCAATGAAGTTCTTACATCCATAAACGATGCAAGTGTTGAGAAGTTTGCAACAAATACTATCCGAGGCAAGTTAGCTGGAGAAGGATCTGATAAAAATAACGAGCTCGATCAAGACGTTCAAAGATTTCATTTAAGTTTCATGCAGGAAGTTGCAGATACACTTCCGCACGTAACTTTAATGTCGATGTGTCTAGATAGAGCAGTATTTCTGTGATTAGCAGATCCTACGACCTGACGTTTTGTGTTCTTTTCTGATGTAGGCTGTCTGTCAACTGTAAAATTATAGTGTTTTTAGAAAAATTGTGGTATAGGGTTTCCAGTGTTGCATCAATGACCTTTAAAAGAACCATTCCGAGAAAGGTGACTTCGGTCTTATAATAAGCTTGTATATAAAATCGGGGTCTATTATTATTATCTATCGATCGAAAAAACGGCTTAGATTAACTTTATACTTGGTTTACCTTCTAGTTGGCCAAATGACAAAGGAGAACGCTCAAGTGTCATAGCATGCCCTAACTTTGAAAGAAATTAGTCATAATTGAATAGATATTTACAAATATAATTAAAAAATACAATAATTGAAAACTTGCAAATCATTTATAATGTCAATCAATAGCTTATCGCAAAACTAACACAGTGCCGCCAACAACAATAATATTGTAAAAAAAAATGTACTTTTAGTAAATCTGAATTTCTAGTAAATGATTTTAGCAAGGTTGAAAATGTCAGTGTAAGTGGATTTAAAAGGTCAAAACCGATAAAGTCAGAAGTTCAGGGGCGAGCGGAGTAAAATATACTTGATACGCTAAGCAGTTTCTGGTTTAATTCATTCAGACCCTCTTAAAACCCTTCAGGTGGCTATTGGAAAAGGGGCTGACGCTTTCTCATAACGTCTGGTTAAATACAATGTTATCTGTGGCTAACGGTTCATTGTGTTAGCATTGGACCAAAAATACAACATTTCAACAAAACTCGACATAGAGAAAAAATAATTCATCAAAGAAAAGCCCATTTGCAAAAGCCATTGTTAGCTAACCATCCGAGCCAGAAGCACTCAATAACCTTGCGATATTTTAAAAAGCTCTTTTAACAAAAAGGGAATTATTTACAAAACGTATCTTTGCGAGACCCATTTTCTTTGGCTCGTCTCCAAAAGCGTTATAGTACTTAGGGTAGTATTTTGCGATATTTAAGATTCAGCGGGCCCGTTGCGAAGTTTTTATCTAACGGTACCCAAACCGAAATTTATTAGAATTATCGTGTTTTTTTATTACTATGCTATGTTTTTACTTAATGCGAACTACAATTTTATAGTAATTTAGTTAGTATACATTTTCTTTGAAAACCAGCAGCTAAACAAGATTCCAGAATCTTTTGGCCTGCATCAGAAGGCTCGGTGACTCATTTTTGTGCTATACTATACAGATGTGGAAGGCTCTTCAAGAATATGGGTTTCCTTCCTGCAATGATTCTGGGTACTTTAATTTTAGACCCACTTTCTGTCAGGTGGAGAGATGTGTTCGAGGTTTTTTGTATTTTTGAGGACATGCTACAAACAAGCTTCTGTTTTTTTGCAATGAAATGGGAAACCTTCTTGAAACACGGTCATCTGCGGGACAGATTGATTGAGCATCTTAGTGGACCTCTGTGGTAGGATCAAATTCATGGCTGCAGAAAAGTGGGCTTCTGAGTGGTTCGTTCACCATGATGACACAGTCACTTGCTTCTGACTACCCCGTTTGTGATAAAGTCGTCATGGTATGTATGTATAGATTTAGAAGATAATTATTTCGTCAAAGTTAAGGTAAGTATGGAGCAGAAGAAAACTGCGTAGGCTGATCAGATCGTGAAGGTTTTCGAGGCGAAAATAGCTGTACCTGAATAAATATTGACGGAGATTAATGAAAAAAGCAGCGTTAGGTGCAGACAATGTAAATGTCAGCAGGTAAAGACTTAAAGATAAAATATATGAACGTAGACTGTGATTGATGACACTGCAAATATCTTCTGTTATATTTTAAGAAAGCATCAATGCTACTGAAATAAACCTACTTTGGCTTTTTAAATAAAACGAAGTTAGGCTATTCAGAGTTATTTTGATGGGCATGATTATTCACGCCGAGCTCACCCTTCTTAAATTAGCTCTGACCACTGACATAAATTGAAACAGGTAACAAAAGACCATCCCTCTGTTTGAAAACCAGTCTATTTCATGAAAATCTAATCACTCATAAACTATCCTAGACTTAAAAGAGTTACTATTAGATGTAGACAGTATTCGTTGTTTACCCAAAACTTATTTTCGAGGACATGATTGAAATCAAGCCTAAGCTCTGGACCAAGGTATTCCACCTTTGAACATTAAATAATACCCATTTTAAACTAGATAATGTTCCAATAAACGTGATGTACCTCTGCAATTAGCAACGGTCTTCAGAATAAAGGTAATAGACATAGAGGAGAGAATGGCTCTCCGGGGCTCTTATTAAAGTAAATAATAGTGTCTGCTAGCTGGCCCATCCAAAAGACGTCCTATGCTCCAGTGTTATGGTCGCTATTACTGCCAAGTTTGTGCTAAATAAGAACTAAGTACGACAGATATAGTAACTGTTAATTAAACTGATGTTATTGCTTTTTACATTTCTCTGTTTCTCTTTCCCGCACATTAAAGTTGGCACACAAACTCTACTTTTTGACTATTATGGACGTAACGCTTTTAAAACCATGTACGTCTACCACTAGTTGCTACTTTTAATTTACATTAACGTTCGCGTAAAAAAAATGTATTATGTCATGTCAAATCCCAACACAATTTTTCAACGTAAATTTAAAGTGGCAACTCGTGGTAGATGTACTGATAACATAATTTATGAGTTTATACAAAATATACGTTTTGCGTAAAGTGCTTACATCATTAGCACAAAAAGTGACAAAGCACTGGTTAAAGAGTTAGGCTAGGCTAATTAGGTTTTCATAAATAAAGAATATGTTCCTTGCTCACAAAGGCTACGTTTGGGCTAGCAATTTCTAGCAATTTAGAATTACTCATACATTTTTCCTAGCGACCTGTATCGCGCATTCAATTAGTGTTCAGGGGACACTGATGAGTCCTTGGGGTTTAACATTAATTTTAATGGATGCTACTTCGTTAGGTTTGGCTAACTTACTTCTCAATTTAATTTTATTACTGAGATTTATAGCTTTTACCATGATTTCGAGCCATAATCAGTGTTGACCTGCGTATTTACGTTTTAGTGTTGCTCATTATTTCTTATCTCATAACGATAGCAACTTATTTTTAATTAAATATTTTAATTCAAAAATGATAAGAATAATTTTCATTACGAAATAGAATTTGGACATATTTTGCTACTTAAAAATGGTATGAAATATGTAATAATTTAAAAGAATAATAGATGTGAAGAAATCAGTGAATAATGATAATGATGATGATGAAAACACCAAATGACTACTTACCCAACAGTGACATCAAAAATGTTGCTGCCAACGGAGCTAGAGACTGCCATGTCACCGAAGCCTTTCCTGGCGACGATGACTGAGGTGATCAGGTCGGGCACGGAGGTCCCCGCAGCCAGAAGCGTGAGCCCCATCACTTCGGGGGGCACCATGGCCGTCGCCCCCGCCACGTTCGCCCACCACACCATCAGGTATGAGAAAAATGCTATCCAAACTATAGACCCTATAAATGTTACAGGAAAAAAATTCTTCCCTGAAAAAAAAAGAAAACGTTAATTAGACATTTAGGACAGCTACCAGTGAAATGCATGTTCAAAAACCTTATTTGCTAAATTAATTAGCACAATTTTTGGTACAAGATTTTAAATATAGACAAATTAGAATCTTATGTATAAAAGAAAGTCTTGTTAGTTACACTATTTGTAAAAAAAAGGCGGAACCGATTTGGCTGAAAATTGGTGGGGAAGTAGCTTAGAACCAGGAGACGGACATAGGATACTTTATATATATAATTATATTAAATCTATATAAATCCATACTAAATGTTCACAACTAGGCATTTGCCAATAACTTTTGGCAGAACGAAGTTTGTCGGGGCCGCTAGTTTTTAATAAAGATAGACTTGGACTGTCATAATGTGAAAAATGCTGTTGAATGCAAAGAAATTGTTTTTCTGTCAAAATTTTCGTATGAGCCTATGTCAGAATTATCCACTGGGCTTCTTGAGTGTTAGTATTTCGGTTGATTTTCAAAAAGATATTCCAATTATAAAACCTTAAATCAGTAGACAATTTTGCTTGGTTTTATTTAGATTCTCTCTTAGCCTGTTAATGATGATGATACCACAGAGTGAACTTACCTCTCGGAGTCCGCGTATCCGGGAGGGTGATCCATAATGGGAAGACTATTGGCGCGACCAACAAGTATGTCACTCGCTTTCGGAACCCCGAGGGCCACGACATGTCTAACGGCGTCGTGTCATCCTCTAGGTCCCCTATCTGGAACAATTATGAGAAAAACATTCATTGTTGGTGCGTAAAGTATAATAAAGAATATTGTAACAAGATTTCCTAAGAGTAAGAGCATGGGCAAAAGACCTATCCTGAATCTTGCGATCTCTGTCTAGACTCAACACTTGCTAATCTTGGGAGTACAGCTACACAACAAAACATAGATACAACAAATAAAACATAGACAGAATATGTGTTCTATCTATGTTTTATTTTGTCTAGTTCCTAGGAACCTGTAGTACAGGTGTTGGTAGGTAGGTACCTAGCAACATTGAGTACGTTTCAGTTTTGCTGGCTTTCAAGATGAAGTTGATCACCTTAGTGTTACTGTGGGTTGCAAAACTGGAGTTTCATTCATCGCTAAAAAGACGTTCCCAAACATCAATATTTAATTGAAACTAAAAAAAAACGGAATGCCTTTCACTTTGCACTCGCAAAACCCTCGACGGGAACGGTTTGAAATGTTTCCATGACGTTCATTTATAACTACTTTTAAAAATAGAAGTTCCATTCTCCAAGATAGTAGATACCTAGTTTCTGGTAGGATTGTCGGCAGTAATACGAAGGTAACGAGGATTTGTAGCCAGTTCACGCTTACCTCCGACCATCCGGCGTCTCAAGAGAAAGTGAGATTAATCGGTGTACAGTCGACGACAGCTTGAACGTTACGTTGTAGACTTACGGGCCTAAGGTTGCTTTTACCACCCGAGATGTGCTATGCAGCTATGCTGCGAGGATGTTAACGCTAAGTTACGAAACGATGGGAAGATTTCCACTGATGCTAAGCTGTGTAGGTAGCTAAACGCACACGATTGGCGTAGTGCGCTGTAGCACGGTTTCTCGCCTCGATTTCCCTAGTGTCCCGGGTTCGATTCCCAGTCGGGTCAATTCAGGAAACGATCTTTTCTGAATTTACTCGGCTCTGGGTGTGCTAGGAGATGCCCCTGGCTGATGTCCTTGTGTGGTACCTCGTAACACAGGGATATTAATCCCTACTTCGAGACCATTACAAGAGGTGTGTTGTCTGGCGCATATTCAAACGCGCATTGCTTTTCATCTTTCTCGACCATTCACAGCACGCATCCATTCATATAAAAAACATAGCTTAGTAGAACCGCTTCCACCAGTGCTATGTAATGTGGACCAATCAAAATGATTGGTGGAAATCAAACGCATCCATAGCAACGTAGTATAATCATGTAATATATATAGCAACATCTCTGGTGGAAATCACCCTTAGGAGTTCATCGCATTGGAATTTGGAGCGTTATTTTAGCTGCTACTGACTGTACGGAACTTCCGTTGGAGTATTGGTACTGTTCGGTGAATAATGTCAAGGCTTAGAGGTAACTAGTTAGGATTGTATGAGACTGAAACAGAATTGGAAATTATCATGGTTTTTTATGGATAGGCTCATTTATCGGATTTTATTAGAGAAACCGATTCTATGAAAGTTGGGTCTAATTTACTGTGTTTTCGGTCGTAAGTGCTAGTAAACCTTACGCGAATCAAAAAGTCCTTTACTTTTGCTCTGTGAATAAACAGTGGCCGTAACTTTGTTGCGTAAACATACAAAAATAGACACTGCGTATACCAGTCATTTTTAACCCCCAAAATAATGTTACAGATAAACACATGTTGCAAAGCAATCTACACACCTGAGCCGTTGACAGCTTCACCCCTCCCCCAGAAGGGATGCCTCTGAAGCCTGTCAGAACCTCAGACGTAAATTAGAATAGTTGACGCGAGTGTACGGACTTCTAGCGTCAGCAGTTCACTTTAATTTTTACATTGGGGTAAAGCTTGACTGCTTCACACCTCATGCTGCTGACATAAATAAGACCCATTTTTCAATGATTTTGTGTAGTTTGACCTGTCCTCCTCCCTACCATTAAGCGCTGCTTCTAGAAGTCCACGAACAAGCGTCAAGGCAACGAATGACAAAAGTAAGAGCGGTTTCTATCCAAGTGTTTTTTTTGCGCGTGGATTTACACTTCTCATCACTCTTTCTATGAATTAAATAAAAAACGTTTGACAAAATGGCGGATTTTTTCATTCCTAAAACGTATTGCGTCATCTCAATGATCGCCAAAAACTGGCAAGCGTGGTTTTCATACAAACGGAGTGCCTTGCGTTATCTATTCAGATTTAGGCCTGTGATCAGGACCTCCCGGGACGGGAAAAATGTAGCGAACATGTCCGGAGGTAATTTAACATCGTGGTCACATGTGCGCGTTGGAGTAATCGATTGGCAGCTGGACCGGATGTTGAGAGGATATCGGTAGATGGGTGACCCTTAAATAAGTTGTGTGTGTAGTTTAATTAAATTGTGTAACAAGACATAATTTTAAAAGGTTACGTCACTGTGTCCATAAGAGAGCTCGGTCCGAGATCATGCCAACACCTTGATCACAAAGATTGATTTGAATACTTTGAAAAGCAATTGCTGATTTCAAATACTTCATGCCATTTTACGGAATTACAGGCCACATGTGATTAGCTTCAAGAAATAAAGCAAAGCAAGATAACAATATTTAGTACCTACTTAATTACAAGCAATCTGATAATACCTATTACTCGAGTTTGGCGTATTATTCCTGATAATTAGGTTATTTAGAAAGAAAATAAATTTACCAATTTTAGATCAGTCATCTACGAGTATGTATAATTTTAAGACTATTTTTCTTAGACATAATGAATGTTGCGAAATCTTTACTGTCATAATGAAATTTTGGCATAATGAGTTTTAAGCATAACGATCTCTTGGAGTATATTCAATTTGACTATTGAGGAGACACATAGTCTACACACATAGTCATAGTCTTTAGCCATTTTTACTATACGATAAGTGGGTTAAATAAACGATATCGTAAAGAATACGTATATGTAATATTTGAATACTGCATTATGAGTTGGGACTATAGGTTATGGTGCGGCGAATCTTAGCCGCGAACATGTCTATTTAATTTGGATCATTTCATGCGTTAGAATATTATGCTAAGATATCTTTATGCCTTATCTGATTATGCTTTAAAAAATATGCGTTGTGGGTGTTATGCCCTAAAATCAATATTCCTAAAAACACTATGCCTGAATAAATTATGACAAAAGTTTTTATGAGTGTAAATATAGACCCTTAATATACCTACTTCTAAGTGGATGATAAGCAATCGTCAGTATAGATTTTGGTATAAAGATCTTATTTTCAAACATTAACAATGTTTAGGACAGCAAAAGTACAAGTGAGTTCTAAAAAGGTCTTAGGTAGTTCTTCTTTCATTTACTTTCTATCCCTTCACACATGTCCGACATGACATTGAATTACCGGGAAAGATAGAATTTGGGATATATTTTACCCCCATCCCCGGGGCCTGACAGGCCTCACCGTCAGTGGTGGCAGTTTGTGAAACGATGTGGAAAGTTAGCTGTTGACCAGGCTTTGGAGGTGGATTTTACACACAATGTTCAAGTAAATAAATCAAAAGTGAAACTGAATTCAACTGACAAAAAATAAAAATAACCTCCTGTGGGTTTCTGAGACTAACACAGAAAGTAAAGTAAACATCAAATAAAAACATTTCTTGATTTAAGCTTGTACAAAGCACTTATGACATGTCAAAAAGTATATTATACAGGGCTATTTTATGAACACCATCCCAAGTGAAATATGAGGATCTATGGAGAAAATGGCAAAACACGTATTTTTCTGTTTGACAACCTTCAGTACTATAAAGAGTTATCAATGTTATTGTTACTACTCAAAGGTATAAAAAAATCACTAGTTTCGTTGATACTGCGCGGCGTGAGTGGCGGCGGGCTCGCAGCCTCTTCTACTCCGCGCTCGCGCTTTATTCAGAAGTTGAAATTTAATTTTGAATAAGTAACCACGCCGCACGAATAATCTGTTCGAAAAAAATATAATAATGTAAAAGTTAGAAAGGCCTACCTTTGTTAAAAAAAAAGCTGCCTTCTATTGATGCCTAAAGACTGAAAAGAAAGAAGACTGAAAAAAAAGAACCTAAAGAAAATAAAATACATATTGAGCAGATGAGCAGATTATGAATATCTAGATTTTTTCACATAAATACATATGAAGATAGTCTAGCTGACCGCAACAGCTCCACTATGAGTACAGCACTCCGAGTATACACCGATGACTGTCACCAGCACTGATTGTTGAGGTTTTTATACGGGATTTCGGTACAGCGCCTCTCGTGAATAGAAATGGAACTAAAACGTCATACAAATTACTGTAGTCAACTATCGTAGTTAAACTCCTAATAGACGTACCAACTGGTTACCAGACGCAGAGCAAATTCAAATTTCATCATTTCCAGAAGTATCCCCATATAAAAATTGCATTTAGAGTCGATTTTTTTTTAAGAAATAAATCAAATTATAAGAAACGATATGTTTTTTTATTTTAAAAAAGCATTTATGGTTTGTAAGATAATTAGTTTTCAAACAGTTACACAGTTTTCAAACAGAATATTCAATTTCTGACAAACATAATTATACATTCCTGATAGATTAAGAATGGAAAACACGTGATTATATGAAATAATAACAATAACCAGAAAAACAAAAAAAATACAACGCCTCAATGTAACTATTGTGCTCAAACATTAAAATTATTCTTCGTTAATCTTCTCTTTCAGAGTCACTAAAATCCTATAGAAATTGTAGAATGGCGTTTTCTGATAGTTGGCGACTCATTTTTGCAATGAGATATCATTAATTTTGAAAAAAAAAACAAAGTTACATGTGTATAATTTGGAAAAAAATACTACGTAAAATCACGGGTTCCCCACAGGTATCCCCACATAAGCAAAATATGTATTTACCTTAACGTAAGCGCTTCGTACTTTCGTCAATTGAGAGCCTCTGTGGCGCACTAAAAGTAGCCGAAAGCGTACGATCGTGGCTTGTCAATTTGAAAAATACTGTTAAAAACAACGCGTAGGGTCTGCTTAGACCCCGCTCGTGACGTTAAAGGTTAAATCCGAAATGTCAATGTACTCGTACTACTCGTTACATCAATCATTACGCGAAGCTCGCCTGAATCAGAAAATGCCTCTGATTAAGTCGATCTGATGGCTCAGTGACAGTCTTAATGAACGAACAAGGCCTCAATCAATTAGGTATAGCCATACCCTGCTATCAGATGAGAGATTCAGCAAGAAAAAACAACATTAATCAGCTATTGTATTACAACCGAATGTGACCTTGTGCTTTCGTTAGAGATTAATTGTTCGGTTAGGTTGTTGGATTCTCGCCAGAAATACATTTTATGTGGCAAACTGAACTCAAGTGAGCTGCGGCTGGAGCAGGGCCGGCTTAGGTAGGGGCTATGGGGCGGTTTCGCTGCGTCGAGTTACCTCTTCGTGTGGTCAAGCTTGTTTATCTCTGGGAAAATTTATTTCAACGGAAACGCTAAAGTATTGGCACGCTGCAACCTGGTCGGCGGATCCCATTCATCGTTGGCTCAGCACTCGGCAATGATGGAAACTACAATACTGCGTGCTGTTATTCTGTGGGAGTCTAATTTTGACATCTGGTGGTGTGGGAAACTACAAGGCGTTTACCTTGCTGGGAATCCTGAAGTAATGTTTCTATTGAGTGAAGATGTCAATCCATCGGCTTATTGTTTATTTATTTATTATAAATTAAGTAATACGGTTGGACCAATCACATAAATTAATTAATTGTTGGATAAACAACAAGAAACCTTCATGTGTGCCTTGCTTGTGCTGCTATAAAAGAATCTACAGATAAGGCTCCACCACCCAATATTGTGCCAAATGGCATATACTGCGGTTTAGTTCTATATTGGTAGTTTTGATTACATTACACGTGAAGACTACAAAAGACTGTGCATGAGGGTGTGAAATATATGAAATAAACAATCGGATGGCCATGCCATACGAAGTGCCATGCATCCGAGATAGATCTTATTATGTGCTAGTTGCAGATAGCAAAATTTTGGTTTCTTAATTTTAAAAATCAATAAATGACGATTATGCGTACTTAAGCCCATGTGAGGTAGAAAGTTAATTCTAACGAAGTTTTTAGCAGGCCCTTAGAGGCCCTGAACTCGCCCCTGCCTTGCCTGGTATAGAATCGACCCTGGGTGTATTTAGCGTAAGGGTTTTGTGATCCTAATTTAGATCAAGCCATGGTTAACAATGTCAAAGGATTGTTAATAATGCAAAAAATTGTAACCTTGAGTACCACTCGTGATGTTGTCGTTTAAGTATACGTACAGTTCAAGAAGTAAATTTTGATCTACCTCGAAAGCTGCTCCTTATTTGGCCATTTGGCCTCTATTTTACGTTAACGTACCACAGTGTGGTAGAGTTACCACAGTGATTACCATTGTTATTTTAGCTACGGGTTTTTCACTTGATGTTTGTTGTCAGTACGTACACCACGAGCTGCCACTTTAAATTTACGCTATCGTTCGCGTAAAAAAATGTATTGGGATTTGACATGACAATGTCTGCCATGAGTTTCCGTCACGAAAACTACGATAGTTGACTTTATTTATATGCCATTTTTGGTTTCATTTCTAATCATTAGGGGTGCTCTACCGAAATCACATATTAAAACGTCAAGGCGGTATACGCGGCTGCCATTGGTGTAAACTCACCACACCACAATCCTCAAACAAAATTAATGAACTCAAAGCTTTAAACAATAAATCGCCAACCACAAATACTACACAATTTAAGCGACTGCTGCATAATATTGGCAGTTCTGTAAAATTAGCTGTCGGAAGCAGTAAAAATGCAAATATCATCATTTGAACCTGCAGTTCAGCGATTTCGAATATAAATATGCTAACGAACTTACTGCCTGCACGTTGCGATAGCAAACTCACTTTGCTTTAGGCCTCTGCCAGACTGGGGTGAATTGGTAGTTCAATATAAAAAATCACCTTGTAATATTCGTTTTAAAATGTCAGTTTTATAGAATTCCATTAATAAAAAAGCCCGACTCTACTTTTTTAAAATGAGTTAAGTCCCACTGCCAGGAATGGGCTTCATCATTGGAATCATGTTCTCGTTACAATAGATAAATAGTCAAAATCCAGAGGTTTTCGGTTAAAATCCAATGTCGACCAAAATTTAGAATTTTGAACATAGCCTCAGTTCCAAATCATCAACCCGCATTTGGTATGCGTGGTGAGTGAACAGTCATCAATATTTCCTACGAAACCAAGATGTTCGGTGGGCTGTAGATTGCACAACCAAGTGCAATCCTGCAAAGAGATAGCAGTGCCCCGTTAAACAGTTGTAGTTTGTAGTGTACAAAATACGCAGTGAAATGGGGGCTTAAGTTTTCATCCCATTGCATCTTCAGACGGCGCGGCGCCGAGAAATTGTTTTATTGTAGAAATGTTTGAGTTGAGTCAACGACGGTGCAGCGACAAAGTAATTAAACGGCTTTTATTGCCTAGACACAGGAAGAGCGATTTTATTTCTAAACAAGATTGCTGGGATGCATTGTTCAAGTTGTCTTTGTAAGTTAAAACAATAAAATATACACATTGTATTGCTATCACGTGCTAAGCCTCCTTATCTAGTTTGCTTTTTATGATTTACCTTTTTCAAATAAAAGCCTTTACGTTTTAAGTTATTTGTTATAGCTTAGCTTCGGTATCTGCTCCAAATACAATTATTTGAGCTGCATTAGTTTCTGTTTGACTAGCATTATTAACATGATATTTTTAGTGCACTGTACTTTGATTAAAACTTTACTATTAACCATTGTCTCATTTTATAAATTGATGATTTAGCAAAGATCGCAGTGTATTCAGGCTTAATTATTACCTTAAGTAAGCAAACATTTTTTTTGACATGAATTAATTTGAAGACTCAGGCAAGGTCCGAAAATGAAAATGTCCGGGAAGATGATTCAGATAAAGTTTAGTCAAGTTCTCCATTTATAAAAGAAATAGAAATAGAAATGGAAATACTTTATTGTGCAAGAAATAAGGTACAATAGCAGATCTTATTGCTAAATAACAAACCAGAGCTCTTATTTCTACTTTTACAAGTGTATACACCTAGAACCATTGCAACTAATCCACTACATGTGACACAGACTTACATGGGTAACTTATCTATAATTTAAATATTCTTGTATACTATAGAAGGACTTTTCAACTAACCAAGCCTTGATAACTTTTTTAGACTTTGCAAATTTGTACACTTTGAAGACCGGAAGAACTGCATGATTTATGTCATGTTCCTAACTAGAAGGGTCTGGACTCTTGTGACTAACGGGGGGAAAGTAGTGATAGGTATCCGTTCAAGGAAGATTTAAAAAAGATCTGGTCCAGAGTGCTCTTGACCGATGATTGAAAATCAAGAATAGGAGGATGTGTGCCATGATCGTATGTGGGCGCATGAGGACGCTGGATATTCATTGGTGATTTACCTATTCCTGTGAGTATCATCATAATATTTTTTAGTCTATAAGCAT
The DNA here is from genome assembly GCA_947369235.1 of Udea olivalis. Taxonomy (NCBI): domain Eukaryota; kingdom Metazoa; phylum Arthropoda; class Insecta; order Lepidoptera; family Crambidae; genus Udea; species Udea olivalis. Next base: position 15,534,378 of record OX376359.1, read on the forward strand.
CCGCTGCGTGACTTAGCAGCACCGTTCTCCTCTTTCTACCACCTATTTAGGTCGCCGGTCCACCCAGAGTGGTTGGTCGCCCTACTGGTCGTTGAGTACGCGCTCGTCTTTCCAGAATTTGTCCAACCAGTTTCGTCAGTTCTAAAACACACGTGACCCGACCGTTGCCACTTCTGCTCACTAATCTTCTCAACCTATACCCTAAGTGAATTATTCAAACTCTTACCTCTTCTATCGCATCTAGCTGGACGTCCGCCAGTCCACCGTTGGGAAGATCCAGTGGCGTCTCCTTGGGCTGCGAGGCCGCCGCCGAGTGCCTGGCCGCCGCTGCCCCCGCCCCGCCCGCCGTAGGCCTCGTGGCCTCCAGTAGCACCTTGAGTGAGGCTATCGCGTGCAGCTGCGTCGCCTTCTCATCCACTTTGCCTGAGGAAAGTGCAGTAAGGTAGAGTTTTGCAAGGACCTGGATTATTTTGGAGGCCATTAAGATGACTTGATGCACGTTTGATTTCCATGACACAATACTCGTAGGATGCCAAAAAGACTTTACACGACTGGCGATAACAGTGTCTCCTCAATTTTTAGTCTGTAGGTGCCAAGCGGAACTTACAGTTGGACGTCAATTTTATTTTTTTACAAAACATTTGAATTAATGCCCTGATTCAGAAAAACTAAATCAGTTTTACAATACCATCATTACACATCTTTGTAATAAACTTAAAACCTCGTAGATGCTACAGTGCTACGAGTATGGCCAGTTGTTTGCCTACGAGTATCTACGGTTGTAATCCGCTCAGGATTTAATGACGTTTTCTCGTTGCGAGCTTAGCGCCAAAATGTCATATACAAGTGCCTACATGATCCGCCCTGGATTCTCACTATCCTCATACTTGCATAGCGATTTTATTAGACAGCTCGTCAGCTAACTACAATTCAGCATTTGACGTCAAACAGCAAAAGGGTTGCAAATAGCGCTATTTTTTAAGATCGAATTCAGCGATACCATCACTATCGGTTTTGGAGCTGTCAATATATTAAAAGCAACTTAGACAGTGTCGATTGTTCTATACTCATATTTTAAATTTAACGATTTTTTTGTTTGTTTGTATTGACTAGTCTCCTAAGCTACTGAACCGATTTAAAAAAAAAACTATATTTTGACGGGAAAGACAGTCTACGCGAGCAAAGCCACTGACGGACTGCTATTCTAAGATAATTTAAGAATTTGTTAGGTATGAAGACTTAATTGAAAAGTTATAAGAACTTAGAATCAAGTAAAATACCCACTCAATCCGTACTTAGTCAATTAAAACTTTATTCGTCTTTAGTAAAACTGTTTGTTTGTTCACTGAAACAATCCGATAACTCGTGTTTGCGGTGGGTCTATTTGCTCTAGTCGTGTCTACCGAACAGTTGGTAGCTTTGTTCTATTGAAGCCTGTGTTCTAAAGTGATTCATGTGGGCACAACTATACATGACTGATATTTACCAGAAAATTAGCACAGATTTATACAGTAACATTGTTTCAGAACAATTTAATAATAACTTCGACATTAGTAACACATATTTTGTACAGGACGCGATGGAAACTATCAAACTATTTGAACTCGTATCTAAAGATAGGAAACATCGAATATTGAACCTTGAATCCGCATCGTCACTGTCACTTACCACCAGCCCCCCGATTCAGAACGAAGTTATCGACCGATTCGGTAAGTTTGTTTTAACTATAGTAAATGACCCGCTTAACGGTAGCAATCAATATTTTTATAAGTTAAAGCCAAAGGCCTTTAGTTTTCATAATCTTAATTATATAAAAACACCCATCTTAAAAACTGAATTAAAATAAAAGAAAATTACCGAATCGGCGGATAATTTTGTTCTGAATCGGGGGGCAGGTGCAGTTGCGATAAAATGACTGTCTAGTCTACTGTTATAATAAAATATATCCCGTTCGATATCTTCGAGGACAGAAATTGGCATTTTTTTAATTCTCCATCTTTAGATATGAAAACAAGCTAAAATAATCTAAGTAATATTCGAGCTCGCATAGTGAGAAATATATTTCTTCATTATGACAGCTACAACGGTACATCCTTAGTATATACATTTTATATTTATTAATACAAAGAATTCAATTCACAAATAACTAAAACTAAAATTCACACAATTTAGAGTATATCATACTAGTGTCAGTTTAGTTTTAGTCAACTGTACGGTTAAACAACAGGGGCATTCATTTATACAGGGTTACTTTATAAACACCATCCGAAATTTTCCCAGACATTAGGCATCAATCTAAGACATCTTTTTTTAGAGAAAGGGTAGGTCTTTCTAACTTTTACATTACTATAATTTTTCGAACAGATTATTCGTGGACGTGGATTCAAAATTAAATTTCAACTTCTGAATAAACCGCGGGCTGGGAGTTGAGAGGCTGTGAGCCCGCCGCCACTCACGTCGCGCAGTATCAACGAAACTAGTGATTTTTTAAATCTTTGAGTAGTTATAATAACATTAATAACTCAAAATTTCAGTACTGAAGGTTGTCAAACAGAAAAAAACGTAGTATTTTTGCCATTTTCTCCATTAATCCTCATAATTCAATTTAGATGGTTTTTATAAAGTAAAAAAAACATTTTAAACAAGAAAATAAACATTTAGACGTTTCGTTACATCACAGTGCAATAAAAGTATTCCAAATTATCCTCATGAAACATTAGTCTAAATAATACAAATAAAGAAGTACATATTTAAATTACTAATTTCATGTGAGGGACCATCTTACTCCAGTGGCCTAATTCAGAATGTCTCGTTGTCGACTGACGCGGTAAATTTATTCGAATTTCATTTCAGTAATGGCAGTATTTTTATATTTTTTTAAATTAACTAAAGGCCAAACGCTTTTATATATAATATCCTTATATGTACTAAAATTAAAAGAAATCAATCGAATCGTTTGCCAACGCGTTTCTGAATTGGGCACCAGATGTGACTATATTAATGATACAGTACCCAGTTGAGAAATGTAATTGCTAATAACTAACTATTGGGTAGTTTATGTAGTTTATAGTATTATTTAAAGATCATTTTTTGCGGTGGTGATTTACATTCACTGTTTTTGAAAGAAACTTAAATATCATCCACTGTTTTATTTTTTAGTCAACTCAAGGGGATCGTACATATTTTTTGTGCATAAATAATAATGGACAAATAAAAAAATTCTTTGCAAGAATACAAACAGACTTTGGTGCCACAAAAACATTCACATGTCAGTAAAGACTGATCATTCACATTTGGCTAGTGGAATCGCCATCTTTTGTAGAGCCTCTTTAGGCGTCAAACAGCACAAAGGGTTCTGAAGACAGCCGCCCTGAAAAAGGTTCACTCCATTTCGATAACCCTCTTTTGGACGGCGCGCCGGAACTTTTTAATGGAAAATATCACAGGAAATATACTATTTAGGTTTTCATTTATATACTCTGAGAGTTACCGTAACTAAGTAATTTTTATATTTAATTGAACCGCTATGTTATCATCAGCGTAATATAAATTTACGTATTCATCTAAAAAATAGGCTAGGCTAAGACTAAGAAATTATTCATCATTGAAATTCATAATCATAATCACCGCGCTTGCTCAACACAAAATTGGTGTTAATCGGGTTGATTAACACCAATTGTTCAGAAGATGTCAAAACACATCGACCGACCTGGAAAAAGAACATGTCTCTTTCAAAGTAAAACTTAAAACTTGGCGTCGAGTATACTTATACTGTTGCATCGAAATGCGAAAAATTTTACTGCAAAAATAGGTCGACCACTGAACAGAAGTTAGTTCTGAAGTTGTGACGAGCCGGCCTGTAGTTGTGACGAGTGTTCTGAACTTGTGACGAGTGCAACGAGTAGTTTGGACATACGATGGATCGCGCAATGCGGTTAAGTAGTTTGGTCTACTTGCGCAAAATTAATTTTGTTGTGTCCGTTGCGAAGGCTTGGAAAGAGCGTTTGGAAAACTAGACGCTGAAATGCATTCAGGTCCTCTGAAATGGATTTCAAAATTTATAAATTCGCACCCGTGTGTTCGATCGTTCGATTAATAACATACATACTCGTACATACATAACATCACGACTATATCCCAAGCGGGGTAGCCAGAGGCAAGAGACTGTTGCCGTCTTGGTGAATGGAATATTAAGAAGCCCACTTTTCACCAATGGTATTAGAATCCATTTTGGTAATTGGTGAGCGTTCCGCTTCTATCCGGGTTGATTGGTTTTTTATCGAGGTTTTCCATTACCATTTCATAAGTGAGAAATTTAACAATGAACGCAAAGATTTTGGTTCTGGCCAGATTTGTACTCGGGACCACACCTTCCACGATCCGATGGGGTGCCTAACCCCTAGGCCCCGACGCTCTCAATTAATAAGTTGACTGTTTGTACTTCAGGAATAAATATGGAAAGTGCTGGAACAGAGTGAAAGCATAGGCGACCGTGTTACGGTGGAATCTCAAGTATTTAATGACATGGCGACATTGCGAGCTTCGGTGTCGCAATTGCATTCTGTTTTAGATGGATTCCATTGCTTTCAGGCTTATTGACTAAAGCGGCATCTAGTCTTCCATAACGGTTTCAGATATCGCGTTTTATACGCGCGTATATGCTCGTTTTTGAAAGCGCATGTAGTCGCGTACAGTACATGCGTGCTTTTTGCACACGCGTTACTCGTACGAGCGTTAACGCGCTTTTGAATATTGAACGTTTTCAAGCTTATTAATAAGGGTTTGTTTTTGCATATGAGATGCAATCTATTGCACTGTAAGATGGAAAAGCGACCCGTTTAAACTTAAGAAATAGGTCGTTCAAATGTTTAGTAGAGATGTTCTCCACTAGAAGTTGGTAGTTACTAACGAGTTCCCAGTTCGGACATGTCGGCCGATTGCGGAATGCGCTAGTACAACGCTAGCCGCGTTGCAGTCGTAATCGCATTTCGCCTACTTTTTGTCGTTTTGATATAATTTTCGTTTCTCGTGATATAACGAAAATTTAGAAATATTGACTGTGGAATATGAATACTTTAACAATGTATGACGAAGTTTAATAAAAGTATTAAACCGGCACTCCACTTTGTTGTTCCAATAAATTATTTTTTAATAAATAAATGAAAAATATGCGCCAGACAACACACCACTTGTCGTGATCTCGATATAGGGATTTATATCCCTGTTTTACGAAGTACCAGACAAGGAATTAAGCCAGGGCGTCTCATATAGCACACGTTAAAGATCGTTTCCTGAATTGACCCGACTAGACTCGAACCCGGGCCACCAAGCATGTCAAGCCGAGAAACCCTACGCGCTGTATGGACGCTGCATTTAAAATATATAGGGAAGCGAACTAGAAGCAAACAGTACTCGTGTCACTGACAAAAGGCTTGAGCTCTTATTCACGAGTCCAGTCTCAAACAACTAAGTAAGTCCAGTCCCTAAATTAGGACTTTAAGAACTCGAGTTCCGTCCAACACTATAGGTACCTAGGTACGTTAATTCAACAATGATATCAACCTATCGTATTGCAGCACTGAGATTTCAGTGGCCAATTAACGTGGCTATCGACTCCCGCATGACACTTGCATGCTTTTAACGATATTATGCAAATGGGTCATCAATGCCAGCTTTAGAGATAGTGGAGGGAATTTGGGGTAATATTAGTGAGGTTGGCTAGCTCTAACCACAATCTCAAGGCAATATTAAAACAATCATACTCTTATCGCGGCCCACGCTCAGTTTTTGAGTATTGACGACCGACTTGGTGTAATGGTTAAGAAGTTGGCTACTACACCAGAGGTCGCGGGTTCGATCCCCGCACAGTACAAACATTTGTGTGCATGAACATGTCTGTTTGTACTGGTCTGGGTGTCTCCAACCAACCTATTTACGAGTACCTAACGTTGACGTTTAAGTTTCGTTAAGTTTTGTTTCGACATGTGAAATTCAAAAATATATGGAACTGATATCAAATGTCATTTCGATTAGACGAAATGTCATTCCCATATTGTAAAATTTCATTAATTTTACATGGCGTGTTGCTCTTGGATAGGTCCTCAGTACGTCTAACACGAGTTGCTACCTTAAATTTACGTTATCGTCCGCGTAAAAAATTGTATTGGGATTTGACATGACAATATCAAATTTCTATCATAAGTTTCTTTCACGTAAATTACGATAGTTGACTTCAGGATTCCGTATGCCAATTTCCGTTCCCATTTTCAATCGCTCAATCACGAAATCTCATACAAATACATCAGCATGGTTTACGTGGACGCTAGCTGTTGTCATTAGTGTAAACTCATGGTAGACATGTTACCGTTAGAATCCGGAATACGTTAATATGCGCATTAAATAGGCAATTTGAAAAATTTTGATGAAAAAGCGAAATTTTGCTTAAAGCAGCAGATTTCCTCACTTCACCTAGTTAATCTACATATCAAGGGATGCTACGTCATTAAATCGCGGAAGAGAGTAAAATTAGTGCAAATGAGACCAGTTCCGGCTGGTTCGTGTCAATCTAACATAAACCCACGTCTTGCAGAGCGAAACACTTTCGGTTTAAAGGGATTTATAAAATTTAACAAAACGAACAACAAAGTAATGCATTTTGTCAAAAGTTATCTATGTTTTACGGCAAAGAACCTGTTTTATTAACTCAACCGTATGCTTGGCCGTTAGTCTGCAGATAACCTAGGAAGTCTGCAGATTATCCAGTTGATATAAGAACTAAAACATTGTTTTCCACTCAAACGGACTCAACCAGATTTCACCACGATTCTAATGGCAAGAATATTAAAAAAACGGCCCTCGTTAGGGCCCCCTAAAAAGCCTTTTTAAAGGCTAAATCAACAACACCCAGGTTCAGCTTCAGCTCTGAACTTCTTTTCGGTCAATATTGAAGGATTTTCCGACAGCAAATCAGAAAGCCTGTCTGAAATCTATAAAAAATATAATGGAAGATATGGACTTGCCGGAATCGATTCGATAAGAAGAAGAACCAGATAATCTGCAGATTAACACGTTAATCTGCGCTCTAACTGATTTTACGCACTTTAGCGGTAACAGCAGATTGATAAGTCACAAATAAGGGATATAAAACCATTCGGAAACCTTATTTCAAACCAGTTGAAAACAGAAGCCTTTTCAAAAACATCTGCGTACAAGAAAACTACAGGTTTACACGGGAGGTTAACTTTCAAAGAAATGCAGGGAGGATTTGCGTCGGCTTACACGAGATCCGAAAGAGAAAAAGAGCAGAAATTACATGTTGTTTCGAAGATAATCCTGCTGAAAAATACGTAGGGTGTTCATATTAAAAATCTTTTCTTTGAACCTCTCGTGACAGGGGATTACTGTTACCAAAGAGTGCTTTGGTTAGGTTAGGTTAGGTTAGGTTAGGTTTAGATTTACGGTTTTTAGGACGTGTTACCTTCCAAGCAAATCTTTATGAATAAAAATGATTCGCCAAATGTGCTGCTGAGCGCAAATCTCGAGAACAGCTTGACCAATTGAGCTGTTTTTTTTTTCATATTTGTGTGAAGGCACAAATAAAGTTCATAAGCAGAAAAAAAACCTAAAAGTTACTAGAAAATAATGAAAAAACACTTTTATTTTCCCATACAAACCACTCTGTTCCCAGCTGTCAATCATTGACTGGCCATTAACTTTTGACAGAAGGAAGTCTGTCAGGACAGCTAGTGTAAAATATTTTTAGCTATTTATTCGGATTATGTCATCGGATATAAGGTTCAGACTACGGATATTAAAGAGGGACTTTTTATGTGCGTATATATACTCGTGTATGTATAGATACTTGTTTATAAAAATGCATAGTCAATACGATTGCGTATAATTCGGCGTACAGCACTCTAAGGTAAAATTATAGAACATTACAGATTTATTAAAAAAAAAAATGCGCAAGACAACACACCTCTTGTCTTGGTCTCGAAGTAGGGATAAATATCCCTATGTTACGAGGTTCCAGACAAGGAATTAAGCCAGGGGCGTCTCTCAGCACACCCAGACCGAAGCCAATTTAGAAAAGATCGTTTCCAGAATTGACCTGCCCGGGGATCGAACCCGGGACGATACGAAATTAAAGGTGAGAAACCGTGCTACAGCGCACTACGCCAATCGTGTCAATTATGACGTTATTTGTTATTTCCGCTGAGCAGTGTTGTTACACAGTACAAATAAACCTATATCAGTATCGCAACTTAGAACTAAGCAGATTTTAAGAGGCCTGCAGCTTAGGTAGGCTGCTTGGCCATTCACGCCTATGTGTTTGTGCAAGTGCATTAAATTAGCTGTTCCAATGGTAGTAGGTTTGTCATATCATTCCTCAGAACCGTAAAATAAACTTTGTTTTCATGCACTTAAAAATTCGATAAGTATTCTGGTAAAGTTTCTTTCGCCTCAGGGTTTGTATGAAGTTGACTTTCTGCTGTGGCTATACTCGTACTGGAGTCATGTCGATTTCCAACGGAGACGTAGCTGCCGCAGGGTTTAGTAAACAAAAGTACGTCATTATGAAAAAATTTAGTACTTTATATTACTAATTCCTGAGAAAGCCTCTGTTGTCTTCTGTCTTCGCTTGCTTCCAATGGTCAGAACTTTTCATAAATATAAAGGAACTAATACAAATTACAATTACAAATCAATCTTTCTGCGTACCTATCAAAGGATAATTATATGAATGCAGTTGGTTTTAATAATGCTATTTATCAAAAAGAGCTTTTAATTAGGATAGTTTTAAGATAATTTAAAAAAGAAAGCTGTTATTTAGTAAGTCAGTGTTATTAGTATTGAAAAGCAACATAATACTTAGTTTGACAAAACATACGACAGAAACTGGGTGACTAGAATAACATTAATTATTAATTAAAAGGGAAGCCTACTGTTTTTGCTGAGAATAAAAATGAATATCTGCAAATTAGAATAAAAAGGTAATAAGTACGAGTAGTATGCAATAACTAAAATTATTAAAATACATCAATAGCTTATTACATAGTTAATTACAGATACATATTAGGCGAACAGTTTTTGTTCAGCTAGGCTTCCGTTATCTACAAACTGAAGGTATCCTACACTTGATCTGACAGCGCTTGCGCTTGAAAGGTGAAGGCGATTAATAGACACGGAAGGTCTACCTTAGGTGCATAATTATTGCAGTGTAAATACGTAATTTTTTACAAATTAGGTGAATAGTTGAAGGTGATAGCTCCAAAATGTGTGCCTTCTTATTTCTAAACATTTAAAAGCGAATACTCCGCCTGCGAAGAAGGCTAATGTGCTGATCTTACACGCCGTAGTATTCGCCATTAATTGTATGAACAAGAAGGTCTACGTCACGGCACAAAAACAGTAAATTAGAAATGAACACACACTTACCTTGGATGAAAATGACAATATCGATAAGCTGTATCGGCGTGCTTTGCCAGTTCGTTGCTTGGCGTGTTCCAGCTTGGCTGCTTGGCAGCTCGACGGTTGGCACCGGAATGGCAGGCTGAGCTGTTCAGTCGTCAGGCGAACTACTTCTCTACGAGCTTATGGCGGCGCGAAAGTTTGGTGTTTAGAGGAAAGTGTTACCGTATATGTGGCATTTATGTAACAGAGAGCTTTGGAAGAAATGCGATGGGGCATAACTATGATTAGAGAATCTCAATCCCATCCTATTTTCAAGGCAAAAGTCAAATCGCATTATCTTGCGCTCTGATTATCCCTGTTTACATTTTGATTTTTTTTATTTCTTATTTTGGTTAACTTTTTTACATCTACTTGTGATATCTGTACCTATGTCACCACTGGTTCATTTTCAATTATGTATAGTTAGTTTATTGTAGGGTCAAAATTATTTCTCCGGTATCTGCTTGTTAATATTAATAATATAATAGTTAATGTTAATAAAAAATATTAATAATATAAGTTTATTATGAATAACTTTGTTATTAAATTTACATATTTCTTCATCTAAATAGTTTCTGTTGTATTTGTGCACATACTTGCCTCTCGTTTACCATTTTTACTCTACCCGTAGGTAGCCTGGAAGAGATCGCTATTAGCGATAAGGCCGCCTAAATAGTGCATTGTTTTGAATGTAATACTTAGCTTTAAGTCTCTTTTTGTTTTTGTACAATATAGAATATATCTATCTATCTATCTATCTAACTAGGGCACATTATGGAAACACTATGTTGATGATACCAAATAAAAAATTGAGGTCATCTATCAGCCTCATTTTGTTAAAATTTCACTAGTGCCATACTTTGTTTTATTTCTTAGGGTTCCTCTTTCGTTAATTTTAGGAGCAGCCCTTTAATTTTTACTAAAATGTTAAAAAAAAATGACTAGCCTGCTGGTGCAATGGCAGCGATCTTGCCTTTAGCACCGGAGGTCGTGGGTTCTATCCCCACCCATGATAAACATTAAAGTGACGAACATTTGTGTTTTGCCTGGGTGTTGATATCTATATAAGTATGTATTTAGAAATATCTGAGTATGTGACACCCATAGTAAAAGCTCTGCTTAGTTAGGGGTCAGATGATGGTCATGTAATTTGTCCCAGATATTTGTGATATTTATTTTACATCAATTTGCAGAGTGCGTTATCATTAGTTACGAATTTAAATTAAGTTAAAATGTAAGATTGTTAATTTTTTCGTGACGTAGTAGGTAGATTGTAAGTGGTATTTGATTCATGCTGAAGAAACATGCACCTCCTTCGACCTCCTCTCGTTGAACGCGGGTTGTCCCGTTAGGATCAGGTTTAGGAAAACCCTTTGTATCTATAATTCACTTTATACTATCGAATCAATCCGCAATAATTACTACCACAATGTACCAATGTTTTCTCAACAATGGTTTTTTTTTCTCTGGCTCTTGTGTGTTTTCCTTTCACCCAAATTCTGCCAATGTCAAGTAGGGCTGAAAGAAGCCTTAAAGAGGATTGGTCGGTGGATCTAATTTTAGGCTTATATTTCTTCCGCCCAGAACATGATCAAAGAGACACGATGGATAGTGGTCGGTGTAAGAGGACTAGAGGACTTTATCAACCATGACACTTCACAAACACATTTCTTAAAATGTATTAAAATTCGAACACTATTTTCTATCAATAAGGAAAAAGGATCTGCGCTTCTACACATGCTGATTTTGGATTAAAATCACTTTTCATATTCTGGGTATCGTAAACCTCAAGGGTGATGTGAAGCGCATCGCGAAGACAAAAGCGCATCCAGATTCATTGAAGTAGGTCAAAGCTGCAAGTAAGTACCTACGCGTTGCTCGAGTTTCGAGCCTTAAGATGCATCTGGCTGTGTGCCATAATACGTTACATTTTCCATGTTCGCGGTTTTATTTGCTAAAACGTTACGGTGACAGACAAGTGTCTTGGTCTCCTACCTCGTTAGACCACTTTAGTACTTTATATAGTTGCAGTTAAGATTCACATTGGCATTCGGCTGCCACTGCTAATTACATTTCTTCCTTTCTATCTTTATCTCCTAAATAGCTCGAGGAAACCTTACACCCTCGATTGGGTCCGCTTTCGGTCCGGACCCGCGTCATGTTTCAACCTCTTCGCACGATTCGATACTGTTATCTACCTGGCTTGAAAGATTAAAGCAAAATTAAAATTTGGGCCCAAAATTTTCTTCAGAAGTAAAATAAGCATTATTTAATGCTAAAAACAAAGTAATTATCATAGGATTGTCGTCTCTCAGTAACGCCTTGAGCCTAGTCATGACCCCACACTGAGGCCCTCTCATCCCACGTTATTTGAATATCAGGATGAAGCGCGTTCTTCAGACCGGTAACACTGTCCAAAGCCAAACTATCTGCGCCAAAGATTCTTCCAGAGCAATTAAAGTACAGTCCGCCTGACGACCGCCACCTCGAGTGTAAGTGTCAAGCGAAGCGCGGTGCATACCTAACTCACCGTCGTGCATCGGGTCGATGGTGTGAATCATGAGCTGGAGCAGACCATGGCGGAACTTCGCGGCGGGGGGCGCCTTGCTGGGGCCCGGCGTGGGGCCCGCCGTGTTCGTGCCCACCGACGTCTCCGATGAGGTCGTCGCGTTGCCGTGCTGGAAAGAAACATTTCGGGTTAGATTGCAAAGAAAAGGGCAGTTTAAAAAATAATAGCATCCGCAGGTGCCATACTTAATGTTAGTCATATTACACAACAAAAATAAAGCGTATTCATTCACTATATTGTAGTGATTTTTAAGAACACTCATTATATGACCCGTGTGCGGTGTGAGTGCTCCAAATTAACCGTTTTAACTTTAGAACGGGATGTGCAAGTATATTCCCAAATTGTTTAATGTGCGTGTGGACCGGGCGAGGGACCACACCTGGGATTCGCGAAATAAAGTTACCAATATTTAGTAGATGATCTAAAGAATTGTAGAACTATCCTGAAGAATTGAAGAAGTAATCGTTTAAAAAATAAGGCCCTTACAGTGTGATGCCTCGGTCCTCACGCACATGATATTCATTACGACGTTTTCTCAACAGGCGCGGTGTGAATTGATACTCCACTTTATCGACCATATCATTTTTATCTCAGGGATTACAAATTTTTAGCTTGCCTCTTACTTTTATGTTTTTTTCCTCGATTTTTGTTAAGATGGAAGAGAGGATCTCTCAATCCACACGCACATGCTAGATCTACCTGTTATGATGCAAACTGAGTGTGCTGGGAGACGCCCCCTGGCTTCATACCTTGTCTGGTACCTCGTTATTTATTCCTACTTCGAGACCATGACAAGTAATGTGTTTTTTGGTGCATATTTAAACTCATAAAGTAATTCACCAGCATACATGCTTTTAGTAGTTAGTGTTGCGGGAATTAAACTCAAAGTCAAAACATTTGATTAAACGGGTCACATTATCATCGGTTTACTAAAAAATATTTTGTGTTATCATTTCACCTATAAACTAATAGTAATTACTTGTATACGGTTACTGGAAAATTTTAATGCGCACTGTAATTAATTCATGGGGATCAGTGGGACTGTATTGAAGAGTCAACGCGCCGGGTAGGCCCATAATCACGGATGCACGAAACAGATAAGTTTGATTTGGATGAGCTCACAGAATCAAAGGAAGAGAGCGATGGCTTTGAGATCCACAATATTTCCTACAAAAGTGAAAGCTGACAAGTGTAATATGAACAAGAAAAAAAATTAAAGTAAATAAGGTATTAAGAGAAGGAGAAAATGGATAGTCATGAGAAACAAATTTGTGCTAGAAACCATAAGAGAAAGTAAGAAAGAAGAAGAAAGAAAAATCATTTATTGACCCTTAATAATAGCAACAATAAAATAAAAAAATTAACAATGAAAACAAAAAGTCTAAAAATATTAAAATTAAAACGGGCCAATCAGAACCCGCCTCAGCATGTGTCGCTAACTACAGTGCGAAACTGCAGAGACGCTGGTTTTCTGTCCTGTTGAGTTTCCGTCGTGTAGTTTGTGTATGTGCGTGTAAGATTAATTTAAAATAAAGGGTATTCTATGTGTCGAGAGAAAGTGTCTTGAGTGTGAGTGTAAAAGTGACAAAAAAATAAATAATAATCAAACATTTATGTGGAGTGTGCTTAAGACTGCAAGGAGTGTACAAAAGTGAAAAACAAAAATACAGTATATCGTATGATAGCTGATCTGTCACCGTGACAGATTACTGTTTAGTGTCATTAGACAGTATTGAGTATACCACATGTTGCCACGTAATAAGCTGCAAAGGCAAATTAAAAATGGATAAGAAGAAAAAAGCGCACTCAACAATCAACCCAGTTGGAAATTCTCATTCAGTATGAGTGCCTGTGACAGTGCCCAGTGGCCCCAGACTAAATTTATAAAGTAAATGACTCGGTCTGCTAAATTCATGTTATTCAATATTGAAATAGAAAACTGGATTATAAAAACACGCTCTCTTGAACTGTAAAAGAGTGAAATAAAACTATACAATGTAAAACTTAATTTTAAATCTGTTTATTTAATAGAAGATTTTGCAGCCTATACCTATAACCTCTTATTTTAAGGGAGCACGCTGCCGTTACCACCACTACAGAGAGTTAGTGGTCACCTGCTACTGGTTTCTCTTCTGTGATTAATAATATAATATGAGAATGAATATAAATATAAACAAATATGCGCCAGACACACCTCTTGTAATGGTCTCGAAGTAGGGATTATTAAATCCCTGTGTTACGAGGTACCACACAAGGAAATAAGCTAGGGGCGTCTCCCAGCACACCCAGACCCGAGTCAATTCAGAAAAGATCGTTTCTTGAATTGACCCGACCGGGAATCGAACCCGGGATACTACGGAAATCGAGGAGAGAAACCGTGCTACGCACACTACGCCAATCGTGCCGTCGTCGAGAATGTTTAAGAAATGCTTTAAATTAAGTTCGAAATACATATCCCGATACACATGCGAAGAAAAAGCCCTGCCGGGTTCTTTCTTCATTCTGCAGCCCTTTTTAACAGACGCAAATCACGGCGCGATCTCTTCTTAGGCACGATTCTCACCGAAAGGCGCGCGTCGAAACGTATTTATAAAAAAAAATGATGAGGTTGCAATCCGAGAATGGGGAATTAACAATGACCATCAATCTGATGCAGAGAGTGGGCCTTGAAGGCTTAGGCATCGCATACCTACTGGCCTTTTTTTTTTTTTTTGCGTCAGGAAATGCATTTAGGCATTCCCAAGGCCCTGGGTTCGGGACACCTGGGATATGTGGGACTCGGAACTCCTGGGAAAACAGAGACCCTTACACACTAAAACCTGACGGTGGTCATCTTCGGCGCAGAATGGAAGGGACCCGGGATCCCCAACGAGGGAGAGACTCCTCGCAGGACCCTTCGGCGCGCAAGGCCGCCTGGCAGCCAACCTCGGGAGGAGCAAGCTCAACTCCAGTGCACGATAACACAGACCACTGTGTCCGAAGACACGCGTTACCGTCTTCCTCGGGATCGCAAACCGAAACACTCACAGGCCCCCCCGCGTGCGCTTCGCGACCCCAAGGGCCCTTTTAGTCGCCTCTTACGACAGGCAGGGATACCTCGGTAGTATTCTCTTCCCCTAACCGCAGGTAACATACCTACTGGCCTACTCCTACCTCAACAACTATACCTGGATTTGGCGTTATAATATATTTACCATAGTAATACTGATTGTTACATTGATAGTTTTAGAAACTCCATAGCATACAAGCTTTAATTATGGTTTTTCATCTAAAGACAAAAACTAGCAAAATTGGACCCCAGGGCTCAATCGGGACTCGAACTGAGCTATCGTGGCCATTAACAGTCCTGGCAAATTTGACTAGTCTATATGTAAGTGGTTATAGTCAGGGGGCTGACATAGTTTGACCTAAAAATCTATATATAACTTTCTTTCAATGAAAAAAAAATCGTTGAAAGTTAAATCACTGAACCATCAACTTTCCCTACATGAAAAATATTTTAGTTCTGAAATTCGTACCACGTTCAATTCGTTGTGTGTCCAACTGAGACAGCTGCCGGTATTCGATAAAACAGAAACCTCAAATGGTTTTAGGCAAATTGAAACAACGGCAAAAATATTACTTTGTCAAACTATTCTGGATGACTTGACTGCAAAAAACGCTATTGTATAAAGGTTAAAAGTATGGTTTTTCAGAACATGAAAAATTAAATAAGTTTATAAATCCGAATGCTAGTTTAAGTTAGAATTTAAAAGATATATTTTTTTGAATAAAAGTAAACAAATATAAGTGAATTTTTATTTTTAGCTTTTAAACAATGCTCTATTTTCCATCTAAAGAAATACACTTGACAAATTCGCCAGGTCCGTTGATGGCTTCAGAAGCTCAGTGAAAGAGCAGCCACCCGGATTATGTTAAGGCGTGGGTTCGAGTCCTGCTCGAGCCCTAGGATCAAGCCGATTTTTTATAGATATATCTTCAAACAAAAATTACTAATTATACTCGGACAGCTTCCATCAACATAATTTTTCATGGTATAAATACTCATTCGATGGAATAATAATTCACTTTTGAGTTAGGCTGCTTTTCCATCAGACATGTGCTATGAAGCTATGCTGCGAGGATGTGCAAGCTAAGCTATGAAACTATTAATCCGTTTCCACTGATGGTATGCTACTCGTATGTAACGGGGCGAGTCAGATGTGCTACGAAGATGCCGCCGCAAGGTAGTTGTACGAGGAAGATGCACAGCTCGGGCTATCGACCGTAGAGGAAGCACTAAGCACGCATCCATGTCATCATCTTAAAAACATGGCGCAGTACCCGTTCCCACCAGTGCTATGCTATGTAGACCAATGAAAGTTGGTGGATATCAAACGCATCCTCAACAACGTAGCGTAGCACATATCTAGTTTAAAAGCAGCCTTATAGTGAGGACGGAAACCTTGAAGTGCAATAGATTGAAGGTTATCGTTAATTTACACCCCCACTTGCGGCTCTTCGACCACTCTTTCCAATTAACCTACCCGCTGTTCTGTCATGTATCTAGGCTACATGTGAAGTGTCATTAGTGAACAAGGGATTAGATAGAAAGTTAGGTCCAAGGCAAGGTTTAATTCTGACCAGAATGCAGACATGACATGACAGACATTAGTTTCTGTCGTTCCGGCGAAAATTGAGTTCAGCAATTATATCCCATTTTTATTTCTATTCAGAATCAGAATCAGAATCAGATAATTTATTGCTTATAAACTGTGTTACATTTGTAATCACTAAGGGCGATGTACCGAAATCACATACGTCAACGCGGTCTTCGCAGACAGTAGCGGCTGTCATTGGTGTAAACTCATGGTAGACGTACAGAATACACTCCCTTCGCGTTTTATTAAGATTTATCAATTACCGGTTATAATAAACCAGTTCTAATACCATTGGTGAATAGTGGGCTTCTGAGTGTTCAGATTCAGATTCAGATTCATTTATTGCAAGTCACATGTTAGATAGGATGTTACAGGATATATAAGGTACAGTGACGCCCTGCAAGGGCACAGCAAACATTGGATGAGAGGCAACTATTGCCTATTTACTTAAAATATACTCAAAATACCAATAAATTCAATTCGAATACAATTATTATAAATATGTCATTCAATAATAAACACATTAGTAATTTATAAGTCTATCATTAAATAAATCAGAATAAAAATTATGGTAACACTTTTTTAACTAGAAACTTTTAGAAAGCAGATGATACCATTTAATTAAATCAAATTAAACAGTACAATATAAATTTTATTAAATTAAACCATGCCATTTCACCATGACGGCACAGTCACTTGCCTCTGACTACCCCGTTTGGGATAAAGTCGTGATGGTATGTTATGTAATAAACCAGTTCAAAACCTGCAAAAGCAAAGAGTTAGGTGATATTTATTATTTATAGCATTTACAATGCACTTTTTTTAACACAAAGATGGAAACTAGGATGATTCGACCTGATCCTAGGGTGATGAAACAACGTTTGCTTACTTACAACGTAAAATACGTGAAAGATCGCGGGTTCGTATGCCGCTTGAGTCCCTAGGATCAAGTCGAATTTTTCTAGTTTCTTTATTTGTGTAGCAGAAAGTTAGGCTTAACAACTTACTACTTGAAGTGGAATAATATTTTGTTAAAAATAGCAACGGCGAATAAATCACAGTGTAGTTTTGCTGAAACCGGTAAAACTGTGATAAATTATTGTTATTTTTCTTTTTTGTGCAATAAAGTA
Source organism: Udea olivalis (assembly GCA_947369235.1). Classification (NCBI taxonomy): domain Eukaryota; kingdom Metazoa; phylum Arthropoda; class Insecta; order Lepidoptera; family Crambidae; genus Udea; species Udea olivalis. The sequence goes on from OX376359.1 coordinate 15,552,170, forward strand.
AATCTGTCTATCCTATACTTTCAAAGAAGAATGAAAAGCCCTCATAAATACCGTTATGTATGAGCATTTACCCTCGCAAAGCGGTACTGGCAGCGCCAAGGTTGAGAGCAAACGATGCCAGCGCCCTCCCCCGACTTTTTACCCTTCAAGCCAGCACGTTTATCAGTAACAAATCACATCTTGTTAAACATGGCGAAGGGACAGAGCCAATCAGCACGTTGAGTGCTGGTCGTTCTGCGGAATCGCCGGACGAATCGCGGGTATTACGCATAATCGCCAGGGGGCGTATGTAGTTTTAGTTGATTCAACGCAATAGGTTATGCTTTTGTGGGGGATTCGGTTACTGCTGCTTTTACTGTTTTTGCAGTTTTTGTGATTAAGACAACGAAAAGCTCATCATGTTAGATATTAGTCGATTTTATGGGTTAGATACGAGTATGTACCGTAAGCAACATAAGTAGCTTAACACTTTATTACATTTCCACATTACTTTGCACAAGCAATTTATTATAAAAGGGTTCTTCAAGCGGGGCGTGAAAAGGCTTTTCTGCTGGCCTTCAAGGTGAGGATGGCCAGCCCAGTGATTCGTTTGAATGACTGGGCTTGTCAGCCTCATATCTGGACCGCTTTCCATCAGGTGGAGTGAGATCATCTTTACGAGCAATATAAAAAAAAATATGACAAATTCCTTCTGTTGCTGGCCGTACCAAACAAACTGTTCAAAATCTCTTTCTTTGTCAGCTTTTTTGAACCAGTAAAGTAAGCAGATTTAGATGGTTTAAATATTAACTGAAGTGCTTTTTTAACCCCGTAGCATAGTAAGAAGATTGCTAATAGGAGGGGCTTCTTCTTTTAACATCTTGATAGCCACTTTTTCGCCTCAGGAACTGCACGCAAATGCCTACACAAATGTTCGCCAAGTGAAAGCTAGCAAGAGATGGTATTTAGACCGACGATTTACCATACCCATAAATATGCTACCCAATGCGTCAACAGATTTATTAAGCTGAAACGTATAATATAAGAAATGACATTAACTAAAGGCTGGTTTCACTTTTATATGAATTCCTTTCTATTTATTTTTACTTGTCTTTACAAATTACTCTACGTTATAAAGTTAACATATTTATCTTAAACTTACCTTTTGTTATCTCTCTGAATTTATAAACGGTTAATATTTCAAAGCACCTAGGTTGGAGGAAGACAGCGGTAATGCAGGGTGTTTACGATTCAACGCGGGTTCCGTAGGAAACCATAAATTGCACCTTAATGTTCGGATAGTCGAACGAACCTTAATATAAACGGCAAAAGCACGCTGCGTTCGCGGAATATTCTTTGATTATGGGCTATGTAGGTAGCTTTGATACCTGTTATTATGCCTAAGCTTGGATATTATTAGGTAATGTAAAGGTAATCTAAATTATTTATCTTTACTATTGCCCGTAAGCACTGAAGTTCGGCAATGCTTAAACTATGAACGTCACGTCTAATTTTGAGTGTTTCTCCGATGAGAAACAGCGTACTTAGCAAAGTTACGCATCTGGCGCGGCGGCCCAGACCGATAGTCCGCTTAGAACAAACCGCCATTTTGATCACGCAACAGAAAAAGTGAGTTTACTGGCGATACCGGTGAGAATCGGTCACGCAAGTCGCACTGACGCGAGAGTTTTTGTATTTGTCCACTAAGTTTTTGTCGAACTAGGTGCAATTTTTCACTTGATGAATTTTTGTTTTTGGCAGGTTCTGTTATGTAGGTATATAATCACAAAATAAAGAGTTTACAGTCCTTACTTGACATTGGCAGAATTTGTGTGAAAGACACAAAAGAGCCAGAGGAAGAGGAAAAAAAAAAGAGTTTACAGAAGGACCGCTCGCACCTTTTTCCTAAACTTGCGTGAACTGCCCAGGGTTACTACAATATTCGCTCTGATTTTTTAAAATGATGTAAGTAGGTTATACCTATTGACAGAATCGGCCAAAAACAAAATTCATCATGTGAAAAATTGCACCAAGCTCGACAAAAACAAAAACACTCGCGACAGTGCGACTTTTCGACTTACTGAAACTCCCTGACTTCGCCGGTAAACTCACGTCACTGTGTTCGTGCGTCAAAAATGGCGTGTTGTTCTAAGCGGGCTATCTGTCAGAGCGCCGCGCATGCCTAATTTGTGATTATATCCTTCATTCATTAAAACATTTAAAATAAGAAGCAGAGGGGCTAAAATGAATGACAATTTGCATTTGAAGTTGCCATGACGATAACATACCTGAGTATAACCTGGCAAAATTGAAAACCCCTTCCGCCACAACGTATGAAGGGATTATGTAACATTTTAGATTTGTCAGTCATAGTGACAGCAAAAATGTGTTCGGATAAAAACTCCTGCTTGGTTTTTTACATCGACAATATAGTTTGATGCAAGACATAATAATTAGCCTCATATATTCTGAAGTTCCATTACTTTAAATGAGAACAATTAAGTTTGACAGCTGCTTCTATAAGAAGCACGGACGTAGCTATAGCTTTTAAAAGGGGGGGGGCTAAGTAAAAATTTCAAGGCAATATTCTCAGCCAATAAAATTTATGAATTGGAAATTAAATATTGCCCGTGACTATGTAAAACATTACACGCAAGTATAGCGGGTAAAGGTGCATTTAGACCAAACGGACAAATGCTCATTCTATTCCCACTCTATCAAATTCTTTCTGTTTATTTGTTACTTTTTGTGTAAACAGAGGAAGCATTCTTTCGTTGTTCTGTCTATGTTCGCGGAGACCCACGAACATAGACAGAACTGCACGTGCTAGAATCATAGAATGCACGTTCTTAATTCCTCGTACTTTTTCTTCAGAATTCTTAAAGTGTAAATTAAAAACGAATTATCATTGACTATTAAAAGATCAATAAAGAACATTCTTGCTCTAGCTCTAGCACCTTAATATACAGGATGTCCCTAGAAGTAAGTATGAAATGAAAATAGCACATAGCTGCGGTCCTTTCTAACCTTTTTAGCCCTTTCAATAGTAGTCAGATTTCTAACTGTCAAAAAGTTATAATCAATTTTAGTTTTTTACATAAAATCGCCGAAGTTCGAACCAAAATATGTATATTTTTTATCAAAGATACCAACTTAATATTTTGCTAAAAGGTTAGTGGATGATTTGACTTTCTTTACCTGGATATTCTTTTGAGCTAGAAAGCCTGACTCAAATTAAAGAAATAAAATATATATATAAAAAATCTTGACCAAGAAAACATCTTAATTTTCAAGCAGATCTCGTGAAAATAAATCTACTTCGGAAAGTTGTCTAAGTTAATTTTTTTTTAAAATAATACAGATTTTTTGAGGTATAAATTGCATAGAACTATTCTAATAATTTATAAAGTTGTGTATATTTTAAAGAGGATAGTCGTGTTTTTAGGAGTTTGTATTTTTAACCTATTAAACCTTCCAACCACGAAAGTCCATTAAATGTCACTTTCTGACAAATGTAGGGTATTTGTTAACTTGGAACCATTTTCTTTTAGAATTAATGATACTAGGTCAACAACCAAGCTCCTTTCGACAGAAAGCGATCATGAATGATAATATAAGATTTTTTCATAATCAAGATTTTTTGATATTTTTTTTCATCATTTGGAGCATGCTTTCTAGCTCAACAAAATACCTAGTTATAGAAAGACAAATCACTTGCTAACCTTTTAGAAAAATATCAAGTTTCATCTCTGATTTTTTTAAATAATTATTTTAGTTCGGACTGCGGCGAATTTATTACAATAACTAAAATTGATCATAACTTTCTAAAAGCTAAAATCAGGCTTCTATTGATGGGGTTAAAAAGTTCAGAAATGATCGAAGCTATGCGCTATTTTGATTTAATCATTACTTCCAGGGACACATTAACTTGGGTTTGGGTTACTCGTAGTAGGTGCCTTTAAATAAAAAGTATAGTTCTTGCAAATCGCGTGAATCTAACGAAATTAAACTTTATTGTTCGGTATTAAGAGCGCCGGCACGCGCACTCGTAAAAATAATTGTACTTATAATATGGAATGTAATTATTGAAATAAAGGATGAATCAATTTGAACACAGTAACTTTTTGGGCTTGCAATTGTGTGTCATCTCGTGTTTCACGTAAGAATCATACTCGCCCCAAATGCGTTAGTTCTGTTTATTTACTTACCCGTCAGATGGAAATGGGCTTAACCGGAAGAGAAAATTGTCTTTGAAATGGGTTCGAGAATTAACGCGAACGAATTACCTCCCACAAATGAACAAATGTATTCCAACGATACAAATTAAAGTTAAAAGTATGCCTAAAAAAAACTATTTGACAGTAGGAATATAAACATCATGTCGCCATAAAAGATTTTTAAAACCATTAATATCTAAGACAAAGAATAAAAACTTAAAATTTTACTGTAAACAGTATTGTAAATTGTTGAAAGGAATCGTTAAGGAATCCAAGAAGTTGTGCAAAAGAAAAAGATATGAAAAGTCACAGAATAAAACCAAATCTATGTGGCAGATCATAAATAGTGAGACAAACAGAAACACCCGAAAACCCAGGAATGTCGATCTCGAAACAGTGGACAAGCATACACTTCGACACCCTAAAGTTGTAGCTAATTCGTTTAACCCTTTTTTTGGCTCTATTGCAAATTCACACAAAAACTCAAATAATTCAACTAAACCGCCCACTGCGAAAACAATCGATAATACTATATTCTTGTACCCCGTGGAGCCTGAAGAAATGTATACTGTAATAAGAAAGCTTAAAAATAAATGCTCTTTTGGTGTAGATGAGTACCTACCTCTCTGGTAAAGTGTTGTGCCAATTTATTGACGGTTCCTTATACAACATTAGTAAATCAATCTTTTTCTGAAGGAATATTCCCTATAAAAATATCCGTCATTAAACCCATTCACAAAAAAGGAATCCCTACCGACATTAAAAATTACCGACCTATAACTCTCCTGCCTACCTCAGCTAAAATATTTGAATCTGTTATGGTTAAACGCCTGTATTATTTCTACGAAAAAATTAAAGTATTGCACGAAGACCAAAATGGCTTTAGAAAAAATCACTCCACAACATTAGCTATTTATAAATATATCAAAAGTATCATGGATGTTATTAATAACAAAAAGTATTCAGTAGCCCTCTTGCTCGATATGAGTAAAGCCTATGATAGAGTCTGTTATAGTACTCTACTAGATAAATTGTATCAATCGGGCAATAGAGGATTGGCTCACAATTGGTTTAACTCCTACTTTGATAACCGTTACCAGTATGTAGAAATTGAGAATACTGACTTCGAGACAGGTAAAATTACACACACTAGATCTGATGCAATTCCGCAAGGTAGCGTTTCGGGGTGTATTTTGTTTCTGATTTATATAAACAATCTACCGAATATACTGGAAAATCGATGTGTACTTTTTGCCGATGACATTTCTGTTTTGATTTCCTGCTCTACTACTACAGAATTGGGCACTAAACTGAATTCTACTTTCGATAAAATAATAAACTGGCTAGATCCACATAATCTGCAACTTAATCTGAACAAAACCAAAATAATCCAGTTTAAACCCCACCAAAAGGCTGCACTAAAAATTTCAAAAACACCAAAGTGAAAACGGCTAGTTCTGCTACTCTATTAGGAATAGACATTGATACACGTCTGACATGGAAACAGCTTAAACAGAAAATTGTAAATAAAATGTGCTCTTTCAGTTATGCACTCCAACACCTTAAACAATACAATACAATACAATACAAAAATATTTATTCACTTCAAGTTATTTGTTTACAAATTGGTGTTGATTTCCTCTATTAGGTACGGAAGCACCTGTGTTAGAAGAAGCCACTCTTCCTTAGCTAAAACATATTATCATTTAAATAACTTATTAATCACACTTTGCGCAGAAAGTTGCAATTAAAGATTTGACAAAAACTAACAGTTGTGATTTTTTTTTTAAATTTTAATTTATAAACGTATTTATTTTTAAACGTGTTTTGGGACTGCCCTTACGGCGTACTATGCATATGCTTATTCAATATTTTCATATGGTGTCATTTTGTGGGGAAACTTTTGCGAATTGGATAGGTTATTCATACTACAGAAGAAATACATAAGAATACTGGCGAACATAGAACAAATGGAATCATGTGAGCTGCACTTAAAAAAAAACAAATATTGACTCTAGTTTCTATAATACATCTTAGAGTCATGTAAATTTGTTAGAAAACATTCAGAATTATACTCACCTGTAAATAGTATCAAAAGAAATAATCGGTATTTAAATAAACTTCATGTCCCTTTCACCAAAATGTCACTAGTTGCGTCTAGCCCTCACATCATGACAATTAAAATTTACAATCACTTAACTGATGCATGCAACGCTATGCAATTAAATAAACAACTAAAGTTACTATTAATTGACAAATGTTACTATAATTTGACAGAATTTTTTAATGATAGATTTCGATAGGTTTTTAGTATTTATATTTTATATTATATGACGACTATGGGAGAGTAGGTACTTTGACGATATTTTTTTTCTTTTTTTCTTTTTTGTAATGTTTAATTTTAATTATTTTGATTATGCGATATATGTAAATTTATGTAATTATTTCAAGATTGAACTAGTTAAATATTTAAAATTATAAATGTTAGTTATTCAAATTGTGTCAAAACCCTCTGCGCTGACTTGCTATGCCCTTGCAGGGCGTCACATAATATACCTGACTGATTCTAATAACATCTCGATAAAGTAATGTGATATGCAATAAATAAATAAATAAATATTTTACTTCTGTCTAATGCTAAAATGAATGGACTATACTTCATTTAAAAAAATATTATCGGATTTAGTAGTAACCCTAGGCATTCAGGCGTGTTTAGAAAACAGGCGCGTGCGGTCTTTCTGTAAACTCTTTATTTTGTAGTATTAGTATACATAGTACAAGCGTCTGTTGTAAAGTATATGAATCACATTTTGGTACAGCGCCTTTGGTGAATAGAAATCGATCTGAAAATTTAATTGAAGTAGATTACGTAACGTAAACTTACGGCAGACGTACTGCACGAAAGACGTTTGGGCGAAATATTGTTTTTGGGACTGCTTTTAATGTCTGTCATTTGCGCGCATGACTAACACTTTCGTAATTCTTTAGAAATTTGGCGACAACATGTCCTTCATGTGACATTCAAAAAAGACAATGTTACCAAAATAAATGCTTTTGCCAAATACGAAAAGTTTCTTTGGCGCAATAGTTACTTACTTGCGTTACCGAGCTCATTTCATCGATGTGACCTAAAAAACTTCTCAGCAGTGAAACTGGGCCGGCCACGGATGTCGCATGCCGTAAGAATTCTCAGCTAAGGATTATCGACATTGTGGCCGAAATGCTAGGATAGGACTAGCTGAATGTCTACCATGAGTTGCCAATTTAAATGTACGTTATCGTTCGCGTAAAATATTTGTATGGGATTAAACGTACTGGACTCGTGATTGGTCAACAATAGTGCTGAATCGCCAGCAGGGGCGGACATGAATCAAAATAGATCGCAAGTAGCTCCGTTCGTACAAAAACTAAGCGTGCCTCTTATTCAACGCTTAGAGTAGTTTGAGCTAGCTACGATCGTTTCGGTATACGCACTCCAAAAAACCAAACGCGCGTACAAGGGGTAACTGAGGCGTGTTCTCTCGAACCGGTAGTGGTGTCAGTAAGAGGCTTGCGCTTATATGAGCTCACTGCAAGTGCGTCAACAAATTGTCAAAAATGTACGCGCTTTACAAGCGCTTCCATAAACGAGCTTATACGCGCTGAACTCTCTCATATTCTCTTTGAACAGAGACTCGCTTGGTGTAAACGCACCGTTATAGGTATCCGGTATTTCTCAATCTATTCGAATTCGAATGATACGTGGAAATCCACTTGATTCTGTCATTTACCATAATGGTTGAGCGTGGACTAAATGAAACAACGTTGTACTCCTTATTGATAAGTGTAGTCGTAATTCGTACTCGTGCTGCATCGGCCATTAGTGGGATAAATATTTCAGTTTGGAAACCATTGCAATGACACCAAAATGTGGCCAAAACCCATCTGCGTTTACTTTAAATAATGTATTTATCTGAAAACGTCTGATTATTTTGAGCTTGAAACTGTCTAGTCACAAATAATGCAAAATTAAAGAGAACTAGCCAACAAAATTGTTTTTTTTAAAGAATTGAACTTTTAAATCGTTTAAACGAACGAATGGGTGTATCGCTTCGTGTCGGCCCGTAATGAAAAGACCGGTATCGGATTATTCATTCATTCGTGCCGATACCAATTGGAGCCAATCCGTGTCCGGCTGTAATATTGCTTTCAACGATTGATTGCTACTAAACCATAATATCAATATATGTAGATAGTTCTGTTGAAGTAAGATACGAGTACCAAGTTCCATTTATGTACTTAGTTACTAGAACTATTTTTTAATTGTAAAATAGGCTGCCATTTGACCACAATCTTGAATTTAATCACAATAACCTAATTTTAACTTATGACTGCGTTACGGGCAGACTTTTTAGTCGAATTTGATTCTGAACTGTACGTTAGCCAGTTGTCCTGGTTTAATTTTCCGAATACCAATAAGAAAAATAGATTTTCAGTATTTTTCTTCAAGTGTATTCAATTGTATGTCTCTATTTTTGCTATAGCTATCTATATTTCACCATACTACAATTTTTTTATACATTTACACCACAAATTAGACACGCACGGCGCTCTTTATTTTGTGTTTACACTGAGCTGTCCAATACGCAAGCAAGTACGTAAACAAATGAATGATTATTTAAAATGCTTTATAACAAATTTATTAAGTAGGTGAGAAGGAATCAATCAATTTGTCCATCTTCATAAATAATCTTTAAAACGGTGAACGCCATTAAGGTGACCGTGACCTTAAACTACACGAATATTTTATTTTATTAATATAAAGTCTTTCATTTGAATTCATTATTGAACTAAACCAAAACCTTAGAAAAGTATCGTTTTTAAATTAGAATGATTTAAGATATGTAATTTACTGCCCTACATTTGTAGTTTTTGTGTTTAAATTAAATGAATGAATGAATTTCCAATTTAATTGCATTTTGTTACTACATTTCGTTCCAGAAAATGAACGATAACACAGAAAGAAATCAGTTAATGCAACAAAATAAAGGCAATTTGGTCTGGAACGAGGTTCTGTGTAACATCAAGTCAACAGTCAACAAAAGGTTGCTGTTCACTTTGACACTCGTCACACTGGCTTTGTTTTTTTTATATTGCCCGTCTGATGATCTCACTCCTCTTGATGGAAAGCGGTCGTGAGGTCCAGATAATGAGGCTGACAAGTAACGCTGTAATGCTAAGAAATCAATGAGCTGGCCATCCTTATCTTGAACAGAACATACCATCACGACCTTATCCCAAACGGGGTATTCAGAGGCAAGTGACTGTTGCCGTCATGGTGAACGGAACACTCAAAAGCCCACTTTTCACCAATGGTATTAGAACCCAACGTGGTAGGTGGTGAGCCTTCCGCCGCTATACAGGTTTGTTTTGTTTTTTATCGATGTTTTCCATCACCGGAGAGTTAGGCGGAAATTAAAAAATAAACACAAAGATTTTGGTTCTGGCCAGATTTGAACTCGGGACCACACGATCCGCGATTCCAGTTGGAGTGCTTTACCACTAGGCCATGACGCTCCTTCATCTTGAAGGTTCTTTTCACGCTCCGCTTGAAGAACCCGGGACCTTAAGAGGTAGGTATTTGTTGCACATAAGAAAGAGTTCACAGAAGAGCCGCTCGCGCCTTTCTCCTAAACTTGCGTGACCGCCCAGGGATTCACTCGGATTTTTCAAAATGAAGTAGGTAGGTTATGATGACAGAACCGACCAAAAACAAAATTCATCATGTGAAAAATTGCACCAAGTTCGACAAAAACAAAAACACTCGCGACAGTGCGACTGGCGGCGACACTGATGCTCACCGGTGTCGCCTGTGAACTCACTGTGTCTGTGTGCGTGATCAAGCGGCAGGTTTGTTTTGAGCGGACTATCTGTCAGAGGCGTACAAGAGTGTTCAGCTTTGAGATATAAATCGGTAACACAAGTCCCTCCGTTTTTATGAATGCTAAACGTTTGTGGCTTACTTTGTCACGCTTTGTTAAAAAAACCGTAGGTACCTATAGGCATATTTTTTTTTGTTATCACTATGCTTATCGTTTTAGTAAAGGGAATGCTTCTTTATTTTAAATTTTATGGGTGATGAAAGTGTTTTAATGATTATTCTAATGTTTGCTATCATGTATAGTTACCTAATGCATTTAATCTGTTAATTTATATTGTATTGGTAATTTCAGTGTTATTATGATTGTGATTTAACAATTTTTGTTAGGAATAGTGATTTTAATGTCTTTTGTAATGTATTGGCATGCCATAAATGAATATAATTTATTAATGTAATGAACATTTGCACGCCGTTAATTTAGCAAATTTTTGTGAGACTATGTGTACCTGATCAATAATAATGACACATGTATTTATTTAACCTAAAATTTATGCAAATAAATTGTTTGAGTTTGAGTTTATCAATTAATTTTTATTAAGTTTACTAGTCACGATATCTGTTGCTAATGCTAGAGAGCGGACTTATGGAGCAACTTGAAGCAGCGTCTAAAGAAGAGCGCTGCAATTTTCGATACGCGAAGTTCAGCTACTGACTTTGCGTACAGCAAATTTTCCAACGTTACTAGAAGTGGTCGTCAGTCATTAATCAAAATTATTTTATCATGAACTACGAAGCCCGATGCCACTCCTGCTTAGTGCATTCCCAAATTTCCCGATCCTGTCAATACAGAGTGGATGTTCATCAATCATGTTGTCAGCGGTCATCGCTTCGCTTTCTGAGCTGGCCTCATTCCCAAATGGATGACTGAGACTTTTGGCAATTGATGGGACGCTAATGTAGTAATACCCTTTCGTTGGTTAAGCAACAATTGGTTGATTTTAAAGTGTACGACGATAATCATTACATATTATGTAAGTAAGTAAGTTATTAGCCTATATACTGTCCCACTGCTGGGCAAAGGCCTCCATCATTGAAATCAAGTCATCGCTACTATAGATAGGTATTGGCTTAATCACCACGTTTGCCAAATGCGGGTTGGTGAACGGGTGAACGGGTGGAAAAACACACTTTGCCTGCTCTAGGACCACTCGGCCACGGAGGCGTTGATTATACGAGTATTATGAAAATCGAAAAAATATCAGCACTGGAATTAAATCTTTGGTAGAAGGATTTCAAAAACTAATCAAGAATAAAAATCGTAGAAGTAGTAGAAGTGGGCTAGGGCTATTTGCTACGATAGCGTGACGCTACAGCGCCGTAGCGATAACTACGAGTTCTGTAGTTTTAACTGTTTTTTCAAAAACAGTGTTTTATGTCTCTGTTTTTAGTTTTCTTAAAGTTGAATGCTGATTTGTTATGCTAAATATTCATTAAATGAATTATAAGATAATGTACCCTGTAGGAAGAAAAAAACACGTCTGCGCTACAGCGACCAGCAATACTTACGAAAGCGTTTGATTTGTTAACAAATACTCGTAGTAGGGTTGACGCGGTAGAAACAGGTTTAAGGAGTAATTCTGAAAACCGGCCAGCCCGCCATAAAAATATGTCGTGCGTGTAATTTACGTAAACTGCTTTTTAATCTCCCATTTATAGCACGCATTAGAACCCCCTCGTTAAAAAATGAGCGGTAGAAAAACGTGAATTTCGCATCAAAATCGGGTGATGCCAGAAAAACACCCGGCGAAAAAACAAAGGGTGTTAACTCATAATATATTTATTTGAGGTGGCAGTTGGGTTTGACGAGGCTCGCACAAAAAACAACCAGAGGAGAGGATTTGTGTGAATCAAAAAGCGGTCGTCTCATGTGGTTGCTCTGAGAAGCCCAAATTATTAGTCGAAATGCTCGGCTCATTATTTTTGAAACAGACATGTCACTCAACCACTTGACTTGTTGCTCTTTTTATCATTAGCGGCCCCGACAAACTTCGTTCTGTTCAAATTTATTGGCAAATGCTTGACAGCTGTGAACATTTAGTATGTTTTTTTTTTATTAGTTTCCTAATGTTATTAATTCTTATTATCCTATTCCCGATGTAGACAAATCCAAAAACACAAAAATCGGTCCACCCGTTCTTGAGTTATAAGTGCTGTAACTAACACGACTTTCTTTTAAATTTAAAGATAATAGAATATTTTGTATGATAGCCTTTGTTGACTGGCTAGTTGGCGTAAAAGGGTAATGTTCCTGCGTAGCCGCGGTTATCTTAGATTCTCATTCAGATGGAACACACATGGGACGAATAATTGTGTTATTTTTTAGTTTCTGAATGTTTTTATAAATTCAGGTATATACTTTGAGGAATATCTAAGTATTTCATTTGTCACTGGCAACTCAACAGAATTTACAAGGTTTATTTTGTTTTTATTCAGAAGATTAATCAGTTTTTTTATCAACAAACAAATTGTACTCTACTAACTCGCATTGTAAAACCACAACAAGTTTAAAAGAGTAACTACTGAGTCTCTCGCCGGGTCTTCTCAGAAGGAATCAACTTCTCCGACGCGGTGGTAGATTCGCATTATGTTTGTATACTGTTTATTTATAATTATATTCATATTATTATACTATTTATGTCTACTATTTAGTATATTTTTGACTATTTAAAAGTACTGATTAAGTCTATTCAAATACAGATATTTGAGTTTGAGTTTGATTTTGATATAAGCTGAAATTGAATATTATCCTTTGGGTGGGTTCAAGCTAGGATCACAATATTTGGGGGAAACCTCTAAAATGAAGTTTTTTGCAATCATAATTCCTGTAGGCTTGTAGCCAGTAGTTATTGCATTCAAATTTAAAGTATTTTACTTACCTAGTTGTAAACAAAAACGATAGTTACTTAAAATAATATCGTCGGTTATTAAAAGCAGGTACCTTGAAGTTATCATGTTACGAATACTTTTAATACACAAACCAGCAGTTATATTCCACACTCATCTTCTTCATTGCGAAGAAAATTCAATTATAAAATCTTCGCTCATGTTACTTATCCATGAGAGAATCCAGCTGTAAGAAATGGTTATTTATTTACTTCATAAATATAAACTAAAAAGATATAATGGTTAGCTCACCCGCTGGTAATACTCTACTGGAAATAATAAAGAATGGTTCTATACCATGCTCTAGGTTCTATATCGTAGTTATGCACATCGAGCATTTATACTAATAACCATCTAATTCTATGTATAGTATAATATTATGTGGGGAATGTAACATGATTATGATGCGTAGGCGTAGGTAAAGTAAAATATGTCAGAGCATACAAAATCATATGTTTTACGTAAAGTAAGAACAGCGCTATAAAACTACCTGAGTATGGGATGTATGTATCAAATCGTCGACAAGGGTTAAGCATTCATTGTTTAGGTTATGTATTTCTTATTAACTTTTTCCCTTCTCATGCTCTAAAAGTACGCCAATATAGTCCTACTAAGCGGGACTTAAGTAACCACTTTAGTCTCAGGGAGTAAAAAGTAATCAGTTTTTTAATTTCACTCATGTGACATAGACAAACTCAAACAGCTGGTAAATATACTATTATTTGTGGAGTATGGACCATCTTCATTGCGAAAATGTTGAGAGTTTTAGTTCCATGGTTTGTCCGCAAAGAAGGTGGTGCCATGTGTTTTAAATTGTTAATCTGTGGTGGAAGTGACTCGACTGCACGACTGCTGCTTCGTCGAAAACGCGAGCGATCAACAATCAAGTCGCATTGCAATGACTGGTTTAGTTTGAAAAAAAAACTGACCGGTAAATTTCAGAACTTTTGTCGAGTGTAAATTTGTTCGGTTTTAAATATTTTTGTACTAAACTGACTATTTTTCTCGCGCTCAAAGTGAAAAGTACAGTTTGCACCTGGAGACTAAACGCCAACTTAATATACCCTCGATTTCATTGACTCCCGCGCACGCTCGGGATAAAATATATTATACTTGAAAGAAAAATTTAAGCCTCAAGCACCATATTCATAAAAATTTCATCAGTAGGCACTTTAACACTATCTTGGCTTAGACACTAATTATGTTGTCTTTTTCTTTCTCAATGTAACAGTTTTAAAAATTAATGATACCAAACCGTAATTAGTTAAAACTGTATTATGTATGATAAGGCTGATTGAGTTCTTTTGAATGAGAGGTTGAAATAACTGGGAACATATTATGTAGGTTCAGTAGATTTTTACACCTGTAGGTATGCTAAAAGGTTACTTCGCTAAAGGTTACTTAGGTATTGCTTTTAAACCCTACATCGCACTCCCGTATCCTAACAGAGAAGATGCTACGAGTATCATCCCATTGCGGTAAACATTAACACTGAATAATAGACTCTCCAACTAACTGAAGTACCTCGACCGTCTCTAAGTACAGTACAGGCATAGCCAGAGCCAGTTTCGGTGGTCTAGTTTCAAGTTTAATCACAGATTGCACTAAGTCCTTAACTTGCGGGTTAGTTATTGCGATTATTATCCCGCAAACAGTTCTAACAACAACTTTAGAGTATGTCGTATAGTTTTAAGCCGGAGCGTGTTGAGCATAGAATTGAATATTTATCGGTTTAAGCGTTCAATTCTACTTATTTCAGGTTATGTTTTGTACTATTTTAGGTTTTGCTACAACTCATCACAACCTCATTAAAGAAGCTTCACGGCAAAAAAATAAACTAGTAAAGCTTATACGCAAGTATGTATGTGGGTAGATACAAACCTAGATTGGCCGACACCGAATCCAACAATAACAATAATTGTACCTACATTGTAGTATCGTATAAGTTTTAGAAGAACACATTTACTTTTTACTGCAAATTAATTTGTTTTGGAATATATTTTTTTTAGAAGTTGGTTTTTTAAAATTTTTCAAGTTCAAGTTTTATTTTTTTATTTTCAGTGAATCGGTTCTTGTTCATTTTAAACATCGAAAAAGTATCGTTCATTTGCTCCTAAGAATTGAAGTGTTCCGTTACTTTTTCATGGGTCCCATAATCAGAACCTAACCAATCTCTCATCAAACTACCCTTCCAATAAAAAAAGCATCGAAATCGGTTAGCATGATATTGAGTTATTCGTCCATTTGTCGCGCATATACTTTATCTATATTTAAGACTTATATGGTTTTTTCATGGATGTCATTGTCAGAGCTGGACCAAATAAAAATGGACCACACGGTTAAGCACCAGTTTTCAAATAAAAAAGTGTTATCAAAATCGGTTTCCCAGGTCGGTCACCCAGTCAAAAGTTATGTGGTAGGAATCAAAAAAACAAACTGTCGAATGGAGAACCTCCTTTGTTGAAGTTGGTTAAAAATACCTTCTCCCTTATACTTCAGATTGAAAAAGACTGCTACGCTGCATTTTTTAAAGTGACGTCATTTAGGAAGCAACACAATATATCCTTGGGCGCGGTCGAGCAAACACTCGACTTCAAAGGATGCGAGGAACGATAGGTGACCTGAATTTATAACACATGCGCACTAAAGAAGATCCTGTAAGCAGGAATTTTCCCCAATTTGGCTTTTAGATTTATTAGAATTAGTGTTTTTTTTTTGCTTGTACGGCTTTGGAAAAGGCACTTACAAGCGCGCTACATTTTCAGGCTTTAAAATCTTACGCAAGTTCCGGCATGTCCGCTCGAACCGGTAGTAGTGAGTCAGTATCTACAAGGATTATACGAGCTGATAGGTGCGTCAGCGTGTGTTCTGTTCTACAATTGAAAGCACAACTTTTTTAACATTTAGGCGTGCGTTGAAAAGCGTGGTTGAGTTTGGGATTCTGTAGAAGTAATCTTAGAACCTTAGAATAATAACATAAGTTATCTTTCTTTATAGAAAGAGTCTTCATACAACCGCCCCGTCAAAAATGAAGCATTAATCCAATCTACACATGCGTGACTATTGCTTGCTTACGTGCGGTGTGCGTTGACATTAATCATTGGGGAGCTGTAATTAACACTGCAAAACGATCTGTTTGGAGCCACTTATGGCTCCAATTATGGTGCTTCAAAATGGACGCGCGGACTTGGTTTCTATATGTAATTATTCTAAGCTTAGAACGTTATTTTGTTTTGCTTTTCTTTGCTTCACTCTACCCACAAACATGAATAATAGCTCCCGTGTTTTGAATTCACTTCACTCCATCTTTTCTTTTTTGTGTCCATAGTAGTAGCATCAGCGTTTTTGATTACTGTAGAAGTCGTCTTGGGACGTTGTTTTATGCTGCTTGGCTTTTTTCTCTCAGGGGCCGTATTATCATCTCTTAGGGTCAGTCAAGTTAATGGCCTAAACTGAGCATAGGCAGCGATTCCGGCGATACGGCAGGGCCGTATTACGACGGCCCCTGGCCACAAGCAATACTTGTAAGTAATAGAGATCCCAGCATTTTGAATAGATGCCATTTTAGACGACCGACTTGGTGTAATGGTTAAGAAGTTGGCTACTACACCAGAGGTCGCGGGTTCGATCCCCGCACAGTACAAACATTTGTGTGCATGAACATGTCTGTTTGTACTGGTCTGGGTGTCTCCTATGTATAATAAGTATGTATTTACAAAAGAAAATGTATTTAAGTATGTTTATCCGTTGTCTAGTATCCCATAACACAAGCTTTAATTAGCTTACTTTGGGGCTAGATGGCGCTGTGTGGAATAATGTCCAGGGATTTATTTATTTATTTAGAGTAACGGACGCTAAGCTACGTTTTTTATACACAATGTTGGTAGCATCTTCTTCTTCTTCATCGATACACTCTTGACAGAGTGGTCGTGGTCTTGGAAATAGAGGGGGAAGATCGAACACGCCGCACGATGCCTCGCCATCTCTCTCGGCTTGACGTCA
The DNA here is from genome assembly GCA_947369235.1 of Udea olivalis. Lineage (NCBI taxonomy): Eukaryota > Metazoa > Arthropoda > Insecta > Lepidoptera > Crambidae > Udea > Udea olivalis. The sequence goes on from OX376359.1 coordinate 15,569,171, forward strand.
TCCTACTGCACTCGTTAATGGACTTGCCCACAATGGACTTGATCTGATCGGTCTTACGTGTAGGTGACCTCCCGCGCGGTCTGGTGCCTTCTACCTTCCCTTGGACGACAAGGCGCTCTATGGGCAACTCCATGTTCACTGGCGTTGTCGTTCCCTGAAAAGTAGACAGCATGGGCATCTGTAAGGAACTGTCCATTGTTGGTAGCATATAAAAAAAATGTGTTTGTCATATTTTAATGTACCTACCCGAGTGAGTGGCCTCGACTCGAATTCCGGAGCTTCTATATAGGTTCAAGTCCCAGATCGGGTGTATTTTCGAGTTATTTGGCACATAAACCCGTTTTGGTGAACACTAACCGTCTTTTAGCATGATGCTAAAGCCAATAATCAATAATTAAAATAATTTGACGACCGACTTGGTGTAATGGTTAAGAAGTTGGCTACTACACCAGAGGTCGCGGGTTCGATCCCCGCACGGTACAAACATTTGTGTGCATGAACATATCTGTTTGTACTGGTCTGGGTGTCTCCTATGTATAATAAGTATGTATTTACAAAAAAAAATGTATTTAAGTATGTTTATCCGTTGTCTAGTATCCCATAACACAAGCTTTAATTAGCTTACTTTGGGGCTAGATGGCGCTGTGTGGAATAATGTTATTTATTTATTTATTAATTGATTTCAAAGATAGACGCATTTGCCCGTTGCACTGCTGCCAATGGGACGGGAGATAGGCTGTAGACTTATGTTTTATACCGGTTGTTTATTTATTGATTTAGAAAAATTATATGACATACTCAGTTAGTGATGTAGTAACCATTTAAGGCGATTATAGCCGCCAACTAGCGCCACCAATTGATTTATTTATATAACTTCCAAATTAGACATTGTTTTAAAAACTGCACAACGAATATTTAAAAAAAATACTTCTTTTAAATATTGAATGTCTGTCCACGACTTTTTATTGTTTTTCAATATTATGATGGTTTTTTTTTCTTCTTTGTTTTATATTCTTTTAGGTTTATTTGTATCAAAATGACACACTGCTTGTACTTAACTAACGCCTGTTGTAAACCCAAAACAAGTTTAAAAGAGTAACTGCTGAGTTTCTCGCCGGGTCTTCTCAGCAAGAAACAACTCCGACGCGGTGGTAGAGTCGCATTATGTCTGTATACTGTTTATTAAAATATACATATTATTATGGTATTTATGTCTATTATTTAGTATATTTTGTTGTAAATTTGACGATTTGAAAGTACTGATACAGTCTATTTGAATAAAGTTATTTGAGTTTGAGTTTGAATAGTAGTTGGAGTGTTTGCTAAAAGTGGCCTTAAGGTAACATTTTTTTTAATTGAATTTGATTTTACGATTTTCATACAAAAAACACAGACTGTTGGAATGAATTTGTATTATGACATTGTAATGAAAGTTTTTTTTTTTTTTTTCACTTAGATTGCTTCTACGTAGCGTACTGAGTATACCATACCATTTTCCTAACCCTATAAATAATCACCCGGAATACTCTACTCTGTTGTATTACGTTCCGCGAGTTTATCTTTAAAACATCACAGCACAGTTTCAGTTCAAAACCAAGCATGATGTGATGAACCTCAATCTGTCACTCAAGGAAGCAGCATCAGAATATTCTGTAGCTTAGAACTTTGTTCTAGGAAATGCATTCTGTCTGACCCAAGCGAGGCGTCTCATACATTATTCATGGCGTGCATCCAGACATAACTGGATGAGACGCACCCAGCTGATCTGCAATATCGAATTATGACCGGAAAGCCAACTGATTCGGAAAGTTGAAATAAATTATAATTCTGAACTTTGCGTGCAGCCTAAGTTCCTTTTTCAGCTAGATTAAAATAATAATAAATTCAAGTCAATAAATTTAAAAAATTGCAAAGTCCTGAAAGAGGTAAAGTGTAACATAACTTTAACGTTATAAGTAAATGTTAACTACAAAAATATTCAAATGGAAAGCCTTCGAGTGAGTATAACATTTTTTCTTTGTTAGAATGTAGGTTCATTAACTTTCTGAAAGTATTCCAGTAATTTATTTTAAAATAAAAAAAAGTTGGAAATTAAATGCATTTATTCCAACCTTAAATTCACTCGTTTACAAAGCCTGGTGAAAATAAAGTTCTATAACGAAGCTGAATTCTAGCACAAACGACCATCCTTTAAAATAAACATTTTCCGCCTTGCTTATTTATTATTAGCAAGAAAAATCCAGGAGTATCGCCTAATAAACTGAGCAAAGGAACATGTAAGCCCAGTGAACCAAGGAGAAACTTAGAGCTTCGAGGCACTGAACATTTCTGATTTTAAAAAATCGTGCGACCTAATTCGGGAAGTTCGACACTTGCCGAATTCTCTGCTCATTTCGATTGTAGGCCATCGTGTCGTCCGCAGCAAACTTAGCCTTATTCTCGGCTGGGGAAAATCCAATTTCCAGCGAAGGAATGTTACGTCATTGTTCGCTGGAATTCGAACCTCCTTTCAGCGGAGTGTCTAAGGCCGAGTGTCGTCCCGTGTTGAGTTTACGTATCATCTCGCGGGTATTGTGTTACACAGTGTAGTGTATTGCGGTTGGTGGAAAGCGGCGTGGTCTAAAGGAGTCGTAAAATCCGTAAAGATGAGGAGATATTGGGAGCTCTTATCTGTATTTTGTTGGATGGTTTCGCGTGCCTGGTTTTATTGGAACGCGTCGTTGTCGATTGTTTTTGCGCGTCGCGAGGCAGCTGAGTGGGGCTCAGCGCGTATGACGCGAAGCAGGGCTTAAAAGTCCGTTACTTTACGCGTGATTGATGTTTATTACATTTTTGATTTCGGTAGCTTTCTAGATTTATTTTTTCGTTGTCAGTATGGATAAACTTAGCAAAATTACTAGCCAGGATCAATGTTTGTCCTTCGTTCAACATTAAATTGCGGTTAATTCCTTGTACCTACTTCGGTTTTTAAATATGTCTGTAGAAAAATATTAGTTTGGTTCTGTGATTATTATTACTGAGTCTATCATTGAAATGAAGTTCAAGAAATATTCTATCGCCACGCTCGCTGCATACGGATTGATGATAACTAGCCATTGTCACACCCTCAGTAGGTCTACCGTAGTGTCGGTCGGGTCGTTTCTTTCCCTAAAATATGGTTGAGTGGAACGATGGCTGGATAATACGTCAACTTGTGAACAGGTGCCACTTTCGGAAACTGGTCTGCTCAGGTTCACTATAATTTGGGTACCGTAACGATAAATAAACAAGAAGATCAAATAATTTTTTATGATTTATTTATGATTTAACTTATATTGATGTTCAAACTGTATGACTCTGGTTACAAAGGCAAACATTGTGAGTGACTAACCTGAATTGTAAAACACCTCGTTTTTAAAAGAGCAACTACTGAGTTTATTGCCGGGTCTACTCAGTGGAATCGGACTTCCGACGCCGGTGTTAGAGTCACATTATATGTATGTATTATATAGTATGTTCGGTAAAATAATACTATGACAAATAATATTTCGATGGTTTAAAAATCTGGCAATTAATACAGGCAGCAAAAAAGACGACGGTCAACCGTTTTCGGTCAAATGAAATTCGAACTAGTAAATTTCGGACAAGTAAGTGTTCCGCGATTTTTGGTAGTTATCGAGTTACGAATTTTCGTAAATTTAGTATTTTGATTGTATTCATATTATTTATGTTTATACTATAGCTAAATTTAAAAAGTTAAATGACGATTCAAAAGAACTATATATTCATGGTCTACTTGAGTATAGCATTCTTGAGTTTGAGTTTTGAGTTTGAGCTCTTGAAACATTTACGAAGTTCCGGATATCCTTGAAAGGCTAAGACCATGAGCGTTGTGGCCTATTGGTTAAGCACTCTAACTCGGATCGTGGATCGTGGGGTCCCGAGTTCAAATCTAACCAGAACCATCTTTGTGTTCACAGTCGGACTCTCTCTGGTGATGGAAAACATAATCATAAAAAATCAAATCAACCCACTAAACGAGTACCACAATGGGTTCTAATACCACTGGTGAAAAGTGGTCTTCTAAAGTGTTCCGTTCACCATGACGGCAACAGTCACTTGCCTCTGACAACCCCGTTTGTTATAATATATGTATAAACAGTCCTGATGGTAGGTATGTTGTGTATGCTAAAACGAATAAAAACAAGTATATCATGCTTTAAGTTTAATGTTTTAGCTAAAAACACAAAGTTTCGTTCATTCTGCATATTAAGACGTCGATTTATCAGTCCAAGAATTCTAAACGAAACTCGAGCTTTCTTCAACCCCTAGCGAACAAAGTAGATAAGATTTGATGGGAATTAATGCGTTTAGTTTCCGTGATTTGCCACTAGCGGCGCTGATTGCGAAGGCAGACACGCTATGGGCGGCCTTACATAATGTTAATGGACTTTCTAGGGTTAAACGATGTAACTTCCGACTTTATAAGGTTTGTTCACGTGTCACGGGGGGGTTAAGTGATGGATGTGTTTTATTTTATTGTGACTTGTGTTACATAAGTAGTTTGTGTATGAATAATTTTAGACATTGCTTTATAGATTACGATGGCAAGTACACTTGATGCTGTTTAAGTTTTAACCAGTAATATATTAAGATTTATTTAATATGATAATGATAGAAACTAGAAAAATTCGAGATGTTCTAGGGACTCAAGCGGGATACGAACCAGCATACAGGTCCAAACATACACGTCAATACGTTTTTTTTAGCTTCCTCACACTCAGGGGTATCCCAAAATACCCCATGTACGAGTATGTTATCGGATTTTTTGTATTTTTCGAGTTATGATTTTTATTAAGAGTTTTTGAAAATTTCTTAGTTGGGTCACTTTTTCGGTCACTGTAGCGCGATCTGTTGAGATATGTGCCTGGTTTTTTATTCTTCATCAGATGAATAATACCGCTAGATGATTCTGAAGAATTCACATCCATAACGCTCATCAAAACTCTAAAAAAAATTATAGAATTGAAATAGTTAGTAATTCTATTTTTTTTCTGAATTTTTAAGGCCATTTTAAAAAAAAGTTAAAATATATATAAATATATATAAAAAAAAATTAATCCAATTCTTTTTCTAAATCTTTACTATACTCTTGACTATTTACCATGTGAATTTCAATGAGTAAAATCAACGGAATCATACCTAAATTTTCATTCAAAGTGTCACAGGTGTAAAATTAAAGTGATCAGGGTTTAAACTAAAACTTAATTACAAGTTGACTTAATGGCTTTATTTTTAAAAAAAAGTCACAATAAGTTTAAAATGGTGACTTGTTAGTTTCACATAGATTTGACGTCGTTTAAAAAAAACGTTTTATCCCAAAAAGTCGTCTAAATAAACGCATATAAAGCCTTCCTTTTTTTTCGTTTTGACGATGCATTATCTGAATTGAGGAATAAAATGATCATTTTGAAAGCGTTTCATGGCTTTTTTTTTATTAAGATGTTCTTAGTTTACTTATAATCAAGTTTTAGTCGATACACAGATTACTTCGAATTTTACACTTCTGACATTTTGAATAAAAATTTAAGTATGATGCCGTTAAAGTAACTCATTAAAATTTACATGGAATTAGTTAAAAGTGTAGTAAGTTTTTAAAAAAGATTTGAATAAAAAAATTATGTAACTTTTTTTTTAAAACAGCCTTTAAAGTTCAGGGAAAAAACAGCATTTCCAACTTTTTCAATTTCATATATTTTTTTTAGAGTTGTGATAAGCGTTATGGATGTCAATTCTTCAGAATCATCTAGAGCTATGATTCATCTAATAATGAAAAAAAAATCAAGCATCTCAACAGATCGCGCCACAGTGACCGAAAAACTGACTCAACCCGGAAATTTTCAAAAATTCGTACAAAAATTCATAACTCGTAAACTACAAAATGGGTAACATACATGGGGTATTTTCGAATACCCGTGAGTGTGAGGAAGCTGAAAAACAATTATTGACGTGTATGTCTGGACCATCCTGTATATACGGGCAGCATCAGTTTACAGGCTCTCAGCTTTAATCGTCGCGACATTACAGGACATTAACAATGATGTACCATAATTGGCTTAATTAGTCAGCTCACATAACCTTCTTGGAAACAGTCCAAGAAAGGATTTACAGCTTGAAAGTTGTACTTCTTTTGGAACTCAGCAGTTTTAATAAGCTGTGATTATCAAAACGAAGGTAAGTAACTCTAATAGTAGGGCAGGTCTCACGGATGTACTTAATGGCAAAATAGTTATTACATGGAGACGATTCGTAGGTAATGGTAATACGGTAATGGGCGTCACCCACACACAATTCAACATTTGTTGGCCCGAACTAAAAGGTTCGGTGACTCGTTTCTTTGTCGGACCATCCAGACGTGGAACGCTCGTCCAGCACAAAAGTAAAAGTAAAAGTAAAGTAAAAGTAAAAAATATCTTTATTCATATAGACTTATAGAAAGTACTTATGACAAGGCATATACCTAGTTACAAAAAAAAAATTAAAGCAAAAATATACTAAAATAAACTTACATAAAATAATACTATGATAGTAAATATCATAATTAAACATATTGTGACTCTACCACCGGTTCGGAGGTTGTTTCCGATCGAGAAGACTCCGGCAAGAAACTCGATGGTTACTCTTTTCAATCTTGTTTTTTAACACAAAAATTGAATTGACAGAGTAAAGTCATAACAAAAAAAGTGTGCAGAGGAGCAGATTATACCTAAGATGACCACAAATTCTTATCATTTAAGAAATCCACAACACTATAATAACCTCGCTTCATTAACTTAGCTTCAATTTGTGACTTAAACTGGTGAAGAGGCAGTTCAACAAGAGTTTGCGGAATCTTATTAAAATATTTAACACATTGACCAACAAATGATTTTCCTACCTTATGCAGTCTTAGACTGGGAGTTACGAGCTTATTTTTATTTCTAGTATTGAGTTTATGAACATCACTGTTTTTCTTGAAGAGATGCATGTTTTTACGGACATATACTTCATTATTATAAATAAATTGAGAGTACACCGTTAAAATATCTATCTCTTTGAATACTTCACGAAGCGAGTCGCGTGGTCTAAGGTTGTAAATGGAGCGGATGGCTCTTTTTTGAAGAATAAAGATGGTGTTGAGATCCGCTGCCGAGCCCCACAACTGTAGACCATACGACATAACACTGTGAAAATAACTGAAGTACACTAATCTTGCTGTTGCGATATCAGTCAGGAGCCTTATTTTTCTAACAGCATAAGCTGCCGAACTAAGTCTTCCTGCCAGAGCAGAAATATGCGGACCCCACTGTAACTTGGAATCGAGAGTAATTTCTTAAAAAACAGTGGAATTCACAATATTTAATGGCTCGTTATTCATGTTTATAATGGTATCGACCTGTCTTACATTGGGCATAGAAAATTCGATACATTTAGTCTTCTTAGCATTAAGCAGTAAATTGTTACTCGTGAACCAATGCAGTACCTTAGAGAGAGTATTATTTACGTCGTCAAGTGCTTTGTTACTTCTATCTACGTTAAAAATCAGAGAAGTGTCATCAGCAAATAATACAATCCCACATAGGTCTTTGACAAAATAAGGCAGGTCATTTATATAGATCAAAAACAGCAGAGGACCCATTATTGATCCCTGGGGCACGCCCATACGTATGGTGGCACCGGAAGAGTTCGTACCATTGATACTAACTTTTTGTATTCTATCAGTGAGGTAAGATTCTATAAGGCTAAGTGAAATATTTGAAACACATGTGTTTCCTTCCTCGTATAGTCCCGGGTTCTTCAAGCGGGGCGTGAAAAGGCATTTCTGCAGGCCTTCAAGGTGAGGATGGCCAGCCCAGTGATTCGTTGAATGACTGGGCTTGTCAACCTCATATCTGGAACTCACGACCGCTTTCCATCAGGTGGAGTGAGGTCATCTTGACGGGCAATATAAAAAAAAAATGCCCGTGGCCTCGAAGTAGCCTAGAAATCAATGAGTAAGGCCTTAGTTCAAAAGAAAATGGCTTATGGCTGCTATTACAATAATGATGAGTGATTTAAATAACGAGCGTACAATTCTGGAGATTCCTTGTTCATCATAATAATTTGCGTTGATTTCAAAATTATGATAATGTTGGAACAGCTGCGTTAGCTGGGACGACTACAGATGGTAGTAAGTCCCTGAAAAACTTACGTAAGCCTTATAACAATCTTATAATTTGACGACACGATTGGCGTAGAGTGCTGTAGCACGGTTTCTCGCCTCGATTTCCCTAGTGTCCCGGGTTCGATTCCCGGTCGGGTCAATTCAGGAAACGATCTTTTCTGAATTGACTCGGGTCTGGGTGTGCTGGGAGACGCCCCTGGCTTATTTCCTTGTGTGGTACCTCGTAACACAGGGATATTAATCCCTACTTCGAGACCAACAAGAGGTGCGCATATTTATATTTATTTATTTAAACAATCACTTATATCCTGTCACGTTATTCCCTAAGCCGAGGGTAGCGAGCAATTTCGTCTGTAAATATCCAGCCTAGAAGATGCGTTACTGCCCGGTAACCGCTGACTGGCAGGAAATTAAATATCGTATTACCAAATAGCTCAGTTTAGGGAACAACACAACAAGCTATGTGGGATTGTAATAACGCCCCAAGGTTGCACGTATTCATAGGCTGCGGTAATCATTTACCATCAGGCGGTCCGTGTGATCGTTTTTCCGTGTGGTTGGACTAAAAATGTCTGACCACTAAATTAGCTTCAAAATCATTTTTAATTCACAGAGTGAATCAAGAGAGAAGAGTCAGAGTCGTAAGTTGTAGCGGACCATGGATCACCAGCAGTGGACTACAACAGTCTGACGATAAATCTCCGATGTTATGTTTCATAAGCAAATTGTTTCAACAAGGAAATTCTCTGCCAAGATAATTTACCATCAAACAGACTTAGCAAGAACAGGTACACAACGCGGCGCGCTTCAACAAAGGAATGAATTAACACTCTAGTGTTAATCCATTAATCACTTTCCCCAGGTAATGCGCGTCTTTGTCTACACAACGTTGCCCTGGGCAAAGACACGTGGAATAGAACTAATAGACTGCGCAAGTAGTATACTGTAAAATACTGGTGGTATAAGACACTGTGTGCTCGCACTACTACGCGCCTTAACTAACCGTGTGGTTAGTTAAGGCGCGAACTCACGCCAAAATCATAATAGGCCTACTCCTCCTTTATAAATGGCCAAAAAAATCTAAAAAAATATATTAAAATAAACCTAAACATGTTTTCTCTATTTTGTTTGGTGGAAATTGTCGTAGTTACTTTACTTAAAAAAAACTGAAAAAGGGTTCTCTGTAAAACTTAAATTTGCTAAGAACTCAAAAGACTAGAACAATTTAAGTATCTTGGGCACTTGGTAACCTGTGACCTGAGGGACGGTGCAGACTTAGAGAGAGAACGAAGGGCGCTGTCTGTAAGGGCTAAAATGATAGCCCGCAGGTTCGCGCGGTGTTCGAGGGGCGTCAATATTACCCTATTTAGGGCATTTTGTACGTCCTTCTACACGTGCAGCCTGTGGGTGGCGTATACCCAGAAACAGTACAGCGCCCTTCGTGTACAATATAATAATGCGTTTAGGGTGCTGATGGGGCTGCCCCGGCCAGTGCCGAGAACATCCCTGACGCGCTACAGTTAGCGCGTCAGGGATGTTCGCCGAGTCACGGGTGGACTGTTTCCACACAACCATGCGGAAACGGTGCACATCCCTGGTGCGCAGGGTTCGGGGTAGCCCCAACGCCATCCTAAATATGTTTGCTAACAGATTTGATTGTCAGTACTTAAACCATTGTTGTATGGTTCATGTACTGACAAATAAACAGATTTAATTATATAAAATGAAATGTATTGTATGTGTCAAATTAATCTATTATATAAAAATAAGTCGGGTTTTCCTTCCTGACGCTATAACTCCAGAACGCACGAACCGATTTCCACGGTTTTGCATTCGTTGGAAAGGTCTCGGGCTCCGTGGGGTTTATAGCAAAGAAAATTCAGGAAAAAATTCAACAGAAAAGCGGGAAAGAAAAAATGAAGTTCACGCGGGCGAAGCCGCGGGCGGAAAGCTAGTTTAATATATAGATAAATAATGTTGACATTTTTCTTTCTAACATAGATTATATGAGTTTACTAACAATAATGGATGTAATAATTATCTGAAATAAATAAATTAAATTGAAATATACTAAGGTTGCACTGTACCAACAAAAATGAAAATTATCAACTGTTACAGTCTCTTTATAAACGCATAAGCTCAAAAGAACACGAAGAGTCTCGGGCTCTCGGGATAATAAATATCCTCACTGCGGGGTAAGTCCGTAAGTACCGCAAGTGCGAAGGACAGCAAAATGGCGAAATGAGGCCGAAAGCGATCCTGCTATTTATTCTAGACGTAACAATTTACTTCAGCGGATATATTTAAAATTATTTTTGAAAAAAACCTTTTCGATTTTGTGGCTTCGAGATGGTTTATTTTTCTATAAAAGGTGAGAGAATGCAAACGCAACGATATTTCTGCATCACCCAAAGACTGTTTTTAAAAATATACTTAGGTATCTAAATGTATGTAAATTTGAATGTATAAGGTACTTGTGCACGTGGTTTCTGAATTACATAACACAAAATATTTTGAAACCAGAGCTATGGATGCAACTTTGTTTCAAAATGATTTTTACGCTCAACTTGTTGTAACTAGGTTTAAGTGTAGTTGACAGCTCATTTATGCATAGTTTCATAAAAGCAGGTCCTTAAATATAGGAGTAAGTACTCAGTAAGTCAGTATGTGAGTACTAACTGGAAAATACCAAAAAACCCTGAAATGCTTGTACCCCATGATACGCAAAAATTTGTAAATCAAAGTTTTTTTTTCGTCTTCCACAATGTTAGCTAATTTAATGTTTTAACCTGATTACCAAATTAAGTTTCCCCAAGTGTTACTTCAAATTCTCCGTCAGACGCGAGACACCCGCTAAAGGGATCAACCTTAGCACGTCATGAATGAAACATCAGCACAGATTAATCAATTAAGTTAACTCAAATCCTTTGAGAAGCTAAGCCAGCCTTGTTCAGGCGAAGATTGCTGAAAATTAGGGTAACCTGACGTAACGATTCTTCTTTTTCACGACTCACCGGCAACAAAACAAAGGTATAACTAGCTTGTGACCGCGACTTCGTCTGCGTCAACCAGTTTTCATATTCATTTATTCATTGCTAGTCACTGTACAGAAAAATTGTTACAAAAAAAGTGTCAGTGTGACACCCGTAAGGGCACTGCAACTTAAAATCTAATCTCATCATCAAAAAATTCTGCTAAAGTGTAGTAAGCCTTATTTACTAAAAACTTTTCCAGTTCATGGAAGGTATTATTTTCAAAAAGATGGCTTATATTCTTTTCCAAGGAAACCAAAATTCATCAAAATTGGTTGCGCGGTTTAGGCAGGAAAACGTTAAAACAGACATCCACTTTCGCATTTTTAATCAATAACATGCAAAAATAATGTGAATTCCAGAGAGGAATGGAGTTTGCTCAACCAGCAAGACCGGTGCTTTTGAATTTAAATGCCTGCATTCGGTGAATATTTTGAGGCACGCGAACTGTAACAACGTGACTAGCGTGTAGGGTTTGAGGTGAAAATGGTATTGTAACAGTTTTGGTATTCATTGTTATAACGTCAGAATATCCGGATCTTGTTTAAAAAAAACCTCTGCAATGGTGAAATCCGCAGTATAATCTCTTGTGTGGTTAAATAATACATAACCCAAAATTCATTTAAGAAGTTAGAGTTAGTAAAAGACTAATTTCCACAATTAGATTTGACTTAGATGATGAAGCCGTAGAATAAAATAAAAAACAACTAATTGAAAAATAACCCTTAAGTCCTATGTCAGTTCCACGTTCAATGTAAATGGTTTGAATAAGCAATGAGTTTATATCGAAGATTGGTTATGAGTGGACTTGAAGGCCAATCTATAGCAACCTTGCATTTCGATCGATTCCAACAAGTTCTTGACTTCCAAGTCTGTATCTGACCTAGCTGTTTTCAGCCATGACCACTTGTCAAGGACATCCACCCTGGCTTTCAGGTTATCATTGGCAATGATACTGGACTGTTATCAGATCTGATGCTCCAAACTCCAGAGTTTGGAGCATCGGCGTAAAGTCGCCTGTCTATCGATTTTTTATAAGTTCTATTTCGGATAGTGTGCTCAGGAACTACATAACCTGATACCGCCCTCTACTTTCTACCACCGGACCACTAGATGCCGAGAGGGCTTTCACCCCCATGTGGTTGACTTCCCAGCAATCCGCACCCAACGGTTTGCTGCGTCTTTTCTGGTCCGCAACGCTAAGGTGCATAACGCTCCGTCTGTGTTTCCGGATACTTACAACCTTGGTGTCTTCAAGGCCAGAGTGATTAGGCATTTTCTGGGTACGCATGCACCACCATTGGCCTCGTCATCGCTTACCACCAGGCGAGACTGAGGCCAACGCAAACCCATTTTAAGTAAAAAAAAAATCTGTCAGTCAAATTTACCAGCAATGAACTTGTAGTGTTTTAAAACAAACAAAACAAAAATTAATTTTATTACATCTGTATTACGAAATAGCCCATGGGATTCTGCTGGTCTATCGTTTTATGCTCAGTGGCCATAGTATTGGTGAATTTTGGCTATATAAGCCTTTCACTATTTCATGAGTTTTTCATTCGTTTAAAACCTGTAGTAGGGGTCTTGCTTACAATATTAGGAGCACAAAAGCGCTTGAGCCTTGCCCGGGATTTCCTGCAGTTTGTCACAAAGAAAACCCTATCGTTCCATGAAAGCGACCACCGGCCACACGCAAATTCCGACTCTAACACAAAAGCGTAAATATCAAATCCCTCAACTCCACCAAACGACTTGCACTGCGGTGAAACGTGCACTGGAAATTTAACTCAAGTGCTCGGACATAAAGATGGTAACGGATTAGGTCGACATTAATGCAATAGCCAACGGTATAATGTGATTTTAGAATTAAACTGTATCGCGACAGCGGCATTAGGAAACTTGATCAGCATTTCTGGTCTCTTTTGAAACTACAGTTAAGGTGTTTTGGTATTCATTGTTCTGATTTAGAGTTAGAACGTCAAAATTTATTTAACTAGTAATATAATGGTCTTTAACATTAGAATGGATAAAAAGTAAACAACTAAAAATATTCTGAGAGCCCAATGTACAGGAAAAACCCAACGGATTACTGTTAGAAATATTCTTAGAGTTACAGAGGAGGTCGTAGCGAAAATTTAAAGCCTTCAGCAATGATATTTTTAAAATATTTTACGGCCCTATTAACAAAAGTTGTAACTTTATTTTAATAATCATAAACAAAATTGTGTACTTTTAAATTTTTATGCTAATCTTCAAAAAAAGGTATTATGACATCTTGGTCCGACTAGTTTTTTTCTCTTTAAAGACAAAATGTCATCACCGTGTGTCATTAAAGACAACTATTTGTGAGTAAACACAACCAAATATTACGCTTGTTTATAATATCTTACTATTTATTAAAAAAAATCTCAATCAAAACTTAATGGAACCCGGTAAGTAAGAAAACTATCACCAATATAATGTTTAAATACCTACTACAAAACCTTAGTCAAATAAAGCATAATCGACTATATTAATTTCGGCCATACGATTTACAATAACGTTTCATTATCTACTATAAAATAATGTTCAGAGAAAACTTAGTTGCGCCTTTGAAGATTAAGTTACTGTAGTACTTATGTTTTATTTGCAGACTTGCTCCCGAGTTCTGGAGGAATTAACGGGATCAACTTGGCTAATTACTTCCCTAATCGACGCTCATATAATTCAGTTGTATACTTTCACAAAAAATTCCTTCATGATATAAAAGAGGAAGTACCAAAAAGTGTTAAAAAGGACAAGCCAGACAAAGTGAAGAGCAAAAAGAAAAAGATTAACAATAATATGAAGCACGATAAAAGCCAGCAATTCAACTACGAGACGTTAAACCAACACAGTTTTAATTACGAGACTGTGAACAGGGCTCCGTATAACAATTCAGTTTTGGAACAAACAATAAGATTCGCTAAGAATTTAGTGCCTTTAGTGATTCCAAAAGAATCAGCACCTGTGTTTTATACTATCAAGTCTTCTAGAAAACACAAAAATAATGATAAAAAACAACGAGAATCGAGCGTTGAACAAGATGTGACTTACAACAAAATCAAGCCGAAAAAATCGAATTCGGGAAAATCCAAAAAAAGATACAAGGAAAGTAGTGTCCGAGAATCTATTGACCCAGCCTCTCAAAATACGTTAGATGATATTCATATTAACATAAATCAGTCATGTTCATTTTCAGAATCTACTGAAGTAAAATTCCATAAAAGAGCACCTACTCACTACGACAACAGGAAAGAAAATTCTCAAAAGCTTTTTATTTCAAATTCTTTCGAGGCTCTAGCAACCGAATCATTGCCCGATGGAAATTCGATTAAAATTCATTTAATGACCGACACTGACAAAAGTAAATTTATTAAAAGTATACAGAATCCAGTCATAAACACAATGAAGGATTATTTATCACAAATCAACAATGATAATGGTTTAAGTATAGAGCTGAAGAGTCTGCAAAGACTTGTAAAAAGTAATAGCCAAAAATTAGACGTCATCATGGACAAATTAACATGCATAGAAAATAACATGAACAACCAAGCTAAACAAACTATACCAGTAAATTCGCTCCAACTGCAATCACCAGACAAAGGATCTAGATTAGAAGAATTAGGGAAAGATATAATTGAAGTCAAAGAACAAAGAAGTTCAGAAGAAGAAGATTTGACAGAAGAATATAATAATGTACTGCAAAGAAGAAGAAATAGGGCTAGAAAAAGCGTCGTGGTTGCTTTAGAACATGGTGAAAAAGAAGAGAATGAAAAGGATTGTCTGGCATGTGGGGAAGAAATACCAGGACCACTAAATAAATCCTCATCAATAACTCAACTAGGTATTAAACCTGAACGACCCAACAGAATTCCAGCAAGGTTTTGTTGGACTGATGCTGATAGAAAAAAATAGAAGGTTTGTTATGGATTGTTTTTCTTTAAACTATTACTAATTTAAAGTTTTGTACTTGTATTATAAACTATGTATCGTTCAGAACTTTTGTTTACTATTATAATCATCTTTAAAAAAAAATTATGGTCTTGTAGGTTTTAGTTTTACTCTTCGTTTTTTTTATAAAAAATGGCCAAGATTAACTATCTTCACGGGATACTACTGCCCAAAAACACCAACATACATTGATTATTTTCACTATATCACTAAGACGACACGATTGGCGTTGTGCGCTGTAGCACGGTTTCTCGCCTCGATTTCCAAAGTGTCCTGCGTTCGATTCCCGGTCGGGTCAATTCAGGAAACGATCTCTTCTGAATTGACTGGTCTGGGTGTGCTGGGAGACGCCCATGGCTTATTTCCTTGTGTGTTGCCTCGTAACACAGGGATTTAATCCCTACTTCGAGACCATTAGAAGAGGTGTGTCAAACCAGGCGAGGTGTGTCTGGCGCATATTTATTTATTTTTTTATATTTAGGACTTCTACATAGAGATAAAATAAGAAAGTTAGCTGCTCCTTAGCTACACGATGAAAATATGTGGTATTTACCTTTATCTAGCTACGATTTAACCATGGGTAATAAACAAGTTTACATAAAATATTTCTATGCGTTAAGCCCGCAAAATTACAGTTTGAAAAAACTAGTAAGTATCTTGTTTGTATGAGATTTTTTGCTTATTGAAGCTCTTCAATGGTTGCCAGTAAAGAGTTCATCATCGTCAGGTCCTATTTTCAGTAAAACTGACTTTAACAGATATTTATTTTTAACTCTTTACAAAGTAGATCCAACATACTTTCACGTCTGTAATATCCCGGAAATATGGCTTCGCGACGTCACTGAATCTGCACTCAACTTTATCACCATGAACAATCCGAGGAGATTTGCTATTTCCTTGTTGGTATTCCACGTCGCGTGCTGTCCTTCGATAAATCATTGCACCCCTCGATATTGTTATTCCGACCCCGTATCTGGCATGCCAGAAATGTATCGATTCTAGACCACGGCCCCTTGAACTTTGATGGGTCACTAGATTGCTATCTATTTTGCGGAAGCATTATCAGACAAGTCGAAATTCCAAGGTCGAGATGGAAAATCAATTGGACATTTATCGGAAAATATTGAACAAGCACAATTCATCGGAAAATACAGGGTGTTGGAAGCTTTAATTTATTTTTTGATGTTTTTGGAAAACTCAACGACCGCGACAGGGCTATGAAAATGGATATTTATTTATTTACTTTAATTGCAAAGATTATTGCTTTTTTTAAAGAATCAATAAAATATTTTCAGCAACGTAAGAAATGATATTTTGTTCCTACGATTTAAAATAATTTGGATTTGAATAAATCAAAAGGAATTTAATTTGGTCCAAGCTACCAAATTCATTAGCAAATTGTTAAAGCGTATGAAAATCAGGTCGCCATTTCAACTCTTAATACCCTGAAGCCATAATATTTCAAAACGTGATATTCATGACGCAAACTTTGAACCATTTGGAGGGTGGGGGGACAGCCCTTTTGCAAAGTATTGAATGCTAACGGGGGTCAATCAAAAAGTCAGTGTTTTGGGAAAGGCGGAGCTTTTCCTACCTTCTAAGACTTATACTTCCTTCCAAACCCTAGAACGATAATTTACGTCTTTGAGATGTATCGGAAACAAAAAAAATGTAACATCTTTTTTTATATCGCGTTGTAACGCGCTGTTCATCTCAGCCAACTCAGTTGCTGGGTAGAGCTTCCGAGAGGCGCCTTTTTTCCCGTGGTAAGTACATTATTTTCGGATCTAAGAACTTGCTACCTCAGTCGTTTGAATACTGATTTACACAATTTATACGTTGTTTGGGATAATTTTAGTATATTATTACGATGACTAGACTCAGATTAAGTCAGCTTTAGGCAGCTTTGGAGAAAAGTGATGACAAATAGTATATTTGTCTGAAAGCGATAGAGAATCAAAAAAATACTTACAAAAAAGCTATTTATCGTGGCTGTCCCTAATTGTGATTTAGCTTATTTTTATTTTTTTGTATTTAGATTGAAGTATGGTGGAAATTTTATTATAATAAAAAAAATGAGATCCAAGTAATTTAACCCAATTTTGCTTACTAAAAAAAATATGATTTATTCGTCGATTTGGTAGAACGTTTACAGCATTCTGTATTTTTGGTAAAGATACAGTTACATTTTCTAGATTTATTTGGTTTTATTTATAGTACGAAATCCAAAACTAATTTACAATGAGCTTTTGATTAATGATATTAAATCAAATGTGCACGCTGAAAGTTTTTAAGACGTATGATTACCTTAAGGGTACGCCCGAACAAGATTATTTTTCTAGGGTTAAAGTCATTGCTAGAAGTAGAACCAATAGCCGCTGGGGTCAGCGAGTGGAGACCACGGCCACGTCACAGATTACTTTATTACTAACGTAACAGATAAATCACATAGAACATAGAAAAATTACAATTTTGTCATTTGTAAATGGATGCTGTCATGAGACAGGCATTTATTGCCAGGGTTTCCTCTTTCGATACAGATGTCAGTAGTCAGTCAGTACTTACAGTAAGAGTATAATTCGCGTACAAATACTCTATACAGCTGTTTATTTATTTATTTAGGGATAGTACACATATATACACATACATTTCCTCAAATGCCGTGGCTACGATCTGTCTAAAGATGATCAAGCTTACTCTTGACTCTGTGCTGCCTATCATTAACCATATCCTAAATTTTTCCATCACAACTAATGTCTTTCCTTGAGCTTGGAAGAAAGCACTAGTTATTCCTTTACCGAAAACTTTACACCCTTCCCCTCCCGCCCAGTATCGCCCTATTTCCATCTTACCGGTCCTTTCCAAAGTCCTAGAAAGCATTATCCATAGTCAACTGACTGCGTTCTTGAACCGAAACAATTTGTTAAGCCCTTACCAGTCTGGGTTTCGTTCTGGACTCAGTACTGTTACTGCATTGCTGAAAGTTACCGATGACATTAGATATGCAATGGAGCATAAGCAACTCACACCCCTTACCCTGTTAGACTTCAGCAGTGCGTTTAACTCGGTTGACTTTGACGTGCTCCCAGCTATCCTCCAGTCTCTTAACGTATCACCATATGCAATTGAATGGTTTGACTCTTATCTTAGAGGCCGCGTACAGTGTGTTCGTGCTGACGATGTTTCATCGAGCTGGTACGTGTGAACTTATTTCTGGCGTTCCTCAGGGTGGTGTCCTTTCTCCTCTTCTTTTTTCCCTCTTCATTAATGCCAATACTTCTGAATTCTCAGCTCACTATCACCTATATGCTGACGACCTGCAACTCTACATCCACTTCAAACCTGACGATGTTGAATTGGCCATATCTGATATGAATATAAATCTAGATCGGATTTGCACTTGGGTTGAATCTTATGGCCTTCTTGTTAATCCTGTCAAATCTCAGGACATTATCATTGGTAGTAAAGCTATGCACAAAAAGGCCTGTGCATCACCCTTGTCACCGTTGGTGTACAATAGGACAATAATTGATTACGCATTTTCCGTTAAGAACCTGGGAGTCTTTTTTGACTGTTACCTTGCATGGGACCACCATGTTAATCAGGTAGGCCGAAAAGTTTTTGCACCTTTCCACTCACTGAAGCGTCTACAGAATTTCCTCCCCATTCGAACCAAGATAACACTAGCTCAATCACATAAGCTTCCTACTATTGATTATGCTGATAGTTGTTATCTTGACGCTACGGAGGAACTTTTAAATAGGCTCGAACGTCTTCAAAATGTTTGCATTCGCTTCATATACGGCCTACGTAAGTATGATCATATATCTGAGTACAGAAAACAATTGAAATGGCTTCCTATACGTTTGAGGCGGAATTATCATATACTGGTCATCCTCTTCAATGTACTTTTAATCCCGCTTCTCAAAGCTATCTCCGTGAACGTTTGACATATCTTTCGTCTTCAGGCCGAGCTCATCGCTCAGCCTATAACTTTCATTTAACTACTCCTCCCTGTAACACGTGCATGTATGGTGAATCTTTTACTGTTCATGCTGTTCAACTGTGGAACAAGTTGCCTGTATCCCTTCGCGAATGCGGCACTGTAGGTCCTTTCAAAAGACTGCTAAAAGAACATCTTGTGAGTTTTACTTAAATTACATTGGATCATTATGTTTACATGTATACATATATTTATTTATATTTTATTTATTGTATGTATTATTATGTTTATCTATATGTTCATGTACTTTGTAGAATATTAATTTACTTCTTTGTAAGTAAAACATGTACTTAGGGGTTTTTAGTTTGTTACGATCTTTGAAAATGTAACTCTCATTTACATTTCCATTTGTACACGTTTGTCTATCCATAACAATTTTAAATGAGTTTTTCCTGTCGCCATGGTCTGCTGGAAGGAATCTCTTTCTAGAAATAAGCTAACCTGTACTTTTGTACTCCTTATTGTTTTCTCTGTAGTTTGTCTCTTAGTGTACGAAATAATAAATAAATAAATAATAAATAAATAGTACACAGCTCAATACAATATGAAATACAATTATGTAGGCCAATTACGACTATCCAACGTATTACAATCGGTGCTCGAGATGAATAAAAGTGCAACAACAATGCAAAGATTTAAATATCATTCAAACACTCAAGGGACAACCAACTGCCAAATAAGTCTTGGGAGATCCAGCGGCTGGTGGGTAATAATTATCACGCGCATATACATGGAGTGGCAGAGGCCTGGCCACGTCGTGATAAACGTAGTGTAGCGACATCTATCTCGCCACATACGAACTAAGAACTGTCGTATCCTACATCGCGATATCAAAATTATCCGAGCGATTGAATATAGATACAATAACCCGACAACAACCGTCGGGCAGTAGCCCACTAGACACTACACCCGTCTGGTCGGAGGATCTTCCCTTTTCAATGGTGGACGAGGAACTTCACACCCTGTTCCTCACGACCCCATAACTGGTGACCCCGAGCATGAACGTCAGCGCAGAGCCTTCTCAGCGACCATGGCACAGCACACTGCACCTCGGCCTGTCATCAAGCAGAGACGCACTTCTCTCCTGGTCCACGCAGCAGCCAGCCACTACGTAGCACTGCACCACTCCGACTCACTGGAGCATTCGCAGCATCACTGCAGACAGTTCCAACTCACCGTGAACTATTCGGCATCTGGCTCCGACTCACTGGAACGACACAACCTGCTATCGAGTCCGGTCTCGGAGGGGACTGATGTAGCGACATCTATTTCGCCACATATGAACTAAGAACTGTCGTATCCTACATCGCGATATCAAAGTTATCCGAGCGATTAAACATAAATACAAGAACCCGACAACAACCGTGGGGCAGTAGCCCACCAGACACAACACCCGTCTGGTTGGAGGATCCTCCCTTTTTAATAGTGGATGAGGAACTTCACACCCTGTTCCTAACACACCCCATAGTAGTGTAGGGCGCTCAGGTCGAGCGACGACTTGCAAAAATTGGTTGCGTCAAACCAAGGATAGTGCGCGATGACAAAGGGCAATGGGAGAGGTCTATGTCCAGTGGTGGACTATGATAGGCTGATGATAAAATGATTGTTCCGACTAATGAGTATTACCCTGATAACGACGCTTTCTTGATGTGTATGCTATCCCTAAATTATTTCGATATAATCTTCAGATTTTCACGTCTACATATCACTTATTATGTTGACTGCACTCATGAAAAATGAATTCAAATATAATAAAAGCTTCCAGCGAAGAGGAGAAGTTGGCTTGAACATGAAATACTCGTACCTACTGAAAGAGCTAAATAGTTTTCTTTTTTCCTTCTTTTTTTGTAATTTCTGGCCAGCTCGTTCATTGCGTCCAAGACCGCTTTGCTCCCAGTCAGGCCGCGTGCCAAGTCTTTCATACCGCGTTAGCGGGCTCACCTAATGTTCTTTGTTCCAAGTTTTAATTACACCCCTCCCCAATGCCGAGTCATTATCATTCCTCAAATTTAGAGGTTCTTACCGCATACAATAGCGTTTTTGTCTAAGATCGTGCATAATTTAGGTCTTAAGTAATAACCGAGAAAAGGTAACTTAACTACCAACATTTGAATTTCATTGAATTATTTCAGGTCGACTTTGGATCTGTAGTAATGTTTATTTGTACCTTCTGCTAAGCACGTACCTGAGTGTAAAGCTTTATCCATTTTTGTTTACGAACTAGCTAACCCTTAGATATTTTTTTCAAAAACAGATTAAATACCTACTTCATTTATTTTTGTTTTTTGATATTATTAATACAATTTGTAATAAAAATATTTGAGACGTATAATACAAGTAGTACTTAACACAAAAGTCTGCCCTATTTTAACTGTTTTGTTTCTTTTCATTGGATCGAATTCTTCCAATCGAACTGAAATATTTGGCACAGTGAGAAATATAACATTTAACCTCATTTTGATTTTTGTATTCTTAAAATCTGATATTTTAATAAAGGACCGATCATTCATTTTATCGAGTCACCTAAGTCTATCATTGTAACCGGGGAAATTGAGTACAAGATAGCCGTTGTATCTGCAAGTCATCCCCTCTACGCGATAAATAATCCCACCACCTTCTAGGGGGTTTAGAAGAAGGGGTGGGTGCGAGGGGACGTGTAGCTGTGATTGGCAGATAAAATGTAATTTTTCTCTCTGTTGTTGGCCATCGAGTTAATATTTACGGTTATATTAACACACCTACATTATACTGAGCTATGACAGAATAAATATTTTTTTACTTTTAAAATGAATTAATAATAAGGTATTCCTTAATCACGGATTTGGGCTATCTGGATTCTGGACAATGCTTATGTGGTTCTTATTCCTATGTATGGTAAACTTCTCACTGGTTTGCTGGTGTCTTTACAAGTTACGAGTCATGGTTTTATTTTATTGCTATTCTTATATTCTGGTCATCAAAACTTTTATGACGCAGAACGTACCAATATCCCTAAAAGTGAAGTGTTTAGCTTGAGGGATATTCCGGATATTATCAACTTTTACAAAACAATTGCAAAATGTGTCTTATGTCAGCAGCATAAGTCCCCCTGGATCACATGGCCTCAAATAATAAAGCTTGATGTGATTTCGTGTGGACCTAGCCTTTAGGCATTTAAGGCAATTATCCGACAACGTTCTACAGATTTTCCAGAGCTTGGAGGCAAACGTGCAAATCGCATCGGAATCAAAATAACAGAGTTAATCGAAAAAATAGATTTGAACGTTGTGGTAGGGGCAAACTGTTCGTGATCAAGTTCACCCTAAGCTAGGTGCCACTAATGAAAAACAAGCTCTAGGACGACTGAAGAGGCGATAATAGAATGACTCTTTGCTCAAAGAATTCTTCACTCAGCTTAATAAGCATAAAAACGCCAGTCATCAAACTTTAACGGATAGTCGACGTTGAAGTTATACTTAGTTTAAAACAGCCTGTCTATCGGTTTTTTTAATATGTATTTCGGAGAGTGTGCTCAGGAATTACATAACCTGACCCCTCTACTTTCTACCACCGGACCACTAGACGCCGAGAGGGCTTATGGTGGACTTCCCAGCAATCCGCACCCAACGGTTTGCTGCGTCTTTTCTGGTCCGCACCGCTAAGGAGTGGAATGCTCTCCTTGCGTCTGTGTTTCCGGATACTTACAACCTTGGTGTCTTCAAGGCCAGTGTGAATAGGCATTTTCTGAGTAAGCGTGCACCACCATCGGCCTCGTCATCGCTTACCACCAGGCAAGACTGAGGCCAAACGCAAACCCATTTTGTATAATTAAAAAGTTGAAAGAAATAAATAGGTGGTTAAGCGCTATTTAAATAATTATCACGTTTCTAAAATAAAGTACCTATAATAATTGAATAATTCTTCTCGTACCTAAAAAATATCATGCCTCATGCTTTTTAATCGTAAATCATTCATTTCCTAACTTCTTAAAAACATAGTAAATTGGTTATACATTAATTTGGATAAAATTTCCAAATGTATTTTTTACGTGATTTCATTTTAAAAAGTGAATACTTTAATGATTATCAAGTGCTTAAGTGTGTAAAACTCATGCCAAAATGTTCGGGATTAAATCCTAACTATACAACCTTAAATTCCGAGAAATGCTACTTGTGTTCTGAACGTAAATTAGTACTAATTCAAAAAATAAATAATTAAAAAACTTACTAATAAAATATATTTACTTGAAAGTGAAGAGCACTTTTTAGCTTAATTTTTGGAGACTTTCATTTATTTACAATACCTTTTGCAAAATAACACATCATGCCATTATTATAATTATTATCTTATCTAATATTTCCTAGTTGTTAAAAAAATAACAGCTCTTAAGCCTAATTTTTACAATATTGCTTATTATACTTACTTACACTATTGAAACAGTATCTCACTTTCCATATAGTTTATATGTAAAACAGCAAAACTTTGCACTATGCCCAAAATGAGTTACTGTTTCTAAAATTAATACTTAGCAGCAAAAATGCGATGAAGCGAATACGAAGGTAATGATAAAAAAAGTAGATAAATTTAAGTGGAAGTGCTAGGAAGTAGGCAATCACTCACCAAGGTTTGAGCGGCAGTCTGGTGCTGGAAAAACAGGCTTCAGTCAGTTAAGCCGGTACAGTAAGAAGTTAGTCAGTAAGCAAGGTTAGCCTGGACGAGTACAGTAAGAAGTTAGTCAGTAAGCAAGGTTAGCCTGGACACGATCGCGTTGCCTGAAGCAACTGTAACGCAACTGGACTTCGGACGCTCTTACGAGTAAATTATTGGGACTGCATTCCTAAATGGGAAACAATTAGGCTAAGTAGGCGACAATTATAAGCGGATAAATAATTTAGTTGGTTTAGAAGCTAAAAAAAAATATATAAAATTTCATAAAACGAAAAAATTAAATCAACTTTTATCCTTTTTATATACAAAAACACGAACGCTTTTAAAATGTAAGTTAATTATAAAGCTTTTTACTCCCAGATAATGTTGTGTCTACATTCCTAAGTATGTCATATTATTTTTCTTACGGTATAGATAACTGGTATAACCACTAAGCCCCACTGTTTACGAAAACGAAGCTGCATGAATGCTCATTCGTCTCTCTCAATTCAGGGTTGTAAAACTTTTAAGCGTTTTTAAAACCGCTGTTGTGTTTATTTTCTATCTTCTTCGGTGATTACTCGTTTTGTACGCTGCAGTTTATTACTAATAAGAACGCCTGAAGTTTACTTGCATTTGAGTGTTATCATTCAACGCGATCACTCGTCTATGCACGCACCGTCACTTCTACGCACGCTGCCATGTTCGATCAGGCCCTGTCGTATGTCTGTTTGCCATTTAAAGCAGAGTTTTTATCAAAGAAAATTATAATTTTGTTACCATCAAGGTCAAATCAAGAAGCGAAATTTTGCATGAAATGTGATTTCTAGATATACAAATTTGAACCTTGATCAATGTAAAGACGCTCTAATTTATTTGATAACTGAATAAAAAAAATTACAAAAAAAAATATTGCATTAGATATAAAGCTAAAGGAAAAATATATCTTGCTAAGGGAGAGCGGCTTCTCCGGTCACAAGTTTTTAACACTTAAAAGGAGAAGTCAACCATAATTCTTGTAAAACTTACTTATTATCATTAATAATTTTTTTTTTAATTTTGATTGTGAATACGTTCTGACGCCCGCCGTCTCGCAGCTCGTACTTCCTTCAAACAGTATCAGATTCAGATTACCTGGTAGCAACAGATTTTGGTTAGTAACTTATTGCTCAGGAAATGAGACTTTCGTAGTTAGTCAGTACTTTTGTTTACCGCCTTTGTACACTATGCGTTGCTGCTAGTGATGTACGAAGCCTCGAGGCTTCAGAGTCCTTTTGTCTAGAGCTCAGTGTCGTTTACAGGGCTCGCCTCGTTTGTATGAAGGTCGTCGACTCGGGAGTCTTCTCCAGAACTCGAGCCTTCTTGAGCTCGATCGATCTCGAGGCTTTTTCAGGGCTAGAGTCTTTTGAGGCGAGTCACGCTCAAGTTTGTTTTCTGGTTGGAGTCTTCCTTTTCAAAGCAGGCAATAAAATATGTGTTTGTTTGATTTAAGATATGTGACCAGAAGGGTATTTTGATAAAAAGAGGTTTAATTAACAGAAAAAGCTATTGAAAAATACTATAGGAAAACGGTTTAAGACTCGAGCTCTTTTGATAGGTTCGAGCTTTTTTGAAGGCCTACCGAGCTTACTGAGTCCGGGCAATCCACCTCGAAGCTTCAAAAGTAGAACTCGTCGCCTCGAGATTTGTACATCACTAGTTGCTACATAGACAGCTACGAGTCATACGAGTAATACCCTCGCTTCCAGCTCACATACAAATTCCATGAAGCGACGCTGCTCAGTCGACATAGTTATGTATATTCGCAGCAAGCGGTCGTAGAGCAAGCGTATAAAGGTAGAACTACATCTGGTAACATCTGTCTAATCTGAAATGATGCGCCCCTCCATCGCTTTCACACACACCTAAAGTAAAGTAATTACCCTATGTACTGTCCCACTGCCGGGCAAAGGCCTCCATCATTGAAATCAAGTCATCCTTACAATGGATTGGTATTGGCATCATATACATTTTAAATATTGTAATGCTGTGAACTATTTGTATTTGATGTTTCCTAATGTTGTCTCATGCTAAGTGCAGAAGCAAAAATGTAAGTTTTGTTAAAGGTAGGTACTTTAAAGTAGCGGCTACCGCATGGAATGTTGAACCCTATCTAACTTTTTTTTCTATGCATGTTTTTGATGTGTTAAAAGTGCGCACCTTAAAAACCGATTATGGTTTTTGTCGCATTTTTTTAAATATATTAAAATGTTTCTTAAAATAAATAATAATGAAAAAGTGGTGGGGCGCGTCATTTCCGGTTGGACAAGCACCAAATAACACTCTCCTGAATGCTTCTATCCTTTTTTATTACTCAGTGTCATCATTTATCGAATCAGCGGAATCGATAAGGCGGTTGGTTGGCAACACCTCTTGCTAGTATAGGAAAGTGCGATTCGGTGTTGCCAGAAGTAGCTCAAACCTAACGCGTCTAAGCAGCGACGTCTCCGTGGACGGCTACGCTAAGAGACGCAAACAAATAGAAATTCCCACTAACAGAACATTTAGGCAAATATTGAGTTTTAAAAACTCTTTTGTTGTTGCAAACAGACATACAGCAGGGGTCGAAATATGAATCGTCGTATAAAGTAACGCTACGTGGACAGTTAGGCTTATTAGCCGGTAAGCAATAGTGATGTCCAGCCCGGTAGGGTCGAATGAAGAGAGAACTTAGAGCTAAAGAGCCTGACAGGTCTGTGAAATATGTTTTACAAGGAAGGTCTAAGAAATCATACAATAAGTTAACTTTAAAACACATTAATCACTAGTTGTCTTTAAATAAAAAAACTATGAATGATGGAGAACGTGAAAGTGTCAAATAATTTCTTAGCTAACGCTAAACTAAATGAGTTGCTAAAAACTATTACTATTTACTAATTTAGCTGTATTTTTTATACTACCTAATGATTCGATATTACCTACACTTCTATACTTAGACATAATACTTTTTCTGGTTATGTAAATCTAAATTTATATAAATAACTAAAGTCTTAAGAACAGACGCTGACTTTATTGCGACAACCAATACAATTGCGATCATCTCGAATACCTACTTAATTCCTCATTCTTCACACTCCTACACACAATCCTTTACTGTACAATCTATCCGATTGTGGAATTCCGTACCCCTCTCTATTAGGGAATCTCAATCCCTTCCTATCTTCAAGGCAAAGGTCATTGTGATCATTCATATTTATCTTTTTCTAATTTTCTAGCTGGCTTTGGTATATTCGTTATTTGTTTTAAGATAAGTTAAGTTAAATACACACATCAAAAGTGTCTAGGGATCAAGCATTTTTATGCGGATTTTTTGAGATTGAGATGTGGCTTTGTAATAAATTTATGATTTTATAAATTTATATGGATCCTTTTTGGTGCATTTCATAATTTGAAACAGGAACTGTCAATCAAATTCGAGTAAAAGATGAAAATCAGCTGTCAATATTTTCCCTATAAAAACATACAACGCATTGAAGACATTATTAGTGCTACTGTTTCCCTACTACTGATTAAAACCAACGTTATTATGGAGCGGCGACGTCATTTAAGCAGGGAAGAAATGCTCAGAGCCGTGGGAATGATAGAAGCTGGTTCCCGGCAACGTACTGTGGCTTTAGCTCTGAATACAAGTCAGAGTGTTATCAGTCGACTTTGGACACGTTACCGAAGCACTGGTACCGTGGCTGAGAGCTATGGAGGACGGTATCGCTGCACCACACGGAGACAAGACCGATACATTCAAATCACAACTCGAAGAGCTCCAACAATAACCGCCATGATGTTAGCCGTGAGGCTTCATCACTCTTCAGGGAACTTAATTAGCGACCAAACAGTCAGAAACCGCTTGCATGAAGTGAACCTTCATTCCCGAAGACCGCTAAGGGTACCACTTATAGCAATGCACAATCGTAGGATCGATATTAATGGGCTCTTGAACACAGAAATTGGGCAGAAGAACAATGGCGTTTCGTGTGCTTTTCTGATGAGTCTCGTTTTGGTATGAGACCGGATACAAGACGTATACGACACTGGAGAACCCCTGGACGCCAACAGCGATTAAAATCCTGCCAGGAAGTCCATCCTTATAGTGGTGGAACCATCATGGTATGGGCGGGTATTTGGATCGGCGGAAGAACTGAGTTGATTTGGATCAGAGGCAACCTCAACGCTCAAATTTATGCTGAGACGATTGTATCAGACGTCATCGTTCCTCTACAATTGCAAATCGGTCCCTTATTTCAGTTAATGCATGATAATGCACGACCGCACACCGCAAGAGTTGTAAGACAGACTCTCGCCGCAGCTAACATCAATGTCCTGCCCTGGCCTGCTCAGTCGCCAGACTTGAACCCGATTGAGCATGCATGGGATATGCTACAGAGAAGAACTCTGCCGAATATGGAGGGTATCCAGTCGCAAGAAGACCTTTTTTTGTTGTTGCAACGAACATGGGCGGCCATTCCACAGCGTGATTTGGATGAACTCATTTTGAGTATGCCAAACCGATGTTCTTGTGTTGTTAGTGTTCGCGGTAGAAACACGGATTATTAATTGTTTAAGTTACCCAATAAAATTTTAAAGAAAACTTTTATATCAGTCTTTTTTTCTAACTTTAATGTTAGTGGTTCAAATGTCAAAAATCCCTTTATTAGGAAAATGGCAAATTTCTTTATTAATGCAAAGGTGACTTGGTTTATCGTTACTGTAGACAAACGAAAACACTTTATTTGATGAATCCTTAAAGAAAATTTTAATTAATATCAATCAGGAGAAAAGTTATTGCAAAAATATATGTTGATCCCTAGACACTTTTGATGTGTGTATAATGATAAAATGTTTCTGTGTTATCTATGTACATACAAATTGTTTGTTTACATTCATACTATAATATGTACCTATTTAAATATCTTCATATGACTATAGTTTTTAATTAGGTTCATTTTATTTATGTTAGATTTATATTTTACTTGTCATTTTATATTATATTTCCTCTATCTGTAGGTTGCCTGGTAGAGATCGCTATTAGCGATAAGGCATTGCATTGTTTTAATGTAATACTTAGCATTAAGTTCCTTTTGTAAAATGTACAATAAAGGATATTATCTATCTATTTATTATTAAACTACGTGTCAGTTACTTATCAGTTACAAATTCGATAAAACCAACAATATGATTCTAATCTTAGTTCAACAATTATACTCCCAGAACACTGAATACTTAAAGAACATCTTTAAATTATGAAGTAACTAAGTTTAAAGAAGATGATTTCATTTGTAACTTAAAGTCACTTCGGCCAAATTAAGTTCAAAGCTCAATTTGGACGAATAAGAGGAGGATCTTATCGCTCGACATGGGGCCGCCGCAGGGAAACCATAAAATACGTTACGATAAAGAATTAAGTATCGTTGAAATTGTACTCCGACGGCTTCTATAAAATGATTGGGGTTAAAAGAAGTTAGGTAAGTAGCACTCAGAAGCTGAATAAAACCTTTGAAAATACAAGCAACTTGAATAACATGGGCTTGCCGCTTACGATGTTAGTTATTAACACGTTTGGTGAAGCGTGGGCTTCTCATATCCAAGAATAATAGACCGTGTGCCAGTTGAAGATAATAATTAACTGACAAATTTCTTATTTACACAGATCTAACAGATTTTGTCGTAGTAACGTTTTAGAGTACGCGTCTAAGTGTTCTGGGAAGTAATCTGCTTTCCTCGGTCTATCCCATTTGGTACTAGCTTTCCGCCCGTATGGTCAAATTACATAAACTCTTCATAAATTGTAGCCTATGTGTTATTCTGATGTATAAACTTTATTACTGTAAAGTTTCATCTAAATCTGTTCAGTAGTTTTAGCGTGAAAGAGTAACAAACATACATTCATACATCCTCACAAACTTTCGCATTTATAACATTAGGAAGATAGTCACAAGCCTTAAGAAGTAACCTGCACATTGTTTTTGTTTGTTTGTACGTAATGAAGCAACTTAAAAACAACTGAACCGTTTAAAAAAATGATTTCACCAATATAAAGCTACATTATCACCAGGTGCATGAGTCATATTTTAGGCTTTATTTCAAGGAAGTTTTCAGAGGAGATAACGGAACAGCCAAAATCGCAGTCCTAGACGAAGGCGCTGCTGGAAAGCTAGTGTAAAATACGTTAAATTTTAATCAATACGAGTATGCTGACTGCACCGTCAATTATCCGAAGCCTGTACTTTGCAGTACTTATTTATAATTAACGCGATAAACGTCTATTTGCGTTTAACGAAATACAGCCGTGTGACTTAAGCGATAAGGCTTATTAAATTTAATTCGAACAGTTAATAGTATCGGTTCTTTGACTGAAACAGTAATACAAATAGTAATGGGTTTTCCAACAGTTGATAAGGACACTAAATGAAAATCAACGCCGATCAAAAAGCTCGAATTCATGACCAGTGCATTTTACCAGTGCTTACGTATCGGGCCGAAACTTGGGTTTTTACTAAGGAAGTCCTTCATAAACTTCAGGTGGCTCAGAGAGCAATTGAGAGAAAACTGGTTGGAGTTACGCTGAAGGATCGTAAAAGAAATGAGTGGGTTAGAGATCGTAGTAAAGTGAGCGACGTTACATAACGGGTTGCGGAATTGAAATGGGAGTGGGCTGGCCATGTCGCCCATAAGCAAGGCTTTTGGTGCAAGGCGGTGGTGGAATGGAGGCCGTGGGGCGAGAAGCGTCCTCGAGGAAGACCGCAGATGCGTTGGTGTAACGACATCAAAAGACTGGCGGGAACAAAGTGGTTGGAAACAGCTCAAGATCGTAAAAGATGGCATAAACAGAAGGAGGCCTACACTTTAGCAGTTGCAAATGGCTAAAGAAGAAGAAAAGCAGAAGTACACTAATTAAATGATCCATCTTTTGTCAAACCTTACGTTTTTGTTGAAAAAATGTAATGCATTGCTATTCAAGCAATAAAGTCGTAGATTTACTAGCAAACAAACAGTGCATAAACTCTCACTATTAGATATTTAGAAACTATGTAGATCAGGTTTTTTCCGAGATTTGAGATAGAAGTCCTCTTATATTTTTGAACACACATTTAGTTTAATTTCTTCATTCCTAATTTATTTATTTTTTCTTATATAATTTTATAAATCTTGTAACTTGTGGCACAACAAAGTTTGTAAAAAAGATATACCCATTAATAATGAAAGTAATTATGACCTTAAGCAATGAATATTACAACATAATTTATTTTGAAAGAACGTTAAAGAAATGCCAGTACGGATTTCCTTAGACTTTATTAGTAATTCAACGTGATTCGTTTGGTAGCTCGTGGAGGCGGTAATTACGGGGCTGATCAAAGCACATTCTGCGGTGCCGCTCTCAATTATTTATAATAACTGTATGGTAAGTAGCCAAGGAATTAATTAAGCGTTTGTGTTCTTAACACCTCGGTGACTGAACCACAGATTAATTAATAGTTACTACTGTATGTCTACAAAAAAAATGTATTGGGATTTGACATGACATGACACTGACTGTGTCAAATCCCAATACACTTTTTTACGCGAACGATAACGTAAATTTAAGTGGCAACTCGTGGTAGACGTACTGAACACCCTGAGTGTTAGGACGCCCCGAGAACATCTCAAGATTCTGAATTCAAATAAAAAAAAAAAATTAGGATCATAGCCTGAGTTTGTGATCGTCAACCCACATTTAGTCACAATAGGCATTTCAACAATTATGTTTTTTGAATAATATATACGATTAATTTAGAGGACGTGGTCCTCTTTGGCTGTAACGTAAAATTAGAATCTTCGATTAAGAAGAGGTGTTTTTGATATTTGTTGTTGTGTTATGAAAATTATTCCATCATGTTAGGCAATGAGCAAAATAAAGTTAA
The DNA here is from genome assembly GCA_947369235.1 of Udea olivalis. NCBI lineage: Eukaryota > Metazoa > Arthropoda > Insecta > Lepidoptera > Crambidae > Udea > Udea olivalis. The sequence goes on from OX376359.1 coordinate 15,600,920, forward strand.
TTTACTCATGAATTTGGCAAATAAATTAGTTTTTCAATCAGTTTTGTAGTTATGGGGTAAAATTGGAATCCCTGTCACCAAAATTTACGATGCGGCGCCTTAAAAAGATATGGCAGATATGGCATAAGGAGAACGTTGGGATGAGGAATCAGATTTCCCTATAGTCCTATTGATGAGACTGAGCAACAAGCTAATAAAAGGAATACCAAAATATTAGATATTTAAATTATTTTCTTGAAAAAATGTATAAATGAAGCACAAAAGAAAACTAATACAAGATACATCAAAGAGTCTAATAATGTATGTAGAACATCGTGGGACATAATAAAGAATTATGCACAAAGTACAGATACAAGAAAGGAAATTGACATGATAAAGACAGACAAAAATAACTTTATACAGGAACCTAAAAAAATATGTGACTCATTTAACAATTACTTTATAGATCTGACTACTAAGACGAATATGGTTCATAATAATAACACAAAAGATGTACCAATTCAGATACCCTTTCACCATAAAAGTATATACCTGACTCCTGTTAATGAAAATGACATGCTAAAAATAATAAGCGGGCTAAAAAATACATTTGCTACAGGCTACGATCATATTAATACCGAAACGATTAAAAAGAGCGCGTCATTTATAGTGTGGCCGCTGACACACATAGTAAATCTATCTCTTTTGGAGGGTCGCTTTCCTGTTGAGCTAAAGCGATCTATAGTCAAGCCATTACATAAGATTGGATCTAGGGAAGACCTAGGTAATTATAGACCCATTACACTAATACCAATATTTTCTAAAATGTTTGAAAAAGTGATCTTTGACAAAATTTACACTTTTATGTCAATTGAAGGGTTATTTAAAGACGAACAATTTGGTTTCCGTAAAAAATGCTCTACTGTACTAGCTTGTTTTCATCTTGTACGGGAAGTTACACGTAATTTGGACAACGGTATGCATACATTAGCTCTATTCTTAGATATGAGCAAAGCATTTGACTTTGTATGTCACAAGTTACTACTCGCTAAGCTAGAAAGATATGGGATAAGGGGTACAGCTTTGTCATGGATAGCAAGTTACTTGTCAGACCGCCAACAATGTGTCGAAATTGAAAAGATCTCTCAAAAGACAAAAGAGAAGCATTACTCTACATATTGCTTTAATCGCTGTGGTGTGCCCCAAGGCAGTGTGTTGGGTCCTTTGCTGTTTTTAATATATATTAATGACCTGCCTGATGTCATAGATCAACAGTGCATTCTATTCGCAGACGACACCACTCTTATCGTTAAATCTAAAAACATAAAAGAACTCCAAAATATAACTAACAATTGTTTTAAAAGGGTAAAACAATGGTTGGAAGACAATAATTTAAAGATCAATATTGACAAAACAAAATATATATATTTTAGAACACAGCGAAGCAATGAAAAATATCTGGACATACATTTTAATAATGATAAGATAGAAAATGTAAATTTGACTAAGTTTCTGGGAGTAACAATAGATAAGTTTTGCGATTGGAAGGCTCACATTGATGTATTAGTTAGTAAAATTGACAGATTTGTATATGCGTTGCACAGAATTAGACAAACAGTATCGAAAGAAGCCGCTCTGACAGCGTATCATGGATATGTGTCATCCGTGTTGCGTTATGGCTTAATACTTTGGGGAAACTCCGTAGATATGCCAAGAGCTTTTAGGGCTCAAAAAAAGTGTATAAGATCGATCTGTGGAGCAAACTATCTGGACAGCTGTAGGCCGCTGTTTAGATCATTAAATGTTTTACCTATTCCTTGTCTATACATCATGGAAATCGGGATATTTGTGAAAAAAAACCATATTTTATTCGAAACCAATAAGAGACAAGGTTATCGAGGCAGGAAAGTAGATAGGTTGGTTGTTCCACCCCAAAAATTATCACTCTACTCAAGAAATGTTAACTGTATGTCTGTGAGATTATACAACAAATTGCCAGATTCCCTAAAATCCCTACCTATTGGCCAATTTAAAAATAAATTGCATGAATTTTTAATTAACAAAATGTATTACTCTATTAATGATTTTCTTAATGATAAAATTTGACATCCAGTAATACGCCTAATCGTTTAAGTAATTATTTTGAAGATTTATTGTAATTTTGACCTGTTTTGTAAAATTGTGTTAATTTTTAATTTTTATTGTGTAGTTTAACTGGACGTTTTAATATTTGCACACCGACAATTCGGTAGAATATGCTGGAGAGAAACTTAGATTAAGACCAATTGTAATTTACCATATTCTTGCAAATAAACGATTATTATTATTATTATTATTATTAAAAAAAATTACATTGTTTTTTTAATAACTCTGTTCTCTTCTGTTTCTGTTGGTCATTGTTTTTTTATAAACTCGTAGGAATTCTCGAACGCTCTGTTTACTTTTTAATATTCTTAGTAATCCCAATTCCCCCAGATATCTGAAATGTAATTTTAAGTATAGGGGCGAGTGCAGCACGCGCAACCAGCGCTCGCAAAGCCTTTTGCTGCTTCATACTCCTCTTCATACGTCTTCCCATATGTCGAATTCTTTCACATGAGCTGCCATTAGGCTATGGAACTCGCTGCCTAATAAAATTAAATTGTCGACCAGTAGGTTTTCCTTCAAAAAACAATCCATAACTTCTTCTTAGATAAACCTTAACGCATTTAACCAAACCTCACTCCTTTCAAGACAATATTTTAAGATTTAGGTACGATATTTAGTGTATGTATCTTTAAATTTATGTATTATGATTATGTATGTGTAATATGTATAATTTTGGTATAAGTATGTTTTTTGTATCTAAAGCGGTATTAAATCCGCCAATTGTACTTTTTCTTTGTGCAATAAAGAATAAATAAATAAATAAACTCTGTTTGGTGCGAGATGTTAAGAAAGTACCAAATAACACGTCATGTAAAACTCTAAAACAGATACATTTTCTCATACGAGTCCAAATTGGCTCCCTGGGACCTATAAAATTGGCCAGCAGGCCCGAATAAGAAGAGTTGCGTAAAATTTAGTCTAACTCGAGTAAATCAAAACTGAGCGTACGTTTGAGGGTTCAGACCGCTCTGCCCGGGGGCTTTGGGAGATTATCGCGCGCCCGCGGGCTCGGGCCAATATTGGATGAGAGCATGTATATGTGGACGGATATGGCACTTGAAACGTATTTGCTGAGGACGGGTAGAATTGGATGTGGAATAAAATTAATAATGGCGGCACACAGAGTTTCAAACATCTAAGGAACGTATCTAGTATGCGACTTAAACATTAATTTGTGCAAGTAGAAATTCGACATCGTGGTACAAGTAGAGCTTCTTGAGGTGTCATCTCCTACCGGAGGTCGGCTATCATTAGTGCTATCCTTATCCTTGATACAGCAGCTCGAAATAGGGATCTTATGCTAAGGTTGAACCATGTCCGGAGATTATTTAGCCTCGAAGTACGCCTTCTTCCGGGTGGTCGCCTTCCCTGGATTTTTCCATGCATGATGAGTTGGAGCAGGCCGTATTTATCATTACGCATTATGTGAGCAAAGACTGGAGCTTGCGTTTCTTGACCGTTTTCAAGATCTCCATCTTTTTGTTCACCATCTGCAAAACTCTTTCGTTTGACACTCTATCCGTTCACGATATCTTCAGAATCCTTCTGTACACCTACATTTCAAAGGCCTCTAAGCGGTTGCTCATATTTTGGGTTAAGGTCCATGATTCTACACCATACAAAAGAACCGAAAACACATAGCAACGTGCCAAACGCACTCTGGTAGATATCTTCAGCGATCGATTGCAGAGAAGATGACTTAGCTTCAGAAAAACGTTACGCGCCTGCTCTATCTGGCACTTGATTTCAACGCAGTGATCACACTGGTCGTTTACGATGCATCCAAGGTATTTGTAAGAGTGGACTCTTTGGACTACCTGGTTCCTTACAATTAGATCAGTCGTTGTAAGGTGTTGAGATTTACCAACGATCATGACTTTTGTCTTTTTCAAGTTTATGTTTAGACCATAACTTGCACTAGTGCTGTCTACGCGTTGGAGCAAACTTTGTAAATAATCGAAATTGGACGCAAATAATATTGTGTCGTCAGCATATCGTATGTTATTCAACGCATGACCATTTACTATGATGCCCTCCCCATCGTTCTCTCAAGCTTCTGCAAATATGGCTGCAGCATATACAGCAGCATACAAGTTATGAAACTGATTATTTTATGCATCAAAGTACAATTAAGGATGATTCAGTTGGGCAAAGAAAAAAATTGAAAAGTCTTCTACTTTTAAAAAAATTCAAAACTTAAACTTTTAGGTCCGAAATTCTGAGAAATTCAGAAAAAAAATCATAACTCGAAAACTATGAACAATCGCGGAACATACATGGGGGTGATTCGGGTACCCCAAGGGGTGCTCTTTCTGTGGGGTTCCGCTTGACACTTCTTTTTGGGACACCCTGTATATTGAATAACTGTGGGGACAGTATGCATCCTTGCCGGACTCCCCGCATGATGTCGATTTCCTCTGTCAATTCTTGGTCCACTCGTACTCGTGCCCTCTGTTGCCAATATAGATTTTTTATGATCGCCAAATCCTTGGGATCAAGTCCTATGCCATTGAGAACCTTAATAAGCTTATCGTGCTGCACTCTGTCAAAAGCCTCTTCATAGTCAATGAAACAGATGTATGCGCATCGATTCATATCCCAACAACGTTGTAGTAACACCTGGTGACTAAAAAGTGCATCTGGAGTTGCGAACCCATTTCTGAAACCAAATTGTGTGTTCGACATGTTTTCTTCCACCTTTTTGTAAATGCGGTTGTGGATTTTTTTCAGGAAAACTTTGAAACATGACTCATCAATGATATTGTCCTATTCTCGTTGCACTTCTTGGCGTTGCTGGTTTTCGGAAGAGTTACGAAGGTTGAGTTCAGCCAGTCTTAAGGTATGATGCCACTTCTATAAATTCCATTAAACAAGCGAACGATTATCGACATATTTTCTTCCATCAACAGCTTTAAGATCTCACTGGGAATTTCATCAGGTCAAGTAGAGCTTGTCTAACTATAAATGAAGCGCAACATTTTTTAATGCGTGCATAAGACTTTTTATGGAGGCCTTTGCCCACCAGTGGGACATTATAACATTACTTTGCTTTTGTTTATGTGTGCGTGAATGCGGTGGATGGGCGCGTCATTTCAGATTAGACAAGCTCTTCTTTGGTTTTGGTTGAGAAACGTTTTACTTTACGAGCCTTTCGAGTAGTCAAGTCAAGACACGTAGTCTTTCTGTGAATTAATTTTGGCTGACTGGGAAGCCTCGGTAACTCCTTGAAACAAAATAGCTCAGGTTTTCAATACTATCAATTATTTTACCTATTCGGTGGCACTCTAAGTTTTCGAGTATAATGTCTCACGCGCATAAAGCGTGATAATACTATATTTTATATCGAGGGACTAAACGAAGCCATAATATAATATACCAGAGGTAGTTTGACATACATGACATTTGGTATATTAAGTTGGCGTTTAGTGTCGCGGTGCAAACTGTACTTTTCACTTTGAGTGCGAGAAAAATAGTCAATTTAGTACAAAAACATTTAAAACCGAACAAATTTACACTTGACAAAAGTTCTGCCATTTTCGTGGTCTTTCTCTTCTGAACTGAAGCACAGATTAACAATTTAAAACGCTACCTTTTTTGCGGACAAACCATGGAACTAAAACTCTCAACATTTTCGCAATGAAGACGGTCCACACTCCACAGATAATAATATATTTTTACTGGCTGTTTGAGTTTGTCTATGTCACATGAAGGAAATTAAAAAACTAATTACTTTTTACTTCCTAAGGACTAAAGTGGTCACTTTATTCCCGCTTCGTAGGTAGCCCTACTATTGGCGTACTTTAAAAGAATGAGAAGTGAAAAGGAAAGCTAAAATTATAGGAAATTAAGAACCCGCGAGTCATTGGTCCGACATATTATGAAAAACTGCCCACAAAACTTAAAAGCGAACCATCGGACGAACAAACTGCCGACAAACTGTTGCACAGTTTGGCAGAAAACAATGATAAGAAGCACTTGTAATTTTTATGGTTCAATGAATAGAAATTAAAAAAAAACATTTGGACACCAGCTAAAGAGCCTTTTATTGAAAAATCCATTTAATGCTACAGTGTATTCTTGAAAAAGGGTTTCACTTTAGCATAGTAAGTGACATTCGATCATCATCATCATCCGTGCGGGCTATCCCGGTTGTAAACCCACACTGGTGTGGGTTTACAACCGGGTCCGTGTTTTTTATTTTCTTGGCCCACTTCACACGGTCTCGTGCATCCTCAGTGGTGAGTCTGTTGGCACGCATGTCACCCTTAACGACGTCGAGCCACCGCTTCTTGGGTCGACCTCTTCTACCGGTACCTGGCGGGGGCGGCATGGCCAGAAATTTGTTGCCCACGTAGTTTGCCGATCTCCGTGAGACATGACCGTACCAACGAAGGCGGCACTCCTGCAGCTTGTCTGCGATGTCACGAACACAAAGGCTGCCGCGGATGTGGGTGTTACGCACGCGATCTTTGCGTGAGACTCCACACATCCACCGCAGCATCTTCATTTCCGTGACGCGCAGCTCCTGCTTGTGTCGCTCTAGTAACGCCATGTTTCACTGCCATATAAAAGGACAGGCCTAATGATGGTTTTATAGACCTGCCCCTTCAGCTTGATCGGCATTTTGGGGTCACAAATGACACCAGTTACCTCACGCCATTTGGCCCAAGCCGCGGAAATTCGGGCTCTAATGTCGCGGTCGATGTCCCCGGACGCGCTTAGCACAGATCTCAGGTAGTTAACACGGTCCGTGCGCTCGACCACGTCAACGCCTATGCGGACGGACTGGGTATCTGTGGCGTTGCAGCCCATGTACTCCGTCTTCGCCACATTAAGTTTCAGACCGCCGTTTTCAATTGTTTTTTTCACTTATTCACCCGTTGTACCAGCCGTCCCCTGTCCGAATCTGCTAGCGCTATATCATCAGCATACATAAGCAACCAGAGTGGTTGCTCATGGTGGTCTAGGATGCGGTTTGACAGAACGTCTAATATTACGCTGACCAGAAACGGGCTAAGCACGGAGCCTTGGTGGACTCTAACGGTCATAGGGAAGGGAAGCGTGTCACCAACCGCAGTCCTAACTATGGAACTGGAATCGTGGTACATGTCCCGGACAATGTCAATAAAGACTTCGGGAACGGCCCTGGACCGCAGCGCCCAGCGGATCATCTCACGAGGGACACAGTCGAAGGCCTTCTGCATGTCTAAGAAAAGTAGACGCAGAGGTGTATTCTTCAGTCTGTATCCCTCCATGAGCGTTCTCAAGGCAAATACGGGGTCCATGGTCCCGCAACCCGGTCGAAACCCATACTGACATTCCGAGATTGTACACTCCTGTCGGATCCGAGAGTCTACAATGCGCTCGAGGAGCTTCATGGTGACATCACCTTTATGCCGCGATAATTGCTGCACTCCTGCACCAAGCCCTTGCCCTTGAAGACTGGCGTGATAATGCTCAGTCTCCATTGGTCAGGTATATTCCCGGTGAGGAGAATGCGTGGGTAAGTATGCCCACACCACAGCAGTAAGACTTTCTCCGGGTATGACCTTACAGGTAGCTACCTTGCCGATCTGGGCTCTCCTGGTGAGAAAGTAGTCGATCTGGGTTGCGCTCCTACCGCTCTTGTAGGTGATCAGATGCTCGGGACTCTTTTTGAAGAACGTGTTCACGACGGCCGAGTGAGTGACATTCGATATTGTTTGTTAATTGTTCATTTATAATTTGTGTAACTACATAACACAATTGACATAGATTTTTTCTCTCTTGACTTAATATTAACATCTTATTTTAAATATTCATTTTGTGATTTTAAGCCATGAAATTTTATTTATTTTGTGACTTTTTGTATTTAATTTGATTTTTTGCGTTTTTTTCCTTATTTTGTTTTATTTTATTCTATTTTATTATTTTTGATGATCTTATTAAGAAAATCCATAAATCGAACATAAACTAATGTAATTTAATGTGTATTTTTATAATAAGAAATAAATAATCTAATCTAATCTCATCTATTACAGATAAAGAATCTTATTTTAAGAACTAACCGAGTCCTTAAAACTAGCCAGATAATAATAAAGCCGCTAAAGTTATAATGTCAAAGTGTCTCCGTCGTTGACAGCCCATACTCGGATAACGATTTAGATTGCTCAGCAAAAATGATCACAAAATGAAGATTAAATGCAAATTGAACTTTAAAATACATTTTACTGTCATGGGAATTAAAAGGCTTTGTGTTGATTGCAATCAAAAAACACTCTAATAGCATGGGCTGCACTTAGCTTTCAGGTTCTAATGCACGGCGCTTGAAAGCATTTGAATACTGTAAAAGCTCACTATAATTAAACATTGATTGTTTACGGTGTACCAGAAATATTACTACACTGTTAGTCTTCACGAACTCGACTTTTTGTCAATTGTACTTGAAATATAAGTATCTGATCTGATCTTTATTTATTTTGTAGAGTTTCTTGTTCTTAGTTTTGATTTCATGACCTTAAGAGAAGGAACATGGATGGATGAAACCGATAATATGATGTTCAGCAGAAGATGAGCCACATACTTTTTCATTTTCTATGCGTTGGCTTTGTTCTCTGTTCAGTTACATCTACCTATATAATGCTCGTTATATTGGCTGACGGACAGCTATTCTTTTAAAAGTTTGTAACTAGAACTAAATGATTTCAAAGGAATCCTTTTGAAGATCTTGCCTGTATGATTAGTGGGTCAGGAGGCCGACTGCAATCGCTCTGGAAATAAATGAAGGAGGCCTATTAAGCAGTACATGGCTGTGAATGATGATTGATGATGATAGTAACACCCAGCCAAAGGGAAGATACAAAAGTAATATGAAAACAATGTTGATCGAACGAATGACACGCGGTTTCTGACTACTACACCTCAACAAACAATTCATTACATATATCGCTGCTTATAAACGAAAGGGCCACAAATCAAAGTGGTCCGTTATTCGTTTTTACTCAAAAATATGGCCAAAACTAAACTATAAAAATATACTCAAATTTTTATATTTCACAAAGACACTAGTCAAAATCGGCTTCCCAACAGCAAAAATACGCACGCGCCCTTTTGGCATTTGTACGCATCGCTGGCTTAGTTCAGAGCAAAGCAACCATCTTTTGAGTTGCAAACCGGTCGTCGTCGCGAGCGCATGTGAACTTAGTGACCAAGTGAAAGGGCCACATCACAAAAAGTGGCCTGTGTTGTGAGTAAAGTTTATGAACAAGACCGCCACATATGGGAATGCTTCCGTTTTGCTTATAAACTAACGAGTTAGTGCAGAAATATTTTTAAAACAAAGGTGCCACGTTTTTAAATGTGTCCTTTTAGAAAATAATGATGTATGATTTGTAATTGATTTTAGTGAAACACCCGTTTCGCTTAAAACATTGTTGTGTTTTCGTTGTAAAGGCGAGATTAATGTTTAGTAAAATAGTACTTTCCTTTGCAGGTCTTATTTAATCGCATCATATTACTCGTATACTACTCAAAACAAAATAAGGGCCATATGAATTTTGTTTATTATTTATTTATCATTTTATTGTTTTCAGCAAAAGCGGTGATAAACAAATTATGTTCAATTATTAAAGAAACTGTTAAATATGTAGGTAATTTTTATCAAATGAATACAAACGCTCATTAAAAGTAATGTTTGTTTGTCTTACAACTTTACGGGTGGCCCTTATTTTGTTTTGATTAGTTTAGTATATTATTTAATTTTTATTAACGCTACCCGATCTTTCTTGCTACTCGATTTGTTGTCGTTTTATTTTACTGCCATAAATTTATGTATATACTTTGCCTTGCATTTGGGGACTACGAAAAAGCCTTCGACTCTGTGGAGTCGATACCTAGGCTGTTCTGGAGTCACTTCAGCGATGTCAAGTCGATTGGCCATCGAGGTGTTGAAGTGTCTCTATAATGCCGCAACCATTACCGTTCAAATCCAGGATGTCCAGACAAGACCGATTCCTCTACAGCGTGGAGTGAGGCAGGGAGATGTTATATCTCCGAAACTTTTCACCAATGCACTGGAAGACGTCTTCGAAACGCTGGACTGGAGTGGGCGGGGCATAAACATAAATGGCGAGTACATTTCACATCTTCGGTTGGCTGACGATATCGTTATTATGGCAGAGTCGTCGCAGGACCTGACTAAAAAGTTGCAAGAGCTCCATGCTTCTTCCAGATATGTAGGACTGCTATTGTGGCCTCTTTTAAGATTATTGGCCTTACTCGTGACAAATGTTTTATATGCTAAAGGGACTTATCTGCTGCTAGTCGTCTTTGAGTTGTAGTTACGACAGAGCTTAAACAAATAAAAGATAGAGAGTGAAAATGCGCATCGAACGATGTATTACATAAAAGTATTAAAGGAAGGAGTGATAAGAAACAGGTAAAAAATCGGATAAAAATTTTCAATGTGCTCTCCTATAAAAAAAGCTAAATTAGACTTGTGGCCCTTTTGTTTTAAAGCAGCGATATATATTTCAGCCAGGGGCGTCTCCCAGCACACCCAGACCCGAGTCAATTCAGAAAAGATCATTTCCTGAATTGACCCGACCGGGAATCGAACCCGAGACACTATGGAAATCGAGGCGAAAAACCGTGCCACAGCGCACTAAGCCAATCATGTAGTCGAAGAGCCTGTCTAGTAACATTTTTGTATCAGACGAACAAATATCAGCAGCAAGATTGTGCCAAATTGCAATGAAAACCATATCAAGAACCGCTCAGCTACAGTCATGGGTGATTTACGGATTCGATCAGGCTGTCAGGAACAGACTTGCGCTTTATTTACGGAAAGAAACTGTATTTAACTTCGTACTCAGGGTTCATAGTCATTTTACCAATAGCCTGAAAGGTTTTCTACTATCTGTCTGTATCTGTCGGTTGTCAACCTAGGAGCATTTGAAAAAAAGTGTTTACACAAATATTGTTTCTTTTAATATAAATAATATGTTATGTATGCCGTATGTTGTGTATATGATTTCAAAGATGGAGCTGGACCACATAGCCTGATCACTACACCAACGAACAATTAGTACCATTTAGACACAGTAAGGCACATTCATATTAAGTTATCTTCTCACTATGAATCGTGAAAACTGAAGGTTATATACGTATATGCAGCGGGACCTCATGTATTAATGGTTTATGTCCTAAATAATTGAGTTGGTATATGTTTCTACCTATCGATTTATGTACTTTAAAATTTCTACCTTTGCAAATTAATGAAAAAAAATATGAAATATATCTGTGCGTTACCAGCGGGGCCCTTTGTTAATTGAAAGTTTACAGACTAAATGAATTAGTGTCTTATTTCTACCTTCCAAATAACTTTTCATTACACCCTAGATATAAATCGTTTTTGAGAAATATGCGTTCGAAGATTTTGTCCTTCTAGCAGGGCCCTTTACTATTTAGTGACTCACATGACCCCATGTAGTTTTAAAAAACAGCTGGCTATTTCTACTTACTGAATCAATTATTATCAACTTGCTAGTGGCAGGGTTTCAAGAAAAAAAAGCTAGAAAAAATATGATTGTACGAGTATTATATACTTCTGCTGCATTTCTTTCTTTCATTCTTTTATGGTTGGTTTTTTCTCTTTGCGTTATATTCTTTTAGGTTTATTTGTATAAAAATGACACACTGCTTGTACTTTACTAACGCCTGTTGTAAACCCAAAACAAGTTTAAAAGAGTAACTGCTGAGTTTCTCGCCGGGTCTTCTCAGCAAGAAACAACTCCGACGCGGTGGTAGAGTCGCATTATGTCTGTATACTGTGTATTAACATATCCATATTATTATGGTATTTATGTCTATTATTTAGTATATTTTACTGTAAATTTGACGATTTGAAAGTACTGATACAGTCTATTTCAATAAAGTTATTTGAGTTTGAGTTTACACAATTGAATAAGTACCTACCCATAATCATATTACAAAAAAAAGTATTATGTGTTATATTTATATATTCCATATTAATAATAAAAGCTACTTTCTCATAAATAAAGGTTGAATTCAAGTTTCTTTCCCCCGCTTTTTCACTCGAACCGGATTTTTACAATCCACTAGATCTGGGTTAAATAAAAGAAAGGTCGCGGCCCGCCCCAAAAACATTCGTACTACCTGCCAGGGGGGGAGGGGGAGGGGTGTGGAACAAGCGCTAGCCACTGACCTGATGAATGCCCTGAAAGCTTCGACACAGACGGATAACTATATAGTTTCGAGCTATTGTTATTTAAGGGCAATAGCTAGCCATGCGATAGGTCCTGTGAGCGAGGGTAAACTTGTAAACTATTACTAGCCCAGTTTGTATATAATGCTAGTTTACCATAACATTGTGCTCGCTCAGTACTAAACATCGGGGTCCGGTCGTTATGGTCCCATTCTGGTTTGCCACATTTAAAAAGTTGTTATTCCGGTATGCACCCGGTCGCGTTGCCCCCGTTTTGAGATCATCGTTTTTTGGACAAGACTCTTGAGCAAATACTGTTGAAAGCTAAAGTGTTTTTGAATTTACCTTATATTTATTTTGTGCTGTGAGTATATTATGGTCGTTTTAGAATTGGTAAGAATAGTTTTCGAGTATTTTAAAACAGGATGTAACATCGCAAACTTAATTTAATTAAAACATGCTGGTTTCCAAAGACCACCTACCTAAGCTCGAACGAGTTTTTGAAACCTTAGATGATTTTAGATAAGATACTCGTAGATGACCGGAAACAATGAAAAGGTCGCTCGCCTATTGTCATCTTTTACCTGAAAAACGAGTTTTCCGAACAATCGATAAGTGCATCCCTTTCGCTCATGTTCGAATATTGCAAATATGCAAGTGAAAACATAATCCAAGCAGTCAGTGTGTCGTTTCACAATGTCGAGTAAAGGTCCTTCGTCCTCTCAAGGACTACAGCGTAATTATAAGTTTATTAGTAATAAAAAAGGAGGGAATACGTTATTACATGCGGGACATTCGTACATATTTAAAAGAAATTGTAAACTTTCAAGTGTGTGGGTGTGTACTAAAATGAGACATGAAAAATGTACTGGCTCAGTGAAATTTATTAACCTATGTGATAATGTGCAGGCAAGGGGTCCTCGTGGCCATATTCTTGGAAAAAGCAGGATTACAAACGTACACATCATCATCCGTGCGGTCTATCCCGGCTGTGAACCCACACTGGTATGTAGGGTCGCAGGGTCCGCCTTTCTTATTTTCTTAGCTCATATGCTCACGACTATATCTCGACCGGATTTATGAGAGGTTAGTTGACTGTTGCTTTCCTGGTAACAGTCAACCTGGTAAAAGTGTTTTAGAACCCAACGTGGGGGGAGCTTACCGCCGTAATCCGGGTTGCTACCGGTGAGTTAGCCGCATACAATTAACGCAAAGTTGTTTCTGGTCGAATTTTAACGTGGAACTATGCGTGATACGAGCATAAGGCAACGACCCTAAACTCAAACAGACGCGACAGAAAGATTAGAAAGAATCCACGGGCCTTAGCCGCGAGCAACTCGCTACTTTCAAGTTGACATGTCAAATGTGAAAAAAGTAAGGGAATGACAGAAGGGTTCGTCTTAATCGAGATAAATTTTGATGTCAGTTCTATTCATTTTTAAATATGATATGTAGAAACGAAAGAAGCATGTTGCTCTCGGCTAGACCTCACACATTCGGAGTTTTCTGCTAGTCTAGTCGGTAAAGTTAACTACTGAGCCGTTGAAGGGTGCGTTTCCACCAGAGATGTACGAGGATGCGTTGGAGGAATGTGTGTGTTAAGAACTAATAGAATTGTTTCATTCACCTAGCTACGCGATTCTAGGTATCAAACCTGTTAATTTCTACAAACCAGGTGACTGCTCTTACCATTGAGCTACAAGGACCAGTCAAATTTTTCTGGTTTTCTTTAAAGCATCAGATTAGTCTACTATTTGGCGACACGAATGGCGTAGTGCGCTGTGGCACGGTTTCTCGCCTTTAATTCCGTAGTGTACCGGGTTCGATCCCCGGTCAGGTCAATTCAGGAAATGATCTTTTCTAAATTCGCCTGGGTCTGGGTGTGCTGGGAGACGCCACTGGCTTAATTCCTTGTCTGGTACCTCGTAACACAGTGATATTTATCCCTACTTCGAGACCATTACAAGAGGTGTGTTGTCTGGCGATTATATTATTATACTCTTCAAGGCAGCGTTAGTTTCCTTCATGCCACAGCTATCAAGCTGCCTAAGAGCGGTTTGGCATACGTGCTTACAAGCGCGCTATGTTTGCTCGAACCGGTAGTGGTGAGCCAGTATCGATATGAATTATACCAGCTGAAAGCGCGTCAACGCCCGTGCGAGTTACGCGTGTGGCAAAAGGTGTGGCTGTACTCGCCTACGTCCTACGCACGTAAAAACGCTTATCTTAAACCGCTTCATGTATGAAATACAAATGTATTTAAATTAAATTTCAATCATCTACTATTAGAACGTAAACACTGCGAGAGGCAGTACCCTGTAAGTGCTTGTCGGGACCAACCGGCCGGCAGATAAATCAGATAGGCTGGCGCGGCGCCAGCTATGACGTATAGTTTATGCATTTATTTATATTACTACCCCGTAAAAAATTGGTGCCAGGCTGGAAACAATTAGGGTTTTATTTTATTAAACTTAATTTCGTAAAACAGTCTCTCACAACCAGAGAGATATACTGGCATAAATTGTATGTCTACCATGAGTTTATCACATAAACTACGTTATTTGACTTCAGTTTGTATGCCTTTTTGGTTCCATTTATAAACACGGGCGCTGTACCGAAATCTCGTACAAGGACGTCAACGCTCAACGCGGACGCTGGCGTTCATCATTGGTGTGTAAACTCATTAGGTGGTAGACACACTCAGCTGTTGCGTCAAGCGACAACACTGATCAGTTTTTGTTTTATGTATCCGGTGACAACCAACGATCCAGTGGCACCTGACTCCATCCTCAACACTATATTTTGCCGATGCACAACTGGGGTGAGATGCGGCTGCCGGAAAGAAGGCATCGCCTGCTCCAGCGTCTGCGGTGTATGGTCCGGCTCATGCACCAACGGAGCCCCCATCGGAGACACCATTTGCTAGCATTCCGCCCGTTTACTTTATTTTTATGACATCATCATCAGCAAAAAATCTTTTTAAATTGTAGCCTGTGTTATTCTGATGCTTAAGGTATATTACTGTAAAGTTTCATCTAAATCCGTTCAGTGGTTTTTGCGTGAAAGAGGAACAAACATACTTGAATACATTCTTACAAACTTTAGTATTTATAATACTAGCTTTCCGCCCGCGGCATCGCCCGTGTTACAGTTATGTATTACGGACAAATCTTTGTAAATTGTAGCCTATGTGTTATTCTGATGTATAAGCTGTATTACTGTAAGTTTCATCTAAATCAAAAGAGTAACAAACATATACATATATTTACATACACATATCCTCACAAACTTTCGCATTTATTATATCTGTAAGATTATTAAGAATTAGTAAGATTAGGAAGACCCGCCCTGGCTTCGAACGGGTAATTTTTTTTTTAAAATGCCTTGGCGTTGAGCGCCGTAGCACGATTTCCCGCCTTAATTACCTAATTACCAAGCAATGCATTTTTGTCCAAAGTTATATTTTTATGCTTCACGTTGTTTGAGTTTGAGTATCAAAACTTGATAATGAAATGCAAAATCTATTTATTTAACACATTGCCGGAAGACCACTGGGCATTCTATAGAATACCTAGGAATCATACATTGCCTAGGCAAAGTATTTAGTTATTGGATAATCATATTCATAATAAGATACGATAAATATACTTTATTGTACAACAAATCATAACATTAGCATTACATAATCTTAGATTGTACAATGTAGGCGGTCTTATCGCTAGGAAGCGATCTCTTCCAGACAACCTGCAGGTAGAGGAAATTACAATACTAAAAAGAGAAATGGGTAAGGTAGTGTGAGATAGTGAGATAATTGTATACATACATGTAGTTATTTCATGCATTCATGAATGCAATTAAGTACATATAAAACTTATAAACGGGGTAAATATCTGTGAACATACAAGAAATTATAAAAAAACGGTAATAAAGACTTATTCGAAGTTGTTCTATCCACGCACTAGAGACATTTAAAAGTTGAAATAAGTTATATAAAATGAATATGAAAAGATGAAATAAGATAAATAAGCTGATGAAATAAGCTTATAATAATAATAATAATATTTTAAACATTGTCATAGCCTAAACGCACATGGCATTGTATATATTATAAAACACCTGAATTAAAAAACATTTTCGGTGACATCTACATCATTTACTAAGTATGCCATATCGTTTTTGTAAGTATTTTGATAATCACCCGGTATGTACTATTTGGCTACATACAACATGAGCAGTCGTTTGCTACTGGGCTACATGCCTATCTTTCTCTTGGCATCCGAACGCCAGTGGCCGTCACGAAGACTGCTATTGCGCCCTCATACTAAAAGTAGACCGGTTTAATACCTATCATATATTTTAGTAAGTTTTTTTCATTTTTTTTTATTGCCCGTCAAGATGAGCTCATTCCACCTGATGGAAAGCGGTCGTGAGGTCCAGATATGAGGTTGACAAGCCCAGTCATTTAAACGATTCACTGGGCTGGCCATCCTCACCTTGAAGGCCTGCAGAAATGCCTTTTCACGCCCCGCTTGAAGAACCCGGGACTATACGAGGAAGGAAACACATGTGCTGGAAGAGCGTTCCACGTCTGGATGGTACGACAAAGAAACGAGTCACCGAACCTTTTAGTTCGGGCCAACAAATTTCGTTTTTAAGTCATGTTTTGTCGTAAATTTTAAGTGTATGATGTTCAAAAATTTGCTTTCTGTCATTGTATTCTAATCACTATGCTTTACTATTTGCGGGCTATTTTTCAAAAAGTTTAGTAGTCAAATTTAAGTTTTTTTTTTAGCCTGTTCTTAGAAAATTGATCTTATTCAGTATTTCTATATCTATGTTTATGTAATCAAATCTATGCAATTGCTAAAGGTAATCATTAATTCACATACATATACGACAAGACTGTCGTTGTGCGCTTTAGCACGGTTTCTCGCCTCAATTTCTGTGGTGTCTGTCCCAGGTTCGTTTCCCGGTGGGGTCAATTCGGGAAAAGATCTTTTCTAAAGTCACTCGGGTCTGGGTGTGCTGGGAGACGCCCTGGCTTCGATCCTTGTCTGGTACTTCGTAACTCAAGGATATTTTCCTCACTTCCAGACCATGGAAAGTGGTGTGTAATGGATTTATAAACTAAAATAGCACACACCGAAAACAATTAATGTTTGGCTTTAAAAGTGTTTGTTCTAGGCGGAGCAGGATCCCAAAACCAGCAGCATAATAGACCCCAACCGAACCACTAGATAAAAAACGAGTACAACAATACTTTACTATTACTCTGACCATACTCTGTAACAACCGCAGTGTTTCCCAATTACGCTGCGAGAGTCGCCAACGTAGCACCTGGCTGCGCGCCAAAATAGCTGCACCAGTTTCAATAATAATGCCGGCGCTTTATGTGCCGTCTGCGCTTGGCACTTGAGGTCCGCTGACAAAACTGCGCTATCAGTACTTGTGTATCTGATTATGCAGCCTGATGCTATTGCCTGTCCATGCCGAAGGGAATAGAGTTGGAGAGAGCAGAAATAAATTAAGTCACAGTGTAAGATAAGTCGCTAACATTTGTGTTAAATAATAATGTGGCTGGATAAAGTCGTAAAACCTAAAGAGTTTTTTTACAATCTTCTAAATTTAGTAAAAGTGCAATGTTTTCATGACTTATTCCGAGTTATTCAATGATGAAGGTGCATATTTGGGTACCAAGATTTATGTGCAGTCTGCGCTCGGGAGTTGAGGTCCACTGACAAAACAGCGCTATCCCTAGACTACTATCTGATAACGGGGCCTAATGCTATTGTCTGTCCATGTCGAAGTAAACCGTTTCCGCCCTAGTTGAACGCGGCAGAAATAGTACAAATCGCTCTGAGTTAGGTCACAGTGAGAGATTAGAAGCTAACATTTATGTTTATTATGTGAACTTGTAAAAGTATATATACTATATATATACTCAGTAAAAGTATATATATTCTCAGAGAACATTTCCGAACTATGACGAAGGTTACAATAATAATGCCGCCTCTTCTGCGCTTGGCATTTGAGGTCTGCTGACAAAACAGCCCTATTACTGTATCTAATACGAATAATGGGGTCTACTATTGACTATCCATGACAAAGGAAACCACGACTGTCGTATGGACTCAGGAGTAGACACGATACGACCTGATTGTTGTTTTAAATTAGACCCCAAAAAGCAGAACATTTCATTTGTGTTTGTTTGCGGTTGGGTTTGGCCTTAAATATTTAAGGGGAGGTGGTTCACAAACACGTTTTTAGAATCCATTTTTAAAGAAGTAAACTTTGAAATTAAAATTTAATAAAATTTATTGATATTGTTGAGGGGATATTACGGGGGCTCAATAGAATAAATTCAATATAAATTCACACAGGTACCTCTTTTTGTGATATTTTGTCTTCTATTTTAGGTTTTATTCCTAAAAAAATTGATCTGATAATATGGGTCGTTTACCAAAACAAAGTTTAAAGATAACTGGAGGGATTTCATCCAATGATTTTTTTTAATTACATCTATAAATTTTTTAATTGATCAGTTTAACTTTAGTGATTTTCGTTGTCGTGACACTCACCAGTTTCCTTCGGAAAATGTTGTGAAAAACCACCTCGCCTTCAAATACAGCGACTGAATGACATCAGCTCGCAGCCTACTGCTACGAGAATACTGGGAGGAAAGGTGGAATTTCGCACAGGGCTTCCTTTTTATAACACTGGTTTTTTCGGCCTGAGTTAAACCTATATGTGAGATTTTCATTTCTTCTACTTAATAAACTGAAAATGTTTTTATTTCACGTCTAGTTTGCAAAAAATATCTACTTGTACAATTTCAATAAAATATACATATTTTCTTAATTCTTTTTTTGCAAGTGACCATTTCAAATAAAATTAAACATCATAGTTTCAAATATTTTTTTTGAATTTATAGGAAACTTGGACACCTTAGGAACGAAAATGGCAGGCGTTTTTCAATTGTTTTGATAAGGCTGGGATTTAGCGCGCCGTCCGATAGAGCATTCGGTGGGCCACTGATTAGTTCTACGCGAACGGAATAACGCCGCGGCTTCCTTCTGTTTTCATGTAATGAATTTATTATGAAATAACATTAGACAAATTAAAAAGTTTAAAAAGTTGTTGACCTAGAATATACAAAGACCTATATATACATTTTTTTTTAAGTGCAAAATGTTAACAATGAATATTTGAGAGTAAACCAAAAAATCGTTGATGTACTTCTTTGTGTTTTTTTTATCAGTGAAATTATGCTATGAGTTGCGAGTTTTTGAAAAGTTGTCGCCTTCGATATAGACCCTGACCTACTCGTACAATTTTTTTTTGCTAGAATGTCTTTTAATTCAGTAGTTATCTTCAAACAAAGTCGATCAAATATTGTCAATCTTGGGAAAGCATAGCCAAGGTAAGTGGTTAAGGTTGATCTGCCGTATTATTATGAAATGAAGCACTCATTCATTATAAACAATAATGACAACAGTCTCAATGCCCAGAGTGGCCGATCGGCTCGACCTCAATTTTATATATTTCTTTACTGTTTTCAAAAGCTACTTGAGATGCATTTCCACGCAGACTGCAATTGAAATGCTATATTTATCCGTCGACGTATTCTGTTTTATTTACGGTGAATTTATTACAACATGAAAAGAAAGAAGAAAAAGAAAAACAGACAATCAAATATCCAGAGAAAGGCCAACTTAACTTTAAGGGTCGAGCGGTTGGAATCCCGCTATTATGTGAATTTTAATTCCTTTGTGGTGAGGATGTCGACTGAACATCTATCTACCTAACTTGAACGCGGCGTTTTTCGCCGAAAGATGTCATGTACCGGTGGCTACGAGGTCGGTTACTGGACACCATGATGCGTCGCACGTAAGGTCGCACGTTGCCAATGAACCATTTGAAGTAAATAAGCTATTTAAAACATGCAATATGCATGTTGGTTTTCAAGGTATTTATCTATGGGCAGATTATGTTTAGTTGAGAAGATCTTTAAATGTAATTTGTTTGCCTGAAATAAATGATATTATAATTGCTTTTATACTTATTGTATTAAATTATGAGTATTACAACTTATTGTATATCGGTGTTTTACTGGGTTTTCAGGAAAATACGAGCCAAAGCCAAGTAATATGCCTACTTCATCGTGGCTCGTGTGGTCTTGAGTTCAAATCTGTTCAAGAACCATCTTTCTGTTCATTTTTATATCTCCAACTGACACTTCGGTGATGGAAAACATCGATAAAAAACCACCCGGATAAAGGCGAAGGCTCATCACCGACCACGTTTGGTTCAAATACCATTGGTGAAAAGTGTGCGTCTGAGTGTTCCGTTAACCAGGACGGCAACAGTCACTTGCCTCTGATTAACCCGTTTGGAATAAAGTCATGATGGTATGTTAATGTTGATTATTGATAAAGTTGTAAACCGACTTTATAGTAATTATAACGTTGAATATTTCAGAGTATGGTTGTGTTAATATTGCTGTAACTTGTTGTGATCAAGCCTTTGTACTGTATCCCT
This sequence comes from Udea olivalis, assembly GCA_947369235.1. Taxonomy (NCBI): domain Eukaryota; kingdom Metazoa; phylum Arthropoda; class Insecta; order Lepidoptera; family Crambidae; genus Udea; species Udea olivalis. The sequence continues at coordinate 15,621,789 of OX376359.1, forward strand.
CGTTACATCTCACTCAAAGGTACTTATTTTGGGGAACTTTTCATTTTATTTAGATTCGTACTACACCTTAGAGGCCGTGGCGTGCGGCTTAGCTCGTATCCGTTAAATTCGGCGTTTGAATTACAAATGAAATGCGAGCGTCAAGATAACGTTAGGCCTCTTCCTCAGGAAATGATTTTCATCAAAAAATCTCCACAGATTCGGTGCATAGGCGGTTCCGAAACGATAGGGTGCGTTATCGTCCCGGCGAGGAAGAGGCCGTAAGTTGGGTACTGACAAACGTTACGAGGCGTAATGTAACATGTTACACAGCGAGCATGTAGTCAGTACGTAGTGTTACGAGGAAACCAGCGAGCAACGAGCCGCCTCGTTGCTCGCTTTGAGTGCTGCCACCGGGCGGTCCACGCGGTTCAGTCAGTACGATGTTTGTCACGAGCGCACGCGCACACGTCGTTCCTTTAGTATTATTTCATGAAACATGGAGTGTGATAGAGAAAAATCTGTGTATTTTTCTATAAAATACAGAGAAGAACCAGTATTATGGAACCCAGCTCATCCAGAGCATTATATCGGACTCTCTTGCTGTCGGACATCTTGACTGAGAGTGGCTGGCGAATAAGGAGCACAGATTTTAAACGAACATGTTACGGCGTAAATGCTCGATGCGTAACAAGCGATCGACCTCATCCTAGGGACTCAAGCAGGATCCGAACCCGCAACCAACAAGGAAATCAACTCAATTACAAGTGGAAGAACCTACTGTGCTCTTTTTGCGCATAGAAATATGAGCAATAATATATCCGCACATCATATCTCGAAATCTCAACCCGTGCGTGGCGTGGTGATTAAGACATCAGTAATGATAACTTAATTTCAATAAAACAGGTCTTTGCCCAGCAGTGGGTCCGTATATTGAAAAATTATTTAAGTAGGTACTACTACTTCCGTAGTCAGAAAAACGGTGGAAACCAGGTTTCTACCTTGTAACGATAGCAGAACAATGCGCTGCAAAGCTAGGCTTCTTTCTTAACTGCTTAAACACAAAAAATGTGTATCCCTAGACTACGTACTGTAAATTATGGAAACAAAGTTGATTAAGACTTTTCACGAAGTTTTCAAATAAACATTCCAACAGCAAGTTTTATGAATAGCGACCAAGGCAATTTTCTAAGTTCATACATAAAGTAAGCGCGTAAGTAAGTAATGGTCACACGAAATTTTGAATAAAGCTGGTCTCAATGGACCGGCTGGAAGGAGGATATTAAGTTAGAAGTTAATAACAGTTGCCGGGTTTTTTTTCCGTTGAGACACAGACATAAATTGAAACAGATGACGCGATAGAAAATCTTCAAAATGCTTGGCCAAAAAACCTCTCCCAAGATATGATGTCGAAACTATGGTACGCAAATTCTCATTTGGCAAAAAAACATTTCCCAAAACAACTCTTCGCCAATTTTTAGTTGGCGAAACTCTTTTTTTAGCGAATTATTCAGTAACAAATAATTACTGTCTGGTACTCTGGTCATGTTTCATTTGGTACAATATACTGTTCCCAAAATATTGTATGGCATACGATTTTGCATGTTACCAATAACGACAATTACATTTTCCGATATAAAATCAACACTTTTTTGCCACTTATGTTCATTCGCTGACAATTCGGTTCTGGCACGCGCTGACCGCTGCCGCGGAACGCTCGCTACGCTCGCTCGGCTCGTGCGATGTGGTCTAATATCAACAATTTTTGCCTCTCATGTTTTTTCGCTCACAACTCGGTTCTGGCTCTCGCCAACCGCTGCCGCGGCACGCTCGCTACTCTCAATCGTCTCGTGCGATGTGGTCTAATATCAGCACTTTATTGCCACTTATGTTCATTCGGTGACAATGCGGTTCTGACACTCGCCAGTTGCTGCCACGGCTGTGTTCCTTAATCAGCAAAAATAATCATTTGCATACGCTTTAATTTGAGTGAATGTCAATTTTTTTTAGAATACAATATTTGCTAAAATGAAACATTTGCCATATCAATATTTGTCTTAATAAAACGTGACAAAGTAAAATGTTGCGAAATGATAATTTGACCAAATGAATAAAGTGTAAAATGTACATTTGCTGAAGATTCATTTGGGAAATTAAACATAGGCGATCAGTTTTTTGGTGAGTGGAATTTGGTGAAAAATAATTTGGCCAAAGAAAGGGATACCGGTGGATTCCTATCCCTTAACAGCTACCGTGATGTCGCAATAAGCATAGAAAAGTGCACGCCTGATTTTCATATAAACGGAACACTGCCTGTGTCCTTGCTATCTATTTTGAATAATGTCTGCGTTAAGACTTTTTAGCTCAGATTAATTTCGGAGATACACAAAAGTTCTTGTGACAAATTTGATTCAGCGAGAGCTACTGCGAGTTGAAAATTTGATTACATTCTTTGACAGCTCATTTCCGTTTTGGTCCTCTGCATTTTGAATCTACAGTGAGATTAAAACGTTTGGTGAATACGGAGAATAAAACTACACTTTGGCAAGAGCGATGTCGAACAAAACTCATCATCTCAGGTAGTGATGACTTGATACAAATACAAGATTTTCTACAACGGTGGGGAAAGTATACATACTATTTAGTTAATCAAAGAATTTCACGTATAAAAATGACGGTAAAAGTATGTCCACCATGAGTTTACGTCTCGTAAACTAAGCCGTAAGTTACCTTAAGCAATTGTATGTGGTTTTTAGTTCCATTACTATTCGCTAGAGGCGCTGTGTTAAAATCGGTCGGCGAAGTCGCTGTCGGCGGAAACCCATGGTATTACATATAAATCACCCTGACATTGTACCCGACTATAGTAATCTCTGAATCTATGATTTGATCCCAGACTGGGAACACCGCCTGGGCCAAGCTAGAGGCCGGTAATCCACCAGCCTGCACAGCATCGAACGACCTTAGCCGTTGGGAGTTTCAGAGAAGGCTGACTATTCAGCGGGCACTGAGCATTGCGAGCAGCTGTGTACAGAGGGGAGTCTGCTACGAGTTGCCAAATTGACACGACCTAAACCTACCTGCGGCCCTTTAACCTTAAAGTTTTAACAAAAAAACGTGACAGGTACAACGTATTTTTATCGAATCTGGCCTGTATCAAACCAGGGACCTTTATCAGGATGTTTGTCCACGGCAGCGTTTGTTCTATACGTTGAAGAGAATTGACTAATTGAAGCGACTAGACCGGGAATTAAACGCCGACGGTGGAACCGGAGACCGACCTGCCCTAATTACGGGTTGCGGAACGGAGGACACAATAGTCCACGATGTGAATTTTAAAAACAGGATTTTTTTATACGGTTTGCGTTTTGAATACACGTGTATACATTTTAGAAATTTAGCTCTGTTCGGTATCGGACTATAGTAATTATAAAACTAGACTGACCTGCTAGCAAAGCCTAATTGCCTACGAATAATAGTGTTTGTTCCATTTCTGGATGTACCTATAGATTAAAATTTTCTGAATAATATTATGTGTCTACCAATCGACGATGCACATTGTATAGTTTTAGTTCCCTTGACTAAAAGATTTACAGAAACAAATTGATCATACTCTTAAACGAATTTCTTAACATTTAACTTGAACCTAATATCAACAGTGAAAAGAAATATGACATTATATTATACTTTAAGTGATTGTGGTTGGGCCGAACTATGCCTGGGTGATTACGTCACACACAATACAGTGAAAGGCACGACTTTGTTGGTGCAACAAAAACGATGCATCATTTTAATAGCCGTTTCGTTTCGTAGCATCCGTAGCTATCTGCCGCGGAGCCGTAGCGTGTACAATTACGTAGTCGTAGCAGTGTATTTTGCGAAAAAATAGATTTCTGCTCTGAATATTAGTCAAAAAGGAGTTGTTGCGTTACAGGTATGCGAGGCTGAATATAGTACGAGACCGGTTATAATGCAGCTTATATAATATGTACGAGGCCGCATTATAGATGTATTTTAGGACTGAAATAAATTTGTGATCAAGGTATTTACATCATTTAAACATCGAAACTAGCATGATTATTAGTAAACAAAATAAGAAAAGGCTAACCAGATCAGATTAACATTAAGGCTACAATTTATAAAGATTCTATGTAATTTGGTTAATCAGCGCTATTTATGTAAATGCTTCTAAATCAAGTAGACCTAGTAAAAATTGTAAAAAAAAATCATATTTTATTAAAAGAAACAAAATATTTTTAAGCACAGACAAGAAACGTTTCTTATTGCAAATGTAGAAATGTGATTCGGTAAATTCTGGCCTAAGTTGTAATGCTTCGAATACACTTGCAGAAAAGATTTCCTATCTTTTTCCGTTCGCATTATGAACGAATTGCCTATTTAGCCAAAATCTAATACCTTGCATTTTAGTCAGCAAATCGACCCTCATTGTATTTTAATTCTTGCACTCCTTTAAACGGTTCCTCGATCGCGGCCCCTTAAACTACCCCACGCGAAACTTAACCCAATTTCTGGGTAATCAAAGAGTGGGTAATTCACCCGTCTCCCAACCGTGCTAACCGTGCTAATCGTTACTATAAAATACATAAGGCAATCTGAGCCAGCTACACACGTAATCCGATCACGCGATCTGCGCGTAACGTTATTTGATATTTTGCTACTGTTATTTCTTAATACTAGTAAAAGTTTTAAAAGGGGTAAACTATCACTAACCCAGCTAACATAACATAACATACCATCACGACTATATCTAGTACTAGTCAGAGGCAAGTGATCACCGTCATGGCTAACAGAACACTCATAAGCCTACTTTTCATCAATATAACCCAACTTGGTGGGTTGATTTGGTTTTTATCGATGTTTTCCATCACCGGAGAGTTATACGGAAATATGACAATGAACACAAAGGCGGTTCTACCCAGATTCGAACTCGGAACCACACGATCTACGATCAGGGTTGGGCTGCTCAGCCACTAGGCCACGGCGACGCTGAAAAACATGATGGTGAACATTCTTCATCATTCGGTCCTGCTATATAGTATGTCTCAGCTATGAGTACCAAAAAGGGGGGCATAACTTAGCATTTTGACATTTCCAAAATGAAAGGCTTACAGTACAGGCCGCCTACTCCCATTCATCGAACATGTAGTTACGTGAATTTTCTCGCGTTAAAAAAACATACTTACCGGTCGAAATTGGTGTTGGTTTTTGGTATTCATACAACAATATTTTATTGTACAAAATACATGAAAATCATTAATAACATACTAGTTTTTGTGTCCGTTTTACCCTTCCAAAGTTTCCCGAAACTTCGTAAATTTGTACCAGAGTAGGGCCTCAGGTCTATTCTTCGAACGCGGATCATGTCATGGTGTGCATAGCATGCTATTTTTTTATCACTAGTTCAGTCACAGAACGCCAATATAATAATGTAAAAATGTATTGTTTCGAAGTGGCCACTTATGTTGCTGAGCAGTCATGCTGTCTTATGTGAATTAGGTTAATCATTATTAGCAATTTCAGACATACCGGTAAACAAGTCTTAAGTGTGGTTTTCTATGAAACCATAAGTGTGTAGTGTATGTAACCATAAGTGGCTGACCATAACTATAAGTAACTTATTTTAACCCATTATTGGCGTTCTGTTACGTAATAAGTGATTGGAGAATCGCATGCTACCGAAACCGAACGCTACTGTACGAACTGTTAACTGCTAATGCGGCATTGTTAGTGTGTTTCTGACTTATATTTTTTAACTACTAATACAGACTTGTTATTGCTAATGTAAAAATAAATCTGGTACAATTATACTGTAACGATGCCCTTTCGTTCCAGTCTCATGGACGTTAGAACCTCCACGATGGCTGGAAACTTCATAGTTTAACTTACTGGCCATCAATAATATTCTGTACCTAGACTGTCCAAAATCAAATTTATCCACGTTCCCTGTTCAGCAATTTTAGGCATTCCTACCAAAGCCATTGTACTGAACAGAGCTGGCAAGCATTTAACCAGATTACCAGTATAAGTTTAAATTACGTTATGGTGATTAATAAATAACCAGTTGTAAATAGTTGAATATAATGTATCAAGAACCCGTGTATCGGGGTAAGCATATCATACCTATTTACTTGCTCATTACTTTTAGATTATCTTATACCTACCTGTATTAATTTATTGTTATTTTGTTACAGTTTTCTTTTCTACCTATACTTTTACCCTTTGGGCATTAGAGACTGATAAACATACTCGTACTAAAAAAATATGTTCTTAAATAGATAATTAATAACAGACAATAATATCATAAACAGACACACAACAAACACAAATGTTCGTTACGTACATGAAGAATGATGAAATACATACTTAGCTATTCACAGTTGGTTGCATTCATGTTCAACTAAATACAAACAAGTGTTGCCCATACGATACAAGTAAGGTGTGATCGGGACAGATGATACATATTGCTTTGGACTCAGGTTTTATTTTGGAAGAGGATAGCCTGGCTCTGATATTTAAAGTCTAACAAACGTTGAGGTAACTTTCTTTAGTTGATATCACATTTTTAAAACGTTTGCCGTTGAGAAACGGTTGCTTCAAGCTGAACGTAGCGATTAATATAAGAAAAGACAAGATATTTAACAAGTTGGATGAATAATCCGGTTTGTCGCTGAAATGCTCTTTTACTACGCTGCCTACGAAGGCTACGCGTCGTCGTAGCAACGCCGTTCAAACTGTTCGTACTATCATGTACTATCTCCGTCTTACGGAGCGAGCACATAAACATTACTATCGTGACGTAATATCGGCTATCAACGACTTGCTATCAGGCAAACGGTGTATTGTGTTATAGGAGAACACGCTTTACCTATCCAGAAAATGCGTTTAATAATTTTAGGCTAAAAGACTCAAAATTGACATAAGACATAAGCGGCTTAGTAGGTAAGTTTTTAATTGGTGCAACAGTTTTTCATTTGAAGTCGACTATACCATTTGACTGTGGTAGACATTGTCTAAATCTTCAGATGTTTACATTCATCTCTAAAAAATCTGTCTATTTTTAAGTAAATATTTGAACATTCACTCATAAACATACATACCAAAAACTTCGATATGGTTATTCATCGACTACTGGACGCTACTACTGTAACTCGATTATTGTCATCCATCAGCGAAGTCCTATTCGTGGACTGTAGGACGATGTCATAGCAGCAGAAAGGATATTTTAGGTGCATTTTAATTAGCATCTAAGCAATTACTAGTACCTAAGAAGAACGAGCTTTACATGATTTCGCAACCGTTGTCCTATGACCGATTCGTCAATGGACTGTTCGTCAAAAGGACGATTCATTTATTGCCATTTCCCCAGCATAATCTTTCAACTACGAACATTTTGCCGACATTACAATATTTGTGTATTTTTTGTAATGTCGCTTTTCGGAATATTGACGGCAAAATCTCCGTAAATGAAAAGTTCTGTAGTTGAAAGAGCTATAGGTTTATCGTCGTGTCGGTAGAATGTACAGTAGCTGGCGTCGAAAGTGAGATAGACGAAAAGGTTTGTCGGCAAAATGTCCGTAGTTGAAAGATTCTGCTAGGGAAATGACAATAAATGAATCGTCCTGTCGACGAATAGTAAACGCATTGATGAATCGGCCATAGGAGAACGGTTGCTTTACATGAAGAGATAAGTCAATGCAACACAAGGGACCAAGACGGTAAATTGCCTATTAGGAACACAGGAGCGAATAGAATCAAGAATAAGGGATTGAATAAGAGTTCTTAAGTCTTTATTCGTAAGACTTCCTAATTCAGTTTAAATAGGTCGATATAGTTACTGCAATGTACACGACTCAAGTCGTAGTTAGTTAAATTACGATTGCATTATATTTTGCGCAATATCGTGTGGAAAAAAGCTTATTTCGTTTTCGTGACAAAATATTCTTTCAACTTTGCTATCGTCTTGCTAGTTAACTTCCCAATTTACCTACTGCTCTCTTTAACATTCGCTTTATAAAGAATTTATAAATAACAAAAAATAGTGAAGCTTTGAATAATAAGTTAACGCTGTAAGTAAGATCTAGCTAGCCTTCACCCTGTCCCACTGCTGCGGAAATCCCCCAATTATTGAATTTGAGCGCGCTTTGTTCCAAAAAACAAAATACTTACTCTGTACCTACCTTTCTGGTAATGGGACTCGGGACGGAATTTTCAAGTACTACGAGTATGCCAGCCGGTCATATTGGGACAAATGATTATCCGACCTCTGTGGCGCGAAATCCGCTGGTCCTGGGACCTTCAAATTCAACTAAGGAATATAGCCCGGTCAAATTAGACCAACAAATAGGGGTGAGGTTGCACCCAGCTACCAACTTTTTGAGCCATTATATCTCAGAAACAGTGGCTCTTAGAGAAAAAGGTATCTGCACCTTTTTTATAGATAATTATCGGATCTACAATTTTGTCCTGGGTAATTTTTTGATTTATCTTACTATTTTTCTGAATATCACTAAAAACTAGTTTTTCGGACCTTTGACCCGGATTTTTTTTTTAGGTGTCGGATCGATTAGGACTTTTTAGATTTCATTTATGATAATGTTTTGAACAATCCGACCAAATTTAAGCTAGGTGTGAATGCTGCTGATGTCAAAATTGACCGGATTAATAGAGAATTTTTCGAAACATAGCCCGGGTTTGTGATCTCCAATCCACATTTTACTTTCACACGCGTGGTGACTAGGCATTGGATTCATGGCCGCTTTATTTTTTGGTATCGTGCCCATTAATTGTAGCGATGATTTTATTTCAATCATTGTAGCCTTCGCACAGCAGCGGGACAGTTCATAGCTTCACAGCATTCCAATCCTTTTATAATTATGTAAAAGACAACACCTAAGCACTTTCGCTTTTTTGGTCAAAATATCAAGCATATAACTCTGGTAATCATCTAAAATTAGAAGGAATTGGTGGTCCTTTTAGTCTGCGTCTAAAATTAGTCAGCGAAAAAGGTGGAACTCCATCATGGTCCACAAAATTAGCTTTAAAATTAAAATTCAGACGAGAGAAGCATTTTCATTACGACTGTTCCCTTTAATATCCACAGGAGTGACAGTTCGATAAATGGGAGTTAATCAAGGAGCTCGATTTGGATACTTGCTTTCTGTAGTAGATTGAATCCTTGTCGGATTTGATGAAAAATACAAATTTCTATATCTATGGTATATGTTGTGCACCCCAAAATTCTTCTGTTCTCTCTCAAACCTTGCGGTTGAATGTTAGAAATACAGTCCGTTAATTGTAATTTATTTTATGTGCAATAAAGTATAAATTAAATAAATGAATCAACAAATACTAAAACATAGGTACAAACCAAGCACAGTAAAATGAAGGAAAATAAAAATATAAGTCTAGTTGCAAAAAATATTTTTCTCATTTAGGTTCCAGTATTAAAATTCACTCTGGTGAGCAAATAACAGCTCATTTATGAATGGGCTTATAAATGAAGATTTTCAATGGTTCTACTAAATGTCTATTTTAATATACTCTGCAAAACAACGGCGATAAGCGCTCTCTGAATAATAAATAACGTAATGGGAAGGCTTTTTAAAATTATGAACAGACATGATTGAGGTAGATCATGTACGAGTATCTACGAATATATGTCTAAACATCGATGCACTATACTAATGGGATATCGATTTTATACTAAAGACCATTTACGTTCACAGGCTCTATATATTTATTTCTAATAGTGGTATAGATTTGGCAGTTCGGATACACGGATATTAAAATTTTGAGAGGGCTGATTCTCTCGTTCAAATTTCATAGCAATCTCATGTATTATGCTGTTAATCATTTTGAAATTTATTGATTGCTGATGTATAAAGCTTAAACCTCAAACTAGAGAAGCAGCCTTCGGCCAAACCTATGCCGGAAGGCATGCAAGCGTTGTGCGGGCGAGCTTACCGTCGGCATCAGCTGGTCAGTGCTTCTGACCCTCGTCACCTTGTTCTTGTAGATCAGCTTCTTCACAGCTCGCTCCACGGGCTGGTTAAACCTCATGAATATCACGTACGCGAAATACAGCGAGAACAACACCAGCGCCTCCTGCCAGTAGATCTCGCTGTCTTGGAAACAGTATATCAACACTAACAGACTGATCGAGTAAAAGGAACAGTCACGAAACAACGGCCACCAAGTCAAAGTGAGCGTCGTGCGCGAAAACAGCGCGCACGCACCGATCACGAACAGAATGTTAAACACGGCAGAGCCGACGATTGTCCCGATGCCGACATCATCGAAGGAAACGAACACGCCGATGATGGAAGTGAAGAGCTCAGGAGCTGACCCGCCGGCGGCCATGAAAGTGGCTCCGGCGACGTCGTTCCCGATTGCCAGCCGTTCTATGATGACGTCCAGCGATGGCACGAAGAATTCGTCGCAGACAATGGCTAGCGCGACGAACATGTAGCCCATGCCGATCACGTGGAGCAGGACGGCGCCGTGACGGCGTTGCTCCTCGTCGAATAGATCGGTGGGGAAGAGCGGGGCGGGTTTGTCTTCTTCAGACGGCGGGGTGGTTAGTCCGTCGAGCTCGTAGTCTAGGTCGGTGGCGTTGGGCTCGCCGGCCCGCGCCGCCGCGAGCAGCGCGAGCAGCAGGGCGCCACCCATGCCGCGCTCCCGGGGGCTCCGCGCGCACTGCCGCGTGTGGTCGCCGCTGCCGCCCCGCCCGCACCGCGGCTCGATAGCACCGCACTGCGCCGAACCGTCGCGTCCGCGCCCACAGCCGCTACCCCGGACACAACGTAGAGCGCTGCGGGTGTACTCGCTTTATGCTCTATGTAGGCTACGAAACTCTAAGGGGAAAATGTACCACGAGTCGCGTAGCGCTGTAGTTGTTGGAATTTTGTAAATTCGACCGAAACTTCATAGTACTAATTTTTCTTTATGTTATTATATTATCCGTTGAGCGCAGTGGTTGCGAAATAGTGGCGCAAAGATTCGCGGGCCAAGCTCTGGTTAGTTGGGGTCAGGTGATCTTGGTGTAAGGTGTCCCAGATATTATGATTATGAATGTAGTATTGCAGCTATTTTAGTTACATATATGCAGATATATAATTACCGTTCAATTAAAATAAAATATGCAAAAGTACATAATTGAAATGTAAATAGAAGCATAAAAGTACCCAAAGCAAATTTCGCTCTTGTTAACTGTTAACTTTACTACAAGTACTACAAGAACGTACAGTACGAGAACCTACCCAAGATGCATGTGATGCAGCGTATTATGTGATACAAAAACGAGTGAAAATCATGACATAGTATTCGCAAATATGCGGCAGAGCTCTCGGTTTCCGATTCGCGTCCGTGCGGCAACATTTCCTTGATAGACAGAGGCGGGCTCGGCCCGCGCCCGCCAGCTCCATAAACGACGTTTACTACGGTTACGACGATTACGACGGTTACGACGATTACGACGGTTACGACGATTACTTACTGATTCCGTTTGCTTTCGACACATGTGTTTGAGCCACAGGAAGATTACTTCACTTCGTGGGCTCGGCTCGCCAATACGTAATTCATTCTATAATCTCGCTTCTTTCTTGAGAATTGGAATGATAGTTTTTGCTGATTTCTAGTTTATTAAGAAATTAATGTAACTAATTTGTTTTCCTGTGATAGTATTTACCTACATTTGACCCTTATAATTGTATAGATACTGATAACCTTGGCAGGTTTTTAAATTCGTCCTTTTAAAACTCCATTTTTTGTGCAATGGTGAAGTAAGTTAGTTATTGAGGAGTTTTTTAGAGAGAGGGTTTACAATTAGTGCTTAGATTATTACATTCTTGGTGGGCCCTCGATGGCAGCCGCGGTGTAAATCCAACTGTATGGATGGAGGGAGTCTGTACCTACTGTAGGTCATTCTTGCCGTGCTGTGAGTCCGTGGCTGGTCTACCGCACTGCCATGCCTTAGCTTTTGGCTTAACGGGATCCATTCCTCCCTCATTGAACCTTTTTAATAGGATTCCATGATATTCGTGGAGAAATCATAATAAATAATTTGTCATATCGGAGGAACAGCGAAGTTATTTAAGGCTCCTACCGACTAAAGCACCACGGCTACCACGGCGCTCATCGCGATGGTTTCCAGCGAGATTAAGAGAGGTAGCACGACAATCTGCCTCTGGTGCTTTCCCTTACTTTCATACGGGTATTTCTCTAGCTAACTCCCCAATTATAATAGGGGCCACAAAAGCACCTGGCAATTACAGGCACTTTTGAAGTGAAAGCCATGAATTACGGGCAAGAGCATCTTAAACTCTCTCATCTTCTGGCTTCCGCTGTAAGCAGGCCGCAACCTGCAAGGGTTAGGTACTACAAAATATAAATATTCTTCCAATAGTGGGGCTGCATTTGAAAAATATGTAAATTCCAGCGATGATCCCGTGCTTTGCATTGCACTTCAACTAGGTACCTACCTACAAAGTATGTACAACGACTTCTTTACTTCTCGTATGTATACAAGGATTAGATACTTTAATGACCTGACTCTTGAACAGAATTCCGTTGGATAAGCATTAGGTACAGAAATGTCAAATAAGAAATGTATGAACCTTCTAAAATTTTCAGTGATAAGATTTAAAAAAAAATCTAGTGACGATAATGTAATGCTGATCCGGTGAAATTAAGTTCAAGGGTCAGGCAGGGGCGTGATTTATGTACGTTTGATACCCTTTTGCAACCATATTAAATAGGTACGGACGGTTTAAGAATAATCGTCGTTCTGCAAACTTATGAAAGTATAATTGAGAGTCGGGAATGAGAACGAGAAATTCGACTTGCCTCTTTTACTGCATATTAGTGGCGCACTCAGTACAGTACTGAGTGCTGCCCTCTATATTCTATACTCGGTCCCTAAAAAATTGGCTAAAACACGAAGTTCAAAGACATTAAGTGAAGTTTAAAAAGAACACTCAGAAAAAGTAAATTGTCATCATTGTCATTTGTCATTGACCGAGATAACACACGTAGGGTTTTATAATTGGATTATGTTCTTAAAATTAATTATCCAATAAATAAGAACCTGTACATTAGTAATTAGACTGCAAAATGTGGCTAGACGAGGCGGATGGCTTTGCCGAAATATTTAAGGGTTATTTACCCTACTATCTTCTTGTAGCTCTGCCTATTTTTATCTTAATGTCTCCGGTGAATCCTGTGGCTGCTTCTCACGAATTCTCGGTATACAGAATGCAGCAGTATGACCTGCACACCGTCCCTCATGGTAAGTGAAGCCATATAAACGTTATTTCATTGATAAAACAAAAAATCGATTATTTATATTTTGAGGTTATCTTAACACAATTTATATGGATGGCTTAATTTGAGGACAAACTGTTACTATGTGGTAGTTTGATGACTTGATTATTAATTCCTTAGTACAAAAATCGGCACTCTAAAGGTTTTGAACATAATAAAATTTTGGGTTTACTTACACTTTTCAGTCTGGCCAAATGATATTTTTCTAAACTGTATGGTTACAATCATTGTAAACTATGTTCATTAACTCTCACTAATAGCGCATAAAAAAAAGTCACCAGTAATCAGTAAACCAATTAGGAAACTGATTTAAGGAAAAGAGGTAAAATCTTTATTCACTGACTCATAAATTAAATTAAATTATATTAAAAGCAACGGCAGCCTTAGTAAGGCATTTGTATGGAATCCAAACCTAGACTTCTGAATACTTGTTTTTTTTTGACATTATGGTGGAAAATCTAAGGGATCTTGAAACAGATAAAAGATCTTGTAAGGTCACAAAATGTAGAATTCTTTTAACTTTGAGAGTCATTGATCTAATGCGTGATAATTTCACAATACATCATTTTTTAAAGTCTGTCACTTGGCTTTGAACTTGTTAATATTTAATTAAAGATTTATAATATATTATATATATATCCTAAAGTCTGAATTTTTGTGCACATGTACCGGATATATCCAAAGACAGGACAGCATGTGATAGACTACTGACAGTATTATAATAGATTTCTGTAGCCACGATGACTGATCTACTGTCGTACTAATGGACTGGTTTTATTAAGACTGATTCCTTTATTACTAGAAACAATTATTAATTATTATATACACACTAAAATAAATCACATGACAACATACTACTTAGAATACATTGTGTAGCTCAGAAAATCTAAGCAAATCTACTCACAGCCCACTGAGATAACATACGATAAATAAGTAGGTGAAATGTATGACCCAGAAAAGGAAATGATGCTTGATGTTGATCCACAAAAATGATTTAAATTGGCAGTGAGAAGATAGTATCCACTCTATGTGGAAATGCAATTAGGATGAAAAATATATCTGTTTCTTTTAGGCTGCCGCAGCTCCAGTTTTAACTTAGAAGGACGTTCCCTTACCACCTGGAGTACTTCTCGCCACTGTGTTGTCGCACGAGTCCAAGATGTCAGCATCGATCAGTTCATGGAGATCAGAGCCAGGGCTGGAGCTTTACTGCTGGTGCTACCTAAGAATGTTACTGTACTAACTGCTGAGGAGAAAGAGGTATGTGTGTTTAAAACTGTTACTCCCTTACTTCCCTCTTGCTTACATGCACCTATAATGTAATTAGTGAAGATTTGACAACATCAACTCAACTACACTACACAACAATTCAAAATAACTAATCACAATAATTGATAGGAATTCTTAACCATACTGAAACAATTCAAAATGACTAATCACAATAATTGATAGGAATTCTTAACCATACTGATCAAAGTGACCTGTTTGCCTACATAGCAATTTGCAATTATAAACCAAAAAAACATTAATTGTTTAATGTCACACTTTATTACAGTGCAAATACTAAACTATTCCTTTAAATTTTCTGATAATAATAAATGTAAACTAGTTCTTCTTCTTAGCGTGTCGATGGAACCCGAGAATTAATATAAAATATATACCTGGACTAACGCTTTATGTAAACTAGTATAAAATAATGGCATTCACTAGCAATCTAAACACATTTTCCTCATAAACAGCTTTGAGTTAAGACTCAATTCACAGTCCAATGGATCAAGTACTGTGTCAAGCCTATCACTACCTGAGTAATGGTAATAGACTGGTGGTATGAAATCAGTTTATTTTTGAGAGTAAGCCTATATCTTAGCAACATCCTGTAAAATGATTATTTCTTAGCACTGAACTAACCATAAACTGCTGGCATTTTATAACTTCATAATAATGAAAACTGCCAATTTGTGACTGTATAATAAATTGCTTGCAACAAGCTTTGGTTTATTAGTGCCTTGTTTAAAGGTTGTTGTAATTTCATCAACTAATTAAATTTATAAGTACAATCAGATACATTAAATGGAACTTTGAATGTAACACGAATTATTGTTGTGTTAAGATTTCATTTACTTTTTACTAACCCCAATCTTTACGTGGGTTCACTAAAATGCCCAAAAGCCTGGGCTTTCGGGCATTTTAGTGAACATTACGGTTGGGCAAATGCCTGCAATTTCTTTTTCCCATATTTCAGAGAGTTAGTCAAGAAAAATACATTTTAAGATCTTAAAACACATAATCGACCCATAGCTAAATAAATGCAAACATAACGAGATCCCATTTAGGTCACCCTGCTTCAACAATGTGAGTGGCGAGGTATCCAATAAGATGTTTGCATGCTCATTGAAATATTACGCGATTAAGATTAGCAAGAAAATTGTGCAGTCGCACAGGCTATTGCTCAAGCCCAGTCATGTTAGCACTGTAACTGGGGACGCTGGCAGTGGGCCGGGTGATCGGTCCGCTTGTGGTGGACCATTTCACCCATTTCCCCGGGCCCCCCATGCAGGGGGTCTTCAGGTTGTCCGAATTTCGCGGCGCCCCGTTGAATCTTCCCGAGGCTCTGCAGAATCTTGCTATCTGATCCACCGTCAATTCTTTCAAATCCTCTTCATCTAGCGAGGCAGACCCCGTGAATTTCCATCGAGTTTGTGAGTACATCGGGCATTCGGCGAGTAGGTGGAAGCTCGTTTCCTCGCTGTCCATGCACTCCGGGCATGTGGGGTCATCTTTGATACTATCACTGTAAGGTGCCTGTTAAGTCTGGAGTCTCCTGTGGCGATCTCTCTGACCATACGTGCACTATTCCTTGACAGCTTTATCAGTTGACCTGTCCTCTTCGTGTTCATGGTGCTGATAAACATTTTGGACTGTCGCATGCCTGTTGCTGTCTTCCATCGTCTATTTGTTGCTTTACACAATAGCATTCACTAACTGCTAATATTTTCTAGCACATCCAACTCCTGGAGATGGCAATGCTGCAGCAGGAAATCAATGCGCCCACCTACTTCGCGCAGTGGACTCCTGAGTTCGAGGACATCCTGCGCGACTTGCAGCACAGCTTCATCACTAATGACAAGTCAGGAACAGCTCTGGAAGCCATGTTCAGCAGTGTCTCTTCGAACGGTTATCAGATTGGTAAGAACAAAGTGTTGTCGAAGCAGAAGCATCGCCTTATTTTCATCCACTTGCGATATATAAACCATGTTACTTGAAAAGACTGAAAAAGGAGATTACTGTAAATGTGAAAAAGAGCACATGTTAAACCTAACGTTACGACGTATTTAGGTAAAAAGAGAATTCATTATACTAATGCGAGAAGATAGAGGTCACTAACCCCAAAATAATATTTTGCCTACGAGTCGTTAACATAAAAATAAAATCTACAGACCCGGTCTTATCTGAAACGACGCGCCCTTCCACCGCATTCACACAGCCTAAGCCTAGCCAGTAATTAGCCTTAATACTGTCCCACTGCTGGGCAAAGACCTCCATCACTGAGGCTTCATATAAAAATTGTTATTGGACGCACTAAATAAGTAGTGGGGCGCGTCATTTCTGGTTAGACAAGCTCTACCGTAGTTAGAACAATCAAACTGAAAGCAATGTTTTTTTCGTTTTCAGTATAATATTTATCGCAATTCATTTTCATTCAAATATTATTTATTTTCAGTTCTACATTGTTTACTTTTAATTTAAAACAAGCTGCCTTGACATACTTTGTTCTGTCAAAAGTAATTGCATGTCGCGGCGTCGGTAAAGCAGCACATATCCCCGTGTTTCCCCGACTTGATTTACATATACTATTATTTTAAACTGAATGTTTTGTTCAATCATAATAAAATATAGCCTAGGTAACTACTCCCTGATAATGTAGCTTCATTTTGGTGAAAGCATCTTTAAAATCGGCCCAATAGTTTCGGAGCCGAAACAAACAAACGAACAATCAAATATTTCCTCTTTATAATATTAGTATAGAGACATGTGTTGTCCATAGTGGTATCAGCGCCTGCTCCCCAGAAGATAGAGTCCAAACCAGTGACGCTGCATGGCAAACTGGTCGGCCGCTCCGGCTCGGCCCAGACTATCGTCATTGCAGCTCACTATGACGCCAACGCAGTAGTGCCTGTAAGTATTCTCAAGCTATGTGATTTGCAGGGATACATCGAACCTTTTTTTTTACTATCGTGGGGAAATCCTCATGGATACCTACGCCGCCCAGGGGAACCACGAGGTTATGTCGGACTTCTACCGACTAAAACCCCACGGTACTCGACCTCAACACTTCAGCGGCGAGGCGGGGTCCCTAAAAAGTTTCGCAACGCCCCGCCACCAGTGCCTCCTCGTATTTAAGGCCCCCTCCAGCCGACCCCCCAATGAAAGGGGGAGGCCACGGAAATACCTGGAGCACACAGGTACTTCCGCCGTCGCTTCGTGGTGAAAGCCGTGCATTGCCGGCAAAAGCACCCCCGTACTCAAGCCCGCTGGCTCCCACGATCCACCTAAAAGATGGATCCGCTGCCATATCTGGCAGTGCGGCCCTGCTGAGCCGCAGTGCACAGGGAGGGCCAGCCGCGGATCACTGACCCCCTCCAAACGGTTGTGCACTGCGGCCCCCACCTTGCGCCCTAAGGCGCTGCGCCCGTGGGCGCCCTTTTAGGCGGGCAGTAGTAGGCACTATACCACCACCACGCCCGGCGGCAGGCAGTGGGTGGGTGGGAAGTCCACCGTACTGCCATGCCAGAGCCCTCTTAGCTTCCCGGTGGTAGGGATACATCGAACCTGCCACAACACAACGCTATCCCAATTTAATTTACTATGTTAATTTTCTATTACCTATTTGTTACGACATTATCGGCGGTAGCAAACTTATACCGGGTGACTATCAAAAGACTTATAAAAACGAAATGGCATACCCATTAAGGGAGGTGGAAAAGATAGTGTAAATTAAATTTGTTTAATTCACTTTCATTTCAAGGTCACCATACAAAAGATTCGAACAGTCAGTATTTTAAGTATAAAATCCTTAAATTTACAGGCAACTAGCTTTCCGCCCACGGCTTCGCCCGCGTTATCGTTATATATTATGGCCAAGTTACATAAAATTATTATAAATTGTAGCCCATTTGTTATTCTGATGTAGGTATAAGCTGTATTGCTGCGAAGTTTCATCCGAATCAGTTCAGTAGTTTTTGCGTGAAAGAGTAACAAACATACATGTCATACATCCTCACAAACTTTCGCATTTATAATATTAGTAAGAAGTAAGATTCAGAACAAGTCAAACATTTTTAACGGATATTATCATACCGCGCATGATGCTTCTAATACCAAGCAATTTGCTTGAATAGTCTGTTCAGCAAATTTGAATGGTTTCTGAAAACGTGCTGATCTCACTTGAGAATCTGCTTATGGCTTCAGTCAGTGGGATAATAATGTAGGTCATATGTTGCTAGGAAATGTGTTTCGCCGTTAATTAAGAAAACTAATTAGCCTATCCTATACCTATGTCCAACTGCAGAGTTAAGGCCTCCATCATTGAAATGAAGTTTTTTAATCAGCACTTGCCAAATGCGGGTTGATTATATACCCGGGCTGTGTTTCGAATACACATTTTGCCTGACCAAAGATTTGAACCAGGTATATTTGGCCAAGCTCTGTTTCGAGCAGTAACAGCCACACCGTGATCTCTGTGGATTAACGGTGGCGTTAATTCACAGGGGCTATCAACTCGCCGCCTATAATACATACAGGCGTTCCTCATTTTTTTTTCCGAATGTCACGACTCTTCTAACTGCTGTTGGAGATAAGACCCATAAGAGTTTTGAGAACAAAACAGATATGAATACTGATAAGACGATCATTTTGGTATATTCAACTCATTTTAGACTTTCTATTATAACCGCCTACGTATTGTCAGGGATTTGTACATCATGATGATCTTAATTCCTAGGAGCTAGCCCAAGGCGCAGACTCGAACGCCAGCGGCGCAATAGCGGTCCTAGAGCTAGCGCGCATATTCTCGCGCCTGTACGCGCTCCACAGCGCGCGCGCCGCCCCGCCGCTGCTGTTCGCGCTCACGCACGCGGGACACTCGCTCAACTACTTCTCCGCCAAGAAGTGGCTGGAGGAGCAGCTGGACTCCGCTGATGCTTCTTTGCTGCAGGTATATTGTTTTCATATGACACTAATGATGACACTTGTAACTGAAGATGACACGGAAAATGACACTGAATATGACATAGAATATGACACTAAACAGGACATTTTATTTTTTATACCACGTCGGTGACAATCAAGCATGCCGACCACCTGATGGTAAGCGGTTACCGCAGCCTATGGAGACGTGCAACACCAGGGGTATCACTCGCGCGTTGTCGACCCTGCAAAAACCTTTTCAAACCTCTCTTGAAGAACTCCATACTATAACTCATCGGGATATTATAACCGGTTCGGTTAGGATTCTATTGTTGTTTTTAGTGTCATAACACTAAAAACAACAATAAAAATGACAAACTATGACATAAAATGGATCCGGCTCAAGCTCCTTTGCTACCGGTTATTTTAGATCGTATTCTGTCAGCGACTAGGCTAACAATGAAGGGAATGTGCTCAACTTTCTCCGCTAAGAAGTGGCGGGAGGAGCAGCTGGATTCAGCGTACGCTGCTCTTTTACAGGTAATGTAAGATCTGAGAAGAATATTTTGTAAGCGCACCAAGGTTAGGAAAGCGAAACAAGATAAAGAACGTAAACAACTTTTCATTACTCATACTCTGAAAGTAGGTCAGAAGTTGCCTGAGGAGCGGGATGATAGTAATACTTCTCATCCCTAGGGAGAATCACTTTCAACTGACTGCTATCAAATTATTTAAAAAAAAACTATTTCTTTTTCACATATCTATTGAACCATGTTCCAACTTTCTATACAGCCACGATGTAAAATTGAAATAACTTAAAGTTAAGTATTGATTAAAGAATATTAATTTTTAAATAACTTTATTATAATTTAGTTTCAGCAATTTCTAACTAAATAACTTAGATTTGGGCAAAATATTTACCATATTTCCAATGATGAAAATAAAAAATAATGGCTGAATAGCTGGCCGGCCACAGAAAAAAAAACAAACAAAATAGGCGGGAAAGCGGCAATTCGATCTTCATTTATTTTTTCGATTTGAAGACTTTTGTTTATACGTATAGCAGAGATTTGTACCTATAAAATGAGTTCATCTGATTCTGATATGAATTTAACGCCTGATTTAATAAGAGAAGAGGCTAAAGCGGTAGTGGAAAATAAAATTTACTAATTTTTTCTTTAGCTTATTCATGTTTTTATTTTTACTTTCCTTGTATTTGTAATGAAAAGCACAGTGTTTACCTCGGGTTAAAGACTTATTTAGTCCCTCGAACTATTGGCGCCCTCACTTCCTTCCGGGCGCCAAACCCCGTCTCGGGACTAAATAAGTTACTTTCACCCCTAGGGTAACAATGTACTATTCAGGAGTTCAAAACAATTGAATATTATGAAGGTATAGTTCGCGTCAAACTTCTCCACTCTGAAGTTGTCCCGAGGCCTACGTTTCGTTTTCTTTCAGAATAAATTAATTAAGCACATGCGCGAAGCAACATGAGTCGACTAGAAGTTTGACGTAAATTTTACTTTTCTGATCGTCGTCGTCTGTGTAAATGTCTATTTTCAATCAAGCTGTTAAAAAAACCGTATCACTTCGAACGCAATAATAATAATAAATAATAAATACCTGGGACAATGCACACCAAGATCATCTGACCCCAACCCAAGCAGAGCTTGTAATATGGGCGTCAGAGACTGAAAAAAAATCAAACAAAAGTTGTTGAAATGATTATTTTTTAACAAAAAAAGTAATACAACAAACCGACTACCTACTGTTTAAGGTCCTTGGATTATAAGAGTAATACCATCATCTTTTAGTCACGACTTTGTGGTATTGATACTGTGGCTATAACAACGCTGCATCCTATCACACTGTGGGCAGAAAAAAATGACACTACTACACGTAACATCTAAATAACATAACATACCATCACGACTTTATCCCAAATGGGGTAGTCAGAAGCAAGTGACTGTGTCGTCATAGTGAACAAACCACTTGTGATAACGTTAGGGCCGGAGCGAAGACAAACCAGTCTTCCTCCCGTTGCCGTCGCGGTTGCTTGTGCCAATTAGAAATAACTAATTTGTGTCGCTAGAACATTCTATTTCCTAACTACTTACCTACTGTATAATTGTGTGTGAATCGTAAGTGCGAACTCTCAATATAATTGGTGAACTTATTCAGACTTTGATTTCTTCCCCATACCCGAGAACATGCAGAGTTAGCGATTACTCCGACGTGATATCGAAGGCAGTAAATAGTGGTATGGTATAATAACACCATCACCACTAAACACTCAGAAGCCCACTTTTCACCAATGGTATTAGAACTCTAAATAAGCAAGTCTAAATGGCTCAATCCAAACAACTTGTATTTTCTTGCAGGACGTTCAATTCGCCATGTGCCTAGACTCCATCTCATCATCTTCCGACTTGACCATGCACGTGTCGAAGCCGCCCAAGCCGGGCAGCGCGGCGCACTCCATCAAGGCGCGGCTGGGCGCGGCGGTCAACCACAAGAAGATCAACTTGGCCGACGAGACCTTGGCTTGGCAGCACGAGCGGTTCAGTATTAGGAGGATGACCGCTTTTACGTTGAGTTCTTTGCAGGTAAGATGAAATATAAAAATATACTTAAAAAATTTGATTTAAAATTTTAGAAATAGGATACTATTATTAAATTTAGCTCTTTGAAAGAGGAAAAAGAAGTCCATTTTTATTTGGTTCATAACAAATAAAAACATTCAACAACATTCATATCTTTAAAAAGTACAAAGTTTCTGTTTTGCTCACAAAATCTTTGCCACTGAGCTATCGTTAGGCATGTTCTGAGACCGTTGATTCATCACACTATCAATTTATCTATTTTATTATTATTTATTCTTCATTGCACAAAATTAAAGGTACTTACTTAATCCCAAAGGCATTCTCTACCTGTCAACCACAAGAAAAAACAGCTTGGCAGCAGAGGCTTGGCCACATTAGGCTTGGCTTGGCTTGGGCATATTAGCAACGGTTTCGAATTTAAAGAATGAGAGCGTTTACACTTATACCCATAAAGTTCACTTAATATCAGCTGTGCCTGCTGTTTTCAATCTGGTAAATTGGAGTACCAATTAAGTGTTATTTTCTATTCTTCTCTAAATGGGAAATTAATAAATAAACATTTGATGCATACTTACTACAAGCTAATCTCAATGTCAAGTTCTAATCTAACCCCCTCTCCCCAGAGTCACAAAGACCCCGCCCGCAGTTCAGTACTGGACACAGCAAATGAAGCGTCCCTGAAGAACCTCGCGGCCAACATCGCGCGCGTCGCGAGAGCACTCGCATCGCATCTCTACAACTTGACCGACGAAGTCAATAGTGAGGATCACGCACTTTACGATGAGGCACTGGTGAGTTATATGGCATCGGTTTCTGAAATACTTCCTAGGTCTCCTCCCACGTTTACAAGTTGACGGAAGAAAACCAGGCTCTTTAAGACAATACACTGGAGGGTGCGGAAAGACAATTCGACGACCGACTTGGTGTAATGGTTAAGAAGTTGGCTACTACACCAGAGGTCGCGGGTTCGATCCCCGCACAGTACAAACATTTGTGTGCATGAACATGCCTGTTTGTACTGGTCTGGGTGTCTCCTATGTATAATAAGTATGTATTTACAAAAGAAAATGTATTTAAGTATGTTTATCCGTTGTCTATAATCCCATAACACAAGCTTTAATTAGCTTACTTTGGGGCTAGATGGCGCTGTGTGGAATAATGTCCAGGGATATTTATTATTATTATTATTATTAAAATCTGAAACGCTGAAATCTTATAAGCAGTGGTCAAAATTTCGGTTGTGGTTAATAATGCAAATTAGAAAATGAGAATATTTCCGAGATTGTGTTTTTTAATTTTGTAGTATTTTATGCAAACATTCTTCAAATCAGATTGAGTTGTGAATTTCAACGTATGTTATTGTAATATGTATGTTAAAACCAAACCAAGACTATACTACTTTCGCCGTATGATGATATCCCTGACAGTTCAAAATTGTCAATTATAGTGTTGAACCGAATGTAATTTAGTCGAGTTGGCAAAGGAATTGGAATCGGATTTCCGATTTTTAATTTTTAAATAAATTCATAATAAACGGGTTATGGCTATTAAATTATAGAACAAAAACGCGATATCTCGAAAATAATAGTTAAAAATAGCACACAAGGCAGAGGGGCTTTATTACAATCGCTTATACTTGTCAAGTTCATTCCCTAAACTAATGAGAAATTACGCAATATAATCTTTCATTGCCAGCTAGTCAGTGGTCACCTGGCACTGAGGCCTCTTCTAGGCTGGATATTTACAGACGAAATTGCTTGCAGTTTAGGGAATTAACTTGACTGGATATTAGCGATTGTAATACGGAAGTCTTGTAAGCTTTCGTGCCGTGCTGTTGGCGGCACTTTAAAATAATACTTTAACGCCCCATCTCCTTCCCGTGGGTGTCGTAAGAGGCGACTGAGGGAGCCCTGCAGCAGACCATCTGCTCTTCAGGTGGGAAACATATTATGTCGGCCGGTTGATGTTACCACCATGCAGTTGCGTAAAACCCGCCAAGTGACTCTGACCTATCTCGGTCAGGTCGCGTTCCGGGATCAGCACTGCACTAACCGGTGCCAGGGCAGGCCTTCAAGATGAGTTTGGCCAGCTCAGTAATTGCTTTGCATTATTGTGCTTGTCATCCTCATATCTGGACCTCACGACTGCTTTCCATCAGGTGGAGTGAGTTCATCTTGACTGGCACTATAAAGAAAAGGCAGTAGTCAGAATTTGGTAGAGTGATATAATATGTATTTCTGAAATGATTATTTTTTATTTATTTAACATATTTTCTCCATTGACTCTAAATAAATATCCCTGGACAATAAATAAATATCCCTGGACATTATTCCACACAGCGCCATCTAGCCCCAAAGTAAGCTAATTAAAGCTTGTGTTATGGGATACTAGACAACGGATAAACATACTTAAATACATTTTCTTTTGTAAATACATAATTATTATACATAGGAGACACCCAGACCAGTACAAACAGACATGTTCATGCACACAAATGTTTGTACTGTGCGGGGATCGAACCCGCGACCTCTGGTGTAGTAGCCAACTTCTTAACCATTACACCAAGTCGGTCGTCAAAACGACCATATAATGCTACTTTTAAAAAATAAAAGAATATTGCTTGGGTTATTCTTATATTGTGTTATTATGTGGTGTTGTATTCCTATAAGACAAATGATATACAATATATGGTTATCGAAATAAAAAAATGGTTATAGTAAGCAAGTTTGCAAATTTCCCAGAAAATACAGTATTTTTTACGCCCCCTGACAATATCTTTTTAACATAGATTATAACTGTTTCTTTTTTCGTTTCAAGGGTGTTGATGAGGCGGCCATCAGACATTGGTACCAATTTTTATCATCGCAATCCAGAGCTCCACAAATGGTTACGACGGCGGCACCAGGCACCGGTATGGCAAATGTATTATTTGGTTTTTCTGTGAGATAGACCAAACATAGTGAATGTGTATTTACTAAGACGTCTATAGACGTTACCCTTGCATAAATGTGTCGTCGAGTTGCGACCCAGACAAAAATTAACGTTCTTACCACGCTATATGTTTCAATTTCGCGTGCAAGTCTACCTCTTTTTATCTAAATTTGACCTTTGTCTGAGAGTACTCCTTCCTTACTTTCATTACATAATCTGCACTACATGGTAACTTTTTGTGGATATCAGATATATTTATTAGTTTGTACACAAATTACAGTTTTTTACATAGAAAATAAAAATAGCTAAAGTACAGGTGAGTTTATCTCTAAAGAGAGATTTCTTCTAGCAGACCACGGTGCAAGGAAAAACATAAAACAAACAGTGATGGATAGACGAAACTGTGTACAAAATTTCCTGTAAATAGACTAGCTTACTTACAAGTATACATATATAAGTATCTAACTGAAATAATATTACATATTAAAAATAATAATCATTATTATTATGATCAATCGCCATAATTTTTTTGTTAAATGTTCCTTTAACAATCTTTTGAAGGAACCCACAGTGCGACACTTTCGAATAGAAACGGGCAGCTTGTTCCACAGGTTCACAGCCTGAAAAGTAAAAGAGTCACCATACACGCTCGTGCTACCGGTAGGGGCAATATAGCAGTCACGATGTTTGTTTTTTTTTACTATTCTGTTTCCTTCCTAGGTTTAAGCGGTGCTCTAGAAAGAGTTCTGTCTCGCTATATGGAAGTGACAGTGAGCGCGCACTCCGCCGACAAACGAGAGCCCGAGTACTCGCTCTACTCGCCCACAAGGGCCACGCTATACGTATACAGGTATTTATGAAGTACACAAATCATAGTTCAAAGCCTTACTGTATAATACTCATACGTCAACGTCTTATTTGTATTTAGCTAAGGTTCATTCAGACGTAATTTCTGATTGTTTATTAGCAATATTATTGCTTTAAGAGGTACGGGGGCTGATCGCGTCAGGTAAAAAAAATGCTGAGCGACAGAAGATGGGATGGGTTTCAGGGGAACAGCATGAAGGGGGCGTTCATACCACTAATTTGGACCTAAATGCGCTTACAGCGCAGGTCCGAACCAGCATTCACACTGAATTTGAATGATATTGTTTTTTTATCAGCTGTGAAAACTTGAAAGTTTGTTGATTTCTTGCCGAGCATTGAAAGTGGCAAGACCGAATAATTGAAAAATACGTTTTAAATTTAAATTGACGTTTGTTGCAGCGCATCTTTACCCTTAAGGCCTGTTCAGACCTGAGCGGTATTCGCTGCCGCTGTGGGTAGCGGTACATTTTACCGCGGATCTTGATACTAAATACCTCAGCAAAACCCGCGCGGTATTGTACCGCTACCCACAGCGGCAGCGAATACCGCTCAGGTTTGAACAGGCCTTTATACGTCATAATTTTACAAAGCGTAGCACGTTCAACTTTCATATAAAAATATATAGCTTATAGAGTTAAATAAACAACTATGAACATACCGGGTGTAATTGAACACGTAGTTTAGTAATTCACAAATTTTTATCATTACAATCTCACAAACAATCTGTTGAAGTGTGCCCTCTATTCAAAGCTTACACTTACACCAAAGCCTTTTAAAGTAAAAGGTCTCCGCATCAGCGCTCAGTCAAACAAAGATAAATAATTGTAAAATATCAAATATATTTCTGTATGTTTTTTGTATGAAGGTTAAACATCATATGAAAAAGACCGTGTTACTGTCCGTGTTCCAAAAAACCTTATTCTCAATTGAAATGTAATATTTCGGGTTCGTTCGGGGTTTTATTTTGGGTTCGATCCCCGCACAGTACAAACATTTGTGTGCATGAACATGTCTGTTTGTACTGGTCTGGGTGTCTCCTATGTATAATAAGTATGTATTTTCAAAAGAAAATGTATTTAAGTATGTTTATCCGTTGTCTAGTATCCCATAACACAAGCTTTAATTAGCTTACTTTGGGGCTAGATGGCGCTGTGTGGAATAATGTCCAGGGATATTTATTTATTTATTTATTTCTTCCAGTGTAAAACCAGCAGTATTCGACCTGATCCTCACACTGGGCATCATAGTGTACCTCACAGTCATATACTTCGCGATCCTACTGTTCCCTCGTTTCTACGAAGAATACGCCAAGTTTGTAACTGGGAAGGCCAAAGTACATTAGGTTAGACTGAGCTGGACCTTGCGGTTATAGGTATAAGGTTTCATTTGCTACTGCCGTTCGCGTTTGTTAGATCTTAAATGGATTTTTTACTATTTATACGTGAGCATGATAAGGCTGGTTGACTTATTCATGAGGGTTTGCTTTTTGCGTTTGGGGTAGATCTTAAACGTCGCATTTTTTTAAGGTTTTCGTGATTATTTAGCTGAATTCAAATTAAGTATAAATTATCTCTCTATTATTGAATGCACCTTTAAATTTCATAATTATAACTTTATCTGTGTACAGTAAATTTTTAAGTGTATTATCAATTTTTAAAAAAACGACTTTTTAGTTAATTTAGAAAATAATTGGCGACTACCTAATTTTAGACAATTCAATGTGTTTTTAAATAGTATATGCACACAATAATAGAGAAAAAATTTAAGTTTCATTCAATTCAATTAAATAATCACGAAAATCCTACAAAAATCCAACGTTTTCGATCCACCCCCAGCTAACGCTCTTAACTCTTTTTGTTAGCTGATTTTTGATTCGAAGATGCATTCATCATTTAATAAGAGAACCTTAAGTTGTTAAGGTAAGGTTTTTATGATACATAAGCTATGACTGACTTAGGGGAACACTCGACATCAATAAGGAGAATCCCCTAATTTGATATAGTTTTAATATAATGTAGCAAATATAAACCAAAACATCAGACATTAAGGACTAACACTTCTTTTTCAAACAGTAATAATAGAAAATCTAGAAAAAATCGAATTCCGGACCTTGAAGAAATCAGGCCGGATTCAAACCCGCGTCCTTCAAAATCCGGGTGGCTGCTCTTTTTCTATCTTTAGATATAAAAAAAAAGCATTGTAAAATGCTAAAATAAACAAAAGTAATACTCAAGTAAAATTCGATTGTGGGAGTAATGCAGAGCGATGTTTGCCTCTCTGGCTATCCTTTGCAGTTCAACTGGATGTAACTAGCTAACTGATTTCGTAATATGTCAACTAGTTACCAGAGTGCTGACTGCGAGTTGCAGTGAGAGAAGCGAGTGACTTCTCCATCGCGTTTTGCGAGCACGCAAATGTCAATTAGTATGAAATCGAGTCAACGCCATCTAGCGGCAAATTCGGGCAACATTAAGGCCGCTAGATGGCGCTGACTCGATGCCAAATAAATTTGCGTTTATTTTCTCGCAGATCGCGATAGTGAAGTCATTCGCATCGCTTAATCTGAGTCGCACTTAACACTCTGATATTTTTGCTGAAATTATATCAAACTACAACGCGCCAAAATGCCTAGTCATAGTATAAACCTTAACCAAGCCTTATTCGAGTCGCAATGTCCAGCTAAGTACATGATTAATATAAAAGTCATAATTTAACGTTAAGAATCGAACAATTTCACTTTGAAAGGATCATTGGAGATTCTTAAAATGAAATGTACTAAAATCATGTCTATTGAAAATTATCAACTAAAAGGGGTATTATGGGTAACTTTTATGAAAGACCATATCGAGGGTAACAAACTTCATGTGGAGCACATAAAGCTAAAGTATGTCGGAGCTGAGATATTTGGTGTTGTATTTTGAACTAACTACTCAATTGAACTTGATTCATACCAAGCGAAAGGTACAAAAGCGGCATTATTTATAATCCTTCTAAACATGCGACGCAATTAGGATTTAAGAAGGCTAGTTTTCAATTGCCATATGCAATATTAGGCCATTATTGTTCATGGATTGTGGGTAAAAAGACTTTCAGGTGTTTTCCCATGTAATGTCTTTAATGTCGACGGTTATTTATCTATTGCCTATTTGAAAATTTCTTCTTGATGTCATTGACGTTGAGGTCGTTTTTCGTGATAGCTTGTGTTCCACTTCCAAATGCCGAATACTTTCACATTTTCTGCTATATATTACAACTATAGATATCTAAGTTGAAGTATTGCTGGATGTACTTTTATTAGAAAAATATACTCAACAGGTATCTTGAAAAGAAAACCTTACCCTCTTATTTCTGCATCCTTTTTAACACCTGTTAGGTGAGATTAGCTCTTTAAAGTAACATTACATAATCTCGGCTCCGATATCACTTAGCTTAGAACAATTCTGACCACTCAGATATGTTTCTTTCTTAGGGTTTTATAAAACAGTGATGAAATTATTACTGGCCGATAATAAAAAAATGACGCCACAGGTCCATACAAAGTTACTCAAACCCCTTTATTAGGTATTTGCATCATGTTTTTAATACATTTTTTAATAAGAGACGGTTCATCAAAAATTATAAAGCATTTACATTGGATATGTCCATCAAATTGAGTGTGTAAATGTGTGAAAGCAATAATATTTCCTCTTATTGTAAAATAAATTATATTTATTGATAAATCTTAGAAAAAAAAATATCTCGTTGGTAAGTATTAAATAAATTATGAATACGGTTCTGTACAATTTAAATATTTTTTTGGTAATGGGATCTCAAGGTGAAAGAGAAAAAACAAAATGACAGCTTTGCAATACTAGATTATTCTTGGTATTGATGTATAATTTCGATTATAGTAAAGGTTGCTTTTCACGCAAATTGTGTTCTTAAATGAATTGCATGGTTTTTTCCTTAAAACTGTATACTTATTGTACAGAAAACAGTTTTATTTCGCCGTCCTGTCGTGAGTTCCTTGATAAATACAAAGTGTGAAGTGAATTTATGAAGTTACATATTTCTGATAATTAATACTGTTATGTTAATATTGTAAAAGGTTTTTATGTCCATTTGAGTATGTTACCCATACCTATCATTATTTTACATAAAAAGACACTGTCACAAATAATTTAATGGTTGCAAGTATTACTTGCTATAATTATATTTTCTCTCATTTGACCAAATACCTAGAAAACCCGTTTATTATCTTGCCGTTGTAATCATGTTAATATTGTAAATAGTTCATAGTTTATGCTGTTACATTCTCCAAACCAGAGGTCCCCAGATTTTTTTTTCGCGTAGACCCCTTTAAGATTTTGCTGGTTCCGGTGGAGCCTGGTACTAGCTACTTTTCTACCAACGTGACGCCAACATAGACACCCCGTCGAGTCTCCCGTGAGCCTGGGGACTTGGGGGGGGGGGAAGGGGGGTGGGGGCTTGGGGTTCTCCTGGACCACTTTGGGAACTAATGCTCTAAACTTTACTACATCCCACTACATTATTTTCCAGAAGATCAGACGGAACCGACAACAAACTGAATTGTATGCGTTTTGCATGCCGTTTTGAATGGCTCTGGGTGACAGGTATTCGCTGTTTTATTCACTGTGGAGAAAAGGAGAGAATACTTTTTTGATCGTCTAAAACGAATTTGACAGCTGCATTGGCCCACAAGTGACAGAACATTGAATTATCTAAAGTACTGTTCTATGAATAAGGGACGTCTTTTCTTAGATAACGCGAACAAATTATTGTCTAGAGATATTTATTTGTTATGATTTTACTCAAATGGACGGCAGCCTCA
Source organism: Udea olivalis (assembly GCA_947369235.1). Taxonomy (NCBI): domain Eukaryota; kingdom Metazoa; phylum Arthropoda; class Insecta; order Lepidoptera; family Crambidae; genus Udea; species Udea olivalis. Next base: position 15,652,527 of record OX376359.1, read on the forward strand.
TATCAATTTGTGATATATTATAAATTATGAGTGTTTTACCACTACAGTGCTTGTTGTGTTTTCCCATTTATTTTTATTTTACTGAATGAAATAGTGATGAAATGTAAGCTTTTTGTGGTTCATGGGATTAAGAAATTGTGAAGTGTAGAAGGTTTGTTCAGATGGACTTTATTTATAAAAATGAATTTAGATAAAACTAAGCAAATGATAACTAGTACAAGGAAACTAAAAAACTTTACAATGTTTTTTTAAATCTTAGTGGGACGCACATTTTGAAGCTTATGTCCTATTATCTCATAGATATTTTAAGACCGTTACCTCATGGCGTCTCTTTGTAATAATGCTTTTAAATAAATCGTAGAACCAACCTTAGCTCGTTACACCGTGAACTCCGTATCTCTCGCTCTCAATGCGAGTTTATAGCCTTATGAGGTCAACTTATATCGGTAGTGATACGCTCGGGCTGTGGTTGTGCTCAAGAGTTACCGAGTAGAGCTGCATCGTGAATATAGCTGCAAGGAGTCACCATGAACTATTTTGCAATCCTTTTTACATGAGCGTGGTCTTAAAATAAAAAGTAAGTTCTTCCAAAATAAAGTCTTGTTGAGTAGTGATTCAGAACAAAATCGTATCACATGGTTGGTGTAAGCGAAAATGGTAAACTTTGCATGGAATTGATAATAAAGTTTTGTTTTAAATAATGTATTTTATTTTTAACCCTGTTTATGTCAGTGACACTTATTTCTGTGACAGACGCAATTAAAAAGTTAACCAAGTCAAAAGTAAAAGTAGAAAATGGTAAAACTCGAGTTTTATCATAAAATATTTATTGCATCGAAAATAACATTTGATTGAATCACTAATAAAATATAAAACGTATAAAAATCTAAAACTATAACAACATGTACATTTCTCAACAAATAGTATGTTACATTTTATAAAATTTATATCCTTTTTATGGCACGATATGTCAATTGTTAACTTACTTGTAAATCTCATGTAATATCTCATTTATACATTCATAATTTCCTTAAAGCGCATATTAAGTGAATGTACATAAAGGCGATTGTTTGTTTTGTATCTCTGGGAATGGTTTGTTATTAAAAAAATATAAGTCGCTCTTACACAAGCGTAATATCAAAAAAGTCGCCTAACATTTTTATTAAAATATAAGAAAGCATACTTCATAAAGTTATACAATACGTTACCAAATGAAGGGGCTGACCCCAAGCAGAGCTGATATTGAAAAGTCTATTGGTCTTGCTGTCAAAGCAGTATTTACTGTTCCGTAAGTATACGAGAAGTTATTGTACTTATTAACTAATCTTTCACTTAAAAAAATAAAGCTTATCATCCTTCGTACACCTCGACACTGGCAGCTCCGCTGATATCCTTCAGCTCGATAGATTTGAAAGTCGCCACGAAGCTGATTTTGCCAATTTTCTGCAAACAAAAAATATTTTTCACTTCTCATGCTCTAAAAGTACGCCCATAGCCCTGCGAAGTGGGACTAAAGTAGTGACCACTTTAGCCCCTAGGGAGTAAAAAGTAATCAGTTTTTTTAATTTCCTTCATGTGACATAGACAAACTTAAACAGCCAGTAAATATAATATTATCTGTGGAATGTGGACGGACCATCTTCACTGCGAAAATGTTGAGAGTTTTAGTTCCATGGTTTGTCCGCAAAGAAGGTGGCGCCATGTGTTTTAAATTGTTAATCTGTGACTGGTTTAGAATAAAAAACTGACCGCGTTAATTGCAGAATGTTTGTCGAGTGTAAAGTTCTGTTTCAAATAAATTCAGTTAGAATGTCCTGTGACAGTGAAGAGTTTGACGTCGAGCAAAGAGCAAAAGACATAATACTCAATACTCAATTCTTTATTGCATTTCACAGTGTAGTACAAGATCTTAAAATTTATTTAAATAGTGCACCATGAACCCTGTCGGGCACAACAAAAATGAAGAGGAGGAAAACCATTGTTCATAGAAAATTAAATTATAATGCAACAAAATAATATTAAATTATATCTAATTATTATTTAGAAACTCGTCTAAAAGTTATAATTTAGGTACTTTTATAGATTATTATTTAAGTTTTAAGAATATTTATTTTATATTTTTGTATCAATAGTTTGGTTTTTAGTATTACTATTCAGTCTTAAATTTATGTTAAATGTTTATCTTCTAAAAATTCTTTTATTCTTTTTTGTATTAGTATATTTTTGAGGTCATTAAAAAAGATCTTATTGTTATTTTTGTTTCTTAAGGAATCTGGCAGTTTATTATAGATTTTTATAGACATTACTAATGGGCTACTAGATATACTTTTGCCGCCAAAATCGCTGAAGAATTACCTAAAAGCTTACGGAAGTTGTATAGACTGGAGGAATGAGAAACATTGGTGAATTTTATTTTACTAAGTAATATTTAATGTTTTTGTACTAAATTGACTATTTTTCTCGCACTCAAAGTGAAAAGTACAGTTTGCACCTCGAGACTAAACGCCAACTTAATATACCCTCGGTTTCATTGACTCCCTCGCACGCTCGGGAGACAAAACCACCTCTGGTATATTATGGCTTCGTTTAGTCCCTCGATATAAAATATACTATTTCAACATTACCAATATTAATCAGATACTTGATCTGTTAAATTTTTCTGTCGTATTCTTAGTTTTGTTTTTAGTGGAAAAAGTGCAGCCCGGGCGGGGGGGACTAACAATGCTTCCTATACAGACTTTCTTATGAGCGTTATTTATAAGATCGTGCCCTGGGTTCATAGACACTTGTGTCCTGATGCTCTTATAGACACTTGTGCCCTGATACTTATGTAGACTCTCGGGCTCTGGGGGTCTCATAAAGGGCCCTGGGGGTTTGCACAGTGCCCCGGGGGTCACTAAGTACCCTGGGAGTCGTTGAGTACCCTGGGGGTGAATAAGAGACCCCTGGGGTCTCAAAGTTCCCTGGGGGTTACTAAGTGCCCTGGGGGTCTTCAAGGTGCCCTGGGAGTCACATGAAACTTGTACCTTGGGGGTCACATAGACACATGTAATTATACTCACATTAGGCTGCAGCGGCAGCTGGGCCGTAACCAGCGCGCGCGGCGCGGCGTCCGGCGCGGCGACGCGCAGCGTGCGGCCCGCGACGCCGGGTGACGTCACGCGGAACTCGCAGCCGCTGAGCGTACGCTCCAGGGGGTTGGGGAAGGAAAGCGAGGCGGTGGCGGGCTGCCCGATTATTAGGTCTTCGTTGAACTGTAAATCAGATTAATATTTTTTGTTAAAGTAAATTCAGAGTGCCCGCTGCGAGTTGCAGTGAGAGAAGTGAATGACTTCACCATCGCGTTTTGCGAGCACGTAAATGTCAATTAGTATGGGATCGAGTCGGCTCCATCTAGCGGCAAATATTGGCAAACTTAAGGCCGCTAGATGGCGCTGCACTCGGCACTCTGAGTGCAGAGTGCGAGTTTCGGTGAGTGAAGTGATTGACTTCATCAGCGCGTTTTGAGAGCGAAAAAACGCGAATTTGTATGGCATCGAGTCAGCGCCATCTAGCGGCCTTGATGTTGCCCGAATTCACTGTAGATGGCGCTCACTCGATTCCATACTAATTGACATTTACGTGCTCGCAAAACGCATTGTTGAAGTCATACATCTAAAATAGTATCATTTTTATACATTAATTGATTCATTTCAGTATTGACGCCTTTTTAGCATGCACGTGATGGACCACTAAAATCAAATGTCTGACTAATCAGTATTGGTATTTATCACAATAATATCTGGGTACCTATTTATATCAGCGTCTGACAGCAACAGCCCGAAGCCTGATTAGTTCAGATGTCAGATGGCCAGTGCAAATTGTCAACAGATACATATTTATTTGTTATTAAGTTTCGTTCAGGAACTTCTCGCTGAAACTAGGTACCCAATCATTTATCTTCTCTTCAAAACTTAGTTTCAATAAATGAATATTTAGTTACCTTAATGTTGATGTTAGGTTTCAACACCTGGAAGTCGTCATCGTCAGCCCAGGACTGCTTGGTCTCGTCCACGATGGCCATCGCGGATATCTTCATGTTGCAGTACTCCACCAGCTTGGGCAGGTAGTCGGCTTCGCTCACTAAGATGCTGATTTCTTCCTCTGGAAATAAATCAATGCATCAGCTCCGCACTTAATTTCCCGTCAGTTTACTCTCAGTGACATCTTTGAATACATAGTTAAGTCTATTGGTCCGAGGTTCTAGCGTGACTTTCCATGATTTAGTCGCCAGGTTCTTTTCAGTGGATAACCGTTTTGTGTTTACCATTCGTCTCAACGAATATAAGCGCCTGCAAGTATATCTGTCGCCATAACAGCAAGTTTTATTTGCTTCACTAGTGTTAACATTGCGATGCCACACATATCTAAAATGTGCTAGTAAAGTTGGCATCAAAATGACCTGCTACAATTAGAACCAATTCTTCATGCGAAAAAAGCACGCCGAGCTGGGTGGTCGCCAAAAGTAACTTACTTTGCTGTGGTCCTACGTAGATTTTGCCTTCAACTCTTTTGACGACGTCAGCTTTCACTCCGTTGTAAAACACGCTGGTAGCACTCAAAGACGCTTTGATGTTGCGACCCTAGAAAGCCCAAGAATATATAAAAACTCTGCAGTAAGTTTTAAATTGGAGATAAAGCAATCAGGATCAGGCTTAAAATGTCAACGCTCTACCATACAAATTGTAGTTACCTATTTAGTTCGTTGCCTAAATATTTTGTGTAATATTGATACGTTTACTACTATGTTGCCACTGGACCAATTTCCAGTTGTACCGTAAGAAATTATGTATCTAATTTTAGCCCTAAATAAAAAATCAAGCAGAACGTGAATTACGATTAAAAAATAAAGCAAAACGAACAAGAGTATTGGGGAAACCAGTAAACAATCTAAACTTATCATTTACCTCATCAGAGTCGTTCTTAATGTCCACCGTCACCCTAAACTCCTTGCCGATGGTCACGGTGTCGATGTCTCTGAGGTCGAACTTGACGTCACTCGTCGAACTGCTGGCGACGGCATAGTACCTGGAAACGACAAAAACCTTTAGATAGAGGAAACCTCAAGTAGATGAGAGCAAAACCAGACGAGAATTTGAGGTATTGAAAACGTTCTTATAATCCTAGTCCTTCAAGACACTTCTGCACCAGCACCTATTTTACCTATTTTTTAGTATCTTTTTCGTTACGGTTCAGGAAACATGACTTAAGTACGCTAATTCAGCATATTTCGTAAAGATTGTGTCTGATCAGAGACTGAAACGTACTCCTATAATGTAATCTGCCACAAAGTGACCCGATCTAACACAGATGTGCTTCGAACAACACGCGACTAACCTCTTGGCCCTCTCCGAATACCGCACTCCGTTCATCAGCGCCAGCCTCTCGGACGTGGTGCCCTCTCTGTGTTTGTACTGGACGGTAATGTCCTCGCGATCTTCGTCGCCGTTGGGGTCAAACACGAAGGGTTTCTTTGTCAGCACCATGCGGCCAATGCTGTCAAAGAAAAGGAAATCAAAACCAATAAATTTTGTATATTATGGAAGAAATAATTCGGCCATTGGACAAGTAGGCAATTTTTAAGTAGTGAAGGAGAGGGTACCTAGTGCAAAGAACTGATGGCTGTTGAATAAAAAAAAATGTGGCTTGAAGGCTCATTGCAGGAAGGGTTATAATCCCACCCGAAAAGTGGACGGATGACCTGATAAAGGTCACGTGGTTCGAATGAGGACAGGCTTTCGCAAACAGCCTTTTTGGTAATCTAGGTTGGAGGCTAATGTGCAGCAGTCTTGTGTCCACGAATTCTGATGAAAGAAGAAAAAACTCACTGGAAGTTATTGGTGTCAACCATGGAGTATCCATTCTCGGAGTCAGGGTCTTTCCTCCAGCGCATGAGGTCAGCGTTGACAGATGCCAGCATGAACTCGACGTCATAGCCAACACCAATGACTCCTTGCTTTATGGCTTCCAATGAAGCAGGACCGCATTGGAACATCCCTGAAGAGGTTTCTTGCGGCGTCGCGTCGATGGCTTGCCAACCGCCATAGCCTGGTTTAGTAGGAGTATGATTAGTAATTTTAATTAATTAAGAATAAAAATAAGAGAAGTTATTTGTATTATATTAAGTTATCCTAGTATACTATAGTTATAAATGTAAAAATAAGCTACGGAAGAGCGGCACAGGTGCTACTGCAGTTACTAGAAGGAGTCCACTCCTTATTGTTAAAACTGCCTTGTTACATGAATAAACATATTTAATTTTTTTTTTTCATTTTTCATTTGTTGTGGGTCCTTGAAGTTCAGTGGCGTAAAAAATGCTAAGAGCTCTTAAACAACTCCAAAAGGATCTCGAGTGTTAGCTTAGTGGTATTTCACTAAACTTGTGGTCATCTTCTTGTAGGTAACCAAATAAAGAGTAAGCTTTACCTGGCGGGAGGTCTGGTCTGGCCATCCACACGTCATTCCACACGTGGTAGTTCCAGATGGAATCGGCACCGACCGGGTTGTTGGGGTCGAATTCCAGCTCTTCCATTGTCTCCGTGTAATACTTGTCAACGGTAAGCGAGCTGTTCGCATCGTGAGCTGATACTAGGTTGGATACCACTCGAGATGGGATTCCGAGAGCGCGGCACACTGTAAAAGAGAGACGAAGTTAACTCAAACTCAAATAACTTTATTCAAAAAGACTTTATCAGTAAGTAGATACTTTGAAGTCGTCAAATTTACAGCTAAATTTTGATTATAGACATAAATACCATATTACTTATTAGGGACATACTAATGCACATTAAACAGACAAAATACGACTCTACCACCGCGGCGGAGTTGTTTCTTGCTGAGAAGACCCGGCAAGAAACTCAGCAGTTACTATTTTATACTTGTTTTGGGTTTACATTAAATATTGATTAGGTGCATGTGATTATAATACTGTATTGTTTTCATAGCAGTGCGTAGCCTGGGCAAAGCTATTTTTTTTATATTGCCCATCAAGATGACCTCACTCCACCGGATGGAAAGCGGTCGTGAGGTCCAGATATGAAGTTAACAAGCCCAGTCATTCAAACGAATCACTGGGCTGGCCATCCTCACCTTTAAGGCCTGCAAAAATGCCAATTATTAGGCTATTAGGAATAAGAGGACACAAATGGATAATATAATTCGATGTAATAACTGAAAAATTAAGTACGGGCAGAACAAATATGATGAAACAAAAGACCGAGAGCCATGAAGTGAAGAGAAGGTGCTGACCGCACTAAGAAATTCACTGGAATGTCTAGTCATGAACAACATACCAGTGGTAACGACGCCAGCAAACACCCAGCACTGTCCATACAGCACTTCTTGCCGCGTCTCCAGATACTGCGCGAGGATGTCCACGGAGCCGGTCCACTCGGAGGGCGCGGTGCCGTCTTCGTACTGCCCGTCCCAACGGCCCATCAGCACGCCGGCGTCGTCGTTCGAGTTCACGATGCGGGAGATGGTGCGGGTGAGCTTCACTGGGTCTCCTCGTCTAGAAATTTTAAGGTGCTGATAGATTTGAGCATTCACTTGTATCAGGAGATCGAGCAGTCGTCGTTCTTCAATAGAAAACTGATAATTTTGCCTGTATTGTGACATTCTCAAAAACGTTAAATTATAATGAAATGCTCTAGCTAAAGCTCTAGTCTAATCCCACCTTTAGACTATGCCACATGACTGACACGATTATGCACACACAGCACAATGATTCAAAATTGCCTTATCCAGGGTTAAGTGATATAACGACTGCTCCAAATATACAAAACGTAAACTTTAGACTTCTCTGAGGCCGATCGACTCAGTACCAGCAGCAAGTCCTGTAGGTGGAATCATTTCGGTTTTAAGCTGATGTATATCAACAAACGCAGTAAATAGCACCTCGTATGTGTTTTCATTTTTAAGGGGTATCTATAGGTAATCTTGTCTAAGATAAGACAGACGACACAGGAGGCTACTCACTGGTGGAAGGGTATACCAGCACGGTCAAGCATGAACATGCAAGCCGGGAGCACCACAGCATCAAATTGGCCGAAAGACCATGGCTTTCCGCGTGTAGTCTTGATGGGACCCACCCAGACCTTGCCCACGTCGTTTAGCACGTACTCTTGAAGGAGGCTGCAATCTTCCAAGTAGGTCTGATCATCTGGTTAAATAAGAAACAAATTCATCAGAACCTATACAACACAGGACTGCAAATGGCAGCTATAGTATCGTGGTTAGATGCCACTCTTCTGCTGTTAAATAATCTGTATTAAAAGATAAAGTCACTTCCTCAGACGTACTTACCAGCTAGCCAAGGGTTGAACAGGATGTAAATATCCTGATCGAAGTCGTAGACCTCTCGGGCTGAGGAGTTCTTTAGTCTTGTGATAACGCGAAGAGACCAAGTCCCAACTGGCAGGGTCACCGGGGTTGAAACCTGCAACAAAAAAACAAAAATATGTAACTCTAGGGAAATTATTACATATTTTCAATTGCGGTAATATTCAGGTATCAGAGATACCTAATCAGGATTATTAGGTGAGTAAATCATTCGATATGTGCATAGGTACACAATACGATCGGCGGACGACAGGTCAACCCTAAAAAAAAACATGAAAACAGTACCTAGTTCAAGAATGGGTTAAATATTAGGTACATAATATTTGTATTATTTTAAATCTGATCTCTTGAGCAAAAAACTAGTTTTAGCCATTACACAGGTGCGTTATTATTTTGTTCTTAACCAATTCTATTTGAAAATTGTATTCGGTGCTTATTAAAATGCAAATCGCGAAATATTCGTTTGCTGGTTTTGTTTTTTTATATGAATCGTGAAATTTACATAAGAATTCAATTTGAACAGTTATTTGGTTGTCTGGGATTCACAATAGCAACCATGTGAGTACTCGTATTTATATAAATTGTATAAAATACTTTGTTTAAATTAATAGATACCGACACATAATATGTGGTTAAAATGTAAACCGTGTGTTTGGGTAAATTACTATCATGTCATTTGGGAACTATCTTACTCCCTTAGTCATAAATATTAAAATCAAGGCAGCAGCGGCTGCCGTTTCGTTGCCTTGATCAGAGAGTGAAGGATTTTGTTTTGCGTTATTGAAACCAAAAAACAACAGCTAGGTACCTATAGAATGTGCCTAACATGCAAACAGATACGCACAAGTTATGAAAACGGTTTTTAGTGTTCAGTGTCTTTCTTATTATACGAGTGGTACCTACCTACATCAAAATTGTTTAATTTTAAGGAAATATAAACTTTTAGGTTACTATATGACTTACTTTCCGTACTAACATAACATAACACAATCAGTTAATTATTATGTCTTCAAGATCCGGTTCAAAGGCATCTGCCAATAATTTATGTCGTTTAATTCTGTCTATGTTTATCACTTAAAATATATATTTATTCACCTGTTAAGCAGAAATTCCTATGTCAGGTCAAGACCAGTTTGTTCTCAAATAAGTAATTTAGCGCGTAAATAGATTTTATCTGCAATGTCTATGCAAAACAGGCAAATAGTTTAGAAGATCCTATGTTATTATCTTTCATACAATTGCCAGTGGAATTTTGCTAAAAGGCAGCTCGTAAAGTTGCCTGTATTTACAACAGACAGGTGCGATGTTATGTATTTAAAGCTAATAAACATATCTATTAACGATCCGCAATTTCAAGCGGGTTTAACGGAGTGGTTAAGTGTGCTGGTGGTGAGGCAAAAGGTCGTGGGTTCAAAGGTGTTTATAGTTCCTTTGTTTTCCTTTCCATAAAATGAAATGAAATATTTATTTGCTTTAGAAACACGGTATACATTGGTCTTGTGATAGGTTTTATAGTACATGCGTGATCTGCCGAAGTGACGGCATGCAAAAACTTACACTGTAGGAAAAAGTTCCCAATCGTACAATTAATAAAACTATTATAATAATAAAATAATGTCCAATATAAATATAAATATGCGCCAGACAACACACCTCTTGTAATGGTCTCGAAGTAGGGATTAATATCCCTGTGTTACGAGGTACCACACAAGGAAATAAGCTAGGGGCGTCTTCCAGCACACCCAATCAATTCAGAAAAGATCGTTTCCTAAATTGACCCGACTGGTAATCGAACCCGGGACACTACGGAAATCGAGGCGAAAAACCGTGCTACAGCGCACTACGCCAGCCGTGTCGTCGAAAATATCAATAACAATAAAAATTAACATTATGATTGAAAATGAACTACAGAGTGAGTGGTTACTAAAATTGAGATGGGAATGCTGAGGTGGTTTGGTCATATGGAAAGAATGGATGAAAGGCGATTAACGAAACGGATTTATGAGGCAAGGGTAAATGGGACTGTTGGAAGGGGAAGACCCAGAAGAACGTTTCTTGACCAAGTTCAAGATGTTCTCAGAAAGGGTCGGGTCAAGAGTACCTTTAACCGACGAGCATGTATGAAAGGACTCATGAGAGTAGAAGAAGCGCAAGATGTATGTCAGGATCGTGGCAAGTGGAAAGAAGTGGTCTCTGCCTACCCCGTTGGGAAAGAGGCGTGATGGTATGTATGTATGTATGTATGAAAATGAACATGACTTAAAAATGGTTAGTTTGGCCGCTAGGCCAGTCAAGTGTCCTAAGACGTAAAGTAGACTACATCTCACCCTACTACCAGTTAAACCCCTTAAGGGTTTTTAATAGTAGGGTTCATTAGTAAATAAGAAAGTATGTAATTACTGTTGTGAATAAATAAAAAAAAATAAAAAAAGATAAAATATTTGTGGTTCTCTAATAAAATTAATTGTTTTTCAATTTTTTATTTGCTTTTAAATTATTTTCTAGAAAGTTCTTTTACGGTTTAAAGGAAATTGTCCTGTACCCAAGTGACAACTTATTGTTGCTCGTCGGCATATTATTAAAATTAGGTGTTAGATATCAATAGATTCAAGGTTAAATATTCCAAAAACCAGTTATTATTGACATACCAGCCATTGCTTGGTTACGACAAACACTGCAGAGTGATTTAAAGTTAATTATTCAAATCCACATACATACAATATTGATATTGAATAATAAGGGTGGTTTTTAGTAATTTTCAGAACTTAAAATTTAAACCAGAAATCTTAAAATGATTCGTTGACCCTTTGTATGCAGAAATTATAAGCACTGACTTGAGACACGAAGGGTTGCTGGTTCAATTTCCCTCCCACGAAAAAGTCTGTTGATGAAATAGATATTATTATGCACAATCTCGGTGTGTGGTTCTTTCGTTTTTTTGATTTTTACATTGTTACCCAGGGCCATAATGTGGTTTTATTTCATATGTATTTAATAACTGAAGCATATCACGTATTAGGTCTGAATTATGATAGTATATCTACTAGTAGTTTAGCTGGTAATTATTCAACTTATCAAAGGGCTGTTAGGTACGAGTTGATACGATTTCATCCTAACATTCTCATTGTTTGCACGAATGATGACGTAGCTAATTCTTTTACATTTGCATGTTAAGTTTTTTCTTTGCTTAAGCCCTTTGCATTTTATACTGTAGTATATGTCATTATAATCATCAACATAGTCCAATAGGTACTAAGTCTAACTAACGAGCCAATTTATCATAAACACTCGATAAGTACGAGTACATTAAAACTTTTATTGACTTGGTTTATTGTTCCATTAAGAAAATAAAGGACAACTTTCTTTAAAAAATATAGGGTTCCAGTAAAAGGAGACTTATGATTCGATTATGGTTTAAACGAAAAACATATTCTAATATCTAAAACTAGGGCTATGCCGTCGTCATCGCGAAGGGAGCTTTTCAAAGCACACTCCTCGCCGAGCGTAAATGTACAAAACCGGCAGATTTTGAACTTTGTTCATAACTATACAATATTCCCTATGTTACAGCATACGATAGCTTTGTATAACATACGATTGCTACACCCTTTCAGGGTACATGTATCGCTATAAGTTACGACTAAGTATACTCTGTTATGTGTTCATGTGCAATGTCAAATAAATAAATAAAACTATTACTCTATTCTACTTCACTTCTTACCTCGAAAGAAAGCGTATCTTCCTGAACATCGAGCAATCTCGCTGACCAAGAGTGCTTGTCAGCCACGACGTCTCGGCGCAGGAACATCGACCCTTGTGTATCCATCTGGGGCTTGTCACCTGAGAAGGAAGTTTTCTCTTAAACAATGAAGAGGTCTTGAGGATAAAGACTAGAAAGAGAGGGCTCTTTCTATTCTTATTACTCGCGATGTTATAGAAAATTGGCGACCAAGCTTCATTATCGTTTGAACTTTAGTTCTCAATATTTGTTTTAATTGGAGTAAGAAAACAAAACAACTTAAACCAAATAAAAATATAACGTGGCAGAAAAATTGAAATTTGCATGCAGGTTACTAAACGATTTCAAATTAGAGCGTTAGGTTTTTTTTCGTTTGTTTTTAAATGGTATATCATTTCGGCCAGTATCAAGAAGTACTCATACTGTTTAGCTGCGGCCCCCCGAAAGTGAACGATTCGGTTATTTTCTTTGTTTCAGTCAACTTTTTTTGGTTCACGGAAACTGAAGGTTTTGGCTTATGGCTACCGCTAATTTACGGAATCTGTCGATAACTTGTAAACATTGTTTATCTTGGCTGTCAAGTTAATAGCTTACCCAAAGTAAATAACAGCTGCACCATATCAACCTCCTCATCGTAGGCCCTGGCGAAGCGCACCACGCCGTTGAAGGGCTGGCCGCGTCTGACGATGGCTGTGGTTGGGATCTCTTCGTTCACAGCTTCAAACCTGCGCAGAGTATGAACGGCAAACTAGTTATCCTAAGTTAACTCTTTTAGGATGGTAGGTACTTAAGAGGTTGATAAAGTAAAGTAAGTAAAGTAAAAAATATCTTTATTCATATAGACTTATAAAAAGCACTTATGACATGTCATGTAACAGAAAAAAATTGTAGCAAAAATATACTGAATAAAAATAAACTTACATAAAATAATACTATGATAGTTCATATCATAATTAAATATAATGTGACTCTACCACCGGTTCAGAGGTTGTTTCCGATCGAGAAGACTCCGGCAAGAAACTCGATGGTTACTCTTTTCAATCTTGTTTTTATACACAAAAATGGAATTGACAGAGTAAAGTCATAACAAAAAAGTGTGCAGAGGAGCAGATTATACCTAAGATGACCACAAATTCTTATCATTTAAGAAATCGTCAATAAGATAAGTAGAAGATACGTCTTTCTTGCAATATACGAGTAAGTCTAACGGGTGAATAGAAGTTTGACGCCCGAGGACCTGATTATCAACAACTTGCCAGTACCTAAGTTCCTTAATTACAGAAATATTTTCAAAATTGGGTAACCATTTAATACGATTTGTGATTATGCCGATAAAGTTATGTTAATGTCATTCCCAAACAATATTATTTTAGAAGTTTCTGACTTACAGGACTACTTCATAAACATCATCCAAAATTAAATCCAAAAATCTATGGAGAAAATGGCAAAACACGTATTTATCTGTTTGACAACATTCAGTACTGAAATGTTAAGTTATTAATGTTATTTTAACTACTCAAAGGTATAAAAAAACACTAGTTTCGTTAATACTGCGCGACGTGAGTGGCGGCGGGCTCGAGCCTCTTCAACTCCCCGCCCGCGCTTTATTCAGGAGTTGAAATTTAATTTTGAATAAGAACCATGCCGATGCCGCACGAATAATCTGTTCGAAAAAAATATAATAATGTAAAATTCAGAAAGACCTACCATTTTTTAAAGAAGTTGTCTGCGGTTGATACCCAATGTCTGGGAAATTTTGAATGGTGTTTATAAAGTAGCCCTAATAAACTATAGAAACTTAGTGGCTGCTCTTGTCGGTTTTTTTATGAATTGGATAGTAACGCTGTATGTAGGTACGTACATGTATGTATACTATTTCTATGCAATGTTATTCCCCTTTTTTAGGGGTATTCCCAATGACAGTCCCCAATGCCAATCCAAAAGCTTTAAAAAGCTTTTTCTAGGATCATAAACGTGCGAGTGGTGATCCTGGCACACGCGTTCATAAGATGCGGTAACCGTTACCATCAGGCGGCCCGCATGCTTGTTTGCCCCGGAAATTGTATGAAATATCTTTTATACGTTGAAATACGCTGATTGTATAAAACCCACTGCTATTAATTCGATTCTGCATGAGTAAGTAGATAATAATATGTATTATCTCATTCCAACATGTTGATAATAATGGTTGGATTATATTAACGTGATGTGCATGAAAAATAGTTCTTGGATTTCATTAAATAGTACATAACATTAGTAGCCGACGCAGAGACTACGCTAGGTACAGTCAGCAAAATAAGTATAGTTCGGTAGCCGCAACTTTAACCGCTATTTGGCGCCACCATCGCATACCCAGCGTATACCTACCTATTTTTATAGGAAAAATTAGGAATGCGGGCCTCTTCTCGTGTCTGAGCGCGAACTATACCTAGCTTAAGGCGAGGTTCTGCACAACATTTCCCGAAGGAAACTGGTAAGCGCCAAGCGGACCGAAAATCACTAAAATAATCGATTAAAAAATTAATAGATGTAATAAAAAAAACATCGAATGAAATCCCTCCAATTATCTTTAAACTTTGTTTTGGTAAAGGACCCATATTATCAGATCAATTATTTTAGGAATAAAACCAAAAATAGAAGACAAAATGTCACGAAAAGAGATAACTTTGTGAATTTATCTATCGAGCCCACATTATCAAATCATGTTTCCACAGAATGGATTCCCTGTTTTATCCCCTCAACAATATCATTAAATTTTATTAGATTTTAATTTCACTGTTTACTACTCCAAAAATGAATTCTAAAAACGTGTTTTGTGAACCACCTCCCCTTAACACTTTTAGCAATTTACCAGTGGAGTATTAGATACTCGTAGCTACTATGTGAAAGTACTAAAGTAGTGAGCAACTTATGTTACCGACTGTACCAACCTTCTTAGCAAGAAACCGGTAAGTGTCAGGTTGGCTGGTATACGTGAAGTGTTCACTAATTGTCATTCGTTTTTTGTTTGAAAGTGTTTAAAGGAGTGTTTCCGAGTAGGTACTTATTCAAACGGAAACATAATCGATAATGTGTTTTATTTACTATTTTGTAGAACCTATTAGGTGGATAACTTTGTTGTCAATACATACTGTGAAGTCACACAGCGGTGTTTGATTTTAAAAATAACTGTTTCAACATGATTAGATATTATGATCGTGACTTTATCACGTGGTTATTCTTGTTAGTTATGTTTTTTTTATACTACGTCGGTGACAATCAAGCACGTGGACCGCCTGATGGCACGCGGTTACCGCAGCCTCTGGACGCGTGCAACACCGAGGGCATCACTCGCGCGTTGTCGACCCTGCAAAAACCTTTTCAAACCCCTCTTGAAGAACTCCAGAGGCACAGAACGGCAGAGAGCTCATTCCACAATATAAGCGTCCTCGGAAGGAAACATCTGAAACCGAACGAGACCATTGCGGATTCAGAGTGTGAGGATGAACACTCTGTCGGTGGCGAGCGGTGCGGTGGTGTATTATTGATTTATCTCTGTTTTTTGACGGCACGATTGGCGTAGTGCGCTGTAGCACGGTTTCTCGCCTCGATTTCCGTAGTGTCCCGGGTTCGATCCCCGGTCGGGTCAATTCAGGAAACGATCTTTTCTAAATTGACTCGGGTCTGGGTATGCTGCGAGACGCCTTTGGCTTAATTCCTTGTATGGTACCTCGTAACACAGGGATATAAATCCCTACTTCGAGAGCATTACAAGAGGTGTGTTGTCTGGTGCATATTTATTTATTTACTATCCGTCGTGGCTAGGCGTTCAGCACCCCAACGTTAAATCGATCTGCAATAAAATTTCAAAATAATATAACCAATACATGTTTATAGGAAAATTCTAAGTTTCACTTACTTGACAGTATTATGTGTTTGTGCATTTTCCATGGGGTAGAAATGTACTACGTCCACTATTAGGGGATCCATTGTGTAATGCGAATTTGCAGTATCTGAAAAAAAAACTTGTAAAGTAAAATAAAATAAAAATGCAGGTAGGTAGTTTCTTCGCTGGGCCCGTATTGGCTAACCTAAAGTTATTTACCCGAAATTCTTCCTACTTATTAAGTTATTTTTCATGCAGAGGACTGGACCCACATGTCATCAGAAATCTTTGTTCTTTGAACTTATGAGTAAGTACAGTGCAATGCAAATGCAAACTAATAAACTGACCTACATGTCCTTAATTTGCGTTGACCAGTCTCATAACTAAACAAAAACAATTCGAATCCCGAAATAATTTGATAAATGAACAAAAATACCTAACAAATAGTTATCTGATTCTTGATTATCAAAGCGCATTGGCTGCCAAAACGTAGAACTTTTGGCAACGGTTCAGCAGTTGAGATACATAACAAGAGATGATCTAGGTGTTAAGCACGAGGTGTATTCGCATTTGATATTTATTAAAAGTTAAAAATGTTGACTCTATTTTTCCGCCTTAATCTGAAAAACTCCACCCTCGATAAACCAGTGACTTTTTCATAAGTGGTATAACCTGGCCAGACATGGACTTTGACACACCGGTGGTAGTGCGACCAGATTCAATCTACTGATAAAAATAAATAAATAAATATGCGCCAGACAACACACCTCTTGTATTGGTCTCGAAGTAGGGATTAATAACCCTGTGTTACGAGGTACCACACAATGAAATAAGCCAGGGGCGTCTCCCAGCACACCCTTGACCCGAGTCAATTCAGAAAAGATCGTTTCCTGAATTGACCCGACCGGGAATCGAACCCGGGACACTACGGAAATCGAGGCGAGAAACCGTGCTACAGCACACTACGCCAACCGTGTCGTCACCGTCGCCATCCGATATACGGCAGAGAACTTATATTTTTAGTAGTATGTTTGCACCATATTAACATAGGACTACGAACTCCAAAAGTCCCAACTAAGTAGATTTGTGGTGAGCTTCGGCAGGCAAGGTCGGTAGCCGATTTTATCCACCGATCAGTCCACGTATGTCAGCAGGCGTTATATTATGAGTTTGAACTCTGAATCACTCTTGGCGCCGGACTAAAGGTAGGACGCGTGTATTTACGAATCATTGAATAGAAAAGTGACGTAACATATTCGTAGAATCAATGAGAGTGCTTACGCTCGTCATCGTAAAATACAATGTTTGGTGTTATTATGTAAATAATAATACATTTATGAGTAAGAACTACTGACAGAGACCACTAATATTTTAGGTACTACCGAATACCTGTTTGTTTGTGTTTAGTAATCGTAGTAGGAAAATGCATAAAACTTACGAGTTAGTTTGACGTTAATTTTATTTAAAACTTGTTTATTTGTTTAGTATGCAAATTCCTGATAGAACAAAAGTTTGGGGTTGGCTACTTTCAGCTAAGTGATCGATCACCTATTGTTTTCTCTGATTATCTTGGGTTTGTTATCAAAATGGGTAAAACTTTTTTATTTCAGTTCGAGCTTGCTACCGCAAATTTAAATAAGGGCCGATTTTTCAATACTCAGTTAATTAAATGTATCTGTAGAATAAAGTTTTTTCGAAGGTTAACAAGATTTTTAATTGTTTTATGGTCAGATAGATGTTATCTGTTTAATAAAGCCGCTAACTGAGAAATAACGTTATCTGCTTCTTGAGGAGCTGGATAAGATTTTATCTAAGTATGCGTTTTCTTTGACATTTTGTGGTTATGTATGTGGTGTGTCATTTGAGATTTTTTGAAATGAAATGAAATTTTATTGTGAATATAAATTTGGGTACACAGCATTTAGCAGTTTTTCATTATAGTTGGTACGCACACACATTCTAATGGATATTTTTGACCAAATCGACGACGCAACGATTTTGGAGCAAAGGCAGATACTCAACTATACAAACGCTGAGCCCAATAGAAAAAGTCGAATTGTAAAAGAGAGACTTAATCATTTTAGTACATGGGATGAAAAGGAGTTTTGGAAAAGATTTTGCCTTAAAAAACACGAAGCAACATACTTTTTGCCATAACTTTATAAAACAACAAAAGAGGTAAATTTTCTTATATGTCAATGTCAATTTGTCAAGCATCATCTTTTGTCTTGTTTCATTCTAACATTGCAATGATTGTGTGCATCTCGCTGGTGCATAATCAGTGTAAAGTTAGCGATATACGAGTAAGTACACGGACAACCGATATATAGCTATACTTTGGATAAAAGACGGTTGAGAAATTTGAAATATCTATTCGCTTGATAAACAGTCAGTTAATTTTATGCTTCAGTTAGCTATCTTGGGACTAAACTAAGAATTAAAAAATCGGGCCTAAGTAATATTATTAGTTATTCTTGATTGTGTTTGCTTATTTGCTAGTGGAATAAGGTCAACAACTCTACAAAAGGCGTTGGTAAGTCATCTCTATTCAAAAAAACCGCCATTTCTTAGATGTGAGCTTTTGAAAAGTAAGTTAATTAACTTGCTGCAATATAACAGATTACCTACATTCGTAAAATTAAGTAACGTTTTGATTGAACTGGATTTTAAAATTCAAGAAATTATAACACTTTTTACAGATTACTTTCTAGGATTTAACAAGTTAATTTGACATGAGAAGTAGTCGGTAGTTTATAGAATTAAATAAATCAAAATGTATTTTTCTTACTAGTCAGTAACATGGTACTTTTTCGTTATCTATGTTAAACCTAAAGTGAAAACTTTATTGTTTTTGTTTGTCGCGGTTCAAATTTTTTTTTTTTATCAATCATGGAAAAAATATCCACCGAAGGTTGTCTAGAAATGATCACTTTCTATCTACTTCTTATACCTACTCAATTCTGTTCTAATTAATAAAATTGCATTAAAAAAATAAATTATTAAGTAAAAATATATTAGTAACTAAGTACTTTAATTTAAGTTTAAGTTACCTTTTATTCAAATTAGACACAATACACAAAATCACTCCAGTCTCACTTCACTCGCGTAAACCGACGTAGATATATTTAGAGCGGCGCTACCAGCGCGCGCGCAGCCAAATCTCGTTTGACTGTGAGCGACCCGCAGACGCTGTAGGTATATCTTGCGGAACGTCGCGTGAACTTGCGCACTGGCCACGCATTTGGGGAAACATAGGACAGATGGGGGCCAACTTAACCTTTGGGCAAATCTGTCCAATTATATCGTCTTATTTCGACCAATTAAATTTTTTTATTGGCTCGGCCTGGTTAGTGGTTGAGTTATCACGTAAAACTATATTCAGGCCCCATATTATGAGGGAATAATATGAGAAGAACAAGACTTTATTATAAGTACAGATTTCTATTGGTGGATCCAAACTAAATGAATTTTCATTATGTTTTGTACTTAAGGAGCTTTAAACATTGTGCTTGTTGAACAACGGGTTTTCCTCCAAAGGACTATTTACGGCTACATAACGGTTTTATGATACTGCTGTGAAGAGCGGTTCAAAAAAAAAATAACAGAGACGATGTCGTCGTAATGATAACCCTAGTGTGGGAATGTGTTTACCATCAAGCGGTCCACATGCTTCTTCGCCAACGCTTCATCTTATTATTTTTATTTGATGTAAGTTCCCTATATTTATCAAAACTCAAAAACCAACTTTTATCTGTATTTGGGTTTAGTCGATCAATAAAATTAAAATAACCGGCAAGGTGGTTACTGGTCATTTTACTTAAGTATCTATCTAGTAAAAAAAATAAAAACCAATCCTAAATTTCAGTAAAGATTTGGACATCCTACAATGATGGTATTATCGAACTTGTGTTATATTATAAATAACGGTTATGCGACAGAGTTTCCCAAAGTTGTAAATAAATAGTTCGCTGGAAATTATATGTAATAATATTACATCAATTGAGGTCAATGACAGTTGACGAATCACATTCCGAAGCGTCATCATTACGCTGAATCTCCAAACCGTCAATGTCAGTGACGTTACTTTTTACCAGTTAGGCAATGGGAGTTTCCCTCTTAGTCATATTCTTGGACCCACCAGCAAAAAGTAATCATAATCGATACATGACTGGCCTGTTGGTGCAATGGCAGCGATCCTGCCTTTAGCACCGGAGGGCGTGGGTTCGATATCCCCACCCATGACAAACATTTATGTAACGAACATTTGTGTTTGTTGTGTGTCTGGGCGTTATTATCTATTTAAGTATGTATTTAGAAAAATTTAAGTATGTTCATCAGTCTCTAACACCCATAGTACAAGCTCTGCTTAGTTTGGGGTCAGATGACCTTGGTGTAATTTGTCCCGGATATTTATTTATTATTTATTTATTTACATATAACACTCTACATTACACATACAGGAAGTAAAATATAAGCACTTATATTTTGTTTTTTGGTAGGACATCTAAACTTCCAGTGACCATGATCGTGATAGCAAAGGGTTGCTCGATTTGACACATTGATCTTTAATTTAGGCTGTGGACAGCTGCAAGGCATTTGCTTGCCGTTAAAGGTTCTATTTGGAAGCGAGCTGTCGACTGCAACTGCCGACAGCACGTGCAGCGTCTGCATGCAGTCCTACGGTGACTGCACGTGCTGCTGCCGCGGCGCTTGGAAGCCATTTCACATACATAAATACATTTAAAACAGTAGTGCAGTTGCGGCCGATTTCATGCAGTCGCTGCACGTGCTGTCGGCAGTTGCAGCGTGCAGCTCGGTTCCAAATAGAACCTTAAGGTAGACCACATCGTTAGCTATTTTTAGTATTATTTGACCACACTTTAATTTTTTTGAATCCGCATAATCCCAACGCACTGTTCTGCTCCGGTTGTCTTAAAGCCACGGTGGACCGAAACCGTAGAAGCGTGCCGTTGCAGTCAACAACAACAGCAAACCGCATTGTGGCAGGCATTGTGTAATTATGGAGGTTTTTAACTCTAAACTTTAACTAATAATGATATGATTTGTTTATCTTAGACTCCAGTATTTATAGATTAGCGATTATGCGTCTTCTTGAAGATTTCTTGCGTCTTATTTACTGTCCTGTATTAGAATTATGATGAATGAATGAATTAATTAATAAAGTTTGAAGAAATATTTTATTGAAAACATCATTTATTTTGGTATTAAAAAACGCCAGATAAAAAAATTAAGATTGTAGAGCACACCCTTTCTCTCTTGTTTACGTCGTAAAAAATTATATGATAAACTAGCTTTCCGCCCGCGGCTTCGCCCGCGTTCATTTTTCTTTCCCGCTTTTCTGTTGAAATTTTTCCTGAATTTTCTTTGCTATAAACCTCACGAAGGCCGAGACCTTTCCAACGAATGCAAAACCGTGGAAATCGGTTCGTGCGTTCTGGAGTTATAGCGTCAGGTAGGAAAACCCGACTTATTTTTATATAATAGATTTATCATTCAACTCGACTCATAATGGTAAAAAAGGAAAGGAAATATTGAAATATTAACGTCATTATTCTGTTTCATCAACAACAATATATTTTGTTATTTTTCATAAATGAAATCAGGAAATAAACAAGTGCTTACCTACTAAGAAGATAAGAACCACCTACCAAATAATATTAATTAAATTTAGGCTTTGCCAACACACACATATAGTTTATCCTTATTATTTGGAAACATTGAAATAGTTTCTAAGTACCTAACCACGAAGGTATTAATTGCTATTGTTTACCATTTAGGCTGTCTAATTATGTCATGATTATGTTTAATTTGACTACAAAGTTCTTTTTTTAAAGTAACTTACATGTAAGTACTTTAAATCTACTTCTAACTATCTAAATATTTATAGAACTATTTATTCATGTTAGGTGAATCGTAAACTATGTTTTATTTATTTATTTATTTATTGCAAACCATAATGTAGGTAGGTACACAAGATAGTATTGAAAATAAGTATCAATTATGGACCCTGTAGGGCGCTGCAAATGTAGGAAACAGAGAGATAAATATTAAAATTCACTTAATGACTAAATTATTATAGGAACATGCATCAATCACAATAATCAATATCACATTTATACATTTTCTAAAAATTTCAACATTTTAAATAACAATTCAAAATATATTATAATTATTTATATTACGTATATTATAAATCTATTTATTTAGTATATTTGAGCTGTTAAATATTCTTCAATATCATAATAACATTTTAAAAGCAATAATTCCTTTAAACCAAGTTCAAACTTTTTATCGTCCGGTTCATCTGCTATTTTTTGAGGCAACTTGTTGTATATCTTAATAGACATAATGTATGTACTGGAAGAGATAAGTTGAAGATGACAGGAAGGAAGAACTAATTTGGTTTTATGCCTTATGGAATATTTGGAAGGTCGGTTTTGTAGTGTCGTACAAACTAACAAGTCTCCAGTACATAAATAGATTTATTTTATTCTGTGTTACAA
Source organism: Udea olivalis (assembly GCA_947369235.1). Taxonomy (NCBI): domain Eukaryota; kingdom Metazoa; phylum Arthropoda; class Insecta; order Lepidoptera; family Crambidae; genus Udea; species Udea olivalis. The sequence continues at coordinate 15,675,034 of OX376359.1, forward strand.
ACAAAACGATCGTTTTTACAGATAATCCGTGCACGATAACGGTCAATTATATGTTAAAATTTTGAAAAAAATGGATGTCTAAAATCAAGAGCTTATTATAACTATTTTTTCCTCAACATTGTGATATTCGGCAGTAGCTCTAATGTGATAAAATGTCATTGAACTTTGAATAATACACGTTGCTCAAGTATCAGATAATAATATGTTGAGTTAACTAACGAGCAAACGCGATAGTCAAATAGCGAACTATGTATTTGATCTCATGAAGTGGTGTCAACACAACTATTATGTAACACAAACGAATACTATTTGATATTTATTGATGTAAGTTCAGAATAAGCATTCTGTTTAGGCAAAATGTTCACTAAAATGAAAAGAAGAAATACGTTCCTTTGGAATTTAAAAAATTAAAAACAGAGCTGTGACGAAGCTTCTAGAACCTAACTTATTTCTATCTAAACTAGATGATAATTACAATAAAGTTACCTAAAGCTTAAATATGATTAATTTAGATATAATTTTTAACTAACTGGTGGACCAAAACGGTCTTTAGGGTGCTCTGAAAAGAAGAGTCGTCACAGCGCAGGAACGGTTTTAGCGCTGCCAGCGTCTATGGTAGGACCACGACCGAAGAGGGGGACGAGCTAGTCACATTACCGAGCCATTATTCCACAATAATATTATTATTACCAAAGAGCAAAAAACTGGTGCGAAAATAAGTCCCCACGCTAATATCTAGGCATTATACTACCATTTAGCGCGTGAATGTCGATTAATTTTTGTATGGAAAACGAACCACCTTAACACGTTATGCATGCTTATAGTCACCAGACTAATTAGTTTTCTGGTAAATCTGGTGGTGGCTCATACATTACGAAAGAGGAAAAAAAGGCGGCCACACAACTTTCGCAACTCGACGGAACGAAGATGGAAGAGCAATTTCGGCCATTGCTATCGGGTGGCGAGACGTGACGTCACGATGCAGGTCCGTCTGGTGCAAGGTTCATTGATTGTGCATCGTTTTCTGATTTATCGATTAAGCAATAACTGATATGCGCCCTAGAGGCGAGGTCAATTTCAAGTTTCAAGGGAAGTTTAGTGATCCAGCCTACGAAACATTAAACTGAAAATTTTCAGAAACTGGTGCTGCTTTCGCTGTTTCGGGTGAACCTTGCTGGACTGTGATACATTATCAAATGTATTTATCACTTTTTCAAAATTTTCTGTGTTTGTACACATATACTCCGTATGACGACCTTAAGTTATTAACTCATAGTGACAAATAAATTGAGATAAAATTTCACCGAATGTTAACAATTTAGATATTACGCGTGCATTTTTATCAGTTTGAATTCATTACCATTGTAGGTATAGCAAATTACAGAAAAAAATAAAAACAGTTAAATCGCAGGCTAAATTAAAAGTAAATCATGAAAAAAGACCGGTACGAGCGGGTAAAAACTAAATGGTAAATATTTGTGTACCTATAAAAACTGTAAGTACCTACTACTTAAATGTCTTCGATGCGGTTAAGTATTTATTCATATTCAAATAAAATGGAGGAATTTTAGTATGACAACTTTACAAATACCTAAACCATAAATTAGGTACATAAATTAGACATGCGCGGCGCTCTGACAGATAGCCCGCTTAGAACAACACGCCATTTTTGACACACGTACACAGAGACGTGAGTTTACAGGCGAAGTCAGTGAGTTTCAGTGTCGCGGTCAATCGCACTATCAAAAATATTGAGATATTATTTGGACGTCGTCAGATACTCGTACTTACATTATAGTTCAATGGTCAAAAATGGTTTCGCGCAGATATTTCTGTTGCAGTGTATTTGGCTGTATGCACACCACACGAAATTGTGATCATACGGTTTTTAATTTACCAAATGATGTTGAAAGGTAAGTAAAACTCACATAACGTTTTTGCAAGTTAGTAGTACTATGTACGAGTATTTTAAGTAATATGTAGGTAAACCATTATATTTCGTAACACATTAAAATCCAGTACAAATGGGCTTTTACTTTTTCCGTAACTTATCTTATCATGCATTGGTAAAACACCAGTAATTTTGAAGCGGTGGCTCATGGTGTTATCTACAGCCTACTAGGTAGGTCTAGGTAGGTAAGACTGTATGATCAAGCCATTAGTCTAGCAGGTTGCACCTGGACCCCGGTAAATGACTTCTTATAATATAATACTTTTATACGTATTCACCCATCTTAACTCCTTTTAATCTAACTGCACCCCTTTTGTATATTTTTGTTTTTGTCGAACTAGGTACAATTATTCACATGATGTATTTTATTTTAGGCGGTAACTGTCAAATCGCGCTTACCTGGCGAATATAGTAGCGAGTAAACTCTTTATTTTGTGTTAGGTATCCGCGACGCTCCGACAGATAGCCCGCTCAGAACAACACGCCATTTTTGACACACGTACATAGAGACGTGAGTTTACAGGCGAAGTCAGTGAGTTTCAGTGTCGCGGTCAGTCACACTGTCGAAAACATTGAGATATTATTTGTACGTCAGATTTATAGTGTAATAGTCAAAAATGGCTTCACGAAAATATTATTTGTGTTACAGTGTATTTGGCTGTTAGAACACCACATAAAATTGTAATTACACGTTTTTTTTCTTACCAAATAATAAAGAATTGTAAGCAAAACTGAATTAACTTTTACAAGTAAGTAGGTAGTTTAAGTAAATAGGTAGGTAAAACATTTCTGTAATTTATCTTATCATGCATTGGTAAAACACCAGTATTTAAGGTATATTCTTTTGTCGGGGCACGCGCGGCTGCCGCCGCTGAAGCGTCATGCTGTTACTTGATAAGCTAGCAAGTTGCACCGGGAGCCTGGTTTATTTAGCATACGCCTTCTGTAGGTAAATGAGTTCTCATATTCTGGCGCAAAAGTGGATTTAAAGACGTCGCTAGATTATCCTTGACCCGTTAGTAATGCTCAGTCAGAACATTATTATTTTCCCGTTCTGTCAGATTGGGCTTATCGGGCGAATATAGTGCAACCTTATGCGATCAGGCAAGTTTAGAAAAAAAGACGACAGCGGTCCTGCTATAAACTCTTATTTTGTGCCTTAACTCAATAAATAAATATCTGGGACAATTCACACCAAGATCATCTGACCCCAAACTAAGCAGAATTGTATTAAGGGTGTCAGAGACTGATAAACATACTTAAATATTTCTAAATACACACTTAAATAGATAATAACACCCAGACACACAAGAAACACAAATGTTCATCACATAAATGTTTGTCATGGGTGGGGATCGAACCCACGACCTCCGGCGTCAAAGGCAGGATCGCTGCCATTGCGCCAACAGGCCAGTCAATAAATAAAAGACATTCAAATAAACCAGTTTAAAGAATCCTGTTTAATTGAGAACTACTTTTACTACTAACTTTCACTTCCTCAATCATTGAAATAAAAAATAATAAATGTTATGCTTGGCCTAGCTAACCTACATACTAACGAAATAATGCGCATTATTCGTATTATCGTTTAATGAGATAATATTATAAGCACAGTGATTTCTAAATAATGCCGCCCAAATTTTCGTCCTGTTGGCGAGGGATTTTTCCTAGCACCCTAGAAGCTAGAAGCGCCATGCCTGGTACCGCCTGGTATCTGAGAAACTTTCTCCACATCACGACGTTCTTCAAAAGATGTTTCAAACGGTTTTTACTAGGTCTGGTAAGTCGGAAAATAAATCTCGGAATAGGTGTGTAAATTCGGCTAAATATTGGCTTTATTATTCAATTATTTTTTCCTGATTATTAATCTAAATAAACTTTTGAGCATTTTTTAAAGTGGAGTTACATACTTTGAGCCATCTTTGAGCCAAATTGATTTACCTTGATATAATCATGGCAGATCCAAATATCCAGTTTTACAAACAAGGGTGAGCTTTAATAAATAGCTTAGTTTAATTAGGATATTTCGGTCAATTATTGGGTTATAATAACCATAATACTACATATTTGAGCGAATGCACGCTATTACCAAATCAACCGCCCCTGTAGATCTAAAGAAAAAGCTTGTGTAAAGTATTGGACATATCGTTGCTACAAAAATCGAAATTAAAGGAATTTATTAACAGGTTCATTGTAAGATGATAATACCAAAATACATGTAAGATAGTTGATTTATTTGAAATGGACCTTTATGTTCAACTCGTTTGTGTCGTGATGAAGCAAAATAGTTAGCATACCTCATTCTTGCAATGTTTTCAAATTTATAATAATAGCCTAATCTTAATTGAGATCTTAATAAATTATCATCGATTTCAAGCAACCGCTGATGCACAATTTCCTCATTATTCTATATTAATTCAAGAATTCCGAATTACTCACCACGCACGAGACTGTGGCAAGCGTGACATCCGTGTGCATCATCATTACTCATATCACGTAAGTGAACTTTGGATTTTTCTTTGGAGTGTGGGTTGGAACTCATAGTCATCACTCATCACTCTCATCAGTTATTGGAACACTTTGCTAAGTAACAAAAAACCATAGCTTACATACGAGCTTTATAATTCATAGCACGTAGAAGAAGACGCTTTTTCATTAACATACACACGATACCATAGGTGTGATACCAATGATTGAATTAGAAAAAATAATTTCACATTAGAAGTACCGTCAACTCCTGTTACTTCGCCTTTCGTAGCATACTTCGCCTAAAATATTTAAACGGTCATAAATCGCTTGGTGTTCATTGGTTAATTTAACTATTGCAACAATGCAACTGTTTATTTGTTTTATTTCATGCCAACTGGTGTAGACCTTATATTAAATGTAATGAATGCTTAGGTTGCACAATTTAGTTTGAATTCATAGAAAAACAACAGCCAGGCTATGTTAGATCAAATCCCCTTACTTCGCTTTCATTTTGAAAACACAAATACCAAACGTACACTGCTTAGTACCGATCCGTGTCACACACACTGGAAAAGACTCCATCTGATTGGTGAGGTTGAGAGTGTGTTAGACTATCATCATTCAGCGGGAACATTTAAAAACATGCAAACTGGTTTATAAAATGTGGTTTATAAAAGGTTCATGAAAAAAATATCAAACACGACAGCGTGAATAGAAGAAATCATTTTCGTGGATCAAATGAAACAGTACAACGACGGTGTGACGTTACAGACACATTTAATAACACTTGATAATAAAAAAATTGTCACAGTAGGTACTTATGTTTAGCACCAAATATGCTTCAGTGTAAAACAAAGTCTTAAGTTGGTGAAATGCCTGTATACTTAACAAAAGATCAACGCTATAGATTTTCTAACATTGTGTTTTAGCTAATGATTTGTTTATGACGAGTCATAAATGTCAGTTCTTATATCACAATTGCATTAATTTAATTAATGTCTACGGCGTAATAATAGCCCTAAGGCGTTCAAAGCAATAATCAAGACGGAGTGCTACAAATCAAGTAATTTGCATCCATTTGATACGAGGAAAACCGCGGCGCGAATATCAATTGGGGTCACTACCAAATTACGATCGAGAATATAAACACAAGCTTAAAATTAAGCTTTATTTTTGGATGAATAAGATTAATTACAGGAAAACGTATTCGATACGTAACACTGCTCTACCATACGAGAACGCTGTAATAATAAGAATAATAATGAAGAATAAACTTGCTTCTGAGTTTTGTTCTTTTTTCGAATTTAAAGAAGTTGTTAGTGTTTTACTATAATGTTTTTATCTCGACTGGGTTTAAAAAACCCAGTCGAGATAAATGAATACAAAGTTACATTACATCGCTAGCTTTTTAGAATAACTATAAAAAAAAGTGGCTACTCTTAAATATTGTACCTTTATACAACTACTTTCTAAATCAAAAGTTTTCGTTTTAAGTGTATTATAGTTTTTAGAAGGTTCACGTTAATTATTCAGCACAATCAGAGATGACCCACAATTCTGAAAATAATTAATGAGAACCTAAATAAACAATCGCAAATATTTATGGGTTCCTCTCGTTATTTAAAATAGTTAAGTTAATAAACATAAATTATCAGATAACTATCAGATGAAAGAGTTGTATTAAGCGGTGCATACTCGCTTAAATCAGTAATGTTATAAAAAAATATTGTTGTTTACGCAAAGTCTTCTCCTTAAACATCCTCAACGCATTATGGTGCATTCCAAGAAACACTACAAGCGATAATTGTACAGAGAAATGAGTTATGCACAGACGGACAAACGAACTGTGGAATATGACGATCTTGACATACTTCTAATGTAACGACTAAGGACTGTGCTTTAAAGGGAAACTTATTTATTCAAAATGTCAGGCGAACCGTAATGTGTATTTTAATGTAGGGTTGCTTGAAGTGATACACATCCGCTTCAGTCTGTTTATGATTCATATAGATGGTTACATAGATAGTAAACAGTGAAAGCTCATGTGATATTGGAACCCTTAATTGTAAGTCGATTAAAAGATCGATAGACGGGGTAAGGATGTTATGTAGAACAGCTGATATTGTCGCGCTTCAGGAGACTTGGCTGTTTCCTCACGACCTGCCGTACTAAGGAACGGTGGACAGTGACTTCGGCAGCACAGGAACGTCAGCAGTGGATGCCGGCGACGGCATCGTGTCAGGACGGCTCTACGGCGGGGTATCGTTATTTTGGTGGTCAAGCCTCTTTCCGTGCGTGACTGTGATTGAGTGTTTAAACCCTCGTATCTGTGCAATCAAAATAGCCCTAAGCGAGAAACCTATTGTTGTATGCAGTGTATACATGCCCACCGATAGTCGCGACAACTTGGCGGAATTCACGGATTGCCTGAGTGCGTTGAGTGCAATTATTGAAGAGTGTGGAATCTGTTATTATGCTGGGTGATTATAACGCTCACCCAAGTGAGCTATTTTACCGGGAGCTACAAAATTTCTGTTTGGATCAATCCTGGATTTGTGCCAATGTGCGTAAGTTAGATATTTTATCTCAGACTTTTACGTTTGTTAGTGATGCGCACGGTAGCAGAAGATGATTGGATCACTATGTAGTTACCGAGGCAGCAAGGCATTGTGTCAACAGTGCTACAGTTAATTATGATGCATACTGGTCCGACCATCTTCCGCTAAATTGTAATTTAAATGTTATAGTAGGAAAAGCGACCCTAAAACATTGTTCTTTAAATAAAGGATCAGTTAGATTGTTATCGCAATATTTGTAATAACCAGCTTAAACACGTTGATTTTCCATATGAATTGCAAAATTTTTGTAATGAAAACTGCCTTAACAATAGTCATAAATCTGTTATAGATAACTTGTATGGTCGCGTAGTATCAACATTATCTGAAGCGGCAACAGCATCCTATGATATGAAATGTGACAATAAGAGTGCGCGTTTGCCAAATAGACTCAGGGGTGGGAATAAGCATGTGAAGGGCGCTCATGGCGAGGCCAGGTCTAAATTTCTTGTGTGGGTTTGGTACGGCAAGCCCAGAAGTGGCGCTTTGTATGATGAGATGGTAGCTAGTCGCAAAATTTCAAAAGTAGACTGAGATGGTGTCAAAACCACCAAGAACAAATAAGGATGGATGCGCTTGCGATCCATCATGAAAGAGGTGATTTTGGGAAATTCTGGAAAGCCACAAATAAACTGAACTCTAGACCTGGCTTACCAGCGGTCATTGACGACGTGGGTGAGCCTAAAGCTATAGGGAGCTTTTTAGTAAGCATTTTGCTGTCCAGTCCCCGCTAGGGTCTGAGGTGGAGGGGGAGCCTGACGCTGAGACAAAGTTCAAACATATCAACACCTTTGTGAATTGTAACTCTGTCGCCAAAACTATGAAGTCAATGACTAAAGGCAAATCTCCAGGGCATGATGGTCTCAGCATCGAGCATCTGCAGTTCGCAGGGCCTCACCTTCCTAGAGTGCTCTGGCTTCTCTTCAATTTGTTTATAGTGCATTCTTACCTTCCGCTGGACTTGATGAGAACGGTTGTGGTACCAACTATTAAAAATAAAACAAGTGTTGTGGTGAGCAGGTCGAACTATAAACCTATCTCGTTAGCAACTATTGTAGCCAAAGTGCTTGACAGTGTGCTGACTGCTCAGTTAGATTGTTACTTAGACATTCATGAACTTCAATTTGGATACAGGTCACAATTATCCACTGAAAGTACAATCCTGAGCCTGAAGCGCGCTGTCAGGTACTACACAGAGAGAAGCACGCCTGTCTATGCCTGCTTTCTATATTTGTCCAAGGCGTTCGATCTGGTCGTATTCAGCATCCTGTGGAAGAAGCTGCAGCAAATAGGAATGCCTCCAGAGTTGATTTCCTTGTTCAGGTATTGGTATGGCAATCAACTGAACACCTTTAGGTGGGCAAATGAGTACTCAGAGCCGTATAGGTTGGAGTGCGGGGTGAGTCAGAGGGGGTTAAGCTCATCTAAGCTCTTCAACTTGTATGTCAATGCGCTGATTGAGGGGTTCAGCATTATGAGGGTCGGTTGCTACATTGGTGACATATGTGTCAATAATATAAGCTATGCAGATGACATGGTGCTGCTGGCCCCCTCCGCAGCCTGTGAGTCATATGCTGACGCTCATGGACTGGTGTACAATAAAAGAAGAGTGAATACCTAGTCTTTAAGGCTGGCAACAGACTTCCTGAGCTCGTACCATCAATCACGCTAGATGGTACACCTCTTGTTAGAGTATGCCAGTTCAAGTACCTAGGTCACATTGTCACAGAAAACCTTAAGGACGATGTGGATATAGAGCAAGAGCGCAGGGCGTCGTCGATCAGGGCGAACATGCTGGCTCGCAGATTTGCTCGTTGCTCAATTCCAGTTAAGGTCACGCTTTTAAAGGCTACTGCACCTCACTCTACACGAGCAGTCTGTGGGTCAACTACACGCAAAAATCGTACAACGCTCTGCGTGTACAGTATAATAATGCTTTCAGGGCATTGTTGGGGCTGCCGCGAGCAGTGCCTCTAGCATGTTCGCGTACGCAGGGGTCGACAGTTTCCCGACCATACTGCGCAAAAAAACCGGCTCTCCATGACAGCGTGTACGCGGCAGCCGCAACAATGTTCTCAAGGCGATCGCCGACAGAGGGGACTGTCCACTAGTCGAGCATTTATGTAAAATAACCTCGTCACTTTTAGTTAATAAGTATTAACACTAGATACTAAGTTCAATGTTACTAACACAAGTGGATCTCTGTTGTCCGATTAATATTTTTTTTTATTTAAGATAGTTCACGACAACATTCACGTTTTCTAGGCAAAGGTATGCTTTAATTTCTCGTAGAATCGATAATAATATCCGCTATAAGCATTTATTTGTTGTTCGGCCGGGGAATTCATTACAAATCTTGGTTGGCACTTTCTGTGATGTGAAATTGAAATGTAGATATAGTACGCAATGTGCACAGGTTTACTACGAAACTTCAAACTCTGTATGAAATGCCTGCTGAAAACATGCTCCTTTTATATGAAAGTAACCCTTTATTAGGGTTTCCATTTAAAACCTTAAACCATAAAACAACTAAAAAGTTAATAGCAGGCACGTCTCGTATTACGCTTTATGACTAGAAAATCGTAGGCTGCCATTATGCTAAAGGCTAACTAACTCGTGAATAAATTAATAATGACTAAGACATACGTTGAGTAGGTACTTTGTTTTGTAAAAAGGTTTTGTAAATGTTTCTTTGCAGCCTTTGTAGTCCAACATGAGGGAACTCTATTATTTATTTTCGTGGATGTTACTCACGCATGGAATAAACAATTTCTACAAGATTCAATAACATATCATTATGGTATCCTGAACGCAACCGCGTAATTTACTTACCCTTTCAATTTAGGGTACAGACATCGCTAAAAGCGTTAGCGATTTTTGTTACTTGTAACCAAGAAAAAATTTTGCTCTAAAATAACCAGCATATAAGAAAATAGTCACAATAACGACCGCAAACATAGCCCAGCCGTTGGAATACCCTGTTGTCAATAATACATACGGTTACACAATCGTCTTTTGTAGAGCAGAAAGAGCAAGCCAAATGTTTAACTCTGTCTAACAGTTTCTAACAAAAGTGGAGATACATCGCGCGACGTGCGGCTGCCATAGAAGTCAGCGGCCACAGCGAGCCGCAACCCTGTCCATCAGCAGCCACGACCACTCTGCCAAGAGTGCCCGATTAAGAAGATTATGATTTTGCAGTGGTAGAACTCTAAACAATTTACGAAAATCAAACCAGCCAGCACAGCCGGCAGGAATAGAATAAAAACACGTATTGAAAAACAAAAATGTCTGCGATTGTACCTCCCAACGCCATTTGATCCTTAAGTAGCTTATAAGCGCTTGTACAATTTGTGTATAATATTAAATTTGATCATGAATAGCATTCGTTCAGTTATACGTTCCACTCACAGAAAAAAATATTTGAAGAAAATAACAAATGAGTTTTATTGTTCCCTTTAATTTTGAACGAGTTGGCTGGTTGTCGACAGTATTTTTTTTTGGAAAAACAAATGCGATTTAAAAAGTTAAATTATGAAGATAACGGGATATGTTTTAGTTTTACCTTGTTTTTTATTAGTGAACGGATTATACAGCGAAGATTTGATGAAAGTTATTTTATCTTTTATTACCCATGACGGCCGCCCAACGACAGTCTTGGCACCGAATTTGTGTTGGAGTCAAAGTAAGTTCATTTATTTATTCAGATCTTTTAATTTGATATCGCCCAATTTTTTCTGATGGTTTATCTATGTTTCAAATAATTACGACTGTAAGAATATGCACAATACGAAGGTCACTACCGAAACTTCCTTTTCCTGCAAATTTCCTCTGTCAATAATTTCCTGAAAAATCCCAACATAAACAATACACTATTTTATTAAAAGAATCGTTAAACTATGGTATAAGCATTTATATTACCAAGCATTGGTTCATCATCCATTAAAAATCAGTCTGGTCTAGTTTTAAAGCGTTTTTATTAATATCTAGACTTTATTTCAGACAAACTGACGTCAATGGCAAAACAATTGGCTAACTCTGGAGTTGGCGTCACGAGGTCGCTCCAGGGAAACCGAACTGAATACTATTTACAGCACGTGGTTTTACTTGCAGACATGGACTGTCCAGGCACTGTAGAGTTTTTGAAAGAGGTAAATTAGTTAACGACAAACTTTCAACGTAATTTAAAAGGAAATACTCCTTAAGGCTGATTTTCCACCAGAGATGGGCTTTGCAGCAATGCTACGAGGATGTGCAAGCTAAGCTATGAAACTATTAAACCGTTTCCACTGATACTGTGCTAGTAACGGAGCGAGTATGACGTGCTACGGAGATGCACCTCCGCAAGGTAGCTATGCAAGGAAGATGCGCAGCTCGAGCCGTGCGATGAATCGACAGTAGGTAAGGCACGCACGGCACACATCCAAAGCACGCATCTCCAGCACGCATCATCTCAAAACCATTCAAAAACATCATTTTAGTGTCATTCTAAAACAGCCTTTCTTTTGCGTCGGGAAATGCATTTAGGCATTCCCAAGGCCCTGGGTTCGGGACACCTGGGATATGTGGGACTTGGAACTCCTGGGAAAACAGAGACCCCTACCTACTAAAACCTGACGGTGGTCATCTTCGGCGCAGAATGAAAGGGACCCGGGATCCCCAACGAGGGACAGACTCCTCGCAGGACCCTTCGGCGCGCAAGGCCGCCTGTAAAAGCATAGCACATTTGTATTATTCTCTGGTGGAAAAGCAGCCCAAAGCTTCACTGAACGTACTTTTAAAGTTATCTACCGATTTTAAAACAATACAATACAAGGAAGATGAAACTGCTTTCTAAAAAATGTACATATTTATTTCAGACAGCTCATTATGTATGGGGTTTCAATTTAGACATTTATTTTGCTACAAACTATCATAACTTAAGAAATCTGATAATCTTATCCCATTCCAGGCAAGCAAAAAGGGCTACTTCAAATCACCATACCGGTGGTTGCTTTTCGACCTTGAACGTAGGTACTCCATGGAAAGCTTTGATGAAGTGGACATGTTAGTTGACAGCGATGTGGTTATCGTCACGAAAACGAGTGACCAGGTGTTCAAGTTTGTTGAAGGTATGAACCATTTCTTCAGTTCATTTCTTTTATTCTTCCTAAAGTTTGGTGGCTTATCATGATGTTTTATACTGAAGGCATATGATATTATAATAGTACAAGTACTCAGTAGGTGATGAGAACAAGCAATTTAATAAATTTCCTTTGAAGTACTTACTTGATTTAAAAAAACTCATTGATAGGAAGTTTTTTCACCATTGCATTCACCAGCCACTGAGGGTGATTATGCTTAGTATCTCATATTCCTCAAGGTATAAATAACCACTGGGTGAAATCAAGCGAAGTTTTCTTCTATTTATGTGTGTTTTCTCTAAAAGCATGTAAATACTTTAATAAGAACCATTAGGGTAAGGAGCCCCTGTTACAAAACGTAGGCTAATAAGCTTGTTTATGTGATTAAACTGTCTTTAAAAACCCACCATGCCTAGGCGCCATCTTTAAAACATTGACAGGCAAGAATTTGGAAAAATACCTAATCCGATTCTTTAGCAAAAAAACTTTATGCGGTTAAAATATCCAACAACTTGTGTAATTATTACCAATACTAAGTTGGCATAGCAAGTCTTGCAGAACGAAGTATGTCCCCCATATGGAAAGAACTTCATTCTCCGGCAGTGTAACGAAACATTTACTTACATCGTATGTAGCTCTGTTGATTAGGATGTCAAAGTATATTTTTAACTGGATTTGTAAATGTTTTTTTATTGCAACTGACTGTAGTGATTATGCAGTCCTGTATTTATTTTCGAAGAACTAAAACAGAAGAACAAAAGTAGGTATAAGATAAGATAAACTTTATTGCAATAATAGTTTTATCTACATTGTGTTCATTGTTGAATCTCCGACTCTCCGGCTCTATCTCCGCTGATGGAAAACATCAATAAAAAAGAATTCAACCCGGATAACGGCGGAAGGCTCACCACCTTCCACGTCGGGTTCTAATACCATTGGTGATGAGTGAGCTTCTAAGTGTTCCGTTCACTATGACGGCAACAGTCACTTGCCTCTGACTACCCCGTTTGGGATATACTCGTAGTTGTGCGTGATGGTATGTAAATATAATAGGTTAATAATTTAACTGAACTTTATCATCTTGCAAAATATCATGACAAAGTTATATTAAGTATTTAGTATTGTGCCAGACCATTACTCCTACTCGCATTTGCATTTGCCTTTAAATTGATGATCCTTTAATTATATATTTTACCTACATAAACGTGTATTCATTAATCGTTGTAGGTCGTCAGGTGTAATAGCTTAATCAACACTTGCTCAACGTGCGAATAGCAAATTGATTGTTAAAGCATGCCAAAAGCATGTGAGCATTGAGCACCTGGTACTTGCCACGTAAATTTTAAAACAGGATGTATAATTTTGATTTTGGTTTCGAAATAGGAAGGTTCCAAAATTCATAATTTGCTTCATGCATGAACCGTTCTTTGGAACTAACCAACTTTAGTATTCTTCCCTCAGGGCTGGTAAAAAAGAAAGGCATAAAAAGCTATTTTCAATAATTAAGCTATGTAAATAAAAATATAGCCCTAGTACTTACTTATAATCACAAAATTACAGGTAATGAAACAATACAATACTAAATTATTATAAAATATCTTGGCACATACACATACGCTCACAATGCATGGTTAGGCCAGGTTGGATTCGGGGGCACAAAATATACGAGCAGGAGTTCTAAGTTACATTTAAAATAAACAACTCGTAGGTATATCATAAATGAAAAATATAAGACAGATGTATTTATAGCTAAACGATAATATCTAGATTCTAGATTTACTGCAGGCTGCGTCATAACCACTTTAGCAGGTGCCGCAGTGCGGAGCAAATCTCTTTTTAATTGATTTCCCGCTGTTAGCAGTAGGTACAGCATTGGTGTAATTGATAATGATTGAATATGTGTTACGCATTGGTCATACTGTCTGTAGAATTGTAATTTACTAACATTTAAGTGGGTAGTCAACTAGTATTAGAATAAAATATTTCGCTTTTGAGGACGCTTAGTGTGCCTTTGTCCAGCAGGCCCACCATGGAAATCCGCTCTTCATGAAGGGACATCATCACCATTTTATTTAAATACTTTTTCACAGTCTACAAAATTTCTCCTGGATATGAAATATTGCAAACACCAAGAGCAATATGGCATCCTCTAAAATATTCCATTACAAATATAAATGTACGAGAAACTTCCAGAAATATATCCAAGAATGACATAGTTAAAGCATTTCCCACTCACGTCAAGAATAAGTATGGAGTTTTAGAAGATTTTAGAGAATCCAAAGTTCTATCCTCTAGAAGAAACAATATAAGAAGACATACACTCACAATGGCAAATGTTATCACTGATAGTAATGAGACTAGAAATCATATGGACGACAGGCTGTAAGTAATACCACTATCTTATTCTTCCCTTCCAACTCGGTATTTAAGAACTGGTTTAAACTGTAGAGTGTCCATATTCAGTTACACAGTAATGTATAATTCAGATGACAAGAAACAAGGCCCCTGCTTACTTAAGTTAATTTCAGTCGTTAAAACAACATACGTTTTGTTCGAAATTGATGTTGATTTTTTGGTATTCCGATAGATAAGCACATTTTATTGGACAAAGTACATGAAACCACACTCTCTTACACTCACTACTCTTTACATACCAGTTTTTGAGTTCTTTTTACCAAAGTTTAACGTGATTTCGTAAATTTGAATCAAGGAGTAGGCCCCCCTGGGTTTGTTTGATAAAGCGAAATGTTCAAAAATAATAGTAGGAACAAGCAATGTTAAAAAAGATGAATTATGTAAGTAAGTGTAAACCTGTAATGTTATTTGTTTTTATGTTAATTCAATAATCGAACCGAATATATTTCAACTATTTAAATAAGCTTGTGAACTGGGTTTTGTACTAGTTTGAAGTAACTGTTTCTTAATAAGTTATCAAAAATATTATAAATAAATTATTATCTGGCTATGAAAAACGATAACGTCAATATTAATTTACCCCTGGAATAATTGTATTTTATTATTATAATTACGTCTCTCAACTTTGACATAATAATGATGCATGTGGATAGATAGGTGTACCTAATGTATTGGTTAAAAAAATATAAGGAATATTACTCAATATTCCTCAGAGTACCTCACCTAGAGCATTCTCCTGTAATGCAACGTTTCAGATTCGCTTTTGAGCATCACATTACAGTATTTCCTCCCTGACATGACGAACATTTGGCTGTAATGTTTGGCATTACAATACTGCCTTACAAAACTTCAGGGAAATTGTATCAAAATATTACACATTGTAACAACAAGTTGCGCACTGTAATGCGCGGTTCTCCTCCCTCACTGATGTGAGGCTCGAATTCGTAACATTACAGTTTGCGCACTGTAATGCGCGCTTACTCTCCCTCACCGATGTAATGCTCGACTCTATAACGTTGCATTATAGGAAAATGCTCTAGGTGAGGAAGCAACTTTATATTTTTTTAACATAACATCAGAGTAATGAATTATTTCGGTGGCTTCATCGAAAAAACTAACGTCTCTTTTGGTTGCAAAATAAAAGGAAAGAAATGCAAGTTTTGGCAGTCTTATTATTGAGGAATAAATATAATTTTACTGAGCCCATTATGACTGGTCGATCTTCATAATATAACAACATTATATTGCCGTGACCTTCCTTCCTCCTTTTGTACTAAACCTTCTTCCTAATTATTTAATAATCTTTGCATAAGGATACGTCTGATTACTCTCATCTGCCGTTTTCAGGCACCTCCATCAAGATTCAATAACAAAGATGTCGTTTGGCGTAGTGAAGCTCTGTTTCGAAATGTTAAACGCCACGACAAAGTTGACTTTCACCCACACCTGGGGATACAGGGACAAGAATGGAAACTGGCAAGGCATAGTTAACGACCTCATCAGGAAGGAAGCAGATCTTGGTGAGATAAAAAAGGGGGGTGAAGATCTGGCACAATGCTGCTCACAATGAAATAGGCAAAATTTTATCGGAAAGGGTGTTTTTGAATATAAAATAACTAAATAAGTAGCAGGTTAAATATAAGGTACTAGCTGCCTCGGAAGATTTCGTTCTGTCAAAAGTAACTGCACGTCGCGGCGTCGCGGTAAAGCAGCACATCTCGACTGCGTTTCTCTGACTTGGTTTACATATAAACTTAATTTTTCACTGAACGTTTTGTTCAATCATAATAAAATATAGCCAATGGCACTCCCTGATAATGTAGCTTTATATTGGTGAAGGAATTTTTCAAATTTGGTCCAGTAGTTTCGGAGCCTATTCAGTACAAACAAACAAACAATCAAATCTTTCCTTTTTATAATATTAGTATAGATTGATGACGGAATATTTAATTATGATTGTTAGCAGCTGCACCTGCAAGCCATTATACTTGTGTTTCTGGTTATTGTTGAGAATGTTTTAGACTTGAAAATACAAAATTTTCAAAATATGGTCAGCATTTGTTCGTGTTAAATTTTTGGAGCAGTTTCTGTGTGGCAACCAAATTTTTCAATTTTCAACTACAATATTGTTTTCACAGTTATTTATGCACACTGTTTGTAATTAAATAATAATAAAATATGCGCCAGAGAACACACCTCTTGTAATGGTCTCGTAGGGCTTAATATCCCTGTGTTACGAGGTACCACACAAGGAAATAAGCTAGGGGCGTCTTCCAGCACACCCAGACCCGAGTCAATTCAGAAAAGATCGTTTCCTAAATTGACCCGACCGGGAATCGCACCCGGGACACTACGGAAATCGAGGCGAGAAACCGTGCTACAGCGCACTACGCCAACCGTGTCGTCAAATTCTATTGCATATCCTTATTTAATACTATGTTTTATACTCTCCAATCGATGAAGCTGGAGCTCGTAAAAAGCAGTAGCTTAAGCACCACTTTGTAAGAAAACTATTATCAGAACTAACCAAAACACTTTGCTTTACCTATATTCTATTCGTATCGATGGCAACTAGTGTATGTTCCAAGTATTTTACCACTCTTAAGGCAGCGCATGTGCCTACATTTAGAACGATCGAATCCCTTCTTTTCATCATAACAGGTACCCTCACAATCTTCACTCAAGAGCGCATGGAGGTGGTGGACTACATCGCCATGGTCGGCTCCACTGCGGTCCGATTCGTGTTCCGTGAGCCTCCTCTCTCGTACATGTCTAATATCTTCACGCTGCCATTCACTGGCGCTGTCTGGCTAGCTATCGTGGTCTGCGTGCTTGGCTGCTCCGGTTTCCTATACATCACTTCGAAGTGGGAAGCTACCATGAGTATGGTAAGAAAGATTTAAAAGTTCTAAATATGTATAATATCTATTAGAGTGGCGTGGTATGCCATGGTGTTATACGACGAAATGCCTCCTAGCTAGGGTCCATATTTCAGTCCTAGAGAACCGATCTTCTTTAACAGAGATCGGTTTATGGTGCTCCCTGTGCACCGGTGAGTAACTTCTTCGAACTGAGTTTATCCATCATTGGATTTATTTAGTGATGTTATCCATGTAGAGTTCAACGGCGAGAAATTGTAATTCTGTAAACGTAAAGTATGGAACCAGATCGATAGTTGCCAATATCGTAGCTAAAGAAATAACGTACCCCTTCTTTTAATGGGTATCTGAATAAGGA
This sequence comes from Udea olivalis, assembly GCA_947369235.1. Lineage (NCBI taxonomy): Eukaryota > Metazoa > Arthropoda > Insecta > Lepidoptera > Crambidae > Udea > Udea olivalis. The sequence goes on from OX376359.1 coordinate 15,692,844, forward strand.
ACTACAGGGCATCAAACGTATCGCCTTTTTATGACTGCAACACAGAAGAAAACCACTCAATGTAACCTGAAGTAGCCTAGTAGTTCTACTAACTACTAGGCTACTTTATTGTGATAGGGTTTAGGTTACATTGAATGGTTTTCTTATAAGTGTTGCAGTCATAAAAAGGCGATACGTTAGATGCCCTGCAGTTCCTTATTCAGGTACCCATTAAAAGAAGGGCAGGGTTGTAGCAGAGTATTTAATTCTCCTCCTTCATACTTACTGATGGATGGTTATTCTATCTCCAAGTTCACCCACTGTTTCTAGCTTTAGGTGATCTTCCTATCCGTTATTTTAGCACCAGTTTCAACTCGATGGTTCCTGGGCGGACGTAATCATCTTGGTGATTGGTGCAGTGCTGCAGCAAGGCTGCACGCTGGAACCAAGATACGCTGCAGGTAGTTAACTTAACCGATTAACAAATCAATGTTATTTTATAATGAACTCTTGTTTGAACAGTACGCCATCAAATTTCTTAACTATTTTAGAGTCATAAAATAATAAGAAGGATAACTGTATCCTTTCTGAAGCTTTCCTCATATGAAATATTCTGGATAATTAAGACTCTATATATAATTACATAGACTTCTTAATTTGATATTCAAAACTGTATGTTCTTTGAGCCTAAAAGTAAAAATTTTGTGAATTCATTACCATCCATTTTTTAAATCTCGTGTGTCGATTTTCTATTCTTACGAGTTAGATATGATGTTCTTGTTAACCCTATTTATTTTCACAGATAAATCTTTACATATAAAAGCAGCAAAATTGACTCGGGACAGAAAAGGGTTTACATTGTTAACATTCTTAGAACACCTGTAATAAAAACGCCTTAGCCTAACTCCTGACTAGAGTTTTTAATCATCAGAATTATCATAAATATCTACTTTAAATATTTTCTACGTGACAGGTAGGAGCGTCACTCTATTGCTATTCCTTGCGCTGACGATCCTATACGCGGCATACTCAGCCAACATCGTGGTGCTCCTCAGAGCTCCCAGCTCCTCGGTCAGGTCTCTGCCAGATCTGCTCAACTCTCCACTCAAGCTGGGTGCTAGTGACTTTGAATACAATAGATATTTCTTTAAAGTAAGTAACATTCTAGTAATAATTATGTAGTTTTTAATAATTTATTCTGGTGTTATTCTTAAATCAAGTTTATATAAATCGCTACTATGAGGGTTTTCTGAAATGGCCTGCGAGAGATGGCAGCACTGTTAAGTCAGGTCCAATCAACTGTCAGATACATACATTATTTGTATTTTTCGATATTTTTTTTGGTTTATTTATTTTTATAAACATTACTATAGTAATATTGTTTTCTTAAGGATGGTTGTGCACTGCTTAAGTGTGCAAATAAATCAGGAGGGCATAAGTTTCCTACGGGAGATAAATACAAGTGGCTTGTAGCCATTCGCAGTGATAAATTTACTCCAACAAAAAATAGCCTCGTTGATTAATGTTTATTGATAAAGCATGGTTAACTATGCTTTATTAATATACATTAATCAACTGGAACTCAATGAAACACAAATAGTTTACTGAAATGTAGAAGTTAAAAAACCAAATGAATTTGTGTAAACGAGTGTACCTTTCAATGAACTTTTCCTTAGTACCAGTGGCTTTTGCGCCTATGTTTTTGAGCTTAATCTTCAGTTCGGTGACTTCTTGCTGTCATTTATCCATTATAAAATCAATAACACCTACATATACAATAGGAATTCCAAAAACAATTATATTACGAATCTATAAGATCTGACAGCTGTTTGGACCTCACGCAACAGCAGCGCTGACTGGTGGCAAAAAAGTAAAGTCGAAAACCCTCATTATACTTCGACCATCACGATTGCAAAATGTTGCTCAGTAATCCCAAATCCAGTTCATGTTCTTAAAAATTCAGGTCCAGATATCTTACTTAGCCACAAACTTGGTCAGTCAGTCCAGATTCCGGATATTCCCATGTAGATTGCCCCAAGATTATTTCAAGGTTTAAAACATTTTGTTTTCAGAAATTAAATGACCCTATACGAAAAGCAATTTACGACAAGAAAATCGCTCCTAAGGGGAAAAAACCGAATTATTACTCCATGGAAGAAGGGGTAGAAAGAATAAGACGTGTAAGTTTTGAAACATAAATGTGTTTATTCGTGGAATACAATTTTAATAAGGTTTTTTTTGAGCTGGCTTTAAACGTAACAATTACAAGCTTTTTTAAAGCTAAACACTATAAATGAAAATGTTTTCATTGATCGCGTATCACACAGGGGCTGTATAATAAACATCTGCAGTCGCATTAACATGCTGATGATTGCCATTCATTTTCAGGGCTTATTCGCATTCCACATGGAATCGAATCCAGGTTATCGCCTCATCCAGGAAACTTACCGAGAAGACGAGAAGTGCGATTTGGTTGAGATAGACTACATCAACGAGATAGACCCTTGGGTGCCGGGCCAGAAGAGGTCGCCATTCAAAGATCTCTTCAAGATCAAGTAAGCTCGTACCTAGGTAACGATTTTTCTGCAAGTCAGCTGCATCTCGGTGTTCAGTATTTGTTTGTCTCTGTTTCGGTCGCTTTATATTACCTTAATTGCTCTAGTTGTGCCCTTCAAAAGCCGTTATCATTCAATTTATCTGTTCCTTTCGGACAATTACAATTATCAGTTACTGCAGTGGATTAAGTATTATTTATTCATATTACTTTGTAAATTTTCGATTGCAATTATTTGACTTTGCCAGCTCATAATCTTTTCCTCTACTATTTTTTGATAGTCTTTGCTTGTCTTCTTCAATTCATCACATATGCCTCTCTCTAATTATCGCTTGTCTCTCCTCTCTCTGTGTTGTCTGTGTTTTCTTTTTGATGTGCTGATGATGAGGGATTGCTGTGATGTGAGTTTATGAGAATGAATTTTCTCGTAATTCTTCCTCCATATCTTCAAATAATTAGCTTTATTCAAGCTTTAACAGATATAAAAGTAGGGTTTACACTCGAGCTTTTGAAGGCATTAGAGCTAATCGCTGTCAATCTCCACAGCTTTATCAAAATCCGCGAATCAGGTATTCAATCATGCGTGCACCGGAGACTGCACGTGCCGCGTCCTCGGTGTTCAGGCTCCGTGGCCACCTTCAGCAGCGTCGGCATCGCTGACATGTTGCCGGCCATGTTGGCCACGCTCTATGGGTTCTTGTTGGCACCACTGGTGTTGCTGCTCGAGATTTTGTACCATCGATTGTGAGTCACATGTTACATTAAATATTGATACCGCAACAATAGAATACGGTCAAGACAAGACCATAACCAAAATGGGATTCAGAGGCAACTGTGAACGGAGCACACATACTTCCCTAATAGTTTTTTTAGAACCCAATGAGGAAGGTGATGATGAACCTACCACAGTTTTCTGGACTGGTTGGGTTTTCAAAAGAGTTTTCCACACCGGACAGATAGCAGTCATAAAGAAGGCGTTCTAGCCAGATGTAAACCCGGGACCACACTAGCTCTAAGCTACACATACGTACAATCTGTTTTTTTTAAATTGATGATATTACCCCAGGGTACTTATCAAAATAATTCTAATTAATTAATTGTTCATATTACCATAGAGTAATTAACTAATAATTAAGTTACCTAATGTAATTAATTGTTGCTAAAATTGCGATTGTTAATTCTTTATTAGATTAATAATGGTGAAAACAATGTTATGAACATAAATGAAACTAACTGAAATAAAAAGAAAAAAAAGCCATCTAAAATAGAATAAGTTGCCTAATTTATTCGTTTGAATTTCAGGACAGAATTGAGAAAGAAGAGGAATAGAATGCAATTAAATAAAAACATTAGAAAGTTGCACCTTGTAGAGAAGAAAAAATATTAAAAGAAAATTCACGCCGATAAAGGTTTCTAAGGACCATAGAGTTGGACCTTAGACTAATCACTTAAATAATAAATAAGTCCTTGTTTATGAGTAAATTACGAGCAAAATAGAAGAAAAGCCATTCGCACCCTTTATTAAATATTTACTAGACTTTTAGCTTTGTGCATAACAAATGTAATGTACTTACCTGGGAATAAATAGATAAAGTTTGACAAATGACTGTGTTTCTCTTGACATCAAAATTACCTTTGATGTTGACGTTTGAAAATGAAAACTAGCTATCAGCATTGAATTAATAATACATAAATAAGGAAAATGGACGTGATTTTCTTTCGTTTAAAAATACAATTTCTTCGTTTTCCACAGTTTCTTGTAATATTCCAAAGAATGAAGGCGAGTTACGTGCTGATTATTATTTTCTTAGGACGTATTTCAGGAAAAGATGATTTTACTATAGAGTTTTTAAAAAGTTACATTAGAAATGAAGATAAACCGACTATTTTGATCTACAGTGGCCTTTGTTGGGGCAAACGTAAGTATTTAGTAAAATTACCATGTCTGTTTACCAACGTTGACTGTACTTTTGAATGTACTAAATTAAAATTAAGTTTATTTCAGACAACAGGGTCCATACAGGCTTACACATTTACATGTCAATTAAATATTATACAACAAAATTAAAATTAGAATGCATTGAAATTATATAATAATGAAATAATTTAAAATTCACAATTAAAAATTTAAACATAAAATTAGAAATTAAAAATTCCTCACACCTCCATAGCTTGATATGTGTCTGCTTGAGCAATGCCTGACATAACTGCAGTCCAGTCTGTCAGCAATCACTGACAGACTAGTGTTGGAGCTGGCCCGCACTCTGCGCACCAGGGATGCACATCTCTTGCGCATGGTGGCATGAAAACAATCTGTGCTCGCTACCGCAAACATACCCGAGGCACTGCAAAAACGGGGCGCCCTAAACGCGTTATTGTACTGGACACGAAGGGCGCTGTAACTGCGCTGTGTGTAGTCCGCCCACAGGCTACAGGTGTAGAGCACTAAGCTCGGAAAAGTGCAATTTTGACCCTGTCTGAACATCGAGCAAACCTGCGGGCCAACATATTCGTACTACTGCTGTAAAATGACATTGTAGAGTATAGGCATTTGTTTTTTTTCAGATTTAGAAGTAAACCTGCATAGTAAAATGTCTAAATCAGGGGTGAGGTGTTCGTCATCGATGGCTGAAAAGTCCATTTACCAAGACCAGGACATATTGTTCTTCGTTGACCTGGAATGCCCTGATGCCCATAAAGAGCTAATTATTGTAAGAAATGAAATAATCTATTAATATGCGAAAGTAATGTTTGGTTACGTTTTCACGCTTAGGCCGCTTCACCAAATGTAATGAACTTTGGTATAGACTATAAAGGCTAAATTGTGGGCAAAAGCTAATAGAAATAAACTGCACGCTTATTTGGAAGATATCATATTATAATAATAAAAATAACGTTTACTATATATGCGGCTCGAAGGACCAATAAAAATAACTTAATTCCCATTCTGTAATAGTCTTTTGATATTTCGTTTTCTCCAGGCCACGTCAAAAAACTTATTTCAATTCCCATTCCGGTGGTTGGTTTTGTCCAACTTGGGACTCGTGGATCCAGCTAGAACTGCACTATGGAACTGTCCGATTCTGACGAGCAGCGACTTGGTGCTCGCAGAAAATAACGGGGAACAAATCACTTTGACTGAACGTAAGTTTGAAATAAAATACGATTGAGTCCTAATCAAAAGTTGATACAAAATAATGTTAATAAGTAATAAGTTTATTTGAAACACACAATAATCTCATTTAGTACGTTGCACTGGTGGCATCGTTCTCTGTGGAAATGTACATCGTTTACTGTATGTATAAACTAAGTACCTAGTAGGAAGAGTTCGAAAGGTGATTATTGGACAAAAACTATAGTGGTATGATGCTATGATTAGTGGACATAAAATCATAATGTTATAATTAAAATTATTTATAATTTTCTATAAATAAATGAACTCACTGTTTGTTTCCTTTTCTATCCAATTGGACTTGCAAATATTCTGACCTGTTTCAGTACACAGACCATCAATGCAACATTCAATGCTGCTCACTCCAAGAGGGTTTTACAACGGAACATTATTTGACACCAGGCCACACCGGGAGCTATACCGTAGAAGGAAGAATCTCATGGGACATCCTTTGACGATGGCTAATGTGATCCAAGACAGCAATGCTTCTAAGGTCCACGTTTTGAACGAAGACAGATTGTAAGAATTCTGTTTACCACACCTATGTACTACCGAAATCCCGTACAAAAACGAATATCACGAATGCTAGCGGCTGATATTGGTGTACCAGTTTACACCAATGTCAGCCGCCAGCGTTCGTGACAGCATTGACGTTTTTAACGGGATTTCGGTGCAGCCCAGCCCCAAAGTGATTATAATATTTCTGAAGTCAACTATCGTAGATTAGGTGTGAGAAACTCTTCGTAGACACACATAATGCTGAGTGTTTGGTTTTATCTGTCGAAGCGTAGAAAATCTCATAGCTTTAATTGTTAAATTTAAAAAAAAATACATCTAGAACAAATTAGACTTATACTAAATAGATAATAACACCCATACACACAACAAACACGAAATTCGCCACTTAGATGTTGGTCATGGGTGGGGATCGAACCCAAGACCTCCGCAATGGATGTGAAAATCAAGTACACTTCCACCTTTAATCCCCTTTAAAGCATCGATTGAGAAATGGACGGTTTTCTTTCATTAAAACCATAGTTATTGTATCGTGACGTTATTGTAAAACGTCACGTTACAATAAGTATGGTTTTGATAAAAACATAGCGCCTTGCGTAACTTACCTAAGATTAAAGTCAGTGCCAGTGATATTGCTGTTATTTTGTCGTTGTATACAACGACAAAATAACAGCAATACATACATACATACATACATACATATATGTAGTTCTGTTTTCAGAGATCTTCACAACGATGCCGCTACCAAGACATGCTGGGCAGTAGCAAAGCATTCCTTTGAGATGCTGAATGCCACGCGGCAGTCCATCTTCAGCTACCGCTGGGGATACAAAGTGAACGGCCAGTGGTCCGGAATGATCAGAGACATTGCCACCGATAAGGCTGATCTAGGTATGGTTTTTTAGCAGCATTAATACCATCAGCAACAGAAATAGTTTTACACTTTAGTACCTTGTCACTTTAGTAAGTTTTCGTAGCAATTATCAGGTAAAATGCAGATGTAAATGGCAGATGGCTACAACCGTATAGTACGAGTACACAGTAAAGTCAAAGTCAAATATATTTACTGCAACAGTCCTAGGGTATCATTAGACAAGGATGGGTCTATAATCTAAGTTTTCCTGTTAAATTACTCAGCTGCTTTTCAGCTAAAACGGTGTTTTAAGAAAACCCATTGAAATCTCATGCTGCTTTCCCTACTGTCTGTAGCTGCAAGCCATTTCTTCGTAATCATTCAGAATTAATATTGATATAAACAGAATCTTATACAACAATTTCGACTTGATGTTTCCTTATTACTAAAATATTTTCAAGCGAAGTACCTAATTCGTTTCTGCTTTTTGCCATAGAATTAGCAGTTGAACAGCTAGTGTCGAGCAGCTTAGCTGCTTTGACAGCCAACAACTATTTGGCTTGCTGCCAACAGACATGAGAAATTGTATTTCCCAATCAAAGAAGATTTAGCATTGGTGGGAACTGGCAAACGTACTTGAATAATGTATTTAATTGTATCCTAGCATTCAAAAATTAGGTCAACAGTGAACACAGGTTTTATGCAATTTCGGTTAGGTGTTTACCTAAAAAGTACCTTTGCAAAAAATACTTGAAGCTTGCCTACATAACATTTACATATCTTTTCATAGTTGCATTCTTGATCAAGGTGAACGAATCAACTATTTAAATAATAAATATTCTGATCGAGCCTCTGAATTATCTGTTTTGCAATGTGGCTTAAATTATGATAATAAATTGTGGGCCACTAAATAGCTACTGAGCCAATTCAGGTATATTTGGTTCAGTCCTTCCCCGTCCACTATCAACCCATGCACAGTTTGCACATGGCTCTCATTGAAATGATAGACGGCGGTTGCCTCTAATATTAATTAGCGACAAATAAAAGAGATCCGAAGTAAGTAACCCCTGAAAACTTTGAAGGTAACTGGTTCTTATGCTCACAGAGTCCCATTCCCATCCACTAATCTTAGCTTGCATCATTTCGAAGATTTTCACTTTTCAGGTACCAACTGCGTCCTTTACGCTGACCGCCTGGACGTGGTGACGTTTACTGACGTGTTTGCTCCCATAAATTTGCGCTTCATCTTCCGCCAGCCACCACTGACTTACACATCTAACATATTCACACTACCCTTCTCGGTTGACGTGTGGCTTGCACTTCTTGTGGTCGTGGCTGCTTCGACTCTCACTCTGTTCTGTACTAGCCTGTGGGAAGCGAAGATGGGAAGGGTAAGGAGTTGAACAAACAAGTGGATAAATTGTGTTGATCAACTGAAAGGTTTGTTCACAAAAGTGAAAACCATGACTGTTCTGAGTGTTCATACCATTGGTGTGTTTTTGTGCTCCGGCAGAATCAATAAGGCGTTTTAGAGAAAACAGTTTTAACAAGTTTTGGGTTGAACAGATAGGTTCTGGTTTTCGGTATTTATCAGGCTCTTTTCGAATTCTATCTTCGTTTCCAGAACTTAACTCAATTAGACGGTAGCATCAGCGATGCATTACTACTAACACTAAGCGCAGTAGCTCAACAAGGATGTTTCATAGAACCAGCTAAGGCTCCAGGTATGGACGAATATCTATCTATTTTACTGCGTATCGTTTGATTTCTGTTTGGTGTTTGTTGTGATAACTATATAAAGGCTCTTGCCCTTTGTACTGTTCTGATCTAACGATTGCAGGTCGTATCATGGAGTGGTTTCTGTTTGCTGCCCTCATGGCACTCTACGCCGCCTACTCCGCCAACATCGTGGTGCTACTCCAAGCTCCTTCCCACTCCATAAGGACCCTGGCGCAGCTCGCTTCCTCCAAAATGAAGCTGGCAGCGGTTGACATCGACTACAGTCGTTTTATTCTAAATGTAATATTTTTGTATAGATGTAGTGTGATCCTGTGATGTGTGATCAAGTGTAGTACTTATATCACTAAAGTGCAGTCGCCAGGCAGAAATAATTTCGTACATTGACCTCTTCACTTACTGCCAGTAACAAACATTTTTGTATTACGTACCAGTTTTTAATATATGAAATATTTGGAAGAGATAAATAAACTAAAATATTACTGTGCAAATTACATTTTTAGGCTTTAAAAATCTATTTGAAAGCCTTATAGATTCGCCATGTCCTCCTCCTTCTCCGATTCAGTAAAGTGCGACATTCTTCTTTTCCTAAGCGGAGAAATTAACTCCATAAATGGGCGCGAGTTGGATGGCCCTGGGTCCATTTTAAAACAGAGTAGTAATCAACAAGTAACAATATAACAAATAACAAACAACATAACAATTTAACAAAAACAACTTTAGAAGTAATTTCACTTTGTCCGAAAACTGAGCGATCACTATATCCGTAAAATATGGCTTGATTAGAATGACTGATGTCAAGTTACGGATTGCAATAAAATCTACGCGCCATCGCCAACAAAATGTCCGAAGAATGGAAAAAATTAACATTGTCGTGAATAGTAGAATAAAACTTCAATAATATCATAATAAATTGTAGGTGGTAGATCCTCACATATCAAAAACAATGTTTTGCTCTCGTTCCAAAGATTTTAGCAAACCACGGACTTGTATGGTGACTGTTGGTGCCACCGATCCCCACCCATGATAAACATTTAAGTGAGGAACAAAAGAAAGTATTTCAATATGTCAGATAATGGTCATAAACTTTTTTTTAATGTTTTATAATTTACATGTGAGGCACTTAGGGAATACTTTTTTCATGAATAATAAGAAACAAATTATAGTTTTATTCCATCGATGAGTCCCATCTCTAAAATAATAGCAACACGAAGTAACCTTTAAATGATGTCGTAGTTTATTGGATGTTGATATTGGTTTACAATAACTGCATCCGCGCGGACTTAACTCTTGAATCTCTTCAATCTGTATTTGAATCTGAAGCAGATTGTATTTTAATCCAGCTTTGACAGTTAAAGTGGAAAGTTTCATTCAAATCTATTCTTATGTGATGAAGAAAAACATACAAACAGACAAAAAGAGGATTTTAAATGTTGTTTCATATATGATCGGTAAAATTATACATAGCCATTTGATTTCTGCAAAAACTATTAAATGTACCGTTTTTAATCGATTCCTGTATTATTATTTGCATATCTATCTAATATCTAAGGCATTCTAAGGTATCTACCTAAATGTGCACCTTTAAAGCTCCATTTATTATAAATCCATGTGTCATTCTAATTATCCTATTTTTCAATAACTATAGCGCGTCCCAAAATAGAATGTTCGTTATTTTGAAAAATAACGAACGACATTCCATTTCCAGAAATGTCAAGGAAAGCGCGGGGACAAGAACAGGCTTTGGCCTTACTCTCGCGGTAAAATGTTTGAAATCCCCCAGACGCCGGGCATTGAACCGTCCGAGTGCAACAGAGACAGGTCAATGTACGAAATTATTTCTGCTTGGCGACCGCACACATTTGAGCTACACATTTTCTTCTTCTTTTATTTGATTGCTGTCCACTTAAGCCCTTACTTTTGCAACTTCTCTAATACCTTTATTACAGCGCGCATGCAATTATCTTTGAAGACGTGGTTTTGACTCCACCTAATAAAGAAAGGCAAGAACGCAACGAGACCAAACATACTTCATTCACACCAAAATCCCTTGTCATAATATTATCCCTTACCTATTCTTTAATACAACCCATTTTAAGAGTGTATTTTTAGAAAAAGTCTAAATTTGAATGATTAAAATTTCCAGCGTTACAAGGATCCTCTCCACGTTTCTATGTACCAAAAAATCGTACCAAAAGGAGGAAAACCTTACTATTATTCTACAGCTGATGGTGTGGAAAAAATTAGGCAGGTGAGTAGGTATGAATTTCTAAGAAGACATTCCATCCAGCACTCGAAATTCGGTTTAATTTGTTTTTTGTCTCTTAATACATCCAGAATTTGCAACACTACTCGATACTACTTTATTCTTCTTAATAGCAAAATGGTTATGTCTGCCCTGCTGAATAAGTAGTTGATTAGCTCGGTTACCAAGAAAATACGGTTAGGTAGGTAAATACAACAAAAAAGTCTAGCAAATCAGACGTTTACTTTGCGATTATTAGAAGTCGCATTTTTGTCACATTATTACATAATTCAAACCAAATTTGGATATTATTTTATTATCGTGGCCTAGTGGTTAAGCACTCCAACTCGGATCGTGTGGTACCGAGTTCAAATCTGGCCAGAACCAAAATCTTTGTGTTCATTGTTTAATTTCCGACTAACTCTCCGGTGATGGAAAACATCAACCCAATCCAAATCAACCCGGATAGCGGCGAAAGGCTCACCACCTACCAAGGTGGCTTCCAATACCATTGGTGAAAAGTGGCCTTCTGAGTGTTCCATTCACCATGACAGCAACAGTCACTTGCCTCTGACTACCCAGTTTGGGATAAAGTCGTGATGGGATGGTATGTATGTATGTATTATATAGAAATTGCGGTCATAGTGACCATCAGTTAGCCTGCCTGCATCATCATCAACCTGCTAAAGAGCTTAGAAACTATAAGTTGAACAATGTAAGGTCATTTATGCTGTTGACAGGGCCAAGCCGAGGCAAGTTTATAGCTCAAGTTCCAACTAATTCAGTCCTGATGATTTTCCAGGGCCTATTCGCGTTTCATACAATAGTGGAGCCGATTTACCGACGCATCGAAGAAACGTTCCTCGAGACGGAAAAGTGCGATCTGGCGGAGGTGGACTTTGTCAACGGATTTGACGCTTTCATTCCTGTGAAGAAGGATTCGCCTTATTTGGAAATCATGAGAGTGTCGTTAGTTTTATCTTTATTTTTAGATCTAACCGTTGCAACCTGAACCAGCCTGATTGACTAAACTTAATTATGTTAGTTTGCTAAGGCAAGCTAGCTACCTGGCTTTTAACCAACGCGAACTTGAAGATTTTTTGCTTACAAGTAGTAATCCTTATAAGGGGTGCACGATGCCTGAAAGTCCTTAGGTCCGGTTTCCACCAAAGGGGAGGGAAGAGGAGATGTGTATCGATCGATAACCAATCAGATTTCATTATTTCTACATTTCAAAGACAGATGTGGAAAAAAGGAAACTGATTGGTCATCAAAACACATTTAATATTCTCCTCTCCGCTTTGGTCAAACCGGTCCTCAGGCAGCTACTCTAAGCCACCGCGCTGTCTGTCTGATGACAATATAGGATGTTAGCTGGCAGACTAAAAACATGAAAGAATACATTATAAATATGCTGAAATTTATTTCTAATACTATAACCAAACGTTTATTCTTAGGTTCAAAAAAATCCGCGAAACCGGTATCCAAAAAGCCATCGCCAAGCGGTTCTTGGTCCCCAAGCCCAAGTGCTCGAACGCCGTGTCTGCCTTCAGCAGCGTGGGTCTGCTGGACATGCAGCCTGTCCTCATGTTCATGCTATATGGACTGTTTTTTTCAGTGCTGATATTTATAGCAGAAGTCAGCTTATATAAGTTGTAAGTATTGTTTGTTTTTGTAATTATGTATCTCTGGTTTTGAAGACAAAGTGCAGAAGAGTCAATGGCGAACACATCATCAAGAACATCCCGTGTCGCCATACTAGGGTAACACACCAATCGATCGACCGTCGATTCATCCCATCAATCGACGGTAGAATGGATCGATCTACGTCGATCGTTCGTCTTCCACAGGAGCGCCAGCGAGTCGATCAATGTTGCCTTCTTTCTATCGACGACCGATCAATTGGTGGTACTACACCCTTATTAGTCAAAAATATTTAACATCATACTTATGTTGTTTGCTGAGCTTTGCTTTATTTAAATCAAGAATGCCAATCAATAATAAGGCTCGTGTTTCATCCACAGACACAACAAAGTTAGAAGAGTGAAGAAAGAAGATGAGAAAACCAAGCACTGCTGGAAATCAACTTGCAGAAGATTTGATTGAATGGTTCACACGTAGTGAAGTAGATGCCTAAAATTGATTATGTACTTAATTTTGAGTGATCTACTTTCCCATTAATTCGCATAAGAAATGTTTGATTTAAGTATTTTTTTTCTTTATTGTGCAACTAGCTGTAGGATTGAAGAGACTACACTCCATTCAATAAAGCAATAGACAGAAGTAAAAAAGGATCTTTTCCGGGTAAACTTTGTGTTAAAAGTACAATAGGTAAACATTATTACTTTTGAGATTTATACCGAATTTAAAATCGACTTAAATAGCAGCTGTCACACTTAATTGTTCTCATTTTAAGTAAAGTAACTTCAAAATTTATGAGGTTTTGCCTAAATAAATTATTTTGTCTTGCATTAACTACTTAGATTGTCGATGTAAAAACCTAAAAGAAGCAGGGGTTTTTATCCCAACACATTTTTACTGTCACTATAACTCTACCAAATCTAAAATTTATAATTCCTTCATGCGTTGTGGCGGAAAGGGTTTTCAATTTGGCTAGGTTATACTCAGGTATGTCATCGTCATGACAACGTCGAATGCAAATTGTCATTCATTTTAGCATCCCTCCTGCTTATTTCTAATGTTTTTAATGAAGTATAGTTTACCACATCATAGGGAATCCTAGTGTGGAAACTAGTGACGTAGTCATAATCATGCAAAAATGCCAATAAAGATTTTATTTATTATTAATGCTGATTAATGGATATAAATGAACATCTAAAATAATGTTAAGATCGTGTGTAGAATTAAATATTTCTGTTATTTGCAATCTTAATCAAATGCATATCTACTAACAATGTTTTACTCTTATTTTCCATCACCCGAACATAGTTAGGTAGATCGACTTCTTACAAAAAAAATAAAAAGGAACGGTTTTTAAAAAAAATATAGTAGGTACCTAATTCTCTTGGGTCTTCCAGCCAGTCTGAAATTCTAAAGTCCCTTTTTAGGTTTGCTTCGCCTTTTCTCTTCTTTAGTCTTTTGTGGCCGCAGGGTAGTCGCCTTTCGAGGAGAATCCGCCTTCAAAGGTCTTGGCCGCAGAGAATGCTTCGTACCCTTGGGTGAAGACACCATCTTGTTAAGAAAAGGTGGCTCTACCCCAGACATCCTTATTCCGTACTTTGGGTTGTTGAAACTTTTAGCCTTAAGTTTGCTCGGAAGAGGTCGCACCGCGGCCTTCCTTTTAACCTTTATAGGCTCCTCAAAGGTATGGTCGTCATACTGTATTGCCGTGGTCTTTTGAGAAAACCGATTTGGCGTTTCAGTCTTTCCTTCAAGATTCATTCTCAGATCGGCTGGTCCCGATAAGTTGGCCACCATTATACGAAGGTCAGTCAACGTTTGGCCGTGGTAGTTGACGTCGTCTTGCAGTTTATCCAGCTTCTTTTCGAACTGCTTGAATGCAGTCATCACTTGCAGCAAGGTGTCGATTGGCCGCGGTTTTTGCAGAGACATCGTCTTGTATGGTAACGGATCACACTTGAAATTTTGACTAATTTTTATTTTGGAATAAGAGTTGCTGGTCTGGTCACATTTCAAGCATTAGTAGTGACAACGACAGATGTGTTCCTGACATTGCAACTTTTTTCAGCTTTTGAAGGTTTCGTCGCTCTTTGATGTTTGATGGTGTCAATTTCCTTTGGGTAAAATCTCTTTTCGACTAGTAATGCTATTCATTAGTGCAAAATCTCTTCACCCTGGCTTAATGATCGGGTCTTAGACACCATTATCGGATTCTAATAATTATCCAATACCTATTATAGAAAAATACATTAAAAAAGGGCAATATGTAAACTTTTAGTTTGATAACTTATGTACAATTTATTCTACAGCCCTTCAAACTTGCGTGGGGAAGCCCATTTTTAAAAAGTGCAAATTGGATAAAAATAGGTTTACCAATCGATAATATACACAATTTATCACCATCTTTTACCATCGAGTTACTAGCCGGAGTCTTCTCGATCGGAAAAAACCTCCGAACCGGTGGTAGAGTCATAATATTATGTTTATTTATGATATTTATTTACCATCATAGTATTATTTTATGTAAGTTTATTTTTAATTTGTATATTTTTACTTTTTATTTGACTTGTCACAAGTACTTTTTTTATGTCTATATGAATAAAGATATTTTTTACTTACTTTACTTTACTTCTAACAACTTTTGTTAAGAACCCTTTTCATAAAGGCAATAGGTATTTATTAAAGCTGCCAACCGAATGTTTTGCAAAACACAATGACATGATAGATATAGACGTCTTGTGACGTCACTACCTTAAGACAGTTTGTGTGGAGCGTTTTGGGCAAGTCCAAAATTTATAATTTTTAAAACTGCAATATTTTGGGGAGTGCTATCAGAATATGCTTTTATATTTTTACCAATGTTTATATTTTTGAGAGCTCGATAACACATCAAAAAAAAATTAGTCAAACTAAGCACACCCTCAACCCTGTATTTCAAGAAGTACTACAAGTGTTAATGATTTTATAGAGTAGGTATTGTATTGTAGAGTTTCTTAATGAATCATGAATCATAAGTTATTACTATAATTAATTGCCTACAAAAAAACGATGGACAAAGCGGTATGCCAAATTCAACACCACCACCGAAACTAATAACAGTAATTCTAATAATAACACACCAATGACTAAATGGAGAAGAGAGCTAATCTAATAAAATCATTGGTTGACGCCGAGAGCGATTTAGTCCCAGCGAAAGACACTGTAAGCAACTGGGCACTGGGAGACCTGGGAATGTGCACTGTCGTGTCCAGTCAGCAATTTTTTGTTCACAAACTCACACACTTTGTGTTAATTTTCGCGCCAAGCACAAGCACAGATTAAAATTATATAAAAAAATGATTGCGTTTCGTTTCCACAACCTTGTTACGGTAGCTTCAATTTTGTATGTACAAATGCTATCTGTAAAGCTCGCACGAACCCTGCATGGTAGCTACACGTAATGTTCAAAAGTACTAATAATATTAATACGTGGGTTGAAACCGAACAAATTAGGTGGACAAATCAAATATTCATATAAAATTATTTAAGTCAACATATTTTATTAGTGAGTGAGTATGCAAATCAAATCAAATCAAATGTTTTATTTGCAAGAATACACTAAATACATCAGGTGATAATGATAGAATGAGTCCAATGCATTCAGCCTAATACTAGCGTGAAAATATACATAATACAATAATAATGATTATTAATATTAATGAAGATTTAATTTATTATATTTTATCTTTAAATTCAAGAAATTATTTATCAGTGTAAAAGCTGTGGTGTATTAACCATTTTGTCAGCTTTGATTTAAATGTATTTATGTCATGAATTAATCTGAAGTCGTCTGGTAAATTATTGAACAGCACAATACAGATATTATAAACATTTATCTTATATATTCGTTTATGGCAAGTAGGATGATACAATTTGTTCATAATTCTAGCTCTAGTTTGCCTAACATTTATTTCAGCTCGTGTTTTCCAAAATTGTGGATTGGAGAATACAATCAAACAGACTTCCTTAATGTACAGCGACGGCAGAGGTTGAATCGCAAGTTTTTTGAACAGCGGTTTACAGCTGTCGTCAAATTTCGCGTTGCAGATGGCCATTTTAAAAGCCTGATCAGCGTTTAATGAGTTTCCCCATAATATTAACCTATAACTAAAACGGATGAAACATAGCCGTGATAAGCTGTCAGATCCGCCTCTACAGAGACTGTTTGTCTCAATTTTCGCAATGCAAAAACAAATCGGTTTAGCTTATTACACACTTGCTCTAAGTACATGTCCTTTCCAATTTATATGCTTGTCAATAGTAATGCCTAGGAATTTATGATCATTAACCGAGTCTACTGTGTTATTTTCATATTTAATTTGAAGCGGTAGAGGATAAGAATTATAAGATAGAAATTGAATTTGCTTACACTTATTAACATTAATTTTCAAGTTATTACTCTCCATCCATTTAATTACATTTTTAAAAGTATCATTTACCTCTTTTTCAAAATTTTCCCGATCATCGCATTCGATTATTAAAGTGGTATCGTCCGCAAAGAGAATGGACTCGTGCCTGCTGGCTTGTGGGAGGTCATTAATATACAATAAAAAGAGAAGAGGACCGAGTACACTTCCCTGCGGAACACCTGTTTTGTTAGTTTTTAGGTCAGACCGAAAGGTGTGTTTCGCGAGAGTATTTTGTGTTATAACAGTTTTAGATATCTCTCTATATTGCTGTCTGTTTTCTAAATAACTCGCCACCCAATCCAGTGCTCTACCCCTAATACCATTAATATGTAATTTGTTTAAAAGTTGAGAATGATTAACAAAATCAAAAGCCTCATGTCCAGAAATATGGACACAAGAGGTAAACTATTATTTAAGCTGTCAGTAACAATTTTCAAAAAGTCGAAACACGCAAGTGTCGTTTAGCTACCTTTTCGAAAACCATATTGTTGTGGTTGTAAAATATGGTATTTGGACAAAAAAACATTTACTCGGCTTAGATACGCCTTTACAAACATTTTAGATAGAACAGGGACTAGTGTTAACCTATAATTGTTAGGCTCAAGTTTGTCTCCTTTTTTGTGGAGTGGTTTGACAAGCGATAATTTTAACCTCTCCGGGAAAATACCATCAACAAAGGAGAGGTTAATTACGTGAGCTTTTTTTAGTCGTGATGTTATCGTAGCCGCATGATTGGCAACTTTTTAGTGTCATTATAATATTGTATATTTCTCTTTCATTTACTGGTCTTAAGAATATCGTATGTACATTTGAATTGTCAAGTAATGATGTCTTATAATTAGGTCCAAAATTAAGTACGTAACGCTGTAAATGGTTCGGGCTAGCACCTCTGTGTTTTGCTGTGCTCTGTTCTATTAGGACAAGACAAGAGCAATAAAACTTTGTGGACTAAGTACAAACGTATATAATTGGGTGTGGGAACAATTTTTTAATGTGTTTTTTAAACATCTGTTACTATTTTAAGTAACTAATTTTAATATTTCGTTGATCTAGCCGGTAGTTAATTTTTTATTCATTTTTAAACATTGCGAACTCATGACGTCACTAATTCACTTATTGTTCCCACATGTGTTTTTTCCCGGATTCATGGTAAATAAATAATGAGGAGATAATTACTGATTTACTGCACTTACAACTGAAACAGAGCTCGCCGTTCATCATGTAGAATCTCACGAGAATGGAAAAAGTAGACTTCAGATACAATTAATTTTGCCAAGTTCTCAAACTAAGCCCTACCTGAAAGGGTTGGGATGATAGCGAATGGCTTTTTTAAGACCTACCTACCCGTCTGGGCAATGGGCATAAATTAATGTACGTAATATTAAAAATAACTTTGTGGAAAAATATATTTCACCTGGAAGAATTTTAAATCTGCTATGTGGAAAAATTCAAATTAGTTACTTAAAATAGTAAAAGGTATTTTAATAAATATAAAAAAAAAAAAATGGTTTCCATACCCAATTAAAAATATCCTAGATCCTTTGCCTTTAAAAATGTTAAATATTTAAATAAAGTATAAAACACAAATACCTCGAAATGGTTTTAGAAATAAGACATGTTTGATTTTTGTTCCCATACCCAATTGACACTAAACCATGTTGATGTTTGTCGTCATCGTCATTAACACTTATTTGTCTGCATCTTAGGCTTCGATGAAAATGGCTGTATGCTTTGCACCAAGACCGTTAAACAAATATAAAAAAAAGTTATCTGGTCCTGTCCTGTCACTGTCAAAGTCATTTAGGTGTCATTGTCAAACGTGAACACGAGCGAAATGGGTGACGATACCGCAGCGGAAGCTGTTCAGAACCTAAATATTAACGAAAAGGCAGGATTTTAAATAGTTTCATTGCTTTTAAATGTTGTATCTGGTCGTAAGATAAGTGATGCTAAAGTTGTTCAACGTCCGTGCTAGCTGCGTGGTCCGCTTCAAAGAGGGCTATGCCACATGGGTCTGTAGGCCTCTTTCATCAGACTGAATCATGTGCTAAAACCTCGAATTATGTTTACTTTCAGCCGCTTATTGGTCCTCTTAAGTTCAACTGTGTAAATAGACGTAACTAAGTGTGTTTGCCAAGTCCAAATAGTTTCTTTCAGTTTGGTTATTTGCATTGCTTTCATACTACGTGGACTACCTACTCGTGTAATTATTCATATGGTAAAACAAACTGTACCGTGTGGATGGGCTCATTAAGTTGCTGTTATGTATAAAATCTAAGTTTTTGGGCAAATACACCTACTACGAATCTCATACTTACTTGCTCTATCAAAAGGGAAAACCCAGAAGTGTATAAGTAAATTATGAAAGTAGTGCTGACAGTGTTCCTAATTAGGATTATGACTCGAAACTTCCGCAATTGATAAAAACCATCTAAACTGTGTATAGAATGTTTTACTCATTTTTTTTTTGTATTGGAATGATCTGAACTTAAATAGCAATTTTTCTTTACAGTCCAAGACTAAAGCCATGAAGGAGAAGAAGAAGAAAACTGAGGAATCTTCGTCAGTTTCAGAACTGAACCCTTGGCCTGAGTACATCCAGAAACGCATAGTGCTATGGGATAAGTACAAGGCAGAATATGCTGAAAAACTGGCTTCCCTGCCTGAGATGAGCATTGTTGTCACACTCCCTGATGGAAAGACTGTTCAGGCCAGTGCATGGAAAACGTCTCCATATGATGTTGCCAAAGGAATAAGGTGAGGGCATCAATATTATTCTGCTTTAATTTACTATGCGAAGTTTTAGTTCAATATGACTAAGTAAATTTATAGTCAGGTTAAAGTTATCAGGGGCTGGTCCCCTTATTTAATGTAAAATTAAAAACAATGCACATGAGACTTCTATGATAACCACAAAATATTTCTTAACTCATTCACTGCCGAATAAAAAAAGACAATAAGAAATTTAAATACCTTATCCACGCAAACGTCTGGATACACTTTAGTGTACCAAATTTTTTTAACATTAAATAAATTAAATAAAAAAATACTTTTTTTTTAACATTATCAAGTTGAAATTTTGGGTGCTTGGATGTGTGTGTTACTCCAAGGATTGTCTGCAATTATGATGTAATTATTCTTTTCTCATTGCTTACATCTTATAGTGTTATATATCAACATTTTCCTGAGGATGTTTGTGATGTGTAAATATCATAGTTTTATTTGCATCACAAATTAAAAAAATACAAATTAAAAAATTACGGTAATTGGAGAAAATATTGACACCCTCTTACATTCTCGATTTATTTTGAGTATTTAGATCTGGGTTTATAGCTTACTTTTAAAAAAGTAACAATAATCTATTCATTTTCCATTACACTTCAATAGTTTTGAGTGTTTGGAATAGTTCTCATTCACCTATTTGCTTTATTTAAGTTTCAACTATATTTATTAATAAAATACACATATTCTAACTTCCCAACATTTGAATTTTCTCCATAAGCTAAAAAAATGTAAAGGTTGTTAAAATTGATGGTGGAAGTAAATCAAACTTAAACTATGATAATGTTATTTAAGTAACATAAAATAACCTTGATAATGTTTTGGCCGTGATCCCTTTATCACTCACACTCTGTACGTAACTAAAGAGGCCAAACAGTCCTGTACTGCCTCTTACAAATTAAAACTTTTGATTTTAACATTGCTCGAGTCTGTAATCTTGTTAAAGTTTAATCTGAAGTCTAAGATGTATGGTTTTCCCGAGTTTTTGATCCATCAAACACCATTGGCGTAGTTTTTGCACCCCACTGAGTGACTATATTTGTTTATCCGTGCACATTGCTACAAACACTATTTTAAATAACCTTGTACCTTATTTACTTGCGGCCAGTGAGTTCTGGAGTGAATAGTAAGTATTCGTTCCCAGGGTGGTATGTTTTTTTGGTGTGTGCCTAATTTGCAGTTACTTATTGATTTATCAGTTATAAACACTCATGTGAGGCTGGTAAAATGAGATTTTGATAGATATAAATTCTAAAGTTGTATTGTATAGTAAAATATGTGACCTTTAATGACAAAAAAAATATTTTTTTACTTTTAAAATCTATTAATTGTGTTTGGTAATTTCTGTCTAAAATTTAATAAATAAGAGTTGTGTGCTTTCTGATGTTAACACTTCCTGGGTATTAATTAATAAATTAATATCTCTCAGACAACCTTGCCTAAGATCACAAACTTAACAAAGCCATATTACAGGCTTGTTTTGTAAGAATTTGGCGGGTTTGTAAGAATGGAAAACATGTTTTTTCACCTACACAAAGATAGAAACTAGAAAAATTCCTAGGTATCCTGATACCGCTTAAGTACCTCAAGCGGTATCAGGTCGAATTTTTGTAGTTTCTATCTGTGTGTGGGGAATAGTGCATTGTTAAATGCTAAAAAATAAAAATTCACTTATGTTTTTTCATACTTACATATTATGCTTGTACAACTACTATTTACTTTTGCCCAGGTATGATTTAGATTTTATATTAAGTTTTATAAGCATATAGTAAATAAACAAGCAATGTAACAATACTAGTTAATGCCTAGTTATTTTTTTGTATTTATTAAATTAAACATGGCTATAAATTAAAGATGAACAAGCATTATGATTACAAGGAAAAGAAAATTGTCATCAACGATAATCTTGATCATTTTAAAACTCACTATTGTTAAATCATTTCTATTCACGTTCTATTTACCACACCATCTAAACATTACCACCCTTGCTTTCACCCCTCGAACCTCATGACAGCTAATTTTCTCTCCAGCCAGGGCCTGGCAGACTCCACCATCATCGCACGAGTGAACAATGAGCTCTGGGACTTGGATAGGCCATTGGAAGGGGACTGTAAGCTGGAATTGCTGCGGTGGGACAACACAGACGCGCAGGCCGTGTTCTGGCATTCATCAGCGCATATGCTGGGAGAAGCTATGGAGAGGGTAAGAATAAACACCTGTAAATTTCTGGGACACCTTACGCCAAGATCGTCTGACCTCAATCAAACTAAGCAAAGCTTGAACAGAGGCGTTCGCATCAACCTTTACAAACCCATTGCAAAATAGGGCTTATGTCAGCAGCATAAGGTGTCCGTTACATAGGGATGTGAACGCCTCTGTACTATGGATACCAGAGACTGATAAATATACTTAAATATTTTAAATAGATGCTTCAATAGATAACACCTAAAGTAAACACAGAAAAAATATCAATGTTCATCTCAAATACTTATCTGGCAGATAACCCTAAGTACCCTAATCACAGTAAGTCGAAATTTGATGCTCATCACCTGGATGGCTGGCGTTCAACAACCGTGCGGTTTTCGCGTCAATTTCTTCCGCATACAGCCAAGATATGGGTATTTCCAATTGGATATGACATCGGAGCCTTCAAGAAGAGGGCTTATTCCTATTTAAAAGGCAAGCAACGCATCGGTGACACCTCAGGTGTTGCAGTTGTCCATGAGTGGAGGCGATCGCTTTCCATCAGGTGACCTTCCAGCTCGTTTGATCACTATTACATTAAAAAAAAAGCAACTTCATTAGAAGAACTTTAGGTACCTGCACTAGGACATGTAATAAACTGTAAATGTATTATAGTACGTGGGTCACACTATACGTTTTGCGTAACTTAAAAAAACAACATGTTATAACCAAAATATTATGTTTATTACTTTTCAAAATACTCTCCTTTACATTTTAAACATTTTTTCATGCAATCGAACCATTTTTCAAAACAGGAGGACCACAGATCTGAGGGCATGTTTTCTACGTGCTGATTGAACGCTATCACTGCCTCTTCGGAGTTGGTAAAAGTGAAACCTCTGATCAAATTTTGATTTTGGGGAAAATACAGAAATCACAGGGTGCTAGGTCGGGGCTATGCGCAGAATGGGTGACGAGTTGTACGTTTTCGGAAGCTAAAAATGACTTTGTTTTGTTGGCCGTGTGTGAAGAGGCGTTGTCATGATGTAGGAGAACGCGGCTTTTGGGTCGTCTTTCGCGAACTTTTTTAACACCCTGGGTAAACAAATGGTAAATGAAAAAACAAATGGTAAATACCACTCGGCATTAACACTCTTTTGATCTTCAAGTGGAATTGTACAGATGGGACCCGTAGCTGAGAAAAAAAACGCGATAATTTTTTTACCAACGTTTCTCGCCTGCCTCACTTTTGTTGGCCTGTTCTCATTTTCAAAAACCCATTCACAAGACATTTACATTTACGTTTGTCTATCCATAATAATTTTAAAAGAGTTTTTCCTGTCTGCTGAAAGAAATCTCTTTCTCGAGATAAGCTAACCTGTACTTTTGTACTCCATATTGTTTTCTATGTAGTTTGTCTTTTTGTATACGAAATAATAAATAAATAAATAAGATTGCTGTTTTTTTTGGGTTCAAAACAATAAATCCACGTTTCGTCTTCTGTGAAAATGTCATAAATGGTATTAGAATGTCCGTGGTCGTACTTCAGTAGAATCTGTGAGCACCATTCCACGCGAGCCCGCTTGTGCTCCGCTGTCAGTTCATGAGGGATCCAACGACAACAAAGTTTCCGAACTTTCAATTCTTCGTGTAAAATTTTCTGAATTTGGCTCAAACCAATCCCTAATAGTCCTCGAATTGCCTCATAGGTACTCCGCGGGTTTTCTTCAATTAGCCGCTTAACAGTAGCCACATTATTTTCGTTGACGGCAGTTGAAGGCCGCCCTTTACGAAATTCGTCATGTAAAGAAGTTTCTTTAGTTAGTTTTTAGTTCTTTAGTTTCTAGAAGAGGTCGAGTTCGACCTCTCTCAAATTCAGCCAAACCATCGCCTCACAGTGCTCAAACAAGGTGCTTCTCTCCCAAAAGCATTTTGAAGAGGAGCGGCACAGTCTAGCGGAGAGAGAGAACTTTTAAAATCATAAAAAATCATCACTCTAAAATCTTTTCGACTTAATTCCATTTTCGTTGCGTACGTAGAACTTGGATGTGTGATAAAAAACAATTGACAAATGATTTCTCGCCAATTTTTTTTATTACTGAGAAGGTTGCAACGTTTAAAAAAATATAACATTCGAAATTCAAATAGTTCCAATTAGCTAGAAGTGCAAAACTTTTAGTGTGCCCCATGTATATGCGGGGCTAAGATGTGCACTGCCAGAATATGTTTTCACGTTTTTTTTTACGCCCATTCCTTACAAATTGCACCGTATATGCATGACACCATTTTCTTGCGTTGCAAACTTAGCCCTACTGAGTAGGGCTAAGATACCCTAGGGCAGGGGTTCCCAACCTTTTTTTGTCTACTGCCCACTTTAAGAATAAATTATTTTTTAAAGCCCCCCTTTTTAAACATACTCAAAAACCGCTAAGTACTTATAACTGATTATTGAAACGCAAATTTATAGTATTCGGACAGAGTATCTTTTATTGAAAATAAAACAAACATAATCAATTCTTATATAAAAACTAATGTGAAGGTTGAATCTGATGCTGTTCAATAAGTTTGTTGATATCAGGTTCCAATTTACTCAAAAACAGCCGCAAGTCGCCACGTTCGGTAACACGCAAACGATTTCTCTTTTTAGTAAGCAGCGTTGCCACAACACTAAATCGACGTTCACACAAATATGACGATGGGAATGCTATCAAAAATCGTTGAACAATTGACCACAATCCAGGGTACAATTGCGGGATCGGTTTTTGTAGCCAAAATTCTTGATATCCATTTTTGAACTTGATTTTTATTTCTTCGTTTGTTGTCAATTCTATAAGTTCTTCTTCCAGCTGAGGTGACATTGCTGTGTTGACATTTGAAAACGGATCCAACACCCAGTCTGGTATTTCCAAGTTTAAAATGTCCTGGTATCGTTCGGTGAAGTCAATGTGGAGGTTTTCCAAAGGTTGGCTGTAGGCAAACAAGTCGTCGTTACTGCAGTATACTGATAAATTCGGAAAATTGTGAAACTCACGTCTGCCCTTATTCTTTTTGTGCAGAAGCAGTTTGGCTGCGAAAACAGCAACGGCATTTTTTGTTTTAATTAAATTTAGTTCATCGCCATGCAGTTGGAGGTTCATGTTGTTGAACTTTTTTTACAGGTCTGTCATGTAAGCTATATCATTCTTTGATGTTATGAGCTTGTTGCGCAGTTCTGTATCTTTAGTTTCCAAGAACTTTATCATAGAGTCAAACAGGTTGTAAAATCGAATCAGACAATTGCCTCTTGACAGCCAACGAACTTCAGTATGAAGCAACAAACGGTTGAAATCTTCGTCATTAGTAACACAAAGCTGATGAAATAATCTATCATTCAAAGAGCTGCTACGGATTTTATTGACTGCTTTGATGACATATTGCAGTGATTGAATTAGTCGTTCACTTAAGTTTCTAGCAACCAAATGTTGTCTATGAATAACGCAATGTATAGCAAGGACATTTGGAATTTTATTCTTTAAGTATGCTATGAAGCCTTTATGGTGCCCTGTCATAGCCGGAGCGCCATCTGTAGCAACTGATATAATATTTTTCAAAGGAATCTCTCTCTCACAAAACTTTTCCAATGTATTGAATATGGTTTCGCCTTTTGTATCTGTCTCCAAATTTCTGGCAAACAATAGTTCTTCACGTATTTTCTCATCTTTAATAAACCTCACGTAAGATAGCAACAACGCTTCATTAGTTGGTAAAGTGGACTCATCGAGCTGAATTGAGAATTGACTAGTCCTCAGATGATTGCACAATGATTCTTCAATGTTTTCAGCCATTTCATCAATTCGTCTTTGCACAGAATTATTACTCAAAGGAATTTTTCGGATAATATCTGCGGCCGGTTTATGAAGCACAGTAGTTATTACTTCCTTTATTGCTGGAAAAATTAACTCTTCTCCGATGTTGTGTGGTTTGCCTTTTTGAGCAATTAACAAAGAGATATTGTACGAAGCTCGAAGTCCGTCGTCATCTTGCTTAGCAGCCGCCGAAAATAGTTTTGATACACTTGGCTGAGTATTATGCTTCTTCTCTAGGTCTTGAAAATATGCTACATTCTTTTCTGTCTTATCTGGATGCATTTTATTCAAATGATCTTGCAGTCTTGAAGGCTTTATTGCTTCGTTCGAAAATGTTTTTAGACATAGAAGACACAAAGGCGACGACGGGTTTGTGGGATTTTCAATAAATCCGAATTTAATATATTCCGCAGAGTATTGCCGTCTGTTCTTTTTTACTTCCGACATTGTTTTGTTTTAAGAAATACGTAAGTGTTGAAATCAAGTACAGCTTATCTATTATGCGCGAAACCGCAAATAAAAATAAAATAAATTTACGTCGCTTATATAGGATTGCATAAGCAGCACGCACCAACAGGAATAAGACAAACGGGCATAAACTCGTTTATCTCATTCGACGCCCAATCGTACTCGACAAGCAAGAACAAGTATTATAGAACCAGCCGATTGCCGATTGGTATAGGAATGTACAATTCGGATTATTTAACAAAAACTTGTTAAAACATGATTGCCCGCGGTCTTTTATATCGAACCGAGTTTGAGCTATATCTTAATTAATATTAGTTGATGTTCACAAGATGTAGTCGAGAGTCGAGAGCTCAGTCGGTGTCTAAGAGTCTTCCTAGCTAGGTAGATGAAATTATAAATCGACCCCAAAGCCCTACACAATGCCCCCTTTTTTTTCTGGGTCTCTTACCGCCCCCCTTTAGGCCTGCACCGCCCACAAGGGGGCGTTATCGCCCACGTTGGGAAAGACTGCCCTAGGGCAAGCTAATGCTGATTTAGACTAGTTCCTGGACTGACAAAATAACCGACTGCTCCCTTATTAAAAACATATTTTTTAATTTGGAATGAAAGTATCGATAGCTGCTTATTTTGACCTCCAACATGCTTTTTATTCCACAACTGCCATCTAGGGCTGGTGGTGTCTGCAAACAACAGCTAGACGTGCCTTCCGAAAGCGGAGCCTCAATTATTGACATTCTTTGCAACATTGGCGATCACAAACCTGAACTATCGTCTTAAATACTAAAACACCTGAGAATTTGGCTGACCCATTAACATATAATATAAAATGCACCACTATGATAAATAATGTTTGATATGATATGTGTTATGGTAAAGCCTGATAAAGTCAATTACAAGATAAGCATTGGAGCTATAAATCAATAAAGCAATTATTTGTCAATCTCGGTACTTGGAATACTAGTTGACATATCAGCTGCTATCGGGGCAGTAGGGGATAAGCGGCGTATTCATTTGCGAAAACTGGTCTTGATCAGTTGATATTGTACAATATGGACTTGAAGCCCAGTCCTCATTGTACTTTGGAAGCGTTTTTCCAATAGATTTTGCTGATTACCTGAACACAGTCCGCAATATATTGTTTTTACTCTGATGCCTCTACGCAATCTGATGACAAAGATAACTGTCATTGAAGACTGTTTTGAAATCGTCTAAGAATAGGTTTTTTTTGGTATTTTAAATCCTCTCCTTCATTGTGGGGACAATTCTAAAGCTGGACTATATTACAGCTACCCAATCCTCTACTTAAACATAAACCTTTTTAGAATCAGTAAATAAAGCTCTTTAGTTTAAAAAATTTACTTTACATCTCTGAAAATATAATAAATAGGTTTGTTATTGTTTGAAACATGGTAATTCCTTATTTCAGGTTTATGGTGGGTGTTTGTGCTACGGACCACCCATTGAAGAGGGATTCTACTATGACATGTTCTACCCAGAAAAGGGTGTAAGTCCAGTTTATTATTTAAACAATATCTTACTACCCGCATAAGCCTTTTTGGAATGAGGACACCTGAATTTGGACACTGCATAAACGAAATATAGATTGATATGGACGCGCATTTTCTTTTATAGGTGTCCACCACGGACTATCCAGTCCTCGAAAGCCTGGTGAAGAAGATTACTAAAGAGAAGCAGCCATTCGAGCGCCTCGAGTTGACCAAGGAACAGTTGCTAGAGATGTTTGACTACAACCCATTCAAAGTGCGCATTCTTAACGAGAAGGTTAACACGCCTACCACTACCGTTTACAGGTAACTTTTGAGTTGATACCCTATCTTTAAGTTCAAGTTCAAGTTATTTATTTGCTAAGAATAGGTACAAATGTTGTTAATATATTTTACAGTAATTCTCTAATAAGTTAACAATACATTAACATGCAAAAATATGCACTTATTAATAGTAATTTCCTAATTTTGTATTTAATTATTACAATTTAATTTTTTCATCTTCCTGTAGGTTACGGTGAATGTTGAAGAGGTGCTATTAGCGATAAAGACACCCTAATTGTGCAATGTTTTAAATGCTATAGGTTCATCTTTCAATGTACACATTAAATAATATTCAGCATCTATATCTATTTTAAGAAAATATTATTTAAAATGTTATTGCTGGCCTATTGGCGCAATGGCAGCGATCCTGCCTTTAGCGCCGGAGGTCGTGGGTTGATGACTTCGATCCCCACCCATGACAAACATTTATATGACGAACATTTGTGTTTGTTGTGTGTCTGGGTGTTATTATCTATTTAAGTATGTATTTAGTAATATTTAAGTATGTTTATCAGTCTCTGACGCCCATAGTACAAGCTCTGCTTAGTTTGGGGTCAGATGATCATGATGTGAATTGTCCCAGATATTTATATATTTATTATTATTATTTTTTGTTTAAACTTTAACAAGGCTTGAATTAATGTGTATCTTTATTTTGTCCAGATGCGGTCCACTTATAGATTTATGTCGGGGCCCCCATGTGAGGCATACTGGCAAAGTGAAGGCTCTTAAAGTTACTAAGGTGAGTGTTTTTACAGAAATATCACTGCTTATTTATTATTATTATTATTATTATTTCAACTGGGGACGCTGGCAGTGGGCCGGGTGATCGGTCCGCTTGTTATGGGCCATTTCACCCATTTATATATCACTGCTTAGATGTCTTGGTAAATAAGTAAAGTAGACAGTGATCATCAGAGAATGGTTCGTCTTGTTGATAACACAAACTTCCTAGCCATGTAGGCCACGTGTCTAAAGACTGCGGTAACAACTTATCAAAATGCGGTCTGCATGCTTATTTACCACCCACATTGTGTAAACAGAATATCTTTCTGTCTTTGACAGTAAAACTATTTTGCTAATATCGAGGGACTAAACGAAGCCATAATATACCAGAGGTGGTTTGACTCCCAAACGTGCGAGGGAGTCAATGAAACCGAGGGTATATTAAGTTGGCGTTTAGTCTCGAGGTGCAAACTGTACTTTTCACTTTGAGTGCGAAAAAAATAGTCAATTTAGTACAAAAACATTTGAAACCGAACAAATTTACACGCGACAATTTCGACAAGTTCTAATATTTTCGTGGTCAGTTTTTTCTTCTGAACTGAACCAGTCACAGATTAACATTTTAAAAATTTGCGGACAAACTATGGAACTAAAACTCTCATCATTTTCGCAATGAAGATGGTCCACACTCCACAGATAATAGTATATTTTTACTGCCTGTTTGAGTTTGTTTATGTCACATGAAGGAAATTAAAAAAAACGAATTACTTTTTACTCCCTAGAGACTAAAGTGGTCACTTTAGTCCTGCTTCGTTGGGCTATATTGGCGTACTTATAAAGCATGAGAAGTGAGAAGGATTGTAATATCTACTTTATCAAATGCATTTGTCCTCAGAGTTCATCAACGTACTGGGAAGGCAAAGCCGACGCGGAAAGCTTGCAGCGAGTGTACGGCGTGTCGTTCCCGGAGCCCAAACAACTCAAAGAATGGGAAGTCATTCAGGAAGAGGCCGCCAAGAGGGACCATAGGAAGATTGGCAAGGTAACTTGATTTGTATAATTCAATAAATGATATTGTTAAATTAAAAATATAAAAAAATGTTTGGGGCGGCTTGAATCAAAATAGACGTAAATACACCAAAATAAATATTTTTAGACATCTCTATTTTGGTTCCATTCGCGTTTTTTAGCTATTCGGGAAAGCCTACAAAAAATTCTCCTTTATTTCCTTAACTTCGATATAGACCAAACGATTACGGGCACTGTCTTAAGTCATCCTAAATATGAGCCTTGTGTCTCTAGGAACAAGAGCTATTCTTCTTCCACGAGATGTCGCCGGGCTCGTGCTTCTTCCAGCCGCGCGGCGCGCACATCTACAACACGCTCGCCAACTTCATCAAAGAACAATACAGGTAAGTCACTTAATTCATCACGTCTACCTTTCCGAAATGCTTGTAAATACTATAACTTCACACTCATTAACAACATGCAGGATGTGAGCCTAGGTAAAACCAATTTGAAAAAATGAGAAATAAATGTCCTGAAGTCTGTTATTTGTAGACAAAATGACACGAGAAGCCACATAATTAGTAGATTATTAATTAAAATCACATTTTTCATGTCTATCTTTAACTCTGTTATTTGAAGGTACCATATTTTATCAGAATTTTTTTTGTCCTCTGTCCATATATACCACTATTATTGTGAAAAATAAAAACTATATGGCGGCAGGTGGCTATACCAGCTTCCATACAACAGTGTTCAAACTCCTTTCCTTATTTGGTTAAAAACATCTTCTATAAATTACAGTCACAGATTAAGGAAAAAACGTCGTGGATATAATAGTAACAGTAGTTTGAAGCATTTTTCATAAAATAAGGTCACCTAACTTCAACTATTTATTTAATTTAAAAAAAATGCAAGTTGCCATCTTTTAACAACTGCCTTTTGTTACCAGACTCCGCGGCTTCCAAGAAGTGATATCGCCGAACATGTACAACGCCAAGCTGTGGCAGACTTCCGGCCACTGGGCGCACTACTCAGAGAATATGTTCTCGTTTGACGTGGAGAAGGAAACGTTCGCTCTCAAGCCTATGAACTGCCCAGGGCATTGGTGAGTACTTGCACGTACCAAAATTTGCTCCACAGGCTACCAGGTGATTACCCCCACGTGTACAGTCGGCCAAAAGATTGCTCTAACACCTTGTTGAAGTTCATTTGAATGTCGTGAAACAACAAGGTCGATTTCCCCTTGCAATAACTTTATGACATTGACAATTGTTCAACCTTAGTGTCCATAAGATTATAGTTTGTCCAATTTAGGATGATATTTTTGACAGGTTTCATTAGGGATAGGGTAGTTTATAATCGTTAGTGAATCTATTCGATTATCGATTTATTATTTCATAGAACTTGGAATCGTTAGTTTATATAGATTATTATAGATAAACAAACAAAATAAGGCACAGCAATATTTGAATAACATAAACAGACACAGATAATTAAATAAATAGAAATATATTAGTGAATTAAATATAGTAGGTATTAGGATTTGAAGTTATTTATTACTTATATTATGGTGCACACCCTAAATCACTTTCATGATTATGAAAGTGATTTAGGGTGTGCATCCTCATCATTACTAGAAGAACTAATCAAACTCGTATTAACCTTGATTAATATTTAAGTTCAAAATCTTTATTATATTCAATCAATGTTTTTTAAATATAATCGTATGATAGATAAGATAAGATAAGATAAATAATCTTTATTGCACAAACAAATACTTACAGCACGTAAAAACAAAAAAGTAAATATTAAAGTACAATTTAGGCGGTCTTATCGCTACAGAGCGATCTCTTCCAGACAACCTTCGGCAGAGAGATTTAGATAATTGCAAATAACTAACAATACTAATCAAATTTAAACTGTATTGAAATTAAATGTTGCGCTAGCCGCCCTTTATCTTAAATTTAAAAGATTAATTTTAATACGCAACTGAGTTTATGTTTTCTATTGCTATTCGTTTGCAAGGCACTTCACTAAATGGGCGGTACTCGTCAATAAAGCACGATATTAACTGTAGTACACTTTGCCGAAAAAAATGCAATACTTCATAAGCGTGAACTGTCAAAATTATCATCCTAAATTGGACAAACTATAGAGAGAGTAGACGTCACTTACTGTACTGTTTTGCACTCAATAAATTTTGCTTCGGCATAAAATCACCGTATTACGCTTTCGCTGTCAGATTAAGAGAGCAAACATCTAAATAAGACATTGTTTTTGGTCAAACATTTTTTCTGGTATGCTACAAGTGGAAAAATCCTTCCAGTGGAAAATCCTTTTGTTTTGCTATCAAGCTTATACCCTGGTTTTGCTCTGGGCGGCCGGAATTTTGGGCGGCGCTGCGCTTCACTGTTCCGTTGCGATTAAAGTGAGCGATGACAAAGCCTATATCTGATTCCTTTGTTCTCCAGCCTGATATTCGACAACCGCAACCGCTCCTGGCGCGAACTCCCGCTGCGCATGGCGGACTTCGGCGTGCTGCACCGCAACGAGCTGAGCGGCGCGCTGACCGGGCTCACGCGCGTGCGCCGCTTCCAGCAAGACGACGCGCACATATTCTGCACGCCGGAACAGATTGAATCAGAGATGGTAAGTAGATGGGTAGTTTAAGTGTCTTGATTATGTCAAAAATGAATATAAATGAATAAAAAGACGATTCTAGCGGAAGATTTAGCATCAAATCCATTTCGCAACAGTCAAAGCAGCCAATCAAAAACTTAAATTCTCAACAGCAAATCAAAAATGTGTCATAAGACTAGTGCCAGCATCTCTAAATTTTTTTTTAAATGAATTCAATTGAAGAACCCTATTATTCATATATACCCTACTATGTCGACGACACGATTGGCGCAGTGTGCTGTAGCGATTCCCGGTCGGGTCAATTCAGAAAAATGACTTTTTCTAAATTGACTCGGGTCTGGGTGTGCTGGGAGACGCCCCTGGCTCATATCCCTGTCTGGTACCTCGTAACACAAGGATATTTATCCTTACTTCGAGACCATGACAAGTGGTGTGTTGTCTGGCGCATATTTATATTTATTATTATTTATTATTCATCGTCATCATCAGCCTTTGGCAGTCCATTGCTGGACATATGTTTCCCCCACAGAACGCCACAGCGAAGGACATTAGGCCTTATGAATCCAACGGCTTCGTGCATCCTGTACCTGGTTATCGGTACATTGTAGGGTAGGCACCCACCCTTCAATGGACCGATGACCACGTTGCGTTTTACAGTTTGGTTCTGCAAGCGATCTGTATGTCTAACATTAGTTTATACCAATGACAGCCACTAGCGTCCGGGTAAGTCGCGTTGACGTTTTTGTATGGGAATTCGTAGCCCACTGAACGAAGGAAAAATAGGGGAAATAATTCGTGTAAAAGCGAATTTTAGCACAAATGTAGGGAATGGTATCGGAAGCAACATACTCAAAGTACTGATGGATGGGGGTAGGGCTAAGGGAGGGGGGGGTGAAGGTACTTTTATTAAGTTTTTCTTAAACAACTCTTAATCGGTGGCTCTTAGCAAAAAAACCTATTACTCGAGTAATCTACATAATATGAAAAATGAGAATATCAATTAAAAATAACATAACATCGACATTTCCGAGACATTTAATAATTTCTATATAGACTTAGCAAGTAAGACTAACAGTACACTTGAAAATACTAATAAAAATAAATTACAAAACACCATATTTTTATACCCGACTACTGACAGCGAAGTTGAACGAATTATCATGCAATTGAAAAATACGAGATCAGTGGGGTACGACGGCGTAAATACTGACACTTGAACTTTGCTCTGCTAAAATTAAAACCCCTTTATCTCATATTATTAATCTATCGATGAAAACAGGAACATTCCCTGAAAAGCTTAAGCTCTCAGTCGGCAAGCCATTGTTAAAAATAGGTGATGATAGTGATTTGGGTAACTACCGACCTATCACGCTAATTCCTATATTGGCTAAAATATTTGAAAAAATAATAGCTAAACGTGTATACGCCTTTATAGGAAAACATAACATGATACACAAACAACAGTTCGGTTTTCAAGCAGGAAAATCGACAACCCTGGCTTGTTTTTCACTAATAAAAAAGTGACAGAAGCTCTAAATAATAAAATGCCGACCACAGCCTTATTCCTAGACATGTCAAAGGCTTTTGACTATGTTAACCATACGATCTTGCTAAAAAAACTCTTTGACTACGGCATCAGAGGTATGGCACATAAATGGTTTGAGAGCTACTTAACAAACAGGCAACAATGTAGAGTAATAACACATCTTGACAAAAATTACAACTACGTCAAAATACCGACAAGTACATAATGGGGTACCTCAGGGAAGCGTATTAGGCCCACTACTTTTTATTTTATATGTGAATGACCTTCCTGACACTACTCTTCATGACTGCTCTCTATTTGCTGATGACTGCACCTTACTTTTTCAAAATAAAAATATTGCCCAGCTTGAGACTGACATAAATAGAACTATTATTGACATAATTAACTGGATGACTAAAAATAATTTACACATTAACATAACAAAAAAAAAGCAATACAAAAATTTCGTACATATAAATCGCAAAGAATAAATATTAATATACATCACGACAATAACAAAATTGACATAGTAAATGCTACATCATTTCTAAGCATAAGTATTGATGAACATTGTCACTGGAAAAATCACATCAATAATTTATGTACAAAAATAAATAAATTCGTCTCTGCAGGAGAGTCGCATCCCTCGAGATAGCATTGCAAGCATACCACGGATATATAGCTTCCATATTGCGCTACGGCATAATAATATGGGATAATAGTGTTGACTCAAAGAGGGCTTTCATAGCCCAAAATAAGTGTGTTCGGGCTCTGTGTGGAATAGGCATACGAGAATCATCCAAACCTGTTTTTAAAAAACTGCACATTCTGCCTATGCCCTGTTTGTACATTGTATATTAGAGTTTTCCTTGTTTGTCAAAACAAACCCCGAGTACTTCATGAAAAATAAAGAAATGAAGCCAAATCCACGAGACTCTAGAAGAAATAAAATTATAGTACCAAAATCGAATTTTACTTTATTTAAAAAAAACGTATTTTACATGGCCATAAAAATATTTAATAAATTACCACCCAGTCTCATGGATTTGCCTTTAGATAAAAACATTTTTTAAAGGTTTTTGTTTAAGTGGCTTATGGAGAAATGTTTCTATTCAATCAATGAATATATGGAGCATACATTGACTTAATGAGAAATAGTAGTAATAACTTCCTTTCATTGCTGTCTACTATTTAAACACTAAAATATTGTCACTTTATTTTTAATTTACTGACATTTTATAATTTGTAATTTTAAATATTAATCCAACTGACATATAACGATATATAAATAATTTCTATAACTTAATTAATGCTTCAAATATGGACTTCACATTTTTTCTTTCTCAATAATTAATGGTGTAAATACTGCCTTATATAATGTTTAAATCAGTTTTTTTTTAATTATCATTTCACGAATTTATGATTATATTATTAAATAATATTTGCATGCCTACCTGTTTAAAGGCAGAAGACTGTTGATTCCAAGTAATATTGCAGACTATCGCTATATATGTGCACAGTTTTGAGCAAATACATTATTTCTATTCTATTCTGTAAAATTTTAGACAAAAAAGGTTCTATTCACTTTTTCTCTGGGATCTCTGACTTTGAGTATGTTGCTTCAGACACCATTCCCTACATTTGTGCCAAAAATCGCTCTTTCACGAATTATTTCCCCAATTTGGCAGTTTTTCGTCTTCGTTGAGTCGGTATAGCGCCTCTAGTGATTAAAAATGGAACCAGAAATAGCATACAAATTGCTGAACGCAACGATCACCGCTAACGTGATGGAAACTCGTGGTAGACATACCTATCTACTGGCCTGCCTAATGCCACAGCAGCTTAGTTTTGCGATAAGCTATGTCGTTAACTTTAATAACCCAGTTATCCATATTAAATTAAACTTGTTTGTTGCAGGTGAAATGCCTAGAGTTTCTCGAGCACGTGTACACGAAGTTCGGGTTCACGTTCCAGCTGAAGCTGTCCACGCGCCCCGAGAAGTTCCTCGGCGAGCTGGCCACCTGGAACCAGGCTGAGAAGGTAATGTGATGCGTTTGTGTATCAATATTATATTATGATTTCATTAAGATTTGAAGCCTATGGACTTCAACTTTCAAGTTCGTGTGCTAGGGTTACGCACCCTAAGGGTTGAGCTACATTTGGCCGCACCGCATCGTATTTTGCTATGCTTCTGTCCTTTTCTATCACTCAGAACTGTCATTTACTAGAGCGAGAAAGAGAACAGAATGCGGATGGCGGAAGGCTCATCACGTACCAAGTTGGGTTCTAATATTGGAGTTTACGAAATCGTAAGCTTATATTATAATGACGCTACACTGCCGTAAACTGGGCCGACTTACCTGACAAGTTGTCCACACCGATTTTCGATATAACGTAACGTATTCGTATTTCGTGTAACGTATTTTTGTCTGTATCGCAATATCATGTTTTTTTGCTATTTGAAACAGGAGTTAAAACACGTCGAAAATCGTTCAAACATGAAAATTAATCACGTGATCGGCTTTTTTTATGTTTATTGTCGTGCGTCACCATTTTCTTCGCAAAAGGTCTATAAAAAAAAGATAGCTTCTTTCTCAATTCGGCAAACGACTGCTTGTTACTGGATAGTCTTCCCGTAACCTTAGCGTAATCTGCAATCCAGGCCGGGCATCCGGGCAGCCCTTTGTGGGTGCAAGAGATTTTAATTTAGAATTCGTCTGAAGTACTTAATTTAAAAAAAACCTACTTTGTACCTATTCAACAATCCCGAATACAGTTATATAAAAATAATCGATTGATCTGAATTCATTTGTGTTATATTATGTTTTTAATGATCCGTTTAGCGCAGATGTTCTAGAGCTGGTTGAGATAAAAAGGCACCGCCTCAAAATATGTTCATTGATGAAAACAGATATTTGAGTTGGATCTTTGTGATTGTGCTGTACCGCAACCTTGTGTTATAGAAACCAAGGAAGTTTTTCCTTGTTCTGGTTTCCATAATCTCAATGAGGGGTTTCTGAAATGGCCTGGCAGAGATGGCAGCACTGTAGCATGAGGGCCAATTAACTGTCAGATACATACATTCTGATTTGTATTTTTGATATTATTTGGTTTATTTGGTCATTACATTAGGAATATTGATTTCTTAAAGGCCACAGTGTTGTGCACTGCCTATGTGTGCAAATAAAATAGGAGGACATAAGTTTCCTACGGGAGATAAATACCGGTTAAAATAGTGGCTTGTAGCTATTCGCAGTGATAAATTTACTCAAACAAAAAAAAACCCTTGTTGATTGTTGCACATTAGTAAGGCATGGTTTATTATGCGTTATTAAAATAGATTAATCAACTACTACTCAATGAAACAGAAATAACTGTAATTTAGTAGTTAAAAAAACCAAATCAATTTGTGTAAACAAATACTAGTACCTTAAGTTACCTTTCAAAAAGCTTTTCCTTAGTAACAGTGGCTGTTGCGCCTCTGTTTTTGAGCTCAATCTTCAGATCTGCGACTTCTTTCTGGCGTTTATCCATAATAACATCAATAACACCCGCAAACACAATAGAATTTCAAAAAACAATTATATTTTCGGTACAAATCTATGGGATCTGACAGCTGTTTGGCCCTTACGCAACAGCAGCGCCGACTGGTGGCAGAAAAAGTTTCGAAAACCCTCATTCGTTTATCATTCCAGGCATTAGAAGACTCGCTGAACAAGTTCGGGCAGCCGTGGCAGCTGAACCCGGGCGACGGCGCGTTCTACGGGCCCAAGATCGACATCACCATCCAGGACGCGCTGCGGCGCTCGCACCAGTGCGCCACCATTCAGCTGGACTTCCAGCTGCCGCAGCGGTTCAACCTGAACTACGTCAGGTAGGTTCGCCTCTTAAAAAAATCGTGGACCACGCTCGATATCTTCAACGTTATTTTTTCTAGTATTAGTATCTTTAGGTGACCAAAGTAATAGCCTCGTGGGATTTGGGTAAAACCTCTTGATATAACACGACATACCATCACGTCTTTATCCCAAACAGGGTAGTCAGAGGCAAGTGACTGTTGCCGTCATGGTGAACGGAACACTCAGAAGCCCACTTTTCAGCAATGGTATTAGTACCCAACGTGGTAGGTGGTGATCCTTCCGCCGCTATCTGGGTTGATTTGGTTTTTTATCGATGTTTTTCCATCACCTGAGAGTTACTCGTAAGTCGGAAATTAAACAAAGAACACAAAGATTTTGGTTCTTTGCCAGATTTAAACTCGGGACCACACGATCTGCGATCCGAGTTGGAGTGCATAACCACTAGGCCACGACGCTTAAGCTGCTTAATATCGTTATAAAAAAGTGTTTTTCATTTTGATCGTCATGTTATCATCGTAAAGGAACTTCGTTTACGATGTTGGTATTTTACTTAGAGAGGAGATACCTATATTTTCAAGCAAAATTGCCTTAGTGCGTAGTACAGGTACTATATTTACTGGTTAGCAAATGGCCCAAAGCCGCTCGCTGTGGCGTTTCTATGGGAGGTGTCCTACGTGAACTGCCGGAAGGTAACTAATGCCGGTATTATCCTGATATCAGATCACCAAAATTCATGAAAACACCAATGATTTTTTATGTAACATTAATTTTCCAATTCACATCAATAGATAGTGTCGTACAATTGATCTATCCTTTACAGTGAAACCGGCGACAAGAAGCGTCCAGTGATAATCCACCGCGCGATCCTCGGATCCGTGGAGCGCATGATCGCCATCCTCAGCGAGTCGTACGCCGGCAAGTGGCCCTTCTGGCTCAGTCCGCGCCAGGT
Source organism: Udea olivalis (assembly GCA_947369235.1). Lineage (NCBI taxonomy): Eukaryota > Metazoa > Arthropoda > Insecta > Lepidoptera > Crambidae > Udea > Udea olivalis. The sequence continues at coordinate 15,731,804 of OX376359.1, forward strand.
CTGCGTCGTGCCCATCGGGCCCGCCTTCGACGAGTATGCGGTGCAGGTGAGCTCAGTGTGCTCGCGTTATCAGAAGAAATACATCCTAAGGGTGGAAAATCCAAAATAATAATCATTTTGGATAATGTGTACGCCTATTTTCACAATAGAAATCAAATTGCCAAAAAAACATCGAGGATTGATCTGATGGAGACGGATTGAAGTTGGGAATCGGAACGTTCGTCTCTGCGAAGCACGTAATTATGCCATATATGCACGTATTCTAGAGAATCGTTCTCAAGTACTGATCTGTACAATCTGTACTTTATTAGAGATTTCAAAACGTCAGTTCATACAAAAACGTCACTCAGATCTATCCTCAAGTACATATTTTGTTTTAGAATACGGGCCTTACATACCACTTGCGTATATTTTTACAATAACAATCAAACTGGCACGAAATAATAAACGATGGAGACGGATTAAAATTTGAAAAACGCGGAAAGTTTATCACATCAAGGCACATCCAACCAAGCGCCCATTGCAATGGTATTTGGCAATAGAACACTCGGCCAATCGACTGCGACATTCCTAAATATCAAAAAAATCCTTCACTTAAATAAAGCTACGTTATCAGCCAGCAACATAGGCTTTTTTTCGGGAGAAATAGAAGAATAACATCACTTTCAATGTTCTTTCCCATAACTGCTTTTCTTTCTCCTTTCCATCACATTTCAATGGTGTGTTTCTCCCCCAGGTGAACAAGCAGCTGTTCGCGGCCGGCTTCATGTCGGAGGTGGACACGGACGCGGGCGACACGCTCAACAAGAAAGTGAGGAATGCTCAGCTCGCGCAGTTCAACTACATCCTGGGTAAGTTCACTTTTTCTAAATAACTAAAGTAGGGCTGGGCCAAAAACCGATATAAAGAAAGTTTGTAATTTATAGCAGGTAATTTCAGTAAAATAATTTAACATAGTTGGAGTTGTGTACACACGCTTTCTCGTCAACCTTCACAGATATATGTATGCTGCTGACATTAGACTCAAATTGCAATGGTTTTTGTAAAAGAAGACCTCCTCCCTACTTAAAGTAAAAACACAACCTATTGTCAACTAAAATTCATATAATATCTCGAAGACAGAATTGACTGCACTCGACGTCAGCCGAGTGCCATCGAGACGTTTTTTTTCTCTATTTACTATACCGGGTTTAAACAATATTGATTTTGAGATTCTCATACATTCGTTCATTTATTTATTTATTCTTCATTGCACAAAATTAATGATACAATTGGCGTTCATTCGAATATTTTTGTACTAAAATCGTATAACAAAAATTAATTTAATTATTTCAGTTTTGACTTAGATATTAATATATTAAACTGAAATTTGCTGTATCTGTAGTAGGTCATCATCTATTTACGGCGTAATTAATTATTACGTCTGAATTGGTAATTTATTGTTTTCGAGTATCGTTTATAAAGTTGTTATTGTTTCTTGTCCAGTTGTGGGCGAGCGCGAGAGAAACTCGGGCACGGCGAACGTGCGCACGCGCGACAACAAGGTGCACGGCGAGATGTCGATAACCGCGCTCGTGGAGCACTTCAACGCGCTCGTGCGCGACAAGACGCTCTCGGAGGACAGTCAGCTGCTGAAGTAGGGGAAACAAGTGTGGTGGGATTTTATGAATAGATATGTTACTGGCGTATTAAAAACGGAAAATTGCCCTCCTTTGCTAGTCCCATGTATACAAAACAATGGATTTTGTATTGGTATAATTCCTGGACAGGGAGTGTGTGGGAGGGAGCCTAATCGCCACCCGTAAAGTCGACATCTTAGTGTATTATACTTAATTTATTATAACATTAGAAAAAAGAAGCAGGGATGCTAAAATTAATGACAATTTGCATTTGACGTTGTCATGACAATGACATACCTGAGTTTAACATGGCAAAATTAAAAACCCCTTCCGCCACAACGTATGAAGGGATTATGTAACATTTTCGATTCGGTAGAGTTATAGTGACAGTAAAAATATGTTCGGATAAAAACCTCTGCTTCTTTTGGTTTTTAGATCGACAATATAGTTTGATGCAAGAAAAAATAATTTATTCAGGCAATACCTCATATATTCTGAAGTTACTTTAGTTTGAATGAGAACAATTAGGTATCTTAAAAGTAACACTTACTATAAGGGGTGGTATTCCTGAACTCATTTTTGAATGATGTTAATGGCTAGTAACGTATTTATAAATAGAATGTAACTAAGTGTGATGATATTTTACATCTGACTAGATTTTCACAATTACACTTTAAGGCTTGCCACCATAGCGGAGCTAGGCTCCATGTTGTGCTAAGTTACGCTTCAGTGTGGCAGTCTTAGTTGAAAATAGGTAAGAGTTGCCTAAAAGCATTTATAAAATTGATTTTTGTAAAATATAGCTAATATAAAATGTCATCGCATAGATAAACAATTCCCAAGGTAAGATTCCAGAAACTACTGCGATAAGTTGGTAAAAATAACCAGAGATATAAACTAATTATAAACTCAGATTTATAATTTTGTCGTATTTATTTTGAATTCAATATAAATATTTTGAAGAAATACTACAGAAATAGTACAGCAGCAAAAGGCAAGCTTGATTTTTTTGAATATCATTCAAAACTATATTAAACTATATTTTCTTCACGCAGTAGTTTGATTAATATGTAGGCTGAAAAATACTTAAGTTAAATGGATTCATTGCACACATTGCAAAAATATATTTCAGCGAGTGTTAAAATTTTGATATTGAGACATTTTCGTAAGGCATCATTTTCACCATTAGTTTTCCCTAAGTAGTAATTTATTTTCTTTAGAAATGCTTTTCATTGTTCATCATCAAAATATGACGAAATATCGACATCAACAAGGGTAACAAAAGACCATTCATCAAAAAAATCAATTGTGTAGGGGTTTTTCTTTTTTTTCTTTGAATCACATTCATTAGGTCTGTGAAGTGGCAGATAGGGTAGTTTGTATCTTGTTCACTCATTTCCTTCATTAGGTCTGCGTTTCAAAAAGGGTGATAGTCAAAACAATTTAAAAATATTTTTAAAAGCAAGACTGTACAATACTGTAAAGAAGAATAGTTCGGGGTCGTTCTTTAATGATTTGCACTTCGGTATAGAATCTCTAACTTTTACAACAGAATCCGTATCCAAAGTCCTTGTATTTTTCTTCACCCGTGGCGACATCACTAGTTTTGAAACAGCAAAATTAATGATGAAAGATAGAAATATCTCGAATAAAAAGTCATCAAAAATACATGAAGATTTTATTTGTATATCGTGAGTCTTTTTCTGATGAAATTGTGATAGTTTAGTATTATTTGAAAAGGCTTTGAAAATGTGTCGTTGTTATGATGGAAATCAACTACCCTATTTTATTGTGAATTAACCATTACACTACAGTTAAAAGTATATACACATTTTTCATTGCACCATACATACTCAAGACCATACGCATACGAAATTATCGCAGGGCATTGAAATGCATTTTATTTTCATTATTTTGAAACCCATGTGATTTTTAGGGATTTCTTTTATGTTAATTTATTTAGGCTAAGCATTGGTGGTCCTCTAATAAATTATGTTCAAATTTATTCTTCTTTTTCTGCTAACAAATTCACTGACGTTAGTCAGTAATCTAATAGTCAGATCCTATCTGAATTTCATTACACCCAGAACAAACATTGCTATGACGATGTTTGTTTCGTGTCTGGGAGTTAATATCCACTCATACCGATGTTTTTTACACCATAGAGAAAGTAATATGGTATACTATACTATTTTCACTATAAGATGATATATGCCTGACATTTCTCATTGTTCCGTGTCACGCATACTATTTCAAACTAAATAAAAAGAAACTGGCAAAAGGAAATGTTATAAATTATTAAAAAACTATTGTCCTTTCGAATCTTATCAAGTAAAGTATTGTTATTATTATTAACTGTTAATAAATGAAGTAAATTAAATGAAATTGAAATATCTTCATAGCGCCTGATGCGTGAAAAGGAACGCCATTCAATAGTGTATTGAATCGACAAAAAATCGATTAATAGAAGCGACCATTTTGTAATCACGTCATTAGCATCAGTACGAGTGCGTCTGCCTTGTGAGCTATTTTTTAACTATTTTTTTCGAGATACCGCGTTTTATTCTATAACATATTAGCCATAACCCGTTTACTAAGCATTTCTAAAAAAATAGAAAATCGGATAGAAAGTCCGCTTCCATTTCCTTTGCCAACTCGATAAATTACATCACTATATTTGACAATTATGAACTGTCAGGAATATCATCATACGGCGAAAGTAGTATAAGTAGGTGATAATTAGAGATTTGAAGTGAAAACAGCCACGTTTAATTTAACACGAATTTTCAATTAAACAAACAAGAGATTCCTAGTACATCTGACATTCATAGTATGTCTGCTGTCCACAACACAGGTCTGCTAATGCCATAACTGTTACTACAAAAAAGTTTTCTCTACATTTCACTTCACAAGTAATGAATGGTAAAACATTGCAGTTTGCAATTATTATCATTTAACTAATTCTGCACGCTTTTTATCCAATGTTTTCTTGGACTACGTAATTAAATTGTTTCGCGACTTCTTCTTACTCATCTTCTCGAGCCGTCTCTCGGTTCTGAAAGGAAAATATTAGAATATGATCATCAAATAACTGAATCTAGAAAATTATACATCTTGTTAACTCGCAGCTGTTTCATACATTTGCAATACCATAAAAATGACAACGTTTAGTACCCGCACCATTTGATGCTGACGATAGTCGCTAGCGTCTAGCGTCTAAAAGTTGATGAAGAATAGGAGTTCGAATCTTCTGCACTGGGAGATAGGTCAGTGTGGTTAATTGTACAATTAAGAGGATACAGCACGGTCGAGGGAATTGAAAAATAGGTATTTGTAAAATATATTGCCGTCTTTTGCAAACCTAGAGCGTCGTGCAGAGTGCGATAGAGGAAGATACAAATCGGACCGAAATCACCCATCAAAAGCGCACAAAATCGACGTTTCGTAGTCCCCTGATTCATTTTCGAAAAGTTGACTGATTTAGTTACTTTTTCCGTTTGAAATTGAAGAAGGACTGTGGCCGTGTTCCTATGTTTTCCTTTTTTTAAATAAACCAGTCAAATTAAAAATACCCTGGACGGCGTTTCGCACCAATGTTTCCATCTCCTCAAAGAACTTCACATACGAGACAGGTTATCGTCGATTGTGCAGCTACGAATACTGAAGTTCTTTGGGCATATCTCCATAAACGAGGACTCGATGGAGAGGCTTGTAGTTCAGGGCCACACTGAGGGGAAGAGAGCACGAAGCCGGTCTCCGACTCGCTGGATCGACCTGATTAGGAAATCGACGCAGTCGACCGCAGTACAGTGTACTCGCAACGCACAAAGTCGACAAAAGTGGAGAGACATCGCGCGACGTGCGGCTGCCATAGAAGCCAGCAGCGACGGCGAGCCGCAACCTTGTCCATCAGCAGCCACGACCACCTGCCAAGAGTGCCCGACTAAGAAGGAGTCAAATTAGTTTTCTGGGTGTTAAACACAGCGGAAAATCGGGCCATTTTTTTCGATTTTTGAAGGTTCATGTTCAAAAAGGAAAACATAGAGGCATGCTAATAGTGGCATTAAATTTTTTGGGAAAAAGTTATTCGTCTACTAGCAATATCCAGGGAGGAAACAGTGGACTACGTTTGTATGGAAAAACGGCGCTTCTGTATCCTCTTAACTACTACACTTACATGGCGAACACAGCCACTTCGAGAAAGGCGATTGCTACAGCGGTTCCCGTGCCGATGAGCATGAAGAGCAGCACCGGCCGCAAGTCCAGCAGGCCTACGCTGCTGAATGCAGACACCTGGAATCACAATAAGCATCAGAACTGTTATATTAGTTCCACTAACTCTAAGGCCGAGATGTATTGAGCGTGCCTATCTTAAACTTAAAACAGTTAGGTATATCTCTCTAAATTAGTTACTTACGTCTTATCGAAGTCGAACAAATTTTGTCTTAGGCCCGATTTTTCAAAACTAACTGAAGTATAAAAATATCTGGCTGTTTAGCAAGCGAAAAGAAATTTTCAATTTTTCAATCGTCTTTTATCCAAAAAATAGCTATGTATCGTTTGTCTATGAACTTATATCGCTAACTTCACAGGGAGTATTCACAAGCGAGATACACTTAGACAATCATTGCAATGTTAGAATGAAACTAGACAAAAAGTTGCTGTTTGACAAATTAACACTGACGTATAAGAAAAACAACATCAGCTTTTTTTGTTGTCTTGAGTTGTGGTAAAAAGTTTGTGATTATAATAACACTTCAAAACTCCTCAACAATGAAAATAATCTCAAATGACACACCACCAGCACCACATACCCTCAAAATGTCAAAGAAAACGCATAGATAAATCTTAACCAGCCCCATAAGAAGCAGATAACTTTATTCCTCAGTTAGCGGCTTTATTCAACAGATAACATCTATCTGACCATTGAAAAATTAACCTTCCAAAAAACTTTATTCTACAGATAAATTTCATTATCTGAGGATTGAAAAATCGGCCCATAGTTAAACATTAACTTAGACATTCGTTAGTAATAATTATAATAATAATTATTGCGATAAGTCTGTGCTTATCGATGTAACGACTATAGATATCGGCCTGAATAGGAGACTGTCATTTAGCAGAAAAGCAGGCTTTCCGCCTGAATTCTAGAACGCATTTCAATGTTAAGCACCCTCTAATGCTGCAAGTGTCATCGGGTCAGTAGAAATGATGAGTTAAGGACTCCTTGCCTTCAAACTTTTGCTATATCCTGTTTGTCAGCAGCTACAGGCATGTAATGTGCATTTCGGGCTTTATATTGACTGCTATAGGCACCTACTTGTTAGGGCCTGCGCAGACGACGGACTTTTCTCCGCGGCGGAAAAAAAAGTAGGTACCTACGCTCCGCGAATAAAAAGTCCGCCACGGATTTACCGCGGACTCGATGCACACGGTGTGCGATCATTTGTTGGTCCAGAAATTTAGTGAAGCAAAATAGAGAATTTAGCGAGTCAAATATTCTGAGATTACATTGCGCTGTAGTTTACATGAAGTTTGAGAAAAAGAAAACTAGGTCCATCTCTTTATTTCAAATCTACTCGCAACGCGGACTAAAGTCCGCTGTGTGCGTTCTTTCGTTCTATTTTTTCGCGGCCACACGCGTACTTTAACCCGCTACGCTCCGTGGGCGTCTACGGTGTTTTGGTTCTGCATACTTCTAGTCGTCCGTGTGCGTTGCTCGATACAGTTTGTAAGGGATCTTTTTTGACGTACAGAAAGTACGCAACGGATAATCCCTCGTCTGCGCAGACCTTTATAGTTCTTAATTTTTGTGTTGGTATATTAGGTGCTGAAGAACGGAGCAGGAAACCCGAGGACCATGTGTGGTGGCGCACTCTAAAGAAACGGTCTGATGATGATGAATATTAGGTGCAGACCTTATTCGTGCAGCGCGGTTTTGGCACCTGGTAGCGTTTGTCGAGAGCTGATTGCAACCCTGCCTCACGAACTTGCTTGAATCTGCAAGTGCCAAACATTTCATTCATAAAAGGCAAGCAGAATCGACAGAAACTATAAAAAATAATGGTCGTTGTTTACAAACTAAAGTCTGTCTGCTCACCAGTGTCTGAGCTTTTATGATTTATTTAAGCGGCTAATAACTTCTCAGTTCTTCTTCGTAGTCTTTTCAGTTTTTTTAATACCACGGATGTTTAGTAAATGGCAGTCATTAACTTTGTATAAATAAATTAATATTTGTTTACAGCCATCAAGTTTTTACGTTTAATAGAACATAATACTCACGCAACCCGTAACAGCTCTAAGTAAGGTGAGTCCTTCCTAACAGGGATGTATGGGTCGAACCCGTTTAAGAAATCCACCTCGGCCAGATCACACTTTTCCGTCTCCAGGAAAGTCTCCTCAATGCGGTGGTAAACCGGCCCAACTATTGAATGGAAGGCGAATATACCCTGAAATAATAGTTTGAGTTGCTAAGTTGATTATGATATGAATCAGAGACCAGGGCAGACACCAGTGACCACACTGACTTCAAACAATTTCATCATCATTTCCTCGTCAGTTATATAACGACCAGTGGTTAAGAGAGTTCCTGCCCCATA